>OX443563.1:77599217-80340926 GCA_949372485.1 Cheilosia soror
CATCATCGCCAGTCGTCATTGTCGTTCGTGTTGGTATTGCGCTGTGTGGTAGTTGGCTCGTGTATTCATCGCATTAACTGGTCACATGAACACAACGTTCAGTGGGTTCCTTTTGGTCCTGCAAACTTTTTCAGTTTATTATCATCGATGATGACATTTGGACGTTGTCAACGCGACGTTTTGCCTCCGGTCGGATGATAACTCATTATCATTGGTTTAATGCGGTGTGACAGGATAATTGTGTCATATGTGTTACGTTAACGAATAACGGTTCTACATTGTGGTTTTTTTTTTTATGAAATAAATAAATAGAATTATTTTAATCTCATCTAAAGGATACGGAGATTTATTTCCAAAGTGAAGTGAATTATCAAGAAAAAGTTGCGTGAGTGCAAAAGCAAGTGATTCGTGTTTAAATTTTGTTTTTAAATTTTAATTATAAAAAATAAAAAAAATATAAGTGCATTTAGTACAGTCGTCAGTTTCTTACATAAATTACTCGGATTATGAGAATTGTTTCGAAACTGAATTTATATCGATTCATCATGTGGCTGATCAACTCAAACGAAAGGATCCTCATTGTATTACTCATGCTGTTTGCGATAGTTAAAGGTAAAGAGCGTACGTCAAGGGTAACTGCGAAATTTTTGATAATTAATTTCGAAGGATCGCTGTGTACCTTCAAATTTGGCTCACTCATCAATTTTTTAACGAATTTTACAAATCTATTTGTAAAATATTAATAGCTTGGTATTTTTTTCCCATAACGTAGGTACTAATCTTAAGGGATCTCATTAGACCCAATGGGCCTTACCAATAATCATTTTTAATCTTCAGCTTAAATATTTTGACGGTCACAGTGGATAATTTTATATGGAAATTTTAGCCATTGTGACTTCGTAAAAGTTAACCTGGACACTAAAAATGATTATTAGTACCGCGGAATATCTTGTCAATGCTGTCAGTTCTTTGACGATCCCCTTTATGTTTAGGTACCATAAATTGATTTAAATTCTTAAATAAAAATCTTGCTTATAATATATGAGTGGAAACAAATTCAATACAAAACTTTTCTTGAATTCTTCTTTGACATTTTGTTAAGACATTTTTGAGTGACCTTTAGGAGCTAAGCCTCAAAGTATTTCGTTCATGAATTTCTTATTTTTGTTTTACCTTAAGACACAAAAATTGCTTCCTCAATGGTAATAAAATGGCTTCCAAATTTTCAACTATACATAGTTACTTGAAGTCTGTGGAAATGGAAAGACATCCGCATTAAAAAAAATATTAAGCGGAGAAGGTATGATTTAGTCGCCCTTCCAATTTTCACACAAAGCCGTCGTCAAACTAAACCAATTTCTGTCTATTACTGGGGAGTAACACAATATACAAAACTTACATAAGTTTTCGGTCAAAATTTCAGGCATATGAATGCCGCATCTGGCTCAAATGAAGCTCAATCAGAAAGGAAAATTGTCGATGCCAGTCTCAGATCCATTACGCGAAATTATGCGCTCAAAAAGGGTTTCAGACCATTCTATATTTTCTGTGTGCACATTATGATCAGGTGGCTTCAATTCTTGCGCAAGCTGGATCTTGGAAGTTCATAAACCAAGATTTTGTTTTGAGAAGTCTCCCACTAAGTCGATGGGCACAGCTCCCCTATTTGCTGTGACAAATGTCAACTCATTTGGGTCCCACTGGCCTCATCACTATTTGGATATACTCCGGAGTAGCAAAGCAATAACTTCTTCGGCATGCGCTATACGGCCGGCCAAGCGAAAACGATCCATCGTTTTTTTAATAACTGAATGACTTCGACATTGTCGCCGTCCATAACTTAGACGTAGGGCATGGTTCGTTTGGTGAACTGAACCACTATGTTCGAAATAAATTTGTACAATTTACATACAAGCGTTGTTCGCGCATAAGTTATGTTAAAATGGCAAAACATATACTGAGCGCTAACTATCAAATTGAGTATCACTAGAGGCAGTGCTGCTAATCTAAAACCAAACCTCTAAAAAAAAAACAAATGTTCAGTCTATTTAACCACCTGACCAAAGTAGCCCAGCGCCAGCCTTGTCGTACGGCTTAATGATCTCTTCCTCTACCACTTTAACTTTTAAATCCTTTCTTAATCAGCGTTAAACATATTTCTAGGTACCATGGTACATTCAAAATGTTGCGAAGTGTTTTTTTTTCCAAACCTAATTTTAAGCTTCCCATATCTTTTCATATATTCTTAACCAAAGAAGAACATAAGATATGTCTATGAAGATGAACGGAAGAAGATTTTGTCGCACCGTATCACCTTGTGTGAAGACTGCAAATGAAGGTACGCATTCAGATGAGTTCGATTTTTGGATTGTGATGTGATAAATATAGTGTGAAGATACCCTAAATGGACCTCGAAGTCCTTGCCGATTACTGCGAAAAGGTCAGTTTGTGCTCGGTCGATATTCCTACTTAGGTTACTGTTTTAACTTTCTATACGCAGTAAGAGAAAGATACTGTTTTCGTACAAAATTTCACTCGAGATTTTGATCAATTGTGATATTACGATGATAGGGGAACTCAAAAAAGTGGGTCTCGCAATTCTGTCCGAAATATTAAACAATTTAGATTTTTTCGAAAACTGCTTTAACGATTTGAACCAAAATTGATAGTTGAGTTAATGTAGAGATGCTTAACATGACTGTATACTCAGTTTTTCGCTAAAAAGTCCAGCAATGACAGTTTTGAAAATTGGCTTTTTCTCGAAAACGGTAAAAACAAAAACTTATTTTAAAGATACTAATTCGATTTAATTTTTTTTTTAATTAATTCAATAATTAATTTGATTTCTTAATTTGATAACAAACTCAGCTTTTCTCTAATAAGACTGCGTCCTTAGATATCCACCCAAATCTCTGATAATAGTACTTTAAAAAACTGCTCATATCTCAAAAACGCCATTTTCGATTATTTTAAAAATGTAACTCAGTTTTGAGCTAAACAGTTTCAAAACAGTGTTTTTTGAACCATGAATGCGTGCTTCGATTTTCACCCCAATCGCTAAAAACCGTACTTTAAAAACTACACATATCTCGAAAACACCATTTTTGATTTTGATGAAAATATAACTGCTAGGTAATGTTTATATCCTGAAGAATACGTCGTACTCAGTTTTCAGCCTTAACAGTATAATAACAGTGCTTTTCGAATCCAAATTTTAAATTTGTCAGCATAATTTTACAAAAAACCGCTCTAACGATTTTGATCAAAATACATATTTGTGACAACATAAGCATTCTAAACACGATCACGTACTTAGTTTTTCTCAGAAAACTCGAATATTGCCGTTTTATGAATATTTCTCAAAAATTACTACCCAAATCCCGACCATTGAAACCACTTTTTTAAAATAATCAAAAATTGGAAATTCAAAATTCATCCCCTACTTACCTCCTTTAAGTGTCAGTTGTTCAGGGTGAATTTTGAAAGTAAGTAATAAAATGTTGTATGTTTATGTAGTATGTGTTACTTAGATACTTTTTATTTAATTAACAAGGATTCAGTTACTAAACCTGAGGACATCTTAATTGGGTATGATGATTTTAAATTTGCTGAAATGACTCTGAGATTCTGCGAAATTCGCAATAAACGAGAAAGTTTCGTGCGAACCAGTCGTGCACATTTTTTTTAATGTAGGTACTTGTTGGCTGGCCAGACCTTTCCGACTTTTGAACCGAGTTTTCTCTAAGAAACAATGGCCACAGCTTCTTGAAATTCCATGATAGTCAACACGAATGCTCTGTGGTTTGGTAATCCGTAGGTCATGTCGTTGGTAACACTGCAGATAGAAGAGCGAATGAAGAATCCGTGGGTTATAAAAATTGAGGATTTTAAAAAGGAAATAAGTTCTTTTATATTTTCTGTTTTGTCACTTTTATTTTTATGCAAAATGTGTCCAGGTCTGGCCAGACCTTATGGTTGACGGGAAGGTATAAAAAGCTATAATTGACAGAAGGGTTAAAACAAAACTTCACCAAATTCTTCTAAATATTTGAATACAGATTACTGTAGTAGGTATTCATAATAATACCTATACATTTTTACATAGTTTGCTGTTCCTTGCTTGCAGTTTTCGTTTGGTTTGGTTTTTTTTATAAATAGACATAAACTATGCGACTATGCGCCTATGTGTGCAACTTCTGCCGCAATGTGCTGGATCTTCCGCAATTTCTGAATATATTTTTTAGTATCTATCACTGTACTCCAAAAATGCTACAGTTCGCATTTCGTTCGCTTCGAATTACCCGGAAGAAGATTGTGTTCGCCGGCGAGTTCATCTGAGAATCCCAAGCGACACCTCACATATATGTACATTGTACACATCGTGTGAAATGCTTGGCTTAGGTGAGAATGTCAAACTAGGAATCGTCAGGGAATAAAATAAGAAGAAAATGCGAACATCTATATATGCAAATTTACGGGGATCCATTGGTGGTAAAGAAAGTAATCCTTTTCTTAAATTCTTAGGAAATTATATTCACATTGGAGATAGGCGCTAACTGTAGAACTATTTTTCTTATATTATACCCACGAATCATTTTCCAAAGTATTGAGATTGAACTGCGAAACACCCTGTATATTCAAAGTGGGCAATGCAGACAAACTTATAATCTACCAACAAATTTTTAAATCAACCGCTGACCTACACATTTTTTAAATCCTAAATAAAAACACTTGCACAACAAACTCGCCAAGCGTTACATTTGACGTGTCCCAGTCACTTTTTTTTGGTTTAAAGTCGACGCCCAGATTTAGTGGAACGTAGCGAAGCATGGCATCATTTCGTGCGCCTTTACCATTACGCGATACTAATAAAATCATTTTTTTAGTGTCCAGGCATTCACAATGGTGAATATTTTCATTTAAAATTTATCTATTGTGGCCGTCAAAATAATTAAGTTGATGATTAAAAATGATTATTGGTAAGGTCCATTGTCAATAGACAATATTTACCAGATAATAAATAAATTATTTAATAAAAGGAAATATAAAATAGGGCACCATTTGTTGTAAAGGCCTAGGGCCAAAAAAATGTAAATCCGGCGCTGATCAGTATAATTATGAATATAATGTCAATAGACTTTCAGCCGTCAGGTAGCATTCCCCAGCCTATAAAGCTGCTCTAGCATGGTATTGACGTTCGGCCTTCTGTGCTGACGGATTCTTGCAGACATAATTTTGATTGTTTGAAAGATTAACATAAGATGTTTGTCTCTGTATAGTTGGTGTAAGGATGACCTTTATCTTCATGACCAGCAAACGAATGCTGAGACTCCATTTATAATGCTTAATTCCATCAAAATAAATTATCTCCTCCAACTTTAAAAGGTTTACTATGCCATCAGTGGCTTTACTCACATAATTTTGGTCAGATTAATTGCCTCTCTACCGCCTGACAAGCATTTATATCAATTTGAAAAAGTTTCCAAATTATTATCATTCACAGCACACACACATTTTAAACAGGAAT
Source organism: Cheilosia soror (assembly GCA_949372485.1). Taxonomy (NCBI): domain Eukaryota; kingdom Metazoa; phylum Arthropoda; class Insecta; order Diptera; family Syrphidae; genus Cheilosia; species Cheilosia soror. The sequence continues at coordinate 77,604,745 of OX443563.1, forward strand.
CCGTCCTGCATCCTTTCGTTGTGTTTATAAAATCGGAACTGTCTTCATTAATAAATCAAATAACACTGAAGTTATCAAAAACAAAACAAAACTTGTTACGTAAAATTACCAGCAATAAGCTGCCAACACTTTTTGTGTTCGAAATGCCAAATTAAATGCACCGCATACATAATCCGTTAATATAGTTTTAATCTCATTCTTTAATTCTATATGCACACAGGAATTATCACTGCTTTTCGCTTAAAACTGGGAAACTTTATTTGGATAATTAAAAGTTAAAAATTAAAATTATGATTTTGGTTAACGGTGGCGTTGGATGGGTTGGTTTTTTTTTAAACAGTTTGCGCTGTTGATGGTGGTTTTGAATATAGCTACAGATTTTTATTTTTATTTTCAAGAAACTTATTTTTATACGGAAATTTATTTGCATATTGCAACCAATTATCTTATTTTCTAAGATATTGAGGTGGTCTCCGGATGAGAAGATATTCACTCAATTTTAATGCATTTTTTAATATTTGTGGAATTTTAATTAAATTTGTTAAGATATTAGCTTTAAAATACAAATTTAATTTAAAAAAAAAATAATATTTTTCATATTCTATTCTTCATATTCTTGGAATTGAAGATATCAATTGTCTCAGATTGCTCATTACGCGTTCAATTCAATTTAGCATAGTCTTAGCGCTCAAAATTTGTTGCCAAACATTAATGGCATTAATTGTAATTTTAGTTTTCAAATTACACCGATCTAATTAATCTGCTCAAATCGGCGATTCTGAACGTTTTAAATAATTGTATGTTCTTTTTTTTTTAATTCTGCAAAGTCCTTTTTATGTTGTAGTGTGAAGTTGAATATTTGTGGAGTACATTTCACAATTTGGTTTCAATATGATTTGAGCAGTTGCAATAAAGATGCAAACGACTTAGGCTTTAACATTTTACCCACCCAATAGGTAGGTACAGTAGAACTTGCAAAGTAAATGTTAGCGAGCCTTGCACAGCCTCGAGTTATAGAGCAGTGAGAAATAATTGAAAACAATGTGGTTTCTCTCAAATGTCGCGACAAACAAAATATACCTGTGCGAAAGTACTTTTCCTAAGATTTTTTAAATTCACCCTTTAATGGAATTACAGCTCCCCTGAAATCAAAATATTAATACTTCGACTTATCGGCCTTATTGACTTAATGGCGGTTTTACATAATAACTATTTCCATCAGATTTTTTTCAACACTATCGAAGTCGGGGAAAGATGTTGATAAAAATCGGTCTGTATTCAAAATAGGATTACATAGCTATCCATATCTCCAAAACGAGTTTTTAAAACTGGTAGATTCAAAAACAGAGCATAATCTAAAATACCTTCAAAAATGATGCACAGGCACACCTAGTTTTTCACTAGAAAATTGGGTACATATTCAAAATTTCTTTAGGTATAGGTATATAACTGTCATTTAAGATGAATAAAGATATGAAATCGAAATTTTTAAGATCTAGAAAAAATCTTTAGAACAACACTGATTGCAACTAAAGAGTTAAGAGTAGTGCAGTGAATAAGAGAAAAATCACTTTAATTCCGGATAATAGTGAGCCTTGCTATTTGAACATATTTTTAATTAAATCGTATTTTACTATTTCATGTGTCTAAAGAAATGTCAATATGCACTCGCCACGATATAATAAAAAACTTAAAATATTATCGTTTAGCAAAATAATTCACAACTATCTATTTATGTATTGTGAAAATAGTGAGTTTATATATATTCATTCTCAAAAGGGGGTTGAGGTTGTTAAACGTTTACAAGCAAAAAAAAATAAATAAAAAATATTCAAGTGCAACCGATAAACCTAACCTAGCAACCTGACTTTTGGACTATAGACTTATGACTATGAGTCTTATAGCCTATTCACACCACACGGGACACGGACCACTGTGTTTTCTACAAAAATTTACGAAAACTCGAAACACCAACTAGTTTTCGTTTGACGTTTTAATTAGGTCTGAAAACTAGCTTTGAAATGTTTGTGTCGATTAGACTTTTATTTTGGTAACTAAAGCTAGTATCAGACGATATGTTGAATCAGCAAACGTTTGTCGAAAATTGTGTTCCAATCACAACATATCGTGTAAAAAAAATGTCTGTCATCAAGTATGCACGATTTGTTGTGATTGGAACACAATTTTCAGCAAACGTTTGCTGATTCAACATATCGTCTGATACTAGCTTAAACTCCGCTCGTATTGACATAATAAAAAATAAATTTTTCCATGTATTATGGCTTTATTAGTAAGATGAAACATTCCCATAAGATTAATTTGGTAATGTTATCTTTAAAATTCGTCATAATGTCATAGATTTCCCTGAGTATTACGAGTACAACAGATGCAGTGTTTGAAAATTTTCCACTCAATAATGATACTCTATACCTTGTTAAAGTAGCTAGTTCAGTATGTACCTCTGACGTCAACAAAGAGAGCTTGTACACGTCATATGTAGCCATTGGGACCATTCGCTGACGTAAAAATGACGTCAGTGCTACAGTGTGGCTTGCTACATGCCGTGTACTAGCGCCTTTGGTGCAAGTGAAATATTGCCAAATTTTGTTATTTTTTTTTTTTACCTGGCTAACCTGGGCTCTTAACCGAAACATGCCTTTTCCATATTGGATAAGGTCCCCTTCCAACTGAGAGCACCACCTAAGCTAGGGTCGCCCCTACTGCATTCTCTCTGGATTAAAGTTGGTGGTTCTCCGAACCGAAGGCTAACTTTTACAAAGTCAAAATGGCGAACATCTTTATATAGTAATTCTTCTGTACGTGAGTTGTAACCGAACTTCTCCTACACGGTTGGACCGATTTTGATGAAATTTTGTGCGTGTGTTTGAGTGGGTCCAAGGATGGTTTAGATTCACATTTGGTGAAAATTGGACAAAAGGGCGTGGCACCTCCCATACGAAAAAAAAAAACAAAAAAATCTTATATCTAGAAAACTATACCGAAAAAATATATCTAGGCAATAAAATTCGTGGGCACATGTCTGAGGAAATATGGGTCGAGGCACGCGGAGTACCTACAGAATCAGTCTGGACACATCGGTTAAATAAAGCGGCTGCAGAACAATTGACGGACAATAAAAATGTACGAGCAGCGCTAGCTTTCATATAAAATTGTCTACCGTCAATATACCTATTTAAGTTAACGGTTAAAAATGATTGGTAAGGCCTGTTGTATTTAAAGCTCTTACAGAACTTTATGGAGCAGCTAGAGTTCTCCAATGTCAATACAAATAGACGAGTTTGTCGGGGATACTAAAACTGGGCATTCGCTCTGTACAACGCGTGTCTGTATCATAGGCAAACTTAAAATCAATGACGATGTACTTTTTCGGCCTAAAACTACACTGACCAGAATCTATCAAGTTACTGACAATCACCACAGATGTTCACAAATTATATTGCAGGCTGAATCTTATGACTCTGCTGTTGGCGCAGATCATAAGATTTTCATTCCAGCTTTATCAGGTGGATCTGGAGCGCCTTCAACTGTCTCTGAAGTTTAACGATCTTCAGAAGTGTTTATTTTCCAAATCCTCAGCACCGACTATCGCTTTTGTTCGGGATAATATCTCCATAGGACGATCGTTTTACACCTTGGTAGAACGAGCATTACCTTTGTAAATAGTAGCATCGTTCAAAAGATTCGACGGCCTGCTTCTTTTTTCGTCTGAGAAGTCGATCACACCAAAAACATAGATAAATGTAAAAAAAAAACAGCCAAGTTCTATAGATTAACTTCTACATATTCATATTTACAGTGGGCCGATTCCACGCCCCTTAAGTGAACATTTTTTTCATTTTTAATATTTCCAGGTCCTAACGCTCTACCAAATTTAAACATTCGACGGCAATGGGAAGTGGTCCAAATAAATAATAACCAATTTTCAAAAGTGGGCGAAAAAGTGTCTCCTGAATGGCAAATATAAAATGTTTAATTTTTTTTCCTGTACACTTCCTGTACAAGTTCTACCGCTCTAAAAAAATGTCAACATTCTACGGCAATGGGAAGTGGCTCAAATAAATAATAACCGATTTTGAAAAGTCAGCGTATACCACGCCCCCTGAATAGAAAATCTCAAGTTTTGGACTTTTTCCAATGTATGCACTACAGGATCTAGCATTCTGCCAAATTTCACCATTCTAGGATGGCCGGAAGTGCTTCATAATTTTAATGAACATCTAAGTGAGTGAGTCAGTCAGTTACGGTTTTTGCGATTTTTTAAGTCGTGTATGTTGAGAACTACTAATGCTATAGAGATGAAATTTGATGAGGTGGATCTTTTTAATGATCTTCGTAAATGTTTTAAAGAAGTTTTTTACTTAATTGGTTCCGAAGTTAAAGGAGGTTCGAAAACATTCTGAGTTTTTTCTTGTAAAAAGGGTAAGTGCCTTTACTAGAGAATTTGGCTGGGCCACTACCATGCCATTTGATGATCCAACCTTCTGTGTTTTGCCCATATTAGAACTCGCGATTAGCTCCCTCAAGTCCCAGTGGTTTTAGTCTGTAGCATTGAAAGCTCTATAGTTGTTGGGTTCAAGCGCCAGTCTGCACTTTTCTCCTGAACGAACCGGGAGATTCATTGTGGTCGCCTATCACAGATGGTGTTTCCCTTTTCCCTGGTGTTCTGAATAAAATGTTAATGATGTGATTCCTTAAAGGTTAAAAAGTCAGTAAAATTTCTGGCAGTCTCTGGCGATAATGCGATGTCAAATCTTTTTCCAGCAGCCGTTGGCTGTTATGCGGTATGATGAATATTCGCATCTCCGTACTTTATTTAGCTATATACTACCAAATAGTGTTCCGCATTTCTATTGACCGCTTGAAACTTTCGGACATTGAATATACTACACCGAACACGAAAGGTCTGTTTAGCGTCGATCATAACATGATTAATTTGATTACGGTTTTATGAGCGCCAAGCCCGTTGTGTATAGATATGGAGGTGTGGCAATCTTGAGCTATCAATGATGGCGTTTTGTCCGGTATCAAAATTGATTTCATTTCCAGAGGTTTATGCTCGCAGGCTGTGCTTTTCGACAGTGAAATCAAATATAGCTTCATTTTGGATTTTGACGTTAAAGTAACAATGGGCAAATATTGTTGAGGGCTTATCTTATGTATTCTTGAGTAGATAGTAGCCTGCTTTTTTGACTGCGTCAACATTCTCTAAATTAGGCACTGATTGGACCAAGCGACGACTTACATTACGGAAGCCTTTATTGTAGTCACTTGTCGTGATAGATCACACAGTATTCAACTTTCTCCATTCCATCTCACTTACAGCTGGTTTCGCTGTAGACAATATGGGCCTTTTGTTTTAACTATCGAGAGTCACTTCTCGTTGTTCTTCTTTTCAATTCCAGACATCCCGTTTGCAGGTCAGAATATTCGTAGATTTTATTGCGGTGCTCGTGCTGTGGTCGTCAATGTTTGGATAATTTTTATACTACAGGCTTGTCATTATGTCGTAACAACTTTCTTTTGTCCATAGTACGAAAGTTACCCCCAATCAGATATATTACGGTGCCAAATACGCAGTTGCTATTGAATAGATTAATCGAAAACATTAATTGGCAACTTATGCCCACACTATGGCAAAACCACTTAACCGACATTTTTAATTGAGCAATCCTCACACCTTTTCCACTCACAAGTTGAACAAACCAAAATAAAACAAAGTTGAAATTGAATTAACCCCACCTGACATCAATTCAATTATGTGTCTTCAACCATTATAACCCGTACCCCAAACCCAAAGTGTGCTAACGTAATTGAAGACGAAAACACTTCTCGCTTGACCAGTATAACGAAAGTCCTTCACAGACCTAATATAATGCTTGCAAGGCGCCACTAATATTGTTAATTAAATTGTGCACTTTATTTCGGGGTACACCGTAGACTATATGAAATAGGTGCGCGCCATTGCCATGGTTATGGAAAATTGCACAAAATCAACCTCATCAGAAAGGACGTGTTTTTCGAGCGGAAGCAGTTATTTCTTCTCTCCAGCAGACATAAAGAAAACAAAGTTTCTAAGTTTTATCGCCAAAATTTTCCTCAGAAAAGCATCCTATACTCGGTGTCGGTCCAGTTTCAGTCCTGGCTCTCTTTCTCTCGGCATGGTTACTTCATTTCAGAACAATAAAACATTTTCACCCCTAGGAAGGTCGTCTTTTTTTTCGCCTGTTTTCTTGTTGTTTCTCATTTTTTTCTGTATGATACGAGTACACTTCGTTCTGATGCGAATTAATAGGAGGATTGCATTCTGCAAAGTTCCTCAGCACCACATCGGGTATAGGTACACCGTGAAAACCTACAAAAGTCCTTAAACACTTTTTTGGTTTTTTTTTTTTTTTTTTACTTTTTCGTGGAAAATAAAATATTTGCTGAGTCTCGGCATGACCATTAGGACTTTTAGTCCTTGGCGGTGGTTTCACTTCCGGGGAGACCAATGAACAAAAAAAAAATAAAAGATCATTGAAGACCGAGAGGAAAAAACGTGGTTTTGGTGGCGGCAACGGCGACTTTGCGAATTAAGTGCGCGCTCTCACCCAGTGGGCAAGATGGAAAAGTGTTAAAAAAAATGAACGAACAGAAAGTTAAAGACTAAATTCTATCAGGTTTAAATAATTAGAAAAGTTCTCTGAACTTTTGCTAATTGTCTTGTGTTTTTCTTTTTAATTTCCAAAAAGAGTTCATTGGTATTGAAGAAACATTGTTATACGATTGTTTAGCCGGTTTAATTTTTTTTTACAGGATTTCTTGAAATTAATTTTTGGGGATACGGTAGAATTTAATTGATAGAAGGTACACTGTATTGAAAAGGTCTTTTTACATTATATGTTGTATTTGTTGACTTTATTTTTATTTGGTTTTCCTGCGGAAGTGTTTGGACTGATTTGTTGGGATATTTGTAGTGCTTCTTCTAATGCAGTCAGCGGCAGGATGACCAAAAAGTTTGTTTACTGAATCGGTTTTTGATAGACGTGTGATGTTAATGGCTTATAAAGGATTCTTTCTTGAACTAGAGGTAGGGTGGCGATGACAGCGGAAATGGATTTCAATTCCACAAAGTATCCCCCTGAATTCCTACGAAATGCTGGGGTTAAATGTTTCAGTTTTTTTCTGATTCGTGTTTTTACAGAAGCATTTTACTTATTGCTAAAACTGACGCCTTGAATATGTTATTTTCTATCAGGACAATAAACTTCAATTTTCCAAATTTATAACTTAACCTACGATGAGTGTCGAGAAATAACGAAATTTTTTATTGGGAAGGGCCATGCCCTCTAAAGGCAATAAGCCGCAATTTACAAAATTTAGGTGTTCAGCGTCATTTATCAGAAAACTAAGCTAAGCTCTGGGCCTCTGGGTATATCGTAGAGTAGCGCCAATGCAATTGGACAAACTATACCCGTAAATAAGCCAACCACCGATTGAATAATTACAGAAACGTAAACATTCAAGGTTCTTACATATTACCGTTTCAACTTTGAACTTTCTCCTGAGTGATCTTATCAAAGTATACCTGGTGGCACCAAGGTGTAACCAAATTGTCGTGAATACCCTTGAAGCCGAGGCGTTCTCGAACCGATGTGGCCTGTTCCTGGTAAATGACATGCGCTTCGCGCGGGCACTTGCATGATTGACACGTTTTTATATTCGCACTCGAAAACTTGCGATCACAACATGACTTTGGCCAACACATGCACCGCAGTATATTTGTTGACTTCTTCCATTGAATCGCCATGTGACGTTCCCGTGTGGGAAACTTTGCTGTCTTTCGAATGGCAATCGGTTGAACTTTGAACTCGTCCATGACTTTCTTCAGATTTAATCCATTATTCGACCGATAACGTTCCAATTGTGTTCCATTACACCGGGCACTTATTGTTATCCTCAATCAAATGCACTTTTTATTCTCTTTTACTTTTCACAGATAATAGTACTATGAAAGTTGATTGTAAAAGAAAAAGCGTTTGCAACGTTTTTTTGAATGGGAGGTGCCATACCCTACCCATTTGTCCAATTTGACCAACCTTTCACAGGAACACTTCCGAGCAAATACCTCATCAGGCGGTCTGAATATAGCCACTCATCTGGCAATACAAAATCGCTATTGTTTATCATACAAGTTTTTGTAGGCTGAAGAAAAAAGATACCCCTCTGTGGAACACATTGATTTCACTATAAATCCTATTAAATTCAATGAACTCATTACAACTTCAAAAATATTCCTACAGTTACGGCAAGAATTTTGTAGATACCCAATTATTTTCGGTTCTCAATCAAAATGTAAAATTACACATTGCTATGTTCTATACCAATTTACCCCCCCGAAAAAAGGTTTATCACCAAGAAAATGTCGGAACACCAGTCTTATCTTTCTATCAATGTGCAAAGCTTCAAAGCTATGAAAAGTCCTCTACAACGGTGAAGTATCCCTTAGGCGGGATATTTTCATTAATGCTAAAATCCATACTTGTATATAATATGTACTAAGTTTCAATTGGCCGCAGTAGCGCAGTGGTTAGTGTGTTGCACTACTGCGCGAGGGATTCCATGTTCGATCCCCGGAAAAACACAAAGAACATCTTAAGGTGTTTTCTACTGCGCCACCTCTCGCGAACGTCTGACAAACATCCGCTAGTATGACTGTCCTGAGAAAGCTTCTCAATTCAGCCGTTCGGACTCTGTATAAAAAATTGTAGGTCCCTTCCATTCGGCCCAAAAATAGAAACTCACACAAAAAACGAATGGTTGCGAGAAGCTAGTCCTAGGGTGTCTACCGCCTGTTGCGCCACCTATTTATTTATTTATTTTTAAGTTTCAAGAAAATCCTACACACAAAATATATTAATTTTTGATATAAAAGATTATACCCCCTTTAGGGTTGCCCCTTAAATCAAAATCTTAAGCACCTAACTATTTTCATACTCTATGACCGTATAAGATACATCGCTGTCGTAAGCAGTTAAGCTACGATACACGGCCATTTTTTTGCGTCATTTAACGATTTGTAATTGAAAAAATGGCGATCACACGAAATGATTACCATCGTCATTTGAGTCCCAAAATCAAATGACGGACTCTGCGAGTCATTTAGAATTTTCCGTTGGGATGTCATTTAAATGACGAGCGCAAAAATGGCGATCACACGGCAATGACTTGCCTCATGAAAATGGCAAATGTCACCTTTCCTATTATTTCGATTTCCCGTCATTTATCTGTTTTGCGATTAGACGGTAATGTCCTATGAGAAAAATATACCTACTGTCATTTAGTGTTTTTCTCTCGGCGAAGACGCATACGTTCAACTTTTTTAATTAAATTACATAAATAGGAAATAGCAGTGAAAAAAAATCTTTTTTCACATTCTTACGGAATATCCGGCTCCAGAAAAGATACATAGTTGTCTTCCTGACTGTCTCCGGAGTAAAAAGATTGCTTTAAGATCCCATATAGGCCCCTTTAGAGAGACCGCACTGTCAGAGCCCAATGAAGGTTCTCCCGACCTAATATAATCTAATCTAACACGTCCTTTCGCCACGAGACAAAAATCAAAATGAAAGCACAGATATCGTATTAAATGCTTCGTCATTTGCGTAGAAAAATTAATTGCATGGCAAGAATTTCGAGCCTTACCATTTTTTGGAGGCTGCTATTTAAATGACGCAACAGCCAAAAAGTTTAGTCATTTGTCTAAGGCGTCATTGAAGAGCGATCACACGGCCATTTTTTTCCGCCATTTAAATGACACTAAATACATGACATTTGATCCGACATTTACCTAGTCATTTAAATGATGCCCAAAAATGGCAATCACACAGAACGACATTTAAATGACTGCTTTGTGATGCGATTTTTACGTCAGAGCGCCATTTAAATGACTCGACAAAATGGCCGTGTAATCGTAGCTAGATATTTATAGCCCTTATAGAAAGTACATAAATTTTAGATTTCAGACCTTAAAAACGGAGTATAGAGGGGTCGTTTTAAAAAAAGGCCAAATAGTGGTTTAAATATTTTTTTTTTACTTTTCTGCTAAAGTGTAGAGTTCCGATTTTAAGTTAGTAGGACTTATGGATCGTGAGATATCGTATTTTATGAAGAAGCCCCACCTAAAAAGTCGCTGCGGGACTCCTCTTTGAGATTACTTGGCGGACCTGGTTAGTCTCTCAGGCTGTTCACAGTTCACTCCTCTTCGGCGTTATCTTATATGCTCAATCGTCCTTAGTTCTATTAAGAAGCTGGTCACAAACGGGTTTGCTTTGCTCCATTATTTTTCTTACATTAGCGAGGTCTAGCACCGATTTTTGTCGTACACCCGCTGGCACGTTGTAGTTCTTGCTCTTGGTGCCTTCGTCGCTCTCCTAACTTAGTAGTAGCTAGAAAGAATCCTAAGAATTTAACTGGGCACATTCGTTCTGGTGAGAGAACTCATGAGTCATGCATGTACCAGTAAGAGTGAAAACGAAGCAGTAGTTACCTACTCTTTTTCCTCGATGGCTGCTATATTGAAAACCACTTTAATGGCATCTACTGTACAGCGAGCTGTGATATATTTCGCAATTTTCCTGAACTATTGCCATTAGTCTATGGCATAACCTTTTCTCCGATGTTACATAACTTATCCAAATGAAAAGGGGAGCATTTCTGGAGGCTTGTTCCCTTCAGGAAGATGGAGCAATCTCTACAGCTTTCAGTGGTCTAAAAAACCCCCTCCTTTACACAACTATGTATTACCTTTTTGAGATATCATCTCTGGAGCTAATTTCAGTGCTCTGTTTGGGGACTTAGTCTGGACCCGGTGTTTTCTTGTCGCCATTGTACCGATAGCAATTCCTGGTAGCATATCGACTTTGGGAGTTTCCGCCTCTTCTGGAAAATAGGTCAGTTCCTTTATTGAGTAGAAAGAGGTCCGAAAAGTTATCGGGTGTACCTGCTCCCCCTTTCTAGGGCCCGGCGCGTTAAAGTCGTTTTTCATGGATTATAAATGCTTTCCTATCGTTTCGTTTACGAGTTTATCCAGCAGTTTCTGGTATTGTTCAAAGGTCCGACTTGGAGGCGTGTAACAACTGTAGAACTAAAAGGGGGTCTGATTCAAATATCTCAGTTACCTATTTACGACGGATTTTTCCCATCTCTTTTTGGACTACGTCCAGTGTCCACACTTGCACAAAATCCAGTACATAAACATAAAAACATAACAAGTAAAAGTGTTATCATCGGCCTGGCCGATGCTTTGATACCCTCCACTGCATAAAAGTCATGCAAAATGTTTGCCATGCGAGTTAGTATGTGTCTAATATTAATTTTGTATGGTAGGTAGCAGAACTACTTTACCGACATAGACAATTTTCAATACCAATCTGACGACGGTTAAAAAAAGTCCTCTCACAAAATTTCATTCACCTAAGTCGATTCGTTTGGACGCTATCGTGCTTTCAACAGACACAGATATATGGGTCAAATATTGGCTTTGTATGGGAGGTAACAGAACTACTTGACCGACATGGATAATTTTTTATACAAACTTGAAGGCCATAAATATAATACCTCTCATACAATTTCAGTTGCCTAAGTCAATTCGTTAGGGCGCTATCGTGATTTCAACAGACAGAGAGAGACGTGGGTCTAATAGTGGTTTTGTATGGGAGGTACCAGAACTACTTGACCGACATAGCCCATTTTCAATACCAACCTGGCGACGGTAAAAAGAAGTCGTCTCACAAAATTTCATTCGCCTAGGTCAATTCCTTTGGACGCTATCGTGCTTTCAACAGACAGACAGACAGACGGACAGACAGACAGACAGACAGACAGACAGACAGACAGACAGACAGACAGACAGACAGACAGACAGACAGACAGACGGACATGGCTAAATCGATTCAGAATGTGATCCTGATTCAGAATATATATACTTTATAGGGTCTCCGGTGAATCCTTCTTGGCGTTACAAACGTAATGGCAAAGTGAATATACCTTCCTGTGGAGGGTATAAAAACGATAAAAAAAGGTCATATCTAGGTTTTTATCGATTTGGATCCGAGTTCACTGATCTTCATTACATCTGACATGAACATTTTTATTATTCTAGCCAACAAAAAAAAACAGAAGCACCTCCCCTTTTCAGAGTAGCTCAATTCTGAGCATACAATTGTGACGAGGGTGGACCTGAAAATTCATATATTTTAAGTGCAGCAGCACGAGCCCTACATTACACTATAGGTATACATCCTTTGACCATCATCCACCATCCGTCGGGTGGCCAAAAACGGAAAGACCCAATTGGCAAAAATATGATTAATCGTAGTTGCAAAAATGCCATCGCCACCCGACACCTTCATAACCCTTTATAGATTCTGGCAAGCAACCATCATCAGCACCACCCCCGCCAGCAACCTCTGGCACGCTGAGAGTTCACTTTCAACAGCGTATACAGCACAAGAGTCTGAGTACGTAAGTTGGCGCACAATATTAATGACTCTACGTGATGACTACGTGCAGTGAGTAAAGATTGCAGAATATCCTTTGGATTTGCATTGCAACATTTTCCATTGCCAGATGTTTGTGTGAAGGGTGGCGTGGCGGCAACTCAACTATTTTTGAAGATACCAGTACCTGGCATTCTTTACTGCTTTGGAAGATAACCAGGCTACATATCTATTAACCCCATTTTCGGGGAAAAGTTTTTCTTCAGCAAAGCAAAAGAGTGTTGGTCCACTCTCCTGATGATGCTATCATCATGTTTCTTATGCGCATAAAACCCCTGTCGAAAACTTAATCCACACGTGAGTCAGTGAACTGCTGCTCCGCTATGCTATACTTCGTTCTGGGTGGTAATAAAATTCATGTACAACAATGTGCACTTCTCAGGAGGACATGATCTCGGAGTGGAGTGGAGCTGGTGTATCCTGATTTTCTTTGAGTTAAGGATCTGGGATTCTGTTCTGTACCAACATCGCCGCCAATATTATAGATGCTATAAATAAAAGGAAAAAAAAACTCGCTCGGGATTGTCTCATTCTTTCTCTTTCGCTCTAGCCTCGCGGGACTTGTAATACGTTGAGTTTTAAATCAGAGCCAGCGTCAGGGTGGTATTACTTGGGTTAAATTTATGGTGAGATAACATTTACAATCACACATGGCATTCGTTTCGGGGAAGGCAGAGAAGGAGTAATAATAGTGCTCTCCCGAAGATTCAGATCTCTATCGCGAATGATATGTGATTATGTGAAAAGTACTGCTGGAAGGGCAGGAAGGTGCCTGCCTTAGTTTTTCTTGGCACTGAACTGAAAGTTCTGTTGAAATGTGTATTTGAATATAATTTTTATTAAACGAAATGGGTGATGACTTTACTTTGAAACGCTCGGCACGTACTGATTAAAGACTATGAAGGTAAATCGACAGAAGATGCTATTTTAAAATTATGTAGTGAGATATGCAGTGGTTTAAATAGCAATACTTGTCTGTTGTCCTATCGCAATATTTATTAACATGGCAAAAGCATTTGATATGATGGATTTTTGACATACTCTACAAAGCTGGACTCAGGGGCTCAGTATTAAATTGGTTTAAGTCCTATCTATCAGAAAGAACTCAACGAGTAAAAATTAACGGAGTTTTTAGTAATATGTTGCGGTTACGGATTGGGGTGCCTCAAGGTTCAGTTTTAGGCCATATTCCATTTCTTATTTATTTAAACTCCATATTCAAACAAAATTTCAGTAGTAATATGACAGCTTTTGCTGACGACATGGCATTTACATACTTAAACAGTTCAGTGTTCGAGTCGGTGGTAAAATTAGAGTTTGACGTGCAACTGTTAAGGCAATGGTTTGCAAAACACGAACTAATTGTGAGCGAAAAAACTTAGCTTATGTTTTTCAATTTAAGAAATTCAAATCTGCTTGAAAGTAATGTCGTTTTTCACTCTGCTATGTGTCAATGTCCGCTCATAACTGTGGTAAAGTAAATTTTCATATGAATGTATCGTACTATTCTAACTGTTTAAAAATAGAATCTTTTGAATGCTTTAAGTGTCTGAGAGTATCAATAGATAAGCATTTCAGTTGGAAAATCCATGCAGCTGACTTAATAAATTATATGATGTGTGCGACGCGTAAAATATTTCTGTTACAACCTCATTGTCCTAAAAAAAACTTCTCACAGCAATTTACGACGGTCTTGTTAACTCAAAACTACAGTATGCCTTAACGAGTTGGGGTGAAACTTACAATAATGCAATTGAACCACTTCAAAAGCACAAAAGCATTTTGTCAGAATTATTTGTAAAAAAAAGTAGATTAGCAAGTAGTTTGCCTTTATTTCGCCTCCTTAAAAGTTTACCAATAAAAACATCTATATGTTTACAAAGTTCTTAAAGTGTTTTTCATGCGTAGCGGATACAGTTCAATACAGAAATTCAAATGTTTACAATTTAAGAGTAAACTGTCAGCAACTAGTAAAAATACCGGTGACAAACAAGACAATTTTTTCTAATTTCCGCTGCTTTGAAAAGCTCGGCCGGGAGGCCATCCGCTCCAGAAGCTTTGTTGCGCTTAAGTTTGGATATCGCTATCCTCACTTCGTGAAGGTCGGGTGGACGGAAATTTTGGCTATCATCGTCCAAGCTGAACAGATCATTCTGCCTGACAGCGGGTTGTTGGCTGTCTCCGCCGTTTAACAGTCTGCAGAAGTGTTCGTTCCAAATCCTTAGCACCGACTGTGAATCTACTACTGTATTCCCATGCTCATCTCTGCAGGCTTCTGTTCGGGCCTTGTATCCTTGGGTGGAACGTTTTACCCTTTGGTCGAACTTTCGAACACAGCACTTCGGTAGCGGCACTCATGATGGCACTCTAGCAGTGTTGCCACTGGTCCTCTGTACTTAATGTTGGTGACGCTGAGGATGGGCTTGCTGAGAGGTTTAGTGAGAGTCGTTCGGCAAAGGTTTTGGCGGTCTCTTGCGATAGTAGCCTTGCAACGTCAAATCTTCTTACAGTATTCTCTCGCTGTTATGGAGTATTGGTATTGGATATCCGCATCCGTACTTTGGCTACTACCAAGTAATGGTCAGAGTCTATGTTCGCCGCTCAGAACTTTTGGACATCAAAGATACTGGAGGCATGTCTGGCGTCGATCGCAACATGATCGATTTGGTTGACGGTTTGTTGATCTGGAGACCACCAAGTCCCCTTATGTATGTTGAGGTGTAGGAATCGTGTACTGGCAATGATGACATTTCGCCCCGCCGCAAAGTCGATTAGCCTGAGTCCGTTTCCGGAGATGTTGTCGTGCAGGTTGTGCTTTCCCACTACGGAGACAAAGATCCCCTCCTTTCCGATTTTAGCGCTAAAGTCGCCAAGAACTATCTTGACGTCGTACTTCGGGCACTTATCATACGTCTTCTCAAGAAGATCGTAGAATGCTTCTTTGGCTGTGTCGTCTTTCTCCTTAATATATATACAGAGCTTGTTTTAAAAAAAAAGTCTATAACTATAGCTATTCAATATGGATATTCCTCAAGTCAAAAAATTGTTTATGAGCAATATTTAACCTGTTTCTTTTTTGTTTTCGTCAATATATCTTTTTTTTACTATTTTGTTTGTACTATCTTTTGTTTTATTTAAAATCTTAAATTTATTTATTTTGTTACTTATTCTTGATATAGAAAAACCCTACAGCCATTGTATATTTATTTATCGAATGGACCATTCGCCTATAGTCTTTATAAGGCTATAAAATGTCGAATTTATAATATGTCTTAAAGCATCATCCCTGGAATAAAATATACGAATAAAAAAAAAAAAAGAATAAAAGCCCACTAACAACAGTCTGCATTTGAATGGAATTTTATTGAAAGGTACCTAATTGTGTACCTATGTCAATGTTATTGCCCATATTTGTTACCGCTGGATCACCATTTGAGGTAATTCTGATAGGAAATTCTAAATTCAATTCAACTGACCTCTATATAGGTACTGGTTAAATTTCTGAACGCCAAAGCTTCGGGTACTATATTTGCCCCCCATACAATTACGGTCTTTTGTTTTATGGGCATTTTTTACGGGTATTTTATTTAAGGGCTTTTGAAATACGGTCTTTTGGAAACTAATATTTGCAAATAGGCTTTTGGAATGCAGGCAAACGTATCCAAACCTATTTCAACAGTCATTCTTCGTTATACTGACCACGCAAACAGGTTGAGATTCCTCATCTAGGGGGATCTATAGGTAGTAGCCAGGTCTACCTACCTTACTGGGGTATTGAACACCTTACATCTCCCGAAATAATTCCTGAACTCGTGGCATCGGATGACTGTTAATGCTCAACTGAGGATTTACTGTCACCTTAGTCACCTCTTAACCACCACAATTGGTACAGCCCATTGGCTTGATTTAACTGGTTCCAAAATGCCTAAAGTTTTTAGTCGCTCGATATCGTTCTTGACGCGCTTCTTTAAACTGAAAGTCATTCTTGCAGTACTTCGGCTGACTTCCAGGCTTTAATGACAACTCAGCAGTGAATTTCTTAGTGCATCCCAATTCCGTATTAAAAACCGATTTGTATTTCTCGCACAAGATCTTTGCCAGCAAAACCGTACACTCCTTAGATTTTTTAGCAAAATCCTATCGCTTGATGGAATCTTAAGCTTTAAGCTGAAATCATCCAGCCAGCCAAGACCCATAATGTATATTCCACGTTTGGTGGTTGCTATTAATAAAGTGAAGTTTGGGCTGAAGACTGCTAAAACAAAAATCATCAGCTTCAGTTTCAGTTCCCAATATCTTGGAAGTATTGCCTCAAACGAAGGTGAAATCGAACCTGAAAGTGTGCGTTTGGAATGTTGTGCAGGATTTGACGAAGCAATGGAATAAGATTAAACACGAAGCAACGTCTGTTGTCATTGTTTTTGCCGAAATTCTACACCAAATTTGTTCATTGAAATTGAACTTAGCGGATGCACAAATAAGCGTAGACGAGTATCGCCAAATTCAGAAAACATAATCTTCGGTTTTCCATTTTTTGTCCTCTGGCATTAAACAACCCTGTCTAATTATTTTAAAGCACTTCCCTACCATCAGGAACTATCCTGACCATTCTCATCACAATTGCAAATTATAATCTCCATTTCGCACAACCAACTAGGAATTGCATAAAAAAGGTCAACAACATGAACCTCGTCAGGAGTCTCAAAATCCCAGTTGATAGCTAGAGATTATCACATCTCTCAACACAGCACAAGCTCTACGAAGCACAACTTGTACTCTGCTCCATCTACAGATGAGCTCGCCGATAATGTCTGACATCATTCCGTCTGTGCCCCATTCCATCCCATCAGGCCATCACAAACAAAGATCCTTTCCGTTCAAATAATGCTCTCGGTCTCGACCTTCCCGTTCCCATCCCTTCGCTATATCCCAACCGACTTCTCTATCTAACATTCCATTCTCACTGCATTTTTTTGTTTTTGCTCTCTTTCACAGATTTATCAGCATTTCAGCCGGAATTTGTCGAAGCAATTGTGAATGTATCTGTTGCCGTTGGACGGGATGCGACATTTACGTGCAATGTCCGACATTTGGGTGGATATCGGGTAAGGACATTTTCGTGTTTTCTATAACGAAACTTTCGCATTTTTGTTTTCATATTTTGTAAATATTCGCCATTTTAACTTGGCTGTGGGGGGGAGGGGGGGTCGGTCTAGTGTGAGAGCGAGAACATTAAATTTATATTTACTGTACAGAAGCGATGTGAGAAGGACTTATCTCCTTTCATGAAAGGATAACAAGGAGTTGAATTTTTCGTTTAAGCACTTAAAGTCTTGCGTCCGCATCCGCATCCGCACTCAACGCTCACTCTCACCCTGACTCGCATAATCCCGTAAATCATCTGGTACTCCCCCTCGTGTTCACATTTATGTACATCTGTTTCACATTTTCGTCTGCAGGTCGGCTGGCTGAAGGCGGACACAAAAGCCATTCAGGCGATACATGAGCACGTCATAACTCACAATCCACGCGTCAGTGTAACCCACTTGGACCAGAATACCTGGAATTTGCATATTAAAGCCGTCTCCGAGGAGGATCGTGGCGGTTACATGTGTCAACTGAACACAGACCCGATGAAGAGTCAGGTAAGTGTTGTGCAACAGAGTCCTGCAGCTACATTCAAGAGGGTGGTCGTGTTTTTTTTTTTTTTTTTTTTTTTGTGCATGTTTGGGGAACATTGTTATGTGGTTGGGGATTTTGTCATAAGTCAGTCAGACTCCGGCCATGTACTTGTAGGTGGGGAGGGTGTAAAATTTGTTCATCCATTTGACAGGACTTTTGTGTGAGTGTCCGACCAGGAAGGTGCGATTAGTCTAGTCCTAGTGCTATTGTATTGTTCTGTGTGAGAATGTCTGCGGAGTGATGAGTCGAGAACAAGAATGCTGGCATGCAAGACAAAATCTATGTTTGCCTTTAGATACATAGTTGTGTGTGAAGTTGGGAGAGGTACTACTACATTCTTGCCATTAAGTGGCTCAAAATATGGTTTTAAATCTTGGAAGTTTTGTTTCAAGGGAAGGTTGGTTATTTTGTAAATCTAAGCTGATCAAAATGATGCACATCGAAGAACGAATTATATTTTAAGGTTATGTGGTATTTATACGAATGTATTTAAATTGTTTGTGGCCTGTATGTGTTATTAAAACATCCCACTCTGACCTTACTTTCATCGGGGAATGAACTCGAAATGTGGAATAGAATACAAAATGGTTAGACGTTGTAGGGAGCTGTCATTAAGTATCTGTTAAAACTGGCTTACTTATTACTCGAGTCATTTTCCCTTCGATTCGTTTAATAATATCGTTCCCCAAAAGTATGTTTTGAATGGAGCCTTTGTGGGCAGGGTAGTGTTTTCAATGAGTTTAAGATTCTTTATAAAGGTAACGCCTACCTGATGAAGGTCAAAAGGTTAATACGAAGAATAGAGTTAAAGTACTGGTCCTCTAGATTGATTTATAAAAAAATTGTTGGTTTGCGACGGGAGGCCTTTTTATGTCCTGACATTGTTTGCATAATTAGACTTTTATGTCAAAGCGCCTTTAATCGCCTATGCAAGTCGAAAGTTGTTTCATATCTTGGCTATTGGAAATATGAAGGTCTCTTGCCAGTAAGCCCAAAAAAAAAATTATATAACCAAACAATTACCACACAGTCGGCACCAGTGATTTTGAAGTAAAGCCCGGTCTTGTTTTAATTGAAATAGTGGTAACTTAGTTTATCCTATAATTTAGTGGTTTTTAGATGAAAATCTTAAAACAGTTAAAATAGTTAGTTAAAGTGGGTCTTGAAGTCCATTGCACCAGTTCTGAGCGCGGGGTGATAAAAAAGCTAAGAAAAGACGGCAAAACAATGAATGAAATAGCTAAGGTCATAAAGTGTTCTAAAAAAAGGTCCTAAAAAGCATTCACAGCTATCAAGTCCCAAAGATTTGACAAACTGTTAATACGACTATGCAAGAAGAAACCATTTTTTCTTCCACAGACCTAAAAAATTAGTTAAACGCACCTGTTACAAGTCGTACAATAAGAAGTAGATTAAAGGAAGCATCAGGTCTTCCTGAAAGAAGTCCCAGAAAAGTTGATGATGTGGGGGTGCTTTTAAGCATCTGCGGTTGATCCAGTTTTCATGGTAAACGATAAAATGTGTGCCGTAGACTACGTAAAAATCTTAAACACTGTTATGCTGCCATTTGCTGAAGAGGACATGCCTATTAATTGGGAGTTTATGTAGGATAATGACCCCAAGCACTCCTCAAAGTTGCCCAAATACTGGTTTCATAAGAACAAAATCAATGTTATGAAGTGGCCATCACAATCTCCTGATCTTAACCCGATAGAACATCTACGGGCATTCTTAAGCGCAGGATCGGCGTCTGCATAGCCAAAAACAAGAAAGAACTGTGGTCAATTATTCAAAATGCATGGCACTCTATAACTCCCGAAACTTGTGCCAAGTTGGTTCATTCCATGAGACGAAAGCAGTTAAAGCAGTTATTAAAACTTTTCCACTCACTACTGTAGTATTCATGGGTTCTGGACCAGGCGTAGCCAATTTGTGGTAATTGTTCCTTGATGTTTGTTAATGTAGTCTTTCTTTCAACTGCATCAATTTTCGACACTACTCTTGTCATTTTACCAGCTCCTTCATTTCCCTGCGAAAACTCAGTGACCTTAGGCATTTTGCACTTTTTTTAAGGTTATTCCACTGTTCTTTCGCAGCGTGTCTGAGGTTCATTTAAAAGCAACCCCTATAACTTGCCTAATTTAATCAGCTTAAAATATGTACTTTGCCATTGCAATTCTATCTGGACTACGGGCTATCAACATGGACATAAATCGTGGAACAAATATATGAAGCTGAGGCCTTGATGCCAAAATCCGCCTTTTAATTTTGTTTACAAAGGAGTGATGAAGAAATTGGTTCCACTTTTCGGTTAGATGACATTAAATCACAAGTGTATCCGTTACAACGAAAAGTTTGTACCTATTAAGGAGTTTATTA
The DNA here is from genome assembly GCA_949372485.1 of Cheilosia soror. Lineage (NCBI taxonomy): Eukaryota > Metazoa > Arthropoda > Insecta > Diptera > Syrphidae > Cheilosia > Cheilosia soror. The sequence goes on from OX443563.1 coordinate 77,625,366, forward strand.
GATTCACAATATTTTACAACCTGGAGATTTACCAGCGTTTCCATGAACTTAGAAAGAACATAAGTGCTATACACATAAATACTGTAGGTTCGGAGTCGGAGGGGAAGATTCGCCCTTTTGTAGTAACGGGCTGGACACAGCGTTCCCGATGTGGCACGATCGTGCACTTATGACACATTTTTTTTAAAATGGCACTTTGGCACGAAAACATTTCATATGGCACTTTGATTTTGGTATAGTAAAATTAAATATTCAAAACAAAAAAATATATTTCTTATAGATAAGCTCACCAGAAAACGTTTGCATTCACATACAAAATTTACATTTATAGGCGCAGAATGCAAAATTTTTTAATAACGTAAAACACAGATCTCACTTCAACTGTCAAAATATTTTTGTTTTAAATTGAATGATGTTTGTTTGAGAATATTATCTGGCATGTTCGGTTGATTTTATAATCAGGCGTATACGATTGAAATTTGGTGTTAACAATTTTTAAAGGTTTGTTGTCACTAAAATTACAAAATTTCGAAGAACGCAATCGCTCAAAATTGCACCTTTTCGTGTCAGTGGTGACACGGAAAAAATCTTTCGCGCAACGCTGGCGCACTGTTGTCACTAAAATTTCAAAATTTCGGAGAACACAATCGCTCAAAATGGCACCTTTTCGTGTCATTGGTGACACGGAAAAAAATGTTTTGCGGCAACGCTGGCGCCCTGGACAGCAATCGGGAAAAATAGGAAAGATGGCAAAGCTTATACGCAATGATTTTGGCAGCAGGGAGAGATGCAATGGATTTGTCTCCTAATCTGGGAGCATTGAGCTGGCTGGTCTTCCAATTTGGGAGCATTGAGCTGGCTCCGAAACATTCTTCATCCAAAGGACTGACAGCTTCTTTGCACATGAGCGCTGGGCTCGATAGTGGGACTGAATTCTTAATATATTTTTACATTTGACGGAAAGCTTTTACTTCCCTTGGTCATTTTGGTCATACTCGAAGGGACATTGCAGTCATTTCCGGTTCGCCTAAGCCTTTTTCTGCGGTTTTTCTCAGATTGGACGACACTTAACTCCCTCAGTCGAATAGCTTGCAAGTCGTACCATGCGATTTCCTTCGATCTGATATTCTATACACTAGGACTTCATACTTAAGGTGGTTCCAACTGACACGACATTAGTCAGCCAGGGTTTTCATCTCCTTATCGACGAAACACTTAACTCCTATAGAATCTGTATAAAATCGACCCATTTTCAAATTTTTTTAACTTTAAGGTTGGAATACCGAATACGACAAATTATCTGATATCGTGCAGCAACAAAAAATATTTGACAATAATTGACCGCAGACTGTAGCCATTACCTACTCAGTTAAATCTCTTTAAATTCTTAAAGCTTGCGGTAGAAGTTCATGTTTCACTATCCGTCAACTTTTCACTACTACGGCAACTTTTATATCTTACACCACACACTTCCGCATTAAAAATGTCGCCCCACACCTATACTATTAGATGATAAAACTACACACACGCAGACTGTAATCAAGTGTGAGGTGTAATATCAATTTGTGACACATAAACTTCACACGCTACATCCACCTGTTTAATAAACATCAGCTGTTGTCGTAAAATAAGCGAGACAGCGACGCACATCAAAGAAGAAATCCCGACCACTAGAAAGTTAAGCTTCATCTATGCCCAGCTTCATGGTCGCTTCCATTCCATTATCCTGACGTAGTGAAATAAAAATTAAGGAAGCATGAAATACACTTTATTGACCCCATAAAGTACTTTCATACTCCACGAGAGCTGGACTGATGTTACATTACCGTACCTAGTTACGTTTACGGGTAGCCTAAACTTTTTTTTTCTCCCTTTAGTTTTTGTTGTGCATTTTCCATCCCCCGCCCGGCATGCATGCATGCATTCATGAGACGTATGACTGTTGTGTGCCATGAGTAATATGTTTCCTTTAATTTACCCTTGGAATAAAATTTTCTTTTTTTGCTCTTTCAGATTGGATACTTGGACGTGGTCATTCCACCGGATTTCGTAGCGGAAGATACATCGTCAGACGTTATTGTTCCAGAGGGTAGTTCTGTTAAATTGACCTGTCGGTATGTATCACAAATACGAACGTTTGATATTATGTAACTTCTCCCCCACTTTTCGTTTTGAACTCATAAATAATTCAATTCCTTCGGCCCTAACTATTGAAATAAATTTCAAAATTAATTGTTTCCATTTCGAAAGCCATCAAAACCACCACCAGCCCCTTGGAAATGGGGCTGAAACCACAACCACAAATGAGTATTTAATTGGCGCGCCAAATTTAATGGGATTGTTATTTGAAACTTGTGGAACAGCGTTTATAAATAAAATTTTCCACCACACTGACCGAAGTCAAGTGTCAGATCCATCCGTTGGAACTTCCGTACTTGGTTAACACCCAGATCACATTACTTAACGATTATATCGGACGCATTCCGGTTCTATTTTTAGGCATTAACGACTCCAGCAACACTTTCTTTTGCCAACTGATTTATGTGACTGACCATTAGCCTTCGTTCACAATAATTTAACAACTTCCCAATAGCTATACGCACCAGTTTTATAACTTAACCCTTGGCAGGATATAAAAACAGAAAAGAAAAAAACGTTTGCTGTCGTCTTCTCAAAGAACAGCAAGGAAGCATATTTTTATTGACGAAAGACAGTAATATTCGCGTCGGATTAGTGTTTTGATGTCTGTTTTGTTAGGTTTTTATAGCGAACCGGGTGTGTTATGGGCAATCATAGAACAGTCAGACGTAAGCACTTACAAGATTAGATGGCAGTACACACTTACCCAGCAGAATGGTTTTATTTTCACTGCAAACGATGGTAAATGTTTCCAGCAGTTTTGCTTCAAAGTGTGTGTGTGTGTGTGTTAGTCAAATGTAACACATAATGTACTAAAAAGTTGTATGTTTAAAAAAATTGCTAACATGAGTTGATCGCATAAATAGTTAACTTTTATGAATGTGCCATTCTATAACTTGGTAGTGGTTGGCAGGTGGCAGAAGCAAAAGCAGCAAAACTAGCAAAACCTAGCCCCCAGTTTCATAGTGGAAGTTCAAACAGCACTTTATGTCTAAACTTCAGTTCAACAATTAATTCGATTTCAGAGATTCGTTTAAACCTTGAACGGAGTTCATTCTGTAGTTAAAGATAAACGACAGTATTCCGCCGTTTAAACCTCAGATCACTTGACACATCAGTGACATTTCAATTTCGAAGCTGCCGATTGTCAAAAACATAAATATTTGACGTTGTTTTGCTTGTTCTTTGATAGAAAAGACAAGGAACAATTTTGCAAAAGTCGTACTGAGTACTATACAATACTGCCTGTAGAAAAAATGAACGACAAAAAAAAGGGAAACACCGGCCAATTCTATGAACAAAGTCGAAACTAGTGAATTGTATGACTTTAGATCTTCAACATCCTCCGGGCGGCGAAAATGCAGGGATCTCCAGGTTGTATAACAATTGAACAGGTCGCCGAGTCCTAAACCCGTTGGAATTACGTATTTGAGACGCTCCCAGAACCCGCCCCACCAAGGAGCCCGCTCCACGGAGAATTTCCATTTTATGCATTTATGCGCTAAGAAATCTTGAAGCGCACCATCTGAAAACTCAACGCCCTTTAGTTCAAAGGCGGATCTGCGGAACGTCTTGGCATTTTCGGAGTATATGATGGATGGAATTCCTCTTCGAGCGATAAAGCGTTTGAGACCCGTAAGGCAACTATCCGTCGACAAACTCGGCAACATCTCGAGATGGACAGCTCTGACTTCGTTCTCAGTTGGGACAGCGCAATATTTGTGCCACCATGCAGTGTACGTTGATGGTAGTCATCTATAATGAGATTTGTTTCTTATTCTGTCGTGTAAACACTAACTACCTACAATGAACAGAACTAAAACAATATACTTAAACTGTCACATTGTACATAATGTACATTTTGATATAGATATACAGTATGACTTTGAGAATTGTGAGTTGTTTGAGAGTCGTCATACTGCTAACTTCCTTTGTTAACTTCCTCTGAATTACCCTAAATAAATGAATTATTTTATAACGTATTGTATGAATTATATCGTGTTCTTCATTTATTAATCGAACCCTAAGAACACAACATATTGTGGCGACGAGTGGCGGTTTTAGTTCCAATTCATATCTATATAATCATATAGCACACTAAAATAAAATGGATGCAGAGCAAATTAATTCGTTCTTAAGGCAGCAGCAGGCTTTACTTAGGCAGCAAGAAGAATTCATGAAAGCATTTATGGATTCATCCTTAAATGCATCCTCATTGCTTAGTTCTACGACGCTGAAATCTTCTGCAGAGAAGATTATGGAAACGTTATCCCACAGCATCACAAATTTTGCCTATGACGCCGATAACGGATTCACTTTTGAGGAGTGGTATAGTAGACATGAGGATATATTCTTAGTCGATGGTAAAGAATTGGATGATTCATCTAAGGTGAGGTTGCTACTTAGAAAGCTAGACGAAAGCGCATACAATCGCTATGCAAATTTAATTCTTCCAAAAAAACCCCGAGACATAAAATTTGATGATACAGTACAAAAGTTAACGGAAACATTTGCTCGCAAAACGTCATTATTCGCAACTCGATATAATTGCCTTAAAATCGAGAAAAATGCGAGCGATGATTTCCAAACATATGCTGGAATTATCAACAAACATTGTGAAAATTTTAAATTAAACACTATTACCCCAGATGAATTTAAGTGTGTTATGTTTGTCTGCGGATTAACTAGTACGCATGATGTGGATATTCGGGCACGATTGCTGGCGAAACTGGAAGCAGATGAGAAAGATCACAAATTAAAACTTTCAGATCTATCAGGTGAATGTGACCGAATTCTAATGCTGAAGCATGACTCATCGCTGGTGGAGAATCGTTCTACTGCAGATAACACGGTAAGAGTTGTACGTAAGCAAAGCAAACAACAAAAGCAGAAACCCAAAAGCGCATGCTGGTTTTGTGGGGGAATGCATTATGCAGAAAAGTGCTGGTACAAAACTCATAAATGTGCCGATTGTGAAGGAATTGGACATAAGGAGGGTTACTGTGACAAAGGGAAACGAAACGACTTTACTAACAACCATAGCAGCAACAGCAGCTACAACAACAACAACAACAACAGCAAGAGGAAATCTAAATTTAACAATAGAAATCGCGTAAATTATGATAAAAAAATTAATAGTATATTTTCAGTATCCAAAGTGGACTATGCAGCTCACCGAAAATTTATCATTGTGGAGATAAATAACCACCCGGTTCGATTGCAAATCGATACTGCATCGGATATTACCATAATATCAGAAGAAAACTGGAAATGCCTGGGAAGTCCAACTGTTAATCCAACAAAACATTCAGCGCGGAATGCTAGTGGGCAGTCACTACCATTATCAGCAGAATTACGGTGTCAAGTATCGTTCAGAGATAAGAAAATGCAAAACATGTGTTACATAACAAATGTCCCAAATTTAAATATATTGGGAATCGATTGGATCGAAGAATTGCGATTATTCGACGTTCCTATTAATTCAATTTGTGCAAAGGTAGAGTCTAATCAAAATGAACTTCCACTGTCCCTTTTACAGAAAGAAATTGCGGCGATTAAGTCGGAGTATCACAATTTATTCGATGGATCAATGGGATTATGCACAAAAGCAGAAGCAGTTCTTCATCTGAAACCGGGGGTGACTCCAGTTTTCAAGCCGAAGCGACCTGTACCATACTCTTCCTTGCCAGAGATTGACAACGAAATTATTCGTCTCGAACAACAAAATGTAATCAAAAGAGTTGATTACTCGCAATGGGCTGCACCTATTGTTGCTGTACACAAGGCAAAGGGGGGTGTTCGAATATGCGGCGATTTCTCAACAGGCCTCAACAATGCACTCGAGTCAAATCAGTATCCTCTCCCACTTCCTGATGATATTTTTGTGACACTTTCTGGAGGTAAGTTCTTTTCAACAATCGATTTATCTGATGCCTACCTCCAGGTCAAAGTAAGCGAAGAGTCGCAGCCATTGCTGACTGTCAACACACACAGAGGACTCTTCCAGTATCAGCGCTTGCCGTTTGGTGTTAAGTCTGCTCCCGGCATATTCCAGCAAATAATGAATACCATGTTGGCGAACCTCGATGGAGTCGTGTGTTACCTTGATGACGTCATAGTGGTAGCCAAGTCTCTAGAACAGCACAGAGTACATCTACACCAGGCCTTGCAACGCTTAAGCGAATGGGGATTTCGCATAAAATACGAAAAGTGTTCGTTCCTGCAGACCGAAGTTAACTACCTTGGATTCGTAATTGACAAACATGGCAGAAGACCCGATACAAATAGAACGGCCGCAATCACGGATATGCCAGAGCCAAGGGATACAACAGAAGTACGATCATTTTTGGGTATGTTAAATTTTTATTCTCCATTCATTAAAAACATGCGTGAAATTCGGGGGCCGATGGATGAACTATTACGGAAAGATTCAAAATTCCATTGGTCAAAGGAATGTCAAATCGCTTTCAATAAAGCAAAATCAGTACTTAAGTCTGAACTACTGCTGGTACATTTCGACCCAACAAAAAAAAATTATTGTGGCCGGGGATGCATCGAAAAATGGTATTGGGGGCGTTATCATGCATCAGTTTCCAGATGGTTCGAGGAAACCAATCGCACATGTTTCAAGGTCGTTGACACCTACAGAAAAAAATTATAGCCAGTCTGAAAAGGAAGCCTTAGCACTGATTTTCTGTGTTAAAAAGTTTCACAGGCTAATCTATGGGAGAACATTTACACTCCTAACTGATCACCAACCACTTCTATCTATTTTCGGATCAAAGAAAGGCATACCGGTGTATACTGCTCAGCGGTTGCAGCGATGGGCCTTAACATTAACTGGGTATGATTTCAAAATCGAGTATGTTAATACTTCAAAATTTGTCTATGCTGATGTCTTATCCCGGCTAATTAATCGTCAAGCAGTTGATAAGGAAGAAGATTCTGTTATCGCAACAACTCAATTGGAAGCAGATGTGAATCGAATATTATGTGACAGTTTACAAAATTTACCCGTCACATTCAAGGTTGTTCAAAAAGAAACATCCATAGATCCCGTGTTAAAGCAAGTTCTCCAATTTGTCCGTTCTTCATGGCCTAGTCAAATAGAAGATAACAACTTAAAATTATTTTACAATCGGCGAGACAGTATTTGGGAAACAAACGGGTGTATCATGTTACAAAATAAAATAGTCATTCCTATTTCATTGCAAAAAAAGGTTTTGAAGCAGCTTCACTTGGGTCACCCGGGTATTGTGCGCATGAAAGCACTTGCACGTAGCTATGTCTACTGGCCCAAGATTGACAATGATATAGCGGAAATAGTTCGAGAGTGTTGTGCTTGCGCAACAGCTGCACCAACTCCTATTAAAGCTCCATTAGCATCGTGGCCCATGGCAACAAAACCGTGGTCGCGAATTCACATTGATTTTGCTGGTCCGTTTCAACAGCGAATGTTTCTCATAATCGTTGACGCTTACTCCAAGTGGCCGGAGATTTTTTGCATGAAGTCTACGACAACATCTGCAACAGTTGCCGTCTTAAGGGAAATATTCGCCAGATTCGGATTACCAGATACCATAGTATCGGACAACGGAACCCAGTTCACCTCGAGTGACTTCGCCGACTTCTGCAATAAAGGTGGCATCCAGCATATCCGAACGGCACCTTTTCACCCGCAATCAAATGGGCAGGCAGAGAAGTTCGTCGACATTTTTAAACGGGGAATGTCTAAATTGAAGGGGGAAGAAATAACATCGTTCAATCTTCAAACTTTTCTACAGTGTTATCGATCCACTCCAAATGCACAGTTACCAGAAAACATCACTCCAGCAGAAGCCATGTTCGGTCGCAAAATGAAAATTCACCTAGACTTACTACAGTCACCAACACACGAGTTACACCACCGAAACATGAAAATGGAACAACAATTTAACAGCAGACATGGAGCTAAGTCTAAAGAATTTCAACCAAACGAACTTATATATGCTCGTAACTATAAGAACGGACGCAAATCTTGGGTTCCAGGCATAGTATTGCAGAAAATTGGGTCTGTAATGTATGCTGTCCAAGTAGGCACCAAAACCTGGCGCCGACATATTAACCAATTAACTCATAGAGATAAAAGCTTACCAAATACCAATTTTAATAACTTGTTTAATTTCCAGGAAGTAACACCTATACCAACTTCCACTGAGGTCCACCCTAGCTCTCCAGAACAAACCGCAAACATGTGTCCAAGTCCCGCAGTCGAAACAAATGAATTTGGTAACCCGGAAGAGCAAATTCAGCGGCCGACTAGAACTCGCATACCACCTAAGCGCCTAGACATGTCCAGAGAGGTTTCAGGCAGATATATGGATGCCTAACTTAAAGAGGGGAGATGTCGTGTAAACACTAACTACCTACAATGAACAGAACTAAAACAATATACTTAAACTGTCACATTGTACATAATGTACATTTTGATATAGATATACAGTATGACTTTGAGAATTGTGAGTTGTTTGAGAGTCGTCATACTGCTAACTTCCTTTGTTAACTTCCTCTGAATTACCCTAAATAAATGAATTATTTTATAACGTATTGTATGAATTATATCGTGTTCTTCATTTATTAATCGAACCCTAAGAACACAACATATTCTATTCTTAAGATTCAGTTAAACTTAGTTCAATTTAACTGAAGTTCAGATCACATTGCGAAATCGTACGAGTTGAACTTCCAATTTAAACTGAAGCTCAGGTTGTTCAGATTCAGTTGAAATTTAGTTTAAACTTTCACTGTGGGGGTAAGTGGACCCTTCATATATCTCGGTCTTCTGCCACTGACTCTAATTCATTAAGCTACTATTACACGTGTCAAAACTCGTGTCAATTTTTGACATGGTGACGTCAATATGACAGCTTACCTTTGATAAACAGTTCGTCGGTTCTACGGATAACAAATTGCTCCCTCTATTACTCGCGAAGACGACCGAAACCTTAAAAACTTAAACTTGTCCGTCTGTTTTAATGGAATTAAATTGTGAATTCAATTAGCAGGCATTCATTCAATTAAAGTCAAATGCCTATGGTGAAATGTGAATTGATTTAACGCCGGTTACCCAAATATAGTTTTTAGCTAGAGTAACGTAAATTCCAATTTATGCAGTAGATACACTCCAGAATTAATCTTGAGAGACTCGGTCGTATGCATTCACCAAACCTACATAGCATTTATTTGTATGGACAGGTGCTACATTATATACTCCCAAGCTTCTTCCCAAGCTTCTACCCAAATGCGTTTCCAACACCTTGGCAAATGCTTTTCTAAGAAGACTTAAGGTGCCAGTACACGATATGTAGCACGCCTCATATATATGTGGCTCTGACGTCAACAGAGAGTGCACAAAGAGAGCTTGTACACGGCATGTACCCATTGGGACCATTCGCTGACGTCAAAATGACGTCAGTGCTACATATATATGAGGCTTGCTACATATCGTGTACTAGCACCTTTAAAACGATATATCCTTTTAATTGGAGCATTTCATTCTATTTTCTGGCAATTGTTATGATACGAGATAGCCACTGAACAACCCTTAAACTAGGGCGCTGCGTAGGCCTTGAGAATTTCTAAGTGGATTTCATTAAATTCAGTGAATTTGGCAACTCCTATGGCGATTTAATGGCAAACGTGTTTTTATCTATCTTTCCGCCCTCAAAGCGATGGATCTGTCATTCTTAGAGCCGTATTCGACATTGAGCAATTCATAAAAGTTCTCACTCTCTACGTAAGATGTCGTTCTCATCGGGATAAATGTGCATTTGTCTCTTTCACTGATAGGTTAGGTATTACCTAGTTTTTACCTGCTAATTTGCAGGTTCTTCATCCATCCGTGTACCAGCTTCGAGATGTCGATTACCCCAAGTGAACAAGAACCATAAAGGCCTTCAGCGAATGGTCCCAATGGGTACATGCCGTGCACAAGCTCTATTTGTGCACTCTCTGTTGACGTCAGAGCCACAAATATATGTGGCTTGCTACATACCGTGTACTAGCATCTTCTCTACATTCACGTTCTAATCGAGGTCAACGTTCCTCTTAATAACTCTGCCCCATATAAATGTCATCCTGTCGAAACCTATGTTTGAAATCACCCATCAAAGTATAAAATTCCATATTTGCAATACATATTTTTAAACTTCATCCAAAAAGGGCCTAAAATCCCAGGCAAATCGGTGCATGTAGATCAGATTTAGAGTTGTCCTTCCTACCGCCTTATAATTTTCACTACAAATACACAGTCTGAGACTTGTTCCTATTACAAACATGTTCAAAATCGTGGTGTCAATTTTTGTCATTCTGACGTCAAAATTAGTTCAGATTTTGTCCTCTGCAAGACCCACCCCACGATTTTAAAAACGCTTTGCTTTGTATAATAGCCTTCTCCAAAAAAAAGTTAGAGGTCTTTTCTTGAGAGCAAAGAAATGTAGGCTCAGTAGCGCAGTGGTTAGTCTGCTGAACTACTGTGCGAGGGATCCCAGGTTCGATCTCGGAAAAAACACAAATAACATCTTAAGCTTTTTTCTACTGCGCTACCTCTCGCGAACGTCTGACAAACATCCGAGAGTATGACTGTCCTGAAAAAGCTTTTCAATTCAGCCGTTCGGACGAGGCATTAAATTGTAGGTCCCTTCCATTCGTCCCAAAAATATAAACTCACACAAACTAATGGTTGCGAGAAGCTAGGCCTAGGGTACCCGCCTGTTGCGCCACCTATTTATTTATTTTTTTAAAGAGATGTTCCATGTACAGGGCTTTATTTTTTGCCTTTATCGACTATGAATGATAATCCCCTTATTAGGACATGGGGCATCCACTTCTGAACCCGGCAGACTATCGAACAGGTTAGACAGACGTGCGGTGGTCTCGAAAACTGACAACCTCCATTGGCTACGCTAATTTGATATACAGAATACCCAAGACTAACTTTCTTCGATTTTTCATCTTGTAATTTATTTATAAAATTCCGCCATAATTAAAATGCAAGTTAATATTCAAAGAGCTGATTTTGCTAAAATTTAAATCATATCTACATCCACTTTCAGTGCTCGGGGCTACCCGGAACCCATTGTGACGTGGCGACGTGAAGATGGCAACGAAATAGTTCTAAAGGACAATATGGGTACGAAAACATTAGGTGAGTACGCCACCTAATTTAAATTCACTTTTATATAAAATAAAAAATAAATTCTAACCCACACTAACCTAACCTACTCTCTAACTGACCCGCATGTCCATTTTTTTTTCTTCTCTCTACCCTTAGTTGCATCATTTCGAGGCGAGGTGCTAAAGCTGACCAAAATCTCACGTAGCGAAATGGGTTCATATCTCTGCATTGCATCAAACGGAGTACCACCATCGGTTTCCAAAAGGATCTCACTCAGCATACACTGTAAGTTTTTGGTTGTGAATTTCATTTGTTATCCATTTGAACATAGAGATCCAAAAAGAATCTAATTAGTCATCTGAGATTGAAATTCAAATGCAGTCATGGAATGCTGGTGCCATGGTTTCATTTTAATGGACTCACATTAACACATCATCGCCTCGAAGCAAACAGCATCCCCTAACTTGGGAAACTGAATCTTTTGAATTCATGTCTATACCACGTGTGCATATATTTTTTGTACATGTACACGACCACATCACCTCAAGGATATGCACTGTTTTTAAGTCTGATTAATTACAAGATGTTTAAACCATTATGAGGTTTTTTGTTTATCTCATTTACAAAGGACACTCCTTCACAAGGATGTATATACAAACACTGGCATATTTGCGAGGAAAAGAAACCGAAATGATGCAAATGCATCTTCAGGATGTGCACGACGGAATTAATTTATGTTGTGCACAGGAAATTTTATTTGCGGAAATCATTAACAAGGATGCACTGGCAGGTTGGAGGAAGCTGATAACTAAAGAAAGGATGCAGGCATGTGGTAAATGCATCAAAAGAGCTCCAGTCAAGTGTGGTTAGAAGTTAATTGAGTTTCGTAAAATGTTTTATGGAGTTAAGATATTTCATGGGTGTAGCTACCTATATACATTTTTGGAACTGACTATAATGTTCCAAGAGATGACATGTCCTCTTTTTTTAGGAATTGTGTTAACCAAGCAACTGAAAATCGTGAGGTTTCCGTAAAGATGAAACTTGGTTATTAAGAATGTTTGCATTCAACTAAAGGGCCCTACGAACTAAGTCCCAACTGCAACTAACTGCCACCAGCCAAAACGAACTAAGTTGTAAGAAGGATAAATTCAGAATAAAAATTAAAATAATAATTTTCTAAACAAAAACATAAAGGATAGCACTGATTATATCAGGATCACTACACCCGTTCTCAATCCTTGAGTCCTAGTTCAGACGATAAATTATTGAAACGGTTGAACTCCAAAGATTTTGTGAATAAATCTGCTAACTGGAGTTTAGTCTTGATAGCTTCAACTTTGATTATTCCTTTTTTCTGTATGTTTTCTCGGATAAAGTGAAACTTTATATCAATATGCTTGGCCCGTTTGCTTTCCAAATTCTTGGCCATGCCAATGCATACTCAGCGAAACCGACGATAGGCTCACTTTCGGTATTTCGTTGAAAATAAAGACCCTTTTCGGAAGTTCCCTTCAAAAATCGAACAACTCTCTTTAGGGATTGCCAGCAACTTTCTGATGGATTTTGTTGGAATCGGCCTAGATATCCCACTGGATAACACAGATCAGGTCTGACAGTTAACATTACATACATCAAGCTCCCCAACAGTTCTCTATATTATGGTTTGCCCAGGGGCTTGTCATCTTAGATAGATAGATAGATTTTATTTCATATAATATTATAAAGTATAATTTAAGTACAATAATATTCATTAAAATGATAAAATTATATGAAAAGTTGAGACATTCTATATTTTACTAACAAAAGTAGTGAAAATAGTTTTGAATGCCACTTCAAACAATTAATGAAATTTAAATTTAAGTTTATGATGGGGTGGCCATAAACATCAAAGTTGTGAAATTCAATAAAAAAAAGAAAACAGGATGAAAAAAAAAAAAACTAAATTAAATTCATAAATAATGATCAAAGAAAACAAAGAAATTTAAGTAAGAGTTAAATCGGAATGTCGAAAGTAAGAGAGTCTAAGCTAGCGTAGTTGAGATTTAAAAGCCAATTTTTCACACATTTTAAAAACATTCCAGGTGTTGTTATTGCTTTGATAGACTGTGGAAGTTTATTAAATAGCCGAAAAGACAAAACGGAATAAAAATTACGGTATGCAGTAGTACGAGCAAATGGAACAGATACCAAACACGAAAAGTTTCCACGTAAATTGTAATTAGAAATTAATCGAAAATTTCGATTACCAGATTTCATGAAGAATGACTTCAATACTTTAAAACAATATAGAAGGCGAACAGGAAGGATTTTTAGGTCACTGAACAAAGGAAAACTAGGATATCTAACAGGTTTCTGACATAATTTTCTTAATATATGCTTCTGTAAAACTAATAGAGGTTGTATTTTGTTACGATAAGCACCTCCCCAACAAGAAATTCCATATTGCAGCTTGGAGTGAAAAATACCATAGTAGATTTTCTTTAGAAGAATTGTAGAGCAGACATTTCGCAAATAATAAAAGTATCTCAGAGTGGAACGTAAATAGTTCCTCAAAGATTCCGTGTGGTTCGTAAAACTCATATGGGAATCGATAATAAGCCCTAGATACTTATATTCATCTACTGCCTCGATAAGAAAACAGTTATCGCTACAACTAAGAGTACTACAAAATGTGGGAGTAGTAGGTTTATGCGTACAGTTGAAATTGGTAAATCTGAATTTTTGACACTCAGGTGCATGGAAGTGGAAATTGGCCCCTAAACTTTTTACCGATGACAGAGTGAAATACATTATTTTAGTTTTGGAGCTTATTAACAACTTATGATTCTCAAACCATTCTCTTCTTTAGGTATAAGTTGTAAAATCCTTTTTCCATAGGAGTTCTTATGGAATTACAATCATCTATTATCTTGATTCCAGACTCTTCAAATTCCAATTTCATACCAATGAGTTTTCCACAGTCTGACATTTCAAAAATTCTGGATAAATTCCTCTTCAATTCTTCTATCGATGATTCCTTAGTTCCAGCAATGAGTAAATCGTCGACATACAGAATCAGGAAAATCATGTCAGATTTACTTCGAATCATCGTGTAAAGACAGTAATCATGGTTCGACCTCTTGAATCCCAGTTGAATAAGATATGCGTTGAATTTATCATTCCAACATCATTTGGGGGCCTGTTTGAGTCCATAAATTGACTTAAGAAGCTTACAAACTTTTCCATCTGCTGACTCAACCTCTTCTGGTACATCCATATATGTATTTTCCTTTAGACAACCATGGAGAAAAGCTGTCTTAACATCCAACTGAAGAAACTTCATGCCATATCGAATTCCTACTGCCAAAATCATTATAATTGTTGTTAACTTGGCACTGGCGAGTATGTCTCATTGTAATCAATTCCAGCTCTCTGTAGGCATCCATTTACCACTAACGTCGCTTTATATCGACTGGGGATACCGTTTCCATCCGTTTTTATACAGAAAACCTATCTTGATTTCAACAGCTTCACAGGACCTGGAGGTTTTTCATGTCTCCAAACCATATTTTTGTTCATGGATTTGAACTCCTCTTCGACAGCTTGCATCCACTTGTCGGCGTCATGTCTTCCTTTGATGTCTTCAAATATTTCAGGAACATCTTCATAGGTTAAAATAGCTGAATTCGCTCTATACCCAAAAAGCTCGAAGAATCTTATAGGTTCACGTCTACCTTTTTCACTCCGTCTTGGTATGAATTCAGTTTCTGTATCGTTTTCAGCTCCATGTACAGTGTCTGTACAGTGTTTGTCTGTACAGTGTTTGTTCCGCTTCAACCATTGAGTTATCTTCTTCATTAATCGCAGAATTGTCATTCATTTCTTCTGGCACAATTTCTTCTGGATTAGCTTCAGCATTAATTCCAAGCACACTGTCATTTGTATTGCCCCAATCATTCATTTCGAGCACAGAGACACTATCTTCATCTTGTTATAGTTTTATTGAAAGACCGGAGCAATAAATATTGAATGTTTATTGTAAGAAGGATAAATTCAGAATAAAAATTAATTTATTTTATTTTTCATTTATTTATTTAGTTTTATTACGAAGTAGTCATAATTTCTAATAATTCGTCATTTCCACTCAAAACATTGGAAAAAAACTTTTCAAACTTTCGTTTTATACACACTTTAACCCGAAAAAATGCAACAAATTACTGCGATTGTGGCGCCAGCTATCAATTTGAGGTAGTAATGGACATTATCCAGCAGAAAACTGCCAGTGGTGCGTTTGCAAGTGCTAACACGGAAGCGGCAAAAATTGTGATGAATGAGGGCAAAAGATAATACATGTCAACAAGAAGGGACATAAAATATCGACGAATCGGACAGAACCTCACGGTCACGATGGACAGCTAGGTTAGGTGGTTAGGGACTTTGTCTACCTCGACTCCGCTGGAAACCCTGATATTTGCACCACAGCAGAAATCAAACGAAGAGTTACACTTGCCAACCGCTGTTGGTCAAATAAGGCAACTGACTAGCCTTGAATAAATACTAAGGAGACTTTATATAAGAACGTCATCATCCCAGTTCTGTTCTATGGCGCAGAAGCATAGACGTTAACAAAGGAGATCTTCTTGGTCGTTTCGAACGCAAAATGCTTCGAGTCATTTTCGGTCTCCTTTTCGCTGACAGAATTTGGAGGTGGAGATTTAACAGCGAACTCTACGACCTGTACAGCGACATGAATCTAGTCAGAAAAGTACGAATCATTCGACTTTAAAACTTGTAAACCGAATGGACACCAACACTCCGGCCCGAAGAACATTCGATTCGAACCCGGAGGGACGACGCCTTAGGTGGTGCGGACAAGTGAAAGGAACCTCAACCAACTTGGAGTGCGGAACTGGAGGCGGTTAGTAAAGATCGGGCTAACTGTAGAGGCGTGTTGGTTGAGGGCCAATGATGACTTTGTTTACCTCAGCTCTGGTCTAAGCTCTGTTGGCAACATCTCAAAAGAAATGTAACGAAGAAAAGCTCTTGCCAGCCGCTGATTCTTTGGTCTAAGATGGCAGGTGATTTTTTCGGTAAACCCGCATTTTACTCGGGAATCAGGATTTTCTCCAAAAGATAAGGGGGCTTGTTCCCGAATGCGCGGCGGATCGCTTTTCATGGCGGATTGGTACTTTTCTATTTCCAAAAGCGATTCGATCCAATCAAAAAGGATAGCTATATTGAGGATTGCTGGCAATAAATCCGCCAGCA
Organism: Cheilosia soror; assembly: GCA_949372485.1. Classification (NCBI taxonomy): domain Eukaryota; kingdom Metazoa; phylum Arthropoda; class Insecta; order Diptera; family Syrphidae; genus Cheilosia; species Cheilosia soror. The sequence goes on from OX443563.1 coordinate 77,641,909, forward strand.
ATCCGTCACTTGAATAGCTAGCGTTTTTGACAGCTTTTGGAAATACAAAAATATCAATCCGCCATGAAAAGCGATCCGCCGCGCATTTGGGAATAAGCCCCCAGGTTTAAGCAAACGCTGGTTCAATAAAGAATGTAGGCAAGCCACCGCAACGAAGAACTAGGTATTCAAGGAATGGTGCGATCACAACTATATCGGAACAAAAAAGATCTTAGTTTGTAAATCTCCGAAATATGTGCAAGCAAAGAAGCTTTGTAACGAGAAATCTCTTACAAAATTATAACTTGTCGAAATGGAAGAGATATCGCTGGCAGCTCACCAAAAGAAAATTCGAATATTTTTGCATCAATATTTTCGAAGAATTCTAGCCCTTATTCTGCACAAATGGCGCCGCTTTCTTTACCGGCTTTGGGATCATCGATGACGGATATCGAACTTCAACGCAGATTGAAAATAGCGGGATTGTAAATAATAAAAACAAAAAATTAAGACCGTCAGCCGTTCGAACTCCCGAAAGATAGTTCTGTCTTGCTAGAAGAACACTGGCATTCAACTGATTACCAAAAAAACCGGCCAAGTGTGAGTATCACTCGTGCACCGAATGTTCCGTACTTGACCAAAGCTAGTGTCTTGAAAACGTTAGTGTGCCGGTTGTTCTTTGATTTGATAGACCATGTACAAAGTTAAACAGTTTTTTATATAAAGGAAAATATTTTTTTCATCAAATTACTAATTACTCCAAAACCAGTCAATGGTATAAAACACAAATTATTTAGGAAATTATTGTCATTTCTTTTTATTATGATAATATTGGTATGGTTCAATTATGTATGGAATAAAATATCGGCCAAATGGCCGCCGCGACCTCGGCGGCACACCTCCATCCGATGGTCCAAATTGAGGTTCTTTGCCGTTAATGTGCCGAATTATCTCATTCTTTAGCTCTTGAATTGTTGCTGGCTTATCGACGTACACCTTTTCTTTCAAATAACCCCAAAGAAAGAAGTCCAACGGTGTCAAATCGCATTATAGTGGTGGCCAATTAACATCGCCACGACGTGAGATAACACGGCCATTGAATTTCTCCCGCAAAAGAGCCATTGTTTCGTTAGCTGGGTGGCAAGTGGCACCGTCCTGTTGAAACCACATATCATCCACATCCATATCTTCCAATTCAGGTTATAAAAAGTTCGTTATCATCTCACGATTGCGAACACCATTCACAGTAACTGCCTGACCGGCCTCATTTTGGAAAAAATACGGCCCGATGATGCCGCCAGCCCATTTTCTGCAGTACGGGCTGTACGAGCATACACTGGTGTTTTCACATCTCCTACAGACCCGGTTTGCTCAAATTTTAAGGCACGATTATTCCGATTGTACGCACATTTGTACGATTAAATTGACCGAAAAAATCACGAAGTGCACGATATGCATTTTGATTTGAACGCCCATTTTCATAATAAGCCTGAATAACTTTAACGCGTTGCTCGATTGTGTATCTTTCCATGGTTCAAATTCTGAAATTGAGAAATGTCAAATGAAATGAAGAAAAAAACTTGACGTTTTAGGTGTGGTTCACATTCAACATCGTCCCTTAAAATTTAACTACACTTTACGTCAATTAGTTTTTGAGATAGACATATGAACAAAATTGGCTTAGTGGGTTCGAGCGAGCAAAATAATTCTCTCAATAAAGATTGGGATAAAATCTTGAAATGGAAAAAAGGAAACTTAGTTTTATTTAAGAAGACACAACTAACCACTTTTGGCAAGGAAAATGCTTCGACAGTACTACAGATTAAAATGGATTAAAAACCTATTAATCCCAAGGAATCCATTAACCTCCTTCAAGTCACTATTAATTCGGAAATAACATGGCTGGACCACATCCTATTCCTATATATCTCAAGATCAGCGTTACCTATTTAGTGCAAAGAGGCACTTAAGCCCGAAACAATTCCTCCTTCACTACAATACACTCTAGTTAGACCCTAGCACTCGGACTCTAAACATTCACTTAACCTACCTACTTGACAGCTTCCAGAGATGAGCGGGTCGCCGGTGTAGGTTGCTCAAGTGGACCATCCATAGCTCTCGATTCTCCACCATCGTCTCCAACCTATCAAGGGCAATCGGGTAGAGTAGAGATTGGACTTGAGCTAAGCATCTCATCTTGGGCCTGTCTGATGTTACGGATTCCATAGCACGTCTTGAGATAGTGGTTGGGAAAATTAATTTAACAAATTGCCGAAGCATGGACCGCTTGGTCCGGGAAATTAGTTGCTCGACAATTAGTTCCCTACGTATTCTGGTGTTTCAAACTTAAGGAGTGAGTATATATTTTTGAGACATATGAACGCTCTACAAGACAGACAACGAATGCATATCACACGTATTCCTTCATTGGAGTCATATTGCCAGAGGACTACAACTTACAACAATTTGGTACAAGACCTTTATCATTTCCGTCACTGAAGCTTGTTTTTTGTAAAGGGTTTTTCAACAGGGACGCTACAAAAGTAGAGCGATAGGGACAGCAAACAACGCCGAATTTCTTGCCGCTCTTTTGACATTTCTCTTCAGTAAGGTTTGTCATTTCATGATGGAAAGATATACGAGCCAACAACGAGTCGAAATTATTAAAATTTACTACCGAAATTCGGAGTCAGTGGCCTCAACGCTAAGAGCGCTACGTCCAATTTATGGTCGTCATAATCGTCCTAGCAGATCAACAATTGAGCGTCTAGTGAAAAAATTTGAATCCAGAGGCACAGTACAAAATGTACCCGTGCCAGTGAGACAAAGAAGTGCCCGTAGTGTCGAGAATATTGCTGCCGCTGAGGCTTCAGTTGAAGAAAGCCCAAATGTGTCTCTCACACGTCGTTCTCAAGCGTTGGGCATCTCTGTGACGTCGTTGTGGCGAATTTTGCGAAAAGATCTTGGCCTACATCCTTACAAGATTAAATTGACGCAAGTCGCTTGACCACCAGAAGCTTCGTATGTTCGTGAATTGGGCTGAGCAACAACTTGAAAATGATTCGGATTTTCATCGAAAAATCATCTTCAGCGATGAGGCTCATTTCTGGCTGAATGGCTTTGTCAATAAACAAAATATGCATCATTGCATCCCGAAAAAATTACGATTTGGTGTGGTTTATGGGCCGGCGGCGGCGTCATTGGGCCGTACTTCTTCCGTGATGATCAAGACCTGCACGTTACTGTGAATGGGAATCGCTACCGTTCAATGATAACCGAATATTTTTGGCCCCAATTGGATGATATGGACTTCGAGGACATGTGGTTCCAACAGGACGGCGCCACAAGCCACACAGCGAATGTCACAATCAATTTATTGGAAACCAAGTTTGGAGAACGTGTTATCTCACGAAATGGTCCAGTCGCTTGGCCGCCTCGGTCGTGCGATTTGACGCCGTTAGACTATTTCCTGTTGGGCTACGTCAAGTCTATGGTATATGCCAACAAGCCAGCGACGATTGATGAACTTCGTACGAATATCGAACGTGAAGTTGCAGCAGTATCGGTCGATTTATGCTTGAAACCCGTCGAAAATTGGGTTCAGCGTCTGGACTTTTGCAAGCGTGCCCGTGGTGGCCATGCAAAAGAAATCGAGTTCCATACAAAATGGCATCGAACGTACTTTCACAGGAATAAAGAATTTCATTGATATCCAAAACCGTTTTTGTTTTATTTAAAAAAACTTTTGTAGCGCTCTTATTGAAAAACCCTTTATTTTAAGGCAATCGATCTATAAGACCTCGTCTGTCTGATTTCCGATCGTACAAGAATGCATTCCGTAATTATCATTTTGAATAAAATCGGGTTACGAAGCATTTTCCACTTGCATCGCCTACTCCGAGAATCCATAATATGAACCGTCAAAACTCCATCAATAGTTTTGCAAACATCACCTGCACCCAGTCACCTTGGTCGACTATTTTCGTTCATATCAATTTACTACGACTCCTAACAACTGGCCAAACTTTCAAAATGCCGTACACCACTGACCAGAACAAGCTTCTCATACTCACCCGTTGTCAAGGTTGTACTTAACTCGTCTGTTATTTATAATCAAATTCAGAAGCGTACGGACACTGGGCAGTCACACGAACAAAAATACGGCCGATGTAGAGCAAAACAATGTGCACGCAGAAATCCGATAAAGGTGGTCCGGTCCGCACTCTAAAATTATCGCCAGAGACCTCTGGATGGTGGCTCGCTTGAAACGCCTCAGAATAGCCATTATCGAATCTCTTTCCAGTGCGTCAAAATTTTCTTTTCACACATTTCAACTCCTTGTTGGAGAAGACTGCGCCTATACACCAGTTAACCGGACACTTTACATAACACATGCAGGAGCAGCTAACTTTGTGCACACGCAAATGTAGAGGCATCAACATCCCTATACCAACAATTCGAGGTGAACATATGTGGATGTACTTCTCTCTCCCTCTCACTCTCTCTCTCTAATTGGTATTTTTGGGGCGGGAGGCGACATTTTCAATAAACCCATCATCTGACCACACCACCGACCAAAAGCAAGAGTCCTCTTCATTAATGCTACATTGTATGCCAGAGTCCGGTGGATCGAGGATGGACTCGGAACCGACAGAACGACGATAGTGGTCAGTTGGACTGAACTGTGAAACTAACCAAGCAACCGACCAGACACAGTCGATTCTCTAATAGAAAAGGACTCATTAAATGTTCCAATCCCAACGTTTTATTATCCTTTACCAAATGGTTGTCTACAGCGCACAGTATATACATCAGTTGGAGGTGAAGGTGGAAATAGGTGTACAGATAGGACACACGGTCAAAAAGGCACTTCCAGCAAACAACATCATCTTTTGGATATCTTGTCGCTACACAATGAGGATGTTGCGTGTGTCGCCTCCTGCGAATTTGTTTTCAACGGACATGGGACCATTTTCGGGAGGCATACATTGCTGGGGCACCACTTCGTTAAGCAGTATTGCAAATGAATGCCTTTGACGTGACCATTGGCACAGGGACGGATTTGGCAATAGATTGAAATTTAGAAAGTTTGTAAGTAACCACCGACTGTAATTTAAAGAGCATCGTAGAATCATATAGGTGTTACCTGGATTTTGCAAACCCTTTAATATCGAGACTGATACAGTTGCCATAATAGGGGTTTCGAACATGTCGAGAAGGATATTATTATCAACCCTTTTTTGGAAAGATACACAATTTGTCGAACAAGCCTGATAGATGAGAAAAGTAAAGGACCGACTGCCTATGTTTCGCTCAAGTTGGCTGTGCTACCCTTAAAGAGACAAGGATTTTCATACGCTGGAGAAGAAGTCCCTGTCATTCTAATTCATGAGCGGTTGTTAACACGTTTGTAACTTTTGTTGAACTTTATGTGTAAAACATCAATCGATCCACGGGTGATTTGGAACATAGCGCCATCTTCCCGTAATCTGAGCTTGTCCATTTCGATTTCTCCAAATTCTGTCCAAGCAAAATCAGTTTTTATATCTCTGCAGCGCTCTCCTTTAACCGCACCGTTGACATCTCTCAGCGCATAGGAAGAATATATGGATAACCTGCATATCCCATGTCCCTTCTTCTAGTGATTATCGACGCCGTCCAACCATCCTGATATCCTCAAAAACCTATAAAGATCAGAAAGTGAGACATCAGACAATTCTTGTAGGCCATGCAAGTAATGTTCTGTTCCTCAAGTGGCAGAGACTCGGACAGTGACGGAAAAAGTGAGGTGTGTCCTCATGAACCTCTTCGTCTCCGCAGCCTCCACATACCTATATCGTCATCTTTGAGATTTATTTTCATTGTATAGGCCCTTATTGTGAATGTCGATCAGAGATCGTCACGGCAATACTGTCGATTGCGTCAATTGATTTTAGCTATTCATACGCACAACATTTTTTCACTTCCAAAAAAAGCATCGATCATACATTTGTGATCGACTACAAGCGACTGTCAAATCGACAAATATAGATCGCAATCGACAATCACAGTTCTCGATCGATCGACAGTTGTCGATCAACGATTAACAATCGATACTCACAATAGGGGCTATAGTTTCTTAGGAAGTTATGACGCGTTGGAGCCCCTACTGATTAAGACAGCAATGACCACTCGCTCTCTAAGACTACAGATTGGTGGCTTGATCGACTGTACTGCTCGATCATGATGATCCATTGCGGGCCCATTGGATTGGAACTCGCCAGTTCGTCGGCCCTCTAATTGCCAGCATTTGTCATTGTGTCCAGGGACCCAGCAGAGGACCGTTGTGTGCGGCTCTTCACGGCAGCGATGAACAAACTTGGATTTTATTTCAATACCACAAACTGCTTTAATAGCCGCCTGGCTGTCAATGAAAATGTTAACATAATTTCTTGGTATTTCCAATAATGACACCTTACGGGCCGCTTCCGCGATTGCCAGAACCTCTGCTTGGAAGACATTGCTGCTATCAGGAAGCCTGATTGAGCAGTGTGAATTTAATTCCTCCTAGTTCATCCATTTGTGCAGATGGATATCGATTTCCTTTTCGTGGGTTCGTTTGTTTCCATTCAGCTCTTCTCGGAAACGAGCAAGGGAATGGTCTATCAAAATTTAAATGGGGAATCAAATAGTCAGGAGTGACAATGTTTCCAATGTATTTCCCTAGAATCTGGTGCGTGACCAAAATTGCACAGGTAACCGTGTCCACTTGATATATTTCGTCTGCTAGTTACCAGTTAAAATGTATTGTTCCAAGCAAAAGGTTACCGCTGCGTTAATAATTATTAGGACTGTTCTTAACGAAAAGAATGAAGCAAAAAAGAAGTGCTGGATTAAACCATGGGTAGATCGTCGTCGGCAACTCAGTGAAGGGTCTGCTCTTGCAAGAGAGCTTCAAATTGAAGATGCTCATCAGGAGTTCAGGGATTTTAACCGTTTGACAACAAGTACTATTATTTCAATATTAAATCAATCTATTGGGCCAAATATTTTTAGTGTGTACTGGTAATACTATGAGTTGATTTATTTCCTCCGATACCCATTGTTTTGCCATGTCAACTCTCGACAGCTGCTCCCAAAATACGAACCATGTTGGAATTTTGCGAGCTAATCTCCGATAGTGACCAGAACATGTGTCCACTTGTGAGTGACTTTCAAAAGGCTCGAATCTCGAGAGTAAAAAGTTAACTCTCCGCGAACTACTCCCAATCCCAAGACTATGTCCACTTGCGAGTTTGCTCTCGAGAGCTGCTTGAGAGCTGCTCGCAGCATTTTTACTCTCAAATGGACATGCACCTTTAGAGAAGCTATCTCAGGAGAGTTGTACTCGCGAATAATTGTTAGACTTTTGAAAAGGATGGGTCAGGAAAAAATTGTATTTTAATTTTTTCCACGAGATGAACAGCATCGGTTTAAGGGTTATCTGATTTATAAACTCATGGTTAAACCGTTCTGAGCCCAATAACAGTACGCTTATTCTTGAAAGTGCTGGGCATTTACACAGTATATCTGCCGCCTTCTCCATGTCTTCAAGTCATATCTATCTACTTGGCAGGCGTTATCCTCTGTTAGTTATACCATCTTCTAATGATGATACATAGAGCTGCTATTTCTATCTATCCACTGGAATGTTTAACGCAATCTACATTTGCCTACTTCCACTTCTGACAGTCCTGAGCCGTAGCCCAATCTTCAATCAAGCTGTTTATCTCTCCTTAGTAAAAGCGCAAAAAAGATCTCTGGACCAAGAAATTTCAAAACTGACGCGACGCCTGTTTCGCAAGTAGAATCTCTGCATATTTGTTTTTTTCGATCCCTGCAAGTTCCTTCCATAGTCAAGCCAATTTCAGCTCCTTCTGGTCCATACATTAATTCAGCTTTTTGAATCTCTCCAACTGCAGAGATGTGTTGTTGTTCGTCTGCTCTATAATCTTGATCACTCCTTAATTATCCATCGCTAAAAGAATGTTCGTCCCTTGAATATAAGTCTCTGCTAGTAATCCACCGCATGCAGGAGAGGCTATTATCTTGGCTGTACTAAACCTTTTGTCCGAAGGTTCAGATGGGAGGCTAGACACCTGAGAAGCTTGTAGTTCTGGGATGGTCTCTGTAGTTCAGTAAGTCGATTTGTTATTTACACAAATCACAATTGTTATCATTGTGCACTATAGATCAGTGGAAAGTTTGTATGCTACGTTTTCGCTACTTAAGAACCACCCTAGGCCTCTTTTGACAGTCCATTTAATTATGCCGATACTTTGTTACTACTAACCGGTGAAGAGTATCTCCCTGAGAGACTGTAGCCTTACATTCTTTATACGTTGTATGCAGTTACTTTGGGCAAGAGCTCTTGCATCCGCAATGCCTTGTTGGGGTTTATGTAATTTTCTTCTCGAACCTGGTAGTGCTAGGACTTGAAGATCATCTTCGCTTGATCATCGTTCTTCTAATTCCATCCCAAGCGGTAAGCCTCCTAAAACGATTTTATTACGACGGTTTCACTCACGCTTTTGCTAACAGTCTGTGGGGAGCTTCTGCATATCTAAAGTTTATCATTCGCCTATAGGCACAAGTACGAAATTGAAAATTTTCCATATGACTTGCAGAAAATGGGTTGCGTAAAGATTCTGCATATCAAAAAACCTATAGGGACTAAGATAGAAGAACAAAATACAATATTTGACAATTTAAAGAGGTTATTTTAGGCATGTGCAAAACGAATCAATTTTTATATGTCAAAAGTGACAACAGATTGTCAAATGACGGCTGGTTTAGATGGACATAGATTACGAGGGCTTAAGCTAGTCGACGAAGATCCATTGGAGTGTCTTAAATGATATTGTGGGCGTGACATATACGATTCCTAATGCGATCGCACTTTGGCTTAAGCCAGATTAATTCCATGAAATTCGACTGTGATTGTCTCTTGGGGCAGAAACAAGAAACTTGATAACTGTTCTGGTGACGATCGTTAAATAAAATACAAGACTCTGTGTTTACAAAATGCCTTCCATATGAAGTGGGCATGGCTATGCCAAATTTTCAAAACTTTACATACAATTTAAAACTATAGGTACGGGGTGTTTTGAACAACGAGATCAATCTACTTAGTTCAAACAAAAAACTAATTTTATGGAAGCGGGGCCCCAAATTGGCCATAATCGATCCATCCCTGTACTTTTTTTAAAGGACTAAAAATGGAGTTTCAGCAAATAGAGCAAGTTCCTTACAAAAACTAAACGAACAAGCTGTACATAGTCATTGAGGAAACTTCAGAAATGTCATTCTCGCTATATCGCACGAATTTACAAACATGCGTTCGTTCATGCAAGGACACACACATACACACAAACACACCTGACCCCTGATGGATACCACAAAATGAATGCATGAATGTACATGTGGCGAATCCGTATAGCAACACCCAAATAGTTATACTGTAGGACCGATGTTTCAATGAATGGAACGATGGTGTGGTGAGACCAACTATACTAGGACTAGACATCTGGTCAAATGTCCTTACCTTGTCGATGCTTCAACTTATACTCTACTACTCTGTATTAACCCTGTAACCGACGAGTTGATGGGGAATGGTGCACACCCATAGCGCCTTCCTTCTTTGAAAACTGCATTGAATTTCAATCTTTTTGTATCCTTTAGCATACCGGGACAGGACACACTATATCCTCCTATGTATCTAACTTTACCCATATAAAGCATTTTATATTTGACTATATCTGAACACGCACACATATTCGTATATGCAATGCAGTAAAGAGTTTTTGATTTATGGTTTTGCAGTTCATCCTGTCATCCAAGTACCAAATCAATTAGTTGGGGCACCGCTTGGCACTGATGTTCAGATCGAATGTCACGTAGAGGCCTCACCAAAATCAATTAACTACTGGATTAAGGATACTGGTAAGTTTATAATAGAGAGTCATTATTTTTGTCATTGTGTGTTGGTGTTTGTAGATATATTTGTTCTCTTGTAGTGTATTTAACACGACAGTCGACTGTGCTTGTACAGAGGACGACGCAATGCTCCTGAATGAATATATGTCCTCCTATGATGTACTACATTCGGAGGCGTCAATATGCTCCTGATAGAGTGATGAATTCGAAGGAATTCTTGTTGTTTGTTATACATCAGAGTTATGCATCGTTGTGTGTATTAGAAAATGGAGTAGGCACCTCTTACCAATTGGATGGTATGTTGTTGTCTGAACGGTACATCATGTTTTTGGTATTTGCTGTTGCAGTACCAGAAGAAGACAAAATGGATACTTGATCACAACATAATCTTCTAGTATTTATTAGATGGAACGATGGTTCGATTTTGTGGATAAAAGGATGGGGTGCGGTGCGCACCTCAGAAACCCAGCACGCTTCAGGAAGCGTTCAACGCAAATGACCATGGAAATGTTGTTTGACATTTTGCTTAAGCGATGTAGGACTTGTTGGAACAAATCGACGAATCTATCCTTTATCTAACCGGGCTTATGAGGGTGATTTCTGGCCTCTCATTATATAGAGGGGATTGTAGCGCCCTTTTGTGATTTGAACATGAATTCAAACTAATTCATTAAAAAAAAATACAAAATGCCACTGAAACCAAATCAATCCTTGGAGCCAACTGAAAAGAAAAACTCAAATCAAACAGCACTTTGTGAAGGGAATCACAAAAGTAAACATCCTGGCAATTTATCAAAAGCAATGCATAAACCACTTACACCCAGGATAACGAGTAAATAAGAAACCGAAAAACACCAAATGAATGTTTATTAGCAGAACTAAAAGCAGGTGAAACCGCAAACACGCAAGGACATCTCAGGGGCCATTGCCAAAAGGGGAGAAGGAAAAGTTTAAGTAAATTAAATATACAAGACAACAAGATACAGCACAGCCCAAACCGTCCGTCGGTAGATCCATTCCGGTCGGATGGAGAATCAATGAAAAATATCCGCTAAAGCAGTCAATAAACATTTATGGAAGAAGCTGGAACTGGTAGAGTGTCTGTCTTGTCTCCCTCCCTGTTGTTGGTATGCTTGTGTTTATCATACTCGTAAAACGGAAATTTCCATTTGTATATCCTGATGTGGTGCACACGATGTTTTTGGTTGCGTTTCGAGCCATTACCATTGGCACTATGGAGGGGATGGAAAAATTGGTTGTTATCCCTCTTAAGCTGTTGGAATTTTGATAATTCACCACATGTTTGCGGAAGGATGTTTCATTGGGGTGTTATACGATGTATACCACCACATGGATATACAATTGACGCGAAGAGACGTTTATTGTAGTGAGATGTTGCCTCTATGTAAGTTGGATGGATTTGGTAATGGTGATCATTTATGTGGCACCTGGTTTTTGTCTGCTCTTTCTTCTATGTGGGGTGTATTTTGGAAGGGGAGCTACCACGTATTAAATTTGTAGAAAGGGAGGCATTACTGTAACTATAGAGAGCTTTAGATTCTGACGAATGTACGAAAACTGTTGGTTGACCGATGAACTTTTTACTTGGTTGAAAAATTGCTGATCTTTTAAACATTTTTCTATAATGCCACTCCCACTCCCGTTTTTTGTATGGATAAGCACAGCAAAGTGATTCGCATTTCGATTTCGTTCGTTTTAGGTTCGCGTCGAGTTTCCCGGAAGAAGATTCCCTTCTTCTGCGATGCGACATTGCACTGAAAGTCAAGACCAGCTTGTGAGCTCTAATAGCACGATAGAAAGGTGCTTCTCAAGGAATGTTTGAAAGTTTTACAAACAGGGATATAGGTAAAACAAGAACAAAAAATCTGAAGGCTTCTAAATCCAAAATCCGCTATCAGGCTGAAGGAACCATCCTCGACGATGAAAGCCAAGACTTCCATCTACCTGACCAAAATGATATATGAGCAAGAGAAGGAGGAGGACCTGGAGGCTTTGTCTATCTGGACCCCACTATGAACTCTGAAAATAACATCGCATTCGAAACCAACGCTTGCCAATCATTGTTACTCTGGCCTAATAGGGTCATTAATTATCAAACAACCCTGAAGATTCAAATCAAGGCTGCTCTATTTATATATGAAGATTTTATAGAGACACACCTCTCGATATGTACCTGCTTCACTGTCCAAGCCTATGTCCCTTGAAGAACAGAACACTAGGAAACTACTACTTTTATGACCTACAAGAACTATCTGATAGGATGTCCAGGTCCCTATAAAGACATCACGATAGTCACAGATCGTATTCACCAACTGGCAGTAAGCAGCAACTAGGAGAAAGCCCCAGTACTGTAACTGGACCCTAACCTTTATAAGGCATCACAATTGGTTCACAATTGCGTAAGTGTGATGAGGTGAAGCTGTACTCTCCCTCATCACCTGACTCACCTATGATATGAAGCATGAACATCAAATAATGCCAATGAATGCGGCTACATCACACAGTCAGAGATGTGAACAAATTAGTTCTCTTAATGATGATCTGGACACGACCTTGAAGTGGAGAAAGGACAACTTGTTTGTATTTAATGCAAACAAGACACAGCTCACAATATTTTCTAGGAAAAATGCATCAACAGTTCCTCAGACCCAAATGGATGACCATCCGATCCATCCCAAGGACTCAATAGGAGTCACAGTCAATTCAGAAATCACACGACCACATATCCTTTATCGCAAGATCGACGTCCGCTAAGTTGAGCTACCTATTTAGAGCAAAGAGGTATTTTAACCCAAAGCAACTTCTCCTTCTCTACAAAGTACAAGGTTAGACCAGGCCTGGAATATTGTTCCCATATATGGAGCTCGGCCCCGAAACATTCACTTAACCAACTTGACAGCATAAAGAGACGAGCAGTTCGTTGGTGCACAGAAGACAAGTCGCTGACCTTTGCAAGTTCTATAGATACTTCCATGGTAGATGCTCCAAGGAACTCAAAGACATTATCTTTCGAAATGCAACTTTTGGGCGCCCCACAAGACAGGCAAGGCAACTAATGCTCATGACTTGACACCCGCGACGACATCAATTTTCCAAAACTCCATCTGTTACAGGACAAGCAAACTTTATGGAACTCGCTTCCTGGGGATATATTTCTAGAAGACTACAATTTGCAGCAATTTAAGAGCAGAACTAACATACCTCTGCAAGCATCTCGGGGCGCTGTTGAAGCGTTATAGGTTCGCCTATAACGAAGTATTAAAGAAAAAAAATTAAGGTACAATGAGACTTCAGTGTTTTGAACACAAAACTCTTTTCGGTCCCGTTTACTCTCCAAAACCGGGAGAAGAAGATTTAACAGCGAACTGCGAAGCTATACTGCTTCGAGATCTTATGGCTAGGACATATAGAGCGAATTTACACGCTCTAGCGGTCGATTCTAACCCGGAAGGACAACGGAGTGGAGATAGTATAGATTTTACTTCGAAAATTTGTCCAAGTCGACAAGATCGAAAACACATTTTCCAAATTAGTTTATCGTATTTTTATAAGATATGTTAGATATCCAAATTCGAACTTCTATCACAAAGAAGCAACTCTTCTTCAGTTCAAACTCATCAACACCTCTAATTACTGTTTGCATTATCTTCCCTTCAACAGGTGAAATGATTGTCTCGTCATCAAAGTATCACGTCCAGGAGCACTCGAAATCAATGTACGAAACCAAAATGACAATGATTGTGCGAAAATTCCAAAAAGAAGATGTCGGCTCATACCGATGCATTGCGAAGAACTCACTAGGTGAAGTTGACAGCAGTATACGACTTTATGGTATGTATTTCGCATTCACACCCGTAATCCTCAATCAGAGTCTGTCTAGCAGACCCTGATTTTATGGGAATTATCCTCGCGCACATTGGCAGGTCATAAAAACACATGCCAATTGCGCGCAAGGAACCCCCCAAAAAAAAATCCCAGCCCATCTCATTCAATTATCCTTCCATATTGTGTTTCGTTTTATTTTTTCCGCTGTAGAAATCCCCGGACCAACTCGTAAAAACCCCTCCAACAAACACGGCACCGAAACAAATGACGTCCTCAAACTGAAACAGGTAAAGGTGACATATCAGCCAGCGGAGGGTGGTACCGGGCTGGATCTTGACGGAGACGGTGAGGATGATGACGATGATGAGGACCTCTACGGTTCGGCAGAGGATTTGGATGATGGCGATTTACCTCCGAATGTGCATTTACACGGTAAGCCAACACATAAGCCCTCATCTGGGGATAGTACGCGACATCACCACGCCGGCCGTGGAGATGGCGGTGGCGGTGGATTAATGGAATTCGGTGGAGGTGCCGGTTCAAGTGGGGCGAACTCCATTGGTTCGGTGACAAGAAAACCAACATTTTATGGCCTACCCGATGTACGGGGCGCCGCTCTGGACAATAAAGAGCCAACATCACGAAGCTCATCGCGGCTAAGGCTTTCTGCAATGCTAACGATGCTGGCGACGATGGTTCCTAGTTTAATGGCGGGATTTTTGAATTTATAATACCGAATGGTACTTAGGCTAGGAACTCTATACTATTTTAAGGATATACTGTTATGTATTACATATACCTATGTTGTGCTGTTTGTTGTGTTCTATACGACGAGCGAGGTTGCCCAGAATGTAAGTTTTATAGTGTGAGAGTGAGAGTGAGAGTTCTTTACGTTTTATGTGCGCGTGTATATGAATGAGAGGATGAATGAAGTTCAAGTAGATATAGCCTTCCCCGAATTTTAAGCAGACGTGTTCCTTCTTATTATTTTTGTTTTTAATTTGATACTAAGGCAGAAACAATAATGTAGAAAAATAATAGTATTATATATACAGAAAGTAAATATGCGCGAAATTGGGACTGTAATAGAAAGTCCTCAGTCTCTGGATTAAGAGGAATGTTTATATACTTACAGGGATTCAATTATATAAACAAAATGTGGGTTTTCATTAGATAGTCCTTTCGACAAAATTACGCTTAGATAAATGTTTGTTATTTAAAAAAAAAAATTGTTTTTGGTTAGCATTTTGTGGAAAATGTTTGCAAAAAGTCGCAGATTTGGGAGGATTGAGTTCGGAATTTTTTTTATCTTATTAGAGAGAGTTTGCGGACGTCAATTTCATAGGTAGGTAATAAGAGTATAGTTTTTGGGAGGACGCATTTTGCGGGTTTCTGTTTCTGTTTTTACCTCAACAGGAATGGACAAATTCGCTAATACGTTACCTAAGTCAAACACTAATACGTAAATCGTTGAGTCATACAATACATCCATTCCGCGCCACTTGAATAGCACATCACGTAGTTCGGTTTTCTATCGCCCACTTTAGGACTAGCCTAAGCTGGCTAGAGACTCAATTTTATGTTTAAATTAAAGTTCATTTATTTGTTGTGATTTGGCCAGAAGGAAGATTTAAAACTAAAATTATTAACTAAAAACCGACAAAATTTGGGGCCCTAATTTTGCGCCACTTAAACAAAAAAAAAAACATTTTAGAGAATTCTGCTTGGAGTATTTTAGATTGAAAAAAATCAATTGTGTTGAGCCACCTTTCTGCTCTAAAATTCACACATCCCCGGTTTATAAGGGGTGCATAGAAATTGGCCAAATTATTTAGCGAAATCGAGCTCCAAGTCCAAGCTTATCCGATGGCTTGGGATAGTTCAGATATAGTCAAATATTGCTGTCCCGATCGATATAATCGACGTTTCAACCATTCCCAAACTTTTTCGATGATATTCGAATCCGGTGAGTATAGGGAGGTCAGCTTAATAGCTGTACATTTTGGCTCACTATAAACGTTTTTAGAACCCGGGATGTATGTATTGACCCGTTATCATGTTGATAAATCCACGGCAGAGGTCCAAGAAGGTTATGCAAGAATGGAAAGGCCTCTTTGAATATACCATTGTAAGGCAACGCACTCATTAATGTGGTTGACAACAATTTTAAGGGGTGACTTCTTCTTGATTTTTAGTCTTTTTCTATGCCTAGCATTCGAAATAATACGATACGACGCATAGTTGTGAGACTTGCTTTGGCCACATTTTTTCCTGATTTTTGGAAAAGTGTCGTAAAGGTTACGCCTTTTTTTTAATATAAGTCGCTTTTCCGCATTACACTGTGACTGTGTTGTGTATGCGCCTATGCGGTCCTTCATGGTTTTTTTCCATAGTTAATGTTGGCTCCTCTCGATTTTCTTAGATGATAAATAGAAGAGCGTCTTTTAAGCTTTGCCTAAATTTCATTTTGAATATTAAAATAAAGTGGAAAAAATATATTACGGCTCTTTTCCAGAACTTGTAATTTGTCACAGCGAAAGAAGAAAAGTTACTAAAAAATAACGTTAAAAAAAAAAACATTCTTTTATCGTTTCGCTTTGAAGATATGAGCAATTGTAAAGAGAGTGTACCTCCACTTACAGGGTGTTCTATTCAAGTGGCAAGGAGTGCAATATAGAGTTGCCAACAAAGGTTGTTAAAAAATATTTTTTTATGGTTAATATTAAGTTTTACTAGAATCTATTACATTTTATTCTGTCATCAATTGCCAACTGAAAGTTAAATTATTATCAGATTCTCAGGACGTATTGCAATATTTTAGAAAACCGTGAAATGTGCTCAAACCATTTTGAAAACGATACGAAATTATATATAGGCACATAAATTGGAAAGCCTTGATTTCGGTCAGCGAAATCTGGATGTCTAAGTATCAACTGAGCAGCGTATTGTGATCGTAAGTCTATACTCACGATATATAACTGGTTGTTGGTTGTTAGATTTATTTATTATACAATGATCGTCAATCCAGAGACGTTTTATAGAACAATTTTGGTCAAGCTATTCGTAAAATAGTCGGACCATCGAAAATGTGTTGAAAAATTGGGTTAACAGTATGTCTTACTGCCAAACCAGCTGATGAGGTCTCCTGCAGTATCAGAGTTTTGGCCTCCCCACGGCTCTAAAAGGATGCAAAGTAATTATCTTGGCTAGTCAACTAAGGTTCGCAAACGGCCTTTAGGAGCAAAAAGTCTTTTTATTCAATGCAATTCGATGAATCCTACAGATATGCGAATTTTCTGTCAAAATTAGTTACAACCATTCATATGGAGGAAGAACAAGACCTTAAGCTAGGTCGTACCAAAAAGCAGCTATAGTTCATAGTAACTCCATTCTAGTGGATTGTGGCACACGAAGCTATGATTCGTTCATTCGACCAATTGGAATTTGCAGCTTACCAAGCAATATCCAAGGTTTGACCAGGTTTGGCTAATCCGCTCTAGAACCCTCTTATACTTAAGTTTGGATATCCATATTCTCGCTTCGAATTGGTAGGGTGAACGAGAATGTTGACTAATATCGTTTAGGTGGGATAAATCAATACGGCAACGACTGACAATGGATTGTTGGTCTGCTGAAGTTCCTCCTAAATTCTGAGCAGAAAGTTTGAATTCAGGACTTGTATCGTTGAGTAGAACTTTCAAATATTGACTCCTTTCGGCAGTAGGATACCTTAATGGATTCTACTGCCCGCTTTTTCTTGTATTTCGTTTGCCTTTGGAGAAGACGGTATATTCTTCTCTCTTGGTTATAGTCGTTATCATTGATGCCTCTTCTTCTCTGATGCATTTCATCTGTCAGCCTACGTTGTCTAGTGAAACCCACCGCACGGAGGAAACAATTCTAATCGCGTTTTTGTTGATAATGTTACGACTAATCCACTGCACTTGAAGCCGGCGAGGAGCTTGTTAAGCTGTTAAGAGGAAAAGTTGACAACCGTTTGGGAGTGTCTGGCTTTTATAACGACGGTTCAATGATCTTAAGACAGTCCTCTTCTGTATATTAAGGTGTAAACCCACAATTACACACACGTCAGATTTTGTCCTAAAGTTGTGTATATAGACAAAATCTGACGTCTTGTCAATTTTTGACATGCCAACATCCATATTACGTCAGATTTAGTTATAAAGTTGTTTGTAGACAATATTTAAGGTCCCTACCTATGTAGTCGCTTAAGAAACTTCTCCAATTCTAACCTCGCAGCAAAGTCGAATATCCTAAGCTCAAAGCTCCATCCAAAAAATGTATCTAATTTACACATTCTTTCGTCAATGTTTGCATTAAAAATAAAAAATCTTTGTTTTCCTTTCTGACCCAAAACTACATCGGGTTTTATTTTGTCCTGATACACCGAAAGAAAAAACATTGGTTGAATCAAAAATGTTTCGTTGTTAGCTAACAATGGGCTTAAAATTGTCAAATCAAATACGTATGTGATTAAATCAAACAACGCTGCATGTTTGAAACAACTACTTTGGCGTTGTTGATTAAAATGCTCGTAAGTATCACAGATATGTTTAGTTTGAACATTTTTGTAGTTGTTTCAAAAATGGTAACATTGTTAGCCTACAATTTAATTGTTGATTTCATTGTTAAACAACAATAAACAGGATGAAATTACAACTTAGGGACTTTACAATTAATTTGACCATAAGTGTTTTTGATTAAACACAAACGTGGTCAATAAATTTGAAATCAACCATATTTCTTATAAATTAAACACATTCGTAGTTGGAGTACAACGATTACAGTGCAATTAAACACAAACATTTTCAAGGTAAAATTTCATTGACTATTATTAAAGTATCATGAACATGCTAAAAGTATCTACGGACATGTTTTTATAAAAATATTTCTCATTATCACAACCTACATTCTTGCCAAGACGTGTTGTAAACCGGTCACGTGTAACAATCAGAAACGTTGTTAAAGTATCACACTTCAGTTAAATGTATCACGAAAATGTTGAAATAATAATCCAGCCAAGCATAAACATTGCTAAAGAAACACAAACATTGTAGAACTATCACGAATGTAGTTAATTTACATGTTTTCTTGTTAAACTAACCACAAACATCGCAGTCGCGACATGCTTAACGGAATTTGTCTTGTCAGTTTGCCTCGTTGGCGTCGGTCATCTTTTTTCTTGAAAAAATCTTCAGTATTCAGTCAGAAGTGCAAGTACTAGGTACATTACGTTACGAGCGAGTGTCACCAGTGTATTTTTCTTTGTAGTGTATAGTGACGTTTTTTGTTTTGTTTTTTAGTGCGCTTGTTGGTTGAGGCCGTGGTCTACCCCGGATTGTGAGCGCCATTTAAAGTAAGTTTTTTTCTCCTAAACTTTTACCACTCATAATTCTGAAATTTTGCTTAGATTCGACACCCGGATTTCAATACCCTGAAGTGAACACAGCCAACGGTGCATACGGTACGAGACAACACTCACAATTTATGTAGGTAAATATAATTATTTATAAAATAATAATTGTACTTCGTTGGGCCCCTATTGTTGAGCCAACATATTAAAATATTAATTATTTATCACCATTTTTTTAACTAGCCTTAAGTCAAACTGTTATATGAAAGTTCAATAAATACTAATGTAAAAAAATTTAATGTAATTTTGCGTAGATTAATATTAGTTTTCAGTTTTTAATAGTATTTTCAGCTGGGTGCGAGTAGAAATAAAATGGTAAAGTAAGTATGGACGTTTTAAAAGAAGCACAAAAACATTACAATGTTTCCATTGCTGATGAACAATGGTCATGCTATGCATTATCAAACACTATCCAGTGCTTGGGCATTGTAAAAGAATCACGAAAATTGTACATGTACAATGTTTTCGTTGTTGATTAACAATGATCATGCTTTATCAATCACTTCCCTGTGATAAAGTAAGCATGGACGTGTTAAAAGAAACACGACCATTGTACAATTTTGAATTTGTTAATCAACAATGATCGTGCTTAATCAATCACTTACCGTGCTTGCTTTAATACGAATAACCTAATGCGTGGTTATTTAAACACGAAATTGACAATGGCGTGATAGATTTATGCAAAAATACCCGTTATGTTTTTTTATAAAAAATTGACAATGTCGCATTTGTTGAAATGACAATGCCCATTGGTTGACGCAAAATCAAATAAGGTTCATGCTTGATTTTACCAACGTTTTTCTTTCGGTGTAATAATAATCACAAAGGAAGTTGCGCATTATTCAGAATTCAAATCAAATTTATCATTTTCCAGAGCACCCGTAATAAATAAAAGACTTGATAAAATGAAGTGACACTTCCCCTCAACACAAAACACAACAAAACAAAAAAAAAAAAAAAAAAAAACAAAACAATTCTATCTCCGTCAAAAAATATTTATTTGATTTCAATATTAATTAAAATTGATTAATAAATGAAACTCTTTCATTGGCACCTTTCGCCGGTTCAATAAGAAGAACCGTCATCATTTTAAATCAAAAACAAAAAGTGCCTGTCAGAAACTTCCTACCAAATCAAAAAGCTACTTGAGTTTCACATTCGTCCTTATCCTTTGATACAGCATCGAATATTTGAGCGGGGTTGTCAATTCAATTCTCCTTCTTTCGGTTGCTATTCAACCGGAAATGTCAACCCACGGAACAATATATTAATGAAAAAAAAAAATAATCAAAAAAGAAACTTTTGTAATTATTACCCGACGTAGTGTGAATTTCTCACTATTCGATCCTTTTTTTTCCCTGCATCGGAAACGAACCCTTTGAAATGGCGCATTGAAATATTTGACCGGAAATGTTTTCTTACCGATAACACAGTAACAACAAAAAAAAGGGACTCCTCTTGATAAATATGCTACAGGAACTGCTGTCAGTTTCATCAGTATGAACAAAAAAAAAACACCAACAAAAGCGTTTAAAAATAATTTGAAAAATATGTAAATTGTATAGCAAAGATGTAGCACATCCTTGAGGTACTTACGACTATGAGTACCTTTACCGATTTACATTGTGTAGCACAAGTTTTTTAAATTACTCCAAGGGATATACACATGGTATCGGCGTGTAAGAAATTTTCATAACAACGCAAATTACAAAGTCTTTTCCCGCCTATATCCTGCCGCTTGGTCTTAACACTTAACTTTGCCAACAGCTTTCATTCATTCACTTGTTCTGTCTTATTACTTTCTCTGTTGGCATAATTAAGGACACACAGCACTAATAATGCTTACAATTGAAGGAAAGGCGCATATTAAGCATGAATCCCTTTTTGTAGAAAATGTCCTCCACATTACTGTGGTGGGTTGTCTTTTTTTGATGAGATATCCCTTAGAATGAGGATACGCATACATATCTACAGAGAAGGTAGAAAATCATTATTCACGCATTGTTGTTCGTGCCCATTGAAAACCGAAAATATCCTTTATCCTTAATTTTGTAATTAAAGACACATTTATTGTGTTTTAATTTTCAGTGGGCATTTTGGCACAGTGAATGTAAGTGTGGAATGTATTTGGGTGTAATTTACCTTAAAACTATTCGAGGGGTCTGTGGGGAAAAAGGCGACAATTCCCATATAGAGAATTTATCCTTGTACACGTCTTTGGCTTTATTTGTTGGGAGAAATGTGAATTATGAGCCGATTTAACCATTTATACTGTGTGTGCGGGTATGTGGAATGTATTAAATTTGCTTCGCAATAGTGCCTCGTTTTTATGCCAGTTTTAGGTGGATCGCGGTGTCTGGAGAGGTATGTTAGTGGGGAGTTCACCACAGACTGTAGTGTTATAAAAACAAAAACTAATTCCAAAATTTCTAACTGAGGGTAGAAGCAAGGAATTTATGTTGAAATCAATTTCGGTAGAGGTAAACAAAAAATGTGGGTGGGCGCAGTAGCGCAGTGGTTAGTGTGCTGGACTACTGTGCGAGGGATCCCAGGTTCGATCCCCGGAAAAACCCAAATTACATCTTAAAGTTTTTTCTACTGCGCCACCTCTCGCGAACGTCTGACAAACATCCGAGAGTATGACTGTCATGAAAAAGCTTCTCAATTCAGCCGTTCGGACTCGGCATAAAATTGTAGGTCCCTTCCATTCGTCCCAAAAATTGAAACTCACACAAAACGAATGGTTGCGAGAAGCTAGGCCTTGGGTGTCACCCGCCTGTTGCGCCACCTATTTATTTATTTTTTATTAAACAAAAATGTGGATGCTTATAACAATCCTCTTGTAGATATGCGTTTGTATTATAATGACTCATATATCGTTATGTCGTTATGTCTATATGGCCATATATACCAACTTAGCTATACAAGTTTCTTCAGAAATCTAGGAGGCCACATTAAAACCTATCACAGCCTCTTCAAACTGGGGCGGGGGCCGTATGTCAACAATAACACGGCGAATGTTGACTTCCAAATCGCCCAACGTCTCTGATTTATCGGCCTAGACTAGTGACTTCACATAACCCCAAAGCAAGTAAGCTAAAGATCACAGGATAGTGGAGGCCAGTTCACAGGACCTTACTTACTTACTTAACTTAGGCGGCTCTACAGTTCGGGGTGAACTGAGGCCTCAGCTAACAAGCCTCTCCAGTTAGCCTGGTCCTTAGCCAACTGCCTCCAGTTGCACACTCCTAGTTGGTGGAGGTCGCTTTCGACTTGCGCGCGCCACTTAAGGCGAGGTCTTCCTCTAATGCGTTATCCCTCCGGGTAAGACTCGAAGACTCTACGGGCCGGAGCCCGCCATCTTAAACGACTTACTTGCAGTTTTTTGACCAGGTCGATGTCGCTGAGCTCGTATAGTTCGTCGTTGAATCTCCTTCTCCAAAGACTTAAACGCAAACGGGACCGAAAACTTTTACGAAGAATCTTTATCTTGAAGCGACCAAGGATATCTTCATCCGCTTTAGATAGAGTCCAAGCTTCAGTGCCATAAAGCAGGACTGGAATGATTAAGGTCTTATACAGAATGTCCTTAGTTTTTCGAGATAGGGCTCTACTACTCAATTACCTTCTTAGCCCAAAGAAACAGCGGTTGGCAAGAGTTATTCTTCGTTTGATTTCTTCTAAAATGTTGTTCTTCGAATTTCACAGAACCATTTCGTGAAATTATGCCCTCAGGAAATGCCACCCGAAATAAATTGAACTTACGACTCGTACAATGGTGACGTTGTTTCAACTCTTGTACAAGCTGGGTCTTATAAGCTTTTAGCCAAGATCTTTCCATAAAATCTTCCACAAAGTTGATGGGCATAGATCCAATTGCTGTGCACGATAGGGAATCGACTCATTTGGATTGTCCTCAACACTACGCTCATCAACGGCAATAACATCTTCTGTTCGCACTGTTTTTTGACTTTTGGGAAGCGTACTATCCACTAGAGTGTACGTTTGGCGAAAACGATTCATCGTGTTCCGAATAACTTGCTCAGATTATGTCAACCGTAAAATGGACGTAGCGCACTATTATAAGTTTGGCGAACCGAAACATGGGTTTCCAAATAAGTTTGCACAATTTGCACGCGTTGTTCTGGCGTTAATATAGTAAAATGGCAAAACGTACTAACTGCAAATCATTTTTCAACCATCAAATTGACAATCTGTGGAAATAAATTTGCCAGTTTAAAAACCAAACCTCTAAAAAAACACTTTTTACTTGCTGTTGTACGAAAACGACTGTACCAGACGAAAAACGATTCGACCAATCTTAAGGCATCCTAGACTCGCAAAACCCTCATCCTTCACTTCTATAAGGTATAGCCGCATTAACCACGCCCATTTTTTAGGGGAGTTTTTTTGTTTGCAGAAGTAATACAGGCCGATAGAACCTCGAGATGTAATAAATGGAAGCAGTGGTTAGGATGGTGGCTGAGATAAGACCCGGACAATACAGAAGTTGCATTTTTCCAACTGGCCAAAATCTTCCGCACATCCTTTAAAACATCCGATAGTCTCATGACAAAGCATCTCAATTAGGCTGTTTGGAAACATTAGCAAATTGCAAGCACCTTCGTCTCAAAATTAAAAAAAAAATTATAGGACTGAATGTTTCTGAGAAGCTTTAAGGCAAGGCGGGCACTGAAGTAGTACGTGGAATCGCTAAAGCATTATGTAAGCAGATGAAGACGCGCACATCCAAGTCCAAGCGGAGTGGGATCGTCGACGTGATATTTTGCAGGTGGCGTGATGCCAACTGGTGTAACTAATCTCGAACAAGTTTAATTTTCGAGTGGCACTGGCAAGTGGGCGCAGTAGCGCAGTGGTTAGTGTGCTGGACTACTGTGCGAGGGATCCCAGGTTCGATCCCCGGAAAAACACAAATTACATCTTAAAGTTTTTTCTACTGCGTCACCTCTCGCGAACGTCTGACAAACATCCGAGAGTATGACTGTCATGAGAAAGCTTCTCAATTCAACCTTTCGGAGTCGGCATAAAATTGTAGGTCCCTTCCTTTCGTCCCAAAATTAGAAACTCACACAAAACGAATGGTTGCGAGAAGCTAGGCCTTGGGTGTCACCCGCCTGTTGCGCCACCTATTTATTTATTTTACTGGCAAGTGGCTGATGACGAGGATTTGGAAAGGCATGTCCCTTTCTGTTTTAAAAATGCAGTAAAATGAACAAAATTAATTTTGTTCCATGTATTATGGCTTTATGAGTAACATTCCCATTAATTATGGAACACAACGTCGTTCAAGTGGCTGCGTCGGCTGGCTTCTCAATAGCCCATTCTGACACTCCAATTTTCCAAGCCATTTCGGGATGTAGCTCACAGATGGTATTGGCCTTAAGTACCTACTTGAATCGTTTCCGGATTGTTGCCATAACATCGGTCCTTCACGGTTCCCCACAAAAAAAAAGTCCAAAGGGGTCGAATCGCAGCTCCGATGCGGCCATTTGACATCACCAAGACGGCTGATAACACGATTTGGGCATGGATTTGCGCAAAAGATCGATATGGCATGGGCTGTGTGGCATGGCGCGCTATGCTGAAGGTCGTCCAAATCCATGTCTCCAATTTCAGTACAAAAAAAAGTCGGTTAATATGGCTCTGTAGCGCCCACTGTTAACAGAAATGTTTTTCCCAACCTCATTTTCGAAGAAAAATGGTCCAATGATGCCACCACTCCACAATCCGCACCAAACCGTCACTCTCTGTCTGTGCGCACCGTACGACGTCGTCATGAGTGTTGTCCACTAGCATAGGTACACACTTTTTGCACAAACTTGCGTACAGCAGGCGCGGTGGGTGCTTCATTTTGGATAAAACTTCTTTTAAACTCACTGTTTGGGCTACACAGCACTCACTTTCGAAATAAGTTCAATATTTCCCAGCATTGTTCAAGCGTAAATCGACTCATTTCTATCAAGTTTTCGAGCGGAATACAGCTGTCAGTGTCAAAATAACGTATGATTTAAAGAGAAACCACTAGATGGCGGATCTTTGGGGCTGACGTGGTGAGTGCCAAACATCAAAGCTCTTCATCGCTGAAGCTCCTTCTCATCTTTCTCCGAAAGACGGGAAAACTAAGTACAATAAAGTAAGTCTGTTTGGCAGTACAATGGACCAGTAGTTGTGTCTGAGTGCTCCATCGAATAGTAGCAAACTCCGACAAAGAAAGAAACTAGATGGTCCGCCCTGGAGAGCCATATCATATTGTAAAGGCTTGTGACGACGTGGATTTTGGCATTGCAACTGCGTATTTATATTTTTCCAAAAACCAGAACCATACGAGACAACCAAAAATTCAACATTTAGGACGACATTTTAAGAACTGATGAATTGTTGGCACCATACATTGTTTGCCACTTCAGTGCGCGTTAAATCACTTTCATTTCACTTCGCCGATATTCCATCCCCCCAAATGTTCACCACACTCCTATGCCACCTGGCACTTGGTCGCCACTGCCACGTAACTTGCTCACCACTTGAGTGCCCGCCTTTGGCCTAGGTATTTTTTAATAATTTCCAAATGTCTTTAAAACTAAATAAAATACAGCCCTGCATTGTTTAGTACACTATTTTAAATTAAATTACTAAAATTTCAAAACTGACGATTATCCGCAAACATTTTCCATAAATATTATTCGAAGAGATAGGACCTTTTAATTTTAAAATGAAAACCAAAATATTTCCTATTCCTTGGCAATGTTTTTAAAACTAAATTATAAACTTTTACGTTCAACAATTCAGGTGTATGTATAGATTTTTTATTTAACCTTCCTGTATTAAATAATAATAAATAAATTAAGAATTATGTAAATAAAAACAAACAAAGATATGTATATGGTTTGTTGCTTTAAATTGCTTAATACAAAAAAAGCATCCCTTCTTATAATAACAAGAAATACTTATAAAACAAAATGTAAAACATGTGTTGTTTTATTTTTTATTCACAAACAATATAAACGAAAATGTAAATTAAACAATGAAATCGAAATTTATACACTACACATAAATTATGTAAAATTATTGTATGTATAATAATAATCGATAGGAGATGAAGATAGCATTGTAAAACAAATGAGAAAAATTATATTATGCAATAAAATTATGTGCCATTATTAGTCAAAATCAAACAAAAAATAAAATATGTATACATATATATATTTAGAATTAAATTTTAATAAAAATAAATATATAAATAAAATAGTTGTATAAATGAAATTTAATAACAAAAAAAAAGAAACATATTTATATTTAAGTAAAATACGATTATTATATATATATTGTAATATGTATAACCCGAAAGAAGTGTTACAAATAAATTGCCAAGAAAATAAAATAAAAGTGGATTGCAAACAAATTTTTCTTTTGCATTAATTGCTTTCTTATAATCCCACACAAATTAATCCATAAGGAATATACATACATATATTATATATATTTAAAAATATCTATTAACGTTTGATTTAATGTAAGAAATTCAAGAATTATTTTTCCGAACTGAAGCGTTGTTAAATTGCATTTAAAAACAAATTGTTGTATATACTTAAAAAGAAAAAAAAAAAGACAAAAAGAAATATTTTTCAAATAAAATTCAATTTTAAGAAAATATGTTGCATAGAATTTAGCAAGTATGAAGGGCAAAAGAAATAAGTTATATATTATACACTTGCATATATAGCTGAATATATAATTATATTGTATACTTAATATTAAAAGAAATATATTTATTAATGTATAAATTTCAGAATGTTTTTCTGTTTTATTTGGATTTATTTTAGATTTAGGTATGCCAATTTGTTATGCCAAATTGCCTTGGGATTGCCTTAAATATGGGTATTTCTTGAGCTTTTATGGGCCATGCAGTCGGACACAGCATAGACAAAAAAGCGTAGTTCCAGTTTATGTACTTGAACAAAAGCCAAGAGAAGTATAAAACTGGGGGCTTATTCCCAAATGGGCAGCGAATAGCTTTTCATAGCAGATTTGTATTTTTGTATTTCCAAAAGCGATTTGATCCAATCAAATGAACTAAACTAAATTCTTGTGACGGCAGAAAGATGTCAAACTCTTGGGAAAATTAATGAAAAATTGGAAGTCTAATTGGAAAAAAAGGTGGAAAGCACAGTTCACGTCTGAGAATAATCAAAAGCGAAAACGGTCGAAACGACGTATAGCTTTCAATACGATCCGCCGCGCATTTGGGAATAATCCCCCCGAAAACAGATCAACGTCAGGTACGGCAATAAGATCAAAACGACGATGTAGTTGTTTCAAAATTATGTTAGAAGTTGATTATTTGCAGTACAAAATAAAATGCAGTCGTATACTAAGACGGTGGCTACACGATTCTTGGAATCAACACTATTCCCATGAGTTTCGTTGCTGCACAAAAAAAAAAAAAAACAAGACGTCATTGGAATTGAAAACCCTTTGGCAGATAACAACGTGGTTACATGATCATTCCGATAAATGTTTAGCTGGAAACAGATCATCGCCATTTAAGTTCATTTCCAAACCATTGCACTTTCGAAAAATTTCATAATTTTGTATTATCATTGACAGAGTGAGACCAAAACAAAAAGTTGGTTAGTGCTGCCTACCTAAACACCTCCTCTAGCCTTAAAAATGTAACTTATGTTGGGGTGGGGTAGGTTAGTGGGTTGGCAAGACAGGAGAAACCTGTACAAATCACACAGAGAACAATGCAGATCCGTTGTGATGCCCTTATGGTTTATGACTCGCACACTCTGGAAACCTAAGGAAAACCCATGGATTGGTACCACCCCCTGGCATTTAATTTAGGCTGCAGTTATAGCTATCAGTAAAATGCGTCCGTTAAAAAATTGTTTCACTTTTTTTGGAGCACTTAAACTTAATCGTTGAACTCAAACTTGGTATTACATATTTGCTTTTGAATTATAAATCTAATTCGTCAAAAAAAATTAAGCAATTGATCTTTAAATTTCTAAAAAAGATTTTCTTTATTTTTCCGTACGAAAAACTTTTTCTGTTCAACTTCTCAACCAGTTTCACGAAGTATTCCACTGAATTCCTATGATATGCTATGGTTTCATGTTTCAGTTTTGTTCTGTTTCGTGTTTTTACGGATGCATTTTACTGATAGCTATAACTGCAGCCTTAGGTAGGTATGTCATTTAGGGGCCTGTCGGAAATTTGTCTAAATTCTCGAACAAGTAACTACCAAGGATTCTTATGTGACGCAGAGGGCTGGACAGTGCCCAAGAATGTGTGGGGTGTCCTCATGCGCCTTCTCATTACCGCATCCTTTGCAAAGGTTATCTGTACTGATTCCCATTTTTTTTGGTATGGTATTTTAGAATACTGTTACCGGTGATAATATACCCACAATCGTGGACAATTTTCTCAGTTTTCTGTTTATTATGAATTGGCCACATTTTACTGGCTATGCCACAGGAATCGAGCTTGTTCCATCTTTCATTTACCGCCATAAGTATTTTGTTTCCAATTGTCTGTCTGAGATTACACGCGGGAATCATTACTGTGGGATTGGCCTGCAGTCACTTGTGATAGTTTCTTGACAGTGGTGCATCTGGTGCGGCTAGCTCTTTGAGTGTGCTGGCTGGCAGCTATGTCTGCTGCTTCGAGGAAGTATTTACCTAGATAACGTTGACGTGTTTTTGTTTAGTATGTGCTCTGCTGTTTCTGCCTTTTCGTTGCACAGTCTGCAGGTGTTGTCTTGTGCTACACCCATGATCATCAGGTGTTTTTTGACACGACAGTGCCCTGTAAGGAAGCCTGTGACCAAATGAATCTGACTTCTACTTAATTGTAGTAGTTGTTTCGTTTTTTTGTGGGAACTGTTTGGCATGAAATTTTTGGCTTGTCTGTTTCCTTCGGTAACCCTCCATAAATGGAGATTCTTTTCGTTCAGCCAGGTTTTCACACTACTTTTTATAGTGTTGATTAGTAGCCCGCAGAATGGATTAAAATGCGGATCCTTTTCTGGCTAATTCGTCTGCTTTCTCGTTGCCTTCAAAACCACTGTGCCCTGGCACCCAGATCACGTGAACCTTGTTTGTGGTGGCGAGTATTTGCAGAATTTAAAGGGAGTCTCAGACCAGTTTTGATGTTATTTCAAAGGCGTCAATTGCAAGTAGAGCTGCCCTGCTATCAGAGAGAATGTTAATGTTCTTATTTGTTATTGGTCTATTTAGATTCTCTCGAATGCATCTGTACTCTGTACACCATACAAGTGAATCGTTGGCAAATGTTGATTTGTTCTGTTTCCAGTTTAGACGGTCTGGGAATGTAACCTTAAATTTGTGACGGAAGTTGTAGCGTGGTAGACATTTGTCTATTAAATGTATTCCCAGTAGTTCATTTTGTCTGACTTCTTGTAGGATATCAGTGTGGACTATGTTGGAATTTGATTCGTCTTCTGTGATGAGCATATAGGCGTTGACCATTGCTTCTTTTATGAGTTCTAGATGAAGTGAAGATGAAGTTCATTGCTCCAGTTGCACAGACACATTCTAGTCTCTGTATTTTGTTGAGTTCAGCTTGTGCTGGCCTCTGCGTTGCTTTATACCACCCAACGGCGGCTGCATACGTGATGATAGGTCTTGTTACTGCCGTATACATCCACATTGTCATTTTGGGGTTAAGTCCCTAGTTTCTACCGAGTAGACTTTTGCTGGTCCATAAGGACAACCTGGCTTTGTCAATAGTTCTGGTAAGGTGAGAGTTCCATGTAAGTTCTTCGTCCAGTGCTATTCCTAGATATTTAACTTCCGTTGAGAACTCTATTTTTTCGCCGAAGAGTGTAGCATTTCTAAGTCTTTCTCGCTTTCTTCTCTTGGTTAATGCAACTCTGGTGTTCTTTAGGAGTGACTTTGAGGCCAACTTTTGTACACCATTCAGCAACTAGGTTTAGAGCCCTCTGGAGCCGATTCGAGATTGTGTCTTCGAATTTACCTCCGATTAGGATAGCTATATCGTCTGCATATCCTTGGACATAGAAACCGCCATTACTGAGAATTGTCAGTAGTTCATTTACTACGATGGACCATAGTAGGGGTTAGAGTACTCCTCCCTGGGGGCATCCTTTTGTAGCTATCATACTGAGTTTAGTGCTACTTAGTGAGGTTTTTATTGTTTTGTCCTCTAGCATGCATTTTATCCATTTACATGTAGTTTCGTCAATTTCCATTTTTTGGATACCTCTATATATTTGTGAGAATGCTGTATTGTCAAGGGCTCCCTCTATATCGAGGAAACCGAACCTCTTTGTCTCTGAGAGATTTTTCAATTTTTGAGGTAAGGTTTTGCAAGGCGTATTTGGTCGATTTTCCGGGTTGTTAGGCACATTGATATTTGTGAAGGGGGTTTCTTTGAAGTGCCCCGTCTCTGGTACATATGTCTATTCAGGATTTTTTTGATAGTTTTGAGGAAAAAGGAAGTGAAGCCGATATGACTATAGGACATGCAGTTTCCGCAGGAGCCATAACCGCTATTTCCCGGTTTAAAATCGCATTTTGTCCATTTGCTATCAAGTTCACACGGAATTTAACCGCTCTAGACTTCTTTCTATGGCGTTATTTTTAAAATCACGGATTTATGTGAACGAGCCACAAATTCTGGAGAAGCACATCACAAGTGGTCTATATCTACTTGTACCTGTTGATCTAGGAAAAATAAGGAAGACATAAAGTATATATAAAGGTGAACAAAACACATTGCGACTTTAGCCTTTATGTACTTACATTGTGAACGCAATCCCCTCCTAAGAAAATATCTAGGTTTTCAATTAAAGACAATGATATGCCACGAGTACCATACCTGACATTGAAGCCTTTAAAGCCTTTAATTCACTGTTGCCCAGTCCCTCCCCAATCAAGGTCACTGGGTGATGGCACTTCATAAAACAATAAAAATAAAAATAAAAATAAAATTATAACAAAACTCCCCCTTGAAAGTTATCGCACACACAAATAAAAACGCCCTTTAGGCCAGCCCCCTCAATAGCAATAAAAATAAATTTTCCAATATTTTTTAGTTTCAAACCATTTTCTGTGAAATTGTTTCGAAACCGAACGAAACCCAAATAAGAACAAGAACCCAACTATCGAATATATATATATACGAGACGACAATGATTTTTGGAAAATGTTGCTACTCCTTCGATTCTTTACGATTGTCCTTTCCTTGGTTTTGGTTCTGCTGACGCATATACACACATATACCTATACCCTGCTAGCGATAATAATAATGAACACGATTTGTGCATTAAATTTTGTGCAAAACGAATTGAGAAGAAAATATAATAAAAAACAAAAAAAAAACACTGTAGCTATTGGAAATAAGAAACGGATACCATACCGCATGTGAAGGAAAAACTATAGCGCCTCCCTACCTCCTCCTGGAGCAGTGCTTGCTTGCTTGCTTACTGCTTATGCTTTGTTTTGATTTCCCCCCGCGTTGAGTGAGAACAAAAAAAAGGGTCAAAACCATAACTTTTGCACTGCAAATAAATACCAAGTGCCAATAATTCATTGAGTTTTATTGAAACGACGATGCGCGATGGTGGAGCAGAATTGAAGTGAGAATGGCCAGAGGAGATGTGCCACATGTGTGTATATGGGTTGGTACTGCTGCCATATGTATATCCAGTACCTAGCTGGTCAGTAAATCTTTAATGGATTTCGTTTATCCCGGATGTGGAGAAATTTGCATTATTGGTTATAGATATCTATAGCTGATAGCTAAATAGCTTCAAACTAAATGGAAATGAATTAATTCTCTGTTCTGTGTCATCAATTAGAGATCCCTTTGTTTGTATGTATATTTTTGTTGACAGTTGATTGAGTGATTTTCACTAGCACTGACTTATTAGACGAAGAGTGATTCAAGTTTTCGGTATATAAATCTTCAACCATATCGACTCCAGAATCCAAGTTGTGGACACATATTTGTGGCAAATTAATTTGACAGGACGGAGGAAAAAAAACCGAACTCCACTCCTCGGCCTCGCTCCATAGCTCAAAATCGAATTCTATAGCCCGCATTTGTTTTACCAACAATTGTACGCAATAACATGTTGCAGACATTTTTTTTCCATGACCCTAAAGTTTACCGATAGCGGCAACTTACATACTCTGTATACTTTAGAGCAGCGGTTCCCTAACTGTGCGTTCCATCAGCTTTGAGCCCGACTTGAAAAAAATGTCGGATCGGTATCGATGTTGGAAGATTGAGGCGGCCATTGTATTTTGGTGGCGTCTGTCTCATCTGGGGGCTTATTGTCCAGCCACTAATGCCAAACACTATGGGAAGTTACACGATTTAAAATGAATGTTGGTCAGTGCGGTGGCTCTTAAAAATCGACTCTCCAAAGTTTAGTGGCAAATTCGACTATTCGAGACAACCGGTTCGGTAAGCAACCAACCCGTACTACAAAGAAAAGTGCACAGGAGAACCCAAGGCAGTAAATTCCTTGCTGTGCACAAGAAGTTGTCTTTTTGCAGACATCATCTTGACGAATTTTGCGTCGGGACTTGGGCCTATACCCGTTCAAGATCCAACTAACACAGGAGCTCAAAGTTAATGATAATAACCATGAGCATAGAAGACCCCAGGCCCAGGTCCACCCCGGACTGTATAGCGCCACCTTAAGTTAAGTATAGAAGACCCCAATTTGAGGTGAAAAATCATCTTTGGATGTATGGCTATGTTAAGAAGCCAATATATGTGACGACATCAACCCAAAGCTGTGGTGTCGATGCTCAGAATTTTTTTTTTTTTTTTTTTTAAATGACGTTGGTGAGGTGATTACCATCAACGGCGAGCTACAGAACGATGCGAACCTTTTTTTTGCCCAAAATAAACGATATAGAGGTAGACGATATGTGGTTCCAGCAAGACTTCGCTACGTGCCAATCAGCAGACACCACGATGGACATTCTGCATGAACGAGTTGAGGTTATGGTTAGCTCTAGTATAGGTGACGTGAATTTGCCACCAAGATCGAGCGATTTAACCCCGCTAGACTATTTCTTCTGGGGTTGCCTGAAATCGCAGCTCGATGCGAATAAACCGCAATAGACCGATGCCCTTAAATCCAACATAACCAATGCGTTCGCTTAAATTCAGCGAGATCTATGAAGCAGATTGGACTACTAGGATTCATCCCACCGTGAAAAACTACTGCGGGCATTTGGACATGGTGTCATAGTTTATGTATATATTTGTCATGCTTTGGGCCTTTTTAGATAAAAACATGATTTCTTTAATACCACACACACCAGCTTGTTTTATTCCATTACAAAGCCCATTCTTATTGAAAAACCCTTTAGTGAATCTTCAGTAAGCTCAGCCTCTTTTCCCATATTTGTATACTTTGTTCCGTTGGGTGCTTTTATGAGGGGCGTCGCAAAAATATTGTAACCTGTATAGGGAGTCGCTGTATGAAAAAGATTGGGAACCCATGCTTTAAAGAATACCCTCACTATACAACTAGAGTCAGGGAAGAGGTACTGAATCTTAATCCGTAGTGAGCAGTCTAAAACAAAGAATCACAGCAAACGATATGCTACCGAAATATGGCTTCCATTAAAACTTCTAGTATATCATCGTTTCTCCAAGGGATGACTGGGAAAAAAACGAACCCAATCCAACAAGACATGACCTCATCTGGTGTGTACACAGACGGTTCTAAGATGGAGTCAGGAACTGGGCCAAGTATTTATAGCCTGAAGCGAATTATTTAATCAGGCTTGGCAAAAACTCATCCATATTCCAGTCTGATGTCCTTGCCATTAACCATTGTAATAAAAAAAATAATCTAAGTTCGAACACACTTCGTAAAATTTAACTTCTCAGACAGCAAGAAAGCTATCAAAGCTCTTGATTCATCTGTCATAACATCAAAGCTTGTCCTGGAAACATAATGTATAGATCCACGAAATTTCGAAGGAAATTCTAGTCATTCCCCACTATATTTCAACGACACAGCTGACCAGCTAGCTAAAGTCGACAATACCTGGACCTGAACCCTTCCGCGGTGGCTGCAAAAGACATTTGACGAACTACATCAAGAGCTTGTCTCGATTCAAATCCAATGAAGTCTGGCTGGAATAATCTGGGGAGAACTGTACCAGGCAATTCTCCCCCAGAAGAATTCTGACAGGAAAAATAAGTGAATAAGTGGCCATGGCCTCTTGAAAAAACATATTCACATAATTGGCTTCTCACCGGACCAATATGCAGGCTTTATGTTGACGGTTTTAGATTAATGATTTATCTCAAGTAAGGCAATAAAAAAAAAGTTTAAACCCTCGTATTTACTTTTTGTAGGACGATATTTTTGAAATCCGTTCTTAATCTTTAATGTTATTTAAAATCTCTAGGATTAGCCGTTTAGGCTGAACTATGTCGTTTGCATTGGTTTTCATTTCATTCCATACAAATTCAGGTAGAAAAAGCTCCCCCTTCTAATGAGCATGAGCATCAGTAACACAAACCTACCTACAAGCCAAATTTGAAGTATATACCTACGTTTTTTAAATGTGTGTCCTAGAATGTATCGTGTAGATTTTCGAGTTTTCTTTCAAGACATATTCCCGACCAGATCGCTACAACTTCAAGTATAAGACGGGATGTTTTTTTTAAATATAAATACGCAATATATGGAGCTCCTTTCATTAATATATAGGAAATGAATAAATAAGGCAACAATACATGCACTTACTCGTAGTCTAATTTTATTTTAAAACTCATTGAAAGTGCAGTCTCTCCCAGTCGACACTAAAGGAGGTAAAATACCCCAATGATGACAAAATCAACTGAGCTCTTGAAATCTGAAAATCACAAGCCCACTTAAGCAATGGCGATACAATAAAACACCGCGCGGCTCATATTGTATTCTTCCTAAGGCAAGGTGGGGTAAGTGCGGCACATAAATACGAACGCCATATCAAAAACTCAATGTGCGCAAACTGTGGATACCAATAGTTTTTTTTTTTCTTTAAATTATATGATAATTACGATTAGTCTCATTCAAGGATAAGCATATTATTTATAAATAACAAACAAAAATACATCCTTTGGTATGCACTTTCCCCCTTGTTAAAGGTAAGTGCATACATTAAGAGGAACCTTTTTTTAAGTCCCTTAAAATACTTGGCTCTACATTGAGACTTTTATCTAATAAAGCAGTGTATAATTTAAAGATATCTTTGTCAATTCAAAAGTTGAATACTTTTGATGGCACCCTTTGAAGTGACACTTACCCCACTTCACCTTATAAAAAAAAGTTTCTGTGTTGCATGAACCCACAAACAAAAGGTAAAAGGCTATACCTCCTATCTATCTGCCTTATCTCAACAACCTATTGGGCACGTTTTAATTGTCGTATAAATATAAATATTTTGACCATTCAAATACGTACTCATTGTGGCTCACAGAGCTCTCTAATATGGGTCCATTCTTAAATTTAAACACCATTGCTTTGGCACTTTGGACTGCTGTCAATGGGGTAAGTACGCACTTCTACATTAAAATTACATTCGTCTCATTTATAGCTAATCATCTATTCATCTATTTAGGAAACCTTTCATGTTCCCAACAGTGCGCAGCAATATTTACGTTTTTCACAGCATGAACTTTTGAATCAAATCGAAATAGCTGATCTGAAAATAGATGCCAGTGACAAACGTTTTGACAATCGCTTGGATATCATTCGGTATCAGCAAGAGCTAGCTTTAAACGAAATTCAGCAACTAAACCAAACTTCCGCCCTGTTGCAGACATTTGTTAACTTGCCTGGATTATATTGCATTAAAAAATATTCTTCGAACCTAATATCTTACAATCATAGCAGACACGAATTTCAGACATGCATTAGTAGAGCCATCTGTGGTAAAGGATCGTTGGTACCGAATCCTAAGTTACATGTCGATTACGCCAGAAGTATTGTCACTGATGTACTGCCAATGAATATTGCCAATATTTGTAATACGATCGTTAATCACACTCCATTGGAAGACTGCTACTATCATTATGTTAGTATGATTTCAAATGATAAATGTCAACTTGACAAATCAATTCCTTTTATTTAACGAAATCGAATTGTTTGCATTCGTAGGTATCAACGGCAAAAATGGAGGTTGAAAGTAGATTGAAATATGCACAAGATGAATTGCAAGAGGGTGAATACGTGGTATCTGAACTGACAAGGACGGCAGTATCTTGCTCTTTTAAGTTGGAGAAGAAAATTTTAGACAACATTATTGCAACAAGAGCTTTAATTGGCGATTGTCAGAGAAATGAATGAGCAAAACGTTGTGGGCTTCTCAGTGGGAGAGCAGTAGTGCTTAGTTGAAAATATGTTTCCAAATAAAATAATAATTATTAAAAGGGCTGGTCTTTTCCTGATAAATTAAATACATATATATATTTTTTTACTTCCATTTGGCAAAATATTCAGTTGCAGTTTCAGAATGCAGCGTATAACGCATCCGGATCGTTTAGAAATTATTAATAAATCTGTGATCTCATCTAAAAGAATGTAATGGCTGATTCATAATGCAGCGTGAGAGCTAGACAAGAGCGGGATCGAGTCTAGCACGAGTTGTCAAAGAAACACCTCGTTTCGGTGGTCACCTTTTCTGTGCACTGGCTTCAAATATATCCAATGTTACCTCCATGGCGCAAATTGTCAATTCAAATCGCTCATCATATCCCTTACTTTGCAAACAACCCTCAATTTTCAATTAAACATGTTTCTATAGAAAATTTATTCAACCGTTGAATAGTTCCTACGACCGGCACGGCCGGCATCTTTGCTCTCTTCCTATCAAAATCTAAAAACCACCCCTTCAGCATCATTAGGGACCAAATTTTCTTATGTCTCGTCGTCCACTTTAAACGAATACCGAAAGTGAGACCAAAAAAAAATTTATTATATCAAAATTTCCACAACCAAATTTTGAAATAATTAATTCAGTCGCTTGGTTTACCCCTTCTGTGAACAGCCACTAAGTACACCCGTCAATCTGGCGAACACCATTTCGCCAAATATCTGGAAACATTTCCCATAGTTAAAATATATACACAGGAAAGAAAAGTTAACCACGAAACATGATTCGTTGCCACAATGAGAGTCAGTCACGAGCAGTGACGAGCTTGATTGGGCACCCGCGGATGTCTAATTGCCCATTATGGTGTTGTGCTGCCTGTCCTTGGTTTAGGGGAGTGCGGATAGCTCGCGTAAGGATAACTTACAACTATACACTGCGTTGTGGTCACACGAAATGCTTTTTAATTGAAGGCAATTTAATTTTGTTATTAATTTTGCGGAGAAAACTTTTGTTTGTTGCGGGTGGTGGTGGTGTAGCCGACTGAATTAGGGGTTGAAATGTTAAGCAGTCTGGCTCAATATATAGGGCCTAATGTTTTGACATTTAAGTAGCCATGAGAAGTTTATTGCTCCGAATTGATTGTTCGCCTTTGTTTCTTTATGGTAGCTTAGAATTTATTTAAGGAAACGGATTGTATGTCAAACTTCGAAGGATTAATTTGTTTACGATCGATATTTTAAATTCAAAAAAGAAACTGTCTATTATTTTGTCTTCTCTATGCCGATCGGTCGTAAGAGAATTAATTTTTGGAAATAATTAAACGCATTGTCACTCTTAATTGGAAGGGGATTCCAATATTAATTTCAGCTGAGTTGTTAGTGCAATTCGACGGTTTGTTATCTTAAAAAACGCAAATTTCTTTGGCAATTAAAAAATGCAAACGTGCATCGATACAAAATTAAAAGTATAACAAAAACTGCCACCTAAACTAAGAATTTGACGGCCTAAATCTAGAGCAAAAAAAAAATATAGTCCGGACGGATCTGTGCCTCAACTCACATGCCTCTTCAACTAGTTCAACGAAATGAATTTTCATTCAGTTTTCACGGTCCATGCTTTTGCACCATGTAGTATAATGGGGATGTTAGGACTAGGAGTCCCTTACAATATCGATGGTGAGAAGACCTTGCTATTCAATTGCCTTATAAGGGCAAGATTAATTATTCATTTGATCTCAGCGATGATGTCATTGCTTTGGTGCACCATAGTTGAGAAACAAATACATCCACAGCGTGTAACTGTTTGGGGCGGATTTTTGGCTAGAGGCATTATCCAGACCATTCTTCTTTTAATGGCCGCGGCTTCGCTAAAAGTTTTGCATTTTTATACCCTCCACAGGAAAGTATATTCACTTTCCCATAGCATTTTTAACGACAAAAAGTATATAAAGGCTGTTTTTTTTAGCGGTATAGAACTTTGAAATAGAATAAAATAAATATGATTTTTTTAAATTGACATAAAATGTACTTTATTCGAAATAATAATCTTCTGGCAGTATAATTTAAATATGATTTCGGGCATAGGACCGACACGGCTGGCTCCGACGTAGTCTAATCTGGAGGTCAAATTTTCGATGAATTTTTCCAACATTTGTGGCCGTATATCGGCAATAATGCGGCGAATGTTGTCCTCCAAGTAGTCAATCGTTTCGGGCTTATCAGCGTAGACGAGCGACTTTACATATCCCCACAGAAAATAGTCAAGCGGCGTTAAATGGTACGATCTTGGAGGCTAGTTCACGGGTCCGCAACGTGAAACTAAGTGGTTACCAAACGTTTCCATCAATAAATCAATTGTGGCACGAGCTGTGTGACATGTCGCGCAGTCTTGTTGAAACTACAGCTCCTGCACATCATGGCTGTTCAATTGATGAACGAAAAAGTCAGTAATCATGGCTCTATAGCGGTCACCCGTGACTGTTCTGGCAAGCATCGTTTTTAAAGAACTACGGACCAATTATTCCACCAACCCATAAAGCACACCACAGAGTCAGTCTTTGTGGATGCAACGGTGTCTTAACATACACAAGAGGATTATCATCACTCCAAATATGGCAGTTTTGTTTACTGACGTATCCATTGATTATGTTGACCGTAAAATGGACGATACGTAACTTACGTATCGTAACGTAACGTAGGTATTTCGAACAGAACTATGAATTTCAAAATAAATTTGCACAATATGGAAGCATTGTTTAGGAGTCAGTCTATTCATGTTGAACTGCCAAACCAAACTAAAAATAAATTACTTGACAGCTGACAAAATGGCCGCCAGTTAAAATAGTGTTGCCAACTTTAAATTCTGAATCAGGATGACATTCTGAATTGATTTAGCCATGTCCGTCTGTCCGCCTGTCTGTTTGTCTGCTGAAAACACGATAGCGTCGAAACGAATCGACCTAGGCGAATGCAATTTTGTGAGAGTACTTCTTTTTACCATCGTCAGGTTGGTATTGAAAATGGGCTATGTCGGTCAAGTAAGTAAGTAGTTCTGGTACCTCCGATACAAAACCAATATTAGACCATTGTATCTCTCTGTCTGTTGATAACACGATAGCGTCCAAACGAATCAACATATATGTGAATGGAATTTTGTGAAAGAACTTTTTTTTATGGTCGTTAGATCTATGTAGCTCAAGTAAAGTTTTGGTACCTCTGATACAAAACTGACATTAGACCCACGCCTGTACAGTACATTATGCATGACCATATGTTCGATGTTCTCTCGTATAAAATTCAATTCAATTCAATTCGTATAGCGCTGCATTTTTACTAACCCCGAACTGTCAGCTGTCACATTGTTATAATTTTCTCCGTTGGCATCACTGTACTATTAAATGGTGCAAAATTCAGATTTTGCGTGAATTATGGGACACCTATGTATATGAAGCACACAAAATAAAGTAACATAATAACTAACTGCTAATTATCAGAACCTCAGTATACCAATTTTGACGTGATGACAATATTCGTTATCTTTGAGAAAATGATGAATTTGTCGATCTTTGAAATGGTGTCAAAATATCCTGTTTTCGAACTAGCGACAAGAACTTCCGTGCACCTATAACTGATTTACGTCTTAAAATTTTGAAATGAATTCATCTCTCAGAAACTTTAAATATTTCTATCTGTGAATACTGAAAAATTGCCGAGTTATATTCAATCGTCGAAATTTATTACCTATAAATAGGTAAGTATTTCTAATAAATTGGAACGATACATAATTGGAACAACGATTAACTGATATTCAAAAATTATACTACTTATATGAAAATAATATATATTTTTATTGAGTATACTGAAAAACAAAACATTTTTTTTATATTATGGTATTTTGTGGACCGGTCGGTCAACTCAATTAATTTTCCAACATTAATTTCCTTATAGGCTTATAGGAGCAGTTCCGCCATCAATTCCGATGGCAGTTAAATTTGCACAAGGACAAACGGACTCCTTTTCTTTTATACAATTATCAATCGAATATAATACTGCGCCAATGGCCTGTTGTGAATTCTTCTCGATCAAAAATGCACAATTAATCGCTTGTCGAACTATATCCGATAAGGTACAAATGTCGGATTCTAAATGTGTGTCCAGAATATTCAAATTGTTTGCTATAGTGTTTGCATTGGTGGTAACCTGGGTGAAGAATAAAAACAAATTAATTATAATAATTGTGCAATAGTATAGTGAAATTTCAATAAACGTGACATTTGAATTCAAAAAATGAACGCAATGTTTATAGGTACATAAAATAGAAGCAAATTTTTTCAATTCTGTTTATGGAATGAGTTATAAATCTCAATATTTATCATTATCACATATTTTGAAGATTTATAAATCAAAAGATTAATTACAAGATACTTATCGCAGAACCCAAACTATTTAAGTACATCTCTGAATTTTGATTATCCAAATGTTTTGACATTTGATGGCATTTTCTGAATGTTTCGTGAGTATGTTTTTATTTTTATATTTTGTCATTAATAATAAATATGTAGTTTTATTGTTATTTAAAAACAATTACACAGTGGAACGCTGAGGGAGACTTTTGGGGAAAACTTCGACAGTTTATGTCAGTGACGTTAGAAATCATCTCTTTTCGTTCAATAGAAATACTTATACACGATTTCACAGTGCAAGCTAAAGTATCGGCTTAGTTAAGTGAAGGATTAAACATGAACTTCACTCGAAGTGGTTCAGTTAAGCCATTACAAACCTTAAGGTTTAAATTAAGTAGTCCAATAGCATCAGAAAGTCGTGCCACTGCACTGTGTGTATTATTTTATTAGCTCGGTCTGCGGCCATATATCAAATACGGTATTGGCAGGCTCTCAGCGTTTTGTTTTGACATTCGACGTTAGCACATTAGAAGGGGTAGTGAAATGATGTGACGTCTGACGTGTGATGTTACGTAAGCACAAATAAACGGATTTTTTTTTTTTTTGACGTTTGCAAAACGGATGAAAATTACTCTTCCGTGGAGACGAAAATTAATGTGCTGAAGGTCGTATTAAAATTTAGTCCACATTATTATTGCACAAATTTATGTGTGCGATTGCAACCTAGGAAAAGTTATTGTAGATTCAATATTAAAAATTTTACCAAATCGCATTAACTTTCTCTAAATTTTGTTCTTTCGCGACGCCGGCCGCTTAACCATTTCAAACGATATACTTCTGGAGTTCCCAGATGAACTCGCCAGCGAACGAAATGCGAACTATACCTGGTTAGATGATATTCTACTAGTTATAGGGTGCTTCAAAGCATGCGCGTTTCTTATGTCGTTTTCGGTTGGTCGTCCAGAACCGTACGGAAGAACTCTCAGCGATTCTGAATTCAAATTCAGATGCAAATTTCTCTTCTTTTCAGTAGAAGAAGGACGACCAACCGAAAACGACAGTTCTTGGATAAACAATCCGCCGGATAACATATAATATGTAGAATGTAGGTAGTTGCAAAATGGTTGACGTTTCTTTTGTCCTGTCACTTGTCTCTAAAGGTGCCTGTCCATTTGAGAGTTAAAATGCTGCGAGCAGCTCTCGAGAGTAAAAATGCTGTCCACTATGATATGACAATGTCCACTTGCGAGTTTGCTCTCGAGAGCTGCTTGAGAGCTGCTCGCAGCATTTTTACTCTCAAATGGACAGGCACCTTTAGTGATAAGTTGCAATGACACAAGTTATAGCCGCATTGCGACATTTAAAAAAGTAAATAGAATAATTATACTTTATACTCACACTATTCAGAACGCA
Source organism: Cheilosia soror (assembly GCA_949372485.1). Classification (NCBI taxonomy): domain Eukaryota; kingdom Metazoa; phylum Arthropoda; class Insecta; order Diptera; family Syrphidae; genus Cheilosia; species Cheilosia soror. The sequence goes on from OX443563.1 coordinate 77,684,336, forward strand.
ATCCTCCAGCGCTGTTTGATTGTTGACATAAGTACTATTGCACGCTGCAATGGCTTTCGGTAAAGTGATATCAACAACGTTTCTTGCGTAAATTAGATCCTTCGATGCAGTCGAGGTTAAGTAATCAATTCTCGATTTAGAAGTGGATAAGCATGAGCTGAATTGTTGTTTTACCTCGTCCACGGACAACAATAGAGGCTTGTATTTCTGAACGCACTGCTTACGAATTGGACTCAACGCCTGCAAAGGCACAAGACTACGATCGATGCGTGTAATTTCTTGTAATACAATTTTATGTTGGGCGCCAAATACGTTGATATGATCAGCTCCTCGTGCAATGAGAGAATTAATTTTTGCTTCTGATGCTTCGATTGCAACTTTAAATTGGCGATTCGATAAAAAGTAGAATTCCTGCGTTGAGGTTGTAACGTTGAATTCGAGCTAAAATTTATATAAAAAATAATTGAAAATGTTTTTAATTTTCAGGTTTCATGTAGATTGGGCTCAAATTGAATTTTAAGTTTGAATTAGTAGACATAAAACATACTTATATCTGGGTAGAAAATGTAAATGTTTTAAGCAACTTTGGCTAGATGCACTGATGTAATATTTCACTTGTCATTTTAGTGTCTGTCGTGGATCAGTGGATGGTTTCATTATTTATATTTAATTTTTACCCATACTCACAGATTAGGTATATTTATTGTGTCCGGATTTTCCCTAATTTTATAAACAGCCCTATAATTAATCAAAAACCAAATCTTACCTCTGAAGCAGAAACAGCAATGGCTGCAAAAAGAGCGAGAAGAATTTTAGAATACATTTTCGCTAAAAAGAAAAAGAAGTGACACTGCAAACTGAATTGAATGACATTGACTTTTGCTGTGTTAACATATTTATATCAGAACCCATCCCCCATCTGGAAGTAAAGATAGTGAATGTCGGATTTTACGAATTATACCTTCAAGATAAGGCGTATAAATTAATATTTGACGATATATATTCTGATAAGTAAATAAAATCAGTCGATAAGGCCATTCTGAATAGCATTGTTCTTTTCTTTGTGCAAACTTAAAGGTAAATTTTTAATTATTTCCGGCTATAACATTATTATTAAATAAGCTAACATGGTGTCATCAGTCTTAGCCGTATCTTTATTATTTATCTGCAATCTATTTATTTTTTCTTTGTATATTAAATTCTTTTGTACGTGTTTGTAATCGAACTCCTCTTAAACTGCTGGACTGATTTTAATGAAATTTAATGTGTGTGTTTGAAATGCTCTAAGGATGGTTTAGTAAAAAAAATGCTTGTATTTAACTCATCTACTGTTATCAAATTTTTGGCGCCTAAGTTATCGTACTTTCTCCAAAGTTCGTTTTGTCACTCAAAGTGTAATCTTATATGAACAATTATATAAGTTTTGTTTGCTAAAGGCGAGCGACGCACGCAAGGCAAGCACGGGTCAGCCAGTACAAGCTAAGACCAACATTTGTACCTAAAGTAAAAACTTAGATAGATTTTAGACCGTCGTTTAACAAAGCCGAGTGATGAGTTCGCCTTTCAAATTATTTCATAAAAATGCGAACGAAAATTTAGCACCTTGTCGTACAATATACCAAGGTCAAGAAGAAATTGGTTGATCATAGTAATGGGGAAGATAAAGTTGATAAGGGGACTTGTTGCGCTTGCGTGATATTGTAATAGATTGGGAATTTATGTGGCAGCAGGTCGAAAAACTATCAAGGTCTTCTTGAAGGACATGGAGTCTTGAGGTGAAGAGATGATTTTGAAGAATTTAGTATCGTCCGAGTAGAGAGAGAGGGAGGACGGTTTAATAAACTTCTCAAGATCATTTATAGTTAGGATGAAGAGAAGGGGATTCAAATGGCTGCCTTGTAGCACCAGATGTTGCTAAAAAAGGCGACGATAGTACGGACATTAAGCGAACGCTATAATACAGGTTTTCAAGGTAGAAAGATATCCATTTTATCAATATGGGTTCATAGCCCAGGGCCGACAATTTGAAGACGATTAATTGATGCGATATCTTATCAAAGACCATACTGAAGTCAGTTGCAATGACGTCGACTTCATTGCTACTCTCTGAGAGGGCAAAGGGTATAAATTCGACGAGATTTGTAGTATAGTTGGAAAAGTTTGGGAATATGAGAGAGTTTATTAATTTTTCGGTAGTTGGTTACTTCATCTTTTAATCCTTTTTTGTGTCTCTGGTCATAACCCCGAACCTTCTAATTCTTGGGAAATCCTCCTTTTGAAAGAAAAAGACGGAAGGTGTAAGAAAGGTGATTTAGATGAATCTATGCAGACTCATTTGATCATACTAAATATTCGCATTTTTGCATATTAAGTGTGCAGTTTGACCAAATGTTAGATCTGAGTTTGTGTAGAACTAACAACATGATGACTACCAACTCATCTTTAGCTGCTTTGAACAACTCGGCCAACATGGACACATGGTTGTAGTTAAAGCTAACAAAAAGTACCGCCAACCCAATTCTTTTGCCAATTTTTGAGCTAAGTTTCCCAGAAAATTGCTCATTCTAACTCCTTTGTTTACCTACATTTTGATAACAAAGAAAATACACAAATCATTGTCTGTATTAACATCATCGGTCGCTCCCAGCCTGCCATTATATAAGCGTTCACGGCGATTGAAGAAAAGGCGAAATCCGTTGGCCTTGAAGTAAATGAGGACAAGACTAAGTACACGCTATATCAACAAACAAACAAACAAGCATCTATTCACCGCCTAGGACAAAACGTCACTATTGATAGCAACAGTTTCGAGGTAGTTAAGGATTTCACCTACCTCGGAGTAAACATGAACTCCACGAATGACATCCTAGTGGAGATCCGGTGGAGAATTACCCCAGGAAACTGTTGCTACATCGGTTTGGCAAAACAATTGGGTTCAAAACTCCTAACTCGACCAAAACCAAAACCCTTATCCTGCCAGTTCTGTTTTATGGCGCCGAGTGCTGGACAATAAGCAAGAAGGGAGAGCTGATACTGGGCTCCTTTGATAAAAAAATATTTCGGCGGATTTTTGGTCCCGCGAACTCTATGAGCTGTCAGCTGTGCCAAGATGTGGTTGTAGTCCAAAAAGCCAAAACACGTCGACTACATTGGCTCGGCCACTTCGAGTGAATGGATAATAATGGTCCAGCTAAGAAGATCTTCGCATCCCAGCCCCCAGGTTCTAGAAGACAAGGAAGACCGAACCTCCGTTCCAAAGAGCAAGCCATCGTAAATGCCAGAGCGCTTGGGTTCGACTACTGAAAGCAGCGTGCCCGGGATCGTAGAGGATGGAAGGTCGCAGTGTCTCAGGCCCGGTCGAGAGCCCGATAAGTAACTGGTAGAAAAACACATTGGATTCAAAAAGACTCACTTTCAAACGTTTAATATAATGAGCTATTTTATTGAACTGCAAATCAAATAAACTGTTGATATTGCATTAAAATAGAAATTTATTTTAATATAGATAATGCCTTATCTTTGTGGAAACACTTGATTTGCCAAAACATACGACCTGTTTTCTACTTACCTCCGACGCACCATTAACGTAAAAGCTTTTAGGAGTGTTGACTTTACACTAAAAATTCAAGTGGTAATATTCTTAGTCATATTATTTATATCTAATATCTTGACTAGACAATATCTGCTTGTATCCGCTTCGCTTGCGCTTTTAATATGCATTTTAAAATGTACACTTCTTATAGAGCACTTTCGGACGGATGTCAGCATTTGCCTGTGTCGTTGTGCTTCCGTTGATTAAGATTATAGTAGGTCTGAAAATTGTTCAATTTAAAATCACTTAATGCAATAAAATTATTATTTAGTCTTTCTTAAAAGTGCACTACATGAAATTGGATTTGAGACTTTTTATCACCTCAGCTAGGAGAAATAATAAAAATTAGAATTTTAAATCATGCTTATCACTTCACTTTCAATACTTGACCGAAACTCAAAACGTCTGTCAGAATTTTCAATTAGGTACATACTTACAGCTAACCATGTGTTTTCTAGACTAGCGGCACGAAACTTCTCGGAATTAATCAGGCAAAAGCGGTCGGCAAAGGCGATATCACAATGCTCACAGGATTGGGTCGTATGAATAAAACGTAGCAATTGCTTTTACTCAAAATAAATGCCAAAATCGAAGCAATTGCTAAGCTTCGTATGAATAAAAACTGATTTGAGTTGCCTCCAACTTTTGCAATCTTCGAAAAGCGGCGGCACTGACCTTTTACTCAGATTGGTATGAATAAAACTTATGAAAGACAAAGCAATTGCTACGAAAATTACAGGTCTGCTATTTTGTTGACTCAGAGCTTTTGCTAAATATTTTGGGCCCACATTTCTTTACAAAAACAGTATTTTCTTTTGAGTTTTCGGTGTTTTTTGTTTGTATAAATAGTTAAATTAATTTTTGTTTGTTTGACTGGCACATTATACCTGTTTTACCTACTGTTGTTACCGTTCGTAAAAAAAAACCAGTAGGTATTATAGCAAAGACGAATTGGTTACGATCACAACTTTACCCAAATGTATCGTTTTTTTTTTATTAAATTAATTTAGCTGTTGTTCACTTTTCACCACAAATCGTTTTTCTGATTCTAAATCTGACGCCCTGGGGCGTCGTGGCGATATTCTAAGAGCGTCGCAAGAAAATCATTACGCTTCTCTTTACGAATACTAAGTCGAAGCGAAATCCAATAGTCAAATATTAAGCGTGTTTGTGTTTCCCGTATTTTCAGTCAGACTTGCTCGTGGCTGTCACTCTTGTATTTAACTGGCACTTAAAATTGAATAAGGGTTTTTCAATTGGTATAGGTCGTTGCCAGCAAGATTCGTCGGAAACATTGCCGTGGTCCATGAGAGTGTACCTACATGAGAATTCGAGGCAGTCAATTCGACGTGCATAAGAAATCGGCCTTTCGCAGATTCGAACTTGGCGAATTTTGCATCGGGAGTTGGGCTTACGCCAGTACAAGATCCAGCTAATCCAGGAGCTCAAAGTTAATGAACATAAACAAAGCCGTTTGTTCGCTGACTTGGCTTCGGGGCTTTGGAAGAGAACCTCAATTTTGGCCGAAAAATCATCTTTACCGACGAGGCGCATTTTTGGATGAATGCGGGTATGTCAACAAACAAAATTGCCATAAATATGGGACGACGATATTTCAACATTTGCCCGTCCTTATTGAAAAACCCTTTAGTGAATATTTAGTAAGATCAACTTCACATACCTATCTCTGCTTTTAGAAGGGCGTCGCAAAAATATTTCAACCTCTCTAGGGAGTCGCAGTATGAAAAAGATTGGGAACCCCTGTGCTAGGTTCTACATTTCACTTTCACTCGAAATGAAATCGGAATCGGAAATGAATTTTTGTGTTCTACATTTCATTGTATTCGATTTCGATTTCAAAATTTTCGGAATTGAGACAAACAGCTAGGTTCCAGAAATCGAGTGAAATCGAAATTGCAAATCGAGTGAATTCGTTTTCAATGTTCTGCATTTCGAGCGATTCGGAAACTCCAAAATTTGTTCGCAATCACAATTTCATTTTGTCTCAATTCCGAAAATTTTGAAATCGAAATCGAATACAGTGAAATTTAGAACACAAAAATTCATTTCCGATTTCATTTCGAGTGAAAGTGAAATGTGGAACCTAGCAGAAAGTGAAATTGTGATTTCGAAAAAATGTCGGAGTTTCCGAATCGCTCGAAATGCAGAACACTGAAAACGAATTCACTCGATTTGCAATTTCGATTTCACTCGATTTCTGGAACCTAGCTGTTATATCTACAGAAGATCTAAAATACTTAAGGCATAACTTCCGTCAATCACAATATGATCAATCTGGCTTGTCGTGTTTTGATCAGGAGACACTGAGACAGCCACGTCAATGCGGATGTCAAGTACTTTTACCCATCATATTGTCATTGACAGGTATTTATAACCAGTGCCCATCGGTATCTCAAATTAAAATAAGGATTAAAGCTAATAAGTACATAGTCACAAACATATTTGTTGCAATATTTGTATTATAGAATTTTTTTTTATTTAGATAAATCAAGTACACATATTTACATTAGGTACATTTATACAGCTATACAGCACAAATTTAAACCTTCCCTCCCATTAGCATACTTCTAAAAAAAGTTCCACTCACAGTAGAATTAGATGGTGGCAATACAGTGGGACATGGGGCATTGGTAGAAGTGGGACCAGTAGTGGGTGTAGGACCAGTAGTGGGTGTGGGACATGGACTGGGAGTAGGACAAGGACTGGGACTGGGACATGGTTTAGGAGTGGTTGTGGAACATGAACAACATGGTGGCTTTTCGCTGTCAATAATACAATTGTTAATCGAACTCGTTACAGAACCAATAGTCACTAAAACACTATTTTCAGTGACAAACGAACACTTGATTGTATCTTTATTGATGTCGTCTATTGAACATGTACTAGCGTCAAGAGTTTTGTCCACATTCTTTAAGTATTTGTCAACACTGTTTGAATAAGAGTCACACTGTAAATATATAAGAAAAGAAAAAAACAAACTGTTAAAAACTGAGTACGCATTGAGTATAGGTAGGTAGTAGCATGGGTAGTAGGTAATAAAATAAAAAAATAAAAACAAGTTTGTAAAAGGGTTATCATCGTCCTGCTTTGATACCCTCCGCTGCATGTCAAGTCAAGTCATGCAAAATGTTAGGCATGTGAGTTAGTAACTACACATGGGTCTAATATTGGATTTGTATGGAAGGTACCAGAACTATTTACTTGATCGACATAGCCCAGTTTACAAAATTTCAGGTGCATGAAATAAAGTCTTATGCAAAAAAGTCCAAAACGTAATTTTGGGCTTTATTGCACTTCTGTAATTGCAATAAAGTCCAAAACGATTTTTGACTTTGTTTCATTTTCAAAAGTGCAATAAATCCAAATCGAAGTGGAAATAAAATCCACAATGCATAAACAGTAGAATATGTCTACTTCTTCTTGTCTTTCTTTTAAATAGATGAGTGCAATAATGCCCAATTGCTTTATTCAAAAATGAAATAAAGTCCTTAACTCGTTTTGGGTTTTATTGCAATTTCAAAAGTGCAATAAAGTCCAAAAAAGTCAAAAATTACGTTTTGGACCTTTTTGCATAAGACTTTATTTCATAGCACCTAATTTCATTCTCCTAGGTCGAATCGCTTGGGCGCTATCGTGTTTTCAAGAGACAGACAGACGGACATGGCTAAATCGATTCAGAGAAAAGTTAATATACCTTCCTGTACGGAGGGTATAAAAAAGAGCGATTCGATCGAAACACATGTGTCGAATAAATTTATACAGTTCGCACTACATTCAGTTTTAGCATGACATGAAGCCTTGCGTACAATAAAAATACAGTATAGTATGGGTCTTTACTCGTTATATGTTGTTTTTGGTTGGCTTAATAAATAAGGTATGTTCGTTTCTATAAAATAGCATCTGTTGTCAACTTTGCCTGTATTAGAATAAAATACAGTTGACATTAAACCTGGAGAACATATCAGAACGTATATGGAACATGGGCTGTTATCTTCGTCGCTCTCACCGGAAACTTTACTATCTTTGAAATGCTATCAAGCAGAAAGTCATACTTTTATGACCATCAACGAAAATAAAAAATGCAGTGACCTGTCAATTGATTTGATAAAACATATACAAATTCAAATGAAAAGTCATATGACTTGAATTACAGTGTAAAGAGGCCTTCATGATTTAAATATCTTTGTTGTGGGGGTGGTGCCACGGTCCGTTTTCCAATCCCATCCACACTTCGCGCGGTTGTTTGTTTGGACAATGCACCATCAATGTCTACAATTTTACAACTTTAGCTTCCATTAGTGTCGAGAAATACCATTTAAAATGTGTATTTTTTTATACAGGAGGTATCACGCCCCTTTATCAAATTTTGATCAAACTTTCACAGAAACACCTTTGGGCCAAAAACAAATATTTTCTTAAAATTTGAGTAAATTTTAATACAAGAATTTTTGTTTTTTTTTTGTATGAGGGGTGTTAAATTTTCACCAAATGTAAATCTAAACCATCCTTGGACCAACTCAAATACACACACAAAATTTCATAAAAATCGGGCCAGCCGTTTAGGAGGAGTTCGATTACAACTCACGTACAGAAGAATTGTATAAAGATTTGGTTTTGTTTTTAACACAAATCACCTTATTTAGATGTTAAACAATAGATAAACTGTACTTACTTCACTTATAACGCATATTTCCAGTTGAGTTTCATTTGTAGGATAATTCACATTACACTTCGTAATGGCATTTGGCAGATGAGTGTTGGTATAGGCCTTGGCATTGGCAATATCATTTTTAGTTCCATCCGTCAAAGTGTTGATTCGTTTTTGAGACGTAGTTATACAAGTCGCAAATTGTGAACTTGCAGTACTCACGCTTACTAGCGTGTATTTGTATTTTTGAACACAATACTTGCGAGTTGAGCTTATCGTCTCTAAAGTCGTAAATCTCTCTTCGGTGCGTTTCATTTCTTGCAAAACGGTTTCATGTTGTAGCTGAAACACTTCAATGTGTTCGTTTGCTTTCTGCGTGACAGCAGCGATTCGCTTTTCCGCAGCATCAATGTCATTTCTTAGTTTACGCTGCGTCGATAAGAAGTAATCTTGTGTAGAGTTTGTGACAGCGTTTGTAGTCTGAAATGTAAGATAATGTAGTGTTGGTTGTTTTTCTTATGTTATTCAAATATGTATGAATATTTACCAAGGCACCAGCTAAGGTGAGAGTTAAAATAGCTAGGCAAGTTAACAAATTCATTCTTGCTCAAAAATGGGAAAACAAACTGCTGGCCATCGCCATAGCCCTACCGTATTTATATATTGCAGAAATTAGATAAGAAAAAAAAATGTTTTTTGTACCTATAGAATTATACTCTTTAGATAAGATACTCAAACACTTTACAATTTTGAATAGCCCTGCTCCTTAATCACTTACCGTTTCCGGTTATTATTTATCGCACTTTTTCGCGATAATTCAATAAAAATAATCAGACAAGATTGCTTGATGTGATTAACACGCAGCGTTGCCATAAGTGCAAATTTGTCTGAATTTTGCAGATTTTCACCCGAGTCGTAGACTTATAAAATCCCGCCAATTTCTACAATTGAAACTCTTGATTTCAAACGGTCCTGCGAAATCAATTCCAGTATAAGTGAATGGCGGTGAAAAGCTGCATCGCTCAGAAGGAAGAGCAGCCATTAATTTATTTTCGAAGGTACTTATTGTATAAAATACCAGTCTTGCAGTTTTAGGTATAAAATCGAATGAGATTTTTTAATTTCGGAATCCAAAACTCATGGCGAATTAGCCGCAACATTGAGGAGTTAGCTCCATGAAGCGATACATCATGGATGAAGCTGACAAAGATAGGCGAGACGAGTATATATAGAAGAAGAATTGAGTGGTGGTGGTTATAGGGTAAGGCAGAGTTCGAGAGTCGCCCAAGTACTCGAAGCAGCTGTTCCGAATCCAGCAGCATTGGGTTTAGAGTCAAAAGTGCACTTTTGGTATGAATTGGTTTTCCTTGAGCTAACAATTCGTATTCTCGTATGGGAAATACGCTCGTTGACTCACAAATATCAATCGGGTCTTAACAAAGCATATTTCTGATACCCAGATGTAAAACCAGCAAGTCGTTTGCTCAAGATGTTAGAATTCCAAGCGGGTATCTTGGTTTTAGTTAGTTCTGGTATGTTTCGAAAGAAGCGACACACATACGATAGCGGCACGAAACTTCTTGGATTTAATCAGGCAAACGCGGTCGCAAAAGCGCTATTATCTACGAGCATTCCGCAAACGGATTTTGGGTATAATAAGGCAGCTGTCAGTGTCGAAGTTTGCGAGGACATCTAAAATATTTAAAGATCAGGAGACAGCCACGGCAACGCGAATGTCAAGTGCTTTTACCCACCATATTGTCATTTATAACCAGTGTCCATCAGTAGGTATCTCAAATTGTACGAATTTTGCTACGAAAAATAAGGGATTAAAGCTAATAAGTAGTCACAAACATATTTGTTGCAATATTTGTATCATAGAATTTTTTTTTATTTAGATAAATCAAGTACACATAACATATTTACATTACATATACAGTTATACAGCATCAATTTAAACCCTCTCTCCCATTAGAATACTTCTAAAAAAAGTTCCACTCACAGTAGAATTAGATGGTGGCAATACAGTGGGACATGGGGCATTGGTAGAAGGGGGACCAGTAGTGAGTGTGGGACATGGACTGGGAGTAGGACAAGGACTGGGACTGGGACATGGTTTAGGAGTGGTTGTGGAACATGAACAACATGGTGGCTTTTCGCTGTCAATAATACAATTGTTAATCGAACTCGTTACAGAACCAATAGTCACTAAAACACTATTTTCAGTGACAAACGAACACTTAATTGTATCCTTATTGATGTCGTTTACTGAACATGTACCAGCGTCAAGAGTTTTATCCACATTCTTTAGGTATTTGTCAACACTGTTTGAATAGTAGTCACACTGCAAATATATAAGAAAAGAAAAAAACAAACTGTTAACAACTAAGTACACATGTAGTAGGTAGTAGGTGGGTAGATTTATTTATTTTATAACTGTAATAAAATCAAAAAAACAAGTGAAAGAATTATCATCTGCCTGCATAACTACTTGACCGACATAGACAATTTTCAATACGAACCTGACGACAGTAAAAAGAAGTTCTCTTACAAAATTTCATTCGCCTAGGTCAATTCGCTAGGGCGCTATCGTGTTTCCAACAGAAAGACAGACAGAGAGACGGACATGGCGAAATCGATTCAGAATTTGGTCCTGATTCAGAATATATACTTTATGGGGCATCCGGTGACTCCTTCTTGCCGTAACAAATGTAATGGCAAAGTTAATATACAGGGTGGCGCACCAATTGTGCTACAATAAGAAATTCAAATAACTTTTTTTTTAATCAATGAATTTCATTAGAATAGAAAATTCAATTTAATTTTATATAAATAATTGTTTTTTGAAGATTATAGACCGATAATAACCTCCATGCTCATCCACGCATATGCGACACCTCCTGATCAGAAAATTATTCAATGCGACCTGAAGGGTTGAAGTCGGGATCGCCTCAATTATTTTTGGAATCGACTTCTTCAATTCAGTCAAATTCCTTGGTTTCGTTTTGTACACCTCTTGGCTTGACATAACACTACAAAAAAAATCTGGTGCAGTCAGGTTTGATGACCATGGGGGTTAGCGGAAAGTGGAGTTTTTGGATATTAATTTGCAAACATTTTTTGGCAAAATTCTAGGCGAATAGGAAAATCCAGAGGGTTAAACTTGCTTGTAATTTGGACTTTGTACGGAAACAAGTTTAAGTCATCATGAATTATCCGTTGTAATGACCGTCTGCTAATTCCGGTAAGTTTCGAGTCGAAACGCTTGGATTTGCCCGAATTCACGGTACAGCCGCGATTGTATGTATCTTGAACCCAAACATATTGATCTGGATGGCATGGTCTTCGTGTGATGCTTCCAGATTCGGCAAACATATTTACCAGCCTCATAATGGTCCATCTACTCGGGGTAGTGAAGCCAAACTCTCGCCCAAATTCCCTTTAGACGGAAGGACTGCAAAGCATGGTACCGCTGTACTATCCAAATTCTCTTTTCGGTATCCCAAACATTCATTTTAATAAATCTAAATAATAACCTGCCGAAAAATAAAAAACGCCAATTACTTACACAGAAAAAAAGTTATTACGTTTTGTTTTTGTAGCACGATTCGTGCGCCACCCTGTACCTTCCTGTACGGAGGGTATAAAAAAGTGCTATTCAATCGAAACACATGTGTAGTGTTGAATAAATTTATAAAGTTCGCACCAAAACTGAATGATATCACATGCAGCTTTGCGTACAATAAAAACACAGCATATTATGGGTCGTTACTCGTTATATGTTATTTTTGGTTGGCTTATAAATGAGATATGTAGGTATAGGTTTTTCCTACTGCGCCACCTCTCGCAAACGTCTGACAAACATCCGAGAGTATGACTGTCCTGAGAAAGCTTCTCAATTCAGCCTTTCGGAGTCGGCATAAAATTGTAGGTCCCTTCCATTCGTCCCAAAAATAGAAACTTGTACAAAACGAATGGTTCCGACACGCCTGTTGCGCCACATATTTATATATTTTTTTTAAGTTCTTTTCTATAAAGTAGCGCCTGTTGTCAACTCCTGTCAACTTTGCCTGCATTAGGATAAAATGCAGTTATCTTAAACCCATTTTTCATGATGTGTATTATATAAAGCAAATGACTTTTATTATTATGAAAATAACTTTTCAAATAAAAAGACTTATTACTTTTTTGACATTACAACTGCAGAACATTTCAGAACGTATATATGGAACATGGGCACTTATCTTAGTCGCTCTCACCGGAAACGTTACTAGGTAAATGCTATCAAGCAGAAAGTTGTATGACCAACGAAAATAGAAAATGCTGTGATCTGCCAATTGATTTGATAAATCATTATTCATTGTATACGAATTGAAATGAAATGTCATATGAATTTAATTACCGTGTAAAGTGGCCTTTAGAATAGAACCAAGAGGCAGAGATGCAGGTTACTCGTTACTCGTTTCTTTTTATAATTTTTTTCTATTTGGGTTTTTTTTTACGAGAATATTTATTGTCCGATCGCGTTGAATTTAACAAACCAAATAGGCGGGTGGATTTATTAGGTCTGCGTCTGTTGGGAGATTAAACGGCATATAAATGAACAAGTTTACATGCCTTTAAATTCCAAGAGAACTGTACCTATACTTTTCTCTTCTCGATTTTTTCACCTAAACACTATACATATATGCTATGCACATGTGACAATAATCATATCATAAATGCGAACTATGAACAAGTCGATTGCCGATGAAGCAAAACTTCAAAAGCATTAAATTGATATATGTAATTGAAAAGCTAATATACAAAAAAAGCATAAGTTACCTACTTCAAAATAACGGCATTAAATTTATAAACATAATTTTTATTTTTCGCGACTTTCAGACTTTATTCACAATCCACAAATTAGTCGAGATCGTTAAATCCGAGAATTCGGAATTGCAATTATATTATATACTATACAAGATACATAAAATATAATATAATATACAAAAATGTATATAATATACCTACATACTTATTATACATAGAAACAAACGGTATAAATTTGCGAATTGTTCACTTGAATGAATTGACACGTGTCATATTAACTTGACTTTTAACATTTTAATATGTTACGTCAATAACGTACAATTTAAGCTAGGCGACGTTCGCTTTTACTTAGCTCATTTACGGTTTCATTATTCATACGTCACGGGGATTATAATTATAAACCATATTTGGTTTTGTTTTTAACACAAATCATCTTATTTAGATGTTAAACAACAGATAAACTGTACTTACTTCACTTATAACGCATGTTTCCAGATGAGTTTCATTTGTAGGATTATTTACATTACACTTTGTAATGGCATTTGGCAGATGAGTGTTGGTATAGGCCTTTGCATTGGCTATATCATTTTTAGTTCCGTCTGTCAAAGTTTTGATTCGATTTTGAGATGTAGTTATACAAGTCGCAAATTGTGAACTTGCAGTACTCACGCTTACTAGCGTGTATTTGTATTTTTGAACACAATACTTGCGAGTTGAGCTTATCGTCTCTAAAGTCGTAAATCTCTCTTCGGTGCGTTTCATTTCTTGCAAAACGGTTTCATGTTGTAGCTGAAACACTTCAATGTGTTCGTTTGCTTTCTGCGTGACAGCAGCGATTCGCTTTTCCGCAGCATCAATGTCATTTCTTAGTTTACGCTGCGTCGATAAGAAGTAATCTTGTGTAGAGTTTGTGACAGCGTTTGTAGTCTGAAATGTAAGATAATGTAGTGTTGGTTGTTTTTCTTATGTTATTCAAATATGTATGAATATTTACCAAGGCACCAGCTAAGGTGAGAGTTAAAATAGCTAGGCAAGTTAACAAATTCATTCTTGCTCAAAAATGGGAAAACAAACTGCTGGCCATCGCCATAGCCCTACCGTATTTATATATTGCAGAAATTAGATAAGAAAAAAAATGTTTTTTGTACCTATAGAATTATACTCTTTAGATAAGATACTCAAACACTTTACAATTTTGAATAGCCCTGCTCCTTAATCACTTACCGTTTCCGGTTATTATTTATCGCACTTTTTCGCGATAATTCAATAAAAATAATCAGACAAGATTGCTTGATGTGATTAACACGCAGCGTTGCCATAAGTACAAATTTGTCTGAATTTTGCAGATTTTCACCCCAGCCGTAGACTTATAAAATCCCGCCAATTTCTACAATTGAAACTCTTGATTTCAAACGGTCCTGCGAAATCAATTCCAGTATAAGTGAATGGCGGTGAAAAGCTGCATCGCTCAGAAGGAAGAGCAGCCATTAATTTATTTTCGAAGATACTTATTGTATAAAATACAAGTCTTGCAGTTTCAGGTATAAAAAATCGAATGAGATTTTTTAATTTCGGAATCCAAAACTCATGGCGAATTAGCCGCAACATTGAGGAGTTAGCTCCATGAAGGGATACATCATGGATGAAGCTGACAAAGATAGGCGAGACGAGTATATGTAGAAGAAGAATTGAGTGGTGGTGGTTATAGGGTAAGGCAGAGTTCGAGAGTCGCCCAAGTACTCGAAGCAGCTGTTCCGAATCCAGCAGCATTGGGTTTAGAGTCAAAAGTGCACTTTTGGTATGAATGGGTTTTCCTTGAGCTAACAATTCGTATTCTCGTATGGGAAATACGTTCGTTGACTCACAAATATCAATCGGGTCTTAACGAAGCATATTTCTAATACCCAGATGTAAAACCAGCAAGTCGTTTGCCCAAGATGTTAGAATTCCAAGCGGGTATCTTGGTTTTAGTTAGTTCTGGTATGTTTCGAAAGAAGCGACACACATACGATAGCGGCACGAAACTTCTTGGATTTAATCAGGCAAAAGTGGTCGCAAAAACGCTATTATCTACGAGCATTCCGCAAACGGATTTTGGGTATAATAAGGCAGCTGTCAGTGTCGAAGTTTTCGAGGACATCTAAAATATTTAAAGATCAGGAGACAGCCACGGCAACGCGAATGTCAAGTGCTTTTACCCACCATATTGTCATTTACAACCAGTGTCCATCAGTAGGTATCTCAAATTGTACGAATTTTGCTACGAAAAATAAGGGATTAAAGCTAATAAGTAGTCACAAACATATTTGTTGCAATATTTGTATCATAGAATTTTTTTTATTTAGATAAATCAAGTATACATAACATATTTACATTACAATTTAAACCCTCTCTCCCATTAGAATACTTCTAAAAAAAGTTCCACTCACAGTAGAATTAGATGGTGGCAATACAGTGGGACATGGGGCATTGGTAGAAGGGGGACCAGTAGTGGGTGTGGGACATGGACTGGGAGTAGGACAAGGACTGGGACTGGGACATGGTTTAGGAGTGGTTGTGGAACATGAACAACATGGTGGCTTTTCGCTGTCAATAATACAATTGTTAATCGAACTCGTTACAGAACCAATAGTCACTAAAACACTATTTTCAGTGACAAACGAACACTTAATTGTATCCTTATTGATGTCGTCTATTGAACATGTACTAGCGTCAAGAGTTTTATCCACATTCTTTAGGTATTTGTCAACACTGTTTGAATAGTAGTCACACTGCAAATATATAAGAAAAGAAAAAAACAAACTGTTAACAACTAAGTACACATGTAGTAGGTAGTAGGTGGGTAGATTTATTTATTTTATAACTGTAATAAAATCAAAAAAACAAGTGAAAGAATTATCATCTGCCTACATAACTACTTGACCGACATAGACAATTTTCAATACGAACCTGACGACAGTAAAAAGAAGTTCTCTTACAAAATTTCATTCGCCTAGGTCAATTCGCTAGGGCGCTATCGTGTTTCCAACAGACAGACAGAGAGACGGACATGGAGAAATCGATTCAGAATTTGGTCCTGATTCAGAATATATACTTTATGGGGCATCCGGTGACTCCTTCTTGCCGTAACAAATGTAATGGCAAAGTTAATATACAGGGTGGCGCACCAATTGTGCTACAATAAGAAATTCAAATAACTTTTTTTTTAATCAATGAATTTCATTAGAATAGAAAATTCAATTTAATTTTATATAAATAATTGTTTTTTGAAGATTATAGACCGATAATAACCTCCATGCTCATCCACGCATATGCGACACCTCCTGATCAGAAAATTATTCAATGCGACCTGAAGGGTTGAAGTCGGGATCGCCTCAATTATTTTTGGAATCGACTTCTTCAATTCAGTCAAATTCCTTGGTTTCGTTTTGTACACCTCTTGGCTTGACATAACACTACAAAAAAAATCTGGTGCAGTCAGGTTTGATGACCATGGGGGTTAGCGGAAAGTGGAGTTTTTGGATATTAATTTGCAAACATTTTTTGGCAAAATTCTAGGCGAATAGGAAAATCCAGAGGGTTAAACTTGCTTGTAATTTGGACTTTGTACGGAAACAAGTTTAAGTCATCATGAATTATCCGTTGTAATGACCGTCTGCTAATTCCGGTAAGTTTCGAGTCGAAACGCTTGGATTTGCCCGAATTCACGGTACAGCCGCGATTGTATGTATCTTGAACCCAAACATATTGATCTGGATGGCATGGTCTTCGTGTGATGCTTCCAGATTCGGCAAACATATTTACCAGCCTCATAATGGTCCATCTACTCGGGGTAGTGAAGCCAAACTCTCGCCCAAATTCCCTTTAGACGGAAGGACTGCAAAGCATGGTACCGCTGTACTATCCAAATTCTCTTTTCGGTATCCCAAACATTCATTTTAATAAATCTAAATAATAACCTGCCGAAAAATAAAAAACGCCAATTACTTACACAGAAAAAAAGTTATTACGTTTTGTTTTTGTAGCACGATTCGTGCGCCACCCTGTACCTTCCTGTACGGAGGGTATAAAAAAGTGCTATTCAATCGAAACACATGTGTAGTGTTGAATAAATTTATAAAGTTCGCACCAAAACTGAATGATATCACATGCAGCTTTGCGTACAATAAAAACACAGCATATTATGGGTCGTTACTCGTTATATGTTATTTTTGGTTGGCTTATAAATGAGATATGTAGGTATAGGTTTTTCCTACTGCGCCACCTCTCGCAAACGTCTGACAAACATCCGAGAGTATGACTGTCCTGAGAAAGCTTCTCAATTCAGCCTTTCGGAGTCGGCATAAAATTGTAGGTCCCTTCCATTCGTCCCAAAAATAGAAACTTGTACAAAACGAATGGTTCCGACACGCCTGTTGCGCCACATATTTATATATTTTTTTTAAGTTCTTTTCTATAAAGTAGCGCCTGTTGTCAACTCCTGTCAACTTTGCCTGCATTAGGATAAAATGCAGTTATCTTAAACCCATTTTTCATGATGTGTATTATATAAAGCAAATGACTTTTATTATTATGAAAATAACTTTTCAAATAAAAAGACTTATTACTTTTTTGACATTACAACTGCAGAACATTTCAGAACGTATATATGGAACATGGGCACTTATCTTAGTCGCTCTCACCGGAAACGTTACTAGGTAAATGCTATCAAGCAGAAAGTTGTATGACCAACGAAAATAGAAAATGCTGTGATCTGCCAATTGATTTGATAAATCATTATTCATTGTATACGAATTGAAATGAAATGTCATATGAATTTAATTACCGTGTAAAGTGGCCTTTAGAATAGAACCAAGAGGCAGAGATGCAGGTTACTCGTTACTCGTTTCTTTTTATAATTTTTTTCTATTTGGGTTTTTTTTTACGAGAATATTTATTGTCCGATCGCGTTGAATTTAACAAACCAAATAGGCGGGTGGATTTATTAGGTCTGCGTCTGTTGGGAGATTAAACGGCATATAAATGAACAAGTTTACATGCCTTTAAATTCCAAGAGAACTGTACCTATACTTTTCTCTTCTCGATTTTTTCACCTAAACACTATACATATATGCTATGCACATGTGACAATAATCATATCATAAATGCGAACTATGAACAAGTCGATTGCCGATGAAGCAAAACTTCAAAAGCATTAAATTGATATATGTAATTGAAAAGCTAATATACAAAAAAAGCATAAGTTACCTACTTCAAAATAACGGCATTAAATTTATAAACATAATTTTTATTTTTCGCGACTTTCAGACTTTATTCACAATCCACAAATTAGTCGAGATCGTTAAATCCGAGAATTCGGAATTGCAATTATATTATATACTATACAAGATACATAAAATATAATATAATATACAAAAATGTATATAATATACCTACATACTTATTATACATAGAAACAAACGGTATAAATTTGCGAATTGTTCACTTGAATGAATTGACACGTGTCATATTAACTTGACTTTTAACATTTTAATATGTTACGTCAATAACGTACAATTTAAGCTAGGCGACGTTCGCTTTTACTTAGCTCATTTACGGTTTCATTAATCATACGTCACGGGGATTATAATTATAAACCATATTTGGTTTTGTTTTTAACACAAATCATCTTATTTAGATGTTAAACAACAGATAAACTGTACTTACTTCACTTATAACGCATGTTTCCAGATGAGTTTCATTTGTAGGATTATTTACATTACACTTTGTAATGGCATTTGGCAGATGAGTGTTGGTATAGGCCTTTGCATTGGCTATATCATTTTTAGTTCCGTCTGTCAAAGTTTTGATTCGATTTTGAGATGTAGTTATACAAGTCGCAAATTGTGAACTTGCAGTACTCACGCTTACTAGCGTGTATTTGTATTTTTGAACACAATACTTGCGAGTTGAGCTTATCGTCTCTAAAGTCGTAAATCTCTCTTCGGTGCGTTTCATTTCTTGCAAAACGGTTTCATGTTGTAGCTGAAACACTTCAATGTGTTCATTTGCTTTCTGCGTGACAGCAGCGATTCGCTTTTCCGCAGCATCAATGTCATTTCTTAGTTTACGCTGCGTCGATAAGAAGTAATCTTGTGTAGAGTTTGTGACAGCGTTTGTAGTCTGAAATGCAAGATATGTAGTGTTGGTTTTTTTTTTCTTATGTTATTCAAATATGTATGAATATTTACCAAGGCACCAGCTAAGGTGAGAGTTAAAATAGCTAGGCAAGTTAACAAATTCATTCTTGCTCAAAAATGGGAAAACAAACTGCTGGCCATCGCCATAGCCCTACCGTATTTATATATTGCAGAAATTAGATAAGAAAATGCTTTTATTTTTGTTTAGAATTATGCTCTTCTGATAAGAAACTCAAACACTTTAAAATTTTAAGAGCCGTGCTCCAAAATTACTTACTCGTTTACGGATAGGTAGGTATAATATATAGCGCATATTTAATAGAATTAACTTAAAGATGCGGAGGAAGTTCACACTTGATAACTGTCGGTTATGCATAGATAGTAGTGTTGCTAGTTCAAAATATAAACTTGTAATATGTAGGTATTGGAATTCTATCCATACGATAAATTTTCCTCGAAATTTTAATTCAGTGCATTTAGTTTTTTTTATTTCATACGCTTTCTGGCTCATTCATAAGAATTAGGTTTTGTCTGACAGCCGCAGAAGAGATGTATATTTGCCCGTTCATTTTGATAGAATTTGTACTGAACTTATACGTTTACAGATCGATGCTCGGGACACACCTACGTAATCCTATTTTCATTGAAAAGTCTTTATAAATATAAAAGTTGGATCCTAAACGTACTGCATAATGTCCGAAAATGATTATACTGGAGTTTAGAGTAAAAAAAATAGCGATTTTGAAAACTTCGGGAATAGTATTGAGCTAATGGCAGGTATAGGTATATGGGTTAGTGTGACTTTTAGTTAGTCAAAACAGCTACCGACTGATCGATTTTGCAACAGTAGCTTCCAGTACGGTGTTAAGTACCATTAGTTTTGGAGACTTAGTAACCTGGTGCAGCGTGAGTGTGGCACAGAGAAATTCTCGCTAGCCCACAAACCTAACCTATAACCTGGTGCATCAACATTCAACACTTTTTCTGACTTGGCTCTAAAGTCCGAGATTGACCTGTGTTGAAAACCCATATTCATGATCCGCTTTTGATCCGAAAAAAAGCCTTGGGGTGTTTCTTAAAAAGAAAATACCTAAGGGACTCCGAAACCATCAGGAAGATATAGGACCGTCCACCACTTCGCAATAATTATCCAGAAAGATTTATTCTCCTACAACCCATTTAATGCGAAAAATATTTAGTCAAAGAAGGGTCAAGTTCCTCATTACATCACAAAAAAAAACAACACATAGACATCATTCAATTATCCCTGAGGAAATTTGTCCGGATGCCAAAAATGTGTATATATATAAGAGACTCGGCCACACACTGAGTGGCGTCATCTAGACATCCAAAGTATGTCTAGATGTATGTTTTTGTTTCCTTTTTTAACCTAACCGCATGCCATGTTTCAACTTTCAAGTGTATAATCGTTTCGAAAACAAGCCACCCGACTATACTCCTCTTATGTGACATAAATTACTTCTTCAGCCTTAAAAAGGAAACCTCCAACATCGTTTAAGACCCTTATGAGCCATATCATAGATATAGCCTCTGTATATGGTTGAGAGTGCTCCACTAAAGTGCTGGGTCGAAGTGGAGTAAATAAAACAGAGGCAACCATTCGAATTGTAATGACGAACATTCCTCCAATTAAGAAGATATAAATCAAACAGTTTTGGAAAGCCCAAGAAGGAGTATCATCTAGTTGTTGAATGGGAATTCCTTTTGGCTCCGAGTGGAAGGCGAGTTTCGGTGACATTCCCATGTGGTAGCCAGACGGCAGTAACTTTGGACAGAATTCAGTTTCGCCCGGCATGTGGTAACAGGGCTTTTGTTAATCAAATTTCGGTATTGTAGTTCTGTTTGTTTTTTCCTTTCTCTCTTGGCGGAAACAGATCTCTTTTGTAATTAAGTCTGAGTGTATTATGGATGAACAAGACACCACGACGTTTTTGTTCTGACAACTTGTTTTCTTCCATTTTTCCTTAAATCAATGTTTTAGAACACAAAGAGAGAGAAAGCTTAAGGAACGAAAAGTGCTGTCAACCAGTCGTCTCTGGTTGTCTTTGAAGCTGGGGATGTATCCGTCCAATGAAAAGGAACTGTCTGGCCACTTTATACTGTGAAAAGATTTATCCTGATAGAAATTAATGCAAATTGAAGTTGGGTACCTTGTTTGGACTCTATTTGCATTTAATCGTATTCAACAAGTAGTTCTGGATCGAGACAACCGGCAGCGAGCAATATACACGAATTTTATTTTTAACTGTTGCAATACTGCTAAATTAATCCGATTCTGGTAGAATGTGCTTTTCGTCTCAAAGAATATTTTCGAATTTTTTTTAAATTTCTGACGGTATTTTATATAATACAATGTTTGATAAAATTCTTCTTGACCTTCCTGTTTCTTAAATGGCTTGACATTTAAATTGGCTCCACTCTCTGATTTTTGTACTTCCAGACAACAACAAGATATTTTAGTCATTGACCTTGACCTAAAACAAAGCCGCTTTTATGAGCTAGAGCGTGGTCAATATCAGGGACTACCTGATAGAATAGTTAAAATTATATACAGGGTGGGCCATTTAGTCGTTTCTTTTTAAATCATAAGCTATTTTGACACCGACAGCTGTTTCCCGCTCGAAATCTTGACAGAAAGTCAGTTTCACACTTCCGCGGAACGAAATGGACCGCTTTACGCTTGAAGAACGTTGGGATATATTGAAAACTTATTTCCAAACTGAGTGCAGTGCCTTTTTTGAAAATAAGTTTTGGGACACCCACCGCGCCTGCTGTATGCAAGTGGACAACACTATGATGCGCACAGATAGGGAGTGACAGTTTGGTGCGGATAGTACAGTGCTGGCATCATTGGACCATTTTTCTTTGAAAATGAGGCTGGGAACAACATTTCGGTCAACGATGGGCGTTACAGAGCCATGTTAACCGACTTTTTTTACTGAAATTGAAGACATAGGTATATTTGGGCGACCTCTGGTTCATGCAGGATGGCGCGCCATGCTACACGGCCCATGCCACAATCGATCTTTTGCGCACCAAATTCCCAAATCGTGTTAGCAGCCGTCTTAGCGATGTCAATTAGCCGCCTCAGAACTGCGATTTTGAACTTTTTTGTGGTTAACCGTAAAGGATCGATGTTATGCCAACAATCCGGAAACGATTCAAGCACTTAAGGCCAATATCATCCAAGCAATCCGTGAGCTACAGCCCGAAACCATCAACAAGGTCTTGGGTTGGAAAATTGGAGTGACAGAATGCGCTGCTGCGAAGCCTGTCGAGGCAGCCACTTGAACGACGTTGTGTTCCATAATTAATGGGAATGTTTGCTCTTACTATAATAAAGCCATAGTACACGGAAAAATGTTATTGCATTTAAAAAAAAATAACTCGTATTTGGCCCACCTGCCAACACCTATACGAGATTTCGCGCAAACAGCCTTCGTTTATCCATCAGGTTTTGATTTGAATTCTCTGCCACATCCACACCATAATATGTCGCGAATGACCATGATTTAAGTAAAATGGATATAAAGTGGAATAATTTTAAAAGCTTCGATAAGAAACTGCGCCTTTAAGTCTAAAGTTTATTTAAGACCATTTGGATAGGTATTTCGATCAAGGCGATCTTGAAAAACATATACTATATCAGTCAAGTCAGAATAACTGGCGGTGTTTCCAAAAGCTGCGACATACTTAATCTGAGAGTATAAAACCCATCTACACAGGTTGCAACAACGACAACCCCAATAGTGTACATGATATATTAAAGATGAAAAAACTACAAATGAAAAAAAAAAAATATTACGGAATCATTATGAAAAATCGGCAACAACTTATTGTTGTGCCAGCACCAAGAGCTTGTTCGCTCGTTTCGGGTTACCGGGAAGAAGATTTTGTTTGCCAAAGAGTTCATATTTAAATCCCCAGGCGATATATGTACGTATTTAAAATGATTGACGTCCGTCGTGGGCGTGGCAAATGTGTATAGAAGAATCGCTGGCGATTCGCTAAAATTTCACAGAAAAGAACAAAATACGAACATCTAGAGAAAGTTGAAGCCAATAGATTGATTCTGGTATAGCAGGAATGTGTTGAATTAGCGTGACAGCTGAATCCAATAATTGCAAAGCTTTGGAGGCAGCAACAAAATGCTGGTCAATAATTGGTAGCATATAGCTCTCAATTGAAATTATCAGGGGTAACTCCCAATTAAAGCGAGACATTTTGTTACTACCTTACTAAAAGTTTTTGACTAACACAGTGACTCATCTTTAATCAAGCACTTTAAATATGTAACAGCAAATTGAGTTGGAGTCAAATAAATTTGCCCAAACTTATATGGACTCTGAGGTACCGCTTTTGTTGTATTATACTTCACGCCTTCAAGAGGTGACTACCCGTATATTGGAGTGCTCAGCGTGAGCAGTTTTCATATTCATTAGCTTTCTAGTGACCAACCGCCAAAGCATCGCACACCATATCCTATTATACAGTTCCAAGTAGCCAATTTATTATTTCAGATCCTTATCCGGTCGTCAGATTTGCACAAACTATTTTTGTTTCCATTCTTTTACCAACTACATTAATTCGACAGTATCGCCTTCTCCCTCGATAGTGGATTTTTTAAATCAAAACAGAATTACATCCCCGATACGCCACTTGCTATACCAATTCCAATTCAATACAATGTTAAATGTTCATCTATAGAAATCAGTTACTTGCTTAAGTCCTGATAACCCACATAGCCAAAATATTTACACAGACTGGCGAGTTCACAACGAACGAAGTGTTTAAGCCCCCGGCCCTCCCACTGAAATGCATGTCAATATCCGCCCAATGCATTAGCATTCCTTGCGCATAAGTCTACGGTTGGATTTTCTTCTCGCTGTTCTTTGGCTTTGTTATTGCAAGGACTGGTCCGCCTCACTATTTTGTTTCCTCGAAAATATAAAAGGAATTCGCTGGATTCGGCTATTGGATGTCGAAATTCACTATCTAGCTGTCTTTTTGTTTGTTTTGGGTCTGTCAGTTTGGTTGTGGATTTAACTTCCGCTAACTGTAAGACATGAGAGTGGAAGCTAAAGGGAACAACAGCTTCACCCTTTCCGCTGAAATGGAGAAGGATGAATTCGCCTAAAAATTAAAATAAATTTAAGAATTTTACTAAGAAGATAAAATAGCCAGAACCAGTAGCAGCCATTATGGCGTCTGTCGGGTGTTTCGTTGATGGTGCTTGTTTTTCTAATACTCTTAAGTTTAAAAAACAAACAAATTGTTGACTTATGGCAGGCATAAATTGAAGACAACCTATTTTCAGATAAATTCCGTAGGATTGTGATGAAAAGGTATGTTTTTTCACCAATGGTCCTTGGACTGGACAAGCCCACCACAAGGTTGTCACCACTACAGTGGAGAAATGTTGAAAGGTCGATGTACTCCTAGAAGAGCTCAAATCACCCTGTGTCTATGTTAGAAAATGTACAGTTACAATTTCCCCAGTAACCAAAATCTACGTATCGTTTGATTGTTTGATCAATATTATACTGTTTGACAGCATACATTTTGCTATATGCTTCAAATCAAAATACAAAATAGTTGACGAGTGACACTTGTGTCAGTAACTGCATATAAAATCTTTTATTTCGTTAAATTTAACTGACACCGATACCAGCGTTGAAAAATGGTAAGTGTTAAAGCATTGCAAAAAAAATATTCAATAATATGAAATGTCGCGCCTCTTGCTTAAACGATACATCATCTGTTTGGGTGCATTCTTATCGCCGCCGTCGCTCGCCTTGTTGTGATTCTTAAGGAGGCGCTTGCATCCGCATCTGCATCCTCTTCCTTTTCGCCTTGTGTTTCGGTTGTAGTTTGCAAACATTTTGCGCTCTGTACAAATCTGGTGGCAATTTTTCAAAAATATCATTTCGTCCGAAATGTGCAGGACCAGCTAGGGTGCAGCTTCAGCAGCAGCTCACGATAGCTCGAGCAGGGTGAGGAGATTTTTGTGAATAATTTGCAGTCATAAAATATGCAATAAGCCAACAGATGTTGCGAAATTGTTTTGAAAGCCGCCGTCACATTATTTAAACCAGTTTGTAAATGTGTGCGTGTGTTTCAGTGCCAGGGCCCAGCATCATACAAACGGAGGTTGAAAAGGGCCCGCAAAGCGGCATAACGCCACTGATACCACCAGACCATGGTAAACCCTTTTAAAGTGAAAATCGCATTCAACCGTGGTGCAATATTTTCCGCAAAATTTAATGAATTATCATCAACAACAGACAAGTCAATTTTTCGCCAGCAGTTTGACGTTGTTTTTTTTTTGTATTATCCGACGCCACACTTTTTCGCTAACTTTTGACATTTGTAGTGTTCAATGTGGGCATGGGGTGCAGCATGTAGGCAATGTTAAAACATGGTTGCATGGCTGCGTTTTATATATCAACAACAAATAATGCAATCAATAGTGTTGCTGGGTTTTGTTGAAACCACTTTAAATTGGCAGAACTCGGGGAAGCATTTCTTTTTTTAACGGGAGCAAGTGGTGATTGACCGATAAACACACAGAATCACAGAGAACAGGGTTGTGTCTGCCTCTGCAGTAGGTCTAGCTAGGTAGACGTATAGAGTGTAACGTGCAAGTAAGGAAATATTTACGGTGTTTTAAATATGTGCCCACATATTTTTACTTGTGCGCCCACTCGAAGTGTAATAAATCGCAAGTGGCGGCCGAAGTGGGTTCGGGGACTGAAGAAATAAATATTTATTATTAAAACACAAATGTCCAAAATGTTTTGGTTTATTTTTAAAGAGTAATTAATTGAATAATTAAAGAGTTCAGCCGAGTTCAGGCGTTTCAATAACAGATGATGTTTCGGAGGTGGATTGGGCATGTAAATGAAGGATTTTCTATTTAGCTATTTGTTTATTTATTTCTAGCCACCAAAAAAAGGCAAAAAGGGATGAATTTAGGATGAATTCGCCTAAAAATTAAAATAAATTTAAGAATTTTACTAAGAAGATAAAATAGCCAGAACCAGTAGCAGCCATTATGGCGTCTGTCGGGTGTTTCGTTGATGGTGCTTGTTTTTCTAATACTCTTAAGTTTAAAAAACAAACAAATTGTTGACTTATGGCAGGCATAAATTGAAGACAACCTATTTTCAGATAAATTCCGTAGGATTGTGATGAAAAGGTATGTTTTTTCACCAATGGTCCTTGGACTGGACAAGCCCACCACAAGGTTGTCACCACTACAGTGGAGAAATGTTGAAAGGTCGATGTACTCCTAGAAGAGCTCAAATCACCCTGTGTCTATGTTAGAAAATGTACAGTTACAATTTCCCCAGTAACCAAAATCTACGTATCGTTTGATTGTTTGATCAATATTATACTGTTTGACAGCATACATTTTGCTATATGCTTCAAATCAAAATACAAAATAGTTGACGAGTGACACTTGTGTCAGTAACTGCATATAAAATCTTTTATTTCGTTAAATTTAACTGACACCGATACCAGCGTTGAAAAATGGTAAGTGTTAAAGCATTGCAAAAAAAATATTCAATAATATGAAATGTCGCGCCTCTTGCTTAAACGATACATCATCTGTTTGGGTGCATTCTTATCGCCGCCGTCGCTCGCCTTGTTGTGATTCTTAAGGAGGCGCTTGCATCCGCATCTGCATCCTCTTCCTTTTCGCCTTGTGTTTCGGTTGTAGTTTGCAAACATTTTGCGCTCTGTACAAATCTGGTGGCAATTTTTCAAAAATATCATTTCGTCCGAAATGTGCAGGACCAGCTAGGGTGCAGCTTCAGCAGCAGCTCACGATAGCTCGAGCAGGGTGAGGAGATTTTTGTGAATAATTTGCAGTCATAAAATATGCAATAAGCCAACAGATGTTGCGAAATTGTTTTGAAAGCCGCCGTCACATTATTTAAACCAGTTTGTAAATGTGTGCGTGTGTTTCAGTGCCAGGGCCCAGCATCATACAAACGGAGGTTGAAAAGGGCCCGCAAAGCGGCATAACGCCACTGATACCACCAGACCATGGTAAACCCTTTTAAAGTGAAAATCGCATTCAACCGTGGTGCAATATTTTCCGCAAAATTTAATGAATTATCATCAACAACAGACAAGTCAATTTTTCGCCAGCAGTTTGACGTTGTTTTTTTTTTGTATTATCCGACGCCACACTTTTTCGCTAACTTTTGACATTTGTAGTGTTCAATGTGGGCATGGGGTGCAGCATGTAGGCAATGTTAAAACATGGTTGCATGGCTGCGTTTTATATATCAACAACAAATAATGCAATCAATAGTGTTGCTGGGTTTTGTTGAAACCACTTTAAATTGGCAGAACTCGGGGAAGCATTTCTTTTTTTAACGGGAGCAAGTGGTGATTGACCGATAAACACACAGAATCACAGAGAACAGGGTTGTGTCTGCCTCTGCAGTAGGTCTAGCTAGGTAGACGTATAGAGTGTAACGTGCAAGTAAGGAAATATTTACGGTGTTTTAAATATGTGCCCACATATTTTTACTTGTGCGCCCACTCGAAGTGTAATAAATCGCAAGTGGCGGCCGAAGTGGGTTCGGGGACTGAAGAAATAAATATTTATTATTAAAACACAAATGTCCAAAATGTTTTGGTTTATTTTTAAAGAGTAATTAATTGAATAATTAAAGAGTTCAGCCGAGTTCAGGCGTTTCAATAACAGATGATGTTTCGGAGGTGGATTGGGCATGTAAATGAAGGATTTTCTATTTAGCTATTTGTTTATTTATTTCTAGCCACCAAAAAAAGGCAAAAAGGGAAAGAAGGGACCGAGTAAGTAAAACAGTATTACATATATTTGTCCAACATCTTATGTTTAAGACAGTAACTAATTCTGCTCAAAAACTGTAACAATTTTTTAAAAGATTGCTTTAAAAAAACGGCAACGTTTCAAAATTATGCTGAAAAATGTTACAACTTTGGATTCGAAAAGCACTGTCATTAAACTGTTTTAGCTGAAAACTGAGTAAAATGTATTGTTCAGGATATAAACATGACCTAGCAGTTACATTTTAATCCAAATCGAAAATGGCGTTTTAGAGATATGAGCAGTTTATAAAGTACCATTGTTAGCGTGGGGTGCAAATCGAAGGACGCATTCATGGTTCAAAAAACACTGTTTAGCTCAAAACTGTGCAAGAGTATTACTCTTGATTTAAGCATTACCTGTCAGTTAAATTTTTATCATAATCGAAAATGGCGTTTTTGAGATATGAGCAGTTTTCTAAAGTACTATTATTAAGATTTGGGTGGATATAAAAGGACGCAGTCATTTTAGAGAAAAACTGAGTCTGCTATCAAGTTAAGAATGACAATAGTACATACTTTAAAAATAAGTTTTTGAATCGTTTTTACCATTTCCGTGAAAAGGCCACTTTTCAAAAGTGTCGTTGCTGGACTTTTTAGCGAAGTATTGGGTATGCGGTCATGTTAAACATATGTACCTACATTAACTAACTCAACTATCAATTTTGGTTCAAATCGTTTGAGCCGTTTTCGAAAAAAATCTAAATTGTTTAAAATGCCTCCTAGCGGGCAGCCTACAAACTCTAAATATGAAGTTTGAAACAAATCCGTCCATGTGTTTAGATTTTAGAGCTATGGCACAGACAGCTATGCAGACGGACAGAATTGCGAGACCCACTTTGCTAAAGTTACCCTATCATCGTAATATAAGAATTGATTAAAATCTCGAGTGACGAGAAAGTTAAAAACAGTGACAGCTAAGAAACTTGTGAAAAAACAAAGCAGATTTTATTTGGCTGAAAATAACTTATTCTAAAAATTGCCGACAATTTTATAATAGTCCAAAATACGGTAAGAAAACATTGTAGAATTGAATGTTGTATCTTTATGAAACGAATTGTACACTCTTTAACAATTTTTTAACCAAAATACTGCTACAAGTACCCTTAGTCGGCTCTCACATTGAGGCAACATTCAATAAGCAACTGGCAATAGGAAACGCGCAAAATTATCGCTGACAATTATTTTACTTTGAATTAAATGAGAGGTCTCACATCAAAGCAACTAAATATCGATCGAACGAAAAATGTTGCTGATTGTTTATTGGCAGTTGCTATAGTAACTATAGTTGCTTATTGCTTGTTGCCTCAATCTGAGAGCGGCCTTAGAAATCTGATTTTGTTTTCCTTAAAATTTGTGCTGATGCCTTATTCTGTTAAAGTACAAATACAATGGTTGACAAGTGTCAAATATTTGACACTTTGCACTTGTACGCATAGTAATAATTCAATCAAACAAATAAAAAAAAATAAAGAAGACAAATTATGTCTAGGTCCTAGTCCCAAGAATATAATAGGTACGATGCCACAAATTTTGTAGTAGGTAGAATATTAAATTTAAAAATCAGAAGATCGACAAAAGCATTCTGGTAAGTAGCAAAATTTATAGGCTATACTAAAAGTTAATCTAATTAAATAAATAAATAGGTGGCGCAACAGGCGGGTGACACCCAAGGCCTAGCTTCTCGCAACCATTCGTTTTGTGTGAGTTTCTATTTTTGGGACGAATGGAAGGGACCTACAATTTTATGCCGAGTCCGAACGGCTGAATTGAGAAGCTTTTTCATGACAGTCATACTCTCGGATGTTTGTCAGACGTTCGCGAGAGGTGGCGCAGTAGAAAACACTTTAAGATGTAATTTGGGTTTTTCCGGGGATCGAACCTGGGATCCCTCGCGCAGTAGTCCAGCACACTAACCACTGCGCTACTTCGCCCAAATCCAATTAAACAAAGATTATAATTGAATGAACCAACGCTGACGCGACGAAGTTTAGCATTCCATTGGAAAACCGATCATGTCTATATGGATTTCACATTTTTCCAACAAGCATCAATCTCAACAACCCAGATAGAAACCCAGAATGCTTCGTTTTGCCTTCAAATTAACTGTTAACGATCTACGCACAAGAGTATTTGTGACATTAGTGCCTAATTAACCTAAAGCACATAACGACCCATCCCAATGACACAATACTTTGAGAAGAAAAGAAAACATTTTTGTTCTTGCGCGTAAAGCCTCGTTCTTATAGATGCCGCCAGAGGTAAGCATTGTTTCTTACCATAAAGGGAGTGCAAAACATATCCATGATTTTTTGATACATTAATTTACATACCTATGTACACCAGCGAATTTTCAATTATAGGACAAGAATTGCTTAAATGCCAATTTGGAAGTCTGTAAGTGTTAATCTCAATGTATTAGTTGGGTGCATTCAATAGTCAACTGGCCCATGATTCATGAATGCACAAATTAGATTGATTGATAGATTAATTAATGTCACTTTTATTACGTCAAAAGCATACAAATCGATGTGTCGATTGAATAAGCATCAGTAAAAATTTTACGCAATCTTAATGTCAGATTACTCAGTTGAGTCATTTTTTTGTTAGATTTATCGGTAACCCTTCCGTATTATGTCAAAAAATCTAGGCCATCACACATCACGTCAGCATACATCACGTTGAATACAGCCATTTGTTGCTTCAGATGGCTCTTTTGAACTGGTCTTCGATGAGGCGTACCTAACCATCTCATTCTGGGTCTACCTAGAGGACGCCTGCCCGATGGTACGGATTCCATAGCACGTCTTGGAATCCTGGTCGGGGACATGCGTTTAACATGACCAAACCACCGAAGAATTGATCGCTCCGTCCGGAGAAGTAGCTGCTCGACATTGAGTTCCTCACGTATTCTGGTATTTTTAATGCGATCTCTACTGGTCACACCAGCAATACTACGGAGAAATCTCATTTTGGCAGCTTGTACCCGCGATCTTATTCTTTCGGTCATTACCCAAACCTCATGAACATAGGTAAGAGTTGGAACAAACACCGAATTAAAGACTGACAACTTAGCTTTGACACCAAGTTCAGTGATAACAGAATGACCAAGCTGTCTCAAAATTGATCCAGCTTGACCAATCCTACATGAAAACTCAGCATTGCTCCTTCCATCACTCGTGAATAAACCCCGAGGTACTTAAACTTCTCCACCTGTTTCAATGGGACTCCACTAACATGCAGAGTGCATTGAACAGGCGTTCTAGAGACGACCATCACTTCAGATTTGTTCACATTTACTTTCATCTCAGCTTCAACACAAACGGCTACAAACCGATCGAGTGCGCGCTGAAGTTAAGTCTGAGAGGATACGAGCATGACCAAGTCATCAGCGAAGAGCAAATGACTTATCCTCAGATCTCCCAATTCGAAACGTTCCTCGCCAAGACTGCGCTGTAACATCCAGTACATATAAGTTGTTGGCATGCTTAATAAAGTAGAACCTCTGACTTCGATCTACAATTAATCAATAGGACTCATTCAGAGATGATCAGATTAGCAGCAATCAGTACGAGCAATTGGCCAATTGCCAGTACTAGATGTAGCAAACTCTTTACTAGCGTTAACTCCGAAATTTCCGACATACAATTCGGTGACAATTCCAAACATCAAAAACAAAATCAAGAGTCTGGCATATACAGACAGCCACCCCTACCCATAATTGGTTCATTCTTTGGAAAAAATTTGGTTTAACCAAAAATCTAGGTAATTGCCCGGAGGCGTATACGTAACTATTTTCCAAAAAAAAAAAGGTACATGTCTGTAGTTAATACTTCCACCGAATTTCGACTTTAATAACTTAAGTGTTTGGCCAAATGAATGATATGCCTTCCAAAAAAAGTCAGATGCGGTAGTGATCTATAACAGCAAACATTAAATTTGCTCAATTTCGGGCTGCTTACATGCACAAAGGGGGCAATTTTGCTAACTAAAGGCACCGTTAAGTAATAGCTTATTAATGTAAATCATTCTTTGATGAAACGTTGTTAAGGTGATTTTTTTATAATTGAATAGCGGGTGCGTCAAAAAAATGCAACTTACTTCGCGCATATCCGAGAAACCCTATTCGAAAAATGGGTCGGCACAATTAAGAAACCAATTACTTCGTGTCACAACCACATTGCTTTGACTTTTATTAGGTATGTTCATCTTTTAACTCGAAGTCTATAGTAGATCCTATGACTCGAATTAACTTTCAAAAGCAAATATATTCAAGGAAACTCCATACAATAGTATAACCGTGTGGCAACTATTATATGAATACCAATGGTACAAAACTCTTGCACCATCATTGTCACCACTGCTGCCATTAGATCTATACATTTTATCACTCGGAAACAACACAACACTGTCGCTTGAGGAACCATTGTCTCATCTCAATCCCACTTTATGTTTACTGCCTTTCGCATTAGTGCACTGCATCACAGTTTCCGTAAACAATTGAAAACACATTGATGCAACGTTTACTGGCGAATCCTAGCACTTACATACAATGCTCATTCGCTTCCTTGTCTCCATCGGGACAGTATATACGTTGTAACGAAATGTATTTTTATTGCATCTACACACATGCATGCACCCATCCATAACAAACGGCCATTAAATACAGTTATTAGCACGCATCGCAGGAAACTTCATTATTTCAATTAAACCTTTTTAATCCCCGTCCTCCCTTGACGCTCCAATTGGCACATGCCATTCGGTGGCGAAGATGAAACCCAGACCGCGTCGCTTCGCCGAGAGACATCAGACGAGGCAAAACTTTTACGTTATATAAATGCTGGACTAGTTGCCCTTTTCTCTAGCTCTGGGTGGCGTGGACAAGGCAATGGCCATTATAGTTTTTAACTTCATGACATGGCCGGCGGCTGTCACCCAACCGCCATTTTGCCACTATTGCAGGGACATGGTGGTCCATGGAGCACCACAGTTAAGTGGTCCGCAAAAGCTCTGTAAAACGGTCTGGACTCATGGTTGAACAGAAAAAAAATACCAAGAGTGAATCCATGGACTCATTGCAATTGGACGAACAGAAGGCAATTAAATGATGCATCTTACAGCAGCATGGCGGTTGGGGTTCCTTTCCTGTTTCACTCCAAAATAGGGTACCAACACACATGTGGAGGATGCTCTTTTATGCGTAACGAAAAAAAATAAGCAATTTTGTAGGTTTACCATGGTAAACTGGCCTGTCGAGTATTGTACATTATATGGTCACCGCATCGTCATTGCCATAACAATTGGAATTGAGGCGCAATTTGAAGCAAAATTCTAGCGTCGAAGTTGTCCTTTCGAGTTGTTTGATTTCAGTTTTAAAATTATAAATAAGAACTTTCTGGTTTAAGTTTATGTATTTATGCCGACTCCAGAATCCCCTTGTTACTTTCGAAAAATTATATAACAAACTTCCATTCTGGTGACTTTTAGCTTTCCCCTAGTAGCCGCAACAAAGGAACTAATTCTGCCCACACCGAATTCCTTTGAAATTTCATCAATTTTAATGCCGGTAGTAACTCAAATCAATTAAACATCAAAGCATCTGAATAACGTCACCAAATGGGATAATCCAATAAATCAATTAAGCGCCAATGTGTACCCAATGACGTTCTTTCTCCACCCCCTGACATAGCAACCACATCGGCCACTATAGCTCAGTCTCATTCAATTAAGATCGTAAATTCGATATATATAATGCTTTACTGTAGGTCGTAAGACTTGTTCCTCAAATTTACCCATCTTGTCATTTGCAGACCTCATCGATGGAGTGGACACATCCACCATGAATCGAGATCAGCTTGAGGCTTTCGCCCTTCGGCTTAAGGCCGAAATGGAACGTGAACGAGAGGAACGAAATTTCTTCCAACTGGAGCGAGATAAATTACGTACATTCTGGGAAATCACCCGGGAGCAATTAGGTGAGTTAATTGTCACAAAAAGTTTAGCAAATCGAATAGCTGCATACAAAGCTAATTAAAATTGAAACTTGTGAGTTGATTTGATTAACGTTTATTGAATGATTTGATTTTGTATCTCTGTGCAGAGGATGCTCGAGCTGAAATACGCAACAAGGACCGAGAAGTTCAGAACGCCCAGGAGAAGGCTGAAAATGAGATCAGGCATGTTGTACAGCAGATGAAGCACCTACAGTATGAGAATCACACGAAAATCGGTGAGATACGGGCAGAGGCGATGACACAGTTGAAATTGGCTCAAGAGGAACATGTCAGGCAGGAGCAGGAGCTATTGCAGGATAAACGTGAACTTAAGAATTTACTGCGAGAGAAAGACGAAACCACGGATTTGCAACTACAGCAATTGAAGATGAAAAACAACGAGGAAACATGGTATATGTATTGCTAGCTAAATTTTTGACAATTGAATTGTGTCGACGACAGTAGTTATTTATCCGTGCTCAAAATTGCTGACAGTTATTAATTTGCTGTCACTATCTGTACATAGAAAATAGTTCCGCTACTGACTGATAGACAACGCACAGATAGAACGGCTTATCTAGTTTAAGAGCCCGAAATAATTTTTCAAGAGGTGACCTTAAGATGTTTGCATTGCTGTGTAGCCATAGTAGAGGGCAGCAAAACGTGGCAGCTGAGCTTGTGACAGCGTGTTGAATATGCATAATTTTCCAAAATAGTAATAATAAGTATAACCACTTGATTATAGCCCTAAGCAACAGAGTAGATCAGCTTAAAAATGGCATGTCCTAGCCATCTTAGTCGACTGATACGTACTTTTCTGACCAGTTTGATGCAGCGCGTAGAATTCGCTGTTAAATCTCCACCTCCAAATTCTGTCAGCGAAAAGGAGACCGAAAATGACTCGAAGCATTTTGCGTTCGAAACGACCAAGAAGATCTCCTTTGTTAACGTCTATGCTTCTGCGCCATAGAACAGAACTGGGATGATGACGTTCTTATATAAAGTCTCCTTAGTATTTATTCAAGGCTTAACTAGTCAGTTGCCTTATTTGGCCAACAGCGGTTGGCAAGTGTAATTCTTCGATTGATTTCTAAAGTGATGTAATTTTCAGAGTTAATAGCGGATCCGAGGTAGACAAGGTCCCGAACTACTTCAAAGTTATAGCTGTCTATCGTGATGTTCTGTCCGATTCGTCGATGTTGTGTGTCCCTTCCTGTCGAAAGTATTTGTACATATTTTGGTTTGCCACCACTAAACCCATTTTTGCCGCCTCTGTACTGATACTTGCAAACGTTCCAGTGACAGCTCGCTGTGTTCTGCCAATGATTTTAATGTCATCAGCGTATGCAAGTAGTTAAACAGACTTTTGGAAAATTGTGCCCCTGGCTTGCGAGTTTCGCACAATTTTCATGTATTTTGTTGAAAAAGTCAAATGACAGTGCATCACTTTGTCTAAATCCTTTTTTGACATTAAAAATCTCGGTGAGATTGTTTACGACCTTTATGGAGCAGCGAGCGTTCTCCATTGTCATTCTGCACAGTCTCACAAGACATGACAGATGAGCTCAAGCTCATCTCTATTAATTCTGCCATATGTGGCCTTAAAATTTATAAATATGTGGTGAAAACTTCTTGGGTTTTCTCCAGGATATGCGTAGTGTGAATATATGATCGGTTGTGGACTAAAAAATAATTAAATAAATAGGTGACGCAACAGGCGGGTAGCACCCTAGGCGTAGCTTCTCGCAACCATTCGTTTGTGTGAGTTTATATTTTTGGGACGAATGGGGAAGTGACCTACAATTTTTTGCCAAGTTGGAACGGCTGAATTGAGAAGCTTTTTCAGCACGTTTGTCACTTTGTCAGACGTCCACGAGAGGTGGCGCAGTAGAAAAAACTTTAAGATGTAATTTGTGTTTTTCCGGCCATCGAACCTGGGATCACTCGCACAGTAGTCCAGCACACGAATCACTGCACTACTGCACCCACGGCCCACGACAATATTGTGGACTAACCGGGCCTAAAACCGCACTGATAGGCCCCAATCAGTTCGTTGACGAATGGCTTCAGCCGTTCACACAGTACAGCAGATATGATCTTACAGGCGATGTTGAGTAAACTGATTCCTCTATAGTTGGCGCAGTTTAGAAGAAAGGAAACCTTTTCTTGTGGATCGGTTAAACGATGTTGAGGTTTCATTCATTAGACATACGTTCCTCTGACCAAATCTTAGAGTCGAGTGGTGTGCTCTCCACCAAGTCATCGCTTCCTTAAAATGGTCAGCAGTTAAACCGTCTGGTCCAGCAGCTTTCTTGGGCTTGTGCTTGGACATTGCTATCCTCACAACATTTTGGCCAGTTGAACGGAAGTCCTGGCTTTTATCGTCCAGGCAAAATGGTTCAATATAAAATGTTATGTAAATTTCTAAAAAAATACATAAATAATTTATACCTAACGTTTCTATTTTTAAATTAAATGATGTTCCTTCATTAAGCATATTGGCCGCCTTCCATTTTTGGCTGCAACAAGCACATGATCTCGTAGACCTAGACCAAAGAACACTCAAGTGTTCTGCACTAGATTCATAAATTAAGATCCTTTTTTATATCTATTAATGATTGTACCCAACAAAGTCTATATGCAATCCATTTTTATATTATCAAACTAGACCACCCCGTTTAGTAATCAAAAATCTTTAGACCTGGTGGTTCCTTTGTTTGTTAATGACTGTCATTATAACAACTTGCCTCCGAGCAATTAAAAAAGTTAAATAAAAAAGAAAATAAAATAATGTTAGTTTCTTACACAGTTAAAATAAATTTCCTCCCCTAAACTATGGCTTCATAAAAATTGATACCCTTATCCATATTTGCCTTCATCCCTTTCCAGTGAAATCACATTTCGTTTTGAAGCAGAAGCCAGGGATATGGTACATCTCCACCAGAAAAGAATTGAAATGCTACGCCATGAATTGGACATCAAATACCGCATGGAAATGTTCGAAGTGGAAGAGCGCAAGGATGCACAAATTCAAAAACTCAACGAAGCTCATGATATCGCTTTTAATGACATGAAGAACTATTACAACGACATCACTCTTAATAACCTCTCCCTGATAAGCAGTCTTAAGGAGCAAATGGATGAGCTGCGCAAACAATCCGAACGTAGTGAGCGCCTTTACACTGAAACCTTAGCAGACAATAAGAAACTCGTTGAGCCACTCAGTCAGGCTCGGTCCGAGTTAGTCGACATGCGCCGCAAGCTTGAGCACTACGATCGAGATCGTAACCAACTGACAAGGCTCAAGGGACGTAATGCAACAGCCGAAAAGCAATTGAGTCAGCTGAAATGGGAAACGGAAGCATTGCTGATGCGCAACGATACACTCGTCGAGGAACGTGAAACGCTAAAAGCCAAATTTGAAGAAGCCGTCGTTGAGCTGCAACAGAAGACTTCGCTTCGTAACGTGATCCTTGAGCGAAAGATTATTCAGCTTGAAAACGACGCTGAAAAACGTGAAGCGCTGCTAAATGAAACCATCACAGCATCCGGTATGAATCCCGATGACATGAAGATGAAAATCGACAGTCTGCTGAAGTCAAAGAACGATACCATTCAAGAGTTGCGATACGAGTTGGCACGTGTGTGCAAGGCGCACGATGATTTATTAGCGACATACGAAGCAAAATTGACGCAGTTCGGTATACCAAGAGATGAATTGGGCTTTGAGCCTCTGCGGACCACGGCCAAGATAAAATTTGGCGCTGGTCCCGCTGGGCTAGTGGCGAAAAATCAATAGCTAACAGATGAAGTGTGGATGTGGCTCTCCTCGGCGCGGCACTTACATTGCTTTGTGATGATGCACAGAGAACTGGTGGTAGTGGTGGTGTCTGATTGTCTGGTTATGAAGTTGTGAATGCGAGAGGATGAAGTATGAAATAAATTTGTGTAGTCCTTTTTTCCTGTACTTTCGTAATTCTTTTTGGGTGTGTGTTTCTTTGTCTGGGGCATTCACTGTTTTTGATTTGATTTAAATGGACGATTATGTCTGCTTAGTTTAAAATAGTGCAAGTGCACTGCTGTAATGTAGTTGAGTGGGTTTTAAGGCTTCCGGCGTGGGAAAGTCATTGCATGGTATCTTCAAATTTTAAATGAATCTGCAGAAACTTTAAAGAAACATTTACCTGGAAAATATATCCTGAGGACTTTTCGTCGCAATTCTAGTCATAACCGATAAAAGTTATTCGGCACTCCCTTTATAAATATGTATATGCAACCGAACTTTGCTCACAAATCAAGACTGAATATATGTAGTGGCGTTTGCGTAGTTGTGGTTGGATATTTTAGGCAAAACTATGTCTCCACAAACAAACTTTTAAACCCCCATACTTGACTGTGGGAGCAACATCTGTCTCGACAATATACAAAGTTGCAATATAATATAGTCATTCCCTTGCTAGTGGGTTATAACTTTGCAATCAGCCCTTAGAGGAAATGGTCTATAATTGAGTAAGATGACGGTCGATGAAGCTACGAGTTTGAAATTGAACGCAGTAGGAAAAAGTATAGGTGCAAGAGTGACCCATATAGAAATCTGTGCCCAATGATTTGTCAGATTTCATCCAAAAATACCTATACATATTTTCTCTTGCCATCAGCACAGATTAAGGTGGTTATCATATGATAGTGCAAATTATATGGTCCAGGTGAATGCATGTCTAACGTCTTCTGCAACTTTGTATACTATCATTCTTACTGAACCACAATAGGGCCCAACTTTAAACCTGCTGTAAAGGTAGAAACATATTAAGGGTATTCACTTAATTTGATAAATGTATACAGCTCGTAAATGTATAAATTTCTGCAGTGCTTTAAATTAACACCCCTCGTAAATGTTATTGCGTAAACCGAGTAAATCGACTGTATCTGGAATCAAACAAACAATTCATACGGGCTGTTTGACATTTGTGACTTGCGTAACTTTCCGCGGTTGGTTTCCGAGCCTAAATCGCAGAAAATTATGAGGTCTGCGTAAACTATTCTCCATACAAAATCTGACAGTTCATTTACGAGAG
This sequence comes from Cheilosia soror, assembly GCA_949372485.1. NCBI lineage: Eukaryota > Metazoa > Arthropoda > Insecta > Diptera > Syrphidae > Cheilosia > Cheilosia soror. Next base: position 77,723,542 of record OX443563.1, read on the forward strand.
GAGAGTGTAAATTTCTGCAGTTTACGAGGCTTTTACGCGTTTGCTCGCTGCTGTGTGGGCCGATCAAGTCACAATTTATTTTCTATTTTATTATTTATTTGACTTTGATGTTTTGACACTAGTGTTGCCAGGATACTACACTGTCAGTGATTAAGGTTGTTTAATAATAACAACAAATGACAGCAAAACTCATCTCTCACTATAAATTCTTTCCGGTACGAGGTAATTAACCAAGGTCAAAAGAGAGAAAAATTAAGGTCGTGTGTCAATTGGGCTAAATTGCTATGCTCGTATCATTTTCTGACACTATCGTGATGGAAAACGAATCTTCTGCTATAAAAAATGATCGTGCTCCGGAAACTAGTTAATAAATTGTCCTAGGTTAATATTGTTTGACGTTTTCTTTTGCCAGAATGTTGAAGAGGAAATAAAACACAGAATTTCAATTGAATAACAGCGTGAAACTCGATAAATCTCCGTTTTAAGATTGGAGGAGTTTGGTGATCTTCTCTTTCACCACTTTCATAAGTGTCAGAAAATTATCCGAGGACAATTATTTAGCCCAATTGACAAATTGAAGTTGCTTTTTGTTTGGTGTGAACGAAGGGCACATTAAAAACTCTAGCCAAGTTAAATTTCAGATTTTCCCTGAATACAGAAACTAGATTGGAACGTCAACTATTTACTACGTCAAGCATTCAATCAAAATGTCTAGAAACTAGAAATGTTTTCTTCGCCTCCATAAAGGCTACAGGCTAGAAACATTGATCTGGATAATTAAGCGGTGTTAACAGCTTTGCGGGGAAAGAGAATAAAAACAAGCATGGAAGTGAAAAAAAAATATCTCAACAATGTTTTTTTACATATAATTTTAATTGAAGTTTTTATCTGCGCATCATTGGAATCTAACTCTATTTAATTATTAAATGTAAATTTTACTATCAGATTGATGCGTTGTCAACTCTTGTCATGTTAGTTTCTTTTTTTTGGAATCCTGTCAAAATTTAGCGAGCACTTATGCTTATTGAAACATGTAAATAAATTCGAGATTCCACTCTGGGTGAGCTGAATACTAGCAGCCGTATTAATAATAGATCTCAAACCATTCTCTAACTCACTTGTTACGTAACTGGTAGTTAAAAATTTAACTCACTGACTAAATTTTCTTATTTATAAAGAAATATAACCCATGCATTAACTAATTGACGTGTTTCCTATTATCGTAGGTTTGTGATGGCAACGCTTCTCCAAATTGTATTGAAAACTGACAGGAATGCGTGCTTCTGCTGCCATCCTCTTCTTCTAATGTAATTAGAATTTTCTTACTCTTACTAATGCAATTAATTTTTTTTTATTTCGGTTTGAAAATCTATATTTATTTTTGAATGTTTTATATAAATATTCTTATAGGATTTTTTCGTTTTTTTTTTCGTCTAGCATATTCAAATTATTCAAAAAGGGTGAACCATTTTGCTCCACAATTTTTGCAAATTTATTCAATTATTTATTACCCTTTTACCACATTCATATCAATCAAACGAAATTAAACGCGAAACACCATTTGTCATTTTGCGCGGGAAACAGGTTTTGCAAAGCTAACAAATCGCTAACACACCTACCACCGTGAGTTAGTTATGCAAAAGTTACGAAAGCTTAGTTATCTTCTAAAAATGTTTATAAATAGGAATTTGGGTTTAACCAGTGGGTTAGTCATTAGTTAGGGATAACACGAAGTTCCGCAGCTATTATTAATACGGCTGTAGGAATAACAGAAAATATTCAAGCTTTAACGACTGTTTCATTTACCAAATCCGTTCCACTGGATCCCCTTTTCCTGCTAGATGGCGGCACGTCTCGATACAAAGACAAAATACTACGTTTTGACATATTTCACTATCTGACATATTTTTGACACTAATGGAAGAAAAACACGAAAAATAAAAAAGCAAAACAGTGAAAGAGAACTGACGATAATAACTACATAAAATTGCAATTTATATCTTAAAATAGTGCTAATATCACGAATCAAATAGTCCAACTGCATTCAGTGCAGTTGCCAGCAAGCTCATCTGACTGTAAAAGGAAAATCCTTAATTTTCGAAATGAGTCACTACGAATCCAAAGCTAAATTTCTCACAAGCTCCAATGATCCGCCCACCTCGGGCTATGTCACTTATCGGATGCAAGAAGAGCCACAAATCTTTACCAAACGCAAAATGCTCCTTAATATCCCGCAGATTTACTCGGATATCACTCATCTCAATGTCGCCCGCAATTGGCTCTATTGCATAGTTTCGCAAAATGTTCTCTTAAAGTTTCAACTACCAAAACCAAGCCCTCCGATAGGTAAGAATTGACAAAGAATATTTTTCTCTTGGTAATTGTGTTGGCTTTCTAGAAATCCCCCTTGACAAATACGCCAGCGGTTATTCAATTTCGAAGATTTTTCTCGACCACACGGGGCAACACTTGCTCATCACTTTGACGTCTAAGACTCCAGGTCTCTCGCCCGAACTGCTTTACGTAAATGGAAAGGCAAACAAAGTCAAACGAATCGAAAAGCTGAAAGACCATGAAGTCACCGCCGTGGGATTTAACCTTTATCATGGCGATGAGTCCACAACGGGACCAATTCTACTTGGGACAAGTCGTGGATTGATATTTGAAGTGGAACTCACTCAAGATGGGGACAGGTCCTACCGAAAGCAGGTAAGTACGTGTTGATATTGACGATCTCTCATTCGTCATTTGAAAATCATTTTCTCACATCACACTCGTAAAAATTAACAGCTCCCCTCATACATTCCCCTGTATGGTATGAGCTTGAGGGAACTGGATGGACTGGTAAATGGCTATCTTATTGCTTTTGTGTTTAACTGACACTAGTTCTTCTTGGTTTGCTGTAGTAGTACTCGTTCACACACACACACCCTGTTCTGCTTTTTTGCCACCCCATCTCTATGTCTATTTGAGTTATAATCAATATTTTTTCCATCGTAGATCTACGACTTGGGTCTGGGACGCACAAAGTACCAAATTACCGGACTGGAACTTTTCCGCGTTCCTTATGTCAACAAATATGTTGTGATTGCTACTGCGCCGGATTGCATGTACGGATTCCATGAGATCCTCCGAGCAGACGAAAAGTTCTCCCTACAGGCAATCTTCAACTCATACGTCAACGGTACGCGGACGCAGCTGGCCGAGGAGATAAAGACTGATCTAAAGTACTCGGTGTTGAGGTTCCACGTCGAATCGCAATGGCCTTTACGCTATGCCTGGTTGAATGGCAACGGCGTTCGCTTTGGCGAACTCGACAAGGACCCTACTCAGGACAATTTCATTCTTGGCACGGACAACATACCACATTCCCAAGACCACAAGCCACTCACAGTTGAAGAACGAAAGCAATTGGTTCCCAATACTCTCATGCTCACACAATTCCATGCGTTGCTGCTGTATCCCGATCACATCACTGGCATTTGCTTACTAAACCAGGAGGTGATCTATGAGGAGTACTTCAGCGAGCAGTTCGGCAAATTGCTGGGGATTATTAAAGACCCACTCAATGGTTCCATCTATGTGTACACCCCGAAGCAGATATTCCACTATAGAGTCACACACGAGAGGCGAAATCTTTGGCAGCTCTACCTGCATAAAGGCCTCTACGACTTAGCCGAGGAGAATGCAGAGAATCCCGCTCAAATGGACATTGTATTGGCCCGCAAAGCAGAAGTATTATTTGATCAAAAGGAGTACCTCCGCAGTGCGGAAATCTATTCCAACACTAAGATAACCTTTGAGCAGATATGTTTGAAATTCCTTTCGCTCGAGGACAAGCGCCCGTTGATGACGTACGTAAAGAATCGTCTTGAAAAGCTTCGTGAAGATGACTCAATGCAAATAACCATGTTGGTCGTATGGCTGGTGGAGCTTTACCTCACAGAAATCTCCTGGCCTGGCATGGATGGAGATAAAAAGCACGACTGGCAAGCCGAATTCGATAGCTTTCTTCATATTCCACGAGTAGACAAGTGCATCCGCAACAACAGATCAGTGATATATGATCTGATGGCATCGCATGGAGACAGCCACAACCTTTCCGTATTGGCCGCTGTAAATCACGACTACGAATCAGTCATCAACCAGTACATCAATCAGCGTAAGTTTTCTGAGGCGTTAGCCGTATTAAAGGCGCAGAAAAATATTGACATGTTCTACAAGTACTCGCCCATCCTAATGGAAGAGATTCCACAGGAAACTGTGACCATTCTGATGGCGCAGGGGAAGAAATTAAATGTGGAACGGCTAATGCCCACACTTCTCTGCCTCGACAGTCCACAGCACATCGAGCAGATCATCAAGTACTTGGAGTATGATATTTATACGCTTAGTGAGATAAAGCCAGCGCTGCACAACTACTTATTGCGATTGTATGCGCAATACAAACCAGAAAAATTGGAAAAATATCTTGAAAACGAAGGAGCTGACATCACACTGGTGCACTACGACGTGAAGTATGCACTGAGAGTGTGCTTGGAACACGAGGCAAAGTCCGCGTGTGTCTTCATTCAGTGTCTACTGGAAATGTGGGAGGCGGCCGTGGAGTTGGCTCTGACTTTTAATACACAGCTGGCAAAAGATACTGCCTCAAAGCCAGCTGATGATGAGATAAGGAGAAAATTGTGGTTGAGAATCGGTAAGACTGACTGTCACTGACGTAGTACCATCTATAACTTTCAAATTGCAGCTCAACACGATATTCGCGGAACAAACGATGTAAAGAAAGCCCTTGAGCTTTTAAAGGAATGTGATCTGCTGCGGATCGAGGATCTGCTTCCGTTTTTCTCGGATTTCGAAAAAATTGACGACTTCAAAGAAGCTATCTGCTTCGCCTTGAAGGTATGTGGAACTTCCTCTTGCATAATAATAACTCAGTGACTCACCATTTATTTCTAGGAATACAATCAGAAAATCCAGGAACTGCAACACGACATGGAGGAGTCCTCCAAATCGGCAGAACGCGTCCGCAGCGACCTTCAAGGATTGCGCAATCGATCCATTCGCATTGCGGCACAAGAGCCATGCGGCATCTGTGAAGCTTACCTCCTTCTCAAGCCATTCTTTGTCTTTCCCTGCGGCCACAAATTCCATGGCGATTGTCTCGAGAAGCAGATCATCCCAATGCTTAGCTCAGAGCAGAGTCGCCGCCTGACTAGTCTCAAGCAACAGCTAGAGAATATGCTAGCGAATTCAATAGTCACAGTGGAGCGAAACAATCAGCAACGGATGACACGCGAGAAGATCAAAGCTGAAATCGAGAATATACTAGCATCCGATTGCCTTTACTGTGGGGTGATGATTGATTCCATTGACCAGCCATTCGTTGAAGACTGGGACCAAGTAAACGTGGACTGGGAATAAATGAGAAAACGACACGTCAGATTCTTAGCCTAATAAACAATTTATTTATTTAACCAAAATACAAAAATATAAACAGATGTGCTTGCCAACTCATTTCCTATCTTACATCCCCTGGTCCCTCATCCTATGGCGAATCTTACCACTAGCAGTTGATATCAGTCGACTATTTGCATTCGCAGCTCATTCGTAACGAAAGAGGTAACAGTTCGAAGCACCGCCGTCTGTATATCGGCGTTTCTAGCGAGCAGAGGAAGTAAAAGTGCCATATCCGCTACACCAAAGTCAGCCACAGCAGCTTGCACATGTCGCACCAATTGTTCGGTTTGGTCTTCGGTTAGATCGTTCATTAGAATTTCACCAATCGGACGGAATTTGCCTATTGAGGAGAATTTTTAACAATTACTTTCAATGAAAATGCATTAATACTAAAATCTAGTCATTGACAAAGAATTTTATACAAAACCTTCGAGGCGGATTGTTTGTTCGAACATAGTCTGTTGCGCTCTTTGGGACCATTGGCGATTTTTAACAACAATTCTAAATTTGCTTATAGAAAACATCTGAATCTTCTGGCAACCCAGTACGAAAATCTGTTAAATACAGTTCAAAACCTTTCGTTGAAATGCCAATACATTGCAATTGCACACATATAGATTTGTTATTCTAAAGTTTCATTGTTTTTCAAACTGTTTTGCTTTCTTATAAAGCAGTTTTATTTCGGTAAATGTTTTTTTTCGTCAGTTACAAATAAACGTCACTGGTCCCTAAAAGCCGTACTGGTTATGTTGGAACCATTCAAACTATTCAAAGAATATCAAAGCTATCTGGTGTTCACCGCAACAAAAGCATCTATTTTTAGACTTCTTGTCAGAACAAATAAAACAATAACACGTAAGGGATCTTGGCGGATTTCATGTTTTTAAGCGAATATACCTTTTGACATCTGGTATGCGGTAAGTCCACCAACCGTTCCACCAATTGCTAACCCCACAGGTCCTAATATAAGTCCACCAGCTGCACACATTGCCCCACAAACAACTGCTCCTCGGCCAGATTGCTTAACACAGGCACGAACATCAGCATTGTCTGCGACAATTGAGATGGCCTGCATAAGTTCTCTGTTGTTAATGGGCATTTTAAAAATAGTTGAGGGAACAAATTAATACACTTTAAAACGATTGATACTTTTCTTTTTTAATTATGAAATTTAAACTGGTGATTAGATTCGAGTTGTGTCGAAGTCGAATGTTTTGGTGTGGTTTTGGTTGTGGTTTTGGTGTTTTTGGGCAATTTGTCACTTTTTCCTATTCACAATCATTAGTGGGTAAAATCACCATAGCAAATTCAAAATGGAATGTTCAATATGCAGGTACTTTCTAAACATTAGACCCAGTTAAGGACCATTCACATGAGAGCGAACGAACGAATTGATAAAATGCGATCAAACCACTTTTATGCATTTTTTATAAACAGAAAATTGCACATTACTTCAAGAGGAGTCCAAGAAGAGGATAATTAATTATCCCATCAGAATGTATTGAGAAAACAAGTTTATAAACAGTTTAAGTAACGAAATTTTGAATTCCGAATTTTTGCTACCAACGAAAACAAACTTTTGTCAAAGTTAATTCGCAATCCACATCATTTAATTCGCGTTCCACAAACTAGCGAAGTTCATTCGAACTTAACCTCAAGCTAGACATTGTGGGTAGAAACTGATGGCTGAAATTCGCGATCTGTCGCGACCTAGAAAAGTGTTCATGTAAACGGACTGTCAAAACTTGCGAATATTCGTTCGTTCGTAGGTAGTTGGTCGCTCTCATGTGAATGGTCCTTTAGGTTACGGACAGAGTGAACGCGAGAAGCTAAGCGAAAGCTTAAGCTAAATATTCTAAGCTACAAGCAAAGCGAATGGTGTCCATAATTAACGCTAAAATTAGCGCTTCTGAAGTCCATCAAAACAAACAAAATCCTTGAATTATGGAAATGGATTCGTCAGAAGAAGAGCACTTTGCATTAAATAATTTATTTTTCAGCCATTCATTGTTGGAAAAGGACAGTCCGTTCTAAAAAATTAAGTAGTAAATATGACGAATTTTATCATCTTTACAAAGATTTACGAAGGCATCCAAAAACATCCCGACAAAAATTACTGAATACTTTTGAATATCATTAAAAGTATTCGATTATGTACCCAAATCTATTGACAGCTTCGTTTTAACTTGAATTTCTTGATAAAAAAAAATGATATTTTTTATTCGATTTTAGCGCTAAATTTCGCTTAGCATTTATCTTAGCATCGAATCTACTATGGCCAGAATGTGCAAAGAAAATGTATATGCGCAGTTTATTAGCTTTGACCTGTCAAGCCTTAGCTTTAGCTTTCGCTTAGCTTTTCGCATGCACTCTGTCTGTAGCCGTAGTTATTTCAAAATTATCAATTTAATAATTTGCTATTGTGAATGGCTATATAAAATTTGTGGAATGCATTTGCAATTATCCAATTTGACACTATTGACAGTTGTGAGGCCAACCACTTTTTTTTCTAATCCGGGCATTTATGCACATTATCCAACAACAAATCAATCGCAAAGTGAAAAATAAAACTGTTTTGATAGAAAAAAATTCCATAAAATATTTTCTAATAGCACAGTTGTTTACATAAATCAAACTAATCATTTCCATTATCTAAAAAGTGTTTTAAATCGCTCCCACGATCCAAAGAATATGTAAAATTCATCTAATAATTGGAAAAATAAATTCAGTGTTGGTGACTTTTTGCGTCGTCGTTCGAAAGGAAAAGACAAAAAACAAAAATTCTGACCAACTGTGAAAAAAAACCGAAACAAAAAGCGAAAGTACTCCCCGTATTCTGAAGCTGAAGACAAATTCCCCAAATTCCGGAACCGATCTATAAATAAAAGAAAAAATCTGCCAACCCATAAAAGCACACACTTGCTTAAGCCGAGAAAAATGGTTGAACCGATTTTCGATTATCAATTTCGTTTAATTCTGATTGGCGATAGCACTGTCGGCAAGAGTTCCTTGCTGAAATTTTTCACAGATGGAAAATTCGCTGAGGTAAGGAAAATATATTTTCCCAAGAAAGGTGTGTTTTCACTTCAATTTGTAAGGGAGCGCACACAGTCAGAAGAGGGCCTATACACCTTTGCTGGTGTTGTATAGATTAGTTGTTTTTGTTTTGTCTAGGTACATTCAGTTTGTTGTCCAAATCATAACAATAACAATAGTGAGCTTATATAATGTTCCAAAATAAGAATGCAAAACGATGGTGGAAACAAGGTTATGACCGGACCGGACTATACCAGTGATAAGATTTTACGCTTTGTCATACACATTTTTCACAGTGCGACATTGTTCACGAATTAATTAGTAAACAAATGACACAATGCAAGTAGCAAGTACATCGTCCGATTAATTGTGTTGTGATCCAATTTGCATTGCAAATGGAATATGATTCATCCAATTATTCTACTTTTGGCTTTGCATGGAATTATGTGTTGGCTACTTTTACCGTGTCAGTGTGAAGTGATAAGAAATTTTTTGTATTTGACTCTTGTATGAGCCCCAATATCGACATAGCGATTGGCGAGATCGAAATCTATGTTCAGATGCCTTTGTTCGAAACTTATTCGATTTGTAATGCGTAATTTTTGCCTGAGTGCGAAACTGTAGTTATGGGGCAGTATATGACATCGGAACACAGTCATTTTTTCAATTGAATTGGAATTCTTGTTATTGAAAACATCCAGGAGATCATCACCATTTTAAGATGTATAGAAATGCAATGTTGGAAGAAACTCTCACTGGCCAATGCCATTCGAAAATTTCGAACATCAGTGCCAGAATCTAATCGAACTTACCTCGATTTGATTATTAAAGCTGAAAGGATGCAAAGTATCAGAAAAAACACAATGCAATATTGCATTGTCACGGCCGATCAGCGCTACATGAAACTATCTGTATCCCTGCACCAAAAGTATAGTGTGCATAGCATACATTGATTTTGAAGTATCCTCTCTCGAACATATTTCGCTTTCACTTTCACTTTCAGACAAGACGACCTAGCGATAAGTCCATCATACCTCGTCTTAAGTTGTTTACTTAATATCGTTATCATTTAAAGTTTGCATCCTTGATAAGCAAAGAACTATACACCTTTTATCAGATATTTTTTCAAGCTGCTACATATCACTTTGCTTAGAAATAATTTTCACCTATACTGCTTAACATGGTTTCAATTTTTACAGCTTTCCGATCCAACAGTTGGAGTTGATTTCTTTGCACGTTTGATCGAAATGAAGGACGGTACACAAATAAAACTTCAGCTCTGGGACACCGCCGGTCAGGAGCGCTTTCGGTCAATTACCAAATCCTATTATCGCAATTCGGTGGGTGTACTCCTCGTCTATGACATAACGAATCATGCCAGCTTTGAGCATATCCCGCTGTGGATGATGGAGGCACAACGGCATATCGAGCCGCATCGGCCAGTATTCGCATTGGTCGGCTGCAAGCTGGATCTAGTAAATGCCGGCAGTCATCGTGAGGTGAGCACAGAAGAGGCGCAAGCATTTGCCAAACAACATGGTCTGCATTTCGTCGAAACCTCAGCACGCAGCGGTGTCAATGTTGAGGAAGCATTTCGCATGGTCACACAGGAAGTATACTCGCGAATTCGTTCCGGCGAATACAAAGTAGAGGACGGCTGGGACGGCATTAAGACTGGTTTCGCCCGACCAAGCAGTCTAGACTTTAATTTGGTAGTGGCGGAGCCAGAAAAGTCTTCGTGTTGTTGATATGTTTTGTAGGTTATTTATTACAAGCAAAAGAGAAACGTTTTACTAAACAGATTAAAAAGAAACTATGTACTGCGAATAATTGATTTTTATATTGAAATTGTTATTGTCAATTGTTTTTCGATGGTCGAATCGATTTTTTTTTATTTGGAAAGTCTCTTTTATATTTTTTGTGATTCAAAATAGACCACAACAGCAAATTGCGAAATGTTTAGTTATGTAGTGATTTTATTAGGTTTTTTTTTTAATTAGCCCGCTCACATTATCTTTCGAAAATTGGCTTCAAAGGGCAAAACCAAACGTTGAGTTCAAAACCAAAAGTCGTTTACTTGTAGGTTTTTTTTTGTTAATACATATGTATTTTGTTTAATATAGCTTATTACTCCACAACAAATAATATAGTAAGGAAATACTTAAGGCTCTTGGGTTTTTGTGTGCTGTTTATTTGTACATAATATTCACAACAGGATATTTCATAACATTATTATAACAATATTTTTATTATCTTATTGGTTAATTCAAATATTTTTAATATATAAAAGCAAATTTCAAAATGAAGAAATTTATTAGTTTTTTACTCGACTGCATCCATTGGAAATGAAAATTATTTTGTGATTACTTATTCATGTGGTTCAGATATACTTTAGGTACTTTATAAGTCCTAATAAAGAAATTTTATGCAAGAAATATTTATTTTTGCTATTTCAGTTTTGACCGGATACAAAATACGCCATCCGGTTAGTGCCATGGCCATCCTATGGTAAGTAGTGTTATCTGTTATCGATATACCAATTTCGTTTGAAATGGACGCATACAGTGCGCACAAACCAATGTTTGGTGGAATATTGCAAATGATAATGACGTTTGATTACACCGCGTCTCCACGAGCAATATTTCATAGCTTGCCATCTGTCATTTCTCATAGAAAGAAATAACGATAGTATGCAATAAAATGTAGGGTGGGCATTTCATATCTTACTATTTCCATAGCCATCACACGAAAACACATGCGTCACAACAGTAAAAAAAGTACACCCCATAGAATACTATCGATAGCAAGCTATGAGCTGAGCAATAGATGGAATACCATTTTTCATAGAATACTATTTGTGGTCTCCACGAGCAGTTTTCATAGCATACTATATGGCAAGCTATGAAATATTGCTCGTGGAGACGCGGTGTTAGGCCAAGCACAGAATGCTGTTGCAATCACCCCTATCTGCCGGGGGGAACTATTCACGGAAAAGAATATTTTGGTATCGTCGAATCCGCAAATTGAACGGTTATTATGTCATATAGGTAGGTATATACATAATATTAACACATACTATTGGTAGGGTGTGTTTTTTTTCAGATTTCTGTTCACTTTTCGGATTCGACGATACCAAAATATTCTTTTCCGTGAACAACTCCCCCCGGCGGATTCCAGATAGGGGTGAATAATTTAACATCTGATATTAGGCCTGTTTTATATAGCCTTGAAGTAATACCCTATTCACACCGAGTCAAAAACTCGGTCTTCGCGAAAACACTCGAAAACTTCATTGAAAACAGAAGTTTTCCCCATACATATTGCAGTTTTCAAAACGAGTTGTTTGAAGTCGTTTTCCATGAAAACGCCACGAAAACGACTTCCAATCGTTGGGTTCTTGAAGCAGACACATATTTGCAACATTCAGAGAGTTCAGCAAAACTGCTGACAGGATATCTCTCACTCAGTGCTGTCGATTCTTATAGTTTTTTGTTTAAAAAAATGTGGAATCTCTTGTTAAATTTGCACCATAAACAGCAAATTATTCAGTTTTTTTTAGAAATTTAGAACTTCAGCACTACCTAACGAGAACTAGTTGGTGTTTGGTGTGAATGCATCGACGAGTTTTCGTAAACTTTTTGTCGAAAACTCAGCTTTCAGTGCGGTGTGAATAGGCTATAAAGTAAAGTGGAATCTGCAGCGCGCAATTACAATAACTACTTATACAGAGTCTAAAACGTGTCAAGCATCAGTGTGAAGTGTTTGTAATTGTATGTTAAATATTCTATACTTTACTTTACTTTACTGAGATGCAATTTGCAATAAAACAGCCTATTATTGAATTAATTTTTTTTTGTATGTACTTGAAAATAAAATCATTTCAATGCCGCACTTTTTGAAAAACAAAACAATGAAATAAAAATAATCAACTCTGATTAAAATGTAGGCCATACACGTTTTTCCGTCGTGTCCATAGCGACAGGTAGGTTTTGAGTGGGTAGAAAGAAGAAAAGTAGATACCACCGATCACCGAATATCCACTTTCAGAAATAGTTCTCACTTCTCACATAGGCATAGGTTCTGTTCCGTACCATAACCATTCCGCTTACCATTATAAATCTTCTTTTGATGTTTGCCACAAACCACATAGAAATAGACAGCCAACTTCCGTGCCCGATTTTCCCCGGAAATAATTGCCCTGTCTGTGAATACGCGTGAAATGTCAAAATCAATGGCGGCAATGATTTTTAATGGTATACCATGGGCCTAGGATTTTTCAAATATGCGTGCGTTAATGGCGCCCCTTTGATTTTGTATAGCACCAAACCATGCAAAATCCTGGGCCCGCAGGCAACTTGTATGCAAAGTCCGTTGTGTGGGAGGAGGTGACACGGTCTAGTTCTATGTGGCTTGTGATGTTTGCGTTGATAGGGTGAGGACGTCAAAAACGGATATACATTTTTTTAGCTTTCGATTCTACTATTCCTGTACCTCCCAAATTTTATTTCATTGCACTGACGCCTATTTTTGTGTGGAGCCAAGTCGTTTTGATTATGATTAGACAAATCAAAACGGTCAGAACGCGACCATTTACTGATTATCTGAACGTTAACAATTTTGTTTTTGCAAACGCGCATGAATTTGACGTAATGTATTTATGTGGTATTTCTTGTCTGCATCGATTGGATTAGAATATTTTTTTTGGAAAAAATAATCAATTTCTGGATGATTGAAACAAGTCCAACTCTTCATTGCAACATAAATCATCAGATTAATCAGTTATAAAATAGACCATCAATTGCCAAGACCGCTTACCTGTGAAATTATTAGAAAATCGGTGCATAAAAACAAGTCTACTTCATCCACCCTTGAAGGGACTATTGGTCCGGAAAGAAAATATCGATTATTTTGTGAAACTGCGAAGAAAAATCCCCAAAAGCAAACTAAAATCTAAAAAACGCAATCATGTCATATGTGAGTAATACTAATTCTCATATTCGAATTTGCACTATAATTTTTTGTATTTACAGCGTCTAAAAGCAACAAAGTGCCCTACAGACGAGCTATCGCTGACTAACAAGGCCATAGTGAATGTAAATGACTTTCCCGATGAGATCAAGTAGGTGAATAATTTTTGGGTAGCCAATGCATTATACTTAATTTTCTGTCTGGTTTGAATAGATATGCGGACATATCGACTGGACCAGGGCAACATTTTATTTTCGCTCTAGAGAAAACGTCCGAGGTGCCACGAGGACACGTGGGATTTTCGTTGGTGCAGCGAAAATGGGCCACTTTGTCAATTAACCAAGATATCGATGTACGCCCATATCGATTCGATGTCAATGCTGATGTTATCTGTACTGTCGTTCTGGAGACAGACTTTTTGCAAAAGAAAACGTGAGTTGCATTAATAGGAATTATATCGATTTTTTGCATAATGCGTATCTAATGTATACTTAGAACATCTCAAGAGCCATACGATTCTGATCAGATGGCTAAAGAGTTTCTGCTTCAATTCTCGGGGTTAGCTTTAACCGTCGGACAAACATTAGTCTTCAATTTCCAAGATAAGAAATTGCTCGGACTTGCCGTAAAGACATTGGAGGGTAAGAGGTTCTAATATTGGCTTGGAATGTGTTGTGTGAAATAAGTGTTAATTCCAGCTGTGGACTCAAGCGCCCTTAAGGAAAACAAAGAAATGGCAACCAAGACGGTGCGATTCGGACGTCTGCTTGGTAATTCGGTGGTGCAATTTGAGAAGGCAGAAAATTCCTCATTAAACTTGGTCGGAAAGGCTAAAGGGTGAGTATTCCGCCGAATAATGATTTTCAGCGATAACCTTAGATATACCATACCAATACTTCGTAATTTATTATAAACTTTTCTGCATTACAGAAAAATCGTTCGCCAATCGATCATAAACCCCGATTGGGATTTTGGCAAAATGGGCATCGGTGGCTTGGACAAGGAATTCAATGCGATCTTCCGTCGTGCATTCGCCTCTCGAGTTTTTCCTCCAGAGCTTGTCGAGCAGTTGGGCTGCAAGCACGTTAAAGGTATTCTTCTCTATGGTCCTCCCGGTACGGGTAAAACTCTTATGGCCAGACAAATTGGAAATATGTTGAATGCTCGTGAGCCTAAGATTGTCAATGGTCCACAAATTTTGGACAAGTACGTCGGTGAATCCGAGGCGAACATCCGTCGATTGTTTGCCGACGCCGAGGAAGAGGAGAAGAGGGTAAGTTGAAAAGTTGTATGCCATTGGCAAGACTAATGATTGCATGCCCTGGAATAGCTTGGACCCAACAGTGGTCTTCATATAATCATCTTCGATGAAATCGATGCCATATGCAAAGCTCGTGGTTCCGTAGCTGGAAACAGTGGTGTTCACGATACCGTAGTCAATCAGTTGCTGGCCAAAATTGATGGTGTTGAACAATTAAATAATATTCTAGTCATTGGCATGACAAATCGTCGTGATATGATTGATGAGGCTCTGATGCGACCCGGTCGATTGGAAGTTCAAATGGAAATCAGTCTCCCCAACGAAGATGGACGTGTACAGATTCTAAATATCCATACAAAACGAATGAGAGAGTTCAAGAAGATTGCTCCCGATGTAGACTGTAAGGTGGGTCCAATTATGATGAAGTGATTTAAAAGAGGCCTGAACAACTTTTTTTCCTTGTAGGAAATTGCCTCTCTGACAAAGAACTTTAGTGGTGCTGAACTGGAAGGCTTGGTGCGTGCCGCTCAGTCGACCGCAATGAATCGGCTAATTAAAGCAGCTACCAAGGTGGAAGTCGATCCCGAGGCAATGGAAAAGTTGAACGTAAATCGAGGAGATTTCCTACACGCGTTAGAGAATGATATCAAACCGGTAAGATGACAATAGAGATTCAATTGATTCATTGTCTAAAACGTTTGCCTTCAGGCTTTTGGTACTGCTCAAGAAATTCTCGAGAACATGCTCTCCCGTGGCATTATCAACTGGGGCACTCCTGTTTCCAATCTCCTCGAAGACGGTATGCTGTACGTCCAGCAGGCTAAAGCAACAGAAAGTTCCGGATTGGTTTCGGTACTTATTGAGGGTTCGCCAAACTCAGGAAAGACAGCTTTGGCCGCCAAGCTGGCGAAGATGTCCGATTTTCCATTTGTCAAAGTATGCTCACCCGAAGACATGGTTGGATTCACCGAATCCGCTAAGTGTCTTCACATTCGTAAGGTAAGTTTTATTTCACACTGCCACTGTTCACTGTGTAACGTGTTTCGGTTCAGATATTTGACGACGCTTATCGTTCAACGCTCAGTTGTATTGTGGTGGATAATGTCGAGCGACTATTGGACTATGGTCCTATCGGACCAAGGTATTCCAATCTGACGCTACAGGCTTTGCTTGTTTTGCTGAAGAAACAACCACCCAAAGGACGTAAGCTACTTATTCTCTGCACCAGCAGCAGACGGTGAGTAATAGAAAAAACATTTAATACACACTTGTCTAATGTCGTTTCTTATCCGCAGTCAAGTGCTCGAAGACATGGAAATGCTCTCGGCATTCACATCGATTCTGCATGTTCCCAATTTGTCGCATCCCGATCATGTAGTGGCCGTTCTCGAAGATGTCGATCTCTTCAACAAAGGTGAACTGCAAGCTGTTGGCAAGAAAATGAATGGAAAGCGGTAAGTTGCAATTTAAAATCCTTTCCTACAGTAGAACTGACTTGACTCTCTCGCAGAGTATTCATTGGCATCAAGAAGCTACTCGGCCTGGTCGACATGGCTCGTCAGACCGAACAACAATATCGTGCAATCAAATTCCTCTCAAAGATGGAAGAAGAGGGAGGTCTTGACATGAAGTAACTACTCGGGAAAGAACTTAATATGTCCGTTGTTGAGCTTAACGACGTTTTCTAACCAAAATTAACGAAACAAATAACTGAAGTACTACTCAAGTCAATATAGAACACATTTCAAAAACTATTATATTAATATTCTAAATCCTTAAGCAAAACATAACACATTTTAAGTATTTACTCGTTTTCATGAGCGCGACGAAGACACTATTTGAGTGTAAGGTTTTGCATTTCTAAATTTAATTTGAATATTATGTTAAGCGAGACATGTTGATGTATGAGTGTGTGCGAAGTGGAATTTAATTTATGTGGATAGTTTTTTTTAATACATACTTGTTTTTTGTTAACACTCTTGTCAAGTAGAAACGTAGCCTGATTTCTATGAAGAAAATTTCCCATAGCAGGTTTGGCTATAGATAACTTACTTCAATTCTAATGTGCCCTTTCCATGGTTTCCAAACTTTCCAACTATTTGCCAGGAGTTTTTTTTTAAAACGTACGAAGCAGTTTGGCCTTGCTGAATCCTTATCATTATCTTCAGCGCCATACTGTGTCGATGAATGTCACATAGTTCAATGAAACAGCAATTAGCCATAGTGATTCTTCTTTTAAGTGACAGCAATATAAGCGGACTTCGTTTAGGTTAAATCGGAAATGGCTTTTAGGTAGTCGATTGGCTGTCACCGACTACGACTCATCGCTACAGGCTTCTGTTCTAGTTTTGTTTTCTCAGGTCAAATATCAAAAAAGTCCTTTTATCACCTATAAAAATGTTAGTGTGGATTTCAGTATAGGGACTTTTACCACATAATGGTACAGACTTTAGTTTGCGCAACACGAACAGTCGTAGCTGATCAATTGAGCTATTTGCTTATGCTATAGGCAACATTTCAAACGTAGACTGGCGATATCGTGTTTGATGCAATCTTCTTTTCAAATATTTAATGATTTCTTTCTTTTGGAGTATCTACCAGGG
Organism: Cheilosia soror; assembly: GCA_949372485.1. Classification (NCBI taxonomy): domain Eukaryota; kingdom Metazoa; phylum Arthropoda; class Insecta; order Diptera; family Syrphidae; genus Cheilosia; species Cheilosia soror. The sequence goes on from OX443563.1 coordinate 77,740,870, forward strand.
GGGGCAATTGTGTGGTGGGTAAAGTCGTTGCTTGTTCGACCCCCGTTGGGGGACAGCAATACTTTGCCACCGACCATAAAGCATTACATCAGAGTTTCTCCACCACTACGCCAAAATTAGGGGTTTCTGCTTGGATTGCGATTAGTCCGAGTACTCCAGAACTTGGAATCCGAAAAATAAAAAACAAAAAATCCACCGACAAGCCACCGCGAAGCTAATGGGAACTAAATAAAATCCGATACTCAATATTCCATGACGGCCCCCGGGTTGTTCTTGATATATGTAGTCCTTTGTAGTAGATCGTGCTAACTATAGTTCAGTATGAAGGCCAGAACCTTTTTTCCTGTTCAGCGCGTCAACATATTTGAGGAAACGCAATAATTCTGGTTGCTTAACTGTGCAACGTTGCTGTGCATCCTTCTGCTTTCTCCCATTGCAAAAACCAGAGCCTCCATTGGTGTTTGTATTTAATGTCTTGTAAAACATCCCAAGATCTCAGGGGACACTACATAGACTCTATCAATTGATTGAAGTTGCACTTATATCAATCTTCGTAATGCTTCTTCACTTTTATAGTCAGGTAGTCATCCATCCACATGCTTTGGCGTGTTTTTAATGCAACTAAAACAACCATTTAAGCTATCTGGTGTAGAACAGGTTGAATGCATTTATTAATCACAGGTAGGCACACGTTTTACACAAAACTGTTCTATGCATTTGCGGCGTTATATAACTTACTTAAAATGGTGCTTACCCGAACTGGGGAACTGTCTCAACCCCAAAGTCTCTCCTTCAATTACGCATACCAAGTAAATTGAGGTCGGTCACCATAATGTGCGCGCTACTCAAGGTGGTTTCTCTTCGCTACGCGTTACCTGGCCATCTCAGTCGTTGTATTTTTAGCTCTTTGAACAGGCCAACGTCGCTGTATAACCCGTATAGCTCGTCGTTGAATTTTCTACCGCACACACCTTTGATGCAAACAGGTAGATTCCTTCCAGCAGTTATAAGTTACTTATCTAGTATGTATATCTATTTTGTTTCTTGTATTCTTTCGTGATTCTCCTTCCTTACAGTACACCCTACTTAAACATTCCACTTCTCAAGAACCTAGGCCCAACAACGATGATTTCTCCATCTTGTGTGAATATTTATTTTCTCTCAATTAGTTTTAGTAGTTTTTAAAACCCCTTTGTCCAAACACCATAGGTATATAATGTTAAGTTTCTCAAAACTATATAGCGAATTAACGAAATTATTTAAGTAGTTAAATAGATAATTTGTAATTAAACAAAGGAATAAAAAGTGTATAGCTCTACAAGTTGTATTAGTATGAGGGTTAAAATGAACGGATTCGTAATAATTATTCAATTACTGTTGTTTAAATGGTTTTATCAAAAGTATCATGATTTTTCTTGACTTATATTTATTGATATACCCAAGTAATTGTTAATCTTCCAAAGGTATCAGCTCAACCCCTATGCCACGTTGGTATGAACATTTATGTAACTCAACTAAATTTGTTTGCGGCTACCAAGATTTATATTTTTGTTTTCTCTTTACTAGATGTGTGTAGATAATGGTAAAGGTTTTAAATAAAAAAAATGCATAATTAAAACGCAATTACACGATAAAAACTATTAAAATTAAAGAAAAAAATGTTAAAGGAAAGGTATTTTAAAACAAGAAATTGTTAATGCATTATATGTATATGTAAACCAGCATAAATTTTGAGGTATGGACATGTTGTTATTTATTCTAAAAATAAAATATATTAAATTACAAATTAAATAATATAAAAACATTACATAATATTAATAAATTCAACTAACCGCTAAAATAATGCAAAACTATAAATGTGCAGTTTTATTCTTTAACTAAATTGATAGCTTTGGAATGCTCCAAAATATTGTTGAATCAGAAGCGTCACAATCTTATACTAGTGAAGTGTGAGACGCACAAGAAAATGGGAATAGAGAAGACAAACGATTTGAATTTACGGTTTTAAATGTCTATAAATTGTACAGGGAAACAAAGACAGACACTCCACATTCGCAGTGTATAGCTTCAAAGAATCTTTTTATTTCCTTTAAGATGACGAGGGAACTTAACGTGCTCCCGACCAGTGAAGAGTCTCTACCAGAAACCGAAATAGCAGCTGTTTCCTAGGACAATTCTTCGCTTGATCTCCACTACGGTGTAATTCGTGGAGTTCATGTTTACTCCGAGATAGATAAAACTCCTTAAATACCTCGAAATTGTAGCTATCAATAGTGAAGTTTTGTCCTAGGCTGTTCGTGGACAGATGCCTTTGATAGCATCATATACATACTTAGTCTTGTCCTTATTTTCTTCTACGCCTGTTCTTCAATGTCTAGGTGGTGGAGTCTCGACTTGAAATTCATTTGTCTTTTTGCGGACTTGCCTAAGTGTGAAAATTTGGTCTACAGTCGGACCTGCCGGGCCGGAAGCCATTCTCGTACGCGCTCATTAATGTTTTGCAGAACGGTTTGGGACGTTCACACAGTACGTTGCATAGGATCTTATATATGCGACATTAAGCAGAGATATTCCTCGTCTCCTTCTTGGGGTGTATATGATCATTCCAATGAGCATGTAATCAAAAAGCGCATTTTTACTTCGGTAATGCTAGCATGCTACATTCATGAATAATGGCTAATGATTCCAGGTTTCACTTTAGTGACAGCGTATAGCATTTTGAGATTTAGAAACATTAAGTCGACTGTATTAGTCCATTTTTAATGCTGTAGCAATTTATTAAATGAGCTTAACATACGTTGCCGTTGCAATTCTACTGCCGAAGAGCAGGGACGTGAGTCATGAAATAAATATGAGAAGCGTACTGTCAATTATTGTGGTGATGTGAGTTTCCCAAAATGACAGAAATATCTTTTCGAAAGTGCTAAATAAATAAGGCATTAAACTCACATGATAAAGACGACATTAAAAATTTAATATTCAAAGCATAAAAAACATAATAATTTCCCTGATCCTTAAGAATGTTTACAATTTACTTATTCGATGACCTATACCATTTAGGAACATCATTGGAATTTCGATCCCCCGCAGTAGATTGTCTGAAATCATCTTTTCTTGGTCGTTTCGGTATAGCGCCAGTGGAGGGGCCCGGTGCGGTAGAGTTGCTTATGCTGGCGTTGTTATCGGTACTTTCTCTATCTGGACCGCGGATTAAACTGGAAAATAAAAAGCATTCAGCGTAACAACTTAATCGATGAATGTTTGGTTATACCGCAATTTGGAGGCGAGATATAAGGCGCCCTCTGGCGAGGTGAGTTTCATCAGAAATTGCTTCTTCAAGTAAGACAACATAGATGGCAATGCATCAAACTCGCTGACACCAAAGTGCAGTACAGAAGTGGGTACGCAGTTCACTTCGATAAGCGTTTTGTCGCTCGGCAGCAACATCTTTGGCGGAATTGTGACTAGAAAGAAGAGCCGTAAAGGAGAAAGTGAAAAACGCATTCACACAGGCTTACACAAATAAAACTCCAGATCCTGATTTGTAAGAAATCCTCGAACAAAATTCATTACATCTTGGACTGTATCTGTGGGACTAAATATTCCCTGGAGAACGTGCCTGTCCGGGAATTGGACGCGTATTATGCATTTCTTGTATTGCGCCATCTTTCTCAGTATAGTGTTGCTTTCTTCAAGATCGCGCAACTTAGCTGTGAGAAGAGGTGCGTCTTCACTTCCCTCTGCTACTTTCTTTAGATCTCGCAGTACTAACTTTAAGTCATTGACTGTTAAATCAAAAAATGAGTCTGGCAGGTCCTCCATTTGCTTATGAGTGGAATCCAGTGAATAAATGACTGCACTGCGGTCACCTATCTATACAGAGATACAATGAATAAAGGAACTATTCAAAATGTAAAACAATATATGTACCACATTGACTTCGGGTTCCTCTTCCATTTCAACAGCATTTGCATTATCTTCCATTTCTATTTCACCAGTTGAGATCATGGTTCGGCCGCAACCAGTACCCCAGTCATACTCCACCTTTGGTTTTTCAATTTCCGTTGCACTCTCTGCAGTTTCCATAACGTCTACTGAGGGTTCAGTAGACGTATCTGCCAGCGGTTCCTTATTTTTTAAAGACTGAACTAGCTCAGAAGTGATGGCAAATCCTTTGTTTGTTACAGGCTTGTTAACAGGTTTCTCCTTATCATGTTTGGAGTCTGTTGGCACTTCTTTAACCACCGGTGGAATGTACACGCCAGCTTGACTATAAGTTGAATAAATTTTACAATATATGCTAATTTAGTCAAATGCACTTACACCTTCATATCTTCAGGATTTTTGTTAACCAACCGCATCATAGTCCTCCCACCTGTAATGCCCAACGACTTGAGAGTTGTCTGCATAAGATCGTCACCGAATATCTCCTTTCGCATGTACATAAATACAGGACTCTTATTAGATTCTGCATAATCTGGACACGTTCCAGTAAGAACATCCCACAGACTGGCACCCGGAATGAACTGTCCTTGCCTGCGGGAACCATCTTCCAATTGGATACATATATCGGCCAAAGATTCCACTCTTTTCTTCGTACATTCGAACATTTCTAGCAAACAATTGTTTGGCAATCCGGTAAAACGAAACATTTGTAGGAGATCTAACTCTTTGTTGTGGCTTTTTAGGCCATATTCATCGCTGGAAAATCCATGTTTTTGACTAGCTTCTTCAAGAATCTGTAAGACGCACTTCGATATATTTCTTTTATATTGCGTTTCGAATGCCTTACCTGAAGCAATGTAGTACTGGGAGTGATTTTAATGTTTTGCCGTCTACCGTTTGGGGTAAGCACAGTGACTTTTTTATTTAAATCCATTATTTATTTTTATTTGTGTCTTAAAGCACCGCAAAAGTTTGGTTTTGCTTTATAGTTTATAAATTATTGAAAGCAATTTCATTATTTTTGACATTTGCCGGAAGGTATACTGAACACGGTTGAAAAGACTTGTATACCATTTTTTGGATGCATTCAGAGTTATAATTTATAAATACGAAACCTTTCAGAATTCTCTGCGCGGCAAGATTAAAATACACATATGACCCGGCGTCTCCACGAGCAATTAATATCTGGCAGTACCTACTTATATCCCGGATCCATTGTAAAACTGCAGAGCCGTACAGCAACGCAGTGAATTCATTGTGTATTGCGTAAAATTAGCTTGACAGCATACAATTTTGAAATAAAACTACTGATGTAAATGCGGCCAGTGTAAATGGATAAGTGGTATACAGTAAAGTGCTTTTACCTGCACCCTTACTGCGAACCACTCTATGGCCCAATTTCCGAAATTCTACTGTGTACACGAAAAATTATGTTCCAACGTAATTTTTTGAGAATCTATAGCTAGCTCACTTTTACTTTTACATGCAAAACTTTTATGTTCACTTTTGGTTTTACATGCAAAATTGTTATACTCACTTTTGGCTTTGTTTACTCACTTCCCAAAAAAATAAGCCATATCTTGTTCAAAATTGAAGATAAATTTGTTTGTCAAATTCTGTATACACAACTAAATAAATTGATTCACTCTATTTCTGAGCGTGTGCTTTAAAAAGTATGACTGTGAGCCCGTAAACGCGTTAAATAGGAATGGAAGAACAAAAAATTAACAAAAGCAAGGGAAAAGCAACGTTAAAACTATATTGAGGTACCTCGCATTGAATTGGAAATTTTGTAAACGGGTCGTGAGGGTGAATTTTGTTAACTGCGTCTTCCACAATTGGGCCCCTGATGGGTGCGCTCCTTAATTTCGCTTTACAGGATACCTACCTACCTATTCTGTAAGTCCAACGATTCAAACAAGTTTAACTTACACTGAACACACTTTTTAAATGCGGCTGAACTATGCACATCCACAGTAATACCTAGCCTGAAATTTGATTTTTGTAGACCACTGTTCGCTCAGCTGTTTGAAGTTGTAAAAATTTTCTGAGTAAAATATTTTTCGTGATTATTTAAGATTTGTTCTTTCTTGATTGCTTTAATTATAATAGCAGCTACCAAACTGAACTTATTACAGGCTGTCTTGTGTTCTACTCTAAATTTGGTCCGGAGGATGGCTTGGAGGTCCAGTGGCGTAAATAATGCGGATCTGATTCGTCAACTTCAGAGTAAGCACATAAATAAAAAAATATCGTTGCACAATTCGTATAAACTTTTTCGCAGGTAATGCAGTCATCGCTTCAGATGAGGTAGCACAAGCAATGACCGCCACAGATCGGAAATTCTATTGTTCTACAAATCCTTACGTAGATAGACCTCAAAGTATTGGAGGTGGAGTTACAATCAGTGCTCCACATATGGTATGAGTATGCAAAACTAGTAGCTAGCTTCAATGATCCATCTTTTCCAATTGCAGCACGCTTTTGCTTTAGAATATCTTCGAGATCAGCTGAAGCCTGGTGCCCACGTTCTAGATGTAGGTTCTGGCTCTGGATACTTGAGCGCTTGCTTTCTGAGATACATAAATGCAAGGGGAGAACATGACGATACAAAAGTAATTGGGATTGAACATCAATCACAGTTGGTCAGCCAGAGTAAATCCAATTTAAGAGCTGATGATCCAAATCTTTTGGATTCTGGAAAGCTGGTTATCGTTGGTACGTAAAAAAGCCGGATCTCTTTGAATTTTTATTTAAAGATTTTTTGCCAGAGGGTGACGGTCGTAAGGGATGCCTAGAATATGCACCTTACGACGCAATACATGTGGGAGCAGCTGCTCCAGAAACTCCAACAGCATTAATTGCGCAACTAAAGAATGGAGGGCGATTGTTAGTACCAGTAGGGCCCGAAGGTGGCTCTCAATATATGGAACAGGTGGCTTGATAGGAAATGTAACAAGAGCAATTAATAAAATCTAATTTGCAGTACGACAAGGACAGTAGTGGAAATGTGAAGAATACCCGCTTGATGGGGGTCATGTATGTTCCCTTAACCGATTTAAATCGATCCTGATTGCTGTTGGCTTTTAAATTTGGTCTGGTGATTAGCCTATCATTGCTGGTTGTGTGGCGGTTAGCCCACTTGGTAAATTTTCTTTAATCTCAGCTCAGTTTACATTATCTTCCTCCTTTTTCGAGCGATTCAGATAGTATTAATGAAATCTGTGTTGATATAGTAAAAAGCTACAATAAATTTTTATTTATTTATCACAACTTTTGAAAGATTTTCCTTACTGTTTGTATTTATAAACGTGAATGAGTACCACTACATAAACATGGCTGCATTTGTTAACTGCCGTGTGTAAGGGGGTACGAATTTCATACCTATGAGAAAGAAAATGTTTAGATAAAGTGGAACAATTCTTAAAAACTGTTATTCATTAGTTCATTACAGACAGCTTAAATCTCTCATCTCGGAAACCACTGAACCGAATGCTTTTAAATTTTCTGACAGTTAGGTATTCGGGAGTGTTTTTGTTAAATTAGGTCAAATTTCTAGGAGCATCATATTATTGTGTGTTGCAATTGCGTACTGGATGACTATTGGATTATACTTTACTTTACTTTGATATGCTGAGATAGATGTTCAATAAAACACGCCTACTATATTTTGACATTTATAACAGTTTTAGCCTTCAAATTCAAACTAAAATTTTGGAACATTTACATAATACATAATAGGCATTGCGCTGATAGCCAAAGGTCATAATCTAAGCAATACAATACCTGGAAACGGACAAAGCCGGGCCGATACAATTAGTTGTTTTTATGTAACAACTACCAGTGTTGAAAAAGGTTCCCACCCTATTCAGTCCTTTATAAAATGTACTTAAACGTAAATAGAGAAAAGCGTATCCAGTACATTTTTCACTTATGTTATCGATAACTTGTATGGAAATGACTTTATGACTTTGCTTTTGTAAAGTGTATCAATCAACAAATGAAACAAATAGTCTGTTTACGCATTTTCTCATATCCTATTTGAAATAAGTAACCTTCAAAAACGATTGTAACGATCCGCTTTTTAAATAGTAAAAACCTATGCGCAAACCATTGCGTATTTAAAGTTATTTTATTAACCAACGACTGATTATTGGATTTAGGACCAAGTGTCAATTATTGTGTTATATAAATGGGGTCGTTCAAAACCCTAATACACCAGCCTCAAAGCCAGCTCACGCTAGTGTCAACTGTCAGAGTTCATTATTACGAAGAAATAACCAACAAATTTTGAAATAAAAATATTTATTAAATAAAAATAGATATTATTATAAGTATTCACTTTTTATAGTGGAGGTGGAGCATTTACTTCTCAATCCAGCGGGGAATTTTGTACTAGATTTAAAACTTTCCTGCCGCTAGCGATCCAGCAGGGAATGAAATTCGCCTATTGTTTTTCTATATTCGCTTAATTCTCGAAAGCCAAGCTGAACAGCTATTAGTAGATATGCATTTTTTAATCGCTAGTTTGTGACAGTCTTTTTAATGGAATTGTGAATAAACTTTGCCAAGATTTGGAATTCTTAAACTTGTTTTCTTAATACATTCTGATGGGATAATTTATTATCCTACTTATAGAATAGTAAAATGTAAAACTTTTTGTTTATAAGATAATATATCAAAAATGGTTTCTTCGCATTTTAGCAATTCGTTCGTTCGCTCTCATGTCATGTTTAATTTTAAAAATTGTCGGTGAAGTCGATAACGATTACATTTATCGAAAGGTTGACGATTAATATTTCGCCAATTGCCATCACTAATAAATTAGTTTTCATGCTGCCTCTTTTGAGCATGTTCATGCGAGAATGAAACAACTACTACATTTCAATATTTTGGCATTTCGTTTTCTTTGAGTCTGACATCGCGTACAAATTATAGGTTTTTAATTTTAATTTGTAAGTTTTTTAACCATAGAGCATTTAATGTCCAAAATGACTACAGTGAATATAAATTCGAGAAAAAGTCCGAACATACTGAAGAAGCAAGGCACCGATCAATGGGTGAAATTAAACGTTGGTGGAACATATTTCCTGACGACGAAAACGACATTATCCCGTGATCCAAATTCGTTTCTGTCGCGTTTAATTCAAGAGGATTGTGATTTAATATCCGATCGGGTATGTGTACTTTTGTTTTTAATTTCATTTATTTTTCTTCTTTTTTTTTCACATCGTTTCATATTTGGGAGTATTGCCCATTAAATTCGTGTAGGTGTAATGGTATTTCCATTGATAAACATTTGGAATTTCATTAAAATGTTTATTTATCTGATTTTATATCACCTAACAACGAAATTGAGGTGGTTGTTTTATTGTTTTTGATAGAGGTATGTATGTACATAGTGCGATTGATGAAGCAAGTGCTGGGAGCACACACTACCGTACCTATACAGTTGGTCACAATTATTGTTGTTTATATTGAAACATGGAATTAATTGGGTACCTACAGTGTTAACAATACCTATTTCAACTTAGACTAAGGAGGGTCATTTTCAGTCACCTTTCTAGTTCGGAAAATTTTGTGAATCCATATTTACACAAGAGATAAATCATCTCAATTTAAGAGTGGCTCAGTATCAGTTGTTAGAATGCCGAACTACTCACCGAAGGAAGGTCTTTCGTAAGTTTGATCTGCGGAAAAATACAAATTACATCTTAAGGTTCTTTCCACTGTGCCATTTGACGAACATTCGAAAGTATAACTGCCCTGAAAAAAACTTATTAATTCAGTCGTTTCAAATCGGTATAAAATTGTAGTCCCTTAAAAAATTAACACAAACCAATCGGAAGCTACATCTAGGGTTCTGCACGGACCTGTTGCGTCAATCATATCAGAGTTTCTTTCTCACTATACCAAAAAAGGGCTTACTGTTTGGTAATACATTGAACAGGAATTAGCCTCAGTGCTCAAATAAATAATATAGCATTCCTTTGTATCTTTATTTTCACAATTATAGTTTAATAGACATGTACCTTCTGTCTACACACCGTAGCATTTCTTGATCACCAGGTGCGTTGCATCTTTCAAATTCACTAAAGAGACTAATTTTCTACATTGTACTTTTATTATTTGCAACTCCCCTTGCTTTATTCTGTTAAAAAATACTGAAACCACCAAAATCAGTAATTCAATCTTCCAATTTCATCGTTCAATATTTAACCAACTGTATATCAACAAAACCACACACATTCTTCAATTGAAATTATTGATTTAAAGTCTGCCATTTATAGCGTGTATGCATATTTTGCTGCCCCTTTTGCGACCACATTGCTATAACTATGTGTGCATATAACTCTAACAAAACGTTCTTATTTTTCTTCTATTTCATGTATTATTTCGTAAATACAAACACACACACACCCCTATAAAAAGGACGAAACTGGAGCATACTTAATTGACAGAGATCCTAAATACTTTGCGCCAGTGCTGAATTATTTACGGCATGGCAAACTGGTACTTGACGGTGTCTCAGAGGAGGGTGTCCTCGAAGAGGCAGAATTCTATAACGTTACTCAACTGATAGCTTTACTAAAAGAATGCATTACCCACAGAGATCAGGTATGTGTATGATGAGCGACTACTACTCGACCATGCTATGATGGTCAATGGCAGTTTTTTCTTTGGTTCCGTTTAATTGTTTTGTTATGTGTTCTGTTTTGTTTTGCAGAGACCACATATGGATAAGAAGCGAGTCTACAGGGTATTGCAGTGCCGTGAGCACGAACTGACACAGGTATTTATTAAATATTTGTATACAATATAATACGCTCGCCATAATGGGTGTAAGGTTATATTTATTTGCACACACAATTTCCAGGCCAATTAGAGTCGATAGAATTTAACAATGAAAGAGCCAACAAATAAATTATCATTAAATTATAAAGGAAAATCAATAAAATTGACTGAGTGCGATTCAATTAATTAATCGATTCACGTTTCTCTTTGTGAATGAATAATGAGAATAAGTGCAAAAAGAATATGTTGATTTGCTTCAAACACAATAAGACAAAACATCTGAAATGATTTGTCCATCTGTTGAAAGTGAATGTCATAGAAAGAAAGTGATATATTGAATAGTTTACTTAAATTCAGTTACAAAGTAGGTATATGGTTTTTGTGTGGGATTGTTTAAAAACTACTGTAAGATATGTTATTGCTTCGTCACTAGTGCACCTGTTGAAACTAGAGCCGCTTTTAAAATAACTGAGCAGAGTAATTCTCTGTAGATGCGTGTAGTCCGGTGTATGGTAGTAGAGCTCTAAAATTTAGCCTATTGGCGAGATTTACATTTTTTTGAATTCATTCTCACTTAATAAACAATTAAAAAAAAAAGAAAACAAATTTTAGTTTCAACAACATAATGTAAACTGAGGGAATAAATCCAATGATTGTTCTCTAACTCTAAACAGTTAGTGGTGAACGAACTTACAAATAAAAATATGTATGCAGGTACTTTAGATTATTTCGATCTTCTGGTGTAACTTTGTCTATTTACATTCACGTATTCTCCCTTTTAAGACAGTCTTTCTAACTTCTCGTAGCAACATTAATAGCAGGACTCGGTCCTACATGATATTTCATAAGAAGGTATCAAGTGGTGCACACTGCGCCAACTCTCGCGAACAGCTGTCAAACATCCCAAATAGATTCTCAATTCAGTCGTTCCGACTCGGCATAAGAATGTAGCTCCCTTCCATTAGTTAAAAAAAAAAACTCATACAAACGAATCGTTGGCCGAAGCTAGTTTAAGGGTCAACTATTTTTTTTAAATACTTCTCCCGGGAAAGGGAGAACGCCTCATCAGCGCCCCGAGATGCTTGCAGATGTATGCTAGTTCTGCACTTAAATTGGTGCAAATTGTACTCTTCTGGAAATATATCCCCAGGAAGCGAGTTCCAAAATTTGCTTGTCCTGTAACAGAATGAGTCTTGGAAAATGTATGTCCTCGCGGTTGTCAAGTGTACTGTATGGTCATGAGCATTAGCTGCCTGTCTTGCGCCCAAAAGTTGCATTTCGAGGGATAATACATATCTTTGAGTTACTCGGAACATCTACCATGGAAGTACCTTTAGAACACCCAAAGGGCAGCGACTTGTCTTCCGTGCACCAACGGTTGTAGATTCGATGTGAGGGTCTCCAATAAGTCGAACTGCTCGTCTCTGTATGTCTCTGTAGGTTAAGTGAATGTTTTGGGGCCTAGCTGCATATATGGAAAGAATATTCCAGAACTGGTCTAACCTGTGCTTTGTAGAGAAGGAGAAGTTGCTTAGGGCTAAAGTAACTCTTTGCTCTAAATAGGTAGCTCAACTTAGCGGACGCCGATCTTGCGATATAGGATATGTAGTCCTGCCATGTGATTTCTGAATTCACTGTGACTCATAGAAGGTGCATTGAGCCCTTGGGATGGATTAGATGGTCATCCACTTGGATCTAAGGAACCGATGATGCATTTTTCCTAGAAAATGTTGTGAGCTGTGTCTTGTTTGCATTAAATACAACCAAGTTATCTTTTCCCCACTTCAAGATTTTGTTCAGATCACCATTTAGAGAACTAATTTGTTCACATCTCTGACTGTGTGATGTAGCCGCATTTACAGGCCCACTGTTCGGTCATCAGCAAAGCTGTAGATATAATTATTTGTCGATCTAAACAAATCGTTGATGTAGAGAAGTAATAGAGTTGGAGAAAGAATAGATCCTTGGGGCACTCCTGCATTTATAGCAAACGAATTAGATGATACACCAACTACAACAACTTCGATCGATCTTACCAGAAGAAAATTTTGCATCCATCCGCAGAGTAGTTGTGGTAATCCATAAGACGCTTACTTGCCTAAGTCTATGCCAGACTCGGTCTCCAGTGGAACGAGGGCTCCGAAATCAGTATTGCCACCGCTTATCGGTGGCCTTCTAACATAGTTACTATCCTTCTCTATTTATTTTCTTGCTATGACGTTGCCTCATGTATCTACTACCGCAATATCCCCTTTTGAGCTTTTGTTTTCCTATTCACTTATGTACATGTGATCTACTTATTCTCTTTTCAGATGATATCAACCCTCTCAGATGGATGGCGATTCGAGCAATTGATCAATGTTGGCATGCAATACCCCAACTATGGTCCATTCGAAAATAATGAATACCTTTGTGTTGTTTCGAAGGATTGTGTAACACCAGCCGGTCGTGAATTGGAATTAAATGATAGAGCTAAAGTTCTTCAACAGAAAGGCTCTAGAATGTAAGACATGACTATAATTATGATTAATTTCCTTCGTTTTTATTTAAATTGTAGGTTAATTTAACGAACAAAAATTAACAAACTGAAACAATAATGAAAGTATTTTCTAAATTATCTTTTCTATATGAATATTTCGAAAGCGTGATTAAAAAAAACAAAACAAAAACCATTTCTTATCCCGACTTACAAACGGGCGTGTACTTTTATATTTTATTTTTTTCATTTTAGTTTTGTATCTTTGTTTTCGCGGCACTTAGATTATGCAAGTAAATATATAATTAAAAGAACTCAAAAGCGGAATTGAATAACACATCCCACTCCCCACCGACCAAAGTAAAAAAAAAAATAATAATTTCGTTGACGGTGGGCGATTAGAGTATAAATTAAAAATAATTACCTTAACAAAATGATATACCGTAATAAACAATAAAAATAAGTAAATATATTTAATAGGGAAAAATAAGCTATAATTACAATACAACAACATAAAAACGCTATAACAATTAGACAAGTGAAAAGGACGCACAAATCGACGTATTCTTGTGTTTAACACCATACCCTCATGAATTCGCATCTTCTTGTTAAACGGATTAGCCGATCATTCATAAGATATACCACAAATACTTCATGGAAATAAAGCATACATAAATTCATTTAGACATGCATACATAAATCAGCAGGAACATTGTAGTGTCATTCCATAACTACTCATAATGGTGAGGTTTGTGTTTTCGTCGTTCATTTGAGAATTTTCAACAAATTTTTTTTTTTTTTAATTTTAGTCAGCAATATATTTGGTTCTTACAAATGCTATTTGTATTCACCTGGACAGTTAGTTTAGAGTCGCGCACCATTAGGTCAGATCATTTTGATTGTTGAGAATGTATTTCGTATAATGAAAGATGTATTCTTCCTCATCTTAACCTCCTTCCTTAAATAATTTTTAAGCTAAGGTCTTGCGATCAGCTACTCAGAGTTTTGCAAAAAAAAAAAACCGAGTGCTTTATTATGTTTGTTAACAAAAAAATTATATCAGTCTCCCAACACTCTGTGAACGTAGTTATTAGTTTGTGGCCTTTTCCATGGTATATGAGGCTCATCCTTCACAGTTGGGAGTTGTCCGTCTATCATGGCAGTTGCCTGGCACGCACAACGTTAGCGTGCGTTTATTGGTGTTTAATGTAGATATTTTTGAGCAAGCAATTATTTTTAAAGTTGAGAATGTTTTGTACAGTGTGTGAAATACAATAAGAAATGGAGGAGATGTGGCCCGATTGTGTGTTGTTTGGAGTTGAGTAGTTGTTGTAGTAAAGCACATTTATTTGTAAAAAATGTTAATGCATCGACCAAATGGAACATAATGTCAAGCGTTAAGCAGTACATTGTTCCCACGGCTCCATGCTCAGGCAAGTTTATCTTTGTACCTTTCTTTAGTTATTGAGGTGTGCAGCTTTTTTTTAAAATCTATTATTCAATTGCTTCCTTATTACTATGGCGGAAAATACGATGGCACTGATGCACACAGTGATTAACAGCGAAAACTCTTTGATGTTCCTTATGCTTGCACATTTTACAAGATCGATCGCCTATACCAAGCAAATTACAAAACAATCATGCAGCTCTTTTCTTCATCTCAGACACATAAGACATCCTTAATTGTAGTTGTTATTTCAAAATTCTCTGCATTCACCATCTTTATAACACACGTGCCCTTTCCTTTTGTATTTAACCGTCTGCCATCCCCAACAAGCACTTTTTTCGTAAAGCCGTGATAGGAGTAACAGCATCGCCGCACTCCAGCGATCGGAAAGTTCTTCAAATGCTACCAAACGCTCAAACAGATTTCTTATTTTGATTAAATGCATCTCCATATTATCGCCTTCTTCCACACGCAGACTACACACTTTATTATTTCCGTAATGATTCTTTTTTTATTTCTATGCGCCCTCAAAGTTGTTGCTTTACAATCAAGCTGGAGTTGGCTTTGCTCCACCGATAATGCAATGATTGTGGGTCGGTCCTTGTTATCCTTGGTATTTCATCCATACTGATGGTACTGGGTCTGGCGTGACAACAACACTGGATACGCCACAAGCAGCATTTCAATTTTATATTTCCATATAAAATAATTATCACTGCTCAGCTTCTGTATGGAAAATCATGACTCTTGTCAAATTTTGTTACCCTTACTATATTATGAGCTGTGTTTATGGATTGGGCTCATAATTTTTAGGAAGAGTTTAATAAAAACGCAGCAGATGTAATACGAACAATTATTATAATAGTATGTCTGTATAGCGAAAAATAGAAGGATTAATTATAAAATTTTTGGAGACATGTACCTACTCTATTTGAGAAAGGAAGAATCGGAAGAAGAAAAACTTCGAACGATGGCATCAGAACGATCACAGATGTTTTTTTGATAGCGTTCACCGTAGTTTGTATACAACATAAAGGACCTAAGCTAAGTTATCAGTCTTTTGTTCACTGTTTGTTCCAATTCTTACCTTATAGTCAGTTATCATAATAGGCCCACTTGTGGCTGGGATTCATTACACCTACAGTCGGTGGAAGGACTACTACTAAATTAATAATAATAATTACTGGCTAAAATAATAAGATTGCGAATAGAAGCAGCCGAAATAAAATTTCTTCGCTGGGGTGATTAGCTAATCGTATAAGGAACTCCAGAATACGTGAGGTACTCAATGTCGGTCAGCTATTTCTTCGAAAGCGTCGGTCCATGCTTCGGTTGTTTAGTCACCTTAAATGCATGCTCCCAACTCGGAATTGTAGACGAGCTATAGAATAAGTGCTATCAGGCAGACGTCTCAACATCTCTCCTCTGCCCTTATGGGAATTGCCCCTGATGATTTAGAGTCGGTCGCTCATGTAATAAATATGCTAGGTTAGGTTAACTGGTTGGTAGAGTAGGGTGAACCCTACTGTAGACAGCGATGACCTGTCAAACTGTAGAAGTTTGATGGTTCGGCCACTATCATACTCTGGCCAAAGCTTCCGTGATACTTCACAGGTCGTTAGTTCTAGTTAGTGTGGTTCTCATCGTACAGGTTGTCCCTATACATGCTAGTCTTTGTATTTTTGTCATTGATTTGAGATTGGTCGCCTTGCCTGCGGCTTGCAACCAGACCACGCTGCCATATGTGAGTATTGGCCGCACGATTGTCGTGTACATCCACAGGATTATTTTGGTGTTTGGTGCCCATCTCCTGCCAAAGATGCGGCTGCATGCGTAGAAAGTGTTAGCTGCTTTCTTCACTCTTTCATTGACATTCGGTTTCCAATTAAGTTTCCTATCGTGGATAATTTCTAGATATTTTGCCCTATCTGTCACCTTTAGAGGTATTCCCTCAAGAGTTGGTGGCTCGTATTTTGGTATAATTATTTTGTTTGTGAACAGAACAAGCTCAGTTTTCTGGGAATTAACTCCAAGGCCACATTCTTTTGTTCAGGTACTGAGTATTTTTAGTGAGCTTCCTAGCAAGTAGCTTATGTTCTCTTTGGTTTCCACCCCTTTGCCTTTGATATAGGCATGTTGAGCGGAGATCGCATTGTCATCTAGTTGACTGCGTATAAAGACGTTCATTAGTTTTTCAAAGGTTTTTAAGACGAATGATGTCAGGCTTATTGGCCTAAAATCTTTGGCAGTTGAGTGGCTGGCTTTCCCCGCTTTCGGGATGAAGACGACCTTCACGTCTCACCATGCTTTAGGAATGTAGCCGCATTCCAGACTGCGACTAAAAAGTATTTTTAGGACCGACGTAAGGACGGTCTTAGCTTTCTGGAGCATGATTGGAAATTATGGTATCTAGACCGCTTTGTCTGATTCGTGGCACAACCTGGAAAATGAGTCTGTAGTAGTAAGAGTCTTTTCGCAGTATTGTGTCCTAGTTCCATTATTGTCTTTAAGATATTCGGGAACTGCGGAATCTGCACAAGATTTTTCGAAGTCAGCTACTTCTAAGTACGCTAACATGATTGATTTCGAGCTAAGCCCAAGTTGTATATACGCAACTATATACCGCCAATCGACTATATAGTATTTGCGACTCATTTTCTTAGCATACAGAACATGAATTTGCAACTTCTCTGCAAAATTCTACGCAAAAGCAACGCTTAAACAAAGCTTACAAAAGCAACCAGGCTGTGGGCTTACTTACAGAAACTCTTGGTGTCGTATGTCTGGCGAAGATTCTCAAAAATAATCGAATCGCACTGACTGATTTGGCATTCGTATTTGTTTTTCCTTAGCATATCAAAGATCGCTTTGTCTTATGATTATTAGTGTAAAGGTTTCTCTCTTGAATGACTTTGCCATAGAAGTAGCTAGCAAACAGCTGAAAAAGATCCAGAATCAGCTATAAAAAAAGCCTTTATCAACAACTGCCATGTAATTGTATAAACAAATCATAATTTTCATACGACTTAAACCATTCAATTGTGTTTATTGTTTTTAACTGTTTTCTTTGTTTTTTTTACAGTCTTGGAATTTGAACATTAACAAAATGTTATTCAAAATATTTTTTTTTGTAACTCTACACAAACACAAATATACGAGTTTACGTTATTATATCATTAGTATATGTTTTGCTAATAAAACAAACAAAAAATTAAACAACAATTAATACTGATTTCTATATCTAGGTAAGATTGATGTATAAGTACACTTTGTATCTAATTAATATGATGTGTTAGGCGATAATGTTTTAAATTTTTGTTCTTATAATTTAAACTTTTGTTATCGTGTTCGATAAGTTGTATTGTAACTCACACTTAAACAACATATATAGTGACTATTTAACAACAACAACAAATCATCAAAACATTAAGCAAATATTTTATGAATACATTATATTATAATTTGGTAAGGTGGACAAAGTATATTGTACTCTGCTTTACTATTTTTACTACTATAATACTACCCTCGTAAAGAAAAGGCATTTTTTTTTATAAATTACAGGAATAATAATAATATTATAAAATAACAACTACTTATATATAGTTAAGAATTGTTAATGTTTCACACAAATACAAGAAATAAAAATAAAATGTTTATACGAAAAAAAAACGGATTACAGAAAACTAAAATCCATTACTATGTAAACGTAAACGATAATGTATTGTATTTAGGCAACCACCAGTTCATTCACTCTCCCATCCACATGAAAAACATATACTCACTTCACTTACACCAGCACATAAACTCACATCTACAAAACATCAACACTAATATGTAAGAACTTACGTAAAACTATTTAAAAACATTAAAAATAAATTATAGAAGTGGTACGAATACGATTTGTTAAATGTGAATGAAAAATTATAAGAAATAAGAAAAATAGCGAAATATAACATATAACAAAAAAAAATCAATTAGTGTTAACATTAATAAAAGTGAATAAAACAATTTAAACCTATAACAATCGAACCTGGTGCTCCAAGCTTTCGATCATTCGCCGCTGATTGAAATATGTTGTGTCGCTAGCGTTGTCTTTCTTTTAACCATCGCGATATAACCACTGATTAAAACAATTTAAAAAAATATACAAAACCAAATTAAAATAATTATATTATACACACAACTTTTTCCTACGAACTTAACCCTAAAAAAAAATTTAAAAATTGAAGCCAATTTCCCTAAAAAATTAAAAAAAAAAAAGAAATGAACATGAACATTGAACAGTAGTTTACGAGCTTGTAAAACAAAAAAAAAAGTGAAATAAATAAATGAAGATTTTCTAAAAAAAAAAAAACTAAAATGAGAATAACTTTTATTTTTTCATTCGATTTCCTTTTACTTTCTACTACTATCGTGGAATCCGCGGGAAACCTCACCTTATCGACATGTTTTTGGAAATGGTAGTTTCACTGCCTTTTATTTTTCAATAAAACCTTGTGTAGAGCAAAACGCTTTCTGCAGCGACTTATTAAAAGTGCGGCCGATCGACATCACTTCCCCCACTCATTCGTCGGAGGCAAATTTTGACCCCTATCGTGGAATCCGTCGGAATTGAGTTTTACTTCACCTATTCGATTCCCTTTCACCTTCTACTGCTATCGTGAAATCCGCCGGAAAAGTTTCCTTATCGACACGTTTTTGGAAAAGGTATTTTCAATGTCAAACGGCTGTCTTTCAGTTGTCAATACAAAAGCGGTGTTCTCAGAGAAGAATACGAGAGAGGTTAAGATGAGCGGTGAATGATTTCATGCAACTTCCGGATGAAATGTGTTTTTAGAAAGGTTATTTTTTTATTTCAATAAAGTTTAATATTGCACAGATTTATTAGAAATGTTTGGCTTAATAAAGCAGCCTTTTAATATATATACATATTTTCTTAAATAAATGCTCACGACGTGCAGCAAAAAAACCTTTGAAATCCGCAATGATTTTGATGCGGCTGAGAAATGTAATTTACTTCGATTTGATCGTTTTCAACGATACAGTGAAACTCATTCTCATTACCCACACGCGAAACTGTTCACCGTGCGGATTTGACGATACCAACATATTTTTTTTCGTGAATGATTCCCCCGCGGATTCCACGATAGGGGTGATTACATAAGTTTGCGACTATCCATACGTACCCATTCATTATCCGCCATTATCGTAAGTGACTTTGCAAAAGTTGTGTAGCTTTTCTTGTCGTTCAGCGTGTTAGCGGATAAAAAAAAAACATTTTCAAATACTGAACACTTCCATCTGCCAAAGCCTGAATACATTCACTAATTGTCAAAAGTTTCATTTCTTGAAAGTGCATTTTGTGGCACTTTAATAATTCTTTTACAGAAACAAAATATTTCCAATATCTTTTAAAGATTAAAGACAACCAAATAAATTAAAAAACATGACAGTGGACGAACAGAAACTATCCTATCGAAATAAAATTATTCTTGCTCCTATGGTAAGAGTTGGCACACTGCCCATGAGGTTACTAGCCATAGAACATGGTGCCGATATTGTTTACTCCGAAGAATTAATTGATTTAAAAATGATCAAGGCCAAAAGAAGGATCAATGGTAAAACATATTGTATAAAATACAAACTTTTATTTACATAATTGTGTATTTACTTACCAGCCGTGTTGGGTACCATTGATTTTGTTGATCCTTCTGATGGCAGTATCATCTTTAGAACATGCGAAAAGGAGAAAAGCAAAGTCGTTCTGCAATTGGGCACCAGTGATCCAGAAAGAGCGCTTCAAGTTGGCAAATTGGTTGAGAACGATGTCGCTGGATTGGACATTAACATGGGCTGTCCCAAAGAATTCTCAATTAAGGGTGGAATGGGTGTTGCATTGCTCGCCAAACCTGAGAAAGCTATCGAAATACTGCGCACTCTTGTGAATAGTCTTACTATTCCAGTCACATGTAAAATAAGGTTTGTATTTTTCATCTGACTGCTGCATAGATGTTCCATTAAGTTTTTATTTTTAGAATCCTGCCAACAGTAGATGAGACAATAAATTTGGTGAAAAAATTCGCTGCTACTGGAATTGCAGCGATAGGTATTCATGCGCGCAAAAGGGATGAACGGCCACAACATCAACCTCATCCAGGTGGGTAATTGTTGACGAGAGTCGGTCTTTTTATCATTTAGTAGGAATATTATTTCACAGATGTTTTAAGAGAAGTCGCCAAAGCTGTTGACATACCAATTATTGCAAATGGAGGATCCAGGGAAATAGACACCTATAGGGATATTTTCAAGTTCAGGGACTCTTGCGGTGTGGACAGCATTATGGTTGCACGCGCTGCACAATTAAATGTCACCATATTCCGTAAAAATGGTAATGAATCAACTCATACGCTGGGCAAATTCAAATGTTGATTGAAATCATTATAATTTTTAGGTTTACTGCCAATTCATGAAGTGATAAAGCAATACCTTCGGCTGTGTGTTGACTATGACAACCCGCCGTCGAACACAAAATATTGTGTTCAAAGTATGCTGAAAGAATTACAGGAAACTCCACTGGGAAAACGG
Source organism: Cheilosia soror (assembly GCA_949372485.1). Classification (NCBI taxonomy): domain Eukaryota; kingdom Metazoa; phylum Arthropoda; class Insecta; order Diptera; family Syrphidae; genus Cheilosia; species Cheilosia soror. The sequence continues at coordinate 77,762,118 of OX443563.1, forward strand.
TTTCTCCTTTGTCAGACACTACATCAAATTTGGTGAGATATCTATCAGACTTAAGTTGAATCTTGTCGTAGACCATTTACACTATGCACCAGCATAGTGTTTATCCCTTGTATTAATGTTCCTATCATCCCTGACAACTAATTCTGCCTTGTTTTTCGACCCATAGAGTAACAAATGATTTGCGTGGCCGCACCATGATAAATTCATAACTTTTGAACGTTCTCTTTTAGTGAATTGTGGGACCTGGGCGATTATTGCTATAACAAACAACTGGAATACCAAGAAAAAGGTAACTTTGGCCGACGTGAAGTCACACCTGGTGTCATTCCCGGTGACGAGAATCTAAATGAACCCCAAATTAAGAAACACAAATCGGAAAACGACACAATAGTAAACCCTCCTGGTCTAGTCGAGCACAACATTGCATTTTTTCGAGTCAACTACCCCGAAGGTAATGCCCATTAAGATGATCTTTTCCCACCGAATTATACTCACCATCATTTCAGATACAAAAATGCCAAAAAGCGTTCTCTACACGTATGCTGTGAAAAATTCAAAGGCTATAGCCAAATACGAAACACAACGAATAGACAAGCTATTCCGTTCGATATGCACATTCGATGGGAAGAAATATGCCAGCACCTTCTGGGAAAAGAATAAAAAGTACGCCGAACAGGGTTCAGCAATTGTATGTCTTCTGCATCTGGGCCTGATTGAGCAAAGTGAACTAATAAAAAATGGCAGCATATTGAGATGACGAACTTTTATAGTTTATCTTCTTCTTCTTCAATAAAACATTCATTAAAACATCTAAATATTATTTCTTTCGGTGACTGCGTGAGGAAGGGGTGTATCTAATTTAATTGGCCTGCTATTCCTGTACGTGATGCATACCTCTATGGAAGTTTGGGGGTACTCCAGTTGGCGGTGGTGGTGGCATTATCTCTGTATCCTCTCGGTATCTATGTTTTTCAATGAACATGAGCAGACCCTCCTTTGTGACTGGCCACCTGATACTTTCACAAACGGCTGTGGAAAAAAATCCAATATATTAGAAAACTGACAAACGCAGGCTTGCTTTAAGTTTACATTTTGCTGTGTTATAACTGTTTGGATGAGTTTTGTCAGTTCGCTCGCGCAAAAATTTCCATTGGCCATCTTTAATTGTGCATTCGATAATCTTGCCGTCTAGGTCTTTTATTGTTTTTGTGTATTTCATTTTGTCAAAGTGTACATTGTCCATTCCTCCCACGAAAAGCAAGCCGACTTTTGTTGGAAGCACTCTGTGTGTGAGAATAGAAATTGTAATGCAAGAACAAACCGATATATATACTTTTTTTAATAACGTACCCCACACCACCCTCGACAACAATCTTTAGTCTGAAATCAACGGAATTGAGGCTTATTGGTTTCCATTTTAATATATCTGCACAAACTCCAGCTGTGTAGGGCTGAAACGATGAAATTGGGTTAGTAGTACAACAATAAGACGTGTCGAAGCAAAACGCTTTAAGGTGCTATCTTTTTGTCAAGCTAGATTTTGGAGTTAGCCCAACGTCTGAATTTGAAATCTTCTCATTCTCTGAATCTTCAAGTCTTCAACATCAGATCCTCATTCGCGAATGAAGCATATTAAAGGTCGGGCGTGCTGCAATTTGGCTGGCTATATACCTAATCTAATCCTCAACTTTCGCATGATTTCCATTAGACGCCAATGGTTTAGAAATTAAATGCTAGAACCTACTTACCTCATTTTTGGGCTGAAAGATAAGTCCATCGGGTTCATGGGGAAGACATCTGGTGAATTTGGGATCCAATAGCGATGCTGTTTTGGTGATATCCCAAAAGTCCTTTTGGCGCACACTGAAAGACTGCGATTCCCTCTTGATGATTCCCTCTGCTATAGCCGCGTACCGAGGATCTGTAAGAATGCACTTTAAGACACACTGGTACAGAGAGTCCCACAGAAACTCACCTATAATTTCACACTTAATGCATTTCAATCGTTCTTCGAATGATCTTGCGCCAATGTTTGTATTATTGACTTGGATGACGTCGTATACCAAGTAACGCGGTATACATTGATTTTCCACTTTGTCAATTACCATTTCCTGAAAATATAAGCAGATGAGCGACTATCTACAGTTTCCATCAAAAGACGCGTTACCCCATCCAACAGTGTGTCAAAGATATGATCTTTTAGATTGTCGCGTTGCGGAAACGTCACATTGTGCACTTGAAAACAGGAAAGATTCCGATCGAAAAAGTAAACTTCATCCACTTTGTTGATAAGCATCATGTAGCGAGTACCGTCAGCCTTCCACGATACTCTGTATGGCTTCTCTTGGAGGTACTTCAAATTCTGCCTGTCCATGGACACTGGCTGCGCACCGGGAAAGCCTGAAGTCTTCCAGCTGCACATATCTTGCACCTTCTGTTGTAGTTCACCCAAGCGAGGTTCATCGGTCACCAAAATTACACCAGAGACACCAGTCATAAATTTTGCATCTTTAACGATCATCTCTCGTCTCCGCTTCTTTTTTGAATTGGAAGGCTTGTCTGCATTGTCTTGAGTGCCATTTTCTATTGCAGTCACGTTATTTGTTTCTAGATTTTCTTCATACTGCCGTTTCTGCGAACCGTGGCCGTCAGAGTCGTCGGATTCAAAGCACCAATCAGGCAAGGCGGGTGCTTGTGGAGCGTCTTCCTCATCCTCATACCGTCGGAAAAGTTCATTGATGTAGTCTTGCTTATAAATTCCAGGTGGACGGGCGTGAGAAAAGGCCGAGAGAGCTGCCTGTACCGAACAATCCAGTCTTTCCACCATATACGAGACAATCAGGAAGCCTATGTTAAGTGATAAGTATTTCAAGCCTAAAACAGACATTTTTGCATCTCTCACCTGTTCTGTTGAATCCATGTGTACAATGAACGGCAACCATATCGAAGGGACGGTCATTTATGAAGTTATCTACGATTTCTATGAACGAACGTGCCTGTTCTACTGACGGTGTTTCACCATGACCACGGCACTGTAATTTTACATATTGTGTACCCTTGCTCTCTATTACCTCCCGATCGTAAAAGCGTTTGGTATTGGTCAAATCGATCCACAGGCCCAATTTTAGCTAAGATGCGTTAAACAAAGGAAGCACACTAAACTTTGTCCTTGGGAATTTCACTAATAGCTTACCTTCAAAGTCTTGACATAACCGAATATCATTTCTGGTGGAAACATACAGTCCAGAGGCATTTGGTCCTTGAATTGATTGCTTAGTGGAGTCTTGAATGCTATGAACTTGTCCGCAATAATGCTTTCACTCTTTCGGGGACAGTGCAGCCACCGATTTGGAATCGGTCCAGGGCCTCGGTGGTTGGACATATTGGCTACGGTTATAATTTATTGTTGCTGAGTTAGACGAAAAAAATATTTATGCACACATTTCTTGGAGAAAACAAATGCCACGCAGCTAGAGTCAAAAATTACCAGATTGTGTATGAGGATAAGTTGATCTGCAGGAAAACGAAAAAGAAATTTCAACGCCAAACAAAACCACCACCAGTGAGGGGAAATTGTGGACGATTTTGACCAATTTTGACGTTACGTATTTTCCCAGGCTGTCAGTCACGGTGACATGAGTGAGCGTTCAGCCGTTTATAAGGTGAGTTTAATAAAAATTCGTACAGCGGAAGGTAATGCAGTGCGATTTCCTTCAATTAAGGTAATAGCGCAATGTTCTATGTACTTCGAAAGGAGGAAGCAGAACCAACATTTTATATTTATGTAGCATTTATATTTAGGTACATTATTCTCGGAAAATAACACCAGCCTTCTTACAAATATTGACAAATATTATTACTAGAGAAATGTGTCCAATAATAGTGCAGTTTCCTGAAAAGCTTTTCAATTCAGCTGCTGACATACAATAGGGCCGTTTTATTGCACATCTATCTCAGTGAAGTAAAGTAGAATCTTTAGCACGCAATTACAAGAACTACACACTGCTTGACACTTTCGAGTCCCGCATAGTTGTTATAATTGCGTGCTGAAGATTCTATTTTACTTTACTTCACTGAGATAGATTGCCAATAAAAAATGCCTACTTTAAGGTTCCCTCAACGATTTGTTTTTTTTTTTTTTTTTTTATTACAGAAACTGCGGTTAAGATTGATGGTTTCTACAAATTAAACATTTACAGCCATATTTATAAACGTGTCGTAGAGTGTGCTAAACTTTACGCACCCTTTAAAATGTGCTTATGCAGAAAAATGTGATTAATTAACTATTGTCGAATTTAAGCAAAGTATTTTTAAGGCCGCGTAAATTAAACACAAAAATTTGTGTTTAGAGGCTGTGTAGAGTTCGGGTAAATTCGTTTTTCTCTGCGAATGTCATTTTCAAGGTGGAATCATGAGAATTAATGGTCATTGACCAAGTAAATGGTTATCCGACGCAACCTTTTAGAAACATTTAAGGAAATCTAATAAATATGTACCGCTATGGAAATTGATTGCCATAGACGTACGAAATTCCATAACAACGTCCTTGCAAAATTGTTTCATTTAAAAATAAATTCTTAATAAATAAATAAATTCTTAATTTATTTTTTTTTTGGTTTTGCACAAATGGAAAAGAACATTAAGCATGTGATGCCAAAGGGCTGGGCCTGATTTGCCTTCAAATGAAAGTCGTGCCGGGCGAGACAGGTAGATTTATAGGTTAGTTGAGAGAAGAAGGGTACACCGAAAATAACTTCTCTTCTCTACTCAGTTAAAATCGACCAGTCTCGCCCGACATGACTTTCATGAGAAGGCATGTACGGTACGCTCCAGCCCAAACACAATACGATATTCTGCCTTACCCATCTTAATATCCGGATACATTCAGCGACATCTTCAATTTAAATTAAGAACTTAAAGTTAGAAATCGATCCAAACGCGTTTGCTACATAGGTTTGTGTATGAGGTGACGATCTTGTAGTGTTCAACTGTACATACTTATTAATTGTGGAAAAAAATAGGAACAGGCAAAAAAACTTTCCTGAAATAATTGAAAACAAGATACAAGTACAGCTCACGTACTTCGAAACACGTGCTTTTCACCCCTATGCAGAAAAAGACTACACAACTAACAGTGTTATAATATATTTCGTTAAAAAATGTTAAACTCAATAATAGGCGAAAACGTTTGCGATAAAAAAAAACAGTCTCCACAAAGTGTATTCAAATCTACACTAACTATCGAACTCATAGACAGGCATTCCCTCGGCATCCCAGGTGTTTTTGCATTTCTTAAATGCACATACCAAATACAGTGCTGCAAACAAAAAAATCAATTTTAAATTTGCCATGACTGTGCGTGAGACGCAAACTTACTAGCTGCTTCCCATTCGGACTTAGACAGAGTTCCGTATGGTTTAGAATTGTAATTAGTTGCACTAGCCACTTTCCTTACATGGGCGTACTCATTGTCATCCTTCGAAGCCTTCTGTGTAAAGTACGATTCCAAAGCTTGCATTCTCTCAAGAAGAGATCTACCTGTATGTGGGGAGATTTTGTTAAATATGATTTAATTTAAACATCATTTGTACTTACCCTCTTCTAATGACTCTTTAAAATATTCGGCGAAACTGCTTTTACGCTCCAGCTGCAAGCCATGCTTTTTGCATAGCTTCACCAGCGTTGGGAAATGCACTAAAAATTCTGGGCAATCGACCACACCCTCCAAATGAAACTGATATTTTGCCCCAAACAACGGTGGTCTCTCCGTGTCACACATAAACTCAATCTTATACAAGTCATTGCCAAATGACCGTCCATTATCGGACTCTCTTAAGCGGCGCATAATCTCATATGCGTTCGGCATCGTTGCAATAAAGTATCCACCCGGCTGCAGGCATTCGGCTGCATTACGCACCATACAATCGGCTTGAGTTAGTGACTCAAATGAGTAATGAAACGAAAACTGACAACTAACCAGATGAAGCTTAAGCGAAGGATCCTTGTACCGCTCCCTTAATCGCACCAATGTCGAGTCACAGGCAAAAAACTCTGCAGAGAACCGCGTACCCATTTTATTATTCCTATTCATTAGACCATCATAGCGTGATTTGCATTGTTCCACACTAACCTCGGCTATATCGGTACAGATTAAATGCGTTATTCCACCTTTTTCCCACTTAAAGAGGTCACCACCTTTTCCGCAACACATGTCCAGCACACGAATTGGATCGCCCAATTTCTGTGTGTTTTTGATTTTGTTCAAGTATTCGTTGATTAACATACTTTTCATCCAGTTATTGAAGTTACGCATGTAAAGTATCCGAGACTTGTTACGCTCGCCAAGTCCAGCTTCTTTCAGTTTATTGTAATGGGAGGCAACTACCTTGGAGTGCTCGGTTCCATGAATAGGTTCTTGTGCGATAGCATTATCTTCTTGCGATTCGATTGTGTCTACTGCTTCCGAATCACTCATTGTTAGTTTTATTTATTGCATACACTTAAAAAAAAAAACTTTAAGAAACTAAACTACAATCACGGACTATAAAAAAAAGATTAATAATTAAAGGAAGAAATTCCTAACTTTCGTGTTGACATTTGGCAAAAGAAATTGACAACTGTAAATTAATTCAGAAATATTTGGAAAATGGTGATGGCTGTCGATAACACAGTGCATTCACAATAGATAATAGGCCTATCGAATAATCATAAGTATATTGTGGGTCACAATAGATAATTTTATATGGAAAAATTCGCCACTGCGCTAATAAAAATGACACCGCACTGTGAAAATAAACTGAAAATGTTCACTCTTTAAAAGTCCAAGAAGAAGAATTTTTGATGGCTACTCAATATTTACATAGTAAAACACGCAATGCGTTCAATTTGCAATAAATGTTTCAGTTTTGTCTTGTTTCGTGTTTTTACGGATGCATTTTCCTGATAGCTATTCAAACAAAGTCAAATGTTCGCTTCAGTCAAAACTTAAATTATTATACGAAATTAGCCAACGATATCCGTGGCAATTACATATAATTGATGTTTTGTTAAAAACAGATTAAAAAAAAAAAATATTTGGCGCAACCAAGCGTGTAGGCGTCCTAGGCTTAACTTCTCACAACCCTTCGTTTGTGTGAGTTCTTATTTTTGTAACGAATGAAAGATTAGTTTTAAAAAAATTAATTTATACAACCTGTTATTATGACAAATATACTATCACTTACAATCGGCCTGTCTCGGTTGACAAGACTTTCATAGGAAGGCCTGTATGTCCATGTACTTTGATAGTACGATAATGAGGAAGCATAACATACATGACACCACCTCTGGAAACCGACTTAGGGTAATTGATTTTCCTGCGGGCTGTAGCAATAGCACATGTTTTTCTCACCTCAATGGGCCTCAGCACACGAGATGATTTCTGCCGGCAGAACAAATTATATATTTATGAACCCCTTTTCATTATGTAGTATTATTTACACAATTGATATTTTATTTTGAAAGTTGTGTATGTGTATGTGTTATTTTTTATGCCTTGTTCATCCGCTTAAACTCGGCAGAACATTTTATTCCGTTTTTTCCCCTCACTTCAGTCCCCTCGCCTACAAAATCGGTTTTATGCCGTCAGAATTAATCTCGTGTGCGGAGGCCCAATATTCCAAAAGAAACATGGCTGTCAATATCAAGGCACTTTTATACTATATTGTAGACGTCTTTTTATGGCCATCTCGTTCAGTTGATTACATAAACATTAAGCTACACGTCATATTTTGTATATCATTATTGAATAAAAAAAAATTGGTACCTATTGCTTACGTTAGTTTATATATTAGCATTGTAACATTAGGTAAATTTAGTTTGCGTTTAAAATGTCGAACTTAATGCTGTTTAGATTATAGATGAATAAGAGTATGCATTAAGAGCCGCTGTACATATATTCTGTTTAAATGACAACTTCCACCCTGTATCAGGTGGTTGAATTGATGAAGTGAGTGAAGTGACAAGTGGTGAACCATTGCCGAAAATTCATAGTCGTTGTTTTGGTTTGCAAAAACCCCCATTTTAAATCAATTTCACCTATAAAAACAACACATATCATGTGATTATCACTGCCAAACAAAACCCACAGTACTAATATCCATAAAATAATTGGTTCGAACAAAGTGAAAACAATTTATTACCTCCTATCAACCAATTCAAGAATATCCCATTAACCATCGCAAACCATATCAACGCATATCACCGCATACAAAAGTACTTAGAAAAATCGTCTACAACACTCTTGGAAATTTCATGCCACACCAGCAATAATCAACGCCAGTCGTCGCATTGCAAAGGACTTAAAAATTTTCTCTACTCCAACAACTTCGTAATCGGCGTCGGACGAAATCGACTTTGTCTTTTTCTGCGATTTGTGCGGTACAGACGTGTGTTTCGATATTAAAAATCCATTTGGACTTAGAAAATTTTTCACAAGTTTCCTCATATACAATCACACGACTGGAATAAAAGGGCAAATATGAGTGTTGAAATTGCCGAGGCTTCTGCAGATCCCCACGCAGTAAGTAGAAAATATAATTATTCTAATTGTTTGAAAACCCACTCCTTCGTGTTTTATAATTTCAATAAAATGTGAAAAAATTAAGTTGAATATTCACAAGACCTGAAAATGGCGACAAAGACGACCAAGTTCCACCACGTCGTCGTCGTTCGTAGTCGACGTTCATTTTGTTCTCTGTTTAGCGAAGGCAATAAGCAAACCACGCGAAGTTTTTTTTATTCCCCTTAGGTTTTATATTTTTCTCCGTTTAATAGATTTTTTGTGCATATTTTTTGAATTTTCAAAGTCAATTTGTAAAAAAAAGGAAAAATGGGTTTTTCATGGCGATTGCAGTGGGAAAGAGAAAATTCGTCGTCGTTACCTCGCATTTATATAATTTTCCTATGTGCATTGAGGTTTTCCTTTCGACAGAGAATTAAATTAAAAAGATAAAAAAAAAAAAGGAAAAAAAAAGAACAATTGTGTACAAGGTAGGAGTGAGTTGAATGGTCTTATAATTTCGATGAGAATGTGGACGAGACCCTTTTTACACCATCGTGGTCGTACCCATACGTCGCAATTGGGGAGATTTTGTACATTGTCTCTATTTGCCCACATTTTGTAATTAAATGAACATTCATACTCTGGCGAATTTAGGTTATTTTCATGTTTTTAGGTTGAAATTTGATAGTCAAATCAATTTTCACTTTCTCATCATATGTATCAGATAGTGGGTGAAGCCCACGTGTGGATCATTCTCTCATGCATCAACAAAATTATGTATATAGTTTCTATTTATACATAGCTGATAACAATACTTTGGGAAAATTAAAGGTTTTTTTTTTCTTCTGGTAGATCACTAGGTAGGTTACAACCTGCTGATGAACAAATTTCACAACTTGGTTGTGGAAACATTTTTCATCAAAATGCAAATTTTGCGCAGAATCTACCGACATTCGCCAAAGATGTACTTACTACTTTAGTATAGTACCTACATCCAGTTACAGTGCAACCTCAGTAAGTCGAGTTGCCAATCGTTTGAGGTTTTGATTCAAGTTAAATCTGCCATGACGTTATAAAAAAGGAGAATTTAAGCGATTGAGGTTAACAGCGTATGCCGGTTACCATAAAAAATAACATGAATTATGTACACATTATGTATCAATCTTTTGTGGTTCGCACCATGTTACAGTTTATTTATAAATAAACACTTCCCAAAATTAAATTGTCAAGCAAACATTTTGGTAGACTTGTTTAGATACACGTGGAATGCCTCGTGCTTATGTGATCGCAGTGTAAGCTTATTGTTTTTTCTTTTTTTTTTGTAATAGATTCAGCAATGCGAATATGTTTTATATTTTTAAAGGAGGTTTTTTAAATAAATCTGATTCAATGTGCATATAATATGTACCTATTTTGAATTCCGTGAACGTATAGCTCGTTCACGGATGCGGCGATTCGGCCCCACGCTTAGGTACATCGAATTCAGACTAAACAAAATTAAATAAATCAAAAGAGGCAATGTTATAAGCACAGGGGGGACAGGGATTTCCTATCCTTCCGCATTATCTTCTCGATTTTTGATTCGTTGAAGGACGGCCATAGCATTCTTGTGGTATTACAAGTGTTTAAGGTGGCCCATCTTGCATTCGCCTCTCTTGTGGCTTTTCTCCCTGCTTCAAGCTTGAGTGTGCAAGGCGGGATGTGCACAGAGGGATCAGCTTTTTCTAAAACAGCTGTCGAATCTTGTCTCGCTAATTCGTCTGCTTTCTCATTGCCTGGAATGCCTTCATGTCCCGAAACCCAGGAGAGCGATACCTTGTGCTGTGTACCAAGTACACCTCACAAGCTTCAATTTTATTTCTGGTGCAGTTATGGCTTTTATTACTGCCTGGCTGTTGATAAAGAAGGTAATACCTTCAGGTGGTATTGCCCACGGGCTCACTGCCAGGACCTCTGCTTGGAAAACGCTGGTATGGTCGGTGAGGCGTATCGATTTTAATTCAGAGAAGACACCTGACCCTACCCCAGTGTCCATTTCTGATCCGTCTGTGAATACGGCTATGGTGTGCTAAGTACGAGTCCGACTCTCCATTCTTCCCTTCTGGGATAGGCGCTAGAGAAGTGTCTTGTAAACTCTATGTAAGGCGTGATGTAGTCGGTGACAGGTACATACATGCCTTAAATATTTCAAATTCCATTTTACCATTCTAGCGGACACAGGTTGAGGATAGCCTCAAGTCCTGCGGTTGGAGTTGTCCGCATCGCACTGGTGGTGCCGATGCACACTAGTCTTTGAACCTTCGTTAACGCTTTTAGGTAAGTGGCTTTATTGGTTGCCGGCCACCATACGAGACCATAGGTCAGTATAGGTCTTACTATAGCCGTGTACATCCAGAGCTTAATTTTGGGACATGGTCCCCAGGTTTTCCCAAAGATTCTGCTGCAGGAATAAAAGGCTATTGTGGCTTTTTTGATTCTTTCATTGGTTTTCAATTTCCAGTTTAGTTTTTTGTCTAGTATAAGTCCCAGGTACTTTGCGCTCTCAGAGATCCGGGTGTGCCGCCAATATGGGGGTTAGACTGTTTCGGTTACCCTACGGATTTGCTTTCGCCGAAGACCAACCAGCGATACCAATCAGTAGGGTGGTATGCTTCAATCAAGCTCTTCCGCTCAGCACCAGGTTTGTAAAAAAAAGGGGGGGGGGGCATACTGCACCAATGCAGAATCGTATTTATGTAGTCTGTTTCAAATCACTGCAAAATTTAAAGCGGCGCAGAGAGAGTAGCGAATAATTTTTTTATTTCACACCTGATCTCTCTCATTAGACATAATCTCCATTGGCTCTGCATTGCTTCCATTTGCATTTTTGGCCACTTTCATACGTTTCAGATATAAATACTCATCATAAGCGAATAGTTCGCCGTCGGAAACATCTACCCGATCCAATTTATGACATTGGTGGTTTCCAAGTACTGTGTCTGTAACCATTGAACTTCAACCACTTATTATGTATAGTACTATAATCATTAGAGTACCATTATAGTACTGAAACAAAATTCTAGCACGGTTTTCGTTTTTGACTCTATACGTAGAAGTTAAAAACTTCTGTATAAAGCAACTTAGCCCGAACTCGCTTGCTAAAACAAAACATACATAAATGTTTTTCTTAATTTTTAGGAAAATAAACCACAAAATGGGGGGGACGCCAACGGCGAATTGAATGGCGTAACTAACGGTCATAGCCATAGCAGCAGTAAACATAAATCCTCCAGCAAGGACAAATACAGAGATAAGGATCGTGACCACAAGAGCTCGAAGAGCAGCAGTAGTCGGTAAGTCTAGCTTTATGAACATTATAAATGTTAGATCGGTAACGATGAATATGTTTTACAGCGATAAGGAGTCTTCTGATAAAAAACACAGTTCATCGTCAAGTAGCAAAGACAAGCATCGAGACAAGGACCGAGAGAAGGATAAGCAGCGCGACAAAGATCGCAGTGATAAACACAAGTCCTCTTCATCGTCGCACAAGTCTTCGTCCCGCGACAAGGACAAGGAGCGCGAAAAAGATCGCCAAAAGGACAAGCTTAAAGAAAAGAGTCGCGACGATAAAGACAAGGAACGCGAAAAGAATGGCGAAAGAGAGAAAGACAAGAAGGATCGCGAACGAAACGGAGATAAAGAAAAAGACAAGGATAAGGATCGTCGCAAAGATCACAAGAGTAGCTCGAACGATAAGTCTCGCTCCTCCGATAAAGATCGCTCAGATCGCCACAAGAGCTCATCGTCAAGTTCCAAGAATAAACATTCCAGCAGCAGTTCATCGTCAAAACATCGAGACAGCAAGAGTCATCACTCGAGCAATAAAGATCGTACCATTAAAGAAGAAAAGTCCAACCTAATTGAGAATGGTGATGAGAAGCCTAATTTTAAGACGGAAATAGACCATGTAAAGATGGATACGTCTAATAACGATTACGGGGATTCATGCACCGGATTTGAGAAGTCCTCTGCTAAGGAGGGCTTTGAAGTGAAACCCTCTGTTAAGGTGGAGCACACCTTTAACATGTCCCAAGCAAGCTCCTGTGACTATTCGATGTCACAGTTTAAGAACGATGAGCCTTCGTTTGTAATTAAAGAAGAGGCCTCAGACACTGAGGCGAACTTCAGCAGTCAGACTTTCGAACAAAGCATTGACCCTTTGATGGATAATGCAAACGCTTCACTGTCCATGCATAATTCTACGGCAATAAAAATGGAAGAAGATGAAGACGATGACGATGAAGATGATGTGCCTTTGGCTAAACGCAAGGCTGCCCCAGCCGCTATCGAAGAAAGCGATGAAGATGTTCCACTGATTAGTAGAAAGAAGCAAAAAACCTCAAAAAAGGAAAAGGAGAAGAAAGTCGAAAAGAAGAAGGCAAAAAAAAACAAGCGAGAACTCAAGGAAGACATAGAGGAATATGATGAAAAGCCGCTCAAAAAGAAAGTTAAAAAGGTAAAAAAACAAAGACTAATTCATGTTGAGCGTTAAAGAGAATAACTTTTTTTTATCATTTGATAGGAGCCCACAAAAACCACCACCACCACTACGCCTCCCACCAAGAAAAGGGGTAAGGCACAGCAAGAGGAACCAGAGGTTTGGCGTTGGTAAGTAATTGTATTTTCATAGTCTAGGACAATCAAATTGGCGTGATATTGAAGAGAAGGTGAAGGTCAGGATTTTAAGATGCCTACGGTAAAACATTAATCAAATCCGTAACGCGGCCTAAGGTATGATTATATTCTTAAATTTTGTAGAAGAATGCCTTATTCAAAGGCTGTTAAACTATTCGTCGTGAGAAAAAGTAAAGACTTTTCATTATTTTACTGTTGAGTGCTTCGGCAAACTGGGAAAAGGAATATAACACATGTCATGATGGTATATCGGATATCTTGCTATGCATTTCCAATGAATTTTTTAGTGTGAATCAAATGTCATCGCAATTATTTCGTATGTGGTTTAAGCAACTGCCGGGAGTTCTTCTCAACTGTTCTGCGATATTTATTTTTCGGTCGACCCACTCTTCTGCCATCTTTCGTTAAAATGGTTTCCGTTGCATTAAAGTGTTTAGCTATGAAAATGCTGCCTTTTCGAAATGTTTTTCCTGTTCACTGGGGTTGGATGGTTCCTGACCTAGTCCTTTATGAAGCTGTGTGTTAGAATTGCGATTATGCAGGATTACACTTTTATATTCGTGTACACAAAAACAGAATTGACAAACGTTTGCAGCCTTCTTGTGACAGTGGCAGTGATCTTACAAAATGTTGCACCCATTACCGTCTCAGATTTGACTGGACAAGCAGCTTGTTGTTTAAACTAATGTCGTTTTTGGTTGGTCGTTTAGAACCGTCCGGAAGAACTCTGCGATTCTGAATTCAAATCAAGAAGCAAATTTCTCTTCTTTTCAGAAGAAGAACTGTCAGTTAAGTGCCAATCGAACGCTTTCGTAAGAGTTCGGATTGCTTCCGGACTGTTCTGGACGACCAATCGAAAACGGCAATAGCTTACAATTTCCATAGCCATCCCATGAAAAAGCATGTGTCAGACAAAAAATACACCCCATAGAATACTATCGATAGCAAGATATGAGCTGATCAACAGATAGAATACAATTTTTCATAGAATACTATTTTTAAGTCCTCAGGGAGCAATTCTCATAGAATGCTATATGGCATTCTTTGAAAAGTTGTTTGGGGAGACGCCGGGTTATTATGCATAAGCACTCAAATTCCTTTATTCCGAACAAAATTTGAAACTGGTTACTGAAGGCATAAATTCTTTTTCAATTCACTATTAAACAAATTATTTTTTTTAATTAAAAAAAAAAATTTCGATTGACTTTTATTGGTTATGGTATTGTAATAATAAAAAGTGGCATCACTGGTATTTATTTCTATCATCAGAAAATAGATGGGCACCACCACTGTCAGTTCATGTCATGCGCTGACATTCAAGGTTATGTGCATAAATGCCATGGTTTTGACGTTTTTAATTTTTTTTTTGCTTTTTTCGTAAATGGAGAATTTTGGGCGAATTCTTCCCAAGCTCTTGCAATTTCACCGTCGTTCTGTATTAACTAGTTTAATTGGTCATTATGAAACAAAAACGAGCGTGACTAATCAGGTGTACCATTACACAACCAACAAAAGTACACCAAAGAAGCGAAGAAAACGTCACACTAAGTACAATGTGTTGTTACCTCTTTTCAGGTGGGAAGAAGAGAAGCGCGCTGATGGCGTCAAATGGAACAGCCTGGAGCACAAAGGTCCAGTGTTTGCTCCAGAATACGAGCCACTGCCAAATAACGTGAAATTCTACTACGATGGCAAGGAAATGAAACTCAGCATTAATACAGAAGAGGCTGCGACATTCTATGCGAAGATGTTGAATCATGATTACGTGACCAAGAAACAGTTTAACGATAATTTCTTCAAGGACTTCCGTAAAGTAATGACAACGAAAGAGAGAGAGGTTATTAAGGACTTGAAAAAATGCAACTTTAATGACATGTTCCAATATTTCACTGCCGAATCGGAGAAACGCCGAAATTCCTCCAAAGAAGAAAAACTTGCAAGAAAAGAAGAAAACGATGCTCTGGTGAAGGAGTATGGTTTCTGTTTAATCGATGGACATAAGGAGCGTATTGGTAATTTTAGACTGGAACCGCCAAATCTGTTCCGCGGTCGTGGTGAACATCCCAAAATGGGTATGATTAAGCGTCGCATTGAAGCCGAAGATGTCTCGATTAATTGCTCCAAGAATAGTAAAATTCCAGAGCCTCCAAAAGGTCACAGGTGGAAGGATGTGCGTCATGATAACTCAGTCACTTGGCTGGCCTCATGGACAGAGAATGTCCAAGGTCAGGTCAAGTATATCATGTTAAATCCTTCATCGAAGCTCAAAGGTGAAAAGGATCATGTCAAGTATGAGACAGCCAGGCGTCTGGACAAGGAAATCGATAAGATTCGTTCAACATATCGCGATGAATGGAAATCCAAGGAGATGAGGGTGCGACAGAGAGCTGTCGCCTTGTATTTCATTGATAAGTTGGCTCTGAGAGCTGGTAACGAAAAGGACGAAGATCAAGCCGATACTGTTGGCTGTTGTTCGTTGCGTGTAGAACACGTTAGCCTGCACAAACAGTTGAACGGAAAGGAGAATGTTGTTGTGTTTGATTTCCCCGGTAAGGATTCCATTCGTTATTACAACGAAGTTGAGGTCGAGAAGAGGGTCTTCAAAAATTTGGAATTGTTCATGGAGAATAAGAAGGACGGCGACGATCTCTTTGATAGATTGAACACGCAAGTGTTGAATGAACATTTGAAGGAACTTATGGATGGTGAGTTGTTACATGTTGTTCGTGGTTCCAATCTAATAAAATAACTTTGTATTTGTTGTAGGTCTAACGGCAAAGGTATTCCGTACATACAACGCTTCAATAACATTGCAAAATCAATTGGATTTACTTACGGATGCCGATGCATCGATTCCAGAGAAACTTCTTGTTTACAATCGAGCCAATCGTGCGGTGGCAATTTTGTGTAACCATCAGCGTTCTGTGCCAAAGGGACATGCCAAGAGTATGGAGCAGTTGAAGGATAAGATTCGTCAGAAACGTGAACAAATAGAAGATGCCGATAGTGAATATATGGTGAGTGTTTTTTTTTTTTTTAACTCAATATATTGTTTTGTGTTAAAACATGATTTGTGTTATGAATCAAACTCATTCGCATGGTGCCGGTTGTATTTTATGAAGTACCAACTTTAGCTGAAAACAATTTAAAGAAATGCGAAGAAGGAATGTCATAGGCCATTTGTCGATCAGCGATCGTCGATTGCGTCGATTGATTTTAGCATTTTTTCACTTCCAAGAGAAAGCATCGACCAAACATCGACAAAACAAATCGACTGTGAAATCGACAAATATCAATCGCAATCGACAATAGCAATAGTACTAAAAATTACAATTAACGATCTACAGTTGTCGCTCAACGATCTATTTATCGACATTCACAATAGGGGCCACAGAAGTTTTGGTGATTCTGATAACCGATTTCTGAACTCCGAACCAAATTGCAAATTGATGGTACCGAGTGGTACACTTTTGCTCACATCAGGAAGCAGATTGGTGGAACATGATGGCAATAAACCTGACCCAATCAAAGAAGGATTCTAAACATGACGCGAGGATATGATCATTTCGAATATCAAATTCGTAAAACTGTCTATATTTATAAATACGTTATAAATGCTAATTGCTTGCCTGCTCTCGCGTTTAGTAACGATTTCCATTGTTTCTTGTTTTTTTTTTTAGGATTTGAAGAAAGCGGCCAGAAAGGGTTCGGTTAAGGAGAGAGTTATGGCTGACAAGAAACTCAAACAAATTGAACGACTAAAGGACCAACTTAAGAAATTAGAATTGCAAGAGACTGACAGAGATGAGAATAAGACCATTGCCTTGGGTACATCTAAATTAAATTATCTCGATCCTAGAATTTCAGTAGCATGGTAAGTTTCATTGTATTCAATGTCCGCGCTCAGCGATCATACATCAATTTTGCTTACAGGTGCAAAAAGTATGGTGTACCAATTGAGAAGATATTTAACAAAACTCAAAGAGAGAAATTCAATTGGGCGATTCACATGGCCGATGCGGATTACCGTTTCTAAAGTAATTTACTACACACCTAGCAGTATAAAATAATTAAAGCTATAGGAAAAAAACAAAAACAAAATATTTAATTATATTAAATAACTACAACAACGTATGCCACATAAAGTACGTTAATCATTATTATTATTATTATTTTTTGTTTTATTTAAATTAGGCATATCTCACCAGAAATCGACATACAATATAGTAGGGTTTTTACTTTGTTATTACATATAATTATATAATGTAAACACACAAACACACACCACACATACCCACACTCAACTAATCAAAATATTTATGAATAAATATTTTTTAATTAATAGTTTAGATATACAATACATATACATACATATATTTTAATATAACGTATCCTAAATTATAATTTTTAAGAACAAATGATGTAATTATTATTATAAAATATGTAGTTTTCTTCAGCAAACGATTTTTGAAACAAAAACAAAGAAATGATAAATAAAACCTTCCTTTAGTTAATTTAGGAAATTATGTAATAAAAGAACGAGCAAAAACAAAGGGTAGGATTGTGTGTTATATATTCTGTGCAATTAATAATTCAATTTTGAATGCATTATGTATTTGATTTATACTTTAAGTTTAGTTTGATTAATTAAAACAACAATATGTAAAATGACTAAAGCTGAATTTTCAACACTTAGGAAAATTTGCAAACAAAAATAATGTGTATATAAATATAGGCACGTATATACAATGAAAATTCAAATGAAAGTGTGTTTTTAACATAATGATAGAAGAAAGAAACTGAACACAAGCAAGAATTTAAATATTTTTTTTTTTTGTAATTAGAAACGAAAATACATACCTTATGTGAAAAAGTATCTCGCTAGTGTTTGTTCGAATATACATTGACACCTTGGTGATAATGATTAATCGAGAGCAAAGAATTATGTACACAAACAGCTCTCCTTTCAGCGTTTCTCCCTTCCGTCTAATAATTTCGAACGAAAAACTGGACAACACGAGAAAAGCTCAGATCCAAAGGAACTGCTATGTGTGTAGACGTACATAGGAGTTCCTGGGAGTTCCCTTACGAGAGTACTTTTATTTTTTAGGTTTTTGCAAAAGAATACGAATAAAAGATTTGTTTTATGATAGATTGAATGAATTTGTGTTTTATTGAATGTGAACACAGTAGAACCTCGAGAGATGAACGCTATGCAAATCATCTTTTGGATATATTTTTTACAGATGCGTATGGAACGGTGTAAGCAAAAGGGCGTGTTTTGAAGAGCTATACGAATTTTTAAAATCACCCCTATTCCCGTTGGCGTTTGTCGTATACGACTCATGTTTCGTGTCGTTATAAAACGATGTTCAGATTTTGTTTTAACTTTAGGTGGCAATTTTATTTCATTTTCTATGTGTTCACCATCATTTCTATTCATTTGTCTCAAAAAAGTTAAGAACACCGACTAAAAAACGAAGTGAAGTACGAGTCGTTTACGACAAACGCCAACGGGAATAGGGGTGAATATATCTAATTTCCAATGGACGGCGCGGCGTTAGGCAAAAGTGGCCAAGAATATAACGCAAAAAAAAAAAAATGCATAGCGCCCAAAAACAAACAACAAAATGGAAATAAAGTCCAAAAAGCATTGTGAAATTGGGTATAAATTATGCATTATGCAAAGTTTCTATGCGGTATGTTATGTACGAAACGTGTACTTAAACAAAAATTGCATACACACCAATTGCACCTACTCCAAATTCAACAGAGACCCCGAACAGGGGGTTGCAAGTTTAAGCATGGTCCCCATACATACTCCACTGTTTATGAATTTCCATTTATGTATTATTTTGGGCGGGATTGCTGGTCATAAAAACGAACCCTGAAAAGGAAATAGAGCCCAAAATTTGGAACAATTTTGCAACAACAAATGATCACCCTTATTGTCGTTGCAGTCCACGACTCTAAAAAAACGACGCTAATGTTTAGTATTGGCGACTAAAAATAGACGACTTCTGTCGCGGGTGAAATCGACAAATAATCACCCCAATCATGGAATCCGCCGGAGGGAATTGTTCGCGGAAAAGAATATTTTGGTATCGTCGAATCCGCAAATTGAACGGTTATTATGTCATATAGGTAGGTATATACATAATATTAACACATACTATTGGTAGGGTGTGGTTTTTTCTCCAGATTTCTGTTCACTTTTCGGATTCGACGATACCAAAATATTCTTTTCCGCGAACAATTCCCTCCGGCGGATTCCATGATTGGGGTGAATATGGTCTGAAATCTCAAAGAATTTTGTATTGTATTTTTCCACGATCTTCGTCGGTATTGCGCTAGACGTTTCGTGACGCCGGACGTTTGTCGTCGATAGTTTTGCGGACGATTCGACTGTGTGATGAAGTGTGATGTTGATCAACTAGATGTAGTACGAGGTCATTCAACAATTGAATGAGTTGGTCAACTAGGTGTACGGCAGGGGCTTATTCCCAAATGCGGATTGGTATTTTTGTATTTCCAAAAGCTGTCAAAAGCGATAGCTATTCAGTTGACGGATTGCTGGCGGATTTATTGCCAGTAATCCTCACAAGAGCTATCGCTTTTGAATGGATCGAATCGCTTTTGGAAATATAAAAATACCAATCCGCCATGAAAAGCGATCCGCCGCGCATTTGGGAATAAAGGCCCCGACACATAGAATCCGTCACATCCGTTGCGGCAATGTATTTGACTGATAGGTTGATAGAACACAGTAGCTTATGGAACGTGACCCAGAGCAACGAACGTGCCGGACACAAACCAGTAAGAATAGACCGTCGACTCCTCCCACATAACGGACTTTGCCTACAAGCTGCCGGCGAGACCAGGATTTTTCATGTATTGGTGCTGTACAAAATCAAAGGGGCGCCATTAACGCACGCATACTTGAAAAATCCTGGTCGCATGGTATTGCATAGAAAAACATTGCCGCCATTAATTTTGACATTTACACGTACTCACAGACAGGGAAATTCTTTCCGGGGGGAATCGGGTAGGTGTACGGGAAGTCGGCGGTCTATTCTTACTGGTTTGTGGTGCCGGATGCGACGTATAAAGTAGGTTTACTTTCTACTTTTCTGTCCGTCGAACCGTTGACAGTTGGCAGAGCGTGAGAGTAAGCATTTTCATTGGTGGAAATATAAGATAATGAGAGAAACTGTCTCTCATATGTCGTCGGCTGTCAAGCCTTGCCCCCGGGGTTATTCAACAGTTGAGTGCATTGATAAACTGGGTGGACGGGGTCATTCAACAGTTGAGTAAGTTGATAAACTAGGTGTACGGGGCCCGCAACGCGTTCAATACAGAAGTGTTGAACTTTAATTGGAATTACGTTGCTCAACATGAACAACTTGGGTTTGTGCACTAGTGTACGAGCCTAAAAAAATTGTTTCTTCAACTGAAGAGTTGAATAAACCGTTGAATAAAATAAAATTGGTTGATGCGTTGGGCACTAAGTGGACGGGCAGCATTAGTCGTCAATTACAATGATCATAAATTCCTTGTAAAATAAATAAAAACAAAATTCAACTTTATTTAATTTTGTATTTCAATTTGGCATCTACTTAAATAATACCTAATACTTTTCTTTATTTATTTCTTAAAAATTACACATTTTTCGGGGACATTTTCTTTATTATTTAACAAAACATACTATAATTTTAATACTATGTATTCTCAATGATCGCTGCTGCTAAAAATTCTTTATGAATGCGTGTAATATAAAACGCAACATATGTATTCGCACATATATTAAATAATTTATGCATTTATAAAGTAAGAACCAAAATAATAATATTAACTAATTTGACTTAAAAGGCATAAGCTCTTATTCAATATTCAAACAAATGTTCAAATGTGTAACTAATTTAGAAGCTGTTTCGCGCATAAATAGTACATTAAAAAATAATAAAAAAAATATAAAACAATATTAACAAAAATATATTAAAAAATATACCTAATAAGATATAACCTGGAAAAATACTGCCTTCGTTGTTTTTTTTTATATCGAAGTCTTTTTGTATTGATAATCTGAAAGGGAATTAGGTAATAGGTATCCTTCCATAATCAGAGGGTTGGTAGGCGATTTTAATAATACATATAATGAATTTAATCGATCAGTGTGTTTCTTTTTAACAATCAAGATTCAAATTAAAAAAATAACTTGTCAATAATATAGTTAACGGTCAATATAAATTATAATGGAAACCATGGGGTTGTCATTATTATATAGAGTCCTATATTTTATGTGTTGTTTAGTGAAAATAAATTTCAATTTATTCCAAAATTTTTATATTATGGAAGTCCACCACGACCGTGAGCTTGCAGAATCGAGGTGCGGTTGTCTATTTAATTTTTTATAGGTACTAATACTATGTATTTATGTAGTAACACAAATTCCAACTATTCGCACTGACCGATCACAAAATAAGTAAACAATTGTCTACGGTCCCTTAATTCAAGAATAGAATGTATGTTACAAAAGACAATCTCATTCTTATTCAAGGTTATTCAAAGTTTTTTTTTTCTTGTTGTTTCTTATAATTTTAATTATTTGTTTTGTTTTCATAATCCTAACTTTAAGAGTTCTCCTGTGTTAACTTACATAGCTACATGTTTGTGTTTTTTTAGTTGTAATAATTTTTGAGCTTTTACAATTTGCTTTGAAAAATCTAGTTACGAATTGCAGCTTATGATTGGAAAATACCGATTTTACGCTAAAAATCATTTTTCATTAGAAAACTTAAATTATAAAATAAAACAAAAATTATTATGCATTTCAGGGATGTGATGCTACTTTAATATTAGTAGACAATTCTTTTTGTTAACTTTCTGTTTGTGATTTATTTTCCTCGATATATTTCAATGATTCTATCTTGATCGACGTATTCGAAGATATGTGGAGCATCCATTAGAATACCAACAGTTCCGGCTGTTGTTACAATAAAAAATATATATAATTGCAGACGATCAATGACCATTGCTACATATTTCCAATCTTCACGTGTCTGTAATGAAAATTAATTATTAAAACGATTCTTAGAACAAAAATGTCCCCCCATATTATAGAAGTCGGCGGAGATACTAAATTGTTTTATAAAATATAACAAATCATCTACACATACAAATACCTATTCAGTATTGACTTTTAAAAATCGATTTCCAATTTATTTGAATTCTATAATATAGGAGGTGATTATTTATACAAAATCTAACCTGTATGTAGAGATCTTCATTACGTAAGTGTTCAGCAATAAACTCGACAGCTTCTGTTGCTTTACTTGCTTCTGGAGAAAGAAGAATCGAGTCGGAGGATTCACTCTCTCGACGACAATCTCCAACTCCCAAGTCCCCACCACTGTTGATTTTTCGATTGATTTTGCAATTGGGGTGGTGCAGATCAGATAATTCCATAACCTCCATTTTTGATTGCTTACCACCAATGGCACTATAAAAGATAAAGGGTGTATTAAAATAAAGGTTCATTTAATATTTTATATTTTAATTTCATTTAAACATCTTTTTAATTATTTTCAAATACAATGGAAGGATAGGGATGGGTCTACGTTATTACATATTTAAAATGCATTAAGTCATAATGTTTATGTGTCATTTTGTATAATCGTTTATTTTACCATCTTACCTTATATGTTTTGGCAGCTCTGTTGGTGATCCATATGACGGGTGTGGATGTGATGGCATACTCATACCAGGCATTTCCATCATCCAACGTAAGCGTGTCTTTCGTGGACGCTTCATTAGTAAAAACGCTGGCAAATAATGCAAGAATACACTACGAATCCACATGGGCATTCGATGAGTTCTTGGTCCTCGGAAATTCCAATTGATAATAACCACAGTGACCAAGATTGAAACCGTATTCATAATGAATGTGAAAAGCAAATATTTAGCAATTAATGGCAGTACTAGCGATGTTGGCGGTAATATCTTCGACACGAGCAACAGGAACACAACCAGTGACAGTAAAATACTAATGCCAAGCGTTACCTGAAAAAAATTTCGATTAGGTTGTTATTTTTTCAATGTTCCTGTTACCTTCTTACCTTTTCTCCAGCTTCAGCAGGCAGATAGAAAACCAACACGCAAAGGAACGAAATGAGTACCGTTGGTAGAATCAAATTCACCGTGTAGAACAATGTCTTTCGCCGGATAATAATGTAGAACGTGATGTCGGTCTCTGTCGGGTGGCTACTATCGCCTTCGTAGACATTTAAATAGGCTGGCACTTCTATAATGTCCCAAGTGCCTGATTTCCAGTAATCGGACAAATCAACAAAGTTCTTATTATTGTACAAGGCCAACGAAACCTGATCCCCGTTAAAAGTCCACGATCCGAATTTCATGATACACGTTTGCTGATCAAACGGAAAGTATGTTACATCAATTGTGCAGGAACTCTGGTAAATTGCAGGTGGAACCCATAGAACCTCACCGGTTGGATAGATCAAGACGTTCGACTTGTATCGGACCTCGTAGTTACCATCAGCACTGGAAAGAGGAGACAGACATTTGTTAGGACACGTTTTTATTTTCTTACTGAAATACAAGTTTTTTTTAAGACTTACTTATTGAACAACACTATATCAGGCTTCCAGACTTTATCGGGTGGTAGTCGAAGTACCCCAATGCCACCATAGTCGGCTTCATCCCATTGCAGTTGATAGTCAAACCAAACCAAACGTAACCATACGTTTGACTTCATGATTTGATTCTTCTCGTTCTAAAAGAGAAATTTTTTATTATTATTATATAACTTTATTAAAACATAATTCAATTACATATTCAACCAAAAAAAAATATATATATATAGCTCTAGCTACCAGGGCTTTAGGCTAGAAGAAAAATGTAATTACCACTCGGACGATTTTTGTAAGAGGAGGAAAGGAAAACAAGTTCAAACGACATGGACATATAGAAACATGTTTAAGGGCGTATATGATTGGTCTTGTTTCTTTTTCCGCTAAAAGTTTTAGCGAAGTTGAGCAAGCATTTTCAGCTATTTTAAAAGAAAAAGCTTAGCTAAACTTTCTTTAAAAAAATCACTGGGCTATCCGACAAAAAAAACTAATGAAAAAGAACCTCGATATCCCCTAATGATTTAGCGGACTGAAGTTCAGTTTGAGTCATCCTTGGGTCCTCTCAAACTGAACTTCAGCGCGCACTCGATCGGTTTGTAGCTATTTGTGGTGAAGCTGAGATGAAAGTAAACGTGACCAAATCTGAAGTAATGGTCGTCTCCAGAACGCCTGTTCAATGCACTCTCCATGTTAGTGGAGTCCCATTGAAAGAGGTGGAGAAGTTTAAGTATCTCGGGGTCTTATTCACGAGTGATGGAAGGAGCAATACTGAGTTTTCCTGCGTAGTATTGGTCAAGCTGATCAATTTTGAGATAGCTAGGTCATTCTGTTATCAGGAGGACTGAACTTGGTGTCAAAGCTATGTTGTCAGTCTTTAATTCAGTATTTGTTCCAACTCTTACCTATGGTCATGAGGTTTGGGTATGGGTAATGACCGAACGAATAAGATCGCGGATACAAGCTGCAGAAATGAGATTTCTCCGCTGTATTGCTGGTGTGACCCGTACAGATAGCATTAGAAATATCAGAATACGTGAGGAACTCAATGTCGAGCAACTATTTCTCAGGACGGAGCGGTCCATGCTTCGGTGGTTTGGTCATGTCCCCGACCAGGATCCCACGATCCTATGGAATCCGTACCATCGGGAAGGCGTTCTCTAGGTAGACCCAGGATGAGATGGTTAAATAAAATTCATAATCTCTCCTCTACCCTGGGGATTGCCCTTGATGATTTGGAGTCGATGGCGGAGGTTCGAGAGATTTTCGGTCTACACTTATTTTTTTAATTAACCTCAAAATCGACCTGTTTCGCCTGAAATAACTTTCATGGGAATGGGAGTGCCTATGTGTCAATGTCCATTGTCCATGCTCTATGCACTTTTATGGCTATTTTGTATTCGGCCTGTTTTGTTGAATATAATATATCTCAGCAAAATAAGGTATGTAAGTAGAATTTTCAACACGCAATTACAACAACTATAGACTTAGCTTAACACTTTCGAGTTGTTGTACATAATTGCATGCTGAAAATTCTACTTTACTTGTAGACGTAGATGTCCAGCAAAATACGCCTACCTCCTACTCGTATTAACTTTTTTAATAGATCAAATTTTAAAGTGCACATAGAGCTATAAAGTCAGACGGAATTCAACATCCTCGATAGTATAGTGGTCAGTATCCCCGCCTGTCACGCGGGAGACCGGGGTTCAATTCCCCGTCGGGGAGATGTGAAGTTTTTTTTTTGTTTTTTTTTTTTAACGAAATTTATAGGTCGGGTCTCACTGATTGGGCAAAAATCAAAGGAAACCTGATTAACTTGGTTTCAATCCAAGGTCGAACACACAACATTTTAAAATGCACCTTCCTACTTATTTATTTAAATCTGATTCTCGGTAAGTGTTTTGAAAAGGAAATCAGCCAACCTATACCGTTGTCCGAAAGCTGAAATTTTGCACAGAGAAGGATATTTCGAAATTTAACCCTCAAAGGGGAAAAATGGGGGGGGGGGGGGGGCAAAGTTTGTGTTTGAAAATTTTTAGTTTTCATCCGATTGACTTCAAATGTTGCTTTGAGCCCGATTTATTGGCAATGGATCCCAAGGAGGCCTTTTTCATCAATTGGAAATTTTGTGCGTAGAATAAAGAAGTAACAAAGTTTTAGATCACTGATCTACTAACTGCTTCTTAGGTACTTTCATAGCAAGGTTTCATTCGCGATATTTGAATATAAAAGGGAAACTAACTGCGATTGTGAAGGAATCTCAAACGCGGTTAAACTTGTATTGAAGAACAGATTTATGGTTACGCTTACGACGTAGATAATCCTCGATCACGGATACGGTAGATCGAGCCCTGTTTCGAACGCTGTATAGGGCTAAACCTAGTGCCCACTAATGAATTGTGGTTTGAAGTCGATGTAAGTTTATGATGTTGGCAAAGCTGGGGCTGCTGTAAACTATTTTCGACCTATGTTCGCATGGTATAAATGGCAAGAGTCAGTATGGCCCAAGGGCGCATAGCTGAACATCAATCAACTTATATCAGCCATAAAGAAAAACAAAAAATTAAAGGCATTACAATATAGGGTTTCTTTTTCTTCTTGATAACTAGTACAATAGAAAATAGGCCTGTGTTCAAGGCTAAATCTACGATTACACGCCATTTTGTTGAGTCATTTAAACGGCGCTCTGACGTAAAAATCCCGTCATCGTCATTTGATTTTGGGACATAGTCATTTCGTGTGATCGCCATATTTTCAATGACGAATCGTAGCTTAAATGTCGCTCTAATGCGACATTTTTTCCTGAAGCCACAGCGCCATTTAAATGACTCAAAAAAATTGCCATGTAATTGTAGCTTAAGTGATGTAGGGTAAATGTGTCAACAGTGAATCAGTGCACACAGAGTGAATCACTCGCTCTCATAATGTCACTTTTTATTTTAAAATGGATCTGGAAAAGAGAAAAGAACACATTCTCACTTCCCCTCGCAACAATCCATAAAGGTGCTAGTACACGGTATGTAGCAAGCCACAAAGAGCGCACAAAGAGAGCTTGTATAGCCCGTCCCAAAGCAAAATAAAGATCCCAACATGCGCAGTAGCACTTTATTTAAGGTACATTTTTATCTCTTTTATCTCGCATGAAATTGTTAATGCTTTTCTCTACTTTATCACAAAGTATTCCGAAAATTCCATTTCAACCCTTTTTAATACATAGTGGGTTTCACGCTGTTATAATAAATTTACTCAGAAATCTGGCTTTCGTTACTAAACACATTCCTACTTTGAAGGTGCTAGTACACGATATGTAGCACGCCTCATATATATGTGGCTCTGACGTCAACAGAGAGTGCACAAAGAGAGCTTGTACACGGCATGTACCCATTGGAAACGTTCTCTGACGTCAAAATGACGCAAGAGCTGCGCAAGATTTTTTCACTTAAGTTGGGACGGGCTATACACGGTATGTACCTACCCATTGGGACCATACACCGACGTCAAAATTACGTCAGAGCCACATATATATGTGGCGTGCTACATACCGTGTACTAGCACTTTAAGTCTGCGCGATCGCATTGTCAAAGTGGGTTATCCTCGTATGTTTGTGTTTGCAGCATAGGCAAGTAATTTTTTTTTTGTGTGTATTGTAACTTCATTTGAGTTTAATATTTGTACTTTTGCTTATATAGACTTAATAATTTTTGTCGAGTTGTTTACTTTGATGAAATATTTTATAATTTAGGCCTAGTCCATGTAGCTGCTCATCAGACGCACGCTTTCGTCATTTGCATCTTGGTGTACGCTTGCAGCTTCCATATAAACAAACGAACCACTATCCACGAAGCGGCAAAGCAAGCTGCAAATGACGACAAGCGTATTTTGTCGCTCCGTGGACAGAGCTTCGTTTGTTTATATGCCAACTGCAAGGAAGCTGCAAGGCAAGCGTACACCAAGATGCAAATGATGAAAGCGTGCGTATGAAGTGCAGCTCCGTGGACAGTAGGCCTTATTGACATGTTTTTGTGAAATGTCAACATAGTACACAGTGAATCAGTTGAAAGTGGTACACAATGATTCAATGATTCTTATATCATATCTTATATTATCTTATTTTGTTTTTACACAGCTATTTGCTTTAATTTACCCCTAGGGCCTAGGCACACCTCCAGTTACTTTGGGCTTGGCTACCCCGAGACGATGAATGAACTCAGAACTTTTTGAGACATTTTATTAAGCATGAGTCATTTTATTTTATTATATTGTATTATTTTAGTTTTTATTCTTTTATTTATCCCTAAATAATATATGCATTAATATATTGAATATATGTATAATGAAAAAAACTTAAATTTTTACTGAAGAAATGGATTTTAAGTCCCTGTTTCACTGTGGACCATGCACTGATTCAGTGTGTACACCCCATTGTACACAGAGGATCACATCGGAAGGGTAATTTGAAATATTTTTATCACTATCTCAACATTAATAAAGCTTTGAGATTTTGTGCATAAATTAAAGATAAAACATTGAAAAAGCTGTGGAAAAAATGTCATGGCTATACTATTATAAATACGAGCTCAACGGCGCAAGAAGTAAAATCCACTGTGAACCTGCCTGAACACCTTTACCATATGTAAAATAAATAAATAAAATAAAAAACCTGCATTTGAATCAAGAGAAAACACAAGTACACATGCATGCACCTCATTATAATTAAAATCTCATCAAAATAACTCTAAGAAAGAAATCAAATAGTCCAAAAAGAAGAAAACCAAAAATTAGGGCACACCCTAATTTTACAAAAACACGAAATCAACGACAACGAATAATGATTTATAAGACGAATCTAATAAAAAACACTCTTACCACATTAATCAATTGGACAAACGCCAATCCAAAACGAACTCCAACTTTTTGTGTCATATTTTGTACGGGTCTAATCAATTTGTTATAACCTCGAAAGAGATCCCGAACCAAACGTTCCTCATCCTCCGATGCTCGAACTAAATTAAATAAATTATTTTTCACAATTAACTCTTTCTCCGTACAAATTTCAATTGCTAAATACAAACCTGCCGCTAGAGCAATAACGAGCAGGAAAACCCTTGTTAACCATTTTATCTGCTCCATCTTTTCAAATTCTAAATTTTTAATTATCTAATAACAAATCTTCATCTCATATTTCAACACATTTTCACTAAGTCTTCCAAACGAAGATGCAGCATCTTTTCGGGTATAGGATACGCCTAGTTTGAGTTTTCGGAAATACTTTTAGCAAACATTTTTATATGTTTTATAGATTTCGAAAATCTTCCGAAATTAAAAAGCAAAAATCGAAGAACTTAAATTAACATTTCGGATTAGGACTTTTTGGGTAATTAAAAGATACAGATGCAAATGAATTCGTCTTTTTTTCACATGGAAGAAAAGATACTACGGGATAGTCAGTGTACCAATTTGTTATGCTAAAGAAAATAAAATCGATTCCGAAAGCCTTCGGTAAGCCATGCGCATAGCTGGCACATCCTTAGGGATGCAATTCGTGGATAAAGGAGACAAACCCTTTTCTGTTTAGCAATTTCGTCTTTCGCGTTGTGTTTAAAGTTTTCTCTTTGGGGTGGTATTGTTTATTTTCATACTAGTAGCTTATCCTTGTGATTTTCGTCAACGACGGATGATAGTTTGAAATTGAGGTTGCATTATGTAGCTGTGGAGATGAAAAAGAGTACATGGTATGTGGGTATAAATGAAATGGATGATTGAAAATAAAATCTGGGTGGATATACGTAAATGTATATGGCTAGCTATATTATTTATCCTTTAATTCGATTCCTTTGGAGACATGTATGTAACAAATAGAGAATATTATGTTTGGACTAGTTTGGGTGGGCTAAACTTTAACACCTCACAAATAAAGAACAAGTTACTATGGCTTCTTCAGAGATGGTCAGTACAGTACCTTTATCTTATGGAATTAAAATTTATTTTCACTCCCCCATCTATAAGGTGCACACACAACAGTTTAGTGATCGTGCGAAAATTATAAATTCAGTTTCCCATAAGTTCTAGTTCCTTGGAGTTTGAAAGACACATAAGCAAGTATTTAGGGGAGAGCAGGAGACTTGAGTCACTTTTTGTTAAATAGTTCATACATTTTTTTTATTATTAAACACAACCGCCTCTTAAAGGCATTTTTTTATAGCTACATTTATATGTATATTTTAAGAAAAGCCTTATTAGCTTAAAATAAACGCAAGAGATTTTTGACAACTGACAAATGTTTCAAAACAGTTTTTCCGCTCAAGTCTCCAGGGAACACTTTTGAAAGTGTCATATCGCCCGCCGGGCTTTGAGTCACTTTTTTTGTGGGCTTTATGACAATATAGGAAGTGCATTAACGCCCCAAAATTAAATAATACCGGAAAGGTATGAAACCTGCAACCCCCCTGGGTTTACTGTCAGATGAAGGTTTGGGGTGTTATTTATTTTTTTGGGGCCTTGCGCCAAAGGGCGCATTGGGAGTGGGCGATACAAAAATGTGTGTCATAGGCATAGCGCCCCAGGGCGTTATGACATGTTCAAGACTTGAACATACTCCAATTTTACAAGCAAATCAATAAAACATAATTTAACGACTTTCAATCTGAATAGAATTAATTTTTATTATTTTTGTAGTATGTATTGTCAACAAACAAAAAGTTATAATGCTAAACAAAAAAAATTAAATAAATGTAAAAAGGTCAAAAATAAACTCACTCTAGAACAAAACAAAAATTAATAAATAACTAAATTTCTTTATAAATTACTATATCACTTATTTAGGCATTAAGCCACTGATTAACTTTACCTTTAGAAACTGTCTCAAGTCTTCCGTTCACCAAATACATCCAGCTTTTTATCTGCAGCAATTTTCGAGATATAGCTAAACGTTTTACCTCAAGATGTCACTGATTGCATTCGGATTTTAGGAATAGGATTACAATTTTTTTTTACTAAGGTCTGCTCAAATTGAGGCTCAAATCAACGCGAAAGTGGGAGTGGAAAATAAATAAATGGCGATGGCGGGATATTACACCGTTCCCGCGCGAAATTCGCTAAGATGATCATTTCAGTTAAAAAAGGCAGTACATGCATTAAGTCTGGTTGTATAGTTGAGTTTCCCTTTTACTCATGACTCGTGAGCATATGAAGGTTAAAAGATACATTATATCTACTCAAACTGACAACTGAACCAAAAACTTATCAGAATTTATTTTCAGTTTAATTAACTGAAAGCTCATTTAAATTTGAATCTGAAATGGAATGATCGTCTAAATGGGGTTTTAGCAGAAGGCCTGTTTTTTGGCAATTCATTTCAGTGAAGTAAAGTAAAGTAGAATTTTTAACACGCAATTACAACAACTATATAGAGTCTCGAAAGTGTCAAACAGTTTGTAGTTGTTGTAATTGCGTGTTAAAAATTCTACTTTACTTTACTTCACTGAAATGGATTGCCAATAAAACAGACCTAGAGTAATCTCACACTCAGCGAGACGTAAGATGTTTTGTCACTATCGACTAGGTAGACCGTATTTACACGCTACGATTTTTGTCGTACGACACTTCTTAATTCTCTTTTGGACACTGATGGTGCATTTATACGTTCAGTGTTTTTACTTAAGTGCCTTGATTGTCAAATTGTCTTTGTTTCCTTTATTTCTCATTCGTCGTTCTCATGGGCATAATTTGTAATCCCATGAACGACTTGGCGAACGACAGGCAAAAGGAAGACGTCATTGCATTGAAATAAAATTTGACGGGTAAAGGAATAGTAAAACCGAATACACAATCAAATTTTATGGGAGGTAAAGCCGAAGCGGACGCCAGTTTTTGGCGTCCGCACTTAACTCTATCAACGCAATATAAAATGACGATTTGTATCGCATTGCACCGCAGTCACAAACCAGTAAGAATAGACCGCCGACTTCCCGTACACCTACCCTACATAAAACGGAAACAAAAAGGGGTTCCGGTGAACAACGTTTCTGTAGTCATCTTGAAACGAAACTATGAACTATAACAAGTCATACTCGTCGTATGAGATCAGTAATTAAATTAGTTTTATTGAAGTTTTGTATTTTACCAATCTTTACCTAATTGTCAGTTCATTATTTTGTCTATAGGAAAGCTGAAATCCCGTAGGTCATCGCATCGTTATAAAAAGATCTGCCAGGCTTCTATTTAACTCTACACCGACATCAATAAGCAATCTCAATCCCTATAGAGTACAAAACTCCTCAATGAGGACAAAACATTTAAGAAAAATATACTCGCCAGTTAACATTCTTCAATTTACTTTTATTTTAACCAATAACGAGGGAAATGCTATACAAATCTTTATATCTGAGAAAAAAACTGTGTAATTGGTTTTGATTTAATCGCTGGCACTATGCTGTTTGGCGATCTCTTTACATTACTTGGCGACTTTATGCTTTTATTTAGTGCAGATCCTGTAGTAACTACTGTTACCATATCGGACCGATTCATACTTAATTGTAGATCTCTCGCATAGTGATAATCCAAATGCTCTGCCATAAGATCTCTGTGCATTAAACGGCCACATTTATCACAAGCCACCTGGGCCGATGTGGAAGGTTCATTCGACTGTGTTAATGGTTGCATAAACTTTTTTATATCCGAAATTGCGGCTTTCGGCGAATTCGGCTTCAGTTTTTTGTTTGCACTGTTAACTTTCTTTTGTGTGGAATTAATTGTAACTTTTGATTGGATCTCCTTACGGTATTCCTCCCTTTGCTGACGACTTAGTTCTTCGGCCATGTGTCGATCTTGGTGAGATTGAATGGTTTTCTCATCGTTTATAATTTTTTGACCACAGATTTCACACTTTGTGAAGAACTCCTCTCGCAGGTCAGGAGTAGCGAGTTCTGCGTAGGTTTCTGTAAACGAGGTAGTGTGCACATCGGGTGATTCAGCTTTTCTCTTAAGAGATATCGAAGGCAGTGCGATTGTCGGTCCTACTGTCAAAGTGGTATTCGCCGCCGGTAGAGAATTATCTTCGGGTGATAAATCGCCTAAAGTCTCCTCGCAATACAGTTTTTCTTCCTCTTTCGACATGGAAGCTTGCAGTGCGTGTTGCTCTTTGATTTTGTTAAGATGAGCAGCGAAGAAACTTTTTGGCGCTTCCTTTCTCTTAGGTTCCTCCGTAACAGATGTACTTGGGGTAGTTACTGGAGCCTTTCCCCTCTGGTTGGCAAATAATTTTTCCAGAAGATTTGACGGAGCTTTTGTGTGTTCTTCTGCAGTTAGACCTAAGCTTGAATTGGGAACTGGCACCTTATCCAGAACACTTGTCTTATTAGATGTACTGTCTGAATCCTTCGCTTCTTCTACCACAGGAAAAACTGCAGGCTCGTTCTTTTTCTGATTGGCAAACATCTGTTGCAGTGTATTCTTCCCTCCATTGTTAATGCTTTCAAACTTGCCAACACTGATGCCCAAAAACTTAATGGGATTGTTCAATGCAAGATCACTGCCTGGCTTGAAGAACTGATCAGTATTTCGCTTAAGTATCTCCAACGCAGATTTCTGTATCGATTTGGGCTTGTAGTTAGGTAGCGGAGAGCTCCTAGAACTGGATATGTCCTCAGAATTAATTTCTTGAATAAAACTCACAACCATTTGCTTTGCACGACGATTGTTCTCGCTCACGTCCTTTTCCAGTCGATCAGCAATTTCATTAGACAATTCGGTCAGCCAGTGATCGAGTGTCTTGAGGCCGGTAATAGAGTTTCTCCCGGGAAATTTTTTGCAGCAACCGATGCTTTTTGAATAGAAGCGAGGCGTTACCGCTTCCAAGTCAATTCCACGGCAGATCATATATACCCAGGAGCTGGCAAAGAGAATGGCATACAGAGGAAAGCATAATAAATAGGAAACAACTAGCTTACCCATTTTTTTCGTCCAGTTTTCTCTGCAAATCGGCTTCAGAGAATTTCAGCAAATCACCCAGATACTTAACTTTCAGTCGTTCACATATTTCTTCTCCAAATTTCGCACCCAGTCCCGTGATCTTATTCACAGGGAGTGTACGAAACAATGGTGCAATCTGAGACAATGGTAGGATAGTCTGCTTATTCGGTTTATTCATACCGCAGGCTAGTTTTGCTAGGATCTTGTTGTGTGCTATGCCTGCTGAGCATTCGTAGCTGGTTTCTCTCTTAACCGCAGCACGGATTTCACTGGCAATTGCAGCTCCGAGTAACAGCCGCAGATCGCTTTTTCTAACAGCAGGTGTATCGTCAGCATCATAAACGAGACTATATTCGTCATCGTCACATGGATGGCTAATCCTCGAAGTAATCTGACCAATATATTCACCAATGTTTTCATAGCCAACGGCATAGGTATTTAGCAATTTATCCGGTCCAAGAAGGAATGTGCCCTGAAAATTGTTACATCAGAACGAACTGAAAACTGTTACATTCATGACCACCTACAGCATTCATATTCTCCATTTTTTTGTTAACTTCTTCAGTAATGTCCAAGTATGCCTCATCCACACTAGCCCTCTCCAATATTGAAGTGAATTTTTGCAGAACATTGGCGACATCTTTACCAGCATCCCGATATTTTGTCAGATCAGCCTTTTCTCGGATGTTGGGCACTTTAGCCAGTATAATTTCAGGACACTGTTCCTTCGCCTCGTCCCCACGCATATGACGAGTGACACCCTTTGCCCTGGCTGCGTAATTTACTGCAATTATACTGAACGAATTTGTATATTAGGGTAGGTATTTCAAAACAATGTGAAATAGATTACCCTCCTCCACGCCAGGCATTGTATTGTACAACAGCAAGTGGTTTTCCCGCCAAAGTTGGATCCAATTTTTCTTCCACTTGGCAATAGAAACAGTCCATGTCCACAAGTAAAACAACGCGATCATATTTATTGGCAATGTTAATGAAGTTTCTTGTCGAGCTCATTTTAAATCTAAACTCTATATTCCATTTGTAAATTTACAAGAAAAACAAACAAATTTGCCAAACAAATTGAGAAATAAAAACAAACTACTGTCAAGAGTGTCAACAAATCTGACATGTGGTGAGTTCAAAAATAGACACTTGCGTTGCCAACTAGCTTATTCTATTCGTTATATTTGATAAAAGAGTGCAGAGGGGAAATACAATTTTTTAGTCTTTGATCGCCGAAAATTGTTTTAGGATACGGAATGTACTTTCGAAAGTACACATTTTCATTCCATCCTTGTGATTTGCAAGCTGGTTTTTAAACGGTTTCGTTTAGTTTTCATTCGTATATTTGTTTGTTGTATGCATTTTTGGTGTGATCACGTCATGTTCAGTAAATACATAGGTACATACTACAAATGTTTATACAGCAATAGAACTGTGAGACAATTTCCATAACATGGCATCATATTATTATGCCCACATACTTAAACTGATGTGAATTTTAATTTTGTAAAATCAACACTATTCCAATCATATTTATTCAAGCTTGATTTAGAAAGGCTAAATGTGCACTTATTAAATCGATATGAAAATAGCTGACTACGACAAATAATTCCAGTAGACTTATTGCCCGCGTTCCATTGACCGCTAGATGACTAGCGGCGTGCAAACTCCATATAAAAAAAACTTACATTTCAGCATTTGCGCTAGAGCTCTAACATTGTGAAATGTAATTTTTGTTTGTATGGAGTTTGGCATGCCGATAGACATCTAGCGGTCAATGGAATTCGGCCATTGAATCGATAAAAATCAAAATATATTCTCTACACGTTTTAAATATGAACACTTTAAAAAATTTGTTTTAAAATATTCAGAAAAGCTTTCATAAAATAGCAGCTCTCGTTCCGCAGTCGCGCAAATTGACAAAATTATTTTTTTCACCTATTTAATTTTGACAGCGCGATACGAAAGAATGAAAACGTAAACGATACCTTCTTGAATGTTATAATAACACTATGTGAGATTAGGCTTGTCCCCGTACTTCCTTTGTCAAACATACCAAACTACGTGCCGACACCGCAGTAAACTTCCCAATTAAAAATGGAATTGAAACGTATTAGTTTCCGCTTGCCATCTAGCGATCAGTGGAACACCAACAAAAATTGTACACATTCACAATTTTAAAAAATTATCAAATCGTCTTTATTTACATTTTTACAGTTGCGCACACTCAATAAAAAAATGATCACGACACACATATGTAATATGGAGCGTCATATGAAAATAAAATAACAAAAGGCAAACAAAAAAATATCTAAATAAATTAAAGTAAAATAATGCTAATAGTTTGGTACAAAACGTTTACTTTTAAGCACACATCATCAAACACTCGGCATCCTAGTGATTCATTTTGTTTTTAGCACTAATTACTGAAACGCTGCCAACTCTTCGTTCATCGTAAACAGGGATGGGATTGCCATCCTTGTTGCCAATTGTAGTTAAGGCTGAAAATGATCCCGCTGAACCATCGGCAAGTTCGTGGCCGAGTCTTCCAAGATAATGTAGCATTTGCTAAAGGAGGAAAATATAGAGTTTAATTAGTTTGTAAAACTGGAGCAAGATGAACTTACCTCATCGACACCGTTTTCATGTTGTAACAACATTGGTGCCAACTGATGATGCAGACGTTTAGTTTGAACAGATTCATTGATTGGCTCATTAAAAATGAGATACCTGATAATGGTCTAGTTGGATGATATAAAGGTTAAAATCGTTTACAAAGATACTTCCTGATATATTGCTTACCTGTGCAACAGAAGTGGTGATCTTAGATCCACCAGCGGCTCCAACTAACATTCTAACATTGCCCTGTTTGTCTAATATAATACTGGGACACATCGAAGACATGGGACGCTTCTTTGGCTTAATATAGTTTGCTGGTGATGCTGGGATGCCATAGCTGTTAATTGTACCCGGGGTAGAGAAATCATCCATTTCATCGTTGAGAATGATACCAGTCTGCATAGAGCGTACTTTAGAACCAAAGCTAAAATAATAGAAATATAAAAATCGTTTAGTGACTATTTGGTTATATTGTATAATAGGTAGCCTACTAGTTGTTGACAGTGCTGGTAACAGTGATAGCATCACCCTTCAAATCTAGCACAGCCATATTAGCGGTACCATGATCTTCCTGGTTGGAGAACTCCGCACCATAGTATTTATAATCTTGGAATGTCCTATCATGGAAGATCTTCTTACGAGTTTCTTCCGCAAACGAAGCATTTGTTATATCTTTGAAAACCTGTTCGATCTCTGGTTCGAAATGCATGTCACCGAGTTTGGTGCGTTGACCGTAGGCATGTTTGAAACTTTCTACAACTTGATGCCAATAAAGGTTGTGATTTTTGTGATCGTATCCACTCACAATGTTCAAGATGTACGCCAAAACGGCACCACTACTAGGCAGAGGGGTTGTGTAGAGAGTGTACTCATTGGACATCTTCACCACAACTGGAGGATCCCATGCAACACTGGAAGAGTAAATTAAATAATAACTAACTCGAAGGACCAAAGCAAAATGAAAATAAAATCTACCTGTATTGTTTCAAGTCTTCTTCGGTCATAATTCCACCCATCGCTTGTACATCCTCGGCTAGTTTTTTTCCAATCTCACCGCCAGCGTACATTGCACTCATTCCCTTTTCTGCAATTATTTCGAGGGTTTCTCCCAATTTTGGACGTGTCATGATGTCACCGGTCTCCCATACACTGCCCGTATGTGGGTTTACGAAAATCTCAGCCATAGATGGTTCGTTGATGATTCTCTGTTCGTATTGTTTCATTGCATTGTGCAAGTAGATGGACACAGTGTGGCCATTTTTACAGAGGTGAATAGTTGGCTGGAAAAGATCTTTCCACGGCAGTTTTCCATACTTTTGATGCAGACTCCAATAGCCGAGAATTTCACCGGGAACAGCAGCCGCAATTGCACCTAAAATCAAACGTTTATTTTACAGTTTAATCGCATTTTCAATTGGCTCTCATGTCTGCTAAAACTGCTCTGTCATTTTAAATACATATTATATTTTATTCCAACAATCCATGTACGTCATCGCAAAATAGGTCTACCAGAACCTTATCAGATTTCGGACGATGTCAATTTTATTTAAGCAACAACAAAAGCTTAACATTTATCAGAAACAGACGTTTAAAAACCAATTACTTGTCACACACACTCAAGTTGGGTTTTTCGTTTATTAGCACACATTATGCCCGAGGATTTAAGATAACAATCTTGTATTTCTATTATTATTTACAATAGAAATGTTATCACCTAGTCTACAAATGATGTATCATAATCTACAATCTATAAAGCGAATGCGTAGATCGACGTTTAGATACAGAACTTATGCATTCATAAATTTTAGTTCAAATTATAAATTATATATTTAGCAAACAAAGTCTGTTAGTATGGCGTATACGTAACATTTTACTCATGCCATGATTATTATGGGAAACAAATCTTTTATTATGATCGTTTCAATGGTATAGGATATTCTTAAGTTTTATTAACACACCGATAGTCAGGATGCAATGCTGAAAGTTTATTTTAAGACGCTATTGCGTAGCTTAAGCTCAATATACTCTTTCATAATGTACATATATACGAGCACAGTAAAAAAATCCCAGATTTTAAAGACAATATTCTGAATAATTATGGATGTGTTGAAATAATATGAGACTGGCGTCAATATTTTAAGAATATTTTGCTTTTATAACATTATTTTTTGTTTGCTATTTGGGGATGTGATTTTATCCGAACTCGACTGTATGTATTTTTTTATAACTGATTGTTTTATCTTAAGTTGGCTTTCAACATGCCCTGACAAATTTGACAGGTTGCTGTTATTAAAAAACATTATTGACAGATCATTCTGAAAGCGTTCGATTGGCACTCAACTGACAGTTCTTCTCCTGAAAAGAAGAGAAATTTCCTTCTGGATTTGAATTCAGAATCGCAGAGAGTTCTTCCAGACGGTTTTGGACGACCTTTATATTTGTTTTTACCCATACCTACATTTCCATGCAATATATTATTAGGTCCGTTTAACGTGGTCAGCCATAATGCACACTGATAAATGCATTTTCGTGGCTGCCAAAAACCGACGGAAATACCAGAAATTTAGCTTCATGTCGAGCACGAAAATATAACCCTGGGACCTGCCACTTTAAAAATGTAGCAATATAAAACACATTTCTGGTTATCTACATTTAAGTGTGCACCACAAAGCAATAGTTCACAAAATAAGAGTTCACCCAAATGAGAGCTACACATTACAGCAAAATCTAGAACTGAACTTGCACTCACTAAAGACCTAGGCTCAGCTCAGTGCTGAACTAGGGCGCCCCAGTGCTTACCTCAAACACAGGTTTTCATTGTCAGAGCGCACTCAGATATCCAACGCGTTAGGGGTAACCAAGTGGCAACTGCGCATTAGTGCGATTTAGCGTTTAACGTCAAACAAACCTATTGGAGTACCAAATGTTGTGAAATGTTTCAACGAGTCTGCTGTTTCTTTCTGTGTGTTTTTGCTTTAACAAAACATTATGATAAAAAATATTCAGCGTCACTTAAAAGTGAAGTGACATTTTGTTTGTCAATTCGGCTATTTTTAATTGTCACGCAAATTCATTGTCAGTCGTTAGACCTGTTTTTCTCTATATGGGGAAAAGCGCTGTTAGTCAATTGAATGACAGTTATTTTTTGCACTAACCAATTTTCTGAATTACCCACAAATACGTCATAAGTCAGTCAAACAAATTGACAAGTGGAATTTAGCTTTTTCCTATCTTTCACTAATAAAAGAGCTAATAAGTTATTTGTTGGCTGGCATTTTGAATACTCCTAAGTTTTTTACTTTATTGCTATCGCAGCTATGCGGTACTTACCAGTTATCACTTTATCGATATACATATCTTCAGTCGCAGCGAGTGGTGCTGATTCGCGTGCAATTATAGTTTCGATAGTTTTCGTTTCACGAGTATAAACCGTAGCAACAAAACCACCCCCTATTCCCATGCTATGTGGCAACATGACACCTTCGCACAGCAGCGTAGCAATAGCGGCATCAACAGCTGAGCCACCATCATCGAGCATAGAGCTAAAGTTAAAGGAGATAATATTATAATTTAAATTTGATAAAATCGAAAACGAAACGAATTCAAACGATCACTTCATAATGAATCACAATGAGACTTTAGCGCCGTCAAATAAATTAAACCTGCGAGTATTAATGGTCGTTCATAGAAGCTGTTGTGTAGCCGGTTGATAAACACATCGTTTATTAACACGGCGGGCAGAGGTAACTAGGTGATTGTTTAAACTCGTACGAATTCATATAGTAAATATATAGAGAGAATTGTCAGAAACAAACCTTCCAATTTCAGCACATCCTCTTCCATTTGATACTACTGCTCCTCGTGCTCCTACATTCGCACCTTTCAGACCAAAGACCAGACCAAGCGTTACACCGGTTACAACTAAAGCGGCGACTATAAGCCATATTACAACTTTTTTATTACAATTAAATCTGAAAACATATTAAAAAATACGTGTTATTATTAAATTGGTAATAATATGTATATGTACATATAATTTTAATATAAAAGTGACTTTCTATAAGCATGTCACTATGTTTTAAGTGTACCATCATCGTATTTATATAAATCTGGTACAAATAAATAGAAATTCAAAAGTGATTTAAGCATACCTACTCAAAAAGTCTCAATTAAGTGTTAATTTGTATCTATTTGTAACAATTTTTTCGTTATCTTGATATTTAATAGTGAGACTCAGTACAGTAGATACTATATTTGGGATGTACAGACAATGTAGTTTCCTAAATGTGTTCTTGGGTATCTGTTCTCGTCAATAATATTTACACCTGAAGTGTCTCCTCAAAGTTGAATTACATGTCAGAGATAAAGTTTTATCATTATTCTGTTTAAGTAATTTAGAATTCAGTGCTATTCATAATCGCAAAGAGAGAGAGAGAGAGAGAGAGAGAGTGTGCCTACCAACATTTCGAAAAAGATAATTATTTATGATTTAGTTGCAAAAATCGAACATACATAAATACAGCATATTAAGTCGCTGAATGTGGTTTTATAATCCACGAAGCATTTTTTCAATTCCAATTTTTGTTTACGAAAAAACTTGAACGATGGAAATAGAAAAAGTAGCTTTAGGTATCTTTACAATTTTGAAACAATAAATGATAATATTTATACAACGTCCTTGGAGTTGACATAATAAACCGTGCTATATTATACAATCAAGACAAATTCCTGTGATAAGAATTTGAACAATAATAATGAGCGAAATGGCGAAGATGCTGTTATAAAGTTAAGGATTGGAAAATTTGCAACAAGTTGTAGATATATTATGTATGTATCTCATATTTTATGATAAAGTTCATGACCTATGAAAATGCCTATCTTAATATTGGCTTCTATAAAGCCAACCAATAAAAAGAGCTGTTGATCAGACAGAAAAATACAGAAAGGTATAATGATGATTCCTTATATCAATTTAATAGTTGGCAGACATGTTTTTTAAAAGTGCAAAATATAACTCAGATTTGCTAGAAATTCTCTTGCATAACCATTCCCTTAATCAAAATACTTTTTTTTAAAGATTTTAATCAATCGGTAGTAATATTCATTTATTATTCGTGTTTATTTGACTTGTTTGCTTATTGATTTTTATTATAACAATGAACGATAACATAGCGTAGGTATCACCAATTACCAGTTTTAATGCGGTAATTTTCATAAACGATTTCACAATAAAGGAAGTGTCCAAGACATAAAGATTTCAAACTTTTCACAGCACTGAAATTCTGATTTGGTTGAATCGAAAACATTACTAAATTAATTTCATTCAAAAGCTTTGCAAATATTTTTTAGCTATTTAATTGGCAATTAATACAACCGACAGTTAACTTATATTATTATCATTCATCAATATTGCCGATAATGGACTAATGATAAAAGCCGATAATTTGATATCTTTGGATTGATTGGTTACATGGAAATTAGAAGAGGATTTTACTTTACGGCTAATTGGCTGAATATTTTGTACATATAATTACAGAAAGCTCCCCAGTAAATTAAATTTACTCAGGCCCGCATATGCAAAGCCATTTAAATTTAACATTAGGTATTAAACTGACTACTTTAATGTTGGTATTCATTCTTCGATTTATCGCAATTTTTGTTACTTATTCAAGTTTGATTCAAATTGTTTACAGAACATTTTTAACATTCTGTGTATTTGACAGGTCAAAATATCATTTGCACTAAATTATAATATGATAGCAGTATGCTCCATTTTGAGCCCTCTTCAAACTAGAACCGCTGTCATCCCATCAGTTGGACTTGGATTTTCTTTACTCTATACCATTACAGATGGGATCTGCTGAATAAAGAACAAAGCAGTCATTTTAAATCGCCGAATTCCAATGATGACAAAAAGGTGACAAAGGGTGTTGAACGATACAAGATTCATGATAAGATTGCACGGGATGAACTTGACTTGACACAATGGAATATTTGTTGAACGTTACTGAATTGTCTTCCATGTTTGACATTAACTTAAGCCCATGTAATTCTATAAAATTGACATAACCTGCTCAATATTCCACAGAATGATAATATTTTGTTATTTTTTTAATTACAAAGCAAATATTTGGAAAATTTAAACTCGCAAATTTGGGAAATTTATTGTTTTGTTCATTTGAACTGAATACCTGTTGGAATTTCATAAAATGTGTCGCCTAAGACAACAGGGACTCCATATTGACATTGAAGACAGTAGAACAAAGTGATAAAATTTTGCGAAGCGTATTACAGTTAATTTAATTGGGAAATATGTCACGAATCTTAAACTATTTGTTAACATTAAATTAAAGAAATTGGCACTTTTTCGAATATATTTTGTGGACAAATTGTACCAATCTAACCATTTGCAATGTGTTCGTATAGTGAAACACTACGAATAGGTTTTAATGCTATTTCCACATTTATTATACTGAATTTAAAGACAATCAAGTTATTCCTTAATTTCTATTTTATGTCAGTTACATATAAAAATTATTTTAATTTGTTTTCAATAAATGACACTGTCACATTTTTCACAACACACCAAACAATAGTATTTTAATTTCGAATTAAAAAGAGAAAATGTGTGAATTTTAAAAATTTGTTATGCACTATTGCAATTTAAGTGCCAATTATTTATATACTAATGACAAAATCAAAACAAAAAATAAATAAAATTCATATTTATAAAAAAATCACTCAACACGTCATAACTTGCATTAGTCGCAGCAAAATTAACCACAGATAATTATAGAATTACCGGCTTTTTAACACAAATCGACAATAAATTAAAAAAAAAAAGTTTAGCAACGGTGTCTTAATAACAAGTTATAATTATACCGCCACAATCACTAACGAACACAATAATTTACACACTTGAATTATGATAATTGTTTGTTTAGTTTGAATTTCTTAATCCAATGCTGCAATTAAACGTGCATAGAATTCAAATATAAATTTACACACTTATGAGGTAGGTAGGTACAAATCAAACTTACAGCATTTTAAATAATTT
The DNA here is from genome assembly GCA_949372485.1 of Cheilosia soror. Taxonomy (NCBI): domain Eukaryota; kingdom Metazoa; phylum Arthropoda; class Insecta; order Diptera; family Syrphidae; genus Cheilosia; species Cheilosia soror. Next base: position 77,805,634 of record OX443563.1, read on the forward strand.
TTTTTTTAATCCAAAACTACAAATTTACAGAATTGACAGGATTCGAATGCCGACAAAAAAACCGATAGTCATGAAATTCGAGACACGAGCTTTATTTTCGCGCCACGCCACCGAACTGTCGCGAACCCCGAGATCAACTAAAGGCGCGCGCACAGACCTCGAATCTTTGCTAGTATCGCTAGCGTTTTTTGATTTGTCTGTTTTTTTTTTCAACTACAGCTGTTGTTGCATTGAACCCAGTTAACCGTGGTATAGTCAGTTGTAATAGGTCTTGATAGTGCAAACAACTAACTGTCTATGACCGCAACGTGCGAGCACGAGTAAAACTCCGCAATTGTTTTTCGAACTTGGATTAGCGGTCGTTAAATAACGTTTTTATATGCGTTTGCCAAAAAAATATCTTTGATTTCTACACACTGATAAAACTAAGAAGAGCTATTAGTGGAAAGTCCTCTTAGTCGGCAATAAAATATATGGAAAAAAACAATTAGGGAGAAATGTGAACCTTTTTGGACTATGCCGGCACAGATAAGCTAATTGAGGATATATGTATATAATATTCGTACATATCTACGTATAGCTACTTCTTTTATTGGGGCTATTAGATAGAGAACTGTGCTTTTTGCGCACGCTTAAGCACATCGATCATTTGATCAAAAGATCACCAATATCGTCATTTGGAAACAATGAGAAGAGTACAGGGCGTTGCGAAGTTAAATACGGATAAAAGAAGCTCAGTATTGTCATTCAGATTCAGAAAAATTAAATGTTTAAATATTTTTGCCTCTCTATACGATGGATTGATTTATCGGTAGTTATATTTATTTTGTAATGCAAATGTTATTTTAAATTTAAATATTAGGAATTAGGTAACAAATGCGAAGAAAATAAAAAAATTATTGAAACTAATAAATAGGTACACAAATGCCCTATGCACGAGTTGATAGGCGAATTGATTTAAAGTTTGTGAGCAATAAAAATAAATTAATTTCGGATATTCGTATCCTCATATTTAAGAAAATTGTTTTCAAAGTGGATTTAAACTTGAATCTGAAAGGCCAACACTGCAGATCCAGATGCCTAAAATACTAAAGCAAAAATTATGTCGAATCCAAACTTTAAATTATCAAAAATTCGTGTATTTGTTTTACTAACCCATTATCCTTTTCACTTAGGCGAAAATTGATTAGTTGGTTAGGGAGCTACACCAGCAGTGGCTCAGTTGTTGGTGACAAACATTCGCGAGTATAACTGTCATGAAAAAATTCTCATTTCAGCTTCGGCATAATACTGTAGGTCCCTTACATTCGTCCCAACAAATAAAACAAAAAATTCACACAAAACAATTGGTTGTGAGAAGTTTCGCGAACTATTTATTCTTTTGTTTGGTACCTGCGTTAAAATCTGAAGAAATCTTCGAAGACCTTTATGTAAACTAAAAGTCGTTACTCCTTTTTTTGCAAATGCTCTACTTTTCTGGCATTTTTGATGAGAACGTAAACGCATTGTGTGATTTTTAAGCCAATAATTGGTTGAGGGGGAAGAGGTGTTTTCCTAAACTATGGAAACTTCAACATCTGGTTTTGTTACCAAAAGGAAAGAAGCATGACACTCCAGCAAAGCCACACATTTCACTCACAGCCAGCTCGATGCTCCCAGATTACGCTTTGTACTTAAGATCGAGAGCGTCGAATTTACAATGAAGCAAATCCATGTTCGCACTAACTTGTACAGTCGCAAGAGTACTTTATGATTTCAAGATTATTGTCGTTCTGAAGAGGTGTTCTTTCACGCTAACAAAACCACTACGTATGCTTTTTCATTTGTCTTAATTCTTTTGGACTCTTCCCGAGACATTTTGTCCAGCCCGAGAAATCGAACCAATCTCTCCATCATCACTCCGGAGAAACTAAGGCCCCTTTTGTAAGTGTCGATAGTTAATCGTTGATCGACAACTGTCGATCGATCGAGAACTGTGATTGTCGATTGCGATCGATATTTGTCGATTTGACAGTCGCTTGTAGTCGATTGCAAATGTCTGATCGATGCTTTCTCTTGGAAGTGAAAAAATTTTGTGTGTACGAATAGCTAAAACCAAACGACGCAATCGATTATTGTCGTGACGATCGCTGATCGACAATCCCAATAAGGGCCTAAGATTGTTGCGCTTGATGCTTCAACGGTTTTTGACAAAGTTTGACATCAAACTCTTTTGTCGTATAAATGCGTGGTTGTGGGACTCCAAGTTGGTTGAGCTTGCTTTAATTTCATACGCGCCACTTAAAGCGCCACTATCTAACTATTTTGTGAAATGCGCAACCGCCCTCTATCCCCAAACATAAAGGTAAGGGTAACAACAAACAAATTGCAAAATGTAAAACTTGGATAGTTCAAGTGGAATGCAGCAAACAGTTAAAAAAAATATAAATAAATAAATACCTAAATAATTTAGAAATTCGGTATCTAATAAATGAGAATATTTCAGCAAAAAACGAGAGAACAACTTAACTTAAACGAACTTGTCACGTTTTAGATTTTCGTTGTAATTATAGGCGAGTATTTTAAGTAGAATATTGATAATTTACATGTTTTCAGGGAAGCTACTAAACGTGACATATCTACCAACAAATGGAATACTTTCATCGTATTTGAGGTCACGCGGCATTAACGTTGACTTTGGTAAAGGGCATTTTAATTATTAAAACAATTAACTTAGTAACTGTTTTTTACAGCGTTATAACGCATACTTACATTTTTTAAGCCAATTAAAAAATAAAATAAAAATAAAAACAAGTAAAAGTGTTATCATCGGCCTGGCCGATGCTTTGATACCCTCCACTGCATAAAAGTCATGCAAAATGTTTGCCATGCGAGTAAGTATATGTCTAATATTAGTTTTGTAGGCGAGGTAGCAGAACTACTTTACCGACATAGACAATTTTCAATACCAACCTGATAACGGTTAAAAAAAGTAATCTCACAAAATTTCATTCACCTAAGTCGATTCGTTTGGACGCTAAGGTGTTTTCAACAGACAGAGAGATACATTGGTCGAATATTGGCTTGGTATGGGAGGTAACAGAACTACTTGACCGACATGGATCATTTTTAATACCAACTTGGAAAATCGTTAAAATAAGACCTGTCACACAATTTCTGTCGCCTAGATCGATTCGTTTGGACGCTATCGTGATTTCAACAGGCGGAGAGACGCATGGGTCTACTAATGGTTTTGTATGGGGGGTACCAGAACTACTTGACCGACATAGCCCATTTTCAATACCAACCTGACGACGGTAAAAAGAAATCCTCTCACCAAATTTCATTCGCCTAGGTCAATTCGTTTGGACGCTATCGTGCTTTCAACAGTCAGACAGACAGACAGACGGACATGGCTAAATCGATTCAGAATGTGATCCTGATTCAGAATATATATACTTTATAGTACATTTACACCGCACCTAAATTCAACATTTCAGCAGACAAAATTTCGAAATCCAATTTTGTGTTCCCACTGCAACTTCAGCATTTCAAATGAAAGCAAGTATCAGAATTGATTACCTACAGATGTTTTTTGTGTTTCGAAATCAAAAGTGGTTTGTACCTAAAGAATTAATTTGTTTTTACACCCTCCACAGGAAGGTATATTCACTTTGCCATTACGTTTGTAACGCCAAGAAGTATTCACCGGAGACCATTATAAAGTATATATATTCTGAATCAGGATCACATTCTGAATCGATTTAGCCATGTCCGTCTGTCTGTCTGTCTGTCTGTCTGTCTGTCTGTCCGTCTGTCTGTCTGTCTGTCTGTTGAAAGCACGATAGCGTCCAAACGAAATGACCTAGGTGAACGAAATTTTGTGAGAGGACTTCTTTCTATCGTCGTCAGGTTGGTATTGAAAATGGGCTATGTCGGTCAAGTAGTTCTGGTACCTCCCATACAAAACCACTATTAGACCGATGTATATCGCTCTGTCTGTTGAAATCACGATAGCGTCCAAACGAATCGACTTGTGCGACTAAAATTTTGTGAGAGGTCTTATTTTTATGGTCGTCAGGTTGGGACTAAAAATGGTCCATGTCGGTCAAGTAGTTCTGTTACCTCCCATACAAAGCCAATATTCGACCAATGTATTTCTCTGCCTGTTGAAAACACCTTACCGTCCAAACAAATCGACTTAGGTGAATGAAATTTTGTGAGAGGACTTTTTTTTACCGTTGTCAAGTTGGTAGTAAAAATTGTCTATGTCGGTCAAGTAGTTCTGGTACTTCCCATACAAAACCAATATTAGACATGCGTGTACCTGTAAGTACAGTACATAATTTAGTGGAGGGTATCAAAGCATCGGCCAGGCCGATGATAACACTTTTACTTGTTTCATTTCATTTCATTTTCATTTCATTTTCAATGGTCCGCTTGTCCATTAAGTGGGTCGCGGGTGTAGGTTGCTCAAGTGGACCCTCCATAGCTCTCGATCCTCCGCCATCGACTCTAAATCATCAAGGGCAATCCCCATACGGGTAGAGGAGAGATTATGAATTTGATCTAACCATCTCATCCTGGGTCTACCTAGGGGACGCCTGCCCGATGGTACGGATTCCATAGCACGTCGTGGAATCCTGGTCGGGGACATGCGTTTAACATGACCAAACCACCGAAGCATGGATCGCTCCGTCCGGAGAAGTAGCTGCTCGACATTGAGTTCCTCACGTATTCTGGTATTTCTGATGCGATCTCTACGGGTCACACCAGCAATACTACGGAGAAATCTCATTTCGGCAGCTTGTATTCGCGATCTTATTCTTTCGGTCATTACCCAAACCTCATGACCATAGGTAAGAGTTGGAACAAACACCGAATTAAAGACTGACAACTTAGCTTTGACACCAAGTTCAGTCCTCCTGATAACAGAATGACCAAGCTGTCTCAAAATCGATCCAGCCTGACCAATCCTACAGGAAAACTCGGCATTGCTCCTTCCATCACTCGTGAATAAGACCCCGAGATACTTAAACTTCTCCACCTGTTTCAATGGGACTCCACTAACATGCAGAGTGCATTGAACAGGCGTTCTGGAGACGACCATCACTTTAGATTTGTTCACATTTACCTTCATCTCAGCTTCAACACAAACGGCTACAAACCGATCGAGTGCGCGCTGAAGTTCAGTCTGAGAGGACCCAAGGATGACCAAGTCATCAGCGAAGAGCAAATGACTTATCCTCAGATCTCCCAATTCGAAACGTTCTTCGCCAAGACTGCGCTGTAACATCCAGTCCATATAAGTAATGAAAAGGAGAGGCGACAAGACGCACCCCTGGCGAAGTCCAACGCCCACGGTGAAAGGTATTGATTTAACGCCGTTTACCCGAACACAGCTTTTACAGTTTGTGTAAAGAGATTGAATGGCTCTCAAGAGAGAACCATCAATTCCATACTGCTGTAATACACTCCAGAGTTTCCCTCGAGGGACTCGGTCATATGCTTTCTCCAAATCTACGAAGCAAGAGTAAACAGGTGTAGCATACTCCCAAGCCTTCTCAAGTACCATTCTGAGAGTGAATAAATGGTCGGTTGTGCTTCTGCCGGGACGAAAGCCGCACTGCTCATCTCCTAATCGTGCCTCGACCACAGCTCTGCAACGCGTTTCCAGCACCTTGGCAAAGACTTTTCCGGGGAGACTTAAAAGTGATATACCCCTGTAATTGGAGCAATCCCTTTTATCCCCTTTCTTGAAAAGAGGCACAATCACCCCAATCTGCCAATCGCTGGGTGTTTCGCCGCATTCCCAGGCCACTTTAATGATACGAGAGAGCCATTTGACTCCCTCTTCACCTAAGGCCTTTAGCATTTCTGGCCGGATTTCATCCACTCCGGCAGATTTGCCAGCTTTTAGCGATTTGATCGCAAAAGTGACTTCCTCTACCGTGGGACTATTTTCCGCCCTGCTTAAGGCGATAGATGTGTCATCCTCAATGCCCTGGATTGGATTGAGCAATTCGGAAAAGTGCTCGCTCCATCTGCGCAAGATGTCCTCCTCATTAGAAAGAAGTATACCATCTTTGGATTTGACTCCTTCGATAATGTTCCACTTCCTTCCTCTAAGACGGCGGATGGTCTGCCAGAACACCTTGCTTGCAGATCTGTGATCGCGGTCCAATTTTTCGCCGAACTCCTTCCAAGAATGTTCTTTGGCTGCTTTAACAGCCAATTATTAATTTGTTTGTTATATTAATCTAAACATGAATACAACTGATAATTCACTATCCAGACATATTTTTCCTACTTCCTACTTTTTTAGCTTTTACAATCTAGTTTTACAGCGGCTTTTTTTTTGTCAGTGAGCCCAAAAGTCATCAGAATTAGGTTTGTTCGATTTGAAAAACTTACAAATGCAGCAATGAAATTCAACATTTCGCTGAAATCCAACATTTCGAAATGTTGGAAAATATATGGCGAAATGTTGAACATTTGGCCTGAAATGCTGAATTTAGTCGAAATGATGAATTTAGGTGCGGTGTAAACGTACTATTATAGGGTCTCCGGTGAATCCTTCTTGGCGTTACAAACGTAATGACAAAGTGAATATACCTTCCTGTGGAGGGTATGACAACTGAGTATTGCTTCGGTTATGCTTTACAGTCTCATCCAACAAGATGCGTCATTTTAAATTTCGCGCCATTGTTGAACTGTCATAATCATTGCGATTGCAATGCACAACGTATGGATTGGTATACATAAATTAATATAAAATCCGAAAATACAAACCACTTTTTATATTTAGACAGAAATAAATTTCAAGCTATAATAAATCAATGCAAAAACAAAGAAATGACAAGCAACGACTTGCAAATATGTAGTCGAATTTTGTAATAAATACATATATTAATAAATGTTTAGCTTGTGCGTTTTAACATCTTCAAGGTCTATAAACTACTTCGTCATGCGCCTAAGAAGGGGGATTGTCATTTTAGTAATCATGTTAAGCTGTGTCAACATTTTGTATTATTGTCGTCCAAATCATTAATGTTTGAGAAATGTAGTTGTGTGTGACATACGAGTCGATCCAAATATACATTTTATTGATCCAATAGAGTGGTAGAAAATGTTGAGATAAAAATGGATTGAAAAGAATTGACCTATATCAATGGGCATCAAATTATCATCTGTAAATAAGAAAAATTTCCGGAGACAATGTTTTGATGCTTTTCGATTCATCAGCGGAAATTATTTGCTATAAACTTTTAATCTTTTTATTTTTGAGATTTGCATCTGCGTTTTTGCCTTTATAAATCGGGCATAATTTGACAAAAAGCAGAAAAACATTATTTCTTACTCGTGCAATTGTTCGCAAATATTAAATCTGAGAAGAATTTATTATTTTGTTCACACTATAGCTCTCAATCTTTTATCGGCCCACTCGACGTTTGTTCTTTCTTCTATGTTCGACTGAAATATATACTTTTGTGCTTTTATGTCCTTTTTGTACCTAGCACCTGCAAAATTTAAGCATCAATTCGAAGCCGATATACAACTCAAATTTTTTATCTTATTTTGTTTCCACATGATTAATTAGTCTATATTGTTATCATAAATAAACGTAAACAAAACAAAATATCAATCGGTTAATATGAATGCGGCTATTATTTGTCCCCGTATACATTATTGAGGTTTATATAATAGCTTCCGGCATAAGATAAATATCTACTTAATATTGAATACGATTTTTGAGTCAACACTTGAAAATTACCAATCGAGATAATGAAAGGTTGCATAATTAGTTTAGGTCTGTTGGAAAAATGTGTGAATTGTTTTTATGTCACTTTATTATACTATATATCTTGTAATTGTGAGAATGATTCCACATTTCCGCCGACCAATTATTTAGGTGCCAGAAATTAAGAAATAATCTTGAAAAAAAGTCAGCAATTACAACAGCTCTTTGTACGATTGATGATCTTTACAATTAAGGGGTCATTACATTACGTAGATACTATAATAGTTTGAAGTTTAGTGCAGAAAAATCAAGTTTAATATATTTTAAAATTAGTTCCATTCGAGCTAATAATTATTATCAATTGTTAGCCACCCTATTAATTAATAAACTTACACGGCAGTTACAACAAATTTGTTTAAGCTATCGGTCGTCTACTAGCTAACTTGTGCAAATTTGTTTAAATGGTAGATATTTTTTCCTTACTAACTGTCTGACAGACTTTTACCTACTTTAGACGGAACTGCACGAGTTACATGTCACAATGCATTTGTCACATTTGATTGGTCGGCAATGATTTTCCATGCTATACCATGGGCCTAGGATTTTTCAAGTATGCGTGCGTTAATGAAAAATCCTGGGCCCGCCGGCAGCTTGTAGGCAAAGTCCGTTATGTGGGAGGAGTCGACGGTCTATTCTGACTGGTTTGTGATTCAAAGTGTTGACAAGAGGTTTCTGGCGTTCGCACAATAGGATGGCGCGCCATCTTTTTGCACAAACTTGCGTACAGCAGGCGCGGTGGGTGCTTCATTTCGGCCAAAACTTTTTTTCAAAAAACGTACCTATTGCTTGTGCTACACAGCACTCACTTTGGAAATAAGTTTTCAATATTTCCCAACGTTGCTCAAGCGTAAAGCGGTGATTTCGATCCCCGGAGGTATGATACTGACTTACTGTCAAGAATTTTTCCCAGGGTTGGCGATGGGTCCAATATAGTGCCTAGTCCAATGTTATGAACTCACACCCTATTCAACCTAACCTAACCTACTGTCAAGATTTCGAGCGGGAAACAGCTGTCAGTGTCAAAATAACCTACGATTTAAAAAGAACCCACTAGCTGGCCCACCCCTGTATTCATCTGACCAAATCTTGGAAATGAGTTGGTTCATGCCATGTAGATACCAAGTCATCTCCAGCTGCTTTAAAAAGCTTGGCGGGTAAACAGTCAGTCCCAGCAGCTTTGTTGGTTTTTACCTTCGATTTTCCTATACTACTTACTTCGTTTTGATTAGGTGTACCGTGTACAGAAGTGTTATGTCTATTATCGTCTATAATGAACTGTAAATATATACTGCCTAAAGCTGCTGTCGTAGTAAATAACAGTTTTTTGACGTCCATTTTCAAAAGCTCGCTAATTTATCAGATATCTATCACAATATCATGACTTTTTCTATCACTCTCAATAGCAACTGGATTTATTACAATTTAAGTTAGCGTGGTTATCAAATCAACCCGACAGAAAGTAAATCTGATCAGTGATCAGTATATACATTGAAGATGATTTATACCAGCGTTCTACCCCCAATGACGATGATCACCATTATTATCGAACTTTGTCCAAATCAAATTCGAAAAGTCAAGACGGTCTTTTTGTTTAGTATTCAGTCATTAATATTGACTAAGTGGAATTGCCATATGACGCAGAGTTTCTACTAATTAAATTAAAACAGGATCAATAGATTTGTATCTATGGATCAAAAAAGATTATACTATTAGAAAATCCAAGTTCAGTGACGCAGTATTGTAATTACCTATTGAGATTTGAGCCTTTCAAATCATTTTTATCGTATGACAACTATCTTATCAATTTTGTACATAAATATGCGGTTTTAAAGTCTTTTTTTGTCAGAGCCCAACAGTAATTGGACATTGGACAATCGGGTGATGAATGTAGAACCTTGAGCGTATTTAGCATATCCATTTTCTAATGTTGGTGACTTTCTTTTTATAGGTACGGTGAGCTTCAAACTGAATGAACACTGATGTTCTTTCGACTTTTTTTAAAATACAACAAAGACTTAACCCTGGATAATTATCGGGGTTAATAGCTTCGCGTGGGCGCAGTAGCGCAGTGGTTAGTGTGCTGGACTACTGTGCGAGGGATCCCAGGTTCGATCACCGGAAAAACACAAATTACATCTTAAAGTTTTTTTCTACTGCGCCACCTCACGCGAACGTCTGGCAAACATCCGAGAGTATGACTGTCATGACAAAATCTGCGTTTTAAAGATGCCAAGATTGTTTTTGACTTCCTCAACAGATGTTTGCACTTTTGCAGTATCATTAGACGACATTCATTTTCCGTCCAGCGGTAATTTGATTTATCCGACGCAGTGCATTCACCTGGATTACCGTTGTCGTTTCCGACTCACAAATACTCGAGTCTTTCAAATCTTAATTAAACAGGCGATACTGTTGCAAATTTGATCTCGTTCGAAATAATCTTAAATCGGAAAAGTAGTTCAGGCACAATTGTCTGATTGTAATACGAACTATTCCTCGACATCACAGGTAGTTTCCACGCTAATCCCATTACAATGCGATGATTTCTCTGAAACGTCAAACTCAACACCATTCACTTTTTCGTCCCATCAGACTGGACATATCTACTCCTGCACAAAATGAATGATCTCTTATTTTTGATTGTGTTAAAATGAATTCCTTTCTTTTTGCCCTTTCACTGCTTTCTTCTTCCGCACTATTCGAGAAGTAAAAACTTATTTAAACAATTTATTTTCGGAATAACAAAAATTTGACAATTCCATACAAGTGCTACCAATCCTTTGAAAAGATTTTACTACCAGCTAGGTTCCAGAAATCGAGTGAATTCGTTTTCAGTGTTCTGCATTTCGAGCGATTCGGAAACTCCGAATTTTTTTCGAAATCACAATTTCACTTTGTCTCAATTCCGAAAATTTTGAAATCAAAATCGAATACAGTAAAATGTAGAACACAAAAATTCATTTCCGATTTAATTTCGAGTGAAAGTGAAATGTGAAACCTAGCAGTACATTCTAGTCGTCTACAAATCTGCTACAAATTCGGCGGGTCGTTTGTGTTATGTCGTTTTCCATTGGTTGCACTCGGGGATTCACTCATTCCGAAATCCAATGGAACAAGAAAATGCTTCTCGGCGACTACACTCACGCATTGGTGAAACGTTAAAAATTATTGTTTGGCTGCTGCCAGCTGGCTTGTATAAAATACATAAAATGCACTTGTGTTAGTGCTTCTTGAGTGGATTCTGTTCTGACTTCAAATCGAGAAGCGAAATTCTCTCCTCAGAATCAACAGAAAAGTATTTTTTGCGCCAATGGAACGGTTTAAGAAGTGATTTTCTTGATTCCGGACGCTTCTTTTTGCCCAATGGAAAACGACATTAGGTGATGCGGATTGAAAACCGACACGACTCAAGAAATGACAACGGGGTGATTGATAAAATGCGAACAAACAACTTTTGATGCATTTAAAAAGAGAAAATTGCACATTTTACTATTCTTAGCGTAGTATAGTTAATGAATCCATCAAATTGTATTAAGACAACAAGTTTTTAAAGATTTTAAATAACAAAATTTCCAATTCCAAACTTTTTTCCGCGAACGAAAACACCCTTTGTTTGGAATTGGAATTGTAAATTTCCTAATGTCAATTTTCCTATCAGATTGATGCGTTGCCAACTCATGTTTTCATTCTTCAACGTTCGTTTATTTCGGCAATCCTTGATAGAGACGCTGATAGGGACGAAAGAAACGCAGCTATAGAAATATCTGCTAAATGTGTATACAGTATACACATAGTTCACAATTATATAAACAACTATGTATATGTATTATTACGAATTCTATATATCGACTCATAAAACAACATATTCTGGGTGATCACAGAATCCGTCGTATTCGGAATTTTGCTACGAATCCCGAAAGAACTATCACAGAATCCGTTGTAGTGGTAGTGGGCATTTTTGCTACGAATTTAATCCGTCGTAGTGGAATTTAATTCGTAGCAAAAATTTCCACTACAACGGATTCTGTGATATTTCGTTCTGGGTTCGTAACAAAATTCGGAATACGACGGATTTTGTGATCACCCAGATTATTGTATAAAATTCCCCATTCTCTCCGGCCACCGCCCTTGTCCACACAAATTCTTAAAAATAAAAATGCAATACAAAGAAATTCAGTTCCATCCAACTTAGTTTATATTTATTGATAAAATTAATTTTAATATCTAATACATAAAAAAATGTTTTTTTTTCTGTTTAGAAAAATGTTTCTTGTTTTGTAATGTTTACCATTTTCACAGTTAAGTTCAGTAAATGTGTTTTTTTCTTAATTTCATTTCTCTTTTGTATGTATGTACTGTTAAAAAATATGACACTTTTCAAGTAGATATAACTAGTATGCCTAAAGAATATTAATTTTGCCAGTATAAAAAATATGTTTTAAATCTTAAGATTATCAGAATATACATTACATAATATGAATGCTGCAACATTATACTTTTTTTTTAATTTTTTTTACGTTTGTTTATTAATACATGCTTACATTATATTATTCTCATTGATTTTTATTTTAATTATTTGGATAAACATAATTTATAATATAATGTTTCTCACATTGGAATGAATTCGCAATACATTTTGTTTGAACATTTTTTTGCTTTCTTTTAAGATCAATTTTGTTAATTATTTTGCTAATAGAAAATAAATTAGAATTAAAAAAAACATTGAATTTAAACAATTTATTTAAATGTAAATCAACTAATATTTGGGATGAATATATGGAGAAAAAAAAAAACAACACGTAACTAGAACACCATATTATAATATCGTTTAGTGATTTTTTTTAAGTGCAACATGCAAATAACATTGAATCATGAACTATAAGTAAATTAGAAACAAAAAAAAAAAAAATAAAAAGAAATGATCTATAATATAAACGTGGTTTTGTAAAATAATTTATGGATATACCTACCTATTACTATTTAATTTTTCATCTCTTTTGAATTGATTTAATTCGCATTTTATTTCCTTTTTAACAATATAAATGTTGAACGACAAATTATTATAAAATTCTTTTACACTTGGAGTTGTAAATTTAACAAGAAATTATCACCATATTTTTGTTTGTTTAAATTTTATTACTACTTTGTTGTTTTTACATATCACGGCATTCAGCTGAGGTTTTTTTTTTCATTCATTATGTTTTTGTATTATTAAATTTGAATTTTTGTTAGTAATAAACTTGTATGCGTTTTATTGTTTCCTTTTTGTTTTAACTAGAATAAGATATAAAATTGATTTAATGTGTATAACTGTGTATAATTAAAATTATCTAAAAAAAAAGAAAATTAGTTTAATTAAGGAGCACCTATTCATTGTTATATTTTTTGTTTTAAGTGAAAATTAAAATAAAATCAATTCTATTATGAGTCATGAGTGGTAAGTTGTGTATTCTACAAAATGTAGAAATGTTGATTCCCATATTGTTTTTTTTTGTTTAAATCAATTTATATTTGGCTAGAATTTTATATTATTATATATGCATTTGGATAATGTATGATAATTTATACTATTGTTATTGTTTCTATTTATTTTCTAAATTCCTGTGTCTTTTCCAAATATTAAATAATAAACTAATGTCGTAGGTTTATTAAATGTTTAGGGATTGAATTTAGAGAGGTAATGTAAATAAAAATATCTGGATGGCGATAATAAATATTTAGTATCCAATAGAAAATAGTTTATCAATATTACACTACTTACGTCAAAAACAACCAGGCCTAATTGGTCTATATTAGAAAATCCCGATGCTCGGGTTTTCCGTCGATTACGAGTATACCTACGTAAACCATTTTCCCATTTTCATGATAAAATACAACAGAGATTTAGACCGCATGAGCGGAACAATTTCTGACACTATCGTAGTGGAAAACGAATTTTCAGCTGTCAAAAAATGATCCTGATAGGAGGGTAATTTTTTGGCTTGAGTTTTTTCTAGAATATTGAAGAGAAAATAAAACACTGAATTTAAATTGATTACCAGCGTAAAAATAGAGAAATCTCTGTTTTAAGTTTGATGAAGTTATCTTTTCAATACTCACTGTGTGTCAGAAAATTAGCTGAGGCTAATAATTAAGCTCAATTGACACACGGCTTTAACATCCATAAGGATCTTGCATGTTAATGTAGAATTGGACATATCCTTTCCATTCATAAGGAAATGTCACATTTTAGTTGATTTAATTTTGACATTTGTGCAGCAACTGTAAATCTTTTCAAAATGTCAATATTCTTTGAAGATCGTAATAATGCTATTAACACACATACCGATACTGGAAAGCCTTTTAGTTTCATCGATGCAAAATCTTTTCATGGATAAAAGGTTGAGATCTCATTTTTTACTCCACCACTATGCTAACTTTTACGAAGTAAAAATTCCATATAAATCCATTGTGACCGCCAAAATATTTAAGTTGAAGATTAAAAATGAATATTAGTAGGGTCTATTGAAAACAAATGTTGGGGATGATATCTATCTCAGAAAAGTAATGTAAAGTAGAATCTTCAGCGCGCAATCGCAATAACTACACTATGCTTGACATTTTCGAGATTCTATAGTTGTTGTAATTGTGTGCTAAAAATTCTACTTTACTTTACTCTGCTGATATAAGCCCCGGTGCGCACAGCACCTGCGTCATTTTAACGGGCGGTGCCGCAATAATTCAGTGCACACATGCGGGTTTTTCTCGCAGAACTGAATCTTCAGTACAGTTTCGCGAAAACCTGCGAGTCTTTTTACCCGCAAGAATGACGCGCGATGCCGCATCTGGGAGTTGAAGAGTTGAAAATTTTCCCGGTTGTTTTCAGCTGCATTCTTCAGTGTGATACTGGTGTTTTTATGATAATGGGCTAAGAATGGTGTTTTTTGTTTTAAGTACAACTTTACTTGTTGTCAAATTCGATTGCATAATTTTCGCAATGAAAGAAATCTTAATTCATTATAACCCAATGTTGGTATGTTCTCCTATCTATCTATATCTTAAATTCATTAATGTTTTAACGTAAAATGCTAAAAATTAACTAAATTCCAGAATGTATAGGTACCTATTTAATTTTCATCTCCACAAGTTAACGATTTTTTTTTATCGTTTGTTTGATTAATTTGTTTTTTAAAGACTTCTTGTCGTAAGGTATATTACATCCCAGTAGATATATTTATAGTATAGGTATTTTATTATTTAGCAATAAAAATGAATGCTAACTATATTATATACATTCATTTTAAACCTAACTAATCATATTATAATCGTGAGCAATGACTTCTTAATTATTTTATAATTTGTTACTAAAATAATTTTAAAAGGAAGACAACAAAATAATAAAATTATTATGTTCTATATTTTAACCAGGAAACCATTTGTTAACTAAAATTATTTTCGTGTTCCCGTGATACAGAAATATGTATGTCATGCGATAAATGCATATAGACAAATGAAACATGCAAAATTTAAATTTGAGCAACTACCTACAAAGTGATCGGTTATATGTGTATTTATTTTTCCAGTAATTAATTTTTTCGCAGTCATTAAGATAAGGTCCTGGTCATAAATTATTCAATTTGCAGGACAGGCTTGAAAAAAAAAACAGAACGAATTAGTGCACATGAGAACATTTGCTTTATTTGTGAAAAAGTTGTGTAATAAATTACAACTTTATTAGTACCGCTAATCGCTAATTGACCAAGCCTCATTAAAAAACAAAACGCTTCTGAAAGCGTTCGATTGGCACTCAACTGACAGTTCTCCTACTGAAAAGAAGAGAAATTTGCTTCTGGATTTGAATTCAGAGTCGCGGAGAGTTCTTCCGGACGGTTCTGGACGATCAACCGAAAACGACATAAGTTTCGAGGGAAAAAAGTTCATTATCGAATGATTTCATTGGATGAATTTTTCTCGAAATTACCTGTGTAAATATTTAGCTTTCAGATTGCAACCTGCGATTATTTACATTTGAACATTATTTTTTCCCTAAGACGTACAAATGTTGCTTTCTATTAATTCTTCTTTGTTCTACGCAAATTTTGTGTAGTAGTAAGCAATTTTTCTTTCGATTTATGCCAAAATAATTGAGTTTAAATTTTTAAATAAAGCTTTCGACCACACATTTTCGATCGAATCAAATTTGACAATTAACTCGATGCAATCGAAACTGAGAATGTGGGGAGAAATTAACGCAAAATACGAATCGAAAGTAGGAATGTCAAATCGAATGACTTTCGATTCGATTGGAATCTCAGAATTAGGGAGAATATGACTATTAGTATTCAATTAAATTTTCATATTACAAAAACAGATCCAAACATTTAATATAGATTCGAGGGTCTGTCCATTTCGTTAAAAAATTAATTTGGTTTATTTTTTACACATTTCTGTAAATTTGAATGAACAATAAGTAACTGACAGCCAACGTTTGCCAATAAGTGTGACAAAAAAAAGGATTCATATGATTTCATTCAAATCAAATTTTGCTAATGATAGTTGAGTCTTAGTTTGTAATGCTGGATTTTCACTTGTCGTTTTGAAATTGACAATTGACGTATTATTATGTCAATTCAAAAATTGGTGAACATTAATTGGCAACACATTTAATTGTTTGTCAACGAATAGTTACATTTTGATATATAAGGTAGGCCAATCTTTCGGCAGGTACCACCCTTTTTCTTAATAAGTGGCAATGACCTGGCTGGGTGTCGTTCAATAACGTAAACGAAAGCCGTCAAACTTTGTCAATTAAAAAAACATGTACATGTACATGTGTATAACCCACCTTAATACGCTCCTTTACGGCAAGTGACAATTTTCACAGTCATTTGTCATTCTTCTATCCGAAACAAGCTTACTATCCGAAATTAGCTTACTATTCGAAATTATCCAATCAGTTCTACGTATTCCGGATAAGTAAGGTTTGGCCAGGATAAGTAAGGTTTGGGAAGTTTGGGTTAGTTTCACTGTCAAACGGCTGTCTTTCATTTGTTCTTACATCTCACGACATGCAGCAAGCAAGAAAACCTATGAAATCCGCAATGATTTTGATGCGGGTAAAAAATGTAATTTTGTTGGGGAAAAATTCGATTTGAACGTTTTCAACCCACACGGGGTTGTTTACTTTGCAGAGTTGATAATACAAGTATTTTTTTCCGTGAAAAATTCCCCCCGGCACGGCGGATTCCACAATAGGGGTGATTATGCATTTGTTCTTCAAGGAGGTTCTCCGAACATACCGGATAAGCGAGCTGCGTCTAAATTAAGTTCGTCAAATTGTTTGAGAACACTTTTGGGGTAAAGTGAGACAAGCGAAAATGATGAGCGTGTGGTCGTACATTTAGTCCGCGACTACAAACTCGAAAATCAGTGACTGAAAATATTTTGGTATAAGTAAGCTATTATGGCTTCGAACTAAAATCATAGCTACCTAGGTTAGAAAGCGATCCTATCTAAAAATTTTTAAACAATGTTCCGATTATGTGATAGTTCAAGTTTGTTTGGCATTTACTTCCTGGATAGCTAACAGAGTAGCGGCATTTTTGTTAGCTATGTTAGCTATCTCTTTTCTGCATTCAAAACGAAATATGGGTTTAGAAGTGATCATTATTTGCTCACGATCGTTTGTCACTTTGATAAATAATTCATAATAATATTCATGTATATACTTATTTGTAATATATCTAGTATAATGTAGGTATATTATAGTATATATTATGTAGAGATATAGTATTGTATGTATATGCCACGAAGTACAGTATATGACTTTAAATGGTTTACAACATCCATGCATACAAATACAAACTAATCTATATTTTTATGGTTTGTTTAATTTCTCAAGACATTTTCTGATGATGTAAATATTTTATAACGAACCACTTGAATCGGCTGGAAAATGCATTAAGTTATCACCGGTAATGCTCATTGTTGGCGATGATGACGGTGGGTCTAATGATGCACGACTACAGGTACTAAGACTGCTTGAGCTGAGATCTCCTCCATCGATGTGATCAATGGATTGTGTACCACCTTCGGATGTATGATGTTGAAGTACCTGCATTTTGCCTAAAACATAAAATTAAACGCAAACTTTTTTTTTGAAATCAAGAAGAAGAAAAAGAGATTAAATAATATGGTTAGTGCGTGAATTTGATATGAGTGATGATGAGTTATCAATTCTTTTGACATTTTGACATCTATGGTAGGGAAATGTGATGAAGAAGCGCAAGAAAAACCAACAGTTTTACAACAATCAATACTATTTAAAAATGCTAAAAACTAGTCTTGTTGTTAGTATTTCTTAAAAAAAAAATGGCAGCATGCACATATCTTGTGTTATCATCTACAGTGAGCGTAAAAAGTGAGTGAACACTAATGATATTTTTTATTTATCTTTGGAGTTCGAAAACTATTTTTTTAAGTACCTAAAAAGTATTTTATCCTATCAAAATGAAATACCTTTTATTATTGTTATTTAGTTATCAAACTTTTTACAGATTGCTGGGTTTTAAAAACTTTTTCAAGTTTTAAAAGATCGTTGGTGCTTACTCAATTTGACGCTCACTGTATAGTATATATTGTGTGATTGAAAAATAAGGTTATTAATAAAACCGGGATACTACACCATTAACAAAAACCTATTTAACTACTTATTGATTTAAAATAATCAACATAATTTGCGGTGGCAATTATGCAAAATGATTGCTTGAAATGTGACTTTCCAAGAAAATCACACTATTTTTCGCTGCTGTTTATTTTTATTTTTTCCACGTGCAAATGCACCGCTGACAACTTTATTCGTCATCTAAAAATGTGATATTTCACGTCCGTCGATAAAATGGCGTTCGCATTTGCATAGTGGCGCAAATGTAATAGAGCGAAGTGTGATAGTTTTCGCCGGCGAACTGAATAGTACCTACCAAAACGCGAAATCTATACCAAATGCGCTTCGCGCATTAAGTTAGTGCAGGATAGGGACAAGAGGTCAGCCCTGTTGTTTTCGAACTTTTGTTAGTAGCCCAATTCGAAAATAGCTGTGTTTAACTTCAAGGCGACGAGTACAATAAAAGTAATTTATTATTATCAAATGAGTATCAAACATTTTTCGGGTTAAGAGAAAATGTATTAGGTACCTACGTTTTTTGACAATCCTAAGTCCTGAGTTGAGTATAGATTTGTTGTAGAGGAAAATCGAGCTTTTATAATATAACTTTGCTTTGAGATTAAGGCCCTTATTGTGATTGTCGATCAGCGATCGTCACCACAATTATCGATTGCGTCGATTGATTTTAGCTATTCGTATCGTAGATACGCAGAAAATATGTGCACTTCCAAGAAAAAGCATCGACCAGACATTTGTAATCGACTACAAGCGACTGTCAAATCGACAAATATCAATCGCAATCGACAATCACAGTTGTCGATCAACGATCAACTATCGACACTCACAATAGGGGACTAAAAGACCAAAATCTTCAAAATTAAAAACGTAGAAAGAAACGTTGCATCACATCCAATGTTTTATTGCTTATAAATCAATCAGAGCCGCTTATGCAAACAGATGTACATATATATAACTTGTAAGAATCCACTAACTTATATATTTTTTTTTTTTACAACTATAGAGAGCTATGGTGGCCTTTTCCGCGCGTTCTTTAATGCTGGCCTTCCAAAATAAACACATTTGGAACATGGAATAGCTATACCCAAATATTTTGTTAGCACTTGATGCATTGAAATGTATCAAGTGCTTTACTGCTTTACCTCCAATGTATTAGAGTATATTGGAGCCAGGCTTCAGCCCCTCAAGTTTTAGTAGATAAACCTTCGGCTAATCACGAGTAAATTGAAAGCTCAAACGAATACTAGACTAATGTCTAAATACACTGCAGAACATCAGTTTAACTGAAAGCTTAACTGACAGCTCAACTGAAACTGAAACTGAAATGATTGTCAAAATGGGGCTTTAAGCCCTAAATTCAAATCTAAAAATAAGGAGACTATCCCGGTAGGTATACAGTATTCAAACGCTAGGTATGTACACTGTGCAAGCCATATCTTTAACCTGGTTCTGCCAAGTCAACTCCTGCAATTCGCAATTGCCTTTGTGTAGTTTGGCGTATTTTTTTGGGAAATGAGTACAACAAAACCTAAAGTGAGTATAACAATTTTGCATGTAAAACCAAAAGTGAGTATAAAAGTTTTCCATGTAAAAGTAAAAGTGAGCTAGCTATAGATTCTCCAAAAAAATACGCCTGTTAGTGAAATTTCTTCCGCAACTGTTCAAATGCTTTAAGTTTTGAAGAAATAACGAGCAGAACGATGTTTTCGAAAGCACTTTTGGCAGCGGTCCGAAAAAGTCATTTCCAAGTACGCCTCATTGCATGCGAAAAACTGTTCAGTTTAACGCTGCCCTTATCAATTTTCTTTAGATTTTGTTTCTGCAATCGACTGCACAAAAGAAGTTCTGAATTCTCTTAAGAACATCAGAGAAAATACCGAAGATTTTTTCAGATAGACTTTTCAGTCCGCATCCCAACTTGCAGAGGACTTATTTGAAGTTAAATTAAGAGCTCCAAGAACTTCATTGGAAGAAATAACGCGTTCTAATCCAGAAACCTTTCTACTATTTTACAAATACGATATACTGATTCCTTGCATTACATAGACTCGTTAATACAAAATCTTAGGGACAGATTCATGGTCAACGATGACGTTCTACCATCGTTTCAAGCTCTTCTCCCAGGTTTTACTGCAGTTGAGCGAGTGAACGAAATGGAAAAGCAAACAGGCTAACACCGAACACGTTACTTTGATAATGCAATTTCGTTGTCAGCTGTGAAAGCTTAATATATTCTTTGGTGCGAAAAAAATCGTCGAGTGATCCTTCTACCGAAGTTTTGAAATTGCTTGATATATGTGACAAGACTTACTTTAATTTCTTGGTAAGGTAATGGTTAATGGTTAAGGTAACTTGTTATGATATCTGTTCATTCGGATATTATTGTGGATCTAAATAAGGTGATTGATCTCGTGTCAAGAAGTCTTCTGCTTCGAAAAAATGTGTGTAAAATTATTATTTAAGTACATACGATTTAAAAACTAATACGAATCAATGAATTGGAATATTCTTATTCGAACCAAAATCCTGGCTACGGCACTGATGGGAGCACTAAAAAAAATAAGCTTATTCGCAATTTTGAAATAAAATCCTTTGGCTGAAACTCTTCATTTTTTAAACTGTTAACATAGCTGTAATAATGGTCACGTGGTATTCACTGCAAACTGTGAAAACTTTCACATGAAACGAGATTCTAGGCAATGTCTTTTTAGTCTATTCATTTAAAGGTCTGTAGATTCAGCTGTCAGGTTTACTGATGTTATCATATTGTAAGACCACATTAACATTAATACCTACTCTGAATTCATCTTTACAAATATTTACGTTAATTGAATAAAATGCTCTCCTCATAAAAGTTTTATTCATGTTTATTGTTTTTATTAATTTTTTTTACATTTTAAATTTATTTATTTTTATTTGTTTTTGTTTTTTTTTATATATATTTTTATTTGTCTCTTATAATTGAAAATACAATAAAATTTTAATAAAAGAAACATAGTTCTGTTTATACAATTTTCTTTAAAGTTTGTTAATTATTGTTATTTTATTAATCATAAATACTGTTTTTTTTTTTTTTTGTTTAATTTTTGTAAATGTTTTTTATTATTTTTATTTATTTGCTTTTGTTGTTTTTAATTTTTTTTTAGTTTATTTTACATGAACAACTACCTACGTAATAAATTACTAATCTATTCTTATATGTTCTTTGTAATAAGCATTTTTATTTTCCACCATCTTTCAAAGCAAATTTCTTTTATGAGTAAAATTTAAATTTATAAAATCTTCAATTGTTTTGTCTAATATGTGACTATGTGTAAATGGATAGTTTATTTTGCATTGCCATTTGCCTTGGATATGTTGTCACATAGTCACATGTTTTAGATTAAAAAAATCTAATAAATAATTATGTTTACATAAATTAAAACAAAATATACAAATACTATAATTTACTGATGACAAAAAGTATAGAATAAATTACGAAAACAATTTAATAAAATTACTAGAAAAACAAAATAAAAAAATAATTCGAAATAATTACATGTAAAATTTAACTATAACAATTTCTTTTCTTAAATATAAATATTTTTTTTTTTAAATTGCAACAACAACCATAGTATTAGTAAATATACAAATTGGTTTATTAAATAATATGTTTGTATAATCATCATTACTAATTGTGATCAAAGGCGTTAAGATATATGCATGTTTTTTTTTAATTTTATCAGAGATTTTGTAGATTTTTTTGTCAGTTTTTTTATTTTGTTTATAAATATTCACAAACTTCTAAGTCACTAAAAGAGCGTGTATATAATATCTATATATCGTCTTACTTTTACCCATTCCAACAATTAAGCGAATACATTATTATTTTCCTTTGTTTATATTTTATGAATAAAGTGATTAAATATTTTTGTTATTTCCAAAATACGATTTGTTTGAATTTGTATTTTTTGTCAATTGTGTGATGTTATAGAAGAGGTAGGGAGGGACTTTTGGGCAGCAAGGGAGATGTGCAAATTCTTGGAAGTTGTGTTTGTGATGGTAAAAAAGACGTCAAACGTCAAAAAGAAACGGCTTAAGAAAGTATCTAATGTATAATAGATGAATGGATAGGCTTTTAAAAAGTCGCCTTTGTGACTTAATAAAATTTACAGGATGCTCTAAAAAGCGTTATTACAATAATTAATAATCATAAAAAAGACTAAATAGGACACAGGTTGAATAACCACTTTGAAAAAGTATCAGCAACAGCTATATCAAACGGTTGGACTGGTGATAAAATCACAATTTTCTTCTTTGAAAGTAAGACTTTAGTGTATTTGAAATTTTAACAACTTTTTACAGAACAGTTAAAAAAGAAGACAGGTTTGTAAAATGACAGCAATCGTTAAGGCTAAACACTAGAAATTGCTGTATATTTGGACCAGATGTGATGAACAAATATATAAATAAATTTGTATATATCATGCCCACTCCACGCGCTATAGATTCTGTAATGCAAGTTTAATAATATGTCAACTGTCAAATAAAAATGACAGATAATCACCGCTGCGCTGAGATGGGTATTGTTCCGTATAATTCCGAAACAAACAAAAAACCGATTATGTACTATAACGTAATGGGACGTTTGGATTTTTAATTTACTAAGTCTAAGAGCATATTTGTCTATTTTTTGATCACGTGAGCAATAAGTGGATGAAGCGAATCAGAGATAAATAATCGACTGTATATCACCATTTGTCAAATTAAGTTGAACCGTACTCATCCATAGATGTACATAAAGGTAGGTCAAAAGCAAGGACTACTTCTATGACCTTCTAGATAAAAAATAAAACTCTGCTCTGATTTGAGAACTTGGCAATTAAAAGGGGTAACCATTACTTCATCAAAAGTAGGGACTCTAGGCTGTTCTAGACAGAAAATATAATTCTGCTCAGATTTCAACGCTTTGAAAGTGAAAGGGGTTACCATCACTTCATCCCCACCGCACATCTTCCAATATTTTGACACGTCTATTTGATATTGCGTGTTATTAAATGATTACTTCGGATAAATGACACCCACTTAAAAATCACATCCTCTTTTACCTTCTTAAGGTGCTAGTACACGATATGTAGCACGCCTCAAATATATGTAGCACTGACATCATTTTGACGTCAGCGAATGGTCCTGGGTACATGCCGTGTACAAGCTTTCTTTGTGCACTCTCTGTTGACGTCAGAGCCACATATATATGTGGCGTCCTACATACCGTGTACTAGCACCTTTATACATTCCAATATAAATCTCACATTAATTATCATTATCACACTATTCAAAACAATTTATCCGTTTTATCCGAAGAGAAAACCGAAAACAAAAACAACATCACACAATTTAATGAAAAAAAATTCGATCCAAAAGGGAAGTGCTGGTTTTTTTTCTTCTTCTAATTTAGTCGATGTGTGGCGTCTTATTAACGAAAACAAAAAAAAAAGTTAAAAACCAATTTACTTACTCATTCCATGGATCTAGAGAAAAGGATAAAATACAAGTAGTATATAATAAGGCAAAAAATACAAATCAAACAAATCACTAATTCTTATCTCTTACGACGTTTTAATTTCTTCTTAGACGAATTGGGCTGCTGTTGTTGTTGGGATTGTGATGGTTGTTGCGGCAGCGTTGTTACAGACGCAGTCATGTCGGCTTCATCTTCAGCGGATTTGTCTGGACTATCCGTAGACTTACCTGAACGAGCAGCATCACCGGTATTGCGTACGTTTAAACAGATCTGATCGTCGGGGTCCTCTGATGTTGTAGCCTGATCACTAGATGATGAGTCGCTATTTACCTGATTGTTGTCCAATGGTGGCAGTGTTTCTTTATTCAATGCGGCTGTAGCCGTATTCGATGTCATATCCTTGCGCGCAGTACTTAGACTGCAGGTCATCAGATGGACATCATCATTTTTGCTAATCAAAGGACGCAACTCCTCGTCGTCGTCGGGAGCGGCAGTGATGAGTTGCTTTTTACGCCGCTGTTTATTTTTGCCCGAGGTGGTGGCGTTCTTTTCTCCACCACCCGATGAATAGGCGGCTTCGGTGACGTCTTCACAGGTGGATGATGAAGTTGATGGGGCGTTATCCTGTGAACTTTGCTCGAGACTCAAATATTGATCATCGTTTTCGGTTAGACTTTTGTATTCCGCTGTGGTGTGAGCGGTCGAGTCGGAGAAGGACAACGTCAGTGGAGAATCAACAGGCTTTCCAGAATTTTCATTTTCATAGTGCAAACTGCCACACAATGCGAAGATTATGGTGTCGACTGGGAACCCTTTTGGATATTGTGGTGATGTTTTCGCTGGATCCTCGATTGGTTTGGAAGCCTCCTGTAGGGGACTTTCGAAATTAATGAGACTAATGTTGTCATCGGCTCCTTCTAGTGGCTCCAATGGTGGTAGAGGCGGAAGAAAGTCAATGGGCAACTCGTCCAGGGGTTGTAGGCACGGTAAGTCCTCTAAAATTTTAGATGTTTCTGCTTGGGACTTTTTGTCTTTAAATTTCCTTTCGTTTGTGATGTCGATAGTGTAGTTGAGGCTCTTTTCCTTCTTTTCCGCTGGCGGACTTTGAGATTTCTTCGATTTATTCGGCTTACCAAGAGTCGGATAATCGATGTCTATGGATTTTGCTTTATCATCTGAACTGGATAACGACTTCCAGGGAGTTACTGCTTCCGTTTGTGGTTTAGCAGCCTCAGGCAGAAATTTATCAAAAAATTGTATCCCGTCGGATGATTTTAATTGACAACTGAGCGATGTCTCCAATTTATCGGAAAGTTTGTCCACCTTTCCTGAAGCTGATTTCTTCTTGGATTTTTCTTTCTTCAGCGGAACATCGGGGGTAGCAAAGTTATCCGCATAGGTGTCGACGAATTTCAATGGCGAGGTAATCGCCTTTTTAGGCGACTCACCAGATTTTGGACTATCCGTTGGAGAGCTCTTGGATTTAGTTACTTTTTGGCTATCCATCAGGTCACTTAAGAATGTGCCCACCTCGATTGGTTCTATTGAAATATGGCTGGTTGTCATTTCATTAGATTTATCCTTTTCCAGTTGTTTAAATGATTCACTTGATTTTGCAGATAGCTCCAGCAGTCTGGATAATTTATCTTTTTTTCCTTTCTTATCTACGGGCACTAAAATATCACTTGACGGCAATGAATGGGGCGATTCTTGCGTATTTTTCGGTTCGTACACAGGTCTATCACTTTCAGCTACATCTAGAAGCTTTTCGGCTTTTGATTTCTTTTTAGGCTTGGTTTTTGTTTCCGGCAATGAAGATGGTGATATTTCTATAAGATTCTTCGAACTATTCGACTCATCTTCTGTCTTATCCTCAACAGTTATTACTGTGTCCGTCTTATTTACAGACATTTTAGACACCGTATTTGTGGGTTCTTCAGTTTTAAATACCTCTGGTGGGGTAATTACTTTATCCGGCTTAGATTTTTTTAAGGTTTTCTTCGATTCTGTTTCGCACAAGGTTACAGAAGCTACCGGGGGTACTTCCTTTTTATCCGGTGCCTCGAATTTTGTCGTTGTACTTACATTAAGTTCACATTTTCGGTCGACTTCGAGATCGGCTACCACTTCGGTGGTTTTCTTCTTCAATCGGTCCATATCTACAGGCAATGTTTCATAGTTTTCAGCTTTATCCGGTAGAAAATCTAGCAAACTATCCGCCAGATCGGATACATTGGATAATTCAACAGCTAATGAGGTCTCATTGGCTTGCTTTTTCGAATCTGCCTTTGTTCTCTTTTTGGTTGCTTTCGAATCTGATAAATCTTTGCTATCAACTTGATCAGCAGCTTTGACGTCATCCTCCTCTGTTGGAACATCTTTTTGCTTGGATACTTTCCTATCTGTTGCAAGCTTTACAGATTTACCCCTCATCTCGACAGATTCTGCACTCTCCACTGACGATCCTTTTTCTAGTTTCGACTTTTTCTCGATCGTTTTCGGCTTAGCTTTATCTTCAAATTTAATATCCGCCTTTGGTAGGGCAGTTTTTTCTGGCTTTGCACCTTTATTGGAAGCTTTCGATGAGCTGGCAGCAACAACTGAAGACATAGCTGTCATTCGTTTGAATTCAATCGGTTTTTCATCTTCGAAATTGTCCGTTGCAAGTGGTATTGGTTCGTTTTCCACACGCTCCTTTGTTTTCGACGCTTTTGTGGCTTCCAATGACGTCTTCATCGTTTCCTCATCAACAGGCAGTTTTGTTTTAGGTTTTGGTTCGTTATCCAGGACGACTGAATCAGTGTCTCTCTCCTCACTTTTACGGATTTTCGTTGTCTTTTTCAGTGGCTCATCGAGTTTTTTTAGTTTCAGTTCAACTACTGAGGATTTCCTGGCACTGTCTGCTTTTGGAACATTATCCAAAGGGGTTTCTATGACAGATACCGCTTCGGATAAAATTTCCCTTTCTACACTCTTACGTGTCTTTGATGACTTTGGTTTTTGTTCGCTATCCGTGGGCTTCTGGTGCTTATCTTTTTTATCCAACGGTTTTTTGATGTTAGACACATTGTCCGAAATAATGTCAGTTTCAACACTCTTACGGTCTTTTGGTGTCTTCAGTTTTGCTTCGTTATCCGCGAGCTTTTGCTTTGTTAACTGCTCCACAGGTTCCTTTGTGAGTTTTCGTTTAGAGCTTGTTAGCTGTTCTTCAACAAATGCACTCACCTCTTTAGTTGCAGATTTTGTTGAGTTGCATTTCTCTTCTCGCTCTTCGCTTCTACTGGTTTTTGAGGGTTCCGTGATGGGCATATTCTTTTTATCGCTTTTTTGCTTCCTACTTATATCAGCGAGATTAAACCTAACCACTTCGTCGTCAGACTCTTCTTTAACAAGATGAATCTGCTGTTGTTGCCGTCTTCCTCTGTTCTTCATCGATTCCTTCTTGGTCAACTCCAAGTCGACGGCTTTCTCAATCACCGGCACGATTAACTTATTGCCAATGGCTTCGGGTGGTTTCGTGTATTCATCATTCTCTTGCTCAACATCCAGACGGTTGCTTTCATCGCAGAATATTGCAACAACCGGGCGGAACAAGCCTTCATCACAATTTTCATGGATAACATACTCGTGATCACTAACACCTCTCAATACGTCATCTGTATCGAGTCCACTGTCACAACTACCGGTAATTGTCGTCACAGTGCCCAGAGGGTTAACAACTTTCTCTATTGACACCGTCTTCATATGCTGTTGTTGCACCAACGACTCAAGCGACTCATATTGCAAACTATTAACCATTGCTGAAGAATTACTAGTGACGCCACAACCACCACCAACCAGTGTAGCTGTTGACGACGATGAAGAACTTGTCGAAGAAATACCACCACTACCACCACTTCTTGATATTGGGGAGGACGATGGGGATGAGGATGCAGTCGCGCGACTTGAACCGGCGGCAGAGGGTCTACGTCGTTGCCCACCTTTAAGAGACAGATAGATAGAGAGAGAGAGAGGAAGAGAAGAAAAAAAAAAAAAGAGAAAAGCCAAAGGCAGTGTGTTATTTTCTTTTGTTCGTGATTTGTTTTTTGATTTTTCTAAACAAATTGCAAAAAGCAAAAATAAAAAAAAATGCTTCAAATAATTCTATAAACAAATTCAAGGCAACCAAAGAAAAAAATGAAAACGCAAACAAATTTTTTAGAAATTTTTTTCATCTATGCGTGATTTATGAACAAAGTAAAATAAAAGCCAAATCATGCTCTAAGGGATTGTTCTCAGGAAATTAAAAAAACAATCTTACATGAGGTGTTCTTAAGCCGTTATCTCTGCTTCTTTTTTTTTGATGAGAGATGTATGTGACAAGTAAAGTTTTACAAGAAAATGTTTTCTGTTTTTTTTTAAAGAACTCAAACACCATTTTTGTTAATTATTCTTTTTTTTTTCATTGAAATGTAAACAAATTTAGTTATTGCTGACCAAAAACAAAAGAAAAAGCCGTTAACACCTGCCCATGGCCTGTTTTCTTTCAATATTCTTCCCTTTCTTTATCTGGCTTTCTAACGACTGCAAGGGGTTGGGAAACTCTAATTTGTAAAATGCAGCTGACAGCCGATCTACATTTTACTTCTGTGAATATGCATGATCATTGAGTAAGAGACTTTTAGTAAAAGGCTAAAAAAAAGGCAGCTAAAAGTGGATAAAGTGGTTGGTGGTATAGTGGTGATAACAAACGGGGATAATCTCAGATTTTAGCAATCTCTGTATAGGTAATGCGAACATTTAAAGCATGAAAAAAAAAATTGAACACAGATACGTAGAATCAGTAGAATCAATTGCGTAGATTCTCGCAGGTAAATGTTCCGTCAAACTTGCCAAGACGATAATTTTTGTTGGGAATTTCCATAGATTTTTCTAAAAAATGTACAGCCTAAAGCTATGCACACTTGAAGTTTTCGAAGTAAAGTTTGACAGAATTTATTTTCGGCGGAAACAAAGAAATGCCTAAAATTTAATTAATTTAACACAATTACATGAGAAAGTTTCTCAATTCGTTCGGACTCGGCATAAAATTCTAGGTCATTTCCATTCGTTCCAAAATTAAAAGCCCATACAAACAAATGGTTGTGAGAAGCTAAGGCCCTTATTGTGATTGTCGATCAGCGATCGTCACAACAATTGTCGATTGCGTCGATAGATTTTTGATATTCTTACGCACAAAATTTGTTCACTTCCAAGAGAAATCATCGACCAGACATTTGTAATCGACTATAGGCGACTGTCAAATCGACAAATATCAATCGCAATCGACAATCACAGTTGCCGATCGATCGACAGTTGTTGATCAACGATCAACTATCGACACTCACAATAGGGGCCTAAGCCTATTGCCCCAACTATTTACCTAGGTATTTATTTTATTAACAAAAATTATTCTTCGATTTATCAAAGAAGTGATCTGGCATGTCATAAACACACTGTGTTCCGGATCGATTGGCGTTGACTCTGTTTAAAAATAATTAATTAAAAATAAATGTTTGCACTATACAATTCAGAACATTGTACTAGTAGGAAGATCTTTCTTTGACTAATAAGGTTTGTCTTAGTTAGGTTAGTTTGTCTTAGTTCCACGGGAAAACCTGAATTAAG
Source organism: Cheilosia soror (assembly GCA_949372485.1). Classification (NCBI taxonomy): domain Eukaryota; kingdom Metazoa; phylum Arthropoda; class Insecta; order Diptera; family Syrphidae; genus Cheilosia; species Cheilosia soror. Next base: position 77,835,223 of record OX443563.1, read on the forward strand.
TAAAGAATAAAACTAAAAAAAAACCCGCACTGCACGAAGATAGATAAGAATCGATTTATTAAAAGTGACAGCAATATCAATAAATTGTAAATATGGCCATAATAATACTTGTCATTTGGATACAGGATGGATTTTTTTATGAAAGCGATAACTCTTCGAAATGGTCTGTTTTGACCACTTGGCGTTCAAAAAATACTAGATTAGGTTAAATCGCCTAATAAATTATGAGATTTATAACACATTTTCAGATTTATAATAGATTTAGTATAAATCACATTCTGTTATCATTACCATGAACAAAATAATCTCGGACGCACAAACAAACAAAGCAAAATAATCGTATCTGTGAATTTTCATTTTCCAGAATATTTCCTGAGTTTTTTTATATTCTTTAAAAGAAAAAAAAAAAAGAAATTAGTTGGCGCAACATGTTCGTAGCTTCTCAGAACCCATTCGTTTGTTTAAGCTATTTTGATACGAATGGAGGGGACCTACAATTTCGAGCCGAGCCCGAACGCCTGAATTGAGAAGCTTTCTCAGGACAGTTATGCTCTCGGATATTTGTCAGACGTTCGTATGAAGTGGTGTGGTAGAAACAAGATGTTCAGCTAGGTTCCAGAAATCGAGTGAAATCAAAATTGCAAATCGGGCGAATTCGTTTTCAGTGTTCTGCATTTCGAACGATTCGGAAACTCGAAATCACAATTCCACTTTGTCTCAATTCAGAAAATGTTGAAATCGAAATCGAATACAGTGAAATGTAGAACACAAAAATTCATTTCCGATTTCATTTCGAGTGAAAGTGAAATGTGGAACCCAGCAGGTTGTGGTTGTGTGTTTTTTCCGGGGATTAAAACTGAAACCATTCGCTAGTTCACCACATTAACCACTGAGCCAGAGTTACTGCAGTGCGTCAATTTATTTCACTGGACATCATACCTAAATGCTAGATTGGGTAAATGACAAAATCTATAATGTTATCCCACAATTCCTCAGACAAACTGATTAAAGTAATATGTACTTTACTCGATAATACATAACATAAGCTTTCTTTGTGATCCGACAGTCTGTGTTTCAGTTAACCTAAAATCTAAAACCAACGCAGCACATTTAAGCGGAGTAGTTAATTATATTGTTTAGTTAAAAAGTTCGCATTACCTATGGAATGACCTGGTATTTTATTTCAAATATGTATTAAGATATATGATTGATTTTACATTATGAGATGATAGATATTAGAAATAATTTCGATTATTTTCCAAAGATTTTTGTTTTCTTTTTTGCATATAGTTCACCAATTGAATAAAGCTTAAATTAGGCATGCAAAAATAATTGTATTTGGTTTGTAAACGATGAAATAAAAATTAATTGAAATTGTATCACAAAATCGCAATTTGCCGCGTCACTTTCCAAGTCCGAAAAATAACATTAAAAACATACAAGTATATAAAAATATTTACGAATTTACGTATAACCAAAAGATAACTATAATGTAATCCGAATTAATTAAAAGATAACAATAAAAGGAAAATGAATATATATATATCTCCGAGAGATAATGGAACAACAGACTGATTATTATGTATTTTTAATTTATAAATTCCCTAAATGTATAGAGGAACATTTTGATGGGTTATTTGAATATAGACACGAAAAGTACGAAGGTTAATGGGCAAAGTGTAGCTATGACTTCCTGTTTCTTTGTTATAAACTATGCAAAATATTTACGAAAATATGCGATGATTCATTGAACGAAAGTATTCTACGATAATCGAATATTTCGAATAATAAATGCTTTATTCTTTAAAATTCACCGATAATTCGCTTATCTTCTCTTGTAGATAGAAAATAAATGATATCTTTAAAAAAAATTATATATCGTCTGATAGCTATGCTGTGTACCGACGGATGAAGTCCTGATTTTAGATAAAGAAGCAGGCGCGTGCCTGACAACAGGGTCAGGTAGTAGATAATTAATAGGTTAATTTCATTTTCTATATTTTAGGAGGAAGAAAAGCCAAGCAGTCATAAGGTAGCTGTAGTCAGGAACATTCGGTGTAAATATTAGCTAGACCGTTCTTTAAACTCTTTACATTAATAAATATTGCCATTCTAGTCTACTTATATAAAAAATCAATTGGTGTGCGTTAGTCTCGCAAAAGCCCGAGAACTGCTGGACCGATTTGGATGACTCTTCTTATCCTTTGTTCTTTTTAAATCGGGGGTGGTTTAGCAAAAAATAAAATTCGGAAAACCTTAAATGAAAAGTCGGAAAATCGATATATGGGAATATACATCACCAATAATCGCAAAACTCGAAAGCCACCTAACTCATTGAGTTCAAATTTCAAGCAAAATTTTCTATCGACCAAAAGCTGTTCCTGTGAAGTTTGATAAAAATTACACAAAGGAGGGTGGCACCTCCCATACAAAACAAAACTAAAAATCGTAAAATTATCTCGGAATTTTTTGACATTCATAGATATGAAGGTGTGAAGATTGGTGAAATTGAATAAAGGTGCGTGAATTGATTTGAATTTCGAACGAGTTTCATTTTAATCACTTAACGAAACTAACATAAACTTCACACAGTATGGCCAATATTGCCGATCTCAATGCACTGGAGTTGGAAGGTTGATTGGGATTCATAATAGCTAATGAAGAGTTGCAAACAAATAAACTTTAGGTGGTACGAAGTTTACAGGGTCTTCTAGAATTTTTAAATTCGATCTGCGAGACTAACTGCGGATGAGATTACCTGGCATGCCACTGACTTAGTATATCTCGTCTAATTTGAATGCCGGACGACCAACAGTCTGAATAGAAGGAATATTAAAATTGTATGTTCCTTACAGGACACATCGCGTTTGGCTTCCCTGTAAACGACATAATATACGTTTACTACACGAGAAGAAGGAAGGCAATTATTCATGTTCTCAGGAAGAAACTACTTGACGATCTTGGTATTTCACAGTCATAGTTGTTAGAAGCCTGCTTTACTAAAAGCCCAAATTCCCATAGCTAATTTATTTCTAATTAAAGCGTCTGAACGCGCTTAACGCCATCTTATCGGATGGTGGGGGACAGTGCGACTTAGTGATTATGTGTTCGATGGCCCTACGAACTAATGCTGCTCGTTCACTTAGTGTCCATCAACTAATTTTATTCAACAGCTTATTCAACTCTTTAGTTGAAGAACAAATTCTTAAGCTCGTACACTATTGCACCAATTGACGTTGTTCATGTTGAGCAATGTAATTCCAATTAAAATTGAAAATTTCTCTGTCGAACGCGTTGCGGGCCCCGTACACCTAGTTTATCAACTAACTCAACTGTTGAATTACCCCGTACACCTAGTTGACCAACTCATTCAATGAATTGTTGAATGACCTCGTACACCTAGTTGATCAACCACCCCTATCATGGAATCCGCCGGGGGAATCATTCACGGAAAAGAATATTTTGGTATCGTCGCATCCGCAAAGTGAACACTTCCCCGTTCGGGAAAAATTCGATTTGAACGTTTTTAACGATACAGTGAAACTTATTCACAGTACCCACTCGGGGAACTGTTTACTTTGCTGATGCGACGATACCAAAATATTCTTTTCCGTGAATGATTCCCCCGGCGGATTCCATGATAGGGGTGGTAATGTCTGATTTTGGCAAAAAAAAAAAGTTCCTCGAGGGCCAACTCGAGGAACAGCATTTTCGTTGTGGTTGCTCAAAGAGTTGATGAACGCGTTGATACCCTCGTACATTTAACCAAACATCACTTGTTGGGTTCCCGCACACTTCTTTAGCAACGCAGTGAGCAACAATGTCCAACTAGATCAAACGCGTTGGTTGGATAAAATTGAGGGCATCGTACATTAGAGTTGAGTGTGTTGAATTCGAGATTTATGCGTTTAGCACTAAATGGACAAGCCGCATAAGTCGCACATGGAATTAACTAACTCCTATTCCTATTTTTGGGACTCGAAGGAGGGTTCACAATTGAAGTATATGTGGTTTAAATAAGACTGCGCTACATGCTACACAATAGCCAATCAATCGATCCATTTTATTCAATATTTTGTGAATGTGTTGTTTCTAAAACGTACAAGTTAATTGATCATTTCATTCGTGAGCTGTTTTCTAGACTTTTTTTTAAGTGGCGTTTTAATTAAGTGTGTTCCACCAAATAAATTGTTCATAAAAGCAGGGACAACTTTATTTCTTCATTCATTTGTCGGGTGCTTCTAATTTGATGAACCTATTTAATTGCGTGTCAATTGCATTCGTTCGACAAAGAGTTAAAAAAGGATTCTTCTTCCATGTATGTCTACTTCTATTGCAACTCTCACTTTTACCACAATGTAGAATCACCATTCGCCAGAAGCCTTTACCTCATTCTTAAAGCTGAGCTGTGTTTGAGGCTCCAGTTTCTGATTCTGTAGGGATATTAGTTTGGATAAAGGTAGGTATCAAAAGAAACGATTGTGTCCCAATTACAATGACTGCGTCGATTCACAAAAAATCGAGTGTAGATGAAACACTTTATTAAAATAATGACGATGAAAAAAGTGTATTTGTAGAGGAGGGAAGGCATGCCGAATACGGATTACAACTTACAAAACGCAATAGTTCTGGCACGGGCACGCTGGTTTGTTGAATTTATGGATGGCAAAACCTGCCGAAATGAGATTCCTTCATGGTACTGCTAGGGTTACTAGCAGAGATTCTTTAAGGAAGACTAGAATACGTGAGGTACTCAATACCGATCAGCTAGTTGTCCATGCCTCAGTGGGTTGGTCACGTTAAACGCATGTCTCCAACTCGGGTTCCAAGATATTAGACCAGGGACAAGGGCTGGTTTAGATTTATATTCGGCGGCGGGAGAGTTTTGGAAGGCCCTCTTAACCATCCTACACCCGCGATCCATACAATGCATAAACGGGATATTTAAAAACGCTTGAATGTTGTTGTTTTAGACATTCTTTTGGTGTAATGAGTTATATTATTGATTGAGAAAGTTTGGATAAAGCTATGATTCATGACATAATGAGTGATGTCGTGTTTATATTCTAAAAATAGATTATCCTCGGTCAATACTTGTCATGTCACTACTCGAGTTAAGCTGCTACAAATATTTTGGAGTACTGACAATTATCTTCTCTCAGTCTTACCAAAACAGTTAAAATTTCAACGAAAGGACGAGAGGCAAGAGAAAAATAATAGCGTAGGCTCCTCTGTCTTTCTTAAATAATCATCCACTACGCTTTAGTAAATTTTACTTCGATCAATTGCAGTTCTCTTTTCTTTTATATACACGTTGTCTTGAAATATTTGTTTTTGTGAAAGTGCTATTTTATCTACTCAATGTGTAAGCGTTGGAAAATAAAATAAAAAAAATTATAACTATGCGCGACAGTAATCAATGTTTAAACGAAAAGTATTTAAAAATTTAACGCTTGCAAACCAACACAACAGTAAAAGAATATAATAAAAACGCAACCAAAAGGATTCAAACAAAAACAACAAGATTAAGCGAAATATCGATATGTATACAACAACTAGTATCTTTTTACCTGAATCTTTATGCGACACTGAAGGAGATTCACGCATCGCATCGGCTAGATCCTCTTTGAGGCGACTATCGCCATGGGCAACGGAAAAGTCCGAGTTCATGTGCTCATGTCGGAAGCGGTCCATTAGCTTGGGACTTTGCTCAATGCTGCCTAGAAGTACATCGAAAACCAAGCTCAGTAAGCATTTGCATTCCACATGGGATCCACTTACTGTAAGATCCAGATTCAATGAGTACTGGTACAGTCGATCTGCCAGTCGCACTAAGTGGCATATTGAGAGGACTCGAACGCTCCGGGCGGCAAGTTGTGCTCGGACCAGGGCTAACACCGATCTCAACTGCCTCAACATCAATGTGGCTCAAATTGGACCTGAAGAAAGAGGGAAAACATTTATTGAGCAACCGAATGGTGTGCGAAAGGGTGGGAGAGGATACCTACCCACTTGGTGTGTTGTATGTTTTGAATACAAATTGCGGTCCCATCCACAATCGGCGATGCGGTCCAGCATGGGTAATAATCTCAACTTGTGATAACCAGCTGTCGCAACGATCGTCGCTATCATCGAATTGCCTAGTACTATCGATGAGCATGCACGAGTTGCGGTCCTTAATCAACCAATTGTCCGAAGTCAGCGGTGGCATTATTTCTAGAGATCCATCTTTGCGTCCAAGATTCCATTGAGCCTTGGCCTCGACTTCTAGCTCAATAGGAGTATCATCACAAATCTTCTCTTTGGCAACATCTGCGAGTTAAATGCGTCAATTAACTAGAAACTATAAAGATACTAATACTATACACAACTTACTTGTGGCAAGTTTTGTATCCAAATCGTATTGAATAAGTGCACCATGGCCGGCCATCACGAACAATGAGTCGACTGCCTTGCGTTGAATTTTATGTGGCGCTTCCCTCGCCGAATTCGGTGGATCCAACAGCCAGGATCGGGACTTTGCAAAGACTGCACAAACGCTTAGTGGTTTGCCATTGTCATCGGACAAAGAGGACAGCCGCTGACGGCTATTTGTGGCCTTGGAATATGAGCTTGGTCCTGCCGAACCCGGTGGAGAGCCTAGAGCAAAAGGTTGTCGCAACTGTGCCAGTGGCAGTACAACTGTTGGCCGTGGAAATGGTGGTAGCGTTGGATTATGATAGGGCAGCAGCAATTGGCTAAAGTTAGTGCTATCGGAATGCGAAATGGGGCTACTCGAGCGTCCATCTGCGGTGAGGCCAGCTGATCGATGGAATCGTGACAGTTTATTTACCACATGCAGGCTGCTGTGAGTACGCACACCGGCTGGTCCACCATACGGAGTGACGGGGAACACGTGAGTGGTTCCACGCAGAGTTGAGACCGCCACCCAACGACTGTCCAGCGAGAATGTGATGTTTTGCACTTTGGCGCTGGTGTCGCCACGATGTAAGACATAGAGGTGATGTACAGCAGCTAGACTCGATCCTACGGGATGTGGCTGAATGCGGAATAGATGGAAGTCGTGACCACGTCGATCGGCTGTAAGCAACATCATCCCGGAATTATCAAATTCCATAGCAACGACGGACTCTGAATGAGCGATGAAATGGGCGACTATTGGGTCACTACCATTTATGGAAACAGGCGTCCCGCTTGTAGGGCTGACATCCTTAATCGGGTGCTGAAGGGAGATATAGATGAAGTCGGGGAAACGGCGTATCCACCACCAAACTTACCTTTATATCCAAAATAGTGACAACGCCAGGTTGTCGCACATCACCGGTGGCCGAGTCAAAGCTGCTGTTCTTCGAGCTCGTACCTGACCCCGTAGTACCTGTCAGTCCTGCTGCAACTTGTTCGCCCAGCTCACGTAATCCTTTGCCAAAGCTCTTGGCCGCATTCAGAACGGTAGCCGTATAGCTGGATACGCCATCCCCGTCACAACCGCCCCCACTGCGTTTAGAGTGCAGCAGCTTGTTCTCGGAATATGCCATCCAGCGACTACCCAAAGCCACAGGATTGGGGTTTATCCTAATAAAACAAAACAACCGTTAGCGATAAATCTCATAATTTAACCAAAACTCACCCTGGACTGGGAAAGCATGTTGTCACCGATAGGCGATCCTCAAGGCTGCGAGCATCGAACACCGCAATCCGTTCGTGAAAAGTTATTACAATGGATGAACGATTGGCCAGGATGTCTAGTACGGGATTTTTGAACTTGATCGTCTTTACCTGGGCGCCAGTTTTCAGCGAAACGAAATTCACCGCACAGAATTGTGGATTACTGCCTGCTGGTGTGGTACCATCGCAGATGGCAATGAGGGGCCGTTTGTCTGCGTACGCATCAATTGGCTCATCAGCGCGTCCATTTTCCGCGTAGCTTGGTGTCGGAAGTATTCGCAGTGCCGATACAATGCCATGCCGCCAGGAGAGCACTTCAACAGCTTCACCATTCGCGGGAATGGCCCATACTTGCACACCCTGGCCATAGCCTAGGATCAGCAGCAAAGGCGGTGCAACATTACCCTCCAATTCCCAGTCATCACCGAAACGTGGATCACTAATATCGGCCGCAGTCTCGAACCGTGCCCAAGTAATCGTATCCTTCGGATCACATTGCGGCTGATGCGCCAAAGTGACATCGTTTATAAAGCCAGCTACTGAATCGATTATCGAACGATCACTGACCACTTGTGGGGGTACTATGGCTGGAACACCGCGCGCATTGCGCCTTGGTGAATCCGCTGACATTCTGTTTGGCCAACAAAAGCCTCACACAGAGCAGCAACAACAGGTCCGTTTCTCCTACGAAGTGATGGCAAGCAATCGACGTCTGCGTCTGATACGGATTTAATAGTGCAGCTCAGTTTGTCGTCGTCCAACTAAAGAGGAAAGAGAAGAAACAACGAAAATGGTCAGTACAATCGAATGACTATGCTGTATACAATATATTCAATATTTGTGCAACCAACTGGTTCATAGTCCACAACGAAATAGGCAACAATAAAACAAAAAAACTTTGTAACATAAAACTCTAGTGAGATAATGAATAAAAATGCGCTACAAAGTCCCTTACAATGAACTTGAATATTTTCATTGTTAGTCCATATGAGGGTGGTGGTGCACTGCACACTTTGTCGGTCATTGCCATTATATAAAAACTGATGTCAGTGCGTGAATCGGTTTGTTGCGTATTATTTCCGAAGTGTGTGCTTTGCTTATCTTTAATTTGTTTTCTATATAACTGTGCTTATATTATTTTTGTGTTTTGAGGGAAGTGCCAGTTATCAGGTATTAAGTTGGCAGTTGGAGTTTGAAATACAAATATGTATGTACAGTACATCCACAAAGTCTTGATTCCGATTTGAGTATATAGAGTGCGAATTAGGTTTGTTTCTTTGAAAAATGTCAAGACAGCACAGATTTGTATTGACAAATGAAAGACAGCCGTTTGACAGTGAAACTACCTTTCCTAAAAACGTGTCGATAAGGAAACGTTACTGGCGGATTCCACGATAGCAGTACAAGTTGAAAGGGAATCGAATAGCTGAAATGAAACTCAATTCAGACGGATTCCACGATAGGGGTGATTGTCAAAAAAAAAATATGACAGAACAAATTTAAAAGACAAACTTTAAATTAAAATGAATTGAAGTTCATTATCTAGTGTCTTAACTTGTTCCTACTGTGAACAAGACAAGAGTCTTTAACTGCAATAAAAAATAAACATAAACGTACACACATAATGTAGGTACCTATGTATATCAATAATTGACTTTTCATTTGTTTCATTACAACATCATTATACAATTCATTGCACTTAAAATGACAAGAACAATGCGCGTTGGCCAAACAAAAGCATTCTAATATGAGAACAGTTACAGTATATTGTAGTAGATATTTGCTATTAAATTGTGTTAACTACAAACAAAACAAGTACGTTTTCGCACTCTCGTTTATAATATTATACATTCCTCATTATTGCATTATATCGTTGTATACTGTCATTCTGACAGGTGTGAACAAATAACAAAAAGGAATTCCGATAAGTACCTATACCCCATTTAAATTCTTGTTTTTATTTATATTTTTTTGTTTTAATTTTGGTACTATGAATCACAAATGAAAAAAAAACAATAAACAGCTGACTTTTACTTTTAAGTTGTGTTGGTGTGGGCAGCGACGATATGTTGTCATCATGAATAGAAAAAAATAAACTAATTTGTATAACCGCAGATTGTTTTAAGTTCTGTATACATACTTATGTGCAATGTGAGAGAAATTTAGCGGTTAGGTAGGTTGGAAATCTATACATAATACAAATGTAAGTGTGACAATGACATGACAACAACGAAAGTTCATCTCCATCAGTCAGTCAACGGTGAAGGCCAACACTCAGAATGTTGTTATGTAATAAGCGAGAATTTATTATTTTTAATTTGCTGAATGCATTTGCCACTCACTCTCCCAACGATTATATGAGGCAAAGGCAACTGAATGAAACGATATTTGGTCTGGCAATTCTGTATTTTTTTTTATTTTTTTAATAAACGATAAACTAGGAGTGCTGACTATGACATCCCTTACAATACATATCACTTCTACCCCCGTTGCAATATTGTGAAATAGCTAAGGAAATACGAGTTTTTATTAGCTCTTACAGGTAGGAATGAAATGGCTAATAATGAATGCCTTGGTGAAATTATGATTAAAACAAACTTGTAGATGTAGGTAGGTGTTGTAGGTGTGTTGTACTGCAACCTTTTGGTCTATGTATAATAGCTCATTGATTGGGAGTATTTAGCTGTAGGTCGGAACTACTTGTGTGAGATTATGAATTCATTGCCGCAAGTCTTCTTGTTGCTGATGGGCTTAAAAATTAAATCTTCTAATTATATTATCTCTAGGCCAAGATTGTTTTTTGTGGGTTATGCATCGAATTACTTCCAGGGGATTCACTTTCCGCTTATCTAATATTCCTTTGTTGGCCAGTGTTAGAATGATTTTACTTGCATATTCATATTAACCACAAGAAGCATGGAGTCATTTCCAGTTGCACCCCGCTAGGCAACAACAGAAATATGTATATCTTTATATCACGTCTTTGAAATGGCTTAAGTAGCAAGGAAATTGGAAGAACAGAACAACTCTGATTTTGTGGTCCAGCATATTTAGCCTTTGGTTAGCGAGTAGGGGACCTATGGGACATTGAATAAAGGATAAATTGACTATGTATTTATCATTTTACCGCTTTAGGCACCAAGTTTTAAATATCGTTATTTCACAATCAGAGATCGAGCTATTACTTACTCGATTCCTACGGATATAAATTATGTATTTCCAGGGAACCCTACCAAATACATCATTTCAAAATACCTACCTTTTGGGCAAAATACCTTATTTCGGTGGGCTGACATTTGGACATAATTTTTTTGGTGAAAATAACTATGGGACAAAATACCTTTTTTCTAAATTTTTTTTTGTCAGAATGCTTTCGTGCCGTGAAAAAGGTAGATATTTTAAATTTTTTTTTTCAGATTTCCAGAACCACGACGAGGACGTTGTCGTTTTGGTGGTAAAATTAAGCAAATAATATAATATAAGCTTTGTACATAATATACCCAACCTTGCACCTACTCCAAATCCTACAGTACCTAACCCTAAGCAGGGGTGTTGCAGGGGGGCAACATGCCCCCCCATATTGTGACAAATACACACTTCCCAAAAGGTATTTTCCTAAAGGTATTTTGTCCAAAAAGTATTAGGAAAATGTATTTTGTCCAAAAGGTATGTTCAAAAGAGGTATTTTATCCCCAACCCGTAGTTCCATTTAGTATTTTCTTGTTAAGTTAATATTTAACGAAGTTGCGTTTATAAAATTTATCCTAAAATAAATTAGTGCTAACATTATGTCAGCTACTTCTATTTTATGTATGTATTAGAGTATTTTACTGTAAAAGTTTAGTTCAATTCGATACTTGATTATAAGAAACCAATAGATTTATTGGTGGCATGTCAAATTGACAAGACTTTTTCGTTACACAAACATATTATTCGCAAGTGTTATTCACGTGAGGTAATTATAAATTGACGTACCTACATCAATTACCCGAAATTGGCATGAATGTGTGATGTAATTATCTACATTTTTAGCGATATGTAGGTACATACATACATATTTTTATGTGGTTCAGAGTTTGACATTCAATTCATCCCAAAAAATATACACTCGCACAAGGGAATGGCTGTGAAAAGCTAGACTAGGCTACATTGGTGAAAAAATATTTAGGTAGGTCTTTTGATATTCGGGTGCGGTGCCAATAAAAGTCAGTCATTTTATTTTTACACAGATCTACTGTTACTTTACTTTTAAATTTTACGAATTTTTTCTCAATGTCGTTCCTACTAATGCTAGGTTTTCACTTGACGTTTTGAAATTGACCTACCTACATCAATTACCCGAAATTGGCATGAATGTGTGATGTAATTATCTACATTTTTAGCGATATGTAGGTACATACATACATATTTTTATGTGGTTCAGAGTTTGACATTCAATTCATCCCAAAAAATATACACTCGCACAAGGGAATGGCTGTGAAAAGCTAGACTAGGCTACATTGGTGAAAAAATATTTGATTAGAAATCACTAGAAATTTTAATATTTAAGAAACCAAATTATTGGGGGCGTTCAATACGCTTTTGCCTAGCTAGGCAACAGCCTCTGATTGGTCGATTTGACTGCAAATCTAGGCAAGTTTCGTGAGGTCGGTCAGCTGTGGTGACTAGATAGTAAGGCAAGAATTTCTGCCAAATTTAGCCGAATTGATTGAGAACAGCTGATTGAAATCGAACAAATTTGCACTCCATTGTTGAACTTTGAAAAATTAAATTTCAAGTTACAATTGACGGTGGTCTAGACTAGAGGACATCGATGATAGCGAGGAAACGTACAACAAATTGACTACGGATAATAAAATCAACACGTACATAAGTGTGATAATAATTATTAAATAATATTTGTCTTGTAAAGCTGCTTTTATAAAAGAATCATTCATTTTACACTTCAATAATTTTATATTTTTCTTTAGTAGGTAGCCAATGTGTTGATCAGTTGATATCAAAACAGCGAGTGAATGCTCAATTCTTAACACATGTGAAGCATTTGACATTTAGCTTAGGTACTAGGCAATTTTCCGTTCAATGATAAACTATCACCTAAATACTTAGGTGCCTAAGCCCATTGAACGCGGCCATTTATTGAGTAAGAAAAAGGGCTCAACTCAACAGTTTTAGTGACTTTTTTTACAAATAAATAATTTCATGTATCGTTTCTCACTTAGTTTTGACATTTGGCTAACCAACAATTGGGAGCACATTAACTTTACACTTTCTTTGCTTTTGCTGTATAAAATTCTACTGCCAATATTCATTGTACTTGAATAGTAAACTGTAACATATTTATAGCCAATATACAAATTTTACGCCAAGGTTTTCTTTTCTTACCACCATAAATTATTATCAGGATAACCTAAAACCAATTTTCTGTTCGACAATAAATGATAACAACCAATGCTGTGGTATGATGATGACTCAAAGTGTCAACCATATTCGAATAAAAAAAAATAAACAAACATAGCCAATTAAATATTCCACACGCCAAGAAAATATTTTTAATTAAAAATTCAGAACAGCAACCGATCGAAGAAAGCTTTCGGTACATTGTTTAACCATAATTATCAGTATCACACAGTGACCTCCATTGCTATCCCACAAATAAGAATAAAATGTAAAAAATATTTTTGCAAATTGCAATATCAATAAGAACACGTACTTGACAGATATTCCAGGTGGGTTATGCGCATGAATCATCGGATCAGGGCATCACTGTGTTTATTGTCCCTTATTGACGTCTATCGTACACAATCTCCATCAATTTCGTATGTAGGGCAAATGTCAAATATCTCTCAGATCGTTTACTTCCCGATAGTAGTTTACTTGCATCAGCAATTCGTCAGCCAAACTGTCGACGAATGACAAAGCTTGCGTGTTCGATGTAAAAGAAACGGTATTTATTTATTTATTCAGCAGAGGAAATGATTAGTTCTAAAGCAATCGTCGTCGTTCGAATTTCAAATTCGAGAGTTGGTAGGCATGACATAAGAATCTGATAAAATTTGTTTTTTTCTTAACTTAACACATGTAACTGTGGAGAATATTGTGTAAGTATTCGGTATTCGCTTTTGCTTTTGTGTAGGGTACATTGTTTTGATAGAGTTAAATAATCGCCACGTGTGTAATTTTATATGTATAGCATACTAGCCATACTAATTTATGTAATTATGTAATTATCAACCTCCTTTATCAGAGGTTTTTTGACTTTAGCAGGGACTATGGGTCGGATGTATTTGATTAGCTACGTTACTTAATTACGACTAGAAGAACGAATCAGATATTCAGACGTAATTCCACAAAGAAAAATAAGCCCCAGCCGCATTCCCAAGGCTACAGATCGCAGACCTTAAGGTTAGGTAGGTCTTTTGATATTCGGGTGCGGTGCCAATAAAAGTCAGTCATTTTATTTTTACACAGATCTACTGTTACTTTACTTTTAAATTTTACGAATTTTTTCTCAATGTCGTTCCTACTAATGCTAGGTTTTCACTTGACGTTTTGAAATTGACAATTGATGTATTTTTATGCCAATTAGAAGATTGGCAAGTTAAAATAGCGAAAAATTGCTTGGCATTGAATTGATGAACACGTTTGTCAAAATTTCATTGTCAATCAACTTATACCTAAAAGATTTTTTGCTTATACATAAGCATCAATGACAAAAACGAGAGCTGTCAAACTTTGTCAATCAAACGACACGAACCTCAACTCGAAAAATTCGTAAAAGAAAGCGTCTTCGAGAGAACAAGATATTACGCCTCCACTGAGAATCTTACTTTAAAAACCGTCAGTCACTTGACAATTGACAGCTAATTTTATTTGTCGACCTATTTGGCTTTTTGGCATTATGCGTGCAATTAATTACTATTCCCATTTATAGTTTCATCGTTAGATGAAATAGCTAAGTCCTCGCGATTATCAAACATTTTAGAGATGTTTAAAGAGGTTTAATACTGCAATTTATAAAGCCCTAAAGGGACTAAAGTCCATCATAACCCAATAATTGCAAATCAAAAAGGTCATATCGCATAAACTGATATTTATGAAAAATTAAAATGTATTTGTCATTTTTCATGGATTACTACAAAAGCGTTCCCGAACTTGTTCGTAAGTTTCTCTATCTGTGAGAGAATTCACCTTCACCACTGCCATTTTGACAGTCTTTTCCATTTTAACTACAAAAGAAAAGAGCCAGAGTATTGGAGGCATATTGCCGTATCTGTGATCGAGTAATTGGTTCAATGAAAGAGGCACAACTACAAAGGTTTAACAAAACCACTTGAATTTGTTTACGTACAGGTACTGGGTCTGTACAAATCAAAGAAGCGCCATTAACGCACGCATACTTTAACAAATCCTAGGCTCATGGTGGGATGTCAAGTGTGGGGAGATGTGTCCTGCACACGTATTTAAGAGGACATTTTTCTGGGGGGAGAATCGGGTAGGTGCACGGAAGTTGGTTACCTAATTATACGTACATGTATTGTATAACTTTTGCATAGACGAGAATGTACAATTATGATTATTGGCAAACATACGTCCTTTGGCATTTATAAGCACTGTGAATTGCATACTTCATGTAGCACATTCAGAAATGTCAAAAATCATGGGCCTTATTAATGCACAAAACACATAATACTACCTAATCTACTAAAGAACAAAAACCCATTGAATGAAATATCACCCTGGGCGATGTCTGCATTACACAAAAAGAAGACGATAGTGTTAACGAGGACGAGTTCTTGTCCTTGCATAGCAATTACCTTTTCAGTTATGTTTTACAATGATTGTTTGATGTACATATATAGCAGCTAGCCTCTAATTATAAAGTTTAGCTCAACTTCTATATAGTCACAGAACTGGATCCAATACCTACTCGGGCACTAGGTGCAGGCGTGCTGGTAGGTAGGTAGTAAAAGTACATATATCTGGCTATTTAGGTATCAATATTTCATTCTACTATATACATACATATTTCCATCAGTAGCCAGATTGTCTGGTGCTAGTCTACACTTTTACAGTCTACCATAGTACGTTTCAAATCAGAGTGTAAAACTCTCTCAATCCCATTCGCTTTTTACACCCCATCCCTCTCAATCACATGAGTCACTCAGACTACATTGTGATTTAAAGCAATACCACCAGACCAGAGATCTTCTACACTCTGTCCGTCAATTCACCATTCACTGCACAATTGTCGAACGGCCAGAATAAGTCAGCACGATGCGGATCCTTTGATAGAATATTACTTTAATTAGGTACATATTATGTACAACAAACTCACCAATTCTAAATATGGATATGAACAATTGGCTAACTGCTAACATAAACTTGTCGTATTTCTGCTGCCCTTTTGTTAATCCATAACAAAAAGTTAAATCATATAAAAAGACACACTTTCACATAGTGCAGCAGGTGTCCGAATAATGACGTTCACCACTATTCTAAATTAATTGCATATTCACTAACACATGCAGCATAGCCTAACCCCTGCCCTAGCCTATCCTAAGCTATTTATTTTGACATTCCTCTTTGCCGAGAAATTCGTTCTTTGTTTACTTTTTCAATAAAGAAGGGTAGCAAAACTAAAAGAAACTCAAGATTTTCGTTTTTGTAGATTATGCAGTGCAAGTGGAGAGGGGACAGCTGTATATAAAGTGCACTCTGTGTGAAATAGAAGGCACACAGTACCTATCGTTTTGTGTATCGTTTTGTTCCTTTTTTCATACAATCTTTTTTTTTTTAGCTAGATGTTGCCAGCAGTCATAATATCAATAATGAGCGATTATTAAAATCTGAAGATGGTACTGAAATCATTGGTATAATCGATTAAGGCCAAATTAAGTAGGCTATATAGCAACTCACGAACTCTTACTGTGCGGGAATGGAAAGTGTCCATGAAACCATCCTTATCAGATCATATAATTCCTCATTGACGAGAAAATAATACAGAAACTCCAGGACGACTTCTCTAGACATAATACATGGAGGAATCTGCTGCCAAAAGTGCCTTAAGGATTAACCAAACTAAAACTTGGAACCCAGGTAATTTTACCACGCGCAGATCCTAGGAAAATATGTTGGGAACGCTGTTACTTTTGACTACATGTCTCCCAATTCAAACTTTGATAGACCATTCTCTTGCTCGTTTCCAAGTAGGGATGAATGGACCACAAATTAACCCACTAAGAGGTAATCGATATCCATCTACACGCATGGGTCAAAGATGGACTGTGGCACCGGTGCCGGTATATTCTCAAAGGAACTAAATATACAATGCTTAATCAGGCTCCCTGCATTAGTGTCTTCCAAGCCGAAATTCTGGCAATCGCGGAGCGGCCCGACATGTTTCATTGTTGCCAATATCGCGTAACGATATTACCATTTTCATTGACAGCCAGGCGGCTATAAAACCAGTATCTGCTATTGAAATAAAATCTAAGCTGGAGGTAGGGTTCACCCTACTCTACCAACCCGATAACCCAACGAACGGGGCTATTCAATTTCAGGCAGTTGCAGAAATTGTCGTCTGTCGATCGTATCGTAGAAATTTGCAACGGACCTTACGACCGTCTCTTTGTGAATGGACTGCTTTAGCTGATTAAGCTTAATACGCTGCTCGATCTTAAATTTAACTCCCATAGAAAATTCTCTCCAAAATTTAGCTGAACTATATTTAAGTACCTAAATCCATTTAGCCGAGCAGTATGCTGCTTCACCTAAAAATCAAATTTTCACTTCAGACTGTACTTCATAAAATCTGTCAAAATTTAGGGCACCCATAAATGTTTGGCACATTTTCTCCATTTTCTCTAGCCAAATTTTTACAGATCTGTTGTGTTTTTGTGTTGCGACAAAGTAAATAGTAGGTAATGAGTTTGATGAACACCTCGATGACGAATCCTTTGAAAGTGATAAATTGTGATAAGAAAAGTACAAAAACGACATCCGGCTTAAGTTCCCTCGTCAAAAGTCTTCACATCCAAAATTCACGCTGCTTGAGCGAAACTAAATTTTAAATGCTCTTCAATTTTTCTCTCCGAACATTAGCTAAAACCCTAGCTAAATTCTGACATAGAGTGCGCTGTGGATACAAGTGTCACACAAAACAGCCGTTCAATGAAAATATATTTCTTCAAAAATTAATCGACGCGAAAAAGTGTTATATTTCCGTTGCACTTTCTTTTGTCCTTGTCTGCTATTCCTTGATCACAAATTTAACACTTTCAAAGGATTCCTCATCGAAGTATTCATTGAAAAACACTATCCTTATTTACTTTTTCGCAACACAAAAACTGAACAGAAAAAAAACAACATGATCTGTCAAAATTTAGCTTGAAAAAATGTACCGAACCATTAATGGGAGCGCTAAATTGTGGCAGATACACACAGTACAGTCTGAAACGAAAATTTGATTTTTAGCTGAAGCAGCGTACCGCTCGGCTAAATGGATTGGCTTAAATTTAGCTCAGCTACATTTTGGAGAGAATTTTGTACCTATGCGAGCTAAAATTTAGCTCGAGCACCGTACTAAGCTTTAGCAAATAAATATTCACTACTGGCAACACTATTACTTCCCTGACCCTAAAATTATTTTCTTCATCTCTCTTCTTCTGTTCAATCATCAATCTTTGGCCATTGAAAACAAAAAGTAAAATCGAAAAGAGAATGCATACAAGCAAAATTTTGAAGGACAAAGCAGACACAAGGCATAATAAAAAAAATTATAACTTTTGTTGGTCAACCAGCTGGCCTCTAAAAATTTGTTAGGTTTTTTTTCCACTCCATCTAATTAGTTTTTTGTTTGATTGTTACTGATATTCGTTGCTGAACATGCAAAATTAAACTCACTTGATTACTGGAATTTATTTGGCAGAGAGATCATAGTTCGTTGACGACCGACAGCGACAGCTCGTCCAGTTGATCCACTAAAATGTTGTATTATTCCTTGAGCTGGATGCTGAAGACAGTCAGTGCAAAATTTAAAAAAAAAAAAAAACGACACTTTTTCTATCCCTCTTGTTCTTTCTCGATTGTCTGTATCTAATAGATGCGTTTGTCTATCGAAAAAATTTATCACAAATCCAATATCATATCGTATCGTATCACTGTTTCAATGTTTTTTTCTTTTTCAAAACCTTCAATGTAACGGAGATATTTGTAATTAGTTAAGTAAATTGCAGGCAACCGAACCGAAGGAAATATTTTAGACGAACGAAAAATAATAAACCACCACAATGAACCAACAATCTCAGCTGTCAGTTCAATGAAAGCAAAACGAAAAAATCAGGAGGATTATGAAATTAACAGAATCTGTTGAGAAAACACACTATACTTGGCTGCTTTTAACTGCGGCAATGTGTGTCCAACTATCTCTTTCACTACCTGCGCACTAGACGTTTGCTTGCTTGCAATACTCTTTCGGCACCAGAACCAGAAGCAGTTCCGAAATCCGAATCCGTCCCGAACAATGAGAAACTGTATTCACTGTTGCTTTTGGTTTCTCTACATCCACCACTGTTTTCTCTACTTTTCTGGGGATGATGATGATGACGATAAGTGTTTGTGTATTGTTGTTGCCTGGTTCTGATTCTCTATTGTTTTTGTTGTGTTCAGCGTAGCACCACCTTTTTATCCACCACCCCCCTTATCAGACACACACATTCACACGAATCACCACACACAATCAATCTATTGACAGATTTTCTTTGTTTGGAAAAAAATTTTTATTCACTTTGGAATATTTGCGAAAACGTTATAAAAAATTCAATAAGCTCCACTGAAACAGGATGGATTGGATAGATATTTCACTTGTTTGTTATAATTTGGGAAAATTTCACTAATCAGACAGAAGTAACAGCGAAAACAAAGGGCCGCAATTGAGTGTATGGGTTGACGTCTTTTACTTTATTCCATTTTATCAATCTCCCACCATTAATCGATGACGACGTTACGTATATTGAAGTTTTTTTTTTCTGGGTTTTTAATTGTTTATAGAGAATTTTAAAAAGTTACGCACAATAATTAGATTAGACGAAATATGTAATTGGACAAAACTATGGCAGCAGATGCACATCAAACTGCATAAATGGAAAATGTCAAAACTTTTCTTGCACTAATACATTTTCCTAAATTTAAATTGTTAACTTTAATGTAATGTACTGTCAATTCGAATTTTCTTTTAAATTTGTATTTTTCTTTGCACTTTTTGTCGTTTTGTCCTGGGTGTCGTCTTCTCTCCTTTATCTTGTTGATCGTTGCGAAGCCAAATTTCGACTTGTTCTCAATTTTCTAGTTGGTAATAATTTGTGGCAAAGTTGTTTTGTGGTGTTGTTTTGTCGCGCAGTTTCTTTTTCTGTCCTCTGTTTTGGGTTCACCTTCTTGTTTTTGTTTTTATTTTCACTCAGCTGTTGTGTTGTTGTTTTGTTTAACCTTTAACACATGTGTGTGTGCGTTTGTGTATTTTTGGATATTTTCTAATTTCTATGTTTCTTTGGTTGTTCGTTTTCTGATTAAGATTTATCGCTGGATTTTGTTTTTATCATCTTCTTCTTATTACTTGGTTTAGTTGCGTTTGTATAAAATGAATGTGAAGCAAAAGACCGATAACATAGCACAGGGATGGTATATAGAATAATTTCATTCATGCTGTAATGTGGCAGTGTTCAGTAGTGCTGGGTTTCCACTTTCTCGATTTGAAATTGACAATCGACGTATTTTTATGCCAATTAAAAAATTGGCGAGTACAAATAGCGAAGAATTTGCTTGTCAATAAATTGACAAACAGCGTTTGAAAATAACTGACAAAGAATTTGATCAACAAGTGGAAATAGCTGAATTGTCAAACAAAATGTCACTGTCTATAATTGACAGTGAAAATTAATTGGCATCAAGTTCATAAGTTTGTCAATCAAATGACAAACGATTTTGTGCCAATAATTGGCATAAGTGGAAATGAACTGACAGTGGTTTCGTTCAATGACATAGGTAAACACGAGAGCTGTCAAACTTTGTCAATCAACCGACATGTGGAAACTCACCTTTAACATCTTTTAATATAGGTAATAAATAGGTACCTACGTGCTTTATATCTACGCTGTGTTCTTTTACATATGGTACTTCTTAATTATGTATTATCTTTTGGGAAGTCATTGCGCTTTTAAACGTTGAGAGTTTTCACTTTCCGTGCCTAGATTTTCAAGTTGGAGTATTAACAGCTGGAAAAGTTGTCAAAATAAAGGGTGATTTTTTGCGGTTTTTTTAACCCAATTTTTTTGACAGTTTACGCATAATTCGTGACACGTGTCAAAGTAAAAGAATGCTCAGTTAGCATTGAACTCAACATGAACTTCGTCCTTTTTATGGTCGTCGTAACCGTTATACTGAGCGTTGATAATCAAAATTGCCGTATATGGTCCACTGAACAACCAAAGGCATTGCAAGAACTTCCAATGCATCCACAAATATTTACCGTTTTGTGTGGTTTATGGGCCGATGTCATCATTGGGCCGTATTTCTTCTAAGATGATGATGGAAAGTTATAAGTCCTAGTTATAAGTCTTAGTTTTTAGTTCTAGTATTATAAGTTTGTATTTCTAGCTTGTACTAAGCCTAATAAATGGGGACATTTCGTCACCACCAAAAGTAATCATTGCGGTGAATGGCGCTCGATCTCGTTCGATGGTTTTGGTCTTTTATTTGCCCAAAGTGGAAGAGCTGGGTTTGGTCGACATGTGGTTTCAAAAGGACGGCACCACATGCCACACAGCATGCGAATCCATGGAACAGCTAATTTTTCGTTGAAGCAAACATAAGCTCTTTTGGTTCACAGCCGGCGGAGAGAAAGAGAGAAACGGAAACACTCAAATGTCATCGAGCAATTCGTGCGATTATTCGGCCCTAGCGAGGTATCCGTCGGAACGGAGAATTCTCCGCAACGCATACTGCGTCGGAGACTAAAATTACATTCGAGGTATCCGCCTTCGGAAAGAATAAATAAAATGCGACGACGCATTAGTTTGACATGATGTTGGCTCGTGGTACACCGCGGTTTTCTTAGTGCTTGTTTTTCCGTTTGTGTTTGTCCTGGAAACACAAATTAAAGCAACAAATATAACCAATTACTTTGCTAAAATGTTTTTTTCTTTATTGCTTTAATTTATCAACACTTCACTGCAAATCGTAAACAAATTCCGCAACCAATTCCGACCTGTCGGAGCATATCGGATTATCGGAAGAAAATTCGTATGAAGCTGTCAAAAATGTCGGTAAAAACGCACTTGATCGCACTGAAACGCAAAACGCCAGTGTGCGTTGCATATTTGTCGGAAGAAAGTTCCGAAAAGCTGTTCCGAAGTATACCTCGCAGCAAAAATCCTCCGATTCGTATGAAATCGGGGATTTTTCCTTCCGACGGATACCTCGCTAGGGCCGATTGGCATTTCTTTCCCAATGATGGGCAGCGTACTTTGTGCCAGTGATTGGCTCAACACAATGATTGGCATAGTGCCCATAACCGGGTAATCGGTACTACCACCAATGATGGCCAACATTTGGAAATTTGTTGATTATATTTCCAATTGTTGGCATCATTAAAAACGTTATAATTAATATTTTTTAATAAGTTTTAAACAAAAATACCTTAAATTGAGTCTTTTAATAACAGGGAAACTTATAAAAACAGCTAAAATTATTAATTTCAAGAACAAAAACCAGTCACTTCTTTTTCACTGTTACCCTTGTAAAAACGTTTATAGCAAAAAGGATTGAAAGATTTATGACAGATTGCTAAATGTATTAAAGTAAGTACTACCAACATCATTGACATACTACCTATACATTGACTGCTAGTGAAATGTCAGTTTCATACAAACCTGCGAGGAAAAATGAAGCAAACATAAACACTAGCAAAATGTAATTTTGATAGAAAATTCAGATTTTTAATTAGAAAGCTTACATTATTTTTATTGATTCTTAAAGTATACAGATTGGGGTTATGTATGGAATAGCACATCAGATAAATGGCAGCCACCAGTCTCTGCTTTGCTGGCAAGTACGTACTGTTTTATTGAAATTTTGTATAACCCTTTCGGCTTTCGCGTAAATGTGGCTGAATTTCATTAATACACCTCCAAATTTCCTCTTTCAAGGCGTTGCGTTCGTGGTCGTGGGCTTGTTTGCTTAGACCTTTGACTTCAAAAAATTCCAATGGGATTAAATCGCATTTTTTTGGATGGCCAATTCTGATCGCAAAAACGGCCGATAACATGATTAGGAAATGACTCATGCAGTATTTGAATTGTTTCTCTCGCTATATGGCATAGGCATGTGGCAGTGGCACCGTCTTGTTGAAACCACTAAAAACTTGGTTATCATCATGTTACGATAACAAACACCATTAATTGTTTTCTTTTCTTCTTCTTTTCGAAGAAGAATGATGGTCCGATAATGTCTTCAGCCCTAAATGCGCACCAAACAGTCACGCGTAGTGGATGCAATTGTTTCTCAACCTCGTATGGGGTTTTTGAACCCGAAATGCGACAATTTTGACTATTAACGAAGCCATCAAGATGAAAATGAACTTCATTACTGAAGATGATTTGGTTCGAACAAACCTTCATTACTTTTAAAATATTGCTCAATAATGAAAATGCGTTGTTTCTTCGTATAGCGCTGTATTTTTACTAACCCCGAACTGTCAGCTGTCACATTGTTATCTTTTTTTCCGTTGGCATCACTGTACTATTAAATGGCGCAGAATTCAAATTTTGAGTGAATAATGGAACACCCTTTTCTGTTATTTAAATTCTGTGATAACAAAATATATAGGTGTAGGACGTAGGTATCTAATATAGTTGCTGTAAATTGTACAGTAGTATGTGATGAGCTGATGAACAATGTATCTTTATTGCTACAATAAAATATTATGTTATGTTAATTTATTATTGAACATTCCTTTTACATTGGGTATGGACTAGTTTGAAATATTTGAGGTTGCTCCATTCTGTTGCATGCAGTGATAACCCTTCAAAGTCTTGTAATTCTGGAGTAAAAATGTCTGCAACATCTTTACATATTCAGCCGAATTAACAACTGCATTATTTTTGCTAAAATCGACGAAGGAGTAATCAACTATGACTTTAGAGCTGAGATGGCTGCCTTAATCGTCGCTATACCGATTTTTGATCCTTGCGTTTCGTGGGCG
Source organism: Cheilosia soror (assembly GCA_949372485.1). NCBI lineage: Eukaryota > Metazoa > Arthropoda > Insecta > Diptera > Syrphidae > Cheilosia > Cheilosia soror. The sequence goes on from OX443563.1 coordinate 77,859,146, forward strand.
TCCTAAATAGGCTTAAGATTTTCAGAGGATCCCGTTGATTAAAAATGTTGTTATTTATACTATTGTAATACAAATTTTCCTAAATTTTGTTGATTTATTAATATGCATTAATAAGTCTAAAATGCGCACCTATCTGTTTTTAAATATGTACCTACATTAAAATTTATTTGTTCCCTGTTTGCTTATTCATTCAATTGTTCGTCCAGCGCCCCATCCGATGACAAAAACTTCCAAAATCGTTGTTCGTTGTTTTACTTGCAGCCCGCGTTACCATCGCTTTAACTACCTACCACCATTAGGTACGATTTCTTGAACAACCCTCATACTAACCACAGATTGCTGATGGAATTGAAAGTTCAATGAGAAACAAGAAAAGTTTCCGGCACCAATTAATTTATTTGAATTCTTAATCGTGACCGTGAACAGTGAACATAATGTAAATGAACGGCCAGTGCAAATCTGTCACTACATGTAAATTGATGACAGAAATCATTTTGCCTCTTACCTCTATGCACTTCAATACAAACTTTTGAATTTGTATTTGTATCTATTACTTTCAAAGTTTGTGCAAATAATTTAATATAGTTTCTACTTCCAATAACTTTTATTAACGCAAATAATTGACCAAGCTAATTGCTTTTGATTTTAAACCCACTACTGTCGAATTTCCCACATTAAATATTCGGCACTATACTTTGTTTGTATTGAGAGGGTTAATTCAGTAAGTAATATTTAAAAAGCTTTCGTGTACACTCTGGCAAATAAAATTATCACAATTTATGTGCATGACACAAGTACGATTACGACACACTAATAGAGCAGAAAATTTAACGCGTTAAAATTTAGTCTATGTCCTGTCCATCTGCGTGACAAACTAATCTTGTGCCCAAATTTATGCCAATCGATTGATGCGTTGAGGTATGTCAGTAAAACAAACAAATAACAACTCACTCTAGATATAGTGAACTAACTTTTTCAAGGCCTTTGCACAGTATCCAGGTTGTTTATTACACTAAGATTGACATTTTTATACCCTCCACAGGAATGTATATTCACTTTGTCATTACGTTTGTAACGCCAAGAAGGATTCACCAGAGACCCTATTTTGAATCAGCATCACATTCTGAATCGATTTAGCCATCTCCGACTTTTTGTCTGTCTGTCTGTTCAAAAGAATAGACCTAGGCGAATGAAATTTTGTGAGAGGACTTCTTTTTACCGTCGTCAGGTGGTCAAGTAGTTCTGGTACCTCCCATACTTACTTATACTTATCGGGCTCCCGAATCCGTGAAGAGTCTCTGCCTGAGACACTGCAGCCTCCCATCCTCTACGATCCCGGTCAAGCGCTCTGGCATCCATGATGTCTTGGTCTTTGAAACGGATGTTCAGTCTTCCTTGTCTTCTCGAACCTGAGGGCTGGGATTCGAAGATCCTCTTAGCTGGAGCATTATTGTTCATTCGCTCGATGTGGCTGAGCCAATTTAGTCGACGTGTTTTGGCTTTTTGGACTACATCCACATCAGATGGTGAGTGTCGACTTGAAATTCGTTCTTTGCTGTTTTCCAGGATTTGCCTCTGTGTGAAAATTTGGTCTATAGTCGATCTGCCGGGCCTGAAGCCACACTAGTACGTATACCGGTTAGTGTGTTGCAGAATGGTTTTAGACGTTCACACAGTACGTTGGATAGGATATTGTATGCGACATTAAGCAAGGATATACCTCGATAGCTCTTGCAAGACATAGGATAGCCTTTTTTGTAGATAGGACATATGGAACTGATAGTGGAGTCATCGGTCATGTTTTCTTCCACCCACACTTGGTTGATGATTCGGTGCATGCTTCCTGTCAAAACATAATTTTCATGGGAATTGGGAGGCCGACAAATTCACTCACTTGTCCCTCCTTTCATCATCTCGTCAGAGAAGCAGACATGTTGAATGCCAATACTCGTAGTTATTATGTTATATGCCACATTTGAGTGCAAATAATACTCCACCACCAAATTAATACCTACACTTCCTTATTTAATGTAATTTTGACAGTTTAATTGCATATACAAGCCGTCAGCTTGAGCCGTCAATTCAAAACGTTTTTTTTTTTTCGGTACTATGCACCTGCGAGCGTGATTAATGTGCTGTACTACTGGGCGATGACACTGCGCCACCTCTCGCGAATGCCTGATATAATATCCGAGAGTATATAACTTACTCAACTCTACGAAAGCTTCTCAATTCAGACGTTCGAACTCAGCAATATTAGGCCTGTTTCATTGCACATCTATCTCAGTGAAGTAAAGTAAAGTAAATTACAACAACTCATTGTGAACACCACTTTTTCCCAAAAAAAAATCTCGAATCGACAAAATACCGAAAAAAAATATCTAGATTTTTGAAAGACCACCGAAAAAAAGTTAATCGAAAAAAAATCTCGAAAGCAAAAAATGTCGAAAACCAAAATCTTGATTTTGTAAAAAAACATTTCATTTTGGTGACATCGATTTCTAATACCCTAAAATATTATTTTGTCGCCCTTAAAAGGACGGTTATTGACTTAGTTAAACTTAACGTAGAAATTAAGCCGAGGGGCGTTGGTTCGAGCCCCGGCGGGGGACAGCAATACTCTGCCACCGACCATAAACTGTTTATAAACTTTAATTTAATTTAAAAAAAAAAAATCACTTTTTGTGATAGGCTCCATGGAACCTATGGACGGTTAAGTGTAACTCAGGATAATCGATGAGATTTTATTAAGTCCACTGTCCCTACTACAATCTTTCCTATGTTCACTCCATTCTTAGGGAATCGGCTTAAGCCCGAACCACACTTCTAACGTGTGGGGTGCTGTGGTGTTTCGCTGTCACTGCCATAAGTATTTCATATTGTGTAGAAACATTTTTGTCTCGTGCATTGTAGTGTGTTATGTCGTAAGCTCTTATGGTCCGGTTGCGCTATACTACTGTGTGGCACACCACACGTTACAAGTCTGGTCCTGGCTTTAGGTACTTAAATCTGTGAGAATCAAGAAAATGTTCCTTCTCCGTGATTCTCATGAAGTCGCGTACCTTATATTATGAAAGAAATATTTTTTTTTTGGAATATTTTTCTTTTAAAATACACAAAATTCTTGACAAAATCTCGAAAATACCTGAAAATGATTGGTGTTAAAAATCGCGGTCGAGAGAAGCTGGGAGTGGGTATAGGGTAGAGTCATGTATGCAAACTCAATACTATCAATATATGTACTTTATTGCAAGTTAGTGTTAAACAAGTTTTATATTGCCGGCCAGCGTTGGTGACATCGCATAGAGTTCTATGTATGACAAACAAAATAAAGACAACATTTCCAAATAATCCGCTAAAGTGTATTCAACATTATTCTAACTATAAATAGAGTTAAAGCTGCCGACTAAGTGTGTTTGTGGTTAATCGGATAGCTTTATTATTATCCTAATACATATTTTAATTATACCGCTGACTCATTTAAAACTGTTCGCAATGTCCATATTATTGAAAAGCGTATACACCGAAAAAGAAAATTTGATTATCTGAAAGACAAAATGCATCCTGAATCCGCAACTGCAATTACAACTTAAGGCGTGTCTTATTGAATACCTATTTATTTACCTCAGCAAAGCTTGACTCTATTATGTTGTAATTGCGTGCTGAAGATAATTCTTAAATAGATATTCAATAAAACACGCCTATAGATTCAACAACTCACCCCAAAAAAGGTGTTTAATGTAATTGGAAAAAATTTTCCAGCGTAAAACACGACGTCCTGCTGTGAACGATGCATGAAGAACAAACACAATTTGCGAAACTCTGGGCTCTGATCTTTCCAATTCATGTGGAAAATCGCTTGTGGTAAGCGCTCAGCTTCTGCTACCAGACAGTTGACGGAATAGCAAATTGGAAAGATCTCCATTACTATGCCGAAGAAGAACGTAAGTGCGCTAAAGGCTGTTGATTTATCAGAGGAGATACTGAGATTGATGAAAGCTGCACCCAGATCCATTGTTGTCGCTATGAATTGCACAAAAACCGTTGGCGATATTACAGGTGCCACTGCGTTCAGCAACCTCAAATAGTAATACAAAATACATATATAAATACACTAAAGGCATGCTTAAAAGTAGAACCATAAATAGATACTTACTCAATAATATGCCTATGATCCTGAATACAATGAACCAACTCTTGGAGATTCTGCTCCTTGCTTAAACTTGGATCCGATCCTATCCTCAGTACTCTCATAATGAGAAGTTTTAAATGTGAGTGCGATAATCCGACATAGATGACCGCATACGCATCATTGGCCACCTCTTGAAAGCATATAGCGCACGCCCCCATTAACTCCAATAAGACAACAACGTAGTACTTGCTCTTGGATTCTGTCCAGTTTATAAAAGGATTGTACAGCGAATACGGTGGTCGTCCGACTATCAATGCACCCAACACTGTTACCGCTGTGTACAAATAGTAAGCGAGGGTGAACAGCAGTAGTACTTTGTTCCCAAATCGCATTGCCTTCCGAGCTTCGATAAACTCCTCCGGATACTTGATGCGTTCGTCAAGCCTATCGAGAATCGCCTCAATTTTGAAGAGGTTCTTCCGCAGAAAAGCGATACAGATAAACTTTATTACGCACGCATATGTATTGACGGCCAGTTCCGCCGATGTCAGAAATGAGTTTATTTGCCATTTTTCATACGCATAGAAATAGCTCAAGGGGAACGACAGCGGATAGATAATAAGTATGCCAATTTGTACAAGGATCGAATAAATGACATAAAGAACTTTGTTCTTTTTTGGCATTATAATACCAAGAATACGAAACCAGACGAAGAGATTCTTTGTAGCATCATTGGTTTTGATTTTCACTTCTTTTTCAGTTGTTTTCTCGGGCTCAGAGTGTGTATCCATACTTTGTTTTTGAATACCAGTTATATTCACGATTTGAGATGTCTGACGAATTGAATTTCAAAACAATGATGTAATTGTATTTTTTCAAGGTTACATAATCATTACTTTTGCAATCTTAAATTTATTCTTGTTGCTAAATTTCAGCAGTTTAAGTCTTGACTTATTTATCTGCAATTCGATAAGTATTTTAAAAAATAGAACTGACGCGACAAATAAAATTTTTTAGTACAATCACAAATAAAGACTCTCGATTTGGCGACTACTCTATTCGACTTCACAGGACTGAATGTCATACTGTGGTTAATATTGCTGCGTTTTTATACTCTCTATGTCAAACAAATAATTCATGACCTCCACGAAATGCTGCATCAGCTCGAAAAAGGATATGTACGCACAAACTGCATGGACAACATTTCTACAGCAGCTAACACGACACTATTGCATTTATTGATTGTTGCGAATTGTGCCTTCTTTTGCTGTATATATAGCTGTCGAGTAGGTTTTTTTTAAATTAATAATTATTTTAAGAACGACAAGCTAAATTTAACCCTTCAATGTATGATTTTTTATTTTTTTAAAAATTAAATGTTTTATTATGTAAATAAGCTATAAATATAAATATAAAAAAAATATTAGGTTAATCGCTTTTCTGGAAAACCGAGTTTTTCAGTATGATATTTGCAACGCCATGCATTAACGGTATATAATTTATGATATTATAAATATGGGAGATGCCAAACCCCTTTGTCAAATTTGTACCAAACTTCTTAGAAACGCTTTTAGGCTAATACGGAAGATTGTCTGAAAATTTAAACTCATTCGGTTCCTTTTGTATAGGAGATGCCACGCCCCATTGTTAAATTTTGACCAAACTTCATAAGAACACTTGCAGACCAACACCGAAGAATGCCTGAAAATTTGAACTCAGTGACTTTGGAGGTTTTTGAGAATAAGATGGACAATAGTTTTTTTTTGTATGGGTGAAAAGTGCTGAATCCAATGAGATTTCATCAATGAACCAAAATCATACTCTAAATGCATGGCTTTACAGATATGTATCATAGACAAATTATCGCAACTCTGTATTGTTCTGTTTCGTACAATATTTTCAATTTTGTTTGCACATATATCAAAATGAACATATAACAAACTATAATAAAATACTTACATGCATTAAAATACATAGTTATTTATGTTTATACCAAATTCAACACACATGTTTTACCCACTATAAGAGGACATGGTATTTTGACTTCAAGTTCCATTTTATTACATATATACGCTTATAAATAAATTTTTAAGGACAAGATATCATCATGGAATTAATTGGAAATAAAAAAGTGACCAAATCCAAGAGATATCTGCTCTATTTAACCCTATTAAGAGGGGTTTTTCGAGAGTATAATGCAGATATGCTACAGTATGCATTGAAGGGTTAAAGCCAATTAGCGTTTTTTTTATAGGTACACCAGGGCATATTGGTTTTAAAAAAATTACCAAATGAAAATAAAAACGAAACGCGTCACATTTTTTTTTGCGAACCAAAATAATCATGAGAAAGCAGACAGAACAATATTTTGTAATTCAGAAATGAATGTTTTGTTAGAAATGCTCATCACCGTCCTGCTCCTCATCGGACATAATCAAAACGTCACATTGCCATCACCGTCACTGATAAGAACAAAGCATTAAATTTCCAGACACAAACTAAAGATCAAAAGTTTATGGCGTTTAGAAAATCATCGAGAAGTGTCGATTTGCATGTCGATGCTTAACCCTAGAATGCATAATGGGGTGCGTTTTTAAAGTAAACGTATAGTTATTTTTGAAGAGTGCTATGACTTTTATTTATTTTGTTATTCCTTTATACCTGAAAGATGTTTAGTGCATTTCCTCTCAAAACTTTTTACAAATACTTATGTTGCCATATATGCCTCCTTTCAGAAACCAGAAAAAAATTTGTAAGATTCAAGCTTAAAAGCTACAATTTCTTGGACCATATGGTCACACCACTTAATAACCTCTCAGTTAATTTTTTTTTAATTATTAAGGCTGTGAATGAAATATATATTTTTTGTTAATTTAGTTAATAAATAGGTACATTTTTTGAAAATAAAATAAATACATTTTATAATATTGTCTTATAAGTTGCTGGTATTTTCAACCCAAAGTACTGGGGTGCTCAGGAGCCCCATATGTGTTAACGTTATTCAAAAACCCTCATGCATTCTAGGGTTAAATCCTTTAGTTACATGTATAAATAAAATAAACTCTAGAGGATTAGGTATTTAAATTCTATTTAATAAACATTTTGTTTTAGGAAAAAAAAAGTGGTTTTGGACATGGAACTTATTTATTTTAAGAAAATATTTTCAATGGAGATGAGTTTTTTTTTTTAAATATAATATTTATATTATTTTTAAGTTTAAGAACTTTGTTCTGATTGATCGTCATGTAATTCGGGTTCTGGGGCCTTATTTCTGTTTTTTTTTGTCAGCTTTTAAGTTTTTATACCAGATACCACTGATGAAATTCTTTCCGGATTGCTTTTGACTTGCAAAGATTAAACAAGTCCTTCTCTTATTGCAATAATGTAGGGACCAAACCCAATTGACCTATATTTTGAAAAAGGCTGATGAAACAGGTACGTATTTTAATTAGTGGTGCATAGTGGTTTTTTTTTCTACAATCTATTTTTCTTGCCCAAAGTAAATGGGTTCACTTGACCCAATTTTTTTTTTGCAAAGAAACCTAATATCCATAGAATATAATGTACATTTTTGCTAAACTAATGCTTAATGCTGGGCGCAGTAGCGCAGTGGTTAGTGTGCTGGACTACTGTGCGAGGGATCCCAGGTTCGATCCCCGGAAAAACCCAAATTACATCTTAAAGTTTTTTCTACTGCGCCACCTCTCGCGAACGTCTGACAAACATCCGAGAGTATGACTGTCATGAAAAAGCTTCTCAATTCAGCCGTTCGGACTCGGCATAAACTTGTAGGTCCCTTCCATTCGTCCCAAAAATTGAAACTCACACAAAACGAATGGTTGCGAGAAGCTAGGCCTTGGGTGTCACCCGCCTGTTGCGCCACCTATTTTTTTTTTTTTTTTTTTTTAATGCTTAACAAAGTTTTTGCAAATTGTTCTTGTTTGTTAATTTTTATTAACAACTGAATTAATTAAATAAATATACTCAACTAAATGGTCAAGTTAATTGGTCCTGACTTTAAACCCTAATACGAACTATTGTCGATTTTCCCACATTAAATATTCGACACTTGATATAAATACAAACGAAATAAATCATGATCTTTTTAAGATAGGCCTTGTTATCTGCTGGCGTTGTTCTTAGGTCTTTATTTACTTTAAGATATTATATCCAGCGATGCCACTTCTGAAAAAATTTCTGGAGTTGAAGTGCCTAAGAATGTGGAGAAGATTTAAAAAAACGGGAGTAGATTTTCAAAAAGGAACCACATACCTACCTTTTTCAATGTATAACGCAGATTTTTTTGGAATACATAATGAATTTAAGGCTTATAATGTTTCCCCGGTTTGGGATTGGTTTGGTTTTGGGACCTTATTCATCAGTTCATATAAGCACAATAGTTATAATTTATTCCATACATAGTTTTACCTGTCATCGCTAATTATATCTTAAATGAAATGAAATGAAAGGATCCGAAAAATGTTTGACGTGGCAAAGCTCAGCTGGCCAATGACATTTTTTATAAAAGAACTTAAAAATAAAATATTTGCTTAAAGAAAGCATTTGTAAAGTCAAAGTTGCCTGTTATATGTACACCTATGTAAATATCGCAACAAGTAACTTGTATAATTAATAATGACAAAGAAAGTAATAATTCCATAGAACACACTTCATTAGTCTTAATTGGATCCAATTCAATATTCAATATCGTTGTCCACTATATAAACACTACCGATCGAGTAGCGTATCAAATCGTATTTCACAATGAAGCTAATATATTTAACCCTTCTTTTAGTCCTGCTAGGACTTCACCCATCAAGCGCACAGTCGATAATGTGTATTATTATATATTGTCCTGAAGTTTTCAATCCAGTTTGTGGTACTCGCAATGGACAGGTTAGGATATTTCCGAACCTATGCAAGATGAAGGTTACCAATATGTGTTTGCCAAAAGGAGAAAGTAAGTGCAATTATTGGTGTATAATTTTGTATTTTAAATATAGTTATTTTTTTATTCATTAGGATATGTTCCGTGCAGCATTACCGACGGGGGACTTTAGTCGCCATTTTTTTTATCTTTGGGCCCCCCTTTTTAAAAAATAGGCGACTTTCCAATAAATTTGTAAATCCTATAAACTGTTGAACAAATCAATCAAATGTCCTCTGTATCCATAAGGAAGGCGGCTTCCAACTAGCAACTGCCAATAACCAATCAGCAACATTTTTCGTTCGATCGATATTTAGTTGCTTTGATCATGTGAGACCTCTAATTTAATTCAAAGTAAAATAAAATAATTGTGAGCGATAATATTGCGTGTTTCCGATTGCAAGTTGCTTATTGAATGTTGCCTCAATAAGAGAGCCGACTAATTAACATTTGCCAATATGATTCCACTGTCAAGTTAAGTAGGTATAGTTTGTTTTACTTCTTCTCCCTCATTATTAAATCTTTGATTATGCACAGAGTATATTAACAAAATCACTGAATATATTATTAACAAAATAATAGTATTAAATTTATTCATGTGTCATTCTATCCTGTTGGCACTTAATAAAAAAATAATAAATATGTGGCGCAACAGGCGAGTAGACACCATAGGCCTAGCTTCTTGCAACCATTCGTTTGTGTGAGTTTCTATTTTTCGGACGAATGGAAGGGACCTACAATTTTATGCCGAGTCCGAATGGCTGAATTTGAGAAGCTTTTTCAGGAGAGTAATACTTTTGGATGTTTGTCAGACGATCGCGAGAGGTGGCGCAGTAGAAAAAACCTTAAATTTGTGTTTTTCCGGGGATCGAACCTGGGATCCCTCGCACAGCAGTCCAGCACACTAACCACTGCGCCCACTGTTGGCACAAACGAATAGCGTCCAAACGAATCGACATAGGCGGATGAAATTTTGTGAGAGGACTTTTTTTAACCGTCGTGAGGTTGGTATTGAAAATTGTTTATGTCGGTAAAGTAGTTCTGCGACCTCCCATACAAAACTAATATAAGACACACTCGCATCGCAAACATTTTGCATGACTTTTATGCAGTAGAGGGTATCAAAGCGTCGGCCAGGCCGATGATAACACGCATACTTGTTATTTTTCATGTCGGTACTATTTTGTTACTTATTGTTTGTTATGAATGAATACATAATAGTTCTCTTTTTAAATTTTATGAATTTTTACTTAATGGCGTCCCTTAATTCAAAAAATTCGGCTTTGAGAGAGCAAGATATTACCCGTCCACTGAGAATCTTACTAGTTTTTACTCAACCCATTTCTGCTAGTATGAATTCAAAAAGCTGTCAGCCACTTGACAAATGACAGATGATTTAAAATGTGTCGTCCTATTTGGCATATATGTGGGCAATTACTATTCGCATTTGTGGTTTGACTTCATGAAAAAGATGTTTGATTACTTCCGAATCACTTTTGCCGGTAGAAAAATATTGCTAATAAATTATTCGCCTTTATCAGACATTTTGAAGATCATCACATACTTTACGGAAAAATAAAATGAATTTGTCATTTTTTTCATTGATTACTACAAAAGCGTTTCCTTTCTTAAACTTTTTCGTAAAGTTATCCCTCTGAGTAAGAATTCATGCACACAACTGCCATTTTGACAGTCTTTTCCATTCTTACTACACTTACCTACTTACTTATATCGGGCTCCCGACCCGTGTATAGAGTCTTTGCCTGAGACATTCGACACTGCAGCCTTCCATCCTCTACGATCCTGGGCACTCTGCTTCCAGTTGTCCAGACCAAGTGGCATCCGCAATGGCTTCGTCTTTGAAACTGAGGTTCGGTCTTCCTTGTCTTCTCGAACCTGGGGGCTGGGATTCGAAGATAATCTTAGCTGGATCATTATTGTCCATTCGCTCGATGTGGCCGAGCCAATGTATTCGACGTGTTTTGGCTTTTTGGGCTACATCCACATCTTGGTACAGCTCATAGAGGTCGCGATTGTATCTTTTTCTCCATTCGCCCTCCTCGCACACAGGACCAAATATCCGACGAAGTATTTTTCTTCTTCAGGCGGTGGCTATGGTGTAGTGGTTAGAGTCATTGCTTGTGACCCGAGCAGCGTTGGTTCGAGCCCCGGCGGGGGACAGCAATACTCTGCCACCGATCATAAGAGAAACGAATAATATCAGAGTTTCTCCACCACTACACCAAAAAAGGGGTTTCTGCTTGGTAGTACAATGGACCGAGATTCGTCTGAGCTCTCCAGGATTTGGAATCCCCTTAAAAAAAAAAAAGAATTTATCTTTCGAAGGAGCCCAGTGCTTGTATTTAACTCCTCTACAAAATACTGTTATCAATTTTTTGCGGCTTAGTTATCGTACCCTCCCCCTAGCCCCAAACGGAAAGAGAACGCTGATATTTTGAAACAAATTTCCTTTTATGGTCAAAGTGAGTACTTAGAAGCGTTTTGGGGGAAATTCGACATCCATTGAGTGCAAAGATGGTGAAAGTTTGTATTGAAAAATTATTATTTATATAAACACTTTAAACACTATAAGAAATAAATAAAATTAATTTCTATGATTTTGGAAAATGTTGGCTGGGGCACGAGTAATTAGCGACAGGAAAGCTCGTAGACTGATTTTATAGGATTCCGTTTGTATGAAGAACATTTTTCCCATTATATCGTGCGCATAGCAAAGCACACTTATAGGTTAGGTACTTCTGTAACGGGAGCGAAGTCGCGTATAAATGCTAGTTAGAATTATTTCGTGTAATGCTACATAAGAGCGCACTACAAGACAGACACTACTATGACCCGTCATCAGGATCACAATCACATCACTCTCCCTTTTGGCCACAGAGCAAGTCAATTTGAGAATTAAAATTGTAGCTTTTTTTATACAAATATGAACAATAAAAGTAAACAAAATATATAAAATTGCAAAGCACAAAATCGCAATAAACTTTTACAGGGAATATGTTCTTTACCTGACAATGACATCTGCATTTTTGTAAAATCGTTGAAGATGCTTTTGACAAAACTGAAGTTTTATAATCTCCTTATTTTGGAAGGCAATGCCAATATTGGGCCTGAAATACAAATTAAAAAAAACCCACGAACCACATTGTACAAAGTTTCAAGTCGAGCCCTTTAATTGTGTAGCCTGCAGCGGGTGATACAGACAAACAGACTGACAGATGATAGAAGTGCGGAAGCCACTTTTTTGAGCTTGACTGTACCAATACAAACTTATCATATTATTGATTAATATCTCAAGTTGGAAATATTGACACTAAAGTGTTTTTTTTTTTTTTAAATACCGATTACAGATAATTAGCTTAAAGAAAACACTAGTTATTGTTGAAGTTGTTTGTCAGTTGTCACACACCTTTCCAAATATCAAATGAAATCACCTGTACCTACAAATTGTTAATGACAAATGAGAAATCGATTTTATTAGCTTAGTTTAATACAATTCAAGATCATTGTCCACTATATATAAGCATCAGTGGTCGAGTTACGTTTCAAATCATATTTCACAATGAAGTTAATCTATTTAGCGGTTGTATTAGCCATACTAGGAATTCACCTAGTCAGCGCGCTTTCAGTCGAAAAGATACCAAGAGACGGATGTCTTAAAATATATTGTCCTCAAGTGATGGAACCAGTTTGTGGCAAACGCCATGCGGAAACCAGAATATTTTCAAACAAGTGTCAGATGAGGTCAATCAATGCATGTTTGGCAAAAGCAGATAGTAAGTATAATTTGTTTAAACATTTTTACGGTGTAATAATTGAAGGTGTTTTTTTTCCATTAGAATATGTCCTGTGTGCAGAGGACGATTTGAAGACGTTGCACGATTAACTGTTAGCCGAAATAAAGTATGGTTGCAGCACCTAATAAGCAAATATTATTATTTTATTATTTTCAATGGGCTTTGCCAAGAACCATCTTTAATCATCTGTTAACTTAAATATTTTGACAGTCACAATAGATAATTTTGTATGGAAATGTTTGCCATTGTGGGTTCATAAATGTGTATTCGAAAAGGAGGGTGAGGGCATGGCATGGCTAATACCTACGAGTAATTATTTTTAGTGAGTGGCAGGCTAACTTTTACGAACTCACAATGGTGAAATTTTCTATTCAAAATTAACCAACAAAATGTTTAATGTAAAGGTTAAAAATGAGTATTTGTAAGCCTTTAGTGTTTTTCTTTTAATAGTGTTTTTCTTTTAATTTTGGCTTGGATGAAAGTCCGACATATGAATATCTATTGTTTATTCTATAGGGTTATAGAGTTAGTCTAAGAGACGTGTACTACTTCCTTGGTAGTCGGGTAATCACAGAGAACGTGTTGAGAGGATTTTCCAACCTCTAGACAGAACCTGCGCACTCTGACTCGGGATCGGGAGCGGGACATTGATTCATATTGTTAAGATGATATCTCAAGCCTCTGAGCTTAAAACGGTGCAGATATGAATGGCATGGATTTTCGTTTTAAATACAGTAAGGCCAAAAGTGACAAAATATCGCATGCAACTGTTGATGCGGCACCACACACTATACAACTACACAGTACACGCAAGTGAGTCTCCATTTGAAAGTTTCCTTCATGTGCGGTGGACACTGGACATAAGTCGCACCAAATATGCAATGGGATTTAGTTCATAAGTTTAGGAGATAGTTCGTGGTTAATTATGAACAAATTTCCAATGAATTCAGTCCCAATTTAAGAAAAGTGAGAATTAGTTCATTTAACTTGTTTGGACGAAAAAATAATTCTTACATACAACCAATCTCGCACTTAATCCAAATTCAACAGTGACCACAAGCATGTGATTGCAAGGGGGCACCATGCCCCACTATACATAATCCACTTAGACTCAGAGTTAGATCTCTTCATAAGATAGTCTTCCTTTCTGCCAAAAAGTTTAAATTATACCCAGGTATCTACTTACTTTGCAAATTCAAGCCTCCGGCGTTGATTCCTTTGAGCAATAAATGATTTTTTTTAGGACAAGCCACCACTACCACCTCTATCAGATCGTCCTGCTCGCGATCTCTAAATTTAATTTTTTTTATTGTCATTTGAATTTTGCGCCATTTAATAGTACAGTGATGCCAACGGAAAAAAGATAACAATGTGACAGCTGACAGTTCGGGGTTAGTAAAAATGGAGAGCTATAGGAAATTGTTGAGCAATATTTAAAAAAAAATAAAGGTTATTCAGCTACAGTCCGCAATTTTCAAACAAAATAATCTTCAGTGAAGCTCATTTCCATCTTGATGGCTTCAGTAATCGCCAAATTTGTCGCATTTGGGGTTCAAAAAACCCATGAGTAATTGTTGAAGAAAAAATTGCATCCACAATGCATGACTATTTGGTGCGTATTTTGGGCTGGAGGCATTATCGGGCCATTCTTCTTTGAAAATGCGGATGGTTAGGCAGTAACATTTAATGGTGTTCGTTGTTGTGACATGATAACCCAGTTTTTAGTGCCTAAATTACAAGATATAGGTGTGACCAACATGTGGTTTCAACAAGACGGTGCCAGTGCCACATGCCATACAGCCAGAGAAACAATTCAATTACTGCATGACTCATTTCCTAATCCTGCAATCGGCCGTTTTTGCGACCATAAGTGGCCATCCAGATCTTGCGACTTAACGCCATTGGACTTTTTTCTTTGTGGTTTTTTTGAAGTTGTTTGCTTTTATTACCTTAAGGCAATAAAAAAAAGGATCTAAAAGGAAAATACCATAACAGAATTTATACAAACAGTGGGCGTCAAAAGTGTGTGAACACTAATGATTTTTTCGTTTTTCTTTAAAGTTTGGAAAGAATTTTTTTAAAACCTATATAAAGTATTTTATCCTGTCACAATGAAATAAGTTTTGTTATTGTTATTTACAGATTGTTGGTTTTTAAGAACTTTTTCAAAACCCTAAAGTAAAAGAGCGGTTACACACTTTTGACGCTCACTGTATTAAGAGATAATCTAATATGTAACTTAAAAAACAATGACAGAGTTCATACAAAGCTCTTAACTTAAAAGTAATAACAAATTGCAATAAATAACTTTAAATAAATCACAAAAATGCATTTATTAGCTTCGAAACATAACAGATCAGCATCAAAATGCGACATAAGAACTGAATCACCTTTAATGATAAAACTTGATTATTCCAAACCAAATTTAACTCCTGGTGGATCAACACAGGCAGTAAAATCTATAAGAAGACTGACAGGGACTGGTGTACTGCTTCTTCAGCGTCAATCGGCTTAAGTTATTGGACCCACCACTAGTTGCAGGCATTTCAATTTTATTGTTAGAACTTTTTTTTAATTTTGATTTCCTGATCAGCCCATATTTAAAATGGTTATTTAAATAAATAAATTAATTAAATTTATGCAAATTAAAACGCCCATTCGTTGCTACTTGGTTGAGTCCCGTTCTGGAGGCCCTAAGCTGTTGAGGAAAGGACCGGTTTTTTTTCTTATTTACTACATACTGCTCTTGCTTCTTACTGTACCTATACCTAAAGCTAAGTACGCTGCTCGAGCGAAACTAAATTTTAGCGGCTCTCCAAATTTTCTCTCCAAACATTAGCTAAAACCCTAGATAAATTCTGACATAGAGTGCGCTACTCCTTGATCTCAAATTTATTACTTTCAAAGGACTCCTCATCCTTATTTACTTTTCCTATCCTTATTTACTTTTCCGCAACACAAAAACAGAACAGAAAAAAACCAACATGATCTGTCAAAATTTAGCTTGAAAATGTGCTGAACCACTAATGGGCGCGCTAAATACCTGCAGTACAGTCTGAAACGAAAATTTGATTTTTTTGCTGAAGCAGCGTTCCGCTCGGCTAAATGGATTCGCTTAAATTTAGCTTAGCTAAATTTTGGAGAGAATTTTGTATGGGAGCTAAAATTTTGCGCGAGCAGCGTACTAAGCTTATATAAACAAAAAATTGTTAAGAAGAGCGAAACTTGTTTAATAAGAACAACTTACATTATTCCACCAAAATTAGTCGTTAGCTATTGTCTAAAACGTCAAAACAGAATCCATTCGCAATGGTATTTTGATTAGTATGCAGTACTCACAATGGGGTAAGAATTATCAATTGATACATAACATACTCATAATATGAATTATCAATGTTTAGTATCAAATGATTGATATTTGATAGTCAACTCATAATCATTAAACGGCTTTAAAACTGTCATACGATTATACACATCACACTCAATGGTTCGAATCATCACTAACAAACAAAGCCCACAAATAAATCGCGAAATCCAGTAAGCAAATTCCCCACATTGTTGACAAGAGTGCCTAAAGAAACATACTAAACTAACCATCCAAGTACCAACAATGCAATATCTAAAAGTACCACATAATGCCATAGTTTAAAATGTTATCAACACGCCGAATCCCCCACACTCAACACTGTATTAGTCTTTCTCACCAATTCAAACCAAACCACCACCATACAAGGTCCATTTGACACCTGTCCAATCTAATTTCATGCCAAACAGTTGCCAGCAATGATACAGGTCTACGAAAAAGAGAATTTTCAGCTAAATTGAGTGAAAGTATACGTCAAATAAAAATTCTTCAGTCTTCCACTCAAACACGTTTCCAATCGAGAGACCAGCCATTCCATTGCACGGGAAAAAACACCGCATTTGAGAGAGCATGTGTCATCCAGCACACCAACCCCACCGACATCTTCACCATAGTCGCAGTGAATTTCGTTGACTTCATGACAGGGTAACCACCAACACACCATACAGTAGGCAGCAAGATAAAACCCAAAATGGTCGATGGCTGTACGTGATCGTCCGTGTTTTCCTCCTGCGTGTCAAAAATACAATTTTCTTTTTCCCATCTGAAAACAGAAACCGAAAGAGAAAATCAACTAAAATCGTTAAGTAATAAAATAATTTTCCTAAACAACTAATTCTATTGAAAAATTAACACGGCAATGGCAACATAACAAAGTGTTACATATAGTGGCCGTTCGTCGACGTTTTTCTGCGATTTACACTTTTGTCTCGAATCGATTTATCACAAAAAAGAAACGCGAGACGTGATTTCCTCCCCACGTATGATACTTTGCACTTGTGTTCGTTCATAAAAAGTTAACCGATTTGTTTGTTGAGTGAATATTGCTCAAAAGAATTAAATGTTACCTACAAAATAGTGCATACCTGTGTGGAAAACTTGATGTTTGACAAGTTTTTTTTCTTTGTATTTCGAACTGAAACGTCAAATAGATGTTATCAAGCGGGGGGGATACTTTGAAGTATTCGAATTTTCGATTTTCCGATATTAATGAATTTTCATTGTCGTTTTTTTTCATTCTTATAAATTGCGAATCTACTTTGAATCTATTATGTCGTGAGATACATATTTGAACTATAATTTCGTCGTCGTCGGTCAATGTTGATCGTCGGTTAAATAGTGTTATTCCTTTTGGCATTTATGCACCCTTCAAACCGTTCGTAGGTCTAGTGTCAAAAAAAAATTGATATAAATGTGCAAAAATTGAAATTGAAAATATTGTGTGCAAGTGAATTTGACAGAAAAACAGAATAAAATACAAAATTTCTAATAAGAAAACTTCGAAGGATTTTCGATGTCATTTTCTGATGTTTTTCTATTTGGTGCTTTCCCATGCGGCCACCCCTTGTAAATTTTCTCCTATTATCACCAATCATCAATGTGTGTATCCTTACCACCACCAATGTGATATCTACTTTCATATAGTTTTGTCCCCCTTGTGCGTTTTCTATGAGTTCCTTCCCCTTTTCGCTATTTCTAATTCTGCCTGCCACCACCCTATCCTTGGTTGTCCTCGGTTCGCGTGTGGGAAACGAGAATAGGGAAAACGGATGAAAATAGACGAAGAAAACCGAGTGTACTGCCCTTTGTGTAATTCTTCATTCATAACAACAAAATTTGCTTGCTGTCAATTTGCATTTTTTTCGCTCGTAATCCGTTCGGGTTAATTTTTTTTACGAAAATTAGTGAATTAATTATTTTTTTTAATTTTATTCGTGCAGAGAAAATTAAAAATAATAAAAATGTCCGAAAATATTTATAATAATCAAATACCTATATGTGTATGTAATTGTGTGTAAATAAAAAAAAGTGTATTGCACAAAACCTTAAAGTCAAATAGTTTTGAGGCTGGCAACCCTCTGTTGTGCTAACAGCAACAATATAGCGGTATAGCGGAAGTCAGCTATCACTACCGTCCTTCGCACCCTCAAACGGAAATCCACATGATTAGTCATTATCGTTCATCCTGTGTGTGTGAGTGTGCTAAACAAATTCAAAATTAAATAATAAAACAAAAGCCTAGAAGAGAGGGGTGAAAAGAAAAAGAAAAACCAATAACAACAACTTAACCCTATTGTCCTTCCGCTCGGATTGTGTTACTCTTTCACACCCACTATATCTCTCTGTCTCCTGCTAAGTTCTATACTTGTCATTATTGCATAATAATAATAATAATTGTTAATCGAATCGTATTATTGTGGTGAAAGGGCAAAGTTAAATTGTGTTAAAAATGGCGGACCTAACACGTCCGCCGTTTAGTGAGATTAAGCGGCCGGACGAGATTGTCAGGATGACAACAGCGGATAATTTAAAATTTGCCGTCCTAATTGGATTGATCGAAGTGGGACAGGTCACTAATCGAGAGGTGGTGAATACTGTTTTACATTTGGTAAGTTTGATTTTTGTTTTATTAGTTGCCATTACAGGGTGTACCTTAACTTCTTTTTTATTTGCATAATTTCATTGTGTGACATATTTCCTTGTGACATTTTGATAATCTATCTAATATTTTATGTAAATTATTATTTAATTAAATTATACCTAATTTAAATGTTGTAGTGAGTGCAAAAATCTGTTATTTTCGCACATTTGAGCAAAAGTATTGATAAATATGACAACTGTCATTATCGCCATTTAATTGTTACCTATTCACTACCCCATTTCCAAACCAAATAAATTATTAAATATTGCAAAACTAGCTATTCTATAAGTGCTGCCAAGTTTTTGGATTATTTAGGGTCAGTAAAATTATGAATCGACTGTGAAACTTATGCCCAAAACACATGTGCAGAATTTTTCATGCGGTAGAAATAAAACTCACACATTTAAATGTAGTGTAATTTCAGCATGCGTCGCAGTACCTACTGCAAGTTGTCTCTTTTTCTAAATCCACTGCAACAGACAATGCCACCACAACACAAAAAAAAAATACCTAAATTTTACTATATTTGGCATCATTGTGCTTTGGCGTTTATTTCAAATGTTTTGCTTACAAATAACACCGGCCGATTGACTAAAAATGAATCTATTAACTACCAATCAGAACTGTAAAAAGTTGTTTTAAAACATGAATAAAGAAAAACGGTTATGTCACATTCGACCGGTTACGTCAAATTCTTTATCACAGGATACTGCTGTTTCAAAAAACACCCACTGACATTGGGCAATACACGCGACCAAATTTGCAGAATGTGAAACGAGGGCGAAAGAACAGCAGAGTACAACGTTAGTAGAGTACTGTTAGTTCATCCAAAAAGGAACTTCTTCTCTCCCAAACTGATGTAATTTAAACTGTCATCCAAAATGGTGAACATTAATTTTTAAAGATGATTCCGCAAGCCCAACTGCACAGCACAGTGCATTTTTCTGGGTGCATCAATGGCTGATAGACCACTACTGAATTTCCCCTTCAAATGCTACAACTTTGCTTAGGTATAAAAAGATCCTAAAAAACATTTGAAGGTAAATAAGTGGGTTGCGGCTTCCAACTGTTCAAGCGCCCAATAGATGAGAAGGAACTTCAGTGATAAAGAGCTTAGACGTTCGGCACTCACCACGTCAACCCCAAAGATCCGCCACCTGATTCGAGCAAAGGCAGGACAACTACAGAGGAAGTGTTCCGCTGTATCGTCGTGGTCTCAACAAGCAGGACAAAAGGTTGGTGGCCCGAAAGGACTCCCAAAAGTAGTCTGCAGTCGATTCTCCTGAGAGACAGAATGAAAGACGCGGACCTTTTGCAGATGTCCGAACGCAGTCGTTTGGTCTATCTACACCCAGCACAGTCATGGCACCGACACTCGTGTTCACGAGAAACCCAAGTATCAATGGATGACCTTACCACAGATGCGGGCAGACCCAACGCAGGTTCAGGTCCTGAGAGAGCTCAGCGATCTCATTTCCCTCAGTGTGACCTGGTACCTGGGACCCGAACAAGTTGCACTTGTTTCCGACTTTCCGACCAAGTTCAGAGAAAGCTTGAGTTCGAGCAGAGTAAGACGGTTAAGCAGCGTTCTTAGTGCAGCTTGGCTATCACTGCAAACGCATAATGCTTCTAGCCCTCCACCGGTTTGTCACAATATAGCGCATAGCCATAAGGATAGCGAAAATCTCCGCTTGGAAGACAGACGCATGGGGTGGTGTAGTCTAACGATCTCGCTTTCCACGAAGACTCCAGAACCAGACCCCTGTCCGGTTTTGGAGCCATCCGCGAATACACGATGGCATTCTTTCCCTGAGGAAAGTTGACGTAGTAGTTTTGTCGCAGTTGGATTTCTGGTGTCATTGCGTCAGACGGCATATCCATAAGACAGGGGTCAATGGATAATTCTCGCACAAGTTCTTCAAAATTCCGTCAGTGCGCGTGGTACCAAAAGCCACCTCCCTTTAACCGAAAGATGGCTATTTTGTCACAACTTTTGAAAGTTCTCACTTCCAAAAAAATGTCATACATGGAAAAGGCCCATTGAGCAAGAATGACATAGGTAATGGCCAAATATGATTTCTATAAAAAAAAATGGCGTTTTGTCATTTTAAATAAGTCAATTCTTATCAGTCTTCATCCAATGCAGATGCTTTTCATTTATTTTTTGTTCATTTTTGAGTGGGTCTATCTTTTGTGTACATTTTTATTTTGCTGTATATATGTATGGACATATTATGCAGTACTAACGCAGTCAACTTTTGACAGTATAAATACATAATGACAAGCAAGGAATTTACCTGCATATTTTCGGCGATTTGGTCGCATAGTCAAATATATAAGTTAATCGGCCGGCCGGCGCTCGTCTTTTTGTTACTTTTATCAGATACCTAATCTGGTCATTTACCTTTGGGAACATATATATGCATACTTACTTATGTATTAATAATTGGAATTCAGTCTCATGGCACCTTTAGCAACAGTTTCTGTACAAGGAATAGCTTACCATAATTACTGCTGAGTTGTTTCGTGTTATAGGCTGCATATACGTACCTTAATCTACTTTTAGTGTTTTTAGAGTGCTTTTCACTTTGTATCTGTCATTTATGTTTGCTTGCGGTAAATGGCTCCTTATCTTATCAGAAGAAATAGGTAGGTAGAGGTAGGCACTGGCACCTACATTCTTCAACATTTATCTAAGCTCGATTACCCTTTAATAGATAAAAGTAATTGTAGTATGACACTAGACGGATGTCAAAAATGCATTGAGTACAAATAATGTCAATGTCAAAACGTCATTATACCAAAAGCCGATTTCATGCCCCTTTTAAACCTAAACCTAAACACATAAAAATTATTGCCAGGCATGGCTATAATTTCCGATCATATATTAATTCCTCAAAAGAGATCACTGACACAATTCATAGAAAAAAAGATTGCGAAACGTGGATCTAAAACCTGATGACGGTAGAAGTGAAAAAAGCAAGAAAAACCTTATAATCAGTTGAAAATACATCAAAATCATTTAGCAGGTGTGTACCTGTGCACCTCATATACCTATACATAATGTGGTGGTAGTAAATAATATATCTATCTTCTTTTTTATATCTGTTTATGGCATGACCGGCAAACTTATACACCTAAACTAAACACAACTTTAATTTATGTGTGTGACTGTGTGAGTCAGATAAGCGATAAATAAACAGAGAACAAACCACTTTGAAACCAAACAAGCACACTGGTATATAAATTGGGTGCGCCGTGCGCCCGACCCCCTCCACCCTAAATCTATTTAAGGTAATGGAAGAAGTAAAAGAAAATCGAAAGGTTGACGTTTGCCGGCAATTGTTGTACTTTGCAAATGATAGATAATATAATTTCTAGACGACAACACGACATGTGTTATTATCTTTTTATTAATTCGAACGAATTGTCTAGTAACTTTGTGGGTAACACGTGTTCTTCTATTAAAATGCGGTGCACAGGGGAGCGTTTCACAAGATGTTGCAAATTAAACAACTTGTCAAAATTTATATACCTAAATCGACACACAAAAGGGGAGACAACGAACAGTTGCACGAAAAAACTATCGAAATATTATATACATATATGGTATTCAACGAATTTCGTTTTTAACTAACTTGGGATTTTTGGTCTTTTTTAGTAAATATTTGTAGGTACATATAATTTATATGAAACAGACTTGACTAGTAACAGCTGTTATTTTAGTTTTGCGCTTATGTTCAAGATACAGAGGGAAACATACAGTTTTTTCCACTTTGTTTTATAATATAGAGATAGAGAAATCCGTGTAACGAAACGTCCCCATTCGTCACACTTTTATGGCCCCTATTGTAAACACTTTGTATGGCCAGTGCTGCACACAGGCAACCGCAGACTCACCATACGCTGCTATTGCACAAATTTCCTAGACTGTCCAACCAACCAACATTTGTGACAACAAATTTTCATTCGTCACTTATAAGTCACACTGAGTAATTGGAGGAAATTGCATGAGTACCCGAATGAAATTGCCATTCGGGGATACTTGTCTACTTGTTGTGTGTACCAATCTAGTGTACCAGATAAGGCTCCCTCAAGGAAATTGACTTCGGTCAGTCTTGTGAATTTTTGGTGGCTAAGTTTCCTCTGGGAAGCAGTGTCAGCAGTGTGGCTGTCCTGCTTAGGGTCGGAACCACGCTTGTCGTTGGGCCGCAAATCGGAACCACGCTTGTCGCTGGGCCGCATATCGAAGCCACGCTTGTTGCTGGGCCGCAAATCGGAGCCACGCTTGTCGCACGCTTGTATTTGTATAGCGTATACTCAACTTAGGAATTTAATCATCATAAGACGTATGAACATACGTTGGTTATTGAAATAAAGGATATCTCTTAACCAAAGTTTAGTGTTTCTTTGGGCAAATCCTGGATCCGGCGAGCGAAACCTCGGCCTCAGAAAAAGCACATCACATCCGTACTATCAGGCACAGGCAGGCGTCCTCCAGAGCTCATGTCCATAATCACTCCTCTGCCGTATGGGGGATTACCTTTGATGACTTAAAGTCGATGGCGGAGAATCAAGAGTTATGGAGGGTCTAAGCTATGTACGGTTACGGTACGACCCATTCAATGGATAAATTGAAAATGAATGAATTATTGAATGATGACCATTTGTGCTTTGATTGCAGAAACGAAATCTAAGTATTCGTTCTGTGGGAAAACTGATAAGGGCAGCGTTACACTGAATAGTTTTTCGCATACAATGGGGCTTATACTAGGAAACCATTTTTTGGACCGCTGCGAAAAGTGTTGAAAACATCGCTCACATTCTGCTCGTTATTTCTTCAAGACTTATTGAGATGCATTTGAAGAGCTCTACAAAGGAAATAAAATACTGTCATGCCTTTCAATGAATCTTGTTTCACAATTTTTTTTGTTTCTTTATATAACAACCTGTGAAATATCATGGACACTTTTGCTTGAATATAACAGCAAACAAACTGTACAAACTTGTACAATTCAGACAGTCAGACATCGCTGTCTAATTTAAAATGGACTCTGACGGACCATAATTTCCTATAATAAACCATACAGCAAATCTCAACTTAAAGGATGACGATGTCTGTAGAGGCTGCAGAGACGAGGAGGTTCACGATAACTCAGCACACCTCGTTATGTACCTAACTATACTTTGTTGTCCTGAATGCAATTTTTGGATCAAATCCTTTTAAATGATTTCAAGGACGTTTCAGAAATCTAATTAATTTTAGGGACCTCTTGGTAAGATATTCTTCAAAATAAAAAAAACATTTTTGTTTTGGGAGCCATGTCTATTTTAGAGGTTAAAAGGACCTGAGGGTAAAATATGATATATCACAAAATATAGGTATGTACTGAAAGCTGTTCTTTGTAAGAATTTCAGCGATACGAATTTTAATAAAAATACAATTATGTAAGTATCTATGTATTGTATGTATATCTAAGGAAAACTCCCAAAAATATGCTCTTTAAAAGATTTCAAGGAGCTTGTAGGCGATTTTAATCACCTCTTTATAAAAAAAAATTTTTAAAGACGCAAATACCCAAAGTCGTGACTCTACGAGTATGTACCTAGCCTAGTTAAACTCATTGTGTCGTTGCATCCATTTCTTCGCATATATCCAGGCCGATTTTGGCAATGCCAGAATAAATTCGGCTTTCGACATTGACATATTAAATCGAACAAAAAATTGATTGCGGACGCGTCGCTCTATCGCTTGCCAAAATAGCTCAGCAGTCAGCGACAAAGTGGTCACAAGTCACATTACAATCAATTTTTGTTTGCGTGTCGCTCACTGCGTGGCTCTACCCAAAGTGAGCTGTCAGTGGGTCTCATACAGTCATACCTGTAATGATCCGTATAAAATTTTGTCAGCATTGCAGCTTTTAATGTGAAATTAGTAATTACACAGATTTCAATCTTCAGATGCACCTGCTGTCATTTGTCGCACTCATAACCTTCAATTCTACCCATTAACAAGTAAGTTTTAACATTGTCACCCCTGACCTTGCTTCCATCTTGACCTTTACTAAAGTGCTCCCGTGACATTTAAACCTGAAGTAAGCACTAGGTAGATGTATCTATGAAGTAACTTATTACCCATTCGTTCATTTCGAGTGGGTACCAACAAATTTGTCATCCAATGAAATTAACCTGCTTGCAATTTATAACAGGAAATTAAGGTTCTATACAAATAGGTAGGTAAGGTAGGGTTCGTTCCAAGTCGCTTAAAACCAAATTACATGGGAAATACTGGTTTTTTTTTATGGTGTTTGGCGACAAGTGATTTGGAACGGCATGTACTTGCGCGTACCTACCTAGTATATATGTTACATATAAGTTGAGATGTGAAAAGGAAAAACTAAACCACTTGACCAGGCAAATAAGAAAACAAAAATAGGGTTAGCAAAGAAAATCGGGTAGACAACGTACAAAGAAATGTGCGCAGATTGCAATTGCACTGCAAGCTTGTCTGGCTTTTTTTTTTGTACGTACATATTTCCATTTCCAACTTCAAGTAGTGGACTAGTGATCATGTTGAGTATTCTGTTGCCTCTAGTCATGATAATTGATAAGATGTGGTGACGGTGGAGATGGAGAGTATAAAGAAAGATCCACTCCCTTTGGCATTGTAAACGGAGCGCATCATCACAAGGCGCTGTCTGCCTGGTCTATTTCACTTTTTTTTTTATTACTGTTCGCGGTTGATATAAGGCAAATGTACCTACGCATACATCCATACAGAAAGTAAATAGAGAAGACATGCAATTCCGCTTCGTTGCGCGTGAGAGGACTATCGATTTTACCTTGAACCGGTTACGCATTTAATCCCAAGCAAAGCTAAAAACTATACTAAACGAAAATTCAGCAACAATCCGTGTCATTGCCAGTGGTAGGTATTCAAAGAAAAACAATCAAAAGCAAAATGCATTTCGGGTACCAATTCCCGAGGGTGAAGAAAAAAATCCATGCCAACAAAAATCTTGAATTAGGGCTACCACGGCCACCTCGCGAATAGCAAAACCCACCGGCCGATGTAAACCTCAAAAATCCGGTTTAAGACGTGTTGTATTTTTTTTTTATAATTTTGTATCAGATACGCCAGCCACTGACGGCGCGACGCTGATTTGGTTTCTGGCGCATACCAACGAAAGTGAATCTTTTTTTTTTTTTTTTAATTTGACGGGAAAAGTGGTTGAAAATAAAAAAAAAAATTGTAGCAAGGGGAAACTGGTTCTCTGTCGATAGGTTTGCGGGGGGTAAAGTAACAATAAAACGTAGGTATTCCTGGTCCTGAATCTCTAGAACTAAGAATGAGGGTGATTTGATTTTTGGTTTTGTTGAGGTTGTAGGTACGTCTTACGTACGATTGTCCCACATTAATTGAAAGAAAAGGTCTGCTTAAATCCGAATATACTATTATATAAATGGACATTTGGGATACAAAAGTATATTAGATTAGAGCCATCATGTCTATACTAGAAAATTGATGCAAATTAAAATAAATTGCATCATTTTCTTTGGTAGATACATACCTACTCTACCAGGATGTTTGTTTTGCTTTTTCTTATTTCCCAATGAACGTTTCCATCAGATCAGAGTGACACAAATAGATGAACAATTTCCAAGTACATATTGTCAAAAGTCTCGAAAAAGATGTAGGTATTGTTCGAATAAAACGAATGCACTATTTCGGGTCCAGCGTTCAGATATGTCATTGGACCTGCACTCTGTTTACAAATAAAAATTTTCTTTTTTACAATTGTATGTTATAGGGGCGTGTCACCTCCCATAAAAAACCTTCAAAATCTTATATGTATCTCTAAAACCACCTATTCGATTGATCTCAAATTTTCAGACAATCTTAGGAATTGGCCCGAAAGTGTTCTTGCGAAAATTGGTGAAAATTGGACAAATTTACGTGGTGCATACAAAAAACAAACTTTGCAAACGACATGGGAGGCAAAGTTTGTCAAATTTGTATCATTGATAATACGTTGACGTGATAGACAAGAATAATTATCTAGGATTCTAGGCAATACGATTTATTAAAAAAAGTGTTACAAGTGTTAAAGGGTGGTTAAGTTTTAAGGGCCGATGTTGATTTTGAATAAAACACAAAATATTGGTATGGTTCAATTATGTATATGGAACAAAATATCGGCCAAATAGCCGCCGCGACCTCCAAATTTTCGATGACGCTGAGGCATAATTGAGGTTCTATGCCGTTAAACCGCACCAAACAGTCACTTTTTGTGGGTGCATTGGTTTTTCGACAATCACTCTTGGATTATCATTCGCCCAAATGCGGCAGTTCTGATTATTGACGAATCCACTGAGGTGAAAATGTGCCTCATCACTGAAGATTATTTTCTTCGAAAACTGATCATCCACTGTTGCCATTTCTTGCCACCATTCTGACCATTGACGACACTTAAAATGGTCAAGAGGCTTTAGTTCTTGAGTCAATTGCACCTTGTAAGCGCGTAAATGCAAGTCTTTATGCATAATGTTCATCAACGACGAGCGTGAGAGGTGCAATTGTTGGGCACGACGACGAGGTGAGGTGGACGGCTCTTCAGCCATACACTATCGCGAACAGCAGCAATATTTTCTGCAGTAAGAGCTAAACGAGTTTGCACTGGTGTTTTTACATCTTCTAGTTTTTTGTTATCATTTGAGGGCTTCCTGTAAATGTGATTCCTGTTAATGAAAAGCCCTTTTTAGCGGATCAAAGAAACGACAGGAACATGGTGATCGGTTGCGTTGATAAGCCCGAAAGTCTAAAACTTCAAAAGCGACTAGATCCAAAAGAACGTAGTGCATTGAATAATCTTGCCCTCGAAATTTAGTCGAGAGAGTAGGGCCAATAGATAGAGTAGAGTCAATGGAAACGTTGGAGAGTGTAGCCAGTCGAAACAATAGGGTCTCTACTTTATTCGTCAGAACCTTCAACGCCATTTTCCGATCCTTTCACGTCTTCAAATAAGCGCAACTTGCTCTTTCTGCCATCCGTAGCAAGAATTTTGTGATCGATATGGCTATCAGTATGATCTGCCGCAGCAGTCATCCTGCGGTTATGTAGGATGTTGGAATCGTACAGAGCACTGAAAGAAAATTTCTAATCGACAAAAAAAATACGCCGAGCTTTGTCAAAGTCGAGAAAGCATCTAATACCCTATTCACACCAAGCCGAAAACTGGGTTTTCGCGAAAACAGTCCAAAACTTCATCGAAAACAGAAGTTTTCCCATACATATTGCAGTTTTCAAAACGAGTTGTTTGAGGTCGTTTTCCATGAAAACGCCACGAAAACGAGTACAATCGTTGGGTTGTTGAAGCAAACATACCTTTTGCAACATTCAGCGGGCTCAGCAAAACTGCTGACAGGATGTGAGAGACTGAGTGAGAGTGAGAGTTTTTTTGTTATCTTTGCTTGCACCATAAAGAGCAAACTACCTGCCACAACTAAATGGTATTTTCAGATGTTTTGATTTTGAATGTTGCTTAAATGCTTATGTTAATTATTTTATGCATTTAACCATAAGTTAACGATTATCAAGTAGCTTAAATAATTTTGTTTGTATATTATGTCAATACGAGCGAAGTTTAGTAACTAAAATCAAAGTCTAGTCGCCACAAACATATCATAGCTAGTTTCACAGCTAATTGAAACGTCAAATGAAAACGAGTTGGTGTTCGGTCTGAATGCATCCACGAGTTTTCTAAACTTTTTTGACGAAAACTCGGTTTTCGGCTTGGTGTGAATAGGGTATAAGAAGCCCATATAATGATGTCATTCTCAAGAGAATTTACTTCGACGGGGGGAAAGACAAAACCCTTGTTTCAGGCGTCATTCTCGCAAGGAGGTTCTAGAAGAACATACCTATTACAATTCTTGCAGAACCAGAGTCAATCTACTTGGGCCATATTACTCTGAAATGTGGTACAGGGAAGGAAATATGCAATTCAATGATCGATTTTTTTAAAAAGTAAGGACTTTGATTTGCAAAACATTTTTTGTGCTGGGTGTGACGGCACTGCTACTGACACTGGCTGGAAAGGAGGTGTAATTCCATACATGGAAATGGAATTAGGTCGTCCATTACAGTGAGCAATATGTCTGCTGTATGCAAATAAATTGCCCCAAAGACACCTTTTCACTACTTTAGACGAATCAACCTCGGGCCCTCGTGAATATTCTGTTCCGCTCGGAAAGGCTTTGATTGACTGAGTACCAATATTGCTCAGTTTTCTCCTGTGATTGGAAATGTACCTGAAATTGAGGAAATCATCGCAGATCTAAGTCGTTTCTCACATTGCGGCAACATTCAATAAGCAACTGGCAATAGGAAACACGCAAATTATCGCTCACAATTATTTTACTTTGAATTAAATTAAAGGTCTCACATCAAAGCAACTAAATATCGCTCGAACGAAAAATGTTGCTGATGGCTTATTAGCAGTTGCTATAGTAACTATTGTTGCTTATTGCCTCAATCTGAGAGCCGCCTAATGTGTACAGAACAAAACTATCTCTATGTAGGTTCTAGTAGGTAATCCATTTGAAAATTTTAAAATTCTTGTGGAGTACTTAATAAAAGTTTATGCACCTGTAAGCTTTTCCATAAGACACAAACCGTCTTTGATATGATAAATGGAGCGCAACATTTTTTCAAATTAAATTTTGCCACAAAATTTTAAATCAATAGTCCATAGAATAATTGAAAAGAAAACGCCTTTTTCGCACATCCCGAAAAAGTTTTAGTTGCAATGACCTTCGATAAAAGGTCTTACATCAGGGAGCTTGCTTTAAAACGAATCTAAAATCAAGAAATAATTATGTTTCCAACCGAATATTCAAACTCCCGAAAACTTTATTTAATGCTTCTGACTACATAGACGTTATTTTTTGGAATGAATGTCAAATAACTCCTCCAGTTGTTTAAAACATTTGAAACAAAATTGAATCCAGAAATCGGATGCCATCTTTTAATTACAAAAGCCAATTTTCAATGTAATTTTTCTTTTTGTGCTGAAGCCTTAATAACTTTCCTTAAATTAACTATTTTTTTTATACGTTTATTTCAATTTTTACTATTTTTATGAAACACCAAATCATTCATTCATTCATTCATTTTCAATCGTCCGCTTGTCCATTAAGTGGGTCGCGGGTGTAGGTTGCTCAAGTGGACCCTCCATAGCTCTTGATCCTCCGCCATCGACTTTAAATCATCAAGGGCAATCCCCATACGGGTATAGGAGAGATTATGGACTTGATCTAACCATCTCATCCTTGGTCTACCTAGAGGACCCCTACCCGATGGTACGGATTCCATAGCACGTCGTGGAATCCTGGTCGGGGACATGCGTTTAACATGACCAAACCACCGAAGCATGGATCGCTCCGTCCGGAGAAGTAGCTGCTCGACATTGAGTTCCTCACGTATTCTGGTATTTCTGATGCGATCTCTATGGGTCACACCAGCAATACCAAATCATTTTTGTATAAAATAATAATTTAAATAAATATGTAGTAAAATGAGCAAATGTTAGTACATACTACCATACGGACTTTTTCCTGTTTTTCAATCGTCAGTAGAGGCCCAAAAGTTATGCCCTAATCAAAAAAAAAATTACACATTCGGAATCTTCTCGTTCTCGTTAATACGCAACTTTTGATACCCCTTTCGACGAAAAAAAAAGTTTTGTTCATACAATGACGGGACGCCCTAGTGTGCAGGGGGTTCGCTGGTCACTTATAGTACAAAATAACAAATGTTTTCCTCATCTCTGCAGGTTCTGTGAAAGTCGTTTATTTGGGTATAGTACCTGTCTGTAAGTGCTATATGTACTTCCTAAAAAGAAAGATTTTTAAAAATTTGTACAACAACAAAGCTGTTGATAGATCAAAATTTCGAAACTCGAGATTGATTTTGATCAATTCTGATATTACGATGATAATGATAGGGGAACTCAAAAAAGTGAGTGTCGTAATTCTGCCCGTCCGTATGTCTCTCTGTCCCATAGCAGGGAAATCTAAACGCTTGGACGGATTTGTTTCAAACTTCGTATTTAGAGTTTGTGGGCTTCCCGCCGTTCTTTCTATGCTAGCCCTAATATTAACGGTACTTCCTATACCAAACATTTTACAAAATATTAAATAATTTAGATTTTTTCATAAACGGCTCTAACAACAATTGATAGTTGACAGTTGAGTTGATGTATTCATGACTAACTAACATGGCTGCATACCCAGTTTTTCGCTAAAAAGTCCAGCAACGGCATCTTTGAAAATTGGCTTTTTCTCGAAAACGGTAAAAACGATTTGACCAAAAAATTATTATTAAAATACTATCGTCATCTAGCAAATTTAGTTTTTCTTTGATATCCACCCAAATCCCTAATAATAACACTTTAAAAAACTGCTCATATCTCAAAAACACCATTTTCGATTATGATAAAAATGTAACTGGGCAGGTAATGCTTAAATCCATAGTAAAATCTTTTGCCAAGCTTTGAGCTAAACAGTTGTAAAACTGTGTTTTTTGAACCATGAATGTGTCCTTTGATTTCCACTCCAATCGCTAAAAATGGTACTTTAAGAACTGCTGATATCTCGAGAACGCCATTTTCAATTTGGATGGATACTTTACGAAAACCGCTCCAACGATTTTGATCAATATACGTATATAAGACAATATACGCATTTTAAACATGATCACGTACTTAGTTTTTCTCAGAAAACTCGAATATAGCCGTTTTATGGATACATATTTCTCAAAAATAGTCATGGCAGTCATCTATGAGAATTTGTGAAGTGCTTGGGAATGACGGAGGAAATATGCAGCCAAATTCCACGCGGAAGAATAAAATGCAAACATTTAAAGGGAACTTTGCATATAGAATGGTCATACAAACTTCTTAGTCCGTCAAAAATATCAAAACGCATGTTTTCCAAGTTGAAGTGTTTTGGCTTTATATAAAGTGTCTGCGCATAAAAACGATTGTAATCACAAAACTGCGCCCAAAAATTAACTGCAAACAAAATGATTTCCTCTGCTAGTGTACCTACCTGTAAATGAGAAGTGAGTTAACCTGCAGATTAATTCTCCCATGAATGACTGTGGCTGTGACAACACCATCTTGCATACCAAACTTCATAATCAGCATCATTTTTTTTTTCCTGAAAAATCAAATTACATTCAGTTTATTGTGCACAATACAATTAATCTGCTAATTAAAATATTTAATATTAAACCATTTTATTTACGCTTCCCTTACATTAACTTTGGACGAACAAATTTGTTTTCCATTTCAACTAATTAACCAACCTGTCTAGATGATTACTTTTTATTGACAGTGACTTTGGGTATATTTATTCATTTACCCACGTGATACAAAAAAACAATAAAAAAAAACTGTTTGCATATAAAAGTTCAACATACCGTCACAGATAAACAAAAAAAAAAAATTGATTTGCGATATAAAAAAATTGTCGATTCAGAATAAATTATAATATCCAAACACCAACCACAAAATATGCGCACTCGTTTGTACGTATTGTATTGTTTGTATCATTAAAACATCCACCCATGGTGCAAAGTCAAGTCACACAGGACCACGATTATCTATGAGATATACTTATTTTATTGCTCATCGCCTCCACATAAACGAGGGACAGAAAGTGTATGTGCCAGCTACACATTTCGGTGTAAAATAGACCTACCATTGTACTGCAGGGAAATAATTTTTATCTATTTATTTATTTTTATTACAATTCGATAAGTGTATCTAGGAGATTCTCCTTTAGTTGGAAACAATGCGGACGGCATTCTAGGTGAGGTCGTATATAGCATCCCTTGTTCGAAAGCTACCCTCGTCTGCGCTAGGGTTGTTATTTATAGTATTATACCCAGCCAGCAGTTGGTACTTATCTGATTCACAGATATTTGAAAAGAAATGCAATGTCAGCAGTTTTGTTGTCATTTTTTTATTATTTTGACAATGAAATTGCAATGGAACTACGAAGATCTAAGTAAAACGCTTGTTAGGTAACAAAAATGCTTGAATACGTGTATATGTAATGTATGTATGTAGACAATACTGTGTTTTATTGATTTCCATGTATCAGTTTGCAAATTTATACGGAATGCGGTGAAAATAAATTGAAGAAGATCCTTTGATTTATCGTCGGGACAGAGGGATACAAATTGTCAGAGAGAATATTGATTTTGTGTATCTACTTACAGAATGGGATTTTTATTCGATGTCACAATGGAATACGTCAGCTATATTCGAATCCTAGTATAGAGAATTGATATTTATTTATACAAATCTACAATAATTTTAGCAGTTTCTTTCGTCCCCGTTAGTACCTCCATCAAGGATAGCCGCAAAAAAAAAACTAACGTCGAAGAAAACAAGAGTTGGCAACACATCAATTTGATTAGTAAAATTGACAGTTGAAAGTTTTATTTTGAAAAATTATTTATCAGTAGATAATAGATGTCTATCGAGGTATTCTAACGATGCAAAGATACAATATCTATTTGTTTTGTGATGTTTATTATTTTTTAATTTCTTTATCGACGACACACAAAAACTTGTGTCGGCTACACTTTTCTCTAATTCTGCGACGTTGTTAACCCTAATAATTATTCGCAGGTTAAAGGACTGTTCACATGAGAGCGAACGAATGAATTGATAAAATGAGAACAAACCACCTTTGATGCATTTATAAATATTTTATTATTCCAAGAGTAGGATAAATAATTCATTTATTAAAGAGTTAATAATTTAAAAAGGGTTTAAATAGCGAAATTTCAAACTTTTTGCCGCGAACGAAACTAACCTTGCCGCGAATTGTTAAAGTTTATTCGCAGTCCAAAACATTAAAACGATAAAAACGCAAGTACGTTGTATTTTATTGAAATTTTTGTATGAACATTTCGCATAAATGTGGCTGAATTTCATTAATACACCTCCCAATTTCCTCTTTCAAGGCGTTGGTGGTTGTGGGCTTGTTTGCATAGGGTTTTAAAAAACCCCATCGAAGAAAAAATCCAATGGCGTTAAGTCACAAGATCTGGACGGCCAATTCTGATCGCAAAAACGGCCGACTAGGAAATGACTCATGCAGTAATTTAATTGCTTCTCTGGCATGTGGCATCGTTGGTCACATCCATTTTTTGTAATTTAGGCACTAAAAACTGGGTTAACATGTCACGAAAACGAACGCCATTAATTGTTACTGCCCGATAATGCCTCCAGCTCAAAATACACACCAAACAGTTGTGGATGCAATTGTTTCTCAACAATTACTCGTGGATTTTTAAGCCCCAAATGCGACAATTTTGACGATTAACGAAGCCATCAAAATGAAAATGAGCTTCATCACTGAAGACGATTTTGTTCAAAAAATCAGCGTCAACTTGTTGTTGTTCAAAGTCCATTCAACGACAGTTGTCAGTAGTCTTCAGTTCTTGAGTCAATTGAATTTTGTAAGCATAAAGTTTGAAGTCTTTAGTGAAAATTCGCTGTAGAGAGCTTCTCGAAATGCCCATCATAGTTCTTGACTACGGTACCAAATTGATATTTCTGGACTGTCAGCAATACTCTCGCGAACTATTTCAATGTTTTCGCCCAGAGTGTTTAAGATAACTCCCTGAATTTTTCAATTATTCTGTTAACACCTGATGTTTTTAAATCACTATGAAGTCCATATTTTGTACGCAAATTGCGGGCTGTACCTGAAAAACCTACATTATTTTAAAAATATTGTTCAGCAATGAAAATCCTTTGTCCATTTTTACTAACCCCAAACTGTCAGCTGTCACATTGTTATCTTTTTTACCATTGGCATCACTGTATGCACTATTAAATGGCGCGAAATTCAAATTTTCCTTGAATTATGGGACACTCTTTAGAAACTGAAGGACGAAATTCGCAAACGTCTGCGACCGAAAGAAGTGTTCATGTAAATGAACTGTCAAAACTTGCAAATAGTTCGTTCGTAGGTAGTTGGTCTCCCTCATATGAATAGACTTGAAATCGTTGTTGTATTTAACAATGGATTTCAGGACGTGCTATAGAATCCATGCCATCCAGCAGGCGTCTTCTAGGTAAGCCTAGGACAAAATGGTTAAATCAATTTTATAATAACTCTTCTATACTGGTAGTAGTATTACCTTTGATGAGTTAGAAATTCATTGGCGGAAGATCGATAGCTATGGAGGCTTATCCTACGCTCACTAAAAATAAAACTCTGACATTGTTTTGCATGATATCAGTTACTCCCTCTAAACTGGAAGTAACTATATGCAACGTTTTCACAAAAAATGCAAAATATGTACTGTACATCTAAGCGCACTTAACCCTTCAATTTATAACTAAACATCTCGATTACTTTCGTGCCGCTGTGCTTGTGTGTGTGTTGCCTATATCACCTGTAAAAATAAATGAAAATTATAAATCAACACCGCACCGACCGACTTGCTGGACAAAAAAAAATCGATAACACAAAACAGAATCAACGAAAGCAGATAGACAGGGGTTGACGTGGTTATATCTTTTGTACTACTATACCTATAGACGAAGTATATGTACATGCGATAAGTAAAAGCAACGTGGGATATACCAAGAGTATAATTACCCGAAACTTGAATATGCTGTGCGAACTAGTGTTGTCACTTCTACAAAAATGTGGGTAGACCTACCACAATTTCTGAATAATTTTCCAATCTACCACAGCACCCGAAAATTCTACCACATTTTGTCACTCTACTTTTAAGCATTATTGTTCGCTATGCTTTTATACATCTAAATAAGAAAATTAAAGCAACGCGCACTTTAAATGGTTTTTTTTATATTGTCTATGTCGTCATAAATATTTTCATTCTTCAGTTCTCTATCCTATCCCAGCAAAACAGGTAATTCGCATTTCGTTTGCTTCAAGTTCACCGAAGAAGAAGATTATATTCGCCGGCGAGTTCATCTGAGAGTCCCAAGCTAATGTCAGTACTAGAATTGTTAGCGAATCGAACAAAAATGAGACAAAAACTGCGAACACATAGAGAAATGGGAATTAAAAAATTTACGGGGCTAGTAAAGAAGGATAATCCATATATTAGTGATCACATTTTAGATTGGAATTAGAGGAACGAAAGCAAAATGTAAAAAAATTAGTTTTGCCTTTATAAGAGACTATATAAAAGTGTTCCTAGTGTCAGGGGATCAGTGGTTAGTCTTAAGGCACCAAGTGTTAAAAGACAGAAACAGGAATAGAAACTGAAACAGAACGGAAGGCTTTTTCGTTCTGTAGTAAATTCTGGTTCTTTCTGTTTACGTTGCGCGCTCAGCTATACAAAACTGAAACAGATTCAGAAAAACATGGCTGCCGTCTAATCTGTCAAATGGTATCATGAAATTATATCCACTAAAAACATTTATTTCGTAAAATAGTCGAATTTTCGAACTACCTAAAGCAGATGACAGACGCAGAAAAATGCAAACAAAAATACCTCCCTCTCATGATAGCCGTTAATTGCTCCATAGTCATAATGTGACAATTTCTGTTTTATAATATAGGCAGTGTAGACAAACTTTAAATCTACCACGATTTTCTTTCAATTTACCACATTTTTGAAATCCAATGTGACAACACTGGCGAACAGATTCATAATCGTCGTTGTGTGAAGTTGTCGTGTACCTAGAATTATAATTATCGGATTGCTTCCGATATACTTACGTGTAAGATGCTGATTTGTATACGCAAGACGCAACTTACCCCACTAAGTGACTGATATCAACTGTCATATAAGTTTATTTCTTTGTTTATAAATAAAACCTGATGAATAGGTAAATAAATTGTCATCTGATCACTTTGGAACGATTCCAATGAGAATGATTTTTGATCACAACACACGCATAATTACTTAAATATACCGATATTCGTAAATAAGGAAATTCTATCATTGTGGGAACTGTAGCGAAGCGTATTTTTGAAAATCTGTATGATAATTATGTTGAGTGTTTTTGTACACCATGACTATATATAAAAATGGCCAATAGTTGATATGCAGAGGGTGCGTCCTAGCATAGAGTTATTTCGTTAAATTGTTTAAAGTTATCGACTTGTTCATGGCAGCTGTAGGCACTATTCTTCTTCTTATTTTATATAAATTTAGCGTATGTCTGTCGTCACAAAATTCAAAAACCACCGATCCGATTGAGCTCAAACTTTCAATCAATCTTTTTTATTGACCAAAAGGTCTTTGTACAAAACAAAAAACGCTCAAAATTACACTATATTTTGACATTAATAGCTGATTTGGCCTTGAAATTTAGTAGATAAATAGACGTTTACTGTCTGTTAAAAGCATTATATAAAATGTAGCCTGGATGGGACAAAGGGCATTGACACTTGCCATACAAAAAATACTGCGAACGCTAAATCTCGAGACTCTTGGGAACACAAGTTGTTAAATTTGGAACACTGACATGCTTATTATTCATTGCACTTTCTAAACTATATTCAGTTTTTGGTTGGTTGGTTTATGTGGCTACTTGTCACGAAAAACGCAATTAGAG
This sequence comes from Cheilosia soror, assembly GCA_949372485.1. NCBI lineage: Eukaryota > Metazoa > Arthropoda > Insecta > Diptera > Syrphidae > Cheilosia > Cheilosia soror. The sequence goes on from OX443563.1 coordinate 77,896,651, forward strand.
CTTAAGCGTTCTTACAGATCGATTTTAGGACCATCTGTGAAAATGGGTTAGTTGAATTTTTTGCGAATTAACGCGAAAACAGGAAAATTCAAGATTAATCCCACAGACTTCCAACGATTGGCCTTGCGATTTATTGATTGTCATCGCAAAATCCGCTTAAATTGGAATAGAAGATAAGTTGGAATAATCGGAATTCGTGGGATAAGGACTTCCTGTTCTTTGAATTTGCCCTTGATGATCATCGCTTGAATCACATATTGTTCATCAGTTTCTTGACGGACAACCGCCTACTGTTGCACAATTTCGGATGATTCAGATTCCGTAACATGACTATGATCGATCCCACCTTCAGCTGTAAATTATGCGGTGAAGTTCCTGGCACATCAAGCGAGAGTACCCAATTGGATAACCTCACTTTTGCAGACTTACTTTCTGAAAAAATGATCGAATTCATAATTATTGCATTGAATTTCAACTGACCGTAATGCTTGTACCGTTTGCGGATGAGCGATATATCTACGCAAAACTCGAATCAATGGCAGTCAATAGTAAATGAAAATGTGAAAAGCATACCTGGCGCCATCTATCAACACAGTTGCACACAAAATTCCATACAAAAAAATGATTTTCGATTTTTTCAATTTCCTGACTTTTCCGGAGGGTTTTCTCAAAATGTTCTTTTAGAAGAACCTTCTCCTGGCAATTACGAACAACTGCAAAAAGCTTTTAGCCAAGTCGGTCCAGCCGTTCTAAATTGATGAATTACTATACATTTTTCACACAGTTTTTATTTTATATAGAAGAAGATGTGGCGCAAAAGTTGTCACTTTGGTTCTGATGTTTTTGGATTATGTTTATTTGATGTCTTAAAATTGTTTCTCCGTTACATGCCGACTCCACTAGAGATCTGTGTCTCCAATTAAAAATATCTGATATCTCTCATACAATTTTCTTATTTCTGGGCTGGGCAAATCATGCCATAAGATTTCATTTCGAATCGCAACGGCAACGGCGGCGTATCACCTACAACCTGGTGACGTTTTGTGTTGTGAAAAAAAAAAAAATTAACAATTCGGCTATTTGCTTTGTTGACACATTTTAAGTGCGTAATATATTTTTTGAAAAAGTTATTATTTATTTTGTTTTTTTTTTTCGGAGATATATATTTATAGAAATTTTTTAATTAATAAAAACCACAAAAATGAACACTACCTACGCCACAGACAATCACCGGCATGAGAAGACACTGAGACAAAAAATAACATTTCCTAGTCTGGAATAAAAAAAAACAAATTTCTGTCAAATTCATGTCAGACATCCATGTCGAGACATAATCGCAGACAGAGATCGCTGACATCCAATCATACGAAGTGACTCGGACTCCACAAGATATTTCATCTCATTATAAATATTATGAGAGAAATTATCTCCCGTGGAGTCGGGGTGTTGATATCGGCTAAGTGGCCGCCACCAGAATTGATGAGTAATTGGGCCCTATTTATGGCATTTTCTATCACTCATGCCAGAACTTCCTCGCATTCTTGACTGATATTCTCTTTAAGGGGTTCCAGCGTTCGGACTTGAGAAATTCATTTGTGCAGTAGATTTTTCAAAAAACAGCAGTAAATCCAATTTTTGCGCAGTAGATTTTTTGTTTGTATTGGAAACCTACATTTCATGTACATATTTAAAAAAAATTTATTAGTTTTTTATAAATCGATCTGTTTGAATCTTTAGTCTTTATTGATCACGAGAGCATTTTTTTATAGCGTTTTCGACTGAGCTCTTCAGATTCTTCCCTCAGATTTCAAATTTTGCCTTTGCAATCGAATTCTATTCACTGGTTAAATGTTAAATTTAATTATTCGAAATGTGCCTTTTAATTGTTTTATAAAAATTTTTAAGTTAATAATCTGAAAAGTGCTCTCGATTCCAAAAAATATTCCTTTTTTGTGTCAATCGAACAAAACAGTGACCTAGAGCAAAAAAAAGTGATCTTTAGGTACTGAATAATTAGTTGTTGACATATAAGGAAATGGGTGACCGACAAATCTAGTCGGTGGCCGCGTTCAGTATACTTAGAGCCTAGATTCGCAGATGAAAATTTCTTATTGAAGGACTAACTGATTAAAATTTCAGACATTTTCAGATAATTCAAAATCGAAAGAAGGGACTGACTCGAGAGATCGGCAAACTTTTTAAGCAACAACAAAATGCATTATGGTTGTCAACCTTTCAGTGTTATTCAATAATATTTGGTGGCCAAGTGCTTATCGATCAGTGCAGTTTCATTTTCCGGGAAAACAATTAAAAGCCTTCCGAAAGAGGAATACCTATTTCGGATTTCAACTGTTCAAACAAATCATTTAAGGAATCTTATGATGAGTATGGAGTGGTACAGTTTGAAATAGCTGTAATTTCAATCGAAGTCTTTAATAAATAGTTGTTGTTCTTTGAAACAGCACATCACAATTACATAAAGTTCCCTGCCCTATTTGCTGCGACCTAAAAAGATCTATTGTATCGAAAAAAATATATGTTAATTTCCAAACTAAAAATATCAAATTACTTCTCTGAAAATGTGCAGTAGATTGAGGCGTGGGCGCAGTAGCGCAGTAGATTAATTTTGTTTACGAAAAGAGCAGCAGATCTACTGCAATTGCAGTATAGTCCGAAGGACTGATTAAACTGATTAAAATTTCAGACATTTTCAGATAATTCAAAATCGAAAGAAGGGACTGACTCGAGAGATCGGCAAACTTTTTAAGCAACAACAAAATGCATTATGGTTGTCAACCTTTCAGTGTTATTCAATAATATTTGGTGGCCAAGTGCTTATCGATCAGTGCAGTTTCATTTTCCGGGAAAACAATTAAAAGCCTTCCGAAAGAGGAATACCTATTTCGGATTTCAACTGTTCAAACAAATCATTTAAGGAATCTTATGATGAGTATGGAGTGGTACAGTTTGAAATAGCTGTAATTTCAATCGAAGTCTTTAATAAATAGTTGTTGTTCTTTGAAACAGCACATCACAATTACATAAAGTTCCCTGCCCTATTTGCTGCGACCTAAAAAGATCTATTGTATCGAAAAAAATATATGTTAATTTCCAAACTAAAAATATCAAATTACTTCTCTGAAAATGTGCAGTAGATTGAGGCGTGGGCGCAGTAGCGCAGTAGATTAATTTTGTTTACGAAAAGAGCAGCAGATCAACTGCAATTGCAGTATAGTCCGAACCCTGGTTCAAGTGTCTGAGGCTTGTTGACATATAGACTCTTGACTTTCAAGAACCCCACAAAAATAAGTCTGGTAGGTACCGTAAATCCGTCAATATTGCACGCCAGCAGGGCTGATTTCGAAGATTTTGAAAAAGTCGCAAAAAAGGGGACTTGCGTACAAGAAGGGGCAATACTAATCTGCCCACAAATGGCACCAAAAAAAAAAAAAAAAAAAAAAAAACAGCGCAAAATGAGTGAGTTAAGTGGCTTACGCATATTTTTATCTCATTCTATCTTATTGTTGCTTTGAACATGGATATAGCTAAATTGTTAATGCCTAGACTTATGATAATAGGACATAAATAGCTGATACCTCTGGCTGATAGAAAAAGGACGCATTCAGATCCCAATTAATTGTGAAGTAGTTTCGTAAAGTATTTATTGTGTCACATTTCGTATTTCATACAAAAAGGTGTTTTTTTTTTTCAAAATGGGAAGAGCTATCAACGAAAAACAGAAAAGGGGCAAATATGAACAATTTGGGAAAAGTCTCATTGGGGATAGAAAGAAAATAAGGGGAAAAATGCAACTTTGATCGCATAAAGTCAGCCCTGCCGGCCGACCCCGAAATGCAGCCCTCAGAACTGTGGTTTCGGCTCGTGCAGTATATGCGCCATTGCTCTATTCTATTGGAACCACAATATTTTCCAGTCCCAATTTATCTACATACATAATTGAAGAAGGAGAAAGTCATTGAGCAACCCTCTATAGCGCTCGCTGTCCACAATTTTCGTTTTCCCGCGCCGTTCTCGAAAAAATAAGGCCAGATGACGCCTTCAACGTTAAACCACTCCTGATGATTTTCCATAAAAAGTTGTCTCCCTCGTAGTCGAGATTCAGGATTGTTTGAGCATACTGATAGCAGATAGGGTGATGAATGACTATACCGCCTTCTACAAGACACACATGCTTTTACACATAACAATAGGGTTGGTGATGAAATCTCCCTTTCCAAAATCCCGTTTCCAAAATCCCCTGTTCCATAATCCCCTGTGCTGAAATCCCTTACTTCAAAAGACCCTGAGAGAAAATGCCCAGGGGACAAAATCGCTCATTCTTAGATTTGGTGTTATTAATTCTGTCTCGCGACAGAAGTGAGATACGTATGGGGGGCATGCTGCCCCCTGCAACCTCCCTGTTTGTATTTTCTGTAGGATTTGGAGAAGGTACGAGTTTGGGTATATGCAAATTTTATATTATGTGTTTAATTTTACTGCCAAAACTACGTGTTCAAAAACGGATAAATTCTAAATTGTGCGATCAGGGGATTTAATAAGTATGTATGTAGGTGGGAGATTTTGTCATAGGGGATTTTGTCCCGAGAGATTTTGTAAAAAGAGATATAAGAAACTGAGAGATTATGTCCAATAAGAAATTTTGGAAAAGGAGATAACGTAGGGATCCCATAACAACATTTAAAATAGCTTTTAGGTAGTGCCTCCTTTTTGCTTTGATCTGGCGGCACTTTTGAAGTTTAAGTGGGCTGTGTCCATGCAAATACATAAGCTATAAGAGTATGAAATGTCAATCGAAGGGAACGTCTTAAGCCTCCCGAGTTTATTTTTATAACTGAAGTTGTGTCAATTGCAAATGTCTGTACTCATAATACAAAGACTCTCGACTCCACTTCGGAGTAGTGAGATGAACCTATGGCACCTTGCTTAATAGTAAAGGCCCCGACCCATAGAATCCGTCGCATCCGTTGCGTCGACGGATTGGCGTATTCGACGGAACGAACAGTCCCATAGAATTCGTCGCATACGTTGACAGCCGATGACATATGAGAGACAGTTTCTCTCATTATCTTATATTTCCACCAATGAAAATGCTTACTCTCACGCTCTGCCAACTGTCAACGGTTCGACGGACAGAAAAGTAGAAAGTAAACCTACTTTATCCGTCGCATCCGGCACGTTCGTTGCTCATGGGTCACGTTCCATAAGCTACTGTGTATTCTATCAACCTGTCAGTCGAGTACATTGCCGCAACGGATGTGACGGATTCTATGGGTCGGGGCCTTAAGACCTCTTTGGTATTGTCACAAACAATGTCCCCCCATATTAAATCAAAAAAAATTGAGACTCTCTCCTGGCATCCACTTTTCTCTCTACGAACAAACAATTTACGAGCACTATTCTTTTTCAATTAAAAAATAAAACTTTTATCAACAGTCTTGCACATTCTATTAAATGCAACTTAAAACACACAAACTTTCTTAATTTTGAAAATTTGAAATATTATCCATAATATTTCATCGTCCTCCGCATCCTGCACGTTATAAGGTAGGCATTCTAGATACAGATTCGACTGCCAGGAAACTTTCTCATTTCCAGCCATTTGTCATTGTGGAGCTTTTTGTTTGTTTATTTTGCATTCAACTAGCTTGTGCACATCAAGGAGCATTAGAATGAGAAGAATCCAATAAAAAATTCAAACATTGCTGCTTTTTGTCTGTGCCCCAACGGGGATAGCTCTTTATGCTAGGTTTGTATACTGGGTATAGGTATTCGTTTCGTACTCTGTATTTTTATGTTCGCATCTGTGTAACAAAACCTACTTTTAGTTGTTGTTGTTGTTATCATTCGTTCGTTGTCGTCGTTATCCTTCTCATCATCATCCTCACCATCATAGTCGTCGTCATAGAAGGAAGTTTGAAAAAAGCTGGGGGCTTCTTTCTCTTATAGGCAAACATTTCCCAGCCAATGAATGACAACCATAGTTGTCATCTTGTGCAGCACACAAAAGAAACGAGAAACACGTTTTCCAAGGATATAAAAAAGGGGATCATAAAATTGACTAATGCTCCATTGATCTTGTTGAATAGAGCTTAAGTCTAACTGAGTCTCATAGTCTCATACACCGGCTGGTTGCAGATGAATATAATTTCTCTTTTATTGGAACGAAAAAAAGATGCTGTATGTATGTGTGGAGGAAGTAGGAGTGTAAAAGTACTTTTATCGCGCTATTTGGTGAGGCAAATTTTTTTTTGTGTTTGTCGCGTAAAGGATGTAGACACGCTCGCAAATCCACGCACAACGAAAATAGACAAAGTTAGGACGAACGGCAGGAAAACCAATTTGCTGGAGGATGTGTGGATGTGGTGTGGATGTACCTATTAGACGTCTGCACGAATGCATTCATTTGCTTTCTCTAACCTTGTATATTACTTCAGTGTACTCTATTCATTGCAATAATACGAGCAAGTGTACAGTAAAAATGAGTATCACATTAAAAAAAAACAATTACTGTACACTACTCGGTCACCTGATAACAAAATAAGTACACTACTTGGTTCAATTCATACAAGTGGGTGCTTACTTTGAACAAAACATGTACCAGTTTAACTGTTAAAAGTACTCTGAGTATACTGAGTACAATGAGTGCACCCATTTCAAATGAGTGCACCCATTTACGTAAACGAATGCAATAGGTATTTGGTTTCTAGTTTTGATTAGGTGAAGACGAAACAGTTGAACAGCTGAACTCACAAACAATAAATTATTATTGTGTATTAATTTTATTTAACAAAATGGAAATATATGATGTAAGTTAATTTTTTCTTAGAAATATATGTACAAACATACTTATACCTACTTACATTTTATTTTAAACTAGGAATCGACAAACGATTCGGATGTTTCGATGGCAAGCAATATCACGTTGCTAAATAGTTCAGCCATTAAAGCCAAAATTATAAATGGCGACATTAAAATAACACAAAAAAGAGGCAGGAGTAAGGTATGGGATGTGTTTGGAGCCATTGAAACTGAAAATGGAAATCAAATTCCAAATTTAGTGGCCTGCAGGAAGTGTTTTAGTGTTTTTAAATTTAATCTTAAAAGTACATCAAATCTAGTGAAACATAAATGTTACGTTTTAAAAAAGAGACAAATTGATATCGCGGAAAAAATCGAAGTGGAAGTTGACGATAAAAAAAACAGTGTACGCGTTATAACACAGTGGGCCATAGAAAATTGTCGGCCTTTTAGGATTGTTGAAGATTCGGGACTAAGAAATTTCGCGCAATTTTTGATATCAATAGGGGCAAGATATGGTCCAAATGTGGACATTGACAAGTTGTTACCACACCCTACAACAATTTCGCGAAATGTGCAAAATTTAAACAGTAAATATTTAAAAATTGTTAAAGAAGAAATAATAACAATTAAAACTTTTGGCTATGGACTAACATCCGATATTTGGACAGACAATTATCTAAAAACTGCATACATTTCACTTACTATTCACTACATTAAAGAAGGATCATTAATTACCAGACTTCTAGGACTAAAATCCATGAAGGGCGAATCATGTACGGGTATGTAATTAAATTATGTATACTTAACATAAATAACAGACAAGTTTAGTACTGAAAGGCTATATGAATTTCACTTTTTACCGGAACAAATTCAAAACGGAACAATTTAAGAGCCCCAAATTTATATGTACATACCTATGTACATAACCTTGAGTATACATTTGTATATGTATGTAAGTAGTTAAGCAGACAAATTATTATCGAAATTCGCCACAGACTAGGCATGTGCATTGAAATCTTATTCAAGGTCCTTGAAATCCTCAAAAAGGACATCTTTTTAAAAGTCCTTAAGAATTAGTTTTTTTGAAAGAATGCTTTGGCCAAAGGTTGATATAAATTCGATTTTTACTAAAAGGTCCTTGAAATCCTTACAAAGGACACCTTTTCAAAAATGAATTTAGAAATATCGGAAGATTTCGGGACTCACACATATTTCACACTGAGGTCCTTTTAACACCAAATAAGGACATTGCTCCCAAAATGTCCTAAAAATGAAAAAAAAATTTTTAATTCAATGAATTTCTTATCAAGAAGTCCTTAAAAATAAATTAGATTTTTACCGAAATGACCTTGGAATCCTTGAAAAGGAAATTCTACCAAAGTTTTCTTAAATCAATAGACTAATTTTCATGCATATTTTACGCTTAGATCCTTGAAGTTTAAAAATTCAAATTGATCCCTAAATTTCCTTTACAACAACAAAGTAGGTATTTACATAACATACATAATGGAGGCATGTGCAAATACATATTAAGGGTATTCATGCAACGTCGTAAGTTTACCATTTGCGTAGAATGGTAAGTTTACGACAAACGTTTCATGAACGCCACAAATAGCTGCTTGCGTAAATGATGGTAAACCAAGCTGTTTCACATGAGAGGGAACGAACGAATTGATAAAATGCGAACCAACCACTTTTGATGCAATTATAAAGAGAAAATTGCACATTTTACTATTCCAAGGATAATTAGTTAGTCCATCAAATTGTATTAAGAAAACGAGTTTTAAAAGGGTTTAAATAACGAAATTTCAAATACCAATCTTTTTGCCGCGAACGAAAACTCCCTTTGTTTGGAATTGAAAATTTCGTTATTTAAACTCTTTTACAACTTGTTTTCTTAATACAATTATGGATGGATGGATTAATTAATTATCCTTGGAATAGTAAAATGTGCAATTTCTATTTATAAATGCATCAAAAGTATTATAAATGCATGCAAAGTAATTTATTTCTGATTTCGTGCCTTTATTTCGAGTATGAAACAAACACAATGACGCCGTCGTAAGTTTACCATCTCGATTTTCCACCCAAATTCGCGTAGAAAGCTTACCATCTTGTGGTAAATGATTTTCCATAAAAAATTTTGACAGTTCAACGTCGTAAACTTACCAAGTTACGACGAGTTTACGACGTTGCATGAATACCCGTATTATTCCTATTTTTGAGACTTACTTTAACTACGTAGGTATGTAACATGCTACGTGCATAATAATTGTATATTAGACTAGCTGACCCGGCAAACGTTGTTCTACCTAAAATATGTTGTTCAATTATTTTTTTTAATAGGAATGAAGGCGGATAGCTTCAGTGTTTCAGCGGCCATTATCGGGCTTACATACGTAACAACGTTTTTATATAATACTAGCTGTACCCGCCCGGCTTTGCCCGTGCACAGGAATTGAATTGCCTAGGTCTTAGATAATAATGTTCTTATGTAAAATGCAAAAAATGAGAATAAATCGATTTGCTGGAATTTTCTATCATATCATAGAAAATAATAAGCTCACCTATTAGCGTTTTCTGTACCCCAATCCTGACAAATTGTTCTTAATTCTACGTTCTGAAGCTTATAACTGCTTTACTAAGGCTACGGACAGAGTGCATGCGAAAACCTAAGTGAAAGCTACAGCTAAAGTTTGACAGGTAAAAGCTTATAAACTCAAAGCATCGGCCAGGCCGATGATAACACTTTTACTTGTTCTTAATTTGATCCGGTAAAATGTACGATATTACCGAAATGGTAAATGGAAATGGCACAAATCAGCTGTGCAATTGGTTGTCGCTGAAAAAACTTTGTAAATTCGAAAAACAAACCTTTAAAAAACCACCCTTTAAATAACATAAGTGATAACAAACATTTTCAATAAATTTCCAGGTCAAAATATAAAGTCGAAGATAAGGAATCTTTTAAGCGAATTTGATCTTGAACTTAATGACAAGGCCATTATAGTAACGGACAGAGGGGCAAACATGGTTGCTGCATTTCGTTCATACAACCAAATTTTTTGTATAAACCACCTTATACATAATGCAATAGAAAAAAGTATGAAAGAAATCCAAGAAATAGCCGAATTATGTATAATGTGCACCAAGCTCGTTAAATTTTTTAAGAAATCCGGCATCAATTCTAATTTAAAAACCACTCTAAAAAGCCACTCCTCTACACGATGGAACACAATTTTTTATTTATTAGACTCTATAGAAAAAAACTGGGCCGAAATCACAAATATTTTAAGAGAAAAAAATGAAATACAAAGAATAAACAATATTAATTTAATTTATGTAAGTGGACTAATTAAAATCTTAAGATCATTTGAAGAAACGTCCAAAAAATTAGAGGGCGAAAACTATGCAACACTTCATTTAGCAATCGTTCATATTCACCGCTTAAAAAAAATATGTGCCCTCAATTTGGAAGACCTAGATGTGATTAGAAATTTTAAAGCAAAACTAAATTCTTGTTTGGATAACATTGTATTACAAAATTTAACCATTTTTCATAAAATAGCCCTTTTCTTATTTCCTCCCACAAATAAATTAATTCAATTTAATGAAGACGAACAAAAAAATATTAAGGAAGAATGCAAAGGTATTATGCAAACCTATGCAAATGAAATACCCGAAGCCGAAGATCAAGAGCGATTGCTAAATGAAGAGTTGCATAGTTTGTTATCAGATAATACCAATTTATTTGAAGACTTTATTACACCAATGGAAGTTGTAAATTCGAGTGATAAGGTAAATAATGAACTATGTGCATATGAAAATACTAATGTAACTTTTCATGATGATTTTAATGTTCTGCAATGGTGGCACTTGCATCAAGTAGAATTTCCACTCTTATATAAAGTTAGTTGTAAAATTTTATCTACTCCAGCAAGTAGTGCTGCTTCCGAAAGAGTATTTTCTTCAGCTAGACAACTAATATCAGAAAAAAGAAGTTTAATTGGTTCGGACCCAGTTTTGGTTAATCAGATAATGTTTTTACATTCAAATATAAGCAAATCTGAAATTCATAAAGATATACAAGAAAACCTAAATGTAGATATTTGAAAAAAATTTAAAGAAATAAAAAAATAATATACATTATGTATGTATATTTATTATAATTATTATAACAATACCCTTTTGCATTGCCGGCGGTGTGGTCCAATACAATTCTGCAACAATCAATTATATGAATGAAGTAGATACTGAGTGCACTCATTTGAAATGAGTCCATTCATAGTACTCAGTGTACTCACAGCAGTGTACCCATTCTATATGAGTACACTGAACTAAATGTTTTGTAATAAATGGGTGAAATACTCACTCAGTAACCAAATATCAAGCGATTGATTCATTTTATATTTCAAAATGTAAGTAGAGTGAATAAGGTACACGAAAAAATACTGAATGTCTTGAAACTGCTTTCAAGACATTCATTGCAGATGTCTAGTACCTATATCTTTAGGTGGAGTAGGTAGGTACGTATGGGTGGTCTTAGCAATAGGTGTACGGATGTTTTATGTGACCATTTTATGGCGCGGAAGTCAGTTGAAATAGGCTTTACGATTATGGATTCCATTCAGTAGCTTTGTTGCCCTACGATAAAAGAGGAAATAAGTACGCAGGAGCTTAGAAAAAACAAATAGAATGCAAGGACATTGGAAACATATCAAAGGATGTTGTGAATAAATTGTTCAGATTAATGAAAAGTTGTTAATACATACTTAGATTAGGTCATTGGCTATGCCAAGACACAATAAGACCGAATATGAGTTCCAATGTGGTGAGAATCCTAAGACGATACGTATTCCTTAAAACCTCAGCAAAATCATGGAAAGGTTATTGATTAAACTATAAGCGCTTTCACAATACAGGCTGCCGTATCATCGTTAATCCGAGTGAAAATGAACTGTTACCTCCAAGTACAAAATACCGACCTTTAAGCTTTCATGGATCAGTATATAAGCAGTCTCTTTATATCTTCGAGTAGTAAGTACTGATATTTTGTTTTCCCCTGCAAAAAGGAATTTTTTTTTCTCTTTTTTCCAAAATCTCCCGGGACGAAATCCCCTATGTCAAAATCTCCCACAAGCAAACTAAACTTTGCATATACCCAACCTTGCACATACTCCAAATCCTACAGTGACCCCAAGCAGGGGGGTTGCAGCATGCCCCCCATACGTTGACAAATCCACATTTCCAAAAATGTATTGTGCAAAAAAATGTATTTTGTCTAAAGGAAAAGGTATTTCGTCCACAAGGTCTTTTTTTCAAAAGGTGTTTTACGAAAAAGTATTATGAAAAAGGTTTTTTGAAAAGATGTATTTCATCTTTAAACCAAACCAAATCTAAAAATGGGGGGAATTTCTCATAGGGTCTTTTGGAGTAAAGGATTTCAGGGTAATTTGGAAAAAGAGATTTCTGAGACTGAAATTCGACATAATTTCCCAACAGAAATTGTCAGGGTCAATCCCAAACAAGCGAGAAACGTTGTTACTCCTCGCTTCCCCACTCAAAAGAAATTTCATTACCAACCCAGTTTTAACACCCTAACTATGCCATATCCAGGAAGACGTGGTCCATTTATGACACTTCTAGTATTCCAGACGATTAAATGAATAGGACCCGTTCTAAAACCGAAATAATTATAACAAAGGAGTATTGAAATTCTACAACTGTTTTAATTTGTTCAACTCCATATGTTACCGATTTTAGACAAGACTAGAGCAGACAAGTTGTGGTTTTAAAAAGGTCTCCCGCAAAGCATCTTTAGTAGATTTTAGCCATCAGCCATGTGTTAGGTTTCGTTAGGTTAGGTTAAGTTGAATAGGGTGTGAGCTAATCACGAAAGACTAGGCACCATATTGGAGCCATTGCCATCCCTGGGGAACCTTCACGGTCAAAATCTAAACCAATTCGCCAAAACAATTAATTTTGATTGAGAGGCAAACTTTCTCGAAATTGTCGAAAAAGTATACCCACCTACCTCTAAAGCTGTTTCCTTTTATTCCGAGCAATAGCTGGGCATTCACAGAGAAGATGATAAATGATGATCTTTGTAATACCACAGAGAAGATGATAAATGATGATCTTTGTAATACCTGTACGTGTCCGTATTTGTTAAACAGAATCTACTGGCGTGATTTCTTAAGAAGGCAGCGCGCGGATTGTATCCCTATCGACATTCGTAACTTTCATCTACCGAGTTTTAATAATTCTACACATTTTTTTCCAATCTAACTTAGGCTACAAGGCCACTAGCCGAGATCCTGTGGTTATCTATACATACATATAATAAAACTGCAGGAATTTTCGTTGTCAGCTAAAAACTCGAAAACTACTAGACAGATCTCAATGAAACTTATTTTAATATGTTCCTTAAGAATATGAGACTGCTATAGGCTATGTCGTTTTTAGCCACGTCCTTAGGAACAGTTTTTAGCCAAAATGTATTTTTTGAAGTGAAAATATATTCATACACATATACCTTGCTACAAATGGATGTTTATACTTTAACGATCGTGCGACAGGACAAACAAAAACAAAACAAGACTAGCATACGTTTACTATACATTCGAAAAGGGTTGATTTGTTTTCGCAGTGAGTGCTATGGTCAGTTGTATGAAGGTATGTATATTATGATCGTATGTCCGATGAAGGATGGGGATGGGGTGCGTGCTGCAGTATGGCATGGGGTATATTAATAATCTTCATCTTCATAAGAGAAGAGACGTATACCTAATACAAAACAGGTTTCATTTCAGAATTTCATTCTGATATATCATATATGCTATGGTAACAGTGTAGGGTTGGGTTAGGTAGTTGCTTGCATTCCATAGGAAGAGGGAAACAAAGGAAAGGAAATGCAGTATTAGAGTAGGACGAATTGTCTTTTTCTCCTAAAAGCGCGAAAACTACTGGACCGGACAGACACTCAAAGTTTAATTTTAAATGAACCAAATATAATTTTGTGCGAACGGGCAAGGCGAGCACGGGTCCAGCTAGTATGACTATATGACTTCTATTTGAGTCCATCTTAGGTCTGAACTATTTTTAGTTGTCTAGAGAATATTTCTCTTGACCACGGCTATTGGTGATCGTATGCCCTTAATAGTTTCAATTTATGGAAACTCTGCTATGGTTTTGGCCAGAACGTCAGGTCTTTCGTTACTCTCAATATCTCAGTGTCTGGCTACAGATTAAATTATATAGGACTCTATCGCTTTTAGCGCAGCACGACTAATGTGCTCCCATTCGCAGCTTTGAGCACGGTCAAAACATCCGCCTGGAACACAATGCAAGTGTTCCGAAGTCTTAATCACGCGTTGGTCTATATCACTAGGGTATACATGCCTGACCCACCCTGCTTAACATATGCCGTCAATATATATATCTTATTTGTGACCTATCACCGAACAAGAGCCCCATAAGTCTGACTATACCATGGTGTATAGCCACTGCATCATTGTAGTTCGCAATTCCGACCTTTTTCCTGCTGCCCTCTTGCAAATGAAGCAATGAGAGCACTATGAGCCTTACGGACTCTTTCCTGAAGATTAAGTTTTCAATTAAATCTATATTTTGTATATTTAAAAATGGTGGCAAAAATGTATAGGAATTCATTAATTGAAAACGGCTGGGCCGATTTTGCTAAATTTTTTTTTCAGTTGTTCGTAGTTGCCAGAAGAAGGTTTTTCTGAAAGAAAATTTTAGGAAAAACCTCCGGAAAAGTCGGGAAATTAAATGTTTTGTGCAATTGTTCCGAAATGGTTTTTCAAATGAAAAAATAAAATAATAGTTTAAAAAACTATAAAAACGCTTTTATCAGTAGGTAGGTACTGCACTAAAAGCAAAAAAATAAAAATTAACCAATCTATTTTGAAGGTTTATCCTGGAAGGGGCTTAGAGTAAGCCATGTTTGTGTAGTTTACACTCAAATAATACAATACATAACTACAAACATGGCTTACACTAAGCCCCTTCCAGGATAAACCTTCAAAATAGATTGGTTAATTTTTATTTTTTTGCTTTTAGTGCAGTACCTACCTACTGATAAAAGCGTTTTTATAGTTTTTTAAACTATTATTTTATTTTTTGCTTTTTAGTGCAGTTTAATATCTGCCTACATAGGTACTCACAAAAGCTTTTTTTTACTATAAGTTTATTGTATTATCATCAAAACTGAAACATCAGCATGCAAAATTTCAAAGTCCTAAGTCAATGGACAAAATAGGTAGGTATGTATTCCACATAAATGAAAATTCGCGACAGGTATGGTTTGATTGATATTACTACGCGTACCTACCTTACCTATACACTTTCCATAGCTGCAGATCTCAAATATAAGTATGTACGATTGTGCATGTGCATACCTACATATTTACGCATCACAAACTCCTATATACGTACATATGTACAAAGTTTGTTTTATCCATATCCATATTCCATACATCAAATTCAACTACGCCATACATGATATGAGCATATATTCTGAATGCCCGCCACAGTGACAATTCTATTTTTAGAACGCAAATAAAACTACCCTTCCTAAGCACAACTGCAATCAAGATAGCAATTTTTTTCGCATTTGGCCGAATAAGATCTATTTTCTATTTATTATATCTTGCCCTCTGGATGGACTAGAAAGATGAATGCTAGCTCAAAATACTCGGTGAAGTATTGCCTAACAATTAAAAAGATTCTTTGAGTTGACCTACATATATTTATGAGTATAATGGCAAGTTGAGCGTAGTAAGGTAAAAATAGAAAAGTTTACACCCCTTTTTTTCAACCCTTATAGGACGAATCGGTACAAAGTATCAATTAGGTATGTAATAGTTTTGACTTATCTATTGACATATAAAGTTTCAAGTTAATACGGCTAATAGATCATGCGTTATGAAAAAGCCTCCCTCAAAGGGGCAGGGGAAGTCAAAATCCAAAAATTCTTTCTAAATATTGCATTGTCTTCACAACCCAACCAGCATGGAAAATTTCAAAGTTCTAAGCTTAGCGAAAGTGGTTCGAATTTGACTTGCAAGATTTTGACACAACAAATTTTTCACGAAGTTAAGTAAAAGCCTTTAAAAAAATAGAAAATTCCGGAAAAAACGATAAAAATAATTTTTTTTTCGACGAAAGTTTTTCGGAGTAAAGTTGGAAAATTCGTTGTGAAGCTTGGAAAATTTAGAATTGTGAATTTCATGGTGATAAGAACGTTTTGCGTGCATTTTGGGTGGAGAAGTCCAGGTGTCCTTTTCGCATTGTCATTTTCTATTAAGCAAATGTGCTATTCTACACTGATTGCGGATAGTCGTATATCGCGCATAACATCCGCAAACGGTACGAGATCAATTGAAATTCAATGCGATATTTATCAATTCAAATTGTGCAACGGTACGCGGTTGTCCGTCAAGAAACTGATGAACAATGTGATTCAAGCGAAATATCGTCAAGGGCAAAATCAAAGGAGAGGAAGTCCTTATCCCACGAATTCAGATTAATCCAACTAATCTTCCATTGCAATTCAAGCGGATTCAGTTCCCCGTTCGATTGGCTTTTGCGATGATAATCAATAAATCGCAAGGCCAAACGTTGGAAGTCTGTGGGATTAATCTCAAATTTCCCTGTTTTTCGCACGGTCAGCTGTACGTTCCCTGTTCGCGTGTTGGCAAACCGTCTTCGTTCTTTGTTTTTGCGCTGGAAAACAAATCGAAAAACAATGTTTATCATATCGCTCTTTACTCATTTGGATTCCATTCAAATAAATCAATATTCAAATTTGAACTATCTGTGTTTTATTACCTATCACTCTGGAGTTTATTTGAAGGCGTTAAATTGAGGCGAGACGAAGTTCGCCGGGTCCGCTAATTTTTTATATAGTACGAGGACCGTGCCAAGATATCTTGCGCTATCCGAGAGGAAGAGCTCCACTTCACCAACCTTGGGTAGTTTGAAGGGCGTCCTTGTATTTTGCACTCAGAAGTACTAGTATCAATTTTTACGGGTTGACACGAAGTCCTCGATTAATTGCAAAAAAGAAAATTAAAATAAATTTGTGTGTCACATACTCACATCCGCTGATCTAAGAGTTTGTCTTTGCAGATCGCTGTTTGTCTGTTTCAAATGCTTTAAACACAACATTGAAAATATTTAACTGTAAAATAGTCGTAAGATACCCGGAATAAAAGGTATATTTTTGGTCTCCATGTGAAAATTTTCATTTCTAAAGCACTTTCTACTCTAACTCTAAGTTGAGTTTTCCTCCTCACATTCTACGGTAGCTATTTTGGGTAAATTTTAACTGTAATCCATTTTGATCATAGTAATGGTTAGCCATTATGAAATTCATTTCAACGGGACCAGTTCAATAACTCAAGTTAAGACACTTCAGCTCGTTATGGGTAACTGAAAACAGTTGCATTTAAAAAAAAAAACTTCCCTACAGACGTCCTTGGAATGTTCTGAAAGTGCTCCCAGCAATCCTTGTAGTCCTTCAATCCAATAGTTTCTTTGGGTTTCGTATAGTTAAACTTGACAACTCATTTACAAAATCAATCCAAATCAATTTAAGCAGAAGAGGGATACAAAGATAAACGATGAAACTCAGAGTCTGGCTGCCCCTAGCGACCTCATTTAAAACTAAATAACTAATCGAAGCCATCTTCACAATTCAAATACTATAATCGTCTGTACAGATTATCCCTAATACTTGGGATAAAATAAAGTTCCAAAGTTTCAGGAATGCCAGCAACCTTTTGTCTCACACTATAAACAGCAAAGAAACTTAATTTATTTCCCATTCCAGATTGTCTCTATTTTTATACATCAACATCTTGGTTGTGATTGCCCCATCCTCCTTGTTGTAGTATCCTATCCAATCGCTTATTCATTCTTTCCTCTTAAGTGATTTCACTGCGCTCGTTCATTGTTTTCACAATTTCCAATTAATAATTTTCCTTTCCCCCTATAATATAGGATGCAGAGGCTGGCTGCCTCTCCTTCGTCAGACGACTGGTGTAGTATTTCTTAATTTAAGTTGTTGCCAAACAAAATTTTCTCCATTTTCAATTAACTTTTATTCATTTATCCAATTAATTAGAATGTCCTTACTGGCTCTCCCTCTTTGTCGGTGAAAAACCATTGAATTCCTTAGTTGCTCTCATCTCTGCTGTTCACGGAACAGCAAGTAATACCTCAACTGAAAATACAAAAATCATTTAATGAAACAAAGCTCAAAGAAGGCATAATTACGGAATCCTTAAAAGTTACTTAATAAGACAAATTTGCAACCATCACTACACAGACAAGTCAGAGAGGAGATCATGGGTGGGTAGAAGACATTTAATTATCTAATTTATTCAAATGAATACGACAAACCGCCAAGCAGCATAAGAGCGTTTATAACGCAGCAACCTTTACCCGTATTATATGGAGTTAGATTTCAAAAAAAGATGGTTTTTCTTCTATTTTTTGTTTTTGTTGCTGTTTGTTTGGTTCCGTCGTGAAGGCTATATGTTTTTGTTTGTATTTGTTGCCACGTTGTTGGGCATGCATACAATGTAACCTTCACTTGATGAGGGATAAACTACTTGACTTTTAGCGTTCCTTGCAAAGGGTGGTTTTTTTTAGAGGTAAAGAAGTTTGAAATGGAATAAAACAAAGATGATTTCTTTAAATTGACATGACATTTACTTTTTTCGAAAGATAATCTTCTGGCATTACAAACTAAGGATGATTTCTGGCATATGACCGCCACGGCTGGTTTGGACGTAGTCTAATGTGGCGGTCAAATTTTTGATGACTTTTTCCAACATTTGTGGCCTTATATCGGCAATAACGCGGCGAAAGTTGTCCTCCAAGTGGTCTATCGTTTCGGGCTTATCGGCGTAGACTAGCGACTTCACATATCGCCACAGAAAATAGTCAAGCGGCGTTAAATCGCACGATCTTGGAGGCCAATTGACGGGTCCGCAACGTGAAACTATGCGGTTACCAAACTTTACCTTCAATAAATCAATTGTGGCACGAGATGTGTGACATGCTGCGCGCCGTCTTGTTGAAATCACAGCTCCTGCACATCATGGTTGTTCAATTGATGAACGAAAAAGTCAGTAATCATGGCTCTATAGCGATCACCATTGACTACGGACCAATTATTCCTCCAACCCATAAAGCACACCCAGTCAGTTTTTGTGGATGGAAAGGTGTCTCAACATACACTTGAGCATTATCATGACTCAATTATTATGTTGACCGTAAAATGCGATACGTATTTCGAACAGAACTATGATTTTCAAAATAAATTTGCACAATTTGGAAGCGTTGTTCAGGCGTTGCGTCAGTCTATTCATGTTGAAATGCCAAACCAAACCAGTGCTGCCACTAAACAAATTAAAAAAACATAGTTTTGAAGCATGATTTAGGTCCAAAAAGCATGATTTCCATTTCGTAATTGGATAATGGTAAAAAGAGAAAAAGGAAAACATTTAAAATAGAAATGATGAAATTCCAAAGAAAGGGTGTTTTCGTACGCTCCAAAAAGTTTGGAATAGGAATTTAGCTCTTGACTCGTACTTTTCAACTGACAATTTTTGCAGTAATCCTGCGTTGTTGGCGATGATGGGGATGTATTCGCTTCGGAGGTTTTTTTGAATTTTTGAAGTTCTCTTTGCAGTTCCTGGATATAAGGAGTTGGCAGAATTTGCATAGCAGTTTTACTCTTACCTTAACTTGGGAATGCTTCTTTCTGGTAGCTTCCTTAAGTGTTGTCTGGCCCAATCAGAAAATCAGAAAAAAAAATATTTTATTTGCACAAAATCTGCGTTTTAAAGATGCCATGCCAAGATATTTTTGATTTCCTCAACAATTGTTTGCACTGTAAAGGTTAAAAACAATTGTTCAGGAAGTCAAAAACAATGTACAATACAAACGTAGATTTTGTGGAAATAAAATAATTTTTTCTGATTTGTTTTGTCTTGTTTATATTTGTCAACTTGTCAAATGTCATTTATGACATCTCCATACAAGTTATCGATAACATACACAAATTTGTGTTGGCTACACTTTTCTCTATCCCCGTGAAGCTAATAACCCCGATAATTATCCAGGTTAAGTCTTTGTTGTATTTAACAAGGGACGGGGACGAAAAACGCAGCTAATATTACAGAAACAGCAATCTAAAAAAATGCAGTGCTCATCTTCTCTGCTTTTGAGATAAAGCGTCACTTTAGTTCTGCTTGTTTTAAAATAGTACAGTCGTGTTCGTGTAGGGTAGGTAAGACATGTTGAACTTGATGTTTATGTTGCTTTACAAAGCGATTAGAATGAAAAACAACTTTTTATTTTTTTAATACCTACAAAAAAAAACATGATTTTGGACAAAACATATTTTGAGTCTAAAAAGCATGAAAATCATGCTAAATCATGATTTCTGGCAGCCCTGAACCAAACTAAAAATAAATCACTGACAAAATGGCCGCCAGTTAAAATAGTGTTGCCAACTTAGAGTTCTATACCTCTATAGAGTTCTAGACACCCTTTATTTACGTATGGGTGCAATATAAATTCATAAAGGATCTGGAATACGTTCTCGTTATTATGAAAAACAAATTTCATCATTACATCACCTTCGGGGTAACATCCCAACTCGTATATTTTTCGGTTTTCCAATTTTCGTCTTCATTCTCATATCGTAACGGGAGTGAATGTGACGTGGAAAGGGATCTCCGTCGTCAGGAAAGACGCTCAAGGAATGTTGTGCTGAAAATTCGTTTAAATTATCGAAATTGGATGTTCGTAGATGAGTAGAGGCGGATGGTTGATTTCAGAAAGTATACGTGAATTAGATTTCAAAAAGGTTCTCCTTGTTGCTATGGGGATTCGAAGGGAATCGTGTATAGTTATGGGCATAACAATCCTTGTCATCGTCATCACCGTAATCATCAGCCATCAGCATCAGTGTTTGCCATAATATGCAAATTTTGTGTAACTATGGGTCACATCGTGGCACGCATTTTTGCATATCGCAAGGATGTTTTAAAACCATTTTCCGAATATTCTTCCCTAATTGTTGCCATAGCATATACGTACCCTAGGATGTGGCGTCGATGGGTATCCCTTTGATGCGGTTTTTGAGGGTTTTTTTTTTTTTTATTCTCCCGTTCAAAGTAATTTGGGAACATAGTTTCGGGTACGAGTATACGTGGGTATATCCCGTGTGGGAGTTTGTATATTAAATGGTTGTAGGTACGTGTGGACGGGGTGTGTTGTGGGAGGTTTTCCAGTTTAGTTGAGAATTTTTTCCAAAATACCATTACATGGAGAGAATTTCACTTTTATAAATTTAATTCATGCGAAATTTGAACATATTAATCATTCAGGGTGAGGTTATGTGTCCGGCGGCAAATCTTATTTAAATTCATCCCTGCTGATGGTGATACATACTCAATTTGTTGTATGTTTGAAAAAAACTTTTACTATCGCTAGCATAAAATGCAATGTTTTATGGCCTTAGATTACTTTTTGGGTACCAAAATGATACAACAAAAGAAGAACCTTCTTAAGAAGTGAAGCAAATAAAACCAATGTAGAGCAGAATAGAAAGATTGGAGCAGGTACCTATGCAATATACATGACTGCAAGATTGCACTTTCATAAGTTCATTAATTACAAAATCTTCAACAAAATCCATTAGCTGTCATCATTTATCACAAAAACTTTACAACTGCAGCTGCAGCACAAGTCCTTACAGTGGTTCGAAAAAATGAACATCATTTAATATTGGTTGGATATAAGATATGGATATCTAATAAAAACATGCCTTTCATAAGGCTGAGGAATAACGCCGCCCAGTATGTCGAACCAACTAAATACCTTTTTTTCACTTCTACGGGCGAAAAGGGTGCGTTAAACTCGATCTTTAGGAGAGTACAGGCAAGCTGCGCTCTCTGTTTGTCCCATCTTGGGGAAGCACCGCTTCACTGGGAGAACTTGAAGCTTGAAAAGATTCATAGAATGTTGAAAACGGTTGGGGGTAATGATGTTCCGGAATTTCCTGACATCAGCTGAAGTTTAATAAGGTAAGCAGGAGGGGTGCAGTTAATTGCGACCTAGAGTGAAATAATCCATAAAAAAATGTCTTCAAAATTGTCAATTGTCAATTGTCAACTTGCTCAACTTGTAAAAGCGTATACAAGTTTCTAAAAATCGGAAAAAAATGTATTGCTTCACAATTTTAATGTTTATATAAGTCCTTTAACCTGGAACTGTCTTCGCGTCCTAGAGTGTATCTAATCCATTGCCACTTTCTTCTCCGTATAGTAATATGTCTATAGATTCTTGGCCAGTTCCCTGATAAAGACAGGATTTGGGCAAACAATGTTCAAGACGGTTCTTAGACATCTATATGTACGAAGTTTTGCAGCTTGCGGAACAGTCCCCGCTTCGTTCTTATGCTGAAAACATTTCTTTTCCAGATTTTCGATAGCATATCAAACGCAGCTTTAGCCTTCATAATTCTTCTGCACCAATCCAGTATGGCGCCACCCCGGTTAGCCGAGACCATACACTTCCTAAATAAAGAAAGTTGTTAACTTTTCTCGATCTCCTGTTTAGTTGAGTACTGGCATTGGGAGTGCTAAGAATTTTGGTTTTGGTTGTGCCTATTTTGAGCCTCACTTTGTTCGCCTCAGCTTCTAAATTGTGGGCCATCAAATGAAGGTCGATTATCTGCATTATTGTCATGTCATGACCTCATATACCCGTACAGCTGAGCAAGCTTTGTCTTACGTAATCAGGTGCATGAAATGTGATATCTACTCCTCCGAGAATAAAAAAAACACCAACCTAGTTTTTTGCCTGACAAACAATTTTTGTCCCGCAAACCAGACTCTCAAAAGGTGCCCGTCATGACTAGCATCATCTACCAAATCCATACAAAAGGCTATGTGAACAGTAAGTATGCATAAACAAGATCGTAAGCAAATGCCTTTATTTTCCCCACGAATGGCTGAGAAAATAACGAATTTGTGAAAATTATAAACATATGGGGTCAAGGACAGATCCCTGTGGTACCCCAAAATTAGCGAAGACAAAATTCAGCCTTATACAATTTATACAAGAGTTTGGTATGGTGGACCATATCAATAGCTTTTGTAATAATAGCTTTATAAAAAAAACAGCACAGCGATTTTTTTCGTCCAATCCCTTATGTAAAAAAGAGCAGCATCTTCAGTTGAAAGCCCGGTTCTGATCCCAAATTAAATCGGACTAAAAAAAAAGATTTTTGTTAAGAAAATCCAAAATTCAACTCCTAAAAGCTTTTAAGAATCTTAAAATTTTTCTAAAAAGTTACAAGAGGCAGTCCGAAAGACTTATCTATATTTGATTTTAATCGGAATAAACTGATGAATTAATTTTAGACTGTAATTTTCTTTTAACTCTAATAATATGGAACGGTGTTCATATTCATATTTGAAAACATTTTTTTAGGGAAGGGTTAGAATAACTTCGACGGTCTTCACTGTAATTCAAATTTAGGTTTTTTCAATAGGCGTATAAGGTAATAGTTTTTCCATTAGAGATTTCTCCGATTTTGTTCGCATATCCTATCAAAAAGTATAATCAGACATCTTCATGCGAAAGATCTATTCATAGGAATCAATCCATTGATCAGGTCAAAATACTCATCCCTGCGGTAGCCCAGTAGTGATTGCCTTTTTATAAAGGCTCCTCCGCAGTTTGTTACATCAATTTTCTGCTTTTAGCTTTAAGGTAACAATTATCATCCGTGGGATGCTGATTGCGTTTTTCAACCAGTTCAGCATATCTCCTATCTGTCTGAGCTTGAAGTTATCCGCTGGTCTAGATCTGTCGGCAAGCCGATTCTTCTTAACTAGTTTATGACCTGTCGAACGGCCTGAATCCTGGTTTTATTTTAAACAGGCCGCCTGCTCTCTGAAGTCTGAACCGCTGCTATGAGTCTTGGTTTTAGCTTAACCTCAAGTTGTTTTCCTAGTGTGTTTATCGTGCAAAGTGGCGTGTAGGTTAATGGTAAATTTTCCTTTTTGTTTGTGTAGAAATTAAAAAAAAAATTTCAACTGACTAGGTATCTATAAATTTTTCATCTTAGTTCATGTATACAAACTGTTTTTATATAGTTAAATAATTTTATAAATGCTATCGATTTTATACTTAACTAATCAATTTTCGTATTTCTTTCCATTACAGGTAAGTTGATGAATTTCAAACACAATGATAAATATGGAAGGTAAGAGACAAACAACTGCTGGCAATTGTGCACTTGGTTGAGGCATTTTTCAAGTTTTGAGCGCGACCTAAGGAGAGGTCTCTGTTCTTTGTAAACTGCTTTGACCCTCTGGATTAGGATCAAAGACTCTGCCACCCAAAGTGTTGATGTTCATTGGCTCCACTTATGCACCCAATGCACAGTTTTACAACTAGGTCAATACCCTGTACAGTTCGTTACTCAAAAATTCGCAATGCTAACGAAATCAAAAATATATTTTTCACCCTGGTGACAAATCTTTTGAGTCTTTCTCAGTATGTGGCTATATGGCTAGATATTTCAACTATACTGCAGGCAAGACTGTAAATATATGTTCGCTGACATCTAGAAATATGTGTATGGTTTTCGCAACAATTATGGGTTTTTAGAAAGGATAATGAATCACAACAAACATGGACGAAAATTCGCTTCGATCGACTGCTTGCTAGCCAATCAATATTTTTTTTCCTCACAGTGCATTTGAAATCAACCTCAATGTTTTCAGTTTCGAAAAAAATGACAAGCAGTTTCATATTTGGGACAAATACCGCCCCTAAAAAGTGGGCGTGTCAAGAACACTATACATAAAAATTTGTTAAGAATGATATGTATTTCTTAGGTATATATGTTAGAGTACACTGATTTGATTGATAGGCCTCACTGTGATGTATTTTAGAGGATCCCCTTGGTAGGAATCCCTTAGTAACGAAATTATAGTGACGAAATACTAATAGAATGTAAGACATATCTGTGTGAGCTCAATAAGTTAGTTGATTCGGAGACGCCGCGGAATGCGCCACAGACTTGTTGACATTTTTTGTATTGTTCTTTGAGATTATAAAATTTTTATTAGTACCTAAACTAAACGCATTGAGTTTATCCTAATTTCTAATAATATACTTAAACGTTTTGAGTTTTTCCTGTCATATATACATAGGTGGGCGCAGTAGCGCAGTGGTTAGTGTGTTGGACTACTGTGCGAGGGATCCCAGGTTCGATCCCCGGAAAAACCCAAATTACATCTTAAAGTTTTTTCTACTGCGCCACCTCTCGCGAACGTCTGACAAACATCCGAGAGTATGACTGTCATGAAAAAGCTTCTCAATTCAGCCGTTCGGACTCGGCATAAAAATTGTAGGTCCCTTCCATTCGTCCCAAAAATAGAAACTCACACAAAACGAATGGTTGCGAGAAGCTAGGCCTTGGGTGTCACCCGCCTGTTGCGCCACCTATTTATTTATTTATTTTTTTTTTTTTTTATATACATAGGTACTTTGTGAAGAACTTTTAGAAATTATTTGTGAAGCGACAATTGAGTAGCAACATATCCATATCGACCATCCTTGGCGGAATGTCGAAAGTTGTGAAAAGTCCATTCCCGCGGCCATGATGCCCCCAAAATTTACAAAGTCTTTTTCTGATATAATTTTTTTTTAATTTCTATACTCAATTTCTGTGGATATGTCCTACCTTATTGCCAAGTAACGAAATTTCCGAAATCCCCAAACACAAAAAGATGAAAAATTACGGTTGTAAAATATGAAATTGCAACCATTAAGGTGGTAAAGGGTCATAAAATTCCTGTTATTACACAAACACACGTCTTCGATACGAATGGTCCCATAAAGGCAATTTCTTCCACTGCATTGACATTCTGTAGATATATCGTTCATACCTGTAAATCAGAGTGTATGTAGCGGTTATCGTAAAATTTTCATTGAATTTCTGACGACATTACCCGCTGCACTTTAATTTTTATTTGTTCTTGTTTCCGATTGACGTCAATATAACGCGTTCACAGAGTGTTAAAAATACAGCGGGTACCACCACAGATTCACCACAAAATCGTAAAACAAAAGTTAATAACAAATCACGTAATAAAAACATTAAGCTTCTACGTACATTTGTAAACAAACTTGATTTTTATTTATTGAATACCACACATACTCATTACTCATACAGCATAGATAAATACATTTAATAAAAAATACAATTTTATGTCCAAATGGATGTGCTACCAACCTACACATCACTTGGTAGAGAAGTAAGACTTCCAACCAACATAACTCTGAATATTAAACACAAACATGGTTTATGCCATTTTTATGCAATATCCTTTTTTTATGGTGCTCCTTTTTGTTCGCCTATCCCGTAAGGTGGTGGAATTTTCAATAAAAAAATGTGTCGAGTTTAACTCGAAGAAAAAAGGACTTAATTTCCGCTAGTTCGTTTTGGACCAAAGTAACAGACAAATCCTGGAATCGTCGCATTGATAATGTATGTATATGGAAATGAAGCTCTACACCCCCACCTTAATGTTATGTAGATGTCATTTTGCCGGTTGTCACCCACGAGTCACGACTCACGAGTACTGTTGTGTGTCTGTGTGTATGTCAACTGACATATCTCATTCGGAATGCAAAAATCATTATTCATAGTAAATGAGATTTTTTTCCCAATCGTTGTAGCCCCCTCATGGTGGTTGCCCTGGAACCGCCGCCCCTTGACATGTTTTTTTTTTCTTCTTACGTACTAGCGCTCTATAATACATATAGATGGGATATATGTATGCAATGCAATGTGTGGTGATGCGAAACAAAATTGTAGCAGGAATAAAGAAGGTCTTTTGAACTAGATACGGGTATCTACGAAATGATAAGTAGTTCGGAAAGGTGGGAATATCCTGGTGTCATCTCTGTCTACGTGTGATATGTCTATAATGTGCTGTGCAGGTGTTCTTCACGTACATTTAGACGTATAGTCTATTCAAATTGTAATGAGTTTTTCTTACAGGTGTATATAAAGCAGTTGGAGGAATTTAAGTCTTCCTCAAGAGTGAATTGAAGAGGAAATTTATTAACAGTATGACTCACAAGATTGAGTCGAATTATGCTAATACTATAGACTGCGAGGGGTATGATTTTGTAATGTTAAACTTTGTCAGAAGTCAGAGGTATTTTGGGGTTTCATTGTTACGAAAAAACAGCTTTCTAATTTGACTTCGGAATTACTGGAGTCTGAAAGTACTTCATTAGAACCATGATAACCACAAAAAAATAGCTCATCAGACAAACTTTGCTTTAGATTTTAGTCTTCTTAGGTAACTAGGTCTATAACATTGTAGTCTATGGAGCTCTTAATTGACTAAGAAAACACTGGGTCGTATACGTAACATTTTTGTTTACACATTTAGAAAATTTCGGTGTCTCTGTTCTGTTGTCGTAATGTTGCGCTGGCGGACTATTGTGTCAAAGATTTTTCTTTTTGACATAGTTCCCAATAACGACTGTAATGTTAACAAGGTCGTAAAACTCCAACTTAACGTTATGTCCTTTGGGAACAAAGCAAGGCTATCGCTTATAGGAGTGCTTTTGACCACAATGGCGGTTGCTTATAAGCTTCATATTTGTCCCAGTCTTAAAATTTAAGGTTACATATACCACAATCCTTGATCCTATCCATCTCACGTCTCGAATATTATATTTTCCAACCCTTCAGAGGCACAGACTGTCAACAATGCCAATTGACTTCTGCAACGTGTATAAGCAACCTTCAACTCATTGCTAAGGAGCTCCATTCCGTGCCACATTTGCTTAGGGCGTCTCGATGCTCTGCTTACCTGGGCTAAAAAAATGCCGGGTGCATGTCATAACGCCCGGTGTTATAATGCCCTGGGGCGCTATGATACACATTTTTGTGTCAAAAGGCCATCAGGCGCTATGACACTTTTAAAAGTGTCATATCGCCCACTCTCAATGTGTTATAGCACTTCATCTGACAGTAAACCCAAGCAGGGGGGTTGCAGGGGGGCAACATGCCCCTCATATGTTTCGGGTATTATTTCATTTTGGGGCGTTAATGCACTTCCTATAGTGTCATAAAGCCTACAAAAATCTGACTGAAAGCCCGGCGGGCGATATGACACTTTTAAAAGTTTGCTTTTTTTTTTAGCGCCACAGGGCGTTATGGCATGTACCCAAAAAAGGCCAAACTCGATTCAAGCTGTCGAAAGCCTTCTCGAAGTCGATAAACCACTAAATGCAGCGGAGACGTATATTCGACCCATTGCTTTATTACGATCCGTAAGTATTTATATTGTCTACTAGATGGACCCGTGCTCGCCTTGCCCGCTCGCACAAAATTATGTTTAGTTCATTTAAAATTACACTAATTACACTTTGACTGTTCCATTGAAATCTGTTCAGTAGTTTTCGCGCTTTTAGGAGAAAAAGACAATTCCTCCCTCTCATAGATATTGCTACTTATTTTTAACACTGCATTTCCTTCCCTCTTCCTATGGAACTACCTACCCCAAACCTACACTGTTACCATAGCACATTTATTAGAATGAAATTCTGAAATGAAACCTTTTTTTTGTATTATACGTCTCTTTTCTTATGAAAATGAAGATTATTAATATACCCCATGCCATACTGCGGCACGCACCCCATCCCCATCCTTCATCGGATATAGGATCATAATATACATACCTTCTTACAACTAACCATAGCACTCACTGCGAAAACAAATCAACCCTTTTCGAATGTGTAGTATACGTAATGCTAGTCTTGTTTTGTTTTTGTTTGTCCTGTCGCACGATCGCAAAAGTATAAACATCCATTTGTAGCAAAGTATATGTGTACGTATATATTTTCGCTTCAAAAAATACATTTTGGCTAAAAACTGTTCCTAAGGACATGGCTATAAACGACCAGGCCCGGCCCCAGCCAAACTAGCGCCCTGTGCAAGATTTACAAAAAGCGCCCTTTTTTCTTGTATGCACACATGCATACATAAGTCTTTTTCACATCACTCAGGAAGTAGACTTACAATTCGTTTTTTTATTGAGGTATCTAATGTTGGCTTTGTATGGGAGTGGGAGGTAACCAAACTACTTTACCGATATTGAGCATTTTCAATACCAACCTGACGACCGTAAAAATAAGTCATCTCACAAAATTTCATTCGCCTACGTCGATTTGTTTGAACGCCATCGTGTTTTCAACAGAAAGAGAGACAGACGGACATGGCAGTATTTATTCGGAATTTGATCCTGATCAAATTCGGTGACTCCTTCCTGACGTTACAAATGTAATGAAAGTAAGTATACAAAATGTATTAACTCATAAATAAACTTTTAAAAAATTAGATTCAAGCAATATTTGGTCTTCTTTTTATTTTTTTTCTATTGCCACTTTTAATTTAAAAATGTATACTTATAGAAAAGAAATTACACGAAACATTTAAAAACAGTCAAACAAAATTCGTATCTAGCTAAAAAAAAGCTGCCTGGATCTTAAAATGTTCCAGCTAAACGCATATTAATCCAGTCAGATCTGACTGGAAAGCAGTCAAAATGGCAACGCTGCTGAGAGTCTGAAGTGGAAGAGAAGAGAATACTAAATTTTCATAATTCATATGCAAAGCTACTTGTAAGAGAAATTTGTTACTCTTTTTCGTAGATGAGAAATCCCATCCATATGTGCAGATGCAGAATCAAAAACCTGCACGTTCTACACAAACAATTGCCTAGAATGAATTTTTTTGTTTGAAATATTTTCCTATGAAAATTTTGCGAGTGACTGTGCAAGAAATAAAACCTGCACATACGGGGTGGAACTTTTTTTGTTTTGAGATTTTTGAACTAGGTTTTTTTGTAAAATGTAAGTGGATGTGCAAGAAATATATTTACACGAACTGGGTGGAATATTTTGAGATAAGGTAGGTAAGAAATGAACTTGTATAGGTTTAGTGGGATTTTTTATTTTGCGATATTTTGAGTTAGATTCTCCCTGAAGTTGCAACATTGCAAGTAATGTGAGTTAATGTGCAAGAAATAATTGAGCACAGGTGTGGTGGATGTTG
Source organism: Cheilosia soror (assembly GCA_949372485.1). Lineage (NCBI taxonomy): Eukaryota > Metazoa > Arthropoda > Insecta > Diptera > Syrphidae > Cheilosia > Cheilosia soror. The sequence continues at coordinate 77,926,673 of OX443563.1, forward strand.
TTATTTTGAAATTTTTTTAACAAGCTTTTTGTTTAAAATGCAAATGACAGTTTTAGTTCGCGCAAGATAAAATTAATTTTTCTTAGGCTTACTGTTACTGTCCGCGTAGCTGCGCTTCATTTCTTAGTCGCACATGCGACTTTGCCGCTCCGTGGACAGAGCTTCGTTGGTTTATATGCAATCTGCAAGCAAACGTACAACAAGCTGCAAATGACGAAAATCGTGCGTATGAAGCGCAGCTACGTGGACAGTAGGCTTAAGAAAAATTAATTTTATCTTGCAATGCGCCCCCAGAACTTGGCGCCCTGTGCATTTGCACATCTTGCACATATGGTTGGTCCGGCCCTGTAAACGACATAGCCTATAGCAGTCTTAAGGAACATTTTAAAAAAAGTTTCATTGAAATCTGTGCAGTAGTTTTCGAGTTTTTAACTGACAACGAAAATTGCTACAGTTTTATTATATGTACAGATGAAGAGGGATACATCGTGAAAACCTGCCTTTTCGACATCAAAAGTTGGGTTACCCTAATTTTTGCCAAAAAAAAAATTGTCTGGAAAATGTGGTCTAGTTTATCCTTATTATGCGGTGCACACCATATGTTGCGCCATATAAATATTATAGCCTCCAGTTATATGTTGGGCATTTGGTCGAGGTTTTTACAAAAAGTCATATATGAGGTCCATAAACGAAAGACTGACCTAATAAGCCCTTCCATAATACTTTCGAATAAATTCCAACTTGTGTTTAAGTCAACCATAATAATTGAAAATATATTGCTCGCTGTGCACCGATTCAAAAGTAAAATTCTTAAAAACAAAAACTGAGCAAGAGTTTACTTTTCCTGTTGTTGCATCTCGAACTCGAACAAGCTCTGTAGTCCTAAGCACCAACGCCAATCACCAACTACTGTAGCGCCCTGGGAACGTTTTCACAAGTACCCAAGGAGTTTTACAATAAGTATACCTATTATTCACACTCACATTTGTCATTCTTTTTTCTTGTCAAACATACTGTCATTCAATGCTGTGCTTCGCGGGATCTGTCGTGAGTCTCATAAGACAAAAAAAAAAAAAATCATAGCAAAGAAAAGAAAAGTCTTCATGAAAACATTGAGCATGTTCCATCATCATAGCACCTAATATCTCTAAATGCACATTTACAACAGTTGAATGACGCAGAATGATGACTCCTTTTCATCTCTGTTCCTTACACGAAGGATGTTCTACAAAAATGTATATTTCTATCTCTATACATTTTGGTACTCCATCGAAGAAAATGTCTTTCTTTCTTCGGCTCGGATATGCCGACCCAATCAGACGAAGTAATATGGTTATAGAAATACTTTGGGCAAGTTTTCAGCTGAATGATGCCATTCGGTGCAGATGCAATGAACGGAATCAATGAGCTAATTTGATGCGGTGACGGTGGCGGGGCGGCCAGCCGGCGGTGGTAGTTTAAACGAATTGATGTTTGTTTTAATTTTGTATTTTTATTCTTTTTGATTTGGGGGAAAATAAAAAGGATTCCAAATGAAAAGCAGAGGACTTAATAAAAGGATTCCACTGAATGGAACTGATTAATTCTATTTAAATTGCAATTGCTGTGCAAAATGCCGACAGCAGCTGTGATGACAGCATGTTTAATTACAGAGGTATTAATTTAAAATTGCTAGTTTTACTCTATACAAATTCGAAATACAGTAATATTATAGTTAAAGTATACAATTATTGTTTCGAGAGGTATTAACTCGCACAAACCAATGGTTGTGATAGGCTAGACCTAAGGGTTGGTCTTGTGTGTCCAATATTTTTATTTTAAGCTACTTTACTTGGTACTGCGGTTTTCTGAGTTTTTGTTAAAAAAATATCCACACCGTCTGAGTATGATCCTTAATAACTAAAATTATTTTTGACGCAATCTAATAAAATTGTCCAGCCCAATTACGTGAGTTTTGTTGGCTTACAAATTCTGGATCATAGCTGGCTTATCGGCAAAGTCTTTTGACTTCACATAACCCCCCAAAAAAAAGTCTAAAGGTGTGACACGAATACACGATCGAGGTGGCCAGTTGACAGGTCCGAAACACAAAATTTGAAATTACAAAGCTGTCCACCAAAGTTGTTTTTTAATACAGCCAATGGTTTCACACGTTGTATGTGTGTCGTAGCCCCGTCTTGCTGGAACCAAGGCGCGACGTTGTTGAGGTGTGAGTCTTTCCATCATGATTTGTCAAACAATACTGAATAAGAATAACATGACTACATGAGGTTAGTTACACGTGATTTGTCAAAAAAGCCTATTAAAAAAAACAATAGGCGGACTAAAGTAGTTTGGGACCGAGTGTCAGGTCTCAGGTGACATAATAAAATGTTATCATTAGGTTCGTTCGTGTACTTTCAGCATAGAAAAATGTCAAATCTCAAAAATCGAGAGAGAAATCCATGGAAATTTCCAGAGAAGTACCTGACCGGTTTTCTTACGAAAAGTTTAAGAAATGTCATTTCAGCATTCGTAAAATAAACGTTAACGGCAGAATCTACAAAATAAGTTGGATTTGAATTTTTTATAAGCTAAAATACCTATTAAACCTACCATTTTGAATGCGCTGATATGTTCTAGGAGAATATTCAATTACAATTTTTTCCTCCGACATCGTTGAAGACGAAAATTTGTTAAATTTTTGAAATGTCACTTAGATGACAGTTTTAATTTTTTCATTTTTCAGTAAGTCGAAATTCGGCGAGTAGAAAATTACGAAATTAGGGAAATGTATAATCTCCTTTGGCTTCAATAACTTTTTGAAGGCGTCTCGGTACTGAATCCACTAAATTTTGAAGAATCTCCCGAGATATTTTTTTCCAAAGAAAAGTGACCTCAGAAATTGTCTCTCCCTGGTTTTATTGAACGAAATTGTTCTTTTGCGTTTCAAAAGAGACCAGACGTTTTCTATTATATTTAAGTCTGGATTTTGAGGTGGCCAGTCCAAAGTGCTAACACCAACAACATCCTTCAAAAATGTAGTTATCAGCCGGGCTTTGTGGCATGGGGCTTTGTGTTACAGGATAAATGATTCCCCAAAAAGCCTATCACCGGAAGGAAAGGCTTTTTCTTTTAGGGTACTAAAATACTGACCTTGGTTCATCGAGCCGGTGATAGAAACCAAGCCACTCAAACGCAACCCATTATACGCAAAACATCCCCAGAACATGGCAGAGCATCTACCATGGCTCACTTTTTGACAACGGGCCCTACTACCTTTGGCAATCTTACAAAAAATTAGTTTTTTGATCAGTTATGTACTCAAAGGAACTTACATCTGTCCATAGAACATTTCTCCAGAACTCCTTTGGCTTGTGCAGATGTTCCTTGCCCGTCTTTTATGCGTGTTTGCCTTTGATATATACGACACGTCCTTAGTTTTAATTGTCTTAAAATCCCATTCCTTTAAACGTCGTTCGACAGTGCACTCACTGATAGGATTGTTGGCCGTCAAATTAAATTGATCTGCAGCAGATTGAGGCTTCACAAAAATATTTATTTAGTGGGCGTTGTTTTGCGTTCAGCACCTGATCTCGTTAGGTTTATTATGTCATTAAACTTATTTTTTGATAGTGCACAGTTTGACGCGACACATTAAACTCATTTGTAATGTCTTTTACTGCCGTTCCAGCGTTAAACTTTGCTACCAATGAAGATTTGATAACCTTACGCAACTCAGTCGTTTTACCCATGGTTTTTAATACTGGCGTCATAAGAAGAAAGGTCGCATCTCCATTTTAGTATAGTTTTGACATAAATGCATTTTACTGTTTTTGGTTTTCGCGCCTCAAATTAAAAGGGGCGGGGGAGGGAAGGAGAAAGTCGTCAGAAAAATGTATGGGCGGACATTGCAAATAGAAACTCTATTGCTACCTGTGAATTTCTTTTGAGAGAGACCGGTGCGTAGCAAAAGCGGGTGAATCAATCAATCCACTTTCACTTTGCTGCTTGGTGACGAAAGTCTATGTGACGGATTGTCTTCTAGAAAAAGTAGCAGTCTGCCCCCGTCAGTTTCCTTTGACAAACCCTTCCACAAGAGAGGGACTGTTGCGAGCAGAAAAGCTTGTTTGAGGCAATCCACCCTACTGCTTGGTACCGAAAAGGGGGTTCCGGTTTGTCTTCGGGGAAAAAGATATAGGGTTACCGAAACAGTCTAACCCCCGCCCATAATTGCTTCTGACATGCCGGACGGTTCAAAGTCTCAAGATGAAGCTGACTGATGTAATCAGTTCCTATAGCTGGCAGTTTGTCTTCGGGGAAGGCGAAGGGGTGACCAAAGCTGTCTAGTCCCCTGTTAGTAGCCTCTGACAATCCACTTCTAAGGTGGGAGGCTGGTGTAGGTCAAAGAAGGGTATTTGGAGTAGTCTGCTCTATAGATTGACGTCGAAAGGGTGACAGACTGTCTTCGGAAAAATATGGAGGGTAGCCTAAATATTCCAGTTTTCGAGTCGGTTTTTACGTAAATCTAAAACGTTCCTACATTTAAAACGAGAGCAAGTTGCTCTTAGCAAAAGTGTCACATAAGCAGAAAATCTTGGCAAATGGCTCATTTTAACATAGTAAATGGCAGATAAGCCTTTATTACTTAGCAATAGAGCTAAGCATGGTAGATGTGCCCATTTAAATTGCTGATTTTGAGCCATTTTAAACGAAATTAAATAGATAAACATCGTTCTATAGCGATCGCCGTTAATAGTGAAGGCTTTTCCAGCGTAATTTAAAAAAAACAAGGATGGACCAATGACGTCACCGAGCAAGCCTAAATCCGCACCAAAACATTAACTTCCTGCGTTGATGCATTGCCACCTTGCGAACCACGTGTGGGTTGGCTTCGTCTCATATACGACAATTTTGCATTCATTCAAAAATCCGCCTCGTCACTAAAGATGAATTTTGAGCAAAAATTGGGATTCTCTTCCAAACGCACCGAAGCTCAAATAGCAAACAAACAGCGTTTTCAATGGTCATTAACTTTGAACTCCAGTTGGATGTTGTTCGGATACATGCCCAAGTCCAAGTTGAAGTCTGCGAAAGGGCGACTTCTTGTGCACAATTGACTACACTGTACATTTCCAAGGACTGCGGCAATGTTCTCGGCCGATCTGGCGTTCCTTTTATTTACGATTGTTAGCTAATTGTTTATCGAACCGGTTGTCTCGAATTTCGCCACCAAAGTCGACATAAGATAAAGCGCCACCACGCCTGCCGTAAAATGGGCACAACGTTTGCACTGACGAACACTAATTTTGACAATAAAGTCTCACCATTTTGACGTGCTGTTCAATCGTGTAACCAACCACCAAAACAGCATGGCCGCCACAGGCTGTCAACATCAACTCGTCCCAATTGAAAAACCCTTTACAGTGAGCGTTAAAAGTGAGCCAACATCGGTGCTGTTTTCATTTGTATTTGGAGCTTAGAACATCTCGCATATCTCTCTATACAAGAATTATTTATCGTACATTTCTGGCAGCGATGTGGTGGGATGTTATGTCAGGCCATTTATCGCCAAACCATAAAGCGAGTCATATATTCATGTCAGATATTGGTTGCTTGTCATGGTACGTTTGACAAAACATCATGTCCGCAAAGAAAACCCTAAACATCTGCAGCAATCACCCGACACATAGCCATCAAGTAGAAATACGGACTTAAGCGAATCCTAAGTGCATTTTGTCAGCTCTGCGCACCTACACGCTAAACTCCTCTGGGACAAAAAAAAAATAAAATCCAACCACAAACAAGATATATCACCTCTTTCTGAGGAATATAACCGTCAAGTTGACATTTTCCCCGGTCGGTCGCCAGTATAGCCATCGATATGCTAAGTGACATTTTTTAGACACTGATTGATGCTCCGCTCTCACTGCGACTATGGAGCGCAGCGCATTGCATATGTGATGTCAGATTCCCAATTTCGTTCTAAAATTATAAATGAAAATTGTGTGCGCAACGTTTAAACAGAGAAGCCATAGATGAGTGCCTCGATCCAAGCGGATGTGTGTGTGTGTGTGTGTGTGCCTGTGTCATAAGGGACTTTCCCTACCCAAAATCTGTTGTGGATATTGCAATTTTCATCCTCGCAAGCACCGGCAGTGCAACGTGTAAAATAATGAATGAGAGTCTGAAAAGTTTCTGGAAAATATTTTTCTACCGACCGGTGGTGGTAATGATCTCATACAGGATACGACTACGGCCCATGTCTGTTTACTGTTTTACTGTTTGTGCAGCTATTGGCATGGCAAAAATATTTTTTGTTTTGTTTTAAATTTCCCAAAAACAAAAATCCATGAGTGGTGGAATTGGGCAGTATGATGTGCACTTAGGCGATTGCATTCAAAAATTATACTCACACTGCAGTTGGACAATAAAATATTCCAGAGGCAAGTGGAAATGCTTTAGGGGTAAGAGTTTTTTTTTTTTGCAGTGAATCTGTATGCTTTACATTCTTGGGCAGAAATGGTTTTAATGAAATTGCATTTTTAATGTCCCGTGAATTAATAAAAAAAAGCGACGAGGTTATGTATACATAAATCAATTTTAGTTTTTTCTACTGCTGAATTTTATCTGCTTGAAGGAAATACTAAAATGTGGTATAGTTGTAAATTAAATGCTCTGAATTCCACTCTGGAGGTTTCCAGCGATAGCTGAGGCCTTCAATACATACTTTTGATCGATATAATCAAGGTACAAGGTGCAAAATTCACGCAAAATTTTAATTTCACATTAAATAGTACAGTGATGCCAACTGAAAGAAAATATAACAATGTGACAGCTGACAGTTCGGGGTTAGTAAAAATGGAGCGCTATACAAAAGAACAGCGCATTTTCATTGTTGAGCAATATTTTAAAAATAATGAAGGTTTGTTCCAACAAAATCATCTTCAGCTCATTTTCATCTTGGTGGCTTCAGTAATCGCCAAATTTTTTTACTTCCAAGAGAAAGCATCATTCATACATTTGTAACCGACTACAAGCGACTGTCAAATCGACAGTTGTGGATCAACGATAAACAATCGACACTTATAATAGGGGCCTTAGCTTAGCGACTGTTTTGTTTAAACCTGCCCCAATAGGTCAAGCGACAGAAAAATGTGCGCGTAAATATTTATATTTTTAATATTTGTCAAAAAACGAACCTTTATATACGGTTTCAAATGGTGTTGCGCCTTAAAAATATATTTTACACAAAAAGAAAAGCTCACCATAAAAAATGTGTACACTCTTATAAATGGAAAAATTAAAATATGCAATTTCAGCTTAAAAACCTCCTCATGCGGCTACTTCCAAGCGACCGACCACTAAAAAGATATCCGAAAGTTGTTGACGAATAAAGAACACGGTATTACCGAGTTTAAATTTTGGTTTATACATACTTTGAAATATTTTTTAAATGTTGTTTTATAAGCAATGTTCAAATGTGCCCCAGTCTCCCCTATAGCAATTGAATAATAGTTAATGTAGCCTTAAGTCGTAGTTAAAGTGATTTGGGGGAATTTGTTTGCGAAGACGAATGTGACGAGTTTATAAAAAATATAAGGATATGTATATCTTAAGGTGCTAATACACGGCATGTAGCAAGCCACATACGAATGTAGAACTGACCTCATTTGAGCGTATGGTCCCAATATAGCGTTGCCATCCGTCCGGGTTTTTCCGCACATGTCGAATGACATGGCGAACGTCCGGGATAGTTTTTCTAGATTGTCCGGGTTTTTAATTTTTTTATCGTCGAGCGAAAAGGATTCGAAATTAAAAGAACTTTAAAGTGCCAATTTTATTGCCGCTTTTTGGTAGTGATTTTGAATTATAGCTTGTTGCTTCTGAATTCTGCAACATATTACTGTAATACAAACTTTGGTAATCGACAAAAGACAGGTTCGAAAAGACTGAATGAAAAATTCTATTGCGATTTTACCTATTGAAGTCGATGTAATCAGTTTAAAAATGTTAAATATTTTGCTGAATTGCTCGGCAATGAATATAGAATACCAGTCAATTTTATACCATTCAAAAAGTAGATGACTTTCTCTTCACCCGGCAGTAGAACGACTCTTGCTTATGTTTGAAACCCTGAAATAATATTTCAAAGATGTCAAAAATCCACAGAAAATATAAAATTTTGTTTGTGTTGCTTATGCGATAGGATTTCTTGCGAGCCAAAAACAAAAACTTTCATATGTGTCAGTAAGGCACAGGAAAACGAGAAAGTTCAAATATTTTTGTAACAAACAGTACGCGCATTTTTGTCCTAGTTTTGTACTCTTTTTTTAGATCCTATTTTTCCGAGAAAGTCCGGGATTTTCATGCTCGATAACTGCTTTCTTCAAATGATTTCTGGCAACCCTATCCCAATAGGCATATGCCGTGTACAAGTTCTCTTTGTGCACTCTCTGTTGACGTCTGAGCTGAATACGTACGTGGCATGCTACGTGTTGTGTGCACTTTAAATTTTGCTGGATAGAGGACGCATAGACGCTTCCATCAAGCGGTAAATTATTCCTGTCGCTTCGTAAATTTGCCAGTGTTGCCAAGTCAAACATCTGCATTTTTCGAAAAATTTTTAGCCTTTAGCACAAAGCACATCACAACTCACAATACCCAAAAATTCTTGTAATTAACATGCACTTCCATTTTAAATAAGGGAAGAATATTAGATTTTTCAAAGGTATGTCTGTTCGCAATCAGCTTTAAATTTAAATCCCTATCCCCACTAATTTACCTTCAATAAATTGTTTCCTTTAAGCGAAGTTCATGCAATTGCATTCATGAGTCATGTACAGATACACTGCACACTCTCTCCGTCATTGAATATGTTTCGAAGAATTTATCTCTTCAATTCCTTTTCTGAAAAACAGGTTGAAGAACACGATTTCCTGCAATATTCTAGTAATTTATGCCCAATCATGTTCGGTGCAACACCTCTACTATATAACGGATGAACAACATACTTCGAGCATCTACTACGTAAAGCGTGCACACTCAGATATCCCATGAACAACGGGAATGTAAACTATATTCCAGAGGATAGCATCTTTCACCCACTTCGTGCAATTAGTTTCGCAGTTCTGTACAACAGGATATCGTCCCTGCTTCACAGAATAGTGCGCGCTGCGATACGCGATATGAATCTTCTCAGTCTATACAGTAGCAGTTTACAAATTGCGTTCCATGTAAAGATGGAGCGAGATAGGTGAAAAGTCTTTTAGTGAAAATTGTATCCTTACTGGTTAGTTGAACCATACCATGTACATCATCGTTATACGAACGAAGACCAGTCTTTCATACTGCAAGTATGCTACCAACTACATAGGTACATCGCCGGTGGGAGTATTGTCTGATTTTCTTTATAAATATTAATTTTAATAATTTTCGCATTCAAGCGCGCTATAAAATGAAGAAATATAGAAAGAAAACAGAACAGGAAGTGAATGTGGCTCTAAGAAAGTAGGCAGTGGCTTTGTGCTCTGATTTTATAGAATTTACTTTTTTTTTTTTTGCCAAACTGCCAGAGAGATTAGAATAAGTAATTTACATTAACCCTAAGAAAAGTACAAGACGCTGTGTGCTTAATATTTCTTGGCAGTCATTCCAGGAAAACTTCTATACCCAGGATGTTGAGACTTGTTGAGGATGTGTAGATTGTTAACGTTTAGAGGAAGTTTTTCAGTATATATTTGTTTGTGCCTTGTACAATGTACATGGGGGTGCGATTGTTTACTTGCCGAATAATTAAGTGAAATTATATTCTAAGGCTTCCGCATAAATATTGCAGCCATCTTATGCATAGTAAAGTACATTTATTAATTAAGTCGATGTTGGAAAGATGAAAGCCAAACATTGAGGAGAACGAAAGAGGATATGGCTTTTGAAACGAGCTGGCATAGTGAAGAAGTATGGGTCGTATATAGATTTTAAGCCCTCATGAGGGTGTAGTGTATAGAAATAGGTTTTCTCGGTAAAATGAGAACGAATGCGTTATAAAAGCCATTTGTTAATTTAAGGTAGGTACTTTGCCAGGACGGAAAGGAGTATTGTACCCTCTATGCGTACTTATAAAGGCTTGTGTATTTCGTTCCATTGCATATAGTTTGCATAAGACGGCGAGATAAATCGTTAAATCGTGTTCCTCCATTTCTCAAGTTGAGATTAGCTGCGAGATTTTTTTCATCCTGCGTATCCAACTTTTATGACGGTTGAGGTAATTCGAACTCGAAGTAATATAAAACTCACTTTCTACCAAATATGAAATGAGTTATACGTTTTATAGGGCTCATAAAAAGTTTGGGCTTCACTTCAACTATACTGCTACATTATTAGGGTAATATCTGTCTAACTACAATTACAAAAAATTTTTATTTTTTTGGTCGGGTTAGAAAACATTCAACTGGAGCACTCACACAGCTGTTCCATTGAACTACCAGGAATTCCAGTATTACCCATTTGTCATGCATTTCTTTGACTTTCGGAAAATGCACTTCAGCGATGAGGAGCTGACACAGTATCAGATCTGCACTCTCCACATCAGCACCAAACAGTGTAACGAAACGTCCCCGTTCGTCACACTTTTATGGCCCCCACTGTAAACACTGTATGGCCAGTTCTGTACACAGGCCGCAGACACACCACCCCTCTGCTACTGCACAAATATCCTAGACTGTCCAACCAACAAATATTTTGTGACAAGAAATTTTCATTCGTCACTTATAAGTCACACTGAGTAATTGGAGGAAATTGCATGAGTACCCGAATGAAATTGCCATTCGGGGATACTTGTCTACTTGCTGTGTGTACCAATCTAGTGTACCAGATAAGGCTCCCACAAGGAAATTGACTTCGGTCAGTCTTGTGAATTTTTGGTGTATAAGTTTCCTTTGGGAAGCTGGCCTAAAATCAGCAGTGTCACCATCTTTGGCTGTCCTGCTTAGGATCGGAGCCACGCTTGTCGCTGTGTCGCATATCGGAGCCACGCTTCTCGCTGGGCCGCAAATCGGAGCCACGCTTGTCGCTGGGCCGCATATCGGAGCCACGATTGCCAGTGGGCCACATTATTGTATTTGTATAGCGTATACTCAATTAAGGAATTTAATCATTGTTAAGCTAATCATAAGACAGTAGTTTTACGTTGGTTATTGACATAAAGAATTTAACCAAAGTTTGGCGAGCGAAACCTCGGCCTCAGAAAAAAACACATCACAACATCTGCAATCTGATCCGAGCAAAGGCAGGACAATAACAAAGGAAATTATCCGTAGTATCTTCGCCATCTCCACAAGTGTCGCAGACAGTGGTATCACTTAAGCCTAGCACACTAAGATGCTTAGGAAAAACAAAGTGTTCCGTAAGAACGACAATAAGTTGTTTACCGTCTTTTTAGCTGAGAGGCAGCAGGAAATCAGGAATGCCGCAGACTTCTTACTGGAAGCATGCGTTTAGTCTGCACACATACTGGAGAGTCTTGCCATAAACAATTGGGTTTGTTAGATACCCAATCGTCAATGGAGACCTTGACCGAGGAAGCAGAAAGACCCAGAGCCTTGCTTTGCAATCTCTTGGGATATCTTATTTCCCGGAATAAGAACAGTCTGATCTGGACTCAGACAAAAGTCAAAGAGTTCAGCCTTGCGACCGAGTTCAAAGAGTTCTTTCATTCTCGAACTATTTTGGAACGTGTAACAAGGTTGTGCAAGGCCTTAAGTGCAGCTAGACTATCGCTACAGACGCAGATACTCCGACTCCTCAGTCTATTCGTAGCAATATATTTGGCAGCCACTAGGATAGCATAGATCTTCGCTTGAAAAACAGAGGCATGCATGAAGCGAGAACTGGCCCCGGACCTGTATCATCGCTTGAAGAGACGAAGCTAGTTTTTTTTTGTATGTTGGTTGTCGTTGGGGTCTCCAGAATCCTTGCCCCAACCGCCATTCGAAAGGAACACGAGTGGATTTTCACTCTTACGTGTATACCACCTGGAGTAATATCATTGATTGCTCCGACATACTTTTTTTGACTGGTTTTACGTTGAAGTCAAGACGTTGATTTAGTCGCCTCTTACGACAGGGATGACTACATCGGGTATATTTTAACCCCAACCCGTTGCTGTGAAACTTTGGCAAGTTGTCCAGCACACTCACAACAGTGCTTCTGATACACGACATAGCAGCATAATGTCAGACCTAAGCCAGAAGGGGAGTTTGAAATAGGGGACGTTAATCATACTTTGGATATGGATGCCGACAAATCAGGAGGAGAACATAACTGGGTCTCAGTCCTCATATGGCTAGAAATACTGAAAGAGGAAGCCCTTAATGTGAGGGCTTAATGTGTCAATCTTAGTCCCACGAAAATCCATATCAGTCCTTAGCGAGTGGTGCACGCGTACAGCTATGCAATACTCAGAGTCAATAACTAGATTGCAGTTCGCTTGACCGATGACAGAAAGCTTGCAGTCCACAAGAAAATTATAACTTTAAGCCCACAAGAAAAGTTGAAATCATCGAAGATCGCTTGAAAAAGGCTATACTTGCAGAATACCGTCCATGAGGACTCCAACTGTACAGGGTGGGCCATATAGTGGTTTCTTTTGACACTGACAGCTGTTTCCCGCTCGAAATCTTGACAGAAAGTCAGTATCATACCTCCGCGAAACGAAACGATTTTCTTTACGCTTGAACAACGTTGAGAAATATTGAAAATGTATTTCCACAGTGAGGCCTGTGTAGCGTTTTTTTTTTTTTAAGTTTTGGCCGAAATGAAACACCTACCGCGGTTGCTGTACGCAAGTTTGTACAAAAAGTTCATGAGACTGATATGCTAGTGGACAACACTTATGTTCCCTGTCGTCGTACGGTGCGCACAGACATAGAGTGACAGTTAGGTGCGGATTGTTGAGTGAGCGGTGGCATCATTGGACCATATTTCTTCGAAAATGAGGCTGTGAACAACGTTTCGGTCAATGGCGGGCGTTACAGAGCCATGATAACCGACTTTTTTTTTACTGTAATTGAAGACATGGATTTGGACGACCTCTGGTTCATGCAGGATGGCGCGCCGGCAAAGTAGATTCTCTAGAGTCTAGACAGAGTAAAATGAAAGTCACATATAGGCGGAAGAGACAGCTGTCTACAAACCGTTCAACCATGATTGCAATGTCTTTCATACAGAGATATAGCTGCTATATAACCCAAGGGCTTATAGGGAGATGAAGTGAATCAACTTATTCGATAAAACTTCTCATTGTGTCTGCTTTATTAAGATGTTGCAAGGACGTCCTGCCACCCTCTACCTTAAGTCTCATAAAATTCACTCCAGCAACACCTGATAAACTCAAGCATTTTAATTGGCTGCCGCTCAACCTTCAATTAGCTGTCAGACAAACTTATTTCACATTCACATTAACTCTAGTTCGGTTTGATTGCTTGCAATTTAAATTCAAGCGCAGCCATACACTTTAAGATTCATCCTCTTGCTGGCACATTCTGGCGGCTGTGAGCACTTTTCTCTCTCCCTGTCCAAACATCATTAACTGTGAAAAGCTAAGATTTTTCCGTGTTTAATTCTCTCTGCGCTGCGTCCTTTTATTTTCAGTTTTATTTATGTAAATGATAACCATCCCGCAGGCTCCCAACCACGGATGGTAGTAACTATGGCACATCCCTTCTGAAATTGGCATCGCATAGTGTAAATTAAGCAGAGATTCCAATTCGAATGCGCGTCATCATGCAACGAAGGGGTGGGTGTTGGTGCGGATTTCTGGTGGAATCTCATGGCGTGTGAAATTATATGCAATTCCGTTTGAACAAATGCAGTCGTGCATTTCAAATAATTGCCAGAGCTCCTACTAATGCTGGCCTTTGCGTAGCACTTGGCGAGTGGTGCGCCAACAGTATACACAGTATCCTGGCTAGCCAAGGGAAATTTTGCGGTTGTGGACTTTTATTGTCCTTGTGCGATTGAAGTCGCTGCTGCTGCTCTTTGTTAATGAATAAAAAATTGTAATTGTACGTCAGTACATACACATACCTACATTTGGAATTCCGAATGAAGAGAGCGGATAATGAATTTTTCCGAATAATAATTCCTGTATATGAATATGTAAGTGACTTGTTTGTTTTTTATGTATATGTGGGGGCCATTGTCTCCCTTCTACTTGTATTCTTAATTAAATTATGCAAATCGTAACGTAATGTTGCAGTGAAGTGGACGAGATATACACGAATGAGAACGAAAGGAGAGTAGAAAAAATAAAAGAATACAAATCGGCTCCCTCCAAAAGGATAATGAGGCAAAAGGGTTGCGCACGTTGAATCGTATTTGAGTTGATAATTGCCCGCGGGGATGGTAGGCAGGCAGCTCCAGCTCCAGCTTTAGTCTACAAGGGCTTAGTGTGAGGGAAATTTGCATTTTTCGTAAAACTTTTAATGAAAAACCAATTAGCTAAATGGGTTTTATTTCGGTTAGTCGATTCTCTTTGATGTGGGGAATTTGAAACATTTGAATTATGGTCATCGCTGAAGAGTGTATCTGTATAGGCGAGGGGTACAAAGAAAACTTGTGATTATTATTTACTTTTGGTTTTGGGTTATAAGCCTGGTTGCTTACTGTTTTTTTAGGCAGTACGATACAGCTGGTAGTTTTAAGTACCATTACAATCCGGGTGGATCTTCGACTCTATAAATATGTAGGTACGTCTCTGGAATTGGTGCTGCATCTGGCTTACTGCCTAACTTTCGCTTACTTGTGCGTGGAAGTGTTGTCTCTTTGGGCTAGAGACTTCTTATGCCAGAGCCTTAGAGTCTATTATTGGACAACTGATTGATACTTTACTGATTAGGTCGATGTAGGTACTGCTAATATTTCTGATGACTGTACCAGACTAAAAATGTTTATAAACGGTGTACACGACCTTAGTAACCTTACTTAGATACCACTTATACGGTTCGGGTTAAATCACGACCTCAACCAACAAGCAATTTTAGCCAGCTCGGCGCGAAGCTACCTCCCTCCAGTTACGCAAACCTCGAGCTGACCTCCACTGCTCACTTGTGGCATCGGTCCACATTCCAATAGGAGCAACCAAAGCTAAAAATTCCTCAGAAACCCTATCGAAAGTCTATCTCAAGCTTACTGCGACACCCTAGAGAGGTTGAAATATTTTTGCGACGCCCTTCTAAAAGCACAGATTATGTGAATAGAAGCTGATCTTACTCAAGATGTCGACGTTGAAATATCGTCGTTCCACATTTATCACAATTTTGCTCGTCGCTAAAGATGATTTTTTGGCCAAAATTGAAGTCCTCTACCAAACCCTCCGGAGCCAAGTCAGCGAACAAACGGTTTTTTCTATGGTCATTAACTTTGACTTTCACCTCTTTAACTACTTCGAAGGTAAATCTTTCCATTCTGAGGCTTAACCCGAGTCCTCGATGTTGACAGTTCTTTTCGATGACAGCTTAGGTATACTTCGTTTTGTCATCGTTAACCGCCAGACCCATTTTCTCCAACTCCGTTTTAATTCTGACAAACGCGCCTCTGACAGCTCCCACTAATTTCAATTTCAGTTTCAATTTCAATTTCAATTTCAATTTCAATTTCAATTTCAATTTCAATTTCAATTTTAATTTCAATTTCAATTTCAATTTCAATTTCAATTTCAATTTCAATTTCAATTTCAATTTCAATTTCAATTTCAATTTCAATTTCAATTTCAATTTCAATTTCAATTTCAATTTCAATTTCAATTTCAATTTCAATTTCAATTTCAATTTCAATTTCAATTTCAATTTCAATTTCAATTTCAATTTCAATTTCAATTTCAATTTCAATTTCAATTTCAATTTCAATTTCAATTTCAATTTCAATTTCAATTTCAATTTCAATTTCAATTTCAATTTCAATTTCAATTTCAATTTCAATTTCAATTTCAATTTCAATTTCAATTTCAATTTCTTTAAAAAGCAGCATCTCTGATGTTGACTGCTGAGTTTCGTACAGTTGAATCAAGGATGATGTTAAAGAAGCTCCATATGATAGCGGGATACCTTTTCTTAACTTTTTTCGACATCAAAAGTTTCAATGACGTTCTTTCTGTGATCGTCATCGCATACAGAGAGGTGGATTTGTTAGGGATCCCAAATTTCTACATTGTTTTCTATAATTGGTCATTTGAAGTAATCTGCACTTAATGGGGTTGTTCTTACTGCTCCTTAAGGGAGAGGCTCAGGAGGTCGGAAAAATGTCAGGTTGTATTGCATGCTATCGGGGCTCTGCGACCTCAAACCTAATTAGCTTATCAGGAACTAACTTTTCTATAGTTCTCACCCATCTCACTCAATTTTATAACTGCCTGCAACAAATCTACCTGTTTAGCCCTTATAGAGATGACGTAATAAAATAAAGATTCCTATACCTTTATAAAACATTTCAAGATGATGTAACCATACTGCCCAATTTCTATGCTAAATTGTTTGTACCAATATTTCTATGGATGAATTAACTTCATTTATATGTCAGACAACACGCAGATGTAATATTTTCACTGACATTTAATTAAGTTTTATTCCAAAGGACATGACTCTTAACGGCAACAAATATTACATAGTCCTACAGTTATCCTAGACCTTTATACCTCGGGATGTGCTACACCTAATCGCCGGGGATAAAATGCCACATCTCCTATATTTATACCACAACCCGTTTAGAAGAAGAAAATTGAAATGTCAGATAGACGTCATGCAAAATGCCAATATGTCATGTGTGTTTCTGACAAAAGGGGTTAGGCGAAACTGTGAAAGATATTTTTCTCAAATCCTTGGGGCCTGTATCCGAGGGAAATATTAAACGATGAAAAAAAAAGTCATACAACGTGCGGAACTAAAAAAGAACACGAAAACAATAAAACTGGCGAGTCACCTGCATGTGAATGCAGCTTTAATAAGAAGTGGTTCTTTGAAATAAAAAAAAAGTAAGGTAAAAAAAAACACCTGACGGACATTGAAGAAATATGTGCTACAAAATTTTAACTGTCCTTTTTCTCATAGAAATCTTCATCATTTACGTCACTTTCACATATCCTCTACAACTTTAGTTCAGCCATTTTTTTGTTGACACAACTTAAGGAGATGGGACTTTGGGAGTTCTTTAAACAAACAAAACCCAAAATTACAATCTTTCCAGACTTCAAACCACAAAACACCAAAACCAATCATAAAAAAAAAAAATAGAAAAGTTTTCCTCCAAAATCCATTTCCTTCAAAAGGATTATCGGCTTTGGCTTTGAAACACATGCCTTAGAGCGGAGAAAACCGATTTTTTTCTTCAGATTAATAAAATAATGTAAATCTGGTTCTTATTTTCCTTTTTGCTGGAACACCACACACAACCACTATAATTCTTATATCTACCTGTAGATACACAAACAAACTCAATCTTATCTTTACACACGAAATGAGAGTGTGTATATAGTATGCCACGATACCGGATGATAAGAAGACTCAATCAACTTTTGGTGCGATAAGCCGATTCTCTTGCTTCACTTGGGAAACTTTTACTTTTCTTTTGATTTTTCGTTCACCTGCAGACACAAAATCTCTGGCGCTAACCGACACCACGTGAGGTATACCTGAAAATGGGTATACTTTTCTGGGTCTAGGATGTCTTCATCAGTAAACGATGCTTAACAAAAAAGAAGAAGATAATCAGTTGATGGGGTTGATTTTAATGCTGATGATGCCATCAAAAGGGTATAGACAAAGACATGTACATAATTTTAAAATCTGTTTTGCGCTGATTTTATGTTGAACTGAGATTTATTTTTTTTTTTCAGTTAAATTGTTTTAAATAAGTATATAATTAATTAAATTGCACGAAACTTTCTTCCGATCATTGTCAATTTGAGTGAGTTGCAAATTTCTTTAGTTGATTATGTTTGTGGTACTGAACATCTGAATGTGAAAATCGGGCTAGTGTGGCATTACAGCAGAAAGGGTCATTAGGACTGCCTTCTTCGAAAAAAAAAAGTTTGGTAACTTAAAACTGATGATAGGTTTTGGGACCTCATTTGAAGCGTGACAGTGTACTGAACAAGCTGAGATGCTGATTTTCTTGCGTGCCTCTCCAGCCAGCTCGATCCAACGCTAGCTGCCTCCAGTTGCGTACGCCATGTTGGTTGAGGTCCCCTTCCAACTGCGCGACCTTAGGTAAGGTCGTCCTCAACCTCGTTGTCCCTCTGGAGTAGAGCTAAAAGTTCTCCGGGCCGGAGTACTGATGTCCATACGCTCTATATGTCCTAGCCATCTTAGTCGATTAATACTAATCCGTTTGACTAGGTCTATATCGCTGTACAGTCCGTACAGTTCTTCATTGTACCTTCTACTCCAGACTCCTGAGATACAAACTGGACCAAAGATCACACGGAGAACTTTACGCTCAAAGAAACTGAGCGCGTTTTCATCCGCCCTTGATAGGGTCCATGCTTCTGCGCCATATATAGCAGGACAGGGATGATAAGGGTCTTATACATACAACATCTGCTTCGTTGCTCGGAGAGGGCTTTGCTACTCAATTGCCTTCTAAGCCCGTAGAAACAGCGATTGGCAAGAGTAATTCTTCGCTTGATCTCAGGCGTGAATGTCATGTTGGAGTTGACCGCAGAGCCTAGATAGACAAAGTCTTTCACTACCTCAAAATTATATCTGTCCATTGTTATGTTCTATCCAAGGCGCCGATGTTGAATGTCCTTTCTTGTAGGCAGCTTCTGATTCAATACTCGCAAATGCACCACTGACAGCTCGCCGCGTTGTACCGATTATGTCAATATCATCGGCATATGCGATTAATTGAAACAAACTTTTAAAAGATTGTACCTGCGGGGTTGGCTTGTGAGTTTCGTACAATTCTGTCGTGTTTTTACCGTCCTTAACGGAGCAGCGAGGATTTCTCCAGCGCCATCCTGCACAAACCGATGAGTTTGGCGGGGTTGTCAAAACTAGAATCCAGGGTTATCAAAAAAGAAGAACCAAACATTGGGTTGATGTATATTTTATAGGTACTGTAATCGTAAGAAATACTTAACAGGCTTGGGTGATATTAAATTGCCTTACTTAGTTTACCTTCACCATGTTGTATTTACATTCAAGAACCTTGCGCTAGACCCTATCAGCGAAGGGTGACTTAGGCGCTAACAATACGTATGCGGAAGAAAACAAAACCACAGAATCATCTCGAAGCAGAGTAAACAGAGTGCTAAGACTTACTTACTTAAGGTGGCGCTACAGTCCGCGGTGGACCTAGGCCTCAACCAACAATCGTCTCCAGCCATTCCAGAGCATTCACGCCCATTCGCTCTACATGACCCAGCCACAGCAGTCGTTTGACGTTCACTCTTCTGGCTAGGTCGATGTCGCTATACAGCCCGTACAGTTCGTCGTTGTATGTCCTCCTCCATTCACCGTCTATGCATACGGGACCGAAAATTACTCGAAGAATTTTCCTCTCGAAGCAACCAAGAGTAACCTCATCCGCTTTTGATAGAGTCCATGCCTCTGCACCATACATTAGGACTGGGATGATTAAGGTCTTTTAAAGGGTGACTTTAGTTCTTCGAAAGAGGTCTTTGCTACTAAATTGCTTTCTTAGCCCGAGGAAACTGCGACTGGCAAGAGCTATTCTTCATTTAATCTCAGCGTTGTTGCCATTGTCTGAGTTCATAGCAGAGCCTAAGTAGACAAAGTCCTTTACCACCTCAAAGTTATATCTGTCTAGTCTATAGCGAAATTCTGTCCAAGACGTCGGTGTTGGTTGTCCTTTCTTGATGACAGCATATACTTTGTCATACCCTCATTGACCGCCAAACTCATCTTTGCCGCTTCCGTCTCAATTCTCACGAACGCGCTAAGTGCTAAGACTAACTACATAATGATAGGGAATACAATACATTAGCCTGGACTCTCCGAAAATTGTCTTGCCGGTAAAGAACGTAGCTATAAACGACTAAAACCATCTCACAGTCTTAAGAAACATTTACAAAAAGTTTCATTGCCATTTTTCCAGTAGTTTTCACGCTTTGAGGTAACACAGATAATTCCTACAATTGTGAAAAGTATCTCACTTCGTCACTGAGTAATACAAATTTTTTGAGGTCATTCCTTTAGGAATTTGCCCACCAACCACATCAAAAGTAATGTTTATACTCCACTAACTATTCATGCCTTGAGTTTTTAATGATTTGGAAATAATTTTTCGAAAAGATTAAGCACATCCCTTCTCTGTATGTCTAACCCTATAATATTGAAGCAAATGTCTAATATTGCCCTAATGTCTCAAAGAAAGTCCTAAGGAACTACTGTTATGTAAAGTTGATTCCATCAAAAGACTGCATTCAGCCGGTTATATGCAGGCGTTCAGTCTCAACCAAAGCTAATTCGATGCCAAATTCGTCCATCCATCCATAAACCAACCATTTACCATTTAGAGAGGGTTCTATTTACAAACAAAACCTAAACCATGCGCACATTCCACTAGAGTGCATTGCATCAAACTCTCATCATAGTTGCCAGAAGTTTTTTTTCTAATGTCCTCCCTATCCCTATCTAGACAGATAGAGAATGGGAAACAGAATTAAAAAGTCATCAATGCGCTGTTGTAGCTGTGTATGAGACTACAAGATGAGTAGCATTCATCTTTTTTTTCTTCTTTTTGGCAAAGGAATCCATTTCCGCGCGAGTTTCGACATCCTTTACAAAAACTTGACTCTCGTTGCCAACAAAATGGAAGAATGAACCCAAAAGTCCTGAATCAATTGCAAAATAATTGCCATCCCTCTGTGTGCAATGCTGATGCCGCAATGCACATCCTTTTGAGACATTTCCAGGAAGAATACAATTTCGATCATTGGAAACCACTTCCAACAACAGCGGGACGGACAAAATGACGAAACGAAGAATAGGAAGAAAAGTTCCTTAATGAAATTTCTTCTTGCAATAAAAGTCTAGCTAGTTATACTACACAGGAAGCAAATAAAAAATAAAATAAAATAAAGATGAAGCCAATCCTTTATACTGTTTCTAAGGTACACCATACAAACACATAGAAACCAGACCGAAGGAGGATAGGAAATGGAAGGAATCGATTTGAATTTCTTCTTTTTGAAGAATGGTGCTCTTTGCGCTATGTATGAGAAACTTCGCCGATCTATCATCATTCATCACTGCCCAATTTGGACAGCCACATTCCTGTGTGTGTGTGTGTGATGGAAACAGGGTGGTGCCGAGAGCAAGTACCTTTGCAAACATACTCAAAAAATACTTAAGAAATCCAAAACGAAACGACATTTGAATATAAATCCTTTATACTTTTCCTGGGTTCCTTTTTATTGGATTCTCTAGGAGTATACCTACTGTATCCGTGGAATGGATTGAAGTTGAATTTTCTTTTAATCTTTTTTTCTCCAACTGTGACAAATTATTTTAAATAAAAATTCCTTTCAGGCATTCGATGCTGAAGCCGTTACGAGGAGACTGTGATTTTTTGTTTATTTTCTTGCTTTGGTTTATTTTTCGTCCTTTTATTATGATTGTAAACGACTGAATGAGTCGGATTTTGGAATAACTTAACTACCGCTTGGAGTTTGTATACGTTGTCGCTGTATTATTGGGATGAGAATTTCAGTCGTTTTGTATCCTTTTGCTGACTTCCGAGTATGAGTATTTGGCAAAAGTTCAGCGAAACATAAATAATGAAAGAAGAAGGAGCTGTAGGGTACATTGTTGAAATTTACAGGCAATTTATTTATTTTTTTTTAAAAATCAAATCCACAGCGAAAATATATAGAAGAATTTTCAAATATTACATAAATAAAAAAAGAATTCATCATCTTCAAGGGGTAATCATAAGCTAATGTAGATTAATATGATGACGACATCTAGCGAGCCAGATACATCAATTATTTGGCCAATTGTTTCCACAGGAGGTTAGATTCGACACGTTGGGCGAGGGCCTGTACTTCGAGAAAACGCTATTTTTATCGAAACAAAATCGGAGAAACAGCAAAGGAATAAGGTCCCTTGTGTACGGCCAGTAGGACGCTAGTCGTCCTGTGGGTAGATTAGATTATAAGCCGGGAGAGCCTTCATGGGGCCTTGGCCTTGCAGACTATTTAAAGGAGCGCATTCTGCTTTCCCTGGTGAGGTCTTAGAGCTTTTTACTCTAGAGACACTCATGAAGATAAGGATTTTCTGTTTTGCGGAAGTTTTGCTGAAGTAAAGATTTTCTCGCCTCACCATGGATATTCTTTTTAAGACGAAAAAGAGCTAGACATTCTATGAGTATGTAAAGAGAGGACATTATGTACTATGTAGTTACATATTGTAGGGTCTGGTGAGAGGCCAATTCGGCCATGGCCACTAATTACACCTGTCAGAATTCTCAGGTTATTTTCTCAGGATTTTCTGATGGAGGAGAACTTTTGGAAGACTTGTTTGGTTCAGTACTGTCGTGGTGTTTTAAGCCAGAATTTATTGGATTTAATTTGAGCCAAGCTCATGATGTGGTTCCTGAAATATTTTTAAACCACACCCATAAGGGTCCAGGTCTGATAAGTGGCATTGCCGATCTGACTTTAGCCAGTGAGCAGTGAGTCAGCTGTTTCATTGCAAGCGAAGTCGCTGTGGGCGGGAATCCAGTGAAGGATAACTAGGTTTTTAATTGAGGGTTCGTAGATGACCATGTCCGTTTCTAGCTTCGATTTTGTGATAGATGAGTCAAGAGCTTTGAGAGCTGCTTGCCTGTCTAAGAAGATGAATATAGTCTTACCACGTGCCTTAGAACTTAAATTTATTCTAGCGCTATGGTTAATGGCAAGGACTTTAGCCTGGAATATGGACGAGTTTTTGCCAAGGTTGACTGAATAGTAGTAACGTGGGCGCAGTAGCGCAGTGGTTAGTATGCTGGACTACTGTGAAAGGGATCCCAGGTTTGATCCCCGGAAAAACACAAATTACATCTTAAGGTTTTTTCTACTGCGCCAAATCTCGAGAACGTCTGACAAACATCCGAGAGTATGACTGTCCTGAGAAAGCTTCTCAATTCAGCCGTTCGGCATAAAATTGTAGGTCCCTTCCATTCGTCCCAAAAAATAGAAACTCACACAAACGAATGGTTGCGAAAAGCTAGGCCTAGGGTGTCTACACGCCTGTTTCGCCACCTATTTATTTATTTTTTTCCGATCGATGGTCAAACCACAAGTGAGCATAGCCAATATATCATCCGGGGTCTTAGACCCCAATTTTTACCCCTGTTTTGCAATGGGAGTCCGCCTTTTCGTTGCCGTCGATCCCTATGTGTCCTCGTACCCAAGTCAGTGTTGCCTGATTTTTAGATGTCTGCTTCATGCATCTAATCACCGCCTGGTTGTTCAGTGCTTTTAGTATGTTTCTTCCTTACACCTTACAAGTAATCCAACGCATGCAGCTATACTGAAGTGTGTTTCCCTAGCCTAATGTGACGGGCTAGTTCCAGATCTTCTGTAAACATTCCGGCTCCCGCTCTGCCATCCAGCATGGATACATGGGCTGAAATTGCAGATTTTTCGTCTTCCTAGTAAAGATTTAGATCTGTTTTCTCCGCATTAATGGAGAGTCCTTGTTCCAGACACCACCGCTTAAACACTTTAGGTGCACTCCTCATGAGATCTGCTGTGACGTCTATGAATTTGCCTCTTGCCATTATTGCTATATATCGGCATATCCCACTGTGTGAATGCCAGTTACCTCAAGTCTATCGAGAAGAGGGTCCAAAGTAATACTCCACAGTGTAGGTAAAACAACACCTCCTTGTGGGTAACCTCAGCTGACCCTTCCTTGGAGTTTTGAGGTTTCCATCTGGATATTTATCGGCCTTGTATTTAACACATTGTCCATCCATCTTACCACTAGTGGGTTAATCCAACGTTTTTCCAAGGCTTGTTTCGGACTTTCAAAGCATATCTTATTGAAGGCACCTTCAATGTCCATTATGGACACCATTGTCATTGCAATGCCCCCGGTATTTAGCTCTTTATCAGTTACTCTCTAAAACTCTGCATGACACTGGCCCTTTCTGTTTGCATTTTTGGTATGAGTCGATAAGGCCATATGCCTACAAAGGCTAATTCCATCTTACATACCATGCCGTTTTTTGGGAAGGTGGACCTAAAAATATTGCAAAGAAGCCCCGAGAAGCTTGCATATAAATGTTGGTTCTGCACTTATATAGGTACATGTAAGTTGTAGTCTTCTGATGATTATGTCTCCAGCAAATAGGGTTTTAGTCTTGCTTCGAACTCGATGACTTTGTCTAAAGCTCGGGGTTTCTGAGACAGTTTTGACTTCCACCCATTCCACACTCTATATCTATCCAATCCATACATATCGTCTAAAGGATCAACCATCAAATAAGTTGCTCAAGATTAAAATGTGATTTTATTGTTAGCCTTCTCTAAGCGAACTAATTTTGTAGTGACAAATGGAATCGCAGAAAGGCAAACATATTTAAATTTGATCTTAAATACGGTCGGAAAAATGGATAAGCGGGCCATTAAAAATGATTCGTTGATCTAATTTAAGAATAAAAAATTGTTATTTTCATTCTATCTCTATTTCAATTAATTTGTTTTTTGTTTCCTTTCTTTCCAGGTAAGTTCCGACATTTCATCAATTTTGTTACTCCTTCTGTGTAAGTTATTTAATCCAAATTTAAATCTAGAAATTACCATACCATGTCTATTCACCATCTATCATTCGCCGAAGTCATTTACCAAAACCCACAGAAAAACAAAAACTATTTTTTGTCCTTAGTGCCAAAACTTTGTTCCACATCCAAGCCAAAGGTCATTCAATTAATATTAAATTTTATAAAGATTTTACGACAAACACCTGCCAGAGAAATACAAACAAAACTTTCTGCATAATGAATTTGAACCCATACCGTCAAGTTTAATTAACTCCGATTTGTTTGTGTCCTGCCCACGGTGACGCCTGTTTTTTTTCGTTTTTTTTTAGCTTTATTTTTTCGCTTTGTCAAAGTATAAACTCATCGCTATGACGCTTTTGTGACCAACATCAGAAAGTCGGTGTGCATTTTTGTTTTTTTTGTTAAGGCTACAGGAAAGTTAGTGAACTACTCGTAGATGTGGTTCACTGATTATGTTATCAGTCATCCATATACAAACAAATTCACATAGGACGTAACATGGCCAACA
The DNA here is from genome assembly GCA_949372485.1 of Cheilosia soror. Taxonomy (NCBI): domain Eukaryota; kingdom Metazoa; phylum Arthropoda; class Insecta; order Diptera; family Syrphidae; genus Cheilosia; species Cheilosia soror. The sequence goes on from OX443563.1 coordinate 77,951,949, forward strand.
TTTTAGTTATTGATGTGTTAAAATTTTTTTTGAAAGACAATAAATAAGTAACTCACATCACAGATTGCTGTCAGCGTTATGATTAATGGTGTCACATTATAAAAACTAAGAAAAACAGGCATCCGTCAGATTTTTGTTGGCCGAGGGGATGGAGAGGTTACAATCTTTGGGCTACTTAGAAAAGATTGCTTTGTAGGCACTCGCATTAGAGTGATATTCATACTTTATGTAAGTGGCTCATAGGCGGACTAAAATGGAATATTTCTTACTATATGTATGTAAACTTTAAAATAGGAAGTAAGGCCCTAGATATAGCTATCATTGAAATGCATCATTGAAAATTTTGTTTTCCGATTTTAAGACGATTAATCAAACAATATCGGCTTTAGTTGATATCAAAATAAAGGTAATCAATTGTGGAATTTTTTTTACGAAAGAAATTACTTAATTCTGACTTAAACTCTTTTTAAAATTCAATTTTATTATTTCACTGATCGAAATCAATTTCAATGAACAGCTGATTCTCGTTTCTCCAATTTGGAACCCAATCGTTTCACTGATGTGTTCGATTCTCTTCCTAGTCTCAGCTGTCAGTTTTGCTTTCAATGATCAACTCTAACCTCAAAACCTAGACTCGTTTGTTGAAAAGTCACTGACAGGTTCTTTCACTGACAGGAATTTTTCAATGATTGCTATAACCGACTTGTCAAAAAAATGAAACCACCATTCCACTGATTTGTTCCAATGATGCATTTTAATGATAGCTATAACTAGGGCCTAAGGAGTAGCTCTCCTCTTGGGTATGGAACGAAGAGAATGCTAAAAGGACGCTCGTTGTCGTTACAGAGTGAAGATTTTGAGTTGAGTTTTTGGCAGTCTTTTTAACATATTCTAGATCAATACAATACTTCTCTATACGTAAAATTGTTACTGCTTCATGAATTCAGCTGCTCGCTAAAAGCTGAAAAAAAAGAAAAAAAAACCTTTGAAGGCTTATAAATCTGACAGCCATCAGGGCAAGGGACAATACTTAAATTGACAATGACAGATCGTAATGTGCTCTTAACACTTTTTAAAAGCTGTGCAAAGTGAGCGCATTGAGGTCTGTTTATAACAGAATAAGAGTCTACCATAAATGTAACCTCTAAGAGACCATATATAAATATAGACTCCATTGGAAGATGCTTCTATTTGAGGTGTAAAACGCTCTATATCAGTTTCTATAAATTGACTCTTCAAGGACTATCTCTGTAAGACCATACAAAACTGAGTCAGTTACTAGAATTTTCTAAAATCTTTCATGTCGTGGTTTTTGTTGGAAAAACGTATTTCATTGACAAAAATGAGCTTTTCGGTTCTTGAATATGTTCATAGTAAGGTCTGAATTTCGTCCAGATCGTCAAAAATTGTTCAAATAGACCGCAGTAAGACTTTTAAATTCCTTAAAAATATGTTGAAGATTGAAGGTTAAAGCAAACAAAGAGTGAACCGGCGCGAAAAGGAAGGACAATTTAATTGCCATAATGCCACAAAAATTAAATGGCGTAGAAAATCGATCCAAGTAACACAAGACATGGACGGAAGTAAACGTGGTCTTCATACCCAAGGCTGGTAAAAGCTCGCATGCTTACCCCAAAGATCTCAGACCCATAACATTGTCTTCATTTCTGCTGAAAACTCTAGAGAAATTGATAGACTCCCATATACGCTGGAGAGTTAACGCAAATCTTCTGTCAGCCTCCCAGCATGCGTATAGTAAAGGGAAATCGGTCGAAACGGCCCTTCACTCACTCGTATCAACTATTGAAAAATCTTTAGACTGTAAAGAATACGCATTGGTAGCCTTCCTTGATATTGAGGGAGCGTTTAACAACGTCGAACCAAGGGCAATTATTGGCGCACTGACGAGCCTTGGAATTGATAAGTCGACTGGCGAATGGGTGAATCAGCTGCTTACCAACAGGTTCATCAATTCAAAGCTGGGCGAAGCGTCGGCTCGGAGGTTCGTCAGTAGGGGTACGCCACAAGGTGGTGTGATCTCACCTCTTCTGTGGAACCTAGTGGTGAACGAGCTACTACTAATACTGGAAGGGGAAGGGTGCAAGGTAATTGCCTATGCAGACGACGTTGCTATCGCTGTCTCGGGGAAACATCTCAATACGCTTAGGGATCTCATGCAGAACGCCCTCTCTAGGCTCTCTAAATGGACCAAAACATGTGGGCTTGGCGTCAATCCTCAGAAAACTGAAATGGTCCTCTTTACAAGGAAGTACAAAACACCCGTCTTTGTCCCTCCAAAACTAAATGGCACTACGCTTGTGCTCTCTAACACGGCTAAATACTTAGGCCTCACTCTAGACAGCAAACTGAGCTGGAAACCCAATATACTGCAGAGGGTTCAGAAAGCCACCACGGCATTATACTGCTGCAAGAAAGCTATTGGTAGCAAATGGGGACTTCAGCCTCGAATCACTTACTGGCTCTTTGTATCCGTCATTAGACCTATACTCACGTATGGTGTCGTCGTCTGGTGGACTGCGCTGGAAAAGGCTATTCACTGTAAGCAACTTAGTCGTGTGCAAAGAACGGCATGTGTGTGCATCAGTGGAGCGCTTAGGACCACTCCAACAGCGGCGATGGACATACTATTTCACCTGATACCGCTAGACCTCTACTGCAAACAAGTGGCAGCAAGTGCAGCCATCCGTATGAAAGCAATCCGTTTGTGGACTAGTCGACAAACTGGTCACTCGTCTATTCTAGATAAAATAGAATGCATCCCTAAAGATACTGATTACACCCTCCCCCAGTTTCAATTCAGTAAGAATTTTGTTACATGCATACCCTCCAGAACTGACTGGGAGAGCGCTGCAGTGACTCACAGGAAATCCGTCTGCCTGTATACAGATGGGTCAAAAACGGAAACAGGAGTGGGGGGTGGTGTTTTCTCCCAAGATTTAAACTGTGCGATCTCATTCCGTCTTCCCAATCATTGTAGCGTGTTCCAGGCGGAAATCATGGCGATCAAGGAGGCCCTATCGTGGCTACGGTATAATGTAATATCTGCAAAGGATATCGTGATTTTTACCGATAGTCAAGCCGCGATTAAATCCCTGGACTCTGTCATCTTTAAGTCCAAAACCGCCCTCAACTGTCGCTTGTCTCTTAACGAGATGGCGGAGCAGTTCAAAATTCACCTTATATGGGTGCCGGGCCACAGGGACATTCCAGGGAATTGCAAGGCCGATGAACTCGCTAGGCACGGTACAACGCTGTCGATTCTACCGGAAAAGGAGAATCTCTATATGCCTCTCGCTACGTGTAGACTTTTAATTCAACAAAATGCGATAAGCGCCACTAATCGCAGGTGGTCAAACTGCACCACGTGCTCCATAACGAAACAGATCTGGCCCAGGCTGGATCTTAAGCGCTCCAACAATCTTGTAAAACAAAAAAGAACCAACATAAGCATATTAGTAGGTGTCATCACGGGGCACTGCATTATTGGGAGACATGCTCTCAGGCTGGGCCTCCCTTCCAATGATTTCTGTAGAAGCTGCATGGACGAGGAGGAGGAGGAGACAATTCTTCACCTCCTATGCACGTGCCCTGCCCTTTCAACTCGTAGAAAGCTATATCTCGGAGAATACTTCTTCGACAATCTCGGCGAACTCGCTAATGCAAGCATAAGTTGCCTCCAACGCTTTATTTTCAGCTCCTCTTGGTTCAACGGGTAGTTGTGAGATCTTCAGATCCTGTGGTATCACAATGGGCCTCCTCTGGCCTACGTGAGGCTGCACTTGTCGCGGCCTGCCACTCTAACCTAACCTAACCTAACACAAGACAAAAGACTAATTTATGGGACACCTTCAAGCTCTTACAACTCAGTATCGAAGATATGTATAGTAGTGAAAGCGGAGTTAGATGTTGCAGTCTTTGATTGAAAGTGCCCCTCACACCTAAGAAGATAAGTGGCCTCGTCTTGGTCTTGAGTATAACTATGGCAGTGCGTGTCCTACTATTTTTTTTATCGTGTTGAACGACCGGCAAATTCTTGTAAGGGAATACTCGAAATCGCTTTAGAAGAAGAAGGATCCGTCTTGGATCCCTTTTCTTAAAGCCTAAAAAATTTGTTTAGAATTTTTGAGCTTCGGTTGGCATTATGCTCTCAGGTCCTAGGGACTTGAAAGATTCAAGACCATGTATAGCCCAGCGAATACTGTAGGGTGTGATAAGACCCTTAAGGTTGCATTATATTGGCAATTAGCTGTTAAATACCTGCCTAGAGAGTAAGAGTAAGTATGTATATCTTACTTGAATTAGTCCACTTCGCATGTGGTCTCAGTAGGTAGCTGGTTTTGGGGACGATGTTCTGGCGAAAAGATCTTTTGGAGCTCCGACAGCTCAGATGTGTTTTCAATATTCTATAACAAATGGATCTCCAAGTCGCTTGCGTTTTTATTTTCTAAAACAATAGAGAACTTTTTTATGCATCTCAGTCTGGGGCTTCTTAAAACGCTTTTAGGTTTGTTAAAGCAAATCTTACACCATTTCCAATTTCCGTGGTTTATGCTGAGTAAAGAATGCTTTCACCGATGACTTCCGTTTATCACGAGCCTTTCACAGGGAACAGGCCACCCACATAAAGTTGTTGGAAACCTTGGTAAGAACTGCTGTAAATGAGTCAAGTTTCTCCGAAGCATATTTTTCAGGCAGAGTTTATTTGTTGTCAGTAATTCCTAAAGGCTTTTCAGTCTTAAACTGACGTAATTTAGACTAAAAGACAGCAAAAAAGATAACTCAGACACGAAAATAAAGCTCCTTTGACACCTCGTAGCTTAGGTAAAGTTTTCATCTACTGCGTTGACCCTATGGGCTAAAATTTAAGACTTTGCTGGATTGTATTGATATCCATTTGCTTTACATGTCCAAGTTTTCTGAAACGTGCAATACGCATATTTGCGGGGTGCATGCAATAACGCCCAGTGAAATAACGCCCATGATGGGCGTAAATTCACTTTCCAAAATGCAATAACGGCAACGACAAGTGTGAATTAAGACCCACGAGCTTACAAAAGTGAAAACGTATATGGGGGGCATGCTGCACCCCTGCAACCCCTCTACTTGGGTTTACTGTCACATTTGCGTTTTGCGTTAAAAAAGTATCCGCGGGCGTTATTGCATTTTGGAAAGTGAATTTACGCCCATGGGCGTTATTGCATGCACCCTATTTGCGACTAGGTCGATGTCGCGTTCTTCGTCTCCTTCAAAACCTGCCAAAGCAAACGGGACCAGATATCTGACGAATAATTTTCTTTCGAAACGGACAAGAGTATCTTTATCTGCTTTTGAATATTTAAATCCTCACTTGGTTTCAAGAAATTTTGGCTATCATCGTCTTACTGCTTAGCGGCGGTATTTCGGTTTTCGTCGCCATTAAACAGTCTGCAGAAATATTTTTTTCCCTATTCCTAGCAAACGACGGTGATCCTAGCAAAAGATTTCCTTCGTCATCACTACAAAGGCTTCCTTTCGGTATCTTATTGTCTTCTGGTAAATTGGGATTTGCTACTCGTACTCCAGGAACATTGTACAGAAGTTTAAGATTTAAAGCACTCCTTTTGCATTATGTCAATATTTGCCAACCTTAAAAATACATTTAATTTGCTTAGGAGAAACCAAGCAAGGATCTTATAATAAACCGCCCTTCCTGCCTGTTGTTCTTTAAAAACAAAAAAGTGAACTTTTCACAAGAAAAACTTTCGCCCTCTCTTTTCATTAATAAACTTTTATTTGTTCCTGTTCCCTCGGCAATGACGAACTGATGACTTGCCTAAGGGCATAAGAGCCTCGTCTTTGCACACAAAACTAACATTAAAGGATATAATTTAATTCATCTTCCATTTTATGAATTGTCATACCGTTATGTGTGCGTATAGGATTTTATCTTTTGTGTGCACCATATCCGTCAGGAAAATTGAAGATAATTCCCCCTATGAATCTACGAATAAAGAAAACACTTTCCAAACAAAAACAAAACAACGAAGCAAAATCAAAAAATCAATGGGGATGATCTGAATTTGAGAATGCTACCGTTCCCACTCAAAACGTTGACAAATATGAAATTTCAAAACAGAATTTGTACTTACGTCAAACTGTAGCTGCCGACTGGTTAATGCTTTGAGCCCACGACAACATGCCACGTCACCAGACGACCGACGACCATGCGATGTAAGGGAAAATCATTTTTAGCCACCGGCGAGTTTTGTTGAAACATAATAATAATTTAAACTTTGAAAAGGTCCTCGAAACGAAAATAAATTCCAAAGAAAAACATTTCTCTTCAAAATCGATTGTTATTAAAAAATCGCCCGTCACAAGGATATTACTGCTGAACTCGTAGGCCCACAGATCAATGACACAAAAATTGCTTTCAGTGGTAGTTTCTGGGTATCGCCATTTTTGGCTACAAAAGTTTCGGGATATTTTCAAGTAGTAATCGAAATGAATGTTTTTTTTTTGTTTTAATTTCTTTATATCGAAATGGCACATTGGTGTTGTGTGTGGATACACTTACTTACTTACTTAGATGGCGCTACAGTCCGGGGTGGACCTGGGCCTCAACCAACACGCCTCTCCAGTTAGCACGATCTTTGGCTAACTGCCTCCAGTTGCGCACTCCAAGTTGGTTGAGGTCCCCTTCCACTTGTGCGCGCCACCTAAGGCGAGGTCTTCCTCTACTGCGTTGTCCCTCCGGGTTGGAATCGAAGACTCTTCGGGCCGGAGCGTTGGTGTCCATTCGCTCTACATGTCCTAGCCATCTTAGTCGACTGATACGTACTTTTCTGACCAAGTCGATGTCGCTGTACAGCTCGTAGAGTTCGGTGTTAAATCTCCTCCTCCAAAGCCCGTCAACGCAAACGGGACCGAAAATCACTCGAAGAATTTTGCGTTCGAAGCGCCCAAGGAGATCTTCATCCGCTTTTGACAACGTCCATGATTCTGCCCCATAAAGCAGGACTGGGATGATGAGGGTCTTATATAGAGTCTCCTTGGTGTTTCTCGACAAGGCCTTACTAATCAATTGCCTTCTTAGGCCAAAGTAACAGCGGTTGGCAAGTGTAATTCTTCGCTTGATTTCTGATGTGATGTCATTTTCAGAATTAATAGCGGAGCCGAGGTAGACAAAGTCCCGAACTACCTCAAAGTTATAGCTGTCTATCGTGACGTTCTGTCCGATTCGTCGATGTTGTGTGTCCCTTCTTGTTGACAGCATATATTTCGTTTTGCCCTCATTCACCACTAAACCCATTTTTGCTCGCTGTGTTCTGCCAATGATGTCGATGTCGTCAGCGTATGCAAGTAGTTGCACAGACTTTTGGAAAATTGTGCCCCTGGTGTTGGCTTGCGAGTTTCGCACAATTTTCTCAAGAATGATGTTGAAAAAGTCACATGACAGCGCATCACCTTGTCTAAATCCTTTTTTGACATCAAAGGTCTCGGTGAGATTGTTTCCGACCTTTACGGAGCAGCGAGCGTTCTCCATCGTCATTCTGCACAACCTGACAAGTTTGGCAGGGATGCCAAAACTAGACATGGCTCTGTATAGCTCGTCTCTATAAATGCTGTCATATGCGGCTTTAAAATCGATAAATAGGTGATGAGTATCGATTTGGACTTCTTGGGTTTTCTCCAGGATCTGCCGTAGTGTGAATATTTGGTCGGTTGTGGACTTACCGGGCCTAAAACCGCACTGATAGGGTCCAATCAGTTCGTTGACAAATGGTTTCAGGCGTTCACACAGTACGGAAGACAGGATTTTGTAAGCGATGTTAAGGAGACTGATGCCTCTATAGTTGGCGCAGTTTAGAGGGTCTCCTTTCTTATGGATCGGGCAAACAATGCTGAGGCTCCATTCTTCAGGCATACTTTCCTCTGACCAAATTTTAGAAACGAGTTGGTGTATGCTCTCTACCAAGTCATCCCCCGCTGCCTTAAAAAGCTCGGCCGATAAACCGTCCGGTCCTGCAGCTTTGTTGGACTTCAGCTTGGATATTGCTATCCTTACCTCATTTTGGTCAGGTGGACGGAAGTCTTGGCTTTCATCGCCCAGGTTGAATGGTTCATTCTGCCTGACAGCGGAATTTGTGGTCGTCTTCGCCGTTTAGCAGTCTGCAGAAATGGTTTTTCCATGTCCTCAGCACCGACTGTGACTCTACTACAAGGTTTCCTTGTTCGTCTCTACAGGTCTCTGTTCGGGCCTTGTTCCCGTGACACGTTCTTTTTACCTTTTGGTAAAACTTCCGAACATTGTTCCTGGAGTAACACCTCTCTATTTCCTCGATCGCGCGCTTCTCATGCTCTTTCTTTTTCCTCCGGAGAAGCCGGTGTTCTTCCCTCCGTTTTTGCTCGTAGAGCTCACGAGCTGCTCTCGTCCTTTTCTGCAGCGCCGCTTTGTAGGCCAGTTGCTTTGCTGCATGTGCTTGCCGGCACTCTTCGTCAAACCAGGGGTTTCGCGGTGGTGGTCGGGTGAAACCTAGCACATCAGTTGCGGCTTTTCTGACGGCTTCTTGGCATCGATGCCACTGGTCTTCAGCACTTGATGCTGGCTGCACAGGACTTCTCGAGAGGTTGAGGGAGACGCGATCGGCAAAAGTTCTGGCGGTTTGTTGCGTTTGTAGCCGTTCAACGTTGAATCTTCTGACAGTATTTCCTCGTTGTTGTGGTGTCTGGGATATCCGCATACGTACCTTGGCTACAACAAGGTAGTGATCCGAGTCTATGTTGGCCGCTCGGAAAGTTCGGACATCTAGAATACTGGAGGAGTGCCTTGCGTCGATCGCAACATGGTCAATTTGATTGACCGTTTGATGGTCTGGTGACCGCCATGTTCCTTTGTGAATGTTGAGGTGTGGAAACCGTGTGCTTGCTATAGTAGCATTACGTCCCGCAGCAAAGTCAATTAGCCTAAGTCCGTTTCCAGACGTGGTGTCGTGTAGGCTGTGCTTTCCGATTGTGCTACCAAAGAGGTCCTCCTTTCCTATTTTGGCGTTAAAATCACCTAAGACAATTTTAACGTCGTATTTAGGACATTGCTCATATGTTTTGTCGAGGAGCTCATAGAAACATTCTTTGGTAGCGTCGTCCTTATCTTCTGTGGGGGCGTGAGCGCATATCAGGCTGATGTTGGCGAATTTAGCCTTGATGCGGATAGTTGTAAGGCGCTCACTTACGTGTCGAAAGCTCAAGACTTCTTGCCTAAGTCTGCCGCTTACAACGAATCCGCATCCAAATAGACGCTGCTTCTGCTCTCTGTAGCAATCACCGTAGTAGATGTCACAGGTTTTCATCCTTCTTTTGCCTGGCCCATCCCACCGCACCTCCTGAATGGCGGTGATATCTGCCTTGTAGCAGTCTAGGGCCTCCGCTAATTGTTCGGCTGCACGCGGTCTGTTCAGGGTTCGAACATTCCACGTGCAGACCCGAACGTCATTGTCCTTTTTTCGTTTTGCAGGGTCGTCAACAGTGAATCCATCCGTATCCGAGGCTCTTGGTTGCTTCGTAACCATTAATTTTTCCGTGGTTGGGTAGTTAGCCCCACGCACAACCCCCAACCTGGAGGACCAGGCCCTAAGATAACCCTAGGACAGCGGGTCGGATACTCCGTTGTCAGTAACCCACTTCGGGGATATGAGTGCTGCCGTTGGCCCATAAAGGGTTCATCCGCCACCATCTCTATTTCAGCACCCTGACTAGTGCTGAAAATCCTTACAGACCTTTGCTCCAAATATGTCAGAGAAGCTCACGCAAGGTATCTGCCATCTCGACTGTTGACAACACCGTTGATTCAATCTTGTGTATTCATCCGCTGTATGTCCTCTTTCTGAGGGGCTCATGTAAGACCTCTGAGACTCGTTCAGTCAGTCATTCCGACAGAGCATTATAGTGTTGCTATTTTCTTCGTGTTCAACACTCGCGCTTATAAGTTTAGCAAGCCAAGCCCGGTTGAGCGAGACCAGTACCCGGTGGTTACCACGCGGAGGTAAAATAAGCACAATTGATGTGTATGAAAAAGTTACAACAGCTGGGCACCGCCAAGTTGATGCCAATCAGCGCCTACCCGATTCATACACACCCAACCACCCAAGTGTGGATACACTGTTGGATTAAATTTAAATTGTAATGGTAGGGCGAAGGTAGAGCTACGTCAAACTGAATGTGGACTGAAATGGTTTTCAAGCACGACTACTTATACTTGATGAGGATATTTTCGAAACTTTTTCGTGTGCATTTTTTCCGCTGAAAAGGATTCGACTGCACTCAAAAAACTCGTATAAAAATTTTGGGCTGGTGTCTTAAATAAATTTTTTGTTTAAGCCCTTTGCATCTGTTCTGTGGAGAGAAGTGCGGTGGATAAAATTTATTGCGAGCAGGATACTAGGCTTAAATGTATACAAATATGTAGGTAATACAAATTACATAACTAATGCAATATAAAATCCTCATTCTAGTCCATTAATCGCTGCAGTAAAAAAAAAACTCAAACAATTTTCTGAAAATATGTCCCGTTTATTTTTTATTGACAAATTAGATCTATCGATTTTATGTATTTATTTTTATTCCTCTCAGTTTAATATTTCGCTCCGGCATCGACACTGTGAAATAACGTCCTTTTGAATTGCCTTTCATCCATCATTTCTCAATCATATCGAATAAAACAATACACAGATAGACAATGGAAAAAGTCGCAACTTGCCATTTCGGTTCGCTGCACATTTTGATTTGTATGGGACACAAAAAGTCAATGAATCTACTCCTCGGTGTTGGTAGTACAAATTTATGAGCAAACACACAGGAGGTTATCTGTGGCTTATAAAGTTAAAAAAAAAAGAACACACACACGCCAGAGAGAACAATAAACGTAAAAACGCGTTCCGACCGACACAACACTTAACAGAGCAAGGACGAAAAAACAACATACGTTTTTGTTGTGTGATTCCTTTTCATATTTCTCTATCTAAATTGCCCTGAAGCATAAATGTGAAAATTTGTTCTGGTTTTGCAACAAATTATAAAAACAAAGCATAGTCAGCCAGCATAAAAAGTGTTTACACTTTTGCCAGAGTGGATCTGATGTTTTTCTTGTGTTTTTTTTAGAGAGATGGAGAACAGTCGAAAATAGGATGAAAAGATGTAAGAAACGGCCTTGAACTTGTTTCTGTTTTTTTTTTGTTGTTGTTCAAACTGGGGATGTATTTTCTTTTTTCTGTGGCATTTCAATTTATCAAGACTTTTGCAAGTTTAACTGTTGAAAAAATATTTTATGTCCACCCGTGATTTTCGGATGAGCTGACATCTACAGGGATCTAGGATCTAGGTAGTGCTATTTGTGATTCCTCCATGAGTTCAAATCTACGCCTACATATGCGTGAGCATATAGTACTCCAGTTCAGATTCCAGAAGGCGAACTTGCAGTTGAGACCAGTGTTGCTAAGGCGTGGGAAATTTACACTTTCGATTGTAAAAAAAACCTTCTAATCAGGAAAAGGAAAAAAAAAAAATAACCAGTGCTGCAGTACAATTCCGTGGGAAATTTTATGAACATAAAAAAAATACCACTAAAAAAAATAAAAATAAATAGGTGGCGCAACAGGCGTTAGACACCCTAGGCCTAGCTTCTCGCAACCATTCGTTTGTGTGAGTTTTTATTTTTGAGACGAATGGAAGGGACCTACAATTTTATGCCGAGTCCGAACGGCTGAATTGAGAAGCTTTTTCATGACAGTCATACTCTCGGATGTTTGTTTGTCAGACGTTCGCGAGAGGTGGCGCAGTAGAAAAAACATTAAGATGTAATTTGTATTTTTACGGGGAATCTAACCTGGGTGGGATCCCTCGCATAGTAGTCCAGCACACTAACCACTGCGCAACTGCGGCCACAAAAAAAAAACACTATTCACATAAATTTTAACCATAAATCCTTAGTCAGTCGTCCTAGCCATGTCAGTCGTCTGCCTGTTAAAAACACGATAGCGACCAAAAAAATCTACCCAGGCGATTGAAATTTTGTGAGAATACCTACTTCTTTTCCCCGTCATCCAGGTTTGTATTGGAAATGCGTCAAAGCGGTAAAATAGTTCTTTTACGTCCCATACACAACAAACCTTTTGCATGACTTGTATGCAGTGGAGGGTATCAAAGCATAGACCAGGCCGATAATAACACTTATACTTGGGTCTATATTATAATGTTGTCATTGAATTGAGTCTTCAGCAACAGCCTATTGGGTAGGTATGTGTCATTGTACAAAAGAAGCTAGAATCATACTTTCGTAATTGCTTTCAGGACTCTTGTTTGAAAATCGTGTGTTCAAAACGTGGCTATCTTCATTTGAAGACACATATTAAAAAATAATATTGTTTCTCCTGTTTTTTTTTTGTTAAAAACAAACAACTCTGTCGAAAAATAGTGGGAATTTCCACAATATGTGAGAAGGGGAAAAAATATCCCAACGACATACTAACGCTGGGTTGGGACCAATATTTAGAGAAGAAAATCTACATCGATACCTATTAATTGTATTACAGTAAAACCCGCTTAAGAGAAACACCAAAATGTCACAGTCTTTCTTTCACTTAAACGGGTTTTCACTTATCCGGACTCCGCTTAAGTGAAATTTTTTATCACTTAAGCGGGGTTTAAAAATTCCGTTAAGCGTATATTTATTAGGTGAACTCTAATTTGTAGGTATTACAACTTAAAACGCTATAACTTATAAATTATTATTGGTACAAAAATTGTTTTGTACATTTTGAAAAGACAATTTAGTAGCGCATATACAAGTCTTAAGCACTTTGGGTACATCTGTGGAGCTACAAGAAAGTTAAACGCAAAATTTTTAAAATTTGTTACAATTTTTTACCTAAAATGCTTTTTTCTCAAAATTTTTACTTAATAAATTTTAATTCTTTGTATGAAATTTTTATCTTTAAGAAATTTCCTAAAAATTATGTTAAGCAACTTTTTTACGTACAATCAACAAAAGTTGTAGTAAAAGCCATTTTTTTTCAGACAAAAATGGTCAAAAAAGACTCGATATTTCTCTAAAATAAACTTTTTCTTCCATAGCAACCCAGAAGAAAAAATCCGTGGGTGTTAGGTCAAGAAATCTGGGTGGCTAAGGTTTGGGGCCAAATCGACCAGTCAACCGGTCGTTAAAAGTATGGTTTAGGAATGGAGTTATCCCGCTGCTACTGTGACAAGGTGCTCCATCTTGTTGAAAAAACATCGACCTCCTCTGAACAAGAGGAACATCTTCAAGGAGCTCCGGCAATCGTTTTCTAAGAAATTCTAGGCAGTAATGGGAATTAACTGTTTGTGGTAGAACGTGTGGGCCTACTAAAGTGTTACCAAACATTTACGCTAAACCTACTTTGAAATAAGCACACATTCTAAAGAAGTTGTTCACAATAATTTAATTCTTGAAAGGATGTTGTGCATATAAAATGGAGATTGGGGTCTGACCAATGGTGCATATTGTGGTAGTTTGTAACCTCGGTTCTTGTGAATTTCGCTTCGTCAGTCCACAGAATATTTTTGAAGAAGTGCCTGTCTTCTGTCTGTTTGCACTAGAAAAATTCCACTCTTCCTTGCGCATCTCCTGGTAGTAAATCCTGTACCGGTGTTAAATGGAAAGGGTGTAATCTATTACTCCGTAGAGTTCTGTGAATCCTGGTTCTGGGAAGTTCCAACTGCATAGCTAGTCTTCGCCGTCTGCGGACCTGTCTGAAAGCTAAACTTCCACAGCACGCAAATTCCCATCCTCAACTTCTGCCGCCACTCCGTCTCGCGTCGTTCCATTTTATTTGGAGGAGATGACCCAGCATAAACAAGGCGCTGAATACCCGGCTAGATGGTGTTCTACGATTTGGGTATCGCCGTTGGTACTCCAATCTTGCCAACGAACGAATCGTTCCCATTGCGCTCAAAGGTACGTCAGTTTATTATTCTCACTTATTTGTGTTTGACCTTTGTCTGACAAAAAATGGTTTTTACTACAACTTCTGTTGATCGTATGTGAAAAAGTTGTAAAAATTTTGAGTGAGAAAAAAAGCATTTAAAAAAAACAAATGAACAGCTGGCTAGCGAGATTTCAAAAAAACATTCATAATAAATAATACCTATACACCTTCTCAAAATTTGAGCTCAATGGGTTCGGTGGTTTTCGAATTTTGCGATTATTTGTGGAGTCTATTTCCATACTAAATGGAAATTTAGGTTTTCCGATTTTTTTTTTTAAGTTTTTTTTATAATAACCTTCCAAAACAGGAATTTAAAAAAAATACCGAAGCAAATTTGTATTTTTCTACCTACGATTTGTTCAAAAATATAAAATGTTACGTTAAACTCGATAAGAACTATCTTGCAACCTCTTTAGGGATGATTCATCATTACCTACTATTGCAGTGTTGGGGCACTGAAGGGTGTCCCACAATTTGAATTTTGCGCCATTTGATAGTACCTACAGTGAAGCCAACGGAAAAAAAGATAACAATGTGACAGCTGACAGTTCGGGTTTGGTAAAAATGGAGCGGTATACGAAAGAACAACGCATTTTTATTGTTGAGCAATATTATAAAAATTAAGAAGCTTTGTCAGCTACAGTCCGCAATTTTCGAACAAATGCGGCCGTCATAGTGATTTAAAAGCATCAACTGTGAAAAATCAGGGAGACTGGATCAATTAGTGATCTTAAACACTCTGGATGTCCTGTCACAAGTCCCACCAGCCACAATGCAATAAGTCCCATTAAATCTTTCTTTTTGAATCAATGCGAAACCTTGCACAAGTGTACATACCCAACCCTTTTATTGGACAATTGAAAATCGTGGAAGTCCCAAACTGCGTGGGAGTTAGTTCCATGTGGGACTTAGTTCGTAGGACTCTTCTGTGATCACCTCAAAATAAAAAATGCCTCCCATTAACTGACTGAAACAAAAGCCTTTCAACTGAATGTCAACCCTCAATACTTCAATAGTCTGTATTTTTAGTTCTTATTTCATTTTCCAATATAAAGTACCTTTACACGCCTCAGCAAACAACAAATGTCAGCCACCCATTGTTCCAATAAAACAAAGAACAGCTGCTGCCTGCATCTATCTGCTTTATATATGTCACTGGGTTATCTTGTGAAAAACTCATTTTCCTTGAACAGCAATTCAAGCATGGATTTTGATATATAAATAAGTCATTCGTCCTATGCTCCACTCACACCATCACCTATCGATTAAAATGAATAAAATGAAAGGCAAAAACTTGAGGTTCTTCCCTGCATTTGGGGTCGTTGTGTCGGCGGGCGGGTGTGTTTCCCACTGCCGCACAACACAATTGTGAATGCAACCAAGCGCATATGCCATTCCATTAGTATGCCCCAGAAAATTTAATTAAAATCGATTACAAGTCAACAAAACCTTTGTTGTATTCCAGCAGCGATGGTTTTGGGGATTTCAGTTCAGAGGTAAAAGACCCGTTCATTCGAAACCTGAGGGGAGGCGATGTCATGCGGTTATTGTATGTGCAGAGTTCTTTCTCCGATAAGTTTATATTGCAAATCTATGCAAAAACGGTTAAAACACCAGACATTCGATTTTTGTTTCGAAACTAATAATAGTTTTGAGTAGATTGAGCTCAATAAGACCTGGTTTCATAAACAAAAGGGCTGTTGAAGCACTGTTGCATGATACAAATTTTTCCTGCCAATGGTGATTGCTTGAAGAGTATTGATACTGTGGCTATATTATATAGCTCTCTACTCTGTTACGTGTCGAATATATTTATAGCCATTTCTTGGAACCCGACCTTTTTTATGCTGCTTGTTAAAGGGCGACGTAATAATGTTCTATTACCTACGAGCTTGAACGCTGACAGATTTCTTTCATTGCATAATAGTTATCTGATTGTACATGACATAGGTAAAGGTGTCTCTTTTGAAGTTGACGTTAAGGTATCTGAGCTTACAAAGGACCCTTACAAATATAGCTTGCAGGTGTAGTTCAATCATTCATTCAAATTGTGATGTTCGCTTAATGGGTTTTCCCACTGTCCCCGCACGACAGTCAAGAGTATAACTGTCGAGAGAAAACTTCTCAACACAGCCATTTGATTTGTCATGAATTTGTACGTTCCTACGATACGACTCTTGTAAGTATACCATGTTAGGTTAGGTTAGGTTAGGTTGATGGGTTGGTAGAGTGGGTGAACCCTACTGTACCACCCTTAGGTCCTCATGGACCCATTGTGATGCCCTTTCATTGGGGGTTAACCATTGGTGTTAGGTCGGTTATCTTCGTGTCCCTTCTCCTTGTATTTACCCGACGCCATCCAGCCATCCTGATGTCCTCAAGAACCTGTAAAGATTAGAAAGTGAGATATCAGAAAGTTCTTGTAAGTCATGGAAGTAGTGACTTCCAAGTGTTCTGTTCCTCAAGTGACAGAGACTCGGGCAGTGACAGAGGAAGTGAGGTGTGTCCTCATGAACTTCTTCGTCTCCGCAGCCTCTACATATATCGTCATCTTTGAGATTTAGTTTCATTGCGTGATTTCTTAGGAAGTTATGTCCCGTTAGAGCCCCTACCAGTTTAGACAGTGATGACCTGTCAAACTGTATAAGTTTGATGGTTCGGCCACTGTCATACTCTGGCCAAAGCTTCCGTGATACTTCACAGGTCGTTAGTTCTTTCCACCTTTTGTTGGTTTTCATACGAATCTTGTTCTCGACTCGCTCTCTTAGGTAGCAGAGTGGGGGCTTGATGGACTGTAGTGCTCTATCATGGTCCATTGTAGATCCCTCTCTAGCTAGTTCGTCAGCCTTCTCGTTGCCGGCTTTGTCACTGTGTCCAGGGACCCAGCAGAGATTCGTGGTGTGCTGCGAGCAGAGAACCTTGAGCTCTTCGCGGCAGCGGTGAACTAGCTTAGATTTTATTTCAATAGCAGAGACTGCTTTTATAGCCGCCTGGCTGTCAATGAAAATGGTAATATCGTTGCGCGGTATTGCCAACAATGACACCTGTCGGGCCGCTTCAGCGATTGCCAGAACTTCCGCTTGGAAGACACTGCTGCTATCAGGAAGCCTGATTGAGCATTGTATATTTAGTTCCTCTGAGAATATACCGGCACCGGTTCCACAGTCCATCTTTGACCCATCCGTGTAGATGGATGTCGATTTCCTCTTTGTGGGTTCATTTATGGTCCATTCATCCCTACTCGGAAACGAGCAAGAGAATGGTCTATCGAAGTTTAAAAGGGGGGACATGTAGTCTGAAGTGACAGCATTCCCAACATATTTTCCTAGGATTTGCGCGTGGCCAAAATTACCTGGGTTCCAAGTTTTAGTTTGGCTAATCCTTAAGGCACTTTTGGTAGCACATTCCTCCATGTATAGGTCTAGTGGAGTTAGATTAAGAATTGCCTCCAGTCCAGCTGTAGGTGTGGTTCTTATCGCACTGGTTGTCCCTATACATGCTAGTCTTTGTATTTTTGTCATTGATCTGAGATTGGTCGCCTTGCCTGCGGCTTGCCACCAGACCACACTGCCATATGTAAGTATGGGCCGCACGATTGCCGTGTACATCCACAGGATTATTTTGGGGTTTGGTCCCCATCTCCTGCCAAAGATGCGGCTGCATGCGTAGAAAGCGTTGGCTGCTTTCTTCACTCTTTCATTGACATTCAGTTTCCAATTAAGTTTCCTGTCGAGGATAATTCCTAGATATTTCGCCCTATCTGTCACCTTTAGAGGTATTCCCTCAAGAGTTGGTGGCTCGAATTGTGGTATAATTCTTTTGTTTGTGAACAAAACAAGCTCGGTTTTCTGGGGATTAACCCCAAGGCCACATTCTTTTGTCCACGTACTGAGTGTTCTTAGCGAGCTTCCTAGCAAGTCGCTTATGGTCGGTAGAAACTTTCCTTTTGCAAGCAAGACAACATCGTCTGCATATGCAGTTACCTTGACCCCCATATTGCTAAATTTCACTAGTATCTCATTAATGACAAGAACCCAGAGTAAGGGGGAGATGACCCCTCCTTGTGGGGTGCCTCTCGAGGCAGTTACTCTAAGGTTAGTGTCACCTAGTTTCGCATTGATGTTCCTTTCGCTAAGTAAATTTACAATCACGTTAGTGAGGGATTGATCAACATTTGAATTCTGTAGTGCTCTCTTCACTGCACACGTTTTAACATTATTGAAGGCGCCTTCGATGTCTAGGAACGCAGCTAGTGTATATTCTTTGTCTTTTAATGACTTCTCTATAGTGCTAACGACCTCATGCAATGCGGTTTCCACCCCTTTGGCTTTGATATAGGCATGTTGAGCGGAGGAGATCGCATTATCATCTAGTCGACTGCGTATAAAGACGTTCATTAGTTTTTCAAAGGTTTTTAAGACGAATGATGTCAGGCTTATTGGCCTAAAATCTTTGGCAGTGGAGTGGCTGGCTTTCCCCGCCTTCGGGATGAAGACGACTTTGACGTCTCGCCATGCTTTAGGAATGTAGCCGCATTCCAGACTGCGAATGAAAAGTCTTTTTAGGACCGGCGTAATGATTGACTTAGCTTTCTGGAGCATGATTGGAAAGATCCCGTCATCTCCAGGGGATTTGAACGGGGAGAACGTATCAATTGCCCAGTTTAGTTTTTCTTCGGTTATTAGTTCTTCTGGAACTGTCGAGATTGTGTTATCGAATGTAGACTGGTTTGTCCGATTCGTGGTACAACCTGGAAAGTGAGTCTGTAGTAGTAGACTAAGAGTCTCCTCGCAGGATTGTGTCCAAGTTCCATTATTGTCTTTAAGGTATCCGGGAACTGCGGACTCTTTGCACAAGATTTTTCGAAGCCTAGCTGATTCCGAGGTGCATTCGATGTCGCTGCAGAACGTATGCCAGGCTATGCGTTTAGCATTATTAATCGCCTTTTTGAATTTTCTCTGGCCGTCTTTGTATAAGTCCCAGTCTGCCTGTGAGTTCGTGGCTTTAGCCAAATTGAAAAGGGCTCTGGTTCTCCTTCTGACTTTGAGTAGATCTTTTGTCCACCATGGTGCAGATTTCCTATTCTTTACTGTCCGTAAAGGACAGGCCTTATCATATGCTTTACTTAGAACCGTGTTTAGCATTTCTGTTGTAGCATCGATTTCAGCTGGTGTCCCTATTCTTTGTAAATTTAATTTCCTACTACTCTTCGCTACTTCTGTTAGGAATGTATCCCAGTTAGTCGTTCTGGGGTTTCTGTATTTGCCCAATGGGGCCACTTTCTCATCAATGAGGAATTCTATAATTCTGTGATCCGAGAAGGATGGTATACCATAGGCATGTTTTTTTTTAAACCTCGCCAGCCAGCCGTTCATTTGGACAATTGCCAGCACAATTGCCAGCAAGATGAAGCCAGCCGAATGAATTTAGGCAATAAGCCTAAAAGCATACCAGCATTTCGGATAAAATTATGCATTTGGTAGAAATATTAGATAAATTTTGTCATTTTTCTCTGGAATGTTGTGTGCATGAGATAAGAACGCCATTATGATTTATACCCTATTCACACTAAGCCGAAAACTGGGTTTTCGCGAAAACAGTCGAAAACTTCCTCGAAAACAGAAGTTTTCCCATACATATTGCAGTTTTCAAAACGAGTTGTTTGAGGTCGTTTTCCATGAAAACGCCACGAAAACGAGTACAATCGTTGTGTTGTTGAAGCAGACACACCTTTTGCAACATTCAGCGAGCTTAGCAAAACTGCTGACAGGATGTGAGAGACTGAGTGAGAGTGAGAGTGAGAGTTTTTTTGTTATCTTTGCTTGCACCATAAGGAGCAAACTACCTGCCAGCCTGCCACAACTAAATGGTATTTTCAGATGTTTTGATTTTGAATATTGCTTATGTTAATTATTTTATGCATTTAACCATAAGTTAACGATTATCAAGTAGCTTAAATAATTGTGTTTTCATATTATGTCAATACGAGCGAAGATTAGTAACTAAAATAAAGGTCTAGTCGCCACAAACATTTCATAGCTAGTTTCACAGCTAATTGAAACGTCAAACGAAAACGAGTTGGTGTTCGGTGTGAATGCATCTACGAGTTTTCAAAACTTTTTTGACGAAAACTCGGTTTTCGGCTTGGTGTGAATAGGGTATTAAGCACATTTTGCGGAAATTCTAAGCCACTTGTTGCTTTCAGCGCCACCTTTTTGTTCATTGTGAATTGAATTTAGCCAGCTGTCAGCCAGCAGCTTTCCGGCTGGGGAGAAAATCAAGAGTTGTTGCCAGCAGTAGCCAACAGGTTGTTGTTTTAATTAGCATATGAAATGTGTCTCAACTGCCAACTACTGGCAACTACTGGTTGGCAAGGTTTCATAAAAACACAACTCATATATGATTGACTGTGTTAGTTGTCTGTCGAGGAATACTCCGAGGCACAATCAAACTAACCCACTTTGATGCCCGTCGGGCATTTTTTTCATGTGGTACCGCTGAGTACTGTGCTGCGTCGTTATGATTCCCACGATATGGTGGAAAGGGATTTTCTATCTAATGAGTCTCTCGTTTCTGGCTTCATTGAAGGACAGCCAAAGCATTCTCGCATAGCGCAAACAGTTTTTAGAGGGGTTTGTCTAGCGTTCGAAACCTTAGTAGCTTTTCTCCCTGCTTTAAGCTTAAGTGTGCAAGGCGGGATATTAGCAGAGGGATTAGGTTCAGGTTGTTCTGAAACAGCTGTCGAACCTTGTCTTGCTTTATTTATCCGCTTTGTCATTGCCTATGATGCCTTCAAGTCTCGGAACCCAGGATACCTTGTGCTGTGTTAAAAGAGTATTGAGTTCTTCGCAAGATCATTTCTCACAAGCTTTCATTTTATTTCTCGTCCAGTTATGGCTTTTATTGCTGCCTGGCTGTCGATAAAGAAGGTAAAACCTTCAGGTGGTATTGCCCTTACCACAGACTCATTAACAGACTCATTAACGCTGTGTAGTTCACTCTACATTAAAAGAGTAGTCATCTCGTTATAGTGCGTGCATATTATATAAAAAAAAGGTAATAAGTTCAGGTGGTATTGCCCTTACCATACATACTTACGGGCTGCTGTTGTCACTGCTAAAACTTCTGCTTGAAATACTCTACTATGATCGGGGAAGGGTACCTCCCAGCGATTCGGGAAAGACGCCTGACCCTACACAGTGCCCATTTTTGATCCGTTTGTAAATACGGCTGTGGATTACGTGCTAGGTATGAGTTCGTCTCTCCATTCTCCCCTGCAGAGATGGGATAGGCACTTGAGAAAGGCCTTTTTGAATTAAGGTATGACGGGATGTAGTCTAATTGACCCGTTTCGTTCAGTTTGCAGTTTATTGATTAGCTAATTCTCATGACACTAATGACGGCTGATGGTTGTATAAAAATGTCCAGCGGAAGGATAGCCTCAAGTCCTGCAGTTAGTTGCTTTGCTAGTTGAAGGGCATGCCATAATTTCCTTCATAAGGCTATCGCTGGGTATCCCCTGGTACCTATTGCAGATGCATGCTGAAATAATCTGCCTGCAGTTACAAGCACTTTATGGCATTTCTGACTGTTCTGAAAAAAAAAAAAATAATCGAAGAAATAGAAAAATAAATTCCTGGTTTGACTATCCGCACTTAAAATTCGGATTTCAAATATTTCCTCCCTCACATAAACCGACTAAATATCTATTCATCTTTTACCATCAAATGGAGTAAACTAATTCCCAGCAAACGAAACGAACATCCTAGTTGAAATGAAAAACGACTTAAACTTTCGAGTTAACGAATATTTTTATAGCATCGTTCGTCGCCGTAAGGACTGTTGAGAAGTTTCGAACGCCAGCGCATCATAAAACGAATGCACAAACCACATACGTACCGTTTCAAAAGCAAGTCAAATCGTCTTTCGTTTATAGTAGGATGGATAGGACACCCATCCCCTCCGTTAAATACCAAAAACTAAAAACAACAATTGTCTCGAGAAAATATTTCTCGGAAAATTGAATTTTGCACACACATCCTCAATGGGATATTGCAAAAGTTTCTATGGTTTTCGAGCAAATTGCTAGAGTTATTTACCCACACAGCAGCCGTATCTGCATCACTCGAAAAGGATAGGGATATTCCACGACTGAGAGACCTCATTCACAAAATGTTTCCTTTAGCTATATTCACGAAACACATCATTCTTGGTTCGATTGTGTAGCCCAATCCTGCAGTACCAACACAGGCAATAACAAAAATGCAGACTATAAAAAGGACACACACAAAATATACCGTGGAAAGCACTTCTGAATGAAAGATTCAAGGATCTGCCGCACAGTACGTGGATGGGAGGAAGGAACTAGACTCAAACAACAAACACAAGAAAATAATATACGATACGAAAAAGAAAATAAAAGTTTCATAAAATATTTAAAACGCAATTCATGGCGCGCACATAAGCACAGTATGGAAGCGATGAATGGCGGATGACAACAACGCGTATCCTAGATCTAGTACGAATATACAGTCAGTATACAAACTAGGACGCCTATCCTGCCACTCTAAATACACTGTCCTCCTTCTATTCTGTATTTTTTCTCCCATTCCTCTTCCTCCGCCTCTGGCCGCAAGGAATGGGAAGTAAATACAAACAAAAAGCGATCAAAAAAGAAAAAATATTACTTGCGATGCGGGCGAAAGTGTAACAAAACTGGGTATAGAATGAGACAAGGAGGTATATTGCAAAAGAAGAAAAGTGCCAGGACAAAGGGCCTTTTCTTGCGATGTTTGTTGCTGGTCCCTGTTTACTGCCTTTGACTCTTGATTTTATGATAGAGAGACGAAAGATTTCTGAGTCCATATACCCATATTTTTGCCGCTTCACGCACTCAATTTCACTGCTCCAGCTCCTGAGTAGAAGTTGAAGTACAACCTGAAGCTATTCAATCTTAAATAATTTATAAGGACATCTGTAAGGAGGAAGCTGTTTTTTTTTTTTTTTTTGAACAGTTTCATCCCTCCTGTGCCATCTCGTTTCACAATTCGATTTAGAATAGAGAAAAAGGCAGTAGGAGGAAGGAACTGCGACACTATAATGAAGCAGGTAAGTAAACGCCATGGCATGGCGCGACGACCGTAGCGTAGAGTCCTTTATTTTTATCTCCAGTCTTTTCATTGTTTACCTTAACTGCAAAGCCTGAAGATAATGCCTTTTTCTTGTGTCGCCTTTATGTTCTTCAAACAGTAATAATTTTTTTTTGTTCTTTTGTTGCTTTTGTCCTTTATACGAGAGCGAGAGGCGGGACTACAAGTGGACTTCGGGACGACAACGCACGTTTGAAAACAATTATCCCAAGTGTAGCCGCCGCAATGTCTTTACCTACTACTTGTCTAATGGTGTTCATAAATAATTCTCTGATGTGGGTTGGCAAGGTGAGTCCTTGCGGTTGATACGGTCGGTGGTGGTGGTGGTGGTGCGCGAAAGGCCGAAAGGAGATCGGCAAACATTTTGAAGTGGTCCATAAAAATTCGGCAATGCTTTCGTATGGTCCTTGGGTGCTTTTTGGTTGTACATACAAACATAGATATATGCAATGTATATAGGTCACTGCGAGAGCAAAGTATGAGACCGTAGTACGGATCAGCTATATCTATGAAAAAGGGGAAACAACATTTACGGCGGTAATGTTCTTCTCATGTTTTTATTTGGCAACCGGATAAGGCGAGCGTTATGATGGTAGGTAGGCATGAATAAAATCAGCACGATTTTAATTGAGTTCTGCAGGATTGTGGTCCCTGATTTTGGCTCTATGAAAATACTGATGGAAGTCAATTTCAAAAAGATTCAACAGATAAATATAGCTTCAGGGGGACATGAGATCCAACGTCCTCGCAGATGGGGTCTTGCTTTGCTGAAGAGAATGACAAACAAACTCTGTGTGTGCAATTTTTGGCATCAGCTAGCTATGGATGTGGATTGTAATGGCTGGTTATGTATTTTGTTAGAAGAACACGCTTAACCCGAACTGTAGAGTCGAATGGTTAGGTTTACATTTATTGTTGACTATAACCACTGTCGTGCTTCGTTAAGTAAGCACTGGCGGAACACTATACACTATAAATCGCATGTCCATACATAGTCCTAGATGTCAACATCAATGAACTACCAACATCCACTTTCAGCACCCACTGAAGAATCTTAGGGATCCTAAAGTCGTCCCGAAGGCCAACACGTAGTTTCTTTGTTAGGGACCAAGTAAGCTGACTTTCTATGAAACTATTAGGACTTTTTGCCCATTAGGCCGTGGCCATAGCGTAGTTTGCGATGACAGGCTTTGGGAGGACGAGATTCGAGAAAGAACTATACGAGCTCTGGATCTACCAGTGACATAGTCAAAAATTGTGCATCAGTCTTCAAAGATGCCTAGGTCATGCAGAAATGCTCCGGTCTGTAGAGTTTTCGACTTTAAACCAGAGGCACAACGCAATGGAGGAAAATATCACCTTAGGTAACACTTACAAGGAAAAGTGGTCCTCAACCGACGAAGGGGTGTGCAAGTGAAGGCAGATTGCTAAGTTCCGGGCTAACGCCGCTTGTTAGTTAATGCCTTGGTTAAACGCGACTTGTAGAGCTGCCTAAGTAAATACGTTTTTTTTTTTAAACTATAACAACTTTTAATGATTTGGATCGCTTACCTCTTAAACTATATTTTGAAACCCTTCAAACTTATTTCCAAAGTTGGTGCTGTCTTGCAGAAGTAGTGTGGACATTTCGGTCCAAGTAATGCTCCAAGAGCTACAAGCATAAGTTAGGTTACGTTTACGGGTTGGCAGTGCAGAGTAAGCCCTGCTGTACCACACTTAGGTCCTTATGGACCCATAGTGATGCCCTTTTAAATGGGGATTAACCGTTCGAACTGCTATATTTGCGTGATGAAGTTCATGCGATCGCCCCACTGTTTGATAACATAAATGATCCTCGTACCTTTGCCCCCGACTTTTTGGAGCGGTGCATTTTTTTGCCATTTTCTGAAGATGGCAAAAACATGACGGGTAACCGAAGCGCTATAGACACATGATAACGATAAGTAATATAACGCATTTTTCTTTTTGGCAAGAAATAGAGGAATTTGAAGTAGACGAACTTCGGTTACAGTGGGGTGCCGTTTTAATGAAATGATTCAACGGTCTTGATCTTCTTACAATTTTAAGAAGACGTCACTTCATATCTCTTTCTCTCATCTCTCTCAAATGGAAATTACGACTCACAGATCAGCAATGCCCAGGCAAAACCCTTTGCTCTAGAAAGAAGACATTTTGCACAGAGGTTTCCATTATGATGTATACAAGGAATAGGAAAGGATATTTCGAAATTCAACCCTTAAAGGAGTAAAAGGGTCAAAGTTTGTATGGAAAAATTTGTACATATTTTTCTTCAAATTCGGTTTGTGTAGAAATGATTAATTTTTCCATTTTTGGAAATGTTGATTGGGTCCCGAGTTATAGGCCCTTTTCTCAACTCTAACTCACGAACCATGCGTCGTATCAGTCAGTCTGCTCAGTCTGCTATGGTATGATCTGTGTTGAGATGCAAGCGCTGTAGGTATTTACAAGTCTATACATATAATAAAACTGTAGGAATTTTCTTTGGCTGTTATAAACTCGAAAACTACGGGACAGATTTCGATGAAACTTTTTTGAAAATGTTCCTTAAAACTGTGAGACTGCTATAGGCTATGCCGTTTATAGCCACGTCATTCGGAACCGTTTTTAGCCAAAATGTATTTTTTGAAGTGAAAATATATACATATCTACAAATATACCTTACTACAAATGGAACTAGCTGACTGTACCAAATCCTGAGGACTACGCGAGCAAAGTGACGGGCAAAAGCTCGTGGGTTTATATTAGCTATTGTATTCATCGTGCCTTCAACAGGACAATAATTCATTCACTTGAAATGTGTCATTATTCCTATTGTTGTTACGAACTACAATTTCAATCACAAATTTTTTTAAGTTGGATTACTCCCAAGTAATCCTTATTCCATAATTCTGAAATTCCTTTGTCCATAACGGAAATAAGTAACATCAGAGCGGCATACCCTGAAATTAGTAACCTCTAAATGTGGATTAAGTGATTAGCCTACTTATACCAAGCTCATTACCCCAATATTGCTTGCTGCACCTCGACGGTTCTTAACCCATTTTTGCATTTCAGCTCAAGAGAAAGCTACTTCCGTTTTTCTTGCTATAGTATAAATTTAAGCATAAAAATAAGTCGTTCCTGAAAATGTCAATTTTTACTTTGAAACTTTCTGGTGCTTAATGGCTAAAGGTTACCCAGCTACTAATTAAAATGTTTGAAAACTCTGTTTTAGATTCCCATTTCTAAACAGAAATCTCAGACACTGATTGGAAAAGTTTCGTGTTACTCAGTCGTGCACCCTATTTCCGAGATATTTAAATTCAAACCAAACATTTTGGTTGCTTAAAAGGCATATCACTTGATTTTACTTTTTAACCCAATTTTTGATTTGATCTCTCCGACTAGTAATCTATTCGAATATAAAAAATGTCTGCGAAGACCTAAATGTCCCCTGACTTTCCTTAAGACTGAGTCCTTAAGCAGTGTTATACTCCACAGAGAACATTAAAAATAACAACCTGCTGTAAAATAATATCCGAATCCCCACAGCATAAGTACCTAGCCCAAAACCCAGATTTGGCACATTTCCTTGTGTAAGTGATTCTCCTGAAGAAACCTTCTCTTTTTTGAAAGAAGATATTTCATTAAAATTTGATATCAAATAACAGGAGCAACGAATATCTATATAATACAAAAGAAGCTGCTTGTTCCCTTTAGGTCATACGAACAAGCAAACGTGCGCCCTTAAGCACCTTTCCTACGAGTTCAAGTAGTATCGTTACGGATATGACATTTTTTCGATTGACCTTTTTAGCATTAGAAAAAAAAAAAAATACTAGGATTGGCTTCCTGGTTGCCTATGTCTACCACAAATCAAAACCTGAAGTTGTCTAGACAAATCCAATAGACATTTCTTTTTTTCTTGTTTTAGGTTAACGAGCAGACGGTAGGTATCCGTCGAGTCCTTTTGCGTTCCATAAAATTCGATTTTTGCATGTAACTATCATTGGCTTAGACCGATATCCACTTTAGTTAATAATATTTCAGGTATATGCTATGATGGGGTAATGTGCCCTGACACATGAGCTTGAGCACTCATCAACAACAGAGCACAATATGTCATTCTCCCAAAGGAGACACATTTGCAATGAAAACAGTTTTTCCACCGTTTTAAGCCCTTAATATGAGATGCACAAACTAATCCACTTCATATTATTCTAAACGGATGGGAAATAATGTTTTTAGTAGTTGTCATCGTCATCGCACCGCCACCGCCGCCGTCGGGTTTGTTGACGGATTCAAATTATGCACGAATGATGAGACAAGGTGGAATAAGGACGAAACAATGTAGGTGGGGGGAACAGAAACGAACACCAGAACGGCTCGGCTGTCGACAGAGTCTTTTTGAATTCATTTCAATCATCTGTCGCAAGGGAATGTATCATATTCATACATATATGATGAGGTTATATATACATATGTGTAGGTACTACTGACAGCGTACAACAAAACTTAATTATGTTGAGATTTCAATTTTCCGTTCGTTAAGCATAAAGGAAGTGACAGCTAAGTGGGAGTGTACGTGAAGTGGTTGGTATAGTATTTCGTTTCCAAGACTGTATTTTTGGGGAAAATTCTAAATGTACCTACATAATTTTTGTATACATATATAACTGTGCTATGTGAGTGACTCAACGATAAGTTTTACTTTCTGCTTTTTATTAGAGTTTTTTAAAACAGCAGCAAGTCCAAAAATTTACCTGCTAATGCCCAGTTTCACGGCCACTTAAGTATGGATTCTCTTCTATTCTTATTTGGTTCTTAAACTTAAGTGCTCAATATTAGACACTTTTGTGTTACCTACTCGTATCTTTGACAGCTGGCAAGTTACTTGGTTGCCAACGATTTGAGTTTTTTTGATTATTTTTTCGTTTTACGAGTTGCATTAAATAAAATAATTTTGCAGTCATTTTGTTGTCATTTTGCAGATAAAATAAATTATTAAATATTGCACCACAAAACTTTTTATAAGTGTTGACACTTATGTTTCTTATGTTTTTGTATGATGTACTTAAACCTAAACCTGCACTTTGAAACCAGGCATAAGCGTAATTTCTTACCTAGAACGTATTTGGTTTACCACGATATCTTGAAGAAAAAAAATCTCGAAAAAGTCAAGGGCTTTCTACGACAATTTCCTTTCGGAACTTCTAAAATGTTGTAACGAATTAGTGCATTCGTTACAACATTTTAGAAGTTCACTCTTGACCCTTCTTTAATTATTTCGGACTTTGAAAAAGCAAGCTACAAGTCGGCGCAGTTTTGTCTATCGTAGAATTCAAAAGGAAGGATTAGCCAAAAAATATGGAAAAAATGAAAAATTCAGCATTCAAATGCGAATGCTAAAAAGTTTAGACTTTTAGACTGCCTGCGGATGAAATTCGTGACTACTTCAACGCATTGAGTAATCAATATTGCGAAAGTAGACAAAAACTTGGAAAATGGTTCGAAAAAAATTATATTGGTATAACCAAATCAAAACCTATGTATTTGCCGTCTTTTTGGTCAGGTGCTGACCAAGTAAAACAAAGCTTACCCAGAACTCAAAACAGAGTTGAGTCTTGGCATAGGAGACTAAAAGTTTTAGTTGGAAGGCCGCACATTGGTCAATTCAAGCCACTTGCGTAGTGCGAAAAATTGAGATGGGTCAACAAACTAAAATTAGGCGGGAATATTTAAAAAAAGAAAAACAAATTTTGAAAATTTTGGATGAAAAGGAAGAAAAGAGCTTTGTGGGCTACCTTAAAAGCCTTGCATATAGTTCAAATTTGTAATTTATTATACCCTCCACAGGAAGGTATATTCACTTTGCCATTACGTTTGTTACGCCGAGAAGGATTCACCGGAGATCCTATAAAGTATATATATTCTGAATCAGGATCACATTCTGAATCGATTTAGCCATGTCCGTCTGTCTGTCTGTCTGTCTGTCTGTCCGTCTGTCTGTCTGTCTGTTGAAAGCACGATAGCGTCCAAACGAATTGACCTAGGTGATTGAAATTTGGTGAGAGGACTTCTTTTTACCGTCGTCAGGTTTGTATTGAAAATGGGCTATGTCGGTCAAGCAGTTCTGGTACCTCCCATACAAAACCATTAGTAGACCCATGTGTCTCTCCGCCTGTTGAAATCACAATAGCGTCCAAACGAATCGACCTAGGCGACTGAAATTGTGTGAGAGGTCTTATTTTTACGGTTGTCAGGTTGGTATTAAAAATGATGCATGTCGGTCAAGTAGTTCTGTTACCTCCCATACAAAGCCAATATTCGACTCGACATATATATCTCTGTCTGTTGAAAACACCTTAGCGTCCAAACGAATCGACTTAGGTGAATGAAATTTTATGAAAGAACTTTTCTTAACCGTCGTCAGGTTGGTATCGAAAATTGTCTATGTCGGTAAAGTAGTTCTGCTACCTCCCATACAAAACTAATATTAGACACATAAACTCGCGTGGCAAACATTTTGCAGGACTTTTATTCAGTGGAGGGTATCAAAGCATCGGCCAGGCCGATGATAACACTTTTACTTGTTTTTTTTTTTGTTTTTTTGATATGTTTTTTGTTTTATTTTTACATTTTTTGCTTTGTTTAGTTAGTTGTATTTATGTATACCTATTCCATTTTGAAATTATAAATTTGTTATAATAAATTATCTCTTATCCTTGTTTTGTTAAATTTTGATATTTTTTAGTTGTTTTGAATAAATTATTTGATAAACAGAAAATATTTTATCTTTTATTCAAATTTTAGCTCTCAAACTAGATAAAAAAAATCTCGAATTTACTTTTTATTTTCGAGATTTTTTCGAGATTCTTTCGAGATTTTTGTACATTCGAGATTAAAAAAAAAATTTTCGAGATTTTTAGCCTTCGAGATTACGTCATGATCCCATTTTTCTTTTGTCGATTACGTTTTGTGGCGCTACTAAAATACAGTTGACATTAGCCTAAGAAGGTCTGGTAGTCTGCAGTTCTCCTATAGTCACTTAGAAAACTGGATGTTGGTTACGTTTGTACGACCTAGGTGTACTGAAAGCTATTTTTCACATGGATTAAGTTTAGTGGTCGATTTTCGTAAATCGATTTTTGTTCTGCCTGTGCACAAGTGCTTCAGGAAAAATACCGATCTCCGCTACTTAAGTGGTGCCACTTATTTTGTGACCACTTGAAATGTAACTTCATGTATTGACTAGAAAATCAAATATTAAAATATTGGTTCTGTTATGAATGAGTTATGTGTTTCCAGTTGTCTAGTAACTCCTCTAAGTTACGAGTATCTACTAGCACCCCCGCCAGCTTCGCCAGGCCTTTTTTTGCTTTTTTAATTAGTTTTTATATTTTGTATTGGAGGTGCCACGCCCATTTGTCCAACTTTGACCAATCTTCACAGGAGCACTCTAGGGCCAATACCTAAGATTATCTGTAAGTTTGAGCTCAATCGATTAGGTGGTTTTCGAGATAAAATATTTTGAATGATTTTTTATTGAATGGGCGGTGCCACGCCCCTTTGTCCGATTATGACCAATCTTCCATGGCTAATACGCAAGATTATGTGTAAGTTTGAGCTCAATCAATTTGGTGGTTTTCGAGATACGTATATGATTTGAATGCTTTTTTTGTTTGGGCGGTGTCACGCCCCTTTCTCCGAATTTGAATTTGTTTAGCCTATCGCCCGATCACTGTAATTACCGACATTTAAAAAAAAAAAAAATCAACTAAATTGGTTGAAAATAGTGGGCGACAGAGGGAAACAGTTTTTTTCACTTTGTTTTATATATATAGAGATGACTAAAAACTTTGGAATGTTGGTGAATTTTGTCTTGTTCCTTTAAGTGATGCCACTTTTTGTTACGCCCAGCCCAGTTGATTTCTGACATGGAAGATGCAACTCCTCTTAGCCACTGGAAAGTTAGAGCATTCTTCTCAAACTAAGTGCCGAACCAATCATACGTTGCCTTACTGCTTTTATAAGAATGTCAAAAACTCTACCTACATACGCCGGGTGCAAGAAATTGCGCCACTTATGCTGTGCCCATATGTAACATTTCAGCTTTCAAAATATTGGTACAATTTGACTCAATTTAGTGGCGTCACTTTTTTTTGTGTCTACTTTTCATCTAAATCCTCCTAGAGTCTCTAGTTGTTTGGCAACTCACTGACACACCATTTGCCTTATTTACCAATTTGAAAGATTAAAAAAAAAATGACAGACGCAAATAATTGGCAAATTTTCAAAGTAGGTACCAGATGCAAATATGGCGGACGTTTTTCACAAAATAACTTGGCATTACCACTGTTTGGTAGGCACAATTGACAGACAAAATATGTCAAAAATTAACACATGTGTGAAATCGGATAATGGAGGTTTTACTGAAATGCAGTAGTCCAAATGTGACGCCATTTTGTGAGTGGCGTATTTTTTGTAAATAAATAGCTGGTGCAACAGTTCCATAGAATCGGAGTATAGGACCATAGACCTAGCTTTTTACGATTATTCATTTTTCTTATGTGACGAATGGATTCCTTTTTTTGTACAGCAATATAATTTCTGACAAGAAGTAGCCACTATCCTTTGACGGCGTGCTGGTGCAAGTGTCAAAATTGGCCTTAGTCTTCCTACTGTCTCTATAATTAAAAGATTGCTAATGCATATAACGTTTGTCTAAATGAGGAAATATCTCCTATGAGCCTTAGAAATGAACATTCATCTGCGAAAACAGACCTGTCAAATCAAAGCCTTATGCTGATTGTACAATTTTACAAAGAGTGCAACTATTAAAAAAAAGCGCTAAACTGTTAAAGAGAACAAAAACATACGACTGAGAAAATCCGAGATAAACATGAGTATAAGTTGAGTAGTCATTTTTCACAGTGTTCAACACAAAAGAACTGAAACGGATTTTTATTCTCTGCGTCACATAAAAAAAGGCAAAAACACAAACGCATGCATTTCGCATAGATGCACTCGCAGTTACGCCCGAATGCGGCAACAGCCAAAGGATCTGTTTCATACGATGACATATAGTGGAAGTGGAGTGAAGTGAACTCTCTTTCCCTTTTTTTGCAACTAAACGAGATAACGTGCTTAACAATTATAACTATTCTAGGATGAATCCGGGAGATGATTCAAAGTCTTAATTGTATTTTTTGCTTGCGCTTATTTTGCATTTTTTGTTTTGTTCGCTGGGTATCCTTTTCAAGATGTCTTTTTCTATCGTCGAAACACGTATGCAACTGATGAAAATATATACATACTAAGGTGGGTGGTAAGAGGGAGAAAGTGTAAATGACTTTTTAATAGATGCATGGATGTGTAGGGTAGGTAGTCATAAGTTGTAGGTATACGATATCCACCGATGGACCGTCCTTATCACGGGCAAAATCACCGAACCAATTTCTTTAATGGTAGCCCCTTGGCTTTAAGAAGCTCCCCGAGCTTGTTTAGTTCTGTGCTGAGGTTTCTTCTATGTCATCAATGCAGGCAAGACCATAAATCGTAATCAAAAGAAAGTTTGATTCGACTACAAGTAGCTCTCGAATTGCTTGGATGATGTTGGCCTTAAAGGGCTTGAATCGTTTCCGAATTGTTGGCATAACATTGGTCCTTCACGGTTCCCCACGTAAAAAAATGTCAAAAGAGGGTCAAATCGCAGCTCCGACTCGGCCAATTGAGATCGTCAAGACGGCTGATTACACGATTTGGAAATTTGGTGCGCAATAGATCAATTTTGGCATGGGCTGTGTGGCATGGCGCGCCATCCTGCATAAACCAAAGGTCGCCATGTCTTCAATTTCAGTAAAAAAAAAGAGTCGGTTAACATGGTTCTGTAACATCCGCACCGTTGACCAAAACGTTGTACCCAGCCTCATTTTCGAAGAAAAATGGAATGATGCCACCACACTACAATCCGCGCCAAACTGTCACTCTCTGTCTCTGCGCATCGTACGACGACGGCAACCATGAATGTTGTCCACTAGCATACCAATCTCACGAACTGTTTGCACAGAGTTGCGTACAGCAGGTTCGGTGGGTGCTTCATTTCGGCCAAAACTTCTTTTCAAAAAACGCACTGCTTGGACTAGGCAGCACTCACTTTGGAAATAAGTTTTCAATATTTCCCAACGTTGTTTAAGCGTAAAGTGACTCATTTCGTTCTGCGGAGGTATGATACTGACTTTCAGTCGGAATTTCGAGTGGAAAACAGCTGTCAGTGTCAAAATAACCTATGTTTTAAAAAGAAACCACAAGATGGCCCATCCGCATCCCTTATATTCCGAGCACTTGTTTTATTTATTCTGCGTACCTGTCACAAAATTATGCGTTTAGGAGGATTCGCAATAATTCACCCTAGGGCTAGGATATATGTGTACTGTACAGTGTATTTGTCTACAGTGTATTTGCCATAATTTCCGTCCCGTCTGGATTTTTTAGGCTAAAAATGAAATGGACTCTCATCGCCTCTTATACATATTAGGTTTCCAGTTGCCTCAGATTTTGAGATCAATCATGCTGACTTTGTTACGTAGGTAGAGCTCTTTACCCTTTTTTTGTAAATTTCTGATCCGATTTTTGACTTCGAATTGTTACACCTTTTCCAGCTCACTTTTCTAACGTGTCTTCGTTATTTCTTTTTTTGGAAATGGGCTACTTTCAGAAGCGTAGATGTGTTGGCATTCATTACCTTCATCATGTAAATCCAGATCCTGATGCGAGTGTGAAATATAGTCAAAGCATTAGACCTTCGATCTTCTGGATTTATTGAAGCTACTCTACGTCTTTTAGATGGATAAGGGTAACCGATACGCCCAGAACTCCTACATTCTGTAGCGATGATAGAGGGTATTTAACTGCCTGTACCCATCACTAGTATACGGTATACCTAAGTGATAATAAAACCGCCATTAACGCAATTCCCACTGGATTGTTACCAATTCATTACCCAAAGGATATCGTCTACAAATAATTCTGATTTATATGATTGTCTGCGGCTGTGGGCGAAATATATACCCATCATAAAGCGAATAAACTATTTTAATCAATATCACCGGCCATTTGGCACATTTCCTGTCACCGGCAGACATCTCATTCACTCGTAACCATTTTGCAGGGGGATTGCCATTACAAATGAAAATAAAGCTCACCAGACACTTTTGATTAATGGCATGAAATTAAAAACGGATGCCCCATTCACATTCATCAAAACCGCAAAGTGAACGACGAGATATACATTTTTTTTAAATAAAACCTCTCCATTAAAACAGATCCTCCACCCAGTTGTGTTAATAGGATTCACCGCAAATACGCAGTAATACACAGAAAAAGCTATAATGGAGATTTAAATGCGATACGAGTATGTCCATCTGTTTGGACCGCGCACTGCAAATCGTTGAATTAAATGGATTCGCAAAGAATGTCGGCCTCATGCACTTAAACTCTCAAAATCCGTCTATAATTTTCTATTTGAGTGCGGAATTCCAAAAACATCGACATCCACTCTATGAAACTATTTAGCTCTTGATGTGACCTGTATAAGTGTATACCTACCCTACCCATACCCACACCACAGTTCATGCTAAAACCTCAATGTAATAATCAACCGATCACCCTGTGATGAACTAAACTCCACCGCACTGTTGAAAATATCATAAACGTATACGGTATACCCAAGGACATGTATGCTGTGTTGTGTGGTTTGCCATCGCAATTTTATTTCGATGTGTTTGTTTGCATTTTAGCAAAACCTAAAAGCATCGCATAATTGCATCAACGAACTGTAGGTAGGTTATACAACCTTCCCCAGGACTTTGAGTCTGAACTCTGCCTTGCAAATGCAAATATGACACAATATTTGTTGGCGCCACCAACACTTTCATATGAACACGAGTCCATCGAGGGGGGTGGTTTAATTCTCGCCTCACATCCCAACCATGCCGCTCATTATGGTGCGTCAACTAGAATGAGGAAGTCTCAATTTACACCGACTCCCGGTGAACTGTGCACCATTCAAATAACACTGTAAAGTGTGCATATTAAAAACGAGGATTTTGGAAATCGATATACCTTAACTGGTATTTTAGTATGCAGGGGTGTACTCTAGGTGGTTAAAGGAAACCCTTGTAACTGGTACCGATGCCAAGCATAAATGGAAACAATTTAATGCCACTGGGTTAGGGCAACTAATGCATTTTTGATAAGTGGATATGTGTAGGGAAAAGTGAAACTTCATCAGAGAAGGTAACATTTTCGGTGGTAAATTTGACAATAAAAAAGAAATAAAAAAAAAACTGCAGCTTTGTTTTTATGTCCAGGATTGTATGGGAATTTTAAAGTCTTGATAGCTTCGATAGCAGTCAGTGGAAAGGCTATTAATACCTATAGCTTTAAAAAATTAATTCGACAAGTTAAATTTAGTCCTTGGAGGCATCTATGAAGCCATTGATTGACTGCACTGACAATGATATTTGGCAAGGTCAACTTACTCTTAGGTACGACAGGCTACCACATTATCAGACAGCCAGTATCAAGGCAATTATAAGTGATCACCGCTTTAAGTTTGTTGAACGGATAGGAAATCTGCAGCATTAAAATATTCATAAAACGGCTATATTCGAGTTTTCTGAGGAAAACCAAGTACGAGATCATGTTTAAAATACTTAGGTTAGGTAAGGTGGCTGTCCCGAAAGGGACACACTGAGACCATAATTTTGGTCCATTGTGAAACCCCAAAAGGGGAGGGGGGGAGGAAGTGGCCTAAACAGTTCTTTGTGCCGGGCGTTACCTTAGGAATTCTGTTGCAATTTGCGAATTTTGGTATCCTACCTGAGAGATAAACTTTTATAAGTTTCTTCCCTTGGTTGCGGCTTAGTCTTCGGGTCAAGGTGGCGACCGTAACAGTCTGTCCCATGCCTATTGCCTCTGACGCGGCCATCACCAGGGAGGGAGACTGGTGCGTAACAGAGGTTGAGAATGGATGGATTGTCTGTTGGAAAAAGGATGGGGGCAACCGTAGCAGTCTGCCTCCCTTTTATTTACCTTTGACAATCAGTCCACATGACATAGTTTGGTATTGAGCATAAAGGCTTGATTGAAACTCCAATCTGCTGCATGGCACCGACAGTAGATGTCGCGATTTGTCTTCGGTAAAAAGGCGAGGGATGACCGTAACAGGCCAAACCCCCCGTGTATTGCCTCTGACGGGGTCCTCGAATTGTCGAGATGGGGTTGATTGGTGTAGCCAGCTACCTCTGTTGGCGGTTAGTCTTCCGGGAGAGCAGAGGGGTGACCGAAATAGCCTCTGACAGTCCCTTAGTAAGAAGGAGGGCTGGTACGGATCAGGGTAGAGCGACGAAGGATGACCGAAACAGTATAACCCCCGCCTATTTCCTCTAACGGAGTCTGAAAGTTCTACGTGTGAAGGTGAAATTGACTAGACGTGGTGAGCCCTTCCCGTCGGTTAGTCTTCAGAAAACAGACAGAGGACAACATAGAATACTTATGTTGTCTTAAATATGTATTTTGATCAAAATCGTTAGAGCAGTTTTTTGTAAAATTATGCAGACAAATGTTACAACTTTGAATTCGAAAAGCTCTGTTACTTAACTGTTTAACTGAAAACTGAGTACGACGTATTCTTCAGGTTATAAACATTACCTAGCAGTTACATTTTCATCCAAATCGAAAATGGAGTTTTCGAGATATGAGCAGTTTTTAAGGTAATATTTTTAGCGATTGGGGTGGAAATCGAAGGACGAATTCATGGTTCCAAAAACACTGTTTTGGAACTGTTTAGCTCAAAACTGACCAAAAGGTATTACTATGGATTTAAGCATTACCTGAAAGTAACATTTTTATCATAATCGAAAATGGCGTTTTTG
This sequence comes from Cheilosia soror, assembly GCA_949372485.1. Lineage (NCBI taxonomy): Eukaryota > Metazoa > Arthropoda > Insecta > Diptera > Syrphidae > Cheilosia > Cheilosia soror. The sequence goes on from OX443563.1 coordinate 77,989,056, forward strand.
AGATATGAGCAGTTTTTTAAAGTACTATTATTAGGGATTTGGGTGGATATCAAAGGGCGCAGACTTTTTAGGGGAAAACTGAGTTTACTATCAAGTTAAGAATGACAATAGTACCTTAGAAATAAGTTTTTTTTAAAATCGTTTTTACCGTTTTCGAGAAAAAGCCAATTTTCAAAACTGCTGTTGCTGGACTTTTTAGCGAAAAACTGGGTATGCAGCCATGTTAAGCATGCTTACATTAACTCAACTATCAATTTTGGTTCAAATCGTTAGAGCCATTTTCGAAAAAATCTAAATTTAGACATATTTCGAAAAAATTGTATATGGGAGGTACCGTTAATATTAGGGCTAGCATAAAAAAAAAGCCCACGAACTCTAAATACGAAGTTTGAAGCAAATCCGTCCAAGCGGTTAGATTCCCCAGGGGTGGGACAGACAGACATACGGACGGACAGAATTGCGAGACCCACTTTTTTTTAGTTCCCCTATCATCGTAATATCGAAATTGATCAAAATCTCGAGTTCGAAATTTTGTACGAAAACAATATGTATCTTTCTCTTACTACATATACGAGAAAGTTAAAAAATATTAACCGCCAAAATATGGGGTCCTAATTTTGCGCCACCACAATAGAACACTTAAACGAAAAAAAAAAAAATTTTAGAGAATTTTGAGCATTACTTAAATTTAAGGTAATTGGAGTATTTTAGATTTTAGTAAATATTGTTCAATTGTGTTTTGAGCTATCTTTCTGCTCCAAAATTCACACATCGGGTTTGGAAGGAATGCATAATACAAATTGGCCAAATAATTTAGCGAAATCGAGCTTCAAGCTAATTCGATGACTTGGATTACTTTAGTCGTATATGGTTGCCCCGATCCATAAACTTGACGTGTCAATCATTGCCAAACATTTTCGATCATATTCAAATCCGGTTGAGAAAAATTGTAAGTTGCAGGTGCCATAATATGAAACGGCCCCTCACACCATTACACCTCCAACTCTGCTATGCAGGCGATCCAAATGTTAAGTCTCTTTGCGGAGGCTATAGAAATAGTAGCTATAGCCATCCGGGGCTTCCAAATAAAATTTTTTTTGTCTGAGAAGACGTAGAAATATTTATACATATATCGTCTCGGGTCCTTTTGAGTTTCTTATAGCTAATTTGGGAATAACATTCTCTCTAACATTCAAACTTGTTTTTAAAATCTATTCTGGGTTTTTAAACAAAACAAATTTCCAGTTTCTGTTTGACTGTCGAAGAATAGCGCCTCCTCACCCCTTTTGTCTATTTTTGACCAATCTTCACAGGAAAACAATCGATTCGGTAGTTTTATCGAAATATTGCATTTTTTAATGTTTTTTCTTTGTATTTGCGGTGCCACGCCCCTTTGTCCAATTTTAACCAATCTTCACAGAAATACTCCTTAGCCAATACTCAAGATTGTATGTAAATTTAAACACAATACAACTTATTTTATATATATAGAAGATAGATGGACGACAATCATCTAGACCAGAGGGTATTTGGTTCCGAGAGAATCGTGCTAGAGGGCCATGCCTAACCATAGGTCTCGACTACTAACATTGAAATACATATTAAAAAAAATAACAAATTTGTGCTAAAAAAAAACTCTATTATGCCTTTTTAAAAAAATGTTCAGTTTTTTTTTTGTCAAATACGTTCTGAAGCCATTAAAAAAACGTTGTAAATTAATCTCATGTTTTTTTTAACATAAAACCACATTTTGTATTTAGCCCCTAAAACCGACCATAGGTATAGGCATTGCTCGGCGAACTTTTGTCCGCACTAAATTATGTAGAGGCTATAATGCAATAATTTTTTAATGAACCACACTCGCAGCTTTGAATTGCCTCTACTAATGACTGTAACCTAACTCCAGCCCTTAGTTTTCAATTAACAACAACTGAACTCACTCAGGGTTTTGCTGGTCAGTTAAATAATTGATTAGGTTTACCGACTTCCGTTCACAAAAAAAAAAGTGGGTATCCGCACTACCAACACACTAATTATGTCCAGTTCATGTCAACAGGTTAATTGTGTAATTTGACATCCCGTGACAATTAGTAGTATTTCATGTAGGTAAACCTGTCAAAGTTCGAACTTCATTGATGTTCAGCACGTCCAAACTTTAAAAGTTACCAACTCCTTTCTTCGTTTCCACCATCAACTAAAACACATTACCGCCAGTATGTAATAAACTTAACCAATATACCAATACGATGTCCTTAGAGAGGGAATGAGAAAAGAAAACAAAGAAAAAACAATAGCCCTAACCGTAATTCAAGGGATGAAATGAAGTAAAATGTCGATTGGTATGAGTATGTGTGTGTTTGTGGCCCACTCTTCACTCTTCTCTACAGAGATGAAGATGTGTTAGATAAATTGATGAAATGTTTTTATTTTGTTGTTGTTTTGTATAGCCATTCCTTTTTTTCCAAATTAGCTTCAATCAAAAAACATGCACCAATTGAGTGTCCTTTCTGACTGGCCCTTGCCATGGCAATAGACATTAGACAATGAGCATTTATGTAATTATAAAGAAATATTGACTCGAATTCTATTTCTGCTGATGCTGATCCATCTTCATCGCTGTAACCTTTCAAGTTATTTGAAGTGATTTTTCAAAAGTAATCGATGCCAATTAAAATGATGGAAATTAAAAGAAAAAAAAATTAAAACGGACCAGCTTAATCGGTTCCCCCTTTCACTGCGCCGCCATTCATTTCGCTTTCAATGAAAGTGATAAATACGTCCGTGCCTTTGTGTACATCTTAGGCGTATATACGGAAAAACCCAGCAAGGATACAGAATTAAATCAATTACACGACTCGGCTTGTAAGCTTGCTGCATAAAGAGGAACAAATTTTAATTGCGAAATTTTCCTCATTTTGAATCGAAAAGGGAGGGGATGATGTCACCGGATGGGGAAGTTTATTAAAATGTTCAAAGGACTCGTTATTCGCTCCCATTATGAATATAATCTCTGTGAATGTTATAGTGTGCGTTTGGTATACCAACCCATGTAGGAGGTATCAATTACACATTTTGTAATCACTTGTGTCAAATTTAATTTGGACTGTTATGTGAAAAGTTTTGCTAATGAAACCGCAGGGGCGTATATAGAGTTAGTATATCAGTGTATTCTAAGGAACATGTTTTCAGATGGTGATATGACATTAGAAAAGCTGGAAAATGTGTCGTTGACTTTTCTTTGATGGCTATGGTGGCATATTAATTTTGTATAACCCATGTAATCTCATGTGATCGGATTATGAAGAGAAAATTACGTATAGATTTTTAATAAATGCTGAGGTTAAAACCTATCTCCAAAGATGGTGTCCTTGTTGGACAGATTTTAGCAGTGTAGATCTTCCATTTGGCGAAAAAATTCAAAACTCACACAAACGAATGGTTGTTAGAAGCTAGGCGTAGGGTGCGGACGGAACTGTTACGGCAACAAACTTTTGATCACCCACAACTAAAAAATTATTTTTTGCTTTTTTGAAGCACTTAAACTTAATCGATGATCGATCTTTGTCTTAAAATATTGCTTTGGAATTATAAATTCAGTTCATCTAAAAAAAATAGGCCATTGATCTAGAATTACACTTGACAACCGCTGTTACTTTGGCCTAAGAAGGTAAGTCTTTGTCGAGAAACACCAACGGGACTCTACATAAGACCTTCATCATCCCAGTCCTGCTTTATGGCGCAGAATCATGGACGTTATCAAAGGATGAAGATCTCCTTGGGCGCTTCGATCGCAAAATTCTTCGAGTGATTTTCGGTCCCGTTTGCGTTGACGGGCTTTGGAGGAGGAGATTTAACAGCGAACTCTACGAGCTGTACAGCGACATCGACCTGGTCAAAAAAGTATGTAGATGTCGACTAAGATGGCTAGGACATGTAGAGCGAATGAACACCAACGCTCCGGCCCAAACAGTCTTCGATTCCAACCCGGAGGGACAACGCAGCAGAGGAAGACCTCGCCTTAGGTGGCGCGCACAAGTGGAAGGGGACCTCAACCAACTTGGAGTGCGCGTAACTGGAGGCGGTTAGCCAAAGATCGTGCTAACTGGAGAGGCGTGTTGGTTGAGGCCCAGGTCCACCCTGGACTGTAGCGCCACCTAAGTAAGTATTTTATAATTGATCTACAACTTTTCTAGAAAATGAATTATTTATTAATTTTTCCGAACGGACAACTTTTTCTGTTCAACTTCTCAACCAGTTTCACGAAGTATTCCACTGAATTCCTATGATATGCTATGGTTAAATGTGTCAGTTTTGTTCTGTTTCGTGTTTTTATGGATGGACTTTTCTGATGGCTATGACCGACGCCTAAGAAGCAGCAAGAAGCAGCAATTCCTATTTTATGATCTCCAGGATCTCGTTTTTATCGGAGGGTTAGGGTGAGATCCAAGTGCGAGTTCTTGGTCAGCTTGGGATCTCTTCCTTCGCAACAACCTCGAGCTTAGCGCCTGGCCAAAGCTCTCCCAATTTGTTTCTTGCACTTTTGTATAGGTCGTAAGACCTTTCCTCATCGCAGGTGATCAGCTTGACATGGCCTTGATGCAAGCCGCCATCGCAACATCGTAACGGATGAAAGTCTTGGTGGAAGCAACTTCCAATTATCTGATGCAATAGATCCGTCCACGTCACTTTTGTGGGGAAGTATAAACGGACATGAGGAATTTGATAGGTCTTTAAAAATAGCAAACAAAGTTTCTTTAGAAGATCGTTTTTATTCTGCAGCTAAAAATATATAGGACTTTTAAAAAAGGCAATAAAATGGAATAAATTGGAGGATTAATATGAGTCCTTAGGATAGGAATAAACAAAAAATAGTGACGTGATGTTACAACGGTATACACTCAGAAATTGATTCTTTTCTTCAGTGGAAAGCCCATTTGTTCCTTAGAATAGAGAATCTGTAAGAAAATGTGGAAGAAATGAGTTAAGTTTGGCCCCAGGATGTAATAGATACGAGTGAGATCTGGAATAGTTGCTTGTGTGGTAGGTACTTACAACTGAACAATAAAAATATTCAAACCTCGTACCAAGAACCGGCTTCATCAACCAGGAAAGATAGACGTAACGAAATATCGAAAAAATCCCTCAAAACAGCTATCAGAGTAGGGAGTCTCGGTATGCGAACGTCGAGCAAACAGAGCAAACAGACCATTTAGATCAGTGAGAGGCCACAAATTTGCAGACAGACATTTTTACATCACTTTTCAGTCATCATAATATACACGAAATTAGATTTGCAGGCCCATCGACCAATAAAAGACTATTGACTATTAACGCAATCAATGCAGGAAATATGAATAGGTAAAGGCTAAGATTGATAGGGCAGAATGCTTTCGGAAAACTGTACCGCATTCCAAATTCCGCCGTTGCTAACTATTTTAACTAAATCATTGATAGTTTTGCCAGATAGTGAACATGGGCAACTCATCGACAAATTTTGTTCAACAGTTTATTTTATTTCAGTTCAACAACTACAATGTTTAATCTTGTACACTAGTGCGCAGACTCACGTTATTCATGTTGATCAACTTAAAATTCAAAATTTTTCTTTTGAACGCATTGCGGACTTCGCGTATTTACACCTATGTATGTAGTTGATCAACAACTCAATTGTTAAATGACCCCGTACACTTAGTTGATCAACATGTCTGATTTTGGCAAACAAAAAGTTACTCGAACTCGCAGTTCACCAGCGTTTTCGTTGTGGTTGCTTAAAGAGTTGAAGGACGCTTTGATATCCTCGTACATACATTTGCATCATTTGTTGGACAACGCGTTGATAACACTGGGTAGCTGACAGCTACTCAGACCTTCCTGAAATATTTCGACCTCAATTTGGTAGGTATTGTCCTTTGGCTATCGAGCAATTGTTCTTGTGGCTGAAGCGTTAATAATAATTTCGAATTCATTTTTTAAAAACTTTACACGAATGAGTTTCGATGATTTTTATTTGCTTTTTGAACTTGTGTCACCGTAATAACCAAACAAGATACCCGGTTCCGAAAGGCATTTTTCCCTGGTTAGCGCCTTGCAGTCAGTCTTGGCTTTTTGGCTATACTTGAGTTGCAAATGAAAAACCGTACACAGTGCATGAACGGGTGTCATTTGATTGATTCCAATCAAAGCACAGGTACACAAATTTCCTCGTATACCGGTACGGTACCCAAAACAACTCTTGTCAAAATAATTAAAGAACTTGAGCAACGGGTTGAACAGAAAATGTACAGCAAATTATTGTAAAATCGTTTCTCAACGCGTTCCACAAGCATAATTAACGAGTAACGAGAGCTTGTACATTACCCGTACGCTAGTTGAGCAACGCGATGAGCAACAATCTCCAACCGAATCCAATGCGTTGGTTGCATAGAATTAAGAGCATGGTACATAACATTAGAGTTGAATGTGTTGAATTCGAAATAGATGCCTTCGGCGGCAATAAGTGGACGACTAGCATAAAAGATCAACTGACAAATCGCTCAGACGGAGGAACAATCGCTAGAGCTCTTACGCCAGTGGAACATGGAAATATAATTTAAGCCTTTAATTCATGTCAGTCCGAATTAAAAAAAAATTCCCCGAAAAGGATACCTATTTCACGGGATTTGGACAGAATCCCGAAAAATGTAATCCCGAAAGCCCAAAATCCCGAAAATCCAAAATCCCGAAAACCCACAATCCCGAAAAGCCACAATTCCGAAAGGCCAAAATCCCGAAAGTGAATCATTTGTTATAAAGGGTCCGCCAAATAACTTTTTTTTTTGAAAATGCTATAAAAAGAACTACTGAATATTTTCTCAAATTTCTTTTTTTATTTGAAAGTACAATCCTTCCTGGCTGCCTCGGCTGGCCATGCAGTAGCCTACACGATCGGTCCAATTTTTAAGCACATTATCGATTGTGTGCAGCTGTATTTCACCAATGGCTTCACGAATTGTCAATTGTCTCTGACATGTCGCCGTAACACTTATCTTTTACGGCACCCCACAAATAATAGTCCAACGGTGTCAAATCGCAGCTCCGCGGTGGCCAAACGACATCAGCTCTGCGGCTGATAATGCGATCTTCAAAAACAGGGCGCAAAACATCGAGTGTAGCTTCGGCTGTGTGGCACGTAGCGCCGTCCTGTTGAAACCAAATATTGCCAATATCCTCCTCTTCATTTTTTGTGAACAAAAAATCGTTCAACATGGCCCGATAACGATCGCCATTGACTGTAGCGGCCACTCCTTGCTCATTTTCGAAGAAAAATGGCCCAATTATGCCTCTGGACCAAAATCCGCACCAAACAGTGACTCGTTTTGGGTATATCGGCTGTTTTTGGCTTTTCACGCTTTGGTTTATCGATGAGGATGCCAGTTTCTTTCACTTTTTTCACAAGATAACGAACATACGCAGCTGACGGTGCTTCTCTTCTTCCAAAATCCGTACGCAATTTTCGCACACATTTTGCAACATTACCATGATTTTCAAAGTAATGTCGCAATATTTCCCAGCGTTGTTCAAGCGTATACACAACCATATTCGTTCAGCGGAAGGATAAAACTAATTATCTGTCAAATCAGACATGAGCTAAGTGTTACCATTCGCGAAATAAGCACTAGTTGAAAAAAAAAAAACGTTAGATGGCGGACCGTTTATATATCGCTTTCGAGTACGATAACGCCTCGTTTCAATCAATGCTCTGTGGGGAATTTTTTTTATATTGTGCGAGTTGTTCTTAAATATTGTGGTTATGCGTGACCGTGATTTTCACAATGTTTCTCCCAGTAAAATGTTTTTGTTGACATGGTAACTATAGCCGTCAATAAGCAGTTTTTGCGCAAATTTTTCATTTTATATAATTTTTCTGGATTTTGGCTTTTCGAGATTATGGGTTTTTGGTTTTTAGGTTTTCGGGATTTTGGATTTTCGGGATTTTGGATCTTCGGTATTTTGTTTTTCGGTATCGTGTCCCCAATCCCTATTTCACAATAAATATATTGTGCTAGACCTGTCGGGCTTATGATTAAATGTCATTTTTTTTATGTCATCTAACGCGGTCATTTAAAAAAAAATTTGGTATGTAATAATTTTTTATAGATACCTGGCCTAAAAGACACGTGTCAATTGCGCCCCAATTTATAGACATGTTTGTGTAAATTTTTTTTTTCATAAGTCCTAGCAGCAATATTAACTTTAATTTAAAGGATGTCCAATGTTTTATCATCGAAATTTTATCATTTAAATTAAAGCACATCACAAAATTCCACTTTGATATTTTTCTTTTGTCGACACGTGCTCCTTAACACAACTTACATTGAATTACATAAAACCACTTAATTTCCATCCTTATCGTCGACTCACAAGAATCCGCTTAAGGATTTCCAAAATGTCTTGTACTACCACATTCATCGTGTTTCTAGTTTAACGTAGAAAACACAAAAAGAAAAAAAAGAAGAAAAAAACAAAATCTCCCTTGAATAGTAGGATTTACTTAAGTATGTAGGTAGGTACTTCCGCATTAATCATTTCAGATCCTTTTCGCTTCGTTAACAAATCCACTAAAAGCGGTTTACTATGTAGTGACGTAAATAATTTATACAAATGCTTTCCTAGTCGGGAAACATCTGTATAGGTGAGAATAGCAAATAAAAAGCGTCCGCTCCTCACGAAAAAAGGATATTATAATTCCATGTGACTAGAAAAAAAATCGACTTAGCATCCTTAATCCCAATGGCAATTTTATGAGTCGCTTAATTCAGCTTGCCGAGATAGTAGGTAGGTATACATGCCTTAAGGAACTTTCTTCCTGTTTCACCTTTTCGAACACCTAATAACAATACATCAGGCAACGTTCACAAGGCATTTGTCTTCAACTTATAGTCCTATGATTTGTTGTCAATATAGCGTCACATTTTCACAGAAATTTGCCAACAATAGGACAAAGCAAAGTACAACACGAAAAGATACCCGCTGGTCATGGAATAGTATGTCATTATATGTTGTGTGTGTATGTGACTACTATATATCACATATCAATGGGAATTAGTCAATTGAAAAGTTAGAAATCAATGATAGAGTCTGTCAGCAGCTGTGTCTGACTTTTTGTATAATTCTAGTTGATTTCAAAAATTAGTCAATATAGAGCAACAAATTTTGCGGGGAAATGTTGTACTCCAATGTCGATGCGTCTTTGACTCTTTGTGCTTGAAAAAGAAGCCCTCCTGCTACAATCCATATGCTACTCGCTTGTAATTAATTATTTACTCGGTAAATTAATGCTTTATTTAGGTATATACCCGCAGTTAAGTACTAATGTGTTGAAGCAGCAGAAAATATCCTTAATGACGCCATCTTTTGCATCATTTGGTGCTTTTGACAATCTTAATGTTCCAAAGGGATGATGTTGAATGTAATTTGTGCAAAAAATCATTTAACACATGCACATGTGGGGTGGCTACCGGTAGTGCTGAGTGGTGTTCAGGAAATAACATGTGGTAATGGCTTCCATACGATAATTTACGACTATTATCGGGAACATGGTCATATATATATCTTTAAGGATTATTTGCAGTTGTCATGGGGGTTTGCATGACAGAAGATGGGATATGCATGGGGTTACTACATATTTTGGTATGAAAATCTTAAATTATGGGTTTCTCTATATCTAAATCTAGAACGATGTGACCTATTTCTTGGATTGGGTTGGGATAAGCAGATGGAAATGCCTAACGGCCGGTGATAAGTTGGTAGGAGGAAATAAAAATCTTTTTAATATTCTTTTCGAATCTTAAATGGATGACCTTACAAAAAATACATATTTTTAACGCTTTTCAGTTTATCGGTTGTATATAAAAGATTGAAACGTTTATTAATCTCCTAAACTTTTACACTAGAACCATTGAAAGAAGGTTGTATCTTTATGTGGGACGTTTAAAAACGTTGTAGCCCAAAGGATTTTGATATGTTAAGAGACTCAGAAAATACACCCTCCTGACGTATATGTAGGCTTATAGGTATAAATATAGATTTATTTATAGCTATGGAATTTGATTACTATAGTTTTATCATTAGATTTTCTTTATCTATTGATAAATACATATCAGTGAACTAAACACATAAGCCTACATTAATCTTGATTATACCTAGTGAGCCCCCTCATGTAGCTGACCTCCCCGTGGTGGGGGGCGGGCAACATGTCTAGGTTCACCTAGACATGGCTAACGAAGCACACACCCAATGATGACAAAGCGACGAAAGCGAGCCTCGGATATTGCCAAGCCTGTCAAAATAGGGCGCCCTTTGGAGCCAGGCCTGGAGGGTGGCAGTTTGCGTGCGTCTGGTGGTCGGCTTGTCACGCTCGGCAGTCGGCCGGGTTTAACCCGAAACGGCTACGAGCTTCCTATCAATGGTCTCGCAAACCATTATGGGGGTCAGAGGGTGGATGCGCTATGCACCAATAGGGGCATAAGTGGACTTTCGACAACTCGACAATGGCATCGACTTAGGATAGGCACGTGGAACATCTCTTCGCTCACGGGAAAAGACCTGGAGCTTGTTGGGGAGGCTGTTAAATATCGACTAGATATAGTTGGTGTTTCCTCAACAAAGCAAAGGGGTTCTGGAACTGTGGACCTTGCGGATGGGTGGAAACTCTTCATGTCGGGAGTAGCACCTTCAATGTCTGCTCAGGCGGGAGTGGGGATACTCACAAGTCCCAGGCTGTCAGGCAGAGTATTGGAGTGGATTCCGTTAGGAGGGAGAGTTGCGATCTTAAAGCTTAAGCTTGAAAGATCAACTCTGGCTTTAGTGCAGGTGTATGCACCGAATCTGGAGTCAGGGTACGCAGCTTTCTTAGATGAAGTTGATGCAGCCCTTGAAAAGGTTGCAGATATGGATTCTTATATCCTGATGGGTGATTTCAATGCTCACGTGGGTGCGGATTTCTCGACATGGGGCAGCGCGATTGGGAAACACGGTGACCCCGATCAGAACGCGAACGGAGAGAAGTTGTTGGACTTTTGTTGTTCAAATGGATTGTCCATTATGAACACTTTCTTTCCACACAAAGATATCCATAAATACACATGGTACCGTCGAAGTCTTCAGCAGAAATCGCTGATAGATTTCTTTGTGGTACCATCGTGTATTAAAAGGATGGTTTGTGATGTTCTTGTGTTGAGAGGGGCTGAACTGTCAACTGATCACCACCTGGTGTTGTGCAAATTGTATCTCAACGATCAAATACCTATCCTGCCAAAGCGTAAACCAAGAATGGTTACGCGCATACGGTGGGAGGGGCTACAGAACGATGAGATACGGGAGGAATTTGCACGGCAGGTATCTGAAAGGTTTGAACAAATTCCAAATGTTCCATTGAATGTAGAGGAAGAATGGCAGTTGTTTTCAACAGCAGTTATTGCCTCTGCAGGACATGTTTGCGGAGTGAAGCGGCTCGGTGTGGCGGCTGGTGGTGAGAAAAGAACTGCGTGGTTTAAAACGCCCGGAGTTCAAGAAGCTATCAGAGAGAAGAAGAAGGCTTTCAAGGTGTGGATTCACTTGGGGGACTCTCCTTCTCGAAACCGGTACATTGAGGCGCGAAGAACTTGCAAATTGGCTGTTAAAGCAGCCAAAGAACAGTCTTGGAAGGAGTTCGGCGAAAAATTGGACCGTGATCACAGATCTGCAAGCAAGGTGTTCTGGCAGACCATCCGCCGTCTTAGAGGAAGGAAGTGGAACATTATCGAAGGAATAAAATCCAAAGATGGTACACTTCTTTCTAATGAGGAGGACATCTTGCGCAGATGGAGCGAGCACTTTTCCGAATTGCTCAATCCAATCCAGGGCATTGAGGATGACACATCCATCGCCTTAAGCAGGGCGGAAAATAGTCCTACGGTAGAGGAAGTCACTTTTGCGATCAAATCGCTAAAAGCTGGCAAATCTGCCGGAGTGGATGAAATCCGGCCAGAAATGCTAAAGGCCTTAGGTGAAGAGGGAGTCAAATGGCTCTCTCGTGTCATTAAAGTGGCCTGGGAATGCGGCGAAACACCCAGCGATTGGCAGATTGGGGTGATTGTGCCCCTTTTCAAGAAAGGGGATAAAAGGGATTGCTCCAATTACAGGGGTATATCACTTTTAAGTCTCCCCGGAAAAGTTTTTGCCAAGGTGCTGGAAACGCGTTGCAGAGCTGTGGTCGAGGCACGATTAGGAGATGAGCAGTGCGGCTTTCGTCCCGGCAGAAGCACAACCGACCAGTTATTCACTCTCAGAATGGTACTTGAGAAGGCTTGGGAGTATGCTACACCTGTTTACGCTTGCTTCGTAGATTTGGAGAAAGCATATGACCGAGTCCCTCGAGGGAAACTCTGGAGTGTATTACAGGAGTATGGAATTGATGGTTCTCTCTTGAGAGCCATTCAATCTCTTTACACAAACTGTAAAAGCTGTGTTCGGGTAAACGGCGTTAAATCAATACCTTTCACCGTGGGCGTTGGACTTCGTCAGGGGTGCGTCTTGTCTCCTCTCCTTTTCATTACTTATATGGACTGGATGTTACAGCGCAGTCTTGGCGAGGAACGTTTCGAATTGGGAGATCTGAGGATAAGTCATTTGCTCTTCGCTGATGACTTGGTAATCCTTGGGTCCTCTCAGACTGAACTTCAGCGCGCACTCGATCGGTTTGTAGCCGTTTGTGTTGAAGCTGAGATGAAGGTAAACGTGAACAAATCTGAAGTGATGGTCGTCTCCAGAACGCTGTTCAATGCACTCTGCATGTTAGTGGAGTCCCATTGAAACAGGTGCAGAAGTTTAAGTATCTCGGGGTCTTATTCACGAGTGATGGAAGGAGCAGTGCCAAGTTTTCCTGTAGGATTGGTCAGGCTGGGTCAATTTTGAGACAGCTTGGTCATTCTGTTATTAGGAAGACTGAACTTGGTGTCAAAGCTAAGTTGTCAGTCTTTAATTCGGTGTTTGTTCCAACTCTCACCTATGGTCATGAGGTTTGGGTAATGACCGAAAGAATAAGATCGCGGATACAAGCTGCCGAAATGAGATTTCTCCGTAGTATTGCTGGTGTGACCCGTAGAGATCGCATCAGAAATACCAGAATACGTGAGGAACTCAATGTCGAGCAGCTACTTCTCCGGACGGAGCGATCCATGCTTCGGTGGTTTGGTCATGTTAAACGCATGTCCCCGACCAGGATTCCACGACGTGCTATGGAATCCGTACCATCGGGTAGGCGTCCTCTAGGTAGACCAAGGATGAGATGGTTAGATCAAGTCCATAATCTCTCCTATACCCGTATGGGGATTGCCCTTGATGATTTAGAGTCGATGGCGGAGGATCGAGAGCTATGGAGGGTCCACTTGAGCAACCTACTCCCGCGACCCACTTAATGGACAAGCGGACCATTGAAAATGAATGAATGAATGTATACCTAGTGAAAAGGTATTGGATAAATTTCAACATAGTTCTCTTTGTTAATGTCCCACAAAATGTTATTACATTTATATTTTATACAAAAGTCCTTAATTTAATTCTCTTCAGGACATAAATCAATTTCTCTCCAATACTTGAGTGCTTGCGTTTTTTTTTTGTGTATTTCTGACGTCGCAATGTTAATCGAAGCAACAAAAAGAAACCCAACTTCCATCCATTGAACTATACGTTCCTCTCGTTCCCCGATAACACACACACATCACGTATTCGACCACTACGTTGCCGATCAATCAATCAGCCATTTCATTTACCCTGCTGAATCCCATAGGGAGGTGAATATTGGCAGTAACACGGCAGGAAATTTATTAACAAACCAAAACACTCAGACTCAACAGCTATACACACTTAGGTACGCAATATGCCCACACTCTGCACCACCCTGTTCAGAGGTATAGGATATCCCTAACAAAGTAGCAAAAGTCGGTCAACAAGGGAGACGAAGCGAAGGGGGGAAAAAAATTCAATTGAATTTCATCAATTAAATTTACTACACGAGAAAAGCGCGCGTTTTATTAAATTACCCAGGATAACATTTGGGCCAACATGCGAGGGTAAGCCTCAACCTTCTGCTGGTGCTGGATGCTGGACTGGAACTGGACCGCTACTGCGCTGACGTTCAACTTAAACGATATCATTAAAGTTTACCGACGTTATAAAAATCAACAGCAATCGTCCTGCGAATAGGATGATAATAAATGGAACAATAATGCTGATGGATGCGGCCGAAAGTAAACGTCAATAAAAACAACATCCTGTCGATTTGGATAAAGTAATTATCTTTGTAAATGTTATCCTTGAGAAAAGTGGACATAAACTCACCTCGTGTGGGTATAAATAAATCATTGCTAAAGTAATCGAAATTAAATTCAATTGTACGAAAGGCATTGTTTGAAGGAAAGTTCGTGGATGTGGGTATAAAGAATCAATTTAATTTTTTTTTGCTATGCCAATATTGGATTAAAATTTCCCAAACGCAGGGATAAGCCAAAAGTGATCAATAAAATAATTGAAAAAGGATTAAGGCGATAAAATTAATATTATAAGCTTATTTGGCGTTGACTTAAATGGCTTAACTTTATGGGGGTTTAAAATTTTAAAATATACTTGGAGGGGACTTAAGTTACTATATTATGTCGTCAGCATTCTGACAGCGGTTGCATTATGGGATGTAGTTTGTGGAGGGAAGTTCTATTTTCACTCGAAATCGAATTTATTTGAACTATTAATTTATTGAAACTATGGTTTGCTGGAGGTGAAAGGTTTTAAAACTTTTTCGGCAATTTTAAGTGTGCAAATGGTATCAATCACTATCGTCCTCTGACCTCTATATATGGCTTATTAGAAGCTGTAGACAGGTTCGCTCTTCAATATGTTTTCATTCATCATTCGGAAAACACAGACCATCACAGATCTGCGCCATCTCTCGCAAAGGTTTGACAAACATCCAAGAGTATAAATGTCCTGAAAAGTTTCTCAGACATTAGTTCAAGGTATTTTCAAGCCTCCTTCACTAATTAGGCTCCCTCCCCGGAAATCTGCGTATCCCACAGGTTAGTCGTTAAAATAGCCTCTGTCTTGGAATTGGCTAGATTTAGGCCGGTAAACTCTAGCCAATCTGCTTATATTCTAAACAAGCATTTATCCGCATAGCTTCGCAGTCAGAAATGAAAAAAATGTTCTCCATTCAAACTGAGTGCCTCTTTTCCCGTCGCTAATAACTCAGGCTCCAAGCTAAATGCCCAAAATGGGAGAAATTGGTTTCTCTATTTTTTTTTATAGAGAGTACAAAAGCCAAATTTCAAGTCGATAGAATGAAAAATAAAAATGTTCCCATACAAGCTTTGACCCCGCTTTTCCACCTTTTGAAGTTAGACTATCCCCAAAATTTGTTCAAAGTGCTCACTTTGTCCATAAAATGAAATTTGCTGGGCCTTGATCACCAATCGCCAATCAGGACTGCTTCTCTATCCAGAAAAATTTAAAAAGTCAACCTCGGTGTTGCCATCTCAGAGATATTGCCAGACAACCAATGACACTTTTTGCAAAATTTGAAATATTTGAAAAATGCAGATGTTTGTCTTGACACCACTGCCACAGTTTTGAAGCCACAGGAATCAATTACCGCTCGACGTAAGCGTCAATGTCTCCTCTATCCAGCAAAATTTAAAAAGTCAACCTCGGTGTTGCCATCTCAGAGATATTGCCAGACAACCAATGACACTTTTTGCAAAATTTGAAATTTTTGAAAAATGCAGATGTTTGACTTGGCACCATTGCCACAGTTTTGAAGCTACAGGAACCATTTACCGCTCGACGTAAGCATCAATGTCTCCTCTATCCAGCAAAATTTAAAAAGTCAACCTCGGTGTTGCCATCTCAGAGATATTGCCAGACAACCAATGACACTTTTTGCAAAATTTGAAATATTTGAAAAATGCAGATGTTTGTCTTGACACCACTGCCACAGTTTTGAAGCCACAGGAATCAATTACCGCTCGACGTAAGCGTCAATGTCTCCTCTATCCAGAAAAATTTAAAAAGTCAACCTAGGTGTTGCCATCACAGAGATATTGCCAGACAACCAATGACACTTTTTGCAAAATTTTAAATTTTTGATAAATGTAGATTTTTGACTTGGCACCATTGCCACCGTTTTGAAGCTACAGGCACCATTTACAATGATATCTAACTTGAAATATATGATTTTGAAAAACCTCTCGATTAAGCTTGAATCCTGGCTCTGCCCCAATGACGAGTGCGATTCTACTTCCTAGGGAAAGAAAACGGCCAAATGCCTTTCGTGGTTCTGACGGACCGAACGGTTGAGCTGTGTTTGTGTTATTTTGGTGATGAACGTAGCTACGGGCGGACAGCCACCTCATTGAACCACAGTTCTACAAGTTTTTTTTGACACTTGTTGTGTTCTTTTACAGCGACAATTGCCGAAGTGTCACGAACTTGTTGAAATTCACTTGTCGCTTTGTGTTACAGGCCCCAGTTCGTTCTTCAGGTTCGACTGAGGCATGCACAGTAAGCAGGCATAGACTAATTGTGGATCCTTTCTGTTGCACAACGACGATCCATTCCAATGGACACAAAATGGCGCAACGACATATGCTGTTCTAAAAGACAGTAAGGGTGCCGTAAGTGTGGTTAATTAGGCAAATTGTCCTTGGTCAACTTGACTTCGCTTCGCAGAGTGGGGCCAATGAGGGCATAAGCATAGGATAAGCTGGCCAATGAAGAGATCGAGACTGTACATACATACTTCCTTTTTTTTGTGGCGTCACAGTCTGAGATGAACCTGGGCCTGAACCAATACACCGCTACACTAAGCTCCATCTTCGGCAATCTGCCTCGAGCTGGGCACTCCACGTCCCCTTCCATTTGTGCGCTGCTAATTTAGCCACAAACATTTTTAATACGAAGTTAATTTCTGTGCAAGCAGGGGTCAGATATTATGTAAAACGAAAACGATCGAACGTTATCGTTTCGACAATATCTGTCTCTGTCTATTGCCACAGATATGATGGAGACAGGTTTAGTGAAAACGAAAGCGTTTTTAGTTTCGTATTTTACAAAATCCCACCCCAGGTCTTATCTGGGGTGTACATTACACAACGTTACAAATCGACAAGTCTTACAAGTGCCTATTGAGCTTGCCCACACGTGATCATAAGATCAGCACTGAACTTGTTACTTTGAGTTACAGAAATATGTAACAGTCGTAGGAATTCACTTGTTCTACAAGTATTTGTCGGGTTGCGTTATAGGCCCCTGGTCTACAGAAGGTTGATACGTTACCATACCATACTAGCAACGTATATCCTCTTCATAGATGAGTATCTATGGGAATAGGGTATCTGCAGACCGGCTCAACATGAATTTTATTCCTCCCTTCACATGGACCCCTGCTAACTTTCGTTATAACGCCTGCCTATTTATTTGTACCTAGTTAACTATGCATAGGTATCCAAGTCTACAAACAAAACTAATTTTTGAGTCAGGTGCAGGTCCCTTTATTTAAAAATTCCCTATATATGCCAACGTTCTAAGTTCACCCTCATGCCATGTTGCATGTCAAATTTACATTCCTTATTCAAATTTTAATCAAATCTAATACATTACCAATAATAACCCTTCTGTATCACCCAACTGGCACACATATAGTAATATTTTTCTCTTTTCTCTTTTCAGGTAAGTCATCAAGAGTCAACAACACTCCTAAGCCTTTTGTCTGATTTGCTCTCAACTTGAAACCAGAGGAGGGTCGCTTTAATTACACTCTCGGTATTTATGACATTTATCAATATTTATGTTTAATCAAGGCGATGACTTTAATCAACATCACAATCACCATCTGCACAAATTGTCATCATGATTATCGTCACTTGTCCTGAACAAGCAACCGCCCGCCCCCCGCCTGGAGAGCAACATAATATAGGTATTGCTCTATATAAAGGTAGAGAAAGGTCATCACATCTACTACGTATAATGCACTCAGTCTAATATGAGAGGTTGTTTAGTTATCCTCTCCAAGGGTTCATCAAATATTTACCTAAACTCAAACAAATCAACAACCCAGATATACATTAGCATTGCAAAAGCCAAGCACATTTCTGTCTGTATGCGTGTCATGTTCGGCCCAGCCACTCGGCTATATCATATGAATTAATTATGAAATAGAACATGCATCTCATACCGACATTCAATCCGTTGATCCGTAGACAAGGAGTGTGCAGGATTTATAAATACTTGCGCATCAATCCGCTCGCTTAATTTCACCATTTTGCACAATGGGATAGAGGGTTAAGTTTTGGGACACTTTCGGTTGAGTAAATATCCAATGAAGCCATTGTGCTCAGGGATGGATATTTGTTAATTATTTGCGCAAATATAATATAGTGGTGGGCGTGGGGGTGGCGATGTTGACGGCCAGTGCAGTGGGTAGAAGTATAAACATGTTGGGATAATTTACATTAAACATGGACATTGCGCGCGTGTAGGGACAATAGTTTAGGGCGAGCCACTGGTCAAAAGCATGACAGGTTCTGACACATGTACGACGTCATTAGTAATTAGTCAACTTGTTCAATTAGCATGTGCACATGGGAATTGAATGGCTCTATTTGGGCTGTACGGACTGGAGGCTTTATACGACGGAAAGGTGTTACGTTTTATGGAGAGTCCTTCCATTTAAGTCGTATGTGAGGTTAGAATAACTCGCCAAATGTCAAAGTTTGTCGATTGTTACATTCATTGCAAACTGACTTGGTTTTTGTTCATTTAACATATAAAGGGTGTCCCATAATTCAGGCAAAATGTAATTTTGATAGAAAATACAGATTTTTAATTAGTTGGCTTAAATTTTTTAGTTATTCATATCATACAGTATTCAGATTGGGGTTATGTATGGAATAGAATATCGGATAAATGGACTTCGCATAAATATGGCTGAATTTCATTAATACACCTTTCAATTTCTTCTTTCAAGGCGTTGGTGGTCGTGGGCTTGTTTGCATAGACCTTTGACTTCAAAAAACCCCGAAGAAAAAAATCCAATGGCGTTAAATCGTAAGATCTACATGGCCAATTCTGATTGCAAAAAACGGCCGATTACACGGTTAGGAAATGACTCATGCATTATTTGACTTGTTTCTCTGGGTGTATGGCATGTGGCATCGTTGGTCACATCCATTTCTTGTAATTTAGGCACTAAAAACTGCGGGCTATAACGTCATTAATATTGTTACTGCCTGGCCAGCCGCATTTTCGAAGTAGAATGGTCCGATAATGCCTGCAGCCCAAAATCCGCACCAAACAGTCACGCGTTGTACATGCATTTGTTTCTCATCAACTACTCGTGGGTTTTCTGAATCCCAAATAAGACAATTTTAACGATTAACGAAGCCATCAAGATGAAAATGATATTCATCACTAAAGATGATTTTTTGGAAAATTGTCGACTGTAGCTGACAAACCTTCATTATTTTTAAAATATTGCTCAACATATAGGTATTGATGACGGGCTATAGGTCATAGTTTAAAATACTCTTGTTTTGTATTTTAAATTTCTTTGTTAGTTTGTCCGATATCTCGACTTTCTTCGAAAGCCATCTTCTGGGACTGTCAAGAAAAATGTTTGACAATAAAATTAACAATCAACATATATGCACATTAATAAACTTACACAATTTTTTTATAGAACATAAATTAATACATTGCACAATATCTTATGGTTAATACACAACATGAATTATGACGTATGAGTCATCTTCTTCTTGTGTTGTTTGTTTATCAGGCGTCTGTAGATGTGTGCGCATTTTTCGGTGTCCATTGCTCAACAATAAAAATGCGTTGTTCTTTCGTATAGCGCTCCATTTTCACTAGCTCCGAACTGTCAGCTGTCAAATTGTTGTCTTTTTTTCCGTTGGCATCACTGTACTATTAAATGGCGGAAAATTCAAATTTTGCGTGCATTTTGGGACATCCTTTAGAAATTGTTTGCTTCCAACATTCGTAGTTATTTTGCTGGTATACCAAACTCTTGACCCATCACATCATGTCTCTTCCAGAAAATTCTTATATATGTATCTTCCCCAAACCATCTTAAGGAGGTCACCGAAATCTTTATGTTCATTTTGAAAATGTAGGTAGGTACATAAATTTGATATAGAAATGTTTTATTTTTACATTAAAGGGGGTTTTCCACTCGAATTAAGCTCAATTGCAATAGCCTTCAAAGTGATGGTCAGCTGCTACGTTCGCTGTCTTCCGCCGGAATTTAAACATACTCATAAGAGTTTGGTTGTCACTTGTCACTATACTACAGTAGGGCCATCGCCTTATTATTACAGTAAGTTTTTTAGTCGGTTAATGTGTTCCTTTCAATGTACCTATACCGCACTCTCAGAGGATGGATACAAATACAAAATCGTGGCCAAACTTATGCTACGTGTAACTTTTATTGAAGGGCAAATATCTTGCAGGCAAGATTTTGTTGTTCAAAGCACCAATCTACTTACTCCTACAAATGTATACAAAGGGTGCCTTAAATTTATCACTTCCTGTGGAGACTGTTAAATTTCCTATCGAATTTTTGGAAAATGTTCTCATCCCTAAAATTTCGACAAAAGTAAACATATTTAAACTTACTTACGTTTTCCTTAAATAATCCACCGTATCGGGGGGATTTTCTGAGAACCATTTGATTATATACATTTTGCTCAAGAGGGCTTAAGTCTTAACGAAACAAAATACGTAAGCACAATGCTATCGAAATATCACCTTCTGGAAGATTTTCAGAGAAACGGCTTATCGACAATTACAAGTTTGGAAAACATAAAAGTAAGCAAATAATGCCCCATGCCCGCATATTGAAAATAATTTTCATTCGTTTACACAATATACAGTTCAAATATCATCAAGAAGGATGTCTATCGGCGAAGATTTTCAGATGTATCGGATAAGACTTTTCTGGCACAAAAAATTTACTTCGACCAGTAGGTATTCTGAATTTCGTCTGCTAAATTGATTTAATCAACTCAAGGCTGGCTAGTTACCCGTGGGAAAGTGGGGCTTCGTTTGAAAGAGATATCCCTATATGTATCTTACCTAAAATGTCATGAAAGTGACTGAAGAAGGTAAATTTTATGAATTTAGCACCTCCTGGTGGCGGTTTGTCTTCGGGTAAGGAGAGAGGGTAAATGTAGCAGACTGCCCCCTGCTTATTGTCTCTGACAGTCCATCACTCAGGAGGGAGACTGATGCGTAGCAGAGTATGGGTAACTGAATTAATCTGCTTTGCTGCTTGACCAAAAAGTTAATGAACGGATTGTCAACTGGAAAAGGATGGTGGGTAACCGTAGCAGTCTGCCCCCGCCTCCTCATTTATTTCCTTTGAGACGGAGACTGGTGCTGAGAAAAATAGCTTGCTTGAAGCACTCCATCCTATTGCTTTGAACCGTTGTTGGTAGGTACTAGGTACTCTCGCGGTTTCAATTCGGTTAAAAATACTAAAGGGTGACAGAAACAGTCTAACGGGATGTCCAAAGTGTTAAGATGAAGTTAACTGACGACGTAATTCTTAAGCCTAATACGAATATCAAAAAAGTAACAGGACCCATGATCAGCTGTAGTGTCTTTTGACACTACGCTCGTTATTTTGGCGATTACTTTCCCTTGCACAACATCATTTCAAATCGAAGCATTGCACTGTCCCAGAATCTGTACTGAGTCAAGCCAAGATTCACGTTTAGAATTACTCCCTTAAGTAAGACGTCTTCCCTTAAGTAAGACGTCCCGGGTCGAGACAAAAGAGCTATATCAGTGGCACAGTCTTATTAATATCTTTTGCTTGTGTTTAAGCTACGATTAAACATATGTCAATTCTTGACAAGCTAACGTCACACATATTTGTCGATATACGCTTCATTCGTGAGCATGTCAACGCCCATAGATATTCGATCACAAATTCGCGTGTTATAGTGTCTCAAAATCCGTGACATGCTCGCGTTGTCATGCTAAATATTACAGAGGTGAGTGACCGGCGCATGACAGGCGATTATAGAGCGGATCACGGTGGCATGTTCTACATACGATTGTATACCATAAAGGTACCTACTACCGATGACGTGTATCACATTTGAACGGAAGAGGTGTCCTTATCCTTAACACTCTATCACAGTAGAATGATATTGAGAATGGTAAGATTTTATGACCCTTAACTTACGGTCATTTTCTGTTTATAATTGTGCGCAGAATTTTTTATTATACTAGTGTTTCCGCTATGAAATTTAACTTTAAAAATAAATAAATAAATAGGTGGCGCAACAGGCGGGTGACACCCAAGGCCTAGCTTCTCGCAACCATTCGTTTTGTGTGAGTTTCTATTTTTGGGACGAATGGAAGGGACCTACAATTTTATGCCGAGTCCGAACGGCTGAATTGAGAAGCTTATTCATGACAGTCATACTCTCGGATGTTTGCCAGACGTTCGCGTGAGGTGGTGCAGTAGAAAAAAACTTTAAGATGTAATTTGTGTTTTTCCGGGGATCGAACCTGGGATCCCTCGCACAGTAGTCCAACACACTAACCACTGCGCTACTGCGCCCACAAATTTAACTTTAGTCGCAAATAATAAGGGAAGTGTCTTGCAAGATTTCCACCGAGCCTCGAAAACTGGTCCACTCCGTCCTGCTGTAAAAAGGCGGTTATTCGCATGAACGACAATAATAGCAGTGAAAAATCGTGTCAATTGCGACTTGTTTGAAATTGTATAGAAAGTCGTACATTGTCACACGGTGGACGTTGTAAATCCATGACTGCTGTAAAAAGGTTGGTCATTCAGTCACTGCAACCCAAACAACATTGATAAGGCGATCACACAAACCGCCATTCAAATAAGTCATTTGCTGCTGGCATTCAAGTTGCGTCAAACATGTCACTGGCTGCCATTCAATTGACCTCTCTTTTTCTTTGAGAGTATACTGCGCTTTTGCTGTCAAATAAAAAAATAAATAGTGGACGCAACAGGTGTGTAGGCAACACCCTAGTCCTAGCTTCTCACAACCTTTCTTTTGTGCGAGCATTTATTTTTGAGACCAATGGAAGGACCTAACATTTTATGCCGAGTCCGAACTGAATTGATAAGCTTGTTCGGAGAAGGTGGCGCAGTGAAAAGAAAACCTTAAGATGTAGGTACATAATTTGTGTTTTTTCGGATATCGAATCTGGGACACTGAGCCACAGCCACTGCACTTTTGTTGTCACTACACTAAAAAGAGACCAAACAAAGAGTATACAACCAGCTACCCCTATTTAAGCATTGCCATTTCCCTTATCTGTTTTTCTCTGTATGCTTTCCCAACTGCCGAACGCATCTTCTTCAAACCCATAGTATGTATTCCCATTGTCTTTCATTCATCTATGACAGTCGTAGCATGTTTTAGAAACTTCCATTTTAAATCGCTTGCGGGATACCGCCGAGCATTACACATCTCATGTATATGTAGGTATCCTTTGGTGTTGCTACCAAGTTTGCTTACCTTTTTGGGCACTTTTATTCTTTATGTACAAATGCCATTTTATCATCGACACTTTTTTTGGGCTTACATCTCTTCATCATCCTCCTCAGTCCTGAAATGTTGTATGTTCCCATTTTACACTTTTGTACAGAATCAAATTGCGAAAAGTCGCTAGGAAGCAATTTCATTGATGGTACAGTGGCAATATTATTATAGCCCTCCTAAGTCGAAATGCGCGTCGAAGAGGAAAAGTTTATCTTTAAACTTTTCATTCCATCTCAGAACTTGACAGGAGGTTAGGTTGGTAAAAGTTCGAATCTATTTTTAAAATGAGTTTTATTTGATTTTAAGGTATACATACGATATGTCCTCGTTTGCGATATGGCCACATATATTATGCATCAGCCTGAGAGGGACTTTTATTCAGTTGAAATCGATTGGAAGAAGTGCATTTTACAATTTCATCCTAACGGCGATGTGGTGTGAGTGTGACATTGATGTTGTAAATATATTAATGAAAGTTCTATTGGCTGATTTGATGGTGAAACGAAGCTAAGACAAGTGTCTGAATATGTCACACAGGCCATTAGATGGGCTCACTATATGGGAATATTTTTGTTAAAACAAATATATTTGAAGCCCGAATTTACAACGGAGTGGGTAAGTCAGATTTTAGTTAAGCTCTGCTTGAGACACTGTATAGCGATCTTAGAACAAGCATTCGTATTGGCAAGCTCTTTGACACAGGGGTTCCGTTTTCTTAGTCGCTTTGAAACTTTAGGTTAAGATTTAAAGTTCATTCATTCAAATTCCTCAAAATTGCCAGTCTTAAAAATCCGTCGCAACATAATTTTTTTAAATCAGTCCAACATTAACTCCTTTTTCCTGCTGATTGTCCATCACTTGAGGCTGTTTAGTAAAACTGGTAGAATAAGAGTTTTGCAGAGCGTGACCTTCGTCTTTTTATAGTCAGAAGCTTTGTACTCGTTTCTATTTTTTTAAGTCGAAGAGGCTTTCTATAGTATTTCTACTTCAATTCCTTAAATATACTAAAATTTGTTGCTATCGCTATCACCGATTATTGTCTTGTTATAGCCTTAGGAGAGATTTTAGTTCATTTGTCCGATTTCATCTATAAAAGCCTCTATTATGATACGCGTTCGCATACCGCACTAGCTGAACGGATCTGTAGAATTATAGCGCCTTCGTGGCGACACCAAAGCCGTTCGCATTTTTTTTCTTAAGAACACGATTGGAGAAGTCACCTAATATTGCGTCTACTTGCCGCCAACCGGTGTTGTACAGGGTGAGCCATCAAGTGGTTTCTTTTTAAATCATTGCTGTTTCCCGCTCGAAATCTTGACAGGAAGTCAGTATTCTACCTTCGATGAATGAAATGATTCGCTTAACGCTTGAACAACGTTGGGAAATTTTGAAAACTTATTTCCAAAGGAGCGCTGTGTGGCCCTAACAATGCGATTTTTGAAAATAAGTTTTGACCGAAATGCATCAGCACCCACCGCGCCTGCTGTATGCAAGTTTGTGCAAAAAGTTCGTGAGACTGGTATGTTAGTGGACAACACTCATAGTCCCCGTCGTCGTACGGTGCGCACAGATAGAGAGTGACAATTTGGTGCGGATTGTGGGGTGGTGGCATCATTGGACCATTTTTTGTTCTTTGAAAATGAGGCTGGGAACAAGTTTCGGTTAACGCTGGGCGTCACAGAGGCTTGTTAACCGACTTTTTTTTACTGAAATTAAAGACATGGCTTTGGACGACCTCTCGTTCATGCAGGATTGCGCACCGTGCCACACAGCCCATGCCACAATCGATCTTTTGCGCACCTAATTCCCAAATCGTGTAGTCGTCTTGGCGATGTCAATTGGCTGCTTCAGAGCTGGGGTTTTACCCCTTTTTTTTTGTGGGAAACCGTGAAAGGCCGATGTTGTGCCAACAATCTGGAAATGATTCCAGCACTTAAGGCCAATATCCTCCAAGCAATCCGTGAGTTATAGCCCGAAACCATCAACAAGATCTTGGAAAATTCGAGTGACATACTGCGAAGCCAAGGCAGCCACTTGAACGAACGAACGTGTTCCATAATTAATGGGAATGTTTGATCTTACTAATAAAGCTATAGTACATGGAAAAAATTGAATTTTGTTCATTTTATTGCATTTTTAAAAAGAAACTTGTATTTGGCCCACCCTTATGTTTGAAAGACCTACTTTCTGTGTGAAAAATTAAGTCTGCTAAGTTTACAGTCAGAACCTGCCACGGATTAGTTGATACTATTATACCCAGTACCTGAGCAGAATAAATGTTGCTTAACTTCATTTCAATGTCACTAATTGTTGGGTCTTTAATTTTGAGTTCGGAAGATAAGTTTGGTGTAACATTTTTGGCACTACACTATAGCCTTTCCATGAACCCAATTCCCTTTTGCTATTTTGCTGGATATTTCCCTTAATTTGTATCATTTTTCTTTGCAACAACAACTGGACTTTCTGGCAATCCTCTAGACGGGGCGGTAAAAACTCCGCGAATGTATACCTACCTCCAACCGTTTCACTACATGCCCGCTTAACAAGGCTGACTCTCGCTGAGAAGACATTGACACCGAAATGTCGTCACACCTCCTTGTGTTTTTTTTTTGTTGTTGTTACTTTTAAATCCCTTTCTTTTTTCATTCCCTCGTTACTTACAAAAGCGGAAAAAAATATCTTATCCCCAACAGAAACATACACAATTTGTTCTTCTTCCTTGATGTTCCTGAGCAATCATGACGTAAACTGTGGAAAAATTCCTAGCGCATCCTTCTTTTGGGTAATCAATGCAATAACATTTTTCCAGCTTCACAATACTATTCGTCCTTTTTCTGACAATTTTTTTTTCATGTGTCCCTTCTGCGGAATGTATTGCTAGATGTTTTATGTGCTGTACACAGTGCGCTTTGGCAGTTAGTCCTTTCTAAATTGGATACACCATTAACAAAGGATCTTTTTATTTGGTTTACTTTTTTGTTCATTTTTTTTTGTGGAATAATGAAAAAGAAGAATTACTCTAAAGGATGGCGCCAATCCTGATGTTAAGCTATAAACTACTGTGATATCAAATCTCTCTTTCGCTCAGTTTTATTCAACGATGACAAAATGAGCATAGAGAAAGTCCAGCTCCATGTCCTCAGTCCTGCTGAGCGTGACATAAAACTTCACTTCACAGTGAGGGCGGACTATTTTTGTTTGTATCATTTTTTTTTTGTTATCCTTGCGCCATCACTTGAGATTTTCAATTTTCATCATTGTCACGAACTATCTACCAAAAATGACCACAGAAACTACGAAGGACAACGACACACCGATGTCCAATGCAAACAACAAGCCACTTTATATTGTGGTCATTGTAGATGTGAAGAGGACGTACACACGGGTGGCGCTATAAAAAAAGAAAGGTCATCCAGGATATACCCAATGTTCCGGTCGTTGTCTTTTCCAACTAATGTCAGCAGGATCTTCAGCCATAATCACTTGCTTTGCGGTTAGCTATGATTCCTTGTTTCTTTTTTTTTTGCATCTGAATGAATAGTAACAGCGGCAGACCGTAAGCGAGGATAATGTAGTTCCTGTGAACGAAATGTGAATGCATACACCGTGGTGGGAATAAAGAAGGATTGAGGGCAAACTCTCAGATTTTGGTTTTAGTTTTCTCTATTTGCGGCTTTGCATACAACTTAAGTAGTGTGCAACTGAAGTTTGACGTCAATGTCAAAGTTTGTGCTCTTTTGTATTGCGAAAAATAACAGAAAACATTGTTGAGAGGCAGGATAATGGTTTCATATGAAATGCATTATTGTATCTCTGTAGGTTTCAGCTTATTCTTATATCTTGGCATTTTGCAAGGATATTCAACGAATATAAATCCGAAACGCATTTTAGTTGTAGGAATGACAGAGTTTTTGCAGAGGTCCAGGAGTTGCTGAAGGGCCTTACTTTTAAGACTTCTATCATTGGCATTATGATGTTCAATGTGTGATATGATTTTTAGAAACAAACTCTGTATAGTTTTTTTTTCACGAAGTATCTACTATTGGCGGCTTTTTGATCCTCAAACGATACAATTTTCCACTTGTTTCGCAGAGTTTCTGATATTTTTATTATGTAAAGGGTCCGCCATCTAACATTTTTTTTTTTTTCAACTAGTGCTTATTTCGAGAATGGTAACACTTAGCTCATGTCTGATTTGACAGATAATTAGTTTTATCCTTCCGCTGAACGAATATGGTTGTGTATACGCTTGAACAACGCTGGGAAATATTGCGACATTACTTTGAAAATCATGGTAATGTGGGCCCGCGATCGACTTAGAGAAGATGCCGATTTTGCTAAAAAAATCATCTTTTCAGATGAAGCTCATTTTGATCTTGGCGGGTATGTAAACAAGCAAAATTGTCGCATTTGGGGCACAGAAAACCCGCACGCATACATTGAAAAGCCCCAAAACGAGTCACTGTTTGGTGCGGATTTTGGTCCAGAGGCATAATTGGGCCATTTTTCTTCGAAAATGAGCAAGGAGTGGCCGTTACAGTCAATGGCGATCGTTATCGGGCCATGTTGAACGATTTTTTGTTCACAAAAATTGAAGAGGAGGATATTGGCAACATTTGGTTTCAACAGGACGGCGCTACGTGCCACACAGCCGAAGCTATACTCGATGTTTTGCGCCCTGTTTTTGAAGATCGCATTATCAGCCGCAGAGCTGATGTCGTTTGGCCACCGCGGAGCTGCGATTTGACACCGTTGGACTATTATTTGTGGGGTGCCGTAAAAGATAAGTGTAGATAAAGGACAATATTCGTGAAGCCATTGGTGGAATACAGCTGCACACAATCGATAATGTGCTTAAAAATTGGACCGATCGTGTAGGCTATTGCATAGCCAGCCGAGGCAGCCATTTGAATGAAATTATTTTCCATTATTAACCGGAAGGATTGTACTTTCAAATAAAAAAATAAATTTGAGAAAATATTCAGTAGTTTTTTTTTATAGCATTTTCAAAAAAAAAAGTTATTTGGCGAACCCTTTAGATACTCTACACATAATTAAAAAGTGTTTTTATTCATTTTTTTTATATACTTCTCCCGGGAAAGGCGAACCTGTAACGCTTCATCAGCGCCCCGAGATGCTTGCAGATGTATGTTAGTTCTGCACTTAAATTGCTGCAAATTGTAGTCTTCTGGAAATATATCCCCAGGAAGCGAGTTCCAAAGTTTGCTTGTCCTGTAACAGAAGGAGTTTTGGAAAGATGATGTCCTCGCGGTTGTCAAGTGTACTGTATGGTCATGAGCATTAGCAGCCTGTCTTGTGGGACGCTCAAAAGTTGCATTTCGAGGGATAATGTACTTGAGTTCCTCGGAACATCTACCATGGAAGTACCTATAGAACAAGCATAGATCAGCGACTTGTCTTCTGTGCACCAACGGTTGCAGATTCGATGTGAGTGTAGGGTCTCCAATAAGTCGAACTGCTCGTCTCTGTATGCTGTCAAGTAGGTTAAGTGGTAATATTTTGGGGCTGAACTCCATATATGTATGTGAACACCAGGCCTGGTCTAACTTGTGCTTTGTGGAGAAGGAGAAGTTGCTTGGGCCTAAAGTATATCTTTGCTCTAAATATGTAGGTAGCTCAACTTAGCGCCGACCTTGCGATATATAGAATATGTGGTCCTACCATGTGATTCCTGAATTGACTGTGACTCCTAGAAGGTGCATTGAGTCCTTGGGATGGATTGGATGGTCATCCATTTGGATCTGAGAAACTGTTGAAGCATTTTTCCTAAAAAATTATGTGCGCTGTGTCTTGTTCATCATCATCATTTCGGTACGTGAGTTCTTATTTGTCCTATAGACCTCTAGCGTAACTTTTCAGGAGAGCGTTTTTAAACTTAAAAGTGGTAGTTTGCTTATTTTTTTTTAACATAATCACAGAGATTTTTATATTTTTTGAAAAATTGGATATTCGGCCAACCATACATAAAGCAATTTGCATTTTATTTTTATTTGTTTATAAATTTTAGAGAACTAATTTGTTTACATCTCTGACTATGTATAGCCGCATTCACAGGCCCATTGTTCGAGATAGAGGATATAAGAGTGCTGTCATCAGCAAAGCTGTAGATATTATTATTTGTCGATCCAAGCAAATCGTTGATGTGGAGAAGAAATAGAGTTGGGGAAAGAATAGATCCTTGGGGCACTCCTGCATTTATAGCAAACGAATTAGACGATACACCATCTACCACAACTTGGATCGATCTTCCCAGAAGAAAATTTTGCATCCATCCGCAGAGTTGTTGTGGTAATCCATAGGACGCCAACTTGCCTAATAGTGCTTTATGCCAGACTCGGTCAAATGCCTTTTATATGTCCAAGGATACGGCTCTACCGTCGGGTCCCGTTGCCTTATTGCAATCTAGTTCTTTAAGGATGCGTTGAATTATTTCAGGCCGAAATTACACTTCTGCCATGGATGTTTGCACCCTCTGGATATTTGATGGCTCTAGTTGTGCAGAATCTAGGGTGGAGTTCAGTGAAAACATGCTAGCGAAAAGGTCTGCCTTGTCTTTAGGTGTTGTTGCTAGCCTGCCGTCTTCTTTTACTAGAGGTAGAAAGGAAGAGCAACTAAAGTTAGAACTGATTGTCTTTGCCTTGGACCCGAATGCGCGTGAGCCGTTAGGACATCCAATTACTTTGTTAGTGACTCTTTCTTTGTAAGTTGTCTTCGCCGATTCAATAATTAGGTTGCATCTGTTTCGAAGAATTATGAATTCTGATCTTTTTTGCGCCGATGGGTTTGACCGCCATTCACGGAAAGCCTTGTTTTTCGCTGCGGTAATTCGCTCGCATTCTTTGTTAAACCAGGGTTTATTGGAAGCTGGTTTTTTGATGAAATGTGGAATATAAAGTTTCATACCGAGTAAAATCATTCCGGTTACGGCTTTTGTGCACATATAGACATCGGTATCCCTAAAGCACATATCAGCCCATGGCAACGAAGCGAAGAAATTACGCAGCTCGCTCCAGTTACATTTACAATAATTCCAAATCGAAGGATGGCGATCCTGGTTCGCTCCTATTGGTGTCGGTATAGAGAGGATAGCAGATAAATTAGAGCATGATCCGAATTCCCTAAAGGAGCAGATATTTTAATTTTATAATTATCTGACTCTGTTGTGAGAAACAGATCGAGAGTGTTCCCGTAATTTGATCGATTGTCTGGAATTCGCGTGGGCTCATCAATGAGCTGAGTGAGATTGCAGCAAATGGCGAAGTCTTCAGCTTGTTTCCCTACCTCCTCCGTTTGGTTAGAATATCGTAGCCAATCCATGTTATGGGCATTGAAGTCACCAAGTATATAATAACTTCAGCCGTTGGATGATGAATTTGTATCCAGTCGGATAAATGACGAAATAATTTAGATGGTTCGTTATCGTTTGACGAGCGGTACAGGCAGCAAAAGAATTTGGTACAACTTTGTAGGACGACCTTTAGCCATAAGTCGAGATCCGCAGGTACCATCTCTTTTTTTTCACACTCCATAGATCTGTTCGGGCAAATGCACATAGTCCCCTCTTATATCGAAAACGAGGAAGTAGTTCAGAACCGCGGCAGACAAAGTCCCTTATTACCTAAAAGTTATAGCTGTCGATTGTGACGTTTTGACGATATGATTGGTTTTGTCCTCGTTGGCCCTGAAAGTTTTTCAAGAGACAGCAAGGCCTTAATGATAGCCTTCTTTTGTATTTTTCTCATGGGGATTTTTATGACGAAAAAAAAAAAAAAAAAAAAAAATAGGTGGCGCAACAGGTGGTAGACACCCTAGACCTAGCTTCTCGCAACCATTCGTATTGTGTGTGTTTCTATTTTTGGGACGAATAGAAGGGACCTACAGCGAACGGTTGAATTGAGAAGCTTCTTCAGGACAGTCATACTCTCGGATGTTTGTCAGACGTTCGCGAGAGGTTCGCTGTAGGTACCTACTTTTAAAAGACGCTATATTTTTTGTTGCATTTGCTTTTCATTGGAATTTAATTTTTATAATTTTGTTCTATTTTATAATTTATGGCACATCGGTTGGGATCGACATTAAATATTTGCGCTTTTGATCAGAAGAAGTATTTTAAAAAGGAACTTTTTCGTTTCAGTGCTGGTTCGTTCAGTTTTCATGAAAACAATTAATTATATGGCAAAAAAGGAAAAAAAAAAAAAAAAAAACAAAAGTGTGTCCAAGACAAGAAATAAGGAAGGCATTTCCTATTTAATTTTACGAATTCAATCTGTTTCCCTTTAATGCCCTTTTACATTATACATGAGTCCTATTTGGCTTACGAGGTCATATCAATAAAAGTGAATTACAGTATTATGTACTTGTATAAAAATAAAATTTTATTTGGACGACAAAGTAGGTACATTAACTTTATAGATCTAACTTGGCACTTTTGTATTAGCTTATAAATCCAAAAGTGCCATCAATTGGACAGGTCCGATAAAGTCCAATAACTTGTCAAACAGCATAATGTACTGGTGTTGCCTTCAATCCCTTTAAATCCAATTCTCTGCAGCTCTTCCTTAAACCGAACCAACACAAAAAAATAAAAAAAAAAAGTTTAAGCGATATTTTACTGTCGGGATTTTATTTATGAAAAGCAATATTAGCCACTAAACAAAAAAAAGTTTTAAAAACTAAATTAAACGCCAACCAACAAATACAATCGAGAGCGAAACGCGTCCCCCCTAAGCGAACATAAGTTTGTTTTGTAATTTATTGACATAGATACATTGTTCCGGATTCTGTTAGCTGCATCTGGTGTCGCAAGGGGATTTAAAAAAAAAGTTAAAAAAATATCCCTATACTAACAATGGGGACTTCCCACACAAATAGGTTACAAATGGGTGATGGATGGTCGGGAGTTAGAATGTCCCTATTCGAGTATGGTATATACACAACAAACCGTTGTTGCAACCGCTTTCGGTTTCATTGAATGTTCATTGTATGGTGAAGAGTTTGCTTTTGGAAAACAAGCTTTTAACAATGCAAATGTCTGATGTACGAGTATCTATGGAAGTAACAAAAACCGATTTCATGAAATATAAACTCTCTACGTTACGTATATCATCCATTACAATTATGGAATGCTTTTGTGAACCTTAATTGTTATTATTCATCCGAATTGCACGACAGTGGTTTGGTTACGGTGTCCTTTGAGTTTATGCATAGATACACAAGTGTGGTTAAGGGGATGTGTGTCAAGGGGTTTAATTTGCGTTGGCGTTCGTACGAAAAAAAAAAAAAAAACTAATTATAAGTTACGTGAGTAAAAATTATTGTAGGGAAACTGGTGAAGGGAATTATTCACCGGTGTGCTGTAACGGTGCGGTGCACAAACAAATAATTTCAACACCGATATAATGGTGGCTGGATTCCTCTTCGCTAGAATAAACTTTGTTAATGAATGCTCTCTGTCATATAGGTCTGTCACTTTAAATGTCAAACAAAAGGTGGTCATTATTATGAATTATTTTGTTTGTATACTGGCTCAATTTTATATATATTCTTTTTTAAAGTGGTATTAATTTTCATTACTTTTGTCATGCATGGCCATCTTATGTGCATAAGGCTCATATGTCATAGAATCCTTAACAATTTCGAGCTCATATCTACTAAACATCGCATCTATGAATGTTTTACGAACAGATAATTTATCTTGCATAGATTGTTGCAGACGGCAAGTCTTTGGCCAGCGTAGAAAGCTAGGCGATACAAGTTAAACTTCAAAAAAACCCCATAAATAGTTCAAATGTAGATGCTCACCAATTCACAAATATTTAGGAACACTTAGCCCCCTTTAGACGTTTGTTCTTATAACTAAATAAAATGCATTCGTAAAAAA
Source organism: Cheilosia soror (assembly GCA_949372485.1). Taxonomy (NCBI): domain Eukaryota; kingdom Metazoa; phylum Arthropoda; class Insecta; order Diptera; family Syrphidae; genus Cheilosia; species Cheilosia soror. The sequence continues at coordinate 78,022,566 of OX443563.1, forward strand.
TTGACTTTTTTGGAGCACTTAAACTTAATCGCTGAACTCAATCTTGGTCTTAAAATGTTGCTTTTGAATATATAGCTAATTCATTAAAAAAAATTAAGCAATTGATCTTTAATTTTCTAAAAAAAAAGAATTTCTTTATTTTTCCGTACGAACAATTTTTTCTGTTCAACCTCTCAACCAGTTTCACGAAGTATCCCACTGAATTCCTATAATATGATATGGTTAAATGTTTCAGTTTTGTTCTGTTTCGTGTTTTTACGGATGCATTTTACTGATAGCTATAATTGAGGCCTTGCGGAGGAACCTTTTTGTTCTCTACTCAAAAATCTGTCGCAATTTCGTTCCACTTCCATGTCTGATTTGAACGAGCTGCATATTCTTTTCCTTTTCCTGTCGCTTTTTCGTTTCATCCGAGTTCTAAATCTCTAACCAACGAACAACAACAACTTTCACTTTATTGCTTTTCCGTTTTATCGGTGTTAAATTTCAAAATTTCACTTCCATAAGCGATCGAGGTGGCGTTTGAGGTAAAACTTAAAAAATGGGATAGTAGAAAATTCATAAATAAAATAAACAAATATTTAAAATCATTGGGAAACACAATTTATGTACTAACCAAATGAATTAGGACACGAATCTGTCTAAATAAAATGTATTTACTGTATCGCTGGGGTGACTCGGTGGATAAGTTGGGGTCTGATTTGCGACTATATCCACGAATGGAGTAGTCTGGGCTTCGATGGTTTTATCACATTTAATATGTACGAATACGAATTCCATAACCTACCGTTAGGTAGGATATAATATCCCCTAGTTCGGAGCGGAATCAGGTAGTTGGCTTGAGTTTAAAAGCTCTCCTGTATGGAAATTGTCCCTAAGCATTTGGAGTAGGTGGTGGAAGATAGAGAGTTATCAAACTGAAGCATACAGAAATTAAATACTGTAGCATCACTTCACTAACGCTTGCCATGCCAGGCAGAAGGGACATAACAAATATTGAAACACTGTTGTGTTATTACGTGAAAAATTTAGCGTTTCACTTTTCGTTACGCTTTTATTTATTAACTTTACCTAAAGCGAACAAATGATGTCTTGCTTAAACAAATGTCGAGCCGCCTGAGTAAGTAAGTAACTACGGTGTACGGTAAGGCTATAAAGTAAGCGATTCGAAACACCTAACCTCAAATTTGTGGTGGTCCAGTTAATGGTGGAACTGTAGTCAGCGTTGACATGAAAATATTTCGACCAATCTGCCATTATGCAGACAAAAATCTGTAATGTAGATTTATATTAAAAAACTCTGGATTCATAAATATTGCGACATCAAAAAATCAAACTCATGGATCGCAAAACCTCTACCTACTTTTCTGTTCTCTTCTATTGAGTTCAGAATCACTAAACAAGCCAAATATATGCAGACAAAATCTGGTCTGCGGCTGGGATGAAAATCTGCAAAATGCAGACGTATCTGCATTTATGGCAACGCTGACTGTAGTTCAAATGAAAGTATTTTGTATCGACCCTTTTCTAACAACTTTTCGAATACTTTAACGCATGTAATTCTAAGTAGATCGTGGTTCCAACAAATTAGTTGTCCAAATCTGGACTATATTTTGATACTAGCTGACCTGACAGGCGTTGTCCTATCCAATTTTAAATAAATTTGTTTTATTTGTTGAACGTTTTATGAATTTTTGAACAGCTATCTGTAGGTACAAGTTCAACCGTTAAGCAGTTCAAAGCTCACCGTATTTCGAAGGTAAATCTGTAAACTTGTATGAAGTATCGAAACTTAATTCACATTATGGATAACGATTGCGACAAACTGCGGAATGTATTGTCCGAACCAAACACGTGCGTGGGCAGACCACAATTTAAAGCACATTGATCAACTGCCAGACGACGTTGACCTGCTACGCCTGTTACGGATGTAGCGCCACCTATTGGCATTTTTCCTGATTATTGAGTAAAAGCATCGTTCGAATCGTGATTTATGGTTGCGAGTTTATACAAAAATCCAATGTACGATAAGCACTTTCAGCTTTGCGTTTCCCTAAAAACCATATTTGGACTATTACGAAAATTAAACTTTGGTTTCCACGACGAGAATAGCGTTTGCAATGGTTTTTTTTTGTGTGGGAGGCGGCACGCTCCTCTGTCCGATTTTAACCAGTCTTTACCGGAACACTCCTGGGCCAATTGCCTGTAAATTTGAGCCCAATCGGTTCTGTGGTTTTTGAGATATAGGTATGATTTTGAATGTATTCTTTATATGGGTGGTGCCACGCCCCTTTACTCGGTCAACTTTTCAAAATTTTTTATCCGTATAAACCCTATTCAAAAATGAGCCAAATCGGTCCAGCCGTTCTCAAGTGAAGCGATGACCAACGATGTTTTATTTAGAAAAAGTACTAAAGATCCATTCATTCCAAGGAATCCATATATGCACCTTCGAGGTGTCAATTTAGGACAGGACCAACATATACAACGTCGCAAAACCAGCTTCCTCAAAGTTAAGTTACCTATTTATAGCAAAGAGGTACTTAAGCCGAATGTAACAGATAGATTTCCCGTATACAGAGCTCAGTCCTGAACTTTCTTTTAGCTGTTTCTCTGTTTTTTTAAGACAAGCTTTATTCACACCCTTCTGCGGTGTCAGTAAGGGATGCTTCAGGGAATACATTAGGAGCTTAGCTCAAATCGAATCTAATGAACTCTGGCTTAAAACACCTGGGCAGAACTGTACCAAACAGTTCCCAAAATTCCCCCCAGAAAATCCTATTTTCTAACTAATCTGGATAAAAACAACCTAAGAATCCTGACAGGAATTATTACTGGCCATGGTTTTATGAAAAAACTTCTTCACCGAATCGGAGTCTCAACAGACCCCACATGGCCACATGTACACTGTGGGGAGAGAGTGATGAATCCTCTCTTCACATTCTCATGGAATGTCCGGCTCTCTTCCGCCTTAGAAAGAAAGTCTTTGGCGAGGAAATCATTACCTCGTCAAATCTTGCTGAATTATTCCCAGAGAAGATACTTGTCTTCCTGACTGTCTCCGGAGTAGAAAGATGGCTCTAGGACCCTACCAGGGATGGCACAATAGGATCCTTTAGTGAGGCCGCAGTGCCAGGGCCGGTAAAGGCTCTTCCGACCAATTATCTAATCTAATCTAATTCACAATCTTTTGAGTAAAACATCTTGTCAAGAATTTTAATTTAAGTTCATAACAATTCACATCCAAATAGATGCAACCAACAGTGGGTGCAGGTGCAGTTTATATTTAGCACAAAAGACTTCATACATGTGGTGCAATATCTATGCGCAGATGACCAAGTTTTCAAATGTTATGTGACTCATCTAACAACGCAATCTAATCTACCTCCAATCACACGCTTGATATGTTTGCATAAACATTTATTTTTAGTACACTCCGACCTTTATCGCCTCTAAATTTCTGCCAAATTGAAGTACCTAAGACGTTATAAGACGGCAACAAAAATAAACTTGAAAACCATTATCCTACTTCTGTTATATATATACCATGATAAAGAAAATTCTGAAACCATTCCTCCCACGATTCAAAACAAGGACTTTGTCTTTTCATGCATTTTAACGGCAAATTAGTTTCCTCCCCCCTCACACTCACTAACTGTGTCACCTTAGCTTCTTAGTATGGATTCATCTCACAGCCATTACCAACTCGTCACTATAAGGAGCCCACTTAGTCTTGGTCTTCTTATTCTTCTACCTTCTTCTTCTTCTTCTTCTTCTTCTCATTGACAATTTTAATCGTCGCTTTGCACATAATACCCGTAATGGCCAATGAATTTGCGATTCAATTCCATGTTTATCGTCACTTGTCGCGCACAATGGGATTCGCGCAACGGAAAGCGTGTAGTAGCAATGAACGAAATACCCCAAACTTGCCAAGGATATCCATCCATGTTGTACACCCACACACACAGGTGGGTAATTTTCTACCTCCTTTAAACGCGAACGGTATGGGGATAATGTCGATGTTCGTTTGATGATCCTTTTGTGACTTAGCGTCGCATACCATGGTTCGACTTTGCATCTCTTAAAACCGATAAAACCATAAAAGAGCCGAGTTTATTGTGAAGATTAAGCTCTCTGCATGTGAGTGTGACGTGTACAAATGCCATTATATAAATCCAACTTTACTTCATCGCCGTTAAATCCTTTTCCTAAATCTTATGGATGGCAATCGATTTATCCTGAGTACACACACAACACCAGCAATAACATCATTAAGAGCGTTGTGTGCCGAAAATAGTTACTTTTTGTTGTCGCACTGGGGAGATTGAAGATGCAAGTGCAAGATGCTATCGAAAGATTGTTTTTTTTAAGGGAAGCCTTTATGTGGTAGTTATGTTGTAGTGTAGGGGTTTAGATAGAAGCGAACGTCGGCCGGCTAAATCAGGAAATAAAGGAAACAAAAATATCAAGGACAATGAATATTGATTTTTAATTAAGAATGAAGAAAGATGGAAAATTGAGAGATTTTCCTCTAAAGAAGGTCCCTATATGAGAGGAAATGTACCGTACAAACAAAATGGTTCTTATCCCTAAATGTTTTGAGGAAATTATGATGGCATAACTTTTGGAGAACATTTTATAATTTTATCGTTTCAGAAGAGCCAGTAGATAAATTAAATAAAGTAGTTGTTATTAGTTAGAAGGTCTTGCAGCTTTAGGGTCATCCTTCGGTCTGCATAAACGGTTTTTGTTTTGCTGAGAAAATCTATTTATACATTATTATGAAGCAGCTTCAAAGGGAAGCCCTTGGCGATTAAAACATCCTCATTGGTAAAGCTACGAGTATGAATATATAATGTTTAGAAAATACGTAGTAAAATGCATTTCCCTTTTGACAACACATTCCAAGATGCATTAGAAGGTTTATGTATTGTGTGTGTAGCCAATATTGCTAATGAATGCTGCTCGAAAATTCCCCATACTTTCCTGGGTTCAATGTGCACAGCTTTAAGACGGGTTCTACAAAATAGCGGATGAAAAATTCGTTAGAACTTGGCCTCAAACTATAAATTGGTAGTAGAAATTGTTGCTAAAATTCGCGAACTGCTGCGACCAAGAAACCTGTCAACTCTTTTGCAGTTCGCAATTTGCTCTAATACGAATAGTCCCTAAAAGCTGACACTTATGCCCGGTTTCACAGTGCAGAGTTAAGTTTGAAGAGAAACAAGTGCCACCAACCGAATCATTTGTGTTTATTGCAAATACAGTAATATCTCACTCCAATTGCACACCACAATCCATTTGAAGAATTTAGAATTTCTGCAAACAGCGATAATATCTATGGTAGTATCAAATGTGTTTTATTTATTTCTTTTAACGTTTCCCTATTCCTTGTATGTATGGAAGTAGTTTTACGGATTGCTTCTTGTTTACTATGGGAAATGGTATACGAAATTTAACAAATAACGACATTGAATGGAATTTCCGCAGTCTCTTTCCTTCTTCTGTTTGTTGTGAAGAAATTTTGGCGTAACGCCTTACGGTGTCAACTTTTAGCGCAAGAAATAAGAAATACATATAAATTAAAAACAAATCACGAAAATCGGATAAAAGGTTCTTGAATTATAGAGGAACAAAGAAAAAGACAGACGTTGCATTTTATATATTAGTAAGGACTATGATAGCGCATCCACTTGCATGTAATAATACCATTAAGTAACAAAGTAAAAATAATATGTAGGTACTGATAGCTGATCCAGTAGGTAATGCAATACTGAAAACCAAAGGGTGTCAGCATTATAACGCTGAAAGGATTTTTGAAATTGGCATAGTAGTTCCCAGAGTTAGCCTTTACTCCATTTTTCCCTTCCCTTCCTCTCATTAAGTTACCTATACTAATTCGGAGGATGTTGTCATTAAAATGTTGAAAGTATTTTTAAAACGTGCCTCTTTGCTCCCCTCCCTGACTTTACCTTTCACCATCTTCCTCCTTAAGTAACATAATATACAGATCCGGAGGATGTCACCATGAACGATGAACGAGTTCTTTAACCCGCCCAAATAGTTCCGGAGATACCGCCTACTTCACCCCCCTTTACCCCTACCCCTTTTGCAACCTCTCTAAAACCTAAATGGAAAAAAATCTATAATTCAGAAAAAGATCATGAAAATCGGAGTGAAGCCGAGTGGCGACTTGCGAGCGGTTCAACTATGTCCACGACGCGACAGTTTTACAAGTGCTTTATAATTACTGGCTTAAGTTACTCAACGATTTGCATTTCACAAACCGAGTTTAAAGTTTATCGGGTAAGAAATACGCATTTTTCCCCTTTTTTGCCCCTTTTGGAGTTTGCATTTCCCCAAATCGATTCTTAGTGCTTAGTTTGATGACAAAAGGAAATTTGTTTCAAAATGTCAGCTTTAGCTCTTACCGTTTAAGCTCGAATGAAACGCTATCTGGAAGTTCAAGAGGCTCAACATAATTTTTCGTTAAATGATTTACATATTTTCAATTCGAGCATTATGTGTTTAGCCCATTCATCGAATATACGACGCACATAATTTTAGAGCGGCTTCAAATCTTACACAAAACACAAGTTGCTCGCAAACCAAGATCTTTCCGCAAATTCTTCCATAAAGCAAATGGAAATTGAATCAATTGGGTCTTCCTCTAAACTATGCTCCACAGTGCCAACAACTTCTTTGGGGCGCATAGTACGCTGTCTGGTATTCGAATAGCGTAGTGGGAAAACCATGGGGTGGCTCCCGGAAATTACGACATAAATGTCAGAAACTCCTTAACTAACCATCTTCGAGTACGTGTATCCCTCAAGTAGATATACAGACTCATATCTACCAACACCTAAGTACACAATTAGCTTGATATATATAGCTTACACCTGCTGAGTAGGCATCCAAGTCTGAATTTCCAATTAGATCACACTACTACCGCACATCCTCAGTTCTGTCATGATGATGATGATTATGGCGTCAAATCTTTTTATTCTTTTAAATTCAACCACCTTTTCATCACCTGGGCATTGCTGCTCCCACCACAAGTGTAACACTTCCACCGCTCACAACCATTCCCGTAGAGTTACTTGAAAAGTGCCTTATAAGGACACGTATTCAAAATTATACAAGTAGACATAACAGCATTAACAAAAATCGTGTAAGGCATGTACACGAACACGTCACTTCGTCATCATCGTTGCACCCCTGCTATGCCCTTGTTGTAGGTATGTTTACAACATCTTCAACATTTTTTCGTCAAGTATTTGTTCTGTGAATGAAGAAATAAACTTTCTGAAGAGTGTTCTTAACCGAGTTTTGGATGAAATAAAAAAAAAAAAAATGTTCCCCAACCTGCATCCTTATTTCTCATCTCGTGTTCGAATGGAAATTTTATATTTCAAAGTAATTTAGAAAAATAAATCTTTCTTTCGACTCTCCTGAAGCTCATGTATCCCTGTTGTGTCCCGTTTGTTATTTTTCTTATGCGGTATGGGAAAGGGGAACCAAAAGATAAATTTCCTCTTCATGATTTCTCGAGATATGTTCAAGTGATCCTTGATAGCGCTCCCTTTTGCTGGCTTTGCTGTGCTATGGTGGTGTTGTTTTTCATCTCTTGACAAATTAAGGAGACATTTTCCTGTGAAATTGAAATGAATTCGAACTGACAAGTGAGCAATGCGGATTGCATGAGTTTGGTGACTATAGTGAAACTTGCTATTTGAAGAATGCTGCGATGGCAACAAATCAATTTGCTATTGCCAACAGCGACAAGTGCGAAACAAATCTGAGAGAAAGGTATAGATATGTATGTGTTCCGCTTTAAGAGGTTTGTTTGAGTGTCTTCAAAGGACACACGTGCCATATTTCTTATTAACTGTTCGTTTGTTTGTAGCTTGAAATTTTATTAAGCATAGGTTATTAATTTTAATGCTTAAACCTTATTTGAGTGCAACTGAATCAGGAAGAGGGGGAGATTATACTTCACCTTCTATGGGCCTGAAAAGCTGTCCCAAATCGAAGAAAATTATGCATCTAAAGGAATGCTTCTTCGACAATCTCAGAGAAGTTGCTACTTAGTATAACTGTTGGCCGCCTGCAGTACTTTATACTAACTTGTTTATTTAGCGGCTAGATTAAGACCACTGTGTTATCGCAATCGCCGCGTATTCTGGCCCAAGTTTATGGCAAGCCGAACCAAACCTCACTTAGCTATCGATATGTCAAGCAACCGCATTGTAACACGATTCGCATTACCTTTCTTTATGTCTTGCCTGTCCTTGTGCACTAGGTCCTCTACTATGTAAACCGGTCGCCATGTACGGTCTACGGTAGTCTGTATGCCTCAGCTTTCTCTACATCTTTTCCGTGTATAATACTTGGTCGATCAGTTCCAGTAACGGAACCGAATTATTACTTACTTACTTATCGGGCTCCCGACCCGTGAAGAGTGTCTACCTGAGACACTGCAGCCTTCCATCCTCTACGATCCCGGGCACGCTGCTTCCAGTTGTCGAGACCAAGCGCTCTGGCATCCGCGGAGGTTCGGTCTTCCTTGTCTTCTCGAACCTGGAGGCTGGGATTTGAAGATCCTTTTAGCTAAAGCTAAGATTACTGTCCTCGATGTGACCGAGCCAATGTAGTCGACGTGCGTTTTGGCTTTTTGGACTACATCCACATCTTGGTACAGCTCATAGAGTTCGCGGTTGTATCTTCTCCTCCATTCGCCCCCCTCGCACACCAGGACTTAAAATCCGGCGAAGTATTTTTCTTTCGAAGGAGCCCAGTACCGCTCTCCCTTCATGCTTATCGTCCAGCACTCGGCGCCGTAAAGCAGAACTGGCAGGATAAGGGTTTTGTAGAGCACACATTTCGTCCTTCGAGTTAGGAGTTTTGAACCCAGTTGTTTTGCCAAACCGAAGTAGCAACGGTTTCCTAGGGTGTCATTCGTGGAGTTCATGTTTAGGTAGGTGAACTCCTTAACTACCTCGAAGTTGTTGCTATCAATAGTGACGTTTTGTCCTAGGCGGTGGACAGATGCTTGTTTGTTTGTTGATAGCATGTACTTAGTCTTGTTTTAATTTACTTCAAAGCCTACGGCTTTCGCCTGTTCTTCAATCGCCGTGAACGCTTCTATCACGGCACGCTGGGAGCGACCGATGATGTCAATATCGTCTGCATAGCCCAGCAGCTGGACGGAGCTACTTCCATAACTGCACGTAGCATGCGACACAGCTGAATCAGTTTTGCCGGGATTCCAAATTCGGCCATCGCCATATAGAGCTCCTGACGATGTATGCTATCATACGCGAGTTTGAAGTCGATAAATAGGTGGTGAGTTTCGACTTAAAATTCGTTGGTCTTTTCCAGGATTTGCTTCAGTGTGAACATTTGGTGTACAGTCGATCTGCCGGGCCGGAAGCCACATTGGTACGTGCCGATTAGTGTGTTGCAGAACGGTTTAAGACATTCACGCAGTACGTTGGATAGGATCTTATATGCGACATTAAGCAGGGATATGCCTTGATTGTTCTTGCAGTACATAGGATCGCCTTTTTTGTAGATGGGGCATATGGAGCTGATAGTCCATTTGGTATATCTTTTTATAAGATAGTGCAGACCTGTCACTGCAATCTCAACAATCTCGCTGATAATTTTCCACACCCAAGATTTATTCGCTCTTACAGTCAAGTTGGGCTTAAATATATCTTCGACTATATCGGCTAAATTGCTATTTTTTAAGAAGGTATACCTTTAGCTCAAATATGATGCCATCTATGAAAAGGCGATTGTTATATCAGATCCCAACAGTATGCCAATGAGGTAGTATAGCTTATGCCCTCTATAACATGTACAGAATTCATTTGAGGTTAAATCTCCACGTATCAAAATCCATTGAACTTGACTTCACTCAAAACTATAAAAAAAAAATGCCAAGACACCAGCTTGCTGCTCATAATCCCAAAGCAATTTAGTACTAAATTATATGGCATTACTCGACTCGCATCTTAGAAATGTTCTCCTTTTTTTTGCAAAGCTATTGTCTGTCCTTTTGACCTCTCGCTCTGCCCTCCATTTTAGTACCTTTATCCATTCATATATGGGGGTTATTCCCATCCCTTTGATCGTTACCTTCACGTTCACATCACACCCTCTGTAGGTGCGCTTCAACCGTTTGCTTATTCCTCTGTTGGTACTTGGACTATATGCTCTTGAAAACTAAGTGAAGTATGCAACTGCAATTAAAGGCAAAATATCCTTGTCGTATCCTTACTTTATGCAGTATCCGTCGCTTCCAAATCCCCATTCAACACCACCCAACATCCTATCACAAGTCTCTTCTCAGTTCGGTTTGTGATGAACATCGTCGTACCTTCGTACACCTGCTGCCACCAACAGATTTTTGTACGTTTTGTAGGTACCAAATTTGCTCGCATCGTGTCCTTGCTGTAGAATACGATGTTCGTCGGTTTTATGTTATATCCCCGACGGGTTGGGTTTGGGTGTTTTTTTTGTGCAAAAATCATCTCGTCTCTGTCTATCAACTGCAGTAGACTCTGAAGTAGCATATGAAAGGTAGGTATATAGCAGCAGTCAGTGGGGTGTAGGGTGAAAATTCCAAAGGAAGCTGTACGTCAGGTACAGAACTGAGAATACCCTCCTGCAATTTTCTCACTAAGTCAACCAAGTGGAAATTTAATGGAATTTTTTCATTAGTATATTTTTTTTTGTACATACTTCCATACCTACCCTAGGTGTGTATATATTATATCCATAGGATTTATCATCTTTTCATTCGCCTTGTACGACTTTTTGTTTATTTAATTTTTGAGAGAAGGTAAAAGGGTGCATGGTTCATTTGTTGTTGAGGATTTCTGATTTCACCGATTTCACTTTGCACGTGCTTTTCATAATTTTCATTCATTTGGGTTTATTTATTTTTATTTTTGGGATGAATGGAAGGGACCTACAATCTGATGCTGAGTCCGAGCGGCTGAATTGAGAGGATTTATACCAAGATAGTTACAGGTGTAATCGAAAAATTAACTGCCAAACAGTTCAATAAAACAGTCACTTGGAGAAGCTCAATGAAATTGCTGTCGTTGGAAAAAGCTGTGTCTCCAACACATGTGTTCACATTTTTGTTCTAGCAAAAAATACAACATAAGTGGGACTTGTTTTATGTTCGTAAATTTAGGTTTTCTTGAATTACGTAACCAAAACTTTTCATTGAACGAAGGACCAAATTTTCGCAAAACATTCATTCGTATTATTTCTTCGAACTTGAATGTAAATAAGTTTTTAAACCATTTACATATGATAAAACACATTTGTAAATTAAAAAAAAAAATGTTTTCAGTACATAAAAATAAAGAAGCCGACTAAGCAGTCGGGGGTCGTTTACAGTGGCCGGCAAAAGTATTTTGACAAAACTAAAGTTAATTCTGCTCATAATTTAAAACTTACTTCATGTAAATTTTGGCATCAATGGAAAGGTCATTTAAATTCCATTTGCATGATACAAAACTTTCCTTAACCCATTAAGTATCCATTTAAAAATTTTAGAATTTAGAATTTTTGTTAAGGTCTACTTTATTGACTTTTTTTCCTCGGTTCCAAATAAAAATGTTTTGATGCAAAAAGTTTCTCCTAACAATTCTAATACATATGACTGGAAAAAAATGTTTTCAAAGATCTCTTCGCTAATATTTTTTATGATTTTTTGAAAATTGCTTTTCCTCCTTTTCATAAAAAATTTTTCTGAGATCATCCCATTCAAAAAATCATAAAAAATATTAGCGAAGAAATTTTTGAAAAAAATTGTTTGCAGTCACTATTAGAATTGTTTAAAGAAACTTTTTGCATCAGTAGACTTTTACAAAAGTTTCAAATTTTCAATGGGTACTTAATCGGTTAAGGAAAGTTTTGTATCATTCAAACGGAATTTAAATGACCTTTCCATTGATGCCAAAATTTACATGAAGTAAGTTCAAATTATGAGCAGAATTAACTTTAGTTTTGTCAAAATACTTATGCCGGCGACAACTGTAGAGGGCTGATTGTAGGCAGCGACTCTTGTGAGTCTGAAATGTGGGGAGACGACGGCAACTCTTTCCTTAAAAGCGGTCAAACTTTTTAAAGTGTCCCGACTTACAAATATATTTATTTATGTCGTTACATACGTTACTTTCTCCTACTACCACTGAATAAGAACAAATTTCAAAAACATGTTTATGAAAAAAAAAAAAAAAAATGGAGTCACAATTTGTTGTGGAAAAAATCCCTCACAAAAAAATTCCAACAACATTTAGTAGGACCAACTTAAAAATAACATGATGCCCAATTTCTTCCCAAGAAATCCGTTGACTTACGTCCTCTTTCTCATCTAGATTGTTTTTTTTTAACAATAAAATACTGTCACTTGCAGTATGAATGTAGCAAAAAAAAAAATTTTAAGAATCCTGGAACTCTAATAGAAACTCTTTTGGATTTTCTTTGGGCGAAGAGACTTTTCCGATTGACTTTTTTTCACCTCCTTCAGAGTTTAGTGTGTTGTGTGGTGTCAAACGAGTACCTGAAGTTTTCATAGTTATTCTTCTTCTTCTTTCGTATTTCATGTAAGGCAAGCAAGTACAAAATGTATCTATAGGTAAAGTTCTGTAGTAACAAATATAAACAATGTGCTGCTTCTTTGAACTGTAATCTCTGGGATAAAATGTCAGGATATCTACTTAAAGGTAAATCGAATAGAGTTAAAAATATTGAATAACTTAAAAAACAACAACTGATTTCCATATGAGGTATTAATTTGCTTCTTTTTTTTGAATACAACATTGATCAAAGCAAAATGTGTCCTTTTTGCTGCGTTTTCCATCACTTTTGCAAGCATCTCGGGCATAGCGATGATTTCAATACAAATGTTTGCATCGAGCTCGTAAATGGTCTGAGGCTTGGTGGATTATATACTTTGTTTGCAACAATATTTTCGACAATATGCACTGCACGTTGAGTTAACACAAAAACTAACGCCTATTTTTTCAATGTACCTACAGGGAATCATAGTTAAAATTGTAGTAAATTGACGTTTCAACAACATGTCTACTCAAGTGCGGTTGATAATAATGAGGGCGTTCAAGAATCTAGTTTAGTACCTTAGACTGCGAGCGCTCTAACTTCTTGTTGCTGAGTTTTCATTGGGCCAAACTTTTCGCGTGAGTCCACTCAGAATCCAGGAAATAAAAAAAATACAATAATTGCCAGTAAGTGACTTACCGACAATTCAAGTTAGTTTTCGCGTTCAGGTAAATTTAAGGCCAGACAATTAAAGTCAAATTTCGAAAACTAGATTCTTGAATGCGGCCAATGTCCAAGTTTTTCAATGTTTACATACCGACATAAAAGATGATGCACCGTACATGTACATTTTTGGCATCTTTAAGTACGTGCAGCTAAACTTCTTTTAAAATATTTGATAGGTAACCGGTCGTCAAAGGTAATTGCTTTAGCTTTTATTTTATTTTTTAATATATTTCTATTTTCTATTTTTTATTTTATGAATATATTTATGTTTCTTTTTGACATTCTTTTAATGTATTTATTTTTCTTTTTCATTTTAGGTAAGTTCAACATTTTGAAGAGTAAGCTTTATTCAGGTAAAATATAATATGTCACAGCAGTAGGTACAAAACTGCCTACACTTGTAGTGTTGTAGTTTATATTTTGGGATCGCTCAGCCAATGCAATCAATTTCACCATAGAAATTATATTTACCTAAAATAAAATTAAATTCGAGAAACAGAGCTTGTTTTGAACCTAAAAAAAGAATTAAGTAAAGAATGATACATTAAAGTTAAGGGCGTTGATATAATTGGACAATATAGCAATTTGTCTCTTTCGCACAAAACAAATTTGACGATATTACTAATTCGATCGCGATAAAATCTCGTTTAAGCCGTTCCTAACATTAGCCTCAGGGCGCTGCGTGTTTGTATTTTCACCCTGTACTGAGCTCCTCTTCATCGCAAAATTAACTGCCTGTATAAGTATCGGAACAAATTCTTTATTAAATATTTATTAAAATATTGGTTATTTATTTTCGTAAGAATTACATACATATAATGAAAATGTAAATATATAACTGAGCTCCCATATTTCTAGTTACAGCTCACCTATTCCATTACAATAGCAGGCCCCCTCAATATAAATGTAAAACTTAAAAAAATATTAAACAAGCTCATAAAAATAAAAAATAATAAAAATAAAAATAAAAAAATTATAACAATAAAATAAACATAATGTACAAACAAGTACATGTATATATAAGACATTACAATATAGAGTAGATATAGATATAGAACAAAATAAAGTGAGATATAATAGCTAAGAAATCAAAAGAGTTTTCGCTGTTGGGCGGGTTTTTACAAAGGTGCGCTTTAGAAATCACTGATCATCAGTGCTCAGCCTAAACCCTTTGCTCTAGAAAGCTGCACAGAGGTTCCCTTTATGATGTATATAACCACTAAGGAAGATATACAACGTAATCCGAAGATATTCAAACGGAATTCTGTAAGAATGGAAGCATACAGCTAAAGAGTGGTACACGTACACATCCTCACGATCTTTTCGGTTGCATATGTTGCACAATATAGGATCTGTGCGGTGTGGAATATAATTAAGGTATAAGAGTTTCCCCTTAGTCTAAAGATGGTGCTCATCATTTCGGTGTATTTGCCAGCTAAAAAATAAGTTTTGTCCTGTAGAGAGTGGCTCATCCTCCTATAGTATGATCTGTGTTCAGATGCCAGCGCTTCACTGACAAATTGATCATACAATTTTTAAACTGTTTTCTCTAACAGGGCGCTAAACATATTTTTCAGAGATACTAACTACATCTTAGGTACTTAAAAGAGGGAACTAACTGTGAAGGAATCTCTGTACCAAATCCTGAGAACTGCGCGAGCGAAGCCGCGGGCAAAAGTTAGTGCATACATAAAATGTTTGCCCTCTACATTCATACTTAAGCCCTTACAATTAGACAAGTGCGAACAGACAGATGGACCGTATTATTCATATTGTATACTTCAGGATCAGGACCTACATGAATGTAGATACTCATTGGAATACTGAGCGCGATGGGTTTGGAAACCTAAAATTACTTCTCCTTAATGTTGTTTCTTGTGAATTTCTGACGTAGATTGGAGATTTGAATCTGGCTTATGATTCTGTAAAAAAAAACGAAACGAAAACAGCTTTCGCCCTTCAATAAGCGAAAGAAGTCACGCGGAAGCTAAAATTTCCTTATGTTTCGTTTTATTTTCTTCGTCTTAGCAAACGTTTAAGTAGCAGTGACATTTTTGTTTTCGACATAAAAAGTTTTTGTTACGCCTTTTATGGGTTCTCAACTGTTACAACAAAATTCTGAAAGTAGGGGTGACTTTATTTTCCCAAAAAAATTTTTGAAAATAATTCATAGACAATTTGTGAGAGTTCTGGAATAGTGCTCCGGCAAGTCTTTCTTCTGCACCAATATTGCCGTGGTATGTAGGTATACACTTAGGTTTCTTCATCTTTCTATAAGAGAAAGGTAGCATCTTACAAGGTGAACGTAGGTCTCTCAAGCAAAGGGCTTTTTTAAAGGGACAGAATAGGTAACACCAAGAATTTGTGGGAGAAAATTAATCTTTCAAGGCTAATTATCAAAAATAAAACCCACCATATACGAAACAATAGCTCCATTGAAGGATTTTTAAATTTTTTGAATTTCGAATATTACAGCGCATTCTTGAGTCTGCCACTCTACGCATATTTTTCCAACAACAAATTCAGGCGATTCCTAACACACCCATGACATAATAGTCGTCTGGGATTTTGTTTTCATTGCCGTTACAACATAATGCCGCACTGCATCTTCTCTAGACTAGTGAACCGGAAAATAAGGGCAACATTGTTGAGTAGGTATGCGCTATGCATTCACCCTGCTCGCAACAAATAGTCGCACTTCCTGTGAACTTCTTTCCAGCATTTAACTTTTATTATCGTTTGGTTGGCATTTTTATTATTTTTTTTTCTTTACTTTTTGACACTTTATTTGTATTATCTATTCATTGATTCTTTCAATTTAGGTATACCTACCTCCTTCCGCTGACTGTTTATGGTTGGCTTCTAACTTCTTAGTACCTTCTGTTCAACTGCTGCTACCACGGTCCGTTCATTTCGATTTTTATTTCACTTTATTCTTTGGAATATCGATTCGAGCAGACTTTTCCCTGTCTGTCAGATATGGCAGAGTGAGTGAGGCGAAAAGTTCAACTACCTCTCCTTGTCGTCTCACAGTCCCGATACCTACTCTATACACCCAAGGGTTGATGGTGGCCTTTGAAAGGTTTTTTGGCCTCAATTGTACATAGCGTCTATGTGTGTTTCGTATTGATGTTGTTGTTTGGACATTTTCAATACAAAAAAAGAAGAAGAATACATGGAGGGTGACGACGATGAAACAAACAAAGGAAGAATAAAAAAATAAATAAAAGAAAAACCGCCTCTTCTAATGGCCTAGTTTCATTGCCACTTTCTACACACATCCGTATAGCATATGGGGCGTGAGACCGCCTCTTTTCTATTGCCATAGTGTATTTATGTTTATTACGGTCAAGTAGGGATTATCGAATTAGGTTTGTACACGCACACACATCCTTGTATGATATCAGCGACACTAGCTAAGCATATTGTTCCACTGCAGAGTTGGGGTTTCCCTTTGAGAATGCTAAAGTGTCAGGTGACATTTTGGGGTACATATGCCTTCTGTGATATCAGAATGTAATGTCTACTATATGTTTGAAGTTAATCCCTTAATCGTTACGACATTACATTTGTATTGGAAGTTAATTTTTATTAAAGCAATTGACTAGGGCCGCACTATACTTCTGGATACTTGGGGAAAAGGTTTCATTTTTATCGGTTCGAAAGCCACATGGTCATTTGACTGCGTCTATACAGGATTTACTGATTTCTATCGGTACTAAAAAGACCTCTAGCTATTGCTTATACTGATAATCAGGTATAGTGTCAAAGTTAAATTTTATTAATGCCGTTTTTTTTATAAACTTGATGTATCTACCAATCCCTTATTGGCTTTGTCCATGCCCAGGAATTGCATTGCTTGACTATATGTTCTTATCTATCAGGACCCGGTCTATATCAATCTTTCAAATATTACAAATTTAGCTCCCCTGAGTGTGGAGAAATACGGTTTTTGTATTAGAAGTGCCAGTTCTGAAAAACTCCGAGATAACAACCGAAAACACTGACTACATCACCCCCGTCTCTAAATTTTGACAAGAACTTTCTCGTCACTATCCCCTCCAGAGCAATCTAGGATGAGGATGAATCAGTTCACTTCTACACTGACGTCTCAAAAACCAAAGACGGAGTTAATTGAGGTGTTTTCTCCGAAAGTCTTAATCTTAAGCTCTCCTTCCGTCTACTAGATTACTGTAGCGTGTTCCAGGCGGAAATAATGGCGATTAAAGGGGTCTTATCTTGGCTCAAGAAAAACGTCATATCTGCCAAAGATATCTACATATTTTCGGACAGCCAAGCAGCCATCAAATCCTTGGATTCGATCTCTATAACTTCTCTAGTAGCCCTCGACTGCCGATCGTCTCTGACGGAGATGGCCGAACAGTTCAACATTCACCTAATATGGGTGCCGGGGCATAGAAACATTCTAGAGAATTGTAAGGCCGATGAACTACAATAGGAACAACTCAACCCATTCTGCCGGATAAAGGCACCCTAGGGATACCAATCGCTACTTACAAACAAAAATTGAAGTTGAATGCTATCGAGAGTACAAATCTTAAGTGGACAAGTGGCGCCACTAGTGACGAAGCAAATTTGGCCTAAGCCATCAACATATTGCATATCAGGACTACCATAGGTGTCATTACTGGACACTGCGTGATAGGTAAACATGCCGCAAGGCTGATGGGTCTTTTCGCAATCGACTTTTGCAGAAGCTGCACGGATGAGGAAGAGGAGAAAACTGTGCCTCACCTTCTTTGTTCCTTCTACCTAGCTCTCTCCGGAAAAAAAAACTTCACCTAGGAGCCTTCAATTACAACGATTTGGGCGATCTGACAAACACAGACATCAGAAGAATCTTACGCTTTATAAAGAGCTCAAAATGGTTCAGGGAGATCTAATATGATCTTTTCTCGTGGTATGACAATGGACCTATGCTGGTCTAAGTGTGTTGGCGTTTCCCAGCTGGCAGCCACTTTCAACGAAACTAAGTCAGCCCTTTTTATCCGATCCCGCCTACATTTTAGTCACACCAGTTGAATTTTCAAATATAAGGCTACATACACATTATGGCCCGCTATCCAAGAGGTTTCAGTTTGGTCAATTCCTTTTATTCTACTTGGAAAAAGCGGCCCGTGTAATATTGGCCTTAGGTTAGGTTAGGTTAGGTTCACGGGTTGGTAAGGCAGGGTGAACCCTACTGTACCGCACTTAGGTCTTTCTGGAACCATTGTGATGCCCTTTCTTATGGGGGAATAAAAATTGGTGTAAGATATAGTTAGCTGCCGGCCGTCTAACCATCCTGCTATCCTCAAAAATCTGTAAGATCGAAAAGTAAGACGTCAGAAAGTTTTTGAACCAGTAAGTCATGGAAGTAATGACCTCCAAGTGTTCTGTTCCGGGCAGTGCAAAGGAAGTGAGGTATGTCCTCCTCTTCGTCGCCCAGCCTCTTCATGTATCGTCATCTTTGAGATTGAGTTTTATTGTATGATTTCTTAGGAAGTTATGACCCGTTAAAGACTCTACCAGCTTAAACAGCGATGACCTGTCAAACTGTAATCCGGCCTCTGTCATATTCTGGCCAAAGTTTGCGTTTTACTTCACAGGTCGTTAGTTTTTTCCACCTGTATACGAATTTTGTTCTCTACACGTTATCTGAGTGGAGGCTTAAGTGCTCTATAAAGATCCATTGCAGGCCCCATTCTCGCCAGTTCGTCAGCCCTCTCGTTGCCGGCTTTGTCACTGTATCCAGGGACCCAGCAGAGATTTGTGGTGTGCTGCGAGCAAGAACCTTGATATCTTTGCAGCTTGCCGTGAACTAGCAGATACTGCTTTAAATATGCTTTATGTAACTTCTTTTTTTTCGCCTTCCGTGTTGATCAGAATTGAAGAAGTGCTGTGAAGTTGCCTTCACTTTTCGCTAAACAAATACATAATAGTAAAATTTTATTAACATTTTTTTGCTCTAATTATAACAACAACTTAAAATCATATTGTAGTATATCACATCGCCTCTGTCGCATAACCGGTTGACAATCAGAACGAAAAGGACATCTGCATACTTCCACTGATGTGATAATGAATATTTCAAAATAGAATTTCAATTGAAAATTAAATTAAATTAAACTGTAGTAACAAAATTCCAACTCCGCCCCCCAAACTTACTGGCACGTTCCACACCAAATATTGTCACAAACTCGTATCGGAAATTGTCAAAAATATCCGGCCACTACGAGTAGAATGTTGTTTTCATGTTTATCGCATTACACTGGCACAATAGGGACAACATCTGCAGCAAAAGGACCTGACAATACAGAACTGTTGAGACGTGATGCAACAAAATTCATTTTTTATACTTCACGTACACTCAAACTCAACCTTTCCCAGTTTGAGGAGTTACCCTTGCATTCCCTCCCCTTCCAAGGCAATTCACAAAATGCATCGAGCACATTCCCTTCAATAGATACAGAGCTGTCATTGATGCAAGACCGAACATCTGTTGTTTGTAATTGAGGTTGGGTTTTTATATCGACCTCATTGCAAATGGCTTCCCTTCGTTTAAAGTTGTCTTGTGTTTTTGTATCTCTATCTTGGTTTCATTTTTTATTTTGTTCTATGGATGAAAACTAGAATTTCAGGACACAAGGCTGACTAGTTCTTGTCTATTGATTCTTATGCTGAAATCTGAAAAACCACATACATCGAGTACATTGTACACTGTACAGTGAGTGTGCCTCTCACTTTGACACATTTCTCTCGTTTTTTACATAACTACCTACTCGAGTTCTGACATTGATAGCATCTGAAGTAGTTGATGATGTACCTATGGATTTTTTATAAAAATATCTTCTTCTTTTTTTAAATCAATACATTTCTAATCAATTATCAAGAACCCTTACGGAATCGTTATGGAATGGAAGGAAAAAATATGTCACTTGGTTAAGGAAATAGGATAGGGTATCGTATCCGGAAATGTGACAAAAGGGTTACTGTCCTTAAAATAAAAAAAAAAAATTGGAAAATTTCCAACAACTGCCTACGACTGTAATTCAAAATCAAACATCCAAAGGACACAAGGTTGACCGATGTTAATCACGAGTCGATACATTTCCTGTTGCCTGGGCTTTTGTTTCTATTTTTTTTTTAAGGGGAATGGCTTCTTTACAGGCTTTCGATGATTTGGGTTTGTACGAGGAAGTATAGGTTAGAATTGTAATTTTTGTTTGTATGTAGGCCGACTTTTGATTGATATATAAATTCAAAATGTGCTCCACATGTTGGCAGGTTGTATAGACAGATGGTCATTCAGTCAACACATCATCATAGAGGGTTTATCAGTCAACTTGAATTTACCTTTATCCTAGATGCAGAGGAAACAAACAAATTGACAGATGGCACAAATTTTCCGGATTATTTCAAACAGATAACGATTTAAGTTTTACGGTAATACACGGAAATTGAAATTGATGTGAACGATTGAGTTGAGGGTGAAACTATTGTGCTTTTGATGATATTTGATATGATCGGTATCCGGAAAAGATTTAAGGATTTGCCATGCAGCAAAGTTGGTTGAGCTTGCCAAGGAAGACAAGGTGCGTTTCTTCACTACCTAAAAGGCAGCCTTAGTGTGTCCAACGTCCGTAACCGTGGGTTAGGTATAATAGGTAATCTAATAGTCATAGTCAGGTCCATTATAACATACGCTTCGATAGTATGGTGGAACAAAGTCACCCAAAAAACAACCATCAAAAAGCTCAATAAGGCACAACGACTCGGGTGTCTGTCTCACTTAAGCACAAGCCTTAATATGAATAACACTCCTCGACATTTAAATCAGAAAGGTGGCAATACGCAGCAAGTTTGACACAAGCGAAAAAGTTAAATATTAGCGAACATCCTGAACTAATGGAACTACTTTCGGAACTTCCCGAACTTGATATGATCTGTGCGGGGAAAACAAACAGAGAAGCATGGGCTAGGAATAACCAACCTCTGTCAAATCGGCCTAAAGTGGTATACCTACGGCGATGGTTTCAAAATGGACTCGGGTGTCTCAAAATCTATGGGGAAAAGCACCAGTGTATTTTAGACAGAGCTACATTCCATTTAAGAATGCGCAGACATACAATATCAGCCATAAAAGCCCTTAGATCATCCATTATTGACTCCAAATCAGTACTGCACTTCTTAGTACCAGGAATAAAACCAGTTTATGGTGGGTATAAGGAAATTTAAGGAAATGCAAAATCAGATAAACTAGCCAGAAAATGGTCCCCAAATCAGCTATGAAAAGCATGGAACACAACAAGTGTATTTCATATCGGGAGGACATTCCATGTCTTAGACAACCCAAAATCTACTAAATCTCAAATTAAGAAGGCTTCCTTATAAGGTCACCACGGTTTACGATATTACCTTAATAAAATGCATTTAGTCGACTCAGCGGAGTGCCGACTATGTCTTGAGGAAGACAAAACCGCTGAGCAAATCATATCATAGAAGGCAAAAATAATTTTTTCAAGAAAATAACTACCGAAGAATTAAGAAAATCTTTTTCTGAATGCATCATCAGCTTACATTACGAAAATATAGATGGTAATAGGTTAGGTTATATTGAATTGGGTGTGAGTTCATCAAAGTTGACTAGGCACCATATTGGGCCCATCGCTATCTCTGGACAACCTTAATGATAAAAAAACAATGCATTGTGCAACAGTTCCTGACTATAGTTCAGATTTGATGATGAAGGACTCCAGCGCCTTTAGCGCGGCCTGACTATCAATGTAGATAGCGATATTCTTGTTGGATATTGATCCGCATATTAAGTAGATCCTCAGCTTTGAGCAATGTAAGAACCTCTGCCTGGAACACACTGCATGTGTCCGGAGGTATTAATGACACGTGGGTCTATATCCCTAGAGCATATACCTGAGCCTGTACGATATCATTTCGTCTTCCTAATCACTGTAGCGTGTTCCAGGCGGAAATTATGGCGATCAAGGAGGCCCTGTCGTGGCTACGGTAATTTGTTGCCGATAGTCAAGACGCGATTAAATCCCCGGATTCGGTAATCTTCAAGTTATAAACTGCGCTCAATTGCCGCTTATCTCTTAACGAGTTGGCGGAACAATTCAATATTCACCTTATATGGGTACCGGGCCACAGGGACATTCCGGGAAATTGCAAGGCCGACGAACTCGCATAGGCATGGCACAACTTTGTCGATTCTACCGGAAAGGGAGAACCTCTATATTATGCCTATCGCTACGTGTAAACTTTTAATTAAACAAAATGCAATAAGCGCCACTAATCGAAAGTGGCCAAACTGCACCACGTGCTCCACCTCGAAACAGATCTGGCCCATGCTGGATCTCAAAACTCTCCAACAATCTTGTGAGACTAAAAAGATCCAATATAATTATTGGGAGACATGCTCTCAGGCTGGGCCTCCTTTCCAAAGATTTCTGTAGAAGCTGCATGAACGAGGAGGAGGAAGAAATAATTCTTCACCTCCTATGCTCGTGCCCAGCCCTCTCCGCTCGTAGAAAACTACATCTCGGAGAATATTTCTTCGACAATCTCGGCGAACTCGCTACAGTAAACATAAGTTGCCTCCACCGCTTCATTCTCAGCTTGTACTGGTTCAACGGGTAGTTGTGAGATCATTCGATCCTGTGGTATCACAATGGGCCTCCTCTGGGCGCGTACCGCGGCCTGCCACCCTAACCTAACCCAACCTAACCATAGCTGACCCTGACCCTATACCCTCCTTAGTTTTGGAACCATTCGTATAAGTCAAAATCTCATTTTCATTCGAAACTTCATTGATTTTGCGAGTCCTCCAGTTGAAGTAAAATTCACCCAGACTTTCATCCGTTTTATCAGGAATGTTGGAGAAGGATTCACTTAGTGGATGAGGATGAGTCTAACCACCATGATCTATGTATTGTATATCTAATGCATCATTGTTAGTTCCCACTTTTTTCCCGCTGTAGAGACGCTGATAAAACACAATAGATCTTTTAGGTCGATGTGAATATATCGCTCTGGCGAAGAAGACCAAAAAAAATTGTTTGTCGCCTACAGTGTCATTTTGGATTCGCCTTCCTGTTTAGCCCAAGGTACATGTACCATCACGGTCTCCCTCTATTGAATGTCTAATGACATGAACTTCATTGACCCTTAAGTGAAGGGTGCCGTAATTCACGCAAAATTTGAATTTTGTGCCATTTAACAGTGCAGTGATGTCAACGGAAAAAAAGATAACAATGTGACAGCTGACAGTTAGGGTTTAGTAAAAATGACACCCTTTTATGTCCATTTTCTACAGTTGCATTGATGAATAAGCTGCAGTCATCTTTATAGAAGAAAATCGGCATTCTCATATGCCCATGACAGCTGGTGCTTGAGAAAACCATCAATTTGACTTTAAAGCCAGTGCAAGAGTTCTTCAAATAAATTCCCAATACACCACATATGGTACGCATCATTATATCACACTGCACACATAATCTTCCCACATAATACCCACTGTAAAGCAGATTTCAATCTCTCTGCAAACATACGAAATCACTGCAACTGCCCACATATATGCCATACAAGGACCAGAAATGACCAAAACGCGGGCACTTGTTAAACATCTATCCACACATACACACATACACTCGTATACTGTACTGACATTCGCTGCATCTCAAAATCCTTGAATTATTCATATCTGGTAACTAAAGCGAAAGCCTGATTCTCTATGCTTATCAGAGAGATGCTTTCATTCGAAATTTGTGCAAATATTTGCAAATGCAAACTCAACGCACACACATCATAGTATACCTACTATACAGATACACCCTAACTAACGGCCAGAGTTTCACTGGCTTAGAGATACATCACAGAAAGGACTTTTAAATAGAACCAAAAAATAAAAATGAAAATTTGAATATCTCCCAGCCTCTACTATATGTGACGGTACAAGGCGCCTCTTCAGTCCGCATACACTATTAAATCTCTGCTTGCGTGTAAATTGTATCTACACGCATAAAATAATGTATCTCTAGTGTCGTGTGGCGAAGATTTCCTCGCCACTATACACAGGAGGAGTTATGGTAGACACAGATGTCACATAGTGCCGCACCGACACAGTATGAAACAATTTTCCTCGCTTGGGTTTTTGGTTGAATTTAGGGAATTCAAAGAATTTATGCAATTTTCAAGTTGTACCCTGAAAGGATCACA
The DNA here is from genome assembly GCA_949372485.1 of Cheilosia soror. NCBI lineage: Eukaryota > Metazoa > Arthropoda > Insecta > Diptera > Syrphidae > Cheilosia > Cheilosia soror. The sequence continues at coordinate 78,047,115 of OX443563.1, forward strand.
CTTTTGGCCCTGTGACATGCAATAGCCTTCGGAATGGCATGCACTATCGTTTGTCTTTATAGTCAAAAATAACTGCAACCTATGCGAATACTCGTACACGGGTACGCACAAACAAACCAATAAAGCTCTTGGGAAATTGTTGGGAAACTTCATTAGGTGTCTGTGATAAAGTTTTGGGTTCTTCGAAGCGGCAAGTAGATTGGAGATACCTACATACAATGTCTGCCGCAAGTAAGTTACATATGGTTGCAGGGATGGCATTTAACAAAACTTTTAGTTTTTACTCTCTTTTTTCTAAGTCTTTGGTTGCGTTTTTTTTGCTGATATTTGAGAAATTGGTCTTATCCTAAAATTTTGGGTGAAACTGTGCCTTAACTAGCAAGCCCTCGCTAGTTATCCTGTTTCGAACTACTTCCAGATAAGTACGCCAAGTTGATTGAAGATCTGATCTACTTGTGCCTCTTATTGTTATTAAAAAAAAAAAACCAAAAAGAGTGAAGCTACAATTGCTTACCCCTGTGGCACTCCAAATAATTACATTCTTATTGAAGGTATACAAATTGCTCCACATACTGTTCCCAACAGAGGAAGCTGCTTAAGAACCATCGGGCACCCAGTCGCATCTGGGATCCAAATAGGCCCTATAAATGAATCCCTCATTAATTGACGATTAATTGTGAGTGTCCAGCCCTTGGATTGACGTCTCTCATTTATATACGCGAATAACGAAGCGAATGCGTGTCCTCTTTGCGACACGGTCATATCCGCTCCGCATATGCAATCAATTCAAATTGCTCGTAGCTGAACACACCCATGTAGTGAATTCTCACATACACATTCACCCATTTAATGTTTAATATTCTGCGGTCAAGGCGGAATTTGAGAGCGTCGGCGCTATACCCGATACCGACATGTTAATGATGACTATCCGGAGGAGAATCCTGTGAGGATTAATAATTGGTTCGGTGTCATGTGTGCGATATAAAAGTGATTTAAAATTCATAAAGGAACACTCTGGGTGTGGTATTGGTGTGGAGTGAGCCAGCGTAACGTAACTTAAGTGCAGACTACTTTAAGCAATCAATCTGGCAAATTGTTGATGGAGAATACTTGTACCTATACAAGCTACACAACCACTGATGGTCTGGGTAATTGCTTCGTTTCGCAACGATGAGATTGGTACGTAATATACCCTCTAGGACTCGCTTTAGGGTGACATGTGATGGCAATATTCTGTATGATAATAAGGTTGGTGGCTCTTGGATGTCTTGGAAAAGAACTGAACGAATTGATTTTCTGTTACAAATTCTGCTTGCATTTGCATTTTTAATTGGATTAGTGCATCATTGAGTATCATCGATGACTTAATTTTTTGGTCTAGAACAGGCATTGCTATACTACTAGGAATGAAAACGCTTTTATAGTTTTGACCCGAAAAATCTCTATATGATGGTCATTGGTCGGCGCGGTGGCTCAGTGGTTACTAGTTGTATACTATGGACCCAGTGATTCCACTTGAAACTCCTGAAAAAAACAGAAAATACACGTTCAGCTTTTTTCCACCTCCTGAGAAATCTCTTCAATTCAGCCGTTCAGGTAGGTATAACATGTCATGATCCTTCCGTTCGCTATAAAGGCTCATATGCCATCAGGCTCATATTTTTGTTACCCCCGAGTAATATATAACGTTATGGCTAGGAAAATGCAAAAAGATCTTCTATCTTCTCGTATAAGTCTCTCGCCATTGGCTTCATCGAAGCTTGGCTATAGCTTTCTTGTAGTGACACAAGTTTCCATGGAGGTTCATTTGGTGTTTGCCTCTGGGCGTTATTGCATGCTCCCGGATTTTATTAGTCATTATGCCTTTTTCTTGATTGGCCTCCCTGATGTTTGTGGAGGGGTAGCCGGCAAATCTATAGTCACGAATTTCTCGGCTGAGTACTAGGTTGACATTTCGATTGTGTGGTTGAGTAAAAGTGATTTTACCGACAAATACATTTTTTTTTTCTTAAGACAAGAAAAAGGAGACCCTCTGAACTGGGCCAACTGCAGAGTTATCAATCTTCTTAACATCGCCTACAAGATCTTATCTTTAAGGCCGCTCATATGTCAGCATTAATTGGGACGAGCTGTATAGACCAATGTCTAATTTTGTCATCCCTGTCAATCTCGTCTGTTTGTGTAGAATAACGATAGGGACTGAATGCTGCAAGGTCGATAAAGATCACACCGAGACCTTCGATGTTAAAAAAGGAAACTTAAACTCCAACACCAGACGCACGATCTTTCAAAAGTCCGTCCATTTACTCGCGTACGCCGATGGCATCGACGTAATCGGGACAAAGCAGCGTGGTGTTACTGACGCGTTCAAGACAGGGCAAGATAAATTATTATGGTGTCAACAAGAACGGAAACCCAACACCAACATCTCGGACAGAATATCACTATAGCCGGATATAACTTTGAGGTTAGGGACTTTGTCTACCTAGGCTCCACTATGAACTCAGCCAATGATATCATCACGTCAGATTAAACGAAGAATAACACTTGCCAATAGCTGTGTCTTTGGCCTAAGAAGGCAACTGAGCAGCAAAGCTCTCTCTCGTACAACTAAAGGGACTCTAATCGTCCCAGTCGTCCTCTGTGGCGCAAAGGTCTGGACTCTAACAAAAGCGGATGAGGTTACCCTTGGTTGTTTCGATAGGCAAATTCTTCGAGTAATTTTTGGCCCCGTCTGCATAGATGGTGATGCTTATTCTACCCATCCCTACTAAAATTCCCCATAAGTTTCTTAGGGCCTTGTATAGTAGATTTTGCTTGCCGTATGCGTTTGCATCCTGCTACATATATATAAATTAATTTGTGAACGTTATTTTATCATGGCGCCATAATGCCGATGCATTGCGGTGTTCATTCTTTGCCTGGCATTTTTAGCTGCATTTTGAAAGACCTTTTACTTACAGAGCCAAACCTAAAAGTTGCATTCGAGGCTAAATCAGGTCAACGACTAAGCAAATCAAAAGCACATAAATTGGACATGCATACCTATGCGTTTTTTAGTTTTTTGATTTCCATTCGTTTATAGGATTTGAGTTAGCAGAATTCTGTTAACTTTACAGAATGGAAGCTTCAAATGCGATTTCTAGCTAAACGGCTTGAGCTATGAAGTTATACATTTAGCACGTAAAAAGCACATAAATCAGGTTTCAATTTTTCAATTTTCGACCGATTTAAAGATGCGCTCTGCCAGCTTGACGTCAACTTGGCAGAGCACTTTTCGAGGCCTATTTTCTCCGAAACCTTTGGAGCACAAAAATCAAAAACTTAGCACAAAATTAGCACATAATTCAGGGCTATTCAAAATTAATTTTTGACATAGATATGTCTTCTGCCAAGTTGACGGGGGTGGTGAATGGAGGAGGAGATACATATACGAACTCTAAGGGCCTGTATAGCGACATCGACCTATAGCCAGAAGAGTAAAGGTCCAACGACTGAGGTTGCTGTGTCATGTAGAGAATGAACGCGAATGCGTCCGCCTGGAAGATCTTCGAATATAAATCCAAGGGACGGAGCAGTAGAAAAAGACCGCGACTCAGGTAACTCATGTAAGTGGAATGGGACCTTAACCAACTCAACGCTAGTTGATGAAGGCCCAGGCCCACCTCGCACTGTAGCGCCACCTTAAGTAAGTAAGTACGACTATAGAGTTTTGAATATACCCATAGAAACGACGATAATTCGTCAGCTTATAAAATTCTTTGCATCACGAATCAAATCAACCCATGATCGACAGTACGGCAACAGCTCTACTGGTAATTTGATGGAAGTACATATCAATCGTTCCATAACTCTGGTAAAATGAAGGCAGTTTTTGGGATTGCTCCTGATATTTCGACAGCATTTGACAGAATTAGACTTTAATTTAATAGACTTAAATTGGTGCTTATATGTAATTGATGCGTATCTCTTTCAATGCACTAGAAATCACCATTCTTACCGTTTATTCGCTTCAAGCTGAAATGTAACTCTTATAGCTGGTCTTGAGCATAGGAAACCATTCTGCATACCTTTAAAACTCTATCATAAATAATTTGTCTTAACCTTCTTCTTCCTTTTTCATTTCAGGTAAGTTCCTCTTAACATTTGAAGCCAAGGCATTAAACCAAAACTAAGGTATTTGACATCACACAAAGGCAACGCAGCTTAAATTGGAAATTTCCAGCAAACAAAACACACATACCATTATGTCAAAATAACTAATCCATTTCCGTTTCATCGTAAGGGTTTTATTATCACAGTAGCTTCCCCACAAACACTTCCCTCTACTCTAGTTTAGCTATACATCTCCTTAATTTGCTTAATTCCATTTCAATGTAAATTATATCTATTTGTTAGGGAATTAAGATGTAGCCATAGCAAACACGCACACTCCGCTAATGAAGCCATTTCTCGGGGTTGCACCCTATAGATTAAGAAAATGGGGAAAAAATTAAAGAAACTCTTCAGCTTGAGTCTAAATAAATACAAAAGGGGTCCCTCTCAGTTCTTTAAAGCAGACACAGACATCGGAAAGTTCTACAAAAGAAAAGACTATTAAATATCCACACAAAGTGAACAAACTAAACTCCCTCCATTAATAGGGGTGAATGGAGCAAATGCAAAAAAGAAACTCAGCCCAGCCAACTTATTGGTTCAACTTGTGTGTAGTATAAGTGGGATTGTACCCAGGTCCCAGGCACAGCTATACAGCTACAGCACTTTAGCAGCCACAAACAGATGCAGAAAACCAAGCAACCCTCTTACAAATCTTACCTGTAGTGTGTCTGTGTATGTTTTGTGTTGTCTTTGGTAAGCGAATAATTATTGCAGCTTTTAATTGCTGCGACTATAAATCGACCACAAAAGGACGGGAATTAAAGTTGAACGAGAGAACAAACGGGGCCAAGCGATTAGAGATGCAGAGTATGCTGGATACACTATACATACAGATACAAATATTGCAATGTAGCGCGAATGTGGTTTTAACCCTTTCAGCTTGGGCATACGTTTCAACATTCCAAACAGATTATAAGGGTCCTAACCTAACAAATGAGCTTAAAGCGCCGCAGATGTATGCCGCACCGATTGTCATTAATTACGATCGAAGCGTAGATGAGAAATTAAGTTCAATCTCAGTTGGCATCTCGAGTCGCGATGACAAATTGTAGTAAATGCCATTGTTCAATGTTCATTATGATTTATGCATCTTTGGCGAGAGTGCGAGTTATCTGCGCGTCTGTGGTAATATGCAAATGATGTGATTTATTCTAATTACATTTTGCGCAGAGTATATTCAATTAGCTGGTGGAATTAACGTTTAACGAGCTGTAATGTTGCTAATTGAAATTAGGTGCTGAAGACTGAACACTTTTACAAATGGATCTGAATGGATTCAGCAACGATTTGTAAGGGATGAATGGAAATTGCTTTTAAAAATTTCTTTTTCTTGGAAATCATTAAACCCAAAGGTGATGAAATAAAGTATCGAGTTGGTAATTATTTAACCAAGATAAGAGAAGGATTGCAGAATTCAATTGGGTGGCCAATTTTAACATGTCAGAATAATAATCATGTTTGTTTCAATCCCAGTGCGAGGGCGATAGGGTGGCAAATAAATCAGAAGGAAGTTGGTTTGCGACTTATTTCTTCGGAAGCGCAACATTAGAATGTGACACTCCAATGACTTAATATATGAGGCGTGCTACATATCGTGTACTAGCACCTTTATAGACGAGTATTCATGGGCGCAGTGGCTCAGTGGTAAATGTGCTGAACTACTGCGAGGGGCCCCAGGTTCGGTCCTCGGGTTTTTCCACCTCAATTCAGCCGTTCAGACGTGGCGTAAATTGAAGGTCCCATCTATTCGTCCCAAAAATAAAAACCCTAGCTTTTGAATAGCTAGGCCGAGGGTGTCTACAAGCCTGTTGCGCCAACTATTTATTTATTTATTTTATTCATCGACTTAGAAATAAGAAATGCGTGTCATTAGACAGGCGTTAGAGATCAAGCTTCAGGCCGACTTGAGGCAGCAACAAATCTCAGAAATGTTTCGTTCTTCCTTACTTTACTTTAGATGCACTTACAGTACGAAATGGAAGGAAGAGCCTTAACCAATAAGCTCCTTCAATCAGCTCTATCTCCACTTGCAGCTTGTTTTTTTTTTTTTTTAACTCTGTGTCGCTGCTTCTGGCAAGACTGTTGATCTGCACATAGTTCTTTGTCTTCCAACCCGGTGTGATCGATCTGCTCCACTGGCGTCTGCTTCAAAATAACACACCGATATGTGAAACGTTCTGCAAGACCATCAGCTCAATAGTTCGTGTGCTAGACTACCTGCAAGCATCTAGATCTGACAAACATTCAAAAGCATAATTCTTCTAAGAAAGGCTTCTTAATTAAGCCGTTCGGATGGTGCATACAATCGTTGCTCCTTTCCATTCGTCCCAAAAATAGAACTTGCACAAACAAATGGTGATGAGAAGTTAGATCTGTAGACCAACTTTGTAGACGAACATTATTTTTGTCTTGCTACCAGCACCAGGGACTCAAATATCTTGCATACACCCCGCTGATTGTAAAAAGATATTCTCGGTTTAGCCTGAAAAACGTTCTCCATGGCAGTCAGTACATCTTTTATCGCTAAATAGAAGACTACCACTAGAACATCTCCTTGTTGCACCCCTTGTTGCACTTCGAAACAGTCACAGTCCTATCCGCTGTGCAGACCGAAGTACCTCGCTACTGTAAGATTGCGTTGCACAGTCTTGATGCGATGTTCTTAACATGCATTCCTGTCGAAGGTCTTCTCGAAATCAAGGAACATAATGCAATGACGTCATTATAACTCGGTCAAATGCTCGCAAAAATGATACTTAAAGTTTAGATGTGATTGACTACGAGAGCCCGCTTGATGCCTCTGACTTTCTGAGTGCAATCTCAATTCTAGCTTGATTATTAGCAGTTGACCTTGTCAGTGTAAGATGCTTAAGTGAGCCCTTAATAGCTCTCGATCGTCTGTCCTGACTCTAAATCATCCACTTATGTGTAGAGAAAACTTCACTCAACCATCTTGATATGTACCTTGAACAGTCTTCTCGAGACGACTATCACTTCAGATTTTTTTCAAGTTTGTCTTCATGTTAACTTTAACAGAGAAGTTTAGTACCTAATGATGACCAAATCACAAATGTAGGAGGACCGCTGCCAACACCGCACACAAAGCCGCGAGTGTCGAGCTAGTGTCGGGTCGTTTGCATCCCACTGCCGCGGTCTGTTCGCAGAAAGCGCCTCTTAGAAGGTCCTCAATTGACACCTAGAGAGTGCCGTCCACATCCAGTACAGTTGCTGACAGTTTTTTTTGGATATTCTCTACATTTTGTTGATATTCCCCCTTGGTGCAGCGTCTTCCACAATTTCCACAAAATTGTTCTTGTCTTACTGGGCTGTCATAAAGGTCCATTAATCGTTTCATAATACCAACTAACGTAGAGCGTCTGTCTCTTGGTTTATTTCTGATTTCAACCATCTTTGAGGTGCGATCTTGTCCCAGGTACCTTGAGATATAAAGACGTTTCCATAGCTCTGGACTGGGCAGGGTTTTCGATAAGGATTGGGAGCTATACAGAACTATACCAGTCATCTCAAATGGTAATGACATGTAAAGCGAATGGGCATTAATGCTTCGCGCTTTATACAAGTAAGTCAGCAAAATTTTTTTCCAACCATGTTTTCTTGCTACACGTTCTAGACCTGCTTTGTGTGATTTCACTTAAGAATTGACGTAACCAAAGCCAATGATCAAAAATGGACACAGGGGTAGGGTCAGGTGACTTCTCTGAATGGCTGTGTATATCAAAATCGATTCTCCTCCCCGACCATAGCAGCGTTTTCCAAGCTGAGGTCCTGGCAGTGACAACAGCAGCCCGTGAGTCTGTGGTAAGGGCAATACCACCTGAAGGTATTACGTTCTTTATCGACAGCCAGGCAGCAATAAAAGCCATAACTGCACCAAAAATAAAATCGAAGCTTGTGAAGTGCTGTCGCGAAGAACTCAAGGTTCTTGCTACACAGCACAAAGGTATCACTCTGCTGGGTTCCGGGACATGAAGGGAATTCAGGCAATGAGAAAGCAGACGAATTAGCAAGACAAGGTTGGACAGCTGTTTCAGAACAAGCTGATCCCTCTGTGGACATCCCGCCTTGCACACTCAAGTTTGAAGCAGGGAGGAAAGCCACAAGTGAGGCGAGCGCAAGATGGGCCACCTTAACGCTTGTAATACCACAAGAATGCTATGGTCGTCCTTCAATGAATCCAAAACCGAGAAGATAATGCGGAAGGATAGGAAATCCCTGTCCACCCTCGTAGGTATCATAACAGGGCACAACACCTTGCGGTACCATATGAAGAAAATGGGCTTAACGGAAGAAGAACTTTGCAGAGGCTGCGTTGATGAGGAAGCTTTTGAGGATACAACCCACTTCTTATGTCACTGCCCAAGTTTCCAACATACCAGGTACAAATTCCTAGGGAGTCACTTCTTCAACGACCTAGACGAGCTTTCCAGCACATTAATAGACAAGATAATGAACTTCGTCAAATCAACAAGATGGTTTGTATGTAGTAAGCAATTTGAATACAGGGTTATAATGGGTAAGGGATAACCTCTTTCCCCCTATGGGAATCACAATGGGTCAGTATTGACCTGAGTGTGGCACGAAAAAATTCCCGCCAGCCCACAAACCTAACCTAATAACCTAATGCCAATTGTGGTAGTTTACCGAGCTTAAGCGAGTGTTTTCTTTGACGGACGCTTCATTTGAAGAAGAGAAATTGGCGCCCACCAAATGAGACCGCGCATTGCTTCCTCCTTAAACGTGTAGCCCGCACAGTTTAATCTTTAGAATGTTGAAAAATGTGATAACATTACGTCAGTTGGAGATGAGTTAAATACGCACAAGTTCACATAGTGATGAATTGGACACGTTTTCCTTTCATTTAACAAGGGCCACATTTAAATTCAGTCTCAATGAAGGCTCTAAGAGGTTTACCGATCCTATCAAAAGACAATTGAATAAATTACATTTTATACGCCAACCCTTTGTAGAAAAGATTTAAAAGTACCTTTGCTATGATATCCATTTCAGCTTCAAAGGATAATCGCAAAAATTCAAATTGCACGTCACCAAAGGCCGCCTTGAATATCTATTATGTAACGACGACAAAAGGACGACTTGTAACCTTTTTTTTTCTTTGCTAAAAGCATCGCAAAACATAATCCCCTCTTTCTGCTAGGTGTAAACGAATTTTGCATAAACCTATTGACGTGTATATACACACCTTCACAATAATGCCCATGTTATCTCGACCTCGGTGTGAAGAGCAACGCGCATCGCGGTGTTTTAGTTTATTTTCTTACCAAGCAAATATCATTCATAATTTTTCCTCAAGGCGACCACAGAGTGCTTGCTTAATGAAAACAGCTCAAGATGCTTCACCAACAGCCACCATAACTTCATTTGAAAGATTACGTGAGCCAGAGAGGTATGACACTATAAACAATCCACACCTGACCCAATCCTATGTGTCGAATTTATCCTTGCCCTTGTTGTGGTGTATACAAACAAAATGAAACTTCCGGCGCAGTTTGAATATTTACATTCACGCTTAAAGCTCATATACACACATAAAATTGTGTCCTCCATCTGATCCTGAACCACAGACAGCATATACCATATGCGGGTGTGTCTGTGTATCGTTTTGTACACGTCAAGTTAGACGACTGTGACGGGTTGCGACTTTGCGAGGATTACCGGCAAGTTTTCCTTTTTACGTTTTGCTGAAGGATTTTAGCGCTCTTCAATCTTCATCATAACAGTCATCTTGTTGCCTCATCTCGTACATCGTCACCTTCATCTGGTGTAGTATAGTCGTCGTCGTCGTCATCACCATCGTCGTATCCTTGGGGACCTATGGTAAGTTGAAAAACAGGTAGAAAAATATTTCATCATGTCTGTCATGCAAAGGGTTGACAGAAGATTGGTACACCAGTACCGTGTAAAGCGAATTTCTTACCCATGCGCCTATACGCGCCGCCCCATAGACAAAGATAACGATTATGCACAGAGGCGTATGCTGTACTCCCCCGCGGAAGTAATACTCAGCGGCGCATAATTTTGCATTTTCATAGTTCGATGGCTGAATAAACCGCACACGGGGTAAATAATTTCTGTAATTACTTGTACACCTAGCGGCACCTGAAGGTAGGACACACACCCCGCCAGAGGTTCCTTCCACTATGCTGAGCTGATGATTATGTGCCATTATGCGAGTGTGTATTTTTATTTTTAGGTACAGGTACAGAGCTGCGACCTGCGAGTAATCAGCAAAGTTTCTCTTTGGAGTGAAATCTGATTACAAGTCACCGAGTGTGGAAGGTTTAGCCAGATGGGACTTGTGTACACACACAGTCAAGTATAGTGGGCAAGATAATGATGATAAATTGTGCTTACATATTAAATTTGATTTGGCATGGAGGAAGACGTTGACACAAGTCATGTATTCATTTAGAGTACAGTTGGAGGAAATGTTGGTTTAAGAACCTTTCTGTTTAAATTGGTTCTCGCTAAAGTTGTATACCTTATACAGATCTTCTTAAACTGGATTCCTCGCTCCTAAAACCTAAAATTTCCTTTTTAGGTCGCATCTATACATAGCCAGAAAAAACCATAAAAGTTCTATGACTCTTGGATTAGCGGCTTGCATCTTCACGATGGTGAATCAGTCATTCAGTGATTCCGGTAGTCAGGGAAAACTCTATAATGGGTGTCCAGTCCATCTGTATTTTTCGACAAGGGGAGAAGGTTTATCGATCGCGTATCGCTCACTCAACCTCTCGCGAAGCCCTATACAGGAGAGGATCAGTGTAAGGTTAGCTGCACACATGTGATTTCAATCGCGCGACTACTTAGCCTAACTGTGCTGGACAACACGATGAAGATAAAGCATTGGTATTGTGGAACTGAGCAAAGCTGACGAATAGAACTTTGGTTGTGGATGGCAGACTGTGGACGCCACAGTCCTTAGAATTGGTTAAAGGCTGGTGGTGAGCTGTATATCCCCTGTTATGGCGGGTGATAGTTGACTCTCTGTTGCATACCCTAAAGGGTTCAAACGTATACGCGGATAATATTGCCATACTTTCTTTCGGATCATGTTTACAGACTATCTGCACTAACGTGGATCTATACGCCGATATGATAATGCCTTTTCCAGCCTATGCGTCGATTGTTTGGTGGAGAGGGCTTTCGCGAAAGTATGTGACTGCTTTCTGCACAAAACTTCAAGTCAGTCTTGGCTGTACGGGTGCTTTCCCGAGTACGCCGGGCTGTGCTGTGGATTCTCTGTTTGATTTACCTCCCCTTGATACCTTTATCATGGGTTCTACCGTCAGGCTGGTTGGTTTTTGGTATCAAACTATCCACCACGCTGGACTTTCGATGACCTTGCGCGACACTTGCCATACGACCCGAGTTCCATGGAAATGTCTGATGCAATGACACCACAACTTCGGCTGTTCTGCAAATTTAGAGTCAACTTTCCTGGCGTCCCGAACTGGCTTCAGCCAGAGTCTGAGCCGGGTTTGGATGTAGTTGTAGTCGAATTGTCACGGATGGCTCCAAAACCAGTCAGGGGTCCGGCGCTGGTGTCTTCGTGGAAATCGAAAACATTAGACTTTACTACTCGTTAGACAAGCACGCCTCGGTTTTTTCAAGCGGAAATCTATGCTATCCTAATGGCTGCCGGATATATTGTTAGGATAGGTGGCGGGGTCGGAGCCTTGCTCAACCCTGTTAATCGTTCCAAATTAGTTCGGGAAAATGCAAGACGTCCTTGAACTCTGTCGCAGGGCTGAACTCTTTGACTTTTGTCTGAGTCCCAGGTCACATGGGGATTGCGGGAAATGAGATATCCGATGAGATTGCTAAGCAAGGCTCAGGTGATCATTTCTCGGCACCAGAACCTGCAGTGGGTCTCCCTGCGTCCTCTGTCAGGGCTTCCATTGACGACTTGGTCCCTAACGAATAGAATTGTGTATGGCAGGAATCTTTAGGATATTGGCAGTCTAAACGCATGCTCTCGAAAGTCAGTAAGAAGTCTGCGGTATTCTTACTGTCTCTCAGGCCTGTAGACAATTTATTGGCGTTCTTAAGGGACACTTTGCTTTTGCTAAGCATCTTAGTATGCTATAGGCTTAAGTGATACCACTGTCTGCGACGTTTATGGTGAAAGCGACGATATACTTAGGTCCATTTCCTTTGTATTTGTCTTGCCTTTGCTCGGATCTGGTGGCAGAGGCAGAGGGCGCTGATGTGCTGAGTGCTAATTCTGTAAGGAGTAAGCCCCTCATCGTTGATGTCCATCCCAATGACAGACACGCAGTGAAAATTCTCTGCACACTTGCCGGCGAATCCTCTTTTTGAAACTTTATTGTTTATTGCATCAGAGCTAAAAAGTTCATCTCATAAGTACCAGGCGACTTCAAGTAATAAAAAGATGTCAGAACATAACTGATATCCTCATTTGTTTAGCCACGGCCAGATGTAGTTTGTATACCAGTTTTGCCAAATTTTGCGACTTCAATCTATTTCAACCTTACAAAGGGTGACATAAGCGGTTACCCAATTGTTATCTGAAAGTCTCCGCTATTGTCGAATTTTCTAGGTGATTTCGGTTTGATTGATCGTCCAGCCTTTCTGAATAAAATCTAAAAGCTTACGCTCAAAAAGAACCAAAGCCATGTAGGTAGATACCTTTTCAGGGGGTAATTGCGTTCAGTTTACTATTTTTGACCAAGTACTTTTCGACTATTTGCCCCTAAGGACGCTGCTTATCTGATGCTAAACAAATTTCTTTACATCACACCAGCTCCGGTAAGGTAGAATCGACTTTGTTAAACACCCATTCAACCACATCAGCAATTACTCACACACAAGTCAATAGAAATGGTATAAACTCTCATGCTCATGCCCCATAAACCTGTGATTACTTCGTGGAAGAAAAGCTTGAAAGAATAGCTTTTCCAATTTCCTGTTTAAATATTTAATGAAATTACTCCTATAACAGAGAACTGCATTCAATTTGCTAGAGAGGACTGGTCATGGGAAAGTCCTTTGTAGTTGCCTTTATAGTGTATACTCTGCACCTTAATTCCCGAGAAGAATTCGGAATTTCGCCTTTCTCGCTTTTCTCATTTTTCGAGGAAATAAAGCCAAGCAACGTTGCACAAGCTATACAACACTCGTACACCTATATATTCCTGGAATTACAACGATGAACATTTGGCCAGGAAAGACCTCACTGCGACGCCCATACCAACGAAGATCGCCTTCCCTATGTGATGTTCCATGCGGGCATTGGGCAAAAATCATCATAAAAACTCTAACAAAGGATAAGGTATCATGGGAGACATAAAGTCTGGCCATCATCGCGTAACATGGTCCTTGAAAGTGGATGCCCCTAGTCAGATAATCTTAGTCAGTTGTGTATAGTTATGTGCCTATATATATGATGGTGTATCCTTCAAGAGAATATTGAAATATGCACCCAAACGACTTTAACTTTATTTTTATTGAATGAAAGTCCTCTGTTTGAGAACGGAAGCGGCATACTCATGTAGAACAAAAGAGGGAAGGATAAGAACTTGATTTGTATCGATATTACAAGAAGGCTACCTACATAGACACACCATCAACAACTGTTTTATCGATTTTGCCTCTTCACTTTGACCGGATGTGCATTAGATTTGTATAAATGCCTTTACATACCTACTACAGCAAGGATGTCTTTAAATAAAACAGAACCCTCTCTGAAAGGATGCATTCATCTGGAAATGCCGCATCCAGTGGGTGGGTGTGTTCACTTTTATTATTTTATTTTTATTCCCTTTTGCATACAAGTTGAGATTACTATAGTTACCGTTTCGACTTGTTTAGCCCACAGATCTTGTTGGTTCTTTTTATGTTGCTGTTGTTGTCCATTGGATTTTATTTTAAAATAAATTTCTCTCGCTATTGGCGTTGCTTTTGCTGCTTTTCTGGTACGTGCAACGTGGTCTAGTCGGTTTCTGGGATCGGATGAAACGACTTTGACGATGGTACTACAGATGAATAGTTGCACCCTATATGAATGAAGCTTATTAAGCACACAAATGTCAATAGAATATGTCGGCGTATGTGAACGTGGTTGTGTATATCCTTCGTCGTAGAGTGTGTTTGAATGAAATAACTATTTCAGGATGGGGTGGTTGAGAGAAAACTTTTCCTGTCTCAATTGGGTGGATATTAAATTAGGTAATAACTGAAAGGCGATACATTTGCTTTTGTAAGGGTTAATAGGACCGCTTGAATGGATCAACTATATACACCCAAGGTAAAGGAATGAAAATTAAAAAAAAAAATAGATTTGATTGGTCTTTCAACTACAACAAGCGTGGTAAGGATCAAAGCGACTTCAAGATGATAGCACGTCTACTGCACGATTTTTTTTACAGTGTCAAGCATGTCACGAATGACACGTTTTCCCTGCTGTTGATTTTGTTTGTTTGTTCGAGTTTCGATTTTACAACAGCTCAGACAAACTCTCAAATAACACGATCTGATGAGTTAATTTTTGTGATGTCAGCATGTCAAGAATTGACACTTTTCGTGACATTGTGAAATCGTAGCTTAATTGGCGAAAATATTTCCCCAGACAGTGGGTTAAAACGTTTACTTGACCTATAGCCAAATGAGTTTTCAAGTTTAGTGATAATAATATTGATAGGTATCCATGGGTTTTTTGTCTTGAAAATTTTGGGGTTGGGCTCAAATATGGGACAAATATTTGAGGCCTGGTTCAATCGCTTAATAGAAAAGGAGGATTTATTTCGTGCTGAAGTAGCCCTTTGCTTTAAACAGGTGGAAAACTCAACTTTGGGGACGATGATCTTACGATATTGGAAAAGTGGTCCTGACAGGTCATTTACCAAATGACTGCGTTTTTTTTTTTCAAAAAGAGAAGGTGTATGTATTCCTTAGAATAGAGGGATTGGTCGCATATCATTCATTGGTACTACAGTAGATACAGTCTCTCTAGCATCATGTGCCATTATATTCAATTCACAAAGAGATTGAATGACCCTTGCATACAATCTCATGTGACTTGGTTAATCTAATCTATATTTCATGAAAGATTTCCACGAAATTATCCCTTTTGTTCGCTGATTGCAGAGATAAGCGTTGGCATTTGTTTGTCTGAAATACACTCGAACAGTAGTATGATGACACCACATCCTTTGACTGAGTAATGATGGTTAGGATGGATGGGCTAGCCGCCATCAACCCCAACCAAACAAGAATTCTCCCATTTAATTGAAATGTTCCGTGAGCGCATTGTGAATCCAAATGATGCCACATTACGACAATGGTTTCTCTAATCTCTAAACTCTAATCGACTGATACATTTGCCCGAGTTTTAGTTTCACTTTGCGATATGTTCGCTCATAATTAACACACGCAATTCATTTGGAATAATTCGCTCGGAAACATTGATAGGATAGCAATTTCATAGCCCAAGGCTCCGCCATTTCCAATGCGTAATTAAATCAAAACAAAATATTTGTATGACCACATATAATTTGTATACAGCCACCAGCCTCGCCCGCCCCCATTCTGTGCATGGCACCCGCAGCTCATGTGCGTCACATTAGAAACTCTTATTAAATTTTCCCGAAATGTATTTTAGGTAAACCTGCCCCATTCTATAGGCAACAATGTACAAAACTATTTAGGACAATATCTATTATGTATGTATTTGTATCTGTGTTTGCAGTAAAAAAATATATAGATAGAACTGCAATTCAACTAAATGCGCTAATCTACCGCAACGCACCATGATGCGTATGTGCATAGAGCATACCATATGTAGTCATGGCATTTAAATTAAATTTTTGGTAAATCCGGCTTTCAGTGAAACAATAAGCCAATTTCAGGGTGTGTCGGACATTGGTCGTGCTAAACCGGCCGTTGTTGGATGGGGCTTAGTCATGGGTGATATTTTTAGAACTGCGCGATATGACTTTTGGTAGAGAGAAACTAAATAGGCCAGAAGGTGCTGTTTAGATTTTGTTTTCTGTGATTCAACTCCACAAATTGGGGTAACGAGGGATTTTAATCGAAGAGGTTCTTCAATCAGCACCCTTAGAAAAATGAGTTAGGTTTATTTGGACTTCGCATTATACCAAAGCTAGTTGTCACAACGGATCTCTCATCTGGGGCGAAATATATCGACGTTACTATTCCCCTAGACTCCAAGAAATGTCAAATAAAGTGTAATTCCTTACCGAAAGTTATACTTTACTTTGCTTGAAGCGTATTCAAATTGAACGACACTCCTAGCTGAGCTAATTGGATATCACCAGTTCCCTCGCCGGATTTAAACCCATTTCTATTACATCTAACTAAAATGTCAAAACTCTCTCATTTGATTAAAAGAAACATTCTTACTAATTCCTTTAATCCCATCGCCATATCCGATCAGGGAAGAAGGAAATAACAAACACCCGTCATTAGCACCAAAGTAACTTACCTACCTCGTAAATGTGTGAAAGTGTTAATGTACTAACTATCCATTAATACAATGCCGACAGCCTAATTAACATTTTACACCGCAAAAAGTAATGAACAAAAAAAAAAAAGAGCGACGAAAAACCAACCATAAGATACTAAATTAATTAGAAACAGCTCGTCACCGCTAGGGGGCGAATTCAATTTTGCTTCAACTAGTCAACCGGATGGAGCGACACTCTTCCGCTCTCCAGCTGTCACGTCCATCCGACCACCTTCATACTGAAAACCGAATGAGACAGTTTCCAATCCGGTTTCCACCTTAATTTGTCTGAATTTGCTTTTACGTTCTCACCCCTTGTAGACCTGGCAAAGCAACCAACCGACCAACGAACCGACCAACCCCACCCATCAACATTACACCGTTTTGCTAGTTTGCCAAAAACCGATGCAATACTCGGGATAGATAGAATAGGAGTTGTGCCATCGCCTTCGGGCTGGATAATGGAAGAGAAAGTGAATTAACTTTTGCAATTATTATTGTTATACAAGACGCTGAAGTTTAATTAGAGGGGTGCAGAAGAATGAGTCGCTCAGGTTATACCTACGATAAGAAATTGGGTTTCCTTACTTGTCGTTTTTATTGGCTGCAAGGTATAATCATATTTTTACGCCGTTAGGCATTCGTGTCGTAAGATTCATTATTCGGCTTAAGTTTCAACAAGGCGAAGGCGACTGACGGCATGGTAGGGGTTGAATCGTTTGTCAGTCTTAGTTTCTCGTCATTTGTAGTTCGGATGTGATGAGGTTAGACTTCAGTCTTTTGACTGCATGTATAGTAACAATTTGTGCAACAATTTTGTAACGATGAGTTGCAAAGCTAATTATGTCGTGATCCTATTTATACGGCATGTTTTAGAAACCTCTCCGAATTCTATTTACACATTATCAAACAAGTTCGTAAGCCTCTCGACAGTTCTCAGGAATGTACCAACAAGATCTTAAGCATTAGGGACATAGTAGCTGATATTTCTAAATAAGGTACTTCCTTGTTCACCTTCTAAAAAAAACAAAAAATATACATACTGAGTTGAACAAACTTGACTGCCGGAATCTTTTCAATACAAAAATGTAGTTTATATTCTGCGATACCGAATACCTCTAAGCTCTAAGATATCGACTGCAAGTCAAGTTGAGTAGCAGAATACAGAGTAAAATTCGTGGCCCGTTTTGGAGCCGTCTTGTAAAGTTTCTAAATTTGTATTACATATTTATATGTATACTAGCTGAACCACCGCCAGCTGCGCTAGGCCTTTTGTTGCTTTTTTATATTTTTTTTCTTAATTTTTTATTTTATTTATTTTCGGGTGACAATGTTTTAATTTTTTTGTATTGGAGGTGCTACGCCCCTTTATCCAACTTTGACAAATCTTTACAGAAGCACTCCACGGCCAATACGCAATACCTTTAAGTTTGAGCTTAATCAATTTGGTGGTTTTCGAGATATACGATTTTGAATGTTTTTTTATGAATGGTGCCACGCCCTTTTGTCTTTGATTTTGACGTATCTTCACAGGAGCACTCTACGGCTAATACCTTAGATTATCTGTAAGTTTGAGCTCAATCGATTCTGTGGTTTTCGAGATATAAGATTTTGAATGTTTTGTTTTTGTATGGGCGGTGCTATGTCCCTTTGTCCGATTTTGAATTTGTTCAGCCTATCACCCAATCACCGTAATTACCGACATTTAAAAAAAATCAACAAAATCGGTTGAAAATTACGGGCGACAGAGGGAAACAGTTTTTTCCACTTTGTTTTATATAAATAGAGATTAAAAATGCGCGACACAAAAACCTGAGTAGATTTGGACCAAAAGGTTTTAAGATTCTAAATTTTGTATTCCCTTACATCGAAAACTATTTAGATATTAATTTTTTAGTGTTAGACAAATATAATAAAATTGGTAGCCAAATTTACAAATCTTAGAATTTTTAGAAAATTTGTTTGCCATTGGGACAGCTGATTTTGGTCAAAATTTTGACCAACAATTCGACGTCAAAAAAAAAACATAGATATTGATTCTGAGTGGTACTAAAACGTTGGCCGTTGTTTTGGACACACCAACTTTTAATCTTTAAGTTTTGACCAATGTATTTTAGCCTACAACACGAAATCGTTTTTGTAGTCGCAAATTTTGATTAAAAGTTCAAAATGTGCGACTCTGATAACCTCCAAATTTGTAATGGAATAAGACAAAATTTTACTTTTCTATTAGGTACATAGTTTTTGATTTCACAATTTTGACCAACGAATTGTATGGCTTAAAATCAAAGAACATCTAGATATCGACATTTTGTTGAATTGCGCCAAAAAAAAAAACGAAGTTTTCATGGACCTCCCAAAACCTTGACCTAAAATTGACAATCCCCAAAACTGAATTATTCAGTAAAAAAAAGTTCATGAGCCCATTATGACCACGCCGTTTTTATGTGTTGTAGTGATTGTAGAACAAGGAGCAATTCGTTTCACGTTTTGAAATATCTAATCTCTCCATTTTGACAAAATTCACACATGATTTTCGACAAAGAATTTCAAAACATTGATAGGTATATTTTTGATGTCAAAATGTTGACCGAAAAATTGCAACTCTAGATATTTTAATAAATTTCAGAACAACAGTGAGAAAGTCCATTTGTCCGGAGTTGCCATTTTGAACCTTTAATATCTGACCAAAAATTCAAAATTAACGGCATCGAAAACGCCTTTTGGTCCACGCCTTGAATTCCTAAATTTTGATCAAAAATCTGCGGTTATCGAACGTAAAAACCACTAAATATCGGTTCTGCATATTGTTGGAGCATGTGTTACATGCCATCGTTGTTGGACCCGTAATTTTTAGTCGAGTATTAAAATTTGGACTAAAAATTCTTTTTTGTTGGCAAATAAATACATTTTTTTTTTAATCGGATCGTAAGTTATCAAATGAAGTCCAAAGCTTTTAATTTTTAAATTTTGACAAGCGATTCGACGTCGGAAGCGGTTCCACTAATTTTACTTTCAATCAAGAGGTCTTAATTTCGAATCGCACTATAAGTGTGAAAGGGCATTTAAAATTTTGAAGGCGTCATTTTGTATCGGTATTATTGCAATAGGTGGAAATTTATGATTGAATAAATGGACTCACCTAACGTTCGAACAGTGAATTCATTTAGTCTGTACTAAGACGATGGTGACAGTGCTACCCGGCTCACGAATGAATACCTACATCGGTCCACGAATAACGCGTAATTAAAATCGCTCTCAAGTAAAGCTTCCTTTGTTATACTCGAATTGAAATCCTAGAAGCACAAACTAAATTTTACCCGCATATTCCTTCCGGGCATATCAACAAAATCAGCATTAAAACTTTGCCGGACTATAATTTTCCCAGTTTTCAGTTCTCAATTACTCCCTCATCTCTCAAGTTATATTCACGTATTTCTGCAAAATAAAGGATCCTAATTAAGGATAAACAAACACTATAACAGAACTATAGCTACATGTACGACCATAGTATCGAGAAACAAGGATAAGGACTCTATCTATCTGATTTTTTTAAAATTGATCAACAAAAAACAACTCAACAATTCATTTTGAACCATGTCCATGAATACGATTGCCACTTGAATTCTCCAGGATAACGCTTGAAAAATTCCACAAAGAGGAGAGTAATTGTCTTTTTGTGCGTACCGTCTGATGGTGTTTGTTTGCGGTCAGTCTGGAAAATTCGGTAGTTTTTTTGTTTTTTTTTTTCTTTTTTGTACTGGTGAAGAGGACTCTTGTGTGTTGCATTTAGTGGCTCGGCGGTTATGGCCAATTAAATTCGTTTTTCGTTTGAGTGAGTTCACAGTTAGACTTTTGTTGACTTGAAATAAAATGTGTGTATGGGTCTTTATACCGGCCACCATTAACATTTTTCTTACTGGAATAACATTCAGATAATAATTTATATATAAATATTTATATAACGTTACTATAAGGGTAGTAGGTAGGTACCTATAAGAACCATTTTATTTGGGGACCTGGAACTGTGTAAATTCAAATGGATATAGCTCATAAATTCATTGGTATCACAATGGAGCTTTAATTTAAAATAGGTCTTGACTTTAGCCAAGATAGTTACCCAAGCTAATCTTTCACATGTTTGCTAAAAGATTATAGTTTACTATTCTGGCCTTCATTTGGTCTCAAATAGCACCCTCTGCTGAACTACATTAATACCGAGGCCAGGCGTAATTAATACCAAAATGTATGAAGAATTGATGATGATGATGATGATAAAACTAACTAAAAAAATAAACTAAGAGCCGGTTTCAAAGGTTCCGGATAAAGTTTCGGATAGTTATCCGACACATAACGCTTTCCACCAGATAAAAGCTGTTGATATTTTTTTTCTGTTTCATCGTCAAACTGACTTGCGGACAAATTTATCAGCCGCTAAGTTTTTTTTCGAAACACATGTCATTTGTTTTGTTTCGTGTTTTCTAATATTTTTTGCTGTTTTAGGTAAACCAAAAGAGACCTTGGAAAATTTAACGGAAAAAAAATTGAAGCTCCAAAAATCCAAAAAAGAATTATAACAGAGGAGCTGAAGCAGGTATCCGATTACTCCGTTTGTGGCTGAGCTATTACTGGGCCACCAACCAGGCTGATTATCAGCACGGGTCGTATGACACCTTCGGCCAGCACAGGGGAAAGGGGTATAGGTTAGGATAAAAAAATAGAGAGAATGGTGATTTGGGGATAGAAGTAGGAGAAAAAGGGGGAAGTAGATAAGCTCTCCAGTCTTATCGAGCACTTTAACTAAGAGCTTTTGGGTAGTTCTTAGTTCGTTATTTATCAAAACAGCCTGTCTGTCATGGGTGACCCTACTGGGGACTAAAGCCGCCGACAGCCACCTTCACACCACCAACGTTCAGAAAGGACGCAACGGCAAGGTGACCGCCCCTTCGTGGTAGAAAGGTTTAGGAAAAAAGTGAATAAAATTTTCCTTTTAAAGTCGCTTTGGGTCTTGGGCGATATACTCTGTTCCTACGGGGTAATCTACGCTCGTCAACGTCAAAAAATGCTCTGAAACTATATTTTTTCCAGCCAGCTGATACTCTATCCGAGACTATATCTGTCACATATCACTATCCGAAAAGCCGACAGATAAGTTCCGGATAGTCTATCCGAGACTTTATCATCTAGTCTTGAAATTGGCCTAAGAGATATGAGACTTAATGTCTCTTAGGCAAAGCTTCCCTTTCTTTCTGTAGTCATCACGACACAATACGGAAAGTCACAAAAACTGATGTTCTTATTACAACCTTAGAAGTACCTGTACCAATGACTTTTGTCTTTGCTAAACATGGATCAGAATACTTGATAGGGAATCGAAATTCTTAGAAAGAACTATTTTAGAAAGAGATAAAACGCTTTGCTGTGAAACGTCGGGTATATCCCTCCAACATAATCTAGATTGATTTGGTACCACAGCTCAAATAAGTAACTGCCCCTCCAGTCTGTGCTTTCAATGGCTAAAAAAATACATTTTGACAAGAACGGTCTTGCAAATAGTAGGCGTGGCATTGAACGAAATAGCTTAATCTCAGAATCTTAAGAAACATTTGATAAAAAGTGGAATTGAAATCTGTCCAGTAGGGTGCATGTCAATCGTGAATAGACACTGTTTAAATCCTATCATTCTTAACAAAAAATCGTTGAAGACATCTGCGCAGAGGCATCTAAACGCACCATTCTTAGCCAATAAAAACTGTGAATGGCAAAATGAACTTTGGATCTAATAGCACCTCAAAAGTTATATTATGTCAGTTTTTAGCTACGTCCTCTGTTAATTGAGGGTCATTTCTGTAAGCTCGTCTCTGTACTGTATACATCATTAAAGGCAACCTTAAAATGGAAGGATAGGGTTTGGTTGTGTTTTCTCACAAGATTTAAATTGTACGATCTCATTCCGTCTTCCCAATCACTGTAGCGTGTTCCAGGCGGAAATCATAATGTATCTATAATATCCGCAAAGGATATCGTAATTTTAACCGATAGTCGAGTATCGATTAAATCCTTGGATTCGGTTATCTTAAAGTCCAAAACCGACCTCAATTTGCGCTTATCTCTTAACCAGACGGCGCAACAATTCAAAATGCTCCTTATGGGTTCCGGGTAGGCTTGCCACTCGTCCTCCTTTGTAAGGTGCTGTCCTCCGTCCTCCACAAACAGAAAAATGTCCTCCACAACCATAATTACTTTAACAAAAAAAAATTAAATTTCTTTCACTTTTCAAATAGTACGATTTTATTTTACAAATGTGGCAATAGATACATTAGAGTCAAGTTTTAATATAAATTGCAGAACCTGCAGAAGAGCAAGAGGGTTTAATATTTTTCATCTCTTCAGTCAATTCAGATACTATTGACTTCTGCATCTGCATTGCACGTGAAAGAAGCTGCGGATTGAAACATCGCATACAAAAATGACACGACGAAATCATGAACGAAAAATTTTGCTCTAGCTGCCTACTTTCGGTTTTGCAGTGCGCTGCTGCTGCGAAACGATCACAAAAAGTGGGTAATTGTAGTAGATTTGGCTAGATTTTAATTTATTCTTAAAATTTTTCCAAAATTATTATTATTTTTATATTCTATCTATTTATTACATAACAATGGTTCGAAAAATGTATAGTAATTCATAAAAACGGCTTGGCCGATTTGGCTCAAATCCGACAGAAAATTTTTGGAAACCCCTCCGGAAAAGTCGGGAAATTGGAAAAATCGAAAATTGATTTTTTTGTATGAAAGTTTGTGTGCAATTGTTTCTGAATGGCTTTTCGAATGGAAAAATAGAAAATTCTTAGTGGAAAACTCGGAAATTTCCGGAAAAACGCAAAAAATTATTTTGTTTTTTCGACGAAATTTTCCCTTTTTTGCATGATTTGGTGATTTTGGATGATGCAAAGGTGGAAAATTCGTTGAGAAACTTGGAAAATTTCGGGTAATTGTGAAATTCAGACTGTCAGAACTCAAAACTATTCAAATAATCATATAAAGGAGTCTAATGATGAATTAGTGGTGTAGTTCGAAATAGCTATCATTCCTACCAAAGCGACTGTGTCTACGAGTTGTTGCTAATGTAATTCTCTCAAACAACAATTCAGAGACTGAAATTCATTGTGATAAAAGACAATTTGCGTGCATTTTGGGTGGAGAAGTTGCCGAGATAAATAATAGATTGCGCTGTGCTGCGATCAATGCCACAACCCCACAGATTGCGTTATACGTAGACTTAGGCTGTTCGCAATTTGACAGGTGTCCTTTTCGCATTATCATTTTCTATTGAGCAAATGTGCTTTTTACTAGCAGTGTTTTATTATCACTCTGGAGTTTAACCGAAGGCGTTAAATTGGGGCGAGAAGGAGTTCGCCGGGTCAGCTAGTATTAAATAAATGAGTAGTTAACTAATAAAAAAGTTTCATCAAAATCGGATCCAAAAACCGAAGATATAAGGTAATTATAAAAATGCGTATTTTTTGGCGGTAAAATTAGTCAAGCAACATAAGATAAACATTGCATATAGGTACCCAACCTCGCACCTACTCGAAATCCTACAGCAGAGAGATTGCAGGGGGGGCAGCGACGTTTTTTTGTAAAAAAAGATAAGTCAGTAAAAATGTTTAAATGTTTAAATACAAAATATTAGCCCGTGCCCTTGAATGTAATACCCTATTCACACCAAGCCGAAAACCGAGTTTTCATCGAAAAAGTTTAGAAAACTCGTAGATGCATTCACACCGAACACCAACTCGTTTTCGTTTGACGTTTCAATTAGCTGCGAAACTAGCTATGAAATGTTTGTGGCGACTAGACTTTTATTTTAGTTACTAAACTTGGCACGTATTGACATAATATTCAAACAAAATTATTTAAGATACTTGATAATCGTTAACTTATTGTTAAATAATTAACATAACCGACATACAAAATCAAAACATCTGAAAATACCATTTAGTTGTGGCAGGCTGGCAGGTAGTTTGCTCTTTATGGTGCAAGCAAAGATAACAAAAAAACTCTCACTCTCACTCTCACTCAGTCTCTCACATCCTGTCAGCAGTTTTGCTGAGCTCGCTGAATGTTGCAAAAGGTGTGTCTGCTTCAACAACCCAACGATCGTACTCGTTTTCGTGGCATTTTCATGGAAAACGACCTCAAACAACTCGTTTTGAAAACAGCAATATGTATGGGAAAACTTCTGTTTTCGATGAAGTTTTCGACTGTTTTCGCGAAAACCCAGTTTTCGGCTTGGTGTGAATAGGGTATAAGCAAAATGTCAGTACAAAAATTCAGTGGTTAAAATTCAGCTCATTTTCTGACTTTACGTTTCAAAAAAAAGTTTTATTTTTTAAGTCCTCCACGAGATTTTCTAAAAGGTGGCAAGCCTAGTTCCGGGCCACAGGGACATTCCAGGAAATTGCAAAACCAACGATTTCGCTTGGCATGGCGCTCAACTTTGTCGATTCTACCGGAAAAGGAGAATCTTTGCATGGACGAAGATGAGGAAGAGATTATTCTTCACCTTATATGCACGTGCCCAGCACTCTCAGCTCGTAGAAAACTATATATACTTCTTCGACAACTATAATAATAATAATAATGTGTGGCATAATGCTCCAAAATGCGTTTCGCCTCGATGTGGTGGGTGGGCTCATCAGTAGACGAACCACCACATCTGCCTAGACGCACATTTTACTCGAAAACTGACTGTGAACCATAAACCTAAACGTGTCTTCGGTCGAAGACAAACACCGTATAGGGTTTATTTAGCCACAGGGACATGACAACCTCGGCGAACTCAGACTGAACTTCAGCGCGCACTCGATCGGTTTGTAGCCGTTTGTGTTGATGCTGAGATGAAAGTAAACGTGAACAAATCTGAAGAGATGGTCGTCTCCAGAACGCCTGTTCAATGCACTCTGCATGTCAGTGCAGTCCCATTGAAACAGGTGGAGAAGTTTAAGTATCTCGGGGTCTTATTCACGAGTGATGGAAGGAGCAATGCTGAGTTTTCCTGTAGGATTGGTCAGGCTGGATCAATTTTGAGACAGCTTGGTCATTCTGTTATTAGGAGCACTGAGTTTGGTGTGAATGCTAAGTTGTAGTCTTTAATTCAGTGTCTGTTTCAACTCTTACCTATGGTCATGAGGATTGAGTAATGACCGAAAGAATAAGATCCCGAATACAAGCTACTGAGATGAGATTCCTCCGCTGTATTGCTGGTGTGAGCCGTAGAGATCGCATTAGAAATACCAGAATACGTGAGGAACTCAATGTCGAGCAGCTACTTCTCCGGACGGAGCGGTCCATGCTTCGGTGGTTTATGGTAATGTTAAACGCATTTCCCCAACCAGGATCCCACGATGTGCTATGGAATCCGTACCATCAGGCAGGCGTCCTCTAGGTAGACCCAGGATGAGATGTTTAGATCAAGTTCATAATCTTTCCTCTACCCGTATGGGGATTGCCCTTGATGATTTAGATACCATGGCGGAAAATCGAGAGCTATATGGAGGTTCCACTTGAGCAACCTACACACGCGACCCACTTAATGGATAAGCAGGCCATTGAAAATGAATGAAGAAATGAATGAATGAATCATTCCACTGGTGTGACCAACTTTACTATGTCGCCAAAAGACAAATTTGCAATCATCGTTTAGCTAAATATATATTTTTTATGGGTAACACTGTGAACAAGTGTGTTCCTTTTCCGTTTTATAAAGAGTTTCCTTGTCAGCTATGAAAATAAAATACAAATTTGATTTTCAAAAGCACTTAACTTCCACAACGGTCTTTCATTTATCGATTTGTGATTGTTAAAAATTCGATTTCGAAATTTGCAATTTTATGTTCAATTATTTTGAGTTTTCAAATCGTCCTTTTCCATTTGGGATATATGATTGGCGTTTATACGATTCTACCTAAATCGCCATCTTTATGCATTTTATTGTTTCCCATGTTTACATAATAGAAACATCAATAGAAAGGCATGCGATGATAACTCGTGCTTTTATGTCCCTAAATATCCTAGAGGGCACCACCACACGCAGCACCATACAATTCCGACAAGAATATCCATCGGATTTATGGTATATTTTTCATATTTCATTTTTATTCATTTCTCAGAGCCTAATCGAAAAATGGATGCTGAAAGGAAATAAATCTTACTCTCGCCATGATAAGAAAACGTAAATAACTCTTCTTCTCATTCTTGTCGTTCTTCTGTGTTGCGCTCTCACTCTCTCTAGCTGTCGTAAAGGATATAAAAGAAGGATCGCGCCTTTGTGCAGTGTTTTGTTACAGAAAATTTGCATTATCTTTATTAGAATTTTTGTTATCCTTTGGGAATATTATATTCCATATAGGAGCATGAGTGAGTGGTGGTGTACATTAGGAGGCTATGTAGCATGGGGAAGAAAATAAAACCGAGTCAGTCACTTGCAAAGATTTCTTACCATGGTTATGGGATGGGTGCTATAGATACAAGTTCCATGTTTTGCAACATTTTTTTTTGTGTCCTTTTGTCAGGATTACTAAATGCGCATACATGTCGAGTGCTCGCAGTCGGAGTGTGTAAATGATTTTTTTTAATGGCACCGCAATGAGTGTGAGAATGAGTTCCAGGAATTTACAGAAAGGACATAAAAACTGGGTAACACGGAATTCAAATCATTTTCTGAATTACTGTGTGCTGTGCATATCATTTAGATGAAAGCCAGGTCGGTATATGGGTAGGCGCATATATGTACAAGGTAATGAGCGACTTCTGTGGAAAGACAATGACTGCTTAGAGCTTTTTCATTGTGGGTTTTTTTTTTATAATGAACGAAATATATTAACTGTGGTAATATTCGCTTCGTGTCTTTTCAGTGGGTTGTTGGATTTGTTTTATTTTTTTTACTTGCTCGACTGTATCATTGTGCATATAGTGAAAGTTGTAGTAGAAGCTTTTTAATTCCTTATGTTAATGGCGCGTTGACTCTTTAGCTATGCACTACATTTTGTATGTTTTTAAATGCTGCTATTAATTAGGTACCAAATCAAAATGGCATATGAATGTGGCTTGGAATCCTTGCCCATATACTCCACGGGACCTAGCCATCTCTTTCATTGATCTCAGGTTGCAAAATAAGAACCTTTAGGCAAATAATTAAATATGTAATTAAGAACTATACCTCCGATGGAACTGCTGCTTCTCTGCTATCTTCTACCCCCAATAAGATATTACTTACTTATTTAGATTGCGCTACATCCGTGTGGATCTGGGCCTCAACCAACACACCTCTCCAATTACCCTGATCTTTGGCTAACCTACTCCAGTTGCGCACCCCAAGTTGGTTGAGGTCCCCTTCCACCTGTGCGCGCCACTTAAAGCGAGGTGCGAGAGCTAAAATAACTCGAAGAATTTTGCTTTGAAAACGGCTAAAAAGATCTTCATCGCCTTTGTTAACGCCCATGCTTCTGCGTCGTACAGCAGGACTGCGATGCTGAGGGTCATATATATAATCTCCTTAGTGTTTGAAAAAGCCTTACTAGTCAGTTGTCTCCATATGCCAAAGAAACAGCGGTTGGCAAGTGTAACTCTTCTGCTGTGGTGTCATTGCCAGAGTTTAGAGCGGAGCCGAGGTAGACAAAGTCCCTAACCACCTCAAAGTTGTAGCTGTCTATCGTGACTCTTTGTCCGATTCGTCAATGATGTGTTTTCCTTCGTGCTGACAGTATGTATTTGCTCATTCACCGTTGACCAATCAGTTCATTGACGAATGATTACAGGAGTACACTCAGCAGATAAGATCTTATATATGCAATGTTAAAGAGACTGATGCCGCTATAGTTGCCGCAGTTTAGAGGGTCTCCTTTCTTGTGGATCGGGAATCGACACTTAGGTTCCATTCATCACGCATACTTTCATCTGACCAAATCTTGGAGACAAGTTGCTGTATGCTATCCACCAAGGCATCTCCCGCTGCATTAAAAAGCAGATAAACTGTCAGCCATTTTGTCGGACTTCAGCTTGGTACTTTACTTTATTTTGATCAGTTGGACGGAAGTCTTGTCATTCCTCGTCCAGGGTAAATGGTTTATACTGGCTGATAGAGGAATTTGTGTCATCATCGCCGTTTATCAGTCAGCAAAAATGTTTTTTTTTATCTCCCCAGCACAGACTGGTGATTCTACTAAAGCGACGATTACACGGCCATTTTTTTGAGTCATTTAAATCGCGCTCTGACGTAAAAATCTCGTCACAAAGCAGTCATTTAAATGTCGTTCTGTTGGGATAACATTTTCGCCGTCATTTAAATGACTAGGAAAATGTCGGACCAAATGACATGTATTTAGTGCCATTTAAGTGGCGGAAAAAAATGGTCGTGTGATCGCTCTTCAATGACATCCCAACGGAAAATTCTAAATGACTCGCAGTGTCCGTCATTTGATTTTGGGACACAAATGACGATGATAGTCATTTCGTGGGATCGCCATTTTTCCAATGACGAATCGTAGCTTAAATGTCTCAAAAAATGGCCGTAGCTTAATAAGGTCTATAAGTCCTTTATAACTCTTAAATATAGCTGTGAGACTTAAGTACTGACTGAAATAGTATCATTGCGAGTACCAACTGTTGAAATGAGACTACTTCGTTGTGTTCCTGAGGTTCTGAGATGACTCGCAGAAATCCTAGTGAGGTAGGTACTCAATCTCGAGCAATCACTTTGCCGAATGGAGAGGTCCATTAAGTCCGATACCTATCCACTGCAATCCTTCATCAATAGGATGATTATTTACGATAACCATGCTCTGTTTGCTCCACTCACAGTAACTGGGTTAACTTTGTTAATGAATCTAGGTTTTACCATGTCATCATCCATTTGCGCTATTATCTTCCTTCTTTTCTCATCTAAATCCAATCTCACTCCGATTGTCGGTCGACATAATCTAATCCAAGCTTTTAACTATATTCTCCTAGATCCCAATCCCCTTAATTCTACATCTGATAACTCTGAAGCCAATTGTTACCTCAATTGAAGTGCACTGAATGTTCTTCTCATTCCCCTTTCTCTCCTATGAGTCGCATGCACAAGCACATTCTTTGTGATACTAGGTAGCTCCGTTCATTGACCATTTGCAATCTGCCACATAACGAACCACAGAAACTAACCTCTTATTATCCAGATAACAGCGCGCACCCGGTCAGCACCCCCATCGACAGCCGGGACAAACGATGATTTATTGAAATCCTTTTGAAGGTTTTCAAAGTGAATAAAAAAAAAATAAATTCCTCTGTCCAGACCGAATCGAATTGAAAACTGAATTGCAAGCCATGAGTGCATGAACACATTTGTGGTGTCGGGTTTGAGGGTTGTTGTTGGGGGTGTTTTTTTTTTTATGTTGTTGTCTTACCAACATTTTTCTCCTCGTTCAATACGAGTCAAAGCCCACTGGAATGTGCAGAGTTGCATACACCCACCACCTTTATAGAACCTACATATTAGAGAGGATCCTTTCCTTTGGCACAGCATACGCTACGTATCACATTACGACTGACTGAACACCGACAACCGACTACAAATCATTCAAATGATGCCCGGACGGTTTTATACGGCAGCCAATTATTTCTAATTAGCCAAGTTCCACCGCACTGAACCGTATGAGTGTAATTTGGTACAGAGAATGGCTGGTTTTCCAGACCAGGACTTGACCCTTTCATTGCGATTTGACTTGGCGAATATTGGACAACAACTTTCAGAGACGTATTCGTTTATATGAATTTCAGTTGGTAATTGCTTGAAGTAGACTTTTGCTTACCTATGTGTACATGTACACAGAATAGAAATAGAAATGTGAGAAAATATAATTTTTAAAATTAATTTACATTTAAAGTGGCGACAAAAAAGTTTGCGGGCGAACATTTTGAATTTCGTTTGATTGTTACTGTTTATATCGAGTGAATCTGAATAAGGCACGCTAAGGCAACTGGAATTTTTTTGCACCAAAAAAAAAAAAATCTTTATATAAATATAAAACTACTAACGGACCCGGCAAACGTTGTTTTGCCTGCTCGTACATTTTTATTGTCCGTCAATTGTTCTGCGGCCTTACTCAAATACACACACAAAAAATTTCATCAAAACCGGTCCAGCCGCTTAGGAGAAGTTCAACTACAACACACGTAAAGAAGAATTATCCTTTTTAATAATTTTTTTTTTGTTGAGTGTTTATTAATTGAAATTTTATTTATGAGCTTTTTGCTTTTTAATTTTTATTTATTGTTATGTGGTTATTATTTGAAATTTCGTGAAAACGGATCGCAGCGCCACCTATCGGGTCCAATTGTGAATCTAAACCATCCTTAGTCCCACTCAAACACACACATAAAATTTCATTAAAATCGGTCCATCCGTTTAGGAGGAGTTCGATTACAAAAACACACACAGAAGTATGTATTTTATTTATAAAGATATAGCAATTTTCTCTGTTACCTCAAAGTGCGAAAACTACTGGACGGATTTCAATGAAACATATTTTTAAATATTTCTTAAGACTTGGAGGTGGTTTTAGGCTATTTTGTTCATAGCCACGCCCCTTGGAACAGTTGTTTTTTTTAACAAAATGTATTTTTTGCTGACTTCACTGTCTCTTTTTAAATATACTTTTCAATTCAAAAAATAAATATTACTTAAGGGTTGTTTTTGATCGAGGTATGAATACAAATTGAGCGCTTTTCCGGAAATATTGAAACTATAATAGTTTTCTCCATTTAGGTGTTTCCACACCAAATTTTTAGGAGCGTTTTTGACCAAGAGGTTTTTTTTCTCTGCCCTCACTTTGCAGCTCTTTTTCTTAAAGGTCACTCGAAGTGACCCAGCACAATGTTTGGCTTTAAAAAATTCGTCTCACGTTCCAAAAGTAGGTACCTACCTACCTACTAATAGAAATGATACTCCCATAGCGACATCATCAGTTCGTTGAAAACTGCATCATCCAATAATGCTTTCGAATGAATACCAAAACCAAACGCCACATACCGACCAAAAGACTTTATCTGTTAATTTGAAATTCGGGCCAACATAATTAGCCAACCCACCGCAATTACCTACCTTATCTGCAACTCGAGGGAATTATTAAAACTGTTCCGCATCATTTGCCCTACTCCTACATGTATATCTACTTAACTCCACACTCGCGTAGCTAATTTAAACATCAACTGATGCCACCAGCTACAATGTTTTAGGTGTTCCACCCTAATTGGATTTAAGGATTGTACGAGCCTCAACATTGTGGATGTGGTCACAGAATGAGAGAGGAAAGAACGAAAACGTAGGGTAGATACTGAACAAATAGGCCAAACGCCAAGCTGTGCCGGACCTTTGACCAAATACGAACATCGCGTTGTGGTATTCCAACCGAGACATAATCAACGCAGCAGCATGACGCCAAAAATTCGTAAAAAAAAAAACAGTTTTATATATGTAGTTGGTCGGTAGTAGTGTGGTTGTTCAACCCTCAAGAAACTGCGTTGGATTTTTCTTTTATGTTTTTGGTTAAACGAGGACATTGCAACTGTCGCAGATCTAATCACCGCGATAGGACTTCCTGTTTGCTCGTTTTTCTTTTCCAAAATGACCTTATTATCCATTCCGGACAATCTGTGAATTTACTGCCGTGCGACAGTCTCGCTTTTTATAAGCGGCTTAAACCTTCTTTTTTTTTATTTTTGCTTGTACCATTTCTGGTGCGCTCTATCTAACACATTTCACATTTTGCGTCTGAAAGCATAAATGCCTCCCTAAAACTGGCAAAGTATCCAAAAGCAGGACAAAAAAAAAATACGTTCAGTGTGGCATTTCTTCTTCTGCCGCTTGCTGGCACAAGTGTTGGGTAATGGCATCCTCAACTATACCTAGTGCGGGTATAGAGGTACAGAGAATCTTTTTGATAATCCGCTTAAAATAAAACTTTCAGTTCGAGTTGGGTGAATTTTCAAAGCCACTTTACGCGGGCACAGCCAAATATAGTGAGTGGTAGTGGAAGACAGGACTTTTGGGATAATTTCACAGCAATGCGATGCCCGCTGTAAATTGAGTTTAGTGTCGTGGAGATATGTTGCGTTTCCTTATGGCCTGGCAGCGGAAAAGATGCAATCATTTGATTGGAAAGACAGCACGAACTTAATATGGGAAATAAAGTTTTCATCTCGCATTATGCAAACAAAATTAAAAGATGGAGGGGATACTTCTTAATGCTCAAGGAATATTGAATGCGCGAAAATTTGAGACGTTGGCGGGTGAAATTTAAAAATGTGTCCACATCTACTATATGAATGGCTTTTAGTTGGCGACTGTTTGGTTGTATTAAAGAAATTATGCAGCGACGATATCTGCAAAATTAGGGAGGTTGCGTCTTACTTTTTCCAGGTAGGTAGGTACGCTGGAGGGCTTTGTTAGCCAAGGGCGTGGTTAACCCTGGGTCAATGAACATCATCTGTTTCGGATAAAAAACGCGGTAGAGCGAAGAGGGCCATCTCAATTGGAAGGGATTCTCAACGTGCAAATAGTGTTCAAGACGAGATTAGCTATGAAGAGTATGTTTTTTTAGAGGTTTGGTTTTTAAACTGACAACAATGTGTCTACAGATTGTCAATTTGACAGTTAAAAGTTGATTTGTGGTTAGTGTACATTTTGCCATTGTACGATGAATAGATTAACGCCAAGAGAGAGACGCCCTTAAATCCATTAAAACTCACTCTTGATGGTGTGCTTTATTGTCCGGTAGAATCATCGGCCCATATATTTCGCTCAATGGTCCTGTGAAATGGCCCGCATGATCCTGTGATCTGACACCTTTAGATTACTTTCTATGGGGGTGTATGTGAAGTCACTAGTATGTACAGATAATCCAGAGACGTTGGACGTTCGCCGTGTTATTGTTGATATACGGGCCCAGTTGCTTGATAAAATTGTCGAAAATTGGACCTCACGATCGCGCTTTATACGAAAAAGCTTCAAGTTTTTCATTTCATATTGAATTTGTACCTCTAAAAAAAAGACTCTTTACAATGGCGCAATCGAAAATGAGTTAAAAATGAGTAAGTAACGCGATGGCCGTGGTGTGGCCAGTGTGTCACTGTTGGACCCTTTTATATGATGTTGCTCATCACGCCACAGATTCTAATACAATCGCGTCATCCGCATACACAATAATTTTGATTCCGTCGATATTGAGTATTGGCAGGCTTTTGTTTAGAACCCTAATCGATATAGCATCGAATGGACCTTGTTCTGACCATGCAGATAAGTTTTTTTTTTATTAACAAACTCTTATACATCATGCTCGACGAAAGATTCTTGGATGGGTTCGGCATAGAAGTTATTTAAAGCGCCTTCTATATATATATTAGAAGGTAGCCAGCATACACTACCTTTTGCAAGGCGGTCTCTGTTGACCTTCCCTGTTGAAGTAGGCGTTTTAAAAGATAGCTGCATATGGTGGATCTATCCATGCCCGATCGTATAATGTAAAGGTCTAAAATCTAGTTCTTCTTGGAGTCGTGACCCCCTTTGCCGTCTATTGGTTTGAAGACCATGTCTCCACGATATTATGGCTTGGGCTTGTGCCTGAAGTTCTCGCAGTTTATAAGGAGCGAAGCTGCGATTCATTAATGTAATATGTTCAAGAAGCATCTCTAATGATTACTTAGTGAATTCCGTTCAAGTTTCATCCTTTTTCTTTATAAAAGATGGCTTGGAGTACATTCTTTGGACATAGAATCCTGCAGAGTCTAGTTAAATACTTTAGATTTAGACTTTCGATAGATTTTCAGTAATCTAACAATGGCGTCCTGGTATACTGCCTTAAGCTACGAAAATCCCGTCACAAAGCAGTCATTTAAATGTCGCTCTAAATGACTAGGAAAATGGCGCACCAAATGGCATGAATAAAGTGCCATTTAAAGGGCGGAAAAAAAATGACCGTGTGATCGCTCTTCAATGACGCCTAGGACAAATGACTAAACTTTTTGGCTTTTGTCCCAACGGAAAATTCTAAATGACTAGCAGTGTCCGTCATTTGATTTTGGGACACAAATGACGATGATAGTCATTTCGTGTGATCGCCATTTTTTCAATGACGAATCGTAGCTTAAATGTCGCTCTTGACTTGTCGCTCTTGCACTTGACATCGTGTTTTATCTGACACCCATTGACATTTTCAGCAGGCAAGGGGTGCAGTTGCTCAATGGTTAGTATGCTGGAATCAGTCTTTACTAATGGTACTATCTACAGACCTAAACTGTCGCACGTCTTGCATGGAAATGGCGGAGCAGTTCAGTATTTACCACTAGATACTGTGTGCCGGGGTCATAGGGGTATTCCAGGGTACTTTAAGGCTGATGAACTTGACACACTCGGAACTGCACTATCTATCATTTCAAACAAGGGCACCTTAGGTGTTCCGATCCTACATAATAAAGTTGGTTGTTATCAAAATACAAACCTTAGGTGGACAAGTGACACCGCATGTCTAGCAACAAAACAGAATTGGTCAAAGCTAGATCTTAAATGTTCTAAGAATTTGATCTCTCTTCACAGAAAGCATATCAGCCACAAAAATTTGAATCACGGGACATTGCCTTATAGGCAGTGTGCTGCAATAAGGCTTGGCGTATTCTCAAACGATTTTTGTAGAAGTTGTTCGGAGGAAGAGACTATTCTTCAATTTCCCGGAAACTCATTTTTAAAGCCTTCTATTAGAGTGATCTAATTTAAAAGATCTAACAAACCTAGACATGTGTAGCCTTCTATGCTACAGCTCAAACTGGTTCAACGAGTAGGACGAAACTTCTTTCTAGATTCATGTGGTATCACAATGGACCATATAATAGTCTACGTTTGTCGGCCTTTTGTTGACAATCACTTCAACCTAACCTAACCATGGCGTCTTGGCTGATCTTAGAGAATTCCTGTAAAATTTTCCGCAGTTCCTGTACTGTTGCCTGAACTTGTGGTCAAAGCTAAATGCTATCTAAATTAGGTGAAGACTTTATCGTTTTAGTCGTCTGTCCGGTTCAGTTATTTAAAAAAAAATTGCATACGTTTTGTGATAAAAAAAAAAACTGAAAACCGATGTGCAAGCCATTTTATAAAAAAATCGTATGTTATTCCACAATTGTTAGAGAAGGAAAAAATGTGAATTGCTCGCAGCATTTTTAACATTGAAAAACATTCCAATCTCAACGTTGGCAAAAACTTCAAACTATTGTCAGAACAACTGCTGCATATTAATGAAATTTTATTTCCAATTATGTATTTGCAACATGGCTTTATAATTTTTATTAGATTAAAAAAAAAAAATACCACTCACATTCAGTATCAATTAGTATCAGAAGGACATACATTAAAATTCATAACGCATTTCATTTTTCCATCAGGCAAAACTAGCTGAAACTGATTTGTTGATACCTAACCTAACTTTCATTTATTACTACAAACACAGCACTCCACTCATTCAACAATTATTCATCTAACTACTACTCATATTGTTTATTCCACATTTCCACTCGTTAAGGAATATTAATTTCCTGTTCCATTTTTCCGTGCACGATATCCTTTCTCATATTTTATGTATTTTTATTCGTATATTTATTGCCATAGTTTCAAAATGTTCCCGATTTCATAAATATTAATAATGGTAACCGTCCGCCGCATGAAACTGAAGCACTCCATTCATTCATTCTTCAAGGACATGTGCGGAGTCAGTATACCTATCAAAGACAAAACCAAACAGAAGCGTAGAATGCAAACGCAAAGCAACGACCGACCGACAAAAAAAAAAAGGATATTTCGGGAATTTGCGAAAAAATTCCTCCCACGCCGCGCGCCACATGAAATTTACATACATTTTCTGTTTTCTATTTAAAATGTTCAATGATTTTTACGTCTTTTTCTGTCTATGCTGCTTGCTCCTTCCCCATAGGGTAGAAGGTATGGTTTTTGAATACCCCCCATAAGGAAATTTCTCTTCCATCGCAGCATGACGACGCGGCGATGGCGATGGCGATGGCGACAACACGACGGATGTCGGATTGGAATGCACGCGCGTACGCAAAAGGATACTATGCGAAGAGTTTTTCTAGTGATTTATGTCTTTTGGCTTTTTGTTTACAATTTCATTACCCACAGCGGTACAGTTACAATAACAGAACAAAAGGACAACACAATATACTTTGATTTATATCAGTGGGTTGCGATAACCGAGTGGGGCGCATTGTTTCAAATGAGGAGCAAGTATATCCGATGCCTAGGGAAACTGTTTTTTTTTTGAATGAATAATGTTCTGACAATGTAGTCATAACAACAAGGTCCTTCAAATTGCACACAGTCTTTGGGATGACAAATTTTGTGGACTTTCGTTAACAGCGACGCTCTCCGGTTAGCCATAAAAAAACAAGCAAATATTGCACAAGTTCAGACTTTGTAAGGTATGTGCGGGAATGAGTTAGAAAGGCAACATGAAGTATGACCGGCAAGTAGGTTACATGTCTGCTTTCTGGAACACCCAAAGTAAAGTAGACCAATGGTCAATAAAACGAATCAGAATGATTTTGTGATATTTGCGACTATGCGAAATAAAAAAAAAAAAAAAAAAACCAGTAAGACAATTATCTTCGACTATGCCGAAGCTCAAATACCCGGTACTATATTATTGTAAAAATAAAAAAAATATTTTAGTATGTATTAAAAAATAATATATTTGTATGGGAGGTATGGGTAGTTTTTATTCGACCAAGCTCATTTTTTGTCAAACAATTTTAAATATTATTAAAACAATATGTGCAAAGTTTAAACTTGCTATCTTTATTGTAGCTATTTAAATTTAATTTTTAACATCAATTAATTTTTAACATCAAAAAGCTTTATAAATCCGATATTTTTGTATGGGAGGTAGTAGTAGTTTTCATCCGATCTTTCTCATCTTCGAACTTAGCCTCAGTTTGGTGAATAAAAGCTTATGTACCAAATTTCAAGCCGATAGCTCTTAAATTACGGCCATAATCGTGCGGACGGACAGACAGACGGACATCGCTAGATCGACTAAGAAAGTGATGCTGATCAATAATATATATAGTTTGTCATACCTACAGCTACAACGCCTCCTTATGTGCGTTTGGAATGTCAAAGTGAATATACCCTCGCCACAGTGTGTTACCGGGTATAAAAACTACTTCTATTAGTGAACAAACGTATTGACCAAATTTATTATAACTATCTAAATATGTACTGCAAATATTTTTGAATGCGTTTCTAATCAATTTATTTTCTCTTTAATTTTACAGGTAAGTCAAACTGTTTGAAGTACAAGTAAATCGCTTTAAGGTAAAATATTAATTATTAGTTTAATAAAAATACTCGACATGTGTTGTGTATGCCTAGTAAAGGGTGTCCCAAAATTCACGCAATATTTGAATTTAGCACCATATGTGCAGCAATGTTGCCAACATTGATATACTATACAATAACTGCTGGTGAAATGTCATTTTCATACAAACCTGCGAGGAAAAATGAAGCAAACATAAGTCCTAGCCCTTTTGGTTCAGTGCGGCGAAAGTATAAAACCTTTGCGCGCCATTGCTATTTTTTTTTACATAGAACACAGTGCCATCCATTGTAGAAACATTACAACTACGCAAAATAACTATTTATTCAAATTATTTCTAACTTTATATAGCAGATGACACACTCAAACAAAATCGCACGAATTGCTCGATGACATTTGAGTGTTTTCGTTTCTCTGAACGAACCAAAAGGGCTAGTGCCTATGTTTGCTTCAACGAAAAATTGGTTCCTAGCAGTCCATGTATAGGTAGTATGTCAATGTTTGCGCATTTTCCAGAGTTTTCTTTCTTCGTAAAATGCGAAAAATGGGGATAAATGCGAAATTCCGGAATTTTCTTTCTGCCTAAACCTGAAATATGTAGTTAAGTACAGATACGATTTCACAATCGTCTTCGCAAATAGCCCACACATGGAGTGGAGATATCATCTCAGCATGATAAATCCATTTCAATGCACAAGCACAAGCACAATAACGATGAACAAAGAACAGCTCGATTACACATTCGTCTTCGTAAATAAGCAACACACAGAGATATCATCGTAGGATGATAAATCCAATTTTGATTACTAAACATAATTTGGGAAATGTATTTTGAGTTAGTCTTAAGTCAGTCTCAACCAAGTGTAGAAATCGTACACAATAAAGGCATAGTTTGCCCTGCCCACAAAATATTTTTTTTTTGAAAATAAAAGTTAATTTTATTTTACTATGTACAGCAATACAAACAAAACAAAAAAAAAAAAAAAAATAATCACGAAAATCGGCCAAGATGTTTTCGAGTTTCACCGCGATATAGAATGATTTTTTTGTATGGGAGGTGCCACGCCCCTTTGACCAATTTTGACCACACTTCGCCTTGGTGCCAATAGCAACGATGGTGGTTTTCGATATATACCGTGTTTTTTATTTGGGATTTGCCACGCCCCTTTGAACTAGAGTTGTAAAGTTTGGTCAACATTGAATAAAGGGGCGTCAATTCATTTAAATTACGAACGGCATTTTATCATTTAATCACCAGATAAAACTTAAACTCTACACATGAAAGGTTGACTGGGATTCATAATCGCTTATGACGAGTTTTAAACAAATCAATTTTAGTAACATATGTGTTATTCCTAATATCTTAGGTATGTCTTTTCTGTCAGAATTAACGATCGCGCTATGTATACACAATACATTACTCTTAAGAGCGCGATAATTACCCGCAAAAGGATCCTATAAAAAATTGATAAAAACAATTATGGTGCCACAGTCCCCAGACTCCAGCTGCCTGTTCATAAACCAAAGGTAGAAAAACGTTTGCAGGGGTAGAAAAAGTTTCTTTTTTCAGCCAGAATGTCATTGGAATGTCATTTTCTCTCGGAAAATTTATTGTTTTCCCTCACTAACTCATTGAGCCAATTGAACTTCGACACGATTCATAAAGAGAAAAATCGATTTTCAAATAAGTTTAAAATTCAGAAGTTTTATTTTAGTGCCGTCGTTAGGTAATTTGACCGTTGACTTTTTAAGGGCTGAATCATTATAATTATGACTAAAATGATTACTTCCTGTGGGGCTATATAGATTTCCGATAAACAGGGAAATAGGCAGAACTGGGAAGCGAGTTTTTGGAGAAATGCATCCCAAATACTGTAATGAATGGTTCAAAATTGGACTGACAGTAGATATGCAAGTCGTTAAAAATGCCAAAAAGGCAGTATGCCCTCAATTATAACATTATAATTCAACACTGTAAGATAATGTCGTGCCATCCGTTGGTTTCTTTTTAAAAATACTATAAAATAGCTTAGTCAATATTGGTCTTGGCGTTCCTGATTAGTCTTTAGATGGTTTAAATAGTACCAGTCTTTAATCGGACCTCACAAAAACAGTCAAATGGCGTCAAAAAAAGCTTTTCTATAAATGCTGCAGTATATCGACTATCTATATCTATACATATAGATACATTAGGAGCTCCATTTCTTTTCCATAAATTTCTGATGTGACGTTGGTTCGAGCCCCGGCGGGGGACAGCAATACTCTGCCACCGACCATAAAGAGAAACGAATAATATCAGAGTTTCTCCACCACTACACCAAAAAAAGGGGGTTTCTGCTTGGTAGTACAATGGACCGAGATTCGTTTGAGTGCTCCAGGATTTGGAATCCCCTTTTTATTATATAAAAAAAAAAAATACTAAAATTAAGAACGTCCTACATGTTTTCACTAATAAAAATTGCTTGAAGTGAAACTTCGTATGGCATCTTTGAGCGGTAATTCCGAACTCTGATGAAACGAAAGTGCGACAAGTTGAAGAGAGAGTTCTTATAGCTTCGTTGGGCAGTAATTCTGAACTTCGATGAAACGAAACAGCTACAGATTGGAGTTGAACAGCTTTTGACTTGTTGGACAATAATTTCGAAAGACAAAGCAAACGGATGGAACGAAAAATCGACAGTAAAACGCAGTAAATTCGGCCGAAATCATATAAGACGAAAAAAAGACAAAACAAGCGACAGGAAACGGGAGTGGAGCAGATATAAAAAAATAAAAATACTTGGGAAAGAAACGAATTGCCGACAGACTCGAATTATTGAACAAAAAGTGAGGGATAAAGCACCTGCTAGGCGCAATCTAGGACGAGCATTAAACCTATGCATCCAGTTTCAGTACATATATGTTCCACTTCTTTCGCTTAGGTTTCTAAGCTATACATTTTGCTGCCACTGTTGACTCGAATACCCAACTGAATCGCTGAAATACTCATTAGTGATTCAGCAATTTTTAATACACATTATTTTTGAGAAATAATAATACAGAAAGCAGTTGGGTGCCTACCTTATAAATTAGGTGCACGGAGAAAATTCCTGCCACTGCTACCATCTGGACGGTCGGTAGCATATCCCATAATTATTTATTTTTTCCCATGACACGCGAAATAAATTTCTTGTTCACCACCCTGTAGCTCCTTTTAATGTATGAAAATTGCATTATTGTATGTCTAACGAGAAGGAAAACTCTATCCGCCAAATCTTTACAGCTTAAATAAAACAAATGAATAATTCATTAATGGAAGTTACGGACTTTCGCATAATCTCTACCTCCGTAGCAAGGACCAAGTTGCTACCTACTGGTCTGGGATGAAACATTTTAATTTTTCACCACTTCACAGAGAATCTCATTTGAAATTGTTTCGCTTACATAACCACAAAATGCGACTGCAAGCATCGGTGCCGCCGCTAATGTGCAGTATTCTGGTCTGTTTTAAGAACCTGCTGTTGGGTGCTGCACCCTTCTATGGAGACGTATACAGTATTCAGCCAACAGTATCCGTTTCATTGCATTCACTTTTGACTTTATGCACAAGTTCGCTAAGTTGGTAAATTTGTAAATAATTAATTTAATCAAGTGTGAGTGGGAATGGCAAGGACCTTCGAACAGAACAAGTCTGTATGCGGATTTTCACAATGAGAATCAAAATAAACATTACGAGTATGGCCAATGTAAAAATATTTTCATCTCGCGACGTATCCTAGATCCTTTGCCAATGGTTGACTTAGCATGGGTGGGCGGATGCAATTTAAACTGAATGCCAGCCGACATACAGTGAGGTTATGTTGATTGCATATATTGAAGCGGATGAAGTGATTCGGAAAATCAATCGCCTGTCAGCATCGAGGATGGAGAATTGGAGAATGCTATTTAATTTTGCTACGAAAATGAGGTGCTGCAGAGGAGTCGTGCGGGCTCTGGAAACTGTTGGTTCAGTTGAGGATTTTAAAAGAGATCTGATGGTCATGGATAGTTTGTTTTGTACTATGCCCGTCGGTATTAATCAAATTAAAGTAAATTTACCGTGAAATGGAGTTGCAACTGCAGTAGTTTTTAGGCCTAGTTTTAGCAAATTGTTCGGATTTAAAAAGTTGGTTGGTAAGGCATTTAGCCTTAAGTTAAATTCCAAGAAGAACATCCATCCTCTTTCTCTACTAGCTATCTCGTGCTTTGAATGACATTTTAAAACATTAAACGTTGTCCAATACAGTAGCAATATTTTTACAAAGTGACTCAGTGGATAATGTGCTAAACTATTGAGCGTGTGGTTTCAGGTTCAACCCCCGGTAAAGTACAAGTTAGGCTTTTATTTTTTCCCCCTGCGACATCTATCGCGAAAGTGTAATCTAGATCTAGAGTATAACTATCCTGATAAAGCTTCTCAACTCACACGATCTTATGGACGGTATAAGATTGTAGGCTCTTTTTATTCCTCCCCCAAAAAGAATTGGCTAGGCTTAGTGCCTTATTATATAGAGCACTAGCTGTACCCGCCCGGCTTTGCCCGTGCACAGGAATTGTATAGCTAAAGTCTTAAATAATAATGTTCTTTCGTAAAATGCAAAAAATGGAAATAAATCGATTTTCTGCAATTTTCTTTCTGCCTAAATCTTAAATACAGCAATAGGAATAAAACAAAAAATTATTATGAAAATCGGCCCAGCATCTGCTCCCGAGATATATATAGGTATAGAAGATGATGGTTGTATGGGGGCACCAACACAGGAACAATGCCCGCCCAATACCTAAGATTGTCTGGAAATTTAAGCTGAATCAGTTCAGTGGTTTTCAAAATATAAGCTTTGAATGTATTTTTTTTTTTGTATGAGAGGCGCCACGCCGCTTTCTGTAATTTTTACCTATTTTATATCAACACTCCCGGGCACCTACAAATTTTTAAAAATTTACCTAAGCTCAATCGGTTCAGTGATTTTTAAAATATAAGATTTTGAATGTTTTTTTATACCCTCCACAGGAAGGTATATTCAATTTGTCATTGTCATTACATTTGTAACGCCAAGAAGGATTCACTGGAAACCATCCTTATATATAATTCTTCTGTACGAGTTTGTAACCGAACTCCTCCTAAATAGCTGGCCGGATTTTAATGAAATTTTGTGTGGGTGTTTGAATGGGTCTAAGGATGGTTTAGATTCACAATTGGACCCGGTAGGTGGCGCTGCACTCAACAAAAAATAAAAAAAAAATTAAAAAGCAAAAAGCTCATAAATTTCTCAACACCCGCGGGAGCTAAAATTGTAAAATTGTAGACATTGATGTGCATTGTCCATTGGGTGAGGAAATAATGGTTGAAGCATACGGAGTACAGAATTAGTCCAGACACATCGGTTAAATAAATCAGGCGCATAACAATTGATTGACAATGAAAATGTACGAGCAGGTAAAACAACGTTTGCCGGGATCGCTAGTATAAAGTATATATATTCTGAATCAGGATGACATTCTGAATCTGTCTGTTTGTCTGTCCGTTGAAAGCACGATAGCGTCAAGACGAATTGACTTGGGCGAATGAAATTTTGTGAAAGGAGTTCTTTTTACCGTCGTCTGGTTGGTATTCAAAATTATCTATATCGGTTAAGTAGTTCTGGTTCCTCTCATACAAAAATATAATATTAGACACATGCGTGTACCTGGTATAGTACCTATATACAGTCAGTGGAGGGTATTAAAGCATCAGCCAGACCGATGATAACACTTTCACTTGATTTTATATGGAACTAGCTAAACCCCCGCCAGCTTTGCTAGGCCTTTTTTTTTATTTTTTACGGGCGACAATGTTTTCATTTTTTTTTTTGTATTGGAGGTGCCACGCCCCTTTGTCCAATTTTCACCAATCTTAACAGGAGCACCATTGGCCCAATACCTAAGATTATCTGTAAGTTTCAGCATAATCGATTCTGTGGTTTTCGAGATATACGATTTTGAATGTTTTTTTTGTATGGGAGGTGCCACGCCCCTTTGTCCAATTTTGACCAGTCTTCACAGGAGCACTCCACGGCAATACTTAAGATTATTTGTAAGTTTGAGCTCAATCGATTCTGTGGTTTTCGAGATATACGATTTTGAATATTTTTTTTGTATGGACGGTGCCACGCCCCTTTGTCCGATTTTGAATTCCTTTAGCCTATCACTCAATCACCGCAATTACCGACATTTAAAAAAAAAATCAACAAAATCGGTTAAATATTACGGGCGACAGAAACAGAAACAGTTTTTTTCCACTTTGTTTTATATATATTTCTATATATATTATAAATTTCTATAAGATAAGAGAGAGAGATAGAGAGATAGAGAGAGAGAGAGCTAATCAGAAGTGATATTTAAAGAAAGGAGTGGGAGAAATCGGTGGTATAGGAAAATACTTTATATGTAGGTATTCTTTAGACAGTTTGAACCATAGCCAAAACTCGGAGTGGAATGAGCCCTAAAATCGTTGTTGCTAGATATTTGCATTGCAATTGTTTCACATTTTCGTCTTCATCACCTGAGCCATGTACATATCAGATATCTTTAGACATCAGCCAATATCCAATTGATGGGGAACTTCATACCGAAAGC
Organism: Cheilosia soror; assembly: GCA_949372485.1. Lineage (NCBI taxonomy): Eukaryota > Metazoa > Arthropoda > Insecta > Diptera > Syrphidae > Cheilosia > Cheilosia soror. Next base: position 78,091,850 of record OX443563.1, read on the forward strand.
CATTATCTCTGATCTGCAAGTACATATCCCTACTTTAACTGAAATACTGTCATTTCCAGAAGTGACGCCTTCCTTCTCCTGGCTGTTATTATCAATTAAAAGTTTGATTTCTGTTAATGTAATGCAATAGGCCCTTGCATGCGACCGGGATTGGTCTACTTCCTAAACCTCTTTTGTTTTGAATGTTCCATGTATCCTCAGAGCTCAGAAATGCTCCTTCCTTAGGTATGGAGTAATCTGGCCATGCCGCAGCAGGATAAAATATGTAATGCATTCAAATTGAAGAGTGTCTACCGCATAACCCCTGAATCTATTTCGAATTATTACTATTATGTCATAACCTGTCATCACTTTGACTGTTTGAAATACAACCACAATTTGAGTATCTGGAAACTCACTTCAATCGATTTACTCCCATATGGCTGCACCGCACCTCACTTTAGTGTATATCCCATAAACATCATATTCCAACCGCACACACATGAACTGGAAAACTATATTATTTAATCCGTCTCGGCGCGGTGGCTAAATGTCTACTACAAACACACATGCAACCCTTTACAGTATTCCGCACAATGGTGCGGCTGATTACGATGTGGTAAACCATACCACAAGTAATATGCGTACATCATTGGAGATGCCATAATGGTAACGATATTAAGCCTAGTGCTTTAACAATGTGTGGTTTTGAATTTCTTTCAATTGCAAAGTCGCTGACCCCTTGATCCCAGCACCCAGTAAGTTTGGACACGAGTCAATAAAAGGGCCTCTTTCCATATCTCTTACTAAGTGTTATGCATGACATGCCTTTAGTATAATCAAAATCACTCAGCCTTGGAGATAATCTATTAAGTTGATATCACAACGTGTCATTAAAATGAATTAATTCCATCTTTGGGGTCCTTATCTTGAATACAAATGTGTTATGGTTGTTTGAAATGGAAATTGCAACGTTCCCTCACTCCACATGGTAACGACGCGACCCTTATGCATTTGTGCCGCACATACTCGTGTTAATTAATTAGAGTTCACAAAGATTGACGATATGTAATTAATTTTATTGATATGGGAAGGAGAACAGCTTGCGATAGTTAGATACACTGATATGGATTGGGATTGAGTTTTAATTTAACCGCAATGCGGTTGATTTAATGCCATGTCACATTTAAAATAAGTTAACAGGGAACACAATTGAAGGAAAACACATTTTTTTATGAAACCAGTTGGAAGGTTCAATATCAGGGGTCCACGAAGCTACTCCTATATAACATCACTTCTTTTGTTTAGGTGAACTATGTCAAAGTTCCCTGCGACGCATAGATACTGGTACGCTGTGAGTGACAGAGGTGAATGACAGTGATAGGGGCAAGTGACCGGTTCTTGTCAGACGGTTTACAACCACCGTCTGTTTCGTGCTGTTGCTCGAAAGACCGTTAATTCGCACGAAGACCAACAAAACAAGAGAGAAACAGAATTTAAATCGCGACATGCTCGACACAAGAGAAAGTCGTGAAGAGTCACAAGTGGGACGTTGTCAATCTGTGACGTGCTGTCAGAGAAATTCGGTAATTCAGTTGCAACACCATTGAAATTTAAATCGCGACATGCATATGACACAATAGAAAGTCGTGCAGAGTCACAAGTGGGACGTTGTCAATCTGTGACGTGCTGTCAGAGAAATTCGGTAATTCAGTTGCAACACCATTGAAAAAGCAATCGCAGAGACATTCCAAACCATTAAGTTATGTCAGTCACACAAAATAACCACTTTAGACCAAATTCCAGCATCATAGTGATGTCAGAATGTCACGCAATGACACGATTTGTGACATGTGCAATCATAGCTTTCGACGTCTTTCTTTGAGGTTAGGTAAATTGAGTCCCTGGTGTGTGCTGATATAAGACAGTCACAAATGCCGACGTTTTTTTTTTAATTAAATAAAATACTATATATATTTTTTTTCCAAAGGGGGTTCCAAATCCTGTAGCGCTTAGACCACTCCCGGCTCCATTGTACTACCAAACAAAAACCACTTTTTTGCTATAGTGGTGGAGAAACTTGTGCAAAACTCGCAGGCGAACACCACCGGGGCACAATTTTTCAAAAGTCTGTGCAACTACTGACGACATCGAGGCAGCACACAGCGAGCTGTCACTAGTGAGTTTGCAAGTATTAGCACAGAGGCGGCAAAAATGGGCACGACGAATCGGACAGAACGTCACGGTAAACATGTATGTTAGAGTGTGTGGCTACGTTAGGGGTAGTTGCACTGTGCACTGTGTGCGTGTGTGTGTGTTGTGCTCCAACAATCTGGTTTGCAATGGTTTTGCATTCCTTTGTGATCAACTGGTTTGGTTGGGGTGCATCTGCTATGGTTTTGTATCCTTTTGTGATCACGTGGTTTGCAATGGTTTTGCATTCCTTTTGTGATCAGCTGGTTTTGTTGGTCTGGAATGGTTTTTTTATTGTAGAGGGGAAATATTGGAGTCCCTCTCAACAGGCAGATCTGCGAGTGCTTGGAAACTTGATTCAGTCGATAAGTAAGAAGCCAGTCGGTAGGTCCGCCGCAGAATTGCTACTTATCGATTCGGTTCACAGTAGAATTTCTTTTATTTATCGTTCTTTTCTAGTATCAGAAGTGGGATAGCCCATGTGCTTTCCTATTGTAGTGGATTTATAATCGATTTTTATTAATTGTTAAATTGAAAAAAAAAAAAAAAAAGTTATGTTGCAGAAATTCTTAGGATTTAGAATATACGAATAAGTGTGGCTCTAAAAATTCGTGTGCGCGAGTGTGTATGTGCGCGGAAATTTGTTTCCAAAATACCTACCAGAGGTATACGCTGTGTGTCTCGAGCGGCTTGCGCTTTGCGCATTACGTTATCGATGTTGTTTTTTTTTTTTTTTCGATTTTGTCTTTATTTATTTTGTCCTTGGTTGGAATGGCATAGTAATAGAATAGTAAAAAAAAAAAGTAACTGCTTTTGGTTTCATGTAACCTGCTGCAGATTTTTGTTGTGTTTGTGTTATGTGCTTTCTTGTTTATTCTATATTACAGTTGCATTGTAACACAGGTTATGCTTAAGGGTAAGTGTGGTTAAAAAAAAAAAGATAAGATGCAAAACAGCAGGAGTTCAGGCTAGGGATGCGCCTATGTTCAAAACTATGTACTGACTTAAGTTTGGTACAAGAGAAGAGTGGGTATGAACAGCCCGGGAGGAGTTCTGGTTGGGCGTGGAGGTGGTTTCTCTTCGGTGGCAGTTGGTGGCGGTCTGCCGCCGAGCACTACATTCACCCCTATCGCGAATAATATTTCCCCCGGAATGTTTCCCATTCAGCAATTTGATTTACATTGCTGACAAGGGAAAAAATTCCATCGGAATTTATTCGCGATACCCCTAATTTGCTTTATAGCTAGCGTTCGCGTTAGCTGCGGAGATCTGATGGATGTGCTTTATGCCTTCTGTGTGTCCTGTGTTGAAGTTGGGTTGTTGTCTGGGGTGGTTGATATCCTTCTTGGAGGTCTGTGATGCATCTTCGTGTATTGCGAGGTCGCTTGGGGACCGAGATGTGATTGTGGTTGGAGTGTTCTGGTGGATTACAGGCTAGTGGAGGTTGTTGTGAAAGCATGGTGTTACGTGTTTTTATGTGTGTACATGGTCTCCGTATGCCATGAGGATAGCATTCTGGGATGGCTCGCATGCTTGTGCTGTGGCATGTTTGAGGGTGCTTCCAGTTGGTGTCATTTGATTGCGGGTTGCAGATGGATTCAGCGTTTGAGCACGAATCGGCCGATCGCTTTTTACGTGGTGAGGAGCGTTTCTTTGTCTTTTCCACATGAACTCCCGACAGGTGACTTGATGATGTTGATGTCGAGAGGCTGAGCATATTGTCGAAGGTGACTCCCAGGACCAGGAGTTTAGGGAGCGCGATGGTGGGTATGCGTCTCCCGGCTATTGATATCTCTAGAGTTCGAGTCTTACTTCTTTCGCTCAGGATGTGAACAGGGTTGCAGTGGATTTTTATGACGAGAGTTTTAGACTTCGATCGTTGACGAATGCTTCTTCTATTTCTAGGTATGCGTTAATGGATATGCAAAGGTCTTGTATGTTAGTACCTGATTTTAGGATTGTGCAATCGTCTGCATATGAGATTAAGTTTATACCTTCCGGAGGTGATGGTAGCTTTGAGATGTAGTAATTGAAGAGAGGAGGGAACAATACTCCGCCTTGGGGCTTTGGGGGTTTGGTTCTCCTGTGTTTTGAGTTTGAATTCCGAAATTCTAGGTATGGCTGACTGCCGCTCAGGTAGTTTGTGGCCAGCGCTTGATGGAATTTGGCAGGGTTGACTCAAGGATGTCCTGGGGAAGAAAAGCATGTCTTACTGTGTCAAAGGGTTTGGACAGGTCTAGGGCCACTGCTATGTTCCTGTGACAAGGTTTTGGTTGGTTTAACCCATTGCTGATTTGACTGGTAATGGTATTTAGGGCTGACGTGGTGCTGCGGAGTTTGCGGAATCCACGTTAGAAATTTGTTTGGTCACAGACAAGCTTAAGATTGCCTCTGAGCTTTGAACCTGCCAGAAATTTGTTTGGTCATAGACAGGCTTAAGATTGCTTCTGAGCTATGACCCTGCTAGAAATTTGTTTGGTCATAGACAAGCTTAAGATTGCCTCTGAGCTATGGACCTGTTCTAGTTTGAGAATTTCTTTGGTTATAGACAAGCTTAAGATTGCCTCTGAGCTATGAACCTGTTAGAAATTTGTTTGGTCATAGACAAGCTTAAGATTGCCTCTGAGCTATGGACCTGTTCTGGTTTAGGAATTTGGTTGGTCATAGACAAGCTTAAGATTGCCTCTGAGCTATGGACCTGTTCTAGTTTAGGAATTTCTTTGGTTATAGACAGGCTTAAGATTGCCTCTGAGCTATGAACCTGCTAGAAATTTGTTTGGTCATAGACAAGCTTAAGATTGCCTCTGAGCTATGGACCTGTTCTGGTTTAGGAATTTGGTTGGTCATAGGCAGGCTTAAGATTGCCTCTGAGCTATGGACCTGTTCTAGTTTAGGAATTTCTTTGGTTATAGACAAGCTTAAGATTGCCTCTGAGCTATGAACCTGCTAGAAATTTGTTTGGTCATAGACAAGCTTAAGATTGCCTCTGAGCTATGGACCTATCTTAAGAGAGAAATTTGTTTATTCTTAGTCAGGCTTGGTGTTGGTTCTGAACAGGTTCCGTCGTAGTTGGGAATTTGGAATTCAGGAGTGTTGCTGTTGCTCAGAAAATTTGCGGTATCAGATGAAAGCAAGATTGTCTGCGGACCTGTCTGAAGCTATAGAATGGTTGCGGAGGAAGTTGTCGCAAGTAATTGTTTTATTATTATGTTTTTTTCTTTGTGATTGTATTGGATCGAATTGGTTTTTGTTTTTGATCCCGGCATTGTTCCTTGAATTTCCAAGGAAGGAAAGGTAGAAGGAGTGTTTTGTTTCATCGAGAGCGATGAATTCTGCAGGATGGCCGTGTTAGAGTGTGTGGCTACGTTAGGGGTAGTTGCACTGTGCACTGTGTGCGTGTGTGTGTGTTGTGCTCCAACAATCTGGTTTGCAATGGTTTTGCATTCCTTTGTGATCAACTGGTTTGGTTGGGGTGCATCTGCTATGGTTTTGTATCCTTTTGTGATCACGTGGTTTGCAATGGTTTTGCATTCCTTTTGTGATCAGCTGGTTTTGTTGGTCTGGAATGGTTTTTTTATTGTAGAGGGGAAATATTGGAGTCCCTCTCAACAGGCAGATCTGCGAGTGCTTGGAAACTTGATTCAGTCGATAAGTAAGAAGCCAGTCGGTAGGTCCGCCGCAGAATTGCTACTTATCGATTCGGTTCACAGTAGAATTTCTTTTATTTATCGTTCTTTTCTAGTATGTATAATTTTGAGGTAGTTCGGGACTTTGTCGGCTCTGCTATTATCTCCGAAAATAACATCACATCAGAAATCAAGCGAATAATTACACTTGCCAACCGCTGTTACTTCAGCCTAAGAGAGCAATTGATTAGTAAGGCTTTGTCGAAAAATACCAAGGAGACTCTGTATAAGACCCTCACCGTCCCAGTCCTGCTTTATGGCGCAGAAGCATGGACGTTAACAAAGGCTGATGAAGATCTCCTTGGCCGCTTCGAACGCAAAGTTCTTCGAGTGATTTTCGGTTCGGTCTGCGTTGACGGGCTTTGGAGGAGAAGATTAAACAGCGAATTCTAAGAGCTGTACAGCAACATCGACATGGTCAGCAAAGTACGTTTATCACTCGTCTAAGATGGCTAGGACAGGTAGACCGAATGGACACAAACGCTCCGGCCCGAAAACTCTTCGATTCCAACCCGGAGGGACAAGGCCTCGTCTTAGGTAGCGCGCACAAGTGGGAGGGGACCTCAACCAACTTGGATTGCGCAAATAAAGACGGTTAGCCAAAGATCGGGCTAACTGGAAAGGCGTGTTGGTTGAAGCCCAGGTCCACCGCGGACTGTAGCACCATCTGAGTAAGTAAGTGGAGAAACTCTGATGTTATTCGTTTCCCTTTATGGGCAGTGATAGAGTATTGCCCTGCCGCGCCGGGCTTCAAGCCAACAACGCACGGTTGACAAGTATTGACTCTAACCACTATACCATGGCCACGGCATTGTCGACCTTGAGCAGAATATTGTTCACATTATTGGCGACATTGAGGCAAACTTATGACGCATTACAGCTATCACGTAGAAAGGTATAGGTGAATTGGCCAGAATAATCGACGGTGTCACGGTATTTGCCTACGATCACATAACCACAGGAACATATTTAGATAGATTCTCCCTAGTTAAGCAGCTTTGACTTAAATCAAAAACCTTTTCCTATAGCCTGGTATGCCATGAGTTCCATAGTTTTCAAAGTTTGCCTTCAGCGTTGTTTTCTACCTTCAACGGCCTTAGGTCTATACGCTACCGCTACATAGTTTACAAATTAGGTCAAAAGAATACAGTATTGACTTTATCAGAAATACTATTTTTTTTGCCATTACTAGGCGTGTGTTTTTGAGAATCTATAGCTAGCTCACTTTTACTTTTACATGAAAAACTTGTATACTCACCGAAAATGAGCATAAATCAGCGATCAGCTGTCAGGTTGGTTATCAGTGGAAAGAATCTGCCAAATTGAAAACAAACGTTAATTTCATCATTCCTGGTCTATGTGGTCATTCCAATTGAGCGTGCTGACAGAATTACGACATACGCGTGTAATTATCGCCGCCATAAAGATGCTTCCTTCCCATCATATGTAGTTGTACTCTTCTACGAACTCCGAACCTCAAAACGTGATTTCCTTCACCTCCCATCAAAATGATGTGGTCAATTTGGTTTACAATAAGCTTACCATCAGGAGTAATCTTATCCGAGGACATAACAAAAGTCTGTGGCCATTGGCACTCCTTACGAAATCCCCCCTGAGGCATATACCTACTGACTTTAATTAAATACATATCGCATAACAATTGCGGTATTCCTCCTCAACCCTTGCACCTACCAATCGAATGCTGTTCATTATCTACATTATACCTTCAGAAAAACTTCCCTAAATTCAACACACAACTATGTATGCAGGTATTGTATTCAACAAATCCTTTGAAATCCACAAATTAACTCTCTGCATTCGTTCGTAATAAACAGGGCTGACCGCTTCCGCATCGTCCATTTTACAGAAAATTCCAGATTTCTGTTTGCTAGCTGCAACCCAGACTCAAAAGACCATCGTCAACAAAAGATCTCAACTCTTTCAGCCCACATATATTATATGGAACCGAATAAAGTTGATTGTGCGCTCAAATGACCACCACATGATCATAATCACGTTTATTGCACTGAATAGAAAAAAAAGACCCACAGCACCTAGGAATGCAGACCCTGTCGTGAGGTTCAACATTTTCACCCGGATATGCTTGCATATCCCCCATAATCAGGAAAAAAAGGAACGCCACATCAGGGATTTATACAAACAAAATATAAAGCAAAAGGATCAACTCTTGATATTTTTTTTTTACACTTTTGTTTGTCTCGACTGTGGTGGTATTCGATATACATACATACATACCTACTTTCAATATAATATAACTGTAGGGCTATAAAAAAGCTACACCTCCATGGCTGTAGCTGTAGTTCTTACCTTCCTGATGGACGAAGGAAAAGTTCAGCTTTTGAATAATGTCTGAGTGGAATTTTCTTGCTCGAATGGAACATGGATGAAAATAACGATTGAATGTGGCCACGTCCTTCATTTAGTTAGCGCTTTTGCTGCAATTCTGTATGAGTTTAATGAAAAAATAAATAATTTTTCCGGACGAACGCATATACAGACGTAGTATACGAGTTGGTTTATTTTATGACCATAAGATTTGCGATTTATGAATTAAAGAAGACATCTTACTTCTTGCGATTTAATCAACTTAGGAAAAGAAACAAGTAATCCTGATGTTAAAATTTGACTAAGTGGGAAAGCGAGGAGTAACAACGATTCTCGCTTATTTGGGATTGACCCTGACAATTTCTGTTGGGAAATTTTGTCGAATTTCAGTCTATGAATTATTGTTTGAGAGAATTACATTAACAACTACTCGTAGACACAGTCACTTTGGTAGGAATGATAGCTATTTCGAACTACACCACTTAATTCATCATCAGACTCCTTTTAAGTGATTGTTTGAATAGTTTTGAATTCTGACAGTCAATTCTCCGTATATAATCCACTTGGGAAGACAATTGACGTTGACCATAAATGACAAATGGAATATGAACGTGTTGAATATGAATTTGGAAGGAGGTTTCGGAAAAGATTTATTTCATGACTTAGTTGGGCCGAGTTGTCAAAGGGGTATGGTTTGTTTCGTCATTTTTATCTTGTTTTTTAGTTGTTTCCTTTCAGTCGTTTCGCATTTTGTTGCTTCAGCGTTTTTATTAATATGTTTTTCAATTATCTGGTTTATATTTGTTTCGAAAAAAAAAAAATTCAGTTTTTTACTTAGTTCGTTTTAAGCTCATTTCGCCTTTTATTGTTTAGTTTTTCGATTATTTCGGTTTTTGTTTATTTCGATTTCAATTATTTCGCCATCATTTGTTTCTTTTATTTTTGATGTAAAGAGCCTAAGGACATTCAAATTCGCGCGTAAACAACCAGCAACCCCCCTGCTTGTGGTCACTGGAGGATTTGCAGTAGGTGCAAGGTTGGGTATCTGCAAACTTTATATTATGTTGTTTGCTAATTTTACCGCCAAAAACTACGAAAACGAATTTCGAAAAGAAATCCACACGCCAAAACAATAGATTCTAATAAAAATAAAATGCGAAATAAACCATTAGTGAGATAACATTGACCTAAATAACTCATTGCACTTTTAACGAAAATGCAAAACGAGTAAAAAGCGAAAGAAAGAAATGCGAAATTATTGTAGGGCGAAGTGATTGAAAAACAAAGTAAAACAAAAACAAACTACGATATTACGAAGTAAACAGAAATAATTGTAAGAAAAGCGAAACAACAAAATGCGAAGTAAAAAAAACAAAACAATAGGCACCCCTGTCAAAGACCTATCTATACCAAAATTATGCCCGACATCTATACAAGAAAAAATTTGCTCTCGCCCATACAATTCACACCAGCTTGTCGGGAGACCTGCATGTGAATTTGCTTGCCCTTTGAGTATTAAAAGAAGGTTGTTGCTATTCGCTCGTTGTTCGGGACACGACAACGTAACGAAATGTCAAAGTTTATATTGCCTCAACTTGGGGTGTGTGGCTCGCTACGCTCGCGGCAAGGACTATAAACTCCAGTATAATCATTTTCGGACATTATGCCGTACGTTTAGGATACATCTTTTATATTTATAAAGAGTTTTTAATGAAAGTAGGATTACGTTACGTTGAAAATGAACATGCGAATAGCCACTTCGTTTGAAAAAGCTTCTATCCAATCCAAGTGATTGTGCATACAGATATCGAGTACCAGATCCGAATTTTCTACAGGAAATGATTTTCGTCGTTGTTCTAAATTTTTGACAGCTAAATATGTATATAATTGCTTCGGTTTCGCTACAGGCTACATACTACAGGTAAAACCTGGCCCTCAAGTCCTCAATCAATAAGTCTTTCCCCTTTCTTTATTGGTTTAACTTGAGCATTTTGTAAAAGTGAATTAGAGCTAGAGTCCATAAGCGTCCATAAGAGTCCACCCGAAAGCGGGAGCGGGACCGGAACATAAATAAATACATGGCGATGGCAGTATTCGTTCCCGCTTTCCCATTTTCGCGTTAGTTTGACTTTGAGCAGACCTTAAAGCATGACTGGGGCCTGATGGGGGGATGACCAAAGTCTTATACAAAATCTCCTTTTTTGCCTTATCAGCTCAAACAAGAAAGAGTTATTCGTCAATGTTGTGTGTTGTTCATCATATAGTATTTGGCTATGCCCTCGTTCACCGCACTTTAGCCTTCTTTGCCGATTCTGTCCCAATACAGTAAAACCTGTCAAGTTGGCCACCCTTGTAAGTTGGCCAGTATATAGTAGTACTAAGGAAATTGCATACAAATATTCGACCAAATACCTCCTTATGTTGTCCACATGTCTACCTTGGAACATGGCCACACATTTATATATTTCAGTTCAACTTTCGTACTAAATACCTGGAAAAAACGCACAAAACAAAATGGCCGCGTTTAATACTCTTTTGCCTAGCTAGTCAACAGCTTCTGATTGGTCGACAATTTAGGCAAGATTCGGGTGTTAGGCACGATTTACTGCCAAAGTTCTATAATAAACTGTCACCTAAAATAAAAACTAAAATAAGCACATAACCTTATAAGTTGGCCACCTCTCTAAGTTGGCCAAAAATGTCTGCATCACAAGTGGCCAACTTACGCAGGTTTCACTGTATTTACAAACGTCCCATTAACAGCTTGCAGTTATACCAATTATGTCAATACCATTGGCGTTACTGGGGCGGGCTTTTCAAAGATCCTGCCTTGTGAGTTGTTTAGTAAGTTTTGCACAATTCTTTCAAGTAGATATAGTGTGGAAGAGTTTAGGTTAGATTAGGTTAGGTTTGTGGGCTGGCGGGGATTTTTTCGTGCCACCCTCAGGTCAATACTGACCAATTGTGATGGCCGTAGGGAAAAGAGGTGATCCCTTACCCATTAAAACCCTGTATTTAAATTACTTACTGTGTTGCTAGATAGAAACCATCCTGATGATTTGACGAAGTTCATTATCTTGTCTATCGATGTGCTTGAAAGCTCGTCTAGGTCGTTGGAGGAGTGACTCCCTAGGAATTTATACCTGGGAGTTGGGTGGGTTGTATCCTCAAGAGCTCCTTCATCACCTCAGCCTCAAGAAAGTACTTCTTCCATTAAGCCCATTGTCTCCATGTGGTAGCGCAGAGTATTGTGCCCCGTTATGATTCGTACGAGGGCGGACAGGGATTTCCTATCCTTCCTTCTTATACTCGCGGTTGCGGTTCTGGTTTCGTTAAAGGACGGCCATAGCATTCTTGTGGTGGTACAAGTGTTTAAGGTCATTCGTCTAGTGTTCGCCTCTCTTGCGGATTTTCTCCCTGCTTTAAGCTTGAGTGTGCAAGGCGGGATGTTCACAGATGGATCAGCTTATTCTGAAACAGCTGTCGAACCTTTTTTTGCTAATTCGTCTGTTTTCTCATTCATGTCCCGAAACCCAGCAGAGCGATACCTTGTGCTGTGTACCAAGATCCTTGACTTCTTCGCGAGAGCACTTCACAAGCTTCTATTTTATTTCTGGTACAGTTTTGGCTTTTATTGCTGCCTGACTGTCGATAAAGTAGGTATTACCTCCAGGTTGTATTGCCCTTACCACAGACTCACAGACTGCTTTTGTCACTGCCAGGACCTTTGCTTGGAAGACGCTACTATGGGGAGGCGTATCGATTTTGATATACCCAGCGATTCAGAGAAGACACCTGACCCGACCCTAATATGGGTCCTTAAAACAAATTAATAGGGGGTATCGTTCTGGACTTCTTGGGTTTTGTCCAGCATCTGCCGCAGTGTGAATATTTGGTCGGTTATTGACTTTCTGGACCTAAAACAGCACTTGCTCTGTCACTTCGTTGACAAGTCGTTTCAAGAGTTAACATTGTGTGGCAGTTAACATACTGTGCTCCGGGCACAGTATCTTGAATAGTCTGTTAAGAAGACCGACGAATCTATATTTGGCCCTCTTTAGAATGTCTCTTTTCTTTTGGACCAGATAAATTATACTGCGAGGTTCCATTCGTCAGGAATATTTTCCACACCAACACGTCTTCATCATCATCATCATAATTTTCAATGGTCCGCTTGTCCATAAGGTGGGTCGCGGGTGTAGGTTGCTCAAGTGGACCCTCCATAGCTCTCGATTCTCCGCCATCGACTCTAAATCATCAAGGGCAATCCCCATACGGACAAAGGAGAGATTATAGCCTTGATCTAACCATCTCATCCTTGGTCTACCTAGAGGACACCCGATGGTACGGATTCCATACCACGTCCATAACACGTCTTCCTTTGCCTTAATTAGCTCGGCTACCAGGGCACCAGGCCTTCTGCTCAAGCATCTTTATTGTACTTGAACTTAGATATTGCTATCCTCACATCATCATCCAGAATGAATGTAGCGCTCTGACTGAAAGCAGAATTTCCGTCGTTTAACAGTCTGAAGTCTGGACTAGGACATCACGAGCGGTTCTCCTTCTTTTTAAGCCTAGCCTATATCCTTCCCTCCTCGTTTGCTCTTAGAGCTTACAAGCCTCTCTCGTCCTTCTATACAGCGCCGCTTTGTGGGCGAGTTGCGTGTGTTTATCGGAAATATTCAAATCAAGGTCGTTTACTTAGGCTTAAAACATCTCCGCGTATGTCAAATCAACATCCAAATAAGCGCTTGCCCTCACTAAAACAAAATCATCATAAATCGTAAAAGCAATACAAATCTTTCTCTTAGCCCTATGTAATTTTTATCTGTCTGATGTATAACCCTTATCCATAAATCGTTCAGCTTTTATAACAGCTCAACACCTATTAACCCAAATAAGGGTTGCGCATAAACAACATTTCGTTTTTCTACAATTTAAAGCCGCCCATCTTTTGTAATGATAATTACAGTTTTATAATCCTACACGATTTATCATCAGCCCCAAATTTCTGAACGTCGTTATCCGTTTTTCTATATGCAAAACCGTAGAATCCCTACAAAAACCTGAATTTAGCTTTTCCTCAAAAATTCTGTTCAAGTAAATGTCTCTTAAATGGATTAAATAGGATTTTATGGTTCTCTTCTAAAGAATCCTTTTGAGCCTTTGTGTGGGGATAATTCACTTTCACAAAAACCACCGGAGTAACAAACTCCTCTGTGTACTTAAAGAATTGGTCAAAATTTCAAAATTAAACGATCGGCCTTATCTGTGGTAAGTCCCTGCTTTGTGAAGCTTTGTGAAGATGGGCTCTGCTCTGATGTATGATTTATTATTCTTGTGCGCATAATAAATCTTTGCTGCTGTTTTTGTTATTTAAATGACGACGGCCGCATTTTTACCCCATCATGATGATGACCTTGTTTCTCTTGCAAAAGCCTTAAGTACCTAGATTATGTGGGGTGGATAGTGTAGATACATTTTATTGTAAGCATTTTGCCTTTGTGCAGTACACGTAATAATTTTTCTTTTCTTCTTCTCTTTTTAGGTAAGTGTTGCATGTGACGTTTTAGCTCATTCATGCCGTAATAGTACAGAGGCAACCCAGGTAAGCACAGGCGGGATAATCGATTTCTGTCCAACTCTTAGCCAAGAAGTGTTATATATTGAGTGTGCGATGTTTATGTTGAAGAGCCTTAAATGCAAACCGCTTACCAAGCTCTCGGCAAATATGGACTGGTGGTAGTGTGGGCTTTCTGATTGACATTGAGAGTTGAGACATGTGCGTCAGCTCGCATAAAAATTTCCATTAACTGTGCGGGTACTATTGACGAACACACATCGGTGTAATGGGATAACATGAAGACATTGGGCACCGCAAATAATTGTAATAATTGATCCATGCAAGAAGCCATAATCCTGAAATCCAATAATAAAATGAGAAAGGACCTACTCTGTGTGCGGTAGGCGATGAAGGTCAGCAGTTGGCATGGTATGCCTCGGTAGTCAGACTCAGTGTCACACTCGTTATATCCTGCTATGCTATACTTGTGTGACCTTTTTTTGGTATTTGTTTTTTTTTTTTGCTTACATACTGAACCCAAATGACAAAGAGAGAAAATGACTCCAAATGTGGTTACCTACCAAAAGACAATAAAAGGATCAGGGAGTATGGCTTAAGCTTATTACTTGAGGATTATTAGGGGCCAGACATACACATATTATTTTCCACTTACAGCACTCTGGCAGTGTAATGTTGACGAGGCTACATGTGTCCAGGGTAATGATCACTAAGGTGACATGGAATGTGGGTTTGCTAATGCGTGCGGGTAAATCGGTTCGATTCGGTTGGCTTGCTTTATATGGGTGCTTCAAATGGGTTGTGACACGTAAGGAACTGGAACTGGAACTTAATTGCGATGATGGAGGGCAGCCGAGTATGTAATTTAAATTGATATTGGTCAGTGAAATTGAGTGTCGGAAATGGGTAGCATTTTGGGAAGTCTTTGCGTATTTTATTCACAACAAGGGATAAGGCGACTAAAAGGGATGCTAAATAGTTTATGGTTATATCAACAAAATACTGAAGAAAACCTACATAATCCTTTATGTTATAAAAACATTGAACAGAGTTTAGAAAGATCGTGTCTCGTGTGTTGGCCTGTAAGTTTTGCACAATTCTGTCAGGTTTGATGTTAAAGGAGGCCCATGACAACGCGTAGATCTGTCTAAATCCTTTTTAAATATCAAATGATTTAGTCTTGATATGTTTCTGTATAGCTCTTCTCTATAGATACTGTCATAGGCGGCTGTAGAAAAATGTTGGGTGGCAGAGTATTGCTGTCCCCCGCCGGGGCTCGAACCAACGCCGCTCGGGTCACAAGCAATGACTCTAACCACTACACTATGGCCACCGGCTTGTAGTTGCTTTTGTTTTAGTTGCAGTTGTAGTTCGTTCCCCTAGACGAAGGGTCGAGTAACCGGCACCAGTAACTCGGGATTTGAGCGTTTCCATTGGCCGAATGTATGGGTTCACCGTAGCATCGGAAATCCCTACAAGCCAGTGATCCGAATATGCCGAGGCAGTTCTTAAAAGATAATACTAAGGCCCGATGCACCCATGCATCATTTTAACGCGCGTTGCCGCAGCGACGCCAAGTGTGCACCGTTGCTAAATACATGGTTCAACTTGACGATTTGACTGTAGGTGACATCATGGATTCTAGCCCACTGCTGTCTGGAACAAAAGGAAGAGTTGTAGTGAGGAGACATTCCTCCTTCCGACTATCACTTACATGCTATTGAGGGCCTAGGATCGTATAATCCCATTTTTGACGGCCCTCGAGCCTGACTAAATGTTCGCTCGACTGAAAATCCTCATATAGGCAAAAAAATTATATTTTCATTTGCCACCAACGACATCCTTCACAAAACTCAAGAGAGTTTAAAAAGTTAGCAATTAATTTCTGAAAAATAAAAATTCCAAAATTCCCTTACTTTGCTAAGTACGTATCCTCTTCCGGTAATATCGCAGCCAAATTAATGGGCATCGCATATACAATGCAAAAATGACCGTCATTTTATTTCCCCTGTCATTTGCGTTTTCCACAGACAAATTTTTCAAAAGATTTTCCATTAATTATACCACCAAAGTACCCTAATTAAGTCTCAATTACCCATTACCGAGACCCACTTCAATCTACGGTAAAAAAAATAAATATAGATATGTACCTACAGCATTTTCCATTCCCGAGTGCATTCAACTCTTCAAAAGTCACTGGCAACCACTTAAAACTTACAAACTCCATCCGCTGAAATATAAATTCAGCTACAGAACAAAACCTGTCTATGATCCCAAATCTACCCCCCGAGTGAAAAATCAACGCAAAACCCACAAAAAAGTGGTGGAAAGTGGCATAAAAGAAAAACTTCTGTTAAAGAATTTTTAATTAAACAGCAAACCACTTCCTAAACGCAATTCTTTCAGTTTGCTCCTTCTCGAAAGGATACCAAGAAGGTATGTTGAAAAAAAAGCAATACAGACATAAATTTCTCTCCAAAAACGAAATTCCTAGCCTTTCAACCGCAACACACAAAAGCTCAAACAAAGTGCTCCTTAAAATTGTTCTATCCTTTAATTTTCTCAAGAAAATTGCGTTGTTTTCTATTTTTAACTAGCGGCCCTTGGTGGGTGGCGGGGGGTTGACTAGCTATTCGGGTGCATTTTCAAAATCAAAACGTTACCATTACCCTTTAGTACACTTGCGCTGAATAATAATTACTCTACTTAGCACTAGGTTCAGATAGAGGGAGAGACCGAGAATTTCTTGGAAAGGTAAGACCTATCCTGAGGTATATACTCTTAGCAGGCGGAAGCCAAAAATAAATTACGACAAATTGTTGCAACTCTGGCAGTTAAAACATTAAAGAATGTTATGGCAACAAAAGGATCGAGAAGAACGATTGGGGGTGCAAAAAAAAAAAAATGGTTTCTGACACAATGAAACAATTAGAAGTACACAATGCAACGAGGAACTACCATCGGGAAGTGGAATAATGAGAAGAAAATGCTGAGAAATAGGTACCTCTACTTGGCTTTTGTAGAGTTTAAACGATGAGACTTAGGTTGCTTGTCATACTCATAACTCGTAGTCTTCTGTCTTTCTGCTGAAATATTCTCTTGGGGGGGTACACCTACCTGTCCAACCTTTCCCGTGCCCAGGAATTATATTGCTTACATATTTTCTTGTCTATTAGAACAATGCACATCAGTTTTGCAAATTTTACAACTTTAGCTACCATGAGTTTTGAGAAATAAAACTAATTTTCTTTGTTACCTCAAAGCGCGAAAACCACTGGACATATTTCAATGAAACTTTTCCGAAATGTTTCCTAAGACTGCGACATGGTTTTAGGCTTTTTCATTTATTGCCATGTCCTTTGGAACCGTTTTTGAGCAAAATATTTTTTTTTGTGTCCTGGGCGTGAATATAAATTAGCTGCAATGTTTTTCTGACGAATGGTAGGTAGCTTTGTAGATGGTATTGGATGGCATACTCGAGTGTCGCCTATAACCTTCTCTAGTTCTCAGACTATCGCTCTGCCAAATTACATTACGATTGGCTCAGAAGTTTAGTCGATTGAAGGTGACAAACAGACAGACAGAGTAAATCATGTTAGTATGGATTATATATTTCGATTTTAATGAATACAACAAAAGTCCTCATTTATTCGCTAGTTGTCCTGAATATGTTGTCAGACCTCTTTTAGACCTCTACCTCTGATCGCATTGAGTACACACTTAAAACTCCATCAAAAACAAATCCCACTCTGAAAGCCATCCTCCTTATAAGCAAGTTTCCTAATTCGATGTAATAAAGCGTACGTCTGACCTAAAACAGTCATTTAACCCAGAAATTCTCCGGGAAACAATGTCTGTAATAAAAGCAAATATAAAATAGAGAGACAGGGAGAGAGAGAGAGAGAGAGAGAGAGAGTGCCCGAATCCCATTTCCTGCAACAGGGATACATTCTTAAAACACAATTAAAGCCCAATGTGAAAGGGTTCAAGTATAAAGCCGAAAATGACACAAGAGAACAAGCAAACACCCTGCGGATCCATCAATTTGTTGTCGTTTCGGTTGCTGTCAAAACTATGGTCCTCCAAAAATACCGACCATGCCTCGCCTTATCGTCATCCACCCAACGCAATAAAAAACGAATTA
Organism: Cheilosia soror; assembly: GCA_949372485.1. NCBI lineage: Eukaryota > Metazoa > Arthropoda > Insecta > Diptera > Syrphidae > Cheilosia > Cheilosia soror. Next base: position 78,109,782 of record OX443563.1, read on the forward strand.
ATTTCGAACACCACCCTTCGCCTTCTTGATGGGATTATCCCGGCACTTGAACTATTTGCATACGCGCGGCGGCGGCGGCAGTGGGACATGGTGAGGGTAGGCTTGCTTTCTGATTTCCTCTTTTTCCACCGGATGTGTACGTACACACCCGCATACATATATATTTTAAATAAGGAACATGTTGGATAACTCTCGGGGACAAAAAAAAAAAAAGGATTCACCGCACCCTTGCCAAGCAACACGACAACAGCGACAGTGTGTTAAGCCATTCAAGCATCCAACCCAGCCAAGTCAGTGAAGTCAACCACGACCAGACCAGCCAGGCACAGCTAGGCAGCCACTTTTGTTTCAAGGATAACGAAATGTGACAATGAAGTTGAGTGGCAGGAAATTGGAGAGCGAAAGGGTGTGCCGCCCGTTTGCCTTACTGTTGTAGTTGAAGTTTGAAGATGGCGATGGTGAATATGGAGTGCACACTGCGGAGTGGCAATATAATGAAGTGGGTTGTTGATGGGTGCGGGTGGTATGACTTAAAGGGTCTCAATCCGCCCAGTCTAATGTTAAGAGGCAATTTTCGTTATGTCATGTATCTATGGTTGGTAGGAAATCGGCTGTCATCCTAAGAAGGATAATTATTATTTATTTGTGTCGCCCAATTTCTCTTATAGAGGGAGATGCCGATGCTAAAGCCAGGCAGCTATGGTTGGTACTGGAAGATTGCTATGAAATTTACTTAATATTAATTGTTATACCAGGCAAAGCAATGATAGCGACGAAGCGGAAGCTATGCTGTGCGTTGGAGGCAGTTTAATAACAACCATTGGAGAGAATAGAAGGCAAATTGGGGGATACGTGCCCAAGGAGATGATGCTTTCCTAACCCTGCTTAAGATCGATAATTCATGAGTAGACAACTAGAGTATGTCTATCTAAGTGGTGGATCTGTCTTGCGTGACCCCTTACATAATATTTAAAGAAGTAGTTTACATTGGTGCCTTAGAGAGCTATACTTAAGGGTTGTCTCTATTTTAATGTTGAATTTGTCAGTCTGTCAATCTAGAGTTTACGTTAGCGACTTTCCATCGTTTATAAGCACTGCGAGGCACGACTCAATTCGGCAAAAAACAGTAGCTCAATTTAGACAGCCTGGACTGTGCACTAGTGGGACTCCGTTGTAATTTAAAATTTGTATCGCAGGCTGAGTTCTAGAAAATATTTAGAAGAAGAGTCGAAAATAGAGCAAATGTATGATTGCTATATTTAGCTAAGCTTGGCTGGCAATACCCTCTCTCTATTAACCGTATCTCAACATGAGTTTCTATTTTTTTTTGTGTCCGTTTCTTTCGTCCTCACTCTCTCAACACAAAATATGTTGGTGTGTTCCAAATTCTGAAGAGGTGTTCTTCAACGCTGGCAAAACCACTGCGTAAGCTTTTCCACTTGTCCTACTCTTCTGGACTCTTTCCGAGTAAATGTAAAATTGCATTTGTCCAGCCCGTTCCTAAAAAAAGGCGATTCTTCTTTACCCACCAACTACCGACCCACGTCCATTCTTTCCAAGGTCATGAAAACGCTGATCAACCGTCAGCTTATGAAATATCTTGAATCACGAAAACTTCTCAATGACCGGCAATACGGTTTTCGTGGCAGCAGGTCCACTGGTGATTTGATGACTTATCTCACCGAAAAGTGGAACCAATCTCTCCACCACTCTGGTAAAACGAAGATTGTTGCGCTTGATATTTCGATTCGAAAGCATTTGACAGAGTTTGGCACCAAGCTCTTTTGTCGAAAATGCGTGCCTATGGGATCGACGCGTCTCTTCTTCAATGGATTAGAAACTACCTTTCTGGCCGTTCAATTCAAGTTGTTTTGAACGGTTTCAAGTCTGCAATTCACCATATAAATGCTGCTGTTCCCCAAGGCGCTGTTTTGTCTCCGACACTCTTTCTCATATTCATCAATGATCTCTTGTCTGTTACTTCTAATCCAATACATTCTTTCGTTGATGATAGCACCCTCAGTTTTTCATCCTCGTTCCCTGACTCACGTCCCTGCTCTTCGGACGTGGAACTGGAACGGCAACGTATGCTAAACACATTAAATTCCGATCTTGACAGCATTATAAAATGGCGTACAATCAATAGAGTGGAATTTAATGCTTCCAAAACACAATGCTGCCTTCCATCATTAAAGCGTAACCTAAACCCTCACCCATTATCCATGAATGGGACTTGCATCGACGAAACCGAACGACTTTCCATACTTGGTATGTGTGTTACCGACAAACTCCGTTGGAATGACCACATATATGAAGTCGCCAAAAACGCTGCGATATGTCTAGGTTTCTTAAATCGGTGTAAGAAACACACCCTCCGACTTAGCTTCAATATACAAGGCTTTTATTTGGCCTAAGCTTGAGTACAACGCTCATATTTGGTCAGGTGCACCAAAAACTTCATTGCACCTACTAGACAGAATCCAAAATAAAACTTATAGGTGATAGAAATATAGCGGAGTCTATTGACCCGCTCGAACATCGCAGAAATGTTTCTTGCCTTTCCTTATTTTATCGATATTTTCACCACCGATGCTCTGATGAAATAGCTAACTGCATTCCGCCCCTTCAACAATTCTTTCGCAACACCCGTCACACATCGAATGCACATCAGTTTACCCTTAAACCTACCTTCGGACGTACTGTAAAACATAGAGATTCTTTTGTGAGTCGAACAACACGCATGTGGAATGCATTGCCTCACACGGTTTTCCCCTCTCATTACAACCCAAAATTGTTTATAACCATTGTGCAACAGCACCTCTTCTCTATCCTCCCTATTAACCCTTCCACTCGTGCTGTGCATTAGCATTATAAGGGAACAAAACCCCCTAGTGAATTATAAAAAAAAAAAATGGTCTGGAGACGAACATTTTGAAAGTGGATTTTCGGTGCATTTGCTGCGCAATCTGCTTCTTAAAACCTACCTCATCCGATGGAATGACGTTCATGACAGACTATGAGTATTTAGCATGAACTCAAGAAGCACTATGATGTGCCTTATTCTTACCACGTCCACGACTTGTGTGTCCTTATTTGTGGTGAGTATTGAGGGTGTGATACAGTTCGTACCTAAGTATCCTACATAACTAGGAAAACGGGTAAGATCTTGTATCCCTTTATCATCAGAGATGTCGGCAAGGTCGTCAAAGAATGGTTGGTTCTGCGCACGCAATCTGGCTGACATTTGCAGAGGGGAGAGAATTTCTTTCATTCCCGCAACTACGGCAGTGAGGGATACCTAATCTGGCCGCATAGTCTCCAAATGGCTATGTTCACGTGGTTTAATTTCTTGTACAAGGTCTGCCTGATATATAGGCTCGTAAAACAAAATATTTCCGCAAAATCTCCCATGGACAATCATAGCTCCTATATCAAAACTTTCCGAAATGGTATACAAAAACTTCGGTGTGTATATCTCCAAACCTTGTCTAAAGAAATAAAAACCGCTCCCTTATACGACTTACATCTTAAGCGGCCACTAAGCCCCAACTTTCTGAAGAATATTGAATTTACATCTAACAATCGATATAACCGAATATATAATGTAACTACCACCAGATTTATTCAACTTAGCCATGTTTCTAAATCCCTTTATCTGCACCAAAAAACGATTTTTCATCATCTAAAAACTACAAGTTTTCCCAATAAAATCCCATATCATGTTCTTGTTCGCATCCATAGTCAGGATCAACTTCAAAAACTTCTGTTAAACTTTTCTCCCTCTTAATCCCTTTTCATTGTATACATATATTGCGATGTGAGGCGAGATACCTTAGTCCTTGAAGACTCCGCTCAGGCATTTAAAATCTTTTTTCCCCATTTACTTATCTATTACGTCACAGGTCCTACTATCATCGTCATCATAATGTTGAAGTTCATTTTGTATGCAATCACACGTTCCATGTGGAAACTTCTTCAATTACCAGGTTAGCCGAAAAACTATGCAGATGATACCAAAGAAGAGAGAACTTTCCTTTCCGTCTCTTAAGCGCTTAATCCTTGGCATAAAGTTCTCAAAATTAGAAAATTTTTTTCGGGGGCGAAAAAAAAGCGACATCTGATAGACACACCCTCTTGGGTTCAGTTTTTTTTTTGTGTTTGAATGTCTTCATCAAAATTCCGTTCCTCGTCTATTCGTACTTTGGTTTTATGGTCCTACGTGCATCCTTATAATTCTAAGTGTACGCCGGTTGATGAACCTTACGACGATGCCTGGAGATACAATCATCTATAGAAAATTCAAAACACCGTAAAGATGGGTCCTCTACTTGAGGACATCTCCTAAAATACCGACTCCTAAAGTAAACTAATTTACCAGTATTTTAGACAACACTCTACAAGGACTACCTCGCTCCGGCATTGTTTATGTCTACCATATGTGGCCATAATCAACTGAAAACTCTTGAAACTAAATTATCCCTTTTTGCTAGAGAATCAACCAATTTCCTGCTGAACGCACATAAACACTTAACCAACCTTCACACATGCATGTACGAAATATTTATTGTTTCTAAAGTTTTGCTTATCCCCAGCGCCTGGGCACAATACGATTATTCTCGAGATAGGATGTTGCGATGTTTTGCGCATCCGTTCGTCCTGTCTGAAGTTTCCTTTTTGCCATTGTTCGGGCAGAAAACTTAGGTAGAGCTATTTTGCGTGGGTTTTGCTTTGAAAGTGGATATAAAGGACCTCCGCCTTAAGGTGTATTGGAAAAGGCGAACAAGACAAAGAATATACAACAAAACGAAAAGGATAAGATCTAGCCTTATGTTATGCTAATCTATTTCTCGTTGGGAGACAGACATTTCCTGATTCGTCCAGTCTTTTTGCCTGCTTCTTTTTGCATCTTGTATAATATGCTTTGAAGGATTTCTGATAGAATCTCTATCGTAATCATTGCTCTGAGGATTATCAAGGCAAACGATGTGCATTTTGGTTATAGTTGGCTGTACGGACGTGTTTTCTTTTTTGTTGTCCTTTTTTTTTCTTCATTGTGCTGTATTGCCTCTGGGCTTTGTCTGATGGGGAGATCATTTATATTTCAATTCTTTCCTTTACTTGGATATGAATACGTATTTTGCTTATGGCTTTGATGGGAGGATGTACTACTCAACGGATTGGTTGGTCCGGTATTCATGTTCGAAAATGAGTGAAGTTTGGAAAAGTTTTCGTTGAAGGTTTTTTTTCTCTGCTGCAGTTTCATGTTTGGTTAAAAAGTTTCTGGTTTTTGCAATGATTTTAACCAGAAGGAGAGTATCTACAGTTTTCTTTACAGCTCTGGTTGAAGTTAGTTTGTTATCTTTTTTTTTAGTTGTGGAACGGTAGGTAAATTTTTTTTTTATAGAGCAGATGGGAATTACTTTTTGAAGCAAGAAAAATAATGAGACAACATTTTTATTTCAATATTTAGACGATGTTATGGGATGGAGAACAGAGTTGTAACAGGTGGGTCTTCAGTTCGAAAGAAGTCCAACCGTCACTGAATGTGATGTCTAATTATTACGATTTTTGTTACTGGCATGTTTGCAAATGCTATCTAAGCTTACAGGAAGTCGTGGATGATCGAGATAAAAACCATTAAATCATGGTAGATCTAATATTGAACTCAAGATGCTCACCAACGACTCTCGGAATAGATTCTTGCAATCAATTTACTCAGCCTCCCAAAAAACCCAAACAACTCCCTTAGGTTATTTTCACTGCCTCAACTGTCGCGAATTTCTTGGGACTTCTGAGGGTATAATTTGTACTCAGAAAGCTTCCCAATTCAGTCGGCATACAATTTATGGGCCCATCCATTCGAATGGTTGAAAGAAGTTTAACCTAATGTAAAACTAGTAGCTAGGAAGGACAAGGAATACGTACATATACTAAGCCCAACTGGGTTAAATAAGATTAGCCAGGGGTTCCACATTTTTTCATACTGCGACCTCCTGGGAGGTTGAAATATTTTTGCGAGATATGTGATGTTGATCTTACTAAAGATTCGCTAAAAGGTTTTTCACTAATGAATGGTAAAATATCGTCGTCCCGCATATTTATATCAATTTTGCTTGTTCACATACCGGCATTCATTTAAAACTGCGCCTCGTCGGTAAAGTTGATTATTCGACCAAAATTGAGGTTCTCTTCCAAACCCCCTAAAGCCAAGTCAGCGAACAAACGGCTTTGTCTATGTTCATTAACTTTGAGCTCCTGGATTATTTGGATCTTGTACTGGCGTAAGCACAAGTGCCGATGCAAAATTCGCCAAGTTGGAATCTGCGAAAGGCGGATTTCTCATGCACGTCGAATTGACTGCCTCTAGTTCTTCTGGTACAGGCAAATATGAGTGACAGCCACTAAGCAAGTCTGACTGGAAATGCGGGAAACAAAAACGCGCTTAATATTCGATTATTGGATAAACGCCAATAAACTGAATGTAGCCTTACTGCGTAACCCAAACTTTTCGAGAACGTTTATAAAGAGAGCTTCAAGCTTGCATTCTTATTATATTTCCTCCTGCGATTTATGTAAAGTAGGTACCACAAACCTTGCTGATTTTGTGTTCTTTGGCTTCTCAGTTTTAGAGGGTGGCAACGATGTCGAAGGGTTTAACAAAATGATTTCAATACCACTTTTGATTAGGCAGCGCAATTGGTTTGGTTGAAAGTGGCTGCCAGCTAAGAAGCGCCAGCACATTTGGACTAGCATATGTCAATTGTGATACCACGAAAAACGGATCATATACGGTTCCCCTACTAGTGGAATCATTTTGAGCTCTGAGGCTGTTGATGTCTTTGTTTGTTTGATTACTGAAGTCATTCTAATAAAAGGCTCCCAAGTGAAGTTTCCTTCTACGTGAGAAAGCTTGGCAGGAACAAAGAAGGTGCGGAATAGTTTCCTGTTTTTCTACATCCATACATAGCTCTTAGAAAATTCTTTTGCAAAAAGGGTTAGCCTTAATGGGCACGGAGTGCTTTCCTATCGGGCAAGGACTTTAAATTTTTCAAATCCAGCTTAGGCGAAATTTGTTTTGTCGCCAAGTCATGTAGTGCAACTTTTGCCATTTTTGTTTGCAAGTAGCGAGTAGTAGTAGTATGCTCAGGGTGCCTTTGTCCGGCAGGATGGGTATATGCTTGTTTCTAATAATCCAATTAATCCTTTCAAATTGTTTCCCCTCCGCCTTTAACTTGGTGTTGTTAAAAATGTATACATTTCTTAGCTGTAGAATTGGTTTTGCAGTCTTTCGGTTTCTTGACCACCAATGGTATTCCGCAAGGCAACCATATAGGCCCATTTACTCTTCATCCTATCTACAAACGCTATTAAGAGGGCATACTGGCCCCCTCAATCTCTGTGTCTACGACAACAAATTTTATAAAACGATTTTCCTGCCTTCTTCAACCAGAATCTTCAACTTGGTTCTAGCAAGAGGCAAAAAGCCCTCCCTCGAACTTTATCTTTTCTACTGACAACCTATATTTGTCGTTGAAATTCTTTGTATGATAGTCGTCAAAATATTCGTGTCTATATATTGGCGGTGTAATTACTAAAACCAGTAGATCCCCTTATCTTGGCAGAGCTTTAGGCAAAGCAGTTTGGAACCTTACATCCAACCCACATGACACACTCCTTGAGTGCTCTAGTTGAGCGTGGGCCCGCCTTCTAACAAGTTCATGTGTCATGCTGTCATGCGACTTGCAACGTCGTTTTATTTGACTCAGAGTCTATCGAGGTGGTATTTTCTGGCCTTACTTTACTATCAAGACCGCTTTTACCTCATTGACTTAAATATCCTTGAGAATCGGCTGTGCATTGCAATATTTTTTTTAATTCAACTCTTTTCTGTTAGAGTATTTAGCCTCTCTTAATCTTACGTTCCAGGATCTTTACGATTTAAATCGCATCACTGTCTCCTTCCTGCTTCCTTGTTATGTAGCTATAAGCTAAGCCGACAATCACTTACCCATCAAAATTAGATAAAACATGAACCAAAGTCAGCCGATGAAACGTAATTTTGAACTTCAACTATCGTTCTCTTTGTAAAAGGCTGTGAGATACTTCACATTTAAGGCCGGTTCCTGAGTTTTTCTAAGCCGACAACTTTTGTTCAATAAAAATGTCCCTAATAATATTATTAGCTACAATCCTACGACTAAAGCGAACCAACAAAAATCGCGTTCTTCTCAACTGGCAGACAGTGGCCCAACGCCCAAGGATAAGCACAAGCGTTGCTCTGTGGTTCCGGAGAACTCTACCGCTTGTTATGACCAATTTCAATGGAGGAAATTTAACCGCCAAAGTGTAGGACGCCAATACCGGCTGATTTCAGTTTCTCTGCAGACAAAATTGTGCGCCATTCCTATAAGTTTATTGGTAGTCTAGTTAGTGGCAGTGTACGACGACTTCTGCCAGGTTTTGTTTGAACTTATGCCGCGCGGGTCACAAGCAAAACGCTCCTAATTCTATATGTATAGATGCTGAATATCTTTCAGTGTAACAAAATCACAAATAGGTAAGTTCCTATTTCCTTATAATTCCTTACCCTTTATCTAGGAAAAAATAAATTAGTCCCATTTGCAAGTGGTTCTTTCCATTTCATCTTTCTCCATAATTCACAAGTGCCAAGTGCTTAGAGGTTTTTCAGTAACCCCCATCAGCCAATGTTCTTACTTGATGCCTACATTAGGGACGATGAATAAATACCCGCCCAATTAAAAATTCATTGAAACCCTTCCAGTGATTTAATTGAAGGCATATTCTTAACATTTTTTGTAACACGCTTGAGACATTTCTGATTCAAAAAGTCAGGATATCCCAAGAAGGATCCGACTTTAATACTAAATATCGTCAATTGGGACCCGGACCATCCAGCAACCCACTCATTCTGCCCATCATCAAGTTGCTGACTTGAAACGGTTTACTTTATGACCAGAGGAGCTATGTCCAAGGCCAAAGTCTTTCCACTTTCATCAAATTTACGTCAAGAAGGAACCTAATCAACGCTGACCCTTTCACATAAAGACAGCTTTCCTTGATAGGAATGTGGGATTAGATAATAATATACGTAACGTCGTCCGACAAACAACTTGCCATATTGTATACACAACTTGCTGAAGGCAATTTCCTCTGAAGGATTAAATCCTGAGAGTAAATTTTATTATTGTAAGCATGTACCTACCTGTGAGTGGGCAGGATATTCTGGTAATTGAGTCCTTACATAACTTATTATTATTTATGCTCAGTCTATTTATCTTTTGAATGTGCATTGTGCCGGAACGGTACATTTTGTTAAGTGGAAAATTAGGTTCCACATATGCCGTAGGGTCCACATTCTTTTGATTGGTAATTTAGTAAGCGAACCAAAAAAGTTCAAAGTTGTTTTGCGGAATCATATATCTGCGGGCGTATAAGCCCGCTTCCAACAAATTAAAAAGGAAAAAAAGGGACGAAATCTCAGACGGCCTTACCTTTTTTCACCTACACCCACACTCGGGGGAGACAAAAGTTTTCAAATTCCCAGCGGTAACCATACAAAGTGCCATCAGAATTCTGCTCATTCCCACCCCCCCTTACATTTATATAACCGACAACAAACCCTCATCAAAAATGTTGGGCAAAATGATTCTCAGAAGACAACGACCACGTTACGACATTGGAATTCTACAGAGATTCCTCAGCGAGTGGGGTTGGGTTTGACAGTAGCTACACACGTGGTATAGGTATGTATACCATGCCACCGCACATGACCTCGAAAAGACAGACAAAGGAAAAGGAAGAACTGAAAATCTACGACACCACTGAAATGGGAACTTAGAAGGCAATAAACGATTCCCGAAGGATTCGGTGCCGACATTAAAGAGGTGAGTGCGAAGGTGATGGCTGGGTGTGGGTTTGTTGTCATAGAAATAAATGCGAAATGCTGCGTGCGTGAGTGAATGAGTATGCAGCACACACAGCTTGGGGTCGATGTTTGTGAATTTTCTACACTTTTCCACTCGTTTTAGAGTTAGTATTTTTTTTTTTGAAAATTGAACGCGACGTTGGTTTTCATCGCTGCCATTTGTGTGTCGTTTTCGACTTGAAAATTGACAGCACTGTGTGAAGCTCTGGCCGACATACATTTTTTTTTTTCAAAGCATTTCTGACGTGAGGAAAAGAAAATTCTTTTGTTGCGGCTATTTTCTATTATATAGATAAGTATACCTAGATGTGTGCATAAGTCTTCTTTGTAGGAAAATCCATTAATTCTAAATGAAATCTGAAAGAGATATAGGCAATCTTTTCTCGGGGTGAAATGGACAGAATGTCCCCCGGTTTTTGATAAATTGTTTTTGTTTGAATTTCTTGTGGTCGCTGGCAGGACGTTGACATGTGCCATATAAAATGACGTTTGCAGAATATCAATTTAAATTGTTATGGGAAACAAGTTGAGATTAATTTCCAAGGCAATTCGATAGGACTTAAAGGGTCATGTCGTTTTATTTTCTAAATATGTCTTGAATTTGAAATTAGATTGAAGGATGCCAATTTTACCTTAAATTAGAGCGTAACCCTAAAAATATTAGATTGCTTTTTAAATGCTTTTTTGTGTAGGTATCTTGTCAATCCATCGTTCAGACAAAAATTCCACTTTGTTACCTCTTCACATTAAAGTGTCAAACTTATTTCGCTGGCTAAAAGTTTTATGGCTGTAAACGATTATCACCAGATCGCAGAATATATTACAAAACAATTTGTACATATGTGCCTCGCCTACCTAAGCTTCACTTATAAGTTACTTTATATTAATGATCCGGGTACGGGTTTAATAAAGCTACACTGTTCAGGGATCCAATTAAACACGCATAGAAAATGTAATCAAAATCGGTCCAGCCGTTTGGGATGAAAAAATAAAATTTATTTAAACCAATCGTAACGCCATCTACCGGGTCCAATTGTAAATCTACACCATCCAGGAACGCACATAAACACACACACAAAATTTCAGCAAAATGGTCTAGCCGTTTAGGAAAGTGTTTAACTTTGATTTGCGTTTCACTTTAAATTCCGTTTCACTGTGATTCTTCATTCTTTCATTCTTTCGGACTTACGTCGGTGTAAGTTAAAGGAGTTTTACTTCAAAAATAATTTTAAATAGCTTCCTCTATATTTATTCTATTGAAGGACTTTGACATCAACGCCCAGCCCAAACCGCAAATCATGAAGTCAAAAATGATTGATCGTATATTTTCCACGTCCATATAAAATGTCTATGAAGTCGTATTAAAAAAACTATCAAGCGCGTGTTACACTATTTTTCCAAGTGACCCCCTATGAGGGGCAGGGTGTTACATTTTTCTAAGGGTCCATTACTTCCTAATCGCTTTTCATATTGATGTGCAATTTTACATGTTGGTAGAGAATATAGAATAATTGAGTATCTACGTATTTCCTGAGATGAGATTTCTTGTTTTAAGGGGCAACCCCAATGGGGGTCCAAAATATTATTTAGTCCGATTTACTTTAAAATAAGTAATACCTACTAGTCTAAAATGTTAAGAATGAAAAACTTATTTTAGGATTCCAAACAGTTCGACTTTTAAGAGGTTGCATGATGGCCTCGTCCTAATTTAAAAAAAAGAAGAGAAAGTTGGTTGACAAAAGTAAAAATTCTTCCTCAGCTGTTTCGGCCTTTGTTTTTAAATTAACCTCAGCCTCCATTTACAGGGCTACGGGGCGATAACACGTGAATGGAAATTTTGTCCTGAAATATGACTGCAACATCAGCCGGGTGACAACAAATAACCTGAGCGAAGCCAAGTCACGGGTGACTGATAGTCAATTATATTGAATTGTGTTAACTTTGGTTCTTAATAACCAAAAAAAAAAATGTGTTATATAAAAAAGAGGCCAAATTTGAAGTGGTAGACCAATAAAATAAACAGTTGGCGCAACAGATTATAAGAATCCTTGGCCTAGCTTCTCACAACCTTTCGTTTGAGTGAGATTTTTTTTTTGGGACGAATGGAAGTGACCTTAAATTTTACGCCAATTCCGAACGGCTAAATTGAGAAGTTTTTTCCAGAACAGTTATACTCTCGGATGTTTGTCAGATGTCAGATCGCCAGAGGTGGCGCAGTGGAAAAAAACTTTAAGATATCATTTGTGTTTTTCTGGGGATGGAACAAGATACCCCTTGCACAATGCACAGTAGTTCAGCAACTACTGAGCCACTGCGCCGATATCAACTATCAACGTGTTACTATTCCACGCTTTGTTAGAAACACAATACCACATGAGGTCCACATTGAGACGGCTATGTCCGCTAGTCTTGGAATTATTTTAAGAAATTTTCTATATCTGTATTGAACTATATATCCAACAAGAATATCGCTATCTACATTGATAGTCAGGCTGCGCTAAAGGCGCTAGAGTCCTTCATCATCAAATCTGACCTAGTCAGGAGCTGCCGCACAATGCTTAAGACAGATTGTGTTGGGTACCCGCGGACACTGTGATATTGAGGGTAACGAAAGGGCTGATGTTCTGGCCAAAACCGGAGCAGTGCTTCCACCTAATGAAAGAATTGACCACCAATAGCCGTGGCCAAGAGAATTATTCTCGAGAATATTAAAAACAGGGCAGATAAGAGATGATTGAATATAGTAGGGCACATGGTCTCAAAGGCTCTGTGGCCTAAGCTAGATCGGAACAAATTTGTAGAATTACTAAGGCTCAGCAGATCAAGGCTACGAATGGTAATAGGGATACTCTCCGGGCACTGTCTTCTAAGGAGGCACGCTATGAGATTAGGTCTAACAGATACAGACATATGCAGGTATTGCGAAGACTTGGATGTCACAGAGGACATAACTCATCTCCTCTGTGAATGTCAAGCTATTGCTCGGTACAGGACGAAATTCCTCGGTAGGTACTTCTTCGACAATTTGGAGGAGGTTGGCTTCGCAAACAAAATTTAAACAATTTTCAGGTTCTGTAGGGAAATTAATTGCTTGGGCGAAGTGGTTTAGGTTATTTGACCGTTAAGGTTCCCCAGGAATGGCGATGGGTCCAATATGGTGCCTAGTCCAATGTGAGGGTTAACATAGGTAATTGTCGTTTTAAGAAGCAAATAATGGAAAAGAAGACTCTTGAGAACGAGACAATTTTTTTCAGCGCCAACAACCAGAAAAAAAACTATGTATCTCGCTGTTGTCATCCTCTCTGTTCAATTCAATAATTGGTAGTCTGGCTCTGGCAAGGCACTGTAGGAAATAAAATTCCCATTACTGAATGCGACTTTACTATACAACAGTGTTTCAATCTTATTATTGAAGTGACATGACATGGACCAGTCGATTCCAGTTCATACTTTATTTTAGATGACTTTAAGATGATTTTTAGAATTCCGGATGGACTATGGCCTCATTCAACAATTCCCTCCAGTCAGTTTATTTCTTAGCCAGCTGCCTCGACCTCGAGTTATTTACGCCAAATTGATTGAGGTCGCCATCCAATTGTTCATGTTCATCTCAAGTAGGGTCCTTCTCTGCTCCGTTGCCGGGGTGGACTCAAAGACTCATTGGACAGGTGCTACCACAGCCTATTTATTTTAATTCCCATTAAGAAGTTTGTCTACAGAAATTGTTGTTATTTTCTGAGAAGAGATAATTTCAAAAGCAAAATTCCAACATTATACTGTCAGGGAAATTAATTTCCGGGATAACGTGCTCTGTTTAAAAATGTAGAGCGTTATTTTTGTACTAAGAGTATAGATCCCACACAGCAATGAACAACTACCCAGTAAGAAAAATGAAAAAACAGACATCACGCTTAAGCTTCTTCAACCACAGGTACTGAAAAAGGTGTTTCCAGGAATTAGTTGGCATTACAACGGACTGCAATATTAATCTTGAGTGCTGCTGTACATATTTAGATTCTCTCATGTTTTTAGTGGACAGTACTCGTACCAACCAAAATCCATTTTTATTACCTTCCTGAAAGTAGTTAAAAGCACTCACGAATTGTGTCGAAAATCTGTCAAGAGTAAATGGACTTTTTCATCTTTTTTATCAGCAAAACAAAAATGCCTTACAATACTTTGGTACTGCCTGATTTTATGGGTTAAGTTGCACTTTATTTGAAACCGAATTTGGGATAAGGAAGCGCCATATTCGGCATTTTAATTGGGACGTGCCATTTTTTCAATAAACAATCTTGGATGTGCCTGAAACTAGCTGCAGTTTGTTTGCCGATTTGCCAATTTGACAGCCATTTCTAATGCAACAACATTCTTGCGCAAATCAGCAACCATAATTCATTCAGAAAAGTCAATAACAAATGTCAGAAGTGTTTACTTTAAGTATTTTTTGTATCAATTGTTTACCTCCTTACTCAGATCACTACCATTAATGCGTTCTATTGCCAAATAGTCTCTAACTTTTGGACGTCTAATGGTAAGTTCTGAAACAGAGTATTCTTAAGAGGTTAGGTAGGTAAATGGGTGCTCTACTTAGACCACTAGTTGTGTCCATTGATTGTGCCCATTCCTGGAATTGTACTCCTTACTTTATCAACTTCAGTCTGGCATAAGATAAGAGACAAAATAAAACCGCGGTGCCGTTCATTACAGCACATACGGATCCGCTCTCCCTGTTTTAAGGCACATAGTCCTGGATTCTAAATGACATGAATCTCAAGGGCTCTTGACAGCTCTATTGCGTCTGAGCTGTACTTAGCTTAGGGCTGTGTATTCGTAAAATAGTTGAAGGATAGATTCTATTCCTTCGACATCCCTACGGCCTATCTGTCTCTCAAAGGACTCGTTCCAAATAAAATTCAATAAAACCAACCAACTACATAATTTTCCACAATTTATGAATCATTCTAATTCGCAAATTTGTCCCTCTGTTCATCTAATATCCAAATTGGTCAGATATTTTGAAAAAGAATAAAAAAAAATATTTTTATCAATACAACCGCCGATATCGTAAAAACCAACTGCTATCCGCAATTGACGTAAAAAAAATTTGTCATGCCTCTCCTTCCAATTTGCCACACTTCCTAAGTGTCTCCCCTCCATTCTTGTTTTTCCTTGCATATTCCTGGATGATGAGAGAAACAATTATTAGATTTGTCACTTGACATCGCCTCAAGCGTAAACAACAAAAAAATAACCATCATCATGACCATTTTTCATTTCATAATCTGACAGATAAAAAGGACATTTTATGCGAGGCTCATTTTAGAATTTGATAAATTCACCACCACCAACACCAAGGGAACAAAATGTAATCACCAAGGAGCCCGCTAACATTGAATTCCCAAACTGCTTCGAATACCCATCGTCAAAGGACCAAGTAAGTACTTGGTTGGCGCATTTCAAGTCGTGGATTTTATTATAACTTAACATCTGCGAAGGTATTATCTTTGATGATTGCCAGTTTAATTAACGAAATCATTTTATTTTAGATATTATTTATTTGCAACTTACGACGGAATGGGTTGGCTTATCTCAGGCAAATGAATCTCATTTTGTGTAAATATATATACAAATAGCTTGAGGAAACTTGACTCTTAATAACGGACTGCTGAAGGAACACGAGAGAATGTCTAATTAAAAGGACGGCAATTTTTTTATGTTCAAACAATTATTTGTTCTGCTTTTTTAAAAATGAATTAAATTGAGAAAAATTGGAGCTTCGGTGTTGATTTAGGTGAATACCTGATATCCCGGGAGTGATTTTCAGTCAGAGGGCGAACTGAAATGAGTTTCTACTTAAAAATTATTAATTGTATTCATATATAGGGCCTTAGGCTAAGGCTCTCAATAATTAGGACAATTATCTGTAGGAACCTGGCCCTACGAACTAAGTCCTAACTGAAACTAACTCCTACTAACGAAATGAACTAAGTCCCATTTAGTTCATAATGTGTGGGAAATAGTTCGTAGTTCATTATGAACAAATTCCCAATGAATTAAGTCCCAATTTGAGAAAAGTGGCCTATCGTCTGACCACCGTAATTACCGACATTAAAAAAAAAAAAATCAACTAAATTGGTTGAATATTACGGGCGACAGAGGGAAACATACAGTTTTTGCCACTTTGTTTTTTAGCGATTACCCGATGAGTAGGTGTGCTGGAATAAGTGCTTCCACGTCATTCGGATCAGAGGACCCAATGTAAGCGGCCTTGAGTTCATCACGGCCTCGGTCTCTACCAACGCTGTTGTTAGCTCTTCGAATGTGAGCTTGGCTCCTGCCAAACTCCTGTACAGATGGCCTTGACGGCCGCCTCCCAAATCCCGCCAAAGTGGGGTGCCCTGGGGGGTATAAAATGAAAATTTATGCTGGCATTAGTACAAAAATTTGTTATTTTTTCTTTGTTAGATTTTTTGAACAACATATTTCGCAGCTCTAAAAGTTTTGACTGTGCTCCAATGAAATTGGTTGCGTTATCGCAGTGAATATCTCTGGGGAGACCTCGACGACCTATCATCCTTTTCAGGGCCGCGATAAAAGCGTCAGCAGACAAATCAGACACAAACAAAAACTGCCACATACGATTTATATGGAGTTTTGCCACGAATTTTGAGGTAAGTGTAGATTGGACCACAGAAGTCGACTCCACAACATTGAAACGGACGCGCTGATGTAAGCCTCTCTGAAGGTAAATTGCCCATCACCTGCTGCAACAACTTCGGTCGATATCGGACGCAACTGCGGCACTGACGAACAGAATGCCGGGCGATATCCCTTACGTTCACTATCCAGAATTTTTGTCTGACTAAAGCAACTAAAGCTTTCGGACCAGGGTGGTAGTTTGTCAGATGTAGATGCCTGACAATAGTTTTCGTGAAACTGCAGTTCTTCGGAAGTAGAAGTGCATGCTTGCATTCCTCTGGAATGTTGGCGTGCTTCAACCTTCCTCCTACTTTCAACAAAAGGACCCCTTGTATTTCCTCAATGAAAGGATTCAACCATTTTATTGGTCCTTTGAGTTTTTGTTGTTGTTTTTGATTGCGTTGATTTCTTCCGAGAAAGCGCTGTTGTGAATAAGATTCACGATCTTGAACAATGCATTTTCCAAATCCTTCGCTGTAAGAATATGGTTGTCCTGATAGGTTTGCTTTTTGGATCGACTGACAAAGCAATTAACGAACCTCTGTAGGTATGCCACGAAACGGAGAATTTTTAAATACGAACTGTATTGATCTACTACCTTTTCCAAAAAGTAGTTTGGTTCTGATTTTTGACAGATCAGCACCGTTTTCTTCATTTCCAATTTGGATTCATCTAAAGAAAGCTGAATATCAACAAGTGATGGCCACATCTCTTTGCTTTTTGATAAGATTACTGGCACCTTAAACCAAATGGATGTCTTTAATTCTTCCATCGTACAACCACGCGAGACTATGTCTGCGGGATTATCGTGTGATGGAACGTGTTTCCACGAAATATTTTTTGTAATTTCTTCGATCTCAGAAACCCTATTTGCTACGAAAGTACTTAATTTTGACGGATGCGTGTTTATCCAATGCAGGACGATGGCTGCATCGGTCGAAAAGTATATTTCAGCATAAAAGTTTTTAAAAGTGCGGGTTATAAAATGCGCCTGTCTGAAGGTCAACGAGGTAGTACTATGACCCTACCACAGGTGGTGCGCATATTGGAGAGCGACCTCAACCAACTTAGTGCGTATAATTAGAGGCGGCTAGCTAGGACATGAACTCGCTGGAGGAGTTTGTTGAAAGAGGCCGTGGTAAAGTAATCTCACTAAAAATCATTTCATATCAACAATTTTGCAAGTTTATAAAACTCAACGTAGAGTGTTGGACTGCTGAGTATGAATGACGAACAAACTTCCGACAGCTATATAGTAAATAATCATATTGTAGAGATTTCCAATTCAACCTCTCGGAAACGGCACACAAATTGTCATACCTTTCATTAATGCCCAAAATGAAACTCGTACCCTATTAGGTAGCTTGCGCTAGGTTTCCCTTCATATCTAAAGTTGCACCTAACCAATCTCCTGTCCCATATATTGCAAACAAGATAAATTTACAAAACATCAATTACAATACTGCATCTCATCTTAGTCGAATTGTAATCCATTTGTTTTAAAACAACCTGTTCTGGGATCGGTGCTCCTATGGCATCGCGCTGATGGTCTCCTTCCTTGATTGTACATCCTTAGCACACACACAAACTCACATAATGAAAGTAACTACTGGAGTTAGAGAGCTTGACCAATTCGATGTGTGTGTTTGTTTGTCGAAAGTAACTATATCCTTTTTGTAGACATCATTCATTTTGCGTCCCTCCCCTTTTCCCCATTTCCCTTGTTTGGATAAGACAACACATTGCTAATTGCATCGCAAGCATCAACCAAACTGAGCAATCTGAGATGTTTACCATTCGCCAGAAGTAGTTAGACAGAGCAATTGAAACCCAGATGATGGATTGTTGGATTGTTTCGGACTGCTCCATCGTCCATTCATTTAAACTGAATAATTAGATCCCATCCTGTCGTGTATTTATCTCTTTCCATCGCAACGCTTCTCTTCAGTTTACGTGGCAATTTGTCAGCGGGAAGTAGTAGCAACGCCATCACCGAGTCTGATCGCCCACCAGCGCACAAAAGAAAAACTAACACAATCATTGCCTTTTCATAACAATAAGAGTAGTCCTGTTCGTGTTCCTTTTCCCGCTGTAACGAAAAATCAATATCGACCAGTGCAGGAAGACAAATTTCCTTTTGTGTTCATTTTGACATTAATTTAGCTTAAATCAAGAAAAAGGACAAGTATACGACAGAGTGTATGTAAAAGCTGCTGACGACCACCTTCGCTTAAGACGAAGATCTCGGCCAAAATCTAATTACGTTAGTTGACATCTCAAAGTGTATACGGTATATTGATTAATTTGTCATTTGTGGCAATGTGTGTTGTTCGAATGCTCTTGCTTTGTTTGTTTTCTCCCTCATAATGCGTAACGTAATAAAGTTTTTCAGTGTTTGTCTGTGTACCTACCACCTATTCTCCAAGGGGGAGAGTTAGAGTAGTTTTCCGTTTAATATCCCTTAAAGTTCGAGTTACTTGGGGTGTATTAAGTATTAACTGACCCATGGGGATCCTTTATGACAGTGTCACATCTGATATGTGTCAAGGGAGACTTGTTGTAGAAACAACAGGTTTATTACCTACGACGCGCGTGACCGGAACGATTGGCTTATTTATTTGGAAAGATTTTGCAACTGGGTTTTTGCACAGAAGGACATTTGGGGGGTGGATTGCTTAATTTATTTGCGTGACTAGACTGTTTTAATGGGAACGGTATGTGCACACCATTATGCCTACCCCGGACGTCATTTGGGAATTTCTCCAAACCAGCCTGATAATGGTGGCTTAGCTATTAACAACACACGAATTTACACTGAAATTTTATTTTCAAATTGCGAAAACTGTTCAAATTTCAATATCTCCAATTTTTTTAAATTTTATTAATTTTATTTTTTTTACAAAAAAATTGAAATATAATATAACACAATTTCATTTCACTTTGCATTGTGAATTTAGCAAAAAGCTGCGAAAGCTTTGAGGATATCTACTGTGGAGGTGTTTTCGAAAAAGTTTATCGATGTGAAAAGTAAATTGTGTCAGAAAGCTGCTGGTTTTTGTCTGGGAGAAAGTTATATAAGGTGAATGTAGTAGAGATATTAGTGGTGAACAGAACCTTCACCTCTAACGACGGCAGCGCCATTGAAACCTTTTTTAGTTCGCGACAGCATGGTTTTAGAAGAAACTAATATTTGCGTATAGACTGTGTATAGACTGTTATACCACTTTATTACCTATGTAAACTGTCGTCAAGATGGGGCTGCTGTTTAAATTGAACAAGTGTGTGAGATGGTGAAATGGAAAATCTTTATCAACAAAGTTACGAGAAAATTTAACGAATTCTTTATATAAGGTGGACTCATATCAATGAAGTTTTTTTTTATTTGAAAAGAGGTTTCAATAACATTTTAATGACATCGTTCAAATGGCCGCCGGGGTTTCATGGCGCTCATCCGAGAGGGGTTCAATTTTCGACGATTCTGATGCCTAGATCCATTTGAATTTGATGGCAGAATGTCGGTGAACACAGAACAGGTCACATCGCCTCAGCGAGAGAAGAACATGCCCTCAAATCGCTCGTATGAAACGTAGCGCCGTCGTCGAACTGTTGAAACCACACGTTTTTTTTTTAAAGAACTACCGACCGATAATGCCGTCGGACTACAATCCATACAAAACAGTGGTGGATGCGTTGACACCGTGGTGGATCTCAAGTGGTTTGGCATCATCACAAATTCGGCAAATTCACTTTATGACGTATCTACCTACCCGTTAATAGGCCTCGTAGATAAATGTGATTTTTTATTTTGTTGCTAAAATCGGTCGTATTGTCGTTGTTTTCTTCGCGATGGTTGTGCCTAAGTTTATCCGTAAAAGTCGGAAACAATCTCACCGAGACCTTTGATGTCAGAAAAGGATTTAGACTTTGTGACTTTTTTAACATCATTCTTGAGAAAATTGTGCGAAACTCGCAAGACAACGCCAGGGGCACAATTTTCCAGAAGTCTGCGCAACTTCTTGCATACGAAGACAGCATCGACATCTGTGGCAGAACACAACGAGCTGGCACTAGTGCGTTTGCAAGTATTAGTACAGACAGTGGCGGATTTACGTATTTGCCGCTAGTAGGCTATTCAAATGTTTTCGCCCCTACCGACAACTACCACGCTTTTCACTACCAAGACCAAAATATCCGAATTTACATCCGGGTAAACGGCCAACCATTTTCCTTATCGTCTACTGCTAGGCATCTGGGAGTAATCTTGGATCCCAAGTCCGGTAAAGAAAGCAGATTGGACGTGGTATACCAAGACCAACCCATAGGTTCATAGATTTGAGAAAACTTTTAGTCTCACAGATTGATTCAAAATTGGCCCCAGCTTAACAAATATCATTGAAACGCATCAGAGAGAGTTGAACTTCTTCATCCGTTTTAATGGGTCTCCACCAACCACCATTGTAAAAAAAAGCGATGCATCACCTCGTTAGAGACAGAAAAATAGATTAAACAGCGAAAGGACCAATATGAAGGAACATAGCTCAGCAAAAAATTCGATCACATTGAATGAAACCAATGACAGCTTTTGAAGTTTTTTTTTTAAATGAATTGATAATGTTACCGCACATACGTCACTCTCTGCATGGAAACACAGCAACATCAAAGTGAAAAGAATATAATCCTAAAAGCTGGTTACTACAAAAACAAAAACAAACAAAAATGTGTATCTATATACAAAGTGTTGTAGAGAAAATAATAATTTCTCTTGTATAAACAAATAATAACAAACATGTATCTGCGTATGCCAATTAAAATCGGAACTCCATACGATTCCCTAAGGGTGTAGGTTTTTTTTTTAATATTTTTTTTTTCACAACACATACTCTTGAATATATGGACTTTTCAAACCCGAAAAATATTGACTTTATTGGTTTGTGTACTATCGCTTTAATGGTTCGAATGTTTTCATCTTGTTTCGCGCCATTGGGCAACATCATTTGCTCCAATTCATTTAACGTGTATATCCAAAGGGGTGGCTCACATTCTTTTAGACTGAACTTACTCCACGTAGTCCTATATGTACTTTCCTTTCATATTATTTCTTTTGATTTCGTTTTTTTTTCTGTTTCCTAATATCCCGAATCCGTCTTTTGCCGCGCTTTTAATACAAGAAAAAAATAACATCCAGTGCTGTTGCGAGATACTTGAGAATCGTTAGCATTTGACTTTTGAGCTTCTAAGGAAGCTAACGCGATATTAAATGAGAGAAAGGGAAAATGTTTTTCACCGACTCAATGGCTTCCAATATGTAGCTGAATGTCGATGCGAGAGGAGAGTGGATGCTTCTTGTTTCTATAGACAACGCGGATGGGTGGTACAAAAGAACACCTACATCACGTCCAGTGAGGATAAATCACCGGAAAACAGGAGATGTTTGTTTGACACAACGGTGGGGGGGAAATTCCCACGAAACCAAGCTACAGGTAAACAAGGATTGTCTCTACCTCACCCACTAGATGGAATAGTCACGACTGTCGTTCCTTTCTCTGTTGGCCTTTTCTATATTTCGATCAAGTTTGGCTATTTGTTTGGCCTTCTCCTCTGAAAAAGCGATATATAAAAAAGAAAAGAATTCCAGGGCACAACAAAAAGCAAGAAACTAGATCCATTGGGATATCCAATCTGATTGGTATTTGTTGTGCTAATAGCTGAGGTACCCTCCGTCTCTTGCCATGTCCTGAAACTTGATTGCGAGCTTTTTTCCATCTTCCAGTTGTGTTTCTTTTGCCTTGTCCGTAGGATAATACATATAGGTCTCGATGGTGTTTTTGAGATTCGATTTATCCTTTGTCATTGAAAGGTTTTTTTTTTTTGTTATTTGTTGGTGTGATGTGTCCTTTTGTAAGGTGGCAATGGAATAGTCAGTGCGGTTGTGGACGTTTCGCACATGTAATGTTTCTTTTTTTATGTGCGGTCGGATTCATTTGTATTCTTTTCATTTCTTTGTTGGATTAATTTTTTTTTTTCTCAGTCAGGACCTTGTTTTGGTCCATTGTTGGAACGGTTTCCTTTAGTTACGTCGCTTTGAAATATTGATGGATGTGAGGTATACTTTTGCTGGCTTTGACAAAGTATTTTTTTTTTTTTGTTGGATGTTTTTGATTTGCGCTATGGATGATCCGTTTGAAAAGTTGGATTTAATTATCGAAGATAATTGCAGGTAGTCGGTAGTAACGGGCTTTGGCAGAGGACCAAGGTCCTTGGCTTGTTATAGGAGACTATTCTTCGATTTCTGTCTGTTTGTATTGTTAACATCAACATATATAGTGGTATCTAGTGGACATGAGCAAGTGCTAGGCTTAGATATTGGAAACAAGAATGGCAACTACCTTCTTCTTTTTAACTCGGCAGTATTGTGGCATGATATAGGATGGTAATAAAAAACCAAAATGCGATTTAACACCTCAATCTTCATACAGCGAGCAAAGAATAGAGTGAGTTTGGGGTGTTTCACTATTTGTTACGCTCTGAAACTTCGATTTTTAGCGGTAAGGTAATTTGTTGTGATGGAATAGGAGAGTTTATGAAAAGTAATATCCAACTAAATTCCCCATAGCTCAACAGTAGGTTTATTTGCTATAAATGTTGGCCTTATGCGATATAAAATCGTAACGAAAAGTGAAACGCTGCTTAACATTAATTTTGCACTATGTTGCTCAATTATCTAACTTTGAAGGTTGTAGTAATGGCAGGCTAGGCTTAGTAGCAGATATAGAATTTTTATGCCAACTATTTGCGGTTTCCTTTAGTTACGTCGCTTTGAATGATGGGCGCAGTAGCGCAGTAGTTAGTGTGCTGGACTATTGTGCGAGGGATCCCAGGTTCGATACCCGGAAAAATACAAATTACATCTTAAGGTTTTCTCTACTACATACGTCACCTCTCGCGAACGTCTGACAAACATCCGAGAGTATGACTGTCCTGAAAAAGCTTCTCAATTCAGCCGTTCGTACTCGGCATAAAATCGTAGGTCCCTTCCATTCGTCCCAAAAATATAAACTCACACAAACGAATGGTTGCTAGAAGCTAGGCCTAGGGCAGGGGTTCCCAATCTTTTTCATACTGCGACTCCCTAGAGAGGTTGAAATATTTTTGCGACGCCCTTCTAAAAGCGTATATATGTGAATTTGATATTACTAAATATTCACTAAAGGGGTTTTCAATAAGAACGGGTAAACATTGAAATATCGTCGTCCCATATTTATGGCAATTTTGTTCGTTGACATACCCGCATTTATCCAAAAATGCGCCTCGTCGGTAAAGATGATTTTTCGTCCAAAATTGAGGTTCTCTTCCAAACGCCCCGAAGCCAAGTCAGCGAACAAACGGCATTGTCTATGTTCATTAACTTTGAGCTCCTGGATTAGCTGGATGTTGTACTGGCGTAAGCCCAACTCGCGATGCAAAATTCGTTAAGTTGGAATCTGGCTGGCAATGACCCATACCAATTGAAAAACCGTTATTTAATTTTAAGTGCCAGGTAAATACGAGTGACAGCCACGAAGCAAGTCTGACTGAAAATACGGGAAACACAAACGCGCTTAATTTTCGACTATTGGATTTCGCTTCGACCCTGCTCTTCAATCGACCGACTACTTTGCGAAGTAAAACCCGAATTTTTGAAATCGGGTCAGTGGGTCCAGAGCTTACCTCTTACAAAGAAACATTACCTCTTAATATAGCTGTGTGATGTGATATAGGTACACCTTTGAAGAATTTGTTTAGAAAGTAGTTCAAGAAAAAGAGTTACTACTTTGTGTCCGTTGGTAGTATACGGCCGTTTTAAAGCTGCTTTAGATAGGCGAAGTGACTCAGTCGTTAGTGTGCTTGACTACTTTGCGAGTGGTTTCAGGTTTGATCCCCTGAAAAACACAAATTAAATCTTTAGGTTGTTGGCTTAAGAAAAGCTTCTCTTACTTACGATAGACATTCTCATCATTCTAATAAAATGCTGAATGGAAAGACTTCAACTTCAACGTTTTCAGGATTTTTTTTTAAAAGGTGCCTGGTAGTGTTCGTATCTCATTGGGCTGGTTTTTCCCTCCGCATATAGCTAAAATTCCCATAATTTTCCCACACCATTATATTAGAACAAAAATCGAAGAACAACTTTTATGTTTAAATGGCTGCCACTAAAAAAAGCCATATTTTTAACCCACGATTTACAAACAGGAGTCTAAAACATAATATTTCTCTTTTTCCGTTTCGTTCTAAAAATATTTAAAATACTTAGCTACTATACTTAGGTGAGTCCAAACTGCCGTAAAGGCCATAATGCCTTAAGCCATGAGACGTTTTTCATAATAAACTAGCGTAGCCCGTGCACACTTCGTAGTGCAAAATAGTTAAATAGAAAAACTTTTTTAATTGTAATGCTCTATGGTTCTTACACAACATTTTTTGTTTTTTTTCAGAAATTTTATTGCCTAGACAATATTATTGACTTTCATTATTTATATCAATGTTACAAATTTTAAAAACTTTGGCTTCCAATTCCAAGACTATCGAAAAGCTGTACCCGCCCGGCTTTGCCCGTGCACAGGAATTGTATTGGTTAGGTCCTAGCTAATAATGTTTTCGAGATATACGATTTTAAGGGCCAGTTTCAAATGTTCCGGATAAAGTTTCGGATAGTTAGCCGACACATAACGCTTTCCACCAGATAAAAGTAGCTGATATTTTTTTTCTGTTTCATCGTCAAAGTCTCTGATAAACTCGGTAGAAAAATTTATCAGGCACTAATTGTTTGACAGGAATGGAAATGATGTTTTTTTATCGTTTATCACATTTTTAAGTGAATTGTGTTGTTCTAGTTTGTTTAATTTAGCATGGATAAATTCATTCATTCACTCATTTTCGATACCACGCTTATCCCTTATGTGGGTCGCGGGTGTAGGTTGCGCAAGTCCAAGTGCACCGTCCATAGTCTCGATTCTAGGCCATCGACTGTAAATCATAAAGGGCAATCCCCATACGGGTAGGGGAGATATTATGGACTTGGTCTAACCATCTCATCCTGGGTCTACCTAGAGGACGTCTACCGATTGTACAGATTCCATAGCACGTCGCGTCGTAAGATCATGGTTGGGGACATGCGTTTTAAAATGACTAATCCACCGCTACGTTCGGAGCAGTAGCTGCTCGACATTGAGTACCTCACGTATTCTGGTGTTTCCACCATCTCTACGGGTCACACCAGTAATACAACTGAGGAATCTCATTTCGGCAGCTTGTATCCGGGATCTTATTCTTTCGGTCATTACCCAAATAGGTAAGAGTTGGAACAAACTCCGAATTGACGACTTACAACTTTACAATTTAGCTTTGACACCAAGTTCAGTCCTCTTATAATAACAGAATAATCGGGCTGTTTCAAAATTGACCAAACTGACCAATCATACAGATAAACTTAGCATTGCTCTTGGTCCTTCCATCACTCGTGAGTATACATTAAACAGGCGTTCTGGTGACGACCATCACTTGAGATTTGTTTACGTTTACTTTCATCTCAGCTTCCACATAAGCGACTACAATCGGATAGAGTGCGCATTGAAGTTCCGTCTAAGAGGACCAAAGGATGACCAAGTCATCAGCGAAGAGCAAGCGACTTATCCTCGGATGTTCCAATTCGAAACGTTCTTCGTCAAGACTGCGCTGTAACATCCAGTCCATATAAGTAATGAAAAGGAGAAGAGGAGACAAAATGCACCCCTGGCAAAGTCCAACGCCCACGGTGAAAGATATTGACTGGGCATGGATATAGTTAAACAAAATAGTGAAAATTCAGAAATCTTCATCGTCGAGGGTTTCTAAAAATAATTTGAAATACTCTGTTCCTACGGGGCCCTGTAATATGGTTGTAATATTCATCTAATTCGACATTTAAGAATTCAAATAAATGCATGATATAACACTTCTGACTGCTGTCTACACCCGTCAACGAAAGAATGCTCTAAAACTATATTTTTTCCAGCCACATCAAATAAATATTTTGTTTAAATCTTCCGGATAGAGGCTTTAACAGCCGGTTGAACTGGCTGATAAACTATCCGAGACTTTATCTGTCAGCTATTACTATCCGAAACCTTTGAAACCGAAATATTACGTTTATCTGACATATAAATTCCGGATAGGCTATCCGAGACTTTATCAGCTAGTCTTGAAACTGGCCCTAAATGTTTTTTTTTGGATGTTCGGTGCCACACCCCTTTGTCCAATTTTGACCAAACTTCACAGGACCACTTCAGGGCCAATAACTAAGATCATCTGTAAGTTTGAGCTCAATCGATTTGGCGGTTTTCGAGATATACGATTGTGAATGTTTTTTTTTTTATAGGCGGTGCCACGCCCCTTTGTCCAATTTTGACCAAACTTCACAGGACCACTTCAGGGCCAATAACTAAGATCATCTGTAAGTTTGAGCTCAATCGATTTGGTGGTTTTCGAGATATACGATTGTGAATGTTTTTTTTGTATAGGCGGTGCCACGCCCCTTTGTCCAATTTTGACCAAACTTCACAGGACCACTTTAGGGCCAATAACTGAACTCAATCGATTTGGTGGTTTTCGAGATTTACGATTTTGAATGTTTTTTTTTTGTATGTTCGGTGCCACGCCCCTTTGTCCAATTTTGCCCAAACTTCACAGGACAACTCCAGGGCCAATAACTAAGATTATCTGTAAGTTTGAGCTCAATCGATTTGGTGGTTTTCGATATATACGATTTTGAATGTTTTTTTTGTATGGGGGGTGCCACGCCCCTTTGTCCATTTTTGACCAAACTTCACAGGATTCATGTATGGACCAATACCAAAGATGTGCGAAAGTTTGGTTAAGAACGGTAAATGCGTTAAAGCGTGAATCGGCGACAAACATTTTAAGGCTCAATTTTTATATATATAGATAAAGAGTTTTGACGTCAAGACAATTTATGTTCTTATTATTCGAAACTAAAATGCAGAAAATTTGTTAAACTATTTGTCTCTGAAATCAGGTCAAAATTTATGGAAATACTAGCAAAACAGTTAAATAGATACACAGTTTTTATTGTGGTACAAAACCTTTTTTTGTTTTTCCAGTAGTTGTGTTGCCTAGATAATATTCTTGTCCTTTAGGACAATGTATTATTCATATGAATGATACAAATTTTAAAAGCTTTGGCTTTCAATTCCAAGACTGTCGAAGAATAGCGTTCGCAATTTTTTTTGCAGTGCCACGCCCCTTTGTTAAATTTTGACCAATCTTCATAGGAACACTCCTGTGCCAATACCTAAAATTGCCTGTAAATTTTAACTCAATCGATTCTGTGGTTTTCGAGATATACGATTTTAAATAATTTTTTGTATGGGCGGTGCTACATCCACTTGTTCAATTTTGACCAAATCATCATTACAACCATCTCGGGCAAATATCAAAGATTTTCTGAAAATTTGAGCTCGATCGGTGCAAAACTTTTCGAGTTTTTGAAGCATACACAAACCATCATAAAATTGTTATATAGGTAGGTATATAAAGATTGGTTCTTTTTTACGTTGGTCAAATTTCCAATGACTTACTAGCACTTATGAAAATGTAATAAAAATAAAATGTCGCTTTTTCAGCGCAACAAAAGCTCCTTACGGACTGACGGAAGCTGTCGAAAATAATTTCACACTTTGAAAATATAATCACATTCATTATCGCAGATTTGAGTGCTTCAATCGTCTTCTAAAGTACAATCATACAATCACTTTAGGAACTCCCTGCAATTCAATCAAAACCTCATCCTAGCAACTGAAAAGAAATCAGTGCAAATCCTTTCAGTCTTCACACGTAAGTGGATCTTAAATATTTGTCTAGAAGGAGTGTAGTCGTCCTCTCAAGAGAGAGTATATCTACCAACGAATCTTTGTCAATTCAACTCGTATCTGTCATGAAAAAAAATACATCTTCAGTCTTCACACTCAAAAAGGGTCCAATTTCACGACACACACATGAGTCGAGCGTTTAGTTTAGGTTATTTGTGTTAAGAGCTGTGTCTGTGTCCTTGGATATCCGGACTAACTTGTAGTATATCAATTGAAATATATTGTCGGTGGGTACCTACTATCTGTAACACATAAAATGTTGGTATGTACGCTCCAGATACAATTGTGATCCAGTGTGATGTGTCGGTATGTGAACAACTGCAGCCAGCACTATCATCAACAACATCATCATCAGGTCAAGCCCAGAAGCAAATCTCGAGTTTGTCACAGATTTTTGTTGGCTGTCATATTTTTTATTATATTTTTTTTTGCTGCCATCTGCAGTGGAATGAACTGCAATGAAAGTTATAAAACAAAAAGAAAAATAAATGAAATGGCTACACTCACAAGATGGATGCACTGTACTCGTACACTTCACTTCCCCTGGGGAATATTTTCCTTGTAAACAAGGCGATTCCTTTCGTTTGGCCGAGGGATATTTTTTTGTTTCATCTCATCTTAACTTCATTTTCACCCAGCCTCTGGTAAATATCCTTCAATGATGTGGTTGACTCTTGGTCTAGGACTATACAATATACAGACCAACCGTACCCTGCAGCCGGCGTCATTATTTCTGACTTTGTTTATTAAGTCTTGCTTCCGACAGGATTAATCGAAATTTATGTCATGTCAACAGAACTTGCAGTTTATCAAGTTCTGCCCAGAAGGCGCTGTTGTTTCCTGGTTGTTTTATTTTGGTCAGGATTATCCCTTGTCCGCACGGCACTTTGGTGTCATTTCCCCCTATCCTTTGAGAAGACATTTTTTTTGTTTGTTTTTGCTTTTTAATCTTGCAACCCTTTTGCCATTTCCACTGAGTAGTGCCGTAGAAAATACACATACACATAGTTTTTTTTTTATCGTGAAAAGTTATTTGTTTCCTATATTTTATATCCTCGAAGGATAACCCAAGATCCAGACTATGTATCACGAGAAAAATAGCATCCACGGTATACATGTATAGATTGTGATTGGAAAAATGTCAAGATCCCGGTAGTTTTTCTTCTCTACAGATGAACACGTATCCTTCGCTTGAATGGCATTGTTAGATGTGCGAAATTTCTGTTATTCCTCCTTCAGTCGTATCAGTCGGTGTCAGAAGACTCGCATGTGAGAGTGTACGGGAGTCATACCGAAACAGAAGAACAAGGATAACTTTTTGGTTTATATTCACCAACATCCTTGTTAAAATTAATTGAAGAACTTTTCCAACAAGATGTGCTAGGGCGATTCGGGGAAATTCATTGGTAGATACGTCACTGTGATTTGTGCAGCAAGGACTACCGCAGGTGCATGTATACTTTTGCACACATGTTTTTGGCTTTGTACTGCACTCTGGTTGGAGGAGGCAAATCTGCTAGTCAAGAGAATGTTGTATGGTTGATTGCGGTGGTTGCTGTCTAATTTTGGGGGCACATTAATTTGTCCGAGAGTTTTTTTTTTAGTTGGACCATTATGCATCTGGTATTTCGTCAGTTGTTTGTATACGTGATTTTGGTTTATGTTTCTTAGGACTTTTGGTAAGCTCTATAAGGTAAAGGCTTTGAAGAAATAAACGAAAAAGTCAAATTCAGTGGCACGTAGCTCAAGATGGCGTCAGCTGGAATTTGAGATAGAAATAGAATCTCCATTTGACAGTAATTGAGTTTATGAAGAGTGTTACTGCGTGCCAGCGTGTGCGTTTAGTTCTCAAACTAAGTTTCCAACACTCGTTTTTGATGTAGTTTCGTCAGAGCGAAATAGTTGCAAAACGAAGTCAAGAAGAAAACAAAAGCAAAGACAATTTGGCAATAAGTTGTTATATTGAAGAGCCTGCAAAACGTGCAAGACTGAATGGAAAGCATCAAAACATTCAAAAGTTTAAAGGGCAAACTAGCATCATTCTGTTTAAAGACATTTCCATTTTACAAGTTGGTTGACGAACTTTTGTGCAAGCTCCACACTGGACCGGCCTGAAAGATGTCATGAGAAGGATTATACACTTACCTCTTTAAGAAGTAATGTACCACGAACAGGTACAATAATTTTGTGCGACGAAACCAATAATTCAAGGCTTTTAGAGTTAAATGATTGTGGTCGGTCATAACAGATCCATGGGCTCGAATCAGGTTTAGCAACCTGAGAACCTTATTCGATTTGAAAAATTAAGAAAGTTAAATTAAAATTGTCCAAGTCATATGTAGTTTTCATCAGCCAGTGTGAGGCCCACAATATCCGACGACACTCTTTGTAGGGGAGTCTTGTGTTTCCATGTTATACGATCTATTTGACTAACTACCGATATTTAGGCTTAAGTCTATGCAGAAACCAAGGCAGTTCTTAAGATGCATTCGAATGAATTAACTCGGTTATATGTCTCAGTCAGTTGTCATACTTGTGGGTCACGGGTCCACTGAAAACAACAGAGCCGCCGCTCTACAAATGATGCTCAACCTTCTCCCCCTAGACATCATCAGTAAAAAATACACGACAAACATGGAAATCAGATTAAGCAAAGGGAAACATTGGCGAGGACAAGCGACTGGACATGCCCGCATTATTCTACAGATAAGCCCCTTACCCAGTGTTTCTGATTTCCTGACTACGAAAATCAACTTTGAAAAATGTTTCACACATGAAATATCGGACAGGAACCAATGGGACTCACCAAATGTCCTACAGAACGGCTCCAAAACTCCGGAAGAAGTTGGTGCCGGAGTTTTCTCGGAAGAACT
Organism: Cheilosia soror; assembly: GCA_949372485.1. Lineage (NCBI taxonomy): Eukaryota > Metazoa > Arthropoda > Insecta > Diptera > Syrphidae > Cheilosia > Cheilosia soror. The sequence continues at coordinate 78,141,206 of OX443563.1, forward strand.
TAATCTGGACCTCTCCTCCACTGCAGTAGCTTCCAAATCGAAATCACAGTCATTCGTAGAGCCACAGCGTGCCTGTCAATTAGTATGGTATCACAAAGGGATATCGTCAAATACGTCAGCAGTCAAGCTACCATCAAATCCCTACTATACAGCGAAATAAAATCTAAAGCGGTTGAAAATTTCCGCGTATCTCTCAACGAGATGGCTGATCAGTACAACCCATTTCCTGAAATCTTGGTAATTGTGACCAAGACCAAGCAAGACATGGCACCTTTGGCGTGGACAGTATAAGTCTGCAAAACATGTATGCCCCACTGTCCTACAAATTATATTTAGATGGAAACATCTAGGATACTGCGATACTGTTAGGCTCTCCTAGCCAACTCTGGATACAAAAAGATCGAAGGAGATCCAGCGACTTAAAAGATCTAACATTTTGGTGGTCGTTAATTTCATTTTCGGGCACTTTATCTTAGACAGTCACGCGCAAAGACTTTGTCTGCTATATGATGACTTCTGTAGTAGCTCCAGCTGCAACTGCCCTGTCCTAGCTAATTGAAGAAAATAAACAATTTTCTCAATGATATCAGTGATCTATACAATACCAGTGCCGCTATAACATTCTTAGCTTTATAAACAGCATCAAATAACTTGCATGAGTAGCCAGTATGGGAACCATTCCCCTGAATCCCAGTCGTATGCACAATGGGCAGACACAGACTAATGGCCTTAGTGCTTCTCTCACTTTAAAGAGACTTTAAGCTAACTAACTATCTGCCTAAATCGCCCTTTTCCCAAAGAGGAGGAAGGTAACAAATCTGGCTCATACAATGGTAAATTATGCCACAATCGCATACCCCAACGAAGTCGTATATCCCTAAGTAACCCTAGACAACAAGTTGCCTTGGTCTGCTTGTTTTTAGCAAGTTTCAAAAAAACTATTTGTCCTTTAAGGAGGCATAGTTTTTACACCTGGATTTGCTTTCAATGCTCCTATGAGCCTACGACCTCTTAAAATAGTTATCATTGGCTGCCGGTTCAAGGCTATGTCTTGATAAAAGAGTTTAGTTATGTTCAGGAAACATACGTATTAAAGTTTAGGATAGCATTGGTTAGAATATTCTTCACGCAACGTCATGTAAACTCCAATATGACGGAGACCGAAACCACTTGCTTGCTACAAAGCGGTTTTTGAATAGAGACAACACTGTTATGGATCTTATCACTTTCTCTATACAGGTTGCCCACACATTCTTGAAATTGAGTCGATGAGTTTGTTGGCGGGCTGCCCTCATTTTAGTTTTTGCGGCATTCATTTTCAACCCTACCAGGTCTGTCTACCTCTTTAGAGGTTCGCTCTACGAGGAAGTGCAAAAGAACCGCGCCGATTGCACTACTCTACTACTAGTTGAATACTCCCGCAAGCCTTAATGTCTTGTTTTTTTTTTTCATTTAGTCTTTTACTAGAGTTGTGATTACCTGTCAGCCTATCCGTAATTGTATATAGTTCACCACAGTCAATGGCCATCTTATACCCATATACACATTTATGGAACTTTTAGGCTTAGGTACCTACTCATCTACTGTGCCTCTCCTCGCTTGCGGCAAGGGCTGTAATCTATAATATTAAATCATTTTCGAACATCATTTTGTATGATTTCGATGAAACTTTTCCAAAATATATATATATCATTCTTATCCAATATACAATATTTAATTTGGATGCAATGTGCATGGTTGAGTTGTCCTGAAATTCAGTTGTCTCACATATCAGCTATGTGTGTAGGAAATGCATAAGCAACGACCCCGATCCTCGATTCTATGTACACAATCACAAAATCTACCTGAGCTCACAATCTACCTACTGCCGGAGTAGCTTAGCTACGATGCGAGCTTAAATAAATTTTTGCTCACTGATCTAAAGTCCGATAGTAAAGGGTCCGCCAAATAACTTCTTTTTTTTTGAAAATGCTATAAAAAAAAACTACTGAATATTTTCTCAAATTTCTTTTTTTATTTGAAAGTACAATCCTTCCGGTTAATAATGGAAAATAATTTCATTCAAATGGCTGCCTCGGCTGGCCATGCAGTAGCCTACACGATCGGTCCAATTTTTAAGCACATTATCGATTGTGTGCAGCTGTATTTCACCAATATCTTCACGAATATTGTCTTTTAAAGCGTCAATTGTCTCTGGAATGACGGCGTAACACTTATCTTTTACGGCACCCCACAAATAATAGTCCAACGGTGTCAAATCGCAGCTCCGTCCTGTTGAAACCAAATGTTGCCAATATCCTCCTCCTCTTAAATTTTTGTGAACAAAAATTCGTTCAACATGGCCCGATAACGATCGCCATTGACTGTAACGGCCACTCCTTGCTCATTTTCGAAGAAAAATGGCCCAATTATGCCTCTGGACCAAAATCCGCACCAACCAGTGACTCGTTTTGGGTATATCGGCTGTTTTTGGCTTTTCACGCTTTGGTTTATCGATGAGGATGCCAGTTTCTTTCACTTTTTTCACAAGATAACGAACATACGGAGCTGACGGTGCTTCTCTTCTTCCAAAATCCGTACGCAATTTTCGCACACATTCTGCAACATTACCATGATTTTCAAAGTAATGTCGCAATATTTCCCAGCGTTGTTCAAGCGTACACAACCATATTCGTTCAGCGGAAGGATAAAACTAATTATCTGTCAAATCAGACATGAGCTAAGTGTTACCATTCGCGAAATAAGCACTAGTTGAAAAAAAAAAAACGTTAGATGGCGGACCCTTTACTAGAAAGCTACGTGCTGTGCTTGCTGTTATCTATGATAGGTAGTGGGCTCCTTTGTCTCTCTTAATCTCAGATCCTTTAATACATAAATATTTTTAAATCGAATTGTTATCGAGGGAAGTAGGTAGTCACGGAGAGAGCTCCACAACTGTTCCCACGATAAGGAGGATGCTTTAAAAATCGCAGGTTCGTGAGCAAGGCTTTTATATGATTATAAGTTGCTTGTCTATAGTCGAAATGCAATTGAAATTGTGGCAAACTTCTCGATTAAACGATTTTGCTATTTAAGGCTTCGCAGGAACACACAAACATTTGCAGTTGCCGTGTTTATGTTTCCCTACGCTAAGCTTTAGAATATCGTCACGAATCAGCAGAAAATGTGGGGACTCCTATATAACTTTGTATCATAATGGGCTGGGAGCCTATAGCAACAAAACAACTATAAGACTTATCCTTCTCATAATGCAATCCAGTTAATATAGTGACATCCTTAATCCGTTTATTTGACTACTACCCATAGTCAGAGAGTAATCCCTCCATCCATTCAGGTGCTGCCCATTGTGCTGTTTTTATTTTCTTTAAATTAATTTATTCTAGTGTGTGAATGAATATACCTACGTCTAAAACAGTCTCCAGATAGTATAATCGCCCAATCACTATATCCAATTTCCGAAGTCTTCAAATTAGAACGTACACAAGATACATTCACTTTTAATCTAATTTTGGTCAATGAATGGCCATACATACACAATACACAACATCATTAAAATAATAAACGCATCTGCATTCATCACAGACAGTTTACCATATACTGGATACGTGATGATCATTTGCAATCGAAACCAAAAAGTTGTATATCCATATCTCTTTCGCCAGTATCTACATCTACACATCGTCACCATATCAAACCAGAGTCATGAATTTTTTAGAAAATAAATCCTTTACTTACAATTTTATACAAAAAAAAATCAACATCAACAACAATTTACAGTTAACTTAGAAGGTACACACTCCCTTTGGACTGTTAATTCCTTCCGATTTGATCGACTTGCGCTTGCAAATTATTGATCACTTCCGATGGCACTTGATCGCCGAGAATCTCAAAAAGATTTATTTTCTGATTTCCGGGAATCTGTTCGTAAGCTCCCAACTCAATGCCCTCTTGCACCTGCTGGATCTGGGCATCCTTGGGTATTAGGAAAGTCTGCTGCGCCTGACGGATCGCTTCATTGGTATACGCAGCACCTTCGCGCTGGGGAGAGCACACGACTACGGTGACTACAGCCAACAAACAAATCACGGATTTCATCTCGAATTTCGGAACTAAATTGAAAGAGTTACTTTATTATACGGATTCACATAAGGAAATCACATCTCAAATCGATCGAATTACCTCTGAATAATCACACACAAAGAGCACAAGCACAAGTAACACTGAGCGTTTATACACGTCGTATCGGTTCACCAGTTTGGCTTAAAATGTTCAACTGTGCAGTTACCGGTTGGGAATTACCTTATAAATGTCTCCCACTACAACTTTCGTGTAGAAAGCGAACGATCATTTCCCCGATTCCGAAATCCAAACTCTGGCCTCGAGTAGGGATCGTCATAATTAATTGACTTTCTTCAGCGCGCGAACTATACCAAAGCGTATACTGTACTGTGAGCTCTCCAGAGATACTTTGGTTTTGGTATATCTTTCGCTTTCGCTTGGATATATTTTGCAGTGCGGGAACGTCTTAAATTGCCACCTGAGGAAGGGGTGATAGTCATGTCGGATGTGCGCGCTCACCGCACGACATGACGATAACGAACGTTCGTCTCATTGTGTATGACATCAGCGTATAGGTAGTTTGGATGAACTTTCAATTGTATCTGCAAGAAGATTTTCTTCTTTTGGCACTGGCCTATGCGGTTTGGCTTGGTTTGATGTATACGCTGGGGGGTAATAGCCCACCGATCTATACACACTCTTGTATCCATAAGGTACGTTACATAATGCATATTAATACTTATGAATGTATGACTGAAGGCGACAACCAATGGTGGCGGATAAAAATTAATGAAAATGAAAAATATTGCGTAAGACTAGTAATTGCAGCGTGAGGTAATTGTTAATGAAATGTATTCGGAAATGTAATATGGTTATTTTTGGGTGCTCTTAATGATGGCAGCACCAACTACTGACAACGTTGTGTCAAAAAATGTAGGTTATTATGGAAGATAGAGCTGTATTGGGGTATAACTGTAACGTAGCTTTATAATTAGTTATGCAAAGTGGAGTGCGCACGACCATCGTGCATCGTACTTAGTAAGTTTTCATAATCAGTTTGTTAAAGGCCGTAGTGGCGGGGTATGGTCAGTTTTTATCGTTGATAATGAAACTTGTTCAAAACAGAATCGTCCTCATGAGAAGTGCTGTGATCAGAAGTTTTTCTGACTTTCTGCAAAGGAGCATCAACTTCATATTCCAGTCACTGTTCCATGGCAATGTGGGGCATAGAGAGCAGATGGCTCATTGAAACTTCTGTGCACACGACGAGTGCTAGTCATTAATTTGGTAAATGTTTTTATGTAGTGGCAGCAATGATCACCTACAATAATTGAAAGTCTACTTTAAGTTGCATTCTAAGAGGTAGCTAAGGTCATCCACATTTCACTATTACATTCTCGCTGAATCTAAGGCGATTATGATCAAGGCCTACAAATCTGCGAACAAGAATCTTATACAGTTTGGCTGAGCGTTCGTTTATTGACTGCAAAAGTAAATCTTCTGCCAAATAAAGAATTGCTATAGCATCTATCATGAACGAGTATTTTGGCAGACTAGGTCTATCTTACTGAGGTGGCACTACAATATGTGGTGGACTTGGGCCTTAACTAATACTCCCACAGTTATATTTGGCTAGTCTAAATTGATGGAGGTCTCCATTTACTTGTGCGCGCCGCCTAAGTCGAGTTCATCCTTTACTACCATGGGGTCGAAGCCGAAGGCTCTTCGGATCGAAGCGCTAGTGTACATTTGGCCTACAATGTAACAGTCATCTTAAACCATGGGTACATTTTCAAACAGGCCATACGGGTCGTATAGCTTGTCATTGAATCACTTTCTACAAAGCCAGTCAATGTAAACAGATAGAGTCCAAACGTCAGCGCCATAAAATAGGACTCGGATGATCAATGTCTTATAGAAATTGTTCAGGATAGGAATCTAGTATTCACTTGGCCTCTCATCTCAAAGAAACAGCGATTGGCAAGAGCTATTCTTCGTTTCATTTTTGCTAAGTTGTCATTTTCAAAGTGAACGAATCGGACAGAAAGGACAGCTAAAACTTTGAGGTAGTTCTACCTCGTTAGCGTAGACGAGGTAGAACTACCTCAAAGTTTTAGCTGTCCTTTCTGTCCGATTCGTCGATGTTTCGTGTCAGTTTTTGTTCATCGCTAAATCGATTTTTAACGCAAATTTGCAAAACGGCCGGGCGCCAGTGACAGCTTGCTGAGCTCTGCCAAATATGTTAACTTCCATCGCGTATGCAAATAATTGCACGGAGTTGCCCCGTTATGATTACTATGAGGGTGGATAGGGATTTCCTATATCCTGTGGCTGTTCTCCCTGCTTCAAGCTTGAGTGTGCAAGGCGATATGTTCATAGAGGGATCAGCTTGTTCTGAAACAGCTGTCGAACCTAGTCTTCCTAATTCGTCTGCTTTCACATTGCCTGGAGTGCCTTCATGTCCCGGTAGCCAGCAGATCGATACCTTGTGCTATGTACCAAGAGCTTTGAGTTTCTCGCGACAGTACTTCACAAGCTTCGATTTTATTTCTGGTGCAGTTTTGGCTTTTATTGCTGCCTGGCTGTCGATAAAGTAGGTAATACATCTAGGTGGTATTGCCCTTACCACAGCCTCACGGGCTGCTGTTGTCACTGCCAGGACCTCTGCTTGGAAGACTCTGCTATCGATTTTGATATACCCAGCGATTCGGAAAAGACACCTGACCCTACCGTAGTGTCCATTTTAGAACTTACTTACTTCCTTAAGGTCCGGGGTGGACCTGGGCCTCAACCAACAAGCGTCTCCAGCCAGCACGATATTTGGCCAGCTGTCTCCAGTTTCGCACGCTAAGTTGGAATATTCACGTCCATTCGCTCTACATGACCCAGCCACCGCAGTCGTTGGACCTTCACTCTTCTGGCTAGGTCGATGTCCCTGTACACTTCGTCGTTGTATGTCCTCCTCCATTCACCGTCTATGCAGACGGGACCGAAAATTACTCGAAGAATTTTCCTTTCAAAGCAACCAAGAGTAACCTTATCCGCTTTTGATAAAGTCCCTGCCTCTGCACCATAAAGAAGGACTGCGATGATTAAGGTCTTATAAAGGGTCATTTCAGTTGTTCGAGAGAGGGCTTTGCTACTCAATTGCTTTCTTAGCCCAAAGAAACAGCGATTGGCAAGAGTTACTCTTCGCTTAATCTCAGCCCTGGTGTCATTGTCTGAGTTTGAGTTTTGCGATTGAGTTTTGCACTATTCTTTCAAGAACGATGTTGAAGAAGTCACATGACAGAGCGTCGCCTTGTCTAAATCCTTTTTTGACATCGAAGGTCTCGGTGAGTTCTTTTCCGACATTGATGCAGCAGCGTGCATTCTCCATTGTCATCCTGCACAAACGCACGAGTTTGGCAGGGATGCCAAAACTAGACATTGCTCTGCATAGCTTGTCTCTATAAATGCTGTCATAGGCGGCTTTAAAATCGATGAAAAGGTGGTGGGTATCGATTTGGACTTCCTGGGTTTTCTCCAAGATCTGCCGCAGTGTGAATATTTGGTTGATGGTAGACTTTCCTGGCCTGAAGCCACACTGATAGGGACCAATTAGGTTGTCGACGAAAGGCTTCAGTCGTTCACATAGCATGGAAGATAAGATCTTGTAGGCGATGTTAAGAAGACTAAGAAGAGTGATGATATTTTATCTGATTAATTCACAGAACAAAAATGTCCATATGGTTCATATTACACTGATGAATGTAGGTACGCTAGGTGTGTGAAAATTTTCAGTTGACAAATCGACAGATACTGCAAATATCTGCAAATATCTATAAACTGTTTCATTATTTTATAAAAATATCGCTGATGCTCCATCACCACACATTCAATGTTTATGCATCTACGATTATTAAAAAGCAAAAGAAAAAATCCCAGATTTTATTAACAATCTCTTAACTATCTCCCATCCGTAGCTACCGAAGATTCAGCTCAGCTCGCTACCAACAACTGTTACCGTTCACAAAAGCTACATAAACATCAATATAAAATGTAACTTATGGATGGCAATTTTAATCTCCGTTGAGCTACAATTTATTTAGTACAAGGACTATTGGATTTAACTAATGGCAGCCATTACTATAGCGCGTTTCCTAAAGACCAACCCAACCCAACAGTAAATAATTATTCGCATTACAAGCACAAACGAGTTTTTCCAAACCGTTAATTTGTCCTTCTTATGTGCAAGTTGCTCGCTCTAATTGCTCAGCAAACAATCGGCGAGCAATTATCCTTAAAGACGTTTTCGTTCCGTATCCCGTCAAATTGCAGTAAACTAACAATAAATTTCCTCACAATCCCAGTTGATGCGACCGTCTCAAGTCCTCATAAAATGTTGATACTCTGATGATTCGGCAAAGGAATCCAAGAACCTAGACAATCTAAAAAAGAAATTTTATTTCACCCATGTTACACACACACACACAGCACATAAAGCCAACAAAGACACGAAAAGTAGAAGGAGTTTACCCCAAACAAACAATACAGATACTTATACGAATAGAAAAAAAAAGCTGCAACGATACAAATTGTTATTTTCCATCTGTACACGATAACAATAACCAGCATGAACCATGGATACCGCTATTTCGTTCTCGGCTGGATATAGCCAGGCAAATTTCCAACAGTTGTATGTGCGTCTAGTCCAGTTTTAGCCGCAATTGTTCTATGCAAGCAATAGTATGAGCATCTCATAGATGACTGGCACACCCATACCATTGTTAGTATAGTTTCCTTTTGCAAATAATCACAGGGTGGGAGCAAAATATGTTGGAGATTTCTTTTATGTCCTGCTGTGGATACTATATCTTCCTGTTCGACTTCCTTTGCAGTTTTTCCTTCTTGGATAGCATAGTTGTTGCTTATGACGTTTATGGAACGACATCTACATCGTGCATCATAAGTCAGCTGGAGTTGTCATCGTCGTTATCCTCGTTCGCCATTGTATTTGTCATCATCCTTATGGATACTGAAACAATAGAATTTCCCGCTCGTTTTCTGCTCAGCTGGTGCGGGTGTATAGATGCAGGCAAACATAGTTATGTAATTTAACAGAAGGGAAAAAAAGTACTATATAATCCAGTTGTTTGCATTTGAATTTGTTTTCGGTTCTCATTTAGTCCTTGCTGGGCATGTGACTTAATAAAAGGAAGTTGAAGAAGGAACTGCGCTTAGTATGAGTCTGTTGGATTTTTTCAACCATACAAATGAGATATGTTAAGAATAACTTATAAAAAAAAGTTGAAACGAGATCAAGGACGACGAATGAATTTTCTACGGGCTGACATCCTGGCTAAAAGAAAATGATACCCACTTTTTTTTACGCTGTGTTGGCTAGGAAGGGATAATCTGGTATTTAAATTTTATTTGAAAGAATAAGTCCATCCGAGATTGAAAGACTACAAGGACCTACATAGAGAAGGACGAGCTTGAGGTGTTAGATTCCATTTCGAGTCCAGTTATTAACTGGGGTAGGTATAAATTATAAAGTATAGGTTTTTAATTTGACCGATTGTGGCAAGAGATTCAGAACATCAATGCATCCCCTAAAATGGATCAAAAATAGTATGCCAAAGCAGGATCAAACTTCTGTGCACCATTTTGTGATATTGCCTGTTCATTTCGAAAGAACCAATGAAAGGAAAATTTTACATTTTTGACCACATGCGTGTCTACTCTTGGTCAACAGACTTGACAACCTGTCGAACATCAGTCGATAAATCCCGCAAGTTACGCTTAGCTACATTTTAGGCATTAAAAATCATAGCCATACGCCGCGCCGACCGTGTTTTATAAGCGCAGCCTCAAACCTAATCTTAAGATGCAATCGGTTACATACTACAAACGAATACAGGCGTTTAAGAAATCTAAGGTTCCAGAACTTAAAGACACCTCCAATTTATGCCTCTGAGAAAACCCGTAATCGAACTCTTAACTTGCTCCTACAGCCATAATGACCAAATTTGTAGATAAAATTAAGACTGCAACGAAAAGTGATACGCGCCATACCAACAGTGCCAAAAAATTATTATTTTCCCTCGTCTGGCACCAAAAAGTACTTTCGGTTTTCCCACACATACAAAATCCACATCCAAAAAATTAGCATCAAAGGCATCCTGATCTATATATGATCAGACACTCAAGCAGCTATAAAGGCCGTTAAGAGGCCACCCATCGTTGACTCCAAATCACTGTTACTACAACAGCCCTCAAAGATTTATGCGAGAAACAGATTACCACAGCACCAGCAACAGCAACTTTGACAGCAGCAGCAACTTCAACAGCAGAAGTCGCATGAAACACATTGGAAACATCGACAGCAACTTTGTCAAGGGAGGAAAACAAAATTTGTTGTGAGTTGATTGCAACGCAGCATTACCAGATTACCTTTTATATCTTCAAAAATAAATGGTAAAAGCGAAAAAATGATATTTGGTAGGTACATGACGTCCTGTAAAATGTTAGAGCAAATCACGTACTTAGTACCAGCAGGTATGTACCAGTATAGATACTTGGTGGTAGCTAAAGTATAAAATTCGAAAAACATATCTGATATCATTTTCGACAGTGTTTTTCTGATGTTTGCTGCCCAATCAAACATCAAATCAAAATTCGTATGTACTTTTCTTTTAATAGCTTGTCAAACATTAATTTTAACACACTCACGACGATTGAATTAGTAGATAACTCGTTTCCACATTGCAAAACTAGAATTAAAAATCACGTCCAACCGACAGTAAATAATTTGACGCCTGCAAATCAAAAAAAAGAATTGATTTGTAAGAATAAAAAAAGATGAGAATAATTTGTAGACTGCTGAAACTTTTTTTGTCTATATCTGGTAATGATGCTGCACCTTCAGTATGTCAGCATTCGAAAGTTGAGAGAACTGAAAAAGTCACCGTGGTGTTGGTAGCCGTTGCACAGCAACATTGAATTTAGGACTTAGCTCTAACGTCGATGTCGATGTTGCTGTGGTAATGTAACTTCAGCCATTAAAAAGCAGGGGCTCTAAAAAGTGCGCTGTGGCTGTCAAAGTTGCTGTTGCTGTTGCTGTGCCAATCTGTTTCTCGCATTAGCCTCGCGAACAGAACCAAATTTATAATGGATTCCTCGTTATGAGGGCTTTGAAAGAAACGGAAAAGCCGACGAATTGGACAGAATAGGAATAGACACGCCTTTCAAGGGACCGGAACCTTCCTGCTATACCCCAAATCGGCTATAAACCTAGCCAAAAAAAGTTGGGAACTCACAAAATCTATTTTATATTCGGACAATCTTCCAGTTCTAAGACAGCCCAAACGAGCTATGCAGCAAGATACCATCTCGGCCAATGCCAATAGCGGAAATGATATCAGAATCCTAGTAGGATTCCTTACAGGACACGACACTACCTAACCAAAATGAATCTGTCCAACTCAGCGGAGTGCTAGCTATGTACTGAACAAGACGAAACAACATTGTATGCGAATATCCAGCTCTATATTAGTATTACAAGTAATATTTTCTCCAGGGACTAACTGGACTCCGATTAGATGAGAAAAACCTCTGTGGCAGTATGATACACTAACTTAAAAAAAGTGAAGAACCTTCTAGCCTAAATCCTCTTTCCAACGTATGGTACACGTACAACAGATCTTAATCAGGTCGATTTTTTTTTTTAAATGAAACGGTCCTACTTCTTATGTACTAACTTAACAGTGAAGTGAAGTTAATGTATGTTGTATCGAATTCGATACAAATGAGTTTGCTTGAGTACAAAAGTACATTTCGCCTTAATTCGATACAATTTATCTTTCTCTGTATCTTTCAAATTCTCTTGCAATTTGTATTCTGAACGCTCTGAACGATTTAACTTTGTATTCCAGTCTCTATGTCTATCGAGCATCGCCATCGACTGTCAGTGTCCTGTCAGTCACAGTTACTGTCACTGCTATGAGGAGCATTTTCAGGGGGAAAAACACATCTCGAAAGGCATGAATCCAATTCAAACCACCAAAAAGCTTTTCTCGCGGCATAAACAAATATAAAAATAGATTCATTTGCAAAACAACAGTCCTGTACGCTATCCACAAATGCGAAAAAATTTGAAGTTTCGCTGTGCTTGTTTGTCGCCGAAAATAATTTACCATTTTCCGTTCTTGACCACCTGAATTTTTTACTTAAAAAAAACATTAACGATTCAGAAATCATACAAAAGATGTTAGTTAAGACAAAAAATTGTTTTCAGTACAATTGGCTCCATTTCAGTACAGTCTTACAACAGTTTTCAGTACAAATCGAAAATGGCATTTTCCATCCCTGGTCGGGATGCAGAACCGTTGGATCCTCATTCCCTACGCATCTACCCTCAGTGGTGGTCAGTGGAGTCCGTTTAACGTGATTCGATATTCAGTACACTCGCAGGTATTCGTCGGTAAGGGATTTCATACAATGATTTCATATTTCTTGTTTGGTGATGCCCTGGGTCAGGAGGACGTGGCAGAAATTGCAGTACTCGCGATGTGATCACCTTATCTGCCACGGATTCCTAAATTGAGGTTGTGTTTAAATCCAACCACCTGCTTCATCGGCTTAAATAACTGAATCAATTCACTTACCATCCCTTACCAAAAACACTTATCAAGTTATTCGGATGTTTCATAAAAGTTGGACACCAATCGTTTGACCTGGTAAGCTGTAATAAAATTCCTTTTTGTGCGGAAATGTTTTACTCCCTTTCTTTCTCGCGGATTTGTGTCCCTCTTGATCCTTTTCCTTTTAGCTACTCAATACTTTTCCACTTAGCTGCTTACCCTCATCATGTTGGTTTATTTTTACGATCGTTTGTTATTAGGAACTATCTGACAACAAAGTCCATAAACCAATTCCTTTGACTAAACCCCCAATCTCCTTGTTGGCTACAGCGACTCTACGTTAACTCAGGTGCAGCAGGATTACTTTATTTTTTATGGATATTTTTAAAGCTTTCAAATATTTTGTGGCATTTCATACAGCAACCCATTTAGGTAGAGCTCGTTTTTTTGTCCGTTTCCTTCTTAATCCTTTTCAAATTTCCAAAAGTGATTTCTCCCTTTTGCCATTTCAACAGATACTATGCCAACCGCAAACGTTTTTCCTTTAAAATATTTCCCAGAAGAACATAACAAGCTCTATGCAATCAGTATAATTGCAGTCGAATGCAAAATAAATATCCAAGATACCATCTCGGCGGGCTTTGGGTTGGGCGTTGGCACTGCGTTACTTATAAACAGAGTTGTTCCTAGCAATGTTCTAGTTTTCTTAACAAAAAAAAAAATGTAGGTAATTGCCTTTGAAATCCTTTATGAGGTATTTTCTCCATCCAGCTAACTAATTACTGAGCGTAGTTAATTGAAAGTTGCACCTTACAGTGTTTCCCTCTCAAGCCCAGCTACACCTTTTCTGTGAACAATTCTTAAGCGAGGACACCTCTGCTTCAAAGAATAAGGACTGTGAAATTGAATTACAAAAAGGTGGTCTCAACTACTCCTTCTTGTTGCAGAATGAAAAAAAAAATAACCGAAACGATTTGAATAAAATAAACATTTAACTGCAATGTTGTGGAATTGAAATTCCCCAAAGGACACATTAGGATCAGACCGCTTGCTCATTGTGTATTGTGAATATTTTTGTTTACATTTTTTTTTCTGTTTTCCATTTTCTTTTCCCTACTCAGTTTGTCTATGTGTGTACAGTATAAATAGATTTAATTTTAAATACAAGGAATAGAGCAAACCCAAGTCCTTTGTCGTACAAATGACTTTTCGCACCATTTCTATTTCAATTCGACCTTTTTGTTATGCCTTATTTAACAAAGGGTTGTTACCCTCTCCTGGTTATAGTGGGATGGATACACTGGAAGGATGCTCGAATGAATTGAATAATCTGCAAGAGCAGAATTGTGCGGGTCACGGTTTGACAATTTTTGAGTACTTAACGGATGGATTGAATGAGTTTAGTTGAATTTGTTTTTTTTTTATTATTCAATTTTTTAATCCTATTTTGGGTGGCTAATAACTTGATATGTACTTTTTTTTCTTTCTAGGTAAGTTGACATTGTGACTCAGCTGAGGATGAATGATTTGACATGGGTAAAGTATTTTTGATTAAAGACATCGAAAGTTTTATCAATAGAAAATTACAGGACAAGAAGGATTTTAGCCGATTATAAATATTTATTGAATAAATCACAACCAACATGTGTGTAACAAAACAATTGACAGAGAGTGACAGACGGCCGGAAGTTCTTCATCTTCTACTTTTTTCATTTTTGTGTCCGAAGTTGGGTGCAGTCATCTTAACTCATTGGGTGCGTTCACCCGATACTGCAACACTGGCGCTCTACAATAAAGGTTTACAAAATATTATTTTTGAGGAGATACTCTGATAAGTTGGGAAGGTCCTCTTGTGTTGTGAATTATATTATCCATTAATTCAGTATAATATAGCTATATTGATACAGATCATCGTCCGCTTTGTACCTATGTTCTCCTCAATGCTTGGAATAGTTCGGAGGTGTTTGCGGTTCCACACGAAAAAGCTGGACGATTAGTGCTATCACAAGAGATTTCGAAATCGATTGAAAGGAAATGGGCTTCAATAAATTTTTGCTTTTCAAAACTGGCTTCAGTATGGGTCTATGGTCGATCCGGACACTAACGATCAGACGTGCACGTGTTCTTTCAAGATACCGAAAAGCCTTTTCTTTCGAATACATCTTTCGAAAAATTCTCTCTTCCCAACTCCAACCCTCCAATTGTGCCCTGCCCTGAGATGTTTGCAGTTACGAGTAATCTGCCCTTAAATTGTTCATTCATTCATTCATTCATTTTCAATATCCCGCTTATCCATTAAGCGGGTCGCGGGTGTCGGTTGCTCAAGTGGACCCTCCATAGCTCTCGGTCTCGATCCTCCGCCATCGACTCCAAATCATTAAGGGCAATCCCCATACGGGTAGAGGATAGATTATGAATTTGATCTAACCATCTCATCCTGGGTCTACCTAGGGGACGCCTGCCCGTTGGTACGGATTCCATAGCACTTCGTGGAATCCTGGTCGGGGACAGGCGTTTAATATGACCAAACCACCGAAGCATGGACCGTTCTGTCCGGAGAAGTAGCTGCTCGACATTGATTTCCTCACGTATTCTAGTAGGTATTTCTAATGCGATCTTTACGGGTCACACCAGCAATACAACGGGGAAATCTCATTTCGGCAGCTTGTATTCGCGATCTTATTCTTTCGGTCATTACCCAAACCTCATGACCATAGGTAAGAGCTGGAACAAACACCGAATTAAAGACTGACAACTTAGCTTTGACACCAAATTCAGTCCTCCTAATAACAGAATGACCAAGCTGTCTCAAAATCGATCCAGCCTGACCAATCCTATAGGAAAACTCAGCATTGCTCCTTCCATCACTCGTGAATAAGACCCCTACAATCTCTTTACACAAACTGTAAAAGCTGTGTTCGGGTAAACGGCGTTACAGCGCAGTCTTGGCGAAGAACGTTTCGAATTGGGAGATCTGAGGATAAGCTCTTCGCTGATGACTTGGTTATCTTTGGATCCTCTCAGACTAAACTTCAGCGCGCACTCGATCGGTTTGTAGCCGTTTGTGTTGAAGCTGAGATGAAGGTAAACGTGAACAAATCTGAAGTGATGGTCGTCTCCAGAACGCCTGTTCAATGCGCTCTGCATGTTAGTGGAATCCCATTGAAATAGGTGGAAAAATTTAAGTATCTCGGGGTCTTAAATTGTTGTCTTTCAAAAAATATGCCTTTAAGATGCGAGTTTCAAAGTTTGCTTTGCTCGAAGCCAAAGGAGTTTTGAGAAAGTAGTGACCTCAGGCTTGTTAAGCGTAGGTACTATTAGGTGATGTGCTTCTACATGTGCATTGTGCTGTAGGGCGCTCGTATGTGAAAAACGACAATTTTTTTTGTGCCATACTTGGTTGATGATGAGTAAGTCAGTGGCTAGTGTCCTGATCCTGAACTAATATGCCAGTTTCGATCCCTGCAAAAACACATATTACATCTTAAGGTTAAGGTTTATCGAAGAGTATAATATTATGAAAAGGCTTAGAAAGTACCATCAATTCGACACAGGTCGCGTATTTCGTCGTTGAGTCTTCTTTTCGATAACAACAGTACCGAATATTAGCAGGAAAATCTTTCTCTCAAAACATCCAAAGGGGCCTTAATCCGTTTTCGACAAATGCGGTTCGGGATGAACAGGGTCCTTGGTTCTATGAGAGAAAATTTACTGTCTTTTTAGCCCGAAACAACAGCCATTGGCATGGAGGATATTTGTATTGATTTTTTACATCGAAATTGTCTTGCGAGGTAATTGTAGATCAGAGGTAGAAAAAATCCTCAAATCCTTTGAAGTTGATGACAGTGTCGATGACAGTGTATACATGTTTCGTTCTTTTTTACAGTCAAACCCAGCTTCATAAGTTAAGTTTCTATACTTACAAATTCAGTACTTAAAGTTCGGAGCATTCACCTGTATATACTATGTACCTATAGTTGATTGCTGCTATTCCCTGTGGTTATTAAGATTCCGTTTCCACATGGAGGAACCATATAAACTAATTTTTCTTAACTTTGGATCTTAGATCCAGTTACTTGGCCACGCAACTATTCGATAATCTTAAGCTAAGAGACTGCATAGGCCCTGATATTTCTACGTTTGATGTTATTTTGCTTCCATTTTCTGGCTCAGTCTTAAATTGTAGATATTCGCTAAATTTTCCTGATAAATCATCAATCATCATACTTGACGTAGGCTAAAGCTAGCTCTGTCTTGATACTGCGACTGTGGTAGCTTAAGGTCTATGGATATAGCCTTTGGCTGTTCTAGGTGTGCCAATGCGTCTTAAGTCGATTTCTTTCTCTAAACGGCTTACATCAGCTTATTCTCGTTAGACAATTGTGTTTCCCCTTTAGACTTAAGAGGATTTTCATGGTGAACACATAAACATATAAAAGGCTTTTGTGTTGGAAATATGTTTTGATGCAGATATCGCCATTAGCTTCAGGTATGTCGGAGTAGCTAAGGTATCTGCCAATCCGACTGTTTGATAATACCGTTGATAAAGTCTATTGAAGTCATCCTCCATACGCCCTTCTGCTTAAGAAGTCATGTTAGACTTCTGATACTCATTCAACAAATTATGTCCGAAAGAACGTGCACAATTAAACTCTGTGCGGTATTAATGAAACCGGACTTCGCCAGGTGGACCCACCATATACATAGCCACTTAAATAAGCAGCTTAATGCAAGGACCTGATTTCTGCTTATGAAGCTCACTTACAGCACTGTAATAGCATCTTGGTTGAGGTAACATTAATTAATTCCTCATGTCGACATTATGATTCAATGCCCCCAGGTACAAATTCATTACTCAGATATAAGGAAATTCACAGTAGGTATCTACCTACAGAATATTTTCGTAATATTTCGAAACCACATTACAGTAACTATCCGTTTAGAGTCTTAGAATAATTTTGAGAGTATGAAGTTCAGCACCAAATCCTCTGAACTTACAATGGATTTATTAACAAAACTCATCCATCCGGTATGCCTTTGGGTGAATTTCAAAATTAAATCTACTGGCTTGGTTGTTTGTATTTCGAGAAGGAAGCAAGTTTATAGAGTAAACACACATACATATGCATACATTACATTCCTTTAGATAATAATCCAAACGAAGATGCGCCCCATGGGTGTAAGGTATACTTGCAAGTCAATGTGTTTTCGAAAATAATTTCTACCCATGCCCACCTTCTACCCAAGGATGATGACTTGGACTGAAGTTCACATTCGTTGTGTGGAATTTCATGCGCTGAGAACAAATATATAGGAGACTTCCGTTCATTGCCCTATATATGCATAAGTGAATTTATTTTCATTCCTTCATTTTTTTACAGTTCTTTTCTGATTCTATCATCTATCCTGTTGCAGGCATACATTAGTCTTTCCTTGACAGAGGCACTCACTTATTCACCTGTGTCGAGGGAGGAATATCCTGTCGATTACCCTCAATATGGGCATTTTGTGTGACATGTGGGAGGCAAAGGGATGACTAAACAGCCTGCAGATACCGGTGACATATTTTTTGTTCCTTTTACTGGATGAAATAAAGCCTATTTGCGAAAAGTGCCTCTGACAGTGTTTAGTTGCTCTGTCGCAAAGCGGATTGGTAGCGTATTATCCTTTGCATTTTGAAAATGTCCTTTAAATACCCCTTGGAGGGAAATATGCATATTTTGCAAATATACTTCCTTATGCGGGATACGAATCAATCGATATGTCAATTCATACGGCTTTCTCCCTTCCCGCACTGAAGAGCGTTTTGAATTTTTAAGGATACACCCACATGGCTGAGAGTGGGTCTGGGTAGTAGTAGTAGTAGGATATATTATTGCCCGTTGAAGGTGATGGTGGCGCCCAGCGAAAAGAGATAAGTCAAATAAAAAGAAAAATTTATTATTTGCTTTCGATTAGGTAAGGCTGTCTACGAAAAGTACATACACTCACAGCGTGACATACAATCCACTTTAGTGTACAATAGACTTTGAAGTCTGCACTCTGGAGTGTGAGGTGAATGAACACATCGAATAGAGGAGCAGAGAGACCTGACACCTTTATTTGCAGGTTGGGGTGTGTACTCAGGAAAATTGATTAACGATTTTATTTTAGTCGTGGCATCTAGTAGAAAGTAGGTACAAGGATAAGTGACATTTATAAAGGATACCTACATAAATATGAAGTATGGATGTCAAGTGGAAATAAATATGAATGCGGAAATTCAATTGGTGATACTCCCTGTATAACACTTGACTAGGTCATGTTTTAAATATTACCAGAGTAGGGGTTTTCTCAAAGGAGGCACTTAACAAAGTGTCAACAAGAGAAGAGTCTAAGGAAGGAAGGTGAAGTGTGCGACACTGTCAAAAGGATACACTATGGATGTGTTGTGAAGTGAATGGTGCTTGGAGTGGAAAATTGTAATTTTTTTTTATTTACGGATTTGTTGAGATTTAAAAGCAGTTACGGTACACAAAGATGAACTTATCTGTATAACCACATTTCAGTTGGTAAACAAAAAGTTATTCAAAGGGAAAGTATGTGAATGAGTCGAAATGTTTTAATTAATTGAAAGCCATAATGCATCATACTTCTATATGGGGAAAAAACACTGTAACAGGGATTGAGTCCTTTTAGAGATTAGCCTGAGGCAAGGAGAGTCTATTACAAGTTTAACACAATTTTGACAAATTTTGCAGGCCCTTGTCAAAATCACCCAAGACACAATTAAAGTTCTTAGCTCTTCTTATAGATTCTTGCAACTGCGGCAGAGGATTCCTAGCTTGGCAGCTAGCAACAACTTGCCAGTAACTTTATGCTGATTTCTACGCTTCTTGCAGTCTCAAAATCGGTCATCGGAATACATAGAATAGGAAGGTTTCCATGTTTCTGACATCCTTGTAAAAATTTGGTTTCAAGTTCTTGCGGGGTCTAAACCCATTTGCGAATAAGCCTGCAATTTTATAAATTTGTCTTATAATCTATACATATAATAAAACTGTAGGAATTTTCTTTGGCCGTTAAAAACTCGAAAACTACTGGAAACATTTCGATGAAACTTTTTTTTAAATGTTCCTTAAGACTGTGAGACTGCTATAGGCTATGCCGTTTATCCGTCCTTAGGAACAGTTTTTAGCAAAAATGTATTTTTTGCATTTAAAAATGGATGTTTATACTTTTGCGATCGCGCGACAGGACAAACAAAAACAAAACAACACTAGTATACGTATACTACACATTCCAAAAGGGTTGATTTGTTTTCGCAGTGAGTACTATGGTCAGTTGTATTATGTATGTATATTATGACCGTATGCCCGATGTCGGTTGGGAATGGGGTGCCTGGTGGCGTATGGCATGGTGTATATTAATGATCTTCATAAGAGAAGTGACGTATAAAATACAATGTGGAAAATTGAGATGTATATAGTTTTGTTTGTCGACAGTCTTAAAACTGGTATAGCATGTGCCGAACGCTATAATAGTCTTAGTTCTAATGACAGGAACCGTTAGGAAGGTATGCGCCTACTCCATCTACTGCAATGGAAGCCAAGATTATCGGCAGAAGTAACTTTTAATTGGAACGGTGACACCATGGTATAGTGGTTAGTGTCTATGCTTGTGACCCCAGCGGAGTTGGTTCGAACGCAGGATTGGACAGCAATACTCTACCACCGATCACTAAAGAAAAACGAATAATATTAGAGTTTCTTTAAAACTACACTAAAAAGGGGTTTCTGCACAATGGACCGGGATTGGTATTGACTATTCAAGGATGTGGAATCCCCTTAAAAAAAGGAGCCACATGCCCTGAACGAGAGCCACATTAACTGATCTTTGGCTGTATACAAAGGTGCTTCGTATCAGATTTTACTTACTATTACTAGCGTCCCTAGAACCTCAGCAGTTAGAGTCACTTTTTCGTTCGGAACCACACATTTGTAACAGCGAGACTAATTCCACTTGCTGATGATATTCATGGACTTCCAGGCTTGTCTGCGACGAGAGCTTGTATCGACTTTTATTTCATTCATTATTCACAGAGAACAGTCCTGCGTCTATATAAAAGATCATCTAACATACTTCTTGGTATGATATTTCAGCAATTGTGTCCGGTAATAAGGCTTAAAAACGAGGACAATGATTTTTTGTCAATACAGTCAACTTGTTAGTTCAAGTAAGAACTTTTTTCTTGGCAGCTCATCAGGTTTTTCATTTTTAGATACTCCTCTCTGTCCGGCAACCCAACATGGTGTTACGATGTGTGGAGTATGCCTTTGGTTAACTTCAACCTTTGTCTTTTATCGCGTATAAGAAAAAAAGGAAACTATTTTTTTGATGGTTTTTATTTAATTTAAAATATAAGATTTTATTGTCGGCTATACGAAGGAAAGAACAACTTGTCGAGTGACGGTACCAAAAACGAATGACATTTTTATTTCATACAAAGATGAAAAAGGAAAATAATGGCTCGTCTCTGTTCTGTCACCATTTCGTTTCTATTGCTCATTGTTCAGATGGGCGAACTTTTCTAAGTTATTATTTTGTGGTTTCGATTATAAGTTATGTAGAACTTGTTTCTCGCTAAAAAAACGTAGCTCTTCGCGACAAGTTCGAGGTTTGTTTTTTTTAAATACTTCTCCCGGGAAAGGCGAACCTATAACGCTTCATCAGCGCCCCGAGATGCCTGCAAATGTATGTTAGTTCTTCATTTAAATTGCAGCAAATTGTACTCCTGAAAATATATCCCCAGAAAACGAGTTCCAAAGTTTGCTTGTCCTGTAACCGAAGGAGTTTTGGGAAATTGATGTCCTCGCTGTTGCTTTTATTACCACTTGATTGTCAATAAAAGAAGTAATATCTGCTTGAGGTCAACCCGTTTACCTGGCTTTGAACAGCGATTGCCACCAGAATAAGCACACCGTGTAATTTTGATGTTCCATGTAGCTGCGAAGCTGATGACCTAGTTCTCAAACCTCGTTTTATCAATGGCTTACTTACTTACTTACTTATCGGGCTCCCGACCCGTGAAGAGTCTCTGCCTGAGACACTGCAGCCTTCCATCCTCTACGATCCCGGGCACGCTGCTTCCAATTGTCCAGACCAAGCGCTCTGGCATCCGCGATGGCTTGGTCTTTGAAACGGAGGTTCGGTCTTCCTTGTCTTCTCGAACCTGGGGGCTGGGATTCGAAGACCCTCTTGGCTGGAGCATTATTGTCCATTCGCTCGATGTGGCCGAGCCAATGTAGTCGACGTGTTTTGGCTTTTTGGACTACATCCACATCTTGGTACAGCTCATAGAGTTCGCGGTTGTATCTTCTCCTCCATTCGCCCTCCTCGCACACAGGACCAAAAATCCGCCGAAGTATTTTTCTTTCGAAGGAGCCCAGTATCAGCTCTCCCTTCTTGCTTATCGTCCAGCACTCGGCGCCATAAAGCAGAACTGGCAGGATAAGGGTTTTGTAGAGCACACATTTCGTCCTTCGAGTTAGGAGTTTTGAACCCAGTTGTTTTGCCAAACCGAAGTAGCAACGGTTTCCTAGGGTAATTCTTCGCCGGATCTCCACTAGGGTGTCATTCGTGGAGTTTACGTTTACTCCGAGGTAGGTGAACTCCTTAACTACCTCGAAATTGTTGCTATCAATAGAGACGTTTTGTCCTAGGCGGTGGACAGATGCTTGTTTGTTTGTTGATAGCATGTACTTAGTCTTGTCCTCATTTACTACAAGTCCAACGGATTTCGCCTGTTCTTCAATCGCCGTGAACGCTTCTATCACGGCACGCTGGGAGCGACCGATGATGTCAATATCGTCCGCATAGCCAAGCAGCTGGATGGACCTGTTGAAGATAGTGCCTTCCGTGCTGACACCTGCCCTGCGCACTATCTGCTCCAGTACGAGATTGAAGAAGTCGCATGATAGAGCGTCTCCTTGCCGAAATCCGGTGCATGTTTGAAAAAGTTCGGAAGAGCTGCTTCCAAACTGCACGTTGCAGCGCGTGTTTTCCAGCGTCACGCGACACAGCTGAATCAGTTTTGCCGGGATTCCAAATTCGGCCATCGCCATATAGAGCTCCTGACGATGTATGCTATCATACGAGGCTTTGAAGTCGATGAATAGGTGGTGAGTTTCGACTTGAAATTCGTTGGTCTTTTCCAAGATTTGCCTCAGTGTGAAAATTTGGTCTATAGTCGATCTGCCGGGCCGGAAGCCACACTGGTACGTGCCGATTAGTGTGTTGCAGAACGGTTTTAGACGTTCACACAGTACGTTGGATAGGATCTTGTATGCGACATTTAGCAAGGATATGCCTCGATAGTTCTTGCAAGACATAGGATCGCCTTTTTTGTAGATGGGGCATATGGAGCTGATAGTCCAGTCATCGGGCATGTTTTCTTCCACCCATACTTGGTTGATGATTCGGTGCATGCTCCCTACCAAAACATCACCACCGTATTTAAAGAGCTCCGCTGGTAGACCATCAGAGCCTGCGGCCTTGTTGTTCTTAAGCTTTTTTATAGCTAAGCCAACTTCTTCTATACTAGGTGGTGGAACTAGTTCTTCATTGACTGGACGTGGGTTCTCTTCTTGCCCTATCACTCTCTCTACATGATGCCCATTAAGCAGCTGCTGAAAATGCTGCTTAAACACATCTACTATTCCCTGCGCTTCGGTGACTAGGTTCCCTTCGCTATCTCGAAGAGCCTGCGTTCCGGTTTTGTAGCCAGCAGCCAGTTGCTTAGCTTTTTTATAAAACCTCCGGATGTTATTACGATCGCGCGACTCTTCGATCTCCTTGAGCTGGGAAGCTGCGTAAGCCCTCTTCTTTCTACGCAGGATCTTCTTTTCCTCCCTTCTCCTGGCTCGATACTCTTCTCTCGCTGCCCTTGTTTTGCGCTGCAGCGCTTTCTTGTGTGCATCTTCTGTCACCTTTTTCCTGTACACGCATTCATCATCATACCACGGGCTCTTTCTCTGGGGTGGCTGGTACCCTACGGTGGTTTCGGCTACCTCTTTGATGATGTCGCGATACTGGCACCACTGATTGTTGGCGTTTGTGGTAGGTGAGTGCACAGAGGAGAGTTTCATACTCAGGCGCTCGCTGTAGGCTCTGGCTACTCCAGGTGTGCTAAGGCGTCCAACGTCGAATTTCTTCTTCTGGGCAGTTCGCAGCTTCTTTTCGTTGGACAGTCGAGCTCTGAATTTAGCCGCAACAAGAAAATGGTCAGAGTCGACGTTTGCCCCTCGGAATGTGTGCACGTCGAGGATGTTGGATGCGTGCCTCGCATCGATTAGCACATGGTCGATTTGGTTGGCGGTTCGACCGTCTGGAGAGCGCCAGGTTGCTGTGTGGATCCTTAGCCTTGGAAACCTAGTGCTACTTATCACCGTATTACGAGCTGCTGCAAAATCGATTAGTCGGTAGCCGTTGTCTGTTGTCGTTTCGTGGATTCTGTGCTTACCAACTAACCCGCCAAAGATGTTTTCCTTTCCGACTTTAGCATTGAAATCCCCGAGTACAACTTTTACATCATACTCCGGACAGGCTCCGTAGGCTCCATCCAGGAGGTCATAAAACTCCTCCTTGATGGGATCTTCAGCCTCGTCGGTAGGGGCGTGTGCACATATTAGGCTTATGTTTTGGAAAGTAGCTTTGATGCGGATCACAGAAAGGCGATCACTTATCGGCTTGAAGTCAATAACTTTTGTCCTAAGCCGATTTCCCACGACGAATCCGCATCCTAATACATGCAGCCTTTTGTTGCAGCTGTAATAAATGTCGCAATCTTTTCTTTTCATCATGCCTGATCCTATCCATCGTATCTCCTGGATCGCGGTAATGTCTGCCTTGTACCGCATGAGGACAGACTCAAGTTTTTGAGTGGCACCTGGGGTGTAGAGTGTTCTTACATTCCAGGTACATACTCTTAAATCATAGTCCATTGACGTTCCGGGTCTGGTTGCCATTTGAGGAGTTCCGTTATCCGAGGCTGGTTGCGTCTCTCTCATAACTATTTAGTTTTTTCCATGGTCGGGAAGTTACCCCGACGGCACAACCCCCAACCTGGAGGGCCAGGCCCTGTTTTGACCCTAGGACAGCGGGTCGGATATTCCGATGTCAGTAACCCAATTTTGGGATATGAGTTGATAGTGAGAGGCTAGAGTGGGAACGCTTGTGTTCTCATATAATCGCATCACTACCCTTAAACCAGCAATTTATCAATTTATCAATGGCATCAAAATATAATTAAAACTTTTTGGAGTCAGTGTCAAATCGGTAACAATGTGACAGGACTACTTATCCAACATCACAAATTCAGTGTAAACAGACTTATGTTACCTATTTTAAGCAAGGAGGAACTGCAGTACTAAAAAACTCATCTTATGCGCTATAAACCAAAGGCTAGTGCTATATGAGCCCTCGAATAATGCTAATACGTATATATGGAGCTCGGAACAAAACAAGCTAGTGGGACTAGGTATAGGAGATTCCACAGTACCATCAAACTGACAACTGGTAGCGCACAGAGGAATAGTCGCTGACCTATGCCGGTATTTTCTAGTCACTATCATGCCAGATATTCTGAGAAACTTAACGAATTTATTCCTTGAAATACGACATATAAGCGCCCATACAAAAAATGCACATCACCTATCAGTAAAACTTAACAACCTCGAGGACATCACTTTGTCAAAACTGCTTTGGATACAGGACAAGTAATTTTTTGAGCTCGCTTCCTGGGGAAGAAAATAACTCCAAAAAACATTTATACAAAACTATAGCTTATAACAATTTAAATGCAGAGCTAACACCTATTTCTGCAATCATCTCGGTGCGCCGTTGAAGCATTATAGATTGGCCTCTCCCGGGAGAAATTTTTTTTTAAAAAGGGAACTTCAGTCTTAAAAATTTACTATAGTTGTGTTTTTATGAAACCTCGCCAGCCAGTAGTTGGCAGTTGAGTCACATTTCACATGCTAATTAAAACAACAACCTGTTGACAACTGCTGGCAACAACTCTTGATTTTCTCCCCAGCCGGATAGCTGCTGGCTGGAAGCTGGCTAAATTCAATTCACAATAAACAAACAGGTGGCGCTGAAAGCAACAAGTGGCTTAGAATTGCCGTACAATTTGCTTAAAATAATGGCGTTCTTATCTCATGCACACAACATTCCAGAGAAAAATGTCAGAATTTATCTAATATTTCTACCAAATGCATAATTTTATACGAAATGCTGGTATGCTTTTAGGCTTATTGCCTAAATTCATTCGGCTGGCTTCATCTTGCTGGCAACTGTCCAAATGAACGGCTGGCTGGCGAGGTTTCAAAAAAACATGCCTTATAGCAGCAAAGCTATACAACCATGCTCGTGCAAACGCCCTTATAGTAGCTTCGAAACCAGGTCTTTATAGCTTATATCCCGAATTGGCAGAATATTTTTATTTGCGCCACAAATGACAACCCACGTTCCATTAACCTCACAAATGTACAAGTTCTCTTCAAATTAATTGGGTACGTTTAGCTGCTACTCATGTATCTGGGGGGGGCATAGCGACCGATGAACACCAACCATAATCCAAAACAACGCGTCTTGCGAAAAACCATTATAGTTAAAGGTATACAACATTTTCTGGCTAATCTCTGTAAATAATTAAAGGCTAATCAATTAAGCAACATGATGCCCTAATAGCTTTAACAGTTTCACTCCGCACTTAATTATAGTAAGCCCACAGCACCACTTCAACCTTCATTAAAATATCCCAATTCTCGCATCGGCTCTAAATGAGTTAATAGATAATTACGTTTTTCAAATAATAACCTTGCCGCATCATAACGATGAAATTATGACGACGACCATGCCGACGGTAAACATCAGGTATTCACAACGTGTTACTGGACCCCTCCACCCGAATGCTTACGCACAGCATCGACAACTATGCACATTATCAACGGACGCCCACTATGGTGAATCCTTTACCCAAGGAACAGTTTTATCCTTCAACCCTTACTCACACCACGCAAAGGGAAGAACAAAAAAAAAGGAGACTACCAAAAGCCAATTTGGTATGCCACAAGAATGACTTAATATTTTTCGCCGCATACACATGGGTTGAACGATGAAAGGGTAACTTTATTATATGCTCCCCCGGAGAACCCTTTTTCATTCTAATATTTTAGCCTTACATGTATATTAAAGTGAGTCACCACTATCCTCAAATAGACAAAAATGGGATCATATGCGGTAAAGGTTTAAATTTAAGTTTCTCAGTCAGAAATATTTATAACTGTGAAACAAATTTGTGTTCTTGTAACCGTACGTCATCATTGATGCATAATTAAAATAAATTTGAGGTTTTAATGGAGTTTACCATTTAAACTGGGTGAAGGACTATTTGGTCACAGCTGAAACTTTTACAGAAAAACAGTCTTCTGCATGACATTGTACTAGTCAGGTTTTGTTTGTTTATATGTGTTTACTTCCAGCCAACTGAACCGAAGTAGGTAACCACAAAAATCTACAAATCAGAGTAAAGTTCATTTGTTTCCATGGTATTATGTAGCACCGAATGGGTGCGTATGTGTGTGTGTGTCAATTGTGAAACAGATTAAAATATATGACGAAGAGGTTTGTGTGCTACGGTGTAGGTGACAAGAAAATATCATGAGGATGGGGTTGATGTAAATTATAGGTGGCAAAAGATGAGGAACAAGATGTGACGTGTGACGTATCCTATATGCAAACCAGTTTCAAGGTGGAAATACTGAACTACATATTTCCATGTATGTAAAAGCATTTAAATGTGTGGCGCAGTAGCGCAGTGATTAGTGTGTTGGCCCTCTCACAGCAGTCCCAGGTTCGATCCCCGGAAAAACACAAATTACATCTTAAGGTTTTTTCTACTGCGCCACCTTTCGCGAACGTCTGACAAACATCCGAGAGTATAACTGTCATGAAAAAGCTTCTCAATTTAGCCGTTCGGACTCGGCATAAAATTGTAGGTCCCTTCCATTCGTCCCAAAAACAGAAACTCACACAAAACGAATGGTTGCGAGAAGCTAGGCCTAGGGTGTCTACACGCCTGTTGCGCCACCTATTTATTTATTTTTAAAAGCATTTAAATAGGTCACTTAAGGCACACTAGAACCTTTGTAGAGATCGAAGGATAGAGCTCGAAGATTTTTCATTCGGAAGGTGCAGTAGTAAAATTATGGACTTTTTTTTAAATATTAAACTCATCAGTACGTTTATATTTAAAGGGTTTCTCAATAAGGACGGACAGCTTTTGAAATGGAATAAAACATTTTTATGTAAGGCCCATGCTGTTTTATTTGAAAGGTTCATGTTTGTCATTATATTGTATATTGGCCTTAAGGGCATCTATTTCAGGAAACCCTACAGCAAAAAGTCTTAACGGGGTCAGAATCCACGATTTTGGTGGCAAATTCACATCATCCCTGCGAGAGATAAGCAAACCATCAAATCGTTCATGCTGTAAACCTAGAAATATTTAACTCCCAAGAACCCATGAAAATGTCAGTACGAACGCACTTTAGTAGTAACAGAAAATAATAAGTGGTAGCTTGGGCATATGAGTGGTGTGTTAGAGATTGTTTAATTCAATATCGGCATGCAACAACGTAAGACGTATGCCTGAGTTCACCCTAAAAGAAAATAGACCTCTTACGAATTATCCGTTCAAGTTTATAATGCGGAATGTTCAACGTGGCGTCTGCTACATGATGGTACGTTACCTCGTTCTGCTAAAACAACTTGTCGTCTACCTCCATGTCGTTCAATTTACTCCAAAAGAAATGAACTAGCATTATTGTGTAACTAGTGCTCGTCGTTGATGCTGGATGGTCTCACCAACGTCATTTTCAAAACAGTGCGGACCAATGACGCCGCGGGCCAAAAATTCGCACCAAAAAGTATCTTTTTGTTGCTGCATTGGGACCTAAGGAACTCCGTGTGGGTTGGCGTTGGTCGTGGCAATTTTACTTGTTAACATAGCCATTCATACAAAAATGCACGATGTCGCTAAAGTTAATTTTTCGGCTAAAATTGAAGTTCTCTTGCAAACGCTCCGAAGCCCAGAGAGCAAATGGCTTTATATATAATGGTCATTAACTTTGAGCTTCTGTATCAGTTGGATTTAGTACGGGTGTAGTTATGTAGGCCCGGCACAAAATTCGCCAAGTTGAAGTCTACGAAAAGTCGGCTTCTTGTGCAAGGCGAAGAATTGACTGCCTCGAGTTCTTCTGTACACTTTCACGCATTCTTTTGACGTATGAATATTGGCTGATTCTTTACCGAACCGTTTATCTTGAATTTAGACACCAAACGTGCCGACTTTGAAGGG
Source organism: Cheilosia soror (assembly GCA_949372485.1). NCBI lineage: Eukaryota > Metazoa > Arthropoda > Insecta > Diptera > Syrphidae > Cheilosia > Cheilosia soror. The sequence continues at coordinate 78,170,291 of OX443563.1, forward strand.
CCACCGTGACTGTCTTAAAATGAGCGAAGCGCTACACTCGCAATGTTTGCACTGACAGACACTCATTTTTAGACAAACATTTCATAATTTAGACGTGCTGCTTAATCGTGTAACTTGCCATGGTATCAATGAAACAAGATGACCGCCACAGCAACTCGTTATAACCACATAGAAACTGATATATGATCTTTAAGATTTCACTATTGGTAGGTAGACTAAAAATATGTCAACTGGGTAGAGTTTCAAGTTCCACTATCAGGAAGTACGAAGCTTGAAAGGAGTATATTCGGAACCTCTGAACCTAAGTATGTTGGTATTGCTTCTGCAGCTAGATGTTAGGAAAAAGACTTTCGACAGCTTTTTGGTGTGGTTCATATTCGCAAAATGCAGGACTTAAGTGAATCCACTAAAGATTGCAACAAAACGGCGGAACTTATCCTCTGACGTTGTCCTTCTTTTTACGATGATAATTGTTTTTCCTTTGGCCGCTAACCGGCTCCATTGAGACTTTCCAAGGCATTTCCATGTATTTTTTTTTGTATGCGGTGACCGCGGTGTAGTGGATAGAGCCATTGCTTGTGACCCTGAGCGGCGTTGGTTCGAGCCCCGGCGGGGGACAGCAATACTCTGCAAACGACCATAAAGAGAAACGAATAATATCAGAGTTTCTTCACCACTACACCTAAAATGGTTGCTGCTTGGTAGTGCAATGGACCGGGATTGGTCTGAGTGCTCCAGGATTTGCAAAATTCCCTTTTAAAGAAAAAAAAAATGTACAATTTTGCTGGACTTAATAATTTGATGCCGATTGATATGTATCCACGTCTGCTTATTCGCACGGAGTCCTTAGACTCCCAGTTGGGCACATGCGACATTGAATAGCCCACACATCTTGGCATTCCTTATTAGATGATGTCTGAGAGAGACACCCCAACAATTTAATATATCGAATGAATCTCAATTCCTCAGTATGGTTTCCGCGTATAATTTATTCCTGGTGGGCTTTTAAACAATTACTCGCACTTGCTACGTTTCTTGCGTCACCTACTATCCAGTGTTGCGAACTGTGCACATTGTACTGTCCTTTTTACAAACACAACACAACTTTAGTAATTACAATTGACCCATTTGCGTTCGTGCTCCTGTTTCTGCTCGCACAGAACTAAAAGGGAGGGTCGGTTAGGCGGGGTTGCCACATGATAATGATTGTTTCAAACTACTAACCCATTTGCACAAGTCAGCACTATACGTACGATGTGTCTGGGTTAAAGGGTTATGACCAAAGTTTTGCGTTAACTCTTTCCCCTAACCACATAATCATGCGAATCGATTACATTTTGTCATCCTATTGATCCCTTCAAGGACACAATATTCGCAAACACTATCTATTCTATAGCACACGGTTTGCGTTTACCTACCCATATCATGTGCTTGAATGTTGGCCCCATATCCGTCTTGACACTTTGGCAAAAAGTGATGCCATCCCCAGATGTAGGTGTTTGTGAGAGAATGCAAACTTAAATCAAGGTGTCACCGACACACATACATACATTTACAATCTGTCGATCAATCACTGCCATCCAAAAGTGACGATGGGTTTTTTTGAAAGACCACATCCATAGAGACGACTTTTAAGGGTAATCTACAAAACAAATCCTTTGCCAGGACAAGAAGAAGACGATGTGTGATGGAGTTTTATTTTTTAAGTGTTCTACTTTCAATATATCCAATCCATACCGCGTGCAGGTTGATCCTTTGTGAATTATTTTACTGATGCGTTTTTCACCTTGCATTCGAGTTCATGGAACTTCCGATGGGTTTGGTGTATAGAGAGGATGCAAATAATCCTTTATTCGCACTGTTGGTGTGAGTTTGTCTATGGCGGACAATAATAAATTCTAGTTTTTTTTTCGCGTTTCATTTGAAGATTATTTTTCGGGTAACTCATCTGGGGTGGAAAATTCCAATGAATATTCAATGAGTATGGCAATCTGTGGAATATAAATTTTCCTGTACCATGTCACTGATTCACTGATTGACCTAAATAATAATTTATGGTAATGGGATTTTTTGCCCATATATAACAGATACGCTTCCAATTAGCATTTTTTTTGGGGAAATTAGATACATCCATAGAATCGCATTGATAGCTTATGGATTAAATCCCGAATTGATGGGCTTTCATGAAAAGATTCATTATAATGATTGTCGGTACAAATAGTTTGCAAATTAAACAGGATACCCTTGATGGTTTTTGAATTTGTCAAACATGGCCGACAGTTTCATGGATATTTTTCTCCCCCTCAAAAGAAATTAGATCCAGGCCAATTAGGAAGAGAAAAATTACGGCCAGGGTTTTCCCATTCTTTAGTTTCTAATTCCATAAAAAAGTCCGTTGACATTCAACAAATATGCGCAATAAGATTAACTACCGGTGCGGATGTTTGATTCGGCACTCGTATGCAAAGAAAAAAAATTGTTGCTTGTTTTTTTGGGAAATGCAATTTAATGGTATGTCCTAGGATTTGCGTCGTTGTTCGAGATATATCGAGTTTTCTATTTCGTATAGGTATTCCTCATGGTTTGAGGGAACCATCGATAAGGAGACATTCTGGTGATGTGGCAGTTAGACCACGAAATTTGGAGCAACTTTGTTGAATCGAATACTGGTACAGTAAGGTAGGACTTTCATTAATCTGGACAAAGCACACAAGACGAACATCGGAGATTAAACATACCCAGACATGAAGAATTAACGCATAAAATTGGGTATGGCAGACACCTCAGCTTTGATAACTTTCCACAGTCTTAGGCGACATCGAACAACAATCATCTGCAGCCAAGTCGAGTGGTATCGAGTTAGACTCGCGCCAAGTTATAGTTGAGGTCACTTTTTAGTTGTGCGCGTGTGTGTCCTCCTTGGATGCGATAACCTTCAGGGGTGTAATGAAATGCTTCTGAAATGCTTCTGCGTTTTTCCAGAGTACGTTCAGTCCGAATATCGTCAGCATTTTGACAAAGCCCTCACTTTTGCACAATTCGATTACTAAAGACCCGCGGTGTTTAAGGTCTGTTATAATATCTTTCTGGTTTTATAAGAGAGAGAGCTTTACTTCATAAACGCCGTCTTAGCCCGAAGAAACAGCCATTGTCAAGACTGATTTTTTGGTGGATCTCTGCGCCGATGTCAGTTTGCCATAGGTAATTGTAAAGCACAGCCAGACAAAGTCATTCATCCATGATGTATTGATGATATATTTCAATAATTATCCATGCCCCGTTCAGCATACCAATGCGCAAGTAGTTCAACCGACTTTTGTACCTTTTGATGTCAAACTTTTCATGAGCGTTTGTCATTAGAGTACTCTTACCGACTTTGACAGAAATAGGAGCTTCTGGGTTGAACCGAAACCAATGAATTTCGGATTGAGACACACCACCTATTCATCGACTTCAAAGCTACTTGTGATAGTATTCATCATCAGGAGCTATTTCCAGCGATGGCCGAATTCGTGGTTCAGACAAAATTGATGCAGATGTGTCGCGTGATGCTGAAAAACATGCTTTGCAATGTGCAATTTGGAAGTAGCTCCTCCAAACTATTTCAAACGTAGGTACACCGGATTTCGGCAAGGAGATGCGCCATTATGTGTGTTCTTCAATGGAGGTAGATAGTGCGCAAGGCAGGTGTCAACACGGACGGAAGGCACTACCTTATTGACATCATCGATCGTTGCCAACGTGCCATTTATAGAGGCGAAACAAGACTAAGTACATACTATCAACAAACCAACCAGTATCTATCCGTCCCCTAACGTCACTAATAGTAACAATTTCGAGGTGGTTGATGTTCGGTCTGGCGAAACAATTGGGTTTAAAAATCATAGCTCGAAGGACGAAAAGTATGCCTTACATAACCCTTATCCTGCCAGTTATGCTATATGGCGCGCGCCGAGTGCTGGACGATAAGCAGGAATTAAGAGCTGGTGCTATGCTCCTTCTAAAGAAAAATTCTTTGGCCGATTTTTGGTCCTGGGTGCAAGAAGGGTGATTGGAGAAGATGATACCACTGCGATCTCTATGGCCTTTATTAAGATGTGGTTGTGGATGTGTACTCCAAAGAGCCAAAATGCATCGATATCATTGACTCGACCACATCGAGGGAATGGACAATAAAGCTTGAATGCTGAGACGATCTTCGATTCCCAATCGATTATTTGTTCGAGACGACAAATAAAGACGGAACCTTCGTTTTAGAGACGAAACAATAGCGGATGCCAGAGCGCTTAGTCTTTGATAACTGGAGGCAGAGTCACGAGGATCGCAGAGTATGTAAGGCTGCAGTGTCTCAGGCAAAGACTCCTCAAGTATCGGGAGCGCCTTAAGTAGTAAGTAAGATTTAGATTTAGACTACATTTTTAAAAGCTTTCGGAGTTCTGCTGTTTGCTGGCTGCTAAAACTGTAAACCATATCTTCCGCAACAATTCCGTATTAACAACATTATATATCATTCATGATAAGGCTACTCTAGACACAATCAATTTGAGACGATACAAGTTATAACTCTGAAATTGTAAGCCCTTCTTATAAACATGCAATTATTATTCAAAAGATGACCGACAGGGAGAAGGTCCTGGAATTTCCAAGCCTATAAGCCTATAAAATATGTGCAGATATTCAAAAGGACTCTTTTGCCTTTGAATATTATATTCCTTTTGCGACCGAGAAGAGACGCATTCAATTTGCAAAATCAACTGAGGAAATCATTTCAATTGTTTCGCTCATCCTCAAAGAAGGATTCAATATAGTAAATCTCTGTCTCAGCTAAAATGTTCTTGATTACTTTGCAAACAAGCTAAATCCCTGTGACAATCTGCATTTGCCATCACTCTCAATCATTTCTCTTTGAAACACCAACTATACTACTAGATTGCCAGAAAAGACAATAATAATAATTGCTCCTATAAGAGTATTCCAAAGGACAACCTCTCCGGATGTCTTATACGCCATTATTTTGCGAGAACAACCCATTTGCGCTTCCTTTGTGTACAACGTATATATATATATATAAATTGCCATTCAATCCCATTCGTTTTGCTGATCAAATATCTATCGCTACCTATAGTAACGTCATAAATTTCCGTCACCAACACGCCCGTCCGCCACCTAAATACACACATACGTATCAGCGTATATAGAGCACTATGCACTCTTCCAGCAGCGTTCATCTCATTGAATCTTTAAATGAAATTTTATGTCAATGCTCCCATTCGCTTTAATCTCGATTTAATTAGAATTGTAAAAGGACACAATAGTCAGGTATATCGTATACCGTATGTATACAGAATGACAGTTTACTTCCATCTGAAATTCTCCATCCTCTCCCATGGCTCCCGGTCACCTTCATTCACCCAGCTACAATACTCGGTTCTCATTGCCTTTTATAAATCACACTGTGAATGTTGTATGTAAGTATGTGTATGTGCCCCAGTGTGTCTATAATTTCTTATCCCTGTGAAGGGAATTCATCGTCTAATGGCTTTACAATTAAGCCAGCCCAAGGATGCACAATAAACTTTACGCTGGACGACCCCTCTAAGCTTCTCGATGGGTGCTTGTTCTTCACGTAACTAAAAATGGGGTGAGCAGCAGCAGTTGTACCCTCTAGCTACTCCTTTTTGACCCTCTCTATAATAAATGTATTTATATGTGTGAATGGGTGTGGATTGAGTTCTTCGTCGAAGCTTTTATTGATGCGAATCGAAGGACCAAACGGAATACAGTAGCCAGCTAAGGCTGTGGGATAAAATCGGAATAGTCTAGGATTCAACTTTTCTACAACTTATTTGACGGTATTGTTGTCAACTTTGGTTCACTACCTACCGCATCGGGTGACAGTAAATCGTGGAAAGGAGATTCCAAAATGATCGAAGGGGTTGTTTCGGTTTGTAGCTATTTTACTTGCGACTGTGATTAAAAATTGATTAAAAGAATTTTTTTTTTCTGTGTCGAAGTGAGATGTTGTTTATTTGATTCAAGGATCCGTTGGAGGGGTGTAGTTATAAATGTCCTTTGGGAATTATGCGAATTGGAAATTGAGTTTAATTTTAGTTATACTATTTCCTTCTTGCTTGTGGGAGATGAGGACAGAGAATGTCCATTGAATAGGGGAGGTAGGAAAGGGGGTATCGCCTGACGGATAAAAGATAACCACTAAGGGCTGAGATAGTAAAGTGATTAATTTGAAAATTATTTTTAAACTTGAATTGAATTAAAGGGCACTTAGCGAAGCAAAAGAAATGTGGTATGGAGCCAGGGGATGTATTTATTTTTGTTGTTGCCTATGTAGCGCTATGTTGGTATGTTTAATTCGATTTTCTGTTACATGTCAACCTTTTGCAGGTACGTTACCTTGTTGTGATTTTCTTATTTTTGCTGTAACATTAGGTACATACTGTGATTTTTTCCATCATGGTCCCAAGAAGAGTGTGGATGATGGCGCGGGGTTTTACTTTAAAACTCGTGAACTATTCATTTTTTTTTTTTTTCAATGGTCCGCTTGTCCATTAAGTGGGTCGCGGGTGTAGGTTGCTACGTGAGGAACTCAATGTCGAGCAGATACTTCTCCGGACAGAGCGATCCATGCTTAGGTGGTTTGGGCCAGAGTATATCCATTATAATGAGTAGGGACACTCTCGACAATTTCCTTATCAGCAAGTATTACTGTGTCACACAGACATGAGAAATAGACGGATATATAAAGTGGGTAGTGAGAGAGAGAAAAAAGAGGAGCAGTATTTTTTCGGAAAATGGCACAGGGTGCTCCGTTAAAAAAGGAACATTTTTAACTTGTCATACATTTTTATTAAATACAAAATTATAATTACATGTGTGTTACGCTAAGATATTTATGCTTGTTGTTGTTTTTTTTGATTATTCTATTAAATTTTTTGATAAAGTCATGCTCTCAAACACGTGCCTACATAATAATTTTACAGTAATCAATCACATTTATTTTTTAATATGTGGGTAATACATTTTCATTTCAAAATTATATTTTTTTTATTTTGCTATAAACTTTCTAATGCATCTAAAAATTCTTTAGGCGAACGTGTGAAATGCGCACTTTCATCTTCCTTAAAAATCTGTAAATATGGAGGAAACACTATGTTGCTGACTTAGTTCCAACTCACACTTGCGTTTTTGACGTTTTTTTTTTAATATAGCATGCAAAATAATAAAACGCATTTTCACTACCAAAATCAGCAGTTTTATAGTCAGATTCAGTTTTGAAAGCGTTTATTTCAACGCCGGAAAGCTCTGTATTTGCTGTTGGCTCGCAACTATTTTCTCCATGTAACTTTGCTGAAAAAGATCTTTTAAATTCACAAATGAATTGAAATGGAGTGAGCAACTCATTATTTCTTCCTCGGTTGCGTTAAAATGGTAATTAAGTCAATTGAAATACCAATAAGACTACATATTTATATTCTGCTGCCATCCTTTTAGTTATATTGGCAGACTTATCGAAAAAAGCAATACTTAAAAAATGCATTTCATATGAAATTGATTTGCTCTTCATTTTCCAAAAATGGTCTTCTGAATTTGTTGGGGTCTTTAAATTTATATGAATTAAAGTTTAATATAACTTAGGACACATTTCGACCACAAGCAATACTATTAATTTAAAAACCAAAAGGCGTAGATATGTATTTTAAATGTGTTCAAGGTGTTGAAACTTGAACTTGAACGTTAATTCAACCAGCGCTTTGGCAATACCTTGCCAAGACAACTTATATCTTAGTTATGTTTCTTTATGTGTGGCAATACTGTTTACTTTTTGAATTCCAACGCACTCTTTTAATTTTGCCTTTTTCCACTTCACGTGTTCATTTCTTTCTTGCACAATAAATTATATTTCAATCGTTTGCTTTTACCAATTATCTTTTAATAAAGCGCAATACAAGCAAAACAATAGCAAAATAAACAGCGCGTAAAAAAATTGTAATTCAAAATTACACCTCCAAAAAAGGAGTCAGGAAAGGAATAGTTTCAGGAGTTATCACTAAAAAACCAATAAAGTTAAACTTTTAATGCCCTCCATTATCGGCACATAAAAATATTTTACACCTTCATTTTCTTTTTGTTCTCGACCGCGCAGGCTAAACACTTCAAAATATGTTTTCCCATTTCCTATTTAAATTTCTATTTAATCCAAAAACAATTGCATTGCAGTTTGTTCGCACCGAAAACTATCACGGGTCACCCTGTATTGTGTTTATTTCCCTTCTTTCGCACAACTGATAAGCATTCGAGTTTACCGCCTTTAAAAATGCTTTATGAAAAAACCAACCCCATCGTCACTGCAGAACCAGTGTGACCAGTTATTATAACAATTAGCAATTATGGAATGAAATCATTTCTATTGCTACTAGGCCCAATATCGGATTGCATTATTTGAAGCGAAGTCAGAACAAAGAAGAAACATATATTTTCATATTTTAGATTGAAATATTAATGGTAGGAGTTCAGAATTAGTTGTAATTCCTGGAAAAAATAATCAGAAAAACGAAGCATGAAACCATTTTCCAAAAAGCAAAGCAGGTCACACTGCATAAAGTGAATAGGTACACACATCGAAATCCGAGTTTACCGCCTTTAAAAATGCTTTATGAAAAAACCCACAATCGATCGTCGTACACAGCAAGCTCCATGTAGTGGTACAGGTAAAATGTGTTGTGTACCCTTTTCTTCTCAAGCATTCGTTGTATTCAGGAAAAAAGTATTCTTTCGACCTGCTTCCACTTATTGCACGATTTTTTCTGCGTTTTGCTTTGTGGTAGAATGAAATGCATATGTAGAGAGAGTGTCCCTACTCATTAATGGATATACTCTGGTTTGGGCATGTTAAACGCATGTCCCCGACCAGGATTCCACGACGTGCTATGGAATCCGTACCATCGGGCAGGCGTCCCCTAGGTAGACCCAGGATGAGATGGTTAGATCAAATTCATAATCTCTCCTCTACCCGTATGGGGATTGCCCTTGATGATTTAGAGTCGATGGCGGAGGATCGAGAGCTATGGAGGGTCCACTTGAGCAACCTACACCCGCGAACTCGTGAACTACCTACACTTAAATTAGACTTTCAGTTACTGGCAGTGACAGGTATTACTTTTTGACAGCCAAGCGCGATTAAACGCGATCTCTGATTCGGCTCCAGAGTACCCACTAGGCTGATACTTCTATAGCTAGGTAACTATAACCTAACTAGGAAAATGTGTCCGCTGTACAAAAAAAAAAAAACTGGACAACTGGGAAAATCTTATTATTCAACAAAATATTGTTAGTAAGAGCCTCGAAATGGCATGTCAAGCAAGGCGCTTGCATTGAGTCATTGGCAAGGGCATTGCAAGGGTTTTACATTGGTCCAAGTCTAAGTTAGGTGGGTATAGGTTTTTCCTGGTAAAGAAGAACAAACTTATATTTGGTCCATTTAAGATTACACTTTGAGTGTTTCATTGAAATTTGTACAGTAGGTTTCGCGCTTTTAGAAGACAAAGAAAATTCTTACAGTTTAATTATTTATAAGTATAGATATCGATTTAATGTGCACCTTCTGCATCGCCCTCCCCCTCCATGATCTTGCCACTTGTTTATAATACTGCATTTCCTTTCCTTTCCTTTGTTTCCCTCTTCCTATGGAATCTAAACAACTACCTACCCCAACCCTACAATGTTACCATACCACATATCGTATGAAATTCTGAAATGCAACCCTCTTCTTTTATGAAGATTATTAATATACCCCATGTCATACTACAGCAGGCATCCCATCCCCAACCGGCATCGGGCATACGATCATAACAACATACCTACATCTACAACTAGACCATAGCACTCGAATGCGAGGTATACGTATGCTCGTGTGGTTTTGTTTGTCCTGTCGCACGATCGCAAAAGTATAAACATCCATTTGTAGCAAGGTATATGTGTCTGTATATATTTTCACTTCAAAAAATACATTTTGGCTAAAAACTGTTCCCAAACGACATAGCCTATAGCAGTCTCACAGTCTTAAGGAACATTTTAAAAAAAGTTTCATCGAAATCTGTCCAGTAGGTTTCGCGCTTTTAGAAGACAAAGAAAATTCCTACAGTTTTATTATATGTATAGATGATAGGACATGCAACTAACAAAACCATTCGGGTCTATTGATGAATCTTCTTAAATCCGATAGAGGTATTGTTGCTAGATCTTCCAAGCCGTCGAAGGACCAAGCTCCCATACAAGAGTAGCGGTGTTCTTGGGGGGCTGTGCAGTGACTTAGTTTCCTTCTACACCAACATTTTCAGGAATCCAGCACGCAGCATTATTGTGTGATGGCTTAATTCTCTTAATGCCGAGAGCCGCTGGCTTACTGATTTGCAGTTTACCAGATTAGAGTTAATCGCTTTCACTGCTGCTTGGCTGCCGACGCAGAAGGTAATTTCCATTGCTGGTAGTTCTTTCGCTAAGACAGTTTGAGCTGCTTTCTTAACCGCGTAGATCTGTGCCCGGAAAACGTTGCATTGATCTGCCAGTCAGTTTGAATGGCTGATATTTAGTTCTTTTGAGAAGATTCCTGCTACCGTTCCGACGCAGGGTTGTGAGGAGAACCATAACAAGACACTAGGCACCTTAGTTGGCCCATCGTGATCACCTTCCATCCTCTTCTGATACTTTTGCTATTACTACCTAACCTTTTTCTTTTATGTACCGAACCGAAATTAGGTTAGGTTAAAATAAGTAGGTATTTGAGAAAGAGGTCTCATACGCCACTAGGCACCATCACATCAGGGACCATTGGTATTCTTATAGGAATCCAATTGCAGTAAACTTCAATGGAAAAACACCAAAGCACTTGCCATTAAAAAAACACCCATTCTCCCTGCAAAAATCCAGTAGCCCTTTGTAGTTAGTTTGGTCTATCTCCTCTAAAGTTGGAAGTTGCTTAAAAATGACTTTCTACTGCGGCATTTTGCCTCGCATTCAGTATATTATGCCTTATATCTTCCTCAACTTCCAGATCATTACAGAACCTGCAAGTTCTAAGCCTCTTGACATGTTTTCTAAGAAGACAGTGCCCTGACAATATAGCGACAAGTGTCCTGAATTGTTCCCTGCCTAGTTTGAGAATTTCCGTAGATCTTTTACGATCGAATTAAGGCCAAAGTGCCTTCGATTCTGAGTCCGGTAAGTCTTGACCACCTCCTGGCGGCTTCCTTTGTTATTTTAACACACTCTATGATGCTTGAAGGTGATTTAATATCCACCTTCTCTCTACCTCGAATTCCTCGCCTCTTATTTGAGTTCGGACCTCTACAATATTTCCTAACAATAGCGATTGTGTATTCTATAGACAGACAATATACCTTTGTTACATTTATATAGGTAGCTGTTTTTTTTTTTACCAACTCTAGCTCTATCTATGTATTTATAACTTTTCTCGGTTATAGTGTACCTATAACGCTTAAACAGCTCATATCCAAGTTTGTGCTTCTAAAATTTATCTGTTTCATGAAATATATCTGTATTCTAGCATCTAAGTTAGTATCTAGTAGCTATCAAGTAAGTATTTCCGTATCACACTAGCTTACTCTCTGGTTGTCTTTTATGTGCTCATATAAGGTTAGGGATGTTCCACAATCCATATCCTATTTGGTACCACGGGAATACATATACAAAAATCTCCACTTAACATCGTATGTATCTAAAGCTCAACGTCAATTAGAAACCATCACAAAAATAAAGACAAAAAAATGGATACAAAAAAATAGATATTCTAGTTTTTAACTTTGTTCAAATCGCTCAGTTGGAGGGGTAACGAGTAAAAGCCAAGTTAGCCATCGTTAGAAAATTATATGTGCCGATGCCAGGTACTCTTTTAATTGAAAACTCGTTTCTGGTAAAGTCAATGGAAAAGTTAGTTCTGCAGGGGGATACGTTGGACTAATTAAAAAAGTTTCCTAGAGGCACACATGCGGAATGCGATTGAGAGTGAACTATTCAGTCGCAGCTGATATTTTAAACTTCTATGTAAATTTAAAACAACTAAATTTACTTTTCCTACTCAAAATCATATAACTAACTCTTTTTCTTCTATTTCAGGTAAGTCCATTAAATCTATCATTCTCTTAATGCTCGGTAAGTATAAGGGTTGTTGTATTTGTATACATTCTAACTTTTCAGCAAACGGTAACATGTTGACCATTTTCAACTCCATTAACATGGACTTTCACACAGAAGTCAAACAAATCCTTCTAACTGATACTGAATTGTATTCACATTTTCTGTCTCTGTCTGTCTCTCTCTCTCTCTCTCTCTCACTGGGAAATAACAACCCCTGCAAACAATAAAGTATCGTTGCGCATCGTTAATTTTCATTGTTTTAATGGGTTAATTAAGAGCGACCTTGTTGTCGGGGATAATTAACTCAACATATTAGCAGGTGGTACTTGAAGGATACAGCAGTAGCATTTATGTCACCCTTGACCGGAAGTTAGTAGACTTTTTTGTTTGCGCCTCTTTAACAGAATATTTTCACAAAATTGTCGTATTATTGGCTTAAAAATAAATTGATGGATGATATTTATTAAAAGGACCTGATTTAAATGAAGGCCCTGTGTGTGATTGCGTGTGACTGCGAAATTCCCAGGAGATGAGTGTGTGCGAACTTAATTAGTCTGTGATTGGAATTGCTTTTAATGGGCTTTTTGAAATAAAATGATGTAGATACTGTTTAATGAGTGTATCGGACGTACTATTAGGGTTGTGACTAAATAAACTATTAATTAAACAGGAAACGTATTTATTTTACTAGTGTGTGTCAGTAGATGAAAGATATACTTTTTTTGTTTTCAGGAATTAATACGAGTTAAGTATGTTATTTCTAGTACTACTTTCACGTTCGATTAAATTTTATTAAAATTTGTTTGATGATTTTCTATCCATCACGGATTATGGTCGTTGTACTGTGAATGACTGATAACCTATTTAGGGCCAAATTATCAATTTATGGCCGTTTGCTGATACGACTCATAGTGATTTAAGTGATAAAACAAATTGTTAAATTGCATAGTGGGGGTAAATATTTATTTTGAAACAATTGTTCGATATACAGAAAAATAATATTCACTTAACCTGTAACCTATACACAGTACAGTTCATAAACCCATAGTAGATTTTGTAGGATTTCGTTAAGGGTTGTGTGTTACACATAAAATGGAAATTTGATTAAGTCGATGTTTCTTTTTGGAAATTAATTCAAATAGTTGCGATGAATGTCTCGGAATTATGCAAATTTATATAGGTTTACAATTTTTTACATTTGAGTTGGCCTCTACTTCAGTAATACGTTTTGCCCCGATTTGGTGGGTGGGCTCACCAGTAGACAACCCACCACATTGGATCTAGACGCACTATTTACTCGATTTTCACCGAGACTTATAATTTTCAAATGAACAAGGTTTAGCTTAAATGGGGGTATGAGAGAGATGTCTCACTACTATAGAAGCCACTTGCCACTATAATATCCTATTGCAATCCTTTAGTGAAACCAGTCTTAGTAAACTACAGTGGAAAGACACCTAAACACTTAAACACTTGAAGTACACCCAAATTCCCCTCAAAAATTAAGTAGCCCTTGTGTAGTTGGTATGGGGTACTTCCTCTAAAGTTGTAAGAAGTACCTGCCCAGAGATTTCCTTCGACTGCGATATATTGCCTTGCATTCGCATACAGTATATGCGTTGTATCTTCCTCGGTTTGCAGGTCAGTACATGAACCTGCATGTGTTCCAGTGTGCCAGTTTGAGCCTCTTAGCATGCTTTATAAAAAGACAGTGTCATGCCAATATTCCGACTAGTGTCCTGAGTTGTTCCCTGCCTAGTTTTATAATTTGCCTAAATTTTTAACGATCGAATTGAGTGCCTTGGATACTGCGTGTCCGGTAAAGGCCTAACGAGACCCAGTCAGCTTTCTTTGTTATTTTAGTCATTTAGATAATATCGCCCTTTATGATGCATGGAGAATTTTCTTAACTCGGTAAAGAAGCTGTATAGTGACACTTTGGATGTTTGTTATGTCCTGTTGAGGATCATGCAGGCTATTTTTGCTAATGGTCAGTTAAAAAAAAAAACATAAATAAATTAATAGGTAGCGCAACAGGCGTGACACCCTAGGCCTAGCTTCTCGCAACCATTCGTTTTGTGTGAGTTTCTATTTTTGGCACGAATGGAAGGGACCTACAACTTTATGGCGAGTCCGAACGGCTGAATTGAGACGCCTTTTCAGGACTGTCATACTGTCGGATGTTTGTCAGACGTTCGCGAGAGGTGGCGCAGTAAAACAAACCTTAAGATCGAATTTGTGTTTTTCTGGGGATCGAACCTGGGATCCCTCGCATCATAATAGTCCAGCACACTAACCACTGCGCCCATCAGTCAGTCGGTTTTTTTAAAAATTTATAATGACAGCTGGTCCTAGAGCTGGATCAAGACTACAGATTGTAAGAAAAATTACAACATACAGCAGAAATAACACCTAACTGCAAGCGTCTTTGAACGCTGCTGAAGCGTTATTCGCTAGCATTCCCGAACTTACAATATATATATAACTTTTATTTGTGTTTCTTGTTGAACACAAAAAATATATTTCTTTCTGTTCTTAACGAACAGAAACCAACTTTTAAATGAAACAACTTTTTATTTTTTAGTATTTTTATTGAGCTTCAGATTCCTTACCACTGGTGGGGGGAAATCTTGGGCTTAAACGAAGTGTGATACAGAACTGAGTGGTATATGGTCAGATGGACCCTTTATATAGTGCTTTTTTGTTTAAGCAGCAAATTTGTAGATAAGATTTGTATTGGTTCAACATTCAGTTGAATCTAAAGTCAAGCGTGGTTTATTTATAATACATTTTGCTTATGCAGCATATCTGTGGATGATTCAGTTGAATCTGAAGTCAAGCGTGGGTTTGCTTGGTATTATGTTGCATTTATCTTTTGGGGACGCACAAGTAGTGTCTGATATAACATATATATATATATATATGTTAACGCTCATGGCTCACTAGTCTCCCACCATTACCCCCTCTATTTTTGTTCCTTTCTTGGAGTCTGTCAGCTTTTCGTTCCTCTCTCATGACTTATTTTACACGAGCTGCCTATCAACGTGCGCAATCGCCTCCCATTTCCCATTGCTTTTGCGTTCCGTCGGAGTTTGAAATTACTGACCCCTCAAACCATTAGATACTTCAAGCTGTCTCTTTTTCGTTTCATTATAGTTCGGAATTACTATTAAACAAGCCACTAGAAATTATACTTCTGTAGATTTTTTGTTACATCAGAGTTTGAATTTAATGTCCAACGAGTCATTAGAAAATTAACTTCAACATGTCATTTGAGTTTGGAATTAGTTCCCAACGAACATTAAGAATTGTCACTTCAATCTGTCCTCTCTTTAGTCGAAACAGCGTTTTAAAATTCAAACTCACGATTTTTGGATGACTTAGGAGAGCATGGTTCTGTGGAGTACCTACTAAATATGACTTAACTTTTATGCCTTATCGTATCTGAAGCTTTCCTCTGACTATGAAGAGTTGCCCGGTAGTCGTGGTCTCTCCGGTTATGTGCATAATTTTGCCAGGTAATATCCGCATTAACCAATCGGTACCTACTTTAACTGATTTTGTTATGTGTGGTCATATCTACGTCTATCGTATGGTCCAATCGATAGGTCCAATCAATAAAGTGCAATCCTGGCTGGATATCGCCTTTGAGAGTGCTATTGCTCCTGAAAGAATGCTTAGGGTATTTTGAGTACTTCAATAAGTTCACTTTGCAGTAATTTGCTCAATAAGCCCTCATTCCAAACTTCAATATATTTTATCTGCCTAATCATCCATAAAATGAAATACTAACACGACCACGTTATGCAACCAAGTACTTGCCAAACCCACACAAAACGCAGAATCTCATGTAATTTACTTTAAAGAGCCAAATCGCAGTAAGCCACATCATCTAGTGCCTATCTTGCTTTTTTTAAAGTCAGCTGCTATTTGCCATGTGTACTTAGCAGTCAACTTCAAGAGATTTTTTTCCCTATACACTAAATGAAAACACTCATATATGAAAGGCGGAAGCGGAACCTCTAAAAATAAACAAACCGAGCAAATTTGTCTTCAACCCCCCGCCCGCCATCAGTCAAACATGCTCTTGCCGTGTTTCCTTATAAAATCACAGGAACAAATCCTCACATTGCCAACCACTAAAGTTGCTGAAAGTCTGTATACTCTGTAGTTCATTAGCGACTCTGCAGAGAGAGATATATCTACATAATTGGGTAGCGTGGGTAGGCCCATCTACCTTAGCCTATTAAGCCTTCTAATGCATATGTATCGCTTTAACAATTTGTAACTCTGTTACAACTGTTTATACACGTACATATTTTATGATGGGGTAGCTAACGGTGTTGCGTTCAGAAACTGAATGGTGTTCATACCAGGATGCTATTTGTTATACCCATCGTGATAAAGGAATTAATAACATGTGTCGTCTGTGTGTGCCTGTGCGTGATGATTTGCATTCAAGTACCGTAAACAACTTAGATCTAACTAATCCCACTGGGAAATCCCCTTTTCCATTGCTGCTCCTTATCATTAAACAGCGGTAGAAGCGAATGAGTTTGAAGGAAAAAATCTCAAAACCACTGATCCCTTCGATGGCGGAAAAGAGGCCCTTCTAGGGATTAAAAAAGTAAGCAATCGAATGTCCTTTTTCTATCCCATATCACCATAGAAACCTATTCTATCTAGTTCTGCAGAAAAAAAAAACTTTCCAATTCTTTATAAAAAATGCGCATGTCCTGGAAGTACAATTCCATCGCATTTTTATGTCGTCCATTCCCTTACATTCTTTCCCATCAACTATCTATCCACTGATAAGAAGGTTCCGTCCGATTCCCGCTAGATGTCGTCCAACGAGATGCCTGCTGTTGATGCTGTGGTGATGGCGTGCTGTTGCGAGGTGAGTTTTAGCAGATTTTGCGTAGCATCATCACACTCTTTCTCTCTCTCTAGTTTGACGATGGGGGCGTTTTACCCAAGAGAATGCCACCATACGAGGATGCTCTTTAACTGTGGGTGGTCTGGCTGGTCGGATATATTGTTATTTCGAAAGAGAATCTCTGCATCCTATTGTGAAAACAAAAATAGAATCAGATTTCTCTTACCCCAAGGATACCTCGATTTCACCACAAAATCCATCCAACGGGAGAGAGCGACATACTTCTCTCAAGTTTTCAGTATGTCATCAGGACCAGAGTATATCCATTAATGAGTAGGGACACTCTCTCTACATATGCATTTCATACTACTACAAAGCAAAACGCACAAAAAATCTTACAATAAGTGGAAGCAGGTCGAAAGAATACTTTTTACCTGTATACAACGACTGCTTGAGAAGAAAAGGGCACACAACACATTTTACCTGTACCACTACATACGGCTTGCTGCGTACGACGAACGATTGTGGGTTTTTTCATAAAGCATTTTTAAAGGCGGTAAACTCGTTTCGATGTGTGTACCTTTTCAGTTTTATGCAGTGTGACCTGCTTTGCTTTTTGAAAAATGATTTTTTATGATTATTTTTTCCAGGAATTACACCTAATTCTGAACTCCTACCATTAGTATTTCTATCTAAAATATGAAAATAAATGTTTCTACTCTGTTCTGACTTCGCTAAAAATAATGCAATTCGATATTGGGCGCAGTAGCAATAAAAATGATTTCATTCCATAATTGCTAGTTTTTATATTAACTGGTCACACTGGTTCTGCAGTGACAATGGGGTAGGTTTTTTCATAATGCATTTTTAAAGGCGGTAAACTCGAATGCTTATCAGTTGTGCGAAAGAAGTGAAATAAACACAATACAGGGTGACCCGTGATTGTTTTCGGTGCGAACGAACTACAGCGCAATTGTTTTTGGATTAAATAAAAAATGGGAAAACATATTTTCAAGTGTTTAGCCTGCGCGGTCGGGAACAAAAAGAAAATGCAACTGTAAAATATTTTTATGTGCCGATAATGGAGGGCATTAAGTTTAACTTTATTGGTTTTTTAGTGATAACTCCTGAAACTATCCCTTTTCTGACTCCTTTTTTGGAGGTGTAATTTTTCATTAAAATTTTTTTACGCGCTGTTTATTTTGCTTTTGTTTTGCTTGAACACATTTAAAATACATATCTACGCCTTTTGGTTTTAAAATGAATAGTATTGCTTGTGGTCGAAATGTGTCCTAAGTTATATTAATCTTTAATTCATATAAATTTAAAAACCCCAACAAATTCAGAAGACCATTTTTGGAAAATGAAGAGCAAATCAATTTCTTATGAAATGCATTTTTTAAGTATTGCCTTTTTCGATAAATCTTCCAATAGGCGTATTTTTTTGGGAAGTGAGTATAACAAAACCAAAAGTGAGTAATACAAGTTTTGCATATAAAAGTAAAAGTGAGCTAGCTATAGATTCTCAAAAAAATACGCTTGATATAACTAAAAAGATGGCAGCAGAATATAAATAGTCTTATTGGTATTTCAATTGACTTAATTGCCATTTTAAAGAAGAAATAATAAGTTGCTGACTTCATTTCAATTCATTTGTGAATTTAAAAGATCTTTTTCAGCAAAGTAGCTACATGGAGAAAATAGCCAACTGAAAATTTAGAGCTTTCCGGCGTTGAAATAAACGCTTTCAAAACTGAATCTGACTATAAAACTGCTGATTTCGGTAGTGAAAATGCGTTTTATTATAGGCGTATTTTTTGAGAATCTATAGCTAGCTCACTATGCTTATTAAAAAAAACGTCAAAAACGGAAGTGTGTGTTGCAACTAAGTCAGCAACATAGTGTTTCCTCCATATTTACAGATTTTTTAGCGCATTTGAAGTGCGCATTTAACACGTTCGCCTAAAGAATTTTTAGATGCAGTAGAAAGTTTATAGCAAAATAAAAAAATTCATTCATTCATTTTCAATGGTCCGCTTGTCCATTAAGTGGGTCGCGGGTTTTCATTTCAAAAAATGTTTTTAAATGAAAATGTATTACCTACATATAAAGGAATAAATGTGATTGATTACTGGCTGTAAAAATCAAAACAAATAATTTCTTATAAAATGATATGTAGGCACGTGTTTGAGAGCATGACTTTATCAAAAAATAGAATAATCAAAAAAAACCAACAACAAGTATAAATATCTTAGCGTAACACACATCTAATTATAATTTTGTATTTAATAAAAATGTATGACAAGTTAAAAATTTCCCTTTTTTTAACGGAGCACCCTGTGCCATTTTCCGAAAAAATATTCCTCCTCTTTTCTCTCCCTCTCACTACCCACTTTATATATCCGTCTATTTCTCATGTCTGTGTGACACAGTAATACTTGCTGATAAGGAAATTGTCGAGAGTGTCCCTACTCATTATAATGGATATACTCTGATCAGGACATCCCAATATAGAGAGTGTCCCCCCCCCAAAAAAAAAATCTGGATGCTCGATGTGGTTTACTTTTGGCTACGAATGATTTTCTTCAGTCTTACTTTTATACGGGCGTCATACGGTCATGGTATTTTCAGCGCGTATCAAAGCTTCGGCGGAATAGAAAAAAAAAAATAAAAAATAAAAATAAAGGAAACAAATCCAACCCAAACAGCATAAGAAAAAGGATCTGTTTTCCGTTTTCTTTTCTTTTATTGTTTTAGTTTCGCTACCGGATTCGAAATGGCGGATTAGTGTGATTAAGTTTTGTCGCTTTGCACAAAATAAATACCAATTTCGATTACTGCGTCGTTTCGTTGTCGTTCGAATGATGATATCCTTCGTCGCGAATATATTGGATATCTTCTGTGAGAGTGATTTTCAATCAAGATTTTGTTGATGGTATAATTTGCAAATATTTTCATCCACCATCTGTTTGAATAAATTCTAAAAAAAAAAAAAAATACTTAGTGATTGTGTGTGCAAAGAAAAAAGGATAACAGTGAAAAATTCCAATTCTTTTTCATCCTGATCAACTTCAACATCAAGAATAACAAAATTCTTTGGATTTAAGGTGTGTGTTTCATAGATACTGTATTTTGTTTGTTTTACACTGTGAAATCTGCCTTCAAGATTCTGCTAACGCTGATAGTGATGCTTTTGAATTGACAAACAAGATATCCTTTATCCTTATGGTTTGTGTTGTTTTTCTTTTTTGTTTTTTTTTTATGCATTTGGAATTTTTCCAACACGTCTTTTCTCAATTTCACTCTTAGTTCACTGTAAGAAAAAATTAATACCAAATTGAAATAAAAAACGAAATGAAAAATTGGCGCCCGGGCTGATTGCATCGTTGCATACTCACATTATCACATATACTATATACGTTCTCACAAGTTCACCATTTATTTTCATTTCGTTAGTTTTGTTTGTTCTTTCACTGCGTACATAACATATTTTTGTTTTTGTAACTTCAAAGGATTTATTATAATTTTTTTTTATTGTTATAAAAAATGTGTGGATGATTTGTGTATTGTGATGTGGTGATTGTTGTGTCAGTATGTCACATGGTGGTTGGTAATTGGGGTTGATTTAATTTTGAATAGGAACTTTAATGGGAAGTTGTTGATATGTAAATAAAACCATTAACTGGCGCCCAATGGGAGGGAGATATTTTTGGAAAATATTGTTTATCCTTACGTCGGTCGGTCGGATAGTTCTTTGTTTGTAGATATCAGTTGACTTTAGCTCTTATTTGGGTATAATGCGTATCAAGTCTTGTTTTGTTTATTAGAACGGCCTTAAAAATTTCGATGGGAACCGAATGGGGGGGTTGTTTTGGAACTTATCTTTGAAGAATCGTTATCTCTAAATGCGCGATATTATCATTCAAAAAACGCGCTAAAAATTGAAAATTAAAATAACTTGCTAGATTTAATTTGTAGCACTTTAAAAGCAGCATACAGTTCCAATTTGAACGGGTTATCTGTGATTTAGTAAAGCCTACTTACGCCGATATGCTGATTTTTATATAAGAGCTCATTTCTGATATATTCTAGACCAGTTTTAGCTATCTGTCATAAAGGGCATGCGTTTGATATTAAATTCCATTTGGTTATTTCACTACACTGTCACATCGATCATCGTTTTGTAGTATAAAATGATTTTAGAGTGTCGATAATTTACTTTAAAATTCTTGCAGTTTACAGGCGATTGATATGTCCAGGATTATATGCCAATCTTTCAATATTAAAAGTGACATGATGCCAATGGCAATGTGCAGCTGCTCGCAGAAACCGGTGCACTGCACATCATTGAACGCAGTTTGGTTTTAGCCAAAATCATGTTTAGCGCTGTTTCAACTTCGACGTTTAGAAAGTTACACAGGCCTATTTTTTTACCGTAGGCTTTTGTCTATCTGTTGATTCATGATCTTCAACATCTCCATCGTCAGCTCGAGTATAAGAATTTATTTTTCATATTCACTTCAATAATAAGGTTTACATTTTAATTAGTTTTAAAACTATTTTTAAACTTATTCGTTGCATACTTTTTGGGTACATTCATATTAAAAAAAAGGAGAAGAGTGAAGTCCACCTTATTATAGCGGGTATTTTTGAACTATGTAATTCATGTTTACAGTAAAAGCTTAACAATTTTTCCGCACAAGCGGTTAATGTAATATTTTTAGAGAAATTGGTTTTTAGTCTTAACGAGACATTTGGAAATAAAGATGATATTTCAAGTTTCTTTATTTCTTTCGTACTCTGTTGGTACTGCAAGCAAACCCCCTCTCTCTTCTGTCTCCCACCCATAGATACAGAATAACCCTGCGCATCCTTGACGATTGTGGATAATAAGTTCGGTGTTAAAACTGCTGGGAAATGCCAAACAATTTAAAGCATTTTCAAATATCTGTCAATGCTTAAAAATTAAGTCTGTTGTTTGTTTTTATTTAGCATCTTCTGTGCAACTAATATCTGAAAGTCTAGTCTAAGCGCAGCGGGACAAATGAAAATTCTAAACGAAAAATAAAAGTCGCTACACATTGGTTGAATAAACTGAAAGAAGTTGGCTTCTATTATGTTACCTTTAACTGCAGCTACATTTTAACAGCGGTATTTGCCTTTAAGAAACACAATTGTAAATATCAGTCCAACTGTTTACAGTAGGGAGCCCCTCTCCAGAGCTGAAAATATAAATTTTCTAATTTGTATGAGATGTGATAGGAAAAATCCAGACCCGTAAAGTCTGATTCCACAAATCAAGTTCGAACAATTTCTGAACATTTTGAGGGTATAATTGGTTTTAGACTCCTCAATTAACAGGTTACAGGTCAACTGAACATATTTTAAATAAAAAAATCTTAAAAAAGATTAGACAGCCGACAGAGTATACCTACATAAGGCCGATAATTCTTTAAAAAATTCTGCCATTCAAATCTATTTCATTGCTCAACATTTTTGATAAGTATTCAGTCCTTTAATCAGTATAATGATTAAAATATAAAAAAATATTTTCGCAAAAAAAGAAAAAAAATCGACTTAAAAGCCAATTTTATTGGCAGATTTTTAAAAAGGTATTCCCATCTCCGAGGTAGTATTTCCATAGGTAAACTAAACTGTATTGGTGCTCTCAGTATTCTTACTTTTATCAATTGATTTGACATAAGAATACATACTGAAATTAATTTTATTATATAAATCACTCGGGCGTATACGTACTTTTTTTTTCCTTTATCAACTGTGTATTTGTTTTTTTACTAGAATTTTTGTTTGACACAAATAATTTTCTCGATAGTAGAATCGGTTAAGCACACAAAAATTGTACATTCGTTTAAAAATTAAACCAATTTACATTTCTATGGTAATATAAATTTAATAATGCCACAGATATTCTCTGTTTTATCTATTCACTGATAGGTATATTCGAATACAGCACATCAATATTAATAAACATACACATGCTTCTGTTGGTTATATTGCACGTGCACCAGATAATTACTATTTATTTGGGGTAGATTATTTTGACAAATTCGTTAGCAAAGTATTTAAATTTGAACTCAATCATATTGGTGAGTTATGCGAACCTATGGTCTGGTTATATAAATAGACAAGAGCTGTAGTCACAATTGATATATTTGGTGATTGGTTTATTTTGTTGTCAGGAAAAAATTGTTTTAAGGTGAATTAGTAAACAATTTCGACTTCAAATATTAGAAACGACAACAAACTAGAAATTTAATATTATAATTATGTGTTCAATTTAGCCAATGCACAAACCATCGATTTTTGCTGTTGACCAATAGGGGTCACTATTTATAGTTGACGTTGTGGAAATTTAATTCATACATAACTATTTTTATTTACAAACTTTTACTTTACTCTTTTTACTGAGAACAAACTTAAAATAAAATAAATTTTTATTGAAAATCAAAGGAAGGGAATCAAAATTGGGAGGTAATCCATAGTATCCGTAGCCGTTTATTCATTTCTCTCAACACTTATTCTAACCTCAAAAGATGTCGCTTTACAAATAGAAAATTTTGTTATGCCTAAAGTTCACCAAAAGGAACAACATAAATCAAACAATTCTGTTCAGCAACCGAGGGTATAAGTAGAAACGAAGGTACATCTTCAGGAAAAAAGGTGTGTTGATGATTAGGAAATATTCGTAACAGCTCTCCGCCAAACGTCCCCTGTGATTCAAAAGTGCTAAATTTAGGAAATGCCTTCTAGATAATATTTTTGTGAGTCATATCTCGATCGCTCCAAATTATTGTAATGCACGACTTAAAACCTGTGCTATAATTATAGATCTTACTAAAACTACAGATGGAAGTATCGGAAGTTGAAAGATTCAGAGGGTGTTTTAGTTTCACTTCAGTAAATATGACGGCTATTCCGGACGATAGACAAGAGCAACCTCCTCCTATTAAATTTATAAGACCATACTTTATGGTTAAACGGGTTTTACTCTCTTTACCACGCGCCATATTTAATATCGCCCAGATTTTTTGAAGTGCCTCGACCAATGAAAGGAAGGCTAATGCTACCGCAGGTGTAAGTTTCGAAAAATAGAGTAGGTATCTACAAAATTAATTTTGTTTATAATATGTGCCACGCCCCATTTCCAGTCCATCCTGCATTTTGCAAAGTACATCGAAAAGACAATATACATCCTTGTGCCAAATTTCGCAGCTATGCCTGCAACAGGTGCATGAGAGTTTTTGTACGAAGATTAGCATTTGTGTTTTGGGACGAGCCACGCCCCTAATCGGATACCCTTCGTACAGTACTATGAACACCCTTAGAAGATCCACGGATGTTCTTACGTTCTTGGTTATAAGATCGGGTAAAGATTCTGGAACCGTATAAATTACAAACAAACGTTAACCAGTTTTATAGTGAAACATTTTTTTTTTTTTTTCAATTTAGCAATGAAATCAAGAAAAATAGATAAAATAGTCAAAAAGCATTCAAAAATATTGTAGCACACCTACTCGTCTCATTCAAGCACCCAAGAGAAAACAAAAATATTTCTTTCAAAAAAAAAAACCGAATTCACATCAATTTCAATTAGTCCAATAAAAAAAAAATACATGTACATTATAATATTTATTTCTGTTTTATACAAAATAAAAAAAAAATGAGGAAAACTGCCAACAGCTATCCTCTTGGGTAGAAACCCTTATTATTGAATTCCATTTCAATTCGACTCAAACGATCATCTACAAAAATTTGAAAACGAGAATAAAGTGGAAAAGGGGAAAAACCTCATCAGACAGCCTAACCAAACCATATCAGAGGAATGAGGAGAAAGGACAAAAAAAAAAAAACATAACATTAAAAATCCGTTGCTTCAAATTTACATCCCATTCATTCGCTTCAATTCAATTTTCTTGCATTATTACCTTTGGCTTAGGTTACCTATCTGTGTACAGTTAGGTTTCCATACCTCACTCATCAATCGATATAGAATCTTGTGCGGTGATTCCCAATTGAGTTTCCCTTTTTTTTTGTACTTCATTTTTTTTTTCTTCCCCCAAATCGATTGCAGGCGGCCCACATCAAATCATCACTGTGGATACGGACTACCTTCGGATTTATCTCTTCTTGAAAGATGAGATACAAAATTGTCTACATACGTAGATGATAATGATGAATGGCTTTAAGGGTCGAGAATTGATAGGGAACCATAATAAGCCATCCGAATCGTTGGTGGGTGGGTATTATCCATTTCTTTGTCAAAGTATGTAGCATTTAATCTAAAAGATATTGTAGTAGGTACTCGTATCTATTAGCAAAAGGTATTGTATTTTATTTTTTGTGAATTTTTCTAAAGAATTTATTTGCTATTTGCTTGTTTGTGTTCCATTCCGACAGGGGAGGTTGAAACCCCTCAGGGCGAGGGTGTGTATTTGCAAACAGGGTGGAGTTCTATTATTATCAAGCTTGTTTGTTTTTATCCATTAGTGGCAATTTTTATGATGGTAGACTTTTTCAATGGTGTTAGTAGAGCATTGGAGATGCATTTTCATTGTACTAGTTATTTACATTTGTAACACTTATTGTAACCGTCCAAATGACAGCCCGGATGGGTTTTTGGGTTTCTTGCTATTAAAACAATTGATTCTAACATCAAGGTGAGGACAATAAGGATGCTTTTGAGTGATTTCGAAAAGCAGTCCATTGTTTTTTTTTTGTTTTGTAGGAGTCTGCATTCAACTAAACGTTATTTAAAATTTCAAATTTCAAATCCAAATAAATAACACCAACTTCATAGATCGACCGAAAGAGTGCGACACTAATGCAACCTACCATTTTGCATAATTTCTCTCATCACCACATTCATGATGGCATTCGCGTTTTAACCTTCAGCTCATCGAGATCGACCTGTCATTTTGCATTACCTACGCATTTTTATATAAACTAAAATTTCGCTATTCGACAACATAAATTTTATAATAAAATTTCGTAATAAATATTGTAAAATACAATTTGTAACCTTTTTTCGTCTGCACACGCCCAAATTGGTGACCCCGACGCGTACGCGGATTACAAATAATTAAATACATTGTCGTGTACATTTTTTTTTCTTCCAACAATAAAATGCACGAAGAAAACCAGCAACAGCAACCACCCGCTACATCTACAGCTAAGGTTAATACGCCAATTTTTCCACCGCAAGACAATTCAATGGAAGCGCAATTGAATCGTTTGCAAGAACTGCAGCAACAGTTAATTTCACAGCAGGCACAAGCAGTGGCAGGTGCAGAGGTTGAAGCTAGCCATGCTCGTGTGCGACCACCACCATTTTGGCGTGAAAATGTAAAGCTGTGGTTTGCGCAACTCGAGGCGCAGTTTACACTTGTGAATTTGCGATCTGATGCCCGAAAATTTAACATCGTCATTGCAAACCTCGACCAGACTACAGCCACTGAAGTACAAGACGTCATCATCAATCCTCCAGCAGGTAATGCATATGTTCGATTAAAAGAAGAACTAATTTCTCGTTTGGCCCCATCTAGAGACAAACAGATTAGGCAAATGCTGGATCGAGAGCAGCTAGGTGACAGGAAACCGTCTCAATTTCTTCGACGTTTGAAGGATTTAGCTGGAGACACCATGACCGATGATGCTTTAAAGGCAATATGGATTGACAGACTGCCCATTCAAACTCAATCCATACTTGCTGCACATCCTCCAGGCTCAACCGAGAATCCTACAAATTTGGACAATCTTGGTCTCATCGCAGACAGAATCAACGACGTCATCCCACAACATCAAGTTGCCAGCACGTCTTCTAAACCAGAATCCGCATTATCGACCCTAACACAAAAAGTGGAACAGCTGACTAGGCAAATTGAGGCAATGTTCATGAATTGCGAAAACCAAAATCGCAGGCTGAACAGGTCGAGATCGCGCTCTCGTGGTAGGCAACACAGAAACGCTACACCGGTTTCGAATGAGAGGAGAAACAACACTTCCAACAACAATCAAACTACTTTTTGCTATTTTCATCGTCACTGGGGATCAAAAGCAAGAAATTGCCGCCAACCATGCAATTTCAACCAGCAGACGGGAAACGAGAACGGGCTTCATTGATGACGGTAAATGCCAGCCAAATTTCCAGCCGTCTTTTCGTAACGGACAAAACATCGAAGATGCAGTTTTTGGTAGATACGGGCTCGGACGTTTCAGTGTTTCCACACACCGGGCCACGTCGAAAGTCTACGCCATCCGACTACACTCTTTTCGCTGCCAATGGAACCCCGATACCAACCTACGGTTTTCGTGCTCTACAGTTGAACTTAGGACTGCGTCGTGATTTCACATGGCGTTTTGTGGTAGCTGAAGTCAGTAAACCTATCATAGGTGCTGATTTTTTATCTTTCTTCCAACTTCTTGTGGACGTTTCACACAGCAGATTGCTCGATGGAATCACTGGACTCTCCGCACTAGGTTGTCGCGCGTACGAGGTCTCACCACACGTCAAATCGGTTTCTGGAGCTTCGAAGTACATCGACCTGCTCAAACAGTATCCGAGTTTAATTCGACCGGACGGAAGCTTCAAGGAAATTCGGCATTCCACTGTTCATCACGTCAATACAACAGCAGGTCCTCCAGTTAGCTGCAAGGCGCGACGTTTGGCGCCTGACAAGATGAAAATCGCAAAAAGTGAGTTCGAAACAATGCTCAAAATGGGAATAGCTCGCCGCTCTGAAAGCTGCTGGTCATCTCCACTTCACCTCGTTCCCAAGAAATCCGGCGATTGGCGTCCATGTGGAGATTACCGTGCTTTAAACGACCGCACGGTTCCCGACAACTACCCTCCACGAAATCTACAAGATTGTTCAGCCAATCTCGCAGGCAAGAAAATGTTCTCCAAGATTGATCTGGTGAGAGCATTTAATCAGATCCCGATCGCACCAAAAGACATCAAGAAAACTGCCATCGTTACACCATTTGGACTTTTCGAGTTCATGTTCATGACGTTTGGACTCCGAAACGCCGCCCAAACCTTTCAGAGGTTCATCGACGAAGTCACAAATGGTCTCGACTTCTGTTTTCCCTACGTAGATGACATTTTGGTAGCATCGGACGATGAAGAGCAACATTATCATCATCTCCAAACTCTTTTCGAACGACTTAACAAATTTGGCGTTGTCGTTAACGTAGCTAAGTGTGAGTTCGGTAAGTCTAAAATAACGTTTCTAGGTTATTTAATCTCGAGCGATGGCATGCAACCACCGGAAGAACGAATCCAGTCCATTATTGATTGCAAACCTCCAACTACGGTTAAGCAACTCAGAAGATTCCTGGGTTCCATAAACTTTTACAGACGCTTCATCAAAAACGCAGCCAAGCTACAAGCACCACTGAACGAGTGCCTAAAAGGACCGAACGTCAAAGGAAATAGAACGATCACTTGGACGCAACCACTTCAACAAGCCTTTAGTGCTTGTAAAGAGGGACTAATGGAAGCCGCTTTGCTCGCACATCCTGATCCAACACTAGAGTGGGGACTTTTCACCGATGCATCAGACTGTGCTATGGGCGCAGTCCTGCAACAGAAAACACCGATTGGTTGGCAACCACTGTCATACTTCGCCAAAAATTTCAACAACGCCCAACGTAAATACAGTACGTATGACAGAGAACTTTTAGCAATCTACTCTGCCATTAAGTACTTCAAGTTCATGTTGGAAGCCAGAAATTTTACCATCTTTACGGACCATAAACCCTTGGTATTTGCTTTTAAACAAAAGCCCGAAAAAGCATCACCTCGACAGTTTCGATGTCTTGATCTCATTGGTCAATTTTCAACCGACATCAAACACATCGCCGGAACGGAAAACGTAGTGGCAGATACGTTGTCACGAGTCGAAGGCATCAGCAAATCGGTGAACTTCGAAGAACTCGCAGCGTCGCAAAAAGGTGATATAGAACTTGAAAACATTATTAAATCAGCTTCTGCATTACAGGTTGTCAAAGTTCCGCTGCCAAACCCCGAGCTGCAAATGTTTTGTGACGTGTCTAAGGGAGTTGCTAGACCCTTTGTAACAAAACCCTTCCGCCGTCAAGTATTTGAATCGCTGCACAGTTTGAGCCATCCAGGTACCAACGCCTCGGTTAAATTGGTCTCTTCAAAATTCGTCTGGCCGTCAATTCGCAAAGACTGCAGAGCATGGGCAAAGGCATGCATTCCGTGCCAACGATCGAAAATAACTCGTCATACGTCATCCCCCATTGGAGACTTCGAACAAACATCTTCGAGATTCGAGCATATCCACGTCGACTTCGTTGGACCTCTTCCATACTCACGAGGATTTAGATATTGTCTCACTGTTGTTGACCGGTATTCCCGCTGGCCTGAAGCTTACCCGTTAGAAGATTCTACTGCTGAAACGCTTGCAAGAACCCTTTTCGCAAATTGGATAGCACGTTTTGGACTGCCACTTAAGGTAACATCCGACCGTGGAAGACAATTTTTGTCCGATCTCTTTCAGGCTTTAACCAAATCGTTTGGCATCAGTCATCTGACAACAACTGCTTACCACCCGGCAGCTAATGGCATGGTCGAAAGGCTTCATCGTCAACTAAAAGCTGCTTTAAAATGCCATGAATCACCAGCATGGGCCGATGAACTTCCTGTTGTACTGCTCGGACTCAGAGCATCTTTCAAGGAAGACCTACAAACTACAGTAGCCGAAATGCTGTACGGAGAACCCATCAGACTCCCCGGTGAATTTTTATCACCACGAAGAGACAACGTCAGCGATCCGACAACTTTTGTGAATCAACTCCGACATCATTTCGAAAATCTTTCGCCAGTTCCAGCTTCCCGTCATGGCTCAAAAGAAATCTTTGTATTTAAAGAACTTTCCACCGCAACCCACGTTTTCATCCGAAGAGATGCA
The DNA here is from genome assembly GCA_949372485.1 of Cheilosia soror. Classification (NCBI taxonomy): domain Eukaryota; kingdom Metazoa; phylum Arthropoda; class Insecta; order Diptera; family Syrphidae; genus Cheilosia; species Cheilosia soror. The sequence continues at coordinate 78,200,294 of OX443563.1, forward strand.
GTCAGAACCGGACTACAACAGCCATATGAAGGTCCATTTCGCGTAGTGAAGAGATCAGACAAATTCTTCGTTCTCAAAATTCGAGGAAAAGAAGTAACAGTTTCAATCGATCGTTTAAAACCTGTTTTTCTACTTTCAGTTGACAAGGACAATAACCTGCCCAGCTCAGAAAAACCATCATCCTCGCCAGCGACATCTGATGACGTCATTGCCAGAAAAACACGTTCAGGGAGATCCGTTCGAATTCCAGAGAGACTTGGGATACATAAGGACTAACCCACATCGTAACAAAGTCACTGGAGGGGGAGTGATGTAGGAGTCTGCATTCAACCAAACGTTATTTAAAATTTCAAATTTCAAATCCAAATAAATAACACCAACTTCATAGATCGACCGAAAGAGTGCGACACTAATGCAACCTACCATTTTGCATAATTTCTCTCATCACCACATTCATGATGGCATTCGCGTTTTAACCTTCAGCTCATCGAGATCGACCTGTCATTTTGCATTACCTACGCATTTTTATATAAACTAAAATTTCGCTATTCGACAACATAAATTTTATAATAAAATTTCGTAATAAATATTGTAAAATACAATTTGTAACCTTTTTTCGTCTGCACACGCCCAAAGTTTTATTAAAATATGAGTCCATTTAGAGCATTTTCGAATGCCTGCCAATCTTTGCAGAGTAGGTCTTTGGTTTGTGGCTATTATCCACCCCCAGTTCAAATAAGCTGTATACTAACATAGCACAGCGGGAAACGGATTAAGATTCCTAGAGGAGAAATGAAATTGTGAAAAGTGGCAGGCGTTATGAGTTTTCGTATTTTCAAAGGTACAGTAGGCATTTCGTATTAACCTCCAGACTTTGACGGTGGCCATGGTGTAGTGGTTAGAGTCATTGCTTGTAACCCGAGCGGCGTTGGTTCGAGCCCCGTTGGGGACAGCAATACTCTGCAACCGACCATAAAGAGAAACGAATAATATCGGAGTTTCTCCACCACTACACCAAAAAAGAGGTTTCTGCTTGGTAGTACAATTGATCGAGATTTGTCTGAGTGCTCCAGGGTTTGGAATCCCCTTTAAAAAAAAAAACCTTCAGACTCGTGAAGGCTGAAAACATATTCTGGATTCTGCGACCTCTAATTCGCCTGTACATCATTGTGTGGTTTCTGATAATGCGATTTGCGACTTATTTGAGATCTGTGTTCCGTTTGTTTATATCTATGCCCAGCCTTGTTGCATTTTTGCTTATAAGACGGTATTCAGTCTGTCGAAAGAGATCAAACCCTTAAATCGTTTTCAATCTAGCTTTGTCCAGAGGTAGTCCAATTTTCCAAGTACTGTGCCAAATCTGGGATAACATTCTTAACACCGATTAAAAAATTTGCCCGACTGTTTTATGCTCGATTCTCCCTTTCATCGAAACAGTACTAGTACTTCTGAAGAACAGTGCTTTCCAAATCGAAGGTTAAACCAAAATTGGTGTCTTCGGCCGAACTGGTAAAGCACTCTTCTAACGTTCCCCAGCAATACTAAGCAATGTATTTTAATTTTCTTCAACTACCTGTCAATATTATTGTAGCTCATCCTCAACTGTTCCAGTTAAACACCATGAGACGTCTGCCTCCCTATGTGCTGGGCCACATATGCCTTCCCATAAATTTCATGTCGGGCGAGACAAGTTTAAACGTTTAAATCAGCCGATCATGCCTGCCATTGCAAATCGCCCAAACGAGAGATTAGGCGACCCGGCAAGGTAGCCCTCAGAAATTCGGTTGTGGTTCGTGCTGTATGAATTGTCTACTCTTGGTAATGGAACATCGTACATTCTTTTAGCAAAATTCTCTGTAAAGACCGCCAATTGATGCGCCAATTGCGTAGCAAGTTGTCATCTGGTCGAAATTTCGTTGTCAGTCACAGATGCGATATTTTCGGCTGCTTCAAGGTCGGTTAGACTTAGCCTTGTGTTTTCACATGGCTAAGCGTAATTGTGTTTGCCAACTGTAAAATTAGCACCGAAATTCATGCTTCGCCAACAAAACTGACGAACAATTCTTCAAAAAAAAAAAAAATCGAAAGAGTATAGTATAAGAGTATAGCGATTCATATCTTGTTGACATGTATTTTGTATCTGTTTACTACACAAATGTCAAAATAGAATTGACATTTACAAAAATGATAGGAAAAATTAAAGCATATTCCGATAGGGTGATGACTTTTGCGCCACCTTGTTGACACTATCTTAAGCACACATAATCATTTTATATCAGTTTCAACCTTCAGCTATATTCTTAAATTGGTTCTTGTGTGATTTTTGAAATGAAACATTGGGCTGTAAATCCGAACTCCTATGAAACGAAAAAGCGACAAGTTGAAGTGAAACATTTTAAGGAAGCCTTGTATAAAATATATTATTCTATAATATCCAGTATAAGAAAAATAAACAGATAGGACAACAAGTTCATACAGGGCCCAAGATATCTCAAAAATATTCCTATACTTTTGGAACGAGAGCACTACTACCTATACCATAAATCGATTTGTGAGCATGTTCCCTCCCTACATCTATTAGCATACAACTTTCGCTTGTTGCCTATTATAGTCCCAGATATTCTACTGGGAATCCGAGATACATTTACCCTGCTTCCTTATTTTCTATTCGATTATTCGCATTTTTGTTTTTTTTTTTTCAATCTCATAAATTACACCCATTAGCATATGAATCGAATTAAATATTCCAAACCGTGGCAATTACTTGTGTAAACCTCCTTCCACTCCTTTCGACAGTTACCATCTAAATTCCGCTCCAGACTCGCCGTTTTGAAAGCGTTTAACGTCTGTCAATAATGAAATTCAATTCGAATATGCGGCAGTAGATTTTCTTTTTCCAAAATGTATGGATTCAAAAAAAGGACATTCACCCGATCAGGGTATTTCTTTAACAAATAACTTCCCACCCCATGAACACAAAATAAATAAATAATCAAATAGAGAAGAAAAGACGCCAACAAAATTGTATTAGCAAACGTCCTCCCAAAGAGGTGTGGGTACACGTCCTTGATGGATGGAATTTTCAGTTTTATTTTTTCCAATTTCTTTAGTTAAACAAAAATTTCCTTGTGCCAAGTTCAATTTAAGGATTGTATGCTTAGAAGAAATTCACCCCACTCAGATGAAAACTGAGATGAAATAAAATACAAATGTTAGTTCTGTGAACAGAGAAAAAAAAATCCTTATCCTTGCTGTAGTTGTGTGATGTGACAGCAATATGACAGACAGTGGCGATAAACGAACGTGTTTGTGATTTTTAGTGACTGATAAGGACATGTGCCTGTGTGGTGTTTTTTTTTGTCGTCTACAGATGACTGTCTCTTATGTCTGGAATTGGTTTTATCCTCTATCCTGTTTTTGTTTCTTTTCATTTCTACTTGTGTATATTGGTGCAGAATAAATAATAATATTTGAGGGGTAGCTCCGCCGCCTATGAGCAAACACTGACACAACAATTCAGGATGATGATGTGAAAGATATTTTTTCGTTTTACGAAAATAGTTTGTGATTTGGGTTTTTCTCTTCGTTGGAAGATAAAATAAATTATCTGATTTTATTTTGATGGGATTTTGGCACCGGAGGGTGGCAAAAGTTGAAACGCTGTAGTAACGAGCGATTGCGATGCCAAATGGAATTGTTTTTATTGGAAGCAATCCAACGGATGTTAGTTTTAGAAACTGCAGTAAACATACCTAAGGGTGTGGTTCACTTTGGCTGCATGAATCTGGCAACGTATTTGCGATTTTGATTAACGCTTTTGGAGGATCCGGATAATGTGAAAATAATTGGTTTTTATAGTTATTTAAATATTTGTTATATTATGCTTAATTATTTGCATTTCCTAAGAAAATGGGAATTAGTACAGATGACCTGTGCAGAGAATGCGGTGATGAGGAGGTGCATGAGGACACCCCACACTTCCTTTGTCACTGCCCTGCGCTCTGACACATAAGAAATAAAATCCTTGGCAGTTACTTCTTCGAGGACTTAATAGAACTTTCAGACAGGTCCATTAACGACCTACTTAAATTTGTAAATAAAACGGGTTGGTATGGGGGGCATAAACCCCTAGGGCATCACAACGCATCTACATTGATCTAAATGTGGCACGTACATTTTTCTCCTGTCCTGCCTACCCACTAACCTAACCTAACCTAGTACGAAGCTATTTTCAGATCTTAACTACTGAATCTGGTATCACAATCTGAACAATGAAAATTTATTTGTTAAACTGTCTGCGGAAATATTGAATGAATGGTTTCATGGTCTAGTCAAGTGCACGACTTTTGTAACTTACACACAAAAATCGGTACACAAGCGATGTACACTTGTACAGGTCAGAACTACGGACCACTCCACGCATTTTTTTGATGCAGCTTCAATCTGTGGCTTATCCTTTTTGGGTGTAGCTGCTCATTACTTCGAATTAGCTTTACTAAGTGCCAAAAATTCCATTGTAAAAATCAAGATTCCAATAAGAAGACTTGTCATGACATCTGTGGCCATCGTTGAGTGCTACAAAAAAGTGTAAGAATTTTTTTTTTGGGTGAAAACATAGTTAATCTCTATATCTTCGGACACATGGTTATAGCCTTTACAACGACTCAAGCAAAAGTATTCTTTGCATAAAAGAATTTACTCTTCCCCCCTTCGACCCAGATTTTAATCTCTCATCTCATCAAGTCCCAAGATCCATTACTACCCCCGCCCTCCGGACAAAGAAAAAAAATGCACACAATAAATCTCGCCGAATATTTGCTTACATCTTCACCGGAAAATCGTAGTCTTATTCACTTGTCTCCCTGTCTCTCCGAAATAAAATCAATTTCTCTTTGTGGATATGTGTCAACATGAACGTTTCAATCTTTTGTCATTGTTGCTTTCTCAAGGATGAAACTTGAAAATTCCCTAACATTACGGATTGTTTTTTGTTTCCTTATCAAACAATCGCAGGATTGCTAAGAAAACTCCTTTCCCTACATACTTTGTTTGCGGTGTGATGATTGTTTTCAGTTTCCATTTATGTCAGAAGTGTCATTCACAGAAGCGTCTATAGCGCACAAAAGATTGAGTATCTTCATATAGGGATTCTTATCATAAAAAAAAGAAGCAATCCATTTATCATTCATACGAAGAAGGTGTCCATTTATGCATGGTACATTTTCTATCCATTGTCTGATGGAATTATTTCAATCTAAACAGAGAGCTATGTCTATGTCCTGTCCATGCATGGTACTACTTTTCCTGTTATTCAATGGCAACACAAACAATGCGGAATACACATCAATCCGGCATTCATGTGTCAACCCATCAGCCTCCTGCAGTATGCCGGTGTAAAGGCTGATACAAAATTCAATTTTTTGTGGCACACATTTTTTTTTTTTTGGAAATTTATTCTCCAAGGGCATTTCGATGAGTGAATTGAATTTGTGCTTGAGTGTGAGTGACATATTTTTTCGGATAGCTAAAATAAAAATCAATTTAAGGATGGCACACGGCAAGAGTGGGAAAATGAAAAATCTGAAAAATATGGGTTCCGAGTTGCATATGTGTTTCATTTTAAAAAATTCTTGCCGAGATGTGAACAAATTGGAATGCGAGAACAATTTTTTTTCAGCAGAAATTGCGTTATTAAGTTGCTTTAGGATATATTGACATTTTTTTGTTGTTGCTAAAAGGGTAGGTAGCATAAATTGGATATTAGATTGCAAATTTGTGGAAATGTGATTACGTTTCTATCTCGAAATTGAAATTGTTTTTTTTTTTATGGATAACTTTAAAACAAAATATTTTTACTTAATATTATGTACTTTGGGTAAGGAGTTGAATTTGTTTATAGGATATCTATAGTGGGCTTTTATGTCATGCATGAATGTCAAATAGCTTAAAGGAGTGCCATTGATACAAAAATGGTTCCACGAATTAAGTCCTACATGGAACTAATTCTTGCTAGCCAAAATGAACTAAGTCTCACCAAATATGCAGTGGGATTTAGTTCATATTCGTTTGGAAAAGAGTTCGTTTTGGAACAGATAACGACAAAATGCAATCCATTTGCAATCCAGATATAAAGTCAGTAAAAGTACAAACATTCATCTGATGAAAAACTCGACTGAAAACCTAATAAATTAGTTTCGAATTAAAAATGTTTATTAGAATGGCTAAGAAAATTTTCATTGGACGAAATAAAAGATAAGCTCGTGTAAAGTACATGACAATAAAACTTGCTGCGACTTTGCGATTCTTGACTAAGGCTAGCCACTAGAATTGTGTAGGAAAACATTTTAAATAAGGAATACCACAGCCTTATTCAAAAATGCTTAAAAGAAATGCTAGCTTAAAAAATAATTTATGCCAAACTTCTTCATCACTTGATGGTGGTCTAAACTGGCTTAGCTGCGATCTTGGCGTCAACATTTAAGATTCTCCCTTTAAAATCCCTTTTTTCTGGTTTTTTACTTCTAAAATTATATTTGGTTCATTCAAAATTACACTTTGAGTTTTTCTTTGAAATCTCTCCAGTGGTTTTCGCGCTTTTAGGAGAAAAAGAAAATGCCTCCCTCTCCTAGATATTGTTACTTATTTGTAATACTGCATTTCCTTTCTCCTTTGTTTCCCTCTTCCTATGGAATCCAAGCAACTACCTACCCCAAACCTACACTGTTATCATACCACATATCAGAATGAAATTCTGAAATATAAACATCAATTTGTAGCAAGGTATATGTGTATGTATATATTTTCACTTCAAAAAATATATTTTTGCTAAAAACTGTTTCTTACTGCCTATAGCAGTCTCACAGTCTAAAGAAACATTTTAAAAGAAGTTTCATCAAAATCTGTCCAGTAGTTTTCGAGTTTTTAACGGACAAAGGAAATTCCTACAGTTTTATTATATGTATATATTTGAACAAATTAACGATTCAAGAAAAATTATATTTTAGCCGTTTTTCATTACTTAGCGTTCACTAATTTATTAGCGACAAAAATTGACATTTTTCATGTCGTTTTGTGACATTCACCGCCTTACAGAATGACAGTGAAATTTGTCAAATGACTTTTGTCATCAACAAGGGATTTAGCGACAACTGACGTTCAATGACGAAAAAACGTCACTTGTAATTCTAAATTCAAATTAGCCTTATATTCAAATTCAAATTCCTTATATGATAGAAGTCATTCACGCTGAATATTAGGCCTACAACAGCGTCATTTGCAGGTTGCATGCAAGTTGCAAATGATGACAGCGTACTTTACATTTAAGCACTGTCCATGAAACGTCATACAAGATTATTTCAAGATACAACAATAGGTCGTTTCATACAGCTGAAGTCAACATTTAAAAAAAGCTTCACCCATGCGTCTTGCAAGTTGCAATACGCTTGAGGAATGACCAGCAGCGGCTCAGGCTGCATGAGGATTGCTTGCGACTACGCAAATCTGACTTTGCCGCTCCGTGGACAGAGCTTCGGTTGTTTATGTGCAATCAAGCGTGCAGCAAGCTGAAAATGACGAAAGTGTGCGTATGAAGCGCAGCTACGTGGACGAATCCCTGCAGGTCAGTACAGACGGTGTTGCCAGTCGCTACATGAGGACTCGCCGATTTCGTCGCAGTATAAGTAATGAAAAATTCGCATGCTCATTTCGCTCGTTCCGAATCGTAGGAACGAAATGGTTCAAATATTTCCAAATATTATTAACTCAGAAATTTTTCTGTGATGTCTGAGTTCGCTATGCTCTTCAATTAGCCGGACAAGATCTATGGCATATTTGAAATGGAACAGTCTTCAGAAACTCTGGCAGCATTATTGATAAAACATTATTTTGAAAATCATTGAAGTTAAGATTCTTAATTCCACAAGAAAGTTCAATCAAACGTACTTATGAGCTTTCTGGACAAAAAAAAACAATTTCTTAAATATGGGGGGCGTATACGTAACCTTTTTTATACAGAAATTAAATGATGCTCATTTGAGCTAGCTACACCAAATCGACGCGCTTCTTGCTGTTTAAAATCAAATGCCTTACATTGCCTGCTTGTTCCTTAAGTAAATAAATAAATAGCCAACAGGCGGGAGACACCCTAGGCCTAGCTTCTCGCAACCATTCGTTTGTGTGAGTTCTATTTTTGGATCGAATGGAAGGGACCTACAATTTTATGCCAAACCCGAATGGCTGAATTGAGAGCTTTTTCAGGACAGTCATACTCTCGGATGTTTGTCAGACGTTCGCGACAGGTGGCGCAGTAGAAAAAACCTTAAGATGTAATTTGTGTTTTTCCGGGGATCGAACCTGGGATCCCTCGCACAGTAGTCCAGCACACTAACCACTGCGCTACTGCTTGTTGCTTAACCATACTCAAATTTAGTTTCTACTTAACTATCGGGCTTCCGAGCGGTGAGGAATACCATACCATAGCCTTCCATCCTCTGCGACTAAAAGCCCATCCACGATTGGTAACAACGATTGTTTCATATTTAAAACCGAGGATCGGTCTTTTTTGTCGTCTCAAGCTTGAGGTCTGGAACTTGAAGATCCACTTAGGTGTAGGATTTGCTCGATGTGGCCGAAGTGTTGTTTTTTTTTTATCTGTATTTGTTCCAATGTTCTGATTGGGATTGGGATTTGATGTAAGGTACGTCTTTATCTTTGTCGAAAACCCTGACGCTTCTTTTTTGGATAGTGGTGAAGCAGTGCAAAACTGGCTTAATAGGTGAGCTAAGGGCATTTATATAAACGGTGGGCCATCTAGTGGTTTCTTTTCAAATCATGGGTTATTTTGACACTTACAGCTACTTCCCGGTCGAAATCTTGACCGAAAGTCAGTATCACACCTCCGCGGATCGAAATGAGTCGCTTTAAGCTTGAACAACGTTGGGAAATATTGAGAACTTATTTCCATTCCAGTAGGTTTTTAGAAAATAAGTTTTGGCCAAAATGAAGCACCCATCGCGCCTACTCTAAGTTTTGCAAGTTTTTCCAAAAATCTCGAGACTGGTATGCTAGTGAAAAACACTCACGGTCCCCGTAGTCGTACGGTGCGCACAGGCATGCGCGAATGCATCCACAGAGAGTAACAGTTTGGTGCGCATTGTGGAGTGGTGGAATCATTGGACCACTTTTCTTTGAAAATGAGGCTTTGAACAACGTTTCTGTCAACGGTGGGCGTTACGGAGCCATGTTAACCGCCTTTTTTTACTGAATTTGGACGACCTCTGTTTCATGTAGGATGGCGCGAATCGATCTTTTGCGCACCAAATTCCCAAATCATGTTTGCAGCCCTATTGGCTACGTTAATAGGCTGCCTTGGAGCTGCGATTTGAACTCTTTGGACTGTTTTTTTTGGGGGTAAATGTGAAGGATCAATGTTACGCCAACAATTGGGAAAAAATGTAAGCACTTAAGGACAATATCATTCAAGCAATTCGTGATTAGACTAATAGTAATCGTGCTAATCATCCATGACATGATTCTAGGTTGGAACAGCAAGTGTCTCTGAAATAAGGTAGAATTTGTAGCTCAGCCGGTACAAAAACAAACGAAAACTAAACTCCATAACACCAGGGATATCCGACAAACAAAATTCTCATGTTGCGACTTATAAACAAAAGCCAATGAATAAGGCATTTGTTATAAATCTTATACAAAAAACAATAATAATTTGAAAAAGTTTCTTCCTATTTGAATTCCACAATTCTTTTATATAATATTAAAACAAAGAAATATTTTTCCAAGTCTTAACATCCGCCTACATAGCAGAATAATAATTATACCCTCGCAGCTAAACACGCATTTGCACACATTACTCCTGTATCTTCAGGGCATACATGCTCACAGGACTAATTTTACTTACAAATAAAAAAAGAAAATAATTCCCTTCCTCTAATGAGCACAAATTCACTAGCAATTAGACTTCTCTCGAAAAACCAAAATTATTCCGCCAACAAGATCCGCTACCCCGCCAACAACTTTTTCATTTAGACGAAATTTCGCTGCAGGATATTCTAAAGGTATTTAAATTTTTGTTTTTCTCATTTTCTTTTGTGTAAACTTTCTCAAGCTCTTCCCAATTCGTTTTTAATTTCACCGAAAAACTTTTACTTCACAAAAGAATATAAAATATTTTTTGTTTTTTTGTTTTGGTCTATAAGACCATTATGCATCTGTGAAGAAAATCTGACTGCCTCCACAGGAACAATTAGGTATTATAATTGATCTGTCTTCCCTTGTCCCGGTGAAGAAAGAAAACTTTGGAGTTTTTTTTTTTTCTTCTCCATCGAAGGACATTCAGCGACCAGAGAGAGAGAGAAAGAGCCTTTCAATTGATTATTCTTTGTACTTTGGGTATTTTTTCGACGCCTTTTCTGTCATAAATGATGAGATTTAATGACTACAGTGGCGGCGCTGGTGAACAAGAAACAGAAATAAACGACAATCGGGATAACAAATTTTACTTGTCGACTTGTTAAGCAAAAAAAAAACAATATATTTCTCTTCATATAGATATGTGTCGGGTGTATCTGTCACTTGAATGGATGTCTAATTCTCATCCACTTGAACATGGATGGATGAATGAAGGTCCTCTTTATATTTACTCACCTTGTTTCAGTGTTGCCGGAGAAGCGGAAGTAATTTCTGAAATTCTAATCCGATTAAAGGACAACGACAATAATTTAGATAGATTTCCTTCCTTTCTTGTTGTTAAGTTATTTTGTCAATACCTATAGGTATGTCCTTGTAGCGGAAAAATTCTTTTTCGTTGTATACCTACACAAATTCAATACAGTTCGTTTTGTTATTGATTTTAAATTAAATCTTGACATCTGTTTGTGTTTTTTTATGTATCTTCGGCGCCATTGCAGTATATATCGTTTTATACGTGTCCTGAATAGTACATTACATAAGTATGCACAGAATGCATATAGGTACATCCTATACGGCCTAAAATTTGTTATTTTCATTACGTGTGCCCTAGTTTTGTATACACACACGTTCGCTTTAATCCTGCCTGCCTGGGGCTAAGGAGCAAGGTGAAGGTTATTTTTGGGCTATCAAAATTTATCTTTTAAAATAAAATTCACAGAGCGAGAGAATGAAAACAAGGACGATCATAAAATGACAGTGCGGTGCATATATATAACAATAAAATGACGAAACTGGGTGAACGAAGCAAACGAATAAAAACACTAAACAAAAAGATACAAAGCATTACGATTGTTAAACGTTGATTGTTTTGACGCAGTGACCTCCAGTTTAATAAAAAAATAAAAAAATAAATAAAAGTAACCCCCACTATTATTGTCCTCCGAATTTATTGCTATGATGTTGTCATTCCAGTTGCATTTTTACTACTTGAGGGGCGCTGGAGTTGCATTTTTTTTTTGGGTGGCACTGCCATAAAGTTTATCAGTAGTTTTAGGATGTTGGAATTGCTTTTAATTTGTAGATAGAGGTCGCGTGATGTGCAGTGAAGATTTATTTGCGACATCGTCATTTAATTGCATTGCAGTTATGATTGCAGAGTGTTGGTCAACTGTGGATTTTTTTTTGTCATTTCAGAAGAGTAATCTCTGGTCAAATCATTTTCGATTGGGTAACTTTTCATTGCACTTTTATTGTGATTCAGATTTTTTAGTAGACTACGAGTATAGCTCGGGTCATTATAAAAGGAGTGGCTTTAAGGGTAATGCCATTGAACTTGCTATAAATATGCAAGCATCTTTTTGTTGGATTGATGGAACAGCAGAGTTCTCATTCTCCAAAACCAAGTCAGATTATGTTGGGTATCCGGACACTGTGATATTGAGTGTAATGAAAGGGCTGATGTTCTGACCAAAATCGGAGCAGAGCTTCCACCTAATGAAACAATTGAGGGCATTAGATCACCAATAGCCGTGGCCAAGAGAATTATTCTCGAGAATATTAAAAATAGGGCAGATCAGAGATGGTTAAATATAGTACGGCACATGGTCTCAAAGGCTCTCTGGCCTAAGCTAGATCGGAAAAAATCTGTGGAATTACTGAAGCTCAGCAGATCAAGGCTACGAATGGTAATATGGATTATATCCGGGCACTGTTTTCTAAGAAAGCACGCTAAGAGATTAGGTCTAACAGATACAGACATATGCAGGTATTGCGAAGACTTGCATGTCACAGAGGATATAACTCATCTCCTCTGTGAATGTCAAGCTATTGCTCGGTACAGGAGGAAATACTTCGGTAGGTACTTCTTCGACAATTTGGAGGAGGTTGTCCTCGCAAACAAAACTAAAACAATTTTCAGCATCTGTAGGGAAATCAATTGCTTGGGCGAAGTGGTTTAGGTTATTTGACCGTTAAGGTTCCCCAGGGATGGCGATGGGTCCAATATGGTGCCTAGTACAATGTGATGAACTCACACCCTATTCAACCTAACCTAGCCTAACATAAAGGAAATAAATTTTAGCCAAAAGGATGCTTTCACTATTTTTCCATCTTTATTCCTTTTTTTAGTCAATATAAGTAAGATATTAATTTGCCGTGACCTATAGATAGATACTCTCCAGGGAAAGAGGGGACAAGTAAGTTAAATACATCATTGATATTTTTTTTAGCCCGCGTTTTCTTACAACGAAGAGTCTATATACATAATGTAATTAGGAAAAGTCAAATTGGAGATTAGCGAAGGCGGATAAAAATATCTTTCGTCGCTTTGAACGCAAAATTGAAAAGACTGACAGTCGGTTGTTAGAAATATCCACAGGTAAATCTTGGGCTGGATGAATTGGTGTAGGATGCCGTCGAAATGTAGGGGGAAATCTAATTTTTCCTAAAACAAAATATCAGATTTCTGTTTCGTTTCATTTAATTATTGAAATACGATTTCTAGAGCGGATATAGATACTTACGTTGAGATACGTCAGCTCCCAATGTTTCCATTTGTCAATTAAGCAGCTTTACGTATTTCCATTGACAAAAAAGTCAAATGTAGCCTAACACACAATTTTAAAAACCAATGGTTCCTGTCGGGGATAATGCTGTCGTACAAATGTTTGTGAGTAAATCGTTTGTTTTGGACACAGTGCCGCTTACCATCATCATCATGCGATTGCCGTGCATATTTGTGACCAAATAATCAATGACGAAATGGCCATATTCTACATTCTTGGCTACCGGACATCGCGGCGGCATTTGAAAAGAAATAAGGCTCGCTGCGGTTGATTTTTTAGTCCCTTGTTCGTGATCTCCCTCAAGATATGTCAATTTTGCGAATACCCAAGTATGTATTCGTCTTCTGGTTCGATATTCATCATGAGATTTTTGGATCAAGTCCCATATCTCGTCTTTACCCCCATGGTGTAGCACCACATTACTTAAGAGTGACAGAAAAAGTTACTGAGGTTCCACTTGTGCATCTTACATCGCCGGCCCTTGGAATAAATAGGCAGAAAATTGAAAGTGATGATAATGACCATTCAGTAAGAACCTGCAATTGCTTTCGAGCTAATTCACCGAAAATTCATCGCGATATGTGATCGAATCTATTCAGTTTTTTGAGCAGGTGCATCTAGAAGGGATGTATATACAGAAATTGTCGCAAAATCTTTCAACAAAATGGACAAACAAATTCGCTGTCAAAATATTTTTTTATAATGTTTTATGTAGTTCAACACCCTAACCACTTAACCCACGAAATTTTGTATCAGCTGCAGACATGTCTACCTTATTTCTACATTTTCTTTATGAGACGTTCACATCTTTAAATATTGGGTTCATTAATTAGCCAAAATCTATGGGCCGGACATGCCTCATTGAGAAGCCTGGAGCAGTCGTCCAAATTGGTGGTAAATTGATGAAGTTAGCACCTCCTGGTGGCGGTTTGTTTTCGGGAAAAACGAAGGGCGATTGAAACCCTGACAATGAAAATTATTGTGACGGTTCGTCTTCGGAAAGGAGGAAGATCGATTGAAGCATAAATAAATAAATAGGTGGCGCAACTGGCGGGTAGACACCACACCCTAGGCCTAGTTTCTCGCAACCATTCGCTTGTGTCAGTTTTTATTTTTGGGACGAATGGAAGGGACCTACAATTTTATGCCGAGTCCGAACGGCTGAATTGAGAAGCTTTTTCAGGACAGTCATACTCTCGAATGTTTGTCAGACGTTCGCGAGAGGTGGCGCAATAGAAAAAACCTTAAGATGTAATTTGTGTTTTCCGGGGATCGAACTTGAGATCCCTTGCACAGTAGTCCAGCACACTAACCACTGCGCTACTGTGCCCACGATTGTAGCATCTGCGAGTCTAAATAAAGATCCTTCTCACCTCGTTGTAAATTTATAGAGATATCTATCTCCAGTTTTCTGAAAAGTGTCCACAGTGGAACTGTGTCTTATTTTCTTATTCATACGATCTCAGAGAGGCGAGCTACCGTGGCGAAATCTATGCCAGCGCTGCAGAGAATGTCGATATGAGGATCATTCATGCTACAACTCAGAATGCATCGTCTGTAATTTTTCGGAAATCCCTTATTGTTCTGAGCTTGTATACTGACGAGAGCTTCATTCTTGTTTTCCTCATTATAAGAGTCCCCGGCCAGACCACTGCAGCATGTAGAAATACTGAGCTGACCATTTTGGATAACAGAAACCAGAAGCAGATAGCACAATTTTTGGCAACATCTGAGAAAGTAACGCTAGTATCTGTGATGCGTTCTTTCTGAGTAAGTTCGTGTGAGCTCTATTGCTTAACATACTGCAGACAATTAGTTCTTAGTAAATCAAACCAGACATTTTAATATACCACAGTAGGTATTTGGGCTGGTAATCAGTATTTCGACTGGTAATCAAGACAACCTCGGCTTTGTCATCAGCTTTAGACTTAGACCGGTAAACTCCAGCCAATTTTTGATTCTGTTAAGTGCATCATTTACGAGGGGCTCTATCTTAATTGGCAATAATAACCACGTTAATATCGTCAGCAAAGCCGATAACCTTAACACATTGTGTCAGCGTTAGTCGCAGAACTCCGTCATATATTAGGTTTAGGTTAGTAACTACATTCAGCAAGGAAGTATGGCATTTTCATTTTATCAGGGAATCTCCTAATGCACGACCAGTTCGTTGAGTTATAGACATTCTTAACGTCGAGCGTCACCGCCGCACAATAAGATATTTATGGTTATTGAACAGGCTATTTTTCAACCCCTACTACGATCACTGACTTACACTCGGACTGTTCATACGGAAGACTGATTTAAAATCTAGTGAAAACACCGGCCCGCACTATATCCAGAAAGTAATCAAGAACTTTTAAGTTGATGATTCATTTATTGGTCTAGGTGTTACGAGAATTGTTAACCTCGAAACTGTAAAAACCTCCATAGAACGAGGTGTTCCAATTTCGCAAACAAATAGAGGCATTAAGTTTCAGGATATTTTAGCTCGAACTAAAGGAACATTTGTGTGACTTTCCCTCACCATCAGGAGACACGACGTTCTAGGTCAATTGAAATAAGTCATCGTAGTTACCGCCTTTGTTTTATTTGGATTGAATTACCTATACCTAAACTGCCCACTAAACAAAAAAGATATTGTACCTACTGCTAGTATCCCCTAAAGCGTATTAGTCACTTAAATTCATTCGATATCAAAAGCAAATATTTGCTTTCTGGAATTTACCAAATTAAGGGATAGATATTATTTGGTAAACATATTAAACGCCAATAGGGCAACATGATTAATACGTTGGTGCTTCCTACAATCACCCACTCACCACATGTTCCTCTAGATATTTACGGGCAACAGGTTATTCATGCAGTATTACTGTGCCATACCAACAATTCATTGACTACCCTCATGCACATACAGATACACCACCCACATATCGAATAATATTTACCCACGACTAAGCCAGACTAATTGCTTACAATTTGCCATGACGACGAGAACGCACACTAAAGGAAGGACTCATCTCATTTTCATCACCTTCAGTAAGGTGCAAATTCATTCAAATTGAAACACCCTCTATAGACGGTCCTTTCCACTAATATTCCATATATGTACGAAGGATTTTCTTCGAACCATCTGTATGGTCACACCAGCCGACGCAATACGGGAATGTGGTTTATTACTTTGTCGTATTTCTACATCAGGATCAGCCTCCTTCATATTTTATCAATAAGATTCGAAATCGAAACAGTTCACACCTACCTATAAATCCGTTCGCAAAATTGCTCTGTCTGCTGCTGATGGCAATCACTATCGGGGTGAGTTATTTGATTCCATTAGCAAAGGGAAAAAGGATGTGGGTTTTCACTTTCTGTAAAATTTGACTGACAGATAATTACTTGGGGATTGTCGGTCATGAAAATTGAATTGAAAGGACGGCCAGGGCCAGAGTATTGCCACAAGGAAAATTGAATTGTACGTGCAAAGGATGTCTGTCTCTCTCTATCTGAAAGTAATTTCATTATTATCCCGAAGGCGACATAATTGGAATCTCGAATTTCCACAGTTGCCAGAGTATGCCAGCAGCTTACCAAAAAAACGCAAATTGACGACCCTATAATTGTGTGGATTGTATTTCGATGCTCCGAGAAATTGTTGGATTCTCTATACCGAATCAGTTGGGAGAGGTTTGTGTGTATTAGTTGTTTTCGTTCAGACAGAATATAGGGAGATTTTAATGAATTTTTGCCTTAAACCATCGCTTTCTTTGGGGGAAAATTGCAAAATGTTAAAATCCAGGATGATGGTGCAGCATATAAACCAGTCCATCACCATCGGTACATAGTGGAGGAAAACGGTTTTGTGTATAATGGAGGAACGTGAATATGAGTAATTTTGGTAAGAGTCCTGTCCTGTGGCAAAATGAGCTTGTAATTGTGTTGGGCCTTACTTTCTCCGGCAGTTTACAAAAATAGACACACCCGAGGATGGTTGTTGTATTAGTTCGTTATGACAAAACAGTTCCCCAACCCATGGGGCAGTGGGCGATCTTTTGGCATGTATTTATAATTAATTCCATGGAGCACAATTTTCCCCAATGTTGATTATTTGTTCCTTTTTGCCTGAGATAGGGAACTGTGTAGCAAAGGATGTGGAGGATAATAATTTTCCATTGTAATGGACTTGAAGGTTTTCATTAACGTTTCTGTTAATTTCGTATTCATTGTGGGTGTGTAAAGGTGATGTTGTTTACAAAGGTGTCTTCTTGAAGTATCTTCTACATTTTTAAATAACTTTAGTGGAGCAACACTCATTAACAAAATTGGAGATTAAATTTAAATATCTCTAAATGAG
This sequence comes from Cheilosia soror, assembly GCA_949372485.1. Classification (NCBI taxonomy): domain Eukaryota; kingdom Metazoa; phylum Arthropoda; class Insecta; order Diptera; family Syrphidae; genus Cheilosia; species Cheilosia soror. Next base: position 78,217,634 of record OX443563.1, read on the forward strand.
ATAGATGAGGATGATGTTTAAGCCTTAGTGATGTGATAATGAAAAGAAAATTATTCCCTTTGTAAAGGTACTTAGCAGGGCCAAGGACTTTGATGTTTTCTTTTTTTGTTGTTTTTTTTTTGGTCAGGTGAAAATCTCCTACAAGAACCGAGTCTGCGTTAGCCGCCTTATATGATTAATTCGCAATTTTATGACCATGTCGATGACACTGTGGGGCTATTAGACTTTGTTTTTAAATCTCCTTATCTAAGACCCGCCAATGCAAAGTGGACCGATACTCATTCGAAGAATTTTGCGTTGAAAGTGTCCAAATTATATCATATACAAAAAGAGTATAAAGCGACTCCTTGGTATTTCTCGAGTATGCCTTGCTTTTTGTCTTATTAGCCCGGAGACAAAGGTATTGGCAAGAGTAATTCTTCCTATTGATTTCCTATTGTCAAAATTTATAGCTTAGCTGTTGTACCCAGATAAAGTCCCTAACTACTTCAAAAGTTTTATGACGTTTAATTGCGTTTCATATTTCGTTACGTCTCTTTACTGAGCTTGGCAGATAGTGATATTTTAACGAACTTTATAACACGCTAAGTTCCGCTGTACAATTGCTGCGTAAGAAGTGGAGCGCTCAACAGCGTTTCACTTTTCGTTACGCTATAGCGCCACCTCAATAGACTTACCAGATAGTGACATTGTAACGAATTTTAAAGTACGCTAGGTTCCACTGTTCGATTCCTGCTTAAGAAGTAAGGCATTCAATTGTGTTTCACTTTTCGTTACGCTATAGCGTCGCTTCACTAGACTTACCAGGTAGTGAGATTGTAACACATTTTTGAAACACACTAATTTTCGCTGTTCAGTTGCTGCGTAATAAGCGGAGCGCTCAATTGCGTGCTATAGCGCCGCTTCACTAGACTTACCAGAAAGTGAGATTGTAACGAATTTTGAAACACGCTAAGTTCCACTGTTAAGTTGCTGCGTAGGAAGTTGGGGGTTCATTTGCGTTTCACTTTTCGTTACAATCATATTTTTACACGTTAGAAGAATCACTTCAAAAATGATTGATTGGGTAGATCGATTTGGATATCGCTTGCTACTGTTAAAATAAATTGAGTTAATTTTGTTAAAGGATGAGAAAGTGTTTCTCGCTTTTTTTTTGGTAGTCATCGGACTACCATTTTTCATTTTACGTTCATTTTCATAAAATTTCAATTTATTTGCCCACATTTTTATAACCACCCCCGCTTTTAGGTTACCTATTACACATGAGTTTCTCTGTGTGTATGCGTGTGGTTCAGCAGCTGGTTTCGTTCTTTGCGTGGAAGGTTTTTTTTTTTATTACCACTCGCAGACCCCGAAAACCGATTCTTTCGGTTGGCCCAACATCAGAAAACTCTGGTCATCATGTTAAATTTACCATGTTCCTGATTCCTGTTTTGTTTTCGTTGTTTTATTTGGATGTGTTGGCCTTTTCAAAGGATGGGGGTGGGAGCTTTAGTGTAGCGCGCGACTTTATGACCACGTCCATGTGTTCAGCTGAGATAGCAAATGGTATCTAATTAATGTAAATAAATACAGCCTGCGGCATGAAGGTATCGTGCTGCTCTCGGCCAGCAATGTTTTATTTGTATGGCCAACATGGTTAGCAGTTGGTAGTATGGAAGGATATACAATGATTGGGTGGGTGGTTTATTGTTAGATTTGCGTTTTCTTGTTTGGGGTTGCTATAAATAGTTAGAGATTTGTTTTTGTATTTTTTGTATGTTGCCGACTACATAATTAGTTGATAAGGAGTGAACAATTAGATGGTTGCTGTTGGAAAGGTATTTTATAGGGTTACAGTTGGCTAAATGATTTAATTGGATTCGAGGGTGGGATGTTGTACAAGAATAAGTTGGCCTTACACATAATTCTCTATATATTCGTTGTAGGGTAAGAAAATATACTGCGGTAGCCTCAAGTCAAAAATGTATCCGGTGAAAGAAAGGAAAGCACTAAATTTAGAAATCGTTCGCAACATTAATATATATACTTTCTTAGTTAATTAGACATATTTAAGAGCTTAAGGATTTGGATATTTAGCGCCATCTACCGGAAGATTTTATAACTTTTGATTAACTTAGTAACAAGATCAACCGATATCTATCTGTTTATCCATAGCCATTTATACAGATTTATAGAAGAGGGAGGTAGGCGTTGTCGTGGGTTTTTCCTCCGAAAGTCTCAGACTATATCCAGTTTAATTCGACTTCCTGACTACAGGAGCGTATTCCAAGCTTAGGTACTGTCAGTGACAACAGCTGCTAAATAGGTTGTAAAGATGTCAATACCTGATGCAGATATTACCTTTTTCATTGACAGACAAACGGCAATTAAAGCGATCTCTACCATTTAGTTAAAATCGAAGCTTGTAAGTCACTGTCGCCAAGAGCTGCATTTGTTTGGAACGCGTTCCCGGGCACAGAGGTATGCCTGGAAATCAATAAGCTGATGAGCTGGCAAGATGAGGGTCTTTCCCTGATCTAAACCAGGCCCACACCACAGTAATGATTTTCCCTGTAATCTTAGACAGGTGATTATATTTCATGGCTACAAATGAAAGATGGAGCAATCTACATTCCTGTGGCGTAACAGAGAAAATGTGGCCAATATATAGCAAACAGAAAACTGAAAGAATCTTACAGAACAAGAAATCATTGCCATCGATTGTTGGCATTAGGGTTGGGTACGAAAACTCCAAAATTAAAATCCCTAAACTAAAATCTCCAAGACAATATCCCAAACTAAAAATCTCCAAATCCAAAATCCCCAAAACCAAAATACCCAAATAGACCCCTTCTTGGGGTCACTGTTGGATTTGGGGTAGGAGCAAGTTTAGGTATACGAAAATTTGTTTAAATATTTAGAATTAACAATTTGGGGATTTTTTATTTGGTGCATTTTGATTTTGGGGATTTTGTGTTTGGGGACAGTTAATTCGGTTATTTTTAAAATGTGAGATTTTTGGGTTTGGGGATTTTGCACTTGTGTATTATGTAGGTATCCCTTGGCATTATCTTATCACCGTACACAATATGCTGAAATACCATACCGAGAAAATGGAAATCAGTACAGTCTACGTGTGCAGAGGAGATGCAAAAAGACACCCCACACTCTGCCACATAAGAAATACAATCCTTGGTGGTTACATTTTCGAATATTTAGAAGAACTTTCCGACAGGTCCATAAATGACATACCTAAATTTTGTATCTACCTCGGAATGGCTTACCAATCCGTAAGTTTTTCATAGGTTTCCAGAGTATGGGAGTCATAAACCCCTAATGCATCACAACGGATCTACATTGGTTTAAGTGTCGCATGTACAAGTTTCTCCTGTCTTGAAAACCCACTAGCCCAACCTAACCTACAGGTGGTTTTCGAGTTTTTATCCTGGTTGCCCGAATGCTTCAGGATTTTTTGTAATTTTTAAAATTTATTTTGCAAATTACATTTTTAAAAAAAATTAATATAAAAGATACTTAGATAAAGAGGAATGCCAACCTCAAGCAAGTAAAAAAAAAACTCTCAAAATATCTGCACGAGCTCAACGAGACCGTCTCATATAACAACACTTCAAGCCATGCTTCACACCATACACTGGGGTGATTTAAATATCGCGTCAAAATAATCTCACCAAAATGATTTTATAGCGGCGTTAAAAACACGGTCAGTTTGACGAGCCTTTAATTTGGCAAATAACTAGTGTACAACTTGTCGATTCACTTCATAGTAAGTTCTTCTTTTTTATAAGTTTTCATTGACTGTAGAAGTCATAAATTGATCGTAAGTTACATCGTCATCAAGACAATGATGATACTGTGATCTTTCTCCATCAATGTTAACTTATTTAAAAGGTTAATTTTAAAAAGAGAATTTTTAAATCCTGGACCACTCAGACCAATCTCGGTCCATTGTACTACCAAGCAGAAACCCTTTTTGGTGTAGTGGTGGAGAAACTCTGATATTATTCGTTTCTCTTTATGGTCGGTGGCAGAGTATTGCTGTCCCCCGCCGGGGCTCGAACCAACGCCGCTCGGGGTCATAGGCAATGACTCTAATCACTACGCCGTGGCCACCGCCAGTTATAATTGTCATAGTATCAAATCAAATATCTAAATTTTTCGGTAAGAAAATGTAAGAATTGTTTCTATACCACTCGTACGTGAGCCCATCTGGTTATTGTCAAACGTGTCATTCTATGGACAAGGACAAGGAGTCTCTGCCATTTTGTGTATCGGAGACAAGAAAACCGAATCACGTCATCGTTATCCTTCCTATATGCTCAAAAAGTGCCAACATGACTTTTTAACAGCTCGGCATATATTTCAATTATGAACTGACCGATACAAAACCACAAACATTGTCATCCCTGTTGTCTTTTCCACTAATTGAATTTTTATTAAAAAAAAAAACAACAAAAATCCACTTTGTGTTTATTTAATGTTTAAAAATAATTTAAACATTTAATATTGTTAATCACGGATGTTTTATTATGGTCATTAATAAGTTCCAAATGTGGGTCAATAAAATAATTTAAAAAAATAAAATACCGCACATACGAGTAAAATTAATTTATTTTTAAAACCTGTTATTTTTATACATTATTATAAAAACATCAACTTTGCATTGTGTAATTACTACTTACTTATGGTAAATCGAATTCAGTTCTCCACCACCCCATCGAGTGACGCAAATCAATTTTAATTTATATCTTGTTTTCTTGTAGCCTCGTTGCGGGCCTTGCAGTTCGCACATTGGTATGGTAAGGGAAGTAGTAAAATCGAATAACTCATATCTGTGCTGAATGATAATTTTAACTTTACGAAATTTATTATCGACTCGATGAAATAAACGAGCGCCTCGTACCCAAAGGCGTGGTATTGTCCTGCGGCAACTATATACACGCCGACAAGGGTGAGATTTTAACTTTGTCGATTAAAATTTAATTGATTTCCCAAACGGGCTTTTTTTCTGCGTTGGTCGTAAATTGCATTAAAGGGAAAATATTGCTGCAGCTGTGTTGGGATTAACTCTATTGTATTTTGAAAGGTAGGCAGTGAAAAAAAATAATCAAATGAAATTGGATACGAAATTATGTTGCAACAGCAGGCTTTTCTTTCATACAATGCACCATGGTCTGTGATAATTTGTTAGTTTAGGCCAGTCAAATTGCATATGTAAATTGTTCAGTTTATTTTATGGAATGAATGTAATATCCATCGAAGCTAAAAGTTGGGTAGGATTCTTTCAGCTTCAGTTTCAGCTTTCAATTTTAGCACAAGCTAGCAAAGGTTTTTCTTTATGTACAGCTACATGTGATTGATGTGGGCACAGTAGCGCAGTGGTTAGTGTGCTGGACTACTGTGCAAGGGATCCCAGGTTCTATCCCCGGAAAAACACAAATTACATCTTAAAGTTTTTTCTACTGCGCCACCTCTCGCGAACGTCTGACAAACATCCGAGAGTATGACTGTCCTGAAAAAGCTTCTCAATTCAGCCGTCCGGACTTGGCATAAAATTGTAGATCGCTTCCATTCGTCCCAAAAATAGAAACTCACACAAAACGAATGGTTGCGAGAAGATAGGCCTAGGGTGTCTACCGCCTGTTGCTCCACCTATTTATTTATTTTTTTACATGTGATTGATAGCTGTGCTGTGGATTCCTAAACTCACAGAGAGAGTACATGCAACTACATGGGAAAGGGAAACACCTTATACGGTTATATACCTCTCTATGGAACAACCCATTCTCGGCATTTCTGAAGGCTGTCGAATCTCTGACGTGAATCTGATCAAATAATAAGCTGGCTGTCGATTTACAGCGACCTTACTAAGTTTCTGGCGGGAAAGGTAGAGGTAATAACGTCTCACGGTCTGAATTACCGAACGTCCATAGGAAAATTTTTTTGCTGAGTTTCTTTAAGATCAAGGTGCGTTTTCCCAATAAACACTGCTTTGGTGCGACAATAAAGGGTCTTGTAGAACAAATGTTCTAGATAGGATCAAACCATAGCTTGAGAGAGATTGCTGGTGTTAAATTCTTTCCGGTTTTAGTTCTCAATGGATGCGTCCGAACCTACTAACTGCGCGGAAATCGAAATAGAGACTTGTACTCTCGGCTCCAGGGGCTTAAGATTCCTGGGTATGGATAAGTTTCGCAATGTGGGTATATTGGGAATATTTCATGATTGCTGCGTTTAAATAGATATTCCTCCATACAGTACACCTGTCTATAGCTGCAGATGCGACTTTTATCGCAGAAATTATAACGCATAACTTTCAATGCGAAGGAACACTCATCGGAGGTAGTAAACGCAATACTTTCATATTGAAAATTAGGCGTTCGACCGACTAACCTAAAGGAGTCCGTTAAAAGTTCCCATAGCCCTTAAAACCCCTTTGTCTATACATCGACTACAGCGTTAATGCTCAAAAATAAACAACAAGTTGGCAATAATACTCAAAAAGCATAATATGTATGGGGCATGCTGCCCCCCTGCAGCCCCCTGCATGGGGACACTTTTGGATTTAGAGTATCTGTGAAGTTTTGTATATGCAAAGTTTCTCTAAAACCATGTGGTACAAGCGAAACATTGCGTACACCTATACTCGCACCTACTGCAACTCAAACAGTGACCCCAGACAGGGGGGTTGCCTGGGGCAGTATGGCCCCTAAGCATATTCGGCTGTTTATGCATTTTCACTTGTTATTTTGGTCTTTATTGCTTGCCATAAAAATGAACTCTGGTAAGGAAATAACATTCACAATGACGACGAACAATTTTACAGCTATAAATGGTACGAGATCTTACGCCATCGACTACTGGTATGGCATGGCATTTAAGGACTCATTTTGTCAGATAGCGAAATTCTTATCGAATTTTCTTTTCTAACCGACCATCATTTAATTTCCATTTTGTTCTTTTCTTTAATGAGTAAATCGATGAAAGATACAAAAAGTACAGCATCAGGTCGCACCGCAAGGATCATCCCTAGTGACCTAGGTAGGTCCAATAACACATCTTAATGAAATTCTAATGATTATAGGAGCTTAAAATGACAGCTGCAAAACTAAATTTTGCTAAACAGGCTCATATTTTACTTTAGCAACATTTTGCGACATTAATTCGTAAGTCAAACTTTCATCAGCTAACCTTCGGTTAAGAAATCCCTCATCATAACTTTACCAGCGTTTGTATAAATCGCGAAGGCAGATTTCCGGTGCAGTATATAGCACAAAGGTAACCCATTGTAAATTTTCTATTTCTGTTTCAGGATATCCACAACAATCGACTCAGTTGCAAACTTTTCCATTATCCGCTCCAATTCCTAGATTTATCATCAAAACTATTCTAAAATAATGCGGAAATTCTTATGATGGAGACATTCATTGTCCTGGGACTATGTTTTATTCTCTATGAAGCATTGGATTTCTTTCAAGGATGCATGCATAGTACACAACCAGCTTCATCCGATCGAATCGAATCCTATCGTCGTCAAATTACCGAAGAAAAAATACGTTCACTACAGCAGACAACACCAGCGTCTAGTGCGTCTGCATCACCGATAATTGGTGGTGGTGATACTGAGACCACGTCGCCATCCTCACCCAAATCAACCAGATATCCGGGTTTTGCCGAATCAATAACAGATCCAAACTATCGCATTAGTAGTTACGATCTTCAATACCAACAGCAGCGTCAGCATTCGGTATCGTCATCATCTGCGTCTCTGCCACATCAGCACACACTTAATTCACAGGCAGCCGCCGTCGCTGCAGCTGCAGCAGCAGCAGCATTCCTTCCGGCGAACAATACAACGAATTTCTCATCGCTTCCGCGCGACTATTATTATCTGCAACAACAGAAACATAAGAATACCTCAAAATTTTTGTCGAAATTTTCCTCATTATCTCAATCGGATAATCGAATTTTCCCCGAGGTGTGCAACAGTACACCTGTACCAACGAGCAACGCTCCAACCGCAACGTTCGATATAATTCCACCAACGGCGGCAGCAGCTCCACTGGTATTGGACCTGAAACGAGCGATATTTAGTGGGAAGAAATCATCGTCGCTGAAGGAGCAACGGATTAGCCGACTCGATAGTAACGAGGAGTATCATTCGTATAGTGACGACGGTGATGATGATGACGAGGAGGATGATTATAGCTGCAGTAGTGAGAACGACGAACCAGTGAAACGAATTTATAGTATATCCGAAAAGTTTTAATCTCGAAATGTTTTTTAAGTGATAAATGGAAAATTTAACAGTGTAAAGTGAGAATACGTTTTAAGGTAACCAAGAGTGGAATTTATAATTTTTGTGGAGCTTTTCATGTTTGCTGGGGAAAAGTTATTAAACATTTTTTGATCCATGCATCACTATAGTATTTACTTCTGATGCAAAGGATATCTCCAAAAATGTCTTCTTTTTTTTTAGTTAACTGGCCCCCAACACTAATACTGCGGAGCTAGCCATTTGTAAGTACTTACTTCGATTGTGTGTTACGAGTTTCCTTTTAGCTCGATACATTTTTCCGAACGATGTTCAATAGTTTCGATATCATGCTGTCGAGCTCCTCAAAATAGCCATCAACTGCAGACTTGACCTCTTCATTTTTTCAAATTTGGAAATAAAAAACATCCGAGGGGGCTAAATCTTTCGAATAGGGTGGATGAGGAAGCAGTTCGAACTTTAATTCATTGATTTTCGACATCGCGATGACGTCGTATGTGTGAACTGGTGTATTGTCTTAATGAAAGAATTTTTTTTTCGCCAAATGCGGGCGTCTTTTTTTTTGATATCATCACTCAAACGCTACAATAAGTTCTTTTTTCCTTTCTGAAGATAATCAATAAAATTATTACACGCTCATCCCAAAAAACTATAGCCATGACTTTGCCATCTGCAGATGGAACTGTCTTCGCCTTCTATGGAGTCAATTCTCCTCTTTTAGTTCATTGTTCTAAATGTTCCTTCATCTCGGGTGTGAAGTAGTAGTAGTAGTGCAGTAGCGCTTTCAGTCGACAGTCATCCAAAACCATTTTCTGAATTTTTTTAACATTTCTGGCGTAGTTACCTCATTTGGTTGACCAAACGTCCTCATTTAAACTCTGCTACCCAATATTTCACTGTTGTAAACGAAGGAGCAGCCTCCCCTAGAGTAGAATCTAGCTCCACTTTGATGTTGGTTGAAATGAGGCCTTTCAAATGAAAGTATTGTATTACATACCTAACAATGACCCATTTTTTTCATAATTAAAAATTCACTTAGACCATTCACTATTGATGGCTGCCGAACACATACTAAACACCTTAGCGTCATGAGACTTCAAATTTGAACTTCTTAAGGTTGGTACTCGTACTTTCTACCATATTAATTCTTTTCAAACAAAAATCGCCATCTATCCGTCAGGTCGGGAACTTTTGGGATCACCTACATCTACCTGAAATGAGAGCCATATTTTAAACTAGCAATGCCCGCGGATTATATCTCAACTTCTGCATGAACCAGAAAGATGAATGTTAGCTCAAAATACTCGGTAAAGTATTGCCTAACAATTAAAAGCATTATCTTGAAATAACACACATAAATTTCTGTGTATAATGGCAAGTTGAGCAGAGTGAGGTTGAAATAGAAAAGCTTACACCTCCTTTTTTCAACTCTTATAGGACTAATTTTGAAAAACGATGAATGAGGCATTTAATAATTTTAACTTATCTATCAACATACTAACTTTCAACTTCATACGACTAACGGTTCGTGAGACCCCCCTTTCTCCCCGCGACCCCTTTAACCCTCTACAATTCTCACCTAACCGTATGGCATAAATTGGCCACACGTCTATTAATACATTCAATTTCGTTCAACTCCTTGGATTACTCGTATTTGCAATAGATACAGTGAGCGTTAAAAGTGAGTAAACACCGAAGCTCTTTTAAGTTTTTTTAGGATTTTAAAATTGTTCAACAGAAAAAAAAAAAGCAAAACGTATGTCATTTTGACAGCACTCAAAAGACAAATGGAAAACAGCATTAAGGGTAACTTCCTTTTGACGCTCGCTGTACATGACATAAAGAAAAGTCCTTTTTTCGTATAAAGATATGATAGTGATTAGTGATTAGAATTTCCTTTTTCTCTTCTTCAATTAAAATTTTCAACGTCAGTTCAATGAATCTCTTTCTTATCTTAATCACACTGACTAATCACTTCACTTTGTTTAAATTGAAGGAGACATTATAAAAAAAAATCTCTTTGCTAATTAATTCAATAGAATCAATTGCAAATGCAATATCTGTTGATAGATACAGTATTATATACAACACACGCTTCTTCGTTTTCAAATCCTTGAATCGATTTCAAGTGAAATTTCATTCATTCTTCGTTAAGTCTTACTGTATGACGAAATTAATTTCTTTTTCCTTTTTGAAGATATTTTCCAATATCCTCTCAATAAAGTAGATAAATTGAGAATATAAGAAAATCGGCACAAAGGGGAAAAGAAGACGACACAAAATCCCCTCATTTCATTCTTATAAGTACAGATTCAATTTCATTAGTCTCAATAGGAATGTGTTGTCTTTTTGTTGTTCCTAAAGTAACTTTGTTGCCGTCGCTGCATATAGCTATACGTTTTATTTTTCTATTAAAAAAAATCCAAAGTATTGAGTACATAATTCAAAGCGAGCGAGGGTAAATTGCAATGGCGTCATTCAAGTATTTAGATACGTTACTATCCCACCCATCGAAGTGGAATTATTATCCTTCAATTTGTAACTCACAAGGTGCTGTGCTTTTGTTTGTGGATTTTTGTTGTACATTTAAATCAGTAGAATTAATGGAGAAGGAGAATTAGTTTTTAAGTTATTTATAGTCATAGTGTGTATGTAAAAGAAAGGGACCGAAAGACAGTCACAGTGTTTCAGTTGACTTGTATAGTGACTGTTGTCATGATGCTCTGCCCGGGAAAAGCTACATAGTTACAGATAGAAAATAAATCCGTACTAAATGTTTCTCCAATACATATTCACCCGAGTCAAATAAGTTTCTCAAACTTTAATGTATGTCGTTTATTGCCACACCCCTTTTTGGAAAAGCTTTTGATCAAAATCAATTTTTATTAACTTTTTCGACTTCACCGTCGTTAATTGAAAAATATAGCTACATGAAATTTTGCCCCAATGAAAAATGCCCCAAACTTCATAATGAAAAATGAAAAATTTCAAAATGGAAATATGCCCCCAAAAAAATTAAATAAGGCCCTAAATCTGACAGTAAACCCAAGGAGGGGGGTTGCAGGGGGCAGCATGCCCATACGTTTTCGCATGAAAAAAAAAAAATGAAAAAACGGCCCAAAATATGAATTGTCACCCTAATTCGCAGTCTTTTACGCAATTTTCTGTTGTTGTTGCCTTTTATGTAAATTTGTGGGGTGATTTTTCATTTTCAGTTTGGGGCATTTTTCATTGGGGCAAAATTTCATGTAGCCGAAAACTATCAGCAAATGCTGTTCTTGATCATGGTTTCCATTTGGTAGGGTAGACCACAAACCACGTATAATATATCGTCGACTCCTCCCATATAACGGACTTTGCCTACAAGCTGCCTGCGGGGCCAGGATTTTTCATGTATTGGTGCTGTACAAAATCAAAGGAGCGCCATTAATGCACGTATACTTGAAAAATTCTAGGCCCATGATTTAGCATGGAAAATCATTGCCGCCATTGATTTTGATATTTCACATGTATTCACAGACAGAGTAATTAATGCGGGGAAGAATCGGGTAGATGCACGGAAGTCGGCCGGCGGTCTAGTTTTCTGTGGCTTGTGGGTTAGACCACATCGAAAGCACATTCACTTGAACTAACAGAACACATTGTGTCGTTTTCTCTCTTGGAGCGAAACGAAAGAGAAGCGTGCGATGTTAATAACATTCACCTGTACTCTAATTTGAATGTTATTAACAGCGACGATGTTTTTCTAAGAAAATGCGCAAATGTCTAAAACTTAATATATTATCTGTTTTACCTGAAATTTCTCAGTTTAGTTACTATGATTAGGTCGTTATTAAACTTAGTTTTGAATCAAAATGACTTTCCAAAAGGAATTTAACATAAATTTGACTATCAGAGAGATCGACTGCTCAAGCAATCACTGAAACCATTCTGAAAAAAATTAATGGTGTATATCTGATACAGACATTTAAGCGCGGATGAGCTATCAAGATTAAGATCACCAAAGAACGCAAATGAGCCATCAGACACCTTCGCCACTGATTGAAACACTGTGTGGTATTATAAACGGCAAAGAGATCTGGTTTTATAAAAAAATATATTGCAGCACTGCACGAAATCTATGGCCACGGCTGAATAGAAAAAGATCCTTATGACCCTAAACACGAAATCAATTTGCACGCTTAAGGGAATAATCGCAGATCACTGTTCAAACATCACCATGCCACGCCCTGCAAATAGAATCTACAGTGAGCGTCGAAAGGGAGTCAACACCAATGCTGTCCGGTCTCTGGGTTTCTTCGATAACCTGTCGAAACTAACTGAAAAACAAATATCGAATGATACAGAATTTTGCCAGGAGCTCTAACTGGGGACTTATTCCCAAATGCGAGGCGGATCGCTTTTCATGGCGGATTTGTATTTTTGTATTTCCAAAAGCGATAGCTATTTAGGCGACGGAATGCTGGCGGATTTATTGCGGATAAAAAATAAACTAAATTCTTGTGACCGGAAAAAGCTGTCAAACTTTTGGGAAAATAAATGGAAAATTGGAAGTCTAATTGGAAAAAACTGTAAAGCACAGTTCGGATTTGAGAATAAGCAAAAGCGAAGACGATCGAAATCAAAATATCGCTTTCAATACGATCTTCCGCGCATTTGGGAATAACCCCCCTGGTTTAAGCAATCGGAAAGTCCACTCGATTGTTTTTAGGGTTTGTTTAGGTACTAATACGCCTCCAAATAGAAAGAGTGCTTCCAAATGCCTTTCTTTAACTTTCACTCCAAATTCTGTTGGCTTTCATTGGGCGCCAGTTAACATTAAGTGCTTCTATGTTAAGGCTTACGTTTTTTGAGGTGGATTTGTAGGTGGAATGTTGATTACTCAAAGGGGTCGTATACCAGATAACAGAATGACGACTCCAAATGATCATATTTTCTTAAGAACAGTACCACTCAAGTATGGCATCCACTCGCTTTAAATATCTCATCAGCAGCAGCGTTGCCACTTTGCTGCAATTGCAGTAGATCTACTGCATTTTTTTCAAAATTTAAATCTACTGCCACCAAATTATATCTACTGCGTTTTTGTAAAAGCTTAACTGAGGAAGCTAAATCCAAAATAGTAAATAAAATACAAACACAAATACAAGCCAATTTGGGAAACTGAGTTTTCCTGGCTTAAATTGCCGAAGGAAACTTGTTCAGCCAAATATGTCTTTGAACAACAACATGTCAAATTAAGACGTCGATTCTGAAAATATTTTCTATCTTGATGGAGTTTTTCCTGCTGCAATTTTATATCGAAGCTTGTCAACAGATACAAAATCGTTTTAATTTTAATGATGAAAGACTGAAACCTCTGAGGTACGTAGATACAAAGTTAGTACCTAGTGGACGGCAGTATACCCTCGATATTGCCTATTTTAAACTTGTTTCCTTTTTATGATGATGACAAAGAAAAACTTAATAGTCAATGAAGATGAACAATATTCCATGTTCATTAATATTAATGCGTTTTTTTTTTGTTTAAATACTTTACTCTTTATTAATTTTGTATTGTTTATGTTATGTTTTGTAATTTACCTTGTTCTTGTTTGAAAAAAAAAATCTACTGCAAAAAAAATCAATCTACTGCATTTTTTTTAGAGAATCTACTGCGAAAAAATTGTCCAACAGTGGCAACGCTGATCAGCAGCACTGTTGACTGCAAGCTTGTATTCAAGTCAAAAGCTTTAGTTAATTGTAATTATTTTGTTTCGACTCACAATTGCCTTAAATTCTCATGGACTCTTCCATTTCAATTGCAACAAGATAGAATTCACTTTTCTGATAATGTATGTGCAATGTGCATGTGCAACACCCTTTTCCACTTTAGTTCGTCCCATGGGCCATGTGCACAACTGCACAAATGTTCCATGCCAAGACTTTGGCAAACATTTCACTTCGATATCTTGTATCCTGCTTTCAAATACAAAGTCATTCTTATGTCTATAGATGGCGGTTTGTATATGTGCGCATTTTTTTTTTTCAAAGAATCCTTAGAGTGCACACGATATGAGGCAAAAAAAAAAGAAGAACAGAACAACACAGCCTTTCCTTGCTTTTGCTTTGTATTCCAATCACCAGCAATTGCGCCACCCATCGGTGAGTATAAAATATTTATCGTTGAGTTATACTTCCTTTTCTTCATCGTTTGCGCCTTAAATCGATTGATGCGGTGCTTCAGTGCTTAAAATTGCAAATAAACGATTCCCAGTGTAAACGCAAAGTGGAAGTGTGGAGTTTATAAGGAAGAGAGGCAAAGTGGACCATTTACCATAGATTTCTCCATTTTCCTACTTTGGCTTTGTTTGTGGTGGTTGGGATGGTGTATTGAAATGCCTTTGAAGGAGTCTGTTTGATGTTGAGTAGTTATTTAGTTTTACCACACACTTTTCTGCCTCTTTGATATTCAAGATAATGTGGATCCCATGTGGCATGAAAGCTGTCAGATAAAAATATAGTCGATGCATCATTCGACAGTGGGCACTTGAATAAGGATACTTCTGGTTCTGTTTCGCATAACATAAAATGCGATGCCTATCGAGGCGCAGTGACTTGTAAAAACTTAAACTAACAACTTCATAGGGACGAACGGTTTATTTTTATTTTTTTTTTTACAAAATGTTTTGTTTCCTTGGAATTGATCCTTTTTGGGGGTATATTCCTGGCGTGGAAAATTGAAAACTTTTGCAATATAGTTTTTGGCACAGTCAGCATCTCAATTTAATTTAGTTTTTCCTCAACTCCGCCGGTTGGTGGGTTGTTTTTTTTTTTTTTTTGCGTTGCATCCTTATTGATTTTGCTGGGTACTGTTTAAATACGGTCGAATATTGTGCATGGCGCGGCGTTCGTTGGAAATTACTCCCGGCACGTTTAACCTTCTGCAGTTTAGAACGAGAAAGTTTTTTTTAGAGAAATAAATGAACAAAAAAATATATATAATGTTATGACAGCATTATTCTCTGCACTGCGCGTTGCAGGTTGCATCCATTTTATGACTTCGAAACAAAGTTTTGCAAAGTTCTTTTAAAGCTTCTTCTATACTAACCGGAAGATGTATAAATCACGTAACAGACATTTATCTACGAAGTCAAAAAGTTGTATACTTTATAGTGTAGTTAGGGTAAATATTAAATTTTGATAAGAAGCCAAATGAGGAGATTTTCTGGTAAGATGTGGATGTGCAAAAACATTCTAACTGGTAAGAGCCCTTCTAATAAGTTTGTCGATGAAGGATGTATCTTCTCGGAAAGATTTATTTAAATGAATGCATTATGTACAGAATTGTAAAATTTGTAAGATGTAGGGATAAAGGCCTACGTTGGGCGCCACTTGAGAATAAATAATTAATTTTTTTCATTAGTTGTATTTTGCTGAGCATTATATCAGTTATATCGAGTCAAACCGGCTGAAACTGAAAGCTTTTCCGGAATAGTTATACGACCTACTCGGGATGTTTATCACACGTTAGTGAGAGGTTGCGCAATGGAAAAAGTCCTGAAATGTTATTTTGTATTTTTCCGGTATTCGAACCTTATATCACTTGTTGTCCAACACACTAACAATTGACCTACTGCCTTGTCAAAACCCAAGTTAATTCCATCATATGGCTGAAACTTATTCGTTCATTAATATTCTATGGCCCGCTCATCCATTAAGTCGGTTGCGGGTATAGGTTGCTCAAGTGGACTCTGCATAGCTCTCAATTCCCCGTCATCGAATCTAAATGATCAAGGTCAATCCCCATACGGGTAGAGGAAAGATTATGGACTTGATCGAACCATTTTATCATTGGTCTTCTTGGAGGATTCCATGTAACCAGCGACGACTATCGACAGACTAAAGTCGATTACCTCCTATTATTGTATCTGTTAAGAAATTGACTTCGCGTTCGCAAGGAACTTTTAATTATTTGAAAAAGCCTATTGCTCATTTAAACGTATATTGATAAACTTTTAGCTCTGCTAATAGTATCAGCTCTGTCTTAAGTTTGGACCTGAATTTATCTCTGTGCTATTAGTTAAGTTATATAAACCCATTTTGTGATCTTTGTTAGAGCTCCTTGTGAACTCCTGCCATTCCCGGAATATCGACAATTTCGTCAGCCATTTCTTAATTCAGTACATTTTTATCGGCTAAAAACTGAGTTCTTTCATCTGTAACCAAAGCTTCATTCCTCCCATCTTATTGATCGTTAAGCTTTCCTTGGCAGGGATTTCTAACCGTCCGTTTGAGCTAAGCTAAATTTTCAAAATCAGAAAAGCTGATTTTCTTTCTTTATTATAGGTGTAAAGTACACAAACAAAATTTGAAGTCAGAAGTTCTGGCTGTTCTGAAAGCGGCAGAGCTAATGCGGATGAGATCTATATCTGGAAGGGATACATCCATAGCTAGGTCACACTCAAGGCACTGGAATCTACGAACATCAATTCTGAATTAGTCAGGACCTGTCGCACAATGCTTAAGGCATTATGCAGTCAGAATCGAGTGAGACTCTGCTGGATACCAGGACACTGCGGTACAGTTGGAAATAAGCAAGCT
This sequence comes from Cheilosia soror, assembly GCA_949372485.1. Taxonomy (NCBI): domain Eukaryota; kingdom Metazoa; phylum Arthropoda; class Insecta; order Diptera; family Syrphidae; genus Cheilosia; species Cheilosia soror. The sequence continues at coordinate 78,234,492 of OX443563.1, forward strand.
GATGAACTTGCGATAAGAGGCGGGGAAATGTTAGATGGGGGAGATGTGGATATTAAACCACCTCCTTGCATCAGGCAAAGCGAAGCGATATTAGGAATAAAATAACTAAGGAAACCGACCGGAGGTGGGCGGGCCTCACCGGTCACGCAGTATCGAAGGCACTTTGGCCGCAATACGACCGAAATCCTCAAACTAGGCAGGTAACAGCTCAGGACACTGATCAGCATATTATCTGCTTCTTACTGTCTTCTTAGAAAACATCCTAAAAGTCTCAGGCTGGCAGACTCGGACACTTGCAGATTCTGCAATGACCTACAAGCCGAAGAGGATATAACACATATACTGTGCGAATGCGAGGCAATATGTCGCAGTAGAAGGTAATTTCTGGGCAGGTACTTCTTTCAACATTTAAAGGAGATAGACGACAATACCAACCTTAAGGGGTTACTTGGTTTTTGCAAGGGAATTGGGGTCTTCTCAAGGCAAGTGTTTAGTTGTTTTTCAATTGTAGGTCACTGCAATTGATTCCCCCTAGGGATCGCGATAGACCCGTATGGTGCCTAGTGCCGTATCAGACATCTCTCTCATACCCCTTTTTAACCTAACCTCTAACCTAATCTACCCCAGATCTTTTGGGAATCCTCGCTTACTGCAAAAAAATGCAAAAAAAATTCTTAAAAACTATCAAAAAGCTGTCAACACGAAGGTTTAAGTGGCTGCCAGTTATAAGGTCCCTTGTGAAATATACTGCTATACTATGTAGCACGTCAATAAGTACTCTCTTACCTAAGCTAAGTATTCAACATGAGTATAAATACCACAAAAAGATTTGCTTCCAAAAATATGGTAAAGCTCTAGTGACTTTGTTAAAGCCATTAATATTTTTTCGATCCCTCTAAAATGGTAATGTACATAAATTATACAAGTTCGTATAGTACATCAATCAAAAATTTACATTAGTAATGCCATTTAACGAACAAAAAACCCACTGAAGCAGAAGCAAACAAGGACGCAGCCCTCTTGAAAAAATTCAAATTACAGCACAGCCCCATTATCATCAGCATCCCATCCTGTGTTCTTAATAAATGTAATTAAATGTCCTTTTTACATTTAGTTGCTCTTGCTATTTTCTTATCATTTTCCCCTAACCTAATAATTATTCACCGTTAATTTTGCAGTTGTTTTTTTTAAGGCTGACCATTTTAAATATACCCACAATCCTTGGGGAGTCCTTCTAATGGTCACGCTGTGATCCGTGAATACCCATCGTTTGAAATGAAAAGTAAATTATAGCTAAGAAATGATATGCCGATAGCCTGAGGGCGTACAGAACATTTTTCTTGTGTCTTTTCATTCAGTGCAGCTCCTTTTCTCGTTTCTGAAGTTGACAGCACTGGTAAATTTTTTTTTCCTTAAAAACGAAACCAGTTTTGTTTTCTTTCGTTTTAATTCACGGAGTCTACTTAAAGGAATTTTCTTAAAAAAAAAAAACACACATTAATACACTAACACTCATGTACAGAGCAGAGTGAAAGGACTCAAAGAGCACGAAAGTGCACCTTTAGTGCTTTGACGTAGTTATACTCGTAGAAGTAACGAAAAAGCGACTGTTGTTGACTGTTTTTGTAATTTTGGATTTTCTCTGTTTTTGTCCTTGTTTCTCAGCTTCTTGGAAAAGTTTTTATTTCAAGGTGTTGGGGCGTACACAAACGAGGAACTTTTTTTTTATTCTTTTGCTGAATGTTGGTAATTTTTATTTGTGAAAATGATTAACAGGAAAATTATTATAAAATTTCGTACACTTTGCTTTGTGTCTTAAGGACTTGTAATTCAATTTTCTCAAATTCACCAGAACTCCTCCTGAGAACTCGTTGCCAAAGTAAGTGGGCACACTAACACTGAATAACTGAGTGCTATACAGCTGATGGAGAGAAGTGATTTGTTCGATTTATGGATGATGACGTGGTCATGGTCTATTGGTTTGGTATACATATTTGTATTGGTTTCTCGACAAGTAGGGGTCACAATTCGGTGTAGGTAAATTGAATACTTCCAAAACTGATCGATTTCTGAATTTAATGGAATGGGTCGTGTGGCACTGTGTCTAAACTGAAAGGTGAACGTGGGTGCGCTTGTAGAAATTCAAGAAGGTTCTTGGCAGAGTACCCTTCGAAGCCAAGTGGGAAGTGTGATAAGGGTAATAAATTTTGTCGACATTTAAATTGGTCTGGCAAGGGAATGAACATAAATAAGGAGATGACTACTTGTACGTTAATGGCTTTTACGTCTGGGAATGCATATTGGGAGTGCATGGAGCACCTACATTTTATTTTATTTTGCACTTAACATAGTGTGGAAGGATACCAATAGACGTTTTCAGTATGAGGGTAATTTTCCAGTGAATACCTACTACTTTGTGAACTATTCAGCTTTCAGGGCAAGGACATTTTTTTAACTCTCACAAGCTGTAAATTCTACAAAAGCCAGGTTCGAATTTTAATTTAATTACTTAAATTACGGGTTAGACACTATGACTCTACGAGCCGGATTTTCGTCCATTATTTGCTCTACCTACATGTCATAGAGCCATTTTAGACGACTGATGTGCAATTTTTTGATCAGGTTGAAGTCACTGTATAGCTCGTAATTTTTTGATTTCCAAACCTCGTTAAGATACACTGGACCAAAAGAAGAATCTTTCTCTTAAAGAGACCGAAGAAATCTTCATCCACTTTTGGAAGTATTCATGGTTTAGCGAAATAAACCGACTTTTAACATCTCCATTTCTATTTATATGTACTAGTAAACGTACCCGCTGTCAATATCATCTTCATATGTCAGTAATTGAATGGACTTCTTATATATTTTGCCTTATGATTTGGCCAATTTGTAGGAAACCGGTTTCACTTTTGGAAGTATTTATTTCAATATTTCCGGTAACGACGATTTTTCAAAAACCGAAAAGGTAATGGCGATCGTGCCTCCGGTTAATTTCTGCACTGAGCGAAAAAGTAGATGGCAGGCGGAAGTCTGACTGCTGTCAACGTTATTGTCGCTAAAATTGTTCGCGCAAATTATGGCAGGATTTTTAATCTCGCCTGGCTTACTGAATTTAATTGCGATACAAAGTTAAGCGTATTTATCATACGTTAAAAATTCCGAATTACGTTTTAATTGGTAGTATATATTTTTCCCAATTAAATTTCGATGGCTAGGTAGCTAAAAAGATTTTGGCGCGAAGCTCGTACATAAGTGGGAAGGAGACGAATAGAGATGGCAGAAATATGGCACATAGCTCATGGAATTTCGCGAGCTAGACAGTCGAGAGTCAGTTTTGAGTTGGCGTGAGGTTCGGACGTGGATGGTGGGAAAAGTAACAAACATATTCGCGATTGTATGGATAGTGGTGGCGTCATACGTTTCGTACAATCGTATACCTACATAATATATTCAATCGTTGAGAAAGTATACGATATTTGACGAATAAATAATTAACGTGGTAACAACTACACCAATCGACATCGTTAAATTTTCGTCCGCATATATACCCTAAATCCATCGTATAAACAAAATACCTGTACGCTACACCACGCGGCCCTTGAGCCGTTCCCATACCGCGACCTACGCCATCGTATCTTGTTGCCTCCGTCCAGCCAAACGTCCCGAACACGCTACAGACCAACCGATTTAAGGTCGAAAAGGGACGACAACCCTACAGCAATCGCCGTAATTCCATCGTGCTGCACATAACCAAAAAGTCCACCGTCAGCACTCTTCATTCGATACTGCCCTAGTCGTACTCCGTACCCGAAGCTTGAGTCCAACAACCGTCACTCTGGTCGGATCTCGCTAGCATCTGCAGGCAGTACGATACGAGCACCGGCAAAGCAATATTGGCCACGATTAGCAAAGACCACTGCGTGTGAGGAGAGAAAGCGAAGTATAAGTGCTTCCACTCCATCTTGGGCTAAGCGACGTCGATCTCTCCACAAAATCGTGGGTGCAAAAGCTCCGCACCGAAGGTCACCACCCAGCAATCAACTATCGTCGAATTCGCGTCAGCAGCAGCAGCAGTAACGACACCAACCGAGGATTTTTTGTTAGGCTAGGTCCCCCTAGAGGGCTCTGAAGGAAGTGCTAAATTATTAAAGCTAAGTTTCGGTCATTTTTCGTTTTTGTTTGTAATACAACTTGTTCAAATGCAATTTCCTAACTACATTATCTAGGTAAATACAGTTTGTGTATACGCGAGATCATAAGCGAAGGACGGAATGCGGTGCACCACATCTCCCCACCCTTGGGCAACGGTTTAAAGGTTTAAGGTAACCCTTATAATATTGAAGGGGTAAGTCAATCTTGTTTCCTAAATTTCATTTGAACAATATTAACTAGTAGTGAAAGTGACCAATCAGGTAGACAGATAGGCTTTGTTATTTTTTTTTTGTAATTTTTTTTGCCAACTGCATGTGAAGCAGTACCTACATAGTGTACCACTGGGTATAAATAATTGATTAGTGCCTCAAATTGTGTCTCAGTAAGAGCTGTATAAAAGAACAGTACTTTTTTTGGTTTTAATTTGAAGATACAATCTATTTCAATTTGGATAAGTTAACTAAAGTGCGTTAAAGCATCCGTAGTTCAGTAATAGCTTGTGTTTCCTTTTTGTACTGAATTTTAATTACCGAATACCATAGAGTGGTACCATAATCGTTATTTATTTTTGAATTTATATATATCGATATTGTTATCGTATTTCAAGAATTTTGTTCGGGGTTGATATGTACCCTATGATAGATACTTACATTTACGTATAGTTTTCTTTTGAACTTTTGTACTAATTTATATTTTAGTTTCGATTTTTAGTAATAATAAAAAGGTCTTTTGTGAAATTTTTAAAAACGATGAAATATCTTTCATTGGGTTTGCTGTTTGCGCCTACAATTATTTTTGGAGATTATAGATATTGGACGACGTTTATTTGAAGATTTTTAATTAGAGATTCAATGTTTACTGATATACTGCGGTTTGATTAGTTCAGTTGTATAATGTTTCGGATGGCGTAAAGTTTGGTAAGAGGAGGTGCCGGTATGGAGGGGGAGGATGTCTGAGGAGTATTGAGAGAGAAGAAGTGAGGGGTATTTAATCATTTTGATTAATAACCCGGTGTTAATTAGGGGTTATCGTGAGTAGGGCGATGCGATGACCAAGGTAAATAAACTCAATGTTTAACTAGGGGTGGGTCAGCTCGCGGAGAGGATTTCCACCTTATCTCTCCGCCTCAATCCTATCGTAGTGTTGAGAAGTGAATGTGTATTATCTTAACTCGGGCCTCGCAATTTAGCATTTTTTTTCGTTTAGTTAAGTTACAACTAGTAAGAACCTTCAGGCATGTAAATACAAGTAACTCACGTTCAGGGCTTGAGGCAAGATCCCCCCCCACGGTTGAGCTAGCGCGGGAAGCGGTCATGCCTGAGCCTCGAGTGCCTGGACACCCCTCCTACCTGTTCGCCCGGATTGACTCAAGGGTCCTGTGACCTTGGGTCATAAGGGTGAAAGGATCCGTAGGAGGGTCTCCCTATTGCCGGCCGGAAGCAGAAGCAGTGCTTACGACAATCGCGGATTCGGTCCTTACCTGCACGGGTGATAGTGCGGGAAGGGGTCTAGTCCAAACACTCCGAACTCTTGTTCAGCGTGGTTCTCCTGCAGCTTCTGGTATGGGCATGGTGGTACGTAACAGGTGGCGCCCAACGTGGGGCCCGAAGTTTCAGTATAATTCACATTCAACAAAATATTTCGTTTTTTTAAATTTTGCAGTTTAGAATAGTATTGGTTTCAGAGTCGTATGAATTGAATGCTAGTAGTTATCGAATTTTTCCATCTTCCTGTAGTTCTTCGTATACTAGTCCGATAATTGAGTTGAAGTAGTTCCTCCTTTATGGCCGTTGCAGTATTCGAAGAGATACGGGTAAATATTCATTCATTTAAGTTCACTTTTGAAAGGGTATGTCCGATAGATGGGTAGATTATGGTCCTCATCTATGACAGTAGCATATTCTTAATTCATTCGGTGAAATTTCCCTTTTAAGTTGTAGTATGTCAGGATTTCCCATGTCCGGCAGCCATGTGAATCCCTTTCTTGATTACGTCTGTTGCTTCGACCCTAGGCATATCCAACGTGAAAGGTTTTTAGAGTTCAGAGCGGGTATAGTCCGGTAAGTGGGTTGACGTAGGTCCTCGCTTATGCCTGTTGCTACTTCGCATCTGGCACTCCTCAACGACAAAGATAACAAGCTTTCGGAAAACTGTTACTGCATTGTAAAACATTGATATTCTATGATAGGATTTTGTATTTCAAATATTTGCTTCCCTCATTTCTCGAATGTTACCTCCTCACACCGGTCACATCCTCGAATCTATTATACATTAACAAATAGTTATTTTAATCTTTTTTCTTTATTATTAAGCAGTCGTGTTTCAGGTATTAGGATAACTGAAGTCAAGTCATTATATTATAGTATTAGATTTTGTCTTTCCATAAAGAACTTTTGGAATACGTACGTTTTGAATTAGTAGCATTTAAGAGTTTATCAACGAATTAATCAGTTATATCCCGGAATATGTCTAACCCAAATCCAAGTCAGACAGGTAATTTGCCAGGGCCTTCTACCTACAATTTACGTAGTGGTAGAAACCCCAGTCAACCCAGTCAACCAAATACCACTCAGTCCAATATCGACCCACGACTTGACAGGTCGGATACCCACAGAATAGGAGATCCGGCAGATAACGCGCTTCCTCAGCCTCAACATGAGAATGCAAGTAATAACCCAGAAGCTACGGCTGACCCAAATGAGAGCGCACATTTCGAGACGTACTTGCAGGATGTAATTTCTGCTACAGTTGGTATAAACCGAACCGATGAACTCCGCTTTATTCGAGAGGAGTTGGAAAAGAATAGGCTGGCCATGCGTCAGGAAGTAGCTACGCTAGTGCGTGAAGCTCTATCCGGCCTTCCAGCCCCGTCGAGCGCTAACGCTGCTCCGGTTATTCCACTAACTACGGTTCCGTCTTGTTCGATAAGCGAAAATATTACACAGCTACCTAGAGCTGAGCCTCCACGGCAGAGCAGTAATCGAGCTGAAGACCCGGCGGTATATCCTGTGCATATGTGTCGAAGCGCAAATGTGGATAATTTCCTAGCGCAGTTAGGGAATTTAAATTTGAACGATGCGTCTCCTCGACAGGAACCACGCTCTCAGGCAGCTTCACCTTCAAGTTCAGGCGGACGATTCCCTAATTATCACAAATGGGGGATCAAATTTGATAATAAAAAGATGTTAGTTGATGATTTTCTCTTCCGATTGGGAAGACTCAGGGAGTCCTACAATGTGTCGTGGTGCGAGATATTCCAGAATTTTCACCACTTTGTAAGCGGTCAAGTTGAGTCCTGGTTTTGGACTTTCATTAAGGCCAACCCAACCGCAAACTGGTCCGCTCTTCGTCTAGCACTGATCGAACAGTACCGCAGCCTTGAAACAGACTTCGAGATTTCCAGACAATTGTCAGCGAGGAAACAGGCAGCAAACGAGAGTTTTGACGATTATTATGGAGATTTACTTCAGCTTAATTCTAGACTAAGATTTCCTAAGCCTACTCGGGAGCTGATCGAGGTTATAAAACATAACGTTAACCGTAGAATTGGGGAGCATTTGCTAACCTTTAATACCCACAGCATTCCTGAAATGGTTTACGTATGTCGTAGCATAGAAAAATTTCTGAAGGACTCTGATTCTCAGAGACCGAGATTTCAAGCTCATGTACCGCTTCGGCGAAATATCAACGAGATAAGTGAGAACGCCGATCACTTTTCCGCATCGACTTCACAACCTTACGTGGAAGCCTTAGCGTATCGTCAACAAGAACGGGGCCCCTTAAGATGCTGGAATTGCAAGGAGACAGGACACACCTTCTTCGATTGTCCTGCACCGCAACGTTCGGTATTCTGTTATAAATGTGGACTCGAAAACACAGTGACTCCCAACTGTCCTGTATGCTCGGGAAACTCACAGATGAGCAACTCTCGTACCGGGGGGAGCTGCTCCCAGAATCGGGAACCGGCAAACCAGTAGAAGAACAACCCCAAACCATATTTTCAACCATTTTAAGACGTACTACCGAATCTATGACCACTGAGCCTCCCGTTCAAGTCGTTCCAATCAAAAGTGATCATTGCCCCAAATCTATTCACCAACGTTGGGAAGAGTACAACCAAGCCAAGAAACGCATATTCGGATGTTCAAATCCTTCTCCCAAAGTTCTAAAAATTAGAAAACGTTTCAAACACCTCAGAAACTTATATCGTGCAGTTGCATCAACTACTTTACGATGTTCTGCGGACGATCCGCGACCGTATGCTTGTGTTAATTTCTTCGGAAAAGATTGGACCGGTCTTCTGGATAGTGGTGCAAGCATCAGTTGTCTAGGTGGAGGTAGTATAGAGTTTCTGCAAGGTAACAATATTTCATATAAGAAGTTTACATCAGCCATTGCTACCGCGGACGGGAAAGCGCAGAATATTGTTGGAATAGTTAATGCCATTATTACGTATGAAAATCGCCAAGAAGAAGTTGCGCTGTACATAGTTCCATCGTTAACTAAGGAGCTATATCTTGGAATCGATTTTTGGGAAAAGTTTGATATAGCTCCAAACGTCATTCCCAAAGCGACTGTGGATAACACATTTAAATTAGAAAGTATTTCGTTAGGTCTAGATGTTTCAGATGATTCGCCCCCTAAGAGTGAAGTCCTATCTTCATCTCAAGAATTGTCGGTCGAAGAATCCAGTCGATTAACAGAAACCCTTAGCAAGTTCCCATCCTTCGCCAATCTTGGCCTGGGTAAAACGAACCTGGAGGAGCATGTGATCGATACCGGGGACGCGGCGCCAATAAAAAGACGTCATTATCCCGTATCTCCAGCGGTTGAAGCCCTCATATATGCGCAGTTGGATCGTATGCTAGCTATGGACGTGATAGAAGAAAGCTCGAGTTCATGGAGCTCCCCAGTTGTCCTAGTCAGAAGGGCGGGGAAAAGCCGATTGTGCTTGGACGTTCGAGATCTTAACCGCGTCACAAAAAAAGATGCATACCCACTGCCGCATATAGAGGGTTTGCTAGGGCGCCTTCCAGATACTTACTACATGTCAAGTGTAGATCTGAAGGACGCCTTTTGGCAAATACCCCTGGAGCAAAGCTCCAGGGAGAAGACGGCCTTTACCGTCCCCGGTAGGCCGTTGTACCATTTCAAGGTGATGCCCTTTGGCTTGTGCAACGCGCCGCAGCGTCTATGCCGCCTCATGGATAAAGTTATCCCACATCAATTGCGACATCAGGTATTTGTATACCTCGACGATTTGCTCATTATTTCAGGGACTTTCGAAGAACATATCGAGCTACTTAGTATTGTTGCTGATAAATTACGAGATGCAGGACTAACGATCAATCTAGAAAAATCGAAATTCTGCTACAAGGAACTCAAATACCTGGGTTTTATTGTAGGGAGTGGAGTATTAAAAGTTGACCCCGGCAAGGTAGCGGCCATTAAGCAATTCCCGATACCCCGGAACGCCCGTCAGGTTAGACGATTTTTAGGGATGGCCGGGTGGTATCGTAGATTCGTAGAAAACTTCTCATCCCTTGCCTCGGATCTTTCAGACACCTTAAAGAAAGGAGTGAAATTTAACTTTGGAGAAAAAGCCATTGAATCGTTTAACGCGATCAAGTCCAGATTATCGTGCGCTCCAGTCTTAGTAAATCCCGACTTTAAGAAACAATTTATCATCTCTTGCGATGCCTCTTCCACCGGCATCGGGGCAGTTCTTAGTCAGGTAGATGAAAGCGGGGCTGAGCGTCCGATATATTATTACTCCCATAAGTTGAATTCCGCCCAAAGAAACTATACGGTAACCGAACGTGAGTGCTTAGCTGCTGTCATGGGTATTGCAAAGTTTAGACCCTATATAGAGGGCTATAGGTTCAAGGTGATCACGGACCATGCGAGCCTTAAATGGCTAATGAGCCTAAGGGATCTTAAGGGTCGGTTGGCGCGTTGGAGCCTTGAGCTACAAGGGTATTCGTTCGAAATCGAACACAGGAAAGGGAGTTTAAATATTGTTCCTGACGCGTTGTCACGGGTTTACGAAGTAGAGGCGGTCCAGAACGGTTGCTTGGAAACAAAGGCACTTGGCGAGGTACTGCACATAGATCTGGCGCATCCGAGTTTCCAGTCGGATCAGTATCGTCAGATCATCGATACAGTCAAGAAAAATCAAAGCCAGCTGCCTGACCTTCAAATCTCTGATAACCTCTTGTATAAGAAGGTAAAACACAACACTCCCAATCCGATTCAAACCGACCTGACCTGGACTCTGTGGGTTCCAGCAGCGCTAACTACCAACCTTATTTTCTTGGCTCATTGTCCACCTAGGGCTTCGCATGGTGGCATAGCGAAGACCCTGCATCGTTTAAGGCAACAATTTTATTGGCCGAATATGGCAACTCAAGTGAAGCAATTCATCGCTAACTGTGAGGTGTGCAAGACGACGAAAGCTCCTAACACTATCCTGAGAGCACCTATGGGAAAAGCTTTTATAGTCGAAAGACCACTTCAGCATATGTACATCGACTTCTTGGGGCCATATCCTCGTTCTAAGCTTGGCAATACGCATATTATAATAGCCTTAGACCAGCTAACTAAATTTGTATTCATAAAGCCTGTACGGCGTATAACTTCCGAAGCCACCATTAGATTTCTTCGTGACAACATATTTTTGATGTTCGGCGTACCTGAGACGATTCTTTCTGACAACGGGAAGCAGTTTCTCAGCAAAGAATTTAAACACCTTATCGAATCGTTTGGAATTAACCACATTAGAACGGCTGTGTACTCTCCGCAGGCTAACGCCAGTGAACGGGTAAACCGATCTATCCTGGCGGCCATCAGGTCTTACATTGACGCAGACCAATCTAATTGGGATACTCAATTAGACTCCATAGGATGCGCACTCCGTACGGCAGTACATTCGGCTATCGGTATGTCGCCATACGAGGCACTGTTTGGGCAGCGAATGATCGAGCATGGAAGCGAATATAAACTCCTGCGTAGTTTAGACGGGTTAAACAATTCCGAGTTAGAGCAGATACCCAAAGCTGCTAAAATGAATGTACTGCATTCTTATATAAAAGACTCTTTGGAGAAAACTCACCACATCTATGAGAATGTGTATAATACGCGAAGTACTAAAGTTCGTTACCAGGTAGGCGAAACCGTTTATAAGCGGAATTATGTATTGAGCGATGCTTCAAAGCGCATAAATGCAAAACTCTGTCGAAAATTTATAAAAGCCAAAGTCCGCAAAATTATCGGAAATAACCTTTATGAATTGAGTGATGAATCTGGGAATAGCTTAGGAGTTGTGCATTCGAAGGACATGCGACGGTGATGTCGTATTAATTACACATTATTTTTTTTTGCTTGAGGTCTAGGCGGAGTTCCCAACAGCTACAAACACTAACGCTCTGTGAACTAGTTCAGTCTGAACATGAGACTATCTTTTGCAGGGGTGAGTTCGTTCCTAGAAGAAAGCTAGAGCGGTTTCTTTCCTTGATCTTTTCGCTCGTTGGAACTAACGAAAATCTCAAGTTTTGTAGGAAACCGGTTTCACTTTTGGAAGTATTTATTTCAATATTTCCGGTAACGACGATTTTTCAAAAACCGAAAAGGTAATGGCGATCGTGCCTCCGGTTAATTTCTGCACTGAGCGAAAAAGTAGATGGCAGGCGGAAGTCTGACTGCTGTCAACGTTATTGTCGCTAAAATTGTTCGCGCAAATTATGGCAGGATTTTTAATCTCGCCTGGCTTACTGAATTTAATTGCGATACAAAGTTAAGCGTATTTATCATACGTTAAAAATTCCGAATTACGTTTTAATTGGTAGTATATATTTTTCCCAATTAAATTTCGATGGCTAGGTAGCTAAAAAGATTTTGGCGCGAAGCTCGTACATAAGTGGGAAGGAGACGAATAGAGATGGCAGAAATATGGCACATAGCTCATGGAATTTCGCGAGCTAGACAGTCGAGAGTCAGTTTTGAGTTGGCGTGAGGTTCGGACGTGGATGGTGGGAAAAGTAACAAACATATTCGCGATTGTATGGATAGTGGTGGCGTCATACGTTTCGTACAATCGTATACCTACATAATATATTCAATCGTTGAGAAAGTATACGATATTTGACGAATAAATAATTAACGTGGTAACAACTACACCAATCGACATCGTTAAATTTTCGTCCGCATATATACCCTAAATCCATCGTATAAACAAAATACCTGTACGCTACACCACGCGGCCCTTGAGCCGTTCCCATACCGCGACCTACGCCATCGTATCTTGTTGCCTCCGTCCAGCCAAACGTCCCGAACACGCTACAGACCAACCGATTTAAGGTCGAAAAGGGACGACAACCCTACAGCAATCGCCGTAATTCCATCGTGCTGCACATAACCAAAAAGTCCACCGTCAGCACTCTTCATTCGATACTGCCCTAGTCGTACTCCGTACCCGAAGCTTGAGTCCAACAACCGTCACTCTGGTCGGATCTCGCTAGCATCTGCAGGCAGTACGATACGAGCACCGGCAAAGCAATATTGGCCACGATTAGCAAAGACCACTGCGTGTGAGGAGAGAAAGCGAAGTATAAGTGCTTCCACTCCATCTTGGGCTAAGCGACGTCGATCTCTCCACAAAATCGTGGGTGCAAAAGCTCCGCACCGAAGGTCACCACCCAGCAATCAACTATCGTCGAATTCGCGTCAGCAGCAGCAGCAGTAACGACACCAACCGAGGATTTTTTGTTAGGCTAGGTCCCCCTAGAGGGCTCTGAAGGAAGTGCTAAATTATTAAAGCTAAGTTTCGGTCATTTTTCGTTTTTGTTTGTAATACAACTTGTTCAAATGCAATTTCCTAACTACATTATCTAGGTAAATACAGTTTGTGTATACGCGAGATCATAAGCGAAGGACGGAATGCGGTGCACCACATCTCCCCACCCTTGGGCAACGGTTTAAAGGTTTAAGGTAACCCTTATAATATTGAAGGGGTAAGTCAATCTTGTTTCCTAAATTTCATTTGAACAATATTAACTAGTAGTGAAAGTGACCAATCAGGTAGACAGATAGGCTTTGTTATTTTTTTTTTGTAATTTTTTTTGCCAACTGCATGTGAAGCAGTACCTACATAGTGTACCACTGGGTATAAATAATTGATTAGTGCCTCAAATTGTGTCTCAGTAAGAGCTGTATAAAAGAACAGTACTTTTTTTGGTTTTAATTTGAAGATACAATCTATTTCAATTTGGATAAGTTAACTAAAGTGCGTTAAAGCATCCGTAGTTCAGTAATAGCTTGTGTTTCCTTTTTGTACTGAATTTTAATTACCGAATACCATAGAGTGGTACCATAATCGTTATTTATTTTTGAATTTATATATATCGATATTGTTATCGTATTTCAAGAATTTTGTTCGGGGTTGATATGTACCCTATGATAGATACTTACATTTACGTATAGTTTTCTTTTGAACTTTTGTACTAATTTATATTTTAGTTTCGATTTTTAGTAATAATAAAAAGGTCTTTTGTGAAATTTTTAAAAACGATGAAATATCTTTCATTGGGTTTGCTGTTTGCGCCTACAATTATTTTTGGAGATTATAGATATTGGACGACGTTTATTTGAAGATTTTTAATTAGAGATTCAATGTTTACTGATATACTGCGGTTTGATTAGTTCAGTTGTATAATGTTTCGGATGGCGTAAAGTTTGGTAAGAGGAGGTGCCGGTATGGAGGGGGAGGATGTCTGAGGAGTATTGAGAGAGAAGAAGTGAGGGGTATTTAATCATTTTGATTAATAACCCGGTGTTAATTAGGGGTTATCGTGAGTAGGGCGATGCGATGACCAAGGTAAATAAACTCAATGTTTAACTAGGGGTGGGTCAGCTCGCGGAGAGGATTTCCACCTTATCTCTCCGCCTCAATCCTATCGTAGTGTTGAGAAGTGAATGTGTATTATCTTAACTCGGGCCTCGCAATTTAGCATTTTTTTTCGTTTAGTTAAGTTACAACTAGTAAGAACCTTCAGGCATGTAAATACAAGTAACTCACGTTCAGGGCTTGAGGCAAGATCCCCCCCCACGGTTGAGCTAGCGCGGGAAGCGGTCATGCCTGAGCCTCGAGTGCCTGGACACCCCTCCTACCTGTTCGCCCGGATTGACTCAAGGGTCCTGTGACCTTGGGTCATAAGGGTGAAAGGATCCGTAGGAGGGTCTCCCTATTGCCGGCCGGAAGCAGAAGCAGTGCTTACGACAATCGCGGATTCGGTCCTTACCTGCACGGGTGATAGTGCGGGAAGGGGTCTAGTCCAAACACTCCGAACTCTTGTTCAGCGTGGTTCTCCTGCAGCTTCTGGTATGGGCATGGTGGTACGTTACAAATTTTTTCAAGTATGATATTGAAGATACATAAGAGCTCATTATATTCTCTGAATCGTTTTTTTACGTCAAAGGTCTGAGTGTGATTGCTTGTCATTTTAATGTGCCAGCAAATGTTCTCTATCGTCATTATCTGCACAATCTGACAAGTTTGAAAGATATACCAAAACTAGACTTGGCTTTGTATGTACGGCTAATTTCTATAATTGATGTCATATGCGGCCTTAAAATCGCTAAAGGTATGGTGGGTATCGATCTGCACTGCTTGGATTATTTCCAGGATCTGCCGTAGTGTGAATATTTGGTGGGTTGTGTGCTTACCGGGCTTATGGGTCAATCAGCAGACTGAATCTTGTATGCGATGGTAAGGAAACGTATACTTCTATAATTGGCGCAGCTTAGAGGGTTCTTGTGGGCTGGAAAAACGTTGCTGAGATTCCATTCACCAGGTACTCTTTTTTCTTATTAAATCTTGCAGATGAGTTTGTGTATGTATGCTCTCTACCAAGCAGTCTCCCGCAACGGCTTAATCCAGCAGCCTTATTAGACTTGAGTTTATATACTGAAATCGTCATTTGGTTTTAGTCGGGTGTATGGACATATTGGCTTTTATCTCAACATTTGAATGGGTCATTCTGACTGACGGCAAGTCATCGAAAGTAACGCATTCTTGTGCTGTGTTGCCCTGTGGATGTCCCTTACAGTTACAGTTAATTCGTTAATTCGTTAATTCGAAAATGACAAAATATTACAATTGTTAATAGTGACACACTTTGTTTTAGTCTATGACTTTGTCATACATTAAATTTTGTTCGTGGATCATAATGACATACGAAGAGCCTCCATAGCGGGTTTGAAAATATTTTAAATACAATACATATCTCTTCTGTATCGCCTTGGCATATGTAAATCATTAAAGAACAAAATCGAACTACTTTCAACTGCAGTTATGTTGATTTATTTTGTTTGGAAAAAATGGCGCCCAACGTGAGGCATATTTTATAAATTGAAATTTCTGAATTCAGCGTCTAAGACATTGGTATAATTATGTGAAACGCAAAGCAGGTAAATAAAATTAGAAAGTATTTAATTCGAAACTATCCGCTACGAATCGTGTGTGTAGGTATTAGTTTTATTTTTGACATGACCATTAATTCAATGCCATGTACTAAGAGCTAAATTGAGAAGTTTCTCCTGGCATGTAGTATAAATATCTCGGATGTTTGTGGAATTTGGAATCCATTGCTCTGTAGTGTAGCACACTAGTATATGTGAATGTAATTTCTTTAAAATCTTATTACATGCACAGTCCTTCATTTAAATTAACTACAACTGCTTCCAGCATGATTCTATTAATTTGTTTGTTAAAATTTTATTAAAATGAAACAGCTGTAGTTTCTAGTGCTTTTGCAAAAGACTCTTCATACCACTTTGTATAATTTTCTCTAAAACGAAGGCAAGCACTAAAAACTTCAATTTAATAGCGATCCCCGTAATGACTAACCAAACCAGCAGTTCTAGCCAGTTATAAACATCATTTCATCAAGTCTCTACTAAATGTTCCTTAACTGGCGCCCAACGCACAGAAAAAGCTATTTTTTTGTTAAATACTCAATTATGCGAAATCCACTCCAAAGGTGAAGTCAAAAATATTGAACTTGATTTATGTTTATCGCTGAGTAATATAATATTCCGATTAATGTAAATCATTCGCTTATATTAAAATCAAATATCAATAAGAATTCACCCCAGAGAATTGCAAAGAATAACGACAAGGATGTGAATATAGCCATCAATATTCTAACAACGATATGGCAATAAGTGAGTTTCTCCCTGGAGCACTGATAAATCATTCAAAAAGCCTAAAAATACATTCAATTTGTCTCACACTCCCGCACGGCTCAGTAAGTTTATAAAAGATTCATCTCATAAAAACGCCCACAAAGAAAATAAAATGTATCGCTTTAAGCGTTTCATTTGAAAAAGAATAACTTCTGTACCTAATTCCTTTTTATTTTCAGTTATAAATAACAAACTTGTTCAAAGTATCTACACAAGGGTGTTCGGCCTCGAAAGCCTCGGGCTGTCAAAAAGTAAACTGTCCAAAAAATACGTGTGCCCATGCCAGTACCTACTTATTCCACTTTAATTGGTGATAAGTCCGGCTGACCACCCATACCAGGACTGAGAAAAATATTCTGGAAACAAAAACTTTATCTCGAAACTTTTCTTTTATTTTTCCCAGCAAATTGTTGTCCGTAGCATAATCGCTGCAGGACATTTCCGGTTTATATTATGTTACAATAATTTCACATCGCGGTGAGAGTTGAGTTACTTGCCTTTGCAGTGAATAAATTTAAATCACACAAACACACTGACAGCGCTTCAAGTCAACAATAAAGACTTACTAAACGAGAGATTAAACTCGAAAATATTGGCTGATAAATTGCCTGCGCAAGAAAGACAATTGGCTATCCAACGAGAGGCGGCAGGACAACTAAATAACAATTTATCTTGTTTAAGGGAGACATTACTTTTATTATGTTCTAGCCGAGGATACTGGAACGTGCAGTTGCCATCTTTTTATCACACTTTCTTTAGGTTGACAGAAAGTTTAGTTGGGATTAATCGTTATGGTCTTTTATTTCGTTCATATCTGAGCGGTTGTAGTTTCATCCCCAGTAGTTTGTTTATGATAGGCAGGGTGAGGGTTTTGCAGGTAAATTGTTGTATACATGGAGGGGGCCCAACTGGAGGGGATGATTGATGGCTCTTAGCTTAATGAGCATCAAATTTTTGAGCGAAATATTATTAACGACAAAAATTTGTGAAAAGCGATTATTATATAGCATAATGTTTGGCCGTGCTTCTTTACAAACTGAAGGCCTGAAGGCGATTTTTAAAATGTACTTTGTTATGTAACAAAAATGGTGGAAAGATGATTAATCCATATGGGGCAAGGATTGTCTTAAGTTTGTTGAAACCTTCGTTCATCAAACTGTCAGTTGAAACTAGAAGAGTGGTAAAAAGTCTTGTAGGAAATAAAGTTGGTTTGGAAATGTTCTACGCAATATAGGGATGGTGATGGCGCGGTTTCTGTATTGCAAAGGCTTACGCAAAGTCCATTATGAGCTACAACTATAAACTTTATTTCCAGAAGATGATTAACGATGATTTGCATGTCAAAATAATTGTCATTAAAATAGTCTTCACAGGAAAACAATACCAGTTCAATCTGGTTAATAAAAGTCAAGATAACGTGAGATAAGTGGTGGACCCAAAGTAGGGTTAAAGTGTTTCCATTAGATTCAAAATATAGTAAAAATAAAAACTTTATTTGTGTCTTTAGGTTAGGTGGTTGTCTTAAAAACAGGACGCACTTACCACTTTGCTAGGAGGTCATAATGATGGCTGAAACAGTCAACTCAGTTGGTTAAAAATGCTTGAATTTAGAATTTCCTGGTGGCGGTTTGTCTTCAGTCTACCCAATGTCTATTGCCTCTGACAGTCCATCACTGAGGAGGGAGAGACAGAAATGGGGGTTTGGGGTAACAGTCTAGCCCCGTCTATTGGCTCTGACGAGATATTTAGAGTATCGAAATGAAGTTGACTGATGTAGTCTGTATTGGTGCTGTACAAAATCAAAGGAGCGCCATTAACGCACGCATACTTGAAAAATACTAGGCCCATGGTATAGGTATAGCATGGAAAATCATTGCCGCCATTAATTTTGACATTTACAAGTATTCACAGACAGTGTAATTTTTTCCGGGGAGAATCGGGTAGGTGCACGGGAAGTCGGCGGTCTAGTTCTTACTGATTTGTGCTAATGTATCTCTTCTTAGCTCAGTTGAGAGAGACTCCTTTTTTATAAATCGTGCAAGTTATGCTAAAGCTGCAATCATGTCATGGGGCATAATTTCCTCCCACCAAATATTGGAAAAATGGAGTTTGCTTTCCACCAAGTCGCAGGTGGACTTATGTTTGAACACTATACCTAGCTCTCGCTTTCTAGCTTGAATATTTTGTTCTGTCTGACAGAATGAACTATTTTATTTTAGTCCACTCCATCAACTGTGAGTCTTTTAGTTCATCAATATATTATATATAAAAATTCTAAGGTTCTTTTTGGCACGTTCTTTTTACCTTTTTGGTAACATTTTACAGTGTTTTTTTTATAGGAATAGCTTATTTCTATTTCCTCAAAATAATGCGTGTTTGACAATTGATGATCTTTTATTTATTTTTATTTTCGAATCGGCGAACCAGATTTTGCAGTACTCCCAGACTTCTGCTATAAAAATTCCCATGATTAAATCTTAAATTTCCCTTTTTTCGAACGCACTTTCATATCTTTATTATTTTGTACTATTTAATTTGTTTTTACCAAAAAGTCCCTTAGTAGAGGCTTCAGTAAGTACCTATTATAAGTTATAAGTACTTATGATTGTCTTAAGAAATATGATTTTGGAGGGATTTTGTTTTATTCTAAAAATGTTGGTGGTTTTCGAATTTCTTTTTTGGAAAATTCGATATTTGTGATAGATTTCTTGGCACTGACTTCTCAAGAGATATGCAACTGGCAAAAATTCTGGCATGTTGCTTGCGATGACAGGTGTTCAAAGCTAGATCTCCTCACAGTATTCTTAAATTTTTATTGAAATGCCTGAAATATCCGTAGATCTCCTCAGAGTATTCCTCCTCCAAACTCTAAATAAAAGTCGATGTCATTTTTAAGTAAAAAAAAATAAATAAATTATAAATAGTGAGATTCCATGTCCTCTGCTATTGCAAATTTCTATCTGGTTCTGTCCGTCACACTCCTGTTCTCTATAGATTATTATATGCAGCTTCTTTAACTGAGCGCAGTGGTTAGTGTGTTACTGTGCGAGGGTTGGAACCAAAAAAAACACAAATTATCATTTAAGGTTTTCTCCACTCCTCCATATCTCGCGAACGTCTGACAATCATCCGCGAGTATAACTGTCCTGAAAAAGCTTTTTTATTCAGCCGTCCGGACTCGGTATAAAATTTTAGGTCCCTTCCGATCGTCCTAAAAATAAATAAAAAAACTCGTACAGATGAATGATTGTGCGCCTGTTGCGCAAACTATTTATTTTGCCCGCTCGCACAAAATTATATTTGCTTCATTTAAAATCACACTTTGAGTATTTCATTGAAATCTGCCCAGTAGTTTTCGCGCTTTTAGGAGAAAAAGAAAATTCCTCCCTCTCCTAGATTTTCCTAATTATTTGTAATACTGCATTTCCTTTCCTTTGTTTCCCTCTTCCTATGGAATCCAAACAACTACCTACCCCAACTACCTGTTACCATACCACATATCGAATAAAATTCTGAAATGAAAACTGTTTTATATTATCTCTTCTCTTATGAAGATAATTAATATACCCCATGCCCGTGGCTATAAACGACATAGTCTATAGCAGTCTCACAGTCTTAAGGAACATTTTAAAAAAAGTTTCATCGAAATCTGTCCAGTAGTTTTGGAGTTTTTAACGGCCAAAAAAATTCCTACAGTTTTATTATATGTATAGATTTTGTAAATTTCATGTATTTAATGTAAAAAGTGCAGACGGTTATGTCCGTATATGAAATACCCTTACCTGTAAGGACTGGCGCTCAGTTTTTTTTTACAACAACACGCAATTACCTACCTACTTACTTTTTTACGAACGAATATTATAATATATTCCCTAACGACCTCGGTTCAGTGAAGTACAGGCTTAAGATGTAAATGTCAAAAGTTTGAACGATTTCATGGGCTGGGTCATGTATTTAAAATGACGTAAAGGGATGCACACATTGTGTGCAGAATGCAAAACATAAATAATTATGAGCTCAAAAAGTAGTTTATTTATTATTTTTGTAATTTTCTCCGGAACAATGACAAAATATGGCGCTTAAAATTAAAGGATATGGGTGATTCCCTTTAAACACATTTATCGTTTTCATGTACTTATTCCGACATACATTTTGCTAATTAGCTTTTTTGGCTTCTTATGTAATGTACACTCACTTTATGATTAAAGCTTTAAAGACGTTTTCTTTTGAATTTTTTTTTAACTCCAAAAACAACCGCATTCGCACGCCATTTTCTTTCCCCAGCAAAGTGAAACTATCAGCCACGGTATCTTAAGGCAGATCCACACCACAAAAAAAAAAAAACTTTCATTTCTCTTGCAGCTGAAATATTTGCTACGATTCCAAACTAAGACAGTGCTTCCTTATGAGAAAATAAAATTATTTTTTTCAAAGGATAACATTAAGTCCTCACACACAAACTCATAGAAAATGTGAATCAAAGTAGAAATATTAATTAAAATCCATTAGAGTGAATTAAAAGTATATTCAGTGAAAAAAAAAGTGCAGCCGGATAAAAAGGACAAACAAAAAAATTACAAAAGCCAAGATAAAAGTGAAAAGAAAAAAAAATTATCCAAATTATTTATCCCTTCATTATTATATCCATTAATCGTGATGTTCTTCAGAGAAAAATCACCCCACAGGGTGATCAAATCGGATGCCATAATATTTTTTTTACTCATACCACAATTTACTTAAGTGAAAAACAAAGAGAAAGTTTTGTTCCAAGAAAATAATATTAAAAAAGAAAATAGCATTCATGAAAAAAACACAGCTAACTATGGATTCTCTTGAGAGGCTAATGCGTGCCGCACCTCTACCCCGCGCTTTGCCCGGTACCAAAGGTCAGCAACGTGCCCTTGTGCACGCGTCATTGGCGGCTGCTACTGTCGGACGAAAAGGACGTCATTTGACGGGGACCTTTTGTCTGACCGGCGACACAATGGAAGGGATAATACAGTGCTTGGTGTTCCTTAAGGCCTTTTCGGTAAGTTCACTCTATTTGTCCTTTTTTTTATTATCGCCCCTATTTTAGGTTGAGACATTTTTGGAAAACAAAATTACATCACTCCCGCTTGCTCTATTACAATTCGACATAAATCAAAGTCACAGGGATCACAGAGTAGATAGCGATCCTTTTTTTATGTGAACCAAAAAAAAAAAGAAGAAATTCCAAGTCATTGAACTGCAGGATTTGGAGAAGGAAAGATTTATTTAAAAATATTCGCCATACTTTTCAGAGCTTGACATGTTGACCTAAAAATCATGTAAAATCATCAAGCGGAGCTGGGGACGACACGAAGGAGCTATGGAAATGGGTTAAGTTGAGTTAAAATTCAGTGAACCGTTGCAAATTGCTTCATCCCTTTTGCTGTCATAGTTTGGGTTTGTGCGTTTGGTTGGAGGCTGAAGGTATAGGGAGGTCATGCTGGATGTTGTTGGATATGTCTGTGTAGACAGTTCTATGGAATTTGGAAGATGAATTTTGATTTCTGTATTTTGAGGGGGCATTTGAAAGTTTTTTTCTTCTGTTCTCTTGTTTGTCGTCCAAAAAAGGGTTTGTTTAGGTATTTGAAGGAATGCCTACGTAGGGGGTTTAATGTAATGAAATACTAGATATTTGTATCTAGGCAAGTAGAAAGGCAGCATGACAACAAGAAATTCTTGTTCTACTTGGATAGTGGGACAGAATGTGTAAGTAAGTAAGAATTATTTATGTTTTAGAGGGTTCGTTTAGGTACAGGCCATGCGGGCTGAGTACATCGCATGTATTTGAGAAAATCATTTTGTGTGATTTGGAAGTTGTTATAAATCTTTGAAATATTCTACATACTTTGAATGCGGATTTTGTAAGCATAGATAAAATTTGGAACGAGAAATTAATTTGGGTATACGTATACCTCGTTGCTGAAGGGGTTGTCAGGCTCTATCAGTATATACATGAGACCTCTTATTATAGATTTGAAATAGAAAATCAAATGGGAACTTACCATAATATGGCTGCCATTCGATTTTCAGATATTTTCTTAATTTACCAAAAAGTTTTCAAATCAAGAATTAATTCAAGAAATGAATAAAGTTGTGGAGTAAGCATTAAATATTATTGAAACATTTAAGTGGCCTCAACTCCGAATGCGTTTCGCACCGATGTGGGGGCCTGCGCCAGGCCACGGGCAATAAAAAAATCTATATGATTAAATCTTTGACCAAAGACTCGTATTAGGTTATAGTTCACAGTCACTTTGTGTTTGTGATTCCATATAGTCTCGGTAAACATCGAGTAAACAGTGCGTCTAGGCAGATGTGGTGGTTCGTCTACTGATGAGCCCACCCACCACATCCGGGCGAAACGCATTCGGAGTTGAGGCCACTTAAATGTTTCAATAATATTTTCTTAATTTATTTATTAACTCGTATTTTAAGTGACGGGCAACAAGGACTCTCTCTTAGATCGCACATATTTACCATGCTTGTCATGACTAGAAACTGTCTCAAAGACCAACATACCAAATGATTTATAAATCATAACCGTCCTTACAGAAGCTTCTGTAGCAGCTGCAGGGATAAAGATATAAGAAATGTCTCCACTATCCGTCGTGACTCTTCTCAAATAAGAACGCTGCACCTCGGAAGATGGCTTCCCTTGACAAACTTTCCAGCTTGAAGCCAAGCCTATATCACAACACGAGTATTTTTTCGTTCAATGGAATTTCGACAAGTCTTACGCATTTTTGGACTTATTTAGAAATTACTTCTGTAGCTAGGATTTGTGATGATATTCGTTAATTACCCCCAAAATTATTTATATCAGGAAATATTCATAAATTGAACAAAATTTTAAATTATTTATTTGTAGATATTTTTCAAAAACATATTTTAACTTTGATATATAAGTTTTTAACATTTTTTTTTACTTCTTTTCTTTCTAGGTAAGTTTGCACACAAAAAAAAAATTGTATTTGACTAAAAATACGTAAGTAAAATTAACCTTTATGTATAGAAAGATTTTTTCTAAATTATTTCTATAGTAGTACTCCAAATTATCTGATTGCGTTTTAAACAAAAATACATTCTAGCTTTAGTAAAAAATTCATTATGAATTCTGACAATCTGTCACAGCTTGCACTGAAATAAATATTTGTATTCAGTATCGACATAACTTACATCAGATACCCATAATGAAATTCATCGCATTCATAGCTAATTTACCTCCCATTTGAGGTATAGGATGCGCTCAAATGCTACTCTACTTATTCCATTCAAATTACACACATTCATCATGAAATCGATAGAATTGCACACTATCGGGAGTTGTACCTAAATTGATTTTTAAATAAATCAGTTACTGTACTGAAATAATTACTGCGCACAGTGGTTTCTCATGTGTTGAAAGTGGGCAAAAAGAAATTATACGAAACAAAAAATATTTCTGTCCGTAGGTATACAGTCACATATTCTGAACAGTGAATTCAATCGGAATAAAATTTAAGTTAATTTATCTTGGACAAATATTATGAAGCTAATTTGACCATGATATATATTTTGCATTTTCTTTATAATGAAATTAGATTTAAATTTAATGTAGCTCAGCCTATGGACTGAGGAGAAAAGTTATTGATAGCCCAAAACTTTCAATGAGGTATTGCCTAAAAATGATTTTAATCTTTTTTCTATTGATTATGATTTATGAATGTTATGTTGAATGAAGAAACGTAAGTAAAAAAGATTCTTAATCTTTTCCTAGTGAGCGTCTTGAGTATTCAGCAAAATGCCATGAAAAATGTAAAGCTCTTCTAGGTCTACACAATCAAGGAAGAAAAGCTTTGCATCCCTCTTTTCAATCTGTAGTGATAAAATTTTCAAAAATTCCTTCTTAGTGAGTACTGAAGCACAAAACATACCTATAGTACAAATTATAAGTCTTCAACGTTATATCCAATGGTGTGGGATTGAGTGTGTCGTGTAGATTTTCGACTTTCTTTTAGATTATAGTTATCTATATGTAGATACCTAATAATAATTAGTCAGTGTGTAGCGTATAGATGTACTAAGATATCATGCCAAAAGGAAGAGTTCTATTTTCAATCCCACACAAGTAAGGGTTTCAAAATGATATATGGCAGGTACATAATAATAAGCCAACTGGTTCGTCAACATTTTGTGCGACTCACCCCTAGTTTCACATTGGAAGATTAAACTACACTTTTAGTTTAAGCTTTAGTTTAACAATTAATTCAGTTTCACAGTATTCTGCCGTTTAAATCTCAGATCAGTCGATTGTCAAAAACAGAAAAAAAAGCCAAGGAACGATTATGGAAAAGTCATATAAAGCTTAGTTGTACAATACTGCGAAATTATATTCGTTAAATTTAGTTAAACTGAGTTCAATTGAACTGAAGTTCAGATTAGAATGTGAAACCGGACGAGTTAACTTCAAGTTCAGGTTCAGTTGAATTTTAGTTTCAACTTCCAGTGTGAAACTTGGGGTCAGTTGTATTTATTTTTTTTAATATACTCACCCATCGAGGCAGGTACCACCAACTATTATACCTATCTACATGTAAGTATCTATTGATTGTTTAATTTTTCAGTACATATTCCATTTTTCAAAAATTAACGCGAACTTTGTTAACAAATTTGCCCAATTTGCAAACATTTTTAAGTGTACTTTTATTTTTCCATGAGTTTGTACGAGTAAGAAAGTCAAACAAACCGAAACTAACTTCACTTATAGACCTGAAATTCTATTTGAATAATATTTCGTGCCAATGTACCCTACCCACCTTTTGAACAAATATTCTTAATTAAACGCTTTCGATTTGTTTACAATTTTACTTCGAATTAAAAAGTTTGTTCCACTGTTCGTTGATATCCTTTTTTGAGTAATTCGAGGATATCAATCTGCGAATGTAAAAAAAAAAACTGCTATCCGTATGTATACAGTTTGAGTAAATCCGCAATATTAATTCAGATGAATTGAAACTAATTTTAATTGAATTTGTTGGAATCGAAAACTCATTTGGTGGTTTATAAATAAATATTTGGCAGATATGACAAATTAAATTTTCCATTCTATTGATGTTGTCCGTTAGTTGGCGGTCATTTCGATGAGGTTATCATTGGTAGATTTGGTAAATTCACTCATGTATGAACAGAAGTAATTTTACGAATTCATAATATTGAAACAAATAGCTAGGAATTCTCTGACTGCCTGACTGCTTTTGAATTGAATTGGTTTTCAGCAGAAAATTTCTTTTGAATGGACTGAATTTAATTGTTAATTAGCAGCAAATAATAATGTTCTGTCTTTCAATAGGAGTGGTAGATTTTTGTTTTTACCTCCATTTCCGAAATTGGAGGCGCTGCATTGCTCGTTGAAGGAATGGAGTTCCCCAGCCAAGTTTTCTAGTAAAGGCACTTACCCTTCTTACAGGAACAAACTAAGGCTGTTTTTGACCTCCTTCTGACTTCGGAACCAATTAATCCAAAAACTTCAAAATTGAAATATTTACCAAGCTCATTCAAAAGGTCCACCTTACCAAATTGCATCTCTATAACATTAGTGGTTCTCAAATCTCAACATACAGGACGTCAAAAATCGCAAAAGCCTTAACTGACTGACTGACTCACTCACTTACTCACTCACTTCTTCACTTAGATGATGATTATCAAAATTATGAAGCACTCCAGCCGTCATAGAATCGTGAAATATAACAGAATGCTAGATCCTGTGGTGCATACACTGGGAAAAGTTCAAAATTTGAGATATTCCCTTCATCCCTTCATGAATTTTCTTAAAAATGTGAAAAAGGGCCAAATTCATTAAATTTTAGAAAAGTGGTGCCATTGTGCCAAGGTGGTATAAAAAGTGCCAAATTGCAACTTTAGTCTCACAACGGTCACGCTGCCCATGACTGTCGAAGAATAGCGCCACACCCCTATATCCGATTTTAACCAATCTTCACAGAAATACTCCCACTCCCATAAGATTATCTGTAAATTAGATCTCAATTGATTTGGTGGTTTTCGAGATACCTATAAGATTTTGAATTTTTTTTTGTATGGGAAGTGCCATCTAAGGTTGGGATATACGGCCATTGTTTTGCTCATTAATCGACCATCCAAATTTTTCTTGGTGTCGATAAACATTACATTAGTCGTGACATTAATGATAGATTTCTGACAGTAGTTCCTATGGTCTTCTACGCTAGTTGCTGCTGTGAGATAATGTGATGTGATATGCTATCGGCGAATATTCTGGCGGTACTAATATTTCGAAAACAACAGGGTACGTCGAGACATTTTTATTTTATTGTCATAATTTTATTGTATTGTGTTGGTATTCTCTTTCCAAAATTAACATTTTGGTCATCCTTATCTAAAAATAATTTTTAAATAAATATAATATTTGGCAGATATGACAAATTAAATTTTCCATTCTATTGATGTTGTCCGTTAGTTATCTAAAAATAATTTTTACACAGAGGTCGCTGAACACACCTCAGCAACATTCATTTCCAGATATTCTTGCCACAAAAATATCGCAATAAATAATATATTCAAAACAATTTCTCAAGCATGACTGCCTTTCTTTTATTTAGCCGTGGTATGAGGGGACACTACACCATTTTGAAATTGACTCAGTCATAATAGATGAGCGTACCACATCTGAGCCCATTATCTATTCATTTATTTCTATTTTCCTTTGTATTGGATGTGTACACTTGAACATAAAATAAAAGCACACTATACTTTGCAGAATATTAAGTACTCAGACTCACAATGTCGCGTTCTAGAAATCATTTCGATTGATGGCACTCGATGGTCGATGAGAATAACAGCTTTTTCTTTTAGAAATTCAAGCAGGTCGTCACTCCCATGATGGCTCTGACTGAGTTGAAAAACAGACACTCAATGCGTGCAAGAAGAACATGCCCTCAATGGTATCTAAGATGTGTCACTCATCTATCACAATCAATTATTATCTGATTCGTGGAATTTGAAATTGTTTGCTGAAAGATAGCACCTACCTACCTACCACAATATCTTCAGATAACACAGATAACAACCCAGAACCCACCATAGTCCAATGTTGTTGCCAAACCAACGAAAAACTGTTAGAGATGAAATTGAAGTAGGTACCACTCTACACCCTAAATCGAAATAGATAAAAGATAAAGGCGAACAAGCAAAAGGAGATTCAATTTTCTTTTCATGTCATTGAGATATATAATGTAGGTATCGAAAAAAAACACCAATTCAACAACAATCGAATTTGAATGAGTTTCCCCAGAAAAAAAAATAAAACATGGTGATCACCCCCATTTCGAAAAAAACGATATATGAACAGAAAACGGATAAAATTCTAAAGAAGAAGATGGAAAAGTGTAAACAACCCATGTACAATGTATCCAGGGAGGTACTTCATACATAATTAATGATTTGAGTATTCCATTTAGGATCCCATATCTCAACACATGTTTTTCAGGAAAACAAAGTGACACAATAGCGCCATGGCTCATTTGCAAATACGTAGCAGTAAAAAATACAGAACAATAAGCATTCACAAGGGCTGCATAAAAATATTTAATGGAATACCAATATCTTATTGCGAGCATTTTTGTTTTCCTTGGACCCGCCCAATTACGTGTAGGTATGTGTTTTATTTTGTTTATTTTTGAGGACAAAAATGGCATTTTATTCGAAATAAATATTTACATCGATATTATTATATTTGGGTGGCAATAAAATTTAAGCTTGGTAACTGAGAGGTAGTGAAAAGTTAAAAGATGTAATTAATCGAAAAAAAAGTTCGATATTATGGAAAAAAGTATCTTGTCCATTGATCATAGCAAATCGCATTGAAATGTGAGATAATCTTGAAGTCTTCTTCACCTATTGGCGACAAAAGTGAATTTTCCCAAAGACAATATTTTCTCATAAGGTCATCATAGACCTATGTGCTTCGTTAGGGGCGTGAAATTTATTTTATTTAGTGTAATGAATCCCAAATCACTGCGGGAAAATTAGAAAATTTGCGCCATTTAATATTACAGTGATGCCAACGCAAAAAACGATAACAGTGTGACAGCTGACAGTTCGGGGATAGTAAAAATGGAGCGCTATATGAAAGAACAATGCATTTTTATTGTTGAGAAATATTTTAAAAATGATTTTGTCGAAATCATTTCAAAATCTTCATTGATGTAGCTCATTTTCATCTTGATGGCTTCGTTAATCGTTAAAATTTTCGTTGAAAAACCCACGAGTACTTGATGAGAAATAAATGCATCCACAACGCGTGGCTGTTTGGTGCGGATTTTGGGCTGAAGGCATTATCGGACCATTCTTCTTCGAAAATGCGGCTGGTCAGGCAGTAACAATTAATGGTGTTCTTTATCATGCTAGCCCAGTTTTTAGTGCCTAAATTACAAGATATGGATGTGATCAACATGTGGTTTCAGCAAGACGGTGCCGCATGCCATACATCCAGAGAATCAATTAAATTACTGGATAAGTCATTTCGTACTCGGCCGTTTTAGCGATTAGAAATGACCATTTTTTATCTTGCGATTTATAGCCATTGGACTTTTTTCTTTGGGGTATTTTGAAGCCAAAGGTTTATGCAAACAAGTCCACAACCACCAACGCCTTTAAAGAGGAAATTGCGAGGTGTATTACCATGAAATTCCGCCACATTTATGCGAAACGGTCATAGAAATTTTCAATAAGAGTGTACTTAGTTGCCAGCAAAGCCGTGGGGGTTATTTATCCGATGTGTTATTCCAAATATCACCCTAATATGTATACTCTATGAATCAGTAAACAACTTAAGCTTTCTATAGTTAAAATTAAAAAAAATTTTCTATTAAAATTACATTTTGCGTGAATTTTAGGACACCCTTTATATCAGAAGTTACGCATAATGTTATGAAAACAATTAGCAAAATCGATTCACACTCAGCCGGTATTAAAAAAAAAATACAGAAATATTCTTACTACCCTGTTTATTTTGTTCTTGAAAAAAAAAGCTGATGTCATTTTGTCCCCTACTGACTTTTACGAAATAAGCCAGGAAATCAAACAGAAACTCAAATACTGAACAATAATTTGTTCACATCATCCATAGCTACAACTAAGTATAAAAAATACATGTATAGTACCTAACACAATTTATGAAAATAGCTATACAGAAAAAACTAATTTTTTTTTGCGATGTTTGTAACAAGATCTGAATTTTCTTATTTCCTTACGACATAGGAAGGAAATTGAAAAAGCACACCTCTATTAATATGTCCTTCATTTCACTTGATTGAGTACAAGTGTTGAAGACGTTTGATTTTGAGTACTTTAATAAAATAATTCACTGTCAGGTACCAATGCACAAAAAAAAAAACCAAAAATCAAGGTACGAAAAATATTATGTTAACTTGATTCTAAACTCTTGGGGTAGTGCAATACACAACGCATGTTCAACATGACAGAGCAGAAGGGTTATGTTGTTGAAACCTTACACCACTACCTGACAAATGATGTACAAGCAAGCGTTAAAACAATCTACAGCTAAGGTAAAATATAAACAAAATAATACTCCGCTAAAGGAAACAATTTCTTAGAACTAATTCAAGGTTTTGTATTTCTTTGCATACACAAACTCAGACAAGGAGAAAATTATGATCTTTGTCTTGTGATTTTGACAGCTGCTCTGAGGCCATAGAAGTGGAAAATTAATTTCATTTAAGGCTAGAAGGGGAATGCGTTCTTAATGCTTTGGTTCAGCGAATTTGATAAGAATGTGAAGAAGGAGACTTTTCTGGATGTAAAAAGAACCATTTTTCTTGGGCAAATGTAAATAATAAACAGTCGACGGGCGTGAATGAGTTTGTCTCTGTTATGAATGTTAGCGGTCGGATAGGGGAGCATAATTGGGTGGGTACAAGTGGTGCATGAATGGAATTCTTCTTCGAAGGAAAATAAAAGAAAGGGGTGTTTTTTTTCTCAGAGGTTTGTGTTGGCAAATACTATCATTTTGACAGTTGGCAGTCGATTTTTCTTTACTGTGAATAGACTTACCTTTGCCATGAGTAGGCACTCGAAAAATTAGGCGAAAATTGCAAAGTGTGTTTTTAAGAGGTTTGCTTTTCGAATTGGCAACAATTTTTATAACGACGATCAGTTTGATAGCTGGTAGCTAATTTTTGTTCATTCTAATTTGCCATTTCACCATAAGTAGGAGTAGCTCTACTGCAATTTTGCCAAAATAATATTCGAAAATTTAACATCCGATTGCGTTCTCTAAGATCACGGAGTGGTGACTGACCACCTGATCGATTGCAGTATATACCCTATCATGATCATGATCTATTTCAGAAACCTTTCTAGCCAGTTCATCAGCCGAGTTTATGAAAGTTTCCAGGAACCCTCCAGAGATCCATATTGTGCTGCGAGGCAAAACTCTTGCGCTGCTTGCACAACCGGCGGACTAACTTCGATTTAAATTCATTGGTTTTACCGCCTCCTGGCTGTCAATAAATGTGGTAATATTGTTGCGTGGAATTCGCATCATTGACACCATACTTCAGAGGCTCTGCTTGTAAGACAATGTTGCCGTTTCATTTGTGTCATATTCATTCCTGATGGGTAAGTAGCAAATGATTGGTCAAAGTCAAGAAAGACATAATAGTCGGAAGTGACACCGTTTCCTAAGTATTTCTTTAGAATTCTCCAACTGTTTGTATGGATGTCAAGGCACTTTTGGCAAGCGATTCCTGCACGTTTAAGCGTCTAGCAGATAGTAGAGAAAAAAAAATTCCCCAAATGGGCCGCAAAACAATCCCAAATCCGGATTGTCGCACTTTTAACTATTCTAAATCAAGCTTCCACTACGCGTCCCTATAATCCGTCTTAATTAAGGATACTCTCAGCCAACACACTGTAGTAAATTGTTTCCTTGTATTCAGACCTGCACATGCATTTCCTACCCAACTACCGGTTTCGCATTTAGTTCAAGCTTTCAGAAATTTATATCTTCCTTCTGGTCCGCACAATCTAGACAAACCTAAATCTTCCTTAATCCGTGACAGTTTGCACTAAATTTCAGTAACCGCTTCTCTCTTTAGAATATTATTTGTATTATCTTCATACACATACAGTGTCCACCAGTCGTGTTTCACCTTAATCACCTATCTTCCAGTTGTGCTGGGAAAAGATGGACGACTTCTGTGAACTGAATCCTGATCATTAATCACATTTGTCCGGGTGGTGGTGCCTTGATATCGCCAGGCATTTTCCTCATTCATCGTCGTCATCATCATCATCATCCTCATTATTATCATTATCACACCATGATGAGTCAGTCGGTGATTGTGAAAGTGCAATTTAATGAACACGAATAGCATGAAGCATCCTTCACGTGTAATTCAAATTCCCGCAAGTCAGACGACGATAACTCTTCTGCTCCAGATGATGATGATGATGATTTTGGTGCCCATCATGAGTGTGTTGATGGCTCTAATTTCTTTATTACGGCTATGTGTGAGTGTTTGCATCCTTTTGAGCTACGCATCTCAGTTTCTACATAAACTGTAATTATCCGCACTCTTCAAACAAAACCAAAGGCAAACACTGACATTCACACACATGGACATAATGTACACTTGTATGTCCATACAAATGCATTAAGAAACATGCAAGGCTTACACTACAAACCAAACACGCTATATGGCACACCATTGCTCACCTTTTTGTGTATGCTTTTGCAGTTGCAGCAGTTTTTCGTTGTTGTTGTCTAACCACCACCCCAAAAGGAGGCTTATGTATTTACTTACGAGTAGGGGTAGACCACTGCCATTGCGAGGAAAGACACATCGTCGAGCTAGGGTATAAATTTCAATTGCGCACACTTGATCCGAAGAATAATGATGCAGGCGTTGCTAACTAAACATTGCCCAGATAATGTGGGGCTATACACTTAATATTACAGTTGTGGCAGAAACGTATTTGCAATTGGGTTTTATATTTTACTAGCTGGACCCGTGCTCGCCTTGCCCGCTCGCACAAAATTATATTTGGTTATGTGTATGTATATATTTTCACTTCAAAAAATACATTTTGGCTAAAAATTGTTCCTTAGGACGTGGCTATAAACGACATAGCCTATAGCAGTCTCACGGTGTTAAGGAACATTTTAAAAAAAGTTTCATTGAAATCTGTCCAGTAGTTTTCGAGTTTTTAGCTGACAACGAAAATTGCTACAGTTTTATTATATGTATAGAATAGATTTCACAAACTGGCTGGACAGAAGTAAGTCACTCATACACAGTACCTATCTGTTCAAGAAAAATTGCTTTCGATGTGCGACAACAACCCCAAAGTAGAACTATGGAATTCAAACAACTACCCCAACCCTACCCTGTTACGTCATATCAGAATAAAATTCCTACTGCGTTGCGTGGCGATATGCGATAATGGGTGTAATGCATTGGATATATAATGTGCACCCTCTGCATCGCCCTCCCTCTCATTGATCTTGCTACTTGTTTAATATACTGCATTTCCTTTCCTTTCCTTTGCTTCCCTCTTCCTATAGAATCCAAACAACTACCTACCCCAACCCAACACAATTACCATACCACATATCGAATGAAATTCTGAAATGAAACCTGTTTTGTATTATACGTCTCTTCTCTTATGAAGATTATTAATATACCCCATGCCATTCTGCAGCACGCACGACTCACCCCATCCCCATCCTTAATCGGACATACAATCATAATATACATACCTACATAATATACAACTGACCATAGCACTCACTGCGAAAACAAATCAACCCTTATCGAATGTGTAGTATACGTATGCTAGTCTTGTTTTGTTTTTGTTTGACGATCGCAAAAGTATAAACATCCATTCGTAGCAAGGTATATATGTATGTATATATTTTCACTTCAAAAAATACATTTTGGCTAAAAACTGTTCCTAAGGACGTGGCTATAAACGACATAGCCTATAGCAGTCTCACAGTCTTAAGGAACATTTAAAAAAAGTTTCATTGAAATCTGTCCAGTAGTTTTCGAGTTTTTAGCTGACAAAGAAAATGCCTACAGTTTTATTATATGTAAGGATTGAGAAATCATCCTACCGAATTGATTTTTAGATATCTGCGTGTTTGGTTGAATTTTAAAATCTTGCTGATGAGGGTGTCGTATACGTAACATTTTTCTGAATTTTTTTTTGAGTACGTAAGAGTGCAAAGTCATTTGATTGCATTTGCAATACACCTTCAACCGTTACTATGAAGAATATTATCTACTTGCACTTAGGAGAATGAAATAAGAAACTGCAACAACGTTTCCTTTCGTATCCTTCATATTTTTCTAAACAAACAAAAATTCCGTTTTTAAAAATGCAGAAATAGATACCTACCAATTGGAAGGTCCTTATTTCCATCTTATTACTACGTTTACACACGAAGCTACCCATTTTGGTAAAATACTGAGCCGATTTGGGAAACACCATGTACATATGGTATCGGAATTTCCAGGAAAGTGCCTTCTTGAACACTAAATTTTAATTGTTATGATCTTCATCAGACACCCAGGGACCCATTAAAGCAGCCGCTCACTAGGAATTCCCCAAAATTACACTCCCCCAATAAATTTGGCCAGTAGATCTTCAAACTCACTGCTCTGCACTTAAATTTAATAAACTCGTCGTGGCAATACTTTTAATAAAAAGTTAGCTATTTTAACCTACCAGCAGATTAGGGTAAATATTAGAAATTAAATATTCGAAATATTAGAAATTATCATTCGAAATGTAACTTGTAGAACACCTTAAGTTGAGATGCAGTTTTGAACGAAATCAAAGAAGTGTCGTTTCAAGTTTCAAATACAAATTTCACTTTTTTCGAAATTCGCTCAATGCGGTGTCTTAATAGAGGAGCCTAAAAATGTTAGAAAAACTGAAAAATTTTCAAAAGTTACAATAACCTGTGGAGCTACCAACTTAAATCCTTTAATGAAACTTTAGAAGTGATGGTGATGGAAAAATATCCTTATATACCTAAATTCAAACAAAATTATCTTTTCAAGTAGACCACTTGAAATCGATATCTATAACCGCTCAACTGAATAGGTTCAACATTTTTAAAAAAGTAAAAAGACAGTAGGTATCTCGTTAACCAAATTGCCGATTTTAATGAAATCATTTTTTTTTTTATATAAAATAATCAATTGTTAATGAAACACGAAAGTTTCCGGTCTCTAACACACGTATACATATTATATTTGTTATTATTTTTGGAAAAACATATCAAAAAATTCCCTTTTTATTTTGACTCATCAGAATATGTTCAAATATGTTTGTGATCTACAGCAATTATGTAACTATATCAATTCTTTTGCTTTTTTAAATTGGAAGTAATTACCGCCGTTTTTTTTCTAAAACTGGTCTCGGAAAGCAATTAAACGACTTTGACAAAGAGCAAATAAAGGCATACCTCAAGTTTGGTTTAAAGCTGGGCCAAATCGCTTAGAATATTGGCCGAAGTCAAAATGTAGTTGGTAATTTTATTCGGAATGAATTAAGCTCTAATATCAATATGAAAGGAGGGCTCAATATGCGACAACACCAGCTCAGCCAGAAAACTTATCATCAAAACCGCTTCAAATACTCAACGTTATGCTGCTAGAATCAGGGAAGAATGCGGTGTTTATGCAAATCTGGCATGTGAAAAACGCATTGTTCGGAGTGCCAAGCATTTGAAGAGACTGAACGTAAAAAAAGAACACATCTCAATGATGTACGCAAAGCTGCCCGACTATACAGTTTGCTCAAGAGCATAATGACGTGGAACAAGGAGTGGCAGACTGTCGTGTTTTCCGATGAAAAGAAGTTTAACCTAGATGGACCGGATGGCTACAACTATTACATTCACGACCTGCGAAAGGAAGGTAGCCACCATACCAGTACAGGGGTGTTCCGCACATATCATATTATGGGACTTGTGAGCAACAGTTTGTTACATCAAAAATGAACGCGAATGGATACAAAACTATACTAGAAAATGCTTTTCCAAACGGCCCCATTCATACCTACTGCCAAGGTTGTTAAACAGTGGTTAAAGACCAAAATGTGAAATTGCTCGAGTGGTTGCCATACTCTCCAGACATAAATATTGTTGAAAACGTTTCAAAAAAGTATATGAGGACAGGAGACAATGTGATGATCCTGCAAGCCTAATTGGCGCCATTAAAAAATCCGGGTCAAGAATTTCACTTTGAATTATTGAAAAATATTATAAGTATTTTCCAAATCCAAATCTATGAAGTTTTATTGAACAAAAGAGGCAGTACTATATACTAATTCATTTAATTAAATATGTAGCTAAATGTTAAAAATAACCAAAGAATTAATATAATTATTTTTTTAATTTTAAAATTTTGAACCTTTTCAATTGAGCCAAAATAAATGGTAATTTTTCGATATGTTTTTTTGGAAAAATAATCATAAAAATATAAATACGTGTGTTAGAGATCGCAAACTTTGGTGTTTCATTAACAATTAATTAT
This sequence comes from Cheilosia soror, assembly GCA_949372485.1. Taxonomy (NCBI): domain Eukaryota; kingdom Metazoa; phylum Arthropoda; class Insecta; order Diptera; family Syrphidae; genus Cheilosia; species Cheilosia soror. Next base: position 78,270,497 of record OX443563.1, read on the forward strand.
TCTATATAAGAAAATTTATTTCATTAAAATCGGCAAATTGATTAAAGAGATATCGTTATTTTACTTTTTAAATAATGTTGAACCTATTCAGTTGAGCGGGAGTGTATATAAAAAAAATGAAGGGACTTTGATGCCCATTTGTTTACAGATTTAGATGAAACTTTTTCTTTTAAAGGTTTCCTAAGACTCCAAAAACGCTTTAGGCTATGACGTTTATTACCCCTTCCAGTTTGGGAGCAATTTTGACTAGAATATTTTACTTTCTAACTTCACTGACTTTAACTTGCCATTACTGACATAATTAAATCAAATTTCTGCTACATTCCGAAGCTAAGCAACGGACCAAAATCTAACATAATAAAATAAAATCAATCTATATAATAATAATGCGGTGCGGTGTGCGTTTGACTCTCAAAAACTCAAGAACGGCTAGACCGATTTGGATGATTCTTCTTTTCGTTTGTTCATCATGAATCATGGGTGGTTTAGCAAAAAAGAAACCCCAAACTAAAAGCCAGAAAATCGTCAAAATCTGAATTTTTATTTTGTATGGAAAGTCCAATGATCAGAAAACTCAACATAAAAAAACAAACAAACAAACCGATTGCGCTAAAATTTTGGAAAAGTCTTTGTCATTCGGCCAATGATTTACTGTGAAGTTTGGTCAAAATTGGACAATGGGCGTGGCATCTCACGTATCGATAACTGATATATATATATGTACCAAATTTTGCATCTCTAGCGTTCGTAAGGTTTCTAAGATATTGTCTTTTAAATAATTTGTTTGACAGCCCACATTGAAATATGTGATTTGAACTGTCATCATATATGTATCTATGTACCAAATATCGCCAGCATAGAATCCAAACGTGCAGTGATATAGGATATAGTATGGGAAGTGTCACGCTCCTGGGCCGAAACATTTATTTTAAGTATTTCGGGATATCTACCTAGGTATGTACTTCGTAGTAGCTTTTCTTCTAATACTCGGAGAAGTAGATACTAGAACTAGATAGAGCCAGTAGCGAGTTTTGCAACGAAGTCAGCAACGATTTTGGTTATTATAACGCATTTATTCCAAAACGCCTTAGCTTCAGCAAAATTGTTGAAACTACCATACCATTATTTCCAGCCATTGCAACTAAGAAATAGTTTTCGGTTCAGTGGCCCAGTTGATATCGACCCGGACTGCTAAGCCAGAGGTCCCAGGTTTAAATCATCCAAATGTGTCACCCACAATTTTTTGTATAGGTACCCTACCATTCTACACAAAAGGCTCAGTTGTTAGTGTATCAGACTGCGTTGTTTAAATGGCGCCCAAGCACCAATAATATTTTTTTTGTTTTAATTTTCCTAATAATTAAAATGTTACTATAGTAACAATGAGAATTCGACTTCCGCAACATGACTTCCGCAGGCATGTAGATTCTACTTCCGCCACAATAAGAATTTTACCTAAATCAGCCTACGAAAAGTTAACTTCAAAAATATCCGTAGGCTGTGATTCGTATTTTTTTTTAAACATTTCTCTTCCTGTAGGCTGAGCAGGAAATTGCTATGACACACTAGATATCAACACAAAAACATTTTTCAACATTCCCCTGCGGCTATTTATTACGCTTTTAAACCAATGTCGCTGCTAATATCACATTCCTTTTCCAAAACAGAAGAAAAGTGAAAAGGAAGCTCGGAAAAACATCGTAATCTCGTAATGATAGGCTTATGCCGACTAGACACCTTAACATCACTCAGCTTTGCCTTGGGAAATCTCTTCCATTTACTGGCTTTTAAATCGGATGTCTCATCGATTTCTCATCATTACCCGGGCCCTATCGAGATATACATTGAAACAAAAACCTCCCGCACAAAACTGATTGATTAGCTCAGTCAGGCGAGAGGAAAAGCAAATAATTTCCCCATCAAAAGAAAAACGTTCATCAATTTATTTGGATTAACTTTTTTTTGTTCGTCCAGAACACAGCACATTACACACCTAATCAATCCTCCCGTCGCGTCAATTCCTAATGGCAATTTATCCATCCTTGCGCGTCTGTATAATAGGACCAAAGATTTTCTATACCAACAATATATACAAAAACATTCCATGTACGAGTATAGTTTTTGTCCTCCAACCCCTAGGATTTTCGTTGTCCCACAAATAATTCCAAGTTGTGTTGTGATTTCGTATCGAGTCCTTTTTTGGAGCGAACATTTAGTCGACCAGCAGTAAATCAGACAAATACGAAATTAATGGTAGAGATTTACATTTACACAGACGGCAAATGCAATGTCCTTGTAATTTTTGCTAATCAATCACATCTATCAGTAGCGAGTGGTGTCCTCGTGGGTATTTGATTGGAAGTCACGCTAATGAAGTCTCTAATTTATTTATTTATTCTTTCTAGCGAACATGGAAACTGGTTTTATTCCACTTTGACATTATTAGATTTCACTGACAAGTGTCTGTAAACAAAGGAGAGGTTCAAATGTCCTTTTATTAATTTGGAGTACCTTGAGAAATATAAACGTATCATATTCCTTAAAGACGAGTTGAAGAGATCTCATTATTAAAGTGAACTATCTCCGAGTGACACGAACGGACTGAAAGAGGACACCCAAGGAAACGAAATTGTCCTTTTAAGTCAGTTGACGGAGATGGAGTCATATAAACTTCAAAAGAATTATTTGTGATAAATATTTTCCCTATTTTCTGACACCTTGTTGGTCGTTTCATTTTTTTCCCCTTTCAGCTTTGAGGACATTAAATTTCCTGAAAGTGAGAATTCGTTTTTTTTTTCTTCTTTGAAGGATTGTTATTGAAAGGAATGAGATGTTGATTGATGTTGGACGTCTGTATATAAAGAGTAACTTTCTCATAAAGGGCAATGATGGACATTGTAGTTCATTCACAGTGAGTAATGAATGACTGCAATGGAGAATTACATTTTTTACAGTACCTACCTGCAATTATTTACTCGTTAAACAGTGATGTAGTATAAGGGGAACGCCTTCAAGTGTCACTTATCCAACATGTTGCTTAGTAGAAAGTGCAACAATAACGCTTTCGACTATGGCTTCAATGGAACATATTACATTTTATATTATAAACTATTATGTATTAACCATTCTTCCGGAGCTTTCAGGAATCTTGCTTAAACTTTTCTAAAGTTACTTTGCCTCACTCATAAGCTGGACTACGTATTGTCTTTCATACTAACATTTTAAACATCCTTAGAATGATCTGCGTATGAATTTTATTTATTGTCAACCCTCTTCTATATCACGAAGAGCTTTGAGTTGACATTTAAGAATATTTCGAAAAATCATAGAGCATGCCAAAAAAGAGCTTCCTAAAGGCAATTAGCTATTAGCAATCCTACGTAAAGGGTAATGTTTGCGGAGTGGCTTTGTTGTTAGTGTGCTGGATCACAGGTTTGATCCCCGCGCCACCTGTTGCAAACGTTAGATAAACATCCGAGGGTATAACTTTCATAAAAAAACCTCTCATATCAGCCTTTCGGAGTCGGCATGCAATTTTAGGTCCCTTGCATTCGCTCAAAATGTATAAACTCACGTATACGAATATTCGTAAGTAGCTATGCCTAGGGTTCCTATAAAAATTGTCATTATTTGTCATTCAGAAAAAAAATAACTTTATTTGGAGACAAAAATACTTACCTTTCAGTAAAAAAATATAATAAACTAGCGGACCTGGCAAACGTTGTTTTACCTGCACGTACATTTACATTGTCTGTCAATTGTTCTGAGGCCGTTTTATTTAACCGATGTGTGCGGACTGATTTTGTACTCCGTCTCAGTGTGCTTCGACCGATGTTTCCTCAGACGTGTGCCCACGAATTGTATTGTCTAGAGTCTAGAGTCCCATGACAGTTCAAGAAAAGCGTTTAAAAAGTATTTTTTTGTTATGAGAGGTGCCACGCCCTTTTGTCTAATCCCGCCACACTTCGCGCGATTGTTTTTGTTTGGACAATGTACATCAATGCCTACAACATTTACAACTTTAGCACCCATGGGTGTCGAGAAGTATCATTTAAAATGTATATTTTTTTATACGGGAAGTACCACGCCCCTTTGTTGGCAGAAACATCTCTGGGCCAATTACAAATATTTTCTTAAAATTTGAGTTCAATCAGTTTGGTAGTTTTCTAGATATAAGATTTTTTTGGTTTTTTTCGTATGGGAGGTGCCACGCCCTTTTGTCAAATTTCCACCAAATCTGAATCTAAACCATCCTTGGATTTACTCAAACACACACACAAAATTTCTATAAAAACAATCATGAAAATCGGCCCAGCGGTTATCGAGTTATAACGTCATCGAGTTTAACCCCATATAAAATGTTTTTTTGCATGGGCGGTGTCACGCTCTTTTGTCCAATTTTCACCAATCTTACAGAACACTCCTGAGTCAATAAGATTTTGAATGTTTTTTGTATGGGCGGTGCCACGCCTCTTAGTCTAATTTTCGAGATATACATATACCATATGTTTTGCATGGGAGGTGCCACTCCCCTTTGTCAAAATTTAGTTGGGTATTCTTCTTGTTTGGCCGGAGACCTGTCCAATTTAGTGCGAATCATCGAAATCGGCCCAGGTGTTCTTGAGTTATAAGCGTAGTAAATAAAGCCATCCTCTTTTATAAGGTATTATAGTTTATTAATTTTAATTTACAAAAACTCACAAAACTGAATAAATACAAAATAAAAAAAAAATTAAAAAAATCAAAAAAAAACCTGTCGTAACACGCTGGGTGGTCAAAATAAGACATTTTGAAATTTTGATTTTTTGAACTTTTTTCGACTTTTTTTCCTTAAAACCCGTACTGAGAAAATACTTTTCCAACAAAGTATAAATCATCAAAATCGGTTCGGCCAATATCGAGTTATGGGATTATATCGCTTCGGACACTTTCTTATATACATATAAAAATCGAATCTTCGATAGCGTTTAAATATCGGGTAGTAGACCTTCCTTGAACAGTAATGATCTTTTGAAAGTAGTCAGGCTTCGAAACCACTAATCCCCAAGTTCGATTCATCTTGAAATGTCAGAATGTTAGTTTTAGAGTGAGTCTTCCTGTCTTTTATGCTTACAATTTAGGTTATGGTCCGATTTAGGGCATTTGTCAAGTCAAGTTAGTTGCCTTCGATGACAATGCAAATCTTTGGCATGATATTATTTAACGAATTTCCATGCCTTGTAAAAACGTAAATATTCCATAGAAGTTTGAAATGATTCCTTCTCCATAAAGCCACAGATCCTAATTAAATTGCACAAAGCAGTCATGTAAGGTGCCCCTAAAATAATCACTAAGCTAAGCATGCACAGTCTTTTACTCAAATTCCTTCAGATCAGATCGAGAGAATAGTTGAAAGACTTTCAATCTCGTGCCAACAAGAAGTGATGATATATAGATGTTGGTCTAAAAATAATTGTTCTCGTAGATGAGCTGTATTGAAGTGTATGAAGTGTCCTTCGATAAGTTATATGATTGCAATCCATACTCGACCCCTTCTCATGTATTTCTTTGCGATTTCTTTAGAATATAAGTACCTCAGCAATTCGGTGTAAAAAAACGTACAGACAACCAGATACCTCAAGTTTGTAGTACTACGTCGATTGATCAACACAAACTTGTACTTCTTGTTATAGTTCTCTATAAACGAAACCATAAAGTCCTTCCATTCCTTGTCAAACTTCAGCTGACATATTAATAATTCACCATTCTGTTGAAACTTTTACCTAGTCTATCGAATTTTTTTGAATCTCAATCTCAATCTCACAAAACCTTACAACTTCCGTACAACAAAAGACCAACTTTTACACCTCGAGCTGATGCTATCCAAAAGTCAAAAAGTGTGGTAAAACTTCACCTGTCAACCACCACACACACAAACACACATACAAATTTATTCTTTTACAAAGGTGACAACAGCAGCTTATAAAAAATTCTCAAACGTAGATGCCACAACTAGATTACCCGCATATCTGCGCAACCGGTGTTGAAGTGTGAACTGCCTCCGGTTATTATTCCAATTGAAAGGGCATTCTGTGCACAGCCAGGCATTCATAAGCCCGCATCATTTGTTCGATGTTAGCACAGATTGTATTTTACAAAAAAAGACCGAACTCAAAAGTAAGAAATACTGAAAGCCTTCTCTGCACCATGATAGGTAAAAAATAAGGATATTCGTTGGGATAAAGATTAAAAAATGAATATGTCAACAGAGAAGGATGTCACAGCAGCAGCTGCTCGGTATGGTTGGACGAGTTATCATCACTTGGGCGCTTGTTGAATCGATTGCTTTTGGCTTTTTCGTTGCCGTTGTCGTCTTGTTAGATGCAAAAAAGTGAAGAGGAGCAATATAAAAAAGTCTGATATCTGGGTTTGGCAGGAGATGAAGAGAAAAGATCCTAGGCAAATAGTTTTCTTTCTGACTGTTAGTTCGCACAGTGTCCCGCGGATGAGAATGTAATTTCCTCCTTTTGAAGGACAAGCACAAAATTGAAAATCACTGCAGCGTTTAAGGAATAAGATGCAGATTGGATTTTGTTGCCGTCAGCATTTGAATTTTATTCAAAGAAATTTCTATACAGCTTGAGCTGTGATTGACAGCTGATGTTGATTGCCATTTCGATTTGTTGTCAGCAAAATGAAAGACTGTACGGCTTTTTTTTGATAGAGCACAACTGATTTAATAATTATTCCCAGGGATATTTATGAGAAGCGAAGAATCTGCTGGTATATTGCTTGGTTACAATACATAGGTACTGTGGACCCTATAAATCCACAGGATTGATTTTGATTGGGCCTAACCAATAATCATTTTTAACCTTCAACTAAAACTTTTTCATGGTCAGAATAAATACTTTTTTATGAAAATTTTCCGCATTCTGACTTCGTAAAAATTAGCCTAAACACTAAAAATTATTATTAGATATATTTTCGCCCAATGTGATTGGTAGTTCAATGCGGACGAATTCGTATTCCATATTCCATAGAAATATGTCAGGGATGGTTAAGTAGGTCTAGCTGATCCGTATTTTATAAGATACTGTATTTATTGCACGTGGCTTCGCTCGCGCAGCCCTCACAATTTGGTACGCAAATATTCCTTTACAATAAGTACATACCTACCTACCGATAGGTTCCACATTTGACTCGAAATGAAATCGAAATCGATCGAAAATGAATTTTTGTGTTCTACATTTCATTGTACTCGATTTCGATTTCAAAATATTTTCGGAATTGAGACGAAGTGAAATTGTTCTGTTCCACGAATCGATTTTGACGATTTCTAAGTGATTTAAAATCGATTTTGGTCTTTCGATGTGAAATAGTGGAAGTGAATAGATGCGATCAAAAATGTAAGTAAAAAATTCAATTTAAAACAAACTTTATAAGCTTATTTCACAAAAAAAAAATACTGTGCAGGAGGGCATATTTATTAATTTTATTGAGCGGCAAAAACGCACAACTGCGGCTAGCTGCAAGTGGTGTAACGCAAACAGTATCTTAGTGTGACGGCTCGCATCCCAGGTGCCATCTGCCTGTGACTGCGAGAGTGGTCTGCGTAGTACCTATACCCCTATACGAGCCGGGACATGCTTATATTGATGTTGGTATTGTATTCTTATATTGGTAGTCAGTCGCACCTTAGCCGTAGACGAAAGACGTGATTATTGAAAGACGTGGATATAACTAAAATAAATGTATTAACAAAGACTGTGGTGTTTTATTTGGTCGGTAACAGTGGCAGGAATTAAACTTTGTTGAAGGTATGTGGTTCAGCAATTTGCAAGACACAAATAATATATAAATATTTAGACGGTAGTATTTTTTAGCTCTTGAATTGTTGCTGGCTTATCGACGTACACCTTTTCTTTCAAAATGAAATGCAGAAAAAAACTTGAAGTTTAGGTGTGGTTCACATTCAACATCGGCCCTTAAGATTTAACCACCCTTAATTAGGACAATGAACTTAATTCCCATAGCTATGGAATCCGTACCATCGGGCAGGCGTCCCCTAGGTAGACCCAGGATGAGATGGTTAGATCAAATTCATAATCTCTCCTCTACCCGTATGGGGATTGCCCTTGATGATTTGGAGTCGATGGCGGAGGATCGAGAGTTATGGAGCAACCTACACCCGCGACGCACTTAATGGACCATTGAAAATGAATGAATGAACTTAATTCCCATGTAAAGTGGGAAATAAATACCGAAAACTGTGAGTGGTTTTGATTCCCTTTAATATACCTACCCAATTTTGCACATACTACAAATCTGACAGTAAACAAAAGCAGGGTGGTTGAATGTGTACTAAGTTCCCATAAGAAAGTGGATTTAGTTCCCACATTACACTGGGAACAAAGTCCACTTCAAGAAAGTGGCTTTATTTTCCACTAGCTGGGAACTAAATCCCTCAGTGGACTTAGTTCCCGGGGACTTATTTCACTGCACCATGACAGATGTTAGCTGTTTGCAATTTCAATAAAAGTGATTTCGAAAAAATTTCGGAGTTAAAAACGAAATCACTCGATTTGCAATTTCGATTTCGATTTTATTTCACTCGATTTCTAGAACCTATGTGATAGTTTCCATTTTGTATATTTGTACGATATGCACAGGAAATTTACCTATGAAAATACGTAAGGAGCAGTAGTTATAGTATCTCTAAAAAATATGTTTAACACGCTACTGGAGCAGAAAGATCAGTGATAGCACAAAATACGCAGAAAAGTATGGCCTAAAAATGGTATGACTATTTTTTACTTCGCTTATGTACAAAGTTTCAAATTGAAACGACAATCGGTTCGTGAGTTATGAAAAAGACCCCTCTAAAAGTGGTCATCGCCAATAACTCGGTCCCCAAGCAAAATTTTCAAAATCGCAGAAACATTTTTCTTTGTTTCTTATGTTACTTATACATAAACCGATTTTGGAGTCAATCACATGAATAATAAAAATGTTCCCATAAAAACTTTGACCCCCCTTTTAGCCCTTTAAGGTTGAATTTTGAAATATCCCCCGCAAAATATCCATATCACACTCATACGCATACCTGATGCTCATAGCACCTGTGTATACAATAAACCGCAATCGTTTGCCCACATAAACCTATGACATCCATGTAAATACTTTAACCACAACAATTATTTACGTCCATTGGCAGAAAAAAACCACAAATAACCAATTAATAACTGTATGTAACTCCAATTGAATTTCCTCCGGAAATAAATAATTATTTATTCGAAAAATGTTAATCCCAATGCAACCGAGCCCTTTTCAGCTTAACAGTCATCCTGAATGATGAGCTATCCCCCCTGAAGGCAATTTAATTCCGCAAATAGCTGAAATTACTTTCTCATTAATTAGCAAAAAAAAAACACAGCTCCCCATTTTGTTGCTATACATATTATTTTTGTTCTACCTGGTTAATGTTTAAACAAAACTAATGACTGTAATCATTAGAGCTCCACATCCGTATATGTACAGCGAAAGGATATACAAAAAAGAAACACATAGCATCCATTATAACACGCACATGAGTTTACCTTACATCTGCAAGGATATTACCAAATATAGCCAACATTCCAGTCAGCACACATATTATAACAATAAACGGAAATGGTGAAGTACGGTTGATGGGCGGTAGGTAGGTAGGTGTAGGTAGGTAGTTTGAATGTATAAAGACTCTGGCATACTGAGAGTAAGTACGCCTGCCACTAATGATGATAATGATTCCCTGGAGCGCTAATTATGCGAGATGCGAGCATAAAGGATAACAAGTTTTGCCATTAACCAACTGAATAAATTTCTACTCCTTTATGTAGAGAGTATCCCCATGGAGGAACAAAAGCGTACACGATGTGTTAGGATCAAAGGAACGAGTTCTTTTTTTTTTCCACTGTTAGAATAAAGAATATAAAGTGAGAAAACTAAAGCCAAAGCAGAAGACAGATGGGGACATATTAATTACTTATCCCCGCCGCATACTTGCGTGGAGAGAATATAATTATTATTTCAATCTCACATTAACAAGCCACAAAGCATTGTGAGCCTACATTAGGAGAATGGTCGACATTATCTACTGTTGTGTTACCATTAGTGACAAAATACCTTCTTGTACCTACTCATATTGTATTTAATATTCTTTATAATGGCTGATACGAGCTAAATATGTTGTCGCTAAAAAAAATCTATTTGCCGTTCACAGAAACAAATACTGGGATTTATTTGCACTAAAAAAATAAAGAGGTTGAAAGGTGCAGTTAAATTATTTATGATCTTCAAATGCTCTCCTTTTTAACACAGCTTTCAGATGGGATGATGGAAAGACTGGGACTGATATAGGATTCAAATTATCTTGTAGGATAGCCCTAGAATAATATTCTCCTCCTGTATCTGACTCCATCTAAAGAAGGTATCTTTATACGCACAATTTTCTAAGAACCACAAATAAAAGAAAAGAAAAAAAAAAACGAAATTCTACGAAGTTAAGAAAAAATCAGACTCCGCACTTTACTTTAAGGAGGTGAGGATTGAGGAAGCCATATCGTAGTTTCCGAAAAAATGTATTCAGTTTTGTTTTTGAGTTTCAAATTGGATCTCTTGATTATGTTTTTTTTTTTTGGAAAATATCTACAAACGTATTTTTAATTTTTTTACTTAATATGCACATCTCCACCGTCCACCCGACCTATACACGGAGTGAGGATAGCGATATTCCAACTAAAGTCGAACAAAGCTGCGGGGGCGGATGGCCTACCTGCCGAGCTTTTCAAAGCAGTGGTAGATGAGTTGGTAAGGAGCATGCACCAACTCATGCGTAAAATCTGTTCATACGAAAGCATGCCCGACGAATGGAACTTTAGCATCGTGTACTCCATCCACAAGAAAGGAGATGCTCTGAACTGCGCCAACTACAGAGGTATAAGTCTCCTGAATATCGCATATGTTCTTGTCGGCTGAACGTCTAAAACCTTTAGGCAACATCCTAATTGACCCATATCAGTTCGGTTTTAGGTCAGGAAAAACCTGACCATCGACCCAATTTTCACACTCCGACAGATCTTAGAAAAAACCTAAGGATTTCAAATCGATACACACCAACTTTTTATCAACTTTAAAGTAGCTTATATGATAGCGTGTATAGGGACAAGCTATACAAAGCCATGTCACGTTTCGGTATTCCTGCCAAACTCGTTCGTCTGTGCAGGATGACGTTGGAGAAATTTCGCTGCTCCGTCAAAATCGGCAAAAACATCACCGAGCCCTTGGATTTCGAAAAAGGTTTGAGACAAGGCGATGTGCTATCGTGTAACCTTTTTAACATCATTCTTGAATAAATTGTACGAAACTCGCACAAGTCAACATCAGAGGTATAATTTTTCAGAAGTATGTTGAACTGCTTGCTGACGATTTTGTCATTATCGGAAGATCGCAGCGAGCAGTCAGTGGCGCATTTACAAGTATTGAAACGGAGGCGGCGAAGATGCTGTCAACGAGAAAGGAGTCTCAGCATCGACGACTCGAACAAAACGTCACGATGCGATGGACAGATGGAAGTAGTGAAAGACTTTGTCTACCTGGGCTCCATTATTTCGCCTCGCAATATGACATCAGCGCAGATCAAACGAAGAACCAATCTTGCCAATTGCTGTATTTTAAGGCTAAGAAGATTGTTAAAATCTCTCTCTAATAGAACCAAAGAGATATTATATAAGACCCTAATCATCCCGGTCCTGCTCTATGGTGCAGAATCATAGACTATGTCGAAAACGGATGAAAACCTCCTTGGATGTTTTAAGAGAAAGATTCTTCGGATGATATTTAGTCCAGTTTGTATCGATGAAGTGTGGAGGAGAAGATTTAACGACGCTTTTTATGTGCTTATACAGCGACGCGTTGAACTGGTCAAAAAGCTAAAGATACAACGGCTGAGATGGCTGGGGCAAGTAGAGCGTATGGATAGCAAAGCACCAGCCCGACGAGTCTTTGAGTCCACCCCTTACGAGTCTTGGGGTTACTGATCTTGTGCCATGTCTGAGACTGGCCATAACCATAATGTTATCCCACCCTTATCTATTTTGGGAGTACTGAGATGATGTTTTAGAAAATTAAACAATCACTGACAGAGGTGCACTTTATGGCCATAACAATTTGGCCCGCACCGATACCACTTTAAAAGAGGAATTCTTCATCCGATCATCGCAAACGACGAAAGGAATCGATAAGTAGCTACGGATTTTATTTTAAACAGTGGCGCTATTAAATAAAGAAAGACCAAGCACTTTCGAGGATCCTCCGATTTAACGCCTCTAGTTTTATTTTTCTCCGACATATTTTTAGTCTAGGAATTAAAGCAGTTGTAATTGAGGACTTGAATACAATATTGATTACATTTTAAAAATCCACTACGATTTATGTGTAAGTGTTGCAAGGCATTTACCAATAACTATATGTTAATCGCCAAATCTATTTCTTGTGGTACGTATTTACCCTGCTTAATGTTAACCAATTCCATTAATTTTTTTACCAAATTTAAGCTGATCATTCAAAATTGTGTCGAAAAGAATAATAATTTCAAAAAATTATTTGTAAAATAGGAAACATAATATTTTTGAATATCTTGGCGAAAACAACAACGCGTTGCCTTAAATATTTGCGGTTGAATTTCGACAATTGAGAGTGCCTAGTAACTTTTGAAAACCACTCTGGAATTACATGCAATACCTTCTCTTAACCCCGAAAACGATGTTCGCCATACATTACATACATCCCTTTTAAACAATCAAAATATGAGAATTAAATAAATTTTGTATTACATATATTTTTTAAAAACCTCTGTCAATATTATCTTGTTAATAATATGAAAATACGTCCTCTAAAGTTTGTCCTTGTCCTCTAAGCTGATTAAAAAGTTGTAATTCTAATTGAAATCACAGCTGCGTCGCCTTGCTCATTAACAACAATTCCACATAAAACCCAACTAAACCCAGACTCGCAACAGACTCATTTAAGCCGGCGAAAATGCCATCCCATCCCATACTGGGTGGTGTTCTAATAGAATGTCATTTCAGGACAAACTCGAATGCTTGCAACTTTTACCATGTTGTCGTATCTACCTATAGATTTTCCAACATCCAACAAGGACATTCGAACAATCTGCAGTCGTGTCGTTTAAAATAATCGCATGTGTCTCATAAATACACAAACAAACGACGCGCCACCAAGGTGGATTAGATGTCTCTCTTGTTTACCGAAAAACACACGAAAATCCTCGAAAAATTTACTTTCTCCTATAAGTGCACACACATACTCGGTCTACTAACAGTATACATGAGAGACACAGAAGTGCACTGTATGTCCTGTAGCGTGAATTCATTGCCACCATTAGATAGTTCTATGCATGTCCTGTTTATATTTTAACGTAATTGCATTGCATTTACGCCAAAGATACACATACGTATATACAGCACACACACTCAAACCATATCAAAGTGAAGTTCGTAGGTATAGAAAACTTAGCATAGCGGCTGGCTTTTTATATAGTTCTAACTCATGCTGCCGCCACAACCCCCCAAAAAAGCCACAAATTGCAAAGTGAGCGTATTGCGAGAACATTTTCATGCTTCGTTTGGATCAGGGAAGCATTATGAAGCAGCAGACACTCTTGGCTGTTTTGTGGCAGGCAGTAGCGCACTAATGGCAGCCTAGCCGCCCATAGACTCCAAGGATGCATATATGCGGGAGACGTAATTGAGCATGAACGACGAGCAGGGGAGGACTGGAAGTACTTTTGGTAACTGCTACATGTATCTGAAAATGTACTACAAGGATATTTAGAAGAAAAATGTTTATCGACCAACACTATAGGAGGCATCCTTTTTTTTTTTTTACTTTTGCTATGTGGTAGTTAAGCAGACATAATGTGCCGCACAAATGTTGCTGTTAACTTTTTTAATGAAATGGAAGTCGCTCTCCCTCTTCTTGTGTTATGGGTTTAAGTTTGTTTTCGCTATTTTTTTTTTTTTATTGCTGCCATTTTCATGCGCCTTGTTTGTTATGTTTAGCGCATGTGATAGAAGCCAGGGTTTGAATGCATAAACTCATTATGCGGCTAGGCGGAATTCTGGTGGTGGTTACGTTAATAAGAAATTTTCGGAATTCGCTCGCGAAGATGAAAAAGGATGAAAGATAGTCGTTAAATTTTGTGGCTGCTATTTTAAACACTACCAACAAATAAGAACGGATGTGATTAATGAAAGGACGTGCCGTTGAAAGTGGCAAGTTTTGTTTTTTCTTTCTTTTTGGTTTATGTGAGCGCCGAACCTACTTGCTAAATGAATTCTTTAGAAAGCATGTGGAGGCAGTGCAACTAACTAATGTTCTCATTTTGCCAAGGGTCCTTCGGTAAGCTAAAAGTGCAAGTCAGCATCAGCGGTTCTGAGGGTATGTTTGCGCAAGTATTTTTATGGTAAATAGTATTAAAAGCGCAGAGTGCGATATTTTTGTTTACTTTTAATTTGCGTCCGGTAAGTGTGGATGCAATATGGGTTCAATGTATGTGTGTGCTGGTATCCTTTTTGGGAGGTTGTTTTATGGCTGAGAAATTATTATAATTAGAAATGCGATAGTCATATCTTAAAGTAAAGTAAAGTAAAGTAAAGTAAAGTAAAGAGAACGAAGTTTTAATTGAATTTTTTTTTTCCACACGGATGTACATTTACAATTGCTCTGCAGCAAGATTAGATAGAGACTCACTGCAGGGATATTCTATAACAGGACAGGGATTAGGCAAACTTTACATTCAAAGGGTATAATGTAACGGGGATCTAAGTGGAAGCAAATTCAAATATGCATATACCATACTCACCTGAAAGAGTGCTGCCACTATTATACCAACATGAAGTTTAAATATTTTTACAAAACATTCCAGGTCCAATATCTATACATATAATAAAACTGTAGCAATTTTCTTTGGCCGTTAAAAACTCGAAAACTACTGGACAGATTTCGATGAAACTTTTTTTAAAATGTTCCTTAGAACTGTGAGACTGCTATAGGCTATGTCGTTTATAGCCACGTCCTTAGGAACATTTTTTTAAGTGAAAATATATACATACACTTACACATATACCTTGCTACAAATGGATGTTTATACTTTTGCGTGCTGCAGTATGGCATGGGGTATATTAATAATCTTTATTTTCATAAGAGAAGAGACGTATAAACGTATGACGTATAAACGTATATCAGGTTTCATTTCAGAATTTTATTCAGATATGTGGTATGGTAACAGTGTAGGTTTGGGGTAGGTAGTTGCTTGCATTCCAAATAAGTAGCAAGATCTAGGAGAGGGAGGAATTTTCTTTTTCTCCTAAAAGCGCGAGAACTACTGGACAGATTTCAATGAAACAATCAAAGTGTAATTTTAAATGAACCAAATAAAATTTTGTGCGAGCGGGCAAGGAGAGCACGGGTGCAGCTAGTATTAAATAAATATTTTTTTATACCGCACATTTTTTTTTAATTTATGGATCCATTTAAATTTTGCTGACCCATAAATATAATTATTAAAGCAATTAAAATTCATTCATTCATTTTCAATATCCCGCTTATCCATTAAGTGGGTCGCGGGTGTAGGTTGCTCAAGTGAACCCTCCATAGCTCTCGATCCTCCGCCATCGACTCCAAATCATCAAGGGCAATCCCCATACGGGTAAACGAGATATTATGAATTCAATCTAACCATCTCATCCTGGGTCTACCTAGGGGACGCCTGCCCGATGGTACGGATTCCATAGCACGTCGTGGAATCCTGGTCGGGGACATGCATTTAATATGACCAAACCACCGAAGCATGGACCGCTCCGTCGGGAGAAGTAGCTGCTCGACATTGAGTTCCTCACGTATTCTAGTATTTCTAATGCGATCTCTACGGGTCACACCAGCAATACAACGGAGAAATCTCATTTCGGCAGCTTGTATTCGCGATCTTATTCTTTCGGTCATTACCCAAACCTCATGACCATAGGTAAGAGTTGGAACAAACACCGAATTAAAAACTGCCAACTTAGCTTTGACACCAAGTTCAGTCCTCCTGATAACAGAATGACCAAGCTGTTTCAAAATCGATCCAGCCTGACCAATCCTACAGGAAAACTCGGCATTGCTCCTTCCATCACTCGTGAATAAGACCCCGAGATACTTAAACTTCTCCACCTGTTTCAATGGGACTCCACTAACATGCAGAGTGCATTGAACATGCGTTCTGGAGACGACCATCACTTCAGATTTGTTCACATTTACTCAATTAATTAAATTAAAATTGGTAAAATGTTCGGTGTACATATTTGCAATTAGATACAATATTCAGGATAAATTTGGTTCCAGTATTTTAAGTTTGTCAATAACTTAAAAAAATATACTTCAACAATAATGAACATTTTGCGTTCAGTAATCCAATGCTGAGTAATCCAAAACGCTTAAAAATGTGCAATTTATTTCATCCGGCCATAGTTTTCTTTGTATGCTTATATTCTTTAGTGTTTTATTTTATTACGACCAGAAAATTAAAGTTTTTTTTAAGTATTTAAATTTTCAAACATAACTCAACTAAAATTCTACAAACTTACTTTCAAAATTAAAGTGATTGTATATTAATAAAAATTTAAAATGTTATTCGTATTTACTATACGCCAAAGTTGGGGTATCATTAAAACACTTTTAAAATGTAAATTGTAAATAATATGTAATTATATTAACTTATGCTTAATTTTTGTATTTCCTTATTTTCAGGTAAGTCAGGCTCTATTACTAGTACGTACATGTACAATAGAACAAAAATCATATTTAATTCTACAAACCAGGTAATCCTTTATTTTTAACAACATTAACAACACCAGGAAAATTGATTTCTTGGAAATCTTTATGAACAACTCCTCGAACCTCATATCTTATGTGCTTCTAACGATAAGTGTCGTTCCCTATTGTGCTTAAAATTTTGCCCTGAAATATCCTTAAATTGTTTAATTGAGAACATTTTTGTAAACATTATAAAATTCCATCTTTTGTTCGGCAGTATTGCACTATTTGTCCGATTACGAACCCCAAATCAGTTCGTGAAAAAATCTTTCTAAAATTGTATCTAGACACCCTTCCTATGTTGATGGCGTCTTGGTGTCGCCCTCAATTTCAATAATCCGCTCAGTTGTTGTTCATAAGCCCCTGCAGTTTCTTTCATACATAAAATAATGGACCAAACACGGAATCTCATTAGATATTCATTCATTCTAAGTAGGTAGGTCTAGGTACCTACCATCCTCACCAATACCACCCCGTAGAGAAATAAACAAGCTCTGACATCACCACCAAAAACAAAAAAACAGCAACACCAACTATACCTGAAATAAAAAGAGAAAATTGGTAACATTTCATAAGCTTGACATTTTTATAAGCTTTGCCACTTGACTTATGATGACGAATATCCCGTAAATATCCTCGTTTATTTTTATTTCCTTTTTCATTTCTACATCCTCCAGGCTGTGTGTGGACTGCTGCTTCCCTGATGTCGGTGATTTGTGTGGTACGGCTCATCGTTATTATTTTTACCGCGATATAGAATGCTTCCGTATTTTTATTTTCTACCCCCACCGAACTCCCACATCGCCTGAATGATTTTAATTTTCAATTCAATTCAATGCTCCTGCAGCGCAAAGTCTATAATAATAGTTCAGTCAAAATGTACGAGTGTCTCAGGAGGAGGTATTATGACGGCGGCGTCGCGTTCGTCAGTCATGTTCTGATATAGAACTAGGCTATATACGAGAAAAAAAAAAACTTGGAATCGAATGTTCCTACATGCATGTTGTTGATCCTGGTAGGGCATACACAATATTTGTGCGGCATGTTTATGGGCATGTCATATAGATTCTGAATAATACAACAAACTCAAACATAGGTTGCACCTAGGGATGTCGTCTGGCGTGGTCCTGTCCTGTTTTTATTTTTTTAGATGGGTATGGGATGTTGCTTTTTTCTCAGCATCCAATTCAAGTCATGGAAGTATTGTGATTTATCGACTCGGAGCTTTTCGCTTTTTTGTTGTTGATCCTGCTGAATGTGCTTTCATGGAATTGAAAATTGACAGAGAGTTTTTTTTTATTTTTTTCCCTGGCATTTCTCATCTATTATGCATGTCTGTGGTAGTGTTTGACAGGAGGAATAATTGAGTAATGGGTTTTTTTTACAATTCTTTTTTATAATAATGTACATACAATATGGGGTTTGAAATAGTCCACTCACTCTATCGCAAGTAAGAATGTTTTTCTGAAATGGAAAAACTCTATCGATTGGTCATACATAACCCACAATGCTGGCAAAAATCGTCCTGAAAATAAAATATTGTCACATTGAAAGGAAGTTAGTTTCACGGGTTGGTTAGTTTGAATTTACAAAATAAAATAGTTTAGCTTTTGTTTCTGTATAGCTGAGGTTGGAGAATACTTCTGCAGATTGCAGTTTAAAATAAATTTAATTCTTATTATTTAATTTGATTTAATTTTTGTTGTAGTGCTACTGCATTTAAACTATGTATTTAGTTATAAGCCCTCCTAAAAACCGCATTTTAGTAAAATCTTTATGCAAAAAAATGCATAAAATAATTATCTAAAAGGTTATGAAAAATGCATGTGCGCAATATTTAATTTATTACGCACACCAAATAGTTAACCAATATTTTGGCAATAGTTCCAATGGATATGAGCTTTACCTAATTCCAACTGCAATTAAATAATTCCTGTTTTAATACTAAAAATCAGGCAGTGAACATAATAATAATACATATTAAAATATGTCATACGCACAATTTGTTGATAACGCACATCCAAAACTTCTAGGTATATACTTATTACTTTTTAAATTTAATATCTAAAATTTAAAATTTATTTTGTGCATGGCGTTAGGTCTTATCGCCCAAAACCATAACTCCCAAATTAAAAAAATTTCATATAGCCCAAAACATTGCTATAGGCTGTAGAATATTCACATATTTGGACAACAATGACCCCAAACAGGGGGGTATTAAACTGCAAATGCTTTTTGAGCTTTATGCCCATCTTATTGTGTATTTTTGGGCGTTATGCATTCTTTTGAGGCGTTATGACATTTTGTACTTTAGGCGTTATGGTTTTGGCCGATAAGTCGATATTAAGGCCTATCAACAACCCCATCTAAAGTGTTATGATGTGCGATAAAAGTGTATTAAGTTTAAAGTCAGAAGGTACCGAGAATGATGAAAAATTATTAATTAAAATATTAAAAAAACTCTTTGCGCACATCTGGTTTTTCAAGCGCACAACACAATTTATTTAGTACTCTTGTCGTGCAATTACTCTTAAAATCACAACAGTTTCATATCATCTTATCCATTTTGCTACGCATAGCTGGGCCCCTTAGTTTTTTCAGGTAAATTGACTTTAATCAGAACGTGCGCAATCAATTTTATCTTATCAAATGCGAACAGAAGCGTTCACTGGTGTATAGAAAACACAGGTCTCTATATTTTAAAGTTTATTAGGTACGATTAGATATCCAACAATTTTGTGCGCAAAGTATACATAGCGCACACTGCATTTTTAATTATTCCACCATTGTCTATGGAGATATTGTAAAGGGAAGATTGCAAACATGGCGAACATTGATTTTCAATCTCTCACGATATTGAGTGGAGGTCCATATTTATTTATTATTTTTAACTTTTTTCGGGAAACGCAAACCTATAAGCAAAGCTTATTTGTCTTATAGCTTTTGAACAATTAATGCCCTCCCTAGGTTATATTCTCACAGCAATTTCTGCGTTTAAGTTTTATTTTTGACTTGAACGGAAGGGAGGTGCGCCAGCAGAAAAAAAAAGTTTGATGCAATTTGTAACAGCTCTCAAATCTCGCCCACTAGACCGCGCCGACTGCGAAAACTGTTCCTAAGGACGTGGCTATAAACGATATAGCCTATAGCAGACTCACAGTCTTAAGGAACATTTTAAAAAAAGTTTCATTGAAATCGGTGCAGTAGTTTTCGAGTTTTTCACGGCCAAAAAAAATTCCTGCAGTTTTATTATATGTACAGATATCCAAACCAGTGAGCTGTAAGATCAGTTACATCGATTCAGATTTAGCGCACACTGATCATTTAAGGGGAGATGACCGAACTTCTGTGCAGTATATGCCCCATATTGAGGCGCCCTTTTTTCAAAGTGGACATACGATGCAGTGCGTGATATAAGTAGGAAAACGCAGTCACCTAATTTGTATCTTAACTTTCTGAGAACACTGAAAGACTTCATTTTCTGTGGTAGAAGAATACAAGACATGTTTGACAGTTGATTGTAACGTCAGTGAGAGTGCTTGTGCCTTGGTGGCACGGAAATGGTAGCAAAATACATCATAGTCTGTATTCTTGTGTCATGGCACGACTACGTACATATATATTCAACTCATAGCGCACACCTTTATTAACCAAGCACTCGTTAGATACAACGATGCTTTGATGCTCTTTGCTGTGTACCCAGTACCCACCTTCCTAAGTGACGAGTAGAGTGTGCGCACAGCTTATGTTTACTCCCTGGGATATGGCACAGTGACCTATATCCTATCATCCAGGAAATACCGACCAACATTTTATTGTGTGCATTCCTGTTCTTCTATACTCGTGCTCTTCTTCAGTGTTATTGCTTCCGCTCTTTTTTATTATGCCATCAATTCTTTCATCCCCCATCCTTCACTCGGGCAATTAAATAATTTCCAGCCACAACATAATAGGTATCCCTGTTTTCTGCTACAAAACACAAGTAGTGCGTTATCCTTCCTTCAAAGAAAGAATACCTATCCAACTAGCTACATGCACATCATCTTCAGTTATCCCTATTTCGACTCACAAAACTTCCCATTGTTTAAAAGTAGAAGAGCAAAATTGAAGCCCAAGGACTCGAAAACAGCAAAAAAAAAGTGTGCGTCAGAGAAACCTCCCTTTGATGGTTGATTTTGCTGACTGCGCTCAAGCAAGGACAGATAACGCACACCAGCACACTGATCTAGATGAACAATCATTTCCCGTCTAAGGTTATCGCCACCACGACGACGATGTTGGTACGCCTTTAAAATATTGCTATAGGTACACATTGCTCTGCATAGCGTTTCCAGCGAAACGAACATGAATGTGTTAAGGCAAGATGATAGCTATTTTCTGTTTCTTGTTGGTGTAGTATACACTATACATAGGTAGTTGTGCTTTTAATCGTTGGCACTAAAAACCGATAAAACCACGTGCCCGCGTGGGTGTGGGGTGGTTTTCAAATTATTTATGCGGAAAGACATACTCCCCATCAAAAAATCATAGAAAAATTGTAACAGAAGAGCAAGACAGTAGTTAAATGCCCTGGTTAAGGATACGGCCAGAAGAGGGAAGAAATAACATTGACGAATAGCTGGGAACTGAAATTGAATGGGGAGGCCAGCAACATGTTCCATCGGGAAATTTACTAACGCCCCCTCATGTCGACTTTTAGTGCCAACTCAACACTAGCTCGTGGAGTTTCACCCTCCGTTCTCCCTTTGTGTTGTGTTGCAGTTTTACTACCTGTATCTACCTACAATGAAGGGAATTTGCCTCGTTTATTGTCACGTCAAATGTCGTCATTGGGTAGCATACGCAGTGCGAACATCCTCTCGAGGGTAATTTCATCGCAAAACCGGAGCACACAAGACGTGAGCTGTAGGTAAATATACCACTCTGAAGACAGAGCTCAACAGAATGAAAAAAATAAAATAAAAAATGAAACAAAATGAAAAATCGACAAATTCAACGAGTAGCATACATTATGAGCCACCAGGGACTCATGATTTGTGTTTCTTGAATAACTTGAACTCGGCTTGATGTAGGCTTTAGTCAAAGACAGGCGCATCTGGAGTATCCTTAAGGAAAATATGAGAATAAAATATATGTAGAATCAACGTAGTAGCAATTTTGCTTATTAAATCCTTAAATTATAAAGTAGATGGCAGGAAGGAGTCCTTGTTGTACTTCTATAAAATTTTAACAAAACAAAACGAACGGCCATGCACAGACACAGTGTGGGGGGGGGGTATACATTATTTGGAAGGGCATCTCCTTATGATGCCTGTTTTGTTTACTCGCTCGTGTACGCAATATACACATTCACTCATACATTCATGCAACGAAAAGGAACCATTTTTATTGCTAATGTGGTACTAACAGTTTTCTTCGACGTGCTATTTTTCTTCCTGCAGCCATTCTGCTGTTTTTTTTTTTTTTTTATAGAACAAGGATAATATTTTTTTTGCTCTTGTTAATTTTTCTCTTTTGGTTTCTGGGGCTTTCCTGTTCTTTTGTTAGCACTCTTCGTTATAAAAGTATTCGTATTCATTAGAAGAAGTGAAACGTGTGTTTTGGTTTGCGGTTTTGTTGTCCTTCATGTTCTTCTTCATTTTGATTTCTTGCACAGAAAGGTCTGCCAATTCATTTTAATTTTGTTGTCAGTGGGAAATATTTATGCAAACGTCAATACGGTATTATATAGAACCGACTGGTTTAAATTGTATCTCTGTGGCTGTTAAACCGTTCCAAGGTTCATGGGTTTTAATTTTAAATGAAACATTTCTTTTGACTTGTTTAACACGTGTATACCTACGCCATGTCATCAAATAATTTGATTTACATTGTAAGTGTTTGGATTGGTTTTAGCCGCACGGGAAATAAGCCTAATTCAATTTGCATATTCAGTGTAGAATTTTGTTCTTTTCCCGTATAGTAGATCACTTAGATTATAATTCTCTGTTCAAAACTATAGGTATGTAATCACAGATATTTGGAAAGCTATCCACCTTAGATGGCGTACCTACTTCGAGGAGCGATATACTCTTTCAGGGAATTTTCCCTGAATATCTTTTCCCAGTAACACTAAATGAATTCTGCTTAAGAAAATGTTTTTTTTTCTGTCAATTGTCATTATCGCTGACAAAATTCAATGTAAAATAATTCATAGGTAAGTTGAGAATTCATATTCTTTTTTCCTGTGATTGGTTCCTTGACCGTTCTCTCCAAAGTACAGAAAATATGTATATCTTTTGAACCTTTAAATTGTTACAATGTTCTAACATTTTGTTGAGTCTAGAGCACTCTTGCTTAGTTATAACCAGAACATAAGTGCTAAGTAGCCATTCATTTGGTTGACCATCTTCTTCACTTACGTTCATATACCTAACGACCCTAACGCAAGTTCGACCATCATTTTGGCATACCCGAATGGTGGTCAAGTTGAAGTTGACTGATCATTACAATAGATCATTTGTAGACAATATGGTATGAACTTAATTCTGTTGAAGGTCTTTACGCATTTTCCATTGTATAGTGGTTCCCATTTTTCCGTAGATTGAAAACAATATCAGAGCTCCGCCTAGCTTGAATATACAATGGACCGGTATTCGGGCCTGAGTGCTTGCACAAAATTGGATAAATAATTCTCTAATTTACATATGTGCTCTAATTTTTAGTCATTTCTTCTCTTCTAATCCTTGCTTGCCACAGACCAGCGACCAGTTAAATGCTGTTGATTTTTCAGTTGTGTGACTAAGGAGTTTTTTTTAGCCTGCCTCTATTCCGTGTCCGCCGGGAAGGTATACTACTTTGTTTTGCCGCCATTTTGGTAAACATTAGTCTTGACAATTCATATTTGGCAGTCGTGAAGTATACACGTGGCAAATTGATTATGGACAAATATAAGGAGGAATCATTGGACATTACTTCTTTGAAAATGAAAACGGCGTAACGGTAACTGTCGCCTGATTTGACTGCTCCGGACTTGTTTTTGTGGGGATATCTGAAAAGCAAGGTTTATGCAAACAAACCAGAAACGCTAGAGCACCTCAAACAAAATATTTGTGATGAAATTAATGAAATACCGCGTGAAATGTGTGAGAATGTAATGAAAAATGTGCTAAAAAAGGGCTCTCATTTGTGAGACTAACAGAGGCGGACATTTGCCTGATATTGTATTCCATACATAATTGCCGACATTAAATAAAACTTTTACCAATATAAGATCCATTCTCTTTCATTTAATCAAAAACTATAAATAAACAAAGTAGTATACCTTCCCGGCGGACACCCTGCATAAGGGAACGATGAGTCTTCCTCGGATCTTCTTCAAGCTAATATCAATTTAAGCTAATATCAAGTTTTGTTACTCCTTCTGTCATAACTCACCAAAAAGATCTTCATCTCAGCTGCCGTTAATTTGTTCTAATTTATTTCACATTGGCCAGCATTGCCAACCGTAAGCTCCGGACGAGCAACTCGTGTGTAAAGCCGTCCTTTTAGCTTAGAGGCAATCTTCAGTCACAGAAGGTAACAAATTGTCCTGCCTCTTCATTCATCCTAATGCTTATGCGATAATTGTCACAATAGTTGCTTCACTATTGATTACAGATCCCAGATACTTCAACTTTTCACACTTGACAAACACTTTTCCATTCAAATAAAAGTTGGACTAGGTCGGAGTCGATTATATTATCTGAGGTACAGGTGGTTGGTCTTTTTTTGAACTAATTCGATACACATTTACCCTAAAACATCAGTACTTATGATGGCTTCCTCGACAGTAAATTATTTTTATACCCTCCACAGGAAGGTATAGCTATTCACTTTGTCATTACATTTGTAACGCCAAGAAGGAGTCGTCGGAGACCCTATAAAGTACTACAAATATTCTGAATCCATTTAGCCATGTCCGTCTGTCTGTCTGCTGTCCATCTGTCTGTTTGTCCAAACGAATCGACCTAGGCGAATGAAATTTTGTCAGAGGACTTCTTTTTGTTTTGTTCGTCTTGAATTAGGGGTGGTTTATCCAAAAAGATTTGGAAAATTTTGGAAAACTTCAAATGAAAAGTCGGAAAATCGAAAACATTTGAAAATTTAATTTTCCATTTCGAAAAATACCAAACCGATTCAGCTCAAATTTGGAGAAAATCATTTTTATTGTCCCAAAGGAGTTTCTGTGAAGTTTGGTCAAAATGGACAAAGGGGCGTGGCACTTCCCGTAGAAAAGAAAAACCATTACATTCCTTTATCTCGAAAACCACCGAACTGATTGAGCTTACATTTTGAGAAATAGTTTGCTATTGGCCCAGAACAGCTTCTGTGATGTTCGGTCAAAATAAGACAAAAGGGGCGTGGCACCTACAAGAATACATGAAGCATCCTATAGGGAAGCGAAAATGATTATTTTAAATTACCTGCAATTGTCAAGCTAGTTTATTTCAAGTTGACTTTAAATAAATAATTTTTTAACACGTCATTCTAAAGAGAGTAAGGTAAAATCAATGTGGACTGTCTTTAATACTGATTCTGAAAAGAAATACATAAAAAAAAGAATAGAAAAAAAACGAATTACATAATTAGTATCAATTTACATGTTGCATGTTCTCACAGTCTATTTCCTAAAACTCAGTAGATATCTGTAACCTCTTGCCGCAATTCTGACTGTAGGTATATAATACAAATTTTACTGAACAAATATCTCTTAATGAACGACATTCTAACAACGAGTCCATTTATCAATGGTAACAACAATACACTTATACAAATCCACTTTATATAGATCTGACTTGTTCGGGAAAACATCGCCAAAGGGATTCATTAAATTACTGAAGGGATTTATTTCGCGGTATACTATGTGCACACGTAAATTTGTAAAACTATGCTATACACGTATAGGTATCATCAGCAGTTGCCGGTGGCACTGGCATTATCCTGCGCGAACTGAATATGAGAAAATTCAATTTACTCCATCGTGTTCCTGACGCATATGAACATAATGCTTTCCATTGCGACTAATTTGGAAAACATATTCTCAACGAGGATATTTCTTCAGCATCATTGAGTGAATGATGCATTCGTGCAGGTGCTTCATGCATAGCATAACAATACAGCCTGTGTCTGTATTCTGTATAATGTTGGTGAAATTAATTGGTCCCCTCCTACCTACCCAATGAAGAGGTACTTCAACAATGCCGTGAGTTTCCTTCCGTTTCCTCCCAGAGTGGATGGCCCAAAAATGAACTGATGTTGTTTATATGGCGTGGCGGTACACATCTACATCCGTAACAATCTCAGCAGCTTAACAAGGATAGTTTCCATTTACCTTTTTGAAACAATCAGTGAATTGCTCGCTAAGTGCATTTCACAGCATTCAAAGTGCAAATGGATGTAATGACATGGCAAGCATTGTTCGCCCGACACCATTCAAGGATTCTTCTTCTTCTCAGGAATTTTTTTTTTATCAGACAGAAAGAAATTGCTCACGAGCACAGTCATACGTTTTCTCTTTTATATATATATAAAAAAAAATATCCCATTATTTAGCTGCCGAAATGAACAAAATGGAAAATCACTTCCAGGACATTTTTTTTATTTGTAGATACTTTTTCTTTGACTCGTGTTTGTGATGGAAATTTAATGCCGCTTTCGAAATCAATTTACGCACTCTGTACGAGTATATGGAGGCGCGACGTAAAGGAGTCGGTATCCTGCTTGTGTGTGATGGCGTTATATCCGTTTTGCGCAAGCGACATTATAGCTATAAGGATGGATTTAAGCTCAACAAGAGGGGGTGGTTTGTTTCTTTTTAGATTTCATTTTTATTTGCTGGGTAATGGGGTTGAAATGTTATGAAGATCGTTACGGTGCTATCCGTTGATGTTTTCCGGTTGAATGAGAGAAACACAATGTACATGGTGATAGGTTAAGGTGTGGGGCTGTATAATATCCGTTGCTGAACAGTAATTCAAAACAAAACAGGAAAATTACTGAAGTAGAATTGTGTTTATTCTTTTTTTTATGTCTTATTGCTGATGCTCTGAGGGTGGTGTGATGGTGGCGGGCGGCATGATAAAATCAACATGTTTGTGAAGGGAAGCGCTTCTTAATTGCAGAATATTTTTCGATGAAGGTGAGATAGGAAATATGTATCTGTCTAATTTAGTATGGAGCATAGTTTAAAAATCATTAATGAAACCATTAGATGAATCCCCATACGAATAGAGGAGATATGCGTCGACCAGTTTAGCTACCTGAATGAGATTTTGATACAATACTGGGCGCTGTTCTGGTTAGAGAATAGAGAGTGACTTTTTTGCGAGAAAGTTTCACACACGAATTATTTTATTTGTGGGGAACTTGGCCTAGGGTGTCATTATCGGGCTGAGCCTCACTCAGGAAGCCTATTCATTTAACCCGATTCTAGCTGACAGATATACCTACGTCCAATTTTGTATACCAAGTTGGTTTGAAGTTCTCTTATTCAAGCCAAGGTGCCAGGATGATTTAATCGGTGGGTTCGAAGAACGCTGCTGTCTTTCGTTCTGTATATCCTAGCCGTCATAGTCGATGAAATCCAATGAAATTTTAGTTGAAATATCAGCGCCAATGTAAATGAAATCGCTTGCAGCTTATCGCTGCCTTATGTGACCTGGTTCGACAATATTTGATTTCTTATTGACAGCATACGCTTGGTTTTGCTCTCGTTCATTATTAGACCTTCTCTTTTGTAACAAAACTGAGTGATAGGCCAAAGCTTTCTGTGCATTATATGAATTTGTCAGCATGTGCCAGTTCCAGCATCCTGCAAATCATGCCTCCATGCCTATTAATCATTCCTGCCACAGAATACCGCATAACCTTGTTGGAATCCCTTTTCGAAATAACAGTTGTTGGTAAGGTTTAGGAATTTAAATGTAGTGGCTGTAAAGGGTGTCGCATAATTCACGGAAAATGTAATTTTGATAGAAAATACAGATTTTAATTAGAAAGCTTACATTTTTTTATTGATATAAACCTTTGACTTCAAAAAACCCCAAAGAAAGAAGTCCAATGGCGTTAAATCGCAAGATCTGGATGGCCAATTCTGATCGCAAAAAGGGGCGATTACACGATTAGTTAATGACTTATGCAGTAAATGAATTGTTTATCTGGCTGTATGGCATGTGGCACGGTCCATATCTTGTAATTTAGGCACTAAAAACTGGGTTATCATGTCATGATAACAAATACCATTATGTTGCTGCCTGACCAACCGCATTTTCGAAGAAGAATGACCCGATAATGCCTCCACCACAAAATCCGCATTAAACAGTTACGCGTTTGTGGATGCATTTTGTTTCTCAAAAATTACTCGTAGGTTTTCTAAACCCCAAATGCGATAATTTTGACGATTAGGCCATCAAGATGGGAATGAGCTTCATCACTGAAGTTGGTTTTGTTCGAAAAATCAGCATCCACTTGTTTTGTTCCAAAATCCATTCAACAAACTCTCTTGGCGCTGCATGGTCATTGGTCAGCAGTCTTCAGTTCTTGAGTCAATTGAACTTTGAAAGCATGAAGTTTCAAGTCTTTCATGAGAATCCGCTGTAGGTGTAGAGAGCTTCTTAAAATGCCCAATTCATGACTAAGGTGCCGAATTGATGTGCCGGGACTATCAAAAATATTCTCGCGAATTGATTCGATGTTTTCTGTTGAACGACTTGAGACAGGACACCCAGAGTGTTTAAGATCACTAATTGATCGAGTCTCCTTGAATATTTCAATTATTCTTTTCACAGTTTATGCGGTTTAAATCACTATGACGGCCATATTTTTGTTCGAAAATTGCGGACTGTAGCTATCATTATTATACCCTCCACAGGAAGGTATATTCACTTTGCCATTACGTTTGTAACGCCAAGAAGCATTCACCGGAGACCCTATAAAGTATATATATTCTGAATCAGGATCACATTCTGAATCGATTTAGCCATGTCCGTCTGTCTGTCTGTCTGTCTGTCTGTCTGTCTGTCCGTCTGTCTGTCTGTCTGTTGAAAGCACGATAGCGTCCAAAGCAAGCAAGTCTTTTTACCGTCGTCAGGTTGGTATTGAAAATGAGCTATGTCGGTCAAGTAGTTCTGGTACCTCCCATACAAAACCACTATTGAACACACGTCTCTCTCTGTCTGTTGAAATCACGATAGCGTCCGAACGAATCGACTTAGGCAACTGAAATTTTATGAGAGGTCTTATATTTATGGCCTTCAAGTTTGTATTAAAAATGGTCCATGTCGGTCAAGCAGTTCTGTTACCTCCCATACAAAACCACTATTGAACACACGTCTCTCTCTGTCTGTTAAAGCACGATAGCGTCCAAACGACTTAACTTAGGTGAATGAAATTTTGTGAGAGGACTTTTTTTAACTGTCGTCAGGTTGGTATTGAAAATTGTCTATGTCGGTAAAGAAGTTTTGCTACCTACCATACAAAACTAATATTAGACACATACTAACACGCATGGCAAGCATTTTGCATGACTTTTATGCAGTGGAGGGTATCAAAGCATCGGCCAGGCCGATGATAACACTTTTACTTGTTTTTAAAATATTGGTCAACAATGAAAATGTGTTGTTCGTTCGTATAGCGCTTCATTTTTTTTTAACCCCGAACTGTCAGCTGTCACATTGTTATTTTTTTTGCGTTGGCATCACTGCACTATTTAATGGCGCAAAATTAAAACTTTGCGTGAATTATGGGACACCCTCTATCACCCTATCGTGGAATCCGCCGGGGGGAATTATTCACGGAAAAAAATATTTTGGTATCGTCGCATCCGCAAAGTGAACAGTTCCCCGAGTGGGTACTGTGAATAAGTTTCACTGTATACGTTCAAATACTTCAAATCGAATTTTTCCCGAACGGGGAACTATTCAAACGGCCGATTCGACGATACCAAAATATTTTTTCCGTGAATAATTCCCTCCGGCGGATTCCACGATAGGGGTATATATAACTGCTATCGAAGATGGTTAGTGGCAGTAGATTTGTAGTTTTCCCCAGAATAGGATTTGGTACGTACCAATATTGTGAACTTGATTTTGTTTGTGATACAGGGAAGTCGAATGCCTTTTAAACGTGCAAAGTCCATAGGTCTTATTTCTCGTGAACCGAATGGTATCTTTCATTCGACCTAAAAATTAAAACTCTTGTCGGTTGAATGACAGCTATTGTGGGGCCTCTTGTGCCAAGTTTTTTAATGTAACAAGTCACATCCCCTTGCTTAAGTTCCAACAGCTTACTTCTCTCAACAATGGTGCCTTGTAGATGTAGGTACGTTAGTCCCAAAGTCCTTGCACATAAATGTTGGTTCTACTCTTAGAATGTTGTTGGGTAATGTATCCAAAAAGCCAGATTGAAAGTTTTCTTGTTCGATACTCAAAGTAGTCTTGGAAAAGTGATGTTCTGTTCAATGTCGTCCATTCCCCCCGATGTCAAGTGTACCTACTTTCGGACTATGCATGCATACCTACGCATAGGTTGTCCGCATAGCATCGAACTTAAATTGCCCATTTTGAGGAATGATCTCTTCCTCAGAGCGTCTGTCATCAAGGAACCTTCATCCGGTGCAGCAGTAGTAATGTTGTAGATTACATTTTAGCACAGGATCAGTAGTGTTAGTCGAACTTTCTGCATCTATTTGTATACTGTCAGGGTTCTTACAAGTATAATAGGCTTGCCACAAATAACATGTAAAATGAAAATCAGTCCTTGTAACCGCCACAACATCAGTGCTCTCTAACTTGTTACCCTTTTAGTAAGGTGCGTGGTCATTTTCTACAAATGCTTCCTTTGCTCTGTCCCATAAAAGAGATTTCTAAAATTCCACTCAATTGTTGCTGTTTTGCTAATAATTCTCATGTAGCTACTCAGTGATGGCAACAAATTAGATATGGGTACCCTTTGATAGCCCGCTATCCCTCTCTTAATGCCTTCATCAACCGCACTCAAGTCGAACTCATTTGGAAGAGCTCTTAATTCCGTCTTAACAATTTTATAGATCATAAACAAAAAGTCCTTATTACGACCTGCCATACTCCGATACAAAAAAACATCTTATACCAAATTGCTCCCAGTCCGGAAAATATGTTCTAATAGAAAATTAGAACCGGTAAGGAGAACATAACTTGGTATAGTCGGTTCTCAGAAGATAAATAAGAAATAAAAAACAAAGTTAAGGAAACTGATTAAGGAACACCCTACAGTTCAGACACCAAAGATGAACAAAACGTAGGCTTGCACAGATCCTTTCACCAAGAGTAGTCCACATTTAAGTGAGTTTTTATTTTGTTAGTCCTTTTATGGTTTTTTTTTTGTTCACTTGAAAGTAATTCCAAAGTGATGAGAAAGTTTTTTTTACGAGATTTTTTTTCCACCACCACCAACCACCACATCCCGTTCTTTCTTTATTTTTCATTACTTTCTTTGTTTTTGCTTTTTCTTTATTAACAAACCGGCTGTAGGTGGCAGTGATAATGATGGAGGGTGTGGTAGTGGGATGGTGGCGGCAGTAGCACATAAACGCATTAATGTTAAGGGGAAAAATAATTTGAAATTTACTTCCACTTTGGAGTACTGTTTTAACTTTTAAAGTTGTTTTCGTAATCAGTGGAATGATTGAAATTTATTATTTATTTTGCTTTTGTGTGGCCAATATCCAAACGGACGAAAAGCGATAAAGAGACTCTAGTACGTCATTCGGAATTGCCATCCAAAGGATATAAAAATTTGTTGAAACAATAAAATGGCACAGTAAGGAGGCAGTATGTCCGTTTGATGGAGTCATGATGATTGTAAACAGCAAGTACACGAAATGGCGCCGGTCGTCTTAATGGCGGACATTTTAAGACAACAAATTATCCTTGGTCGAAGCATTTCTGCAGCAAAGAGTATCTTTATTGCGAACAATGAAGCAAGTTTCTAAAATGACATATTTCCAGCTTGTCTATTGTTACAATTTATGTCACAATTTGCAAGCGACATAGGTTGGTATCAGTCCACCATGATGCAAGGATGTCGCTGATGGAATTATTGGTTTCACAGCGTTTCGATTGCCTAATGGTTTTAACAAAAGCCTATGAAACTGCAACTGAGTAAAACCTGGGAAGTAGACAGAGCGAAACTATAAGCACAAAGCACAAAGTTATCATATCAAAGTCACATTTTAAGACTGCCAATGTACCATTAAAATCTCTCCGTGACCTTTTAGTTGACTCTGAAGGTACTACAGATAAGTTCTGGACAATCAAGAAACTTCGATAGCACGCTGCGCGGGGAACTATATCGTGATAAGAAAGCCAAAGCACTTATACTAACCTCAGCAGTACTGCTACCTGAGTAGGTCATACTAGTTGAATATATGGTGATTGATTTGGTCATGCATTAAGGTCCTGACGGAGTGAAGGTACCTTACACTTGCCGTCGCTGACGAGATTTGAATGGCTAGGAGATGTAATAAGTCAGTTTTGAAGTGCCTCTCTTTTAGATTTTTAGAGTCTTGCTTCGAAGTTGCTACTTGGCAGGGCACAAAAATATTCTGGGCCGTTGTGAGGTTTTGTGAGCTTGATCATCTGCCCATTCGTTGTCTTCAAATTTCTCTTGATCTGTAACCCTTATGATAGTGACTTTATTGTGGGCAGGAAGCTCCATAATATCGTTTAGTTTAGGCAGTTTCAGATTAGTTTGAGGTTGAATTTGTATGAATCAAAAGCTTTATGCGCTGATTGACTGTCAGAATTTAAGTGCTTTGGCGTCTACCAACTTCTACTAACTTTGAATATCGTTGTGGTGGTATGTCCAAATATGTCCCCTGATCCGTGCCCCAATACCAGTTGTCATTTTTGATCCGTTTGTACACCATGCTGAGTGGGACTCATCTAGGCTGGGCTACCACTTTTATCACTCACATACCGTTCTGTGATGGAGTTCGGTTGAGGAGTTCCTCTAAGACTGCAGTTGTGCAGGAGCAGGAGCGGAGCGACTAGCGCAATAATAATTGGCACGACGGTAGTAACGTAGGTCCAATAAATCATTTTTGAAAGAAGGTCCAATTTTTTAAACAATAATCTTTTACAAATCCATTAAGACCAGCAGTTGTGTTTTTAAGGGCAATGAAAGTTTTTGGAAGTTATGGTTCTGCTGCTTAGCATCAAACGTATCCGCCTAATCGTCAATTTGTCTATCGTACTTCTTTCGTCTTTGCCGGCTTTTTCTACGAATTATGTGTTGCCGAAAGTCCCAGTATTGTTTACACAGGAACAGAGGGCAATTTCTTCAATCTCGATCGATCCTTTAACCCTTCAATTTTCTTATTTTCCATGATCTAGTAAAGAAGATTGAAAAGTCGATCTGTGTGACCATGGGTTTGCCAGCCTTCCAGAAACCATTTTCGAATACGATGGTTGCACAAATTTTTCCAGAACGTCCAGACTTATTGGTCTGAATATTTTAAAATCTAAATCCTCCTTTGTTAGTAGCCTAAAGTATTAATCGCACCTATTGCCTGGAACCAGATAGAAGTGACATAATTGATACGATCTATGTGGCCGACCCTCAATCACTGCATCCTATAGGAAGGTTCGATGGCATCGATATCGGCCATATACATCAGTAGCTGAATGGACATATGATGAGGGTCCAATACAAGTTAGAACCACTAAGTAGTCTGATGGTCACTCCAGAATGGCGCGCCTTCTGTACTAGTGCGTTTAGCTTGAATTTGTGGCCCACTACTACTAGTCGGCTGATATTGGCAGATAGGGGCCATCAAGTGGTCTATTTATGTTAGAAAAAAATACAACACTTCCTCCAAACGTAGGTACTCCTATTTTTTTCTAAGTAGGATTTTGGTCGCCTTACCTATTTTCTGCCTTTACTCAGCAGCTTTGAATATTTTGTTTAGATGCTGTATCTTCTGAAACATTTCCCGGAATAATACAGTGACTGCGGACTCTTTTTCTAGATTGGCTCGTGAGCTCGAATACCTCTTTGACGAAGTCTTGGTACTGGTACTACTGGTTGTTGACATATTCGGGCGTAAATAAGCAGTGAATACATTTTAGTTCAGGTGGTCTTTCATATGTTCCCCCGCGTTTCACGTGGAATTTATCCTTTTGGGCAATTTGCTGCCTTTTCTTAGTAGACAGTCGAACTACGAATAGGTACACCCACAGCGCTGCGGGTTCTTCATAGAAAATCCTAGGCAAAGCTTCTTTAGTTTGTGTGAGTTCAACTTTTCGCGTGAATGTAAGTATGTATATACATTTGAATATTCAGAAGTAAGCAAAATCCTTTAGGCATCCAAAATTTAGTATTCCCTTCAATATTTCATCTCTATAAAATATTTCGCTCCGGGAAAATTTATTCAGGGAACTTTCTCAAATGTTTCAAATAGCAAAATTCCTCTTTCGTCTTGAGAATGAACTGCTTTTTCATTTGAATGTTATATCTGACGACACAATTCCATAGTATCGTAATCCATCCCTCACTCTCTCCCATACCTATTTATACCTTCAATAGTTAACCTATTTCCCAAATGAGTAAGTATAGGTACCTTCAATCTTTAGTCAATTTTTCTTTGAAACTAAATGCAAATAATTGATTGTACCTAATGTCCCATATCCTTTGAACTCGACAGACCTAACAATTTTGTCGTCGTTTTTGTAATTAGAGTTTCCTATTCACTCACACACGCCTCCCTCAAAAAGTATATATACAAGGAATTCATTCGTTTCTCTCTAATTCGAATGATTTACCAGGCCCGCAAGGATGTTCCTTTGACAGAACTTCTTCTTTCATGCAGATTTCACCCTCCAATCAACCGCGGAAACGTTCTAATGCTGATTTTGTTGAAATTTTCCTGCGCGCCAGCATAAAAGTGTGCATTGTCTCTATACCAAAAGGATTACAGATGGAAACTCTGTTATACCATCAGCATCAGAGACTGAAGTAATCTTAGTCATCTTTTCAGTTTGCAAAATCGAAGAAATTCTCTTCTCAAACGACTGCTTTGCAAATAAATAAAGCAAACTTTCGGTATATTCAAAGTTAAATGAAATGGTGAAAAGGATAAAGACGAGCTGCTTGGTTACATTACAACCTCACAGTTGGTTGTATAGCTGAGAAGCAATAACATTTAAGTGGTCCTCCCTTTAAGCAGACGAAATGAAGAGCGCTCCCTTTGCACAAAAAAATAAAGACGGATACTGCCCGCAAAATGAGTGCAAAACTACTTCTAAAACGAGGCTCAAATATACCACTCGAAGGAGTTTGCATAATGCCGAAGAGAGATGTCTACTAGAAACTAGACAATAAAAAAAAAGGAAAGAAGAGAAAAACAAATAGAAACGGTATCAAGGAAGCAGAAGCAGCTTATAACGACGGATATGGATGATGGATGGGATCTCCATTCTCCATCTCAGTATCTCACACTTATGTAGGTACCTAAGTAGTACTAGTGTTGTTTGCTTTGGTAGTGAAACAAAAAAACTCAAACGATTTCATAGGTAGCACATAATTTTGTCCAAGAACGATGAACTAAGTGTTTGCGCAACATTAAGGATGTATTCAGATTTGTAGTTGCTATAATATGTTTGTGGTTTCAGCTAAGAAAAATAATATTTGCATTTTGGGCGCCCATATGAATGAAGATATCAGGTGTTTGAAGTGTGTCGAAGATGTCTATTTTTGGGATTAAGTTTGGAGTTTTATATATTCTTATAATGTATCTATGCTGATTGATTTGATCTTAATAAAAATTATAGAAATACTTGCAGCTCTGTCCTTACTATACGCAATTATTGGTTACAATAACAGATTTTTACAACAACGAGAAAAATTCTCTAACCGTTCCGCATATTTGAATGGACGACCAACCCATACATTCTAAGAAATTCATGAACCTTCTTGGAGTCTCTGTCAGTTCGCAAGATTAGCGTCCTAAAAGAGCAAATAGGTACTTTAGCCCGAAACAACTCCTGTTTGCCTATAAGCACAAGCTAGAACAGACCTCGAATATTGCTCCGATGTATGGAGCTCGAAAATATAATAGACCACCCTTTAAACTACCCAGGATTGGTGGAGTGGAGCTTTCCCTTTCGGATAGCGCAAGATATCTTGGTATGGTCCTAGATAAAAAATTGAATTGGAAACTTAACGTTCAGGAAAGAGTCCGAAAGGCTCATAATGCTCTCTTCGTCTGTAAGAGAACAGCAGGATAAAAGTGGGGATTGAGTCCAACAATGATGCATTGGTTATACATCATGGTGGTTAGACCCATCCTTACCTATGGGGCTCTTGTTTGGTGGAAAGCCACAAATAAGTTATATACGCGGGATATGTTGACCAGGGTACAAAGAACAGCCTGTACCTACTGCCATCACTGGTGCTTTACGCACAACACCCACAGGTGCACTTGAGGCGTTTATGTATCTTTTACCCCTGGACCTACAAATAAAACTGCAAGCAGGTGATAGTGCGCTTCGGCTAACTAACGCGGGGTTTTTCAAAACCAGACAGGTAGGACATATAGCTCCATACTAATAGAATCTTTTTCCAACATCCCCGACAAAACGGATGAAAGTTTGGGCGAAATTGACTTCGACACTCCGTACGAAGTACAATACCCAGTTAGGGAGGACTGGCAAAAGAATGAGGATTCGAATGACAATGAAATCTCGATTTATACGGATGGCTCCAAAACTAAAGAGGGTACGGGATCAAGTATTTACTGTAGGGATATAGACGTGTCATTACGACTTCCGGATACATGAAGTGTGCTCAAGGCAGATTTTCTGGCCGTGCTCAAAGCTGCGAATCTACTTGATATGGGATCAATATCCAACAAGAATATCGCTATCTACATTGATAGTCAGGCTGCGCTAAAGGCGCTAGATCCTTCATCATCAAATTTGAACTAGTCAGGAGCTGCCGCACAAAGCTCAGAACACTTTGCGCGCAGAACCAGGTTAGATTGTGTTCGGTATTGGGTACCCGGACACTACGAACGGGCTGATGTTCTGGCGAAAACCGGAGCTGAGCTTCCACCTATAATGAAACAATTGAAAGCATAAAACCACCAATAGCCGTGGCCAAGACAATTATTCTCGAGGATAGCAAAAATAGGGCAGATCAGAGATAGTTGAATAAAGTAGGGCACAGGGTCTCAAAAGCTATGTATGGCCTAAGCTACATAGGAAAAAATCTGTAGAATTACTAAAGCTCAGCAGATCAAGGCAACGAATGGCAATAGGAATACTCTCCGGGCACAGTCTTCTAAGGAAGCACGCATTGAGATTAGGTCTAACAGATACAGACATATGCAGGTATTGCGAAGACTTACAGGCCACAGAGGATATAACTCATCTCTTCTGTAAATGTCAAGCTACTGCTCGGTACAGGAGGAAATACCTTGGTAGGTACTTCTTCGACAATTTGGAGGAGGTTGTCCTCGCAAACAAAACTAACACAATTTTCAGGTTCTGTAGGGAAATTAATTGCTTGGGCGAAGGTTTTTAGGTTATTTGACCGTTAAAGTTTCCCAGAGATGGCGATGGGTACAATATGGTGCCTAGTCCAATGTGATGAACTCACACCCTATTCAACCTAACCTAACCTAACCTATGGAGATCGACTAAAAAACATTCTCTAAATACACTTGACAGCATACAGAGGCCAGATCGACTAATAGGAGAATCTACACTAATATCAAATCTACAACCGCTGTCTCACAGAAGACTAGTCGCTGACCTGACAAGTAAACTTTGAAACTTGCTGCCTGGGGATATATTTCCAGGTACTACAACTTACAATTTAAGTGCAGAACTGGTAGCTATAGGTACCTATCTGCAAGTTATCATATATTCTGTGACATCGCATATCAAAATTATCCAAATTTTCCAATTACTATTGTAGTTCACATGAGTGTCGAGCAATTTTGCAATCTTTTTCTATTGGAAGTCTGTCAAGTCCCTTTTGTCCGATCGCGCTTTTAACAGAAAATAAACGTCTCTTTACCAAATTTCAAGGTTAAACCTGTATAAATGCCAATACATTATACAGTGTAATTTTGAGTTTTGGGTATTCAGCGCCATCTATAAAAAGTCTTGAAAACGTTTCAGTTACGTGGAATTTCACTTCACAGTGAATTTCACTTCATCGGACTTTCGAACAGTCGATCAAAAGCCTTTGCAATATTTTTTTTTTATATAGAGGTGCCACGCCTATTTTTCGAAGTTTGACTAAAGTTAACAGGAACACTCAGGGGCCAATACCAAAGACTTTCTAAAAATTTGATTCATTGTCTGAAATCGGTTCGGTGGTTTACGAGATATAAAATTTTGTATGTTTTTTTGTTTAAATTGTTACATTTAGCCCTCCCTCGTCCCACCTTAAGTCACCTATTATTATTATTATTATTATTATTATTATTATTATTATTATTATTATTAGAACGCTGACAGAATTCTTGAAAGTCGGCATTATTCCTATTACAACGTTGAAAGATTTTAAAAATGATCCAAATATTTAGTTCCACAGATTCTGAGATTCGGATCAATCCCCATATACCATTCCATTTAATGTCCTGTGTTCAAATATAGTATCTACAGTTTACAAATCGTCACATAAATTCTATAATTCGGGATGCTCTTCTTCAAACACTCACTGAGGCATATTCATTGACCGACCGCACAAAATCCCAGTATCTGTTTGTGTGCTGCTTTGCAAAAAAAAAAAGGAAGACATGATTGCAGTTCGACCATTTATTCTCATTGCTCCCTTTTAACGATTTATATGAAGCAGGAGCTTTGCTGAATTTAATTAATCTAGGATTTCCCCTTTGGCGCCGCATGCATGAAACATGTGGTTTTGCTTTAATTTTTTTTTTTATTGAAAAATCCTTCCCTTTTTTGCGCATATAATATTTGTCCCTGCATCTGTTTAAGGATGACATTTGTTTTCGGTTTTCCAGCTGAAGCGGCGATGATAACATTCGCCTTCATATTTACTATATCCTGTAAGAGGATTGGCATAAGAGAGGGCTCTGATTATAATGTGTTGTTGGAAAGCGATAGCACACTCTTCTTCATCCGAGATATGGATATGGATGGATGGATGGATGAGGATGACGAAATTAAAACGGATGAAAAGGATAAAGTAGTTTCATAAGGATATTCGTTTCATATGCTATTTCTGTTCTGTGTGTGTGTGTGTGTGTGTATGGTGTCAACTAAAAGGGGACACATAATATTTGTTGGTTTCTTTATTTGCACTCGAAGAGTGCTCATTTGAATATTCATCAGTGTTACGTGCGAATGGCAATGTGAAATACCAAAAGGAACCCTTAGGGATATCAGGATGAAATATTGGACCAGTTTTAATTAATTACATTAGTGGCGATGAAAAATGCCCCTAGGGACTACTATATATAAAGGACAAAGAACGTGTGAGAGGTAACCATGGCGTATGTGTGCAGGAATAGGTTTTGTTTCCCATTTGTCAACTAGGAAGTCGTTTGTGGGTTTCGTTAAGAACATTAAAAATGAGTCATTTTTGTGGGCTTCAATGCGGAAGTTAGTTCATGAACCTATGTACCTAAACGCGATTAAGGAAAGTGTGTCGGTTATTTATTAAAAGGCGCAAGCTTTTGAAAGGTAAAAGTTTCGTAAACAGATAGAAAGACGATGGAAAAATAGTGACAGTCACAGCTATTACGGGGCTGGGGCCTAATCATACAATTTTCGTACGATTGCCATTAAAACAAGTTCCATCCAAAAGCTGTATCCAAGTGCTAGAGTTAGGAATTTTCGAGCTCTGCTCACTATCATGGGTCGGTGCAGTGGCTCAGTGGTTGGTGTGTTGGACTACAGAGCGAGGTTTCTCCGTTTCGATGCTCGAAAAAACACGAACTACATTTTGAGTTATTTTTTTTAATGTACCACCTCTTGCGATCGTTTAACAAATGTTCGAGAGTATAACTCTTCTAGAAAATCTTCTCAATTCAGTCATTCGGACTCGGCATAAAATTGCATGTCCCTTCCATATGTCGAAAAGAGTAAAACTTAACGCAATTAAAAAAGATGGTTGTAGGAAAAGCATGCCTTAGGATGTCTATACGGACCTACCTCCTGCCAGCTATAATGAAGACAATACGATATCGTTAAAATAAGAATTATTATCTTGCATGTTGAGTAACCCTAGGGACTTACTTATACTTATGATTTCTAGCAACAGCATTTGTGGATTACTATCGCAGATAGTCACTAAAGCCTTTGCGCCTAACTTCGCCATTTCATTTTTCCGTCTATCCATTATAAGAGTCTAAATAGTTTGCTATATTAGAACCTTTAAAACTCGCCATCTTCCTCCATCGACTGTTAATTATTATCAGAGACAATCCACGAGTTGAGAAGGGATATATCTGACTTGATCTAACTGTACATCATATTGGGTTTACTTACAATTTTTGTCTGATGGCAGAAATTCCATAGCATAGTTTGAAGGGAACCGCTGCGTTTCGAG
Organism: Cheilosia soror; assembly: GCA_949372485.1. Lineage (NCBI taxonomy): Eukaryota > Metazoa > Arthropoda > Insecta > Diptera > Syrphidae > Cheilosia > Cheilosia soror. Next base: position 78,310,973 of record OX443563.1, read on the forward strand.
AAATGGCTGGTCGAGCTGGAACTACCCTCTTAATAGAACGAATGAAACATTAGTTTAGACCACATTTGAGATACAACGAAGCATCCTTTGATTCCACCCCACTTCAGGTTGCAAGAATAATTGTGGAGCGACCTCAACCAACTTGGTGTATATAACTGGAGGCAGCTGCCTACTGATTGAGCTGACTTGTTGCTTAAGGCCGTGATCCACCCCATAGGTACTGTATTTAGCCATCTAAGGTAAAGTAATATAATCATATTGGCGCTCTTATTTTATCGGTCAGCACTTGAAGTTACACAAAACAAACTCAAACGGGGATAACCGAAACAAACGCCCGTGACTAGCTTTGACTAAGAGTCCTCCAAATACCACAATTGCCTTACTGTCGCAAAATTGACAGAGCAATGCTAGAGGAAAATTCACCATTGCTACTTCTCTATTTCTTGAATAAGACCGACATAGGTATTTATAACCTTCAATTGGACTGTCACTGCACTCACATCCAGAATGCTCTGGAAACAATCATAACTTCAGATTTGTTTACTTTCCCCTTTATCCCAGCTTTAACACGGTCGGGTCCGTAGTCGGCTACAACCGGGTCTTGCGCAGAACTCCTTCTGAAACTGTTATTTGACTGTTTTAGTCAATTTGCAAGTTTGTGGTGCTACCTATACCAGGAGCTAGAGTTGACCTTTCGAAAGGGGGTTCAAGATCGCAACTTTATCTCCTGGTATAGAATCAATTAATGTGCTTGCTAACCCGCGCCTGACCAGACATTGAAGGTGCTACATCTGACGTGAAGACGTTCCGTCTAACCCCAATGCCTACAGTTTTAAATCTCCTTTGAAATCCCCAACAATGTCCAGGTATTTTCCTGCGAAGCACATCTTTCCTAAGTTTGTTACATTGTCGAAAAATCATAGGTCCGTTCATTATCAAACCCCGCTATTTGCGGGATTATTGGTGGAAGTTCGTAGCCGTTTCATTTTAAACCATAGCCAGACCACCATCAGACGCTCGCAAACCATACCCTCTATTCAGGCCTGGCTCCAAAGGGGTGGCTAATTTGACAATATCAGTAACCACATGTATTTGTGTTGTCATCTTGTATATCCAAGCTATGGATTTGTTAGCCATGGGTGGGTAAATGAACATGTTAGAGCAACCTGTCGGGTTTGGATGAATTATGAGCGGGGCGCATGCTTTTTGAGATCAACGGAAATCAGATATTCAGCAGCATCTAAAAGTGTATACAGTACATGCCCCATGGTCCCAAATTGGTAATCTCCGGCTAGATAAATTGAAGAGGTCGAAGAGTAAGAACATAATTCACTTTTCTGCTAAAATTGCTCTACAAGCAATTGTAATTGTAAAATTCTATCAATATACATAGCTTTAACTACGGAACTACGCCATACCACATTTTCTAACCTCACATGTGCAGTTTCTTATACTTACACCCATTCACTCTAAGGCCAGGGGCCTAATTCATATGTCACCCATCCAATATCTTCAATGTCGTAGCAAGCGGCACGAGCATCCCATAACTTTTAACATCAATAAAAAAAAATACCAGCGCCAACATGAACATACCCATAAATATCTTACACACATTGCAAGCGCACAACTGCAGAGAGATTTCGGGTCAAACGTTGTAATCTTTAGCACAAATTCCAATATCTAATGCCGTCCACATTGATACGAGGATTTTGTCATTTCCTAGATTAAGCACAAGGGCTACCACCTCCAACACCAAAACCAAAACACTCTCAAGCCAATATTACAGCTTGAAACGATTTCCCATATTATGCCCATACCAAAGATTTTGTTCTGGTTATGGGTCTTTCCTCACTTCCTAAATTGTGTAGTTTTTGTTTTTTTTGTTCGGTTCCCTTTGATTATGTGAAGGATTTACGCCCAAATGATTGTGTCCCAGCCCATAAGTATTGGGTAATAGCCAAGTTTGTTGAAATGGCCGACGACAGAACGAAAATTTCAATGGTCGAGGGTTGTCATCATAAAACTGAAGTAACCATCAAATTTGATGAGAATTATACATAAACATTCATAGAATATCCCCCTCACGTACGGTGGGGGGAACATGTTCCACCGTCTCTTATACACTACACACATGTCTATAGATCTCTATAGCGATGTTACCTAAGAAGATACTTAAGCTATGATATGATTCTTGGGTTATATGTGTACATATTGAACGTATTTGTACGTCAGTCTATGGTTTTTTTTATTTTGTTATTTTTTTTTTTCTGTATGCTGGCCTCCTCTTCACATCCTAATTTGAAAATTCATTTCATGTCCTGTTCCAATGGCCGTATGGCGTATATTGAAATGAATTTTAGATATATACAATATACACAATCAGAATGGACAAAGCCTTGTTGAAGTGTTTTCGTATATCCCATGGAGTTTGGTTGTGTTATGTCATAGATGGAATGGGCTGGTCTCTATTGAAATTGGCAAAAAAAATTCAAGAGGCTGACTTGTAACTGTGAAGTGGGTATATATAGTCGGTTAGGCCTGTCAGTTCATTTTAATAGGATGAGAATTCATTAGGTGGACCATAGGATAGGTCGCATGTGTCCAGCACTGCATGGATTTGACATTTTACACCATTCAAGCATAAGCTTTAATTGAACACTGATCAAGAATGTCCTCTCTAAAGATACACTGTCTATGACATGTGAACAAAGGCAGATCGATGTTTCCTGAGTAACCCATAGTTGGATATACATTTTATTTAATAATGAACAGGCCATCGATGGGGTAATATATTAATCAGAATACAGGACAGCAGGATGTTATATTCGACACCAAAGACAGATGGCTTTGTTACACTTATATATTGGACCTGACAATAAGAGATTGTGTTGCAAGTTCATTTTATTAGTGTTAACAAAGACATAACAGAATTGTCCAAAAATCTGACACCCATTAGTGCTCCCCATTACTGCCCCTACAATTTATAAAAACAATGGAGAGGACACCTCATCTATTGATCTTAGAACGTTCTTAGAGCAGAGGGCTGCCTTTTCCCAATTTAGGCGAGAAATGTCCTCACTTTCTCCCCTTCAAAGGCTAATGTGTAGTTCACTCTCAAACCTATACTGATAAATTGAGCACCATCCTCTGTATACTCTATGTCAGCGCAATAATATAAAGCCTCTCATCGCTGAAGATGATTTTTCGATGAAAATCCGAATCATTTTCAAGCTGTTGCTCAGCCCAATTCACGAACATACGACGCTCCTGGTGGTTAAGCGGCTTCAGTTCTTGCGTCAATTTAATCTTGTAAGGATGTAGGCCAAGATCTTTTCGCAAAATTCGCCACAACGACGTCACAGAGATGCCCAACGCTTGAGAACGACACGGTGAGAGACACATTTGGGCTTTCTTCAACTGAAGCCTCAGCGGCAGCAATATTCTCGACACTACGGGCACTTCTTTGTCTCACTGGCACGGAAACATTTTGTACTATGTCTGTGGATTAAAATTTTTCCACTAGACGATCAATTGTTGATCTGCTAGGACGATTATGACGACCATAAATTGGACGTAGCGCTCTTAACGTTGAGGGTCACTGACTCTGAATTTCGGTAGTAAATTTTAATAATTTCGACTCGTTGTTGGCTCGTATATCTTTCCATCATGAAATGACAAACCTTACTGAAGAGAAATGTCAAAATTGTGAATCGATCACAATCGGTGATCTCTGAACTTTTCTCTTTAGGGCTTATACCCTTAAGGAGATCGTTTTACCTTCTGATACAAGAAAAAATATATAAGACCCTCCTCATCCCAATTAAGCTAAGGCAGATGAAGACCTTCCTGGTCTTTTAGAACGCATTCTTCGATTTTCGGTCCTGTTTGCGTTGACGGGCCTTGGAGGAGGAGATTTAACAGTGAACTCTACGAGCTACACAGCGACGTATCACGCGACTATAAGCTGGCTAGGACATTTAGAGTGAATATGGACACCAACGCTCTGGCCCGAAGTGTCTTCGGTTCTAACTCCGAAGGACAACGCAATGTAAGAAGACCTCGCCTTAGATGCGGCGCGCAAATGGAGGCTAACTAGAGAGGCGTGTTGGTTGAGGCCCAGGTCCATCTCGGCAGCTCTTGTAATAGCTCTGATTTTGGTCTGTAACATTGGTAGGTACTTCTTAGGTAGACTATATGTTCTTGAATGCATGTGTTAATCGGCACATCGGTTTCGGCACTTCTAATGACAAGCAATGCAACTTCAAATCTTTTGAAAGCCTCCGTTGGGTAGCGGATCCTAGTGTTCGTCCGAGTGAACATAAAAGATACTGAAGGGCATGTCTGGGTGTCGTAAATTGAAATTTTTAAGAGAAAGCTAAACTTTTAGTTTGGAAAGAATATGAACAACGTACTATCAACAATCTGCATATATTTCTTCATTCTCTAATTATTTTTTAGATACTTTCCTTCAAGCATATATTTTACCGCATTACTGCACCATTTTTTCATTGACGACTCTAGCTAGGTATGTAGTGTAGGTCCTATTTTAGATGACATAACTAAAAAACATACAGAACGTGGACTTCCTCCTGCATAACTTAATTTGCTTTATATAGTGAATACGGTCGAATTTACACTAATCTGATTGAAAAATATTATTCAGATTACATTGCCCCACAATGGATGAATCTCTGTCCCTATTAACCCCAATCCCATTACCGCTTTGTGTAAATTTGACCTGCATTAAATATCCATTCACCATTTTTCTCTCTCAACGTAATTTTAATTACATAATGTCCTCCCAGCGGACCATCTATTGTGGATTTTGTCCATCACTCCGCACACATCCAAGAGAATAACACTCAGTTAAAAAATTATATTTTTCGTGCCCCATTTACTTGTCTCTTTCCATAGCACCGTACGTCAGCTTTGTCTATCTATAGAGTGCGTCTGCTCTTTATCCGTTAACTAATTTCAAAGATTTACCTCAATTTCGATGTCCTTTCATAATTACTTTATGTTAATTACACTGTTTTCTAGGATATATACATACCCCATAGATGAAGAGTGAAACCACGTTGTAAATTCCTATGTAAAATAAGTACTTTGTTCGCCACGTTTACATTCCTCCCCCGAGGATATCCTTCGACATTATAAAAAAATCACTTTGTAATACTGGACAACCAGCTAAAAAAAAAAAAAACAACAATACAAAAAAAAAAAAAAACCTGTGGTCACGTCTAAAGTTCGCATGATAATTAGTTGGGGAAGAGAGAAGGGATCCTGTTCCTGTGTTGCCTCCTTAAAGGTTTCATTAAAACTTTATGCGGTACTATCTTGTGGGAGTACCTACTTTGTCTAGCATGTGCGTGCTAAAAATCTACGAGAGTAAAACTCTTGTACACAGGTCCACTTGAGGCAGCAGCGCTCAGTTAAAGCGAAGGATGAAAATGAAAACCATGACGACGACTATGATGATGATGATGATGACCTGGATACGTGGTTTGTGTTATTTTTCTTTTCCTTCTCTCCACATCGCTCACTGGAACTTCAGTCAAACTCAAGTAAACGGGGGATGCTTGTGAAATGTTTTATTTTTCCCCATAGTTACTACTGTTTTCCCTGGGCTGGATGTATGTGAGTGGCTGAGCTCGTGCCTCTTTAACTAGTGATCTGATCCTTGAATTATTTTTATACTCCGTCTCCCTGTTGCGCTGTAAGTTTAATTTAGTTTCTAACGGAAACATTGCCCGCAGTAAAGTGTACACAAAGTTGTTAACACAAACTTTGTGCATTTTTTTTTTCTAATTATAAATTCATTAAGGAAATGACACTAAAATGTCATTTAGAGTTGTGGTTCGTGGGTTGGGGAGTTATATACTTTTTGCATTACTATAGTTGGTGTGCAGAGCTGTGGGTATAAAGGATTTTTTGAAGTTTGTGTTAATTAATTAGTTGGGGAACAAGGTGGGAATTCTTGATCCAGCAGCATAATATAACTCCTTTGGTTTCCGTGATGGTTGTTGAAAATACCGCTCTAATTTAGGACATAATTGAAATTTATACTTATAAGAATAGTGAGTTTGACATGTTGTCATAAGAAATACGAAACGAAAATAGTAGCCACAGCAATATCATATAATATCATATAAATGATCCTATACACCTAGCTTCACACATTCTATTTTGTGAGTTTTAATATTGAATTGAAAAGCAATGCAAACAAATGTCCTACGTAGCACTCCATCTCCATCGAGTCCGTCGCCTTTTCGTTCATCTTCAATGTTTGCCCGAATTTTTATGTCGCTTTTTTGTCTCGTTGAGCCCTAGCGACCTGTCGTTTTTACATTTCATTGGAGTTTAGAAGTTTTACGCAACAACATGCCTCATTTTCGTTTGACTAAATTTCTAAATTATTGCCCAATAAGTCATAAGAAGTACCTGGACAAGATCTTAAGGAAAATTCCCCACAATATGGATGGACTGAGAGATTGCCAATTTCTGTGAACGGGGGTGGAATCCACTGGTTTTGAGGTGATACACTTACGCCTTACTGGCACGGGAATATTAAAAGTTTGCTTTTGATAATGTCCTGCTTCTGCATCATGCGTCAAGGATATTTATTGTCAAATCCAAAACTAAGGAGGGTTTAGGGTCAGGTAAATGCTCTAGTGATATAGGACTAGAGCTGTTATTAAGACTTCCGGACACATGCAGTGTGTTCCAGAGAGATGTTCTGATCGTGCTCAAAGCTGCGGGTGTACTTGATATGGCATCAGTATACAACAAGAATGTGGCTATCTACATTGATAGTTAGGCTGCGCTAAGGCCGCTAGAGTCTTACACCCATACACTGGAATGTTGTAACGAAATGTCCAACGTTCTGACCAAAAACGGAACAGATCTTCTACAAAATGAAACAATTGAGGACATAAGACCATTAATAGTCGTGGCCCAGAGACTTACAATGAAAAAAATGAGTGAACACTGGTGATGTTTTCATTTCTCTTTAAAGACAGTTTATACTGTCATTTCGTTATCAAACTTTTTACAGTTTACTGGTATTTAAACCTTGCTCAAGACCCTAAACAAATTTTAAAAGAGCGTTTGGTGTTTACTCACTTTTGACGCTTACTGTATATTGGAGAAAACTAAAAATATGCCAGACATAAGATGGTCACATATAGGAAGCACGCTAGAAGATTAGGCTTAACAAATGCGGACACCTGCAGGTATTGCAATGACTTAACATGACGCAAACAATATTACTCAACTTCTCTGTGATTGTCAAGCTATTGATCGGAATTGAAGAAAACACCTTGGGAGGTACTTCTTTGACAATTTGGAGGAGTTTGGGTTCTCAACCTAATTTGAAAACATTTTTAGGTTCTGTTTAGTGTTTGTTCGAATTGGTTTAGTTTTGACAGTGATGGTTTCCCGAGGATGTCTAAGGGGTCAATATGGTGTCTAGTCTACTGTAATAAACTCACACTCTATAACCCTATACAACCTCACCTAGGGTCTTGAAAAATAAGAGAGAGATTTTACTTCTTATATTTCTTCTTAGCCTAAAAAAACAGCGATTGGCAACAGTAATTTTTAACATGATTCTTGTTATTTTGTGAGGTAATAGTGGAGCCGAAATAAACAAAGTCTCAATACTCCAAAGTTATATACTTTGTCATTGCTTTCTGAGAGCTTGCGGTAGATACGTATCGAATAAACTCAACGATGAAATAACTCAGATATCAGATAACTAGGGGATGATGATATCAGACATATAAGCAGATAGGATAGAATGTTCCGTTCTAAAGTTTTTAAAATCAAATTGGTCTTCTTATGGCCTATATAAGAATATCGCTGTAAACATATACCCACCAAAAAAAATCAAACTAACCTTCTATCCTATTACAGGATTCAAGTGGTATCGTGTGCGGCATTTCACCTTGTGTCGTTCATTTTGTATTTATAACATTCACACACTCACATGCCTTATCTAACAGTCGTTTCATTTAGAATGTATCTACTTACTCCGCCCGCCATTCTTCGTATCAAATTAATTCCATTATCACAATCTGAACTCTAAAGACTCGTTTAAACTTTGCTATAAAAAGAATAAAAATCCTTCAACTTACTTGTAAGTGCAAAAATACTTTCAAATCAAAAGAAGTAATCCACTAGGACTAAATAAAAATTAAAGTCTCTTTGGAGATGAGTCAAGCAGAAAATGTGATTTAAAATAAAAAACAACTTTACAAACAAAATAAAACAAACTCATTGTGATAGCCAAGGACTCAACTAAGAAATCCTAGTTCGAAAGATGGCAGACATTCTGCAATTTGTCTTGCGTTCATTTTGTGTGATTGTCCAAATAAAAAAAAATGACCACTCCTTCGTTCGCCAACCACAAAGGAGTATAACTTTCTTCAAAACTTTAACTAAAAAAAAATAGCCATCCTACTTAAGGATGAGAAAAGTTTCTTGTTTTATCAGTAAGCGGATGCTTTCGCTGCCATCTATATTAAGTTGAAAAGGAATCCCTGCGATTATATACGGGTACTAGGCAATTTTTTAGATCATAACGTAAAACAAGTCCTTCAAAGTAGTTTCAAACAAATTGTTTGAAGAAATTTTCAACAAAATTTTGAAGGAGATACGATTTAGGATAAACCATTTCGGAGATACATACCTACAACACGTACTACTCAATACATAACAGAAAGGCTTTTTATAGAGTGTCTTTGGCTATACTGTCAGTAGAATGTTGTTGTCGCTGAGATTGGGTATGGTAGGTTGATATAAGATAGATTGAGTCTTTAACAGAAATAAGAAAAATGTGGGCGCAGTAGCGCAGTGGTTAGTGTGCTGGACTACTGTGCGAGGGATTCAAGGTTTGATCCCCGGGAAAAACACAAATTACATCTTTAAAAAAAAGTTTTTTCTACTGCGCCACCTCTCGCGAACGTCTGACAAACATCCGAGAGTACGACTGTCATGAAAAAGCTTCTCAATTTAGCCGTTCGGACTCGGTATAAAATTGTAGGTCCCTTCCATTCGTCCTAAAAATAGAAACTCACACAAAACAAATGGTTGCGAGAAGCTAGGCCTTGGGTGTCTACCCGCCTGTTGCGCCGCCTATTTATTTTTTTAAGCAGATTTTGCCCTGAAAGAGTGGTCTGGCTTTAATTTGTTGTTCCTAGTCTACAGGGCTATAAGTAAACACTTTCACAATACCGATCAGTTTTGTTGTAAAATTATGAGTCTATCCTCTCCCCCTCTCAGTCTGCCACCTGCGCATTTTGGATAGGCATACCTATAGAACTGTTTCAAAAAATAAATGCTTGAATTGCACTTTTCCTCTTTAGAGTCTACACAATCAGGGATAAAGGGATAGTAGGCCAATTTTAAAAGTTCTTTCAGCCTTGTAATGTTGGCTTAAGGTGGAACGAGGAAGGGTGAAAGAGGGGATCATAAAAAAAAGATTGATTCAAAATCTTAGGTACATATATCTCGAAGAACCGCTTGAGCTAATATTTTCAGACAGTCATAGTTATTGATTCATGTTAAGTTTGGCCAAAATTCGACAAAGGGGCGTGGCATTTCGCATACAAAATAAAACATTGCAAAATCTTTTTTTTTTAAGTTTTAGCATTGCAATTTGATAATTTGACTAATTTGATAACTTGATTTGATTAATAAAAAAAAAAATAAAAATGATTAGACAAAGGGGGTTAACATTTTCCTTAAAAAAAAACAGTGCAAACGCAATTTCTCGACAATCATGCCGACTAAAGTTGTAAAACTTGAAACATTTAGCTTTATGCATTGTCCTGAAGAAGAGAACATATCTGACCAATACAACTCCTGTGCAGTATAGCTATAGCTAGTCTCATATAAAAAAAAACACCTAGCATAAATGGTAAGAGCTTAAAAGCTGAAATTTTACAACAAATTTTCTTTTATGACAAAGTGAGGACTAAAGCTACGATTATACGGCCATTTTTTTGAGTGATTTAAATGGCGCTGTGACGTCAGGAAAAAATGTCACAGTAGAGCGACATTTAAGCTACGATTCGTCATTGGAAAAGTGGCGATCACACGAAATGACTATCATCGTCATTTGTGTCCCAAAATCAAATGACGGACACTGCAAGTCATTTAGAATTTTTTTTGGGATGCCATTTAAATGACGCAACAACCAAAAAGTTAAGTCATTTGTCCTAGGCTTCATTGAAGAGCGATCACACGGCCATTTTTTTTTGCCATTCACATGGCACTAAATACATGTCATTTGGTCCGACATTTTCCTAGTCATTTAAATGACATATCACACAGAACGACATTTAAATGACTGCTTTGTGACGCGAATTTTACGTCAGAGCGCCATTTAAATGACTCGAAAAAATGGCCGTGAAATCGTAGCTTAAGAAACGAAATTCTAATTTCTAAATTCTAATTTCAAGTAGGACAAAAGGGCGGTCCAACTTTGTATGGGAAAATTCTTATTTTATTTTTTATCCGATCTACTTCAAACTTGGTCTATGTCAGGGTTTCCCTAACTGTGCGTCGTGATACCCTGCGCTATCCTAAGGGCGTCGCAAGTTTTATTTTTTCACTGTCGTAATTTGCAACCTCTCTTAGGGAGTCGCAGTATGAAAAATATTGGGAGTCCCTGGTATAAGGAGGGTCAAAGGAACTCATCTGATGTTGTTTGGCTCTCATTTTTTTTAAATGAAAAACTTCGATTTATTTTTAACAATAAACCAATAACCAAAAAAAAAAAAACAATAACCAATAATTAAACATAATCAAAAAACAGAATCGAAGTTTTTCATAAAATGAGAGCCAAACAACATCGGATGACTTCTTTTGGCCCACCCAGTGCTAAGAGATAAAGAAAGCCAATTTCTATGATTTGAAAAATTTTGCTGGGGGCCCGAGTAGATAATTAACGAAGAAGAAGATTTCAACTAAATGGATTTATCTTTCAAATAAATTTGAATGCTAATGAAACGCCTTTACTTGAACTTATTTTGAATAAATACCCGCACAATCAATCAAAATTATATGACGGAGGATAGCTTAGGGGTGATCCCCTCCATTTTTGCAGACGTTGCTTCGATTCGCAAAGGATCCTTCAAAAAAGGCATTAGCTACCTTGCGTATGTACAGAATTTTTCATCGACCTTGAGTCAGACTCAAGTCGGTATATATACCTAACGCTTCTATTGAATACATTTTTATGTATGAGTTGTATGATCCTTAATGCATTATTAACTACATGGACAAGAAATAAAAATTGTTCAAACAACAAATTCTAAACCAACAGATAAGCAGCTTTGATGAAAGTAAATACCCTTAAGTTCGTAACCTAATTTCAATCAACTCTTATTTGCGGACAACGGTAGGACCTCCTACCTCAAAAAATAATCTCGTCTGCTTTAAAATGGAAACATAGCTCGACTTTAAAGTAAATGTAAACTAAAATGCCACTCCCTTATCAAAACAAGTAGCTCATACTTGACTTCCACCCCAGTTTCAGAGACTATTTCATCCTTGACCAAAAAAGCAACCATACCTCCCACATAATCCTATTATACAAAGTAATTTGGGTTTTTAGCTTTATTTTGTGACTTATGGATTTTTTTATTCCCAACCTTAATACAGGCTGGACCGTATCTCCTGAGAGTGCACGTAATTCTCCTCGTGAAATACATAGTTGTCATTTTGCCTGTGGATTATTATTTTGGATTTTTTTTGTTTGTTCAAATCCCTATCCAACAGATCGTCACCCTGTGAGGATTTCGAACATTCCATGCCACAAAATATAATAAAACGACAAAACGAAGGCATTACACTTTTAAGAAGGATAACATCAGTTGTGTCGGTCTAGGACCACCACACAAAGAGTAGAAAAAGACAAAATGGTGAATGTATAAGAAAACGCACAGTGCAGACAAGACAAGACGCCATACACTTATATGTACAGCTTTGAATGTTTATCCTTTCTCCTTCAAAGCGCACAACGATGATGAAAGACAGCGTTGGCTATACGATATAAAATATCCTTAAGGTCTACAGACAATCAGAGCTCGCCCTTCATATACTATTATAATGTCGTCGTCTGCGTAAAGTTGTTGTACTTTGCCTGGGGCGATGTTTTCTTATGAAGGTTTCTTATACTCTTTCGCTACGGCTTTTATCATGAATATGGGTGGTGGTTGGATTTTGAGAGATGGGCGGTCTTGGGTGTTGTTTCTAAAAACCCAGACACCGCCAGGATGACTGGCGTCGGATAATTTCTTTTTTTCGCTAGAACATCGCTTTTCAATTTTTTCATATTACGAAGGGGGCCAGGCAACCGACCAACGAGAGTCTATATCGTTTGTTTCAGGGTCGTGAGAAGCGACTAAGATGAATGTTTTTGAAGATTGTCTGCTCATGTATGAAAGGGGGTGTATTATGCCCGACCTCCCGTGCAAGATAATATAGCGCAATCTCTTAATGAGTGTAATGAATGAACGGCGAAAAGGAGCACAAATGAAATAACAAGGCCACTTGTGCCTTGTGGCGCTGGGTAAGTCTTCATTGACTAGCCAAGCGGGTATATTCATTGAATATTTTCACAATACACATTATGTGTATCTATTATGACTGTAATGGATGAAATTTAGTCTTTAAGGTGGTGCCCTAGAAAAACTGAGATAAGCTACCTATATAAAGCATTTTAGGTATATGCAAACCTGTGTTAACATTCATTGCTAAAAGCAACGCGACAAACATTAGGTTGTGTTTCTTTCTACTCAGTGCATTTGGATGCGAAGTAAATGACTTGTAAGGACGACGCGATGTTAAACAGAGCATAAAAATTAGGATTTCGAATGAACACCAAGAAGGAAAGGCGAATCGCATAGGACCTTGACACTAATCGGAAGTTGTAACAGGAGGATAGGTATGCTACTGATGGTAGTGATATTATGTAGTTCCTATATTGTGGAAGAGTTAGTGTTGGGTATTTGGGTTAATGCATCTTGCCATAGAATTTATAGTGACAACAAAATTAAAGAGGTGACCCGTTTTGTTGTCTCAAACTTGGAGCTTGGGATTCCGAGAACAATATCAATATCAAGAACAATATCATGTGAACTAAATAATTTCAAAGTGCAACACTATAGGGAATGGAAGTCATGATAAAATATCATTTATTCTTTTTCAATGGCTTAAGTGGACCCTACATAATTCTCGATGGCTATAGAAGGTATTTTGGACCTCACCTAACTATGTTTAGCATCTCAAAAGAAAACAAACGAAGAATAACTCTTTCCAACCGCTGTTTCTTAAGACTGTTTCTATTGGCATGCTTCGGACCAGGAAATTCATCGACGAACTATATTATCTGGTATATGATGTTCATATACCGATATCGACCTAGTCAAGAAATTTCCATCAGTCGTCTATATATAAGATGGCTATGACATGTAGAGCGAATGGACACTATCCCTCTGGCCTGAAGAATCTTTAGCTCCTATCTAGAGCGACAGCGCAATAAATAAAACCTCGCCTTAGATAACGCGTACGAGAGCAAAAGGACCTCACCCAACTTGATCCATTTAGCCAAAGACTGAACTAGCTAGAGACACAGAAGTGCATCCCGGTCCCGGACAGCGCCACCTAATTAAGATAGTAAAAATGTTAACACTGAAGAAAACAATGAGGCAAGCACAGAGTTAGGAAGATCTTGGCAAAGTCTCAGTCTATACAGAGCTATAGAAAGAAACCCTACGAAAAGGATATACCTACAGTCTAATCAGGAATTATTTAATTTACTGTAAGATAGCCACTTTAAAGAAAGTAACGTGGAAGACAATCTTATTAAAGAACGGGTTTACCATTTCATAGGCGAAAACCTACTTTTAATGAGTTCCTCTCGACAACTTATACGGCATTCTAGAGCCTTCCATGAATTTACTATCCTCATCAAGTCTTGACCGTCGTTACGTACCTTAACTACGGCGGGTGGTGACGGCAGACTTTATACCCACCATGCGGTAGAGCCTCTCATACTACACCACAGGACTTAAGCCTACATCTTTTCTACTGACAACTTTAGAGAGACCGATAGAACATACAGATCGCAACAACATTCAAATAGAAATGCTCTCAAAATCTCAATATGCCTGCTACAAGGGCAGGTTGCTAGAGACAACTCTGCACTCTATTGTCGGCACTGTGTAAAAATCACTACCAAGCAAGGAATTTACAGCCTTCGTCCTAGACATAGAAGTGGTCTGCAACAAATCTGAATAAACCAAAATTGTTGGTAAACAGAGCTATCAATTTAGAACTTGACTGCCGCAAGCTGATCAGGTCAGTGTAATGAGGTACTTTCACTGTAGCTGACTTCTAATGATGATTCTTGAGATAAAAAGACGGGAATTTGTAACATACGCTCACGGCAGCGCCATTTAAGTTACCACCCTTACGAGATTTGTCAAATTTAATAGACTCGTAATAGCAGCATCTACATTAACCCGTCTAAAACGGAGATTGTGCTCACAAATTTTTAAATTTGATTTGGACTCGACTCCAGTAATGCGTTTCGCCCCGATTGTGCTATTTGTAACGAAACGTCCCCGTTCGTCACATTTTTATGGCCCCAACTGTAAACAATTTGTATGGCCAGTACTGTACACAGGCAACCGCAGACACACCACCCGCTGGCCGCTGCTATTGCACAAATTTCCTTGACTGTCCAAACAACCAACATCTGTGACAAGAAATTTTCATTCGTCACTTGTAAGTCACACTGAGTAATTGGAGGAAATTGCATGAGTACCCGAAAGAAATTTTCATTCGGCGAGACTTCAGACTTGTCTAAAGAAATTGACTTCGGTCAGTCTTGTGAATTTTTTATAGCTAAGTTTCCTTTGGGAAACTGGCCTTAATCAGCAGTATCAGCATCTTTGGCTGTCCGCCTAGGATGGACCGCGCTTGTCTCTGGGCCGAAAATCGGAACCACGCTCGTCGCTAGGCTGCATATCGGAGCCACGATTGTCAGTGGGCCGCTTCTTGTAATATGGAGCCGCATTTTTGTATTTATTTAGGAATTTAATCATTATTAAGCTAACAATAAGACAGTAGTTTATTACGTTGGTTATGAAATAAAGGATATCTCTTACCCAAAGTTTGGTGTTTCTTTGGGCAAATCCTGGATCCGGCGAGCGAAACATCGGCCTCCTCATCTCAGCCTCTCTGACTTGGTATACCTAGCAAGGCCTGGTTCTGGATAGGAAGCTTAAAAGGATATTAAAATTGAATAAACGAGCTGTCACTTTTGCGTTTGCAAGTATCAGTATCAGGTGGCAAGAAAGGGGTTTAGTGGTGAATCTTAGTCTACTTTTCTGACCATGTCGATGTCGTTGTACAGCTCGTAGAGTTCGATGTTGGATCTCCTCCTCCGAAGCCCGTCAACGCAAACGGGACCGAAAATGTCATGAAAAATTTTGCGATTAAAGCGACCAAGGAGATCTTCATCCGCCTTTAATAATGCCCATGATTCTCCGCCATAAAGCAGGACTGGGATGATGAGGGCCTTATATAGAGTCTCCTTGGTGTTACTCGACAAGGCCTTACTAATTAATTGCCTTCTACGGTCGACTTAACAGCTATTCTTGAGTGTAATTCTTCGCTTGATTTCTGATTCTGATGTCATGTCATTTTCAGAGTTAATAGTGGAGCTTAGGTAGAAAGTCCAGAACTACTTCAAAGTTACAGCTGTCTATTGTGATATCCTTAGGTCCGATTCGTCGATGTCGTGTGTCCTTTCTTGTTGACCATCATAAATATTTTGTTTTGGCTGGGACTTGTAGAGCCTTAGGTGGCGCACGCAAGTGGAAGGGGACTTCAACCAACTTGGAGTGCGCAAGAGAGAGGCGTACTGGTAGAGGCCCAGGGCCACCCCAGACTGTAATGCCACCTAAGTAAGTAAGTAAGTAAACGTTTTTAAAAGGCAGCTACCACACTCTACTTCTGGTAAATAATCTTGGGCCTCAAATGTAGGCAACCTTCCTTCTACCTCATTCTATTTAATAAAATTCAAAGAACTGCATTCGTCTAACTGCACTTTGAGCTCGAAAAAGTCATCTTATTGGCCATATGCCCGAAATGATTTTTCACCATTAATTCCATGTGGCTGTCATTTCCAAAACAGTCTAGCATAACGAACATTTATAATTACCACTAGCCTTATTTTACGATGAATTTAAATCCTTATACCAACAATCATACAACCATTATTATAACATCACAAATTTTCTTCTCTTTACAGCTGGTTGGCGGTGAATTTGATATGGAATTAAATTTTGTGATACAAGATGCACAAAATATCAAACACATGTTAGAACTACTGGACCATTGTCCGCCCAATCTTCAGGTAAGTCATACATACATACATTTGCACGCCCTTGCAATTAAATATTAATGAATATTGATCACATAGTCATGGTAAATACATTCCCAGTGGTGAAAGATTCGCAATTTCCATCAGTGCTGCATTCCCTTACACCCGAAAATGACTTCATTGAAATTCAAATTGCACTTAAGAAAATCAACAACTGTATGTGTATCTAAAGGTTATATGCATAGAAATTAAGGAAACCCTACTCGTTCATCAGGTAGTCCAATTGCTGTGAATCTACACGATCCGTTGTTGGTTCACGAATTCATTAAATAACTAACAAAATTCTTAGCAACTAAAAAAAAAACATTTTACAATTTATGAAATACAAACGTAAGAAATATCTAAAAGCGAAACTTTCTCTGACAACATTTTGAAATTTTATTTGTATTAAAGTTTTCGCCTAAAGCCATCTGAAACTTCATTCAAAGTTGGGTAAGCTAAGTACAATCATCGTCTTTGTCATTATTAACTTTACAAGAGAGATTTGTAAATTTCGTTTTTTTTTTATTTAACAAGAACTTGTACTTTCGCTATATAGATATACCCACATCTTATTTATATAGGACAATAATACAGAATGGTGTGGGAACGGTTTATTCGAGTTTATACTTAGTGCTGGATTTGTTTTCTGAGGGATGTGTCTGCATTGCGTCCTCCATGGAAATTAAGCTGAGCGCATAAGAAGATGTTTATCGGTGCATTTGTTTAGCGGTAGTCGGTAAATATCTTTATTGTTGAGATGAAATGTTTCTTTAGATGTCTCTTTTTTTGTACCTATATACAGAAGGACTTTCTAATGTAGTTTGGTATAAATGTTCATCTGAATGAATTAAACAAAAAAACATGTGCTCCCGTATTAAGCAATCTTACAGATCAAAACTGAAGATTGTCGAAAAAAACTCAAAGCATTTATAAAAACTTAAGTACAAATCTCGAGACCAGTATAGGTATTAGGTATAGATACGATTGATAGATGTTATGCTCTCAAAATCAGAGTTGAGGCAATTAGGGGGGATCCCTACATTATCTCCTTTTCCAAAATCCCTTATTGGACATAATCTCTGTTTTTTTTATCCCTTTTTCCAAAATCTCTTGTTACGAAATCCCTCGTTAAAATCCCCTGTTCGCACAATTTAGAATTTATCCGTTTTTAAACGCGTAGTTTTGGCAGTAAAATTAAGCAAACACATAAATAATATAAAATTTGCATATACCCTGCCTCGCACCTTCTCCAAATCCTACAGAGACTACAAGAAAGGGGGCAGCATGCCCCCCATACGTATCTCACTTCTGTCTCGAGACAGAATTAATAACACCAAATCTAAGCATGGGAGATTTTATTCCGTGGGGATTTTCTCTAAAGGGTCTTTTGGAGTAAGGGATTCTAGCACAGGGGGTTTTGGAAAAGGGATTTTGGAAAAGGAGATTTCATCACCAACCCCAATTAGGGACATTACTGAATGTGATGCCTAGTGATATTTCAGAGGCTAGGCTTCTCTAGTGCGCCGGTGTCTGATTTTGGCAAATGTCTGTACACTATCAAAGAAACTTTTTCACACTCATTTCACGTAGTTGCGTCATGAGTTCCTTGTGGCCAGTGATCCATATACTGATTGCCACTGACCCGACGTCGCAACGTCCGCACTCGTTCTGGATATAAGGTTCTTTATTCTAGCATTCTCGTAAATCTTTCTTGAAATGACACAATTAGTGAGATTCGTCTACCTATTCCTTGCGTTTAAAATAAAATGCAGGAAAATATCCCAGTGGAGGAAAAACTTCTTCTGCAAATGATATGCAAAGAGCCTCGTCTTGCAAATTCATCAGCTTCATCATCAGCATTACCATCTATGTGATGTGCCTATAGCCGGAGACCAAGGCGACAGTGATTTCAAACCGATGACATGACCGAGCTAGTTTCTTAATGCTTCTAAAACTAATTGCGAGATCTGATATCTGATATCGGCCTATTAACTCTGCAATTCTTGCTAACAACCTCGATCTTAGGGTATGTTACATAGGCGTCGTTTTTGAAGATCAGGCTATAGGCAAAACAGATATAGGCTTGGCTTTACTCTTCCACATCTCCACTCCTGATACATATATCGTTAGACGTTATATTCTCCATTTACGGAGCATAGGTCCAATGGGTCAGTGTAATTACATTTAAAATACATATGTAGTTGATCTATTTAGGATCGGGAAGCTCTTTGTTTTCTACTGTACGAGAGGTGGCACAGTCTTCCCTAGATAACCAGGATGAGTTGGACTCTCTCTACATTATGTAGATGTAGATGCCGCTGGTTAGGATATACAAGTTTTTAATCGATGATAGTCTGGATGTATCCGCTTCACTGATGTTCATTTCCGACCCTATTTTTGCGAAGGCATCCTCCTTTTCATCACCTTCCAAATTGCTATGCGAGAGAATCTAGCAGTGATGATGAGTTTTTCCTCGCGACATTTTCTAACCGCATTTGATTTGATTTTATTAGATTTAATCAATTTCAGGATCAGGGTTGTTCGACTGTCAACGCAGATACTAGTTATATATAGGAAAGTGACCTTACAACAATGTATCTTACAGCTTTTTTTTAATGTAGACAGCCGTACTTATGTCCATTTTTAAGGCATCCGTGTAGATTTTGATCCCCAGATCCATTATTACCTTTACTAATATGTAGCCTCTTCAAGATCAATTTAAATCTAAAATGTTTAATAAAATCCATTAAACATGAAGTAAAATTTCCTTAAAAAACAAAACAAATTTAAGCAAACCTCTAGCAACTTGTGTCTTTGATAAACTTTTTATTTTACACAAAAAAAAAACTCCTTTAACTTCCTAGTGGTACTTTTGTAGAGAAACACTTTTCATTCGGAAAATGTCGGTTTCAACCGAAAGTTTCGTAAGAAAATCGTCTTTTGAAGGATTTCATGCAGTTGCACGTTCGGAGAATATTTGTCGATTCTTTCTCGTTTAAGAAACTTATGCTTGTGTGACTGTTTTTTCTTTCCTTCACTTTGTTAGCATGTCAATAATTAGTAAGAGGTAAAACTTTGAACAAAGTTTATTGAAGCCTAAAAGTCTGGTGTGGCTTGTGCGGTGTGTGAGAAAAACTTGTTTGATTACTTTCTTCAAGAGGGATATTGGTACTCGTATCCGTATGTGAAATTGAACGAATGAGCATCAGGATGATGATAAATCGTTGCACTTAATAATTAAGGAGTATATTTGGTTTTCTGGGAAAGTTACCTATACATTAGATATACACAGAATAACGTAAGTGGATACCAAGAAAATAAAAGTATCTATACTTAGTCATCCCAATCTCTCAGGACTCACTGCAATCCCATTTGTTAAATTGGAATAAAAATGAATCAGTAAATAAATATGAATAGACTCACGTGATACAAATATTAAACACATTCATATGCCGACCCGTCTAAAGCCGAATTCACAATGTGGCTTTGACAGTAGACCCATCCAGTTGCTTCAAAATGCTGCTTCAGGCGTTCGATCGACTTTCATTCATTCATTCATTTTCAATGGCCCGCTTATCCATTAAGTAAGTCGCGGGTGTAGGTTGCTCAAGTGGACCCTCCATAGCTCTCGATTCTCCGCCATCGACTCTAAATCATCAAGGGCAATCCAATGGATCTACTTTAGATCGTAAATATCGTAATGTGGACCTACTTTTTACATTAACACGCGTTTCATTCACGGTTTGATTTATGTGTCACAATTTAAAGTCGAGACCATAAAGTATTGACTCTTCTTTTAGAATATTATCGAAGGGCTTCAAAAACCTAAGATATGGATTTAGTTGAAAAATAAACTTAAATTTTAAAAGGAATGACAATGACACCACAAATCTAGTGGCTCTTTAACAGCTTCGGTGTCACTTTTACACTATGGGTGATGTTAGTGACCTATGCTTAGAACATGATGACACAAGTCAATTACGTGCCAAAGAGTAACATCTGTTGTCTCTCTATAAAAGAGCTTGATCCGCATTTCTGCAGTGAGTCGATTTTGAGATGTGGAGCGGAGCACATCTAGTTGCTGCCGACCACCGGTCATTATAGGTGTCATTAAAGACATTGAGCCTTGTCTTTGCATGGAAAATGACTAAGCTGCTGGTCACATGTCACAAATTTTTATTTCATTCCTGGTATGCTAAACTGACTCAGTGACGAAATAGATGCTTCAGTTCGCATCAGTGAAGAAGAAGAAGAAAAAAATCGTGCGATTGAACTGACCCATACCTACTGAAGTGCAACTCCAAAATATCAGCGGATAGACACCAGCAATAGTAAACTGCTGCTACAAGAAATCGAAGGGGAAGCTTTTAGAACAATTCGCTAAGGAAGTAGGATGCTTAATGGCTGGCATGGTGTCATTCGACCTTTACTGCAAAAAAAAAAATTGTGATATCTCCAAAGAAGAACAACAGAAATGTCAATGGCCGGCGGCGCGGCGCCTCGAAGGTCGAAGTGAATGGTAGCAAAGTTGGGATTTCCATAACAAAAGAATATGGAGGGTAGGTACCGAATTTTACCCAGCCATATGACCCCGTGAACTTCGTACCACCTAAAATTGATTGGTTTGTATTTATAACTCTTCAAAAGCGATTATGAATTCCCAATCAACCTTCCAATTGCATTGGGATCGGCAATATTGGCCGCAATGTGTAGAGTTAAAGTTTTGTCTGGTGATTTAATGAATTTCGTTCGTATTTCGAATGAGTTTACGCACCTTTGTTCAATTTTGACCAAACTTCACAGAATGGGTTTGGTGGTTTTCGAGTTTTGCGACTTTTGCTGATGTATATCCACATACAAAATGGAAACATTTTTTTTTTTCAAATTTCAAGCTTTTCGATTGGCGTTTTCCGAATTTTCGTTTTTGCTAAACCACCCGTGACTCAAGACGAACAAAACAAATGAAAAATCATCCAAATGGGTCTCGACGTTCTCGAGTTTTTGCGAGACAAATGCACAACAATTGACTTGTATTATTTCGAAACATCGAAGCATGTATCAACCGATTGAACCTTCTACCATATTCAAAAGCTTGCAGACCATGAATGCCTTAGGGTTTATCTTCCAGGTTTAGGTTTACGACTGCAGCCCCATAGCTTAATCTAAATAAAATAAATAAGAAATAGTTGGCGTGTAGACATCCAAGCTAGCTTCTTACAACCATTCATACGTCGTTTCGTGCGTTTTTTTTTTTTATTTTTGGGACGAATGGAAGGGACCTACAATTTTATGTCGAATCCGAAAGGCTGAATTGAGAAGATTTTTTAGGACAGTTATAGTCCCGGATGTTTGTCAGACGTTGGCTAGAGGTGACGCAGTTCAAAAAACCTTAAGATGTAGGTAATTAGTGTTTTTCCGTAGATCGAACCTGGGACACCCCTCGCACAGTAGTCCATCACACATACCACTGACTGATCCACTAACCCAATCTGGAGAGAAGCAATTGAAGACGAGAAACACATTATGTCACATTGACATCATTAGAAAAAAAACGCCATCTACTGGGGGAAATAATTAAATGGTCACTGGTCAGGATTCAGACCTTCCTTTTTTCGCCACAAGTGAAGCGAAAGGGTATAACCAATATCAGTCAGCAGAACGGTTCTTTGAGTTCAAGGTCTGCTCTTACAAACCAACGCGTAGATGCGAAAGCGGGAGCGAATTTCGCGCGGTAAACGATGGGATATACCGCCATCGCCATGTATCTATTTCCAGTTCCCGCTTTCTCGTTGGTTTAAGCAGACCTACGGCATAATATTCTAGGTGTCTTCTGTTCTGTTTGCGTATCTATTACGTTCACTATTTATTTAATTTCCTCTAACGTCGCTCTTTATCCGACATCATCGATTTTCAAGCTGTTTTATTTAAGGCACTTGACGTCATTTTAACTTACCTGATGGTACATTTCTGTACGTAGTCTCTGCTCCACAAAGTATCTTCCGCAGCGAAAAAATCTTAACACTAAATTCGCTGCGTAATGCACCTAAATCACCGCAATTCTCATCCAGTTATTCTCATAAATCCGCTTGGTTTCGCCCTTTTTTTTATTAGCTGTTCTACCACATAAAAATAAAATAAAAAGCTAAGCATTATACACCTTTAGACTTGCATCACGTAGGGATGTTAAATGCTTTACGACTTCCCAACTGACACCAACAAGAGCTGCCGCTCTATAACAGAACAGCACACCGCACACTTCATTAACGATTCTGATCAGGATTCCAAAAGCTATTTTATTTCGGCAACTCCTTCCACCAGCCGCTGCGCCGCCGATGACGGGCTGAAGAATGTGAACCATCTGAATTTTATTCGTTCTCTCTTTTAAGTGGCTACAAGGATCACTTACTTTGTTTGATGGCTGTACGCATTCACAGGATTTACAGTGAGTCCAAGTAGACTCCCTTCAACCATGGCGCGCATAAATATTTAAATATCACCGCATATTTACTTAAAATTCATGAAGAAGAACACACGCTTCAACCCTTGAGTAATATAGCACAAGGACTCGTGTCTTGTCCGTTATCCCTTGTCAACGGGAATTATATGTAGCAGTGTCGAAGTGAAGTTTACTCCCTATTTTCACTTGGGGTGGTCGTTGGCAATAAAATAAAAATCAAAGGATACGCATTACAAATTACTTGTACCGCAATAAATTTTGCCATCCCAAATGTATCCTTTTGGTATACCTATATACGAAAAAAGAAAAAGGGATGTCAAAGATATAGTATACCCAACCGTAACCCGGTTAATGTAGAGTAAGTAAACTAATTGTGAAATGTTGTCAGACAGTGGTGTCATTATGTATTCCTTGCCACATATCCTGACGATTATGTTGGGTAGGTACTTTAAAAGTGAAAGCACCCAAAAGTTACAACGTCACCTAAAGTGTACAAGATCGCATTGTGGTGGTGTTGGTGGTGTGCATTCGGGGGAGACCTATTCATTTCGAAGGATAATGGAATACATTTGTATAATTACTAGAAGATGAGTTAAGAAGGTCGCAAGGATTAGACGGCGCCATTGAAGCGGTTCTCTAAACTGAAGCATATTATTGTAGGTGGGCCTTTTTAAACTTTTGGCAATGTAGTTATTTTCAAATGAAATCCATCATCCGAGAGGCAAGTCGTTTGATAAAATATACTATATAAAGGGTGTTTTTTTTTAGAGGTATAGAACTTTGAAATGGAATAAAGCAAAGAAGGTTTTTTTAAATTGATATAAAATTTACTTTATTCGAAAGATAATCTTCTGGCACTATAATTTAAATATGATTTCTGTCATATGACCACCACAGATATCTTCGGCGTAGTCTAATCTAGAGGTCTAATGTTCGACGACTTTTTCCAAAATTTTTTGTGGCCGTATATCGGCAATAACGCGGCGAACGTTGTCCTACAAGCGGTTAATCGTTTCGGGCTTATCTGCATAGACTAGCGACTTCACATATCCCCACAGAAAATAGTTAAGCGCCGTTAAATCGCACGATTTTGGAGACCAATTCACGGGTCCGCAACGTGAAACTATGCGGTTACCAAACGTGTCCAAGTCGATTGTGGCACGAGAGCTGTGTGACATGTTGCGCCGTCTTGTTGAAACTTGTTGAACATCATGGTTGTTCAATTGATTAACGAAAAAGTCAGTAATCGATGCCGAACCAAACTAAAAATAAATCACTTGACAGCTGACAAAATGGCCGCCAGTTAAAATAGCGTTGCCAACTTAAAGTTATATACCTCTAAGAAAAACACCTTTTCAGTGGGGGTATTACTTGCGGATTTATGCATACAAGCTTGGGTAGCTTTGGCATATTCTAAAAATCCACATGTGTTAAGTAATTTTAAAATTCCTCGCGGATTAGTATCGCAAGGTAGGTTCTCCTGATTGTAGCAAGTCTTGTGGTAAAACATGTTTTTTTTCAGTGCGGTTTTCAGTTTCTACCTAACTGAAGTCCACAATGCTTTTAGTATTGTTTGGACGTTTAAGGGGTTGGTTAAATTCAGATTAGAATTTTTCAATCCAAAAACATGACCCCTCTTAAAGCTAAACTAATTGAATCAGACTTATGACAAAAGGATAATACGCGGTTGAATGAGATCCTAAATGAATGTCAGTATTAAGGCAATGGCAGTGTGAGAATAACCAATATTGATTGCATGCAATTAAAAAGGGATTCACAGAGTAATGTGAAAGTGTTATGGCGGTTATTTCAATATTTCTAGTTTGAAGCAGACCAGCACTCTAATTCATGACGCAGTTGCATTTGGGAATTCGTTTAAGGCTTAGAAAACCTCTTTTCACTGGGCGCACATTATTTTCAATTGGAAAATATACCGAGTAAAAAGGACGAACAGAAAACCATTTGCATAAATTGCTTTCTAATTTCCATTCAAATTGCAAAGTTGGTTGTGCCTCTGCAACACCATCAGGAAACCACTCAGTTTTATTGGTGACACTCGTATATACACACACAAAACAGTTGTCACTGTCTCGTAGCATCAGTGTCATTCCAAAGTTGTCACTGAATAGCAATTCAGAGATGATTTCATGTCATCATCATCATCGCATCCATATACCTACTTCTGTTGTTTGAGTTGAGACTCCCCATCATTGGCTCCTTTGAATTATCATTTTAAGTGGAAAAACCAATTTTGCTCTTTTTTATTATTCACATTTTTGATATAGGTAGGTATAGTGTGCCTGTTTATCCTGTTGTTCAGAAGTATAGTATATGACTATACTCCAGAGTGGATGTGTTGCCATAAAGTGGCAACGGAAGAACCTATACCAAGCTCTGAGTAGCGTATTGCTATGCCAATGAGAATCGCATCTCATTTTCATTTCATGTTGTTGATTCGGTGCATCCTGATGCTCTCTGTTCCGTTATTGTTTCATTATACGTTCTACATCACATGGAAACGCATTGTAGGTATACTGCCGTGTCAGTCTAATGAGTCAAGGAAAGAGTTCTAATCAAGGCTTTTGTTTTGTGTTTTGCTGTTTTTTGTTATGTTTTGCGAGCTATAGGTACAACTTGGGGGTACTTTGGGTTGATTGCGGTTCGGTACGAGCTGCATGTCGACTAACTTGAACTCAGGGAGAAGAAGATCTAACAGTATGTGTGCTTTAAATATGGGTCGTTCTTCGAATTGAGTGGAAGTATGCAGCGCAATGGCAATCTCCATACCGGTAGAAGAGAGATTTTGGACTAGATCTAAACATCTCATCCTGAGTCTATACCTATAGAGGACGCTTCTACTTGATGGTACAGGTTTCATAGCTCTTCTTCGGATTCTGGTTGGAGACAAGCGTTTAACATGACCAACCCACCTAAGTATGGTGATGGTCCGAAGAAGTAGCTGATCGGGTTCCTTCCATATTTGGGTCAAACCAGCAATACAAAGGAGGATTCTCATTTCGGCAGCTTATATCCACGATCTTATTCTTTCGGTCATTACCCAAACCTCATGATCATAGTTGGAAGAGTTGGAACAAATTAAAGACTGACAACTTAGCTTTGACACCAAGTTCAATTCTCCTAATAACAGAATAACTGAGCCGTCTTAAAATTGATCCAGCCTGACAAATTCTACAGGAAAACTCAACATTGCTCTTTCCATCACTCGCAAATAAGACTCCAAGATACTTAAACTTCTCTGACTTCAACTGCCTAAACTTCTCTGTTTCAATTGGGACTCCGCTAACATGCACAGTGCATTGATCAGGCGTTCTGGACACGACCATCACTTCAGATTTGTTCACGTTTACTTTCATCTCAGCTTCAACACAAAGGGCTACAAACAGATCGAGTGCGCGTTGAAGTTCAAGGATAACCAAGTCATCAGCAAAGAGCAAATAACTTATCCGCAAATCTCCCAATTCGAAACGTTCTTCGCTAAGACTGCGCTGTTACATCCTGTCGCTGAAGCCGTTTACCCGAACACAGCTTCTACAGTTTTGTGTCTAGGGATTGAATGGCTCTCAGAAGAGAACCGTCAATTTCATACTACTGTAATACACTCCAAAGTTTACCTCGAGGGACTCGGTCGTATGTTTTCTCCATGTCTATAAATCATGCGTAAACATGAGGTCTTTGCATATTTACTATCAAAGTATAGTCTAAGAGTGAACAACTGGTCGGTTGTGCTTCTGCCGGGACGAAATCGCACTGGTCGTCCCCTAATCGTGACTCGAACACTATAGCTATGTAACGCGTTAATAGTAACTTGACAAACACTGAGACGGCTGAATAGTGATATACCCCTAATTAGAGCATACCGCCTGTATGGGGACATTTTTAGGTAATCTCGAGAGCAGACACCATGCCAGGAAATCCAAACCGGCTTCGGGTTATTGGAGCTCATATTTGTTTCTTATGACACCAGTCTTCGATAAGGCACTAACGATAAATATACTGCGTCGTAGAATATTCACTTTGACAGGTCCCGCACATTCAGCATAAAAAAAACTAAGGTAGTCAAATGAAATCTTATACATTATAATAAAACTGTAGGAATTTGTTTGGCCCTTAAAAATTCGAAAACTACTGGACATATTTCGATGAAACTTTTTTTAAAATGTTCCTTAAGACTGTGAGACTGCTATAGGCTATGTTGTTTATAGCCACGTCCTTAGGAACAGTTTTTAGCCAAAATGTAGTCAGTTGTATAAAGGTATGTATATTATGATCATATTTCCGATGCAGGATGGGGATGGGGTGCGTGCTGCAGTATGGCATGGGGTATATTAATAATCTTCATTTTCATAAGAGAAGAGACATATAATACAAAACGTGTAGGTTTGGGGTGGGTACTGGACAGATTTCAAAGAAACACTCAAAGTTTAATTTTAAATGAACCAAATATAATTTTGTGCGAGCGGGCAAGGCGAGCACGGATCCAGCTAGTACGAAATAAATGAATTCCGTTTTACCTACGGAAACGTGGCCTCAAACCTCGCATTTCTGTAGCGATAATCATTTAATTAATTCATAGCAATCCTTCAAAACTTACTTCTTATCAGGCATAACAATTTCGATAAAACTTATAGAAAGTATGTTACCAAATAAGTGCCAAAACCATGTCATCGTTTATCGAGTTAGTGAAATTTCATTCCGAGAAACCGCATCCTAACAAACAATCTTTTCCTCGCATTATCGAGCAAATTAATCCGGATTGTCATCCACCCATCTTTTAGCCCTAACACTGATTGAATTTCGCATTAGCCCCGTTACTACGTATAAATATCTCCTCCAATAAAATGATAAAATAATTATCCAATTTAAGTGAGTGGTGTCAAAGGAGTCATGAGTCATTGCCAGGGAACGTACTTTAGTCGAGAAGAAAAACAACAACCAACATCTAGAATATCATATTCCTCCCATGGGGGTCGGGGCAAAAAGAAAAAACAAAAACAAACAGCAAATCCTACCAAGAAACTTCTTCTCCCCTACATTCCATGCGAAGGACTTTCTCGCGCCTTGCTGGTCTATACGTTGTAAAAGTATCTCATCTTACAGGCACCGGAGACCAAATCGAATTTATTGCGAAACGAGACAAGAACAAAAAAAAAATATCAAGCTGCATGAAAAAGTTCTCCCTTATACTCGTAGATACTCGCATTCATACTTCACATTGCGGTGTATGTGGAAGAGGGCCAGATAACTTTTCGACCGAAAAATAATGTCTCTAAGCCAGGCTAAGTCAAGGGTCTACCAAATATGATAAAGAAGTCGATCTGTGTATTATTACGGCAATGGTGATGAATGACACTTCATTTCTTGTTTCACTGCCAGACGAGGGTATAGGTACTCTTGTTATGGTTGGCTGCAGCTAGGGTGAAATGTCAAATGGGAAAATGCGCAGTAAATCCCACTAGCCAAATGAAAATTTGAGCGTGACTGAATTTTGTGTCTGGCCAGAAGTTTTAGGTAGGTACACCATAGCTTTAATATGTTTAACGCCAGGTCAGAGACCATATTGGGAACAATCAGAGTCTTTAAAATGGATCCAGCAACAAAAAAAAAAATAAAAATTCACTCAACCATTAATGCAGAAAGCCATCAACTACAGTAATCTCTATATCAGATTTATTATCCTTGTTTGTAGGTATAGTGTCACTTGGTAATTAATTTCATAAAATTCTGATACTAAGCCATAATGCACTCATCATAGCTTCCATAACAAGGTAGACTTTATGGTTCTACATAGTCCATTAAAATGTAACTAGTTTTAATTAAATGCTTTACCTAAAGCAGCCCGCCCCTGATGTCGCACCATTGAACGAACATCACCGGCAGATGAGCCGGTTGTTTGTGTATTAGATAATAAACTGTTTTACATCAATAAGGATGCTTTATTAGGTACACCCTTCAGTTAGTTGGTTGGGTTGGCATCTGTATTTTATGAGCTGTCAAACAGTTTCACTTAGAAGTTTGTTCCGGCTGTCGTTCAACTTGAAACGTGTTAACTACACCACTACATAAATTTGTAATCAAGAGTTGGCTTCATTTTAATGACGGACAATTTATTTAAATGAAATCAAAAGACTTAATTTTTGACGATGGGAAAGGACTTGCGAGTAACCATATGGGGATTGCTTTAAATAATATTTTACATGGCAGGGTATGGAAAAGGATACTAATTTTAAAAATCATTGACTGGACGGCTATTTTTATACCAGGTACTGTGGTGAGGGTATATTCACTTAGACATTCCATTTGTAACGCACATAAGGAGGCGTTATAGGTATGACAAACTATATAAATATTACTAGCGAACCCCCTGCACATTTGGTAGTGGAAAATATAAAAATATAAAAATATAAAAATCAATTTCAAATTCATTTAAATCAGTGATAAACTATTTATATTGTAATGCTCTGTGGTACACAACATGTTTGGTTTTTCCAGGATTGCCTAAATAATAATCTTGGCTATCAGGACAATGCACAATAATATTCCAAATTTTTCGATTCAGTGGTTTTCCAAATATTAGATTTTTAATGTGATTTTTTTTTTGGGCGGTGCCATGCCCCTATAGCTCATGAACCAATACACCTATAAAGACCGTATACACTTATGAACCATGGTATTAACGCCACCTTTCATGTAAATTAAAATCGGTTCACGCGTTACAAAGAACATTATCGACAAACACAATACAACTTATCTATATATATAAAAATCATGGTCAATTGTGTTTGTCGATAATGTTCTCTGTAATGCGTGAACCGATTTTGATTCTGGAAATTTCCCATGAAAGGTGACGTTGATACCATGGTTTATAAGTTCATACGGTCTTTGTAGGTGTATTGGTTCATGAGTTATAGGGGCGTGGCAGCTCCCATACAAAAAATGCATTCAAAATCTTATTCCTCGAAAGCCACTGAATCGATTGAATTTAAATTTACATACAATCTTAGGTATCGGCACAGGAGTATTCCCGTGGAGATTGGTTAAAATTGGACAAAGGGGCGTGGCACCTCCCATACAAAAAATACATTCAAAATCCTATATCTCGAAAACCACTGAATCGATTGAGTTCAAATTTACGTAAAATCTTAGGTATTGGCCCAGGAGTATAAATTCCAGTGAAGATTTGTCAAAATTGGACAAAGGGGCGTGGGACCGCCCATACAACAAAATCATTAAAAAATCTTATATTTCGAAAGCCACTGAATCGATTGAGTTGAAATTTACGTACAATCTTAGGTATTGGCCCAGGAGTATTCCTGTAAAGATTGGTCAAAATTGGATAAAGGGGCGTGGCACTGCCCATACAAAAAAACATTCAAAATCGTATATTTCGAAAACCACCGAAACGATTGAGCTCAAATTGACAGAGATTGTCTTAGGTATATAAAGGGGTGTGGCGCTATTTTTTGACAGTCATGGGAGCCAAAGTTTTTAAAATTTGTAACATTGATTGCTATGCATTGTCCTGATAGACATGATAACTTTCTACGCAATACGATTCCTGGAAAAACCAAAAATATGCACCACGGAGCATTACAATAAAAACTGTTTATCACTGATTTAAATGAATTTGAAACTGATTTTTTTTATTTTTCTATTTTGCACTACGAAGTGTGCAGGGGTTCGCTAGTTTTTATATAATATAGATCAGCATCACTTTCTTAGTCGATCTAGCGCTCTCCGTCTGTCCGCACGATTACGGTCGTAATTTAAGAGCTATCGACTTGAAATTTGGTACGTAAGCTTTTATCCACCAAACCGAGGCTAAGTTCGAAGATGAGCCAGATCGGATGAAAAGTACTACTATGTACCTCCCATACAAAAATATCGGATTTATACAGCTTTTTGATGTTAAAAATTAAATTTAAATAGCCACAGTAAAGATAGCAAGTTTAAACTTTGCACATATTGTTTTAATAATATTTAAAATATTTTGACAAACAATGAGCTTGGTCGAATAAAAACTACCCATACCTCCCGTACAAATATATAATTTTTTAATACTAAAATATTTTTTTATTTTTACAATAATAGATATAGTACGAAGATAATTATCTTACCTACTGGTTTTTATACCTATTAGCCATGCCAACGGCTCCGCCCGCGGTTTCTTTTCTTTTAAATAAAATTAAGATTTAATTGATTTATCATTGTATGTTTGTTTATATTTTTTCCTCTTTTTTTAAGCATACAAAATATTTTATCGCAATGTCTTTTTTAAACTATGCCTGTTATTTTTATAGTGGGCCCAAGTATAAACAAATTACGACTTATTAACTACCCGTAAGCACAAGTGCAATCGAGAAAGCAATTCTGTTCGCACAATAAGATCTATTTTCAATTTATTACCTATATCTCACCCTCTGGATAAACCGGAAAGACAATTCTTAGCTCAAAATATTCGGTAAAGTATTGCCTAACAATTCAAAGCATTTCATGAATTGGCATACAGATTTATAAGTAAGTATAATGTAGAGCTAAGCGTAGTAAGGTCGAAATAGAACATGTTGCACCCCCTTTTTTCAACTCGTATAGGACAAATTTTGAAAAACGATGAATGAGGCATTTAATAATTTTGACTTATCTGTTAACACAAAAACTTTTAAGTTCATAGAGCTAACGGTTTGTAAGACCCCCCTTACTCCCCGCGACCTCTTTTTTCCTGAACAGTTCTGACCCACTCAACGGCCTAAGTTCCACACATTTATAAATTATAAAAGAAAATCATGAAAGTCGGACGAATGGTTCTCGAGTTGTGTAGAAACGAACAGACGGACGTTGCATTTTTAATATAGTACATAGTATGGATGTGTAACTGTTGTAGTTGTTGTCATTATTGTGTCATTCTCTAACGTGCAAAATAAAAATTGGCCTCTAATTGTAAGTCCACAAACTCTAAATACGAAATTTGCAACAAATTTGTCTGGCCGCTTACTTAGGCTGTAGACTGTCTCTGATACAATATCAGAATTGATAGAATTTCGAGTTCGGAATTTGTTTTCAAAAACTCTATCTCTCTCTTAGTGTTAGAGCGTCTACAAAAATGTTAAAAATCTTATCGAGTATACTATGGTATCCACCAGGTCGGTCCTCTTTTTTTTGGTAAGCCGAAATGCATACAAGCATTGACAAGTCGTTTACTCGTCGCTTAAAGTCATGACGCTTGGTTGATATCCTTTCCAAAACAGCCCAAGTAATTCTGAGCTAAGCTAGCTAAGCAGCCGCTGCATACTCTCAGTCTATGGCTCAATGCGATAAAAATAATTAATTTCACAAACTCAATGATACTGCCGGAGGCCGATTATTACAAAAATCAGTCATCTGATGTAGTGGCTCCTGACAATGACATTCATAACAATATTTTCACATCCAATTTTTTCCGATCATAATTCTGATTATTCTCTTTAATCAGCGGATATCTGCGCGTAGGCCGATAACAGCTTTGTCATACCTCCACTGACAGGTTTATTTTGTATTTTTTGCGTAAAGGACAAACAAAAGGTACAACTTTTTTTTTATGGTAGCACATTCATTTGCAGTTGTTGTTAGCCCATATTTGTCATGGCAACAATAACATCATCATGACTGTGGTTGTGTACACAAGATTGAGCATAAATGACAAATTGACAGAGCAAATAACAAAGGACTCTCACCCTGACATGCGTTGCCTTTGTGAAAGGAATATTTGGGGTTTCGGACAGTTTTATTTTATTCTTGTTCTTACCCGTAATATTTTCTCTGTGTGCCTGTCATTATAATACCTATGGGCAAGAATTATGTGGCGTCTGTTCATTGTTAAGGGATTTAATTGAGGGGTGGGGTTGACCGATATATAATATACCTTATCTATGAAGCTTTTGCTGTACATATTGAAAATGAGGATTCCGATTATGTGTTTACTTGGTACAGATATTACTCTGATTTAACTGAGTTTCTGTTGGCAGAAAAATTGATTTTTCGACAGAGCTATAGAGGTTTGTGATTGTGATACATAATTGAAAGATTAAAAGGTTAGGTACAACGCAGGAAAGTCCTGAGTGAAGAAATTCAGTCAGTTGAAATTTACACTTGACTTTAGCTGTTATAATTTAAGTTAAATTGAACCGACGCGACGACGGAGTATTCGTTACTGTACCTATACTGATCCTAAAAATATTAAACAATAAGCTGGCTGTCAAATTTGGAACCTATTTATCAACCAGCCAGCATTCAACTTTGTAAAAATTTGATTACTTTCGGTAGCACTTTCTAAAGTTACAACGAAGCGAATTAACTGTCATTTTCATGCATCGAAATAAACTCCCATCTTCGGCCAACTTTTTCCATTAGGTATAGGTACCTACCTACATGTGCATTAGGTCGACCATAAAACTCAGTAACAAACAACGCGTCACCTGCATTGAATTTTAAAATTATCCCAGAGAAATTTTCATTCACCCAAAGACGCATACAAAACATAACCTCCCATACATAAAAAAAAAAGTCAGACCAAATGTGTGAAGATGTATGACATAGACGTCCTGTCAAGCGACAACCTACGACGACGATTTCTAATAAGCCAACAAAGGATACAGGCAGAGAAAAAAAAATATATGTCGAGAAGCCCCTATAGCCCAATCTGACATTAGTTATGCCAGATGGTGTACAACACCTCTCTGTCATAATAATTTGCATATATTTCGCCTCTGAGTAGGTAGTACAATGCCAACAGGAAAATGAAAGAAAAGTATGGAAACTCGGTGCTGCATCCGTTGGCACTGTCACAGAAACGTACGGTACAGGCAATTTGAATATCTAAACCTCAATCCGTTGCCGCCGCCCGAAAAGAAAACCCTCTCGATACGACAACGAAGCGACAACGTGTATAGTGTTTTCCTTTTCCATATTATACCAACCCACGCTACACAATGTGCTGCTACTGCTGTTTCAACAAGAGCAGCGCAAATTCGGTTCACGAAAAATGTCTTGACATGGTTTTTATTATTTTTTTTTTTTTTCGAATACCTGGCAGCATGTCGTCATTTCGACGTTGTCGCGTTGCCTTTGCAAGGATATTATACACGAATGTTAACGGAACGCAATTTGAATATTGCATAAAGCAAAAGCGACTTTGAATGGCAGAGTGCTCTCGCTCATTTGTTATACTTGCATGAAGGTGTGACTGGTTGGTTGGAAAATTGCCATCGCGAATAGAATCAAATTGGATTTTAATTTTTTCGTTTTTTGTGGTTTTAAAATTCGTATGATTGAGGATTTTGTTTTTTTGGTGGTATACAAGTTGCGAGGAGTTTGAAAGGGTAGTCGTGCGGCAAATCTGAGCAACATTTTTAAATTGTGCTTCATCATTGGTTTTTGGGAATTAGGTCGATTGTATAGGTAGTAATGTTTTCGTTGATGGGAAGTTACACTGTTGGCCTTCGGGCTTGGGGGGTCATTAGCGTTTCCCGCGGCCATATTTAGGTCAGCCGGCAGGTCGTCTAGTATAGCAGCATGGTTGGATATTATTCTCCTGGATGTAGTCTTTTTCGAGCGAAGGCTTTGCAGTTGCATAGAAGATAAATATATAGTCTCAGGCCGCTCTATTGTGAGGGTCGATAGTTAATCGTTGATCGACAACTGTCGATCGATCGAGGACTGTGATTGTCGATTGCGATCGATATTTTTTGTCGATTTGACATTAGCTTGTAGTCGATTACAAATGTCTGATCGATGCTTTCTCTTGGAAGTGAACAAATTTTGTGCGTACGAATAGCTAAAATCAATCGACGCAATCGACAATTGTCGTGACGATCGCTGATCGACAATCACAATAAGGACCTCATACTCATTTTTGTCTATACAGATTCCGCAGAAATAGTTTGTAGGGAGACCCGACCTAAGTTTGTCGGCAGTGGAATGTCCTTATAAGACCAGGTACCCGAATAATGCGAATTTAGAATACTTTTGCCATATCATTGAGATTGAAAGGTTATAAACGACGTTTTCGGAACTGAAGGTAACGCAATTCAGGGTGATATCCCTTGGGGGTATTACATTGTACTTCGGCAACGTCATTGCTTTCATTATTATGCAACTGTTAGGAAAGCAAGATCTTACAGTTCAGATTTTAGTAGAAAACATTTACCCCAACACCTTCTTCCGTTTTGGACGGGTCTGTATATAGAAGTAGACGGATAGCCTGCGAGACTCTATAGCACTCTTCTAGTCAGTCTTGGAGCGTATGGATAGGTTTTAAGGTTTTTGTTGAATTGAAGCTGGGAAAGGGTATACTCTGGGGCCATATTGGCTGCCACTTGTTTACAAGAGATAAGATAGCGGTGGCATATGAAACATATAGCCCTAGTGGAAATAGTCCACAGGGCTCCACTAAAGCAGACGCATACCGTTCCTTAAACATGTCTAAGGTGATTGTAGTTAAAGTCTTCTTCAAGCGCAGTTTATACCAGACGATCATGCCATGTAAGTATAGGCCTGATGTGATTAAAGCCAATATGTGACTTGAGGCTGCATTTTTAAATTGCTTTTTAAGGCAATGTAATCAGAGGCATTATGGCTTTCTTAACCCGGTAAAAAATTGTGGACTCCCATCTCAATTGCATGTCTAGAATGAAATCTTGAGTGAGCACCAAAAGGTTTTTTAGGAACAAAGTTGGTAATTTTGTATTTCCTTGTGATTAACTTACATTCTACTATGTGAAGTATATAGTTCATCCACAAATAGGCTGCAAAGAAGAGATAAAATAACGCTTCTGGTGTAGCCCTACCGACAAACCTTCGAACCGAGGCCTTGCCCAGCTTTCTAGAGATCTTTCAATAGTAGCTACTACAGAGAGTGAAGGGCCATTCCAAATGATTTCTCTTTCCTATATACATGCATGTTAGGAGGCTGACAAAAATTTTGGATCAACACTCCAGGGTATATCAGTGTGTAAGGTGTCTATCAGTTACTCTAGGGTTTTCAGGAGTAACAGAGATAAAGTTAACAACGTTTGGGTTAACGATTACATTTTTGGACTCGCTTATGGAATGTGAGCCGGAAACTTTTGAAGACTAGTCGCAGAGGTTAATGTGCTGGACTACTGTGCGAGGGATCCCAGTTTCGATGCCCGGAAAAATACAAATTACATCTTAAAGTTTTTCCTACTGCGCCACCTCTTGCGAACGTCTGACAAACATCCCAGAGTATGACTGTCATGAAAAAGCTTCTCAATTAAGCCTTCGGGATCGGCATAAAATTGTAGGTCCTTCCATTCGTCCCAAAAATAGAAAACTCACACAAAACGAATTGTTTGCGATAAGCTAGGCCTAGGGTGTGTACCCGCCTGTTTCGCCACCTATTTATTTATTTATTATATGTGTATGTATAAATGTTAAATTTTGGCTAAAAACTGTTCCTAAGGACGTGGCTATAAACGACATACCCTATAGCAGTCTCACAGTCCTAAGGAACATTTTAAAAAAATGTCATCGAAATTTGTCCAGTAGTTTTCGAGTTTTTAACGGCCAAAGAAAATTCCTACAGTTGTATTATATGTATAGATTTATAGTTATACAAGAAAGGATTACGCAGAAGTTCGGCAGGTATTTTACCATCCTGCCCAGGAGACTGAATTGCTCAAAACCGTTTGATCTTTGTAGTAAGATGATGTGACTATGGCTGCTTGACCCCGATCTTGTCAAAGTCTTAACCGAAGTAGTCGTTGGATTGCAACCAAAGGTGGTACATTCAAAAGGGTTTAGCATCCTAGGGGTGGCTGCAACTGCAATTCTGAGTCCGAATGCTGTAGATATCTCTTCTTTCTTTCCACAATAGACTCTCCAAGAATTCCGTTGGGCTCTTTTTATGCTGGTCTTATAAGACTTGACGACCTCTTTGTACGGAATCAATTCGGTTTCCTCACATGATTGCTTATGATCTTATTGAAGAACTCTCTGCACCACGATAATGTTCACACTTCTGTTAGATCCGCACATTATTCACACATCCTTGTCGCAAAGTTTTGTGCGACCCACACTCCACAGTCGTGCACATTTTCTTTTGTTTTTTAAATCTCTTCTATTTCGACGGAAAACTATTTACACCGCCTATAAGAAGAACCGCACTTTCTAAATAATTTATAATAATTTTTGTTAAGTTAGATATTTGCAAAAAATTATGCCCAGAAAACAAGGTCCACAACTAACTTCCTTTGCCTCTCTCCTGCCTTGCCAGTACCTTTTGTAGGTATCTACCTATTATATTCAACTTAATAAATTGTGCAAGCAAAACTTTTTACATCAAATTCCATTTCACCCCATCTCCAAGTCTGTTTTGATCCTTGATCCCCTTAAAACTGAATCCAATTTCCCCATTATTTATTTCAAAATGCCAGCATCAACGCAAGGGAGACAGAGATAGCGAGAGAAGTTATTTTTCTTATCAACAGTCGATAATAAATTACGAAAATTCCACTGCAGTTTCCTGCACAGAATAACTCTCAAAGTATTGGTATATAACATTCCTCGTCGTATTCCATTTTCCTCTTCTATATAGGTTCGCTTCATCAGAAACCATCCTTGTGCCTTTTTACTTTTAAAGAATTTTATTATCCCTTTCTGTGTAGGTATACTAGAGGTATTGCTATTTGCCAACATTTTATATATACTATACAACAAAACTAAGGAAATTTCCTTTTGATTAAAAATCGCATAAATAATCCATGAAAGGAGAGCTACTGCTATATCGGTTCCGGTATACTGTAGAAACATCGGTTTATGATTTATTCAGAATGCGACCATCCTGGAAATGCACTTAAGTCAAATCACGCCATCCGTTCTTATAGATGCAAATGTGATAAGCGAAACGATGAAGAGGACTAAAGCGGAAATATCGATAATAACATGGATACACCGATAGGTTCCATTATTTTGTCCTTATTATTTTACAATTTTGTCTCTTTTTCTATAGTTTCCTTGGCACTGGATTGGCATAGCAAATATCCTTTTCTATAAGAAATGCGGTAAAGTCGGATATTCCATTATCCCGTATAGCGGCTCTCGGTTGTGGGTACTAAAGAATGGCATTGGAAATGCATTACTCGGAGGAAGAGTCTGATATTTTTATTGAAAAAATGCAGTAGGGATAAGATAAAGCCTGAAGGAGAGGCTGTGCATAAAGATTAGTATATATAGAGCCATACACTTTGAAACTATTGAAAGGCAATTCGATTTCTTTTATTACAAAAAATAGAAGAATGTACTTTAAGCATGAAAGGTTGTTTGACTCTTTCAACTGACAACTCAATTCTCATCAGGAAAAGATGTATCCAAATGACAGCTGATGAACACAAAATCCACTCAAGCTAAAAAGCTATACAGAGTAGACCTAGTGATGTAAAGCTCCTTCGAAATAGCAAAACCCTTCTTCTTCAAACATTTCCCCAAATGCATTCGCGTATAGCATTTACTTTCACTTAAGCTGACAGAATTCGACAAACTGAACGTAATTACTGAGCGCTAAATTAATTTTAACTCCTTGAAGTATGCTATAGTGCTCTCGTCACTCAACACTGTGAAAAGGCTACCGTAACCTGGAAAGTAAAATCAAACATAAGAGCCCCCTCAGTCTAACAAATTTTCAATTCATGTCATACCAACCGTAAACAGCAAGTGGAAAACGTACAACAGAAAAAAAAAATTCTTTTCACCTATTACCCTAAATTAGCAGTCCTTTCATCCATCCACTAAAGAGAGTACCCATCCTTAGCGACTCACTGTCAAAAGATTCAGGTGTCGGGCCAACATGAATGAATGTGCTCTCTACAGAGAGGAAGTTCAAAACGGTAAACATACACAGAAGTTGACCGAGACACAAACATCACCCAAAACAGGGGGAGGTAATAGCAAAAAAAAAAATAAAAAAAAAATATTTAAATTCTATTTAGGAAAAAAGGACTCTCATAAAGGGGGACTGGGGCAAGTACTTCAACCTCCAGGGCAACTTTACAACACTTGTACTTGTAAAAGTCATATACAGCTGTAGACCGTGCTACATAGGTATATAGGAGAAAGTGGTGCTGTTTCTCTGCGTCAGGATTCGAGGAAAATGAACAGAAAAGGAAAACGAAAAAAAGAAGATGCAAAACAGTTGCTTACTGACCTAGTAATCTACTAGTATGCATGTATAGTTTGTGACGGAGAGTGGGGCTATTCTGTGCGACTAACTTCTTCGTCGTGAGTGCAAAATTTATTCAGGTGAATTGCACATGAAGGACATTATACAAGCAAAGAAGAGTATAGCACTACTCGACGCATGCAATTTGTGTGTGAAACTTTTAGAAATGTGCAAATAGAGTGCCAAGTGTGGTGTCGGCTCTGTGTGATTCCATCATGCGTATAAAATGGAGAAGAAGTTACAGTGTAAGCCTAAGCAGTCGTGCTCCATTGAGAAGCAGATTCTGTATCCGTTTTTTTTACTTTGACTCCGTTTGCAGGTTGCCAGTTTAATTGCAGGTCAGGTTGTTATACGATTTGAAGATGCATTAACTCTTTGAATGTAATGTAAGCCA
This sequence comes from Cheilosia soror, assembly GCA_949372485.1. Taxonomy (NCBI): domain Eukaryota; kingdom Metazoa; phylum Arthropoda; class Insecta; order Diptera; family Syrphidae; genus Cheilosia; species Cheilosia soror. The sequence continues at coordinate 78,350,493 of OX443563.1, forward strand.
AGTACTGTTTATGGAGCGTGCAAATGGAAAAGTAATGGCGTTGATGCTGAAGAGTTATTTAGACATAATTAGAAGGATGATGCGTTTTGAGTGGAAAGGCATACGTTTTACCTTTGACATGGGTTTCCTTTGAGTTGGAAGATAGTTAAATCCACTTGATCCAGGTAGTTAGTTTTTAATGACGTGTAGTGAGACGTGAAAGCTGAGATATTTGAATACTCTCCATCTGTACCGTGTTTACCCTTTGCTTGCGTTATCTGTATCTTAATTTGGAATAAGTTAGGCAAATTCAACCATCAAGCCGTACGGACTCGGCATAAAATTGTAAAAACTCACACAAACGAATGGTTGTGAGAAGCTACGTCTAGGGTGCCTATACGGACCTGTTGCGCCACCTATGTGTTGTTCCCTTGGTCCTTAGCTAAATTTATGTTGTTACATTATCAATGAAGGCTTAAGCTGCGCTGAAAGCTGGTTACACCGTCTCTACAACAGACGAATCACTACAACCTCGCTCGATCTGGGGTTGGCATATTTCCTGACGAACTAGGTTTAAAGGAAGCGTGGTAGCAGAATCATTAACAACAGTCTTGGTCTTGGGGAGATTTCAATATAGAAAAATATTAAAATCAAGGATGCAACAAGGGGGAGTGGAAATGCTATTTCCTATCCTATGGAATATCCAAATCAACAAAATGCTTAGATTGCTTGTCAAAAAGTCGCCTACGCAGATGACATATAGTTCTGTTATAGTTTCAGGAGAAAATATCTTCCTAATAGATACCGATGGTCCAGCTGTTAACCCTATCAAGGCCGAACAAATATTATTTACCAGGAGATACAAGGCAGCAAAATGGGAACCACCAAAATTTAGATGCATTCGTCTTATTCTCTTTTTTGAAGCCTAGAACCCGCGTATAGTTTTCAACTCCAAACTAAAATAGATACGGAATACAAAGGAAAGAACGAAGAATGGAAAGAAAAGGAAATGCGTTTTACGCTTGTACAAAGGATTTCGTGAAAAAGTTGGACTTACAACCAATCTACATCACTGATGGTTGTAGGTACACTGCGATCATTAGATCACTTCTGTCCTTCGTTTGGTTGTTTGATTTGAGGCTGTTAGCACTTGATCACAGCTCAAGAATCTAAAAAAGGTAGACAAGATTGCTTCTTTGGGTAAAATTGGGTCCATTTAAATCCACATCGCAACTAGGCTCGGAAACATTTCTGAACTTACAACCCATCGAGCTATACACTAAGATCGTGGCAGCCAAAACTGCTCTTAGACTAAGAGTAAAGAAACTTTTAGGAGCCTATATCTTTCGGTAACTCGCGCTTATTTGAAAACTTTCAAGGATTATAAGAAACCAGCGCATGACTCTGACCAAGACATTTAAAGTTAATATATACTTGACAGAAGGGATTGGCTTTCGCCCACTATTTCTATAAAAGGTGTAAGCATCTTCACAGATGGTAACATAAGTTGTGTTTTTATGAAACCTCGCCAGCAAGTAGTTGGCAGTTGAGGCACATTTCACATGTTAATTAAAACAACAACCTGCTGGCAACTGCTGGCAACAACTCTCGATTTTCTCCCCAGCCGGAGAGCTGCTGGCTGGCAGCTGGCTAAATTCAATTCACAATAAACAAACAGGTGGCGCTGAAGGCACCCAATATAAGGTCACCGCGTTGGCTTGTGATATTTCATCCAAGTATTTCTTGCATTGGCTTACTGCCCTCGACTTCATCACGACTGACTCCATGGCTTTTATGGCTGCTTGGCTATCAGAGTAGGTGATACAGTGATTGGTTTATCGACAACATTTTTTTTTTTTAAATACTTTCCCTGGAAAGGCGAAACCTATAACGCTTCATCAGCGCCCCGAGGTACTTACAGATGTATGCTAGTTCTGCACAAATTGCTCCAAATTGTAGTCTTCTGGAAATATATCCCCATGAAGCAAGTTTGCTTGTCCTATAACAAAAGGAGTTTTTGAAAATTGATGTCCTCGCTGTAGTCAAGTGTACTGTATGGTCATGCATGAGCATTATTTGCCTGTCTTGTATAGGGCGCCCAAAAGTTGCATTTCGAGGGATAATGCCATGTCGATACATCTACCATGGAAGTACCTATAGAACAAGCAAAGGTCAGCGACTTGTCTTCCCCGCACCAACGGTTGTAGATTCGATGTGAGGGTACGGTCTTCAATAAGTCAAACTGCTCGTTGCTGTATGCTGTCAAGTAGGTTAAGATGAATGTTTTGGGGCCGAGCTCCATTATATGGGAACAATATTCCAGTCCTAGTTTAACTTGTGCTTTGTAGGGAAGGAGTAGTTGCTTGAGGCTAAAGTACCTCTTTGCTCTAAATAGGTAGCTCAACTTAGCGGACGCCGATCTTGCGATATAGGATATGTGGTGCTGCCATGTGATTCCTGAATTGACTGTGACTCCTTTGAGTCCTTGGGATGGATTGGATGGTCATCCATTTGGATCTGAGGAACTGTTGATTCATTTTTCTTAGAAAATGTTGTGAGCTGTGTCTTGTTTGCATTAAATACAACCAAGTTGTCTTTTCCTCACTTCAAGATTTGGTCCAGATCATCATTTAGAGAACTAATTTGTTCACATCTCTGACTGTGTGATGTAGCCGCATTGATTCCGGAATGATTCTCGCTGGTCAAGTGTACCTTGATACCCGTTAGTACCGATATTCATCTTAGAATAGTCGGTACGATATAGAGGGATATTTTCTCTTCTTCTGTAATGCTTTGTTCTCGCATTCGCTTCTGCTGGTAATTCTGGTAGTGAATCTCATTTCAATAACTAGGGACTTCAGAATAACTAAGAACAAGATATGTCAACTGACAGATGCGAGTAGCTCAACTCAAGCGTTATCCAGGCTAAGATTTAAGCGGTTAAAAATGAGTCATTTAAAGTGCGAATGTCACTGCCACTGGTCGTTTGTCATTGACACCACTAGCACCGCTAGCATTCTTGGGTTTATTGACAGTAGGACTAGTATGTATCCTTTTCTAGTTGTTGCACTCAATAAAAATATTATACATAAAAAATGTGCTTATTGATTACATATACTCCCAATACAAATCCGAAGAATTTTGTAATCGGCCACATTGTCATGGTGCATAATCCAATTTACTAATTATAATGGATGTCATTACCGTAACATAATCCCTTACCCTACCTACATATATACGAATAACAAAAGATGACGTAAATACCCAAGGCAACTTTAAGTTCATTGTCACTTACTTCGAATAATATTCGTCCTTCAGACGATTTATCTTCCTCTAATCTCTTCGTCGTTTTAAAATCCTCCTTAGCAACTCTCACTCACTATGCGATTAAGATGTTTTTCATCAAAATCGATGCTATAAGTCTATTACCTATTCAGAGTAGGATAAACAAATTTGTTCAACGAAATACACAACAAAAATATTTTCCATTTTCCGCATCTCGAAAACAATATTTACATCATTAAAACGTCTGAGCATATTCTTGCGAACGTGATCCTGAATATCCTTTCGTTTGGCGTTTGTTTTATTTGAGGAAAATGTACATTCTCGTCACTTCCTTCTCCTTTATACTCATCTATAGAAGACGCACAAACAAATCAATCATTTCCATCATTTTAATAATTTTTCTTGTAATGTTTTCAATTTTCCTGTTATTTTGTCATTGCAGGCTGAAATCTGGAGTGTGTTCATTGCGATCCTGCGGAAGAGCGTACGAAATCTTCAAGCATGCACGGATGTTGGCTTAATCGAGCACGTTCTCGTCAGGCTCCAGCGTTCCGAAACAGTTGTCGCAGGTATGTTATTTTTCGTTTTCTTGTACGTTTTTTGTTTCTCCTTTTTCATTGTTGTATCCTGGCACAGGATATAAATGGAAAAAAAATATCGTATTCGCTTCCGATTTTCAACATCCTCTATATCCGCGTGTACAGCAGCAGCACATGCAATATAAAATTGATTTATTCTGGCAGTGAAATTCGTTAGGGCGGTAGCGCTATAGTATAGCAGTAGGTACGCACATTAATACATACTTTCATATAGCGACGACTACAACTGTTTCCAATCTTCGACGTCATAACCATGTCTCAATGAATGAAATATCGTAAAAGGACGTGATGCTGCCATCGCGCCAGTGTGCTGCTCGTATGATTATGCTGTGCATCTCATCCTGCTGAGTTGAGTTATAGGAAATTACCAAAATTTCCCAACCGTGGATAAAGGGGTGTTTCTCTGAGCCCCCACCATCTACCCGCGGGTATAATTAAGAAAAGTTTTACCATTTCCTCGGCGTATAAACGTAGTTTGTGTCTTGGTTTTTGACATCTAATTACGGGATATTTCAAATTTTAATCTTCTTTGACAATCAGAAGCTTTATTACTCTGTTGAAGGCTATAGGTGTATCAGATTTACGATGGGATACATCATCAAGGATAGCATCTGAATGATGGATTCAGAAAGACAAAAGCTGTCACTTTGGAATGTTGTCGACGCTTTCGGAACAGGGCTAAGCAGTTTATTAAATGGAAAATGAATTTCGTGCCCATTTTTATAGAACTAACTCAGGTCAAGTGGCACAACAAAACAGATTTGGCCAATGGATTTGGATCTTAAATGTTTTAAGAATTTGATCTCCCTTAACAGAAGGCATATCAACACCGTAATAGGTGCCACCTCGGGACACTGCCTTATAGGCAGCCTTGGCGTATTCTCAAACGATCTTTGTAAAAGTTGTTTGGATGAAGAGGAGGAGGTGACCATTCCCCACTTTCTCTGTACTTCTTTAAAAACATAAACTCCATTTGGGAAACTTGTATTAGAATGATCTTAACGATCTTACAAACATAGACATTCGAAGGTTTCCTATGCTTAATTAGAAGCTGAAACCGGTTCAAGTAGGACGAAACTTCTTCTAGATCCATGTAGTATCACAAGGGACCTCATAATGGTCTAAGTATGTCGGCCTTTTGTCGATATAGCCACTTTAACTTAATCTAACCTAACTGCAGGTTATGTGAGTTTTTTAGGGCAAGTAAAACGGGGAACCTTCTACTTCTTCAGACTGTCAAACTATTTGGCTTTCTCTTATATAATGACGTCTGGAATCAGAGCGACTTTGTCAAATTTATAACTATAAGAAAGCTGTAATGCATTAAGCATAAAATATCGCTACAGCCATACTACGATTACCACAAGACAATATTACAGTACACCCATAGTTAGGTATCGTTTCCATATATACAAAGCTGTTACAACTTACAATCTCTTACAACAATGTACAGAGCTGATAAAACATCTACAAAGAGATATAGTAAATCCAAATAAAAAGCTCTCATAATAGTCTATTAGAAGCCTCAGAGATCGAGGGAAGCCAAATTGGAGGCTATCATAGCCTTTGAGACTGTAAAACGCTTAAAATTAACTTTTTTAATCAGTTCCGAGATCTAGGGACCTCGCATTAAAAACTGCCATAGCCTCTTCGAAACCTAGTAAATTCCTACATATGCCTTCTTAACTGCTACACAGGTGACAAATAGAAAACTCTAGAAAATCCAGAAAAGTCAAAATTGTCCATAGTAGCCAGAACCGAGCTATACTGAAACGACAACCTGGCGCAGCTATAAGAATCAGTTCCACGTGGGCAACTTTAAAATTGCTAAGCTGTGGATATAGGAACAAAATTTTCGCGTTTGGTACTTATACTTTTTAAATTGATTTTCGTACAGGAATCTGCTGCAAACAGAGCACTTCCGTTAAGCCAGACCAAAAGCTGGAAACACTACCTTTATGCACGGACTACACTATTTCCCGGGCTAAATTTCGCAAGACCATTTCCCGTGTTGTTCTCCATTAGGAACGAATGCTACGAAGATCAATCAATCCATACCCATCTATAGGGGTGGATCAAATATGGAGGTCGGCGTTGGCGCGGGTTTTTAACTCCTAAAGTTTCGGAGTATCTAGTTCAATCAGACCTTCTGAGTCCTGACTATACAGCAGCGTATTCCAAACTGACGTACTGGCAGTGACAACAGGTGCTAAACAGGTTGCAGTGATGGAAAGGCAATACCTCATGCAGATATTATCTTTTTCATTGACAGTCCAGCGTCAAAAAAAGCGTTCTCTGCCTATGAATTAAAATCGAAGCTCGTAAGTTAGATGCATCAGGATACACCACACTTTTTTGCCACTGTCCAGCGCTATTTCACAAAAGAAATAGAATCCTTGGTAGGCACTTTTTCGATGATGTAGAAGAACTTTCCGACAGGTCCATAAATTATGTACTTAAATTTTGAAATACCTCGTGACACTCCTAGGGCATTACAACAGATCTACATTGATCTAAGTGTGGCACGTATATGTTTCTCCTGTCTTGCCAACCCATATTAACCTAACCTAATCTTGACATTGATTTTTTCATCGATTTTTTTTTCTTTTAGCTTTTTAGCATCTTCTATTTAATTCTAGCGATCTTTTCAAGCACCACTATAGCTTCAAGTCAGTTTTGAGGTAGCTTATCACAACCATTCGTTTGTAGAAGTTTCTATTTTTGGGACGAATGGAAGGGACCTACAGTTATGCCGAGTCCGAACGGCTGAATTGAGAAACTTTATCAGAACAGCTATATGTACTCTCGGATGTTTCTCAGACATTCGCAAGAGGAGGCGCAGTGGAAATTTAAATTCCGGGGATTGAACAGTATAGTCCGGCACACTAACCACTGAGCTACTGCGCCCATCTACTCGCTTAAAATCGAACTGTCTCGCACGACACGAGTTTCACAGCAAGTCTATGGGTCCATGCCCAATGGTCTGTTTTTTTTTCCTTTCTTTGTCATGCACCTAACATAAGATATTCTTTGTAATTTTATGTGTTTTAATGGCCCTAGAGCAGCAGTTAAAAGTAGTATGTCACAAATTCACACTGTATTACAACACCGCCCTCAATTCACCTCGGCGACAGAGATAGAAAATAAGCCACCACCATATTACGGTCCATGTCTTACCCCCTAAATCAATTTTCTTGCGATCCCTTCAAGGCATATCAACTATCCTCTGCGACACGAGTTAAGTCTTGTCACAATTAAATGTAATCCCTTCTCTTCTGTATTTGCCAGCGAAAATGTCAACCCATTGCTGAGTTGAACTTTTAGACACATCCTTCCATAAATCTCTCTGACAACCAAAAACTATTTTAAGGGTTCATTGGTTTTGTTTTTGTTTTGCTTACGTGCGCTCCCTATCCAAGGTCTACCTACCTGATAATATTACGAAGAAAAAAGTTCCCTATTGGAACTTTTTGTTGATGTAACTAAATCCACTGTCCTTATAGTCACTCCATCCCTCTTATTGAAGTTGAAACTTTTATATAATTTTCACTCGGAAACGAAAGCCGAACGAGGACGAGGACCCTCTCTGCAAACCTCTACGAATATCTATCTTCTTTTGCTCATTCCAAATGTATTTTCATTACTGAAGTTTCCATTCTGACTGTCAGAGTTGGTGTACAGCAAAACACCCAAACCCAACGTATTAGATTCCAAGTCACGTCTATACTATATAGTTGAGGTCTAAAAAAAAAATATACCTACGTTTCGCAAACATATGAGGACAAAACTTTATCCTTTCCTATCACGAACGCATTCGCATATATGCAGAGAGGGTATAGACGAGTTATATAGCAGAAGCATCCTCTATGTGAGTAGAGAACGAGACCTTCACAGCCCAATACGATGAATGTAATCTCCTGTTAAGTGAAGTGAATATTTAAAGAGTTATCTATATTTTTTTTACTCACACGAATATGGACTGGGATTATAGGGGTGTGCAAAAATGCAGAACGATGATGTTGGTAGTATGGTGCAGAGTGGTGCAGAGAGTAGCGTTCAAGTGAAACTTAATATGCGTCAACTGTTAGCTATGAGATGCCTAATAGGTATTTGAAATTATAAATGTCAGTAAATGTTAATGGTTAGATATACGCTGAGAGGATCGAAGGATTGTCACTTCAACAATACCCACGGTTTGCTTGATTTCTCAATTGGTCATAATAAATGATTTCAAAAAACGTGTCAACCTAGAGCAGCAGCTTCTGATGTATTTTTGCCCGAACCTGATTAATTATTTACAATTCTGCACAAAAGAGGGTACGTGGGTTATTCAGTAAACCACTTATGCTATAGCTAGCATGCTTGCTAACGACTTTTAATACCAAAGTAATTATCGCATCGGTATAGTATATTCATGATGCCAGAATAAAGCATGGAATATAAAGAAGTGCCTGCTGGAAGAAAACCTTATCACATTTACTACGAAACCTTCAAGGTCTATTGTGAATCCCCTGTGAGACTGAAAAAATGGATCAAACATATATCCATGAAGTTAATGGCCAGCTTGGGAACTAGGTAATGCTCTTAATAGAGTATTCTAGAAGATCTAATCTAAAAGCCTTTTAAATTCTGCGGTGCTTGCAAATAACCTGGGGCTAGATCTTCCCAAAATTCTCCCCAGAAAATCCTATTTTCTAACTAATCTGGATAAAAACAACCTAAGAATCCTGACAGGAATTATTACTGGCCATGGTCTTATGAAAAAAAACCCTCACCGAATCGGAGTCTCACCAGACCCCACATGTAGACTGTGCCTAGAGAGTGATGAATCCTCTCTTCACATTCTCAGGGTATGTCCGGCTCTCTTCCGCCTTAGAAAGAAAGTCCTTGACGAAGAAAGCATTGCCTCGGCAAATCTTGCTGAATTACCTCCAGAGAAGATACTTGTCTTCCTGACTGTCTCCGGAGTAAAAAGATGGCTCTAGGACCCTACCAGGGAAAGGGATGGAACAATATGCTCCTTTAGAGAGGCCGCAGTGCCAGGGCCGGTAAAGGCTCTCCCGACCAATCATCTAATCTAATCTAATCTAGATCACCTTGTCGTATTCTCCATTTGCGGAGCATGACTCAAATGGCAATGTCCCCTGCGGTTATTATAGAGTAACTATTAAGTGACAGAAAATTCGATAGTTTCTTTTGTTTAGTTTCGGCCATAATGAACGAGAACGAGAGATGGGGCAGACATCCAGAGACACTCCAAGATAGTTTTGGCTTCTTCAATTCTGTCTTCATTTGCAACCGGTGAGCAGTATGGATGTGTCCGCTAAAGGATTAGCCTCTTTTTACCATCTGTATTGTCCGGAAACCGAGCAGAGTTTGACCGCGAATGATGCCAAATAGTGATCAGTGCTTCGCAACATTTTCTAACCGCCTTTGATTGAATTGTATTTAATTCAATTCGTGTCAGGGCTGTTTGGCTGTCAACGAGGATAGTCATTTTTGAAATAGGAAGTTGACTGTCTTGCTTGTAGCCTTCTTAAAGCCAGCAACAGCACTATTCCTTTTTATGTCCTTTCTTCAATATTTATTTTCATAGATAATTTTTGTAGTATAGAATGACGTCGAGAGTGGATATTTCGCCTCAAATATAGTTCCAAGTCAGGCATATCTCTCCGCCTAGTGAACCCACGAACCGTTCTGCCTGGCTCACTCAGAGAGCTCTTTAAGGGCAGATTTTAATTCGATTTCTTCTCAGCTGTCCGCATAAACTGCAATAGTGCTTGTCTTCTATGTCAAAATTCTACGGATTGTTTGACTATAAGAAGCCAAAGTAGTGGCGAGAGGACTCCTTCTTGTGACATGCATCATGAGTTAATTTTTCTTATACAGAACTATAGACCCGAGAGCTGAATTGATGATCTTGCAGTTAAGCTTATTTTTGACGCAACTTATCACACACCTATTTCATTGTCAATTCTTTTAGGGCTTTCATTAATGAGTCTGTTTTTACATTATTGAAAGTGCCTTCGATATCCAGAAAAAATGCTCTATTTTCCTAACCACACTATGGACCTCGCTTTCTACGAATTAGCCTTTAACGTAGGCGTATTGGTGTTGCGCGTCACAAAGTTTTTGGGAGTTAGTCATTCCTCGGATATGAAGGTCAGTGTGTCACTCTAGGTTTTTTTGTTTTTTCAAAAACAACAAAAGACCGATAGGCTATTTCGCTATTCTTTAGGGATAAAAACCGCCTTTACCTGTATCCATTTGCTAAATATGTAACCTGCACATAAACAGGTTAGAGTACGCTTAGAGACTGTTTGCAATATTGCAATCGTTGTCCCGTCAGATCCTACAAATTTAAAAGATTTGAATGAGATTAAAGCCCATGCCCATTCAAAATTGTTGCTCGTTTTAGCTATATTAAAAAATATCCTCGATTTTTTTTCTCAGTTCTCGAAGCTATGTAGCTTAGCGATTATTATTTACCAAGTTGTCTGCAGCTAAAGCCACAGCGGAGCTAGCTTCGTTGACTAGATTTTGGAATTTTTTTTCAGTTAACTTTGGGTACATTCCTTAGCAATATTGGTAGAAGTATCTGCTACAGCAGTACGGCCGATAGTCTATTTCCAAACCGCGTTATGTTTAATGTATTATAGCTAGTAAGGTTGGAAAAAAGAATAAATTAAAATTGATGGGGCAAGTTTAGTAGTAAATACTTATTGCAGACATCTTAGAGTACTTAAGTAGGCAGTAAGGGTGGGTTTTAACATAAGTTTGATAAAAAAAAAATTCCATCTTCTCATGGATAACCTAGAAAATTTCCCATTTTTTTCTTTTCAGACCTGCTTATCGAAATGCTTGGCGTTCTGGCGAGCTACAGTATCACCGTAAAAGAGTTAAAACTACTCTTTGGAACGATGAAAGCTGTAAACGGCAAATGGGTATGTAAACCACAAAAGTTTCCTTTCCTTCCTTCCTTTTATATTACATTTTTAAATGTTTTGTTTTCTCAATTTTCAGCCGCGACATTCAGCAAAACTGTTAAATGTCCTTCGTCAAATGCCACATCGCAACGGTCCAGATGTATTCTTTAGTTTTCCCGGCCGAAAAGGATCTGTAAGTACACCGCAACTAAATCTTTTATAAAAAAAACTTGTCTAAACTCTTATTGACCATTTCATATGCCTTCTTCATTGTCCTTGTTTAAACAAAAAAAAATATCAACTGCACAATATTTTTCCTTAATTTGCCGATTTCAATGAAACCCAAACATTATCCATTTTTTATGTGCTTACCATAAATCCCGTAAAGTCGACAAACAAAAGAAAACTTCAGAAAATAAAACACACACACACACACACACACGTTTCGTTCAGTATTCAGAACATTCATGCAAGCTTTTGCATAAACATTTTATTGCATTTTTTTTTCTACCGGAAAACCCATCTCCTTCGATTCATAAAAATGTACATCGAAGGTCCTATCCTCTGGAATGCAATCGCAGCTATCCATTCGACGTACGTAGAGTATCTCGATTGGTAAACATGTTTTAATCCATTTGGGGTAGGGCTATTGTAGGTACCGTGGTGCGCGATAAAATGGCACAACAACAACAGGACTCGAGACTTTTTAACTGAAACGTGAAATAAAAATGCAAATATTCGAAACTTTATTGCCGGAGAAACATGCTGGGCACCAGCTATACAAAAAAGCCAGGACAACAAAAAATCTGAAAAATTGTTATGTTGATATTGGATGTTAGCTTGGGGTCTATTGGTGGTAGGGGATAAGGTTTAATGCGAATTCGCGCTGCGTTATTGCATTGCTAAGGACTGTGTTTATGTCGAAATGGTAATCTGAAACTATCTTTGCAAAATGGAAGTTGGTGATTTATGTGCAAATTGCGCGGTTTTTTTTTTTTTTTAAGGGGAATCAGAGGCTATTCGTCAATTGAGGACTATGGGGACTGACAGAATCAAAGTGGAACTGGAGAGCGTATCGAAATAGCTTGAACTGAACCCAAATATTAGATAGAGAATGAAAAAAAAAAAAATAAAAATATTATACTTTTCATGTTGGGATATTGCTTTAGTCTTAAGTGTCTTTAAGTGCGCCGGTACTTATAGGGAGCATGAAAAATTCTAAAGAATTGGTATCGCTGAGCACGTAATGTGCACCTAGGAATGCTGTCGGGAGCTTTATGCTCAGGCAGAGATATGACTCACGGATTACGAGGTCTTAGGCCTTCTATTTGGTTTAGTTTACAGGTTTGATGTTTACTTACGACCTTAACACAATGATTGGATCGCTAAACTTATACTAAGACTATAAGAATGGTAACATCGTGGTTTCGGGGCGACTCAAGCTTAATTTCTTGAGTCCGTGCGACAGAGCAGTTTTCAATGACGTAGGCAATCGCAGAAAGCTTCTCCACGACAAGCTTAGCTCCATAGGCCGTATTGTACCACGGCGAAGCGTGATTTCTTGCTGGTCTGGCAGAAAAGAAATCAATGGCAACAGTAGGTAAGAGTGGTTCGGTAGAGCCGTCAGTCCTCTGACAAGGTGTGCTTCCTTAGTGTACAGAAACAGATGTAGGAAAATTAGCCAACTGTTCTGCGGAGAATAAAATTAACCTAGAACTGAAATGAACTAGAAGCAGGCCAAAGTTGACTCTGCCAACTAAGAGAAATTTCCAAGAGGAAATGTAGCCCACAGAAATCACAAAACTGAGTTTCTTCTTGTCTTATATTTGATACTAGAGATTGCCACAAGACCATTTGGACAAGAGAGAGTTGGCAAATAAATATTACAGCTCATAGAACTTACTATAGCGGGTACGATGTGTATTAAAGCTTGAGAGTGCGTATGTTATATAGCTACATGCAGATGCAGCCAGGTAGTATGTGAAGAAAGAGAATGCATCGCTCCGTTCGTTGACCACAACAAATTCCTACCCGACAATGACATACAAAAAATTGCTTTAATAGTAGCTGTGCTCTGCACCTAATAGGCTGCTTGGATATATAGCTTACAGCCAATAAATATCTTTTGGATTTTGCCGAATGCTGTTGTTAAATGCTTTCTAAAGTACACAAACCTATCAAAAGAGATAATACATACAAAGACCCATGAAAATATAGCACAAGCATGTCTGTATTGGTATTGTTGTCTGTGGCAGTAATTGTAGGATCGCCGCTTTCTTCACAACTTAATCGAGGTGAGCTGTAAGCTTTAGCCTTTTGAGTAGGCTATTTGACTATAGATGACTTAGCTGGTGACTATTTCTGCCTCCCCAAGCCAAGCTTAGATTTCTGAAATCGCTCTAAATATTGCTGGTGCTATAAATTTTATGGATTTATTTTGTCACGGTAACCAGGACAATATCGCCCACAGAAACCTACAATCTTAATGTTTTATTGGCAGCTTAAAAATCATCATTATGTTATATTCAGAAAAAGAGGGCCTATACAACATTATCATTAACGCATCTTTTTCCCTAAATGGATGTATTAAATTACAATTGGCAATCTGGGCCTTTAGGTTCTCCCAAACCTTTCGTTTAAATGAGTTTTTTTTTAGGAGTTTATGGGTACTATAGAATGAATGTCAGATATTGGGGCATTAGAAAGAACCTCAAGATAGATAACTATAATTTATATTTTTTTGGAGATTCAACATAAGACCCATCGCTAAGAAATTCAGCACACTAATATGCATTAACAACCGCTTGATAGTGAGAATCTCTACAGACCTCCAACCTTTGACATAGGTACCTAATGACTGATCCTTAAGGGCAGGCCATTCCTTACTTATTTTAATGTGATAGCCGGTTACTCCTTGTGGGTAGAGGGCTTATTTTCAATTTCATAATGAAAAGGGAAATTCTCTATCTCTCAGATTCCGGACCATTATACTACCAAAGAAGAGACCTATTTCGGGATCGAGAAGGAAAAAGTTACGTTTTTCTTTCTTCTCAGTGGTAGTGCATTGTTGACCACTACACCATGGCCACTGCCCTTACTGACTAAAATTATATTGAACGCTGTAAATGTTTTGGTAAGGGCTTGTCCTTTTAAGTCCTTTCTGCTGCTAGCTACCCCGCATTTAGTGGCCCATATGTTAAAGTCTCCTCGGAAAGATTTGGGAATTTACTTCCTTCACTACAAAAAATTTATATATTTGCTGGCTTACAGTTCTTCTGGAAGGCTTGGTTTCATCGCTGATTTTATGGCTCTACTTATCTAAGTCAAGACTTTAAGTCCTATATGAGAACTCTACTTCGGAGTCGAAATGTTTGAAGATAGATCAAAATTAGGGCCCTACGAAGAAAGTCCCAACTGGAACTAACTCCCACTAGCCAAAATGAACTAAGTTCCATAAAATTTGGGATTTAGTTAATTTATGAATAAACTCCCATGATTTTTAGGAGCTATGACCCAACTCTAGAATAAAAAAAAGTTCAAGTTCAAATTAAAATTAACTAACTCCCCCTTTCCTTAAATTGGAACTTAGTTCATTCAATTTGTTCATAATGAACTACGAACTATCTCCCAAACTTATGAACTAAATCCCACTGCATATTTGGGTGGAATTAGTTCATTTTGGCAAGTGGGAGTTAGTTCCAGTTGGGACTTTGTTCGTGTGGCCCAATATTAGAGCGCTTCCGACAACACATGTGCCTTTGCAATTGTGTCAAATCTTTCTCATGGTAAAAAAAAATTTGGATTTTAAACTTCCCAGCGCTCACTATCCCAACTAAGTCACTAAGGGGGATAACCTCTTCCTCCTTTTGCATTTAATTTAACAAAGTGGTTGAAAGCTCTCCAAAACGAAATCAAATGCAATAGCCCACACCTTGTCTCAAGTTCCCGCTTCCGCCCATCTTCTAATTATCCCTCAAATACCTATTATTATATTATTCATCATCCAATTTCCTGTAGGGCATTAAAAATTCATTGAACTATTATGTTGCGGTGCAAATTAGTTGCACAAACAACAACGACACCGGCAGTACCAGATTCTCCTGTTGTGCGTCTACGAATCCAATTAAAAGTTCGCACTTTCATAAATATCCATTAGATCTGTGCTGCCGTTGAAACTGAGATGCTGCCACTTAAAAATTCCAATCAAGCTTCAAGTTTCTGGTTCAAAGCCCCATTTCGTATAAATCCACTCCTCGGGAGAACACTTCAAATACAATCGCGTTTCGTTTTAATTACCTGGGAAAAATCTTCAAGTCGGTTATTGCACCTATACCTACCCTCCTCTCGCCTGGGTGGCGAAATCGATTTGTTGAACTCTAATTAACTTTTCGGTCTAAGTTCTAGACCACCCTATCAATTATTTCTCTGCCACCCACTCTGTCCTTTTGGTAAATCACACCGATGTTGATGTTTTTTTTTTATTTCCCTCCCGCAACGTTACAAGAATCTTTGTTATATAGAATAAAACAAAAAAAAATTATAATTCGGGACAAGATTTATTTTAGTAAGCATCGTCACTCCTTTTAACCTGACCACTACCACAATTCCCCACTTAAAGCAATACAGCTAATTATTTACTACTGCTCTGTCTGTTTCGCTTTGTCTGTTTCTATACGTGTGTGGGAGGAAAACGGACAACAGATTTCTGTTACTGCATTGTATAACAAAACGAAATTAAATGGCGAATAATTAATCAACATCCTTGCAAAAGGTTTAATTAATGAGCCCCTCCGAACTAAATCAGGTTAAATAGAAGAGGAAGTGTTTAATGAAAGATGGTATATAGCGAATGGAATTGTGAAAGAAGAAGATCGTCATTCCCTTGGCGAGGACAAAGTCTTCTTTTCTGTGGATTTTTCTTTTTATTTCTTAGACATCACTTGTCTCATGTCCTGCACTTTGTTACAATTAAGGACATTATGCTTTACTTGTAGAGGAGGGAAGAAAAGTTTTCTTCTTGTCTCTTTGATTAATTCCATGGGATACTCTGTGACAGTGACATTTGGGTTGTGAGCGAGAACACAAGAAAAAAAACAATTTGACATTTGTAATGCTGTCTCTCTGTATCACTTAATATTTCACCAAGGGGTTGCTAGCTGTCACTTGTATGTAGGACCTTGTGAATAAAGTTAGTGACAGTGTGTCAAATTTGTATCCACTGTAGGGACAGCATTGTCGTCACACGGTCCAGGGATACCTGCTGCTGAGTGAAAAAATGTGTCAAAGACAAAACTTTCAAAATATTAATGGTGCGGTGGATAAAAATATTTCGAGTGTAGGTATAATGATGTGAGAATTAGGGTGAGTGATGGAAATATTTTTGGGATGTTTTTCGGTTGCATTGTCATGCCATTTGCAAGTATGACACAATAACGAAAAATTATTAACGATGTGTCATTGTAACGTGGGAGTACTAAACGATGATTAAGAAATGAACGCCCTAATCTTCGTTCACATAATGTGAACTAGATATGATTGCCTGTTTTAAACATTTCTCAAATATAACACACGCACTGACATATTTATTCATACGTCAGAAATGACAGTAGAAGAGACCTTAATGTGAAATTTATGATTAAGTATGAGCACTGAACCTGTGGAACGACTCGCTCATTGGATGGGTACAGCATACCAACCTGAATTTTTTTTTGTAATAATGAACAACAACTCATATATAATGTATGTAGGTACCTTGTATTTTTCTCTGAATAACAGCCTAATCCGCAAGCTATTGTTGTGACTTTCATACATCCAATTAGATCTAATAACAAAAATTTCGTTTGTTTGTCAAGAGCTTGCTAATGAGCTCCATCATGTGCGGAAGATTTTTTTTCGACATCAAATTGCTTGTTTATATTCGACCACCAGTCGACATCCCATCCTCATCCAACACAGCTAAAGATGGTTTTTGAAACCCACCCAAAATTGTCCTTCAAACGACTTGGTATGGGCATCATTCGCATGCCCCAGTAGAGCTTGTGTCCTTCTATAGTAGGTACCTAGTTGAAATAATTTAGTTTGTTTTCGTTTTCGTTTTTCTCGACAATAAATACACAACCACAATACATTCGTTTGTATGTATCTAGTACAATGTGAACATCATTAAGGTAGTAAATTAAAATAAAATACATTCGGATGGTCGGCAAGGGACCGGCAACAGGAACACAAAAATCTCTGCTTTCCGCATGGATGATGAATTCCCTAATAAATCAGACCAATCCTCCTTGCCTTGGTCCATATTCGTTGTCCAAACAATTGATTTATATTCTTCTTATAATCACCAGTCATGTGTTACATGATCGCACACACAAGAAACATAAAATCGATTCGACTATGAATTCAAAGAACGAGTTGATTGTTGGTTATAAATGGCGGAAAATAAAATGACGAGCAATAATTGTATATATTTATTTATCCATCCATTATTTTTGTTAATCAAAAATCGATTCTGACAAATTTAAGAAAAAAATGCTTAACTTCAGCAACTGACTTTTAGAACTAGGGGACAAATAAATATCAGTTGAACCGAACTTAAGCTGGTTTGAAAGTTCATACCTAAATCCTAACTGCATTTAGGAGTACCTACTGGGAGGTACCGCTGAGGACTTCTTTATACGGCCTAAAATAAGCTGTATATATGTTTATATCTAAGACATTTCACCTAGCCTCAATCGACATTTTTGAGATGGTTTTTGGAAAGACTAGTAGCCGACGTTACCGATGAAAGTTCAGTCACAATAACTGGGCTTAGGAATGGGGAAGTTCTTATCTTATACGAATGGTAGGCGATAACTGTTCTTCTAGAATCGTTCTCTTATCTAGATATTGTTTTAGCAAACATTCAAAATACGTTTAGGTAGATCGGAATCTGTCATCGATATTACCTTCATGAGCAGTAGCAAACTGGCGCGTGAGCGCTCGTTATGCCCATAGTGACCACAATGCCATTTTATTTAGTGCCATAACCTAACCGGACAACCAATCCACATTAAGCGAACGACCTTTAACAAGGGCGGTGCATTTTTGATAACGTGGTAGTACTTTATGAATGAAGGTAGTCCTTACATTCATGCTTAGAAAATTATGCACTACGTATTGAGAGAAGCTTAAGAGGTTTTCATACCCAAAGCAGGGAAATGCTATCATTAAAGTCGAAAAGATCTCAGATTTTGAATCTTTCACCATTCTTCCTAAAAACTTTAGAACGACTGATTAAAATCCATTTACGCTTAAGTATTGACAAAAAACTTTTGTCAATGGCACAACAAGGTTACTGTAAGGGTAAATATAGGTGGAAACGGCTTTACATACGTTAACGATTTCCATCATAGAGGATTGCCACACTGAACCAAAAACATACGTAGATCCAACGAATTAATTCGTTGTCTCAACGAATTTTTCATTAAAATTCAGCCGATGAAAACGTTCGTTGGCTCAACGAATAGGAATTCATATATTAACGAATCTGTTAATAAAGCAACGTATTTTTCATAAAACTAACGAAATCTGTTCATAAATTAACATTTTATTTCATCAATAACATTCTTCGTTGATTAACGATTTATTCGTTGAGTCAACGAATTTCTTTCATTGATTAACGAAATTTTGTTCAATGATCAACGCAAAACTTATACCGAGTCAACAATATTTTTCATAAATTTACGTACCGTTTTCATTGAATCAACGAATATCGTTCATAGGTCTATGTCCCACTTTCATTGGATTAACGAATTTTTTTCATAAAATTACGTTTTATTTTCGTTAAAACAACGTTTATTGATTGTTGGTTAACGAAAAGTGTTCGTTGAATCAACAATACTTTTCATAAGTTTACGTACCATTTTCATTGAATCAACGAATATCGTTCATAGGTCTATGTCCCACTTTCATTGGATTAACGAATTTTTTTCATAAAATTACGTTTTATTTTCGTTAAAACAACGTTTATTGATTGTTGGTTAACGAAAAGTGTTCGTTGAATCAACAATACTTTTCATAAGTTTACGTACCGTTTTCATTGAATCAACGAATATCGTTCATAGGTCTATGTCCCACTTTCATTGGATTAACGAATTTTTTTCATTAAATTACGTTTTATTTTCGTTAAAACAACGTTTATTGATTGTTGGTTAACGAAAAGTGTTCGTTGAATCAACAATACTTTTCATAAGTTTACGTACCGTTTTCATTGAATCAACGAATATCGTTCATAGGTCTATGTCCCACTTTCATTGGATTAACGAATTTTTTTCATAAAATTACGTTTTATTTTCGTTAAAACAACGTTTATTGATTGTTGGTTAACGAAAAGTGTTCGTTGAATCAACAATACTTTTCATAAGTTTACGTACCGTTTTCATTGAATCAACGAATATCGTTCATAGGTCTATGTCCCACTTTCATTGGATTAACGAATTTTTTTCATTAAATTACGTTTTATTTTCGTTAAAACAACGTTTATTGATTGTTGGTTAACGAAAAGTGTTCGTTGAATCAACAATACTTTTCATAAGTTTACGTACCGTTTTCATTGAATCAACGAATATTATTTGTTAATTAGTGTACCCTGTTGCTTACCTGAACGAATTATTTCGTTGAGTAAATATGTTCTTTATTCTTACAGGATCACCTGGGAAATTGGAATTACCTATTCTGTAAAAGAAATTTGTGAAAGAAAACTAATGTCATTCAATAGTCAGTATAACAACAAAATTTATTGTAACAAAATTTATTGTAACAAAATTGAAAAGTAAAGTCAGACTGATTTCAATTGGGTATTAAAAACAGATAATTATGTACTTTAACAAATTTGCACATTTACCTAAGTGCACTACCCAAGATGCTAATTTTAGAGTTTTTTATTGAATATGGTATTTGGTACAAATGCTGTTGTACAAAACCCCAAAAGTTAGAACAAGCAATGGGGTATTCTAAGTTAAACAAATGAAATATTTTGAACAGAATGTCCACTGCTCTAATGCAGGATTTAAATTTAAATTTAACTCCGTCAAAATAAACAATAAAATCATTTATTAATGTAAGTTCATCCCCAATTCCTATTAGGAAGGGCTGAATACTTTCTGACCTTTGCTTCAAATGTAGAATGTGCTCCTCTACCTGCTGCGCTGTTTTACCAATGAACAAAAACGCTTCCTGGGAATCCTTAATGGTGAACTTGATCGTGTTTTTCTTGCCGACTTTGTCCTTCGCCACCGTTTTTTGCGTAGGTACCAAGAAACCGTGCATCGCGTACAATAGAACAGCATCCCTAGCAGCTGAAAATACAAATAAAATCACAAAAGTATATATTAGATTTTTGCGTTTAGAGCTATTATAGAGAGTGTATAAAGTTTATAAATAAGAGGGTAAAAGTTTAAAGAAAATGTCATGTATCTATGTTAATATATAATATATTAAACCTACTTTCTGTTATTTTGTTGTTCCTTAAATCATTAAGGAGCCCATTTAATCTTGGCTCTTTTATGTTTCGGTCTTCGGATAGAAAATGTAGTATTTTTTTAAATACTTCATCCCAGTTGTCTAGGAGGGATTTAGCGCCGCTGTGCATTACCCTGAAGTCCATGTCGATCTATATTTGAAAGAAAAAATGTTTTCGAGACTTAATTAAGCAAGTGGATGACATATAGGTATACATTTTTTATTTATACTTTTGCGCAATAATTAGATGTTAAGTGAATAAAAATGAATACGCTTGAAATACATTGCACGGCGCTGCGCTAGGAGTATTTTTAGGCGTGCGTAAGTTTAGTGTATTTATTTTAATATAAAATATTAGAATTATAAATTACCAATCGAAAACCAAGTGGCTGCTTATAGTTAGGCCATTTGTCCAAGGCCTCAGCAGTTGAAACGGATTCCCTAATTTGGTTTATTCTAAATTTTGCGCAACCCTGCCAATAATGGTCAAACTCGTCTGCTGAGAGATTGTCGTATTTTATTGTTCGTACAATAGCTTCAGCATTGCTTTCTGAGACTTAATAATTACGACAATTTTAGTAAAATGTGTCTATAAAATAATAATAAGGTTTTTTTTACCAAGTATTTTTTTATCGGAACGGCTACAACTTGGAGATTCAGTGGGAACGGGGCTGGAGCACGCTGACCCAAACGCTCTTTTCATGTTGCAATATTTGTTATAAAGTCGACCCCTTGTGGACGTTCTGTAATATTCCTGGAAAAATATCGAAATCAGACACACTTGTTTTGAGTTTCCGTTCCAGCACATACGATTTTTTTTAAATTCTAGTAAACTTTATTCTGATTTTCAAACATTCTAAACATTAAATAATAGAGTAAAAGCTAGCAACGATTTTTCTCAAGTCATTTTAGCAAGGCTGTAACTTTGTGAGCTTAGTTCGTGGTGACTACTGAACACGAAAATACATTTCTGGCAGCGCTGCGTTGGTTTATATTGGAATGCCATAACCTCAAAGTGAAAGAAATTTACCTTATTTTAGCAAACTTAAGATTTTGGTATATGATGAAAGCGGATTTTTGGTTTAGCTTTGAGGAATTAGTAGAATGACAATATCTCTAACATAATATCAAAAATTAAACTTTGCTATTATGACTTAAATTTTGCCTTTTTTGCACTTTAAAACCGGCAAACTGATATGGCAATTGCATTTTCTGGCTACATCGGTCGTAAATTAACACATACCAAAATCTTAAGTTTGCTAAAATGAGGTACCTACATTTTTTGCCCTTTTGAGGTTATGACATTAAAAATTCGTGTTCAGTAGTCACCCCCAACTAAGCTAACAAAGTTACAGCCTTGCTAAAATGACTTGAGAAAAATCGTTGCTAGCTCTTAGTCTATAATGAGTACATTATGTGTTTAAAAATACAAACCAATTAGTATTTTCAGTTATAAGAATACGGGTATGAGTATTCGAATCGAATGAAAGTCAGACAGGAAAAATTTCAGAATTATTAATTATCTCTTTTATTAATTTACCAATTTCTCTGTGGGAAACCGTTCGAGGATTTCTCTTTCGATTTTGTAGCTTTCTTTTAAGCTCAATGTTGTTTTGTTCTCCTCAAAATAGGTTGCCACAGTGCCTATGAGCATGATCCTCTGTTCATCACCAAATTGTTTCTTAGAATTATAATGTTCTATCAAAAACCTCCCTTTCAGTGTGTTATTAAGAATAGTTGACAAATTAACAGTTTGTTCAGATTTGTCACAAGGTGACCCAATACAAGAAGACGGATATGGGGATGAACGGGATGAACTTGCTTTTCGTAACACTATCGGTGAGAAATGCTCATTGCTATATATGCGGTTATGTTCCTCCTTCCACTTTTCTAGCTCGAATTCAAATAAAATTTTTAGCCCATCGGGAACTTCGGATAAGTAAAGGGGAATGTGGCAATTTTTCATTTTTCTTAAGACATCAATGGATATCCTTTTTCCTATGAGAAAGAGAAATTATAATCATTTTTTGATTTCAAAACCACGGAGACGTAAATAGCGAAAAATTAAAATTGCATTATCAAATTTTATAGACACTAGTGTTTACTATGATCATACAGTAAAAATTTATATAAAGAACAGTAGTTCATAAGTAGTGATCTACAACGCGGTCAATATTTATAGTACAAAAACATATACAGCCCAATTCTAAATGGTAATTCCCGGGGATTTTTTTTCCTTTTCCCATTTCTCCTATTCTAAATAAAAACTTCCGAGGAATTTCTTTGCTTTCCCTTTTCTCGTACTATTTATAAACTATTCTATTCGAAAATGGGAAAAATACTCCGGGAAAATAAGTAGGCATTTCAAATGTCAACAAAAGGGAGATTATTCTGCAATTTGCCGTGAGTTTGTTCCCCACGCATTTGCTAGGGAGTTTAATGACAAAATGTTAGCCTTTCTTTTTTTGCAAATTAAATATTGAGGTAAATTGAAATGATTTTTTTTAGGTTCAAAACAACAAGCAAAAAGCAAATTGTCTCCCGGGAATTTGAAATTGGGGAATTTAACTCCCGGGAAAGAATCTTCCGGCTAGTTCTTTTCGCCGGGAATATTTAGAATTGGGCTGATAATGTATTTTAATAACTTGATTTCATAATTCAAGTTGTTGTTGCTTTAAAATGTATTTATTCATATTCTTTTTGGAAATTGTGCTATTTATATGTTCATGGCTGCATCCGGCAAACCAAGATAGTATATTTTTGAAAACGGAAATGCAGTAAATTTGGCAATATAAACATTGCGAATAACGTTGAAAAAGGTTTTGACTTTGGGCGACTTTTATGTCCACTATTTTGTTCATATTTAAAATGCGTTTGCACGTTTTTTATTATACTGTAATTTGTTAAAAATATGGTGTCCCAGTTAAGAAGATCAATGCTGTGACTGAAGAGTCCTAAATATCTAAACAAATTTGAACAAGCAATGGGGTATTCTAAGTTAAACAAATGAAATATTTTGAGCAGAATGTCTACTGCTCTAATGAAGGTTTTAAATTTAAATTTAACTCCGTCAAAATAAACAATAAAATCATTAATTAATGTAAGTTCATCCCCAATTCCTATTAGGAAGAGCTGAATACTTTCTGACTTTTGCTTCAAATGGAGAATATGATCCCCTACCTGCTGCGATGTTTTACCAATGAACAAAAATGCTTCCTGGGAATCCCTAATGCTGAACTTAATCGTGTTTTTTTGACGACTTTGTCCTTCGCAAAACCATTTCTTTGCGCAGGTACCAAGAAACAGTGCATCGCGTGCAAAAGAACATTACTATAGAACTTCAGTGGCCTACACTTACCGGATTGGCCTTCTTAACTGGAGTACAATGTATTTAATAATGTTAGAAGAAATTAAATTCATGCTGTAGCAATGACTTTAACAATTTCTTACCTATAAGGATATCTGCCAGCTCACTTAAGTTCCAACTTTTCAGAAGGTCCCGTAGTTTGTCGTTTTTTGATTCCATTTGAAAATTATCATCACTATCCAGCATAATGACGCCTGCTTCGTCGCTTGGTACATCAATCAAAATGAGGTCTTGTGGATTAAAGGTTTGAGCTGAGTTCAAGTTGAATCCAGTGTCAGTGAGTTCACTCTCAGTTTCGGGTAGCTCGTCACAAAACTCATCATCAGAGATATAAGGTGGTAATGGTGCAACTCCTATGTTAAGTGGGTTCTCCTCGTTCGAATTTATATTGTCGTTTTCGGAAGAAGTACTAAAGTTCATCCCCTGAGAATTCATATCGCTATTCCTGATATCCATATTTGTGAGTTAATACTGTTGAGATACTGAAAACAAAATAAACCCAACTTTTATATATTTGCAGCGAAATGTTCTTTGATTCTAATCATTGTTCGTCCTCTTGGTGTTTTAATGCAAGTTAAAGGAGGCCCGACAAGGTCGTTTACATCTAATACCGAAAACTCTCCTAAGACATCAGGTTCTATATCGTAAGCCAAAAAATGTGGATGATATTGAATTGAGTTAATTTGTTGACAAAATAGCAAAATTGAAAAATTATCAATAGTAAAAATGTTTAAAATTGTAAATATCTTAATATCATTTTTGTATGTTGCTACATAGTATCCATCTTTGAATATATACCCATTGTATTTAATTTTGTGAAATGATTTAATTAGCATATGCTCTATGTGTAACAGTTCGGATATAATGTTATTAAAAGGGCTGATTTTTCGATCCGATTCAATAAATGAATAAGAATGCTCTTCAGAGTTGAGATCCATTAAAGAATATGCAAATTTTAATTGATACTTTATTGCTAAAGTTAGGCAAATGTTTTTTCGTGATGTTGTAGCTCTGGAATATACTTTGAATTGCCTATGTTTCGCCTCGTATTTAAAGCACCAAAATGTTTTCAATGGTCCGGATTTTCTGAAAATTGTTGGATAGTGAATAAGATTATGATGCTTTGGTTTAAGTGTGTCATTAAAAAGGCGGGTGTAGTCCGAGTTGTGTTTAGTTATCTTGGTACTTAAAAGATTAATAAAATCAGAATTGATCTCGCAGCAGAGGATCATATCTATTAATTCCAAAAAATTCAAAAGGAAAGCCCAAACATCGTCGTCTTTATGCACCATGTCGCCAACCATAACTGGGAAGCAGTAAACAAATGTTTTCATTTCCCGAGCTGACATTTTAAAATGTTTCATTGATAAATGAGCTGCTGTTATTTCCCCTGAAATGTTGTCCATTTCAATTGATCCGTAATCAAAATTCCTTTTTCTCGAATTCAAAGTTTCTATAGTGAAATACTTCGCCGTTTCAATACAATATTTTAATATATGGCTCATATTATAGTGGCAAACTCCTTCAAATAAGTCGTGCATAACATCGACGCTATAGTTTTCTACTACATGAAATGATGGTATTCGATTTAATAATGAGACTTCTCGGATTCCACTTTCTGAAGATTGCTGGGTTTCAATATCGTTATCATAGTTTATTCGATTCCGCATTAAAATTTCGTTTTCAGTACTTGCTGTATGGGTTTCAGTTTTCAGCATTTTACATAATCTGCAAAAGCTGTTACTAACAAATGATCTGTTAAAATTAAGAAATGTGTTGAGGCCTAAGTTATCTCCTAGCACCAATCCCAAGATGAAATGAATATGCTGCACACCGTTTTCTGTTAAAATATCAATTCCATCTACTTCTAAATGAATTAACTCATCAATTAAGGCTTTCCAGCATTTTTCATTTCCAAACGATTTAATATCCTTCGATTTAATAACTGCTCCCAAATATATATTTTCTAGCTTTGATTCTTTTTTTCTCAAGCATGGAAATGAGTAATATACATTACTTATTGAATGTTGGCCGCTATGAGAACCCAATGGGTTATTAATTTCAAAATCGTCGTTAAATAAAAAATATGGGATTAGATTTTTGCCAGGATACATATTCACTTTTTGTTTCCATAGTTCTCCTTGAACAAAATTTGTGGTGCGGCTACATTTCGTTAGCTCATTTATGTTTTCGAGTACATCAATTAGTAAACCCTTTTTTTCAAATGTTTTTCTAAACTGAAAACGCATTGGCATTATTACGCCTGTCACCTTTTCTTCATCGTAAGCTAATATACCACTGCGATGAACGGCCCCTATTGATTGATCAATGGTGAATTCCTGTGCATTTTGCATATACTGCTCTTCCTTTAGCCATTGAAACAAACGATATTCTGTTTGAGACAATTTAAATGGACTTCTGCACTCAGTCACCAAATCCACAAACTCATTATGTATTTCTGGACAAGCAATTTGTAATTTTTTTGTGGAAAATACTTTAAACATGTCTAAGAGTGGATCTGTGATGTACTGCTTTATGTGTTCTTGAATTACATATACATCTTTTCTAGTGAAATTATTATTGGCATGCAACACCAACGAAAATTTAGCAGCGAACTGTAAAAAACTCTTAACAGTACATACATTGAATGACTGTGTGGCAGTACATGGTTCGTCTGTTGCTTCAAAAATAATTTCGGATGCATCAATGTTTAAAGCATTACTTTTGCCAGAATCTTCGGAAAATGTATAGTCTGATTTTATTGCAGTATGCTCTGATACTTTGATACTTTTATTTTTAAAACATAACATAGATTTATTTTCGGCAGTTCTGGGTTCATGCTTTCGCTTTGCATGTCTTTTAAAGCTTGCAATATCGTGAAACACCTGATAACAAGAACTTTCTATACATCTAAATGTACTATTAGTTTTGAGTTCGTGTTTTCTTTTGAAATGTGTGATTAAATAGTCCGTTGTGGAAAAAACTTGTTTACATAAGAAACAAATCATTTTGTTCTAAAAGAAATAATAAATATTCTTGGTGTAATTTGCAGTAAAAGTTGTGTGTAACAACAGTAAACTCTCGGTTAATCGGGCTGATTAGGGCCCAGCTTATTTCAGGAAATTGAAAATACCGGTTAATTGCTTTAACACAAAGAGTGCTGTAGCTGCAGCTCGCACGAACGAACTGCTAAATATTCAATACATACAAATATCTAATGATAGAGTAAACACCGAGTACATAATCTATTACAGAATAATTGAATGTCTGCTGAAAAGGTAAACTGTCTTAGATCTATTTTCATAGATTTTCAGGAAAAATTGGAGAATCGAATGCACTAAACTGTTAAAAATTCATTTAAGTCGACTTAATGTAGTTACCTTTTCAGCAGAGTAAATTTTTTCTCAGACGACGATTTTCTTTCCTTTAATTATTGGATTAATTTCGTCACTTTTCCTTGAGTTTTTCTAGTTTTTCTAATTATTTTTCACACAAGTCATACGCACAAAATGTAAAAAGTAAGCGCGCATATTGCTTATGTGATTTTGAGCCTTGTGCGAATAAAAGAATTTTTGCCAGAAAAAGTTGTACAAAATACACAACTAATACTGGCTTCGCTTGAGGATAGTGGTGCTATGCGATTATCCGGTTTCGACTGTATAATATCATCTTATTAGGAATAATTACTAAATACTGATACGCATTTTTATCGACTATGCAAATAGTATACGAAGATTACCTACAACTACGCGTATATTGAATTGGAGAATCGAATGCACTAAACTGTTAAAAATTCATTTAAGTCGACTTAATGTAGTTACCTTTTCAGCAGAGTAAATTTTTTCTCAGACGACGATTTTCTTTCCTTTAATTATTGGATTAATTTCGTCACTTTTCCTTGAGTTTTTCTAGTTTTTCTAATTATTTTTCACACAAGTCATACGCACAAAATGTAAAAAGTAAGCGCGCATATTGCTTATGTGATTTTGAGCCTTGTGCGAATAAAAGAATTTTTGCCAGAAAAAGTTGTACAAAATACACAACTAATACTGGCTTCGCTTGAGGATAGTGGTGCTATGCGATTATCCGGTTTCGACTGTATAATATCATCTTATTAGGAATAATTACTAAATACTGATACGCATTTTTATCGACTATGCAAATAGTATACGAAGATTACCTACAACTACGCGTATATTGAATTGGAGAATCGAATGCGCAAAACAGTTAAAAATTCATTTAAGTCGACTTAATGTAGTTACCTTTTCAGCAGAGTAAATTTTTGAGCTCAATGAGAGTTTACTGTAGGTACTCTAAAATTAAGAATGTAATATAAATGTTATGACTTACATTTTTACTTCCAGGCTTTCTTATTTTCGGCAGCGACTTTCCTCCTTTGATTTTCCTTTAGATTTTGCAAGTCACCAATTTTGTTTAGTTTTTCTATTTATTTTGCACTCACGAGACACGTCTGGTCTAACTCGGATTTCATTGAATAATGTAAAAAGTAAGCGTTCTTTTATTGTTTCGACGAAAGATTTAATTTAATATTCGTAACTTTATGAAACAAAACGTTCAGCCAACGTAAAATTTAATAAAGGTACGAATAGTTTACATAATCAAATTAAATCTTTCGTCGAAACAATAAAAGAACGCTTACTTTTTACAATATTGAATGAAATCTTTTGTTAATTTATCCATGGACGCGAAGCAGAGGATTTTCTTTTTTTTAATTATTGGATTAATACCGTCACTTTTCTTTGATTTTTTTGTTTTTTTCTAGTTTTTTTATTTATTTTTCACACTAAAAACACGCGCGAGACTCGTATGGTCATTATGGTCGGACACTCGGACAACGTCTGCACAAAATGTAAAAAGTAAGCGTCTTTTTATTGTTTCGACGAAAGATTTAATTTGATTATGTAAACTATTCGTACCTTTATTAAATTTTACGTTGGCTGAACGTTTTGTTTCATAAAGTTACGAATAGTTTACATAATTAAACTAAATCTTTCGTCGAAATGATAAAAGGACTCTTACTTTTTACATTATTGAATGAATTCTTTTGTTAATTTAGCATATGGGCGCGAAGCAGAGAAGGCGAAGATTAAAAAACATGGCTGATCGTGAGTTGCAGCGGCTGGTGATGTTCAATATTCATGGTGGGTTGGAGCTGTGTTCGGTAGATGTTCACATTTTCAGTTGTGCGGGGTTCACATTGTATTAAAAACAGTTTACGATTTTATGTTAATGGGTTACTTAAATTTTTAGACTGTTAGGTAGTATTAAATGAAACTGCCGATATAAATTTGACATGACATCTTAGGTATAGTTATAATAAGTAATTGTAAATATTTAGCAGAAATTCGTGTTATGATATGAGTCTTGAAAAATACAGCAAAGACTATTTATTGTAATTTCCCTGGTACATACTTTACTGTTTTAAGCTTTCTGTTGTATATTTTGATGAAAATAAGTTTACATTTATTGAAAGTGTTTGTTGTTGGTATTATCAAAAAGCGAGTACATTTACAACATTTTCATAAGCTTTTAATGTCGATTTCCATTTTGCAATAAAAATCACTTTTTCCAGTTTCAGACCAGTTTTTCTGCTCTAGAAATCAGCTGTCAAATTCGTTTTCCATTTGATGGAAAAAAGCACTTTATTTAAGATTTTGATCACTTTTGCGAATCTCGATTCACACATACTTTCACCAATACCAAAACAAGAGACATTTGTAAACACAAATTGCAATAAAAAAAATAGCTGACTGTCAACACACCAACCCAAATGCAAAAAAAAGTAATCTCATTTCATGTTCCATTGGGGCAGGAAAAATCTGAGATCTGAGAGCAAAACGGCAAAAGCCCAATGGAAATCGACATTAGTTGACCAGGAGTTAGTGCTCCCGCAATAGTTTTGAATCATATTTTGCCCAAATGTGGAAGCGATTTTGCAAATTTGGAAAAACCTCAATACGTCAGAATATGTCATAAAAGGGTGCATGTCGTGTACTCGGCATATTATTGGCGCTAACATATGTTGGCATGCGTGTCACCCATATGTCCGACTCAGAATGGCATGTAAATTTCGGAGAATAAAAAAAAAATCGTTTGAATTGAAGATTTTTTGGACGTTTTTAAATCCATTGACATCGTAGCCATCCTTTGATGGAATTTGTTACTTTATGGCTTGATAGAAAGAAGACAAACCATATTTTGGGATATATACTCTATTTATTTCGAAATGTCACCAGAAAGCCCTAAAAGCGAAAATAAATCACTAAAATTTTTAATATTTTATGACTTTCTGGTGACATTTCGAAATAAATAGAGTATATATCCCAAAATATGGTTCGTCTTCTTTCTATCAAGCCATAAAGTAACAAATTCTATCAAACGATGGCTACAATGTCAATGGATTAAAAAACGTCTAAGAAATCTTCAATTGAGGCGATTTTTTGCTCTCCGAAATAGCCAATAGCGATGGAAGTGCGTGACATTTACTGACGCTTTAATATTAGTTAAATAATATTTCTGTTCAACACCTTACATATTACAACATATTACATGCATCTCCGGGGCGGCAAAACACATGCCAGTCACCGTCGACATACGAATATGCCAACTTTGATACAAAACGTGCATGCCGTGTACTCGGCATACTTTTCGCACATGCCACAATATAATAAAACGTGACATATTCTACAATATGTCGAGTAATTATCGTGACGTCAGAGTGGCATGCGTATGTCGTGTACTCGTAGCTTAACTCGCATGGCAAACATTAAGCATGACTTTAAGCAGTGGAGGGTATCAAAGCATCGGCCAGGCCGATGATAACACTTTTACTTGTTTTATGTAGCAGTATAGTACCTATTAGAGTAGGGTTCTGGGAAACAAAATTTAGGTATTTACAAAAATAGCGCTAAGAGAGAAAAGCGCGCTACATGATTATTGTGAGTGATTCGTGTTATACGACGGTTAAAAACCACTCATATATTTTTTTTATAAATATCCTTTAGTTGGTGTCAATTTTAATGAATTTGGTGGAACATGAAATACCTAAATCGACATGGTTTTTGTTTTGAACATTCACTAGGTAGCGATATGTTCCTAGCTTGTGATTTGTTGTTGCGATATTGTGAGTTTCGTGTGGTTTTCGAATATGCGGATCAAATATTATCAACAGTACAAATTATATTTTCGTTCAAAACTGAATTTACATAACCAGGCATCTACCTACGTGTAATACGTTTTTAATGAAATGTAAACAGTACCTAACGTAATTCTCCATACTAGGTATTATATCCTAACCCATGTGTTGTGTTGTGTTGAAATGACTCATCTTCCGAATGCGCCACACCACACAATTGCGCAATATGAGAGAAAGAGTACATATGACTCGTCTCATTATATTTACAACGCCAAAGCGGTGTTCAAAGAGCAAAACAAAAAACTATGTTGAATTCAACACAGCACACCACGCAAGTGTGCACATTCAGCGACACGACATAGCACACGTTAAGGCACTAGTTACAACCATCAGTAAAATGCGTACACGAAACAGTACAAAAATGAAACGTTTTGCAAAAAATCGTTTATTGCTATCGGAAAATATGTGCCAGTAAAAAAGCATGCATTTTAAACGTTAATTTACGGATCTTGTTCATTAGTTAATTAATATTTCTTTGGGTAATGACAATTTACGTAAAGCTATGAAAAGTATTCATAGTTAAACGAAACTATTCGTTGGCATGGCATACTGTTTCTTTTTATAAATCATGCGTTATTAAACGTTTTAAACGTTAATTTACGAATCTTGTTCGTTAATTAATTAATATTTCGTTGGGTATTGACATTTTACGTTAATCTATGAAAAGCATTTTATAAATCATGCGTTGTTGAACGTTTTAAACGTTAATTTACGGATCTTGTTCATTAGTTAATTAATATTTCATTGGGTAATGATAATTTACGTTAAGCTATGAAAAGTATTCATAGTTAAACGAAACAGTTCGTTGGTTTGGCAAACGTTTTTTTTATAAATCATGCGTTGTTTAACGTTTTAATCGTTAATCTACGCATTTTGATAATAGATTAATAAATCCTTCGTTGGGTAATGTAATTTTACATTAAACTATGAAACATTTTCATCATTGAACGAAACTGTTTGTTGGCGTGATGAGCGTTCTTTTATTAATAATGCGTTGATTAACGTTTCCTACATTAATCAACGAAAGTATTTGTTATTTAATGAAATTTTTCTTTGGGTTAATGAAATTTACATTAAGGTATGACGGTTTTCATTATTTTACAAATTTTATTCGTTGGTTCAAAGTTCATTAAATTACGAAAGCTTACGTTAAAATAATTTCATCAATTTGGCGTAGAGGAAAAAAATTAACGAATCAACTTTCATTGAACCAACGAAAGATTCATCAAACAACAAATACTTTTTATGAAATTTTTCGTTGAGACAACGAATTTTTCATTGAATCAACGAAAAACAAGTTAACGTAACGAAATTCGTACCATTACGAAGAATAATTTTTTCAGTGCATCATTAGGTAATGTATAAGGAGTATACAATGGTTCATTTCTAGGAATAGAAGGGGCTTTTAACAAAGTGGCTCCTACAATCGCTACTCCACTGACAGGTATGAACGTAGATACCTCGCTTGAAGAGCTGATCAATTTGGGGGTCATTAGCCTGACTACCCACTCTAGTCTGGGTGAAATATCTGTCAGAAGATTAATGTCCAATTTGAGAACGGGAAATCGTGAAACTCACATCGGTATATCAGCAAAGAATTTATCAGCGTTCTCGGACTCGGTTCGTCGATGATACAAGTGGCCGGTGTTATAACGACATATTATAGTGGAGACTAAACATTTAGTAATAAGTTGGTTCGTCCAAACGCTGAAGATGATAACCCACGAGCTACGCGATAGAAATAGACTAATGAAGACCTAAGAATCGTTGTTAAAACCCGATTGAACACATTTACTGAAATGTTTAAATCGTGTCTTTAAAAAGGCATTTTTCCTAAGTATTAGAAGAGACAACGACTGGGGTAAAGCGAATTCAAACGAACCTTCCTTTTGTCATTCTATTTGTTTAACCACGATCGGTAATAATTTACAGTGTAGGTTCCAGCCAGCAGTTAAAAGGACAAGAGGCATCTTGGAAATGCGGTTTTCGTCAGTCAAGATCTAGAGTTAAAACAATCGACGTTGAACCGAATCTTGAGTTGCTTCAGTGAGAAGATGCTGGAAAAGGTGCCACCAAAAAATACTGTCCCATTATAACTCTGAATGTGAACGTACCACCGTAATTGTAGACAAACGATAGAGTTTAGTAAAAGAACAGGAATTAATGTGCCTTAATTTCCCAACCGTTTACTAACTAACTTGGAATACATTTTGGGGTTATTCAAACCTTAAAGTTCCATCTAAAACAGACTGTAGGTACAAACAAACGTCAATGAAAACTGTTAGCGCATTTTCAAGGCTGATAATGTGTAGCAGCAGGGCACGAACAAGAGACTCTTCTTGTAGAAGCTGGCAGTTTTTTACTCATGAATTTGCGTATTCGACGATACCAAAATATTCTTTTCCGTGAACAATTCCCCCCGGCGGATTCCATGGTAGGGGTGATTAGCTGGTAAGAATCCTACACTACCAATGGACCTTGTTATGTTTCGACCGTCCATCCCAAGCAAAAAAAAAAACACTTTCATTCGATTAACGATATAATCCCAAAACATTATTCTTAAAAGTTAACCAACATTTTGTTTCTGTTAATTTTCAGGCAATGGTCCTACCACCCCTAGCCAAATGGCCATACGAAAATGGTTTTACATTTACGACTTGGTTCCGTTTAGATCCGATCAATTCTGTGAATATAGAACGCGAGAAACCCTACCTCTATTGGTAAGTGCGGCCTCAACTCACAAAATATCCAATTATCCCAATTACATCATTAAATAAATTTATTTTAATTACAGTTTTAAAACATCGAAAGGGGTTGGATATACAGCGCATTTTGTTGGTAATTGCCTCGTCCTGACATCAATGAAAGTCAAAGGAAAAGGCTTCCAGCATTGTGTCAAATATGAATTCCAACCAAGAAAGGTACGTTGTTGTGCCATTTATTCTAACGTCCGTTAGCAATTAAATTGTTCAGAAGAATCACTCCAAAAAAAAAAACTGCATATTCAACTACAAAAACTGCTCTCCTTCTTTCATTGTTTTGTGTCATTTTCCTTTTCAGTGGTATATGATTGCCATTGTGTATATATACAATCGTTGGACTAAAAGCGAAATAAAGTGCCTAGTTAATGGACAATTAGCGTCTAGTACGGAAATGGCGTGGTTCGTTTCAACAAATGACGTGAGTACATTTTACATTGTTTTTTGTTTCTATTTTTCAGAACCAAATTATGAGAAATGCAGAAAAAAATTAATACTCTTCTTTTTATAGCCGTTCGATAAATGTTACATTGGTGCAACGCCAGAACTCGATGAGGAGCGAGTTTTCTGCGGTCAAATGTCAGCCATTTATCTATTCAGTGAAGCTTTGACAACGCAACAGATTTGTGCGATGCATCGTTTAGGTCCTGGATATAAGGTAAAATGATTTAAAATCGACTTTTTCAATTTTAGCCATTCTATTCATTCTGTAGAAATTTCATTTTGATTAGTTATTTTTTCTTTATATAACTTTTTTTTTAATATATATTTTTTTAATAATTTTCTTCACTTGTTTTTTGTATTTTTTGTGTTAATTCCGTTTTTTTTTTCAATTATTTACGCCAATAATAGCTTTTTTTTCGAGTTGGTCGTTTCAATATGAAATACTGAAGTGAAATAGAATTTTGTTAAATCTAAAAAGAGGTTTTTGCATGTTTGGATCCTTGTTATCGATAAAAATTACCCTATTCTAAATATCTATCAAATTATTGTTAGTTTTTAAGTCACAGAGGTTCTGAAACTTTTAGCAATTCACAAAAAAATTGGCTTTGGGTCTTAAGAAGCTGTTTTCTAATTAAAGACGATGGATATAAAATTATCTAAATAACCCTAAAATATTTTGAAACAACGTTTCATGGAGGGATCTTGTAATTGATCCTTAAAATACTCATACTGTATCACGGAGGCTCTCAAACTGTCAACAATTCAAAATTGTTCTGTTTTCAAATTAAAGAGGATAATGGCTCCAAAATTATAAAACCAACCCTTTGATCATTTGCTTGTTATAAAAAACCAACGAGAAATCTATTTTGTTGGCTAGTTATGTATCACAGTATCTTGTTTACTGTGTCACGAAGGCTCTCAAACTGTCAACAGAGAATCGAATTTAAATGATTCTAAATGTAAGGTGGAGAAGTTTAAGTACCTCGGGGTCTTATTCACGAGTGATGGAAGGAGCAATGCCGAGTTGTCCTGTAGGATTGGCCAGGCTGGGTCAATTTTGATGCAGCTTGTTCTCTTTTGCTTCTCTCGGTCAGTAGTCCATCTATTCGCTGAACTACAACCAACGCCTTGTTTTCTGAGTTACTGTGTAGTGCATTCTCGTACAAGATCAACATAAGCGTATTCAGGGTTTTGTTTGAAGTTTTAGACACATCGAGCTAAATATGCTTTTTCAGCTTGATGTTTCTTTATTCTCTCAGCTCTATTGGTCACAATTCTTTAAATTCTTTCCAAGTTTGATGTCAACCTCACCATACAGTCGAGTCAATAATTCATCTTGATTGCTCGAGCAGACAGCTAAATCCGACAAAGCGTTATAGTGTCTCAATTTTCTTTGTGTGCAACACTCGCGCTTATAAGTTTAGCAAGTCAAGCCCGGATGGACCGTGACCAGTAGATACCCGGTAGTTACGGGTGCGTGTCATAACGCCCTGGGGCGCCCCCCAAGCAGGGGGTTGCAGGGGAGCAGCATGCACCCCCCCCCCCAACGTTTCGGGTATTATATCATTTTGGGGCGTTAATGCAGTTCCTATAGTGTCATAAAGCCCACAAAAAAGTGACTTAAAGCCCGGCGGGCCATATGACACTTTTAAAAATGTCATAGCGCCCGAGGGCCTTATGACACTGGGCGTTATGACATGTACCCGGTGGTTACCACGGGAGGTAAAGTAAACACAATTGATTTGTATGAAAAAGTTACATCTTTGCCAGCCCAATTTGATGCCAATCAGCGCCTACCCTATTCATACAAACCCAACCACCAGGTACAGCTGACAAAAACCACAGTTTCGCAAACTGTGAAAATGACCCTAAAAGTATGCAATTTCAACTACACTGCTCCTTAAACGTTTGCGAAGAGGAATAAAAAAACGAAAGGAGTTAGCTACATGAACTGCAATTCGCTTTCGCATGATTTCTTTCGTTTTTTTTTTTTTAAAGCGAAAGCGGTTTTCGTTTCATTTTTAACAAAATCCCACCTTAGTTAATTGACAACAAAGTTGAACAATATAAACATCGAGCCGACCAAAAACCGTTCCAACTCCCAAAAAATTTATCTTCATCCGATTTGTCTTATAAATTTATACAACCACTAAAGTAAATCGGAAAAATATGATCCTTAAGATAGGCACTGCAATTTTACTTGATACAAATTAACCATACCTCGCTTTTTTAAATTTCTTCATATTTAATAATTTAGTAATAAATTCGTAAGACTGGAAACATTTTTCTTTTAAACTCCTTCAATGCGGAGACAATAATTTGTTATAGTAAATTATTTCGCTTCAGTATTTTCTAGTACATACTAATTTCTAAACATATATTTATTTTTTTAAAAACTATTGCCTAATTTTGTAAATTCAGAAAAACTATATAGTCTTATATAAAATTAATTTTTATTGTTTATTTTTTTTATCTCTCTTTTCACGCTGCACCATTAATCATACGTGTCTTTGTCGCAAATACACACTCAACTGGCAAATATAAATTAAAAAAAAAAAAAAACAAATCAAATTATTTTCATCTTTTTCGATTTATTTATATATATATGTTTTAATAATTTTATTTTAACCATAACATCAATTTTTGTTTATTCTGTAAAAAAAAAAAAAACAAACACATGTTAAATTTTCAAATACAAACAGTCACAATTTCGTTTCGACAACGAATGCTATCTCAATCTGCCGGACAATCATAAACGGGTGAGTGTACTAACCACATCTTCGGATGATGGTTCAAATGATGATCCCTCAGCTGAAATCGATTTATCGGTGGCTGTTGCTGAAGCCTACGCACTTGTTGGTGCTCGTATGCAAGCTGCAGCTCGTGCAACAGCAGCTGCAAATATGCTAACCAATTCTTCAACAACATCACAATCGACAACACCAGCACTAGCACCAAATGCTGGCAATACAAAAATTGATACCGATCCCTCAGCAATATCCACGTCCTTGGGAAGCTCTAATTCTTCTACGGGTAGATATATTTTTTTTCCAATCAAAAAAGAATGCAATTTATTTTCAGTTGTCGCTTTTAGTATATTTTTTTGTAATTTTTGATTTTATTTATTTATTTTTTATTATTTATGAATAACATTTTGAAAAACTCACAAAAGCGATGGCAAAATTACGCAAGCTGTCTGTGACAGATGGATCTGGATCGTTGGCTGGTGGAGTAATGACAACTCTCGGTGAAACCGAGGAGATAAATCAATTAAAAACTGTAAGCATGCGTTTTTTAAAATTTTTTATTTTTATCTTTTTTTATATTTTTAATTTTTAGTTTAGCTTTAGTTTTAGTATGGATTTGTGTTTGTTTTTATTTGTCCTTCAGCAGCGTGTGCATGGTTGTCGATATCACATCACTTGAGTGGCGTCCTCTAAATAAATTGCAATTCATCACAGCATAACATTGAATCCTTTTTGATACACAATTTCCTTCGGAGATTCTGCTTTATCTTTAACAAATTGCACACTTAGCCATCCGATGAACCGTATTCTCGAATTAATTGCCTCAATCAGACTGCGGATGGGGGAAAAACTTTGAGAAGAAGAAACTTTGAAGCCCATCGATCTGTAAATGATCAATTAGCACTTTAAAAGCCAATCGGTTGAAAAATTTCACGCTCCAGCAAGTGCAATCATTAATTTTTCGAACTTTCATATAGCATCGTATATTTATACCGTCAGCATCATCATCATCATCATCATCACCATCATCAACGCCAAACAAGTGGCACCGCACCGTCATGGAAAGCAAACAAATTGAGGCATGAAAGCCGCCATCATATTGGCTGAAAGTCCTTTTTTGTTCATACTTTTCAAGTGACTGAATGGAAAAGTCATATTTTCGGTTCTGTTCCAACAGGGTTAGAGGCATTCAGAGAAATTAGCTTATGGTGAACACAAGTGCTTTGAAGTTTAATACGAAGTTTGGATTAGAATAGATGTACACTGGGGAACACGAGTACAGAATTCAATGTCAATTATATAGATAGGTAGGTGCTATAATTTTTGCTTCCGTATAATGGAAAGGCATGTGCAGTGTACTGTCAACTTTTAGGAAAGTTTTCGAAGGCGGTTGCTTAACCGATTAAGGATAACTACTTCATGTGTTCGTTAAACTACTGAACTGTATGAGGCAGGCTCAAATTAGAAGTCCACAAAATGTCATAAGCAAGATTTATTGATTCAACATTGTGAACAAATTGTAAGCTTAGATAGTGAAGGCTACCTCATTTCATAGTCGAAAATATATGCAAATACAAATTGCACAGTACTACTAATAGTTTTTAGTGTCTAGATTAAATTTTACGAACTCACAATGACGAGATCTTCATATAAATCTATCCATTTGGATTTAGAATAAACTTAGTTTGAAGGTCGAAAATGATTAGGTCTATTGTCATTGGTGGTTGGCTTTATGTAGCCTTAAAGTTGTATGAAAAAATGTATTGTGCATAGTTATTTACAATCACTCACAAATGTTTTGGAAGAGACCCAAAATTTGTCAAAGGAATGTAAATAAAGTCACCCACAAAGTCTTACCCACTTCAATGGACGTTGATTTTTCATGTGATGGTCCCGGTATATATGGCTTTTTAATATGGACCACCACTGCCATTAAATGTGTATCGGAAGGGACTAACAGGTTTATGAGAGGACGATGGCCCTATATACATTTTACAGAAGTTACTCTTACTTACTTACTTTACTTAGATGGCGCTACAGTCCGGGGTGGACCTGGGATTCAACCAACACGCCTCTCCAGTTAGCACGATCTTTGGCTAACTGCCTCCATTTGCGCACTCCAAGTTGGTTGAGGTCCCCTTCTACTTGTGCGCGCCACCTAAGGCGAGGTCTTCCTCTACTGCGTTGTCCCTCCGGGTTGGAATCAAAGACTTTTCGGGCCGGAGCGGTGGTGTCCATTCGCTCTACATGTCCTAGCCATCTTAGTCGACTGATACGTACTTTTCTGACCAAGTCGATGTCGCTGTACAGCTCGTAGAGTTCGCTGTTAAATCTCCTCCTCCAAAGCCCGTCAACGCAAACGTGACCGAAAATCACTCAAAGAATTTTGCGTTCGAAGCGCCCAAGGAGATCTTCATCCGCTTTTGACAACGTCCATGATTCTGCGCCATAAAGCAGGACTGGGATGATGAGGGTCTTATATAGAGTCTCCTTGGTGTTTCTCGACAAGGCCTTACTAATCAATTGCCTTCTTAGGCCAAAGTAACAGCGGTTGGCAAGTGTAATTCTTCGCTTGATTTCTGATGTGATGTCATTTTCAGAATTAATAGCGGAGCCGAGGTAGACAAAGTCCCGAACTACCTCAAAGTTATAGCTGTCTATCGTGACGTTCTGTCCGATTCGTCGATGTTGTGTGTCCCTTCTTGTTGACAGCATATATTTCGTTTTGCCCTCATTCAACACTAAACCCATTTTTGCCGCCTCTGTACTGATACTTGCAAACGCACCAGTGACAGCTCGCTGTGTTCTGCCAATGATGTCGATGTCGTCAGCGTATGCAAGTAGTTGCACAGACTTTTGGAAAATTATGCCCCTGGTGTTGACTTGCGAGTTTCGCACAATTTTCTCAAGAATGATGTTGAAAAAGTCACATGACAGGCATTCACCTTGTCTAAATCCTTTTTTGACATCAAAGGTCTCGGTGAGATTGTTTCCAACCTTTACGGAGCAGCGAGCGTTCTCCATCGTCATTTCTCGCAACCATTCGTTTTTGTGTGAGTTTCAGATGGAAATGGGTCTCATCGCTCATCGAAAAGTCATTAAAGTTGAGGATTTTGTGGACCCAGTTTAGTTGCTGCACGTTTGATAATCTGCGGGCTTGATGGACTCGCTATACATTGTCATTGAGCATCTTCAAGTCTTTCACAAAAATAAGCTACAAAGATGAACTCGCTATACATTGTCATTGAGCATCTTCAAGTCTTTCACAAAAATAAGCTACAAAGATGAACGTGTACACAATGTCCAATTGCGTGGCAGATCGTTTGCTCGACATTTACGGATTCTTGCGATTTTTCTGTCTCATGTTGTTTCAGTCTCTTCGAAGTAACCAGCTAACCATCTAAGTTGTTGACCAATTGGCGGCGGGCGGCCGGAAATCTGCGCCAGAATTCAAGTTATACCAAAATCACTGACGATTTTTTTTCGATAGATTTTTGAAATGTTTCTTAAGAGTTAGGTTATATCGTTTATTGCCACCCTATACTTTTTAAGTTTGTTTGTTTTTTAACAAAATGTTTTTTTCTGACTGCACTGTCTTTAGTTTGCCATTATTCAAATTATTCTTAATTAAGATGCTACACCTATAGTGCCTCAACGGACCTATTTCGCCTATTATTCTAAGGATACGAGTACCTATAAGGTGATGAATTGAATGTTTTCTCTAAAGTGTGATAAATTTTATAAACAAAGGACCACCAAGGGTTTGTGAAATCAATCTTCGATCACCACCATTGCTTAAAAAAAAAAATACAAAAAATTTCCTCAAAAATCTCATTCGCATTCCATAGCCCATAAGTCCACTCTATTCTATTTTTTTGTTTTATTGTAATTTTCATGTTTATTTGCGTTCTTGCGTTTTGTGCTGTATGCTTCACTTTTAGTTAACAATTTGTGTGCCTTTAACTAGTTCTCTTTTTTTTTTAATTTTAATTTTTAATTTAATTGCATTCAAAGCTATAGGAAATTAAAAAAAAAATAACCACGGAGCTTTTATTCATCTCCACCATCAAACCGACAAAAAATACAATCCCACCCACCCTTTTCTATGTGTGCGCGTCTGTTAGCTGTTCTTCAATAACCGTTTTTAATCCAAAAACAAACAAGCCCACCACCTCCTGTGTGTTTTCTTCTTCCCTCTACATACATCCGTTTACATTCATTATTACTATATAGCTTGAACTTTGTTACAAGAAAAAAAAAAAAAGGAAACACTTACGTTACCTTCACATTCAACAACGTTTACGTAACATAAACCATGTGTTAGCTTTCATTTGGTTCGCTTTTCACATTAAACGAAACATGACTAGTAGTTTGTAAGTGCAAATAAAAATAGCAAACAAATAACTAACACACCCTTTGCTATCTTGTGTCTTTCTTTCGTGTGCGGTAGGGTTCCGAAAAACGAAATATTCTTCACCACCACAACCACGTTTTGTTCCTTCTAGTGCAAATGATAAGCAGACAAAAAAACCCCAATATAGCAATCTCCCTGTGCAAATAAACTAAATCTATGCAAATAATCCATTTATATCCTTACAGGTCCTCTATGATGGTAAACTATCAACTGCCATCGTCTTCATGTACAACCCAGTCGCCACCGATGGTCAGCTGTGTTTACAATCATCCCCAAAGGGAAATGTTTCATATTTTGTACATACACCACATGCTCTTATGTTGCAGGTAAGATTGGATATCTACTATAGCAATGTCGAAAATATCCTTGAGAATACTGTTGGAAAAAATTGTAAAACAAAAAATCTCCCATTCAAGTAGTCCTTGTACTGTTCTAAGTTTTGAGTCGGAGTCGAAACAGTATTCCCCAGGATATTTATTGACACATGGAATGCTCTTAACTGCAGTGTAACATGAACTTGATAAAATTTATGACACTGTTAGCACAGACTCCATCTCAGTTGTAATGCATTTTTCTTTGCATTGTTCTTTTTGTTTCTAATATCGTTTATGCTTGATCGCGTGCACTTATACAACCCTCACTTTAACCCCCACCCACTTGGAGCAGGATGTTAAGGCTGTTGTAACACACTCGATACACTGTACGTTGAATTCCATTGGGGGCATTCAAGTACTGTTTCCATTATTCTCACAACTGGATATGGCACATGAAGGATGCAGCGATGTGAAGCGTGATCCAACGTTATGGTGAGTGCATTGAAAATAATATACTTTTCAAGGAGAATGTCCATAAAATGTGAACTTTCTGTTTTTTTTTTGTGAATATAGTTCGAAACTGCTGGGCTTTATATGCGAACTAGTGGAAACATCACAGACTGTTCAACAGCATATGATACAAAATCGGGGATTCCTGGTGATTTCATTTATGCTACAGAGATCGTCAAGGGAACATCTGACACTGGAGGTGTTGGGTTCGTTTTTGAATTTGACAAAGTATCTGGTGACGTGTTTGTCGGCGAATAGTGATTTGCTCCTTAAGCAGGTGAGTTAAATGAATGAATCGATATTTCCGAAAATATGTATATTGTATTTGATTGTTGGTCAATGAGAAATGGGATGCCACAGGGAGGAATTTTAGGTACTATATTATTTTCACCTTTAAGTTCTAAAATCTGAACACGGCATTTATTTAGACTAATGAAGATACATACTGACAAAAATGAAAATTTATAATTAGGATCTCCTCGTATCTTTTCACACGTATGATTGATATATCCGAACGCCTAAATTGAAAAAATTTTACCAGCAGTTCTTTTCGCTGTATTGTAGATATTTTCTAGAGGAGGGTCAACAAAAAAAATCAATTGTTTATTTAAGCCAATACGAATTCA
The DNA here is from genome assembly GCA_949372485.1 of Cheilosia soror. Lineage (NCBI taxonomy): Eukaryota > Metazoa > Arthropoda > Insecta > Diptera > Syrphidae > Cheilosia > Cheilosia soror. Next base: position 78,393,177 of record OX443563.1, read on the forward strand.
AAGCCCCTTTAGGAAACATATTTCTAGGAAAGAGTTAATGTTTAATACAAATCCTACGTTGGGCGCCACTTATTTCTCGTGACAATTCATGTTTTTCTAGAATACCTCGAAGTATAAGCAAATTTTAAACACACAATGGCACGGTTTTGTTATTCTAGGTTAGGTTAGGTTTGTGGGCTGGCGAGAAATACTCCATGCCATAATCAGGTCAATACTGACCCATTGTGATGCCCGTAGAGAAAGGAGGTTGCCCCTTACCCATTATATCCCTGTATTCAAATTACTACACACGAACCATCCTGTTGATTTGACGAAGTTCATTATCTTGTCTATTGATGTGCTGAAAAGCTCCTCTAGGTCGTTGAAGAAAGTGACTCCCTAGGAATTTATATACCTGGTATGTTGGAGATCTGGCAGTGACATAGGAAGTGGGTTATGTAGAGCTCCCTCATTATCGCAGCCTCTAAAAAGCTATTCTTCCGTTAAGCCTATTTTCTTCATGTGGTAAAGTATTGTGCCCCGTTGTGATACCTACGAGGGTGGACAGGGATTTCCTATCCTTCCGAATTATACTCTTAGTTCTGGTTTAATTAAAGGACAGCCATAGCATTATTGTGGTATGACTAGTATTTAAAGTGGCCCATCTATCGATATCCCCTCTGTGGCTTTTCTTCCTGCTTCAAGCTTGAGTGTGCCAGGCGGGATGTTCACAGAGGGATCAACTTTCTCTGAAAAAGCAGCTGTAGACCTTTGCCTTGCTAATTCGTCTGCTTTCTCATTGCCTGATGGGATGCCTTCATGTCGAGGAACCCAGCAGAGCTATACCTTCTGTACCAAGAACCTTGAGTTCTTTGGGACCGCACTTCACAAGCTTTGGTTTTATTTCTGGTGCAGTTTTGGCTTTTATTTGTGCCTGGTTGTCGATAAGGAAGGAATACCTTCAAGTGGTATTGCCCTTACCACAGACTCAGGGGCTACTGTTGTCACTGCCAGGACCTCTGTTTGGAAGACGCTGCTATTGTCGGGGAGGCGTATCGATTTTGACACCCAGCTATTCAGAGAAGACACCTGACTCTACCATAGTCTCAATTTGTCAATAGTGTAAATACGGCTATGCTTTGCATGCTAGATACGAGTCCGTTTCTCCATTATCTCGACAAGGGTCTTGTAAATTCTATAGGTAAGGCGTAATGTAGTCCGTATAAAATATTTCTGCAGAATCATCGGATGGCCCGTTTCGTTTAATTTCCAGTCTATTAATTTGCTAATTCTCATGGCTCTAATTGCAACCAATAGTTGAAAAAGAATGACTAGCGGAGGAAGCAGGTCGAAGATAGCCTCAAGTCATGCGGTGTGAGTTGTCCTCATCGCACTAGTGGTGCCGATGCACGCCAGTCTTTGAACCTACATTAACGGCGTTAGGTAAGGGCCCTTATTGGTTGCCGGCCACCATTATACTAGACTGCCATAGGTCAAAATAGGTCTTACTATAGCTCTATACAACCTTTCTATTGTATTCAATAGTTCGTGAAAATTTTAGTTATTGCTCTGGCTCAATCACCGCAAGTGTTAATGGACGACAATGGTTAGAAAAATGCCTGGCTCAATATTCATGACTGGATAAATGCAGAAATTACTTACGGAGCAGAGCATATTGTTTGTATTGTTGCTTTACTGCGCAACATGGACTATGGAGATTAAAAATGTATAATTACGTAGATACTTAAAGGTCCAATGATTGTAGATTGTAGAGGGGAGGTGGTATAGTAAATCCCAGATCACTGCGGCCACAAGTGGGCCTATTGTGATGTCCTCCATTTATCCATGCTCATCCATGATGCCGCAGTTTGTAATAAAGGCGGCTAGCTCTTTGGGTGTGCTGGCAGCTATGTCCGCTGCTTCGAGGTAGAATTTACCTAGATAACGTTGACGTGTTTTGATTAAACAGTTGCAGTCCAATTATATGTGTTCCGCTGTTTCTGCGTCCTCGTTGCATAGTCTACAAGTGTTGTCTTGTGTTATGCCCTAAAGGTCCAATGATAATCAATTCAAATTAAATTTCTCATTTACCAATAATCAAATATAATATAATTTTTTACAATAAAATTTCACATATTAAAGAAGAAGAGTTTTGTAATATACCAACATAAGCATGTTTAAATTAAATATACATTATGGTTAAATGTTGTTCATAATGTTTGTTTGATGTTATTTAATTATAAATCAAAATTCGTTTTTATAATATTAAAATGCATGACAGTTATACGTAATCGTATATGTATGTTTAAAATAAAGTTCTTTAAAATTATTGTTGTTAAAGTTGTCTATTTTATTATTCCGCTGTACATTTATATAAATTTTATTTTTCTGTATCAATCGATATGCATAATACTGAAATATTCGTATTTAAATGAAGAGAATGTTACATATACATATTTTATGTATTTTGTTTTCATTTTGTTCTATATTCGCAGTTAAACTTGGGCTTTCGCTTAAATTATAAACGAGTAATGTTAAAAAATTTTTTTTTAAGTTGAACGTTTTAAAAATTGTTTATTTTTATTTAGTGTGGGTGTGATAAGATTTGCTTTTGTTTTGACGTGCGATAGGTGTATAATAGTTATTGGTTGTAGGAAGAACATTTTTGGGGTAGATAAGTACACTGAAAATAGTTTCTAAAATATTAAATTACTATTATTGCCCAAGTGCAATTGATTTACAATGAAGAGTTATCCTCTTACAGCGAATCGATATTTATGCTCCGGCCTGTAGACTTTTCGATTCTGATTCTACAGCTCTTAGCAACTAAAAAGTTTCCGAAGGTTTTCATCATTCCTATTTTCAGATACAGGGGAACATGGAATTGCTAGCATTACAATTAACTAGGACTCACCCCGGCTTCGAACACGTAAAGTTTTAAATCGATAGATACGATATACCACATACGTAGGTACTGTTTTCGAAAATTTGGTATAAAAAGCCTCCCTTATTCGCTCTAAGGGTTATGGACCGATTACGATACACATAAGATCAGTTTAAAGGTTTAATAGCAGTGTTAAGTACAATAATTAACAGTTCACAAAATAAGAGAATGTAATGACGCTCATGGGCTCCCATTAACTAAAATAGCTCAGTGCCTAAACTTGGAAAGTAATAATATCAGAAGGCCATTTCTTTCGGGTCATAAGAAAAATACAAATTACAACTTTATGTTTTTTCAACTTCGCAACCTCTCGCGAATGTCTGGCAGACATTTGAGAGTATAATTGTCCTGAAAAAGCTTCTCAGTTCAGCCGTTCGGACTCGGCATAAAATTATAGGTCCCTCTCCATTCGTCCTAAAATCCTCCCTCACTTTTGTCAAACCTTAGATAGACTCGGCTGGGTAAAATCATTATCCCTTTCTAAGTTAATATTGAAGAATAAAGATCAGAAAAGCTTCAAATGATTTCTAGAACAAGAGGTCCCTATTCCTACCATTGCCACAATCATTAACATCACACACAACCGAATACTGCAATAGGCAGCATCTCCTAGAATCATTTTTATAGAAGCTCCAGAGACAAGGAACAGTAGGCGATAACTGTGCACTTCCTATGCCCTAATGCAATCGCCAATATCCGAAAGGATCTTAACGATGGCAGTATGGCGATCACTTACTTAAAAAAAAAAGGAAGAAACTATAGGCGTGTTTTTTCTGAAACCTCGCCAGCCAGTAGTTGCCAGTTGAGGCACATTTTACATGTTAAATAAAACAACAACCTGTTGGCTACTGCTGGCTTCAACTCTTGATTTTCTCCCCAGCAGGAGTGCTGCTGGCTAGGAATTCAAAAACAGGTGGCGCAGAAAGCGACGAGTGGTTACAAAAGTAGTTGGTGGCACTGCGAAATTTCAGTGGCACCAGCACAATGGAGAATAACGCATAAAGTGCATGGACACACCACCGTCATGAATATGACTTTCATTCCCAAGAACTACTTGGAAGATAAACCAAATTTTATATAGCCGGGGATAGGTGTTACCTAGTTTATTGTGGGAAAAGTTTATAATAAATTGCGAAAAACAAAGTGAAAAAATTGAAGAATTGAAATAACATAGAATTTCATTGGTTTTTCTACAAGTTTTTTAGCTGTTCATTTGGATTTATTTTTTTCCTCATTCAACGCTGACGTTTTCAGAACAAATTTTGTGGTAAGGCCGAAGCGGACGCCCTTTTTTGACATCTTCACTCTTTCAACGCAAAAAAAATCAAATGATGGTTTGTATCGAAAGCGCAACGCGAACAGAGAATTATTTCTGAAAATTAATTTTCATTGCACACGACGTTCAAGCGAAGTCACAAAGTGCCTGTCAAATTAATGACTCCTTGTTTTTCTGCGTAGCCAAATCATCCATGGGAATGATAGTCATGCCCATGATCGTGTGTCCATGCACAAAGGAAATCATGTGTACTAACTTGGCGATATAAAAGTTCAGCTTTCTGGCAACTGTCCAAATGAACTGCTAACCACATATTCGCACATATTCTTCTCAGTGGGCAGCTATTTTGGTAAAAAAAAATAAAATAAAATTAGTTGACTCAAGGCGATAGCACTCTAGCACTTGCTTCTCGCGACCATTCTTTTCTATACATTTTCTATAAATTTTGTGACATAAAATATATTTCAAGTATCGTAGCCCCACTTTTTACGACATAAGAATAAAAGGTCTAAGTCTTCATTCGGAAGGTAGTCAACGTACCTGCTATCTAATAATTCAACAACTTGAAAGCCGCAAAAAAAACGGAAAGATTTTTAAAATGTATCATAATTTGGGTACCTAACCAAATTAAAATCATAGGACCGACATCCAAATACCTTTATCAGACTATTAGAAGATTATTTGTTAAAAAAGCACACGCGTGTAATTTATTTGACGAAATTTTGATAATATTTGTCGTGGAATGGTTTTTCGTGTTACCTATTTTGTTTATATATAGAATTATTGTTGTTGCATTTGTGTTTTTATTTCGGTGTGTTTTAACGGATCTCTTCCTAAATAGATATATATAGGATTTTATTTTAATTCTAAATGTAACGAATATAATAATTTAATTATTTTCTTTTCCTAAATTTTCTTCTTCTCCTTATATTAAACTAAAAATAAAATAAAAATTTCGTCAATTAAAAAAGTTCTACCAGGTGAATAAATTTTCTTCGTTTTGGCTGTGTCAATGTCATGTTTTTTTTTTTAAGTACTAAACAGTGTGCGTTACAAAATGTGTGCTTACATTTTTTCTCTTTTTTTTTATTCTTATTATTATTGTTAAAAATACAAAAATTTCAAGGGCTGATCTCATATTTGCAAAAAAAATAAAGAAAAATCGTCTGAGTTGTTAAAAAAAATATTTAATTTTACAAGCCTTTGTTTTACTTAATTGATATGAAGTATAGTAACCATCCTCGACATCATCATTCTAAAATGGTGTACCTATACATATTGCCTTTTTGGTGTAGTACTGTACATTTTGGTTAGTTCTTGAGGTTATCAGCTAGGTTCTAGAAATCCAGAATCGAAATTGCAAATCGAGTGAATTCAGTTTTCAGTGTTCTGCATTTCGAGTGATTCGGAAACTCCGAAATTTTTTCAAAATCTCAGTTTCACTTTGTCTCAATTCCGAAAATTTTGAAATCGAAATCGAATACGGTAAAATGTAGAACACAAAAATTCATTTCCGATTTCATATCGAGTGAAAGTGAAATGTGGAACCTAGCAGTATAACGCCCTTTTTTTAACAAATTGTATTGGTATCAAGTGGCGCACATAAAACCGGCCCGACCCAGTAAAAAATGTTTAGTTGCGTGTTTAATCTTGAATGTTTATTAAGCGTGTTTGCCAATAGTCATGCCTTACTATCTTGATAGTGGTGTATATCCATTGTAGAAAAATATGTGCGGTCCTGATCCTTGAAAGTTGTAAATCAGTTTTGATCTTCTTTACGCTGGACCAATTTCATGTTTCTATAATACGACATTTTTTAGCATGATTTATAAATGTTGTCCTGTGCTCAGAATTCTTTATTGCTCCCAACTCACTCAATCTTGAAATATGTAGAGCAGAATGTTTTTCTTTACTTTGCTTTGCCTGGACACTTTTTTTTATTAAGCGACCCCTAATGTAGACGTAAGCTTGCTTTGAACAATTTCACCCGTCTTATAGCATGGCAAACATATTACAAATCAAAGTGCGAATACAAAGCCTCTCTTGAGGTATCATGCAAATTTGTTAAAAGTCAATTAGCTAATTAATGTCATCTAGACTCTAGAGAATGCCAATCTCCATCCATTAGCAATATGAGGTCAGCCCTATAATAATATAAAAATTAACTTTAATGCGTGGTGTGCGTGTGCGCTTTAACCCATTAATCGTCATCATCAAAACGTTCGGTTGGATCAATTTAAATTAAATCGATCAAGCCTTATTTGTAATGTACACATGCCAAGAGAAAATTTCATCAATTTATTGGATTTTCATTTGCTATTCATATTGAGTTTCGTTAATGTATAATATATATATTTTTTTTTTATTTAAATGACGACCATCAGCATCCATATGCGAATGTTAATTTGAATAGCATTACAGTAATCCTCAAAGCCTATATAATGAGTACACGCATTAAAACGTCCCAGTGCGTTCATTGAGCGAATTGTATCTTTTTTCCGGTCCGATCGTTTAATTTAATTTTTCTTCCCCTTAATTGCTATTTTCTACCACCATCCGCATCATCATCACCATCATCGTCATCAATGGCAACCTGGCTACATAACTGCCTCAAAGACTGACGTATTGATGCCATTCACATGATGATGACGCTGATGATAATTATTATTGCTACTGTAACGAGATAATGCCGGTGAATATTATATCCGTAATTACGTGTATAACATTGCTGCTAATTACTTAAATTAGAGCTGAAGAATTGAAATTCCAAGCTGACACTGACAGTTGACTGAGAGCAAATCGTTATGTTTCAAATACAATCGTCAATCATTAATCTGTATGGATAACGATGAATGAATGGTCTTTTATAGTCCCATGGCGGGTTGAATAGCAATGACGCACAAAGTATTCACTGTGATGATTCACAATAAAAAAAAATATTTACCCAAACAATTTGCTATTGAATTTTGCGAGTCTTATTTTATCTCTTTGTGGAAATATTATATTCAGAAAGAAGGAGGGTATATTGGTATACCATCAAATTTCAATGATGAGTGATTCTGATTCCTGCAGCTGACTTCGCACTTTAAGTTGAATTTAACTGAAGGGTGGGTTAGGCGTCGATTTCTAGATAAGTGTTTATTTAGCGAAAATGTTTTATAGTCACAGCTCTTGAAGGCACTTGCCATATTTATCAATTCTATAAAAATGCTATCGACTTGAAAGGATCAGCAAATGAAGGGTCGATTGTCGTTTTACGAGTGTATTGCGATGAGATTTCAAAAAAAAATCTATTTTTGACGACGTTTCAGAAATTTATTACACAATTCCCTTTTTTTGACAAATTAAAGAAATTATCAAAAAATCTTCTTTCCGACCTTAGTGGAGAGGCGAGTGGTCTCCATTATGATTATCTGCGCACAACAAGATGAGTGATGAGTTTAGCACTGATGCCAAAATTAAACGAGACCCTATTCAGCTCGTCTCTAAAACTGCTGTCATTTGCGGGCCTTGAAATCATTACAGAGATGGTGAGATACCCGATCGGGACTTCTAGGATTTTCTCCAGGATCCGCATTGTCTGAATATTTGGTCGGATGTGTACTTATCGGGCCTAAAACCAGACCGACGGAGGCCAATTAGTTTGTCAAATGGTTCCAGATAGAATCTTGTGCGATATTAAGGCTGCATCTATAGTTATCGAAATTTAGAGAGTCTCCTTTTCTGTGGGCCGTAGAAATCTTGCTGAGGTTTCATTTATAAAATCATAGTTCTTTACGTTCCATATCTTGGAGACGTATATTGGTGTATGCTCTCCAGCAAGCTGTCTCACACTGCCTTAAACAGCTCGGCTGGCTGTCGCCTATCGCCTTCTTAGACTTGAGATTAGTAATTATTGCTTTCTCATTTATACTCTTCGAATGGATTGAAGTTTTGTCTTCCATCGCTTAGGTTGAATGGTTCGTTCGGCCTAACTGAGGACTTTCAATCGTCTTCCCCGTTTAACTAGTCTAGTCTGAAGAAATATTTTTTTTCATATTCTTAAGACCGACTATGACTCTACTACAAGGTTTCCTTACTCAAGTTTACGGACCTATTTCCTTGACACTTCCTTTTTACAATTTGGTACAATTCAAAACATTATTGCTCCTGAAGTACAGGATCTGGCAGAAAGACTAGGGCCCCTATTTTGGAGTGTCGATAGTTGATCGTTGATCGACATCTGTAGCTCGATCGACAGCTGTGATTGTCGATTGCGATTGATATTTGTCGATTTGACAGTCGTTTGTAGTCGATTACAAATACCTGGTCGATGCTTTCTCTTGGAAATGAAAAAATGTTGTGCGTACGAATAACTAAAATCAATCGACGCAATCGTCAATAAATTTCTGACGATCGCTGATCGACAATCACAATAAGGGCCTAGATGTTTTAGAAATGACTATAATACTTCCCCCTACTGGGAAGACAGCAGTGCGGCAGGCTGCGAGGTCTTAGCATATTTTTAGCAGTCCAAACCATAGAGCCTACGAAAATTTCGTCCCAAAATAATGACATTTTCACGACAATTCAGCGTGAACATCGTCGCTATACTTCATACATACACAGAAATTGAGCTGCTCCCGATCGAAATACCATATACTTCGCTGGGTTGAAGTACACGGGGCTCTTTGCCAACTAGAAATGACTCCAGAAGTGCATCGCAGATCGAGGCCTCCACATGACAGATGTGAACAGCACACCACCTGCAGTCTACTCTGGCGACTTATTGCCATCGATGCCCCTGGTCCTGGTCACTTGATGTTCACTGCTAGGGCTTATCGATACGTTGTTCATGGTTCAAACATTTCATTTCTGGATTCAAAGGTCATGTCGTCTTTCGTCAAAATAAAAAAAATATTGGAATTCGCATAGGGGATACCGGGGCTAGTTGGTCAAATTTTGAATTACTAGGAGAGTAGGTGTATTATTACATTTTTGCGAATTCTTTTTGGTGCCGCAAACAAATCGTTTACTAAAACAATTTCATGAAGTGGAAAGTTAGCTATTCCAGCTTAACAATAATTCTTATAAACAATTTTTTAAATAAAATAAATAAAAACCTTAAATCCTTAAAGCAATCGTCAAATCAAAAAATCCTTCCTCAAGATTAAATACATCATACAAGAGTACAAAAGAGACCCCATTTTTTTAACTTAAGAAATTAAATAAAACAACAGAAACTAAAAAATAAATTAAGTAATAGATTTAACAAAAAGTAGAGTGACGCCATGTTACCGATCAATGAATAATGTTTCAAATAATAATTTTGAATTTAAAAGTAGACTGTTTTTAATTTTATTTATAATTTATGAAAATCTACTACAAATAAAAGCCCTTTACGACAGCTAAGCCTTGGTCAAATTTTTATCTGTTTCTCTTTCTATTATAATTTATTTTAAGATCATCTATAAGTGTCATGCATTTTTAAAATTATATCTATACCTACATATAGTATTATTTTTAAAATTTACATGAAAAACATGCTATACATGTTGCATTTTTGTTACATAATAAAATGTTTGTGTGAAATTTTGTTTATGCCTTCGTTATGTTGTTCTTTAAAAAAAAAATTGTTATGTCCGCTTGCTGCATGCCAAAAAAAAAAATATATAAATATATTTTTCATTATTATGAAAAAATAAAAAAAAATACAAAATCGGCTTGTGGCAGGACAGAGGTGTTACAAAACTAATGGATAGCTCTTCTGTTTCTCATTTCTTACGTGGCAGCTGCTCGATCATGTGCTCTTCAATCCATCGCTATGGATCTATACACCAGCGAATGTACAAGCACGTCTCTACTCGTATTTAGCTACAGAATTTCTTAGCGATACACAAATCTATAGCAACGTACGACGAGTGAGTACTGTTTTACAAACAGTGCATACATTGAAATATTATTACTGGGTTGTGAATCCTCGCGCTAAGAGTGGTATTATTCCAAAAGGTTTGGGTAAGTACAAACGAACGATTTTCCCAATTGAAAATTGTATCATTACATTATTCGATTCACGCATACAGATGGACCACGACCAGCACAAAAGGATATTCTAGCGATACGTGCGTATATTCTTTTGTTTTTAAAACAGTTGATTATGATCGGCAATGGTGTTAAGGAAGATGAATTACAAAGTATATTGAACTACTTGACGACCATGCATGAGGTAAGTTTCAACTCACTAACGGAGACACACGCAAACATGATTTTAAATTGATAAACTATTATACATATAAACTAATAATTGAAATTCTCGTATAATCTGTAATAAAGGATGAAAATCTCCACGATGTCCTACAAATGTTAATATCTTTAATGTCCGAGCATCCAAGCTCAATGGTACCTGCTTTTGATGTTAAACATGGTGTTAGATCTATATTTAAATTATTGGCTGCCGAAAGTCAATTGATTAGACTACAAGCGTTAAAATTATTAGGATTCTTTTTATCGCGTAGCACACACAAGTATGTATCGATTATGTATGTTTATACGTTATCGGATGATCAAGCAAGTTTGTGGTGGTTTTTGTTGATGAAATTTTGAAATTTTTGCGGATAAAGGACAATGTGACGCCATTTTGTCTTAGTTAAATTGATTGTTGATGAAAGATTGTTGGTGTAAGATATATTTGGAGTCCTCTTAATGGGGGGTGCAGAGCTTTATAAATTAAAGGAGGTTAATGCAAAGCAAATTAATTAAATATATTTAAACTCATGTAAGGATTATCACTTAATAAAAAATTAGGACGTGTTTTTGACCACATAGATAAGAAGACATTTTTGTTTTAAGTCTGCTAATTTATTGCTAATGAATATTTTTTTAATGAATTAATGAAACCCCTTTTTCAGTTTTCCATTTTTTTAGTTTAATTATTTAAAATTGCATATTTTTCTTAACAAATATTAACAACTATCAGGTAAACTTTCCAAACGCTAGTTTGTTTGTTTGTTTTCTCTACTGAGCAAGAGGTCCCAGGTTCGATCCCTAGAAGACGCACAAATTCCATCTTATTATTTTCCACAGCGTCACCTCTCGCGCACGCCTGACAAACAGCCGAGAGTATAAAAGCTGTTCGGAGTCGGACTCGAAATAAAACTGTACTTCCCTTCCATTTGTTCCAAAAATAAAAACTCCCACAAACAAATGGTTGTGAGAAGTTAGGCCAAACGCAAAAGCCAAAGAATAATCTAACTATAGGCGCAAGCTAAAATTGTTACTAGCGCTGATGTGTACCTATTGAGTTTGCGCAAAGGCATAAACAAAAAGTTAGTAAATGAAATTTGGGGATTGGAAATTACTCTTAGTAAGAGGGTTTCTCCGTAACACCGTAGAGTTTCAATGCATCACAGCATCTATCTTTTTTAATTATGTGTTTGCTTTAAAAGATGAAGAAAACCCTCATATTTCCAATTAAATATTTGTTTTTAATAATAAAGGGTTTTCCAATGAGAGGTGTGAATGGCCCGCTATTTCGGTAGCTGTCACTTTTGACGCTTTTATTCTTTGACATTTGACAAGTAGAAACTACGCCATTACTAAAAATGTAACGATACACGCTTTAACAACGCATTGAAATTATTAAAATTCACTAAAAAAGTGGTGAAAATCTTGCAGTCACAGTTCGCAAAACTAAAGCATTTTTTGGTCGTCGTGAAGCACCTTGTCGGACCGCAATACCTAAATTGGTGGAAAAATTCGAGCTGTTGGGACAAGTTAGTAATGTGAAGAATAAAACACGTGCACGTCGCTCAAGAACAACTGAGAATATTGCTGCTGTAACCTAAAGTGTTGAAGAAAACCCAGGTTTGTCCATTCCTCGTCGTTCTTTGGAATTGGGCATTCCACAAACGTCATTACACCGTATTTTGCATAAAGACTTGGCTCTTAAGGCTTATAAAGTTCAGTTAACACTAGAACTCAAGCCGGCCGATCATCAACAACGTCGCCAACAGCCCAGCGTCGATTCAAGACATCAAAGATAAAATTCGTGATGCTATCGAGGACATAGGGCAGCCACTTTGCGATTTGTTTTTCATTATTAAAGGCATACCTTCCTCTTTATTATAAAATAAACATACGATCATTTGTCTCAAAAAAAATTGCATTTTTCTTTGAATACCAAAATAACACCTGTTATTGGAAAACCCTTTACCTACTGCAATATTATGGGATTAATTTACTAAGTCTTTTGGTCGAATTAGAATATTTCCATTTGAGAGAACATTACCTATTGTTGGGCGCCATTCCAGTTATAATTTCAGTTATGTTCTTATGCTAATTATTGATGCAATAACCCTTATTTTGCTGAACATCTAATTCCGGAAAGCAGAGTAAGCTAGGCAAATGCTCAATAAATATAATTCAGCCTACAGGTATGCAATAATTTGTGATATATTGCAATAAACTAGTTATTTCGATGGATTTTTCGACTTTTGATTTAATTCAGGGTCCCTAAAAGTGAATGGCGCTGAATGCAGTTTACTAACAATATCACCACCACGAAGAGCTAAGAGTTTAGGAACTTCCCTCGTCGCTTCTACTTATTATAAATACCTATTGCGAATCCCAAAATGGCAAAGTAGAGTGTAATTGTCTGCTGAAAATTCTACTCTACTTTGATTTACTGAGAAAAATTCGCATTAAAAAGGCTTTGGTAATATTCACGCTTATTTTGAGATTCGAATGAATAGTAAATTCGAACGAATGTCTCTATTCGTTCGAATGAATTTTGCGTATTTTGACATTCTAGCGAATAATATTCATTGTCGAAAGATGTCATAAAATAAACTCAAATGAATTTTCAGCTGTTTCACATTTCTGTTTTATTTAGAGTGAACATTCTTTGGTTTTTTGTTGAGACTCTGTTTTTTATTGTTTTGGTAAATTGTAATAAATATTGAAAATTTCAACAAATTATTGAAAAATAAGTGCTAAGAATATCAAAATTGTTGAGGTACAGTGATATCTTGTATAAGTTGTGTATGCAAAAATACTACAATGCATTATTAGTAATATTTTACCGAGTTAATATTGAAATTTTATTATTAGCTCATAAACAATATTATTTTTTATTTTGTTATTAAATTCCACATTCATATTATTAGTAATATATTTATAAAAAAAAATATTATAATAAATTGAAATAAAAGTTTCCCCCTTTCATATAATCAACACAAGTCTGGTCACACTAACTTGCAATAGTTAGCTGGCAGTTGCTGTCAAAAGCAAAACATTTGTGTTGATTAAAGTTAAAGCCTATCAAATAAAATAAAAAAAAACACTCGCGACAGAAAAGCAGAATAATTTTAACAATAAAAAACGTGTTTATTTAATTAATTATTTCTTTTATTGTTTGAAGTGCCAGTTGATACTCAGATTTCGTGATTTCCCTCCACTCCATTAGCCTGACCTCTGACCAACTCTTCCTTTTGCTCACGATTTTTTCAATTGGAATGCATCGTATATACCTAAACAGAGGTTATTTTTTGTATTCTGTACAGAGCAAATAAATAGTTACTACTCACAATTTTATAAATTAACCTATTCGCCAGGAATATGGAGCAAAATAAAAGCAGTCGCTGTTTAAGCGACAGGAAATTGCACACGAATAAAAAATGACATTTGTTTCGAACGATTAGAATCTCAAAATACGATCAACATTCGAATGACAAATGAACTTTCGATTGATACGATGAACTTTCTATTCGTTCGAATGTCAAAATACAGATTCTTCTAATTCGACAAACATTCGAACGAATTCGAATCTCAAAATAAGCGTGATTGTGTCTTATATGTACCCACTGTATAAACACATTATTTTGGAGATTATTTGAGCACTTAAAACTTGGGCCGTCATTATTTAACAATCGTCTTTGGCTTAGGCGTCTGTTATAGCTATCAGTAAAATTCAACCAAAAAAAATGTTTTGCTTTTTGGAGCACTTAAACTTAATCTTGATCTTAAAATGTTGCTTTTAATTTATAGAATTTGTTTACCAACAAAAATTAAACAATTAATCTTTAAATTTTCAAGAAAGAGAATAGATGAATTTTTTCATACGAACAACTTTTACTGTTCAACTTCTCAGTAAATTCCACAACATGTTCCACTGAATTCCTATGAAATGCTTGGGTTAAATGTTTAAGTTTTGTTCTGTTTCGTATTTTTATACGGGTGGATTTTTCTGATGGCTATAACGAGCGAACGAAACTCAAGCTTTATATTGATAGATACATAGTTGTGTTTTATTGGCATTAGATTCTTTTTCGACACTAGTTCTATAAAGTAGAAAATCCTTACGTTGGGCGCCATTTTTGTTCAATTATTAATTCAAATTCGCTTAACAGATGGGCGCCAATTGAATAAAAATTATTTCAGTGAAGCTTATTTTACAGCAGATATTATCTTTTTGTATAGTAAATTTTCAAAGACATGCATTACACACCTTGACAGTTTTAAATTTATTTTTAGCAAGCATTCTTATGACACGTCAACTCATCAACAATTTTATTAAATTAAAAACCAAACTTTTTCAAACTCATTTAAATTTCAATTTTACAAAGTTTTTAATTAAATGAAACAACATTCTCATAAAAAAAAGAACACCAACAAACAAACAAGTCATTTTTATATTTTAAAAGTAAAATAATGAGTTCTTTGTCATATTGAAATTAATTTCTACTTTATCCTGAATGAAAAGCCCCATGAACTTTCTCGGTCATGTACGATCACAAACTTGTCGTACGTTATGAAATTGCAAAATTTTCCCATTTTCCTCACATAAAATATATATTTATGTCCTTTTTTTGCCTTTCGTTCTTCTTTTACGTTGCATTTTACAGACGAAAGTACGATGTTATGTCACCGCACAATTTATATACGCTATTAGCCGAACGCTTATTACTTTATGAGGAATCATTGTCCCTACCAACATATAATGTCCTTTATGAAATTATGACCGAACATATATCACAGCAAATCCTCTATACAAGGCATCCAGAGCCGGAGAGCCATTATCGACTGGAGAATCCAAGTAAGTTTAAAATGTGTTTTTTTTTCTTCTATTTTCCTCTTCTAGCACTTTTTGCAGTCATTTGTTAGAGAACCAGTGGAAGGACTTATTTTTTTCTTTGTATTATTATGACTTATTATTTTCTTTTTTGTTGAGACTTTACTGTGGTTTACAGTAAATACAGGAATACCTAGTTAACTTACCGATGATGGAATGAGTGAATTAGGAAAAACTGCTCCCGCGTCAGAAAAGTTTTTTTTTAACTTTTTGTTATCGATTTTATAATAATTGTATTATTGTTTTGATTGTGGGCACTTAAAAAATATTGGATTGAATTTGGTTCGGATAGCTTTTCTAATTCAATAAATTAGATAGCATTATTGGTGTGTTAGTGGTACACAGCGCGGTCGAGAAAATTGTGTATTGGAAAGATTTTGGTTGGAACTTGGAAGTGCAGGTATATATTTTATCCTGGATTTGGATTCAATTTTTAACGGTAGATTTATGCAGAAATACGCATATAACAGAATCCATTCTATGGCAATATTCATGTTCCGCTATTGATTTACATTCTGATTTCAGATGTAGGTCCCTTTTAAATTTGAACACCGTTTTAGAACTTTAGATGTTATACTAAATACAAAATGGTTGTTTGTATCTACAGGTCTAGCATCTTCTAGATAAGCCTTAAGTACCACTTTAGATTTTCAGTGTTATCGGTGGCTAACAGCCTATGTTTAAACTGGCTCGATGCAAAGATTTCCAGAACAATGTTGGCCCCTTGTTGGGCGCCCGTTTTATTTATTTAGTTTGACACATTTTTCTTTTCAATTTGCAATCGGATTCATATGAAGTCCTTGATTAATATCTTCATTCAAATAACTTTGTCTTTTGTTTTCTTCCGCACAGTGATTTTAAAAGTCGTCGCAACGCTGATACGTCAGTCGAAGCAAACGGAATCCCTTATCGAAGTGAAGAAACTCTTCCTTTCCGATATGACGCTGTTGTGCAATAGTAATCGGGAGAATCGCCGCACTGTCCTTCAAATGTCTGTGTGGCAAGAATGGCTAATTGCAATGGCGTACATTCATCCGAAGAACAGTGAAGAGCAGAAGATCTCTGACATGGTGTACTCTCTGTTTCGCATGCTATTGCATCATGCAATCAAACATGAATACGGTGGTTGGCGGGTGTGGGTGGACACACTCGCCATTGTGCACTCCAAGGTGTCCTATGAGGAATTCAAACTGCAATTCGCTCAGATGTATGAGCATTATGAACGGCAAAGGACCGACAATATAACGGATCCAGCTCTAAGACAGGCGCGACCCATTAGCACAATCAGTGGATGGGATCGTGAGGAGCAACAACAGCAGCAGCAGCAGCAACATCATGCTATTA
The DNA here is from genome assembly GCA_949372485.1 of Cheilosia soror. Lineage (NCBI taxonomy): Eukaryota > Metazoa > Arthropoda > Insecta > Diptera > Syrphidae > Cheilosia > Cheilosia soror. The sequence continues at coordinate 78,409,827 of OX443563.1, forward strand.
GTACAGATAGCATTGCCTCGCCCACCGATGTGGAGGAAATCGAGAAGCCATCGACACCGGTAGCTATCGCTATTGAACCCATGGTCAATGAGAGCGAACAGGTGACAGAGGAAGAGATCCATCTGGAGAATCTGAAGTGTGCCTGCGAAGAGGAAGAGGAGGAAAAGTCTGCGGAATGCAATAGCCCAGTGATAGATCAGAATGCGAATGAGGAGAAGGAGAAACCAGTGCAGTCGTCGACAATTTCCAACATCACCGATGTGTATAACGCCCAGCTAAAGGGCGACATGATTTGCAATGGAAACGCCGACGAGGAGAAACACAGTGAGAAGATAACAGACGCGATATCAGCAACCACAGGGGGGCAGGAAGCACTAAAGCAGGTGCTCGACCTGGACGCAGATGACATGGACGAAGTAAATCTAGCATCCGGCGAACAAAAGCTCGACGAGGAGAAGATAGTCACAGAGGTACTGGACAATTCAGAGAAACTACTAAATCACTGCAAGGAAGTATCCGATGAAATTCTCCTACAAAACGCTGAAGAAGCTGCCTCATCGGTAATAAAGGACGAGGAAATTGAGCTGGCAGTCAATGAGGTTGTACAGGGTGTACTCAATATTGAGAAGAAACAGCAGATCTCCACAACTACCCCTACCACCGATGAAGAGGCCGACAAAGTCAGCCTATTGAATTCGAAGAACCTTAGCAATAACAATAATGAATCCGAGTCCACGGTAGCAAACGACACCACCACTATCACCGCATTTGCCACCACAATAACAGACACCCCCATAACCCTAGAGGATGCCATTGATAATCAAAAGACTGATTTATTGTTATCAAGTGCAATACTTATCACAAATGTTAATAACAACAATGAAGCCGATGTTACCCAAAGTAGTAGCACCACCACTGACACAAATACCACCATCACTAGTACCAGTGACAGCACTAGCAATAGTTATAGCAGCGAAGAGAGCACCAGTAGTATTCCAGCAACAGCAGCAACTAGTACAGCGACGACCGAGTCGTCTGAGAGTCCTGCTAAGACTGCGGATGTTCAGGTTGAGGAACTGGTCGTAGAAATTGTCAATGAAGCCATAGACAACTGTCTGAAGGAGGACATCACTACCCCTACCACTGGTGAGAAGAACAATAACGAAGTTAAAGATGAGAAGACCACAACAGAAGTGCAAGACCAGGCTCAGGAAGTCGTCAATGAGGTTCTACACTCCGCCGTAGAGAGAGCCAATTCAACTGTCGAAAGTGAACCAACGGTAAAGGAAATCGTGACGGAAACCACTGATGAGTTGGTAGCACAGTCGACACCACCTGCATCGCCAAAGGTGAATGGTGAAAAAACTCCATCGGTGGAAGGTAGTCCATTGGCGGCGATGAAAACTGATGCCGAACTATCAACAGAAGTCGAAACAGAGCCAGCACTACCAACAACGCCAACAAAAGCCCTCGAAGTCGAACGAGTGGACGAGGATATAAAGATGACAGTGACAACGACGACGACCACAGTAACTGCCTCTACCCAATCGTCGCCCATTAAACAAGTGGACGAACTCGCAGCCAATGAGGAACACGAGGATTTGGAATTGGAAGAGGAAGCGGCAAGCATAGTCGACGAAGGCCCAGAGGAAATTACGGAAGCTATGGATAGTACGAAACCAAACAATGTGGTTATTAGTTCAGTTTCAGAGGTGGACTCACAAACGCAAACATCACCGACAGCACAAGATAGTCGCAGTAGTATTGTTGGCATCAGTGAGGAACAGCAACAACAACGTTTGCAGCAGCAGCAGCAACAAGAAGGACGTGAACAACCGCAGGGACAGCCACAGAGGCGGTCACAACACAGTACGAGTACACAAGTGGAGAACAATCATTTCGGTGAGTTGGTGTTTTATTTTGATTGCTTAGGTATCCTTTTTGCTTTAATTCAGCGGTAACGGTTATTTCTTTAGCGTTTAGCAAATAAGTGAGTATAACAGTATAACGTTAAAAATAAAGCGCACACATTTTTCAGCTCGTTTAGTTTCTGAAACGTTTTAACAAAAATTTTTTTCTAATTCTATAATTCTATAGCGCACACCTATATGTGCGATATCGTTGCCAGAGTAATATTTGGTGTGCGTTATAGGGTTTCTATGAAGCTGGGCCATTGACAAGGCCAGCAGATAACTTCGTCTGACGAATAATCATAATTATCGCTGACAGCTACAAAGGCTTGAAGGTTGTGTCGAAAATCTGGACACATTAAAAAATGCGCCTTCAAGTAATGGGAAATGTCCAATATTGCTGTGAAATATCACAGATATTCGATAGAAATAGCCTTCAAAGTTGACCATTTTTTTATAGTGGTTCGTTGAATCTTCGTATAGAACGATAAAATGTATTTAAAATGGCGCCCAATGCAAGGCCGCAATAATCTCAACAAAATATCTTTAGACTTCTAATCAAATAACGGTGGCATTGGTAAAAAATGATCTGGGGCTATTTAAAACGTCCATATGTTGCAATATGGCGCCCAATGAAGGACCTTATGGTTTACTAATTCGTTTTAACAATAAAAGTACGATTTTCAAAGCCAACTGTGTAAAATATTACAAAATACATTTTATATGAGTTACTATCTTTATCTCATAAACACGCGGCGATTTTATTGCTAAAACTTGGACAGAATTGAAATTAGAAAAAAAATGTGTCCCGAGAAAATAATTCCAATGCACAGTGTAGCAGTTTGACGCATTTACCTAACCTACATACCTACGCGTATCCACGTACATCATACTTCCATTTACCCATTAAATGAGTTTAAAAAAAATGCATTTGCCATCCCCCAATTTGGCTTCATTCAATCAGCTTAAAATCGCTGCACTACCATTACATCGGAGGGTATCGGTGTAATTAATTCGTAGAGCGAACAGTGACAGTGACTCAACTTTTATAGCCGCACATTAAAAAGATATAAACTCGAACGGAAAGACGCAAGCATTCCTGTTCCTAACATTCCGCCTGTAAAACGGGATCTTAATTCTTCGCGAAAACAAAGCCATCCCAAGATTTTATTTACGACTGTTGAGATTTCATTCTCGAATGATAAAGAACACGCCGAGATTAATCTTGGCTGCAGATACAGTCAAAAGGTAATAAATCCTAGGCAAACAGACAATCAAAACCACCCACACTTTCTACTAGGTTTTAATTTTGTCATTACTTTTCTTCTTTCTTTGTAACAGACAATAACAAAAGGACGAAATCTGGTTCAACACGTCCCATGTTTAGTCCGGGACCAACACGTCCACCATTTCGTATACCTGAATTCAAATGGTCGTACATCCATCAGCGTCTGCTGTCCGATGTCCTTTTCTCACTGGAAACAGACATTCAGGTGTGGCGTAGCCATTCAACCAAGAGTGTCCTGGACTTTGTTAATTCCAGTGAAAATGCGATTTTCGTTGTTAACACTGTCCATCTCATCTCTCAATTAGCAGATAATCTTATAATTGCCTGTGGCGGCCTTTTACCATTGTTGGCCAGTGCAACGTCACCAAATGTGAGTATATATTGTCATTCTGGGTATATTTGATTAAAACTTGTTCCTATCCTACTTCATGTCAGTCCGAATTGGATGTCCTGGAGCCGACACAAGGTATGCCTCTAGAGGTGGCTGTATCCTTTCTACAGCGTTTGGTCAGCATGGCTGACGTGTTAATATTCGCCACTTCATTGAATTTCGGTGAGCTGGAGGCGGAGAAGAACATGTCGAGTGGAGGTATTCTGAGACAGTGCCTGCGTCTGGTGTGTACATGTGCCGTACGCAATTGCCTCGAATGCAAGGAACGAACGAGATACAATGCTGGTGGTATACCAAGAGATGTGCCAGGTGCAGCTCACTTACAAGCACTTATTCGAGGAGCACAAGCATCACCTAAGGTGAGTAGGGTTGGGCTATGGTAGTGATGGGGAGAGTTACTTTAAATTTTAAATGAAATGTGTGTGCACGATTTCTAATCAAACTGTCATACATATATCTATGTGTGTGTTGTGTTTCCTTGCAGAATATTGTTGAGTCGATAACAGGTCAATTATCTCCGGTCAAGGATCCAGAGAAGCTCTTGCAAGATATGGACGTTAATCGCCTGAGAGCAGTGATATACCGTGATGTGGTGAGTGGCTTTATATTATCTTGTTGTAGGTACTGTGTATTTGAAGACGTTTTATAACAAGGGTTCATTTTGTGAGTATGCTTAGAATGATGGACATTTAACTGCACTATATGCTGAGCATGGGTAAGTTGTTCAGATTGTATAGACATGTAAAGGACATGAGAGACAAATAAGTACAATCTAGAGAATTGGAGCGAAATAAGACGGATAAAAGAGAATCCTAGAACAAACTAGAGCTGCTTTCTCGTGACAGCTTGAGGGGATGGTCCATCATAGCGCATAAGAATTCTAAGGGCCCGTTTCAAAGGTTCCAGATAAAGTTTCCGATAGTTATCCGACATAATAAAACGCTATTTCACAAGTAAAGGTTGCTGATTTTTTTTTTCTGTATCAGCCACTAATTGTTTGACCGAATGCCAATGCAAACCATTTTTAGGTGGATTGTGTTGTCCTATTTTTGGTTATTTAACTTTGATAAAGCTAAAAAAAATATTGAAATTTCAGAAATCGTTATCGTCGATGGTTTCTCAAAATAATTTGGTCTTGGCAAAATAATCTGTTCCTACGGGACCGTCTTCGTCTTCTAAAAATTCAAATAAATCCATGTGTCCTTGTGACTGCAATCTACGCTCGTCAACGAAAAAATAATATTTAGCTTATCTTCTAGATAAAGTCGAGACTTTATCTGCCACTGTCAGATATCACTATCTGAGACCTTTGAAACCAAACGTTGAAGTTTATCTGTCAGATAAGTTCCTGATAGACTATCCGAGGCTTTATCAGCTATAGTCTTGAAACTGGCTCTAAGCTTTCCCTTTTCTCCTAAGTCAGTATAGTCATTGCGGAAATCACTTACCAAAATTAAGGCTCCAAAACAAAAATATGAATCAAATCTGCTGTTTACCAAGTATTCCACTAGGGTGGAGGTCAACAGAAACTTTGAGATAGCTCCTTTTCCCTGGATCTACTTAAGCTTACTTAATGTATTCTGAAATTAGCTTTCCCTGTTAAGCGGAAGTTTAAGGTTGCTTAGACAATTCCAAAAATGGAGTCAGTGAATTTATTTCTTCATCTTTAGTGCGCAAAGTTCTGAGAATATGCTGAAAGTAGAGTCTACTGCATGGACCAAATTTTCGCTTTCGTGTGAATTCTTTCGTTTTTTGAAAAGCGAAAACGATTTTCGTTTTGTAGAAAATTGTGCTTATATTTTTTAGGCGAGTGGTAACAAACCAAGTCTTAAGATAATGAGCCCCTTTCTTAAAGGATAGTGTTACTTTATCGCAAATGTAAAAAAAAATAATTATCCTCATTTTATTCGAATCGTCCTACCTTACACGTTACCTACACCTCCTTCTAAATAAAAAAAAAACTCTTTTTACAGGAGGAAACAAAGCAAGCACAATTCCTGTCGCTCGCCATCGTTTACTTCATTTCGGTTCTTATGGTCTCCAAATACAGAGATATCCTCGAACCTCCTGCAGAGCCACAAATAACTCGTCAATCACCAATAATGCAACGAGGCGCCGCTGCCGGTAAGCTTAAGACCATTTTTTTTTCTTCCACAATTTCTCTCTTACACACGTTATAATTTATTTATTTTATTTTAAACAAATTGAAAAATAAAACAAAAAATCAACACACACTCTTACTTGAATAAAAAAAAAAAAACAATAGATCCAAACTAGACACGAAACTATATGAAAAATGAAAACCATTTTTATTTATGTATTTTTTTTAACCGTGATGTGTTGTTAAATAAGTTTTTATTTAAAATAAAGAGGAAAGTGATTTTAGTTTATTTTATTTTAGTTTTTTTTTTTTACCGAATAAACCTCCCGTATCGCTAATGAGAGTATTTTTCCCATTTTTTTCTTTTATTTATTTTCACGCTGCTTTGTTCGGATCTATAAATTAAACTAAAAAAAAAAATACTAATCGTACTAAAAATTAACAAAACCATTTTTTGTTTTTAATTAAAAAAAAAAAAAAAACATTAAAACCATTACAACAATCCAACTGTCAACCATTTTATTTGTATATTTTGTAAATATTATATATGAAAAAAAAAAATTGTAAATATTTGTGCGCGCGATGTATGTCACGTTTTGTTGTGTTTTTAATTTTGTTATCTCTCACAAAACGCACAAAATTTTACACCACCATTTTGTATTATATTTTTTAAAATCATTTCTGTGACCACCACCTTAAAATGCACCTCGATTTTTCATTCTTTGCATCATTTGCTCCCGTATTCATGTGTACGCGCGTGTTTCATCATCGCTAGAACCAACAGCTCGACCATTGTTTCCACAGTGGTCACACCATGTGTATCCACAGTTTTTGCCCGGCTCGCAGCATCAGCAATCTGGTCAGCAACAGCAACAGCAGTCTTCTCTTAGTCCACCCCAAATCCAACAACAGCACAACAATCACCAACATTACTATCAGCAGCAACAGATCGCAGGTGGAGGATGTCCGGTAGCACCGCCACCCATCGTAGGTCATCACAATCACCAGCATTACCATCCATCGGCGTATGGTGGTGGGATTATTGATAGCTCATCACCACCCGCCGGCGGAGGTGGTTCATCGTCCCTGTCCTCTTCGTCACAGCCCGCCTCATCATCATCTCTGTCAAGTGTTGCATCTCAACCGCAACACCAACATCATGCCCACCATCATAACATGAAACCGCAACAACAACAACAGCAACAACAGTCATCTCAACATTTCATGATGAATGGTTCGTCAACGAAAATGGCCATGATGAACAACAGTAGCGGCCATCACATGCACAACAATCATAGTTCGAATAACTATTCAAATGACATTTCGAATACAAATAACTACTATCTCCGCGGAGGGATGGTTAACGGTGTTGGGGGCGACAGTCATCATCTGCACAATGGTGTCGGTGGTCCACCTTCGTCGGGTGTATTGAACTCGATGAGGAATCGCAACGGAATGGGTGGACAGATCAACTACAAGACAACAAATGGAATTAATAATAATTACCGCTATCGCAATAATACAGGTAGAGGGGATAGATGCTGACATCAACTTTTTTTGGAGCGATTTTCAGTTTTGTTTGAGCGAATTATGTTTCTGTGTGTTGCGAGTGTTATGTAGAAGTTATTCGTTTTTTTTTTTTCTGCTTTATCACGATGCACGCTCTGGCTGGAAACAAGGTCAAATGTCATTTGAAGCACCACACACAAACCACAAAACATACACCACAAAATAATTTTTTTTTTATTCTTTTTATTTTTCTATTAAATTATTAAATATTTGCTGTAATTCTGAAAAATCCCTTTTTAAATTTTCACCATCCCCTAACGAGGGTGGCTGTGTACAGGATTAGTGTCAATATTCATCTAGGATAATTATAATTATTTATGCATGCAAATTTTGATGTTGGGAGTACAGACGTGATGGGATATAGTATTTGACACTGTGGCTTCCATTTTGGGGGAGTGTTCGGATTAATTAGCGTCTATGTATTAAACGCACACGTGGCTAGAGGACAGGATTAGGTAACACTCTTGTTTTGAGGACCTTGTTTACTATGGGTAGGGTATTATAGATCATATTGTGAACTATAATAATTGGTGACAATTTATTTGATAAAAGATATCACTAATTAGTATTGGTCTGTGGAGTGGAATATTAAGGTACATAGTTTTTATGTATGTACACTGAAACCCCATTATTTGGACACTTCCACCAATTACTGTTTAGATTGGTGCCCATTTATAGTGACGATAGTCGCGACTCATTTATGTTCATTATTCCCATTTTTAATACGTAAAAAAATAAATAACTTATTGAAAGAAAATAAGTTTATAGTGGTTCAAGGTTAGGTAGGAATATGGTTAATGACTGAGGACACCATTTCATTTATTAATCTTAAGTAAACCGATCGTCTTATAAAGTGATTGATTTAAAAACTATCTGCGGTTTCCTCTGCGCCTTATGCGATTCATTTGTTCAAATGTATTTTAGGTGCTTTAGGTCCGTCCTATCGGCCCCTTTCTTGACCACCTCCGAAAAGGCAATCATACAGGTCCGCTTCTACTTATCCTATCCCAACCATAACCTAACTTGAGAGTCTCAATATACGCGCCACTCTCTATATAAACCAAACCTATTTTTTCACCACAAGGATTTTATTTGCTCCAACAAAATCTGAATAGTTTTTCCACCTGTTATCTTAAAAATTGCCTTGAGGTCAATATCGTCAAATGTCAATCCATAACCATGTAAATGCAAACAATAACCTCCCCGATTTGATGTACCTTCTCACATTTACATACATATTACTCACTAGCTGATCCGTGCTCGCCTTGCGTCGCTGGCCGCAGGAAATAAGGCCCCAATGAAACAAGGCCCCAAAAGGGAAAATGAAATAAGGCCCCAAATTTAGGGTAAAAATAAGCCCAAAAAAGGAAATAACACCCCAAACCTTCAATATATCCAAACTCCCAATCTGACAGTAAACCCAAACTTGGGGATTTCAGTGCCTATAGCAGTCTCACTGTCTTAAGAAACATTTTAAAAAAAGTTTCATCAAAAAGTTTTCAAATCAAGAATAAATTCAAGAAATGAATAAAATTAGTGGTAAGCGTTAAATATTATTGAAACATTTAAGTGGCCTCAACTCCAAATGCGTTTCGCCCCGATGTGGTGGGTGGGCTCATCAGTAGACGAACCACCACATCTGCCTAGACGCACTGTTCACTCGATGTTTACCGAGACTATATGGAATCACAAACACAAAGTGCCTGTGAACCATAACCTAATACGAATCTTTGGTCAAAGATTTAATCGTATAGGATTTTTATTGCCCGTGGCCTGGCGTAGTTTTTTACCAAAAAGTTTTCAAATAAAGAATAAATTCAAGAAATGAATAAAATTAGTGGAGTAAGCGTTAAATATTATTGAAACATTTAAGTGGCCTCAACTGTGGTGGGTGGGCTCATCAGTAGATGAACCATCACATCTGCCTATAGTCTAGACCTAGACCCTTGTCAGTTTTTATAGTTAAATCTAACAGTAAATAGTCAAATTCAATCGTTGTTTTGAATGTTTAAAACATTTTCGTCTGAAAACAAATAGTAATCGTTTGAAAAATATAAAAATCGTCTGAAAACATTTATTTTAAAGAACTAAAGACTTCAACGCCGATTCTCAAGATTCATCATCTATTGTTGGTAGAAGGAAACCCTTTTTCAGACGATAACCATTTGTTTTCAGACATTTTAAAAATTGTTTCAGACGTTTCCAATATCTGATTTTCTAGCCGTTTTTTATTATCAGCTATGATCCATATAAGATCATCGATTTACATGCACTTACAACAACAACGGGTGCAGTAGCGCAGTGGTTAGTGTGCTGGACTACTGTGCGAGGGATCCCAGGTTCGATCCCCTTCCCCGGAAAAAACAAAATTACATCTTAAAGTCGCGAACGTCTGACAAACATCCGAGAGTAATGACTGTCATGAAAAAGCTTCTCAATTCAGCCGTTCGGACTCGGCATAAAATTGTAGGTCCCTTCCATTCGTCCCAAAAATAGAAACTCACACAAAACGAATGGTTGCGAGAAGCTAGGCCTTGGGTGTCACCCGCCTGTTGCGCCACCTATTTATTTTTATTTATTTACAACAACAACATGTGATCCTGCTTTTCATCGAGATCACGAAATATGATCTAAAAATTAATTCAACTATTTCTCGTTGTTTCGTGGCGTTCTTTATTTCATTCACTAAATGTTGGTGCCCCTGTAAATTATAGCCAAACAGTAATGTTACCAGACCAAAGTATGAAACACAATTAACAACTCATAAAATCAATTAGCATTTTTTCAAATTCGAAATAAGTTACTATTCCGACTTTCGAGATGGTTTGTTTCGCTATATAGCACAGAAATATAAATGGAAATATTAACAGTATAATACGGTTAATTATGATGCATATTTGAACACAACATTTGAACATAGTTTCCGACAAAAAAAAATATTGAATGCAAAATATACGCAGATTTGTTTTCATATGGTAACAACCCCCACACAACAAGCGAAATGTCAAACTCAAATATAAGCAAGTGCAATGGAGATTTTTTCGATTTTTGCCGACGTTTCCAATTTTTTTTCTGTTTGTAGACGAACAAATTGTAGCCATTTTGAATTCCTGATTAATTTTCGACAATTTCGTAAGACAAGAGCGAAATCCCACGAAAATACCGATTTCAGATAGCCCGTATGTTGATGCTGCCATTTTGTGTTTTCTTAATTCTTTCACTCGATCGGTTTGTAGCCGTTTGTGTTGAAGCTGAGATGAAGGTAACCGTTAACAAATCTGAAGTCGTCTCCAGAACGCCTGTTCAATGCACTCTGCATGTTAGTGGAGTCCCATTGAAACAGGTGGAGAAGTTTAAGTATCTCGGGGTCTTATTCACGAGTGATGGAAGGAGCAATGCTGAGTTTTCCTGTAGAATTGGTCAAGCTGGATCAATTTTGAGACAGCTTGGTCATTCTGTTATTAGGAGGACTGAACTTGGTGTTAAAGCTAAGTTGTCAGTCTTCAATTCGGTGTTTGCTCCAACTCTTAACTATGGTCATGAGGTTTGGGTAATGACTGAAAGAATAAGATCGCGGATACAAGCTGCCGAAATGAGATTTCTCCGTTGTATTGCTGGTGAGACCCGTAGAGATCGCATTAGAAATACTAGAATACGTGAGGAACTCAATGTCGAGCAGCTACTTCTCCGGACGGAGCGATCCATGCTTCGGTGGTTTGGGCATGTTAGACGCATGTTCCCGACCAGGATTCCACGACGTGCTATGGAATCCGTACCATCAGGTAGGCGTCCTCTAGGTAGGCCAAGGATGAGATGGTTAGATCATAGTCCATAATCTCTCCTATACCCGTATGGGGATTGCCCTTGATGATTTAGAGTCGATGGCGGAGAATCGAGAGCTATGGAGGGCCCAATTGAGTAACCTACACCCGCGACGCACTTAATGGACAAGCGGACCATTGAAAATGATGATGATGATGATGATGATGATAATTCTTTCAACTAATTTGTAAACAAAGGAGAATTGAAACACTGTGGGCGCAGTGGCTCAGTGTTTAGTGTGCTGGAGTACTGTGTGAGGGGCCCCAAGTTCGATCCCAGAAAAAAACAGAAATTACATCTCTCGCGAACGTCTGACAAACGTCTGAGAGTATAAGCTTCTCAATTCAACGGCATAATATTGTAGATCCCTTCTATTCGTCTTAAAAATAAAAACTCACAAACGAGTAGTTGTGAGAAGCTCGGCTTAGGGCTGTCTACACGCCTGTTGTGCCAACTATTTTTTTTTTTAGAATTGAAACACGCATAAAGTAATCAAAATGTTATTTAATCTCCATATCGGTCCCAAAAAAGTTGTCATTAAAATGTGTTGTCTTTTTTTCAGCAGGTTTGCACAGCAATATCTTTTCATAATTTTTGTCAAGAGGTTCTTTAGAGACTTAAACTTTTCCCAAATAAGTCTTAATTTTTTTTATTTTAAGATTGTATTATTAATGATTTTCTTAAAAACAATATATTATTGGATCGATCGCAGAAAGATTAACAAATTTTTGATCTCAATGGGTAATGACGACCAAAAAACTGTTGGCTTAGGGGCTTCGTTTTCGTAAGCAACGCGTCTGGATCATGTGGAAATCCTATTTCTGCAGGCCAGTCGAATTTCAATAATCTTTTATGACAAACATTTTGAGAATGCCTTCTTAAGCGGCCCATAGACAGTACACTTGGTGTTCTGAGTTCTGACACCGGTGGGGCATTCCGCCATACACATCACACCGATCGAGACACGGACACCAAAAATCAAAAACTTTTCATTTTACTCGCTCCGTGTCTGACACCAAAATCGGTGTGCGCACCAGCCCACACACAGCACACATTTCTGTACCCCGACACCGGTGCAGACACAAGTGTAGTGTCTATGGGCCGCTTTAGGCAACATTAAAAATTTCTGGTATTTTATATCAATGGAATTGACGAAATCATTGTCTACATTGTTAACTTTTATGCCGTGTTTACCTATTATGGGCCCTGAAAAGTTCACCAGTCTTGTGGCATTTACACCCCTCGCCTTATGTATATTCGGCGTCGGCGTGATATATTCGGATTTGTTGAATATGGTCCGCAATTCGCATATTCGTCTATCTACCCTCTAAGGAGCAATGAAGATTTTTCTTTGCATTGTCGTAGAGGACAGAATCTTACATTCAAATATCGATCTTAAAAACTCATCAAATAAATAAATGCGTTCCCTTCAGAGTAAATAATAGAACAAAGTATAAATGTAAATAAATTACCCGTGACTCGTGTCACCTTCTCTCTAATGCAAATAATGAACAGCTCTATAGCTTAGCTACCTTCCAAATATTTCCAACTATCACATTCATTTGGCGAAAAGTCTTTTTCATTTGGCGTTGGCGTTGGCCTAATGAATGAGTCGAGTAAAGTAAAAAGTGTATAGTTAACCAACCGAAGCACGCAGTCAAAAAGACTCCATTCATTTTGTCAGATACATTTATCCTGTCAACGGCACTGCCGCTCTCAATCCTCTATACACTATACTATGCCACAAAATGGTTAATTAAGTTGTGTGCGGCTCGGAATAATTAAAAAGGATGAATTCAACTCAACTCCAGAGCAAATACAAGCGTTCACAGTCACATCTGAATTTTTGTAGGAATTGGCCTATAAATTGGTTTGGTTTCGGAGAGAGTTTGCTGAATATTTGATTATAGGTATTTACTTTGTTGATTAGGCAGTGTTGCGAGAAGTGACGTTTGTGGAACTCTTTCTGATGCATTGAGTGGTACAAAGAGATTGTGGGTTCACTTTGAGTCAGAAGGAGCACTATATACGAGTCCCGTACAAACATGATATTGTTATATGTCGTACAAGATCGTCGTACGGATCGTACTTTTGGTGTTATTTTTTTTTTAACAAACTCCTTACCAAGTCATCTCCCTCTGTTTGAAAATCTCGGCTGGTAGGCCATTCGCTACGGCCTTGTTGTACTTAAGTTTGGATACCTATCGCTATCCTCACTCATCATCGTCCATCTCCAACGGATCATACTGTCCCACAGCGAGCTGTTGGCTTTCTCTGTCGTTGACCAGTCTGCAAAAGTGGTGTTTCCAAATTATCTACCATTCCTATATTCAACTCTTTAGACTTCTTTACGGGTCTGATATTCTTGCGAATACCGCATTCAATATCTATAATTTGTAAGCATTGCTTCTGCAATTGCATGCTCATGTGTTCTTCCTTTTTCATTCTGAGCAGTCGATGTTCTTCCCTTCTTTTTTGCCCGTAGAGGTTTCATTGCAAATCCCTAGTGAAACCCAAAACTTCTGGCAGTGTTGTCCTTCTCCACTATATGCTAGTGATGTGCTTGCTGGAGAGGTTAAGGAAGACGCGGTTGGCAAAAGTTCTGGCAGTCTCTTGTGATAGTAGTCTTGCGACGTCATAACTTTTACTGGGTGTTGTTGTGTAGTGGAAGTCCATTAATAATTTGCCTATTACCGGAGGTGTTGTCTTTTAGGCTGATATGCATTCCGACTGTAGAACCAAAGACGTCCGATTCTGGCTTTATAATCCTTACATATAATAAAACTGTAGGCATTTTCTTTGTCAGCTAAAAACTCGAAAACTACTGGACAGATTTCGATGAAACTTTTTTTAAATGTTCCTTAAGACTGTGAGACTGCTATAGGCTATGTCGTTTATAGCCACGTCCTTAGGAACAGTTTTTAGCCAAAATGTATTTTTTGAAGTGAAAATATATACATACACATATACCTTGCTACGAATGGATGTTTTTACTTTTGCGATCGTCAAACAAACACATTCGATAAGGGTTGATTTGTTTTCGCAGTGAGTGCTATGGTCAGTTGTATATTATGTAGGTATGTATATTATGATTGTATGTCCGATGAAGGATGGGGATGGGGTGAGTCGTGCGTGCTGCAGAATGGCATGGGGTATATTAATAATCTTCATAAGAGAAGAGACGTATAATACAAAACAGGTTTCATTTCAGAATTTCATTCGATATGTGGTATGGTAATTGTGTTGGGTTGGGGTAGTTAGTTGTTTGGATTCTATAGGAAGAGGGAAGCAAAGGAAAGGAAAGGAAATGCAGTATATTAAACAAGTAGCAAGATCAATGAGAGGGAGGGCGATGCAGAGGGTGCACATTATAATATCCAATGCATTACATCCATTATCGATATCGCCACACAACGCAGTAGGAATTTCATTCTGATATGACGTATGCATTTTTTGAAGTGAAAATATATACATACACATATACCTTGCTACGAATGGATGTTTGTACTTTTGCGATCGTCAAACAAAAACAAAACAAGACTAGCATACGTATACTACACATTCGATAAGGGTTGATTTGTTTTCGCAGTGAGTGCTATGGTCAGTTGTATATTATGTAGGTATGTATATTATGATTGTATGTAACAGGTTTTATTTCAGAATTTCATTCGATATGTGGTATGGTAACAGGGTAGGTTTGGGGTAGGTAGTTCCATGGATTCCATATAGGAAGAGGGAAACAAACGAAAGGAAATTCAGTATTACAAATAAGTAGCAAGATCTAGGAGAGGGAGGAATTTTCTTTTTCTCCTAAAAGCGCGAAAACTACTGGACAGATTTCAATGAAACACTCAAAAGTGTAATTTTAAATGAACCAAATATAATTTTGTGCGAGCGGGCAAGGCGAGCACGGGTCCAGCTAGTCGTAAATAAAAATATTGGAATCGTACTTTGGACACTCTTATCGTACATATCTTCTTGAGAAAATAGAATGCTTCCTGGGCCACATCATCCTTCTCCTCTGTGGAGGGTTACCGCAAATTAGAGTAATGTTTTGTAAATTTGGCCCTTATGCGAATTATGACAAGCCGAGAGCTTATATTCCCGAAGCCCATACCTTTTTGCCTAAGCCTTCTTTTATCACAAATCAGCATTCAAATGGACGCCGTCCGCGATAAACTTCTCCACTTTTGGGATATGCGATATGCCTCATCTTTCTTTCTGGATGGCTATAATGTTGGCCTGTTCAGGGTTTCGGACTTTTGTCCGAACATCCTACGTGCAGATGCAAAGCTCATTGTCCTTATTTTCTTTACTAGAATCGTCCTAATTTGGATCACATCCAGTTTTTCCAAATAATCTTTCCTTTCTGTGGTAGAGAACTTCCCCAAGGCACACCCCAAACTTGATGAGGCACTTTTAGGAACCTCTTGGAAAAGGCCGCTGACGCTCAGAAAACTAGTCGCTGATAGGTACTTCCATGGCAAATGTTCAGAGAAACTCAAGGAAATTATTCCTCTAGCTGCGACATTAGGGCGCCCTCACAGACAGATAATGAATGCACGCCGCCTATTAGTATACTTCATAACAGGGAGGACATAACGCTGTAGGTACAGGTCATGTAAGCTTCGTAACTAGCTTCACGTATATCCAGAGGACTACAACAATTTAAGTGCAGAACAAACAAGTATCTGCAAGCTTCTTGTTCCGCTGTTGAAGCGTTATAGGTTCGCTTTTCACGAGAGTAGTATTTACAAACAAAAATTCTGTCCTAGTACCAGTAACTCACGTCGGGATTGCGGACACAGCTGCCGGCCTATAAAGGATTCATCACACCTCTGTTTTGAACGCTAACTAGTCCTAAAAAAATCGTCTTTAAAGTTTCGCTTTTGCAAAATTAGTTGACACGCTGCCAACTGCCCCGCCCTCTTTTGGGGGACATTTTCTTAAACTATAAAATATATTCTTTGTAATTTCATCAGAGAATAAAAAAATTATCTTTTGTAGAAAATTATCGATGCAAGCAAAAATTCAAATTCAATTCAAAAACAGGAATGCAAACTCTATAATTTCACCAGACTCGAAAAATAGTTCTTCAGGAGATATGTCATAATGTAATTTCATTCCCTTTTGTAGGATTTGTCGTTATGTTGTGTCACAACTTTTTTGTTATAAAGAATACCTCCTTGTCTTATAAAAAAGGGTTTTCGGATATCTTTGAAATAAACGAACCTGTTTTACTAGCTCCAAAAAAAAAACTCATGGGATCAAGAAAGGGTACCTATAGACCTACTTAGATTTTATTTCCTTGCATCCATTATAAGGGAATTTTATCTTAACTTTATTTTTATTTTTTTTTTTTGTTATTTATTTACCCTGTCGTTTTTGTACCTTTAATGTAACGATATTTTTTAATTTTTCTTTTTTTCTCAAATTTTACTTACTTACCTCCTATACATATTTTTCTTCGTAGTTTGAAATAAAATTTTTTTTTTTATCAAAATCTCAGCTTACTTTATGTTGCATTGCTTTGTTGCACACAAAATTATTTTTCGTTTCCTTGAATTTTCGTTCCCGCTGTCATTGTTAGTTGTTTTGGTTTTAATGTTTTTTTTTTTTCTAATATATAATAATATACTCATTCAAATTAAATTCTCAAAACACAAACACTAGTGGTGTGTTTCAAAATAGAATTACAAAAAGGAGAAGAAATTATATATACACCTGAAAATTAAATTTAAACAAATGTCGGCTTACTCCACATAATAGACACAATTTTAATTTTCAGTTAAATTTTAGTTTTATTATAAAAAATATATATATATTTTAAAGCTTCTTCATTTGTCGTTTTCTTTTATTAAAAATATATAATCGTATACACTATTTACACTTTTAAGAAAGAAAAAAATACTTCCAGCGAATATTATTTTTAATTTTATTTTATTTTCTGTTAAATTTGCAAGCATTTGTTACTTTAATTAGTGTTTCGAAAGGATGCAAAAAAAAAAATAAAAACAAAAAAATCCTTTTGTTTCGATATGCTTAACATATTTATACAAAAACCTTTCGATGAATATTTATAAAATGTATTTACATATATTTTTTTTTCTCTGTATCTCAATTCCCTACTTCCTTTTAGGTTCACGAACAATTCAGGATGGTGACTATGAAATCATTGTTGTGGACGAGAATAATCCTTCAGTGTTGGCAGATAACGATTCACATTCAAGTGGACCTCCTTCAATTAAGGTGAGTGAACTTGTTGATATTTTTTATTTTTATTATTTACCATTGTTTGAAAATTTTCAAAATACAAGTATAAAAGTAAACAAATGGGAATTAATTAAATCTGGGAATGTAAGAAAAATAATTGGAATTTTTTGCATGATAAACGAAGAGTGGGACTTGGGATAAATTAATTCTTTTGTTCTTTATTTTTCTATTTACTAAACAATAAAATAAAACGAAACAATTTAAATTGAATATGAAAATAAAAACATAAAAACTAATAAATTGCATGTTAGAGTAATATGGGTATAACAACAACGGGTGGTAAGCAACTTCAACTGCAGCCTTTGTCACCACCAAAACCAGTGTTGCCACAAAAACTACCAAAGGTAAACGAAATAAGAATTGCATACGGATAATAATTTTGTTTTTTTTTTCTTTTTTGTGTTTAATATTATTTTGTGAAGATTAGTCATATAAGTATTTTTTTTTCGTCTCAATTTTTTGTTTTTTTTTTTCACTGTTTATTAGTTTTAGATAAAAAAAAAACACAACTTAAAAAAATTGTGATCGTCGCTTTTAGTTAGTTGAAATTTGTGTTTTACTTAACTGATTTTAGTCCACAATTAACGCACACATGCAGTAGTAGAGTCAGTAGTGGAGTGGAAATTGGTTCCTTGCACAAAATTTAGGTCAAACTTTTGTTCTGAAACATTGACGAATTGATGTAAGTTTTTTTTACAAGAAAAGTTCGCCCATGGTTCTTTTTTCATATTGCGATGGTAAAGAAATTGTATGAGGCATGATGGTCCGGTCCGAGATCCATTTGTGGTGTCGGTTTCTTATAACAATAACAACCAACCCTTTCCAATCAGATCGATTTGTGCCCTTCGCGGAAGCAGCACGCCGAGATTATGGCATTGGAACTATTCACTTTATGTTGGCGCCCTAAACGAATAAGATCGCTAATGAGTATACACACTGACACGTTACTTACAAGGGTATATTTTTCGTCATTCTGAAGAACCCATGACATTACCTTTAGTGGGCCACACTTAAAATTGGTCCCGTAGGCCGATACTTTCGTTCTCGCTATCCTGGCAATGAAAAAACACGTACTCCGTGTTTTCCTAAATGGTCGCAATGTGGACAGCTAGGAATGGTTTCATGTCTGACTTTAAAGTAACACTCTATTGTTACATCGTAATAGTTAGACGTAAGTACGCCTGCTGCGGAGACTGTGAGGCAGTCGATTCGTAGCCGCCGAAGAAGCAAGATCTCTAATAAACTAATAGTAAACAGAACGGTTTCTAGTTTTTTTTGCTGTTTCCTAACTTGGGTTGTCGCTCCACTCGGTTTTCGCCAACACTATGTAACAGCCATGAACATCAAAAACTGCGTCAGATTATAGAGCAAATTACTACAAAATGCAATAAGCCCTCTCAAAAATGTATGACTTCGGGGGGTAGCCACTAGTTTTGACCAAATATTACGCGCATTGTACCTATTTAAATGGCAACTCTAACAACTAAGACACAAATTGTTGTCAACAGAAAATATAGCTCCTCAATTTGTCCGCTTTCATCAAGAGATATTTGAGTAAAACGAACCTTGCAACGGTGAGGTATACTCGTATTCATATTTATCGGAATAACGAGGGATAGTTGTTTGAACAAGTTTTCTTTGACAACAACCTATCCCTTTTCACATTATTGATAACATATACACAACACATACATACACTGCTAAACCATTCCTCATCCCCATGGAAACAAAGTATAATTGGAAGGTGAGCTATACATTTGTGTAGTAGGATACTTGTGAATGTGATAGCTTTTTTGTATATAGGTAGCTTCCAATTTATCACTGCCTTGAATTAAAAAAAAAGAATTTCTGCTCCTAGCATCAACCCGTCATTCAGTCAGGTATTCGTTTGGTAATTTGCATTTCAGTTGCGTGAATGCATGGGAATGTCAAGAGAAATATAAATGTCGAATCAATTTTTAATGAAAATACCTTGCATGCCATGAGTTTTGAATTTGAGTGCAGCTTGATGATGATGGATGGAAACAATTTTGAAAACTATTTTTTGTTTTTTGTTTTTGAATTGGATTCTGTTTCTGATGTGCTATGAGGTATTACTTTTAGAAATTGTGTCCCCTGACAGTGTATTTATTTAATGGGTATACTAGCTGTGCTCGCAGAGTCAACTTTAGGTCATGCTTGCTTTAGTTACCTACCTAATCATAGTAACTAAACTGAGTAATGCTTGACCAAAATCAGATGAAATCGAGTTTTTCTTCCAAAAATCTGGGGGAAAGGGAAATACCTACTTGCTCTTAATTTTGTATTTACACCACCAAACGTCAGGGTCTCTCATGCTCATCTCAGCCATGCGCAATTTCTTCAGAAAAATATTGTCTCTGTTCCGTTCCAACAAGAGCAAGCTACACACAGGGTTCGGTCAAGTGCGCCCTCAACCCCAAGGCAGAACGACAATAATGAACCAGTCGTTGCTAATAACTTTCGATTTGATAAAATCGCAAAAAGGAGGCGTGGTTTTGAAGCCTAAAGCCTTCGCGCAGTCTTAAGAAATATTTCGAAAAATAGTCTCATAGACATCTGTGAACTTTTCACGTCAACCCCAAACAGAAATTAATCTCCCTAATACGGTTGTGTAAATGATGGAAGCTTATATGTAGGTTAAGAGTCCTTTAACAACTTTTTTTGTGTTGCTATATTTTTCATGGATATAAGGTACTTTTCCTGTTGCTTTTTCGTTTCATTAGAGTTCGGAATTACTGCGCATAGGTAGTGCCATAAAAATATCAACTCTCAATGAGTCTTCGGAATGTCTCGCAGTTATACCTAAGATATTGTCTACTCTACTGTGGGAATGTCTAAACGCTTTCGCTTTCGAAAAGGTTCACAAGCCAACATTCGAGGTTGGTTCATTTTCGTAGAACCAATATTATGTATAGATCCTATTTATAAACACTTAATTATTTCGATATTAATTTGTAGTACAAATCATGGACTTTGCCGAAAGCGAACGAGATCCTGTTGTCAGGTTTTTTTTTATGAGAAATCGTTTGATATTCGGTTCAGTTTGTATCTATGGAGACAAATTTTACGGGCGATAGGGCACGCAGAGCATTTAACTAAAGCCTACTAGACAGATTGCACTTTTAGTCCATCAAAGAGAGATCCCACCTTCTGTAGCACTCACAATTGAAGGCCAATCTGACCCAACACGATGTGCGTAACTCGAGGCGGCTAGCTACATGCGGAGCTGTCTGGGTGGATTTTTAGATAAAGTACATAGTTGTGCATGGAAATAATGCTGGACTGCTGTGCGAGGGATCCCAGGTTCGATCCCCGGAAAAACACAAATAACATCTTAAAGTTGTTTCTACTGCGCCACCTCTCGCGGACGTCTGAGACAAACATATGAGAGTATGACTGTTCTAAGAAAGCTTCTCAATTTAGCCGTTTGGACTCAGCATACAATTGTAGGTCCCTTCCATTTGTCCCAAAAATAGAAACTCATAGAAACGAATGGTTGCGAGAAGCTAGGCCTAGGGTGTCTACCGCCTGTTGCGCCACCTATTTTTTTTTCTTATGTAAATTAACGTAGGTCTCCTCGATCAGAGTTTTCAACCAAATCTTGGTTCAATGTGCGTAGATCACCCACTACACCCAACTACTAAAATTTCATTATCAGCCATTTTTTGCCTTCTAACTGAAGTGGGCAGTTAAAATTACATTATGACCGTTTGGATGGACTAAGTCCCCACCACTACCTACTCGAACCGTTGCTGTTAAAGATTTAAATAGAAAGGAACGTTTCGCAAATATCTCAATTGGCACGTATATCTACGTATAAATCACGTTAGTAGTATACAACTCCATGGCTATAGGCAGGTATACCTCATTTTTGAGACAACCAAACTTCGTTCCAACTTATCTATGGCAATAATCTCATCCACCATCACTTTCGATGGCTAGCTATAGAGCAAAGGTCTTAAACTGTAAAATATAATTTTCCGACAGGTAGGTACATTACGATTAGAACACAATTTTGTCCTTAAAATCCTCATAGATATGACAATGACAACAATTTGTTCTCTGTTCAATTTTCTAAAGTGTATTTTTCTTAAGCTACTATTACTTACTTACTTACTTAAGGTGGCGCTACAGTCCAGTGTGGACCTGGGCCTCAACCAACAAGCGTCTCCAGCCAGCACGATCTTTGGCCAGCTGTCTCCAGTTGGTTAAGGTCGCCTTCCACTTGGATGCGCCACCTGAGTCGCGGTCTTCCTCAACTGGACCGTCAATCGGGTGTGGATTCGAAGAACTTTCGGGCCGGGGCATTCACGTCCATTCGCTTTACATGACCCAGCCACCGCAGTGCGTTGGACCTTCCCTCTTCTGGCTAGGTCGATGTCGCTGTACAGCCGGTACAGTTCGTCATTGTATCTCCTCCTCCAGTCACCGTCTATGCAGACGGGACCAAAGATTACTTGAAGAATTTTTCTCTCAGAACAACCAAGAGTAACCTCATCCGCTTTTGATAGATTCCATGCCTCTGAACCATAGAGAGGGACTGGCATTAATAGGGTCTTTAGTTGTTTGAGAGAGGGCTTTGCTACTCAATTGCTTTCTTAGCCCAAAGAAACAGTGATTGGCAAGATTTAAGCTACTATTGCACATGTCAAAAATCGTTTCAGTTTTTGTCATGCTGACATTAAATGTGACGTAAGATTTTGTCCTAAAGTTGTGTGTATAGGTAGACAAAATCTGACGTCAAAAATTAACATACGTTTAAAATAGCTTTAAAGTTATTTTGTATGAACATCCCATGTCTGTGCCTTGTAAATCCGTTTGATTTTTACAACATGCATCCTTTCCCTCCAATCCTCCTTTGGCATACAAATTTTATTCATTCACGACGGCGAATTGCCTTCAAAATTGCTCTGCAAACTTCATACCGTGTATCAATTATTGAGTTTCGTATATTTGTTTGCTACTCCAAATGCAAACCAGTTCCCATTTCGATCCTTGCTTCAGCACTCTATATGGAGCTGTTTTTTTTTAAATGTCAATCCTCCTATTCATCTGGGTATATCTATCTCATTTAACGAATTGTTGAATGAATACCCCACTCAACGGCCCCTCCTCCATCAATAATATTAATTTAAATGCGAACCGCTTTGTTTGGCTTTTCAGAATGCCAGAATCCATTGACTTTTTCCTGAAATTTTTATTTCATACCTTTTTGTTCTCCTAATGAAAATGAAAAACACCTACCACTGGCATCCGCCTCCGAATGTCATTGATGGAAAATTCAATAAAAACTGCACTGACATCCCCATCCTCGCCACAGGATAAAGCAAATGTTGATTTTGCCGGTTCGAGTATTTAACGATTTTGCACTCAAAAAAAAAAAGTTGCTTCGCCTCCCGATGCATAAAACAGATACCTACAACTACATTGTGTATTTTGGTTTCCATTTAACAAATAATAGTCAAATAGGGAAATCCAAATAAAAGCCATTGGAAATGTGTTTGTTTGGTTTTTAGTTCCTAACTGATCCATTGGGAACGGAGTCTCTTGTTTTAACCCCAAATTGAAAATCATGGTCCAAATAGAAAAGCAAATGCCACGCTTATCCTGTCGGGGGTCCAATAAAATCCTATAAAATCAAACCCGAAAATTAAACCGAAAATCTCTTGCTTCATCCTTTTTAATTATCACCATATCCAACACGACAAGGATGCCGGCAAACAAACCCAACAATAGCCCAGGCGGCATATAAATCGCAAAATAAGTACGTCTCAAGAGAATAATTTCGCCTTGTTGGTGTGTACTAATTTACGAGTCCCACCCCAAACACAGAAGGATATCCGGTGTTATCGCTGTGAATGAACCTCGAACGGCAAGGATTATAAATGAGAGTGCGTTCGATTGGAGCCGCAGTTCGAGGGTGAAATTCTTTCGTGTTTCCGATTCATTAGGATTCCCCTCCTTTTGATTGTGATATCCTTTCTTTTCTATCTCCATCAATAATGACTCGGTGTTGTGTTATTGTCTGTGTGCATTAGTTGTGTGGAATTTTTTATATTTGATTTTGATTTTAATTTTGCTTTTTGTTTGACTTGACGGCCAAAACGCTCATGCACTGAATAGCTTCACCGCATCCTTTCTGTCGGTGATAGATAGAAAAAAAAACCTATACTCACTCAATCGCATAAACTACCACTATACGAAGGTAATTGCCATATTAGTAAAGTAAATCGCACCACACACAATTTCAGAGGGCCATGGACTTCAATGAAAAATTAATTTTTCCGTGTGAAACTCTCTGAATCGCTCTCATCACTGCGTGCTGCTCGTGTTTTGTTTGTCCACACATTTACACTTGAGGATATTTAGCCAGCACTTTATGACATTTCTGATGGGTTCCTTTTTGATTTCTTTGAATTTTTAGAGCGTCGACTCCGATGCGGCATCTCTGAATATGAATTCGACGGAGAACGAGGTTCAGGAAGTGGAGTCCTCCAGCGAAATCATGGTCGACGATAACAAGCCGAGCAACTCTAACGACGAGAGTTGGACCGATGTCAATTTGAATGAGGACGCCAACGACAAGATGCGCGACATGGAGGGCAACATTCATCATTTGGTGCCCAGTGGGGAGCGTGGCGATAAGCCCGACTCGGAGATTTCGGTTGTACGCGTGCCACAAGACAATTTCGGTGGTGGGTCATCATCGTCTGGACAGCGATCGAGGCCGGAGGAGCTGCCAATCAAGCCGCCACTGGTTGGCCAACTGCCGATGACGACACCATCTCGTGAAGCTAGCTTAACCCAAAAACTTGAGGTCGCCCTTGGTCCCGTGTGTCCGCTGCTGCGGGAAATCATGGTCGACTTTGCTCCATTCCTCTCGAAGACACTAGTTGGCTCGCATGGGCAGGAGCTGCTGATGGAAGGCAAAGGCCTCACTACCTTTAAGAATAGTCACTCGGTTGTGGAACTTGTGATGCTGTTGTGTTCACAGGAATGGCAAAACAGTCTGCAGAAACACGCAGGACTGGCATTTATCGAACTCATCAATGAGGGTCGTCTACTTTCGCACGCAATGAAAGATCACATTGTGCGCGTGGCCAATGAAGCCGAGTTCATACTGAATCGCATGCGCGCCGATGACGTGCTCAAGCACGCTGATTTCGAGTCCCAGTGTGCACAGACGCTGTTGGAACGCAGGGAAGAGGAACGAATGTGTGACCATTTAATCACTGCCGCACGACGAAGGGATAATGTAATCGCAAGCAGACTGCTGGAGAAAGTCCGCAACATCATGTGCAACCGGCACGGAGCCTGGGGCGAATCGAGTGGCAGTGTTGTCAAACAGACCTTCTGGAAACTCGACGCATGGGAGGATGATGCTCGCCGGCGGAAGCGCATGGTGCAGAACCCTCGAGGGTCTAGCCACCCGCAGGCGACATTGAAGGCCGCCATAGAAAACGGCGGTCCTGAGGATGCGATCATGCAAACTCGCGACGAGTTCCATACTCAGATTGCTGTAACACGATCTCACCAGTCATCACAACACTCCACGGATTTGCTAGATGACGCCGAGCTGCTGATCGAGGATCGCGAACTAGATTTGGATCTGACTGGACCTGTCAATATTAGTACCAAAGCGAAACTAATCGCTCCAGGATTGGTCGCACCAGGAACGGTATCAATCACCAGCACCGAGATGTTCTTCGAGGTCGATGAGGATCACCCCGATTTTCAGAAAATCGAACAGGAAGTTCTTAAGTATTGCGATCACTTGCACGGCAAGTGGTACTTCTCCGAAGTGCGGGCGATCTTTTCGCGGAGGTATCTCTTGCAGAATGTCGCGCTAGAAATCTTCCTCGCCAGTCGGACGTCGATCTTGTTCGCTTTCCCCGACCAGCACACGGTGAAGAAAGTCATCAAGGCTTTGCCTCGAGTTGGAGTGGGTATCAAGTATGGAATTCCGCAAACCAGGCGCGCTTCGATGATGTCGCCGCGACAACTGATGCGCAACTCCAACATGACACAGAAGTGGCAGCGTCGTGAGATCTCCAACTTTGAATACCTGATGTTCCTGAACACAATAGCTGGCCGGACATATAACGACCTCAATCAGTATCCGATATTCCCGTGGGTTCTCACCAACTACGATTCAAAGGACCTCGACCTGAGTCAACCTTCGAACTACAGAGATCTGTCGAAGCCAATTGGTGCACTGAACCCCAGTCGCCGGGCATACTTCGAGGAGCGCTACGAGAGTTGGGAAAACGATACAATTCCACCATTCCACTATGGCACTCACTATTCCACGTCCAGCTTCACTCTGAATTGGCTGGTGCGTGTGGAGCCTTTCACCACGATGTTCTTAGCCCTGCAGGGCGGCAAATTTGACTATCCCGATCGGCTGTTCTCCTCGGTTTCATTGTCGTGGAAGAACGCCCAACGCGATACATCTGATGTCAAAGAATTGATACCCGAGTGGTACTTCCTGCCCGAAATGTTCTATAACTCTTCCAGCTATAGGCTTGGTCATCGGGAAGATGGCTCCCTGGTCTCCGATGTAGAGCTGCCACCATGGGCAAAGACACCCGAGGAGTTTGTTCGCATCAATAGAATGGCACTGGAATCGGAATTCGTTTCGTGTCAACTGCATCAGTGGATCGATTTGATCTTCGGATATAAACAGCGCGGTCCCGAAGCTGTTCGGGCAACTAACGTCTTCTACTACCTCACATATGAAGGCAGCGTAGAACTGGAGGCGATCGCGGATCCAGTCATGCGCGAAGCAGTCGAGAATCAGATTCGCAACTTTGGGCAAACGCCGAGCCAACTATTGATGGAACCCCATCCTCCACGAAGCTCCGCCATGCACCTGTCACCGATGATGTTCAGTGCCATGCCCGACGATGTGTGCATGTCAATGAAATTCCATCTGAACTCTCCGATCATACACATCTCAGCGAATACGTATCCGCAGTTGTCGCTGCCGTCCGTGGTGACGGTGACTGCAGGTCACCAGTTTGCTGTGAACCGATGGAACTGCAACTACACCGCATCCGTCCAGAGTCCGAGCTATGCGGAATCCACGCAATCGCCGGGCTCCAATCTACCCCTCACCATGGATCCTGTTCTGTGTAAGTTTACACCGATCACCGATCTCCGCGGTCGCTTGATACGATTTGTGTCTCTTTCTTGCAGCTACACAAAACACAGGACACAACAATCCAATGAATCGTCGCCATTTGGGTGACAACTTCAGTCAGATGTTGAAGATTCGATCGAACTGCTTTGTAACGACTGTGGACAGTCGGTTTCTGATCGCTTGTGGCTTCTGGGACAACAGTTTTAGAGTTTTCTCCACCGAAGCTGGTAAGTTGCTCTTCGAATTACCTACGATCACTTGAGTACATGTAGTACGTCCTCCATCTAGCTAAAATCGTTCAAATCGTCTTTGGCCACTTTGGCGTCGTAACCTGCCTCTCACGATCGGAGTGCAACATCACCTCGGACTGTTATATCGCATCTGGATCGGCTGACTGTACTGTGCTGTTGTGGCACTGGAATGCAAGAACCCAGAGTATTGTTGGAGAGGGTGACGTACCGACTCCAAGGGCTACGTTGACAGGCCACGAACAGGCTGTCACATCGGTTGTGATCAGTGCTGAATTGGGATTGGTAGTTTCCGGATCGATAAGTAAGTGGAATGAACTTTAGGTTTTTGTCCCCGCTAAGTTGCGATTCATTCTCTACTTTTAGATGGACCCGTTCTAATACACACTACATTCGGTGACCTTCTGCGATCGTTGGATCCCCCATCGGACTTCTATTCGCCTGAGCTGATCGCAATGTCACGTGAAGGTTTCATTGTCGTCAACTATGATAAGGGCAATGTAGCTGCGTTCACAATCAATGGAAAAATGCTGCGTAATGAGTCGCATAATGACAATTTGCAAGTAAGTTTTAAAACACTTTTTTTAGTTAGCCAATAAGAAAAATATTTAAAAATAAATGTTGATTGTTTTTAAAAATGTACTCATTTTGTTGTATTTTGCTCTTTTCATTCACAGTGCATGCTTCTGTCGCGTGATGGTGAATATCTGATGACTGCCGGTGATCGTGGTATCGTTGAGGTCTGGAGAACTTTCAATTTGGCACCACTGTACGCGTTCCCAGCGTGTAATGCTGGAATTCGATCGTTGGCACTAACACACGATCAAAAGTAAGTACATATTAAATCTGTTATTTGTTTATATCTATATGTTAAGGCATCACGCAAAGTCCATTGAAACTTTCCAGTTATTTTTTTTTTTTTGCAATTTTTTCCTATACGAAGTAAGATTATTATTAACCTTTAACATAAATATTTCGTCGGTCACATCACAATAGATTAATGCCCAAACGGTAAGAACTAGAAGGCTAAATTATTGAAACAAATTTCTTATTATAACGGAAGAAGTTACTATAACTTAGGCTGCTCTACAGTTCGGGGTGAACAGATACCCGGTCCTCCTTAGCTAACTGCCTCCAGTTGTGCACTCCAGTATCGTTGAGGTCGCCTTCAACTTGAGCGCGCCTTCCTCTACTGGATTGTCACTCCGGGTTAAAATCGAAGACTCTACAAGCCGAAACATTTGCTTCCATCCACTCTACATGTCCTAGCCATCTTAGACGACTGACTCGTAATTTTTTGAATATGTCGTTGTCGCTGTACAGCTCGTATAATTCGTCATTGAATCTTCTTCTCCAAAGCCCGTCAGCGCAAACGGGGCCGAACATTTTTACGAAGAATCTTTCTCTCGAAGCATTCGAGGATAATACCTATCATCATTCGCTTTAAATACAGGCCAATCTTTAGCACCATAATGCAAGAATGGAATGATCTCCTTATTTGTTCGGGATAGGGCTCTAGTACTCAATTGCCTTCTCGGCCCAAAAAGACAGCGGTTGGCAAGAGTTATTCTTCGTTTAATTTCTTCTGAGATGTAACTGTCAGAATTTATATCAGAACCGAGGTAGACAGTTACAGTTTCCCTTACTACCTCAAAGTTAAAACTGTCGATTGTGGCCTTTTGTCTGATTCTTTGATGTTGAGTGTCCTTTCTTGTTGACAGCATATACCTACTTGGTTTTGTCCTCGTGGACCGCTAGACCCATTTTAGCCGACTCGGTGTGTTCTATCAATAACGTCAATAGCGTATGCAAGTACATAATTGGACGGACTTTCGAAAGATTGTTCCTTGTGAGTTGGCCTGTGAGTTTTGGACAATTTTTTTCAATTATGACATTGAGGAAGGCGCACGGCAGCACGTCACCTTGTCGAAATCCTCTCTAAACATCAAAGGTTTCGGTAGTATAGCGACCTTTCTCCATCATTTTGCTCGTTTCTATTTAGATGCTGTCAGCTTTCACACGCAGCTTTTATATCGATAAAAATATGGTAAGTTATTTAGGTTATTTAGGAAGGGCTTAAGGCGTTCACACAATATAGCATATAGAATCTTGTATGCGATGTTAATAGACTGATACCTCTGTTGTTGGCGCTTTTGAATGGGTCAACTTTATGACGTAAGTGAGCAAAAAAAAAACCGATCTCGAGAAATTAGACCACCAAGTGAAGGGAAAAAGGAAAGTCAAAGTTTGCATGCGTGAAAATTCTTATTTTTCATCCGATCGACTTCAGTTTGTATTGTATATACCTAAGAAGCTAACTTTGCCAGTGCTTATGAGTTCTATTGCTTCTTTTCTATCAGGACTATTGTCCATGATTGTCGAGAACCAACGTTTGCAGTATTTTTCTTTTAAATGGGAAAGATCAAGCCCATTTGTCCGATCCCGCCTTTGTTCAGGGCTAATTACTACTACAAGTGTAATTTTGAAATGTTGCCATTCCGCACCATCTAATTGGAAAACCTGAAAACCTTACGTTTCAAATCAATTATCGGATTACTTTTCGAACTATCGAGGAAAATTGTTTGCAATATTTTCTGTGTATTGAACCTACCCCACCCCATTCGTCGAATTTTTGCCCAAATACCAAGAATACTCGCGAGGCAATAGCTAAGATTGTCTGAAAACTTGACCTCAAATGGTTTGATGGTTTTCAAGATATGTATGTAAAATTATGAAAAACTTTTTGTATAAGATCTTCCAAGGCTCTTTGTCACTTTTAGCCTTCCCCCGAACGTTACAGTCAATGGTGACCGGTACAGAGCCATTATTACTGACTTTTTCGTTCATCAATTGAACAACCATGATGTGCAGGAGATGTGGTTTCAACAAGACGGCGCGAAATGTCACACAGCTCGTGCCACAATTGATTTATTAAAGGAAACGTTTGGTAACCGCATAGTTTCACGTTGCGGACCCGCGAATTGGCCTCCAATATCGTGCGATAACGCCGCTTAAATATTTTCTGTGGGGATATGTGAAGTCGCTAGTCTACGTCGATAAGCCCGAAACGATTGACCAGTTGGAGGACAACATTCGCCGCGTTATTGCCGATATACGGCACACAAATATTGGAAAAAGTCATCGAAATTTAGGCCTCCAGATTAGACTGCGTTCGAGCCAGCCGTGGCGGTCATATGACAGAGATCATATTTAACTTATAATGCCAGACGATTATCCTTCGAATACAGTTAATCATCTTGGTTTTATTTCATTTTAAAGTTATATACCTCTAAAAACACCCTTTACAAGACTGCGGTCAAATGTCAATTAAATAGCCCTCAGAAAATTTGAATATTTTTCTGATACTATCTATATTGATTTATTTATAAATAGTCAAATAAATCGAAACAAACTGCCAGTAATAGAGAAAGTTTCATGCAAGAAAATTCATATCATGACTGACCAAAAATTGTTCTCTTATCTATTATACTTCAGGAGGAAATAGTTTTGGCTGTAGTTTTTTGTTACTTATCCCTAAATGAACCCTTAATTTATTGCCCTTCTTTTTATTTATTTCCAGATATCTACTTGCGGGTCTTTCAACTGGATCAATTATTGTATTCCACATCGATTTCAATCGGTGGCATCATGAATATCAACAGCGTTACTAATGTATGTATGGAATATTTCCCAGATGTTCAAGGTAACACTAAACTAAATAAAATGTAATTACCAATTGAAATAATTGACATAACAAAAAAAAAAAAAAAAAAAAACACTGAAACTACCTACGAAAATATACAAAACAAAAATGAGAAAAATTAAAAAATAAAACCAAACAAAAACTATCAAAAACATCTACAACATAATACATCTCCATAGTGAAGCCAAAATTATTATTCTTATCACCGAAGTACTTAATGCAAAACTCTAGTATAACTTACATACCTACCTTAGAAATTGTAGAACGTAGATAATGGACTATTTTTGTTCTGTTTAACTTGTGTTTTATATTTTCTATAAATACTTTTTCTTATGAAATTGCTGCAAAGAAAAGCAACGATGATTTTTTTTATATTTTCCTTTGTTGTTTTTCATATGAAAAAAATAAGCAAACAGCGGCCAAAATACTTAATTAGCAAAAACCAAAACAAAGAAGGAAAACAAAAGTATTTTACGTAGAAGTAAATAAATTAAAAATAATGACTAATTAAATGAAAAAAAAATTACAGAAACTAACAATTTAGTAAAAAAAAAATTAAAGTAAGTTCGTTCGTTTGATAGGAAAGAGATTTTTTTGTTTTTAAATAGACGCTTAGTTCATGATGAAAATTAATAAAAAGAAAAGTGAATAACTTAGTGCTCTCGCTTAGGAGTATAAATATTGCTACAGTGCGTTGGTAGATTTCATTAAGGAAATAACAAATTTAAATAAAGCAAAAATAAAAAAAAATTCACTTAGAAAATATTTTTCATAAAAAAAGGAAATTTTAAATATAAATACGAGTAATTAAAAGGAAAGTGGAAAACATGTTTTTGGAGGATAAACCAGAAACAATGTACTTATGATGTAAATATTGTGCTAAAAAGAAAATATATATATATTTTTTTTTTAATAAAATTTATTTGTTGCGGAATTAACGAATGCTAAACAAAATATGGAAGATATTTTTTTTTTTGTAAATTATTATTACCTATATGTTTTAATTGTGTTGATAGGTTTTTCTATCTAAGATGTGGAATGGTATGACTGGGAATTTTGGAGATGTGGGGTTATAAGTTGATCTGATTTATAAATTCGTAAATTCAAAAATATACGTACGAAGTATGCTGTGTGGCATTGTTCTATAGTGTAAATCAGTAGATGCACATCAGTAGATGCATTGCATAATCCACTCAATATTACATTGAGAATGTGGTTTTGCCATATAAATGCTTTTAAGATACGAGCACTTGTATCATAAACTCGAATCATTTAAAGATTTAAATGTACGTTCGACTATTATTCACAATATTTACTGGTTCACATTGTTTATATCGAAATGTTGTTCAACTAAACGTAAAGGTGCTGCTCCATTTTTCAGCAAATAATTCGTAAAATCATGTACATCTCAAACACCCTACAAGATGAACACTATCTCTGGTTTTGAATAACTGCACTGACTGAAATTAAAAACATGGCCTCGTTTGTAAACCAAACGGTTCGGCATTGTCTATGGACTAGCCCTATTTTCCGATCATTCTTTTCATACCAACATTTTGAGATGAGTTAGTATCCAGAAAGTTTTTACCAATAATGATTGGAATACGACCTCTTACAGACGTCGAAGGCAGAAATATCTAGCCACTGCTAGTTGCCTTCAAATACGAGTACATAAAACCTCAGTATTCCCTTAACTGAATTATAGAGTGAAAATGTAATGTTCCGGCTACTATTTTTGACATTTTAGTACTTTTGTAAAAAGAGTGTGCTTCGCAACATGTTGTTCCACTGGCTTTAATTCCAATTTTGAAAAAAATGCTTTATCAATCACGAAAACATTTTACATACTTACGTAATGCGAATATTTTGAATAATACTGCGAAAGTTAAACAGCTCCATCTGTTAGTCAAACATTTATACACGAGTTTCGAGTAATTTTATTTATTAAAACCAAGGTATATTATAATGAATTAATGTTGAGCAGCGTAATGTCAGAGTTGTGTATCACTTTTAAGTGAACACGACAGTACAATAAATAAATGTTGAACAACTCCATCTGTTAGTTAGATTTAGAACCACACAATTATACAAGTTTCGTGATAATGGTATAGTGTATACATTTAGTTGGGAACAACAATATAATGAATTAATGTTAAACTGCGCCATCTGGCAGTCAGGCCTATGTACTGGTATATTTATATTTCCAATCACCATTTGTCGTGTATACAAGATTTTTTTAAAAACTCATTAGCTAGTTCATAAGGATGATGCGCGTCTACTCGTATAACTATTTGGAGAAAGGCTTGCCTGCGAAATGATATAAACATAATCAGAAAAGTGCATTGTAGAAAGCCCAGCAACCTTTCCACAGTCTGCATTAATGCCTACAGGATCTTTTCAAGGTATATGACAACAGATTACGTTCAGTAATATCTCCTGGGTTGACGCAAAATTCAACTTTCGCATTCTTATTTATATCAGCAACTACCTACCCCTATCCAAAGTGACCATTCCAACGAGTTTTTGCACTCACTGTGAAATAAATTTCCCGCCCTCATCTTCGTCCAACATCAATCTAACGTCCCTTTATATATAACTTTGTTTACCTTTCAACTACTTACGTCTTTTTGCTGCGCGGTCTAAGACTACTTGCTGCTGCATTTTATATTCCATCCATTTAATTTTTTGTTTCTCTCTTTTTGTCAAAGTCTACTACAAACAAGAAATTTAGCTCAAAATATCATTTTGCCATTTTTTGTGTTAGGCTCTACAACAATCATGAAAAAAAGACAAACAGAAAACCCTAAATAAAAAAAAAACAAACAAATATATATACATATATTAAATTATAAAAAAAAAATGTGAAAGTAAAAAAAAAAAACACTATTTTTGTGAAAATGTTAACATTCCGCCATCCAATATTATTAAATTTAATATAAAACGAAAATAAATTATTTAATTAACGCTTAGCTAATAACAAAATATATAAAATATAAGTTTTAAACACGAAATAAATTTAACATTATTAAAACAAAAAAATAATAATATGGCGCATATGTTTATTAAAAAAGAAAAAGAAAATAAACGTATTTTAAAAATACGTTCTCGCTATTCTGTCCAATCCATTAAATAAAAAAACAAAAGGCAACTTTGTAATGTTTAAAATTTTAAAATGAACATACAAATTTATATATATACAACATAAAAACACTTGTAAATAACTAATTGAAAAACGATAATGTGTGAATTCGTTATGTTATTTTCTTGAATTATTTTCTTTGACATTCGTTCTTATTAAATTTACTTATTTAAGTAAAATAAATGTTTGATGGTGATGGGTTAAAAATAAATAAAAAAAATATATAATTTCCTTTGTCATTCGTTCTTTCTGTTTTGCATTTTATAATGTAAATATAGATTAAAGCAATTTTAAATAAAAAGCCAAATGAAAAAAAAAAATGAAAAAAAAATATTTTCGAAAGTATAGTTATAATCTATTATCATAAACAAATTTAGCAAATAGCAAACAAGCAGACACTACTTTCTTTTGCAGTCGTAAAATAATAAGAAACAAATGGAAAAAAATTAAGAAAACTAAAAAAAAAAACAAAATTTTTGTATGCATTATTAATATTTATATAGAAAATGGAAATTAATTAAAATATGATCATGATGTCCTGAAACAAAATGAACATTTTTTTAGAACTAAATCCTAAATTTATTGCATTTGCACGAAGGTAAAACTAAAAAAAAAAAAACATTAAATAATAAACACACATACACACACGTACACTAACACTGATAAATTTAAAATGCAGGAAACAAAACCAAAACATTAAACACAATTTAACTAAATACGCCTGGCTAAATTAAAATAAATAAAAAGTATTCTTATTGATGCAATTATAATAATTATTATATTTTGTCAATAATGTTAAATATAACAACAAAAAAATAATTAAAACTATAATAAAAGTAAAAACTTATGGAGATAACTTAAATTTAAACACACAAAAGAAAGTAATTATTATAAATATTGATATGGTGAATAATGAAATATTATTATGTTCAATAAAAGAAAAATTATTTAAAAAAAAGGTTTGTTTGTTTTTATTAATATTGTGGTGTACCGGATAGAATGAAACTTGAAGTTGGAAACAGTGAAAATCAAATAAGTAAGTATCAAAGGAATATTCAAATGTTGAAAAATCTTGAGCAGTTAGATTTTACAGAAAATTTAAGGGATTTTGAGGTTCTGGAAAGTGTGTATAAGTCATTTAAATTTTAAGCTGTTTTCTGTCGTCCATTGCTCCTAAACCAAAAATGCTAGAGACTTAATTTTTTTTTAATTAAAGTTCATTTGTTGTTGTTGAATATTAAAAACTGAGTATTAACACCCAAGTATTATCTAAAAACCGCCACTTGAAAAAAACACTTAACCAAAAAAATTCTTACAGAATCTTGCTTATTTTTAACACAAACATTGCTTAAATTTAAGGTAATTGGAGTATTTTAGATTTTAAAAATATTGTCGAATTGAGTTTTGAGCCACATTTTTGTGTCAAAATGCACACATGCGTTCTGGAAGGGATGCATGCAAATTAGCCAAATAATTTAGCGAAATCGAGCAAATGGCTTGGGTTAAATCTGATATTGTCGAATATTATTGTCCCGACCCATATACTAGACGTGTCAACCATCCCCAAACATTTTCAATGATCTCCAAATCTGGTGATTAGGGCGGTTAGCTTAATAGCTCCACATTTTGGCTTTTAATTTACATTTCATGTTGATAAATCCACGCATCAGACGTCCAAAAATGTTATAAAAGTGTGGAATATACCATTGTAATCAATATACCATTGTAAGACATTGCATTCATTGTGATCGACAAAAATTACAAGTTGTAGGTGCCATAATCCAAGTCACATGTGAGCGACAAAAACGGAGGCGCTGGGCATTCGAAATAATACGACGCATAGTTGTGAGACTTGCTTTGATACCACATCTGTCCGTGATTTTTGTCAAAGAGTCGTACGAATTTGATGCTCTTTTAATATAAGTCCCCTTTCCGCATTGGTAAGCCGTAAGCACATAGTGTGTGCCGCAAAATATAATTTTGAAAATACAAATTTTAAATTAAGAACGCTCAAATTTTTTATTGATTTATAGAGAATACTGATGGGGTTATGTATGAAATAGCACATCGGATAAATGGCCGCCACGGCTTTGCTGGCAAGTACGTACCTACTCTTTTATTGAAATTTCCTCTTTCAATGCGTGCGTTGGTGGTCGTGGGCTTGTTTGCATAGACCCCAAAGAAAAAGTCCAATGGCGTTAAATAACAAAATCTGAATGGCCAATTCTGATCGCAAAAACGGCCGCTATCACTATTAGGAAATTACTTATGCAGTAATAATCGAATTGTTTATCTGGCTGTATGGCATGTGGCAACACATGTTAGTCACATCCATATCTTGTAATTTAGGCACTAAAAACTGGGCTATCATGTCACGATAACGAACATCATTAATTGTTACTGCCTGACCAACCGCATTTTCGAAGAAGAAGGGTCCGATAATGCCTCCGCTCCAAACAGTCACGCGGTGTTGGCATCACTGTACTATTAAATGGCTCAAAATTCAACTTTTTGAGGACCCTATGTTTACTCACCTTTGAAGCTCACTGTTCATCAAAATCAATATCAATCCACGCAAGTCCACCGGTCTAACGGTCAACATATTAACTGATACCACATCATCAAATTTCATTCAATTTTGATATAATAATCCAATGTGTATGGTGTCTTTTTATATCTACATGTAGTTATTTTTAGTTTTGCTTTGTTTTTTTTTACTTTAATAAATGAATCTCTATTAAATATATACATATAAAACAAAGTGGAAAAAGATGTAGGTTTCCCTCTGTCGCGTCGCCCGTAATTTTCAACCAATTTAGTTGATTTTTTTTTTTAAATGTCGGTAACTACGATGATCGGTCAATAGGTCAAACAAATAAAAAATCGGACAAATGGGCGTGGCACCGCCCATACATAAAAAAAAATTCAAAATCGTATATCTCAAAAACCACCGAATCGATTGAGCTCAAACTTACAGGTAATCTTAGGTATTGGCCCTAGAGTGCTGCTGTGAAGATTGGTCAAAGTTGGACAACGGGGCGTGGCACCTCCCATACAAAAAAAAATCAAAATCGTATACCTACTATACAAAAACCATCTTCTATGGGGAGAAACTCGATGAAGTTATATCTCGATAACCGCTGGGCCGATTTCCATGAGTCCTTTTTTTGTTTTGTTCGTATTGCTGTATTTCAGGTTTAGGCAGAAACAAAGTTACAGCAAATGGATTAGGGTATTCTCATTTCCCGGATTTTACGAAAAAACATTCTGCTAGGTTCCACATTTCACTTTCACTCGAAATGAAATCGGAATAGAATTTTTGTGCTCTTCATTTCACTGTATTCGATTTCGATTTCAAAATTTTCGGAATTGAGACAAAGTGAAATTGTGATTTAAAAAAATGTCGGAGTTTCTGAGTCGCTCGAAATGCAGAACACTGAAAACGAATTCACTCGATTTGCAATTTCGATTTCACTCGATTTCTGGAACCTGGCTGATTGTTATCTAAGGCCTAAGGAATACAATCCCTGTGCATTGGCAAAGCCGGGCGGGTAAAGCTGACAGATTTTTTTTCTTCTTTTCAAACAGCGGGAAAAGTGCCTAAAATATGATTTGTTTGCATCATTAAAAAGCAACTGGTTATTGGTCCTAAAGGACAAATTAAAGCTGTCTTTAAATAAAGGACCTTTCACGACATAGTAGATAATACATTCTCTTGCATTGTAAATAAATTTAGGATACCTAGCTATTAATGATCTAAAGTCTAGTCAAAAGCTTCAGCTACCATCTCATAAATAAAGAATAAAGAATTCCAATTTATTAAAGTTGAAATCGATTACATTATTTTTATGAGCAGAAAAACATCCTTAGATAGCTACCAACCTAATTCACTATTAATAAATATTTTGTTAGTCTATTCAGATTGCCCCACACCTTGGAGATTTTATTATTTTCTATTCCACGTACTACCTTGGCCCATAACCCAAAAATAGCGTCGGTATATAATAAAAACGACTCCACAGTAGAGTACCTCAATGTCGTGCAATAATAATAACCCCCCAAACTGGGCGCAGCTCCTGTGCGTTGTTGGATATTATTCCATTTACCACACAACCCAACATACGAAGATTATAATAAAAAGGTGAACAAAAGCAAAGCTTCTCAAAAGCTGATGCAGTTGTTGTTATTCTAGGATAAACTCGGTTCCCCTCCAGCAGAAGCACCTTCTGTGGGTAATTGAGTTCGTGAATATATGGTGCCGTATACTATGTTGGAACCACAAGCGTCTTCCAAATGACATAGTGTTGCTACTATAACAGCACATCACACAATATCATTGTCAAGCTACACAGATAGAAGTGGAGTGTCAAAGCGGTTGCACAAAACAAAACAAAACACTCCCTATAATAACAACAGGACTACGACTAACAATCTGAAAATCTAAGTACTGACGACTGAGGTGAGAACTAGAGTGTTTCAATGAGTAAGCTCTTTGTCAGGGATAAGAGGCGTTGGTACGGTATGTAGATAAGACAGAAGACTGTAAGAAATTTTGTAGTGGGGCCTACCTACCTACCTACCCCTACATGCAAAATAGGATGAACGACATAGTTTTTCGATCAAGGAGCTACATATGAAACTCATGGATACCTAAAATATTCAAAATCAAGTTTCGTTTACAAGTAGATATAAGGATCAGCGTGTATACATTTTACATCAAGGGCCTACCCCTTGACCAGGATTGAACTGCATCGTAGGTACATAATTTTGAATGGGAACTTGGCATGATTTTGTTGGTTTTATAATCAATGGTCTTCACAGTCAGTGGGGAATTGAATGAGGTTTGCACTCGAAAGGTTGAAAGTTCATGTTTAGCAATTTTTATCGTCCTTTCTGATACGTAACAAAGACATTGCACTTCAAAGCAGAAATATATTTATATTTTGACGCCCATTTAGGAGGCAGATACCAGATGACTAGAAGGAATAATCCTTCACATTCGTTTGCTTAAATTGTTGTTCTTTTCAAGAATAGACTGCAAAATTTGTTGTTTTCATCCTTTTCAAATAGGAACAACACTATAATTTTATTTTTTGTGTTTGTGAAGATGTCCTTGAGGTATATGTTGTTATTCCATTCTATGAGAGATGAGATTTTCACTCTTTTTGTCGGAGAGATGAAACATTTGTGTTCCAAATAAAGCATGCTTTGCTTGCATTGTCAAAGAAATTATTGTCTTTCGGGTAGAACGTATATACAAAGGAAAATGTTTCAAGGATGTCTAATGAATTTCTGTGCATGCGAGGACAATAATAAGTGACAATTTCAAATGCTGGTAGATAACTCTCTCATCAAAGATATTATTGAGCCTATTTGGCCTCAAATGCTATTGTGTTCATACTAAAGAAGTATTGCAAAGATGGCGCTTTACCGCGCTTATGCTTTTAGGAATTATGGATAGACCTACCTAACCTACCTACTCACCTAATACTACATATTTCTTATTAAAATTACATACATGCGTGGCGCGTAGGTCTTTTGAGAATTTTCTTTTCCCGTTGGAATATGAGCGTAACACCTTCCATAAAATAAAATCTACTCAAAATGCTAAATATTATAGACTAAGAGCTAGCAACGTTTTTTCTCAAGTTATTTTAGCAAGGCTGCAACTTTGTGAGCTTAGTTTGGGGTGACTACTGAACACGAAAATATGTAGGTACCTCATTTTAGCAAACTTTAGATTTTGATATATGATGAAACCGGAGTTTTGGTTAGCTAATTTCGCTAATTTTTAGGTTATTAAAAATGGTATAAAATTTGTTTAAGGACAAACTCCTCCAAACTGTCCAAGAAGTACGGTACGGCTAAAGGTGTTTCCATCTATTCCGAGCAATAGCTTGACATTCACAGAGAAGATGAGAAATATTCCCTGCGACCGACACGTGTAGGTCCTTGAAATACCTGTATGTGTTCGAATTTGTTGAATCTAATCTACTAGTGTGCCAAGAAGGCAGTGCTCAAAGCAGGATAAACGAAATAGGAACCTTGACAAGATTCTATATTCTATTGCGCTATATTGCAATATACTCCGACGTATTTTCATTTATTTATTTTGTTTAAATATGTATACTGTGCTCAATCATCAGTAGTGCGTAGGGTGGTAGCACTAATCACTAATTTGGCAGTAATAAACAGTTCGAATTAAGTGTGCCCGCGACGAATTCATCTGATTTCTAATTCAACCAGAGTGATTCTTGTTGCTTATGTTAAACTATATAAAAATCTATACATATAATAAAACTGTAAGAATTTTCTTCGGCCGTTAATAACTCGAAAACTACTGGACAGATTTCGATAAAACTTTTTTTAAATGTTCCTTAGGACTGTGAGACTGCTATAGGCTATGCCGTTTATAGCCACGTCCTTAGGAACATTTTTTAGCCAACATTTTTTGAAGTGAAAATATATACATACACATATACCTTGCTACAAAATTGCGATCATGCGACAGGACAAACAAAAACAAAACCACACTAGCTATATACCTCTCATTCGAAAAGGGTTGATTTGTTTTCGCAGTGAGTGCTATGGTCAGTTGTATATGTAGGTTGTATATTATAATCGTATGCCCGATGCTGGATGGGGATGGTCTTAATTTATTTTCTCTTTTGAGGCCTTATATCATTGTGGCCTTATTTCCTGCAGCCGTAAAATCTCCTTGAGTATTTTGGAAACAAATGTTTGTAACTTTGTTAATATCTATGTAAGTACTCGTAAGGCTTTCGTCGCAAAGTTATTTCCATGGTTGTACCTATACCTACATAATTCCATTTTACTTGTTGTTGAATTTTGCCTCTTGGACACTGAATCTGATTTTCTTAGAGTTTCAAAAATTGAGGATGGCTATACCAATATGAAGACAGAACTCATAGACAGCTGATGGTTCAGACCAAGGTAGCATAGTAAAATAACATCTAAGCAGCTCGGATAATAATTTATCTATCGTCTCGATTTGCAAAGAATTTTTTTTATAGTCTTAGGGCCAGTTTCAAGA
Organism: Cheilosia soror; assembly: GCA_949372485.1. Taxonomy (NCBI): domain Eukaryota; kingdom Metazoa; phylum Arthropoda; class Insecta; order Diptera; family Syrphidae; genus Cheilosia; species Cheilosia soror. Next base: position 78,450,488 of record OX443563.1, read on the forward strand.
CTAGCTGATAAAGTCTCGGATAGCCTATCCGGAATTTATATGTCAGATAAACGTAATATTTCGGTTTCAAAGGTTTCGGATAGTAATAGCTGACAGATAAAGTCTCGGATAGTTTATCAGCCAGTTCAACCGGCTGTTAAAGCCTCTATCCGGAAGATTTAAACAAAATATTTATTTGATGTGGCTGGAAAAAATATAGTTTCAGAGCATTCTTTCGTTGACGGGTGTAGACATCAGTCAGAAGTGTTATATCATGCATTTATTTGAATTCTTAAATGTCGAATTAGATGAATGTTACAACCATATTACAGGGCCCCGTAGGAACAGAGTATTTCAAATTATTTTTAGAAAACCTCGACGATGAAGATTTCTGAATTTTCACTATTTTGTTTAACTATATCCATGCCCAGTCAATACCTTTCACCGTGGGCGTTGGACTTTGCCAGGGGTGCATTTTGTCTCCTCTCCTTTTCATTACTTATATGGACTGGATGTTACAGCGCAGTCTTGGCGAAGAACGTTTCGAATTGGAACATCCGATGATAAGTCGTTTGCTCTTCGCTGATGACTTGGTCATCCTTTGGTCCTCTTAGACGGAACTTCAATGCGCACTCTATTCGTTTGTAGTCGCTTGTGTGGAAGCTGAGATGAAAGTAAACGTAATCAAATCTGAAGTGATGGTCGTCTCCAGAACGCCTGTTTAATGTATACTCACGAGTGATGGAAGGACCAAGAGCAATGCTAAGTTTATCTGTAGGAATGGTCAGGTTGGTCAATTTTGAAACAGCTCGGTTATTCTGTTATTATAAGGGGACTGAACTTGGTGTAAAAGCTAAATTGTGAAGTTGTCAGTCGTTAATTCGGAGTTTATTATTCCAATCCTTATCTATTTGGGTAATGACCGAAAGAATAAGATCGCGGATACAAGCTGCCGAAATGAGATTCCTCAGTTGTATTGCTGGTGTGACCCGTAAAGATGGTGGAAACACCAGAATACATGATGGACTCAATGTCGAGCAGCAACTGTTCCGGACGGAGCGGTGGATTAGTTATGTTAAATGCATGTCCCCAACCAACATCTTACGACGTGCTATGGAATCCGTACAATCGGGGAGGCGTCCTCTAGGAAGACCCAGGATGAGATGGTTAGATCAAGTCAATAATATCACCTCTACCCGTATGGGGATTGGCCTTTATGATTTACAGTCGATGGCGTAGAATCGAGACTATGGACGGTGCACTTGGACTTGCGCAACCTACACCCGCGACCCACTTAATGGATAAGCGGGCCATCGAAAATTAATGAAGGAATGAATTTGTCCATGCTACATTACCAAAAATAGAACAACACAATTCACTTAAAAATGTGATAAATAATAAAAAACATCATTTCCATTCCTGTCAAACAATTAATGCCTGATAAATTTTTCTACCGGATAGTTTATCAGAGACTTTGACGATGAAACAGAAAAAATATATCAGCTACTTTTATCTGGTGGATAGCGTTATGTGTCGTCTAACTATCCGAAACTTTATCCGGAACATTTGAAACTGGCCCTTAGCATTAAATTTTACTTGTTAACTAAACAAAAATAAATGCCTAAAAGTATGTAACACTAAAACTCAAATATCACTTTCAATTTTGTTATTATATGCATGGGCACGGACAGTGGACACACACTTTACAAATTTGCAGAGCAGAAAGGGGTAAGAGGTCTAGCACTAAAAAATTCCGAAAGTATGAATGATGTAAGAGAATTAAATCATTTAAGCATTTCAATCTTTTGACATTTCCTTAAATTTGATTTCATTGCCTTCACATTTTTTCACCACCATAAACAATTGTAATCATCAATCTTTTGAAGTTACTGGGGAGTGCCTTAATTTTTTTCCCAATCTTATGATTTAAGTCATCAGAATGCAACCATTTTCAATCATCGCCAATCATTCGAAATCATTTGAATTTTTGTCTCGGCAGACGCGACTTTCATTTGAAGGTCTGTGTGTTCATGTCTATTGTCTATGCACATTGATTTCAATTTATGAAAGATTGACCAGTGGTTTTATAGTGTTAGAATTTCAGTATCATTTTTATTCAAAACATGGCCATTTTAAGTCAGCTTTTAGAAAATCATTGCGTTCTTGAAAAATGGAAAATTATTGGAGGAATACAGGGGAACAAAAATATTTGTTCAAGGAGACACCATCCCAATGATATAGGTACCTGTGCTATCACTTCTTGTCTGCAAGTTCGGGTGGTGGGTGACAATCTGTGCGATTTGCGGGCTAATAGGTCATGTGCAAATCGCACAGATTGTCACGTCTATACAAGGTCACTTAAAATTTCCAATTATGTTCGGGTGGTGCCACATTGCATTCGAAATCAAAGGTAACCTGAAGAAAAATATTGGAATAATCTTCATAATCTTGGCGTAGATAAATTGCTACAATACGTACAAAATTTAAAAGGGTGACACAATGGGAACGAAACAGATTTAAATGGCGTATATCGGTCACTGACTGTTAAATTAAATATGTCAGACTATATATTCGAGGGCTGTTGCCGCCTGTAGAAGTACACGTCCCTGAATAGACATCATCCACACAGATGACTGATCCTGCCAAACTATGTGTAATAATAATCGAGTCACGAAGTCACACAAAAGCTATGTTCGAATGTTGTTGGAGGGGGGGATACCTCTGTATGTATATGAAATTATTTTTGAGGTGTGCATTGAGGTGTGAAAAACTAAAGAAAACAAAATTCAACCCACGCAATGGAATAGCAAAACAAACAGGAGCTGAGATGGAAGGATGATGATGGTGGTTATTTTGAATTTTGTTGTAGCCTTTAGGAGCATAGAAAAGACTCACCAGAATCAAAGAGACGCTTTACGTCATTTAGATACCATTTAAAAAGATGTACGGTAGGGAACGGCATGAGGCAGACTAATTTTAGATTATTGTCTCATTGGTAATCAATTTAGAACTATACATATGAGCTAATATCTCATTTTGCATTGTATCTAGGAATGTAGTACATATATTGTATATTTTGAAAAAATATTATGTTAGAATGGGTGTTTGGCCTTTTGTCTATTAGAACTTGAAATTGTAAAGAAAACTAAACATATAAAGGGACCTGGGAATACAGCGAAATGCCCATGGTCAAACTGGGGTGACCATAACTAAAAAAAAAAATAAAATAAATAGGTGGCGCAACAGGCGGGTAGACACCCTAGGCCTAGCTTCTCGCAACCATTCGTTTGTGTGAGTTTCTATTTTTGGGGCGAATGGAAGGGACCTACAATTTTATGCCGAAGCCGAGCGGCTGAATTGAGAAGCTTTTTCAAGACAGTTATACTCTCGGATGTTTGTCAGACGTTCGCGAGAGGTGGCGTAGTAGAAAAAACCTTAAGATGTAATTTTAGTTTTTCCGGGGATCGAACCTGGGATCCCTCGCACAGTAGTCCAGCACACTAACCACTGCGCTACTGCGCCCACACCTACCCCTTCTACCCCTTCTTATTATTATAGTTCTTATATCACTTTTTAGTCCCCCGGAGTGTTATCCAAGGTATTGAAATTGCTTTACAGAGCTGCGGTAGAGCAGTGTGTTCAGTTGCAGCGTTTAATTATCACCAGGCCGGGTCAACCTGACAGAGGACATTTTGTTATTAAGGGGGACCAAATTTAAGGAAAAATCAAATTGTGGGTCTTTAATTTTGTGTTCACATTCCCACTCTTATTTGTGGTCTTAGATTGGTGTAATGACCGAAAGTGTAAGATGATGAATACAATCTGCTGAAGTGGCATTCGTTCCATTAGGTAGGTAAGTAGGTAATTGGGTGCTCTGTGGCGGTTGCCACAATGCCGCAGCTTCACGTAGACCATCAGTTGGGTCCATTGTGTCCAGTCATGGGAACCGTGCATTTCATACCTGTTGGGGACAAAGAATATACCGCTTTTATTGAGTCACCTAGATTTGGTATTAATCACAGGCATTCACAAGCTCTTGTATCCAGATTTCCAGCCTGTCCTTATAAGAGTAACCGAAGGATGTGGAGTTTGTTGAACTACTGGAACCACCCCGATTTGAGTATGAATCTCAGTAGTTCCTTAAGATCAACATTCTCCAGATCTTCTAGTTCATCAAAGAAGAACCTGTTGAGAATCTTTTGTCTACTGTTTTTAAGGGCTGGGCATTCTTCAACGTCTCTGCAGCTTCTGCAAAAGTCGTTATGCAGTAGGTATGCCCAGCCCAGCCTTTCCGCCTGTACGCGTATCGCACAGTGTCCAGCGGCTCAGTCCGAGCATGAATTTTAATCTCTTTTTGCTCACTTCTGGCCACAATTCTTTTGTATGCCTGCAGGTGCTGAGATTGTTCCAGCGTAGGTTTGTTCTAATCAAAGATTCAATGTCAAACTTCCTAGCAAGCGTGCTTAGCGGAGTTCTTACAGATTCTAGGGCCATTGACATTGATGCATGCATTTTTGACCCGTTTCTTGCAATCTCATCCGCCTGTTCATTGCCTGGAATATCCATATGCCCAGCATAGGATCACCGTATTGGCTCATGATAGCCCGTTCAGGTATTTCTTGCAATGACTTACTGCCCTCGACTTCACCACGACTGACTCCGTGGCTTTTACTACCCGCTTGGCTGTCAGAGTATTTATTGATTTGTTTGTCGGCAATGTGTCGTCTCTTTAGGTCCTTTTCCGCTAGGATTATAGCAACAATTTCCGCTTGAAACACACTACAGTCATCGTTGATTTGGAATGATTCTCGCAGGTTTAGTGTTTCGCTGAAGATGTCCGCGCCTGTACCAACATCCATATTAGAACCGTCGGTATAAAGGGCTACCCCCAGTTCTTCTGTAACTGCTTTCTGCTCCCATTCGCTTCTGTCCGGAATTCAGGTTGTGAATCTCCTTTCAAAATCGAGAGTGTGGGTAGATAGTCTGTAGTTATCTTCTCCTTTGCCGCACTCCATTGTGTTTCGATGGAGGCGTGCCCATAGGATTTGGATGACCATATTCCAGATTCTCTTAGTCTTATTGCGGTTTTGACCGCTCTATTGCTACGGTAAATTCGTTCCATTGCTGGTGTAACTCGCGGAGTACCGGGATACACAAATATGTACTGTACATCAGGTAGTCAATGTTAAGCAGCTACTTCTTCGGTTCGGAGACGATCCATACTTCGGTAGAGTCATGTCGAAGCCTGCCATTTCATTTCTAATGGTGATGGAAACACAACAGCTGGCTGAACATCTTCTGTATTTTAAAGTCACCCTACAGTTTCAACTTCTTTCCACTATCTTTCTATCCACATCAATCAGATATAGCATGGTGCTTGTGGTCAGTCATTCCCCCGCGCTGCGCAAACAGGTGGATTTTTTTTCTGCAAAATGTGGAATGACTCTGATTTTTGATGAAACGATTCATCAATATTCATAGTTCATTTACCCCATATGAGTGTTGAATGAACATCCTTCGAGCATATCCTCGCTTATTCTATTTTTGTTTACTTTTTTGTCGAATTAACTTCTATCTGCATATAGTCTGTCATGACAGCGGACTTTACGATTTACACCAACATCATTGCATAAAATAAATGTGTGTCCTGAGTTTGTAAGCAAATTCAATGGTAAACAAGACGAAAGCTTTTTTTTGCTCTAACGAAGCTAAATCCAATTAAAATTTATTCCACGTCACTTTGTGAAAAAGTGCGCTTTTCATTCATTCATCGGATTAAAAGGACACGACTGCTCTAGCTACTCATATGTGCCTACATAAAACTCGTCCTTTAGTCAGAGCTATTTTTTATCATGTCATGTAGAAACTACATTTTTTTTTTTAGCATATAAATCAGGCAATGCAGTCAGTGACTCTCTCTCTCTCTCTCTCTGACCCAGGACATAGCTGTATATAATTTCAGTGACTGTGATTGTGTTTGTGTAGCCTCCATAGTTGCAGTGTCCATGGTCACCTTTGCAAGTCATTATCCCTCCATAAGTTGCCCATTTCTACCATACATCAGAGTATTCGAATTAATGTGGAGCATGATGGGACAGACATGCCAAGTGATTAACCAGAGAGATGATGACGAATGCCTCTGCCTCAATGGTTGCATTTGTAGCAGACGCAGGCCCTGGCATTATAGCAATCAATTAATTGCACCCAAATGCGTTTGGGTGTCATTAATCGTAGAGTTGTTACTTCTAATGCATTTTAAGGGTTCCCCAAGGTGTTAGATACCATTTTCCGAATCTGTGAAATTTCTGTGATCCCAATGTATTAAATTAAATTAAATTATATTAAAAAAAAAACATCTGCACCAAAGTTACTACTACCCGTGCATAAGTCCCACCCAATGCATCCATCAGCATAACTATTTTCACTTCGTAAGAGCCCAGCCGAATGACTTCATCAAAAATTCCAATCGGATCAATGTCTTTATACTGCAGACCATTATTCCCACATCAGTGGGCTAAGGGTTGAACGATATGCCGAAAAGACTTCGTCCATCCTTGCACATCTCTATCAACAGCATCGGCAAAGTCAAACGTTCTTTTGCGAGAAAGAGTTAAATTTACATACACACACGCTCGGGAATAAAAAAGTTTCCCTTCATATTCCTATCCTGTGAAAAATAGAAATGCCAGATGTAGGGTAAGATGCTGAAAGGATCAAACGGCTTGTTTGTGAATATTCCAAGAATCTAAGATGATTAAGCACATGCTTATCGAGGGGGTTATAGGTACTACTAGTGGTAAGAGGAATTTAAAAGAGTCATAAAAGAGGGCACCATGAAGAAGATACAATTTTGCGAACAAAATCTCTGGAAGATTTTTTAATTTCTTTAATAGTTACATGTGTGCCGAATACCTAAATGCGTAAAGTCGTTTTGAGAGAAATTCAATTCGCTGGCTATCAGAAGCAGAGGATTCAGCGAAAAGAAGCGAAGGGAAAACCGAGAGCAAAGCGACTAAAATTGGTTTTAATGTCATGTGAGAACATTTCTTCTTATTAGGAGCTTTAACCCAATATGGTTTGCCGAACCGAAGAAGCAGCCGTTATCTATAAGGCTATTCTTCAACTGGATATCCAGGATTGGATAGGGTATAGGTCCACGCAAGCTGGCGGTCTATTTATTAGATAAAACTGCTGAAATTAGTAATGACATCTAATACGCACTGATGGATAGACCTTTTTATACCCTCCACAGGGTATTATTTTTAACTGTGTCATTACATTATTTGTAACACCAAAAAAGAGTCACCGGAGACCCCATAAATTCCATATATGTATATTGAATGAAGATCAAATCCTGAATCGATTTAGCCATGTCCGTCTATCCGCCAGTTAAAAACAGGATAGCATCCAAACGAATCGACCTAGATGAACGAAATTTTGTGACATTACTTCTTATTATCATCCCCAGGTTGGTCAATAAGTTCTGATACCTCCCATGCATAATACGAATACAATATTAGACCCATGCGTTGCTCTGTCTGTTGAACTCTTGAAAATACATCCAAGCGATTCGACCTTGTTGTTAGCATAATTTGTCCTTTCTGACTTACTTCAAAACCCACCTATTTCGCCTTAACTTCAATCGCCGTGAAAGCCTTTCTTATGACCCATCAGCAGCTGAACAGATTAGTCATCCGTGTTAACAGCTGCCATGGGCACTACCCATATGTTCCAGAATTTTGTAAATTATGTCAAATTATTTGTAAAGGATGTGCCATAATTCACCCAAAATTTTAATTTTGCGCCATTTAATAGTACCTACAATGAAAAAGAGATAACAATGTGACAGATAACAGTTCTAGTTTTAGTAAAAATGGAGCGCTATACGAAAGAGCAACGTATTTTCATTGTTGAGCAATTATTTTAAAAAATAATGAAGGTTTGTCAGCTACAGTTTGTAATTTTCGAACAAAATATATCCGTCATGTCATAGTAATTTAAAACCATTAACTGTAAAGAGAATAATTGAAAAATTCAGGGAGACTGGATCAATTTAGTGATCTAAATCAATCTGGTTGTCCTGTCATTGGTCGGGTCGTTCAACAGAAAACATCGAAGCGCTTTTAATTTTGGGCTGCAGGCATTGTCGGACCATTCTTCTTCGAAAATGCGGCTGATTACTGATTAGGCAGTAACAATTAATGGTGTTCGTTATCGTGACATGATAACCCAGTTTTTAGTGCCTAAATTGCAAGGTATGGATGTGACCAACATGTGGTTTCAACAAGACGGTGCCACATGCCATTCAATTACTGCATCAGTCATTTCCTAATCGGTCATCCAGATCTTGCGATTTAACGACATTGGACTTTTTACTTTGGGGTTTTTTTAAAGTCAAAAGTCTATGCAAACAAGCCCACGACCACCAATGCCTTGAAAGAGGAAATTAGGAGGTGCTAGGTGCATTAATGAAATTTAGCCACATTTATGCAAAACGGTCATAGAAAATTTCAATAAAACAGTACGTACTTGCCAGAAAAGCCATGACGGCCGACGTTTTAAGGCGACCGCACAGTACGGTCAATGATCGTAAATTCATATTAAAAGTGCTCCACTACTAAAGCCATTACAACCGGTGGTGTTGTTGCGAGTATGCCTTTTTTAAAACGGCTAAGCCAAACTATTTTCTATTGGGTGGTGGAATTGGCTGCCATATCACTCTATGTCGATCCACAAGATGCCCATGCAGCTGCTGGAAAATGCAAATATGCAAACTTTCTGAAGTCGTTAAAAAAAAGTCTTTTTTAAAAAACAAACGATTTAAACTTTCGAATCCCCTATAGTCCTATACAGATGCAGTAAGAAAACGATTTCCAAACTCATTGAAAATAATAGTTCTTTTCCACAACTACGAAACCGCAACAGTTTTTGTCACTCACTCTCCCCCAATTCAAAGTTGTGACACAATTTAAAAATTCTGTCAGCATTTCTGTTAATTCAGCATGAATAAAGTAAAATAAAATAAAATAATTTCCGTGCGTGCGTACGTAAAGGTTTATAATAAAACCCAAAAACAAATTATTTTAAATATCTGAAACGAAATTGTATGGTGAAGTCCGTCCACACAAAAAAATTTATCCTTTTAACTATACGCAGCATGTGCCAATGATCTATTACAAATAGGTCCTTCCATGAATCGGAAATGAATTGTGCCTTGCCTCTGGATTCATGGAACAAATTTAAACTTATTGTACATATATCTGGCCGACACCGACAGAAATTACATAATATGAATACTTTTATTACTTGTTAGGTATATGTATGAAGTTAATTTTTTGTTCAATAAATGCTTTTGGAGGAAATTCTCCGAAATTTTTATTTTTTAATTATTGCTATTTGTTGAAAGTAATGCAAACAATTCAACTGATATTTTATGTTTCTGATGGGCTTTCTCTCTCAGTCGTACGTATTAAATTTGTTATGGCAAATTATTGGTTTGAAATCATCTGCAGCACGTTTGAATGAGTTCAGGGTTGCCAGCAATTTGTAATTAAATAAATAAATAGGTGGCGCAACACGCGTGTAAACAGTACACCCTACCCTAGGCCTAGCTTCTCGCAACCATTCGTTCGTGTGACTTTCTATTTTTGAGACGAATGGAAGGGACCTACAATTTTATGCCGACTCCGAACGGCTGAATTGAGAAGCTTTCTCAGGACAGTCATACTGTCGGGGTCCGATGTTTGTCAGACGTTCGCGAGAGGTGGCGCAGTAGAAAAAACCTTAAGACGTAATTTGTTTTTTTTCGGGGATCGAACGTGGGATCGCTCGCTACTGCGCTCATTTTATAATTACTTTTCCTTAATTATTGGGTGGTGTGATCAGAGTCATCAGTATCACTCCCGACAATATGTAGACTCAAAAATATTGCCGACCTTAAACCAAGCACATTACTAAATCTCTTTCATAGAATATGTTCTAAAAAAACGGTGAAGAAGTCATAATCATAATCATACCCTCGTAAAATGACAGACGTCTTAGAGATGTGCGAGATTTTAAACACACTTCGCTACTTCAAACATCGTTTGTGGCAACTCTTTTGTATGTGAGCAGTGGCTCATCACAATAGCCACTGGTGACAGACGTAGCCAAAAATCTAAATAAAAAACAAAAAGCCAAAACTTTCTAATATAAATTCAAATCTATAAAAATAAAGGCGCAAATTATAGTCGCCTTGTATTAAGGGAGGTTAGTGGTCACTAAGTAGCGGCACTCTAACTCCAAAACTGTCGCCTATCTTTTTATTTAATTATAGACGCTTTTTTATCATCCTACAACTAGTACATACTAATACTAGCTTAAATGTAGACCTGACGCAAATTTTCGGCAAACGGGTCAAAAAATTGACAGTTTGAGAAACAGTTTGAGGAATCCTACTGAAAAAAAAAATTCAAAAAAACTGACAGCAAAAAAAATTTCAAAATAAAAATCTCTATCTCTATATACCTATCTCTTATCTCTTCTCTACCAAAGTGGAAAAAACTGTTTCCCTCTGTCGCCCGTAATTTTCAACCGATTTTGTTGATTTTTTTTTTAAATGTCGGTAATTACGGTGATTGGATGATAGACTAAACAAATTCAAAATCGGACAAAGGGGCGTGGCACCGCCCATACAAAAAAAAACATTCAAAATCTTATATTTCGAAAACCACCAAATGGATTGAGATAAAACTTACAGATAGTCTTAGGTATTGGCCCTAGAGTGCTCCTGTGAAGATAGGTCAAAATCGGACAAATGGGGCGTGGCACCTCCCATACAAAAAAAACATTTAAAATCGTATATTTCGAAAACCACCGAATAAATTGAGCTCAAACTTACAGGTAATCTTGCGTAGTGGCCGTGGAGTCCTCCTGTGAAGATAGGTCAAAATCTGACAAAGGGGCGTGGCACCGCCCATACAAAAAAAAACATTCAAAATCGTATATTTCGAAAACCAACAAATCGATTGAGATCAAACTTACAGATAGTATTAGGTATTGGCCCTAGAGTGCTGTCAAAGTTGGACAAAGGGGAACGAAGACGTTCTACCATCGTTTCAAACTCTTCTCCCAGGTTTTGCTGCAGTTGAGCGAGTGAACGAAATGGAAAAGCTTACATGTTACTTTGATAATTCAATTTCGTTGTCAGCTGTGAAAGCTGAGTACCTGGGTACATTCTTTGGTTCGAAAAAATATCGTCGAGTGATCCTTCTACCGTAGTTTTGAAATTGCTTGATATTATGTGACAAGACTTACTTTAGAGCTATAAACTTCTTGCTTAAGGTTTTGGCCACGCTCTCAGTGACCACAGCCAGCGTTGAAAGAACCTTTTCAACTAAGAAAAGGATTAAGACAGTGTCCTGAAGCGTTATGGAGATGGGGAATGCAAGATTAAGCTCACTTGCTGTGATTTCTGTTCATTCGGATATTAATGTGGGTCCAGACTCCGACTCAGATAAGGTGATTGATCTCATGTCAAAAAAAAAATCAACACGTGCTCTGCTTTGAAAATTTTAGTATATTCGCTTAAGTACATACGATTTAAAAACTAATAAAAATCAATGAATTGGTATATTATATAGGCCCTTATTGTGATTGTCGATCAGCGATCGTCACGACAATTGCCGATTGCGTTGATTGATTTTAGCTATTCGTACGCACAAAATGTTTTCACTTGCAAGAGAGAGCATCGATCAAACATTTGTAATCGACTACAAGCGACTGTCAAATCGACAAAATATAAATCGCAACCGATCGATCGACAGTTGTCGATCAACGATTTACTATCGACACTCACAATAGGGGCCATAGTTTTTTGTCCAAAGAATTCCTCGTAAGATTTGGAAGCAAGCCCCCCTCCCGAAATATCCTGATGGTCACGACACTGTCTGGTGGGATTTCATTTGGCTCTGAAAATATTTTTAAACTTCACCCCAGTGTCTACAACAAAGCCAGAGTTGCCGGCATTAGGTACATACGAGTACATTTTGGCTAAAAAAGTAAGATATGGTCCGCACTGTAATACCTAATCCTAGGTTCAAGGAACTTTATGGAGGTGACGCTGCAATAACAATATTCAATTTAAGAGTTCACTTTGCTAAATAAACAATATTTTCACCTCTCACTACGTATCATGGTAGATTTATATTTATTTACCCCAACAAACACTTTGACACCTGTCATGTCATATCGCAGTGACGCGATGAAATTTTGCCACACATAATCCGACTTTTGAATCGTCATAAACAAGGCGACACACTAAATCTCCCAATTGCACAACACAAAAACTCATTTTAAATTCCAAACATCAACACATCATTCACATCCACCTCCAGCTCCAACCCACTGAACTGACTATGGAACATCAGATTCCAGAAGCTAAATCCATTTTTAGCCATTTAAACAAAAAAGTTTAAAAAACAAATTCGCACTTGTGACATTTGAAAAATCCCATTCAAATGTGTGCGCGTCACATAAACTGTCAGACTTTCTGTTCTGGTTCGATAAAGTTTTTCATTTTGCGCCCTTGTTTTTCGGTTTTACTTTTGTTGTGGAATTTCACTTTTTTAAATCCTTGCGCTTTGTATTTATTATGATGCTCCGCACCCATTCCATATAAACATTAATTCGAAATCCTCCCGCAATGCGAAATGTATTTCCCGGTCCCGGTTCTTATCCTGCGGATCTTAGATTTGAATATCTAAGTGCGCGAACAAGAATTTTCTTTTTTTTTTTTGTCAAAAAAGATGGGATAGGGGGCATAGGGGTAGAAGGTGCTTGTTTAACATTTCGACTAAACTGCGCTGTGTCGTCTTACATCACAATCCATCTGTGGAGAGGTGTTATCCTCGATTTATCCCCGCCGCACTGTCATCGGAATGATGTAGTTACACTGAAGTGTAAAAGTTATCCTTAACGATAGGTGATTGGAAGTTATTCTCTGACTGCGAAGAACAAGGTGACAGTTTGTTTGAAAAAGTTTTGTTTTTGTATTCTCATCGTTGGCTTCCACTTCAGTTTTTAACCAAACAACTGACGATGACGGTCGAGTGGTAATTTTTTTTTTCTTTGTTTTCTGTTTAATGCAAATTTTTTGTTCACTTTTAATGGTTTTTAAGTGAAAAAAGAAAACAGAAAAAAAAAAAACAAAACTTTTGTTTTGTGGAGTCTCTGGAGTCTTTGGGGGGTGGGGAAATTACTGATAAAACAAAGTTTAGCATTAATTTAACTTTTAAGCCCTTCATTGAGTTGCACAGCGAGGAAAAGAACACCAAAATATAGCGAGGTTTTTCGAATGACCTTCTTTCCGCGATGCCCCCGCCGGATGAGGGGTCATTATGGTAATATAAACAGATATTGCAATTTGTTTTTGTTTAGGCCAGAGCTTATCGGGTTTATAAAAATTCTTGGTTTAATGAGGCTTTCACTTAGCCAGAGCGGGACATCTGGCGCCTAAAAATTTATTCTATCTCCCCGGAGTAAGACGATATTTTTCATATTTCATATTTTTTGTTCTGCTTTATATACCCTTTAAATCTAAATCACTGTTCAAGTTTCTTAATCGTTCATAATAACTGGTCTTGATTTGATGTCGGAACGTTTAAGAGCTAAAGCCAGCCATTTTTGTAAGGGATTTTAAATCAAATTTAAAGAGCTTCAATGTGATTCGTAAGTAAATCAAACTCAATAAAATCTAAGCATACCTAGTTGTCTATATGGAACTGTTGCACCAACTAGCTATTTATTTACATTAAGAACAATTAAAGCGGTCTACAATGTTATTTGATGTGCTGAACGATTTCTAGTCTCTAAGATGGGTGTCTGTTTGAGAACTTTCGGCGACCATATCTACAATGTTTGGGAACATATAATTCTAATATGTTTAACCGTCATGATTCCGAAATATTTAACGTCATCGTCATCGAAGTATATACAAAGGTATTGCCTTTGGGGGTGATAAATTCAAGATTAACCTGGGGTGGGACTCTATAAAATGTTTTCGTTTTCACGAACGTTTTCCTTTATCATTTTCCGAAAACGAAAGAAAACGTGCAAAAGTAGAAAAATAAAACTAAAGCTATTAGAGTAAGAGATAGCAACGTTTTTTCTCAAGTCATTTTAGCAAGGCTGTAACTTTGTGAGCTTAGTGCGTGGTGAGGTGACTACTGAGCACGAAATTACATTTCTGGCAGCGCTGCGTTGGTTTGTATTGGAATGTCATAACCTCAAAAGTGAAAGAAATTTACTTTCGACTACGTCGAAGCTCAAATACCCGGTACTATATTGTTGTAAAAAATATTTTAGTATTAAAAAATTATATATTTGTATGGGAGGTATGGGTAGTATTTATTCGACCAAGCTCATTTTTTGTAAAATTATTTTAAATATTATTAAAACAATATGTGCAAAGTTTAAACTTACTATCTTTACTATAGCTATTTAGATTTAATTTTTAACATAAAATAGCTATATATTTTGTATGGGAGGTAGTAGTAGTTTTCATCCGATCTTGCTCATCTTCGAAATTAGCCTCAGATTGGTGGATAAAAGCTTACGTACCAAATTTCAAGACGATAGCTCTTAAATTACGGCCGTAATCGTGCGGACGGACAGACAGACGGACATCGCTAGATCGACTAAGAAAGTGATGCTGATCAATAATATATATAGTTGGTCACACCTACAACGCCTCCTTATGTGCGTTACAAATGGAATGTCAAAGTGAATATACCCTCGCCACAGTGTGGTACCGGGTATATAAAATAACACAAAGATGGAAGGAACAAAACCTAAAATTTCATTTGGCGACACGAACAGAACATCGGTTTGTCGACGCACCCAAAAAAAGGTGATATTTTTAGATCTTGGCGATTTAAATTTGTTTAACCAAAATCCTTAAATTTTATTTTTTTTTTATAATTTTTACCCAAGCCTTAGGTACATCTGTGATGACTGTGAAGAAATATTATAATTAGTAACGAATGAAGACAACTTTAAAGCTTGGAAAGATATTGATTTAGGGTCGGATTTTGAAACAATGGCGATAGAAAATAGTGTTAGCACAGAGCATGTGAATTAAGTTAAGAAGCAAGTTAATGATTTAATTTTTGCTTTACTAAGAGAAATGCGAAAAAGATTGTCTACTGCAACAAACTTTTTGTTTCTTTGGGATATTTTTCACCAGGCGCTTTTTTAAGCCAACTGGTCTACTTGTAAGCTTGATTCCACCCAAAAGCTTACGACATAGACTTAAGGTGGGTTTCCACATGTCGGTTGATTGACAAAGTTTGACAGCCCTGGCGTTTATGTCATTGAACGACATGAACGTCAGTTCATTTCCACTTATGCCAATTATTGGCAAAAAATCGTTTGTCAGTTGGTTGACCAACTTATGAACTCGATGCCAATTAAATTTTCTCTGTCAATTATAGACAAAGTGACATTTTGTTTGACAATTCAGCTATTTCCACTTGTCCAGTGGTTTCTTTGTCAGTTATTGGCAAACGCTGTTAGTCAATTCATTGACAAGCAATTTTTCGCTATTTCCACTTGCCAATTGTTTAATTGGCATAAAAATACGTCAATTGTCAATTTCAAATCGACAAGTGGAAACCCAGCATTACTGAGGCTCAGTGGGAAAAATTAATTGCTGTCAATTGGTCAAATGAATTTTATTTAGAAAATGTACCCAAAGAAACATTATGAAGTTTTGGAACAAGGTGTAAAAAATTACTAAAATGCTTTAAGACAGCCAGAGTTACGGGAGTTTGCGCGAATTCATTTGATTTTTATGGTTTTTGAATAATTTTAAAATTTTTTAATTTTTTGGCGTTTTATATTTTACGTTTTGGCGATTCCGGTTTTTAAAACCTGACAACCCTGTGTGAAGGTTTCCTCGGATCTTCGAACTTCTAATTCTATCCAGCTTTGTCATATAAAGCATCTTCAGCTCAACTGCTGTAGGTAAATTTCTTCTTGTAATTTTTGTACATTGTTCAACATTGCGAACCGTATGTGAGCGCCCGCCGGACGAGCAACTGCATTGTAGAGGCGTCGTCCTTTTAGCTTATTGGGCATTTTTCCGTCACAGAAGATAGCAGAGTTTTCCTGCCACTTTATTCATCCAACGCTTACACGATGATTGATGTCGTCATCAGCTATTCACGTTTCCATTGTTATAAATGTCAGAACTAGGTCGGAGTGGATCAAAAAATGGACAGTCCAGGTAGGTACTGTTTTTTTTTTAAACTACATAATACGATATACCCATTTCCCTATAAAATATCCACCCATACATTACGTGCTCGTTGCACTGACGTTTGGTCCTTACTTTAGATGGGTCCATCTTCAGCAAAGAATAGCTGATGGACTTTGAGGTCCGTAACTTTTCCTTCAAACAGATAATCTAGAACTGCAATAAATAGCAAAGTGCTTAAGACTTGCACACCCACTTTCATTAGGGAGACTTCTGTGACTCCAGCGAGGCATCTTATTCTTTGCTACTTAAAATTACTGCTGGAGCTTTGGTGTCCATTAGATCAACATGTCCCAGCCATCTTAGACGACTGATGCGTACTTTTTCGAACAGGTCGATGTCGCTGTACTGGTACAGCTCGTATAGTTTGCTGTAAAATCTGGTCCTTCAAAGCCCGTCAACGCACACGAGACCGAAAATCACTCGAAGAATTTTGAGTTCGAAGCGTCTAAGTAGATCTTCATCCGCCTTTGATGGCGTCCATGATTCTGTGCCTAAAAGCATTACTGGGATGATGAAGGTCTTATAATAGAGTCTCCTTGGTGTTTCTCGACAAGGCCTTACTAATCAGTTGCCTTCTTAGGCCAAGGTCACAGCGGTTGACAAGAGCAATTCTTCGCTTGATTTCTGATGTGATGTCATTTTCAAAGAGATAAAGTCCCGAACAACCTCAAAGTTGTTAGCTGTCTATCGTGACATTCTATCCGATTCGTCGATGTTGTGTGTCCCTTCTTGTGGACAGCATATGTACTTTGTTTTGCCCTAATTTACCACTAAACCCATTTTTCCCCCCTCTGTACTGATATGTACTCGCAAACGCACTAGTGACAGCTCTCTCTGTTCTGCTTCTTAAAATTAACTCACCAAAAATATCACCAACTCAGACGATATAAATCAATTTTGAAATTAAAACTTCAATTGTCAACTGTCGCAACGACTTAACCTTTTCACTGTCTCAATGTCATTGTTTGCTCTATCGACGTCTGGCTGCGCCTGTATATCCATATAATCCGTCCGTCAATCAAAACACTCTATTGACAGTGATTCCTTGCAAAAGAACGTACAACCAAAACAAAAACGAACCAAACCAAATCGCATCTGTCGCTACACTCTGATAGGAAAAGAAGGCGGCTCCACAACAACAAAAACATCCTTCCATACGAATTGGCATATACTGTACCTACATACATAAAGATTATATGATTCCGATGCATGATGTTGCCATATATACACATTAAATCCTTCGCCTTCCGACCGCAATCACAGATGGTGCTCTGACACCACACAATATCCATATATTTCAATGCTTCACAGTCACAGCGCTTCGTCCCGTCACCATTCTGTCACCAACAGAATACACCACTTTAAATCCTTCCTATCAATCCTGTCACTCGTCCCACCATCCCATGCCATACCCGACAATACGATACCTACATAAGCGCGGGATTTAACTGCGCCACCAGACAGGTGCCAACAAAAAAAAAAAAAAACGAAACGAAATCCCTGGTGAACTGTAAACCCCCAGAACGTAAGGGTTGATATTCAAACTGAAGTCAGGTGGAGTCAATTTCATTTCAAACACAAAAAGAATTAAACACCTGCGATGTCACATGAAAGGGTTTCTTAGCAGAAAAGCTTTAAAGCGATTAAGACGGTCCCAAACCTGTCGCCGGCCAAACCTCCTCCTATAGATTTACTTCCGATTGATATAACACAAAATTGTCGACAATCTTCGTCCTCACCGTATTTTGTATTTGTATGTAGGCCGCAAAATTTGGGCCGACGAAACAATGTCTTTATTGAAAGTCGTCCCATCGTCTTGCTGCCTGTCAAACCATGCACGAGTGACTGCTTCGTGCCTATTCGAAGATAATTTTGCCAAAATTAAGATATCATGCGGATATGCTCCGCAGAATAACCCCTTTTTTCTGTGGCAAGAAAATGCTGTCAATCCGTCTCGAGGAAGGCTTCCAGATATTTATGAGAAAACAACTTCTAGCTGAGGTTAAAGGGTGGTGTGAAACCAGTGCTGCTTCTTCGACTGGATTAATCCGATTAAATGGGAAAAAAAATATTTCCCTTTCTCTGGTGAGTTCATTTGGTTTATGACTTTGTTGGGATAACGAATTTTTCTCCAAAAGAAGGATTATATGGAGTCACATGAACAAGTCGAAGCTTCGACTAATCTTCAAGTGATACCATTTAGCCACGACAAGATGGAGTCCACATATCAGCCCCCTCATGGTCAAATGTGGTATCTGGGGACCACATCTTCCTAAATTCATGTTTTCATATTGAATGACATCGCACACATCATCAACCCCCTAAGAAGGTAATAACCTTTTTATTAATCCACCATTTTGTAGCAGTTTCCCACTTAATACGATACCCAACTAGGGAGAGGTACCTGTACCTTTGCTGATACAATTTCCTTTCTGTTTTGATAGGGTAGAGTCTCGTTAAATGGTGGTCCGTATCGGTGGTATAATTGACGTTCAAGCTTCATGAGTGTATAGCTACATGCATTGATTGATATACGTTCATTTGCAATGATCCATTGCGAATTCAATCTCCTTGTATGGCTATGTGTGTGTAAGGATAAATACTCTGGTTTGGGTTTTCCAGCACAAATGGACCGTGGAATTAGTCGTACGCAGTATCAGATGGCATTTGCGGTTTGCTTTTGCACCAAATAGCCAGATGTTTGCCATCACAATCGCGTTTTCTGTGCTGACTGATTTCCTAGCAAATATAATTCCGTTACCAAAATAATTGCTTAAATGCAAACCAGGTAAACAGAAACAAACTGCAGTGTGACGGGTAGATTGGGTTCGGCTACCGCCCACAGTTAGGTGGTTGAGCATTTTGAGTTCAAATGAAGCAGATTCATTCATTACGTCGTCGGTCGTATTACATGTCAAGCGAAATCTAATAAAACCGATTCGATTTGGGATATGAGGAAAATTAAATTGGATTTTTTTTGTAAACAAAATAACGGATATAGCAACATTTTGTTCCATAAGTGACAGCATTGAATGGGTTGTCATTAGTACTTTTTTTTGCAGATGTGGTAGTACCAAACTAGGCAGGCTGGTATAGACTCATGAGGTAGGCCTGGGCAACACCGGAAGTCCCAGTTTTGCCCCAGCACTAAAAAATAGATACCTGCTGTTTTTGTAAAGTGATTGCATTTTCCAGGCATAGCAAACTTGGCTTTTCTTATAGCTCCACCTACAAGGCGTGAGAATCCTCGTCATCAAGTAATAATGTCTCTACAGCCGCGTCGGTCACTATAGTCTGAAATCGAGGTCAAGTCCTAAGCGGTCACACCATAGAAGATATTTACTTACTTAAACGGCGCTACAGCCCGCGGTCGACCTGGGCCTGAACCAACACGCATCGCCAGTTAGCCCGACCTTTGGCTAACCGCCTCCAGTTGCGCTTTCCAAGTTGGTTGAGGTCCCCTACCACTTGAGAGCGCCACCTAAGGCGAGGTCTTCCTCTATTGCGTTGTCCGCCTGGATTAAAATCAAAGACTCTTTTCGGACATAACGTTGGTGTCCATTCATTCTTCCTATCGTACTCATCTTAGTCGAGTGCTATATGTACTTTTCTGACCAGGCCGATGTTGTTTTATAGCTCGTAGAGTTCTCTGTTAAATCTCCTCCTCCAAAGCTCGTCAGCACAAGCGGGACCAAAAATCTGAGTAGGGAGGAGAGGAGTAACAACGATTGTCGCTAGTTGGGATTGACCCTGACAATATCTTTGTCGAATTTTAAAATCACATTCTGCGAGACCAAGAAGATCGTCATCTGATGACTTTGATAGCGTCTATGCTTCTGCGCTATAGAGCATTACTGGGATGATGAGAGTCTTATTATAGAGTCTACTTATTGGTTTTTGACAAGGCTTTACTAGTCAGTTGCCTTCTTATGCCAAAGAAACTGCGGCTGGTATTATTATCAGATTTTATAGGGAAGCCAAGGTAGACAAAGTCCATAACCACCTCAAAGTTGTAGGTAGATGTCTATCATGTTGTGTGTCTCTTTTTGTTGACAGCATGTACTTTTTTGCCCTCATTCACCACTAAACCCATTTTTGCCGCTTCTGTGCTAATACTTGCAAATGCACCCGTGACAGTTCGTTGCGTTCTGCGAATTATGTCAATGTCGTCAGCGTTTGCAAGTAGCTGCACAGACTTTTGGAAAATTGTGTTCCAGGAGTCACACTGCTGGTGTGACTCGTAGAGATCGCATTAGAAATACCAGAATACGTGAGAAACTCAATGTCGAAGAGCTACTTCTCCGGACGGAGCGGTCCATGCTTCGGTGGTTTGGTCATGTTAAACGTATGTCCCCGACCAGGATCCCACGACGCGCTATGGAATCCGTACCATCGGGCAGGCGTCCTCTAGGTAGACCCAGGATGAGATGGTTAGATCAAATTCATAATCACTCCTCTACCCGTATGGGGATTGCCCTTGATGATTTGGAGTCGATGGCGGAGGATCGAGAGCTATGGAGGGTCCACTTAGGTAACCTACACCCGCAACCCACTTAATGGATAAGCGAGCCATTGAAAATGTATGTATGTATGTATGTGTTCCAGGTGTTGGCTTGCGAGTTTCCCACAATTTTCTCAAGTACAATATTGAAAAGTCACACGGCAGCACATCACCATGTCTAAATTTTTTTTTCACATCAAAGGTCTCAGTGAGATTGTTTCCGACCTTTATGGAGCAGCGAGCGTTCTCCATCGTCATTCTGCACAATCTAACAAGTTTGGCAACGATGTCAAAACTAGACATGACTCTATTTAACTCGTCTCTATAAATGCTGTCATATGCGGCCTTCAAGTCGATAAACAGGTGGTGGATATGGGTATCAATTTGGACTTCTTAGATCTCCAGGATCTGGTGTAGGTGAATATTTGCTCGGTTTTGGACTTACCGCAACTAAAACAACACTGATAGGGACCAATCAGTTCGTTGACGAATGGTTTCAGGCGTTCACACAGTGCAGCAGTTAAGATCTTATAGGCGATGTTGAGGAGACTGATGCCTCTCTAGTTGGCGCAGTTTAGAAGGTCTCTTTTCTTTTGGAGCAGAGAAATATCTAATGCTGGAATTGCATTCATTATTGGGGATACTTTCCTCTGACCAAATCTTGGAGATGAGTTGGTGTATTCCTTCTCCAAAATCATCTCCCGCTGTCTTAAAAAGCTCGGCAGTTAAACCGTCCGGTCCAGCAGCTTTGTGGGACATAAGCTTCAATATTGCTATCCTGTATCCTCACTTCATTTTGGTTAGGTGGACGGAAGTCTTAGCTTTCGTCGTCTAGGGTAAATGGTTCATTCTGCCTGATAGCGGAATTTGTGTCGTCTTCGCCGTTTAAAAGTCTGCCGAAATGGTATTTCCATGTTATCACCACCGATTTTGACTTTACTACAAGGTTTCCTTGTTTCTCTACAGGCCTCTGTTCGGGTTTTGTTCATGTGACACGTTGTTTTTACCTTTTGGTGAAACTTCCTAACATTTTTCCTGGAGTAGCACCTCTCTATTTCCTCGAGTCTTCTATCGACCATAGAAGACAAGCCTTTTTTTATCGAAGACATTGCGAACGTACGCTATAGCTAGATCAACCATTAGATACGTATGGCTTACATTATGTCCCTGTGTTGCACAACTCGTCTTGTTTGCATCCACTTCAAATGCTGTAACCATCTTAGACAACTGACTAGCAGTTTTTTTGACCATGTCGATGTCGCTATTCAGCTCATATAGTTCGTCGTTGAATCACCTTCTCTACAGCCCGTTAACGCAAACTGGATCGACAATTTTGCGAAGAATCTTTCTCTCGACCGAGGATATCTTGATCCACTTTAGATAGAGTCCAAGTTTTACCTGCATAAAGCAGGACTGGAATGATCAAGGTCTACAGAATCTCTTTAGTTATTTGGGATAGGGCTATACTTTTTGTTTTTAAGCGGACAAAGAAAAATGGCGTCAGGGTTTACAATCCTTTCATCGTTTTTTTCCACAGAACAAAAATTCAACTTAGATGAATTTTAAAATGTGAAGAACAAATACGAGTATGTTTCAGTTAGATGGATTTCGGCTTAGATGATTATTGTTCTATGGAAAACTAAACGGAGTGCGCAAAAAGTGTCGAAAAATACGAGTTAGGAAAATATTCGTCTTAGAGAGATTCGACGTAATTGCAATATTTTCGTCCCACTTTGCTGACGTTAGTGCATCTGCATCATGGAGCCCGGCTGTTTTGATAAGACCCCAATATACAGAGTTCCGCCCTATGTGAAGTGTCTTTGCCTGCTTCACGTCTGCTGCGATTCCCGGGCTCGTGATTTCAAATTACTCCAATCAAGCGGCGCTTTATCATAGACACCTGTGATGTCTTCATCTTTGAAACGGAGGTTCGGTCTTCCTTGTTGTCTTGAACTTAGGAGCTATGACTCGAATATCATCTTGGCAGGAGTATTATAGTCCATTCGCCCAAAACCAATGCATACAGTCGAAGAATTTTTGTATTTTATACTAAATATTGGGGCTGCTCATTATAGCTCATTGCAGCATTTTCTTTTCTATTCACCCTGCTCGCATATATAGAATCAAAAATCCACCAAAAGTATTGTTCTGTCAGAGGAACCTAGTATCAGCTCTTCCTTCCTGCTTATTAGAAACCAATCGACGTCATAAAGCAGAACTTAGCTGGATAAGAGTTCTGTAGATGACAACTTTGTCTTTCCAACTTTATCTTTTTTAATAAACCATTACCATTATCGGGACCGTTTCCTATAACCCTATATAAGCATTAAGCATATCTCTCATAACAACTATATCCTTGACTATTTTACTAATGATTTAACTTTTTTATCACTTCGAAGAGCAACAATTGTTTTCCTTAATCCTCCCTTTCATACAGTATTACAGTGTTTTAGCGTCACCAAACATGCAAGTGCACATCTTCCGCTCCGACGACCGAACTATCCATTATAGGTCCATTACTTTAGCAAATGTCCCCGTTCTTCGTCCTCCTTTTTCGTTGGTGTTGTATAACTTTTACAATCTGCAAATTGAAATGGTACAATATACTGGGAGAGCGGAAAGATAGCATAATATTCGTCATCATCTATATGAAGTGTTTTAACCCACAGCACAGCACTCAGAGGCAGAGCACTCATTTCGCCATTAGCGCTCTCATCGTCATCATTCCACACATACACAGAGAACATGTAAAATCATAGTGCGAGTAATATCCATGACAATCGGTTCCACTGCACCAGTCCTATTGTCAGTAAAATCTAAATGAAAGCAAGGATATTTCCATAGAAAGAAGTGAACGAAAACAAAACCTCCATCATAAATCCCGAAAATTAATTTCAACTTCCCTACTATATAAATGTATACGTATATGTATGTATATGTTTGTCGATCTATGCGAAGGACCTGTAAGAGCTAGAGCAGTTACTTTCCTCTCAATGAACGCTAGGTGTTTTCTTTTGTGTCATTTGCACTTCGGGAGGCGGCTGCAAAGAGACACGGCCCAAAGGACAATAGAAGTCCCTCCGCCCACACACGAGCAGATCAAAAGTTCCAGTTAAGTATTGTTCAACATTTTGTCGCATAATCCTCTTTAAAAAAAAGATAATTATTTTCGTTTTTAACGAGGCACTGATATTGAAAAAGATTTGGTACAAACCTCTGTTTCGAATATTTTCTTCCTTTCAATTCTGATTCATTTTGCTGAATCGAAACGTTATGCAAGAGCATAAGGAGGGAACTTCTAAAGGTACTACCAGTGTAGTGGCTAATTGTCAGATGAATAATGAAATTCCAGGGATTACTTTCGTTGTCGAGTTTGTTACTAACGTGGTTGGCCATCCTGCATGCAGGTGCTGGAGCGGGTCTGCCGTTGTCCGGAAATAATTCTCTGGGTTTTGGAGAGATTTTCATTTGGCTTAAATGAAAATATTTCCAAAAAGGGACTTTTCACGTGGACGCGGGATTTATTATATTTTGTTTTTTCTCTTTAAGAATTCCAATGTAAACATATTTTACGGTTTGCGGATTGTATAGAAAAAAGGATACACCGACAGAGTGGATTAAGGATATACTACAGAATATTTGAAATCATTTCTGAAAATAAGAGAATCAGTATCTGGGTAAAATTTTCGAAATAGTTTATCTTTTAAGGGGAATCCGGATTTGGAATTGTGAGTATGCTACAACGTAATGCTTGAGAGTGCTTATTAGTTTTAGGTATACATAGCTAGGTTGAGAAAAAAGGATTTACTTACATTGACGTGTTTACTTGTTCACTTGCTCATTTGACTTAATTTAAATCTAATGTAAGTTTGCCAAATTTACTCGAGGTTATACTAAAATTTTAAACATTTTCAGATCAAATGGGATTAAAACTACAAACTAAAGTTACCATTACGAAATGAAAGCCCTCAAGGGTCGGATTTAAGTTTTAATATAGCATTTCAGAAACCAGTTCTGGGCTTCAGAAATTAAAAACGAAAACAGCCTCAGAAATTGTACGAAGAATAGTTATCAATTTTTTGCAGTGCCTGGTTAGTCTATATTAAAAAACTGAATTGCAAAATTGTATGTCCGCACAAATCTTACGAACTATTGCACTGACTTAGAACTTTCTTTTTTTTTAAATGTATAAAATAAATATATTCAGGTTATAGGCTACTTTTGATAAAATAAATACCGAATTTTTCATTTTAAAAAATTGTTTATATTTTCTTCCATATGGAAATTAATTGATATCGAATGGTAACAAAGAAAAATAGAAAAAATGCAAAAAATATACGCAATCATTTTCAGACAATCTGTTAAGTTTTAAGCCTTGAAATTTGGTAAATAGACGTTTATTGTCTACTTAAATTAAATATAATATATCCGGTACCTATTGGATGAAGATGCTGTAGTCGGTTCCCATACAAAAACAAAGACACTGCATATTTCTTGACTCTTAGATATGACATGGGTACTTAAGTTGTCAAATTTGGAACATTGAAATGTATAGTCCTTATAGGCAAAAACATCTAAGCCACACTGTCGCGTTAGACTATGTGTGACAATGTGATGGGGTACAAAAATAAATCAAAATTTAATCCAATTTAAAAAACACGTCTTTATTGTATAAAAGGTTTATTTTGAAAAAAAGAGACCGAATTAAGAACCAAGACCACGATTACCACAAGCCGAAAAAGATGAGGTTCCAAAATGACATTCATGGCGAGGCAATTGACTTATTCCGTCGACAAGGGCCATCTATGGTTAAATTTGTCAAAATGACGTCAGTGCTACATATATATGAGACGTGCTACATATCGTGTACTAGCACCTTAACTGCAACGAACGAACCGGTTGGGGAAAGACAGACAAACGAACGAACGAACAAAGAATCGACACAGTTGTATTTCAACTGTCAGAGTGCTCGCAGCCAAGCGAAAGTGTTGTAGAAAGAATGTCGCCAAACTTAAATTTATCAGTAGCGTAGACCTAAGTATGAATATAATAAAAAGCAAACGTGTTAAAGGCGTGTGTTTCATTGTTTTATTTAAACGAGCCGAAAAGTGAGATCCTGAAGGACAAAGAACCCTACAGGCAATTTTTCTCTCTGCCCTCTATTCCTTGTCTGCAACGTTGCTAGTATGCTTGTATGCCTCTTAGCCCTATGCGCTCGTCGGCATTCGTCATCGGACCATGAATTTCTTCTTGGTGGTCGCATCATGAAAAGTATCCTATCAGATGCGACACTTCCGATGGCTTCCTGGCAGCGCTGTCAATGTTCGTGTAAACTTGAATCTGGGGACATTTATAATCTTGAGGAATTAAGCGACAAGCGGTCGGCAAGGGCTCTGGCAGTCTCTTGCGATCGAAGCTTTTCGACATCGAACTTTCTCACCAGTATTTTCTCGTTGCTGGACTGCACTAGTTATTTGCAAATAAGCAGCTACTAGGTAGTGCCCAGAGTCTCGATATTAGCATTCCTGAATTTAAGGACATCTAAAATACCGGAGGTATGTCGTCAGTGATCAATCTGGCTTATCGTGTTCTGATCTCAGGAGACAGCCATGTTTTATGGGTGTCGAGTTCTGGGAATCACATGCTTGCTATACCAGAAACTAGATAGGGAACGGGTCAAAGTTGTCGCGTACGCGGACGACGTGGTGATACTAGTGTCAGGAAAGTTTCCCACCGTGATTAGTGAAATTATGGGGCCGCTCTAGACAAGGTAAGCACCTGGGCTGCAAGTTGTGGCCTCGGTGTTAACCCGAGCAAAACTGAACTGATGCTGTTCACTACCAAAACCAAAATACCCGACTTTACCCTACCCCGTCTAAATGATCAACCACTCACACTGTCGTCCAGCGCTAAGTATCTAGGTATCATGCTCGATCCAAAACTTAACTGGAAACATAACATTGAGCACAGAGTAAGGAAGGCGTCGCGTCGGTCGCTTTCTACAACCTCACGAAACTGAAAAGACTGCAAAGAACAGCCAGTATAGGCACCACGGGGGCAATGAGGTCGGCCCCAACAGATGCCCTCACTGTGCTCTTGCATCTTCTACCTCTTGACCTGCATACAAAATATACCGCGTTATGCAGTGCTCTAAGACTCAAGGAGTCTGGATGCTTGACTGAAAGGCCGTATGGCCATACTAACATCCTGGATTCATTACCAAACGGAATGGTCACGCTTCCAACCGACTACATCACACCCAAATTAAACTTCACGAAAGGCTTCCACGTCGGTTTCCCTACAAGGGAAACACTTTTGCAATCGGCCTTAATGACTTATTCTGCTTTTTACCAAAAGGTTGTCATTCAAAATAATTTAACAACCACCATGTCTGTCAGTATTTTTATACACACGTCTACTAAAAATGGTTGTAGTTAGGTACCTTCTTTTGATGGGTTTCGAGATCTCTTCTTATCCCCATCCTTTTAGGTACATTCATCCGCATGCAGCAGGAATTCCGAAAAAAAAGAGAAGCAACTCATCCAACCCACTGCCAATTTAATATTCCTACGATATTTTTCCGCTTGGAAATTTTTATATTCAAATTAGGTACAACCACTCTATAAAAAAAAGTCGTTGACTCAACTAGAACATTCTGGAAATAATATTCATTAGGTATACCATTTGTATCCGACCAAAATAAGTGTCCTTACTTCACTGTATCCACATCATTCTCCATCACGTTATTTATTTATATGCCATATTGCCATCCCACATAATTGTCCCAAATGTGTCCTAGAAAATATTACTCACATTGTTTTGTTAAATTGCCTGCGGTTTTGAGTAGACTCATTTCGGTTGGATTTCTTGGCATATATCATGTTTTACCCTCGTTCCATTAATCATCAACATATTGTTTTGCCTCTTTGTTCTATTTTCGGGCATCATATCTCCGGGACTCTGTATTATTAACATCCAGCTCAGTGGAACATGCGACCACATAAATTTAAACTTCTTAGCATACAACTGTCAGACAAACTGATGCAGAAATCCGCGAGAAATCCGTTTGGGACTTTGATTCCAAAGGGACAGGCACACAGGATCACTTTATTTGCAATTATCCGGGTTTCTAGAGCTTGTGATTAATAAACATTAACAATATGCCTTTGACTGATGGGTATCTGTGTGGGTTTGAGATTGTGTATGCCCATGGTATATCTGTATCATTGCGGTCTGTTTGAATGTCCTTTCTTGCTTTGAGTCAAACGCACGAGTAGGTGACATCTGTTTGACTTTACCACACGATATCAGAGTTGATTTAATGATCTAGAAGCCGAATTTGTGGTTCAATTAATGGACTTTAAGAGGGTGGAGCCATATACCGAATTCGGTCATCTCGGATTTATGTCAAACTAATTAGGGTCAGCTATAAGAGGAGACAGAGCCCTTGTGCATTTATAATGACTGTGGTAGATAGAATGTGTCTATATGTGTATTTGTGCGGTTTGCTGCTGTTGGATTTTCGGATCAATGCTCAAATTAAAGGGGGCAATTCGCAATACGCAATGCGATATGCAAATGCATTCACTAAAGTCACGGCTGACCGAGTTCAAACCCTGGCGCTAATGTAATCTAATATATTTGAATAAATATTATTTGGTCAGTCGATACTGTTGACTTGGATTGGTTTGGCGTATTGTTAAAATCAAGGTATACGAATAGCGTATATCGTGGGTTAAGTAGACAGAAAGCGGCCCGTTAATGAATGTGGATCTTATGTACTCAGGTGGGCCTACAGATTTCGGGATGGACCTGGGCCTCAACCAACTCGTCTCTCCAGTTAGCCCGATATTTCGTTTCCTCCAGTTTATTGAGGTCCTCTTCCACTTGAACGGGCACCGGGTAGCAAAGGAATGGAAGACTCCTGTACTCGCTGTACAGTTCGTAGAGTTCTACATTAAATCTCCTCCTTCAAAGCCCGTCAACACAAACAGAACCGAAAATCAATCGAAGAATTCTGCGTTGAAACGACCAACAAGATCTTTATCCGCCTTTGTTAACGTCCGTGCTTCTGCGCCATATAACAGGACTAAGATGATGAGGGTCTCATAGTCTCTAGACGTGAAATCAACGAGACGAAGACGCCGTCCGACGAGTCTGACATGAATCACAAAATAAAAAAGTCGCATATTGTCCCGCGCTTGCACTGCCAGAACATTATTAAAGTTAATAAACTGTCGAGTTAAATGTCTTGTGTCTGTCTGTCTCTGTGTCTGTCTTGTGTATTTGTTTCTGCAGCAGCGCTCCCACCCTACACGGATAATATAACGCAGTAGATTCTAGAAAATAAAGGGAGTCCCATAATTCACGCAAAATCTAATTTTCGCCATATAATAGTAAGTAGTTACAGTTATCTATGCCAACGCAAAAAAAAAAAAATAACAAAGTGACAGGTGACAGTTCGGGGAAGTAAAAACTCATTTCCTTATCGTGTAATCGGGCGTTTTTTCGATCAGAATTGGACTTATTTCTTTGGGGGTTTTTGAAGACAAAGGTCTATGCAAACAAGCCCACAACCACAAACCCCTTGAAAGAGAAAATTGGTAGGTGTATTAATGAAATTCATTCATAAAAGAGTACGTACTTGCCAGCAAAGCCGTGGCGGCCATTTATCCGGTGTGCTATTCCATATATAGCCCCAATCTCTAGACTCTATGAATCAATAAAAAAAATGTAAGCTCTCTAATTAAAAATCTGTATTTTCTATCAAAATTACATTTCGCGTGAATTATGGGACACCCTTTAGAATCGTTTTCTGGACACGGCTGGTAATACCCGCATTAATACTTTAGGATCCGAATGGGAATTGCATTTCTCTTTTGATGCATTCAGAGCAGGGCCGGACCAACCATATGTGCAAGATGTGCAAATGCACAGGGCGCCAAGTTCTGGGGGCGCATTGCTAGGAGTAAGGCCTACTTTCCACGAATCTGCGCTTCATACGCACGCTTTCGTCACTGGCAGCTTGTTGTACGCTTGCTTGCAGCTTCATTGCAGCTAGCATAATATAAACAAACAAGCTCTGTCCACGGAGCGGCAAAGTCGCATGTGCGACTACGAAATGAAGCGCAGCTACGTGGACAGTAAGTCTAAGAAAAATGATTTTACCTTGCGCGAACTAATACATACTGCCATTTGCATTTTAAACAAAAAGCTTGTTCAGAAAATTCCAAAATATTCCTGTGCTGGATTATTTCTTGCACATTAACTCACATTACTTGCAATTTTGCAACTTCAGGGAGAGTCTAACTGAAAATATCGCAAAATAAAAAATCCCACTAAACCTATGCAAGTTAATTTCTTACCTACCTTATCTCAAAATATTCCACCCTGTTCGTGTAAGAATATTTTTTGCACATCCACTTACATTTTACAAAAAAACTAGTTCAAAAATCTCAAAACAAAAAAAAGTTCCACCCCGTATGTGCAGGTTTTGTTTCTTGCACAGTCACTCGCAACATTTTCATAGGAAAATATTTCAAACAAAAAAATTCATTCTACGAAATTGTTTGTGCAGAAAGTGCAGGTTTTTGATTCTGCACATATGGATGGGATTTCTCATCTACGAAAAAGAGCAACAAACTTCTATTACAAAGAGAACAACATGTAGCTTCGTTTTGTATTATATGAAAATTTTGTATTCTCTTCTCTTCCACTTCAGACTCTCGGCAGCGTTGCCATTTTGACTGCTTTCCAGTCAGATCTGACTGGATTAAAATGTGTTTAGCTGGAACATTTTTTAAAATCCAGCCAGCTGGTTTTTTAGCTGGATACGAATTTTGTTTGTCTATTTGTTTCATGGAATTTCTTTTCTATCAGTATAAATTTTTAAATTAAATGTGGCAATAGAAAAAAATAAAAAGAATACCAAATATTGCTTGAATTTATTTTTTTTGCTCTGAGCTTGAAATACATAAAATGAACCAATTTATGCATTTGCATTTACACAAGTACTTGCCTTTTCTAACTTACAAAGATGTTTGAAACTGAAAATTTATCTGTGTGAGGTTCAACTATGTAAGTACTAATATTACTTACAAAAGCAGCAATAAAATATCCAAAATTGCAAATGATGAAAATGATGAGAAGGCTCAGAGAGATAACTATCTATATGTAAAGTTCATTTATGAGTTAATACTTATTGTCCACATGAAGGTATTATTCACTTTGTCATTACATTTGTAACGTCAGGAAGGAGTCACTGGATTTGATCAGGATCAAAATCCGAATCGATTCAGCCATTCCCGTCTGTCAACGAATCGACATAGGCGAATTAAATTTTGTGAGATGGCTTTTTTTACGGTTGTCAGGTTGGTATTAAAAATGTTCAATGTCGGTAAAGTAGTTCGGTTACCTCCCACTCCTATACAAAGCCAATATTAGATAACTCAATAAAAAAAGCATTGAAAGTCTACTTCCTGGGTGATGTGGAAAAGACTTATGCATGTGTGCAAATATGAAAAAATGGCGCTTTCTGTAAATCTTGCACAGGGCGCTAGTTTGGCTGGGGCCGGGCCTGATTCAGAGTCAGCTACTTATGTGTGTTTAGAGCAAAATTTGGATAAGTTGTGAATAAAATTAGCTTTGGTCGAATTTCTTAAAAGAGGGTAGGTAGATTCGTTTTGCTAGGCGCAGTAGAACTTGCCTAGAAACTTGCTCAAAACTCCAACACTGCGTTCCAAAAAAAAGTTCTTTGAAATTTAAGAATTCGACTTTTTTGTTATCTATCCATCCATCTCGCGACCAACAGCAGTGCGCCCATCATCACATCTTGTTTTCCATCATCTATTGCCAGCGGGAAGTGTTCAAAATGTCAGACACATTTGAAGCGTGAATATTATTTCAAAATTAAATTTTGAAGCTAACGTCATATCCAGCCACCACTGCTGTTGGTGATGTGGAAAATTCAAATTTAACTTTTCTCCGTTTGGATCCCACAATTACCGTCCCATTACAACAGTTGTCGCGTCAGCAGCTGAAGGACATGATGGAGGAATAGGGAAGACACCAAAATATGAAGGGGGAGGCGCTAAAACAAGATGAAAAATTGGCAAAAATATACCTAATGCGAGGAATGATTTTTTACAGGTAAATTGAAAAATGATGGAATATCCGGGTCATCCAAGTGCGAAATTGTAGTTCAACCGTTATAAGGACACTGATTACTTTTCCATTTTGCTAGATTTAAATACTTTTAACTTGATTGACGGATGTTTTGCTCTGTGCGTGTGCATTTTGCGCGTAAATTATGCGAAAGAGGACATTATTTCAGTGGGGATGACGGAGGACGAAGGACGCGATTAAATAGAAGTTAATCGTTTTTTAATGCGGCTACAAGGGCGAAACGCAACTCGATTGCTGCCGAAGAATGATGGCGTTTGTTTAAAGCTTAAGACAAGACCGATAGATATAGCTACATCATCGGATATCCTATGAAGGCTGTCATTTGAAAGATAATACAATTGTTTTTGCTTTCTATATCCTTTTGATGGAAGTATATATTTAAACAAGTAGAAAACTTTAAAATTTTGCCAGTGATTTGGCTCAAAGTAAGCAATTCATCAGGCTTTGTAGACACGAAGTAAGCTAGACTTTCCCCGAACGTTTAACTGACAAGTGACAATAAAAGCAATCTTTTTCGAAACATCCAACATGCTTAATATTCACACATTGATCAGAGGGCAATGTTCTGTCGACTTTTTGATGCTGCGTTGGGACTAAAGAAAATTAAATGACTTGTTCTTGTAAAAATATATGGAAATAATCCTATAAAATTATTAAAAAGAATTAAACCCTAAAGCAACGCTCGACTGATTAACGAAACAAGTAAAAGTGTTATCATCGGCCTGGCCGATGCTTTGATACCCTCCACTGAATAAAAGTCCTGCAAAATGTTTGCCACGCGAGTTAGTATGTGTCTAACATTAGTTTTGTATGGGAGGTAGCAGAACTACTTTACCGACATAGACAATTTTCAATACCAACCTGACGACGGTTAAAAAAAGTCCTTTCATAAAATTGCATTCACCTAAGTCGATTCGTTTGGACGCTAATGTGATCCTGATTCAGAATATATATACTTTATAGGGTCTCCGGTGAATCCTTCTTGGCGTTACAAACGTAATGGCAAAGTGAATATACCTTCCTGTGGAGGGTATAAAAAAGATGCGAACCACCTAGAACTATAATTAGGAAGTCTGTCAGATACCTTAGCTAGTATACCTACATCTAGGGCAGCCAAAATTTGTGGGCTGAAAACCCTACACTGTTAACCCACACAGACACCATAGTACCAGATTATCAGAAAGATGCAGCCTAAAGTAGAGAAAGAGATGTATGTGTAAGTTGAAAAAGAGTGACAGAAGATGAACAGTATAATGGCCACAAGGAAGAGCATCGAGAAATGAGAGAAGAACCTGCAGGACAAAAAAAGACTAGCATAGGATATTAGGATTTCCTATGCTTTCCCGAGATCGAAACAACATTCACCAGTTTCATAAGAAAGCCAAGCTGCTAATTAGAAGACCCGAACGCATGCTCATTTAAGCAGCAGACAAACATTGCTTAAACAGCATGTACAACAGGTATCATGTGGAGAGGGTGATGTGGTTAGAAAAAGTTGTCTTTGCTATAAAATCGTTTAAGAACAGCAAGAATGCTGGGCCACCTCTGGTAACTAATCAGGGGGAGCTGTTGGTATAGAGGATTGGAAAAACTCGAGATCCCAGCAAAATGATCCAGCAATGGTAAATATGCGGTGCATTGTAGAAGCAGCTCTTCCCAACAATATCAAAAATATATCAACTGGATTTCTGCAAGCAGATGTGTTCTTAGAAGTTAGCAAATACCTACGTTACGTACCCGTTTATTGAAAATTTCTATGACCGTTTCGCATAAATGTGGCGGAATTTCATTAATACACCTCTGAATTTCCTCTTTCAAGGCGTTCGTGGTCGTGGGCTTGTTTTGACTTCAAAAAATCCCAAAGAAAAAAGTCAAACGGCTCGCAAGTTTTGGATGGCCAATTCTGATCGCTAAAACGGCTGATTACACAATTAGGAAATGACTCATGCAGTAATTGAATTGTTTCTCTGGCTGTATGGCATGCGGCACCGTCTTGTTGAGACCACATGTTGGTCAAATCAATATCTTGTAATTTAGGAACTAAAAACTGGGTTATCATGTCACGATAATGAACACTATTTATTTTTACTGCCTGACCAGCGGGCATTTTCGAAGAAGAATGGCCCGATAGGCGATAATGCCTCCAGTCCAAAATCCGCACCAAACAGTCACGCGTTGTGGATGCATTTGTTTCTTAACAATTACTCGTGGGTTTTCTGAACCCCAAATGCGACAATTTTGACGATTAACGAAGACAATAAGATGAAAATGAGCTTCATAACTGTTTTTGTTCGAAAATTGAGGACTGTAGGTAGTTGGCAAACCTTCAAAAATGCGTAGCGCTCCATTTTTACTAACCCTAAACTGTCAGCTGTCACATTTCCATTGGCATCACTGTAGGCCACTGTTTTGGCATGGCGAAAAATTCAAATTTCGCGTGAATTAAGCACCCTTTCGTTTAGTCCTAAAGGCTTACCATAAATTTATTTTTTTCAAATACTTCTTCTGTCAAGTTCACTTGGATTTCGCTTTTCCTTCAGTACATACGGGAACTTATCATTGGCTTCTCCAAGGCTCAGGAAAAAGCTCTCGCAAAGATCTACCTCAGAGTTTTAAATTGATGGCAAACTTTTAATAGCTTCGTGATAAGTTAGGATTTTTTGGGGTAAGTCTAAGTACCACAGTATCACTGATACTGATATACCTCATAGAAACTACGTTTTTTTTAAGTATTTTCCTTATTACACTTACACTTAGGTAATACTGTCTTTAATTTGTATTTCCCTTTGTTTGTCATATGGTTCCAACGACTCTTCCAATCGATTAGACGGATTATGATCGCTATCGAGATATCCAGTTTTTTTTCTATTACATTTTTATCATTTTCTTTATCCAACTGCAAGCCCTCTGTAGTTAACTATATAAATTAAACAAACAAAAGTTTGGGGTACTTATCCCTCGTAGGAATAATTCATCAACAAGAAAAACCCTCTCGCTCTCAGCTCATCACGTTTCAAGTTAGTCCAAATATGTGCACATTATCTTCACGAAAACAAAATGTTACTGCAAGATAATTCCTTTATCCTATTTACAACTTATAGAACTTCTCCATATCTCTATACTCACACCATAGCGGAGTGTCTATGCTCAACTTTAAGTCTTCATTAAACGTGTACCGCTTTACGGAAATGCTTATGCTTATCATAATTCTCCACACATCCCATAATAATCCTTATGTGTATACGAATTTTTGTATACATCCTTGAGTTGTGTCTTGCTTGGGCCTGATGAAGCACTCAAGTGTCCTTAAAACAATGTAGGTATAGTAATGCCAAAGTTGGGAAAACATTTTTTTTTTCGCCTCGCCTTTCTTCTTTTGCGTTTGTTTTTCTTTGGGCTTTCAGTTTCGACAACTTACTATTATTTTTCTGGATATATGTATGCTTCTTCAAACAACTTAAATTGTTTCCCAAACATTGAAATCCAAGGACTTTACTCCACTTCCACTCCACTACTGGTGCAGAAATTTAATCCATGGACAGGGTGGGGTGGTGACTGGTGAGACTCCCTTTTACAATGACACGCGAGCAAAATACAAGTGTATAGAAATAGTTGGGGTGCGGCGGGTGAATCGAAATTCGACGGTTGACACAGTTAATTAAGACGCATGTCGATAAGCGGAAACGTTTTGTATTTCTTCTGACAGACATTCTCCCCTATGCATATATGTAATGTGTACATATGTTGCTCTGACAGTTGTTGGATATGTGTCTAATTTGTGCGATGAATGGGATAGGAGGGGGCTATGTACATATGTGAAATGTCTTACTACATCCATTAGTAGGGAGCAACTTCGTTAACCGCTAATTTGACTATGCACAGGCATTTCCATTGGGATCATCGAATTGGATTCAGCAGTACGACATAAATGTGGTGCACTTTAATTGGGTACCTTTGAGAATCTCAAAGTTAAAATAGTTGCGGCAGGAAACGTAGGTGTATGTATGGATAGATCGAATGAGCATGTCATTCTATAAGGTTGGCAGTTAAATTTCAATTCAGATTAATAAAGCCTACAACCACGGATCCCTAGCAAATTTTCTTGGTATACTTTCGTTTGGAAAAGTTAATGAGAAGGAAGGAAGGTATTCGAGTGTCTATCTAATAGGTTCATAAGGAATTTTTTCAATATATGCAAAATCAAGAACGCCAATTCGAAATGGGTACGAAAAGCACTTCAGCGTAAGACAATAAGAGCAGGAGCTTGAACGTTCACTCCACTATGAACTTAAAGGCTATTCAATACAGATATAAGGACTCGGTGTGCATTAATTAAAATAGTAGGCATTAATTCACGGGCATGTCATCTTTATATCGACGCAGTTGTGACGTTTTATGGGGGAGTTTGTTCTAGATACTTTTTATAAAGTATGTTATAGCTCCCTTCATAAGATGTAGATTACACAATCCAACAGCATTTAAGTCGCCACTTTTCCCAAATTATAAGCACCACTCGATCTAAATCGAAGAATAGAACAAAAAATTATAATTTTGTCATATATTTATGAGATGACAAATGTGTTTGTGGGTCTTATTACCAAGAGATGCTCTACATATCCACAAAATTTTTCACAAAACTTGACAATTGTCGGTTATTTGTCGACAATTCTAAAAAATGCTCTTGTTATTTATGAAACATAAATTTGAGAATATTCCAGTGGTCAGTTTATAAATTGTCACCTCCCAACTAAAATTGAAGGATTTGGCTTTCATAGGCTTCTAGAAGAAAAACACTCTCTATTGTGGTCTTAACTTCTGTAACCATCTTCGTTTAGATCGATCGGGAACATAAGCAGGGATTTTTATATAGTAATGGGCTGTTGATTTCCAAAATAAACTTCCCTGAGTATTGTATAGAAAGTAGGAGGAGTCTCATCCTTCATTAAGCTTGAATAAAGTGGTTCTTTTGCCAAGGTGCTGGAAACGCGTTGCAGAGATGGGGTCGAGGTACGATTAGGAGATGAGCAGAGCGGCTTTCGTCCCGACAGAAGCACAACTGACCAGTTATTCACTCTCAGAATGGTACTTGAGAAGGCTTGGGAGTATGCTACACCTGTTTACGCCTGCTTCGTATATTTGGAGAAAGCGTACGACCGAGTCTCTCGAGGTAAACTCTGGAGTGTATTACAGGAGTATGGAGTTGACGGTTCTCTCTTGAGCGCAATTCAATCTCTTTACACAAACTGTAAAAGCTATGTTCGGGTAAACGGCGTTGAATCAATACCTTTCACCGTGGGCGTTGGACTTCGTCAGGGGTGCGTCTTGTCTCCTCTCCTTTTCATTACTTATATGGACTGGATGTTACAGCGCATCAGTTTTGGCGAGGAACGTTTCGAATTGGGAGATCTGAGGATAAGTCATTTGCTCTTCGCTGATGACTTGGTCATCCTTGGGTCCTCTCAGACTGAACTTCAGCGCGCACTAGATCGGTTTGTAGCCGTTTGTGTTGAAGCTGAGATGAAGGTAAACGTGAACAAATCTGAAGTGATGGTCCGCCAGCATGTATAGCTGGCTACCTACCTACCTGAAACACTTCCGAAGCTGCAACTTCCATTTTGAGTGTTCTTTTATGCAGTGGCGTCCCTGATTGGACATGTTTAAGAAGGCGGAAAACTATAATTTCTGACACTACTATTAACTACTATTTATTAGTATAGTCTTCCATCAAAGAAATTGCCTTCATATTTGTATGTGGTAGCTATGGCTTTGTCGAAATTTGTAAGATCAAGTCTGGTAGATAATTCGTATAGTACCTATGTGCGTGAATGTCGGATATAAAAATCAACATTTGGAGTTTTTTTTTGTAGAAATAGTACCTACCACATAAATTATTTAACGAAATTTCATTTTGGAAATTAAGTACATTTCAGCACAATTTTTTCATATGACTTTTTGATGTTTCATTTGGAATCGTTCAGACATAAAATTTGTAACACAGACGAGGGACAGTTGGGACTTTACCTGATTATATGTAAAAGCGACGCGTTGTGTCATGGAAGCTGTACCGTGCGAAAATAAATGAAAATGGCGTAACAGAAGCTTTACAGAAGTTTTGCTTGTTGTAAACAGAGCTTATTAGAAGCTAATACAAGTATAGAGTGATTACTGATGGCTGAGTGAGTATGTAGAGTACTGCACTAAGCGCTTTAGGTCATGGCGAATCCGGCGTAGGTAAAAAAAAACTGTAGGTACATATTTACATTTATATTTATGATTACAAAATTTAATGTACTACGAAATACGATAGATTGAAACGTTTTTCAATCCTTATAGGAAGAATTTTGAAAAACGATGAATGAGGCGTATAATAAGTTTGTCTTATCTATCAACATAATAAACTTTCAAGTTCATACGGCTAATGGTTCTTGAGACCCCCTTACTCCCCGCGACTCCTTTAATCCAATACAATTCTCACCTACCCTACGGCCTAATTCACACGAAACTAAATAGTAAAATATAGAAAGCTAATCCCTGAGCGGCACTGCGGAAATGAGATCTTTGGTTGTTTTTTTCGAATAATGTCAACTAAACGTTTTACTGGATTTGAAGTTAAGAAGTAGGTGTAAGACACTTTTCCTAGACTTTCTTTTGCCATAATGACTAGAAACAACTTATTAACCGGAGCTATTCCGAAGAAAAAACCTATACCCAGAGTGAAATTGCTCTTACGCCTAATCGGAATACATCCTACTGCAGGTATAGGACTTCCGTAACTGTTTTGTTTGAATATGAAGAGGTCTTAACTGGTATAGGAGAAGGAATCCGGCATCAGACAGAGAGAACTTGGTCATCCCTGACGTCCCTTCAAAAAAATATAAAATATCATAGGTGCTCCTATTAGTATCGATCAGTTCTAGAAAATTTCTCATTACGTTCAGTCGAACAGCTTCGCCCTTTTAATTTTTGAGATCATATGCGCATATTAAACGTTTTTTTCTGAATTGAGGTATAGTGCGATTTTGCATAAGACAGTTTTTTATAATCGTATATCTTATCGTGGCCCATTCAGCGTACGAAGTTTTGAAAATCATGTTTTTTATTTCGCACGTTCGTATAATTGTGAAATCATCCTCTTCCGAAGCTTATGGCCGAGTCTAACAAGAGGAAGTGGCTTACCTTTTCCTCGTCAGATGCCACCAATGTCCTTGCAAAGAGGTGGTGTACCGATCTGTTGTTGATGTACTATTCATCTTATATACTCGCCAATGTGGAAATAGTACACGGTGTAAAAATACTTGTGTTCTCATATGATATCCCGGAAGCCATTTGTGCCAATAACGAAGTACTTGTTCGCCAACTTAAATTGTGTAAATAAATCACTCTCCTTCGAAACGTAATACACGATTCAAAACAGCGCCCAATGTACCCTAGAAAACTGACTTCTTCAAGTGCATAATCCTTCAATTGAAATACGAATTTCCAAAACAGAGTCAAGTACAAGTTATCCTTAAACGGTTCTCTTTTTATAGAATTTACGCAAATGTCTTTTGCCAGCCCTTC
Source organism: Cheilosia soror (assembly GCA_949372485.1). NCBI lineage: Eukaryota > Metazoa > Arthropoda > Insecta > Diptera > Syrphidae > Cheilosia > Cheilosia soror. The sequence goes on from OX443563.1 coordinate 78,490,009, forward strand.
TAAAATAACTTGCAATTAAAATATTCCAAGAACATCTTTCAGAAAGTTTGCACTCATTTCCTCAATTAAATACCTAATCCATGACGTCAACTCAACTTTCCACATGCAGTAGTAGAGTAGTAGTTAACCTTAACAGCTTGACATTATGTCTCGGTTGTACTATATGTACCTACCTCTGGCACCTGACTGTCGCCATGTGAATTTTCCATGAATACTAACAATTTCAAAATTTGTCTCGACACCTTTCCCCACTTCTCAAACAAGGACGACGAGACTCATGAAATTCCATCCCCTGGTGCTCATGCATAGCTCTGACTGAATATTGTTTTTGACATATTCTGGGAATTTTTCTACTTTGAAATAATATCCTTTTTGTTGGTATGAAAACTGAAGAACATTTTTGAGTTATTGAATTTTTTCATGGGTTCCCATTTTACCATTTCCCAAAAAAAGTCATAATTACTGATTCGCCAAATGGCCGCCAAATTTCCTTTGAACGATGTGGTTATTGACTCGACAGGACCAAGGTGGGCAGTTGCCCTTGCCATTTCTTAAGTCAAAAATCGAAATTTTATCTTTATTTGAATCCCCAATTAATAGCCAAAAAGCGAGAGAGAGAGCGGACAGACAATACAAAATGAAACAAAAAAGAAATGCAAAAGGTCATAAAGCAAAGACTCCCCACTTGAATTCCAAGACATAATATTTTTCATGGCCATTCCAGGAGTCCATGGGGACCATTTGACTAAATTAGAACCTCACAAATCACTATAACACAAGCTACACAATTTCTCCAAGACAGTTTTTGGCATTGCTGTGATTTTTGTATGTGTGTGTGCCTTGCCTTGGTTTATATGGGATTTATATGCCACCCTAAAACCATGTTGAGTAAAATTGAACATGACAGTGTACAGCTCCTTAAAATGGAACAAAAATAAATAAAAGTAGATGTTGGTACCAGGAAACCAAGAAACGCTCGAGTGGACAGTGACACAGCTTACGAGAATGTAAATTATTAAATAAGAAAAATATCATAAAAAAGGAGAACTATAAGCAAAACCTTGGCTGGCAGAAATTATCCTTGTTCAGAGTACCAGCCCGTGTCTGTGCGATGGGAAGAGATTAATGTGTGTCACTTTAGTAAGCTGTTCTCCCATTTTATACGAGACCATAGTCCGAAGGTAGCCAGTATCGAATAGACATAAGGATGGAGGAAGACAGATTTTGGTTTTCTCATTTAAATAGATTTACATATATTAAATTGGGATTCTGTTTTGACCAAATGGCAGGTAGCAGGTTAGTCTATAGTCCTTGACCTCGGTCAGAAGACAGCGCCTATACTAATCTGGTGAATTTTTAGTAAAAGAAAATTGTACTCAGCAATGACTTGTATAGATTTGCTTCAGGGAATGATGAATGATCAGACGTCCGTCTACACATCCCATAAGAGGCCGAAGGACATCCAGTTCACTCTCTCATTGGTCCACAAAGCAAAATCGGAAAGATGGGACATGGATGAGATAGTAATGCGCATCATGCACATAATGGGGCTGAGTAAAGCAATCTCCTTATCGCTAATAGAGAAGACTAACCGACATTTGCAGTTAGGAATAGGCATGATGAGGTTGAGAATATAACACGCTTAACAGGTGCAAAATTCTCACTATAAATAGAACGTCTTGCGACAGGAACCATTCTCTTTTTATAGATTGATGGAATGCATTGTAGACATTGTAGTTTCGACTCAAAAATATCAGAACGGGGACCTCTAGTAAGGCTGTAGGTTGGTGAAGTTTGTCCTGTGGAAACTATATATTACCACCTCCATATAGTGGAATTAGTTTATGTTAGGTTAGGCTAGGTTTACGGGTTGGTAGAGCAGAATTAACCCTATACTTTACCTAACTTAGGTCCTTGTGGACCCACTGTGATGTTCTTTTATTGGGGTTAATAGTTGGTGTTAGAGATGGGTAACTTCATGCCTATTCTTCTTGTGATTAACCGACGCTATTCAGCCATCCTTATATTCTCATAAATCTGTATCTAAAGATCAGAAAGTGACATATCAGAAAGTTCTTGTAAGTCATGGAAGTGATAACTTCCAAGTGTTCTGTTCCTCAAGTGACAGATACTCATACAGTGACAGAAGAAGTGGGGGGTGTCCTCATGAAACTCTTCGTCTCCGCAGTCTCTATAGGTATATCATTATCTTTGAGATTTAGTTTCATTGTATGGTTTCTGAGGGAGTTATGACCCGTTAGACAGCGACCACCTGTCAACCGGTAGAAGTTTGATGATCCGGCCACTGTCATATTCTGGCCAAAGTTTCCGTGATACTTCACAGGTAGATGGTGGAATAATAAATTGGCCGTAATTATAAGGGAAACAAGGAAAATTCTAAATATACAAAACAATCCAAAGAAACTTCAAAAAGGCAATTCAACGATGCAAACGCTAAACGCCGTACTGTACCTCATTCATCCACACCACGACATGTACAACAACTAAATGGAAACGAGTCTTACTGCAAATTTGGTTACAGAGGCCCATCAGATCCTTTGCTTCCTTATCACATTCTCAGGACTCGACTAAATTATGTCGAATTATTGCCGAATTTTTGGAGGCTACAGAATAGAAACTTACGCCTCCGCCAGAGGAACTCCTCAGATCGGTGCTATTTCATAATTGCTTTGGACCATTGTTTTAATGATTTAGATGAACAACGCCCTCATAAACTGCCTCAAAAACGCCCTGGAAACTGCGGTCTAACACTAAATCTCCAAAAAATCAGAGAGGCGTAGTTTTCACAAAGAAGTTTGTCACGACTTTTGTTGGGACTTTTGTTCCACCTCAGCCTAAAATATCTAGTACTTCCACGTGAGAAAGATCAAAATTGAAAAACGAACATTGACGAAAGAATCAAAAAAGCCGCAATAACAATACCCTTTCAATCCTGCAGCAGAATCTTACGGAAAGCTTTTGGGCTACAAACCACATAGAACTAGACCGCCGACTTTCGTGCACCTACCCGGTTCTCCCCGGAATGAATTCCCCTGTCTGTAAATACGTGTGAAATGTCAAAATCAATGGCGGCAATGATTTTCCATACCATCATGGACCTAGGATTTTTCAATTATACATGCGTTAATGGCGCTCCTTTGATTTTGTGCAGCACCAATATATGAAAAATCCTGGGCCCGCAGACAGCTTGTAGGCAAAGTCCGCGTTATGTGGGAGAAGTCTAGTTCTATGTGGTTTCTGCCTTGGGCCATCTTTCAAAATTAAAATCTAAATTTATATGGCACAAACATTAAATTCGAACCTGAAGAAAAATGGGTCATTAATCATTATATTATAATCCTATCACGGAAGACTACATTACGCTATATGTACTTAGCATTCCGAAGACCGTCCTTTAAAGACTTAGCAAGACAAGGTTGGACAGCTTTTAGAACTGTTGATCCCTGTGTGAATATTGCTTACACGCTCAAGCTTCAGGCGGGAAAAAAGTCACAAGTGAGACGCGCAGTAGCTAGATGGTAATGGTACTACAAAAAATATACGGCCATCCTGGATTGAGAGAGACTTATATGGAGGGGTAAAGGAAAAGGATTCCTTTTCAAACTAGAAAAACATCACATGAGAAAAATTAGCGTGGCGGAAGAAAAATGAATTTTTATGGATGAATCAGAGTTATGTCAACGCAGCAGGGCCATCATAGGACCCTATGCTTGTCTTTCATATTTTTATCCATTTCATATTTCGGAATGAATAAATACAATTTTGTGATGCAAAATTCTCTGTATTGAGAAAATTCTCTTAATATGTGATGGCAGCGGCAGGGGCTCTCTAACACAGTAAGACGCGGTCTTAGTTAGACTTAAGTAGTGTACTATCTGGCAGTCTACAGCGAGGTTTACCTGCAATTTTGAGCGGTAGGTATATGCTTTTTCCAACCTTCAAATCGCAGTACCATTAATTAACAAAATCTATAGCTCTTCCCCACAGTCAACTGCAGGTTCCTCCTCGCTTTTCTACAAATTTTTACATCCACAGTTTGCTCTTTCAATATAATTTAATTTATCTTGTCACCAACATGTGTAAATATAAAATTCATTTAAAAAATATCGAAAAGAATAAAAAAACTAAATTTAATTCAATTAAAACAAAAATCGAATTTACACTTCCACCATCGACGACAGTCATAAATGCATGAAATCATTCACTAATTGCAATATCCATTGCAACATCCCCTGGCATTGCTCTACCATCCTGACGGCAGCAATGTTGTTATAACAACCGCTGCTGCGGAGCGTGTCCTCTCATCTGCATAAGGCAACATATCAATTTTTCTCCGGTCCATTAACTACATTGCCGCAACGGAGTGCAATCACAAACCGGTGACCGAAAATTATATTCAACCGGAATATACGGGAGAATATGTGTGCCTGGTACCGATCCGTATGGGATCCTGTATATGCACAGTTGAAGCAGATTCCGCCAGAGGCGGAAGTACTGCCAGGAACAGGATGATATAAGATAGTTAGCGTGTGTGTGGGAAAATGTTATCAGCACCATAACCACCTACGGCTATGGCATACTAGCAACATGTGTGACAGTAGCGCTGGATGAAATTGACGGTGACCGTTCCTTGACCTCCAGGATATTGTAAATTTTCACCTATCTATTTGACTTTCCGTCTCGGTGGCAGTATTGGGCACTTGGTGGTGGTACAGTGGGTGTAAAGAAAATGTTTGTCTCAGGACTTTACAAGTCTTATTGGAATATGATTGGGATTAGTCTGTCGAATTCGTAACAAAAAAAATGTGTAAAGCATTGTGAACTTTAATTTGTACGGCCATTAGGTTTGTTTTATCGAACTATCTCTTCAAAGTAAAGTAGACAAATATTTTCAAATTCAGAGTAAATCAGCCTGAAGGTATGCAAGTATTTGTGATGGTGCTGTTAGTGTTAACTGGTAATTTTGGTAGGTACAGTCGCCGGCATAATTATTTACACAAAAGTAAAGTTAATTCTACCCATAAATTTGAACTTACTTCCTGTAAATTTTGGCATCAATGGAAAGGTCATTTAATTTCCGTTTGAATGTTACAAAACTTTCCTTAACCCATTAAGTACCAATTGAAAATTTAAAACTTTTGTAAAAGTCTACTTTTTTGACTTTTTGCCTCGGTCAAAAAAAAAAACTGTTTTGATGTAAAAAGTTTCTTCATACAATTCTAATAGTGACTGCAAACATTTTTTTTTGTCAAAAATCTCTTCGCTAATATTTTTTAAGATTTTTTGAAAATTGCTAAAAACGACTATTCAGTCATACAAAATTTGTCTGAGATCATCCCATTCAAAAAATCAAAAAAAAAATATTAGCGAAGAGATTTTTGAAAAAAAATGTTTGCAGTCACTTAAAGGGTAAATAAGAAACGACGGCTGTAATTTCCCAAGAAATGAGGATGAGGCCATTCGTTGTAGGAGCGGTCTTTTTTTTATTAAGAATATTTTAAAAAGCTTTGAAAAGAACTATTTTTATTTACCTACTTTAGCCAAAAAATGTGTTCGGGAAAGACTTTGATAGCGACAGAAAGAGGGAAAATAGATGCTTTCAAGGACTTAGGACTCTCAGGCCGAAAAATTTTAAGGATGCTCAACAGAAGTAAGTTGTAAACAGTTATCTTGCGAATCCACAATACTATGGGAAAAATCAAAAAGCACGCACGTGCCATGGTGACTAAAATAAGGGACTATCAGCCAGCATAGCAACGGTCCGAAGGATCATACGAAAAATTGGTACTATACAGAGAAGAACACTTAAAAAGAAACCTGTTTTGAGGCAAGTACACAAGGAGCATCGAATGAATTTCGCAGAAGAACATGTCACTTGGTGCAAAATGTATGTATTGCAAAATGTATGGCCTCATCCTAGTTATCCCCAGTGTATATACCTAGTGTATATACCTAGTGATCAGAATTTATCTACCCCCAGTCAATTCTACTGGGGATAAAAACCTAGTGTGAATCTCAAAAGTGCCAAGTCGAGTTAAGTATTGTAATTGCGTTGTAAAGAACGCAAACAGAATGACGAAATTGCCATTCACGTAAGGCAATCCTTCAGATGCACATTGGCCGTGTTGAGCGTTCGCAAATAAGACTTAACAATTCCGAAAGTATGAAACCGTTTGACCTACCTTTTGTAGGCACACGAGCTCTTCTAACCCTGAGTGTCCTAAGATGCTCGTTGAGGGCGCCTGAATTCAGTATAATTTATCAGTGATTGAAGAATGAATCAGCTTGTTTAAATGTCTGCATAGAAATATTTGGTATTTTATTCATGTCCTCGGCTAGGCTCTGCAATTACCTCGCAAAACGCCAACGGCATAGAAATCAAACGCAGAATCACTCTTGCCTATCGCTGTTTCATCGGGCTACGAAGGCATCTAATAAGTAAAGCCCACTCTCACAGAACCAATGAAATATGTATCGTACATAGAAAGCTGATGAAAACCTCTTGGCACGCTTTGAGAGAAAGATTCTTCGAATGATTTGTGCGGTCCAGTTTGTATCGACAGAGTGCAGAGGAGGAGATTCAAAGAGATACAGCGACTGAGATGGCTGGAGCGTATGGACAACAAACAACACACTAGCCCAACAAGTCTCTGATTCCACCCCTGAGGGACAACGAAGCAGAGGAAGGCCCCACCTCGGCCTCAGGTGGCGCTCACAATTGGAGAGCGACCTCAACCAACTTGATGTGTGTAACTGGAGGCAGGTAGCTATACTGACCTAGCTCGCTGGAGGGGCTTGTTGGTTGAGGCCGTGGTCCTGCCCGAATTATGAGAGCTAACAAAAAGAAGAAAATTCATCTCATGTTCCATCCCTGAGGTAAAAATATTGGTGTAGATATGTATATGGTGTCAAATTCTCATTCCCTATCTAGGAACGTGCTCACGGTTTTCAAGCCATTGAAATCTGCACCATTTAAAACTCTAAGAAGGAAATTTAGGGACTATCTTCTCGGATAGTCAAGCATCTTTAAAAGCCCTATCATCCAAAACAATGGATTTAAATACATTAAAGTGCTCCTACGATGCCCTGCGAGCTCTATCCAAATACAACAAGGTCAAACTTAGATGGGTACCTTGCCATCTAGGACCGGATCTGAAACCGCATTCTATGGATCAGAACATAACTGCAGAACCAATTGTTCTAGACCACTGGGAAAATGTCCCGGCTTTAAGATATTTCCAAATGATGAATTAAGCCTCACTCCTATACAAAACCTCAATCTAAATAAGAAAAGTTTATAGAAAGCTGGTGGACTTTTTCACAGGCCATTTTGGCTTATCATCTTAACAAAATGAATTTGTGTCCGCAGGTTCTGTCTTGAGGATGAAAAATCCTCCGAACACATTCTCTGTGATTGGAGAGCATTCCATTGGTTAAGCTGAATGTTTCATTGGTTAAGAAAAGTCGGCTAATTGGGCAGGGGAACTTAGGAAACAAAAAAAAAACTTAGTACCTTTTAAAAGACATTTGAATGGACTGAGAATTTTACAACTTTTATGGAAGTCATAATAATGCCTTTTGTATAGATATTCGAATAGAGATAGTTATTAGCACACCTCCAAGCCATAGAAATGTGCCACAGGGCAGCTGTAGCTCTATGAATAGTAACTTCAGACTTCACAAGATCTTCCAGTTCCCTTTACCTAGTCTTATATATAAGCGTCTATGAAGGCCTATCCAAAATCAAAAGACTCCACAATTTTGAAAGAGCCAATAGATGTACACTAATTAAACAAGTTGCTGTTGGTGCTATCGCCAGATTCAGAATGGCAAGTAACCTATCTATAGGTCCTCCGCTTACCATAGACTGCTTCTATTATTATGACGGTAAAACGTTACGATGGTCTTAACTTGAAATACTTACTATGACCAAGGATTTATATGGACGTGCAGCAAGGTAAATAGAACCAAGCCTTTGCTAAACCTTCATCGAAGTGACTTGAAAACGTTTGTAGTGCAGTATATGAGTTCAATATCATTCAAGGAACTGCTTAAAACTATCCTAGAGAATTATGAGCCTCCATCAGAAAAGCACATAGAGCTTAAAAAGTGGCGTACGCACAAATTTCGGCCCTGCTTCAACATAGTTATATCAATTTGCGAAATAGGAGGGTTGACAAGTTTTGACAATGTTTGACAATGTTTGACACTATCATATTATTTTGCAGTGCATTTTACGGTAGCCTAATTATTTATTAAATGAAAGTCCGACATTCATGAAGATGGACACCCTCTAATTACAATTGGTAAGGGTGTGCGCAGCAGCGCAGTGGTTAGTGTGCTGGACTACTGTGCGAGGGATCCCAGGTTCGATTCCCGGAAAAACACAAATTACGTCTTAAGGTTTTTTCTACTGCGCCACCTCTCGCGAACGTCTGACAAACATCCGAGAGTATAACTGTCCTGAGAAAGCTTCTCAATTCAGCCGTTCGGAGTCGGCATAAAATTGTAGGTCCCTTCCATTCGTCCCAAAAATAGAAACTCACACAAACGAATGGTTGCGAGAAGCTAGGCCTAGGGTGTCTACAGGCCTGTTGCGCCACCTATTTATTTTTTTTTTTAAGGGTGTGCTTGGTCAGCTAAGTTAATTGGTACGAGAGTGAGGCAAGCTTGGGGCAAGTCACTCAACTGACTTTGTATATTTTTTTGGTTCTTATCTTAAGTCACTGAGTGGTTGGTCTATGAACTGAGCTGGAGAGAAATGTTTCAACATTTTCCAGTTCGGGTATGACTCCTAATCTATATAAAAAACGAAGATTCCGACTGACAGATCATCAACGCCCAGCCTAAACCGTTTGCTCTAGAAAGCTGAAATTTTGCACAGAGGTTTCCTTTATGATGTTATACAAGCATTAAGGAAGGATTTTTTTTCAAATTCAACCCCTAGAGGGGTAAAAGGGGGGGTCAAAGTTTGTATGTGAACATTTTTATTTTCCATCCGATTGATTCAAACTCGATTAGTGTACTCGCTATAAGAAATAAAGATAATTAATTTGTCCGATTTTGGAAATTTTGCTTGAGGTCCGAGTTATTGGCGATGACCCCTTTTAAGGGGGGCCTTTTCTTAATTCACGAACCGTTCGTCGTATCGATTTGAAACATTGTAATGCGTCCAAACTTTATAGCTGTTGAATATGCTGATTGTTGTGAGTGCTCTAGCCGAGCAACCACAAGCATGCCGCGCCCTCCTCACCTTTGCCGAAGCTGCCCCTGTGGCTCGACCCTGGCTCACAACATGATCGCTTCATCTAACTCCATCGTACGTACTCCAAAGATATTCAACCGCAATTCTGTAAGAATGGGGTTAAGATGCTAGAGAGTGGTACACATACTCACGATCTTTCCGGGTGCATATGTTGCACAGTGTAGGAAGATCTGGGCAGTGTGGAATATAATTAAGGATTGGCTAACTAAGAAATATGTTGTGTTCCATATAGATAGTGGCTCAGTCTGCTATAGTGTGATCTTTGTTGAGATTCCCGTGCTTCACAAACTAATAAATCATATCTATATTTTTGAAGTGTTTTCACCAATAGGTCGTTAGACATAATTTTAAGAGATACTAACTGCTCCTTAGGTACTTTCTTAGGTAGGTTTCCTGCGCGTTATATTTATAAAAAAGACTGTGAAGGAATTTCTGTGTGCCAAATCCTGAGGACTGCGCGAGCGAAGCCGCGGGCAAAAGCTAGTTAAGTATGAAATAGAAAATCATTTATAAAAACTATGAAAAATTGCATTTTGCTTGGTCACATGTGTCCCGCCCTCTGAGTAACGTCCTTAAAGCCAGTCAATCGTGTGAACCGTTTGTTCTATTCTCAGATAAAAGAAAAAATTTCAAAATTACATTTTAAACACTACTGTATGGATTCTTGATACATTTGTGTAAAAAATGCAAAACCGACCAGGATCTGAACTGCTATTGGACCCCTATGCGCTCTCAGGTGGAAAATACTCTTCAAAGAAAATTGAATCAACGCACTGTTTGGCATTTCCAAAGCAATTCATGCATGCAATGAATAATTTCCGCTCTTATGAGTTTTACTTCGATCAGCATGATTATGTTAGCGATGGGTTCCCCAACCGGATATACCTACCATCAGCACACCTATCCGCATTGGTGGCCTTTCCTCTCGTTCTCTATATGGTTTCTGCGTTGCGCGAGTGCTATATCCGGGCCGGCATTTTCCAATGATATATCCTCTTCCATAATGCACTTCCGAATGGTTGGCCGATAAGTCAAGCCCCACGCCATTATGTTCATATGACGCCACACCATCGCGAGATAGTATTTTAGCGGTAAAAGGATTTACCATAACCACCCAATCAATTAGATGATGAGAGTTCAATTGCATCGTATACTCCTACATGTATGTATCTACATGCATATATAGTGTGCGTTAAAAGCACCCACTATAGATTCAGGATATTGTCTAAAAGGATTCAAATCTCAATTCATTGTAGTCATAACGGTCGTCCATTATTGAAATCCTCTTGCACTCGACATCGCTCTGTAAAGGCAAGATTCACATCAACACAAAACACGGATCTGTATAGAGGTCCTCTTCATTGTATTAAGCGTCCATTAGGCATAAGGCAAAGCGTTTTTACTATACTTTGACCAGGAAGCACGAAAATCATTATCCTGCCTGTTGTCGTCGCCGAGGAAGCAATAAAAGTACTATCCTACGTACGTGCAGTGGTGAAAAACCGCTGCATTTGCAGAAAAAAAGGAAGACAGACACCACTCAGGACATTCTGTATGTAATCAGGGAATAAATAGTAATAACAATAATTGCGCGCAATAATCATATCCATTTGGCTTTATGACTCACACAAATGGATGGAGGCAATGCGATGGGCTTTGGACTTGCTCGGACCAGTGCCAGTGTAAAATCAACATAGTTGTGGTCTACTACCGCAGACAGGACATTTCATTTGTGGGGAGCTGGGAAGCATCGCCTCAAGCTGCTCAACGTAATCGAAGGATGCTGTTGGTTTTGTTTGTCCATTTTCAATTTATTTTTCTCTCCTTCCTTACTTTATCCTTAAAACGTGTCTGAGAATGTTGTGGACGAGATGCACATCTCTGTATAGATGTTTGTCCTCTCACTTTACATCCAAAAAGAGCACGTCCACCCTCTTTAGATATTTAAGGACAACGGTTTACTTCGATTGTTTACATCGTTACATGGTGGCGGTAGAGCAGTGGCAATAGTATAGTAGCTCCGCTGCCGCCTCAGGCCAACGGAGGACGGAAAGCAACACAAATAAATGCACATCACCTGGCCAAAACGTTTAGATTGTGGTTGAGTGGCAAGCAGGTAATGTTGTGTAAAATTTCCATTAGATAAAAAAGTTTTTATACTCCGAACGCTGAGGTATGCAGAGACAGGCATATCGCAGTCCTTCCACTGGGAAGGCGGTGCTGGCTGAATATGTCGAATACGCTTCCGGGTGAGTTTTTATTACTTTTATGATCAGAAGGACTGCTTTAATCGATGGTGTTTAGCAGTACAGGACCGTTTCTGTTTATCTATAGGTATTCATCTTGACTGTTGTCGTGAAGTGGATTGAGTGGGGTCCTCTGGACTTACTAAACCTGTGGTAATAGGCTTATGGGGGAACATTGAACCCTTGGGTGTTGATTGCCAAAATATGATAAAGCGACGCGACGAAGTGGGCAATAAAAACGGAATCGCTCTTGGACAAGGTGTTTTGGTCCTGTTGCTATATTCTCTGATGGGAATTTGTTCGCTGTAAATAAATTGTTGGCGGACTTTCGTTACTCCTTTCCTTGGCAGCTTCATAGAAAGTAGGTTCGCAGATCGCTAAATATACTTAAGGTGGCGCTACAGTCCGGGGTGGAGGCCCAGCTCCACTCACTCACACTGCAGCCTTCCATCCTCTGCCATCCCGGGCACGCTGCTTCCAGTTGTCCAGACCAAGCGCTCTGGCATCCGCGATGGCTTGGTCTTTGAAATGAACGTTCGGTCTTCCTTGTCTTCTCGAACCTGGGGGCTGGGATTCGAAGATCCTCTTAGCTGGAGCATTATTGTCCATTCGCTCGATGTGGCCGAGCCAATGTAGTCGACGTGTTTTGGCTTTTTGGACTACATCCACATCTTGGTACAGCTCATAGAGTTGGCGGTTGTATTTTCTCCTTCATTCGTCCCCTTCGCACACAGGACCAAAAAACCGCCGAGTATTTTTCTTTCGAAGGAGCCCAGTATCAGCTCTCCCTTCTTGCTTTTCGCCTAGCACTCGGAGCCATAAAGCAGAACTGGCAGGATAAGGGTTTTGTAAAACACACATTTCATCTTTCGAGTTTTGAACCCAATTGTTTGGCCAAACCGAAGTAGCAACTGTTTCCTAGGGTAATTCTTCGCCGGATCTCCACTAGGGTGTCATTCACGGAGTTCATGTTTACTCCGAGGTAGGTGAACTCCTTAACTACCTCGAAATTGTTGCTAGCAAGAGTGACATTTTGTCCTAGGCGGTGGACAGATGTTTGTTTGTTGAGAGCTAGGCCTAGTTCTCTAAATATAGGCCATCAAATGTAGATACTCGTATGCCTATACCTACAATAAGACGGATCGGAGCATCATCCATCATGTTGGCATTTCTGCTTCATTCTGCGCCGTTCTTTAAGGCAGTATTCTAGATGTTCGAACGTTCCGAGCTGCCGACATTGTATGTGGATACCCCAGAAACTCCAGAAATACTATGATAATATTTAATATTGCACAAATAGCCAGAACCTTTACCGATGGCATAAATCCTTCAACCATCATAAGTGCGGAGCACCGGATGCATCCATGTCAAGATGTCATTAGAAACGTCGGATATGGTATAAGTTTCGCGCGACTAGATCCACGAAACCTTACTTTGATGACGAGTGCAGCAAAATAAGAATAACTCACCTACAAAGAGCACGAGAAGCTCGCGAGTGAGCAAATAGAGACTATAGAGGTGCTATTGCAAGAACATGTTCGGAAGTCTAACCAGGGAAAGATAACGCGTCGAGGCAATTATACGACCCTGACAGAAACTTATAGTTATGAGACATGGAAAAAAACACTTCTGCAGAATGCGAAGATGACCGAACAATGAATCGTTCAATTTGGGTTATAGAAACAAAGAAAACCGTCCACCGAACCAAAATACCTACAGTGAGAATAGCAATATGCAAAATTCATGTCCAACAAGGTTGCTAGGAAAAATGGCGAACTATTAAAGACAACCGGAAGGTGATTTATTTTAGAGAGCATGTACACCAATTCATCTCCAATATTTGATCGAATGAAAGTATGCTTGATGAATGAAACCTCATCGTCGTTTCACAAGAAAGGAGACCCTCCGAAAACTACAAGATGTCTCTCTGCTTAACGTGTTAGATTCAATACAAGTTCCAGCTGCCGTACTTTCTGAACGCCTGAAAACTTTGTCACCAATCTGATTGATTCCTACCAATGCGGCTTTAGGCCCAGTAAATCCACAACCGACCAGATATTCACACTACCAAGAAATCCAGATTATTATCCACCACCACCATCTATTTATCGGTTTTCAGATCGCATATGTCTAGTTTTCGCCTCTTGTCGATCATTAGATACAGCTAGATGTCGCTTCAATTTTTCATTCTACTAAATCAAGGCCAGCCGTCTCCAGTCAGGCTTTGATTACGAATCGCTTCGTTTGTTGTCGTCTGAATATTCTTGATACCATTTATCATTATCATAGATACGAGGGTGATATGGTCCTTTTAACTATTTTCCCCACTCTATGCTCCACTTTATGTCATGATCAAAGTCACTGCGCTAGCCTCCGAACACTGCCGAATATGTATTCCATCAAAGCGGACCTAGAATAGATTTTTGGGGAGTGTCCGCTGTGCTGAAATGTTTTACATATTTTGTGCCTTCATCGATGTTTCTAGGCTTTCTATTATTAAAGTATGTACCTATATGGCTCTCGAAAAATGTGTTTTTCAAAAACTTCTCTAAATATGTTTTTTTTGAAAATCGCCGCACGTATCTATAACTTTATGTGAGCTTCTCCACGAATATGCCTAATTAGCCTTAAGCCCTATTTACAGTGCATTTAGACATCAGTCTAGTATTCAGTCGAGCTTTCAATTTACTCGTGAATAGCCAAAGACAACTGAACTGAAAACTTATGAGAATTTCATCAGTTTTAGTCTCAGTTTCAGTTTCAGTTAAACGCTTAAATTTTTGCATTTAGACAACTGAAACTGAGACTGAAATGACCGTCTAAATGGGGCTTTAAGCAAGTTCTCTAGTAAAGGCACTTCCCCTTTTTACAGGAACAAACCCAGGCTGTTTTCGACTCTCCCTCTAACTTCGGAACCGATTGAGCCAAAAACTTCAAACTTGAAATATTTATCAAACTCTAAATCAACTGCAACTGAGACTGAAATGACCATCTAAATGGGGCTTTAAGCAAGTTCTCTAGTAAAGGCACTTCCCCTTTTTACAGGAACAAACTCAGGCTGTTTTCGACTCTCCCTCTAACTTCGGAACCGATTGAGCCAAAAACTTCAATCTTGAAATATTTATCAAACTCTAAATCAACCTCACCAAATTTCATCTCTAGCATTAGTCGTTCTCAAAATACAGGACTTCAAAAATCGCAAAAACCGTAACTGTCTCACTCACTCACTCACTTAGATGATCATCAAAATTATGAAGCACTTCCGGCTATCCTAGAATCGTAAAATTTGGCAGAATGCTACATCCTGCGGTGCATACACTGGGAAATGTCCAAAACTTGCGATTTTCCATTCCATTTTGACAATCGGTTATCTTTTATTTCAGCCACTTCCAGTTGCCGTAGAATGTTGAAATTTGGTAGAGCAATAGGACAGATAGAAATAAATCGAAAATTTTATATTCTTCCATTTTTAACATTTAACCTTCTTAAATTAAGAACTTGGTGTACATTTAGATCTCATTACTTTTCGTGGCTCACTACAGTTACGCATCTAATTTTTGCTGTTCTATATAAGAGAACTCGGCTCTTTTTTTACATTTATGTTTTTGGCGTGATACGGTTCTAATGAAAATAATAGCAATACCATCAAACTGAATTTTGAAAATGTTTCTAAAAGCTATAATGGTCTTTCCTGCAAAGCATTCTATCCAGCGCACTATTTCGAACTCAGCGACCACAACAAAATTTCCCTAAAACACTATATCCGCACCCTCAGTGGTACAGTTAAATCCCAGCTCTCCAACTCCAGCATCCAATTGTGTAAAACTTTGCACCTCGATAATAATTGAATTCGCTTTTCCATCCCCGTGCAGAGTTTCGCTACCCTCCCTCTCTGTCAGCTTCTCGGTGATGAATGAAAGCGCTTCCTGAAAATATGAACCACGTCACACTTCCCAATTTCCGATCCTATTTGCATAATTTTCAGCGCGCCAACTCAAAATTACAGCGCCAACAGATATAATTGATCTAAAATTAGAATTTCGTCCGCATTCAAAGTTCACACAGATTTCATTGGTTGTGTTCCTCCGGTGGCAGCGGGGGAGCTGAGCTACTACGACGGTGCACAATCCAGTACCATCGACATCAATTATAGCTCTTAGACATTTAAATTACCAGCCAAAAGTTTCGATTGGATTTCTTGTTCTGCCTGCCTATCTCTTCCAATCGCGTTGCGGTGCGTGTGTGTGCTCTCAACTCTGAAGTTAAATGTGACTTTGATTGCGAAAATTTGAAATCTGCTTTTAATTAAATGTTGGCCAAAGGAGCAGAGTGCGACTGAGTCAAGAATCCGCTGAAAAAAAAAATTCCCTATAATCAATATTAAAGGTCTATTCGCGATAGAAATCAGAAACCAGAGGTCGTAATAGGATTTCCTTTATTGAGACGTCACACTTCCAACTGTTGGTCATCAAGCAGGCCGGCCGGCCCTAAGCGTTAAACCAATATTTGCGGCCCACTTGACTCTGCCAAGCCCTTTCGAAATCGAACGCAAACACTTCAATTCTGATGAAATTAAAGTGCCATCCTTCCTCTTTCCTGTTTTAATTCGAAACTTTCGCGAAATGCCCGCCACATATCCGGCAATCTGCAATTTGTGTGTGCTTGTCCGTGTGTTGCGGTATAGGCACTCGGGTGTAACCAAAGTGAAAGCTGACGCAATTCTTTTTGCCACACATTCGGCAGGAGTTTGTATTGGGACGACCGCGACGACACAGTGTGGGAGTATAGGGAATATGCAAAAACGCCCTTATAGATGCGGTACCGGCCATGCAAAGTGTTTGTGCATGTACATTTGCATTTGTGTTTCTTCCATCCTCTCTGCGGCAGCTCGGAACATCACTAGAGTTCATAATTGATGTGTGACCTGCCAGCTGCCATAGGGAGACCCTATGTCCCTATGGTATTCACACAGAACAGAACAAAAAAAAAACACCATCCTACCGTTGAGTAGGAGTTGCGCTACTGCAACAGTGCGACGTGCGTCATATGCGGGATTGCTGAGAATGCAGAAATATATCCAGCCATGGACATGGACAATATATGACAACGGCATGTGCGGAAGATGATGATGCGACAGCACACTATGACCGATGACGTATCTATTATCCGTCGACGTTTTCGGCTTCGTCATCGTCATAGTGCGGGAGCTAACCAGTGGTTTTGTCTACGTCGCGGTCGCGTCGGTTCAGCGTTCCTGTTAACGATGAGATATATCCCAGTCCCAGTGTTCGTGTTACCTCTATGACAGGGACACAGGATTTCATTAATATTTTTGTTCGGTAAGATAGATGACCACTGAATGTGACATTCGACAAGCAGTAGGAATCAGCATCACTGTGATGCTGCGGTCAAAATGAAAATGATCCTGAATAAGGATGACTTCAAATATAGACAGTGATGCTGGGCAAACTTTTGGTTGAGTCATTTGAGCTGGATGGAGATGGAGAGATGCCATCTATTGGTGGGATCTATTTAATACGAGTAAAATTTCCAACACAACATTAAAGGCAGTTTGAATTCTAGTGGGTTGGAATATTGTCCATTTTCGCCTCATTTGTTTAGTTAAAGTCGAACATGGCATAACCAAAGTTGTAATACTTAAAAGATTGAGGTGCGTTATTTGAACAAAGCGCTTCGCTAAATCAGTGGTCAAAATTGGAAGCTCTATTAAATACCATACACTTCAGAAAATGCATGCGGGCGCCATTGAACGCAGGATGGGAGATAGCTGCTACAAGTATGTATTTTCAAGATATTTTGGTTTTTCGGTCCGTGAGAGTAAGCTTTCGCTCTTCACTAAGTTATATCATTTATTCACTAGGGAATAGTCCTGTTTTGTTCTCCATGGGACTCTAGGACTAGCTCCTTACCTACAACCATTCGCCAAACAAAATAATAGATAAAAAACAGGTACAGCTATCTATTTCGTAGAGCGGCGATCATAATTTAAAACAAGGAAAAGTGTTATCATCGGCTTGGCCGATGCTTTGATGCCCTCCATTGTATGTACTGTACAGGTACATGCATGTTTCTTGACTATACTTGACCGACACGGACCATTTTTAATATCAACCTGACGACCGTAAAAATAAGACCTCTCACAAAATTTCAGTCGCCTAAGTCGATTCGAGATACAGACAGACAAACATGCAGACTGATTCAGAATAGGTACTTTATAGGGTGAATCCTTCTTGGCGTTACAAATGTAATGACAAAGTGAATATACATAATATCTGTGGAGGGTATAAAAATAGGACAAGTGATATTCAATACCATTTACCATTTTCAAGGTAAAATCATTTTATGCCAAATTAAGAACGTTTTTTGTATGTGAGGTGACATGCTCCGTTTTCCAAAGGGGAAGGAAAAAACCTTAAAATTTGTGTTTTTCCGGGGATCGATCCTGGGACCCTTCGCACAGTAGTCCAGCACACTAACCACTGAGACACTGCGCCAGCGTGGTGTGTAGTATAGTAATAATTTACACACTTTTGGTATTTAGCGCCATCTATCGAAGATTTGAAAAACTTTTCATTTACTTCATCGCAATTAATTGTGTAAATTTCAGCTCGATCGTATGGTTAGTAAGGTTTAAGTTTTTAGTACATGCTTTTTTTTGTAAACTTCTCCTGGAAAAGGCGAATCTATAACGCTTCATCAGAGCCCCGAGATGCTTGCAGATGTATGTTAGTTCTGCGCTTAAATTGCTGCAAATTGTATTCTTCTGAAAATATATCCCCAGGAAGCGAGTTCCAAAGTTTGCTTGTTCTGTAACAGAAAGAGTTATGAAAAATAGATGTCCTCAAAAGTTGCTTTTCGAGGGATAATGTCCTTGAGTTGCTCGGAACATCTATCATGGAAGTACCTATGGAACAAGCAAAGTTCAACGACTTGTCTTCTGTGTACCAATGGTTGTAGATTCGATGTGAGTGTAGGGTCTCCAATAAGTCGAACTGCTCGTGTATGCTGTCAGCTGTCAAGTAGGTTAAGTGAATGTTTCGGGGCAAAGCTCCATTAGATGGGAACAATATTCCAGGCCTAGTCTAACATGTGCTTTGTAGAAATGGAATAGATGGTCATCCATTTGGATCTGAGGATCTACAACCAAGTTGTCTTTTCCCCACTTCAAGATTTTGTCCACATCATCTTTTAGAGGACTAATTTGTTCACATTTCTGACTGTCTGATGTTGCCGGTGCCGCATTGATAAGCTAATTGTTCGAGATGGAGGATATAAGAGTGCTGCCATCAGCAAAGCTGTAGATTTGATGTCCATCAAAGCAAATCTTTGATGTGGAGAAGAAATAGAGTTGGGAAAAGAATAGATCCTTGGCGCACTCCTGCATTTATAGCAAACGAATTATAGATGATACACCATCTACCACAACTTGGATCGATCTACGCAGAAGAAAATTTGCTTCGATCCGCAGAGTTGGTGTGGTAATCCATAACACGCTAACTTGCCTAATAGGGCTCTATGCCAGACAATGCCTTTGATATGTTCAAGGCTACGGCTCTGGATTCGCCGTGTTGTTCAATTGCTTGCGTCCATAAGTGCGTTACGTAGCTTAACAGGTCTCCAGTGGAACGACCGCTCCGAAATCCGTATTGCCTGTCACTTATTAATCGGTGGCCTTCTAGATATTTGATTATTTCGACATTTATTGCCTTTTCCATTACTTTTGAGAGCATTGAAAGTAACGCTATTGGACGATAGTTTTGTGGCAGACATTTCCTCCCTTTCTTTGGAATAGGTTGAATGCGAGCGGTTTTCCAGCAAGAAGGAAACGTCTTCTGGGAGTTCGACATGCTAAACAGCTTACATAGTACAGGTGCAAGTTCTGGTGCACAGCTTTTGAGTACTATAGTCGGGATTCCGTCGAGTCCAGTTGCCTTATTGCAATCTAGTTCTTTAAGGATGCGTTGAATTATTCGAGGCCGAAATTTCTCTTCTGCCATCGTTGTTTGCCACCGTCGGGATATTTGGTGGCTCTAGTTGTGCAGAATCTAGGGTGGAATTATCTGAAAACATGCTAGCGAAAAGATCTATCTTTTCTTTAGGTGTTGCTGCTAGTTCTTTTACTAGAGGTGGAAAGGAAGAGCATCTAAAGTTATCACCGATTGCCTTTGCCATGGACCAGAATGCACGTGAGCTGTTAGGGCATTCAATTACTCTGTTAGTGACTCTTTCGTTGTAAGTTGTTTACGCCAATCATCCTTCTACTTCATTCAGAAACTAAAGAACATACCAAGAGCTAATAATAAGAACAAATAAAATTCATTTAGTTACCAAATCGAAAAATACTAAAAGAAAAAAATAACTACTCGGCCGATTTTAACTTTCTTTTAGCGAATTAGTATAAGTTACTTAAAGGTATTATTACAAGCGACCGGAGGAATCTGTCTGTTTCTTTGTTCTTCCATAATTCAAGAACCATTATCCGATTTTCGTGATTTTTGAAGTTATATGTATACTTCTATATAGGAGTTCGAAAAGTTGAGACTGTACCGGCCTTATGCCAAAACGTCTCCTTAGCCAAAAACCAAAGAAGGAAAGAGACTTCGGAAATTTCCTTTTGTAGAATGGTAAATACTCTCAAATCTTAGTACCTACCATTTTGCGAACTTCCGCTCGATTTCTGTCCTCTTATTGAAACATAAAATGTTATACTGATTACTTACAGTTCATAAAAACCTCTTAAAAAGGGATGATTTTTATATTACACACTTCACACTGCACAGTAACGACATCATCCACCTCTCTTTCTTTCTTCCAAACACAGGTTTGGTCTGAGCTGAAATTACTTTAAGTTTTCTTTCTTTTTTCCATATTGCATGTTATACGTCCTTTAAGAACTAGTTATGAGTATTGGGTATCCGTTTACAAAAGAATACCTTCTGAAATTCAGTTACAAACGACAATTAATGTGCACCTACTTAACTCCTGGGAAGTCGGCAAAAATGTTTCATTAAACCATTTCGGATCCCAATTGGCAAATATTTAATCAATCTACTGTGGAAGTTTTTAGTCTAGTTACGGGGCTCTCAAAAACTTTTCACTGTCATGCTATAGTGATATTGTTGATGGTATCACGGATGCTCTTAAGTAACAAACTTTCCTTTGAGTATAAAGAGGATGCCTTTATTTGGACGATGACTATTCGTTGAGACTCTGAAAATCGTAACAACTTTTCTGAAATGCAATGCATCCAGACATCTGCACACCCACTCAACAGCAATAGCTTAATATCCCTGATCTGTTGTGTTATCATCATTTTAACTTTTTCACATCAGATACAGTATCTACAGACATTTATCTACCCAAGAATCTGACTATTTAGTTACCGTTCAACTGGTGCAAACCGAATCTGTATATTTTTGTTAATTTATTTCGTTCGCTTTAATTTTGACTTCCAGCAGGAGTCCTTGTTTAACTTTGTTTGCAGGGGAAAAAAAAGAACCCAAAAGCAGCTCCGGGGAAAAATAGGGACTAAATGAGTTTTGTGTTTGGTGAATGGAATTAATGTGCACAGTCGAGTAGATTTCCCATTCTCATGAGCATAATTGTTAAACAAGTTCTTAAAGTTTTCTCTCTTTTTTTTTGTCGTTGATTGTTTTGGGCCATCCTTGGGGGGTTTGTTAATTAAATGCGCAAACAGGAGGATACGGGTTGGGTTTGCATTTGGTTGCTCTATTCTATTTGCTGGATTAAGCATTTATGATTGGTGCATGAAAGGAATGCTATTGCAGTGAATAAGAGATTGGCTCGTTATTTCCCATTTATATGATCCTGGGAATATATCCCTCGTACCGAAATAATACTGTGACCTTTTGCTAAGGCGATACGAATGGCATCAATAATATGACTCTCTGGGTAATTCAATGGATTTGTTGTTTGGCATGCAGAGCAGCCTCATGTGGGCCAATGTCAATAGGACGGACCCAAATGAATCTTGATGCTCCAAATGCTGTCTGCATATATCAGGCTAGGGATTTGATTTACTAAAAGGCGCACATACGATGTAGCAGAGGAAAAGCTGTTTCTTCTTCAGAATACGTAAATAGCATGTAATGGGTTTTTGTTTGGCAAACCAGTGGGTGGGTGGGGGCTGAATGTTTTATTCTCTGCAACTATAACTAGATATATGGGGCTCTCATGCCTTTTCTGATTGAATGCAGTGAGTGGCCATATATATTGACTCTTAATTCGCATTCAGTTATTGTCTACTCTGATTTCTGATTGAGGTTACCTCCGAATGCTTTATGCTGCGCATTTGACTCTTTCATGACCCCAATCAATACTTATTTTCAGTGCAGCCAAACTATGCACACATTTAAATTGAATGAAATGCGGCCACAATAAAGTCCGTTACCCAAATTTCTATCAATCAATTCTCCCGTGGTACCAGCACTCTAATTAAAATGATCTATAACGTAGAAACAACCTCACAATTGAATTAATTTTGTAAAATCAATTTGTGCAAAAATTCTATTGTAACTGAAATGAATTTTGGAATCCATAAAATTGAAAACCTAAATTACCATGCCATTGTTCTGGGTAGCTTCTAATTTGTCACAAACGACCGCGCTAACCTGCCGCTGCAAATCCATACCACTCATGCAATAATCTTATTAATTGTGCCTGCTGAATTTGAATTGCGTTGCATATAGTTGAGCACTAGGTGGTGTTCGAGTATACATATATTTGTCATAGATATGGAGTTCAATAAATTTTGTTAATTGAATGAGGAGTTTCGCTCTATTAGGCAGGCACACAAGAGGCGCACCTACCTAAACTAGTATAAATTGCACGTCCAGCTGCAGGACAATTTATGAAATTAAAATTATGCAAAATGCAATTATAGTAAAGAACGCTTTCCGATTTATATATGAATCGATATACGAAAATTAATTTCGATGAATTTGTATTAGGTATAAATAAATATATTGCAAGGATACCTACTGAATATCAAAATTATATGTCCGCTAAAATTATACGAACTGTTGCACAGATATACAAATTCATTTTTTAATGTGCGAAATAACCATGTGCAGTTTATAGACTACTGTTGTTTTAAAAATACAGCATTTTTAATTCAAAACAAAATTTCTTTCTGCGAAACTAGCTACATATTCAGCTGACTTTACTTAAAAGTAAAGGGGAAGTAGGCTAATTTTAAAAGTATTTTCTGCGTTTTAATGCGGTGACACCAGAGGTTACTTAAGGTGGAACAAGGGATGGCTAAAGGTGACAAAGGGCCATGCCAATTAACATCCAAAAAAGCATTCAAAATCTTATATCTCGAAAACCATCAAAACAATTGCTTAGCTCATGGGGTTCCCTAACACTGTATCCTGTCGCAAGAAGGTACTCAGACTCACATGTCGCCAGCACACAACGTTTCATCAGCTTTCAGCTCGATTTGGAAAAAAAATTTGGATCGGGCCATTGTGCAATTGTCGGCAATTTGCAGACTTCAACTTGGATCCAACTAACCCAGGGGCTCAAAGTTAATGATAATTAATCATAGAAAAATCATCTTTAGCAACGAGGCGCATTTTTGAATGAATGGCTATGTTAACATCCAAATTGCCATATAAGGGATGAAGCGAACCAACACGAGGTGGCAAGGCATCCATAAAAAGCTATTTGGTGAGGATTTTAGACTGGCCACGGTGTCATTGCTCCGTACTTTTTCTTGAAAGTGACGTTGGTAAGGCCATTACGATGCTAACCGATAGATGACATGTAGTTCCAGCAAGACGTGGCTACGTGTCACGCAACAGTCGTCACGATGGTCATTCTGCCTGACCGATTTGAGGGCATTGCTATCTCTAACAGAGGTGACGTGAATTGGCCACCAAGGTCGTGCGATTTAACCCCGGTGGACTTTTTTTTGTGGGGTTGCCTGAAGCGACAGTTCAATGCGAATAAGCCGCAATCGATCGATGTCCTTAAGCCCAACATAACCAATGCCATCACTCAAATTCAGCCGAATCTATTTGGTTAGGTTGGACCACTCGGATCCGTGACAACGTGAGAAACTGCGCCGGACATTTGCACATGATGTTTAAAATATATCATGCAATAATGGCATACAGATGGGCCTTTTAAAGAAAGGATTTCGTTAATACTTCGCACATAGCTTATTTTAGGAGTCAAAATTTGAACTGGAAATTTCTCATTTTCAGTCTTATTGACTTCAAATTCGGTTTGCGTACTTTATAATTAGAAATAAAGAAAACCAATTTCTCAGATTTTGGAAATTTTGCTTGGGGCCCGAGTAAGTAGGCAGTGCATTTAGATATGATGAATAAGGAATAAAATGGTGTGGCTAAAATACACAGCCCTAACTCATCAATGGCATATCAGATTTAAAAACCAAAAAAACTTCTTTTCAGCAATTCCGATCAGATTCATTCCACCTGCAAATCATCCTTCAGTGCTGTGCTGTTCAGAAGCTGAGCTAGCTTCAGGCAAATCTGCAACAGAGTTTATATGATCCAATATAAAAACATTAACAGAGATTGGTCCCTATCAACTGTTATGCTTACTCCGGGAAAGTTTCAAGTTGTAATGTAACCCGTAGAAGTGGGACATCTCCGCTTTGGAAGTAGTATACCTACATGTGTGTAAGATCTAAATTATTATATCTTCACAAACTGTTTAGTATATTTTGGTGACACATTTCAGTAGGGCATTTACAAATGTTGCAAACTTTACGTAATTTTATGCAGCCTCAAAATTTTATAGCTCTTTGAAGTTTAAGCATTTACAGACTCGATAATTCAAAAAAAATAAAAATTTTCAAGACTCTTTTTAGGGCGGAGCATTGGTGTCCATTCGCTCTACATGTCCTATAGCCATCTTAGAGGACTGATATAGTGATATGTAATATAGATGCAAACATGCCCTCAAATGAAATGTACCTCCCTGTGTAAAATGTCACCTAAACTGTCATAGTATGTAATAAAGTTACGAGCCAGAACGGCGCAGTCACAAACAAAATTGAAACAATTTTCAGATTCTGTATAGGAGACTTTAATTGTTTGCACGAATTGGTTTGGGTTTTGACCATAAAGGTTCCCTAGGGGTTGCAATGGACCCAATATGGTGGCTATAGTCCATTGTGATCAAATCACACCCTATACAACCTAACCTAACCTTAACTAGGTCTTACTTTAGCAAAACTATGGACTACAGATGTGGATATGCACATAAAATAACCATAGTCCCATAAGTCTGCGTTCTTTTCACAAACTTGACTCTGTTTTGAACCCTTGTTCGTCATTCTGCCATTAGCCTAAAAGTTTCCAAACGCACTAATGAACGTGCTGCGCAATAAAACCATTATCTTTTCCAATCACATCGCCCAAACATTAGCAGCAATCAACTGAACTCCGGACACTAAAGTCAATACCCCAAAGTTATTGAGCGATTCTCTCTGCGCTGCTGCCTGATCCGAAAACTCTTCTCAACCCCGTTATACGCGTATATCGAAATGATATCTTGTCGATGTCGTCCATTTTATCGCCTCAAATCCTCCCACTTCACAATGCCATTGGAGAGACAAAGCAACAATTATCGCTTTATTTCCTTTGGAAAACAATTTCTCGATACAAGTCCATCTGCGCTATACGTATATAGAGATCCACTAAACGACTCAGAGGACATCCTCTGGAGGACAAAGAAAACGAAAAGATTTCAGAAATCAATTTGAGACTTTTGGTCCAGAGCCAGAAGATGCCACAACGAAACTTCTCTATAAATATCGTCCCCAAGTGAACTCGCACTCGATGTTTAAAGCTCCCCAGGGAATCGAATCCCTATCCCATATTGAACAACAATACGTCTGTACATTTTCTATACAAAGGACGATGGATGTGTGTGACATAAGTTGACATAAGGACGAACACATTTGGACTCGAACAGAACTCGTCGTACACTCACAATCAATTCGGGCAAGAAAAATTTTCCCCAATTTAAGTGCACATAACCTGCCATCAATATCCTGTTCCCGAGATAACAATAAATTACATATAGGAGTTGGGGATATGAATTGGGGGATGTGAGCTCTATGGATTGAGGCCCATATATGTTTGTTTGTGGAATTAAAATAAATTTTATTGGGGCGCAACCAACGACCAGGGAACATTAAATGGGAGAGAAGAACTTGAGTTGAAATTAATGGTACCAGAGGCGTGGCTGGCTATAGGCTACACAAAGTTCAAGTTTAAGGATATCCTCAAGGACATGTTTGCAGAAATAAAAAAGCAAATATAAACAACAATGTGAAGACTCACCAGAGATACTTATCGGCAGTGAGAGGTTCGTTTCGTAATAATGTGTCCATTGAGGAGCAACTCGCCACTAAATGTACCTATATATGGCAGTGTGATATGGAAGGTACACTAACGGAATAGGAACACCAAAGATTGCTTGTAGCTTTTAAAAAAAAAAAAAAAGATGTTAATGGTTTTTGATGATCTAGCGAAGTCACTCTGTGTAAATGCCTGGGACAGATGATGAAGCAATATTGCGTGATGTGCGATGATTGAGTTGATAGATTAGTGGTTTTTATGTGATGGTCCTTTTTTCATCTCACAGCTGACAGGGTCAAAGAAAATGCGGTAGCGGTTTTTTTTATTGTACGATGACATTATTGTCTTCGCATTGACTCAGTTTTAGATATAAAAAGACAAACTGTGCTTTCCCATTTGCTAGCTAGGTGTCATACAAGCCATCTATGCGCAACTCATTCCCATTGAAGAAACAACTGGACTTGAACTCATTGTTGTAGAGTAGAGTTTGAAGTTAGAACAGGCCTAGTTACCTATTCTAGCATATACCAGTCGGAGGTCTTACATCTTGCTAAATAATGTCTGTACGTTCTCGGAAATAGCATTTTTTCAAACAACTGGCAGATCGACAGGGCTAATGAGACTAAAAGCTGATTTTAGTGACATAGATCTCTTCAGTCCACTGATCAGATTCGACTAAGGCGAATGTAATCTAGTAACTAGTGGTTTCCCAATTGTGGGGAAGTCGCCTCTTGTTTCATTTCCTCTCGTAAGGACTTCTGATCTTCCACACAACCCCAACAAATTACTATAGATAGTATATATGTACTTAGTTGTACTGACCACGTCTTTGTCTTAAAGGTTGACAACCTCTGACTAAAATTATGTATCTATACATCTATATCTATACATATAATAAAACAGGAATTTTCTTTGGCCGTTAAAAACTCGAAAACTACTTAACAGATTTCGATGAAACTTTTTTAAAATGTTTCTTAAGACTGTGCGACTGCTATAGGCTATGCCGTTTATAGCCACGTCCTTACACAGATTTCAATGAAACACTCAAAGTGTAATCTTAAATGAACCAAATAGGCGAGCGGCGCAAGGCGAGCACGGGTCAGCTAGTATACTATACGAACTTCGTCTCGCCCCAATTTAATGCCTTCAGATAAACTCCAGAGTGATAATAAAGCACAGATAGTTCAATTTTCATTGTGATTTATTTGAATGAAATCGAAATCAGTAGAGAGCGATATGATAAACAATGTTTTTCAATTTGTTTTCCAGCGCAAAAACAAACAACGAAGATGGTTTGCCAACTGTTTCGAAAAAAAGGGAACAATTCCAGATTAATCCCACAGACTTCCAACGAATGGCCTTGCGATTTATTGATTGTCATCGCAAAAGCCAATCGAACGGGGAACTGAATCCGCTTGAATTGGAATTGGAAGATAGGTTGGAATTCGTGGGATAAGGACTTCGTCTCCTTTATTGAATTCGCCATTGATGATCGTTACTTGAATCACATTGTGCATTAGTTTCTTGACGCGACAACCGCGTAGCGTTGTACGATCGATCCCACATTCAGGTTTAAATTATGCGGCGGAGTTCCTGACACATTAAGCAAGTTTAAAAATTTCGTCGGATAGTTTGTCGCTTCATCCTTGTCGGTCACCCTGTCAAAGGATTTGTACGAACGCAGTTCTCCAGCGATTTGACTTTGAATAATGAAATAAATAGACACCATTGCCTTATAATTCGGATTGTAGCCGGGTTGATCAACAACTTCGGCTCCAAATGACGTCATTTATATTTTTTGTGTATTCGCCAGGAAATGTTTTGATTGGATCGTATTTTCATAGAGAAACGAATACAATGGCTTTGGCGGATGAGTCAAAATGGGCAATTTCACCTTGCCACCAGCGCAGCATAAGCCGGGGGCTTATCCGATTGAAACTTCAATGCATTGCAATACTGGCATACGACAGACAATGAACCGATATCAACGCAGCGAAGATCTATCATCTTTGTAGGCGATTACGGAATCGTATTCGAAAGCAGCGCGATTCAAGTCTACATTTACGGCTGGGGCCCTACTCTGTATTTCGTTTCGAAAGAAAAATTTCCGAAACCGAATATTTGGTACTCTTTATTTCGAAAGCGGAATGAAATCTCCAAATGTCAAAGGCATTGATATACGAAAAATCGAAAGTATTAACAGAGTACGAATTCAGAAGCGGAACGAAAAGCACTTTCGAATAGGATTGACTTTCGGAACGAAATATAGAGTAGGGCTCCTGGTCTTCTTCTAGTAACATATTGCCGACTTTGAGGTGGTGATTGTGCAGCGCGAACCTGTGCAATATGGGCACGTTTCCATTCATTTTCTTCTGCACGTACATTCTGACTAATTATTGCACGACGTGTACGTCGTCCATGATTTGATCGTCTAATACGAGGCATTAGTCAAGCAAATAACTCTCCCTAAAAAACAACAAAGCCGTTTTTGACTAATTCTATTCAAAAGAAAAAAACGTACGGAATGAATGCCCGCAACCCAATTGGATAACCTCACTTTTTACACGCAAATTTATTTTCTGAAAAAATTATCGAATTGATAAACATCGCATTGAATTTCAATTGATCGTAAAGCTTGTACCATTTGCGGTTGTGATGGGCGATAATACGCAAAACTCGAATCAATTGCAGCAAGAAAAGTAGCACATTTGTTCAATAGAACATGACAATGCAAAAAGGACACCTGTCAGATTGCGCACAGCCTAAGTCAATGTATAACGCCATCTGTCGGGTTGTGGCAGTGATCGTAGCACTGAGACATCTACTAGATATTTTTTTTTTTTTCGTTAATTTCTCCACTAAAAATGCACGGAAACCGTCTTTTATCACAATGAATTGCACAATTATCCGAAATTTCCCATGCTTCAGAACGAATTTCCCACCTTTACCTACACCGTCCAAAATCATCAAATCATATGATGCAAAAAAAAATCAATAATTTTTCGCGTTTTTTCGGAATTTTCCACTAAAAATTTTCTATTTTTCGAAAAGCCATTCCGAAAAAATTGCACATAAAATTCCATATTCCAAATTTCCCGACAATTTTTTTGGCAATTACGAACAACTGAAAAAAAATTTGAGCCAAATCGGCCTAGCCGTTCTCAATTAATGAATTACTATAAATTTGTCACATACAATTTTTTATAGATAATTGCTAGCTGGATCCGTGCTCGCCTTGCCCGCTCGTACAAAATTATATTTGGTTCATTTAAAATTACACTTTGAGTGTTTCATTGAAATCTGTCCAGTAGTTTTCGCGCTTTTAGGAGAAAAAGAAAATTCCTCCATCTCCTAGATCTTTCTACTTATTTGTAACACTGCATTTCCTTTCCTTTGTTTCCCTCTTCCTAGAATCCAAGCAACTACCTACCCCAAACCTACACTGTTACCATACCACATATGAAAATAAAATTCTGAAATAAAACCTGTTTTGTATTATATACGTCTCTTCTCTTATGAAAATGAAGATTATTAATATACCCCATGCCATACTGCAGCACGCACCCCACCCTCATCCTGCATCGGACATACGATCATAACATACATACCTTGATACAACTGACCATAGCACTCACTGCGAAAACAAATCAACCCTTTTCGAATGAGAGGTATACGTAACGTATGCTAGTATTGCTAGTGTTGTTTTGTTTTTATACCCTCCACAGGAAGGTATATTCACTTTGCCATTACGTTTGTAACGGCAAGAAGGATTCACCGGAGACCCTATAAAGTATATATATTCTGAATCAGGATCACATTCTGAATCGATTTAGCCATGTCCGTCTGTCCGTCTGTCTGTCTGTCTGTCTGTCTGTCTGTCTGTCTGTCTGTCTGTCCGTCTGTCTGTCTGTCTGTCTGTCTGTTGAAAGCACGATAGCGTCCAAACGAATTGACCTAGGTGAATGAAATTTTGTGAGAGGACTTCTTTCCGTCGTCAGGTTGGTATTGAAAATGGGCTATGTCGGTCAAGTAGTTCTGGTACCTCCCATACAAAACCATTAGTAGACCCATGTGTCTCTCCGCCTGTTGAAATCACGATAGCGTCCAAACGAATCTACCTAAGCGACTGAAATTGTGTGACAGGTCTTACTTTTACGGTTGTCAGGTTGGTATTAAAAATGATCCATGTCGGTCAAGTAGTTCTGTTACCTCCCATACAAAGCCAATATTGGACCCATGTATCTCTCTGTCTTTTGAAAACACCTTAGCGTCCAAACGAATCGACTTAGGTGAATGAAATTTTGTGAGAGGACTTTTTTTAACCGTCGTCAGGTTGGTATTGAAATTTGTCTATGTTGGTCAAGTAGTTCTGCTAGCTCACATACAAAACTAATATTAGACACATATACTAACTTGCATTGCAAACATTTTTCATGACTTTTATGCAGTGGAGGGTATCAAAGCATCGGCCAGACCGATGATAACACTTTTACTTGTTGTTTGTCCTGTCGCACGATCGCAAAAGTATAAACATCCATTTGTAGCAAGGTAAATGTGTATGTTTATATTTTCACTTCAAAAAATACATTTTGGCTAAAAACTGTTCCTAAGGACGTGGCTATTCATTGAAATCTGTCCAGTAGTTTTCTAGTTTTTAGCTGACAACGAAAATTGCTACAGTTTTATTATATGTATAGATATTGAAGAAAATTACTTTTACATCGTATGTAGTAGACGTGACACACTGACACTGTTTATTTTGATTCTTTCAATGTAACTTAACCTACCACTCATTTGCTAGTAGTTCGGCACTCACTTGAGTTTGCAGCCGTACCTACACAGAGGCGTAGCGAGGGTTCGAGCCTGGGGGGGGGGAGGGTGACGTTCATTCAAATTCCGACTTATTTCAGGAACTTGCCGACTGTATAGAAATCATGAAAATCGGCCCAGCGGCTATCGAGTTATATCTAACGTCATCGAATTTCACCCCATAGGAGATGTTTTTTCTATGGGAGGTTCCACGCCCCTTTGTCCAATTTTGACCAACACAGAAAATATTCCGGGCCAATAGATATACCTACCTAAGGTCACCTGTAAATTTGAGCTTAATCGATTCGATGGTCTTCGGGATATAAAATTTAGATTGTTTTTGTTTGTATAGGATTCGCCATACAGGAATACACTTGGGCCAATACCTAAAGCACCATTCGCATGAGAGCGACCAACTATCTACAAACGAACGAACATTAGCAAGTTTTGACAGTCCGGTCACATGAACACTTTTCTAGGTCGCGGCAGTTGGCGAATTTCAGCCATCAGCTGTATTAAGAAAACAGGTTTACAAACAGTTTAAATACGGAATTTCGTTTTCCAAACTTTTTGCCGCGAACGAAAACACCCTTGCCACGAATTGTCAAAGTTCCACAATCCACCAATCCATCAATAAGCCGAGTTCCACAAACTAGCGAATAACATATTCCTTCGAATTTAACCTCAAATACAGATGCCGCCCGTTCTTTTTAAAATCGAATCGAAACTAGCTAAATTTTAAGGCTTTCAGTCGGCAAATTCACCGATGCCGACCGACCTTTTTAAATTCGAATCGAAACTAGCTAAATTTTAAGGAGTTCATGTGGAACCTTTGAAAATGCCGACTTGTAGGTTTGCATTTTTTACAAGTTTAAAACCTATACCTAATGAAAATCCAAACCTTAGGACTATTTTCTGAAAATTGCCGACTCTTGAACAACATAATGAAAATCCAAACTCACTTCTTCTATTTTAATATTTTGTTCGGACCTAATTTTTGAAAATTGCTCTAAGATTTGCCGACTCGCTAAGCCCCTGTACCTACAGTATAGGCAAGAGATTCGAGTCATAACTCTTGTATCTGACTTTGTACAAGACTGAGTTAAGAGTATAAAATGTGTCTGAAGAGCATTCATTCTCGGATCGCAGATATTTTTAGTTTATTTCAAACGATTCCTAGTGGACTTGGTCCGGTTTAAACATTGTCCATGTTTCACTACTAACCATATTCCTTGCATCTCCTACTAAGCCAAAACTAATCCAATGATTTAGAATAGAAATTTATAACAAGGAATTAAAACAAAAACCCAAACTCTGTGCAGACTATCACAATAAAATTGAATTTACTTTCAAAATCCCTTTTCCAAACAAATCATACAAAAATGAACCAAAAGTTTGCCGTTTACGGACCGCAATCGAAAAAAAAAATTGTAAATCGCAAATAAAATTCCGTTAAACATTTTAATTTACAACTCTTGCGCTGTGTTTGCGTCTGGTTATACCCACGGAACGTACTCCCTCGTATCGCAGGATAAACCAAATTTATTTCTGTTACCACCGATTCACTTCATAACGAAAGAGAAGACTACAACTTTTACCGACTTTGCCAACACCAGCAACACAGCACCAAACACCATGAATCCAAGAGTGTATGACAAAGTTTCCGCAGCTAAGTATTTCGCTTGGAAATATTTAAATTTATATCCGCACTTGCGATGCGTGCGTCTGGAAGGGTGTCAGATCCGCGAGGGTGTACAAGTGTACATGAGCAATTCCATTTACCATATCGAAAGGCATTCAAGTTGAAAACGAAGAAATTAAATTACGGAACAAGTTGTGCGGCACAAAGCAACAACCGCACCAAAACCGCAATGTTGTTGAAATTGCAAAAAAAAAATCCCAGAAAACTCCAAAGAAGCTCCTTCTTGACTTTTCGGCCAAAGTTTGAGTTCTGTCTGTGTACTCGGAAACAAAGGAGCTTTGCAACCCAGCTAACAGCTATTGCGCGTACCCTCTACCCAGCATCTGCAGGGAAGCAATGTAAGCATCTTTACGGAAGCAGAAGTGAATAATTTATCTTCACCGGTGTGGTCGTAAACTTGAAACATACAGCTTCATGGTTTCAAATCCGTGTAGTGCTTGATTTCAGATACGGATTCTAAATGCAGTATAGTTCCAGCTTTCGACTTGAACAATAAGAATGTTATGGCATGAAATGGAATTTCACAGGGGAAGGGACTCGTGAGGTGTAGGCGTTTGACACAGCTCTATTCGAAATATGTATTAAAATGATGGTACGACTTTTGGTTGTGCTTGTGGGTGCGGATCAGACAAAGATGGCTCGGATTTCGCAAGACTTAAGCTTCTAATTAAGAAAATTAAAATCAAGAGGCGAACGGTTAAATTATTGTCTGTATTCTATAGATAGATACTTTTTTTGTAGCTGAACATTATGCAGCGAACTC
The DNA here is from genome assembly GCA_949372485.1 of Cheilosia soror. NCBI lineage: Eukaryota > Metazoa > Arthropoda > Insecta > Diptera > Syrphidae > Cheilosia > Cheilosia soror. The sequence goes on from OX443563.1 coordinate 78,523,196, forward strand.
GAAGTCTTTTTTACACTTAGGTGTCGAGAAATAGCTTTTGCAGTTTTTGTATGTGAGTTGCTACTGCTACGCTTCTTTTTTATTTTGTAAATTGCTTTACCGGACAGACCACCACCATCTTTTGTAAATATTGCTTCCAATATAGGCACTATACCTACGGCCAATTACTAAATTTTAAGGCTAAATCTTACATCGCACTCACATTTTGGGAAGTGCTTTGTTCGGACGATGTACATCAATGTTCCAAATTTTGCAAATTTAGCTGATTATGAATCCAACATATTTTCGTATTTTTTAAATTTTTTAAAGTTGTACCTACGGCTTACCGGACCGGAAAGACCGAACCTCCGTTTTAAAGACCAAGCCATCGCGGATGCCAAGAGCGCTTGGTATGGACAATTGAAAGCAGCGTGCCCGGGATCGTAGAGGATGGAAGGCTGCAGTGTCTCAGGCAGAGACTCTTCACGGGTCCGGAGTCCGTTAATGTATGTATGTAATGAGTCTAAAAAGATGACACCATAGGGGCTTGCGCAAAAAACGCCCCAAACAAAAACCCTACAAACGCGAAAAAATCCTCCCTGAAAGCGATGCAAAAATTCGACTTAAAGATGCACCAAAAAAAGCGTAAAAAAAGAGCAAAAAACGACTCAAGAACGGCACAAAGAAGGTTCAAGAAACATCCCAAAAAAACGCCACAAAAATAACCCCAAAAAATAGTATATCAAAACATTCATTCACTAATAAGCTCTCGATTCTTTATAAATAGTCAAGGACGATCCTAAGATTTGCTATAGAATCCGTACCATCTGGCAGGCGTCCTCTAGGTAGACCAAGGATGAGTTGGTTAGATCAAGTCATAATCACTCCTCGGATTCCATAGCACATCTTGGGATCCTGGCTGGGGATATTCGTTTAACATGACCAAACCAACGAAGTCATGCCACTCCGCCCGGAGAAGTAGCTGCTCGACATTGAGTTTTTCACGTATTTTGATGTTTCTAATGCGATCTCTACAAGTCACACCATCAGCAATACAACGGAGGAATCTCATTTTGGCAGCTGTCTCAAAATTGACCCAGCCTGGCCAATCCTACAGGAAATCTTGTGACGACCATCACTTCAGATTTCATCTCAGCTTCAACACAAACGGCTATAAACCGATCGAGTGCGCGCTGAAATTCAGTCCGAGAGAACCCAAGGATGACCAAGTCATCAGCGAAGAGCAAATGACTTATCCTCAGATCACCCAAGTCCCAATTCGAAACGTAGCATTCAGAGAGTTTTATAAATGTATCTGTTAAAAGATTACCTTTTTCCTCACATGAGTTACAGAATTAATTTATCAGAATTCAGATTTCATTGGAGGGATTACTTCAGATTTATACCTAACAATTACCTTTGCAATATTCCAGAAGGGCTTCGAATTAATGTCTGTAAAACGAAATTTATCTACCGTTCCATTCAGTATTTGTATATATAATTTAGAAATTTCAAATTCAAATTTAATAATTTGGTTACCTAGGTCTTTTGATCTCTTTCTTGAACGAAATTTACTTAAAATGTTGTCAATTTCTTCTGAACATATTCCTTATTTCAATTAGTCTTTAAAGTCTCTAGGTAGATTATCCATAAAATGTCGTAATTGTGTTGAGGTATGCTTGAATTTGCACCCGAAATACTACCTACCAAGAGACAGTTTTCCAACGACATCGTCAATCATTGACAACATTTAATATCGATGTAACCGAATTGCTTGGAATGAAAACGTTTAAAATAAATCCAAGTAGTCTGAGTTTAATGCATTGAAGACTATAGGCTTTTATTTTTAAAGATGTATTAAATACGAGGCGTATTCAGGCTCAGATCTGTCCCGGACTGGTAGCACCACCTATAAGTAAGTAAGTAGATACGAGTAGATACGAGTAGATACGAGTAGATACGGCAAATCTATGGTTCACAGGATGTTAATAGGAGTCTAGTTGTAGCATTCGACAGTAAATTTCAGTTCGCCCCTAGACTAGCCCAATCCTGGTACCTATAGAATAAATATATAAAGCATCAGGATCTATTCATTCATTCATTCATTCATTCATTTTCAATGGTCAAGTGGACCCTCCATTGCTCTCGGTCCTCAAGGGCAATCCCCATACGGGTATATGAGAGATTATGGACTTCATCTAACCATCTCATCGTTGGTCTACCTAGAGGACGCCTGCCTGATGGTACGGATGCAGGATCTATATCTACAATATTATGTCGTATTCAAACTGCTGAATCGAGAACCATTTCAAAGGCGGATTATATTCTCAGATGTTTATCAGACATTTGCTAGAGGTGGCGCCGTAGAAAAAACCTTAAGATGTAATATGTGATTTTCCGGAGGCCGAACTTGAGACCAGCAGACTATAATAGGGTACATGTAGTTGTCTTTAAAAGAAGGCCAATGCGGTTAGGTTAGAGTATGCAATGTATACACTTTTCACCCAGAAGCCATTGAGGCCCATTATGATTACCCTTTTGTAGTACATGATAGGATATGCATCTAACAAAACCATTCGGATCTGTTGATGAATCTTTTTAAATCTGATAGAGGTATCGTATAGCTAGATCTTCCAAGCCGTCGAAGAACCGTGCTCCTCCCATACAAACAGTAGCGGCGTTAGGAGGGCTGAGCAATGACACAGAAGATGTTCCAAAGATTCTAATTCCTAATTCATCTCTGCAACTTCTGCAAAAGTCATTTGTAAAGATACCTATTCTTTTGGCCATGTTCCCAATTATTACCCCGACGAGCACTCGGATTTGTTTTCTATCAAAAGATGTTAGGATCTTTGCCCTTTCAATGTCAATTGTGGGCCACAAGCTACGAGTTATAGTATACAACCGAGAGTGTTGTTCCATCGTTCTTTAGCCATGTTTAACGTGACATTGCCAATGAAGCCCTTAGCTTCGTTGAAAGCTGGTACTATTAACTGACTTGTTTGTCAGCTAATAGTACGTCCATTTCAGAGCCACATTTGGCCAGTTTATCTGCTGCCTCGTTTCCTTCTAGACCAACATGTCCAGGAACCCAGCACAGCATTACTATGTGTGATGGTGATGGTATAATACTCTCAATGCCGAGAGGCACTGGCTTACGGATTTGCAGTTCATCATATTGGAGTTAATCGTTTTCAGTGATGTTTGGATGTCCACGCAGAAGGTGATTTCGATTGCTGGTAGTTCCCTCGCTAAGACAGTTTAAGCTCTCTTTCTCTTTCTTAACCGCGTAGATCTCTGCCTGGAAAACGCTGCAGCTGCACTGGTCTGCCAGTCGGTATGAATGGTTGATGTTTAATTCTTCTGAGAAGACTCCTGCTCACGTTCCACTCTCCGTCTTTGAGCCATTTGTGAAGATGGGTATACCATATTACCATTTATGACAGTATTTGGGGAGAGCCAGTCCGGTATACAGAGTGTACATTTCTTGTCAAAGTCATACCTCGGTTCCTTGTAGTCTATGAGTGGCATGAGGCCGCTCTGATCAAAGATGTGAAGTATGCGGAAGTGACCGAATGATTCGGTCGTCCAAATTGTGTTCTCTCGTAGTCTGAGAGCACCTTTACCTGACACGTTTCTCAGTGTATAACTCAATGAATTGTAGGTTCAGCAACGTTTCTAGACCCAGTTTTGGTGTAGATTTAAGTGAATACGTTATACCTATGCAAGCAATTCTTTGTACCTTGTTCAAATTTTGGAGGTAGGACTTAGTGTTAACAGCCATAGGTCAGAATTAGTCTTACGATCGCGGTGTACATTCTAGTGCACTATGTTCGGTTATAAGCCCCACCCATTTCTTCCCGAAAGCATTTAGTCCTTTCTTCATTCTTTCCCCCGTATTCCGTTTGCAGTTTAATTTGAAGTTGAACACGATACCCAGGTATTTGGCTAAGGGCGAGAGATTAAGACGAATGCCTCTCAATTTTGGTGGTTCCCATTTTGGTATCCAATATCTTCTGGTGAACAGGATGAGTTCAGTCTTGTTGGGGTTAACCGATAAATCGTTGTTCTCTTTCCACTTTGAAAGCTCTGATAACGCAGTTCCATGACTTCACTAATTGTGGGAAGATATTTTTTTCTGAAATCAGCACAACTATGTCATCTGCGTATAGGCGACCACCTTGATGCCCTTGTTGACGAGTGATTTAAGAAGTTTGTTTATTGAAATGTTCCATAGGAAGAACCAGGCCAATACGTCCAGACTTAAAAAATAATAATTATTATTTCACTCGGGGCATTTTTCTGTGTTTCCGTTCGTATACTTCTTTTTTTTTACAACATCCATTATTTGCCCACATTGTTTTTAGATTTCCATATAATTCGTCTAACCCGATATAACAGCTACAGCCCTTTATTATTTCCCCTTCCTAAAAAAGGTCTAAGAATAATCCAAGAATAATTGGCAGTTGCCAGCACATGGTCTCAACCATTTTACGGTCATAGCCGAAACTAATCCCTAAATTTAAAACAAAACCCCCAAAAATTAAATCGCTCCATTGTCCGAGTTAATACCACGTTAACAAATCGCTCCAAAGCCTTTGTCACAAAAGTTGGCTCCCTTCTGCTTCAGCAGTGACAATTATTTTCAAATTTCCAAACAAGGACACCGTCATCGTACCATTATTAAAATTAAATTCTATGGGCGACAAAAAAAAAAAAAGAAGAACTTCAAGGTGTGGATGAAAAGAAAAATAAGTAAATCCAAAAAGGATCATGTGCCTTCCGCTCATACGCCCGCTTGAAGTTAATATACCAGGAGAGTATGCGTTACTGTGCCATTGTTTTTTGGACAGTGGGCGAGTCTTCTAGGGACGGTTATGTTAATATTCCAAAATAAACTTTGCCTAAGCACTTAAATGGGACTTTTTCAAGAATTATTTGCATCACAAAATCTCACACCAATTTTAGGGGGTGAATGGGAGAGGCATTTAACCTCAGTTTCTTTTTTTTTTTTTAATGGAGCTTCAGCAAGTATATCTGACATTACGGTGGTTATATTCCCGATGGGGAAGCATAATCCAGATTTTACACATTGGGTCAGGATAAAATCTGCTCCTGATGCGAGGAGTGTTGAATATTTAGCATAACGTTGGACATACGGCCACAGTCCAGAGACCTTGTGCGCATACTATACTGAGATTTTTGGATGAACATTTGCAGCGGCTATATACACACACACATTGGTATAAGCTGGGTATTGCAATCATACCCACATGACCCCATCGGGCCCTGGCATGGATGACATAGGTGAAATCGGATTTACCCATTTAACCCGAAGCGTTTGTGGACGAGTATAATACTGCGTGTATATATGCACAGAGGTGGATATATACCTGAGGACTCGATTTTAGCAAGTGTACCTATAATGTGTGTATATGTGCGAGAGCAGTTGAATGTCAGTGAATTTTCATATTTGAACAAGGACTAGGAGATAGGACATTCCCTTTTTGAGTTAAAAAATAAAGTTAGATATGAGGTGCGTTGTTTGGAATCACTTAAAGGGCCGCATACAGAGTGGAGTTAGTTGTGTCAGAATTTAAAATTACTCCGACTAATTTTAGAAGTTTGAAAAGATGTCAATATTTTTGATATTGGAGTTTGTCATTGGGTGGTTGATCCTTAACTGTGAAGTCAGAAAGCCCATCATCGACAAAACAGGTCCTGGAGAAAACACAAGATGTACAATAGACCGACCGTCTTTTCAAGATGCCTATGATAGCATATTTAAAAGACAAGTTATACAGATCCATGTCTAGCTTAACTATATCGGTCCGTCTGTATATAGACGACTAAGGAATGCTCGCAGCAGCATCAATGTCGGTAGCGAAATGGATACCTAACCTATGATGTCAAAAAATGACATTTACAAAAGGCAACGCTCTGTTTGCGCCATTTTGTTGTTTTGTTTTTAAAAATATGTATGCGTAGGTACCTACTAGTCTTGGGAAAGTCTGCCCATGAAAGTCGTATCGGGCGAGACAGGTCGATTTTAAGTGAGTAGAAAAGAGAGAAGGGATTTTCAGTGTAATATAGACGACTTTTATAGGAAGGGATGTGTGGCCCAGCCCCAGTGCCTACACGGGCATGACTTTCATTCACATAAACGACTTGGCTCCACACAAAAACAAGGCCTCATTGCAATGAAATAAAATTTAGCAGGTACAGCAATAATGAAATCGAAAATACAAAAGTGTTATGGTAAAGCCGAAGCGGACGCTCGCTTTTTACGTGCTCACTCTACCAACCCAAATAGGACCAAATGAACATTTGTATCGGAGCGCTATGGTTTCGAAAAAGAACCTTTATGATCATGCGTGATGCCATGCCCTGCACATGGAAGAATTATTTCTGAAAGTGGATTTTTAGTCCATTTTTTTCCTGTACCATCTACTACTTTTCTCCTTTCTACCTACTCACAAGTCACAATCTATCTGTCTCTCTGGACACGGCGTTCATGGTAAGGACAGTGTATGGCCAGGCCATGGTAATAGTTTTATTAAATGTCAAAGGAGATGTTGCATGGACACATCTCTTAAGCATGTTTTTTTTTTGTAGGCTGTTAACATTTATTCATTTAGAAGATTTTCTAACAAACTGTCTGAAATTGATTCGCTAAACCTGTCATTGAAAAATCATCAAGCATACTATTGAGGGGGTTCGCTTGCTCCACATGAGGCATGATGATCAGCCAACATAGTATTGCTGCAAGTTCACGGTTTCTAAGTGCGTGCTTTAGGATTGTGTTGAATTGCTCGCATTCGAATATTGACACTTGCCATTGATGAGTGTCACCTAGATTTAGTTTGCGGCAACAGTTTGGTTGGAAAACATTGAGGCGAAAATGTTACTATTTTCTTTAAATATTGTGTCTGTATCGATCCGTCTTCCTTCACTAAAAGTGAAAGGGATGGGCAACTGACGTTACTGCTAACCGCCTTTGCCAAGGACCAGAAGGCGGGTGAACGGAGGATATCCAATAAGTTTCCTAGGGATTCTCCCGTTAATAAAAGTCTTCAACCCTAGATTCATGGGTCTCACAGACCCTCGCAATTGATTAATCAGATTAGATAGTGTCGCGCAAGTTTCGTTTGTGCATAAAATTTCAGTTTTCGATATTTTACGTGCAAGGGATCTGTGGTACGTATGTTTATGAATAGTTTTTATAATAACATGGCGTCTATGTTATTTTTTGACATATTGAATATGTCTACAGTAAACTTAAACATAATAGCATCGGTAATAAACAAAAACCTTTGACAAAGGGAGCATTTTTGTGAAAAGATCAAAGGGCATGGTAGTGCCCTAGCCAAGTTCTCTATAGTAAAGGCGCTAACCCTTTTTACAGGAACAAACTCAGGCTGTTTTGGACTCTCTTCCAACTTCGGAACCAATTAAGGCAAAAAGCTAAGCCTTTATAAAGCTCATTAAAAAGATCCACCTCACCAAATCTCTATAATAGCATTAGTTGTTCTCAAAATACAGGACTTCAAAAATCGCAAAAACCGTAACTGACTGACCGACTCTCTCACTCACTCACTTAGAAGATGTTCATCAAAATTATGAAGCACTTCCGGCCATCCTAGAATCGTGAAATATGGCAGAATACTAGAATCCTGTCGTGCCTACACTTTCCATTCAGTAGGCGTGGTATACGCCCACTTTTAAAAATCGGTTATTAATATTTAGACCATTTCTAATTGCCGTAGAATGTTGACATTTGGTAGAGCGGTAGGACTACATTAGCATTGTACGAAAGGAGAAATATCAAAAATTAAAAATTTTCCACTTAAGGGCGTGGAATCTGCCCACTTTAAATATGACTAAAAGTTAATCTACCTTCTGGAATCCGTTCATTTTCCGGATGCGACGATACCAAAATATTCTTTTCCGTGAATAATTCCCCCCGGCGGACTGTGGGACTGCTATAGGCTATGTCGTTTATAGCCACGTCCTTAGGAAAAGTTTTTAGCCAAAATGTATTCTTTTAAGTGAAACTATATACATACACATAGACCTTGCTACAAATGTATATTTATGCTTTTGCGATCGCGCGACAGGACAAACAAAAACAAAACAACACTAGCATACGTATACCTTGCATTCGAAAAGGGTTGTTTTTTGTTTTGGCAGTTAGTGCTATGGTCAGTTGTATATGTTGGTATATATATTATGAATGCCCGATGCTGGATAGGGATGGGGTGCGTGCTGGAGTATGGCGGTATATTAATAATCATCATAAGAGAAGAGATAATGCAAAACAGGTTTCATTTAAGAATTTCATTCGATATGTGGTATGGTAACAGTGTAGGGTTGGGGTAGGAAGTTGTTTGGATTCCATAGGAATATGGAAACAAAGGAAAGGAAATGCAGTGCTACAAATAAGAAGCAAGATCTAGGAGATTTAGGAGATCTTTCTTTTTCTCCTAAAAGCGCGAAAACTACTAGACAGATTTCAATGAAACACTAAAAGTGTAATTTTAAATGAACAAAATATAATTTTGTGCGAGCGGGCAAGGCGAGCACGGGTCCAGCTAGCAGTTTATAAGAAAGAAAGCCAAAGTAAAAAGCGAAGACATTTCAACGTTTGCTTTTGAAATCTAATAAAAAAAAACTTCGTAAAAAGTTGTGAAACATAAAAATGTTCAAAGAAACAGCCATATAGAAAAAGAAATGTGTAGCTAGTCAGCCACGAAAAGTAATTATATCTAAATGTATGTCAAGTTCTTAGTTCTGGCCAGGATATGTCTCGTAAAAAACTGTACAAACAACATTAAATCACAGACAATATACCCAACTTATGCTCAGTTCCCTTTAAGAACCAGTAGGTATATAATACAAAATAAAAGATTACATCTATCTAACATCAGTAAATCGGCCAACATTTGATATCCTTTTACCTTATCTCAAAATTAATGAGATTCCCAATTCGATTGTTAATTGCCACACACTTGTCAAGCGCCGTAGGTGCTTTAGTTACTATTTTTTTTTATCTGCACGGAAGGGTCTACTTCAATACAATGCAGACTACAAAAATGTTGCGTGTATGTTTACCATCATCATCCATTCTTCCGCCCTCTCATCCATATAAACATCCGGACGTTCTGTTAGATTTCATTGTGTATCATACCAATAAACGCCCACCAAAATCCAAACAATACCCTACTTTTCGTCGGCACATTCGCATTCAAGTCACTAATCAGCCATCGTCTCTAAGAGGTAGACAGCAGCTCTTAGTCTATTGAATACCAACTATCTGTCTTCTCCCGCCTATCTTATGATCAAATAAACGAGCATCTAATTGACATCAAAAGCATCCTGATTGAAGTGCCACCCAAAACCACCTCCAAAATATAGCGCGGGCGCTCTCTGCCCCCACATAAATGCCATACGATACCTTAATTCCTTTCACGTTCGGTTTCTAGGATCCCCCATACGTATACCTACTGGGGTACAACCATAACAAGAGAATAATAATATCGCATCCTTTCCATCCCCACGCATATGCATACTCGCTTGGCTTGGAAAACAAACAAACAAAAAAAAAAAAATAATTTTTGAAATATGAAGGGAATCGTATACGACGCTTACGCACGTCCTTATGTACACCGTTGCCTCCTCCCTACAATGGGGCATATGGACAAAATTAATTGTTGCTCTGCTAATTCGTATGCCAGCACATGTCGAGCCTTCCAATTAATTACCAACTCCAGCAACCTGGTTGAGATTGTTGATCACGCACCTTTATGCCACCGCTCAACTGTAATTGACTGGGTGTGTTCCAAAGAGGGGAAGAAAAAAGTGCGCCCTCCAAGCCAACCCAATTTATTAGCCCTGAAGGAGCCTCGTCTCGGGAGAGAGCTTGAGTTAAGATTAAGAATGCTTGCTCACACTCCGACGTGCTTCGTCATCGTCATAGTTATTCCTGCACCTGATGGCGACACATAATTTCGTTATGCTTATGTCATTGCACCTATATAAAGAGGAGGTACCTGCTCAGCCCCAGTGATGTGCTGGTGCACCGCCAATCCATCCCAAAAAGAGTTCCTCAAAGAAGGTGAATGTAATTTGTAGTCCTTCTTCTCTTGTGGTGAAACAAAAAAAAAAGAACCAAACCCAACGACTTAAATTTGAAAGGATCTCTGACTCTGACTCGCACCCGCACCTTGTCACAAGGCAACAGGATGTGGTGTCAGTGGCACTCAAGCAACCGCTCCAGCCGCAAGGGGCAATAAATTGTTTTCTGTGCGCCATCATTAATTTTCCCCTCATTTACTCTGCACTCTGCTTTGTACCTTGAAGTGAATCCTTTTCAACACCGAGTGGTGTCCCAATGACGAGGCAAAGAGGACGAATTGGCTTCTGTACAGCGCTGATGATGACGACGACGACAACAACAACGCACGAGTATATGCGGATGCGGGTTGCATTTCCTTGTTTTGTTTTTGAGACTCTCCTTGATGGGTTGGGGTAGAGTAGAGCGTAGAGCAGAGGCTCTGTTCTGTCGCCCTACTATGTATGTACTGTATGACTAAGACAGGTTGCTCCTAATAATGCCAGGGTATTAAAATGACAAATTGCATTTAGGCGGATAATTTCTCTTGTTCTGTCGTCCTTTTTGGATACGTTTACCACTTTTTCGTCGTCTTACTTCCCCGGTTCTGCTGCAGGCGCGCGCACACACCTTTCGCAGGATTCATTTGTGCAGAGGATAGGATTAGACAGAATTGTCTTATATTTCTTCGCAGTAACGTTACCTGTATTATGTCTGTACGTAAGATCAAGCAGGGAGGCTGAGGTGTTTACGGAAGCGTATGTTGTCGATTTTCCACCGCGCAAAAGTGCTGATGGCTTATTGATGGTTGTTTTGCTGTATTTTTTTTTTAACGACCAACTCCTGCTCTGATGGTGGTGGTGGTTTCTATGACGTCGACGAAATGGCGGTGCTAATGAAAATAGTGGCAAAAATATGTTGCATAATGCTGATGCTGATGATGATGATGGTGATGATGATGATGATGACGATGATGGTGTAAACGGTTTTTCTTCACCCACAGGCAATTGGAATTGGAGGTGGTACGCGGCCCGGATGGTGTTAAAGCAATTGTTTGGCTTTTATGGCCACTTGTATACATAAGAGAGACAATTTATTTAACGGCATTAGTGTCAGTTGGATTGATATAAATGAGAATGGCTAGATGCGATATTAATGGGGTTTTTTTATGAGCTCTTGGTGTTTGACAACTTTGATTGATGTTTGCGGATTTGCATGAATGGTATTAGGTATAAGCTTTTAAATTTATTTTCTATACGAGGTGTAACACGCAGGAAGCTGTATATCAACACTATAAGAAATGAACCAAAGGGATTAGGTAGTCGGCGTTCAAGCAAGCGATTACTACTACCAAAGTTCGAAACTATTTAGTTTCCTACAGATGCCGGCCGCCTACGAAATAGCTTTCTGGTTTGCAGCGGGAGAAGGTAAGAAAAGGATTCTCTAATGGTTTTACGGAACTTTTTAAAGCTAAAGCCCTTAAAATGTGAATGTCTTGCGTTTAGCGATTTTAGGGCCTCAATCAAAAAGCGCATCGAGGTGCTCCAAAGGTCTTCTCTTGAGTGACTACTGTTGTGACAGATGTAAAATTTCGACTGCAACTGATTCAACGCATCCTTTAAGAACTGAACTTTAGAAAGGTATAGAAGACCCCTGTAAAAATCTACCGTTTAATAGCGTTACCTTTGTTTAGGTTGTGCGCAATTTTCAATCAAAAGCCATTGAGGCTCATTGCAATTAGCCTTCTATTGTTCATGGTAGGACATTTAACTAACAAACCATTCGGATCTGTTCTTGAATCTTCTTAGATCTGGTAGGGATATCAATGTTAGGTCGTAAAAAGCGTCAACAGTGCTCCCGTGCAAGAGAAGAGGTGTTCTTTTAATGCTTGGCAGTAGCATAAGATATGCCACATCGATTTAATTAACTCTTCAGACCTGCAGCTTCTAGAGAAGTAATTTCTAACTATGCCTAAATTCTTTTTAGGTTGTGTTTCCAATGATGAAGTGTACTGTCGAATGAGTGTGTACAGGTATACCTAGTACCTATCACTTGATTTTTATTTTTATCAAATGTTGGATTTTTTGATCTTTTAGTATAAATATTGCGGTTTTTTATCGCATAAACATATATTATGTGCTGTTCCATTGTTTCTTTTCCAAATTTAACCCATCTGTCAAATACCTATATGTATACTGTATAGGGTCTGGCCAGATTCCTACTCTTGATGGGAGTTTTCTCTAAGAAACAATGGCTACAGTACAGCTTCTTCAAATTCCATGATAGAGTCATCAAAAATGTCTTCTGTGTTCTAGTAATACTTCCTTTTGTTTATATTTACCCGTTAAATAGAGATCAGAGTTTTCCAATTCATGCACCTTCATCAAGTCCACATTGTTTTACAATTTTATTTGAAGTTTTTTTCCCATTCTTTTGTTTTGGTGATATCGTTGGTAATGCCGTATTTTCTGTTATATCAATTTTATTTTTATACAAAATTTTTAAAGGTCTTGCCAGACCATTTGGTTGACGGAAAGGTAGAAAGGAAGCTATGATTGACAGAAGCGGTTGATGTGGTATTATCAATAAAGCAATGAAGTGGCAACTGGAGGCAGTTAGCTAAAGACAGAGCTACAGACCCCAGTAAATAATGAAGTTTAAATTTGTAAAAGTACCTATGTTAATTCAGAGCTACATCTGGCCAGTTTATCTCCTGTCTCATCGGTATGATTGACTGATACTTCGTTCTACTGAGAATACTCCTACTCGCATCTGTGAAGATAGAAACGGTACGTTATAATATACCTTTTATGACAATACTGGGAGTGCTGTTCAATATACTTCAAATTTCTTGTCAGAACTAACTTTATAGCGGTATACGTACAACCAGTGTTTTTGCTCTATGGTCGGTTTTATGGTAAGCCGCACTTCTAGACGAAAGCTTTGGTGGCGTAAATTTGCCATCCAGATCTTGCGATTTAACTAAAGCCATTGGAGTTTTTTCTTTGGGTTTTTTTTTTTAAGTCAAAGGTCTATGCAAACAAGCCTACGACCACCAACGCCTTGAAAGAGGAAATTGGAAGGTGTATTAATGAAATTCAGCCACATTTATGAACGGTCATAAAAAATTTCAACAGCTCATAAAACAGCAGATCATTGGTGGCAGCTGGTGAATGATGAGCTTTATGACACTTGTCATCTTTATTGAAGAAAGAAAACTTTATGTTCCATGTTTCTCGCAGACCAAATTTGATGAGCCATTGCTGTGGATCTCATAGAATTGGCAGATTTAGAATCCGCAGTAATTTCTAAGCTAAAATCGCCTTCTTACTTTTTTTTAAAATACTTCTCCCGGGAAAGGCAAACTTATAACGCTTCATCAGCGCCCCGAGATGCTTGCAGATGTATGTTAGTTCTGAACTTAAATTGGTGCAAATTGAAGTCTTCTGGAAATATATCCCCAGGAAGCGAGTTCCAAAGTTTGCTTGTCCTACAACAGAAGGAGTTTTGGAAAGATGATGTCCTCGCGGTTGTCAAGTGTACTGTATGGTCATGAGCATTAGGAGCCAGTCTTGTGGGGCGCCCAAAAGTTGCATTTCGAAGGATAATGTCCTTAAGTTCCTCGGAACATCTACCATGGAAGTACCTAGAACAAGCATAGGTCAGCGACTTGTCTTCTGTGCACCAACGGTTGCAGATTCGATGTGAGTGTAGGGTCTCCAATAAGTCGAACTGCTCGTCTCTGTATGCTGTCAAGTAGGTTAAGTGAATGTTTTGGGGCCGAGCTCCATATATGGGAGCAATATTCCAGGCCTGGTCTAACCTGTGCTTTGTAGAGAAGGAGAAGTTGCTTGGGGCTAAAGTACCTCTTTGCTCTAAATAGGTAGCTCAACTTAGCGGACGCCGATCTTGCGATATAGGATATGTGGTCCTGCCATGTGATTCCTGAATTGACTGTGACTCCTAGAAGGTGCATTGAGTCCTTGGGATGGATTGGATGGTCATCCATTTGGATCGGAGGAACTGTTGATGCATTTTTCCTAGAAAATGTTGTGAGCTGCATTAAATACAACCGAGTTGTCTTTTCCCCACTTCAAGATTTTGTCCCGATCACCATCTAGAGAACTAATTTGTTCACATCTCTGACTGTGTGATGTAGCCGCATTCACAGGCCCACTGTTCGAGATAGAGGATATAAGAGTGCTGTCATCAGCAAAGCGGTGGATATTATTATTTGTCGATCCAAGCAAATCGTTGATGTGGAGAAGAAATAGAGTTGGGGAAAGAATAGATCCTTGGGGCACTCCTGCATTTATAGCAAACGAATTAGATGATACACCATCTACCACAACTTGGATCGATCTTCCCAGAAGAAAATTTTGCATCCATCCGCAGAGTTGTTGTGGTAATCCATAAGACGCCAACTTGCCTAATAGGGCTCTATGCCAGACTCGGTCAAATGCCTTTGATATGTTCAAGGCTACGGCTCTGGATTCGCCGTGTTGTTCAATTGCTTGCGTCCATAAGTGCGTTACGTAGCTTAACAGGTCTCCAGTGGAACGACGGCTCCGAAATCCATATTGCCTGTCACTTATTAATCGGTGGCCTTCTAGATATTTGATTATTTCGACATTTATTGCCTTTTCCATTAATTTTGAGAGCATTGAAAATAATGCTATTGGACAATAGTTTTGTGGCAGGCAAGAAGGAAATGTCTTCTGGGAGTACGACATTCTATAAACAGCTTACATAGGTAGTACAGGTGCAAGTTCTGGAGCAAAGCTCTTGAGTACTATAGCCGGAATTCCGTCGGGTCCCGTTGCCTTATTGCAATCTAGTTCCTTAAGGATGCGTTGAATTATTCGAGGCCGAAATTTCACTTCTGCCATCGATGTTTGCACCCTCGGGATATTTGGTGTTGTGAACAACAACTCTTCGAATGTATGCTATGTTGCGGTTGATGGTGTATATCATCGAGAGTGCCACAATAATCTATTCTTTCTCCAACTTTATGTACTATATAAAAATATCAACGGTCTTCTTAGGTCGGCAAATATTGATGACTGATGCATATAATGTATGTAGGTATATCTTAATTCTCGAAGGGTGTGCCATCTATAGGGTAGTTGAATATGAAGATTGAATACAGTCTGACAGTAAATTTTTAATGTAACTGACAACATAGTTATTTTCTTGACTTAAAATGTATAAGTAGGTAAATAGTCTCCATTTCATAGAGGACCTTATGCCCGAGCTTCTCACAACTATTCGTTTTTGTACGATTAATTTTCAAGACAAATGCTAAACAAATTTACACAGACAAACCATCTGGACGATTAGAAATGACCTAATTTCTTATCCCAACTGAAACCAACTTCAAAGCATTCAGCTGAACGTACAATTTTCGTAAATTTACAATAAACAAAAAACCACAACAGAGTTTTTGAATCCCTTCATTCCAAACCCTTGGCGAAAAGTAATTCTTTCATCTGCTCCACGTAAGAAGTTTTTTCCGTATTTCCAACTCCTCCTAGTCCTTACTTTTTAACAATCACTATGATGGGAAGATACAGTGTTGCAGATATGTATATTCATCCTACAATTGCTGTGATGAATTTATGTACACCAAAGTCTCCATGACTACAACAAGGATATTGAAGTTGTGTCCGTCCAAGTGATCTACACCCAACCAAACCCGTCAGCTTTGTGCCTTTTGAAATTGTATTCAATTTAATTCGTTCAGAGTGGTCAGCAGACTATAGTCAGAGTCAAGTCACTGATGAAGCTCTTCCTTATCCTTTGACTATTTAATTGATGCCATCAAACCACAGGCAGGAAGAGAGAAAATTCAAATTATAATGGAAACCCCGACTTTGAGTCTATTAACGTCAATTAAACCATGGACAAGGTGTTCTTGATATCCACACATACAGACACATATAATACATAAAGAGTGTATTTCTGCTAATGAATCTTTAAAGTCCTTTTTTTTTTGTTTCACTGACATTGGTATAGATCCAATTTCTTGCGCTACCGGTGGCTAAATTCAAATTCAAATACTGCAACCGCAGAACAAATTAGATTAAGTTCAATATAGATGTACGAGGACGTATCCATATGTAGTAGTACAAGAGTGTATACGATTTTGTGGTAAATGATGTCCATGACTGCAGGGCATATCCAATCCATCTACGTGTGTGAATGGAAGTTAAAGTGAGAAACGACTTTAATAATAATTTAACTTCATCAATCCAGAACATAGGAGTATAGGTATTATAGTGCACACCTATTCGTGTGTGGTTTTGGCTTATGCAAATCCTTGAAGGAGATTTTCTCTAGAATTCACCTTAAGGATATGGGTGTGCTCAAATATTCAGTGTTGGAGATGCTACGAAGTCACAGTAAATTCACTGTGTATGCATTAGTCATTTACATCGAGTTATTCGATACAATTAGGGCGATGGTCACCACGCTCGATCTAGGAATAATTATTCTGAATCAGAATCAAGGTGTCTGTGCATTAGAGCGAAATGAGAGCGGTATCAGTACACATTTAATTTCAACACTTGCTACGGATAGGTGCAGAAAAAGTGGATGTGGAGTGCTGATTTTATATCCATGTAACTACTCGTCAAAGTTTTACTTCCTTTATGCCGAGCAATTTAGAACTCTACCAATTTGAATTTGAAAGGGTGTTTTTTTTTAGAGGTATACAAATTTAATATGTAATAAAACACTTGAAGCTACTTTTAATGGCTAGGCTATGATATTAAAAATAAATGAAAATAAATAGGTGGCGCAACAGGCGGGTAGACACCCATAAGGCCTAGCTTCTCGCAACCATTCATTTTGTGTGAGTTTCTATTTTTGGATCGAATGGAAGGGACCTACAATTTAATGCCGAGTCCGAACGGCTGAATTGAGAAGCTTTTTCAGGACAGTCATACTCTCGGATGTTTGTCAGACGTTCGCGAGAGGTGGCGCAGTAGAAAAAACCTTAAGGTGTAATTTGTGTTTTTCCGGGGATCGAACCTGGGATCCCTCGCACAGTAGTCCAGCACACTAACCACTGCGCTACTGCGCCCATGATATGATATTAGCTTTATTTAAAAACGACTTCGGGCATATGCGCGCAATCGCGAAGTCCAATTTTCGACAACTTTATCGAGCCGTATATCAGCAATAAAACGGCGAATGCTAACTTCCAAATCGTCCAACGTCTCTGATTTATCGGCATAGACTATTGACTTCACATACCTCCAAAGAAAGTATTAATCTAAAGGTGTGAGATTACAGGATCATTTATATGCCAGTTCACATGTCCATTATGCGAACTAATGCGCTGAGCAAATGTTTTCCGTAAGAAATTGATGGTGTCGCCTTGTGGATTGTTGCGCTATCTTGTTGATACCAAAGCTTTGTCACTTCAATACCCTTCAACTAAGAAACGAAGAAGTCAGAAATCATGTTTCAATAGCGTTCTCCATTAAGCCGAGTTAAGTTGTCGGCCCATTCACCGAATCATTGCACGCGTTCTTCTGACGTTAATCTATTCAACGTAAAATGGCGAAACGTACTAACCACAAATCAACTTTTATCAGTCTAATTGGCAATCTGTAGAAAGAGTGTTGCCAGTTTGAAAACCAAATCTCTAAAAACAACACCTTTAGATGTGTTGCACAATTAGTCCGTAGGGTGGAGCGATAAAAAGTAGGGCGGGTGTAGGAACAATTTGTCCGATTTTCATGATTTTGGAAGTTATTTGTACTTCTTACCGGAGTTTGACACAGTAAGAAGGAAAGAGACTTCCATAAGGCCTTTACGCCAAAACGTCTCCATAACAAACAGCAGAAGAAGGAAAGAGACTGCGGAAATTCAATATCGTTGTTGGTTGATTTTCTTACCATTTATAGTTTTCCCATTGCTAAAGAAAAGCAAGACATGAGTACGACAAATACTATTTCCATACATAGTCGGAATGGGAAACGATTTAAGAAATAATAATACAGTAGACGCTCTATATAGTGAACCTCTTTATAGTGAACTATCCAATATAGTGAACCACCAAAATTTTACACAGGCTACTCTAAATAGTGAACTTTGGAAATCTCGATATAGTGAACTTAGACTTTTATTTTCGTTTATTCCAGTTTTACAATGCACCTGCATCTTAACTATTTTTCAAAACAATTTACTGTTCATTTGTGTGTTTTTTATGAAACGCTTACAAGAAAAATCTGTGCAATTAAATTTAAAGAATACACAAATAAAGGTGACAAATTATTTTTCAAAAATTTTATTCATTCTTTCATTATTGAAAAATATAAAAAAAAAATATTTATATCAATCATCATCATCATTTAAAAACTCCCGCTCGAAATAGTGAACAATTACGATATAGTGAACAGGCCTGTTTTTTATTAGTTTACTATATCGAGCGTCTACTGTATAAAACACAAAAAAATATTGTTAAAAAAAAATTATTGTGCAATTGAAGTACCTAATTGCGACAAAACTGAATTGTTGGCAAATTATTGGTGTAGGTAGGGTAAACTGGGGTACATTTGACAACGGGGCACATTTGGCTTTGCGAGTTTTGGTGTGAACACAGTCTTTAAGAAGAAAAGTTGGGATTGAGAACGAAGCCTAATTTGATTTAAAGGAATGTTGCCCGTCTATAAAAACGTTTCATTAACATTAGCAGGCAGAGATCAAGTATCTAATAATATAATTAAAGAACATTTATTGTCCCGTTTTTGGAGCGTTAATGAAAGTTCTGGCTACCATTATTAATTTAATTTGAATTTTCGTCAATGTGTTAGGTTAGCTATCTACATCAATTTAATTTATGTAAACTATACGGAGCCTTCTATTTAATTGGAAAATTGTTCAGCAATTTTTGCTAATTCAATATAAATATTCAAAGTTCTTCCTACAATAGGTCATACTAAGAAAAAGCCGCATTTGAAATCTCTAAATTCTGTTAAAGGCGATTTTCTCCGAACATCCTTCGGATTTAAGGTATGCAAATAGCACACGCAAAACTTTTCCCTTCTCTATCTATTTGCATTCACTTAAAAACTCTCTGCTAACTGATAATAAAACTGAGATTTACTATATACAGAACCCACCACCTACACGACCATCAATTCTCTTTGGCCGGCTCTTTCTCTTGAACGGAACTTTTCCAAATTATAAACGAAGTACGATTTAACTAATTGAGATACAATTCTCTATTTCTAACTAAATCCTTGATTTAGAAGAGGTAGGTATACCTTACCTACACCTACACACATTTACAGTGCAAAGGGTGGAATGGATGTTAAGTAACCCATAGAATTTAACATTTTATAAAAACAAAAAAAATACCCCCAACAAAAACTCCCTTTCCCAAAATAAAATGTGCAAACAATAAAATGGTCTCCCTTCCTCTTAGGGCGATGCCACAGAGTGACTTAAGTCCGCACCGCATTGTAAATTAAAAGCGAAAATAATAATTTCCATCCCCTTGGCGCTGGCGCTTCCTGTCTTGGGCGTTTTCCATTAACACTTCATATTCCGTAATAAATTCCAAAATAACAACTCATTTCCATCTTCGTTCCGGCCATGATGCTGATGATGATTACAGCGATGATTATGAAGGGGTGAAAGGTTTGTTATAGGCACCTTCCTCTGGTAGTAAGTCAGCCACCGCCAGTAAAATCTCACCTCGTGCAAGTGAGACTTGTATTGAATTTGTCCCCAAATCTAACATCACATGCGAAGCTTAGACTGACAATAACCGCAAACGAACTAACATTTTCCGGACACTGTTGAACCCTGGAGCGACATTTTCCCTATAGAATCAAACTCAGCAGCAGCACGCCATCTGGATGGAAACGTTGGCATAACCCTCGCTGCGCATGACTGTCTCTATTGTTCACCACACACCGAGGTGGATTTACACTCTTGTTTGTGGTATTTGCAGATAAATCTTGACACTGGTTGGTGCGTTTTCTTGTGATTTGTAAATGGGGGGAAAGGAAAATAACAGCAATATGGGTCACCACCGCATACACACACTTATGCCCAACGCCCAACATAGATACTGAGTTTTATTATGGTCCTTCGTGTCTATGAAAGTCTATTATACAGGAACTCTACTCGCCATTCGCTCCAGTAACTGGGATTATTGAATGGTGTTCCATATACCGAGGCCTGAATGCATGATTGATTTTATTACAGGATCACAGTGAACTGCCGCCATCGCTAGATGGAGCATAATCATGATGATGAAACAGTTTGCTGCTCAGAAAGGCAGAAGGGTGTTCTTGACTTCTCCGTGGAGGGTGCTTTTTTGGCGGCGCGGCCCCACTTATAGATGCGAAGGACCTTGGAACGAACTGAAGTTGTCACGTCGATAGGTCTGGCAGAATGTCGACATTTTGATGGGTGGCTGTGAACATGCTATAAAAGGAAAACCTGTCCACTATGAATAGGGATATTATTTTGCCGTAGCAAGAATTTTTAAAAGAAGTGCATAACACTATATAGCTATACTCTGTCTCTGTCCGACTGATGCTAGTGTGAGTGTGGAGGAAATTTCTTGGAGATGAAAGATGCAGACTTTACCATGGCAACCTGTTTTGAAAATTGGTAAGAAAGAGGTAGCTAACCCTAAAGGACAAGTAAAAATATTGAAGAATGTCAGTTTGAATGTATAATTGTGCGTGTGACTTGTAAGTGACGCTAAGGACGATGTACATTCATCGTCGTCGTTTATGATTACCTTCGGAGGATATGGTTGCATAGATTGTGTTGGTATTTTCTGTCGAAAAAAAATGTTATCCCTTCGAGGGATTTATTCGTGCATTTTATGTAAAGAGGTAAGCTGAGGACTTGACTTTGAAAGAATATTATTTTCTCTTCAGACTGATATGATTGGGCAATCATTTTGTGCGCACGTTTCACAAGAAAGGCCAACTTAGGTTCCATAAACTACAACTTGAAATTTAAGGAGTGGAAAAACCACCCAGATTTCCAGTCAGACCATTCTCCTGGGGAATCGACTAAATGCATTTTCTTTAGGTGATATCGCAAACCGTGGTGACCTTTTAAGTACACTTCTAGATCTAGACTATCTACTAAATTTTTGATATCGTGCCTGTGCAGAAAAAGCATATTATTTTTGGCATCGTTCTTTAAAGGCTGAATAGCTTTTTTTTTTTGCCTATCTGAGACCTTGGATGTCCTCCCAATATGAAATACATTAGCTGTGTTTCCAGCTTTTTATAGACGAATTTATAGGTTATTTTGGAATTTCACAGAAAGGTTCAGTTCCCATAAAAGAGGTTTCCTTCAAATTTTTCATGGCCGGGGACCCAATAGATATAATCTGGTTCAGTTTCTGGTACTAAATGTTTGGAGGGTATTAAATATTAGTTGTGTTTTTATGAAACCTTCCCAGCTAGTGGTTGCCAGTAGTTGCCAGTTGAGGCACATTTCACATGCTAATTAAAACAACAACCTGCTGGCAACTGCTGTAAGTTTGAGCACAAAGA
The DNA here is from genome assembly GCA_949372485.1 of Cheilosia soror. Classification (NCBI taxonomy): domain Eukaryota; kingdom Metazoa; phylum Arthropoda; class Insecta; order Diptera; family Syrphidae; genus Cheilosia; species Cheilosia soror. The sequence continues at coordinate 78,544,826 of OX443563.1, forward strand.
GCGAATATAATGCTCTGATCTTAGACTCAGACTCAGCATAATGCTCCCGACTCTAACGCAGCCTGAGTATCGATAAAAGCTCTGCCTGTAACACACTGCATGTGTCCGAATCCGAACTCTAGAAAACAAACGCATGGAGAAAGGGGTCGCGGGGAGGAGTAAGGGGGGTCTCAAGAACCATTAGCCGTATGAACTTGAAAGTTTATATGTTGATAAATAGGTCAAAACTATTACATGCCTTATTCATCGGTTTTCCAAATTCGTTCTACAAGGTGGCGCAAAAATAACCTTCCGATGTTTTTTGGCTGTAATTTAAAAAAAAATATGAAAAACTTTGATTCTTCTTGTGGATTATTTTTATTTGGTCTTTTAATTTTTTTTTACATCAAGTCGAGAATATGATGTCATGTAAATAGCCGCCGCCACAGTTGATTGTCATTTGAACCCTTTTTATGGCATTTTCCATCACTTTGGCCAAAACTTCCGGTGAGGACCTAACATTCTTGACGGATATTGTCTTTAAGAGCTGCAAGAGTCTGAGGCTTGTTGACATAAACCCGCGACTTCAAAAAGCCCCACAAAAAGAAGTCTGGAGCGGTCAAATCAGGCGATCTTGCTGGCCAGTGCAAATCGCCAAAACGGGGGATTAGGCGCCCGGGAAATGCATCCTTCAGCATATCGGTTGTGGCACGTGCAGTGTTTGCCGTTGCACCGTCGTGTTGGAACTACATGTTTTTCAATCCCAATTCATCGTGGGCGCAGTAGCGCAGTGGTTAGTGTGCTGGACTACTGTGCGAGGGATCCCAGGTTCGATCCCCGGAAAAACCCGAATTACATCTTAAAGTTTTTTTCTACTGCGCCACCTCTCGCGAACGTCTGACAAACATCCGAGAGTATGACTGTCATGAAAAAGCTTCTCAATTCAGCCGTTCGGACTCGGCATAAAATTGTAGGTCCCTTCCATTCGTCCCAAAAATTGAAACTCACACAAAACGAATGGTTGCGAGAAGCTAGGCCTTGGGTGTCACCCGCCTGTTGCGCCACCTATTTATTATTTTTTTTTATTCATCAAGTTGCGGCAAAAATAACTCGTTGATCATTGCTCTGTAGCGCTCACCATTCACAGTAACCGTTTGGCCCGCGACGTCTTCATGTCCATGACATCTTCGGCTACAGCAGCAATATTCTCTGCAGAACGGCTACTCCGGGGTCTGCCACGCCTGGCAGCATCTCGTGTTGTGCCAGTCTCTTCGAGGCGAGCGGCTAAACGTCGCAGTGTTTCACCAGTAGGCGTTGGACGGCTAGGAAATCTGCGACGAAATTCACGTTGTGCCAAAGTCACCGACGGATTATTGCTCAAATAAATAGTCACCAATATTCCGCGTTCTGGAGCAGTGTAGCGTAACATTGTTTATTAACGGTGCAGGGAAATAAGTCCCTGGGAACTAAGTCCACTGAGGGACTTGGTTCCCATCTAGTGGGAAATAAAACCACTTTTGGAAAGTGGACTTAGTTCCCATGTAAGGTGGGAAATAAATTCCGAAAACTCTGAGTGGTTTTATTTCCCTTTCAATACACCCAATTTCGCACATATGCTGCAATTCTGACAGTAAACCCAAGCAGGGGGGTTGCAGGGGGGCAGCATGCCCCCCCCATCCGTATTAAACTGTTAAATGTGTACTAAGTTCCCATTGAAAAATTTACTTAGTTCCCACCTTACATGGGAACTAAGTCCACTTCACGAAAGTGGTTTTATTTCCCACTAGGTGAGAACTAAGTCCCTCAGTGGACTTAGTTCCCGGGGACTTATTTCCCTGCACCTTTATTAACGTGTATTTCGCATGTGTTTACTACACAAATGTCAAAACAGAACTGACATTAGGGGCCAATCGCAAAATTTATACCATTTTCTGATAGGAGGATTACTTTTGCGCCACCTTGTATATGTATAAGGGTTGGAAAAAGGGGGTGCAAACTTTTCTATCTTCGGAACCACTCGGTCATTGCCGGAGTTGACCTCCAACAGCCATGTTTTTGACATGGACAGCTATATGTTGCATGTTCGCGTGGAGCTGCGTTTATACTTGCGCCCACCAAAAAAATAGCATGTATAGTTTACAAAAAACGATTTCGATAAAATACTTTTTAAGCTTAAATAAGAGGAAAAAATATAAACAAACGTATACCTATACTATACATACATAGGTATGATAATTCAAATAAATTTGAATTTTATTTAACAGAAAAGAAACCGGCGGGCTAGTTGAATAATGGCAAGGCCACAAACCACATAGAACTAGACCGCTGACTTCCGTGCACCTACCCGATTATCCCCGGAATTAATGCCCCTGTCTGTGAATACGTGTGAATTTGTGAAATGACAAAATCATTGGCGTGCGTTAATGGCGCTCCTTTGATTTTGTACAGCACCAATACATGAATAAACCAGGGCCCGCAGGCAGCTTGTAGACAAAGTCCGTTATGTGGGAGGAGTCGACGGTCTATTCTATGTGGTTTGTGGGCAAGGCAACCTACAGTGGCCGGCATAAGTATTTTGACAAAACTAAAGTTAATTCTGCTCATAATTTGAAACTTACTTCATGTAAAATTTGGCATTAATGGAAAGGTCATTTAAATTCCGATTGAATGATACAAAACTTTCCTTGAATCGAACATAATAGTAGCGTTACGATAACTACTAGGAATTGCCTCGTTGCAATGTTGCCGAATCGTTTAACTCTAACAAACGTTTACAATGTACCAATTTTCAAGTTACAAGCCACCTGATAACACTTTAATAGAATCAAGTTGTGCTTCCAATTGAATCCAAACTATGTGTACTTCAATTACTTAACCAATGTCACTGCATAAATGCTCTAGTTGCCTAAATGCCTACTCTATACTATTGCTGATAGTAGTGAGTTCAAACATGACCCCACTTGTCCAAACTTTAGAGATACAATGTTCTTGCTTCAAATCTCCAACGTCTATACTAAATTATTTACACAGTCGCCTGGCTGCGTTCCTATATAATCAAATAATGAACTTGTGTTAGATTTATGGAAATCATCAGGTTTTTCTGTTTAAACTCAATCTCAAAACTTGATAAAGTTTTCTACTTCCCCCCACCTTATACTGTGTATTAACAAGACTCAGTATGATGTCATACCTTTTGTTTTATGCTGTCTGTATTTGTGAAACGTGATTTCATCAAAAATCCTTTGGAAATAGCAAATTTTTCTGTCACACTTCAAGGGTTCCATTCCAATGGCGTTCAGCAGAGATGACATTGTCCAAAGATGAAAATTGATTATTTCATTTCTCTTCATCTCTGGTGTACCTCTATATCCATGCCATCTGCCCTGCCCGTCAGCGAATACGAGATGTTCGTCCTTAAAATTGCGCGCACTCCATCTTCCCAAAAAAAAGAAATGTTCAAAAAATGGACTTTCCTGGATTATCACCGGTCTGTGCTCTTCAGTATTTTTTTTTTTTTCTTATTTTAAATTCGACAAGGATGATGAGGATAATGATTCACTTATCGCGATCCATTAAACTGTAAAACGAGGATTTACGAGCGTTAGGAAAAAAATATATATTTACCGGTGCAAATATACAAGGATTTTTCTCGGTTATTATGCTTTTTTCCTACTGACTGGTTCCTCTGGGCTGGCCATCATTTTGGCCGCCTGCTAACGTTTTCCCTGTTCAGTGAACGGAAAAAGATGGACTCAATTTGCAACTAATTCGAAAGTGAAAATAAGTTTGTGCATGGCGAAGGAGAGATGGGAACTGAAAGTCTCACAAGTCACAGACCTTGATAAGGAGAATAGAATTATGTTTTCCCTTCATGGATCCAGGGGAGGGACGTGCGGAAGGGGGGCCAATGTCAGTGACACGTGTGTCGCAATCGCAAATCGAATTCTTAGAATTTATAGTGGAAGTGGAATACTAAATAATGTGACTATTTGCGATTCAATTTCTGGAATGCAGTCGCCGCCAGTAGTTGAACATGAAAATTCATAAAATTTTTCACTTTGCTTGGGGGAGTTTCAATTTGGAATGGCAGACCTTACGAAGAGATTGGTGGGTGAGCAATTTTTAGTTTCTATACCAAACTATCTATTTACAACAAGATACTACTTTTTTTTAGTGAAACTGTTTGTGCCACAATGGCAGCGTTAAGATCATGGTAAGGGTAATGACCTAGTGTGGATCTCCTTCTCTTCCTCATCTCTATAGGTCTCCTGCAGAAATCATTGCATGGCATACCCTACCCAACCTTTGGGCAAAACTAACAATTACATAGATAGTTCCCTGCTATAACGTTTGTTATTTCGACAATGGTAACTCTGTCATGTTTAAGAAGTCCGGTGGAGGTGTGTTGCATTGATTCAGGTGCGTTAATTTTTAGTTTCTATATGGGTATTGAAGTAGGTAAGTTTAAGAGAGCTGGATGTCCAGGACTTTCGAGAAGACAGTAACATCGACTTCATCTTGTATTTTTTGACCCATCGGTGAATATTGGCAGCTATTTTTTTGGTTGGCAATTGACTTATTTGTCAACCTTGTGTGTTGGTTTCTGTCATTTAAGCGTTTCTTTGATTTGATTTCGAAAAATTGTTTATCAGATTTCGCTGGGTATTACTTGGTAGTGTTAAGCGGTGGTATCTGGAACAAGGGCTCTCCATTATTGTAGAGATAACAGATCTAGGAAGAGGACAAATCTGGAAAAGCCCTTAACACTTTTCGGATCGAAACTAACGACCAAGAAGGTTAAGTATCTGGGAGTCTATTCAGACACTGAACTTACTTGGAACTACCATGTTAAGAAGAAGGTCCTGAAGGCAAAAAGGGTAATACATCATTGCAAACGTGTATATGTGAACAGAGGTATGGGGACTCGCTCTCCTATGTCAGCATAATGGATTTATACGATGATTACTAGACCTATTACGACCTACTCCTTGGCTGTATGGTGGGCGAAATCCTCCAAGAAAACTGTTAGGAAGCACCTGGATAGGGTCCAACGTCTAGCCTGTATAGGAGTTACAGGTACAATACGTATTCAACACCAACATGTGCATTGGAACTGATCTTAGGGATTCTATCGCTAGACTTATTTATTAAGTCCATTATTATTTATGCGAAATGGCACAATCGTGGTATCATCTATGGACATAGGATGATCCTGGAACTTATCAAAAACGAGATAAAGGAACTGAACATGCCTATGGATAGGATAACAAAGGTGCATATTATGGAAAGGAATCACAGAACTCGTATTGAGAACCGATTACTTCCAGAAAAGAGGAATGGTGGAATAGTGATTTTCACGGATGGATCCATGATGGATGACGGAGCAGATGACGGTATCTATTCAGAAGAGCTGACACTAGCCCATCACATTTAGCCTCGGGAGATTCACTTCAGTATACCAGGTTGAGATGATTGCTTTGCTACATGCAATGGACTACTTACTTGATAGTCAGGTGGAAGGAAGAAATATCCTTAGCACTGGATAATCAGGTGGTCATCAGATGCATGAAACAGCCAAACCTTACAACATCATTGGCACTGGAATGTGTATATTCAAGCTCAATAAGTGTTCATCTAAAAATCAGGTAACACTGACTTGGGTACGAGGACACTTATAGGGATCGACGTCAACGAAAAGGCGGACTCTCTTGCAAAACACGGGTCAACTGAAAAGAACCATTCTCTTCAATTGGTAGAGGAATGGTAGAACGCCTGAGAAGGTGGTCAACCGTGGAACATTGTAGACGGGCCAGAATGGCAATAAAATGGCCGACCTGCTTCATTTAAAGAAGGATTCTAAGCACGAGTCGAGGGACATTGAAAATGGGTGGTGGCGTTAACTAAACGTCATGGTATAATTTCGGGTATCATTTAAGGAAGATGGGTCTTAGACAGGATGATACTTGTAAACTATGCCTGGAGGAATCAGAGACAGCGGCACATATGCCTACTATGTCAATGTCCAGCTTTGACTGGCAGAAGAACGACGATCTTGGGACAACATTGTGACGAGACCCATTGGATGAAACATTTAACACTATAGGCATCGAAATCAGGGAGGAACTGTGGAGAAGTACAGAGAGTCTTTCTGGGAAAGATCTATAGACCCTGGGTAAGAAAAAGACCCAAAAATAGTGGTCTGATTCGGATATCTCTTGAAAATCTATGCATATTAGTTTGGCTTGACCAATATATTGTTCCCGCCATTGTCGATAGTTTTCCAGTCGTCGTAGCGCTGAGTTTGTAGCACACTAATTGCCAACGATGTCGTTCATTATTTCAATTTTTATTGAACTTAATTACGGTAGCTGCGACTGTACGACTTTGTACCTCATGGGAATTGTATATCGATCAATCAATAGATAGATTGATTGATTTTTAGGCGGTGGCCATGTAATGTAGTGGTTAGAGTCATTTCTTGTGACCCGAACGGCGTTGGTTCGAGCCCCGAAGGGACAGCAATAGTCTGCCACCGACCATAAAGAGAAACGAATAATATCAGAGTTTCTCCACCACTACACTAAAAAAGGGGTTTCTGCTTGGTAGTACAATGGACCGAGATTCGTCTGAGTGCTCCAGGATTTGGAATACCCTTTTTAATTAAAAAAAAAAAAACTCATCTGTAAAATATGGTCGGAAGAAAGTAGACAAGGCGATGCGCTGTCATGTGACTTCTTCAACATCGTTCTTGAAAGAATAGTGCAAAACTCAAACGCTAACACCAGAGGCACTATCTTTCAAAAGTCCGTACATCTGCTCGCCTACGCCGACGACATCGACATAATCGGGAAAACGCAGCGTGATGTCACTGGCGCATTCGTGAGCATTGAGTCGGAGGCGGCGAAGATGGGTTTGGCGGTCAATGAGGGCAAGACAAAGTATATGGACACCCAACACCGACGTCTTGGACAAAATGTCACAATAGACAGATATAACTTTGAGATGGTAAAGGACTTTGTCTACCTAGGCTCCGCTATGAACTCAGACAATGACACCAGCGCTGAGATTAAGCGAAGAATAACTCTTGCCAATCGCTGTTTCTTTGGGCTAAGAAAGCAATTGAGTAGCAAAGCCCTCTCTCGAACAACTAAAGTGACCCTTTATAAGACCTTAATCATCCCAGTCCTACTTTATGGTGCAGAGGCATGGACTCTATCAAAATCGGATGAGGTTACTCTTGGTTGCTTTGAGAGGAAAATTCTTCGAGTAATTTTCGGTCCCGTCTGCATAGACGGTGAATGGAGGAGGAGATACAACGACGAACTGTACAGCGACATTGACCTAGCCAGAAGAGTGAAGATCCAACTGCGGCGGCTGGGGCATCTAGAGCGAATGGACGTGAATGCTCCGGCCCGGAAGATCTTCGAATCCACACTCGAGGGACGGCGAAGTAGAGGAAGACCGCGACTCAGGTGGCGCACGCAAGTAGAAGGCGACCTTAACCAACTTAGCGTTCGAAATTGGAGAAAGCTGGCCAAAGATCGTGCTGTCTAGAGACGCTTGTTGGTTGAGGCCCAGGTCCACCCCGGACTGTAGCGCCACTTTAAACATAGCCCTGTTTATAGAAAAAACACCTGTCTTCACCCAGAACGAAGGATAAGGCTTGGACCTGGACATATTGCGCAAGGAATAGCAAAATAAAATTTATAGGAAATTGTTTCGTAACAAAAACAAACAACTCATATTTCATAGGCGGATGCATGCAAAATTTCCTATTCAGTCAGTCGTCCTTGTATCTCCCTGTTTCCACTCAATTTTGTGAATGTTTTTCACACAAACCCAATCCTATAGGTGGTTAGTTGTCCCCCAAAAGTTCCCACGAAGAAAAGGGTAAACTTATTTATTTATAACGATTGGTATCCTTCCCACCCTTGTACCGTGCACTAGATGATGGCGATGCTAAAGAAGCTTAAAGAATTGCCACACCATGAAGGCGGCATCATTGCAAATCATTGAAATTCCCCCTTTTGGTGGTTTGGCCCAATTGTCCCCTCTAACGCTAAATAAACCCGGACCAGGAGCCTTTTGTTGTTGATTATCTTGGTGAGACCCGCACCAGCAAACTTTCAATAATTGTATTTTATTCGTTGGCTATAGCCGATGGAATCAATGATGTTGACTCTGATTGAAAGATAAATGGAAGAGAATATTCAATTCGGATCGGTGCCATCCATCTCCTCGGGATGGGATAAATAAATTAAATGATTCTGCGGTTATTAGAACATTGGGTGCGCTGCAGATATCCATTTTTGGTGGTCCGGTCAATGTAAATAAATGGGGAAAGGTATAAAAGCTGTACATGGTTGTAGGGAAGGAAAGGAACTGGCATCGCGATGAGATAATAATTAATTTGCTTGTTTTGGAGTTGATTGATGTGTGTTTTTTTTTTTTGGTATGAAACCGAAATGGATGTTTAATGGTGGATGGAATTTTATTTGATTGGAGTCGGGTGTCTGTAGACTGATGTATACCCGGCCCGTTGTTTGCGGTCTAAAGTGAATTTGATTAAGGGGTAGCTTAAATATTTGCTATCAAATTTGAATTTGTTTGCTGTAATTATCCTGGTAGTGTATTTTTTTCGCCAAGAATGGAGAGGAGCGAAGTGCAAAACCATTAGGAATATAAAGTGAAAGGGTTGAGTGCCTCCTTGTGCGTTATTCATGTAATTATTCTAAAATATCCTTGCTGGCGCCAAAGGTAGGAGTGTCTACTTCACTTAAGTAAATGATGTGGTTTCAAATAGCGCTGAGATGGTAAAATATTTTTGCTTGGCGCATAGCGGTTTCCGGCGATGTGGTGTTGATATTATGCCGAGGGCTTTCTTTTGTTTCTCGACCGGAGGTGAAAAATTAATTTTTATGTGTTTTTAATATTTTAGCAAAAGTGGTATAGAATATTTTTTTTTTATTTCTGTTTAATTTTAGCTAAGTGCTTGGTAAAAATATTTCATTTCTTGGACGATGTGATGACGGTAGAGGTCATCGTTCAGCTTAGGTGCACAGCATACATTGCGTTATATTTTTGCATAATCTTTCACATCTTGCAAAAACTTGATTAAAAGAGCAGAATATCTTTTTTTTTTTTTGTTACTAAACGATGAGATACCGTAGGTATATGCGAAGGGTTTCAACAAGTTCCTATGCTGTTCCTTTGAATGCAGGCTATAGCAGATATTGCCACTGCGGGAGATGTTTTGTTAATGGAGTGAAGGAGTGAAAAAAAACTAATAGAGTTCAAGAACCCATCAGAGGGTAAAGAAAAAAGCTTTCAGGGTGTGGATTTACTTGAAGTATTCAACTTTTTGGAATCAACACACGAAAGTGCAAACAACTTGCAAATTTGATGTTAAGCCTTTAGTCAAAGAGCAATCTTGAAAGGAGTTTGACAAATATTTTGAACGTTATCCCAGATCTAAAGCAAGGTGTCCTGCTCCGTGCAGACAATCCGACCTTTTATAGTGGAAACATGTGAAATATAATCGGAGTGTTATAGTCAAGTCCAAAGATGGTGTACTTCTTTCCAGTAAGAGGAACATCTTACGCAGAGAGAGAGCATTTCTTTGAGTTACTCAATACAGCAACGGGTTTTGAATACATCGCTTTGAGTTTAATTGTTATTAAACTCATGTAAAATGGGAAGTTAGTGGATCGAAAAGAATTGACACTAGAAAATGTTAAAGCTATGCGTGGCATTAAAATTATTTCCTTTCGAGCATTCCCATCACAGTAAACATTTTTCATAAAAAATATTAGCGAAGAGATTTGTGAAAAAAAAAATGTTGCAGTATCACTATTAGAATTATTTGAAGAAATAAACGCCCTAGGGGCGTCGCAAGGCGATACGCACAGGTCGCCTGCACACGACTTTCTATCAGCTTGAGCTCGATTTGAAAAAAAAATATCGGGTCGGGTTCGTTCGATGTTGGCCATTGTGTTTTGCCGTGCACAAGAAGTAATTTCGAGAATTTTGCAGACTTCAACTTGGCGAATTTTGCGTCGAGACTTGGGCCTATCTGCTAGGTTCCACATTTCACTTTCACTCGAAATGAAATCCGAAATGAATTTTTGTGTTCTACATTTCACTGTATTCGATTTCGATTTCAAAATTGTGGGGATTGAGACAAAGTGAAATTGTGATTTCGAAAAAGGCGGAGTTTCCCAATCGCTCGAAATGCAGAACACTGAAAACGAATTCACTCGATTTGCAATTTTGATTTCATTCGATTTCTGGAACCTAGCTGTATATACCCGTTCAAGATCCAACTGACCCAGAAGCTCAAAGTTAATGATAATGTAATGACCATAGAAAAATCATCTTTAGCGACGGGCCGCATTTTTGGATGAATGGCCAAATTGCCATATATGGGATGACACCAACCAACACGAGGTGGCAATGCATCCATAAAAACCTGTTTGGTGCGCATTTTAGACTGGCGGTGGCATCATTGCTCCGTAGTTTTTCATGACATTGATAAGGCCAATACTATCAACGGCGAGTACTACAGAACGATGCTGCTAACATGTGGTTCCAGTAAGATGTGGCTACTTGTCACTCAGCTGCAGGGTATGGTTATCTTATCTCTATCAGAGGTGACTTGAATTGGCCACCAAGATCGTGCGATTTAACCTCGCTAAATTCTTCTCAATGCGAATAAACCGCAATAGACCGATGTCCTTAAACCCAAAAAAAACCAATGCCATCGCTCAAATTAAGCCGAATCTATGCGGCAGATTGGACCACTCGGATCCGTGACAATGTTATAAGCTGCGGCGGACAATAATGGCATACATGGGATTCGTTAATACCTTGCACACAGCTTGTTTTATTCCATTTCAATGTCGACCAATCCTCATTGAAAACCCCTTTAGTGAATCTTCAGTAAGTTCAGCTTATATTCACATATCTGTGCTTTGTTCCGCTGTGTGCTTTTAGAAGGGCGTCGCAAAAATATTATGACCTGTATAGGGGTCGCAGTATGGAAAAGTTTGGGAACCCCTGGGTTAAGGAAAGTTTTGTATCATTCAAACGGAATTTAAATGACCTTCCCATTGATGCCAAAATTTACATGAAATAAATTCAAATTATAAGTAGAATTAACTTTAGTTTTGTCAAAATACTTATGGCCACCTTTGTATGTAGTAGAATTCCTTGTAAGATTTTGAAGCAAGCTCCGCCGGAAACAAAATCGTGGCTACGGCACTGGTATGTATTTACAATATTTTGGGCTAAAGCTACCATAAATGTCAATAGAGTAATTTTGAGGTTCGTTTAATTGTCCGCGATATGTATCGGAAAACTTGAAAACTTTTTATCAACGTGCACTTTTCACTTTAATTTCGTAAACGATTTATTGTGCCGATCGATCGGCTTCTTTTCGAGGTGTCGAGAAAAGCGTTTTAAATTTGTTTTTTTTTTTTTTTTTTGTATGGGAGGAACAATTTTGTTCAATTTTGACCAAGCTTCACAGAAACACCAAATGAAACAGAAAATGTTATCTCCATCGGATCTGTGGTTTTTACTGATTGTGAGCACAAACATAAATTGGCTAAATCTTTATAGGTAGGTATACTGTATACTGTATGCACAAAGATAATCGGCTCAAAAAAGTTTCCGTTGAAATTTACTAGGTTGTACAAATTGTACTACCCCTGAGGGACAACGCAGCAGAGGAAGACCCCACCTTAGGTGGCGCGCACAATTGGAGAACGACCTCAACCAACTTGGTATGCGTAACTGGAGGCAGCTAGCGAGGGACCGAGCAGCTTTGTTTTGGTATTTGTTAAGTAAACAGATGCCGAATATACACCTACACCACATGATACATGTCGACAAGCAATGGAACGCTGTATATACTCCTCAATGTCCATCAGCTACTGCTGGCCAGAGTAAAGCGGCAGGCAGACCGCCAATCGAGTCTATAAACTACGCTCACGATTTCCTCAATCTTACCGAATGTAGTGGACGATTTTTTGTCAAAATTCATAAAAAGAAGAATCATTCACAAAGAGCCATTTTACATCCACTTAAAATCACTGCATGGTGCGCCATTTACGCCCGGAGTTTTAATCGGGTCATATTTTTTTGGAGGACGCTGGGCGTGGGTAACACGGTTACTGTGACTTGCGAGCCATATAGAACCATGCTCAAAGATTTTTATTTCTGTAAATTGATGAATATCTGGAGTATGATGGTTTTGGCGATTTGTCCTTTCCTGGCCCACAAGATCTCCCGATTTGACCGCTTCAGCTTCTTTCTTTGGCATTTTTTTTTTTTAAGTCACTGGTTAGTTAGTTGATTGAACAGTACAATGGACCAGTAGTTGTGTCTGAGGAGTGCTCCATCGGATAGTAACAACCTCCGACAAAGAAAAAAAGTTGGTTGAAAGATGAGTTGCTATTTGCAGTGGTTCTGTTATGTACTATTGTGTATCAACAGAAAAGGTTCGTCTTCCTATCGTAGGCAGCATTAGTATCTCAAATGTGAACACATTCCCCGTATGTTTATTTTATGTAACAACCGTAGCGGTTGAAATAAATCAATTTCGAAAATACATAAAGCTAGCGTAAGTCGGCAAGCTTTTATCAAAGACAGCAACCAATGGCTTGGGATATGTGATGCAGTCACAATAGTGAGACAAATATAAAAATAATAAAAATAAAAAAAAATAATAAAGAAAAATTTTTATTTAAAAAGAAAATTTAATTTATACCTTAGTTCCAACATTGGTTAATCATGTGGACGGACCCCTATTAAGGCATTCAAATATGTGTCTCTTCTTGCAATCACCCATCAAGGCATCAACCCTTTTGTGGGTATAATCAGAGATGGAGTTGGAGATATACTTACTATTATTTTTAATGTACACGATGATGATATTCTTCATATAAAATTAGCAACCAAACGTGAAGGTTAGTTAAGTCAAGTTTAAAATTCCCGTATGGGGATTGCCCTTGATGATTTAGAGTCGATGGCGGAGAATCGAGAGGGTCCACTTGAGCAACCTACACCCGCGACCCACTTAATGGACAAGCAGACCATTGCAAATGAATGAATGAATGAATGAACGTGAAGGTTAAAAATTAATATTAGTACGGCGGCCTACGGAAAATAAAAGGACCCCATGTTCACTACTTCATTAGCAGATAATGCAAAAATGCGTTCCATTCGCATTCATTTTAAAAACATTGCACTATTCCCCATTCAGAACGTATTTTCATTTAATACAACTTCCAAAAGCACTAATTTAAATTTTACCTACCGCACTCAAGGAATGTGTCACACAAATAATCCAGTAAAAACCTCAACCCAAGAATGTGTTACCAATTTGGCCGTTTGAATGTAATTATCAACCCTTTCCACCCATTTTCAGCTGGCACATCCTCAAACGAACGCTTAACTTTTGCCCTAAAGCAAGCAACGACTCTGCTAAGCGGAAAACTTCTCTTGGAACCTAGACTATCACCCAGGATAATAAAACAATTACATTAGCGAGAAACTTTTATGCGCTCCAGTCAGCTGCAACAAATGCGCGAGGTGTAAGTGGTCTTGTTTCTTGTATCCTTGTTCAAATCTACCGGTTCGTTGGTAGAAGCTTAAATTACCAAGTGCATATACCTATAGTCTATAGTTTGTTGCATATGTTAGCACCCCAGGGGTTGAGCAAAAAAAAATATATATATCTTGCGCATCGAGTCCCAATAGAGGTGGCAGTACCGCCACTCGACAGAAAGTCGGGTCCTTTTGCACTTATTTCGCAAAATTATTGAGAAATTATCCCATTCGCCTCGAGAAAATGATTTGGAATTGGTAAAATAACTTTCGGAATCTAATCGGCTTGAAAAGTTATTTTATTTCCTGATCGAAGTTTGTCCCGAATGCCGCGTCATCCGGCTGATATATTATTTATCTCACGAGTGGGTTGTAAAAGTATCCCAGCAGAAAGATGGTTGTTTGGCAAATGTAGGTACGTTTCGCATTAGAAGAACTCATGCAATTATGGAAAGAACCTTATCATATACGAGTATCGGTTTGATAGGGCAAACTTTTTCTATCTTCACAAATTTACAGCAGAGCTATAGGGCGACTAACTTATATAGGTACCTACTTTTATCTTGAGGACAATTATGTGTGTTACACTTCGTTGTAGGTACATGATGCTGGACGAAGACGAATAGATACAGCTGAGGCGGGGGAAGCCTTGCTATCCCACCTGGTTTCCCACAATGCCACAGTACAGTTAAAGCCTTGCAGAACACCAATACGGATTTTGGGAGATATGCTCAGAAATTGACACATTTAAGGCAAACCGTCACAAGGAAGAAGATGCAGAGGTGGTTCGACAAAGTACTGTCTAATATTATATCACACGTTCATTGAAGATATAGCTATAGTTAATACATTTAATCTGCTTATCATGTGGCGCGCTTCCGTGGTAGGTTTAGATACCCAACCACACCAGTTCCTATAGGACTCGAAAAAGAATACAAGAAAGTGTCATCACTTCATCAAAAATCGTCAAAGATATCTCATTACTCGTAGTTCTGCCACTTCCGCCCAACCCTACTAGGTGAGCTGCAAAACGATTTCTTTGCCATAAATCTTGTTTATTTTCTGTTCACAGTCGGGGCGGACCTGAGCCTCAGCCAATATAGGTCTCCCAGGTAAAGCTCTCTTTGTTAAACTGCATTCAGTTGCCCTCTACAAATATAGGTTCAAGTAGGTATATGTGTTCATTAGCTCGCAGCACATAAAGCGAGATCTCTTCTCTTTGGGTTAGAGTCCGTAGCGTTTGAGTCCAGTTCCGCCTTCATTCAAACCCCATTAACGAAAACGGCTACGGGCACCGCCTCTCTAAGTTGTTTGGCTACATGTGCTTGGCGGCGCACCCTTCACTAAACGTTCGGAGCTGTTTGGGTCACTTCAGATGGCCATAGTAGATGCAAGGCATTATGGCAGAGCTATAGGATTTCATTATTTTACCCTATGATCTTCTACTCGTCGAACTTCTCAATTCTCATTATGCTGTCGAGTAAATGAGGTAGAAGCATACTTTGCGGCAGAGCAAAGGCTTGAGGTTCCAGCTTTCTGCTGAGTCTCTGAAATTATACGTGTGTGACAAATAAAATAATAGATGTGTTCGTATGTATCTGATCATGAACCCATAATTTTGACTTCTCCTCCGTCAATTGAAAAACAAAAAGATAGGACCCAATGACTCCGTTCGTCTATAAGTCATGCGCAACAATAGCTCTTGAGCACTGTAACGTCTGCTGGTGTTAAAGTAATGGATAGCGTATTGACGCTTGGCATAGGATGAACTTTGTAGAAGTCTGCGGTGATGAGGGAGCTCTTGAGGACACAACCCACTGTCACTGTCTAGGTCTCCTACGCACCAGGTACACATTTCTAGGGAGACACTTTTTCCACGACCTAGACGAGCTTTACAGTATAGGTACATCAATAGACAAGATGGTGGTTGGGTATGTGTATGAATCGGGCAGGCATTGATTGGCATTAACTTGGCAATGTCCAGTGTTTTAACTTTCTCATATACATCAATTGTGCTTATTTTACCTCCCCGTGGTAATCACCGGGTACTGGTCTCGCCCACCCGGGCTTGACTTGCTAAACTTATAAGCGCGAGTATTTAACACGAAGAGAATAGCAACACTATAATGCTCTTTCGGAACTGACTGTCTACTCAAGTGATTTGTGATTAGAGAAAGACTTAGGCAAGAAGTCTTGTGATTTTGCAATGTTAGCGATCGCCTAGTTACAATCCGCATCAGGCCCAAATTTAAAAATATCACGCTGATCTCTGCTCACGCCCCGACAGAGGAGAAAGACGACACAGCCAAAGAAGTGCATTCTACGATCTTCTTGAGAAGACGTATGATAAGGGCCCGAAGTACGACGTCAAGATAGTTCTTGGCGACTATAACGCCTCAATCGGAAGAGAGGGCATCTTTGGCTCCATAGTCGGAAAGCACAGCCTGCACGACAAACCTTCCGGAAACGGACTCAGGCTAATCGACTTTGAGGGGGGGGGGGGGGGAAATGTCATCATTGCCAGCACACATTTCCCACACCTCAACATACACAAGGGGACTTGGCGGTCTCCAGATCAACAAACAGTCAACCAAATTGATTATGCTGCGATAGACGCCAGTCATGCCTCCAGTATCTTGGATGTCCGAACGTTCCGAGCGGCCAACATAGACTCGGACCATTACTTGGTAGTAGCCAAAGTACGGATGCGGATATCCAATACTCCACAACAGCGAGAGGATACTGTAAGAAGATTTGACGTTGCAAGGCTACTATCGCAAGAGACCGCAAAAAGAACTTCATTTAAGCCTCAGAATGATTTGTATGTAACAGCAGAGGAAGTAATTAATTACACCATTTATCTATAGACAGGGTTATACAGTGAAACCTGCGTAAGTTGGCCACCTGTGGTGCAGACATTTTTGGCCAACTTAGAGAGGTGGCAAACTTATAAGGGAACCTATTTTCTTTCAAAAAAATGGCGCTTTTATCCATATTATTAATTTATTGAAAACAAACAAAAATCCACAAAAGAACAGTTTTTTTTTAACCATACGAAAAGTATTAGTTCTTAAAAATTTTGTTTTTTTTTTCTGATTTTTCACGAAAGGCAGAGGAACACAGAAGTTATTCACAAACTGTAGAAATTCAGTCAAAGCTATCCCAAGAAGATCTATCTAACACGGGCGCACATTTCGTTATTACCTCTAGCAATAGCCGCGTTCAAATCGCTTTTGCCTAGCTAGTCAACAGCCTCTGATTGGTTGATTTGCCTTCAAATCTAGGCAAGTTTCCTGTGTTGGGCAAGATTTTCTGCCTAAGTTCTATGATAATCTGTCACCTGAATATTTAGGTGCATAAGCACATCGAACGCGGCCATTGTCTGTGCATTTTTAAACACCCACTTGAAAAAGTACGAATGGCAGACCAACTTTTGAAGGTTATTTAGTACGAAAGTTAACTGAATTATATAAATGTGTGGCCAAGTTGCAAGATAGACAGGTGGCCAACATAAGGAGGTATTTGGTGGAATATTTGTATGCACTTTTCTTGGTGCTACTATATACTGGCCAACTTCGGCAGGTGGCCAACGTATAAGGGTGGCCAACTTGACAGGTTTTTCATGGGTAACGAACAACCTCTTTCATCCGACCGGCTTCACAATGGGTCAGTATTGTTTTGGGTGAGACACGGAGTATTATTTGACAGCCCACAAATCTTACTTACGTTCAACAAATTGCACCAATGTTGTTGGCGAAATGATTGGACACTGCCACATAGGTCAACATGCCTATTTGGTTAAACAAAACTTGCTTATACAATGACTTCATTTGAAGCTGAAGGGATTACAAGGAAGATGGCCTTATACTCAACCTTGGCTGTCTTGTCTTGCCTTAGAGTAGAATACTTAACATCGTCTGCCGTTGCTTTGACAATCTTATCCAATTTTTTCCATCATCCTTTCCTATACGAGACTCTTTAGTGAATGCATATATCATGACGTAATTGTGCCAGTTAATGCCCCGCACAAGCCCATTTTAGTACGACAGATTAACCACAAGCCTTGGGCGCCATTTTTATTTTTTTTTTATACCAAAACAAACCATTGTATCCATTCACTTAAATAAGCAGAAAACGTATAGCAATAACGAAGATGATAGAGCTATCTTTACCCTCTTAGGATGGTCTGCTTTACATCACAATGAATTATGTCCTGCTATATACAAAAGATTAGATATTCGTCCTTCAATAATTTGACTGACACATTTAGTTAAGTCTAACGACCTCGACATTTCACGCTTCGCCAAATTATACATAACATCAACATTCATGAATCCATTTACATTTTCGATTCCATTTGTCATTTTAGCCAACACAAGAGTTGTGTTACTGTCTCTGTTTGCAAAGCCCATTGGCATCCCCCAACCCGCATCGACATTCAACTATTCATTAATAATGTTCGCAAAAGACAACTTCCTAAAGGCCCTGTAGTTACTGTGTCACACCCTTAACATTGACAATGTAGGAAAGCGAAAATGACTTAAATCTTCTTTCGTGTTCTTGCTCGACGTTGAGGTAATTTTTCTGGGAATACAAATTAACACCGGGCGCCCTTAACCCCGTGTCGTGAGCTGTTTAATTTCCTTCCCATTGCCAACAGCGAAAGGCCTTCCTTGCTTACCACAGAAATGCGAATAATAGGATAACACCGCAAATGTAAATCAATAACAATTGCAGACGCGAAGGGTTCCACTTGTAAACTTAAAGCACGCTGGGTAGCTTGTTCGTATATTGTCTATTTGTAAATTTGCTCTTCCTGTGCATATCCATGCGGAACACCAGAGAATCCCTCTCGACAACGACTGTAAAGCAGGAAACAGTTGGTAGCCATCACCGCAAAGTACGCGGGTGGTAATTAAAATGCGAACATTTAATTACACATCCACCACCTACACCTACAATTGGGCATTTGTTTTATGCGACTTTTACGCGATCCTGTTTCGGTGTTTAACTATTTATTGGCTAAGTAAAGAATTGCACTTGTCGTTATCGGTGAAGCTTTACGTAAAGGGAGTTGATTGGCATAGCCACTTTCAAGGTCCTTGGGAATGAGACTGTGTACAGCCTGATGTGTTATGGTTTGGTTATGCAAGGATATTCAAGGGAATACTAAAACAGTGGCAAAGCACACAAAACTGCTCCAGACTTTTGTTTTGATGACTCACGGGGGAGTTGGATGTTCTCTGTTTAAAAGCTTGGAGCCTGGAAAGTAAATGGAATAATTAAGCTGTCGTGTGACAGAGAGAAACGTATCCTTTGGCGGGGGTTGTCGTTGTTGTACTCATTTATGTCAGTTGAATATTCTATCACTCGATTGTGAGTCAACTATGCAAGTTGGCCAACTTGTAGATATAAAATTTCGTATCTAGATAGGTCTGGTGAAGCTATTAACTTTACCACACTTGCCTGGTGGGTATGACAAAAAACTGTTATATTTTGTGGGGCGTTGTTAACGCGGCACAAACGTTACTTTTTCAAATTATTTTTATTTTCAGGCCGAGCGAATTTACTATTGCTGGAAGGAAATATCGACTGAGGACGAAAAGGAGGACTTCTAAAACACAAGACAACGCTACGCTATACGTCGAACGAAGATATCATTGTTGGTATGGGGAATTTTGTACAGATTTCTGAAAGACCAATCGAAGGGTATAGGACATCGTGTATAGGAGCACAAGACTTGGTATAAGTTCAGTTGTTTGTCAAGGCTGTTAACCCTCAGTTGATCAATGGGCGTCCGAAATAAAATGTGTCTCTTTGGAGTTAGCTAACTTTAAAATTATAACACATAAAAATAAAGTAAATTGTCATGGTATTGGTTTTTCTGTAAAGATAATTAGATCCCATTAGCGTTTACGAATGATCTAGGACCTTTGAAGTGCAATCTGGAAGACCATCATTTGCAATCATTTTATTGGGTCGTAGATACATCGACAATAACGCGACGAAGGTTGGCTTTAAAGTAATCCAACGTTCATGGTTTATAGACTAGCATTTCTAATTCATGACGAAAATTACAGCGGAAATGACACACATAAACATTCAACCATAACCTTATACAAAACACTCGTCATTCCGGACCTGCAGAAGCATGGACCCTTACCCAGTCGGATGAAGGCTCCATTGCTGTATTGCTACGAACGATTTATGGTTATGTTTGCGTCGACCAAGAAAACGCTATTTCACGAAGAAGATACAACTCCAGAGGCTTCACGAACGGTTCGAACCCCTTAAAGTATGAAACGTGTTCTTCAAGCCTTTCTGTGCAGTTTTGGTTGATCTGCTCAGCAGCGTGCTGCTAAACTTGGTATTAATGACCGTTTGACAAGGCGTATTTTGTATCTGGAGTTGCATTTCCAACTACAAATTGGAAATTATGCAACAGTTGCAGCCTGGGGATAACGGAAAATTACTTCGGTCCCCTTATTGATCGATGTGCGATTATTTCACATGTTTACTAGCTAAAGACCGGAACAAGGACCCGAACGCTGGAAGACTTGAAAGATGTGATTCGCGTGGAAGCCGAACTAATTTTGGAAAGAAGGGCTGGCAATTTCAAAGAACGCCAGCAAAAGTGCACCGCTGATCGTGGCCACCACATGACAGATGTGATTTTCCACACTTGATTTTTTTCAAATGCTATGGAAAAGACGAACCAGAAACTGCCCAAACGTTTTTTTTGTGGAAAAATGATTGATTTTATGAAAACCACTTACAACACTGCCACTTAAAAAGTTTGCCTGTGGAATCCTTTTTTTCTCAAGACCAGTAGATTGTAGGTTGTAGGGGGGAGGTGGTATATGGGCCTATTGTGGTGTTCTCCATTTATAGCTCATCCATGATGCCGCAGTTTGTTATAAAGGCGGCTAGCTCTTTGGGTGTGCTGGCAGCTATGTCCGCCGCTTCGAGGTAGAATTTACCTCGATAACGTTGACGTGTTTTGGTTAAACAGTTGCAGTCACATAGTATATGTGTTTCGCTGTTTCTGCGTCCTCGTTGCATAGTCTGCAAGTGCTGTCTTGTGCTATGCCCATTGTCATCAGGTGTTTTTTGATTCTACAGTGCCCTGTGAGAAAGCCTATGACCAAGCGAATCTTGTAGTAGTTGTTTCGTTTTTTTTTTGTGGGAACTGTTTGGCATGAAGTTTTTGGCTTGCCTGTTTCCTTCGGTGTTCCTCTAGAAATGGAGCTCCTTTTCGTTCAGCCAAAATTTCACACTACTTGTTATAGTGTTGATTGGTAGCCCGCAGAATGGTCTTTTTGCATCATGAATTGAGATGCGGATCCTTTTCTGGCTAATTCGTCTGCTTTTTCATTGCCTTCATATCCACTGTGCCCTGTGACAGATCAGGTGAACTTTGTTTGTGGTGTATTTGCAGGATTTGGAGGTAGTCCCAGACCAGTTTTGATGTTAATTCAAAGGCGTCAATTGCAAGTAGAGCTGTCTTGCTATCAGAGAGAATGTAAATGTTCTTATTTGTTATAGCCCTGTTTAGACATAAGACTGTAGCGAAAAAGAAAAATATGAGCATAGCCAAATTATTCGGGTCAATTTAATACAAGTCAAAGAAAAATGCATTAAGCTACGATTACACGGCCATTTTTTTGAGTAATTTAAATGGCGCTGTGACGTCAGAAAAAAATGTCGCATTAGAGCGACATTTAAGCTACGATTCGTGATTGAAAAAATGGCGATCACACGAAATGACTATCATCGTCATTTGTGTCCCAAAATCAAATGAAGGACACTGCGAGTCATTTAGAATTTTCCGTTGGGATGCGTCATTGAAGAGCGATCACACGGCCATTTTTTTTCCGCCATTTAAATGGCATTTTATTCATGTCATTTGGTGCGCCATTTTCCTATAGTCATGTAAATGACGCTGCCATTGACTTCAGAGCGCCATTTAAATGACTCAAAAAATGGCTCGAAAAAATGACTCGATCACTGCCCTTTATAGAGATTTGTGTGCGCAATAGACTTATATTGCTTTTTCCAAACTTGCCATATCAATAATTTTACAGTCGAATGGCCTATACTTATCTCATTTTGATCAAATTTTGACTTATTTATAGGTACATACTCCTTTAAACCACCCACCTTAGAAATATAGGGTAACACAAACAGTACCAGTCTTACGATCAATTGAAATTCAATGCGATAATTTTTTTCAGAAAATAAGTTTGCGGTGTAAAAACTCAGGTTATCCAATTGGGTTGCGGGCATTCAAATCCGCTTGATGTGCCAGGAACTCCACTATCCCGCAGGAAACTACCTAATGAACCTATGGAGCAGTTAGTATCTCTGAAAATGACATCACATCAGAAATCAAGCGAAGAATTATACTTGCCAACCGCTGTTACTTTGGCCTAAGAAGGCAATTGATTAGTAAAGGCCTTGTCGAGAAACATCAAAGGATACTCTATATAAAGCACTCATCATCCCAGTCCTGTCCTGCTTAATGGCGCAGAATCATGGACATTGTCAAAAGCGGATGAAGATCTCCTTGGTCGCTTTGAACGCAAAATTCTTCGAGTGATTTTCGGTCCCGTTTGCGTTGACGGGCTTTGGAGGAGGAGATTTAACAGCGAACTCTACGAGCTGTACAGCGACAAAAATGGCCTGGTCAGAAAAGTACGTATCAGTCGACTAAGATGGATAGGACATGCAGAATGGACACCAACGCTCCGGCCTTGCGTGTCTTCGATTCCAACCCGGATGGACAGCACAGTAGAGGAAGACCTCGCCTTTAGGTGGCGTGCACAAGTGGAAGGGGACCTCAAACAACTTGGAGTGGGCAACTGGAGGCAGTTAGCCAAAGATCGTGCTAATTGGAGAGGCGTTTTGGTTGAGGCCCAGGTCCACCCCAGACTGTAGCGCCATCTAAGTAAGTAAGTAAGTATCTCTGAAAAATATGTTTAACATCCTACCTATTGGAGAAAGCAGGTCGAAAATTATATGATCAATTTGTAAGTGCAGCGCATACCTACATATTGGGAGTAGGTACCTACATAATTGATTAAAAATGGTTTCAAGTTTTTTGTATTAAAAAGGCAAGTATTAAAAAAAAACTTTCCAAAACTCCTTCTGTTACAGGACAAACTTTAGAACTCACTTCCTGGGGATATAATTTCCAGAAGACTACAATTTGCAGCAATTTAACTGCAGAACTGACATACATCTGCAAGCATCTCATCATCATCGGGGCGCTGATGAAGTGTTATAGGTTCGCGCCGAAAAAAGTTTAATGATGTAAGGTCATGACTCATGAAAAAGGCCGTCGTCGCCAATAACTCGATGGCCGCAAGCAAATTTCAAATATCAGAATAGATTTTCTTTATCTCAAAGGGAATCTCTGTGCAAAGCTTCCGATTTTTAGAGCAATGGATTTTGGGCTGGGCGTTGATGAGTCAGTGAACGAATAGTTATTTTAACAAGCACTTTATCTCGACATAAAATATCCGTTAAAGTACGTTAGGTACGTACCTACAACAAGTTTGCGTGAACTTACCATTCCATTTGAAAATTTTCCATTACAGTGCACATCCCGTCCAATTCGTGACACAAGAACACGACAACCTCCAAATATCTAAAATATATAAATCTAATTAAATCTAGACCGCAAGCCACCTCAATCCTTATCTAAAACCAGAAACTCAAAAATGGTCGCCATTAGTCCCATTTGTCAGTTGTCAACCTTACCAGTTATACAACACGACGTAATGCAAATCACCTTCACCTTTCCAATTCCCAAGATCGCAATTTTATGATGCCCCCTTGACCATCTACCGATGCGACATCATCCAATCAAAACTATCGGTAGCAGAGCTTCCCACAAATGAAACTAGTCTCATCATTGACCTTGAAAGAAGATACCACCTAAGTTCCACCCCTAATGACCCCATCCAACATGTAACTTATCGCAGTGATAAGCAAGCCCTCCTATGCGTAAGAGAGAATGGCAACAAAACAATATCAGAAATGCGGAAGAAAAACACGCATAAGAACAATAAGACACCATTATATATGTATTTCAGAACATTAGGTGTATGTCTATGTATATTGTCCTCCTCCCTATAGTGAATAAATTCTTCTCTCGCTTCACCGGTTGATATATCTCTGCCTGCTGCCAGCCATCGCATCGCGATCGCACGAGACAACGTACTTCAATCGCACGCATACAAACAGAATACTCTCGCGCGACGAGTTTACAAAGTGGTATCACCTCGCACCAAGCATAACAATACACAAGTCATCAGCCGGGCCAGACCAAGACAAAACAGAAGACGAAAAGACAGACAAGGCGCACAGAGTCAAGAAGCCAGGAAAAAACCAAGTAACCCAGTCGATCGCCACTTCAGTTAATCGAAGACACTCGAACTGTTAACCAAAAAATAATAAATTAATTAAATAAAGACAAACTATACCTAAAAGATACAAATCACAATTCGCCAGCCAGGGCTTGAGGTGTTAAAATTCGTGTTCAGTGTTTAATCCGCATTATTATCCGCAGCCAGAGTCCAGAAGGGAGTTAGAACGCTTTTTTTATAAATCAACATTTCGCATAAATTCAGAGTGGTAAGGTCCTAAGCCGGGATTAAATTGAGAACAAAAAGTATCTAAATTGTAGTTTGGGATGGAGAGCGGCTTTAATTTATTTGCACCAAAGTCTAGTCAAAACGACCTAAGGCTGACTTAAGTTCGAAAAACATTAAAACGTATTCAAAGTCCTTTATTGTGCCATTGGTGAATAGATACAAATTTTTATGATAGTTTTTTTAAAGAGCGTTTTCCGAAAAAAGTATCCCAAAGACTGGCTTGCAAGCGGCAGAGTGTTCAAGCTCTTCTTTGGAAATTTGCAAATTAAGTGTTTTCCATAAATGTATCTATAATAGTCCTACAGGTTACTCCTTTTACTTGCAAAGTAGATTAGATTGATGCAATTGAATTTCTATCAGCTGAAGCTTGGCTCATGGTTGAAATTCTATAAAATCTTGCTTTTAAAGTTTACTTTATGTACAGAGAAGTGTCTCTGTACATAAGCCTGACTTAAAGGAACAAATTACTGCATTCGTTATTATTCCCGAGTTCTCGCGAATATCTAATCCTAAGCCGAGCTTGAAACCACCCACTTGTCTGTAGTCAGCCTATGGAGTAATTGGGGCATTTGTTGCACATTTTTTGTCGAACTTAAGGCAATGCACGTTTCATTTATTTACTCAAAAGATACAAAATTTTCTTTTATTTTCTGTATTTACATACTTTTTTGATTCTCCTTTTTCAAAGGCATTCGCGCTGGACGCTATTCGGCCGGAATATTAATGAAATTTGTGTAGTATTTTTTTTTTTGGCATGGTAGTGTGCATGCGAGTGAGAAACTCTATAGTCTTTGTATAGTGAAATAGAATTGAATTGAGTAATTATTTTTGTGATTGTCGCGCAGTGATTTAAGTTATTTTGTGTTGTGCTCAACTTAACAATAAAATATTAATATTGTTATACTTTTTGGACTTTGCAGTTTGGTGACAAGACAGAAGGGAAAAAAACCTTTTTTCTGTATAGAGGTGAGTGTGTATTTGTCGAGTTGATTTTTCAATGAAATTTCCATTTCTCTTTGGGGGCGGAAATTGAAATGCATTTTCCCTTTTGTTTAATTTTCTTGGAATGGGCGTATGGGTAGCTATAGCTCATGCCGGCAGACACGTAAAAAAGTCAACGAAAGTTATTTGGTTGCTGTCAGTTTTTTAATTATATTTCGAGGTGTTCACTTTTCGGTTTTATTTAGAACCGTATTTGGGGTGACCAAAAAATTTTATTTTATTGCATTCAATTGCGAAAGCGAAACTTTTTTTTTTCAGACAGCATTTCGTGTCTTATACGTACTTTTTTTGGGTGTGTGGGATCGAAATGTAGATACCTACTCAATTTGTTGACGAATTGTTATTGTATTTTTTTTTTGTAAAAAATTGCATCGAAATTAAAAGTTTTGGTCAATATTTTTGAGGGTGTGTATTGGAGAAATGAATTTTTTTACTGCACCATAAATTCAACAGATGAATGGCTTGGTTAAAATTGGAATATTGAAGGGGGAAAACTTGACAAGCCCAGTACTAGTAGCATGCTTCAAAGTGCGCAGGCGATTGCGGCAGTTAACACATTGACATCGTTTTTGGCGGAATTTTTTTAGATTGCTGCTTTAGGTCCCCTGAAGTCCTGAGGACAGTGTTGCTTGGTTATATTAAGTTTTTGTCTATAGCTGATTTATAACTTTATATAGGTACCTATGTATTTAGAGAAGGCTTGGTTCCTCATTTCTTAAAAACATTTCAGACAGCAAACATCAAAACAGACTGACAGACTTTTCCCACGATCCACAAAATATAGTCGCGATCCGCGAATGAAAAATTCGTTCAAGCTTACATAAACTAATAAAAGTAGGTAATTGCCACGACATAAGTTCGGGAATTGATGGATCCCAAAAAATCGGTCATAGCGTGCCAAGAGGTGTGAATGCAAAGCCCACTTCACTTGGGCTCACACCAGGGCCGTAGCCAGGATTTTGCTTCCAAGTCTTACGAAACAAAAAACCATGTATATTCCAATTCATTGATTTCTATTAGTCACATTTTTTCAAAGCAGAAAACGTCTTCATTTTTTTTTGATATGAGATCAATCACTTTATCTGGATTCACAATAATATCCGAATGAACAGATATCATAGCAAGTGAACTTAACCTTGCATTCTCCATAACGCTTCGGGACATTGTTTCAATCTTTTTCATAGCTAATAAAAAATAAATAGGTGGCGCTACAGGCGGTAGACACCCTAGGCCTAGCTTCATAGCTGAAAGGGTTCTTTTAAAACTAGCTGTGGTCACTGGAAGCGTTGCTAAAACCGTAAGCAAGCAATTTATAAGTCTAAAGTAAGTCTTATCACATAATATCAAACAATTTCAAAACTTTGGTAGAAGGGTCACTCGACGATTTTTTTTTGCACCAAAGAATGTACTCAGCTTTCACAGCTGATACCGAAATTGCATTATCAAAGTAAAGTGTTAACTTTTCCAACTTTTCGCTCAGGCTAAACTGCAGCAAAACCTGGGAGAAGAGCTTGAAACGATCGATGGTAGGACGTCTTCGTTGACCATGAATCTGTCCGTAAGATTTTGTATTAACGAATCTATGCAAGAAATCAGTATTGGCACTCTAAAATAGGCTTCAGAAGGAGAGGTTTCTGGATTGGAACGCGTTGTTTGTTTCAATGAAGTTTTTCAAATAAGTCCTCGGCAAGTAAGGATGCGGATTGAAAAGCCTCTCTGAAAAAATCTTCGGCATTTTCTCTGATGTCCTTAAGAGAATTCAGAACTTCTTTTGTGCGGTCGATTGCAGAAACGAAATCTAAGGATTTGTTCTGTAGGGAAACTGATAAGGGCAGCGCTAAACTGAGTACATAGTTTTTCGTATACAATGAGGCAATCGCATTTTTGGACCACTGCCAAAAGTGTTGATACTTTCGAAGACATCACCCACGTTCTGCTAGTTATTTTTTCAATACTGTCATGATTTTCAATGAATTTTGTTTCACAAAGGCGCAGAAGTCGATTTTTTCGGCTCTCTGGTGCGTGTTTTTTTACGACAGTTTTGAAAGTTACATAATATGCATTTTACTAACTACACTAAAGTAATTGCGAATTGCAGGAGTTGACATGGCAGAGCCAGGTTAAAGCTATGGCTTGCACAGTGTACAATTGTACATACCTAGCGTTTGAATACTGTATACCTACCGGGATAGTCTCTTTATTTTTATAGATTTGAATTTATATTAAGCCCCATTACGGTCAACATTTTCTAGGAAAAATGCTTCAACAGTTCCTCAGATCCAAATGGATGACCATTCAATTCATCCCAAGGACTCAATGCACAACTGTCAGCTGTCACATTGTTATCTTTTTTCCGTTGGCATCACTGTACTATTAAATGGCGCAAAATTCAAATTTTACCTGAATTAGGCTACACCCTTTACCTATATAACAAAGATGTTTCTTGGGATTGATCGAGGATATGCTACAAATTTTCAAATGGTCATCCAAAAGTGTGTTTTCTCAAAAATTTCTAAAAATAAATAAATAAATCTTCTAGATCTAGACATTAAATAAAAAAACTTTTTGAAAAAACTTCAGGTGAGCTATGAAGCCATATAGGTTCGCGTTTACCGAGAGAAGTACCTACTTAAAAAAAAAAATAAATAAAAAATTATGAATTAAAAATAGCGTCCGAAACTTGTTGTCTTTGTCAGCCATCCTCCGTTCATAAGTATTTTACGATGAGTATTTTACGGA
Source organism: Cheilosia soror (assembly GCA_949372485.1). Taxonomy (NCBI): domain Eukaryota; kingdom Metazoa; phylum Arthropoda; class Insecta; order Diptera; family Syrphidae; genus Cheilosia; species Cheilosia soror. The sequence continues at coordinate 78,572,812 of OX443563.1, forward strand.
AAGGAATCTAATACTGAAAGTAATGCTTCCCCATATTTCGAGTGTATTCAGATTGCATTAACAGTAGACTATGTATGGGGGGCATACTGCTCCCCTGCAATTCACTTGCTTGTGGTCACTGTTGAATTTGCAATAGCTGCGAAGTTAGGTATAGGCAAACCCTCTTTAAATATTTAATATATTTCCCGTTGGGGATGTTTAATTTGTTGCATTTTAATCTTGTGGGTTTTGAGCCTGGGGAAAACCAAAAGTGGGGTCTTGAGATTTTGTACCTACTTGGGTATTATACTGACATATTTTCCGTATCTCCTTCCCTACATAGCAGTCGAAATTTTCCTACAAATCCGAAGAAATCTTCAAAAAAGTTAAACCTAAACAAACGATTGATTGACAGAAGTTTGTTCGATGGTCTAATTGGTACTATATGATCAAAATATGGGTAAACAATTTTCCAAATTTTCTAACAAATCCTTCTTAAAAACGATATTCTTACAAAGATTGATTGCATACTTATACCATTTTTATCATTGTGACGCGACACGTCATTCCTTATACCTCGGCTAACCAGATTAAAGCAACAATGTGAAAATATTATTTACTGATCCAATTAGGATAATTTTCTTAAATGAAGATTTCGTGCATTAATTTCAGCTGATCATATTTTGCGCATTGGAAACCGATTGCGATTCACACTTCGACAGACATTTTTAATCAGCTTTGCAGCAGTTAGCGAACTCGAAACAAGTTGACATCAATCACTTACTCATTATCGTAATAAATGATCGACACAAATATATTCTTACAGTTGTTCCTAACACCAAATTTTGTGGTTACACCGGAATCCTTCTTTTTTTTGGTTTGTTAGCCTGGCGTGGGAATACAAATTCTGCTGAATACCATCGCACTTAAAGGAAGATTTATAGTTGCATTTGAAGTAATTTATGTTCTTGTGATATGCAAAAACATTTATACTGTATCAGCGAAAGTGAATTCCACAATAAATCACTCAAAAACTAGTAGACGGGTTTTGTGGTGATATTTTTAGTCACGGACTAAATTCAGTCAGCGCGATGAAATTAAAAAAAAAAATTTTCGAAAGTTTTCAATTCAAAAATATGTACCTACAATAAAAACTGCAATTGTGGATTGCATCAATTAAAATGCAATTCCACAAACAAAGTATGTGATAATATAGTGGAAGTAGCTAAGTTTAGGTATACGGTTTAAAAACTCGTAAAAGCTGGCGGCAGTGATGAGAATCGAATTTTCTCAATTGTACTGAAAACTGAAACAAAATTGTACTGAATAGTACTCAAATTTCTTAAATTTATAAAACCAAAGGAAACATAAAAAATAAATATTTTATTTAAAAAAAAAAAAAAAAAACGAGTAGGTACCTATCAGTGTTATCATCGGCCAGTTTTTATAACCTCCCCAGCATTCAAGTCTTGCAAAATGTTAAGGAATTATTATAATAATTTTGCGCGTGCAGGGAGATACCGGAACAAAGAAGTCATTTCACAAAATTTCATTCGCCTAGGTCGATTCGTTTGGTTGGTTGGACTCTGTTGTGTTTTTAAAAGACAGATAGACCGACGGGCGGATAGACGTACATGGCTAAATCGTTTCAGAATTGTATCCTGATTCAGAATATTTATGACTAATAGGGTATAGGGTGACTTCTTCTTGGTGTTAGAAATGTAAGTGAATACTTATACCTTCCAGTGGAGGGTATTATAAAGGCGCATTTAATTGAATCTAAAGCTTAGTACGCAGTTCGAGCGAATCTAAATTTTAGCTGCTCTCCAATTTTTCTCTCCAAACATTAAATAAAATCCTAGCTAAATTTTGACATAGAGCGCGCTGTAAATATAAGTGTCACAGAAAACAGCTGTCCGTTGAAAATATCTTCCTTCAAAAATTCATCGACGCGAAAATGTGTTATATTTTCGTTGCACTTTCTTTTTTGCTATTCCTTGATATCAAATTTATCACTTTGACAGAAGGTAGGTAGGTAGGCGTAAAGGTAAGGTATTCATTGAAAACCTTATCCTTATTTACTTTTTCGCAACACAAAACAACAGAAGAATAAAAAAAAACATTATCTGTAAAAATTTAGCTAAAAAAAATGTGCCGAACCATTAATGGGCGCGGTAAATTGTGTCATATACACATTTTTTAGCTGAAGCAGCACACCGCTCGGCTAAATGCATTCGCTTAAATTTAGCTCAGCTATGTGAGCTAAAATTTAGCACGACCAGCGTGCCAGGCTCAAGGTCCATTGTCCAAGTAATGTGAACACGGCTGTACCACATTCAGATAACAATCTACTATACAACCTCTTCATTTTCAAGTTTATTTTGTAAAGATCTGTTTTATTCAAAGAGCTGTGGCAGCCTTAATTTTTAATAAGATGTTTAGGTTCTAATAGTGCAGACATTACGCCTGCATTCGATTCTTTAGCTTTTTTTTGATAATAGCTATTTTGATAAGAAAACATTCTTTAACGTTTGCGGAAGAATAAGAAGAAATACAAAAAGCACCCGGACAATGCGGTGTAGGATCTGAAAATATGAACTCGTTGCATTCATTTTGCACAAGGCCTATTTCAGCCCAAAACTCAGAAAAAGAAGTATGTACCTATTTCTATCGTAGTCATTCATGATTGATAATTTCAATACTTTTTTGTTCACCAGGAAAAAAACCTTAAGACAAATTGGACGATTGAATTTACTTGATTGTCCAAATGACACTTTGTGAAAAATTTTGTAATGAGTTCAAAAAATGTCTCCGAAATCAAATCGTTTTTCCACATCTTCGAGAAATGCAGCAAATTTCAAAAAATTATTTTTAACGAAGTACGGTAAGAATGAATGCATTCAGAATTTTAAAACAAAGGAGTGCGTTCAGCTTTTTTTTGTTTAATCCTTATATAATGTCTGATTTGAAAGATATAAAAATAAACTTTCAAAAATTAAAAATAGTACTGAAAATTGAGAAGTGGTACTTGCGTACTCGGGAAAGTCAAATTGTACTGAATTCAGTACAATAGTAAGCCTTTTTGCAACTATGGCTGGCGGCATGGCAGCAGAGATGCACTCCGCCCTCTGGGATGCATCTTGAAACTGGTTGCAGACGCAACTTTTTTGTTCATGAGTTATTATTTGCTGTGAAAACAACAACTGTCAAGGTCGTCAATTAAATGCGGACGTTGAAAGTACGACCAAGAAAGGATGCTACTGCCACACAAGTACCTATACGATATGTATGAAAAGAAAGGAACAATTATGCTGAGATACGTAGTGGAGTTTAAAAATTTAATTAGTACTCATTTTCTGTGAATGACTGTGGTGCTTCTTTGTTGCAGTCCTATATGAATCATTCTCTTAGCTTATATAGGTTTACTTGCGTTGCAAGTTTAGCCACAGAATATTCTTAGGTGTACCTCTGACTCACAGGTCACAAAATTGGTTATCCTAATTTAGAGTCTTCGTTAATTCTCGACAGACAATCCAGACATTTTATTATGTGTAATTTATTTGAGGCAGAACAGTTAAACAAGTCTCGTCAAGAGTTAGGTGATTTCTTGCAAATAATTGATTTTATCCTAATAGGCTTTTAAATGTGTCATTGCTTCACAAACCTGGTTGGATTTACTGATACTCGTAAGCAGCATTGCAGTGGGCTGGGCACTGGCTGATCTTTGACTGTATGATGGGGTTGCATCCAAAAAGGAAGGTATAAAAGTGATGATGACAGGAAGCCTATAAATATTATAACTCGTCGGTCTAAGCAGGTCATTGATATGGAGAAGAAATACAGTTGGAGAAAGTATAGAACCTTGGGTCACCTCTGCGTTTATAGCAAAGCAATTCGACAATGCTCTATCTACTACCAGAAAAAGTAGTACGCACGCATTCATAAAGTTGTTGTGGAAATGATAAAGCTTTTCAGATGCCAAGGCTAAAACTTTGTATTCGTCAGGTTGTTTGATTGCCTGAGTTACAGAGCTCAATTTATACTATTTGTGGGCTTTTAATCGGTTGCCTTCCATTTCATTATTTCCACATTGATAACTTACTTACTTACGGAGTCTCACCAGACCCCACATGTAGACTATGTCTAGATGGTGATAAATCCTCTCTTCACATTCTCATGGAATGTCCGGCTCTCTTCTGTCTTGAAAGAAAGTCTTTGGCGAACAAATCATTACCTCGGCAAATCTGAATTCCCCCCAGAGAAGATACTTGTCTTCCTGACTGTCTCCGGAGTCAAAAGATGGCTCTAGGACCCTACCAGGGATGGCACAATAGGCTCCTTTAAAGAGACCGCAGTGCCAGGGCCGGTAAAGGCTCTCCCGAACAATCATCTATCTATCTAGGCTGCTCTACAGTTCGGGGTGTACCGAGGCCTCAACTATCTCTAGTTAGCCCGGTTCTTAGCTAACTGCTTCTAGTTATATACGCACTCCAAGTCGGTTGAGATCGCCTTCTAATTGCGCGTGCCACTTAAGTCGAGGTCTTCCTCTATCCTTTTTGTTTTTTCCGCTTTACATGTCCCAGGCATCTTAGACGACTGACTTGCAGTTATTTTAGCAGGTCTATTTAGCTGTAAAGCTCGTAAGGTTCGTCGTTAAATCTTCTTCTCCAAAGATCGTCAAAACAAACTGGCCGACCATTTTATGAATAATCTTTTTTCATAGCGTCCGAGGATACCTTCATTCGCTTTAGATAAAGTCCTCAAACTAGGCAGGGAACAGCTCAGGACACTGATCGGCATATTATCAGGGCACTGTCTTCTTAGAAAACATGCCAAAAGGCTCGGACTGGCAGACTCGGACAATTGTAGATTCTGCGATGACCTGCAAGTCGTAGAGGACATAACACATATAAAGGGTTTTTTAATAGGGACGCTACAAAAGTAGAGCGACAGGGACAGCAAACGACGCAGAATTTCTTGCCGCTCTTCTCTAAATAGCTTCGTCAATAAACAAAATATGCGGTATTGGTCAGTCAGCAATCCACACTCCATGAGTCATCATCGCATCCCGAAAAAATTACGGTTTGGTGTGGTTTATGGGTCGGCGGCGTCATTGGGCCGTACTTCTTCCGTGATGATCAAGACCGGCACGATACTGTGAATGGGAATATCTACCGTTCAATGATAACCAAATATTTTTGGCCCCAGTTGGATGATATGGACTTGGAGGACATGTGGTTCCAACAGGACGGCGCCACAAGCCACACAGCGAATGTGACAATCAATTTATTGGAAACCAAGTTTGGAGAACGTGTTATCTCACGAAATGGTCCAGTCGCTTGGCCGCCTCGGTCGTGCGATTTGACGCCGTTAGACTATTTCCTGTGGGGCTACGTCAAGTCTATGGTCTATGCCAACAAGCCAGCGGCGATTGATGAACTTCGTACGAATATCGAAAGTGAAATTGCAGCAGTATCGGCCGATTTAAGCGTGAAAACCGTTGAAAATTGGGTTCAGAGTCTGGACTTCTGCAAGCGTGCCCATGGTAGCCATGCAAAAGAAATCTAGTGCCATACTTAATGGCATCGAACGTACTTTCACAGGAATAAAGAATTTCATTGATATCCAAAACCGTTTTTGTTTTATTTAAAAAAAACTTTTGTAGCGCTCTTATTGAAAAACCCAGTACTATGTGAATGTGAGGCAATCACCCATATTCCCGTTGGCGTTTGTCGTATACGACTCATGTTCCGTGTCGTTTTAAAATGATGTTTAGATTTTTTTAAAAACTTTTGCTAACAATTTTATTTATTTATTTTCTATGTGTTCAGCATTATATCAATTTATTTGGTTCAGAAAGTTAAAAACACCGACTAAAAAACGAAGTGAAATATGAGTCGTTTACGACAAACGCCAACGGGAATAGGGGTGAATGTGTCACAGTAGAAGGACATTTCTGGGCAGGTACTTCTTCCTACATCTAGAGAAGATAGGGCAAGTGTTTAGGTGTTTATACATTGTAGGTCACTGCAACTGGTTCCCCTCAGGGATCGCGATGGGCCCTTATGGTGCCTAGTGCCGTATGAGACATCTCCCTCATACACCTTCTTAACCTAACCTAACATAGATAGAGTCCAAACTTCAGCACCATAAAGTAGGACTGAGTGATCAGGGTCTTATACTGAATCTCAACAGTTTACCTTCGCAGCCCAAAGAAATATACGACATTGATTGCCTTTTGGATTACCTTGTTACTTGTTTAGCATGAAAGTAAAGTTATTTAGCGGTAGCGATTGACTATACGAGGGTTCTTCCAGCAATAAGAAAAATGGCTTCTCCAAATTCGAGCTGTTCAACATAGCTTACAAAGTATAGGTGGAAGTTCTGATGGTGCTGAAATTCCGTCGGGTTCAACTCTTTGAGGAATTGCTCGTGATTAGACATGTGCATCCGTCATTGAAGATATTGTAAGATTGTGACTCCAGTTGTGCACAATCTCCGTTAAGACAGAACTAAAAACATTCGCCTTTTTTTTAGATGTTGATGTAAGTGATGAGTCTTTCTTCATTAAAGGTGGAAAGTAGGAGCAAATTTAAGAGCCACCTCTGCTGCAAATATTAAATTGCTCTCCGCAGATCTCAAATCAGAAGGACGAGAACTAAATAAGGACATTCTGCTCCCTGGTGGAATCGCGTGAAAACTTGCTGGTTATAATAGCAGACAAAAAGTTTGTTCCCTTCGGACTCTTGACAAATTACAGACTTTAGGCATAAAATTTAGGAAGACATTAATTCTAAAGATTTTAATATCGTAATGTTGTGACAGGGTGGTTATTTATACAATTTTAATTATTCCATTAAATTGCTGCGGTATATTTCAAAAACGTGTGACATTTAGACATCTGGAAAAAAATACATTAGAAAATTTCAACCTTTTGTCTTATGTAAATCCCACATCTCTATAATTTTGACAAATATATTTCTTAAGGCATTTTGCAAGAAACCATTATGCAAATTTTCAAGTTAACACATTTTTAAGGGGGGGAACAATATAAAGCTTGTCCTTCTTGACATGACAATCTCAACAGCATCAGTGACAAATTGAAAACGCTTAAGGTCCATCAAGTCACGATTTAACCATTTATGTATTGGCTCTCCGAAATTGAGCATCACCAGGGGCGTATCAACAAATCCCATTAGCAGAGTTCCCAAAAAAGTTAATAAATCACACGCATGGTAATGTTAACGCGTTTTTTTTTTTAGTTTTGAATAAACTGACCAATACCGATGAATAGGGGATTTCATGGATAATAACATGCTTTACGCACTTCTTTTTTTTGGAATAACAACCAGCCTATCGACCAATTAAGATCGATGAAATGATGAATTCATTAAAGCCACCCATGAGGTCTTTGTTAAAAAATAAGCTTGTGATTGGCTGGAAGTTTAAGCTTCAAATACTAATAGGCCTAATGGATTTTCTGGTTTTTTTTAAGGAAATAAATCAACACCCAACAAAGACGAAACAAATGACAAGAGTCATAGTTGTGAAAGGCATTTTAAAGAAGCTCACCATGTTAAATGGCTGTCAGATAGGATGCTGATTGTAAGTAGCTTGACGTAATATTTATTGGCTGTTGCTGGGTGTTGAATCGGGCGCAATTTGTCTAAATGGAAATTAGCTGGTATATTATGTAAATGATTTACGATTGTTTGAGTGAACTAGAGTGCAATTCTTTTATGGTGAGTCATGACTCATGAGTCATACTAAGTTTGAAGAATGAGTCATATAGTTATACGTCTTTATCGTTCTCAGATCAGAAAGTTCTTGTTCTTGTTCCATTCTGGGGCTGCCTTTTCGGAGGCCCATTGTGATTATGATTACCATTTTATAGTACATGATAGGACATGCATCTAACAAGACCATTCACATCTGTTGATGAATCTTTTTATAACTCATAGAGGTATCGTTGCTAGATCTTCCAAACCGTCGAAAAACCTTGCTCCCATACAAGAGTAGCGGCGTTCTTGGAGGGCTGGGCAGTGACAGAGGAGATGTTCTACAGATTCTATTTCTTCTTCATCTCTGCAACTTCTGCTGAAGTCATTTTTAAAGATACCTATAGTCTTTTGACCATGTTTCCAATAGTGCAGTGTGCGGTTACTATCCCGACGAGCACTCGGATTTGGTTTCTATCAAAAGATGTTAGAATCTCCGACACAATTTCAGTATCAATTGCGGGCCACAAGCTACGAGTTATAGTACAACATGGAGTGGTATAAAATGCTATAACTTCTGAGATATTACAACTGGTTTCGATTATTTTGGAAAGACAACTCGGTAGCGCATAAAAGTGTTAAAAACAAATATATACAGTCACTAAAAAGTTATGACTTCTTAGCCTCGAAAAAATATGTAGGTATTGAAAATGTGTTTTTTTCAAAACTTTTACCAACTCCAAAAGTTTTTTGTATTAAACTTTACCTTAACAGGTTTTTTACAAATTATGTAGATATGTCATCAAATTTTTGGCAGAAAAAAATTATTGTCAAAGTTAAAAAAACAAAAATAATTTGCACCATATACCGGAACCAAATACGCAATTTAATTTGTTTAACCTTTTGCGTCTGATAAAAAGGACGGATGGAAGAGAGTAACAAAAATGCACACTTTTTTGTCCTCTAGGTGGGCCCAGGATGAGATGGTTAGATCAAGTCCATAATCTGTCATTAACCCGTATGCGGATTCGATTACCCTTGATGATTTAAGGTCGATGGCGGAGAATCGAGAGTTATGGAGGGTCCTACTTGATGGTTAAGTGGGCCATTGAAAATGAATGGATTAAATCGTGAACTAGTTACAAAATCTGCAAATTTTTCGAAATGAATAAACTGCCAGTTGTCAAATTTTAATTTTAAAAATTAATGAACGCCATATGCTTGGAAAATGCTTTATGACTTTTTCGACACCCAAAGTACGTATTCTAAATTTGTGCGACATCAAATCATCATCGAAATGATGCTGTTCATTAGATTCGTCCATCTATCCTATTATATCTTTGAGGTAAAGTGCAACAAGATTCCTCTATGTCCTAGCGGTGAGTTGGTAGACTTTGTCAGCGAATGATATACAACCAACTTAGACTAGTTCGTCGGCTGTTAGCCTTCTTGTTCCTATGACCCGTAAGGCCGTAACTCAAACTTCAGAGAAGAGTGACAATGAGTCGACGGCTAGTCCAACCTTGTTTCTCAATACAGTCTTTCACGTTCTTTGGCGTAGTTTGGCGGTAATCGCGGCCTGCCTCTCAGCAAAAATGCATATAGATATGTTGATTTATTTAACAGTGACTTAAATATGGCACTCTGAGTCTATAATAGCTTCATTGGGGTCGTCAACAGTGATGCTATGAAGTGGTTATGCAGTCAAGAGCAATGCAGATACAGATCCTTTCTGATATTCTAGTATGAGTATGAATAGCCCGCTTTGGAGATATGAGACCTGTGCAGTCAGTTATGTTCGACAGGGCATTATATTGCTATTTATGCTTCTTTGATCCAAAAGTTATTGGTCGGACGAAAGCATCCCCGATGAATGGCATCGTGTGCCCCATCCACAAAAAAAGAGATGCTTTGAACTGCGCCAACTACAGAGGAACAAGTGAATGTCGCATAAATTAGATCTTGTCGGCGGTTTTGTGTGAACGTCTAAAATCTTTCGCCAACAACCTGATCAGGCCGGTTTTTAACCTATGAAAGTTTACCATCGACCAAATTTTCACACTTCGATAAATCTCAGAAAAACCCCAGGAATTTCAGATCACCACCTTTTTATCGATTTTAAAGTCGCCTATGATAGTGCATATAGCTTAAAAAAGACATGTCAAGAGGGAGACCCAACCTTAGGTGGCGCGCACAATTCGAGGGCGACCTCAACTAACTTGGGTGTGCGCAACTGAAGGCAGGTAGTTAGGGACCGAGCTGGCTGGAGGTGCTTCTTGGTAAGTATGTATTCAAAAGATAACAAGTAATGGCAGACTTAGATATTATACCGGTGATCCATAATTTATCACACTGACGAATTGTTCATCAAAAACATCGTGATGATTATTCCGCTTCTTCAGAAGTATAACGTTCCATTGAATATTCATACAAATTCTAATTTAGTTTGCCTCACAAATGTCAAAACCGAATGGACATTACGGCGGATTTTTATAATGTCTACGAGTGACACTTTTCGATAGGGTCACACTTTATGGCTCACCTAGATGTACATCGAAAATAATAAAAAACGAAAGAGTTGAGTTGCGAACTTGTTTTTAACTGTCCCAAATGTTATGTCTACTATGTCTATACTTCTGCCCGATAAAAGCAGATAGATATATCACATAAATTTAATTCTTTATCTAAGAAAAATGTACATTTTTCTACTATTTATTAGAACCACCACAAGGTCACTTAATCTCACTCTGAAGTGCATATAGACAATTCCCAAAATATATCTCTAACCATCAATCAAATTCAAGTCAAAAACAATAAACAACTAGTTTCAGACATCAGTCAAGCATCATTTGCTAAATATCACATAACCAAGAAGTAAAATCACAATCAATTATGACCAAACAAAAGTTCCGCTAAAAATGTAGCTCTACTGCATTTAACTTATAAATCATTAAAATTAGTTTTTTTTCCTGTTCATGGGTGCAAATTTATCTGCATTCAATCTTAGTTTTTCGGTTTCATTATGACATTTGAATATTATGGTAATTGTGATGCTAGTATAAAATTTATGTTAAATGATATATCAGTTTTATTAGCTCCTGGTTGCGAATTAAATTTCAATTTAAGTCGCGCTGGTGTAATTATTTATTTTGGCCAATTAATCGATGGTGTATGCGGTGTGGGAATATTTACGAGTTTATCGATAACAATTTATTTCGACAACAAGTATCTTTTGGCATGTGAATAATGAATTTATTTGTTTTGCCGCGAATATTGGTAACTGGTCCAGCGGAGCGATTGTCATATACCATTGTTAAGGCGGAGGCGCTTTTGTTGTTTAAGAGCGATGGGATAATAATTTCGATCGGCGCGATTCACTGATTTTGAGTTCAATCGATTTTCACATGCGATATGAACTTAATTGTGCACTTTATACATATGGAATTCCAAACGGATTCTCGTTAGTCAAACGTGCGGTCTTAAAACTTTTATCGATGCTTTGGCGGTGAGTGTGTGTGTGTATAATTCAGCTCACGATCAAAATTAGTTCATTCAACCTCACGAAACGATAAATAGACCAAATTGTTTGACCGTCGTCGGTTGTCTAGTATTATTTAAAATAATGGTCTAATTTCCATCCCAAAGTAAGGCAAACGCCTGTAATTAATCTCTAAATGATGACGAAAACGGTCATAAGACATCAATTGAACTTTTACCACAAACGCTGGGAATAAATTCAATTGACATTGAAGTCGTGAGATTGTCATGAATCCACAAATTGATTTTCGATGAGCTCAAGATCGGAATGACAATGAGTAGTAGCGCGCACTGATTTCTTCTTTTCGGGTGCTAAATACTTAGAGTGGTAAGTGTTTTTTTTTTCACACCAATGTCCGTTAGGAAATGTTAATAGTATGATGATGATGAGCGTGCGAAATGACTTGAGTTTACATTAGAGTTGCCAGCAACCCGGGTATACACTTATACAAGGTGGGCCATCTAGTAGTTTCTTTTTAAATCATAGAGTATTTTGACACTGAGAGCTGTTTCCCGCTCGAGATCTTGACAGAAAGTTGATACCTCCGCGGAATGAAATGAGTCGCTTTTTGGCCGAAATGAAGCACCCACCGGCGCGGTGCTGTACGCAAGTTTATGCAAAAAGTTGATGAGACTGGTATGCTAGTGGACAACACTCATGGTCTCCGCCGTCGTCGTTGCTGGGGATTGTGGAGTGGTGGCATCATTGGACCATTTTTCTTCGAAAATGAGGCTGGGAACAACGTTTCGGTCAATGGTGGGCGTTAGAGAGCCATGTTAACCGACTTTTTTTTTACTGAAATTGAAGACATAGATTTGGAAGACCTCTGGTTCATGCAGTATGGTGTGCCATGTCACACAGCCCATGCCATAATCGATCTTCTGCGCACCAAATTCCCAAATCGTGTTTTCAGCCGTCTTGGCGATGTCAATTGGCCGCCTCGGTTTGACCCCTTTGGACTTTTTTTGTGAAAAACCGTGAAGGATCGATATTATGCTAACAATCCAAAAACGATTCAATCACTTAAGGGCAATATCATCCAAGCAATCCGTGGGCTACAGCCCGAAACTATCAACAAGGTCTTGGAAAATTGGAGTGACAGATTGCAATACTGCGAAGCTAGCCGAGGCAGCCACTTGAACAAGATTGTGTTCCATAATTAATGGGAACGTTTGCTCTTACTAATAAGGCCATAATACAATGAAAAAATTTCATTTTGTTAATTTTATTGTTTTTTTTTAAAAGAAACTTGTTCACGGCCCACCCTTAATACCCCTACTGTGTTTTTGGCAGAAAGAATGTGAGTAATGTCGTGATTGGGTCTTTAAACAGTCATTTATTCATTTTAAATAGTCCTGCCAATCCATCTCAAGGGCGGGTGTGGCATGCGTAAGGGGACCTTCTATAAATTTCGATTTTAGGTCAAACCGACTGCTTGAAAAATCATCATTTGGAATCCTCAGACAAGATGAGAGAAATTGATCGAACCATCTTATCCTGGGCCTATTTAGAGGGTGCTTGCCTAATGGCATTGGGTTGATACGTTGGAAGGGACATACGTTTAAGGTTACTTATTGAAGCATAGATCGCTCAATTTTGAGAGGTAACTGCCCCACATTGAGTGCCCACATATTCTGGTCTTATCTATACGATTTTTGTGAGCAATGCAACGAAGAAATCTAATTTCGGCAACCCAAATGTCATGACCATAAATAAGAAATGGAACCAAGACCGAATTGAAGATAGATAGCTGATGTTTGACACCAATTTCGCTCCTCCTTGTAACAGAATGACCTAATTGTCTCAAAAGTCAAATCTTGAAGGAAATCTTTCGTCAGTAAGTCAACGAAGTCACTTTAGATTTGTTCACATTTACCTTCATCCCAGCTTTAACAAGAATAGCTTTAAACCTCTAGAATATATTGTTATTCGGCTTGGTAGGGAGAAGATAACTTATCCCAATTCGAAACGTTTTTCACCAAATCTGCGCTGTAACATCCAGTCGATGATAAGTAATGAAAAGGAGAGGAGACAAAATTCAACCTTGTCGACATCCAAAGCATGGTGAAAGGCATAAATTTAACCAACCCCCATTTATAGATTTCATAAAGAAATTGAATGCCTCTGAGGGGACATGAAATATTCGAGAACGATTGAGCTCCATCCTAGGACTATGAGCATTTCTGATTAGATTTTGGCAATCCTGCTTAGAGACTGTTTTCCGCCTACTCCATTGCCCTGTTTTGGATTGACGAATTCAGAGAAGTGATCGCCTGCATACCCACGTAAGATGTACTTCGAAAAAACTGCACCATCCGTGGACTTGATTCCTTTCATGATATTAAACGTTCTTCCTCTAAGACGGCGGATAGTCTGCCAGAAAATCTTCTTTCAAGATATATCTTTGGCTGGAATTTGCAAGTTCTTCGCGTATCCATATATATCGGCTTCAAGAACGCAGTTCTTCTCACCATCTACCAAAAACCTAGCCACTTCAGTTCGTAAAACATATGCAGAGGTAATGACTTATGTTGAAACTAAAGCTAATCTTCCATCCGTAGGTATCTCATAGTGCTGTAACTCCTTCCCGAGCCTCTTCCACCGTATTATTGTATTTATAGTTTCGACAGAACGTATTTGATAGTTGAGATACAATTTGCAAAACTCCTTTAAGCCTTAAGTAAAACGAGGAAATATTACTTCTCTAATCAAGATTGAGGGGTGCTTCTAGTTCCATTGTCATAATGCATTGCGGAGCTCTAGCATATCGCCAAGTTATGTCTCTGCAGGGTATTAGATATCTTAATCTGAGATACCTAAGTTGTGACAACATTAGAATGAAAATATTTAGTCAAGGCCCTTGCAAAAAATGCCCCACTTGACAATTCCACTTGAATTCCACTTCAATCATCCATTACCAAAACGGTAGTTCACCAGGCAAATATAAATATTTAAACGTTCAATTATTTGTGTTCAAATTAAATCTTCCATATAAGATGGGAGGTAAGTAAATACAGATGAAACAACCGCACTCTAGTAACCCCATCGATGAGGTTCAATAAACTTTGACTTAAAAACGAAATATTTAACTACGTCGCATTAGAATAGGTAAATATTTAAATTTAATTTTTTTGTTTACTCTCATGTTATGGGCACGTTTGTAAATGCGCTTCAAAACGACCATAGGCAAAAGCTGTAAATATCGTACAAAAATCACTCAAAACACTGACGTCTAACAATAAAAATATGATTAGTCTAGTACTATGACTAACCCATTAGGTGTCAGCAAAATAATTTATTTTATAGCTTTTCAATAATTTATGAAACATAAAGAACAAGGCCCGTTCAAGTCATTTGAAAAGGTTTTTAAATTTGCAAAACTTGAAACTAAATTGAACGGCGATGTCTTTGGTTGTATTTATTTTTGCATATTTTGAAAGACATTTGACATTTTAGTGTTTTCATGTAACAAACAACAGCTCAATGTCCACTTTCCAGGCAGCTCAAATATTAAGCCACTTGGATCATAGAAGGGCAATAATGTGCAACTAACCAATCTCCAAGGTAAAGACAGACTGCTTTGGGTAAAATATTCTTTAAGTAACTGTTATAACTATAGCATTATAAATCATTCTGACAGGAGAAGGCATTCATTGATGACGAATCGATATCAAAAAACTGTGTCTTCTCCCATAAACTTAAAACTATTCTCTCCCTCCGTGGCTCCGTCTTTCCGATCACTATAGCTTTTTTCAAGCTGAAATAATAGAGATAAAAGAAGATTAGTTTGGCTAAAAAAAAAGATATAAGAATCTTCTCAGATAGCCAAGGGTTGAAATCAGTCTCCATATAAAGTCAATAGCAGCCATAGATTGTCGTTAATCTCTTAGAGAGAGGGCGGTAAAGTTCAATATTTCGCTTTGTTGCGTGTAGGGGCCTAGAGACTTCCCAGGACTCCCCAAACATATAACTGCACTACCTAAACTCCACCAGGCAAAAGTATACCTTAAAAATGTATATCACTACTTGCAAACTCATTATAAAGTTGCATGCTATATCTCAAGAATAAACCTTTAGCAAAACAAACATTTTACCTTAAAATGGTATAAAACAGATTTAGCCAAAGCTGGATCTAAAGGTTTCTAGAAGTTTCGTTTTTATTTAGGTTTCATCACTGGACACTGTATTATAGGCAAGCATGCAAAAAGGTTGGTATATTTTCAAAAGGTATGACTGCACTTGCCCGGGTCTTTCTTCTCAAAAATGGGATCCTTGTACTACCAACTCCATTATAAGGTCGTACTGGTGCAACCAGTATTGGGAAACAACATCCTAGATTCATGTGGCATCACAAAGAACCGCTTATAATGGTCTATTAAGTGAGTCGGCTCTCTGTCCACAGTTCCTTTAACCTAACCTACAATGCTGTTCGTCCACTTAGTGCCCAACGCATCAACCAATTTTATTCAATAATTTATTCAACTTTTCAGTTGAAGAATCAAATTTTTAAGCTCGTACACTAGTGCACAAACTCACGTTGTGTTCATGTTGAGCAACGTAGTTCCAATTAAAATTGAAAATTTCTGTGTTGAATCCGTTGCCGGCCCCATCCACCTAGTTGATCAACATGTCTGATTTTGGCAACAAAAAAGTTCCTCGAGTTGGACAACAGCGTTTTCGTTGTGGTTGCTCAAAGAGTTGATGAACGCGTTGATACCCTCGTATATTTAACCAAGCAACACTTGTTGAGTAACGCGTTGAACACACTTGTAGCTGACTGCTTCTCAGTTCTCACACCTTCATGAAATATTTCAACTTTCGCTTTGGACTTCGACATCAGTTTGGTAGATCTTACTAGGGTACAGAGCATTGCTGTAACTACACACACTTCTTTAGATCAAAAGCGTTGGTTGGATAAAATTGAGGGCATCTTATACATTAGAGTTGAATGTATTGAATTCGAAATTGATGCGTTGAGCACTAAGTGAACGAGCAGCATAAGTCAATTGACAGGAAATTTAGTGCGTCAGTGGTAAGATTATTGGACTAATAAATGAGCAGTTTGAAAAACAATAAACATCACAAATACTTTTTTATGACTGCACATTTCTCGAATATTCCACAGTGTAAGGAACACTTTATTGACTAGCCATTTCTCTGAGTTTTTAGATACCGGTCTAAATATTTATCGCCTTTGTGCTCAGGAAAATGTCCACTCATCTTACCACCAGTGAGTTAACGCTAGGGTTTTTTAGAGCTTGTTTCAGACAGAGTTTTTGAAGCACACCTAATTGAAGCCATCTTCAATGCGTATTATTGTTGTCATTGCATTGTCCCCTGTCAGCACTGTTTTCGTTGATATGCCTGCTCTGTAGGCGTGCTGCTGCTGGTTGTCTACTACAGAAAGTTTTTATTTGTTTTTAATGATCTTAGACTGACCTGATGTCTGAACGGACCTTTTTTCCGTTATAGCCTTTACGGCGTTGTAATCCGTTCTGTTTCGGACCAAGTTATCCTATTCACTCCTTGCTTCCTTTTAGTCCAGTGGTGGTATGGCCACATAATTTCCTGAAAAGTTTATTTTCATCAGGACCTCTTGTTTGAGTGATCCCGTCGTCACAGTATTACAAATGAGTCCGATCTTGGAAATGGTAGCTCTGCAAAGAGATATTTCCTAGCAACTAACTAAAGCTGTCGGTTGTATTAAATTAAGGATAGTAATTCAAAGGTCAACAGTAAACAAAAATTCTACTTATCATAAACCATCCACTATCCAATGCTTCAGAATCTGTACTTACACCTGATAGAATGATCCAACCATTGGCATACTGATACTATAAATGGACTGCTAGTGAAATGCCAGTTTCATATAAACCTGCAATGAAAAATGAAGCAAACATAAGCACTAGCCCTTTTGGTTCAGTGCGGCGAAAGTAGGAAAGAGATTTCAACCTCTGCGCGTCTTTGCTATTTTTTTACATAGAACACAGTGCCATCCATTGTAGAAATATTGCAACTGCGCAAAAATAACGACTTATTCAAATTATTTTAAACGATCTATAACAGATGGCAGTATGGCACACTCAGCACACAAACCTCGACACAAACCAAATCGTACGAATTGTTTGATGACATTTGAGTGTTTTCGTTTCTCTCCGCCGTGAACCAAAAGAGCTAGTGCTTTATTTTTGCTTTAACGAAAAATTGGCTGCTAGCAGTCCATGTATAGTAGTCAATGAATCCAACGCTCTCATCCTGAATAATGACAAGATATTATTTATTATTTTTATTACCATACCACACATGTGCAATTGCAATTAAGTCACACACTAATCACATAAATTTTATAAAAATTTACCTACCAACAAAACGGTAATTTTTCAATCCTTCCGTCCTGCATCAGACACACCATATTGCATTTTATGACTCTCTTGCGCGCATACCAAAAAACCTTCGCTCTGCATGAAAAAAGTTATTAATGACTGATTTACAGGATGCGTCTCCCTATACATGCTTCAGCGACAGAGTTAAGCAATATTTTTGTATCAACCAGTTCAAATTATGCGAAAAATTCAATTAATACATAACAAAAAGTCTGAGACAAAAAACGCCTCTCAATCAATTTTCTTAGCACATCAATGGAGGACATATTACCCGCAGAGACTGTCAAAAGTCGAACAGCACAGGTTACGAGTATAATATTAATAAAACTTAATTGCTATACGGTAACTTGTTGTAACAGTGGCCTTGCAAGGTCAACGTGGATATATTTTTATTTATAAAAACAACAAGATCTTATGTGACAAATTTGCAGATGATGGTTGTGACAGAAAAATAATCAATTTTGACAGTTTTTTGATAGTGCAATGCAATTTTTTTTTTTAGTTTCAAATTTTAAGCTATCGCCAGTTATCAATGCTCTAAGTTTAATGACCTATCCCATATACCTTTAGTCGGTATTTCTTTTCCAACAACCTCACACGTGCTTTATAACTTGTAACTGCACACAATAGAACATCATCGACAACTACTTTGTGTCAAAATATACTTCCCTATGTGACTACCATACATCATTCGCTTGAGAAATGTAAACTGCAGTCATAGATGTCAAAAAGTTATGTGAAAAATTGCATTCTCCTCAGAGCAGCTCGGTGGGATGATAAACGGCCATGGGTGCTGTATAGACTACCATTAGACATCGCCGAAGAACACCGCCGCGCCATCAGCACAGATTGAAATGTTTTAACACCCACTGAATACTAATCACCCACCATGGTCGTAATTCATAACGAAGAGCTGTCGAACTTTTTATGAGGAAACATTAGAACTTGTTAAAAAGTCATAGCCGAGCGGTTCCAAGTGCGGAGATTGACAACAAAAGAATTTACCATGAATTTACCAATCATCTACACAGTTATATAAGTAGTTTAGAAGTGTAGCTATATCGTAACTCATTTTGTTATCCGTTTGGATTAGCATATAAGGAAACGTATATTTCATGGAATATTTTGTCACGTGTCTCGGCTGAATTGGGTGCTGAAAATGGAATAAAGATTTCAGGTGATTTGTGTGGGTATGGTATTTAGATTGGACCTACCTCCAAGTGAGTCATTCATTTTGACAGTAATCTGATTTATATGACTTTGAAGCTGGATTATCCGTATTGTAATTTCGGTATTTGAAGTTAAATGTTAATTTGTTCGCTCTTCCGGAAGTGGCAAAGCTAGTTGTTAACATTTTAGTTATCGTCGTCGTGGTGAAAAGTAAGTACAACGTAAAGGGCTTTGAAATAGTATTAAAAATACTACATCAAACTTTAACATAGGTACATTGCGAGTTTGGCTGAACAAAATTCAACATTTTTTGAGTTGGGTATTTATTTTCTTGATTTCTATTCAAACTTTGAAAGTTATTCGTTCGTTAAATCCTGTTTCCCCGAATGGGACTCCATAGATTTCACGCGCCATTGTGTGCGTTTTCTGCAAGTATTCCCTAGCTCACCCCAACTCTTCCACCCTACTTCTGAACTGCGTTATGCATTTCTTGGTCGACCGATTTTATTCCATCTTGGGTTAAGGGGTTCTAGTCTAGAACATCATCACTTCATATAAAAGTGCTGATGAGAAAGGAAAGAGTTGTAACAGTGAAAGCAGTACGATCATTTTAAAAAAAATATAATAGCGCTGTTTTTTTGAGGCTGAGGCTTCACAACAATCTCGAGTGGACATGGGAATTGAAACCCCTCCCCAATAAGCGTGTTTAACTCAAGTTGGACAGTTGGAAATAAAGACTTTAGAGCGGCAGCGGAGTCGCTTTCTTCTGATGACCTAGTCTATATTTTTGTTAGACGTTCGCACCCAAGGGCGCACTGGGTTAGCCTTACTGATAATAAAAAGCTGTGTTCGGGGTGAACGATAGGGCGCCCTAGTTAAGCACTGAGACTATAAATATTTAGTCAGGGTAAAGGTTCAGTACTTGAACAATTTATCTACTGTCATTCGCAGCTGTCATTTGGGTGAACTCTTGGACTTGTGTTACACAATTAAATGTAAAGAAATGTGTTTGTTAGTGTGCACTGAATTGGCACTAGGGCTGACCACGTCGAACAAACCTTATGTTATAGGAAACCTTATGTTATACAAGGGCAACCTTCTCCAAAGCCCGTTAACGCAAACAGCGCCAAACATCACTGAAAGAATTTGTTTTTTTTTTTTCAAACGCCCAAGAATTGTATTCATCAAATGATATCATATTTGATGAATACAATTTATGCGATAAAGAAAAGGTTCGATCTGAAGTTCATGCAGTTTTGCCGCATGGTTCGTCTGTTTAAATTTGGTCGACTGACAGTGCAATTCACGAGACTTCAGAACGCCCTGTGGCGTCGTTGCGCTATCCTAAGGGCGTTACAAGTTTTATTTTTTCACTGCTGTAAGACTCCGAACAAAGGAAAAGCATTACGTTTCCCATTACGAATACCAAGAGCAAGGTCGAAGCGAAGTCCAATATACACTGGTCGGCATAAGTATTTTGACAAAACTAAAGTTAATTCTACTCATAATTTGAACTTACTTCATGCAAATTTTGCTATCAATGGAAAGGTCATTTAAATTTCGTTTAAATGATATAAAACTTTCCTTAACCCATTAAGAACCCATTAAAAAATTGGAACTTTTGTAAAAGTCTACTTTTTTGACTTTTTTCCTCGGTCTAAAAAAAAAATGTTTTGATGCAAAAAGTTTCTTCAAACAATTCTAATAGTGTCAGCAACAAATTTTTCAAAAATCTCTTCGCTAATATTTTTTATGATTTTTTGAATGGGATGATCTCAGAAAAATTTTGTATGATAAGGAGGAAAAAGTGGCAAAAATAGTCATTTTTAGCAATTTTCAAAAAATCATAAAAAATATTAGCAAAGAGATTTTTGAATTTTTGTTTTGCATCAAAACATTTTTTTTTTGGACCGAGGAAAAAAGTCAAAAAAGTAGACTTTTACAAAAGTTCTAAATTCTAAAATTTTTAAATATGGGTTCTTAATGGATTAAGGAAAGTTTTGTATCATTCAAACGGAATTTAAATGACCTTTCCATTGATGCCAAAATTTACATGAAGTAAGTTTCAAATTATGAGCAGAATTAACTTTAGTTTTGTGCGTTTGTGTTTTCCGTATCTCCAGTCAGAATTGCTTTGTTGCTGGCACTCATATATTTGCCTGGCACTCAAAAGTAAATAAAGAATTTTCAATTGGCACTGGTCGTTGTCAGCCAGATTGGTTGGGAGGATTACCGGGCCCCGTGAGAGTGTACAGGAGAACCAGATGCAGTAAATTCCTCGCCGTTCACAAGAAATCGGCCTTTCGCAGATTCCAACTTGGCGAATTTTGCATTAGGACTTGGGCTTACGCTCCTACAATATCCAACTAATTCAGGAGCTCAACGTTAATGACCATAGACAAAGCTGTTTGTTCCCTGATTTGGCTTTGGAGAGTTTGAATGAAGGCCCCAATTTTGACCGAAAAATTATCTTGTGCGACGAGGCGCATTTTTAGATGAATGCAGGTATGTTGTTAACACACAAAATTGCCATACATATGGGACCACGATATTTCAATGGTTACCCGACCCTACCCTATTGAAAAACCACCCTTTAGTGAATCTTCAGTAACACACATATCTGTGCTTTTAGAAGGGCGTCTCAAAAATTGTTCTACCTCTCTAGGGAGTCGCAGTATGAAAAAGATTGGGAATATGGGATATGAGCACTTTCACAGAAAACCAAGCTCTACAATGGGTACTGTTGGGATTAAGTTTAGCTATTGATGTTCTCACCATTGTAAGTCAGTGGATGAAATGTTTGCTTGAATGATTTAAAAAACCTCATATTTTATGAAAGTGGTCGGGTGAGACCATGCATATCAGTGGAAACGTTTTTGACAGCTTATTGGTAACAAGGCCAATGGTCTTTAATGCGTTGGTGCCTATACCTCCATCGTCTCCTCATTTTTGAGTACATTTTCGAAACTAAATCTTGCGGAACTAAAGTCAACGATACTCCACACTTCATTTTTGTTTTTGCGGTATTTACCGATTCATCATATTGGGTCGTATGTATTGAAACTTTGTATGTCATGCATTTACTGTCCGTGTCCAACCAACCCCCTTACTAAATAAGGAGGGGTTTTTGAAATATGTATACCGAGAAAACTGAGAGAACAGTGATGGGTTTTGTAACTGCTAGTGCACCCGTTCAATGTTCTAAAAAATGATGATACTTTATAAGACATTCATTCCATTCGTGTGTATCTAAGTTCAAGACTCCTTGCCTAAGTCGGACTTCTATATAAAACTTCCGCGATCTGCTTCTATTTTCCGTAGTAAACCTACTCATCTTAAGTAAGTATCACGCAGTGGTTGATCTTTTTTTTTCCCCACCCACCCCATCGCACTTCCTGTTTCTAGAAATGAGGAACCACAACTATTCTAAAAGGTGATTGATTTGACAAACATCTTTATGACCTTCACTCAACTACGTCAACAAAAACAAAAAAGTTATTTACTCCCCAACTGCCACTATCCAACCTATGATCTTACCAGGTAGGTGTAGAAATATTCCTTGCCGTTCATCATCCGTAAGACATGAAAATTCGTCAGGGAACTCTTAACTTAAACCCGTCAATCCAAATAAATCATTTAGCACACCCACGCATCAGCGAAATCAGTCTAAGTATGATTAATGATACCGCAAGCTCACTTATGACACATACATTTAGTATAGCATGTGTTGGCCAAATAAATAATCCATAACCTAAATTCTCCGAAGTTAACATGATTTCCTACTTGACGCACGAAGACCTAGCACAATTCCCCGCTGTATTGGGATTTAATTGAAATTTCGATCAGGCAATCGATTAAGGCTACGCTTGTTCACTGTCTATATAGCGTTCGCGCGCCCCACCTTTGGTTGGTTTGCGTGCCTGATACTTTTTTTTTTCGTGCGAAAACCCTATACGCAATACTTGTACCTATACAATAAAAACCGAAGCGCACGATTAAATAAATCGATCAGTGAACACCTTCGGGACGGTTTGTCTTGATGCGAATCTTGTTTTTGTTTGCGCGCTTTAGCGGGAGAATGTCACGATCATTGTCACCAAATTTTTTTTCGAATTTTGTAATTTTGCGTCGTCGATGCGCTATCGATGTGACATAATGAAGAGGCCTAAAGGAGAAATAAGTTTGGTTTCGGCTTTAAGTTATGAGTATGTTTTCAACTGAAATGGAAACGTGCTTGTCGGATTAAATTTGGTTTCACTAGCCACTAACTGATGCAGATGGCAGATTACAATAAACGTCAGGGATTTAAAGGTAGAACAGTAAGTAATTTAACTTTGTATAATGGGGCCTCATGGAGTTATAACTTCGAGTTGACGGCTATCAACAATAACCCTGAAAGAGCTATCGATTCAGTCCTTTTCATCGATGTTGGGTGTCCCTTCTTATTGACAGCTTAGCTAATCGCTAAGCCCATTTTAGCCGCTACTGTCTGTATGCTAGCAAACGTACATAATGACAGCTCACTCTGTTCTACCAATTATGTCAATATAATTGGCGTATGTAAGTTATTGGACGGACGTTGGCAAGATCCTGAATTTGTAAGTTTCTGACAGTTCTTTCAAGCATAACCTTGAAGAAGGTACATGACAGTGAGTTTCCCTTTCTTAAAAATCTATGAACATCTTAGCCTAAATGAAGAAGCAAGTGTTCTCCATTATCCTTCTGCATAAACTGACGTGTTTGACGCCAAAACTAGACATAGCTGTAAATAAAGAGTTCGATCTATAAATGCTGTCATATGTGGCCTTAAAATTGATAAAAAGATATCTGGCATCGATCTGCATTTTTTTCTTATTTTCCCCTTGATCTGCGAATATTTGGTTGGTTGTTGACTGAATCGCACTGGTAGGGGTTAATCTACTGGATATGGCAAACGATGCAGATGTTCTCTTCATCAGGCATCCTTTCTTCAGATCAAATCTTAAAGATGAGTGTGCTTTTCACCAAGTTTGTACTCCCCAGCCTTAAATATGTCGCCCGGCAGGCGGTCTGGTCAGTAGCGTGGTTTTTTTTTAGTTTAGATATTGCTATTTGGTCGGGTGGATGGAAATCTTGTGTTCCATCGTATATAGATTGAATGGTTTGTTAAACTTGACAGCGGAATTTGGATCGTCTTCGCCGTTTAACAGTCTGCAGAGTTGATTTTTCCATATCCTCAATACTGACTGTGATTACTAATGAATGATTTCTTAAGCGTTTGGTTTTTAAAATTTAAAAAAGCAACGAAAATTTGCAAAATTAATCGACATTTGTATTAGGGTAGATAAATCAATTCTTGCCATTAACTTTTTTAATATTATTTCATGTAAATGTTGACCGCAACTACGCCTCAAGTGCTCCATCCGGAATGTCCAATTTTGGCACACGTTTCCAACATACCGACTGGTATCTCACCAATAACACGATTTATGTTGTCTTCTAAGGCGGCAATATTTGCTGGCTTATCCATATTATAGACGAGATACTTCACATATTCCCACAAAAATAGTCCAGTCCCGTCAAATCCCACGATCTAGGCGGCCACGATCACAGGTCCAAAACGTAAGATTCACCATAATATGGTTACATATTATGTCGATAGATTCGTGTGCTGTGCGATATGTCGCGCCGTCCTGTTGAAACCACATGTCGACCAAACACAGCTCTTACATTTTGGGCAAAAAAAAGTCAGAAATCACCGAACAATAGCGATTACGATGACCACAAAATGGACGAAGTGCTATAAGCACATTTTTTACTGAGCACGATTTTTGGTAATAAAAAAATAAATAAATAGTTGGCGCAACAGTCGCGTACACACCCTAGGCGCTAGGCCTAGCTTCTCACAACCATTCGTTTGTGTGAGTTTCATTTTTAGGACGAATGGAAGGGAAATACTATTTTAAGCCAAGTCCGAACGGCTGAATTCAGAAGCTTTTCCATGACTTTTATACTCTCGGATGTTTGTCAGACGTTCGCGAGGGGAAAAAAACCAAGATTTTTGGTAATAAAATTCAATAATTTGCAAACATTGTTCGGGCGTAAGTCTATCCGTGGGGAAATGGCCATGCTAACTGAGCATTTTTTACTTTGACACGTGTCACGAATCACGCGTGAACTGTCAAAAAAATCAAACTGAAAAACCAAACAGCAAAAAAATCAACCTTTATAAGGTTTCCTTGCACCTCTCAGATCGGGTCTTATTTCCTTGGCACGTTCTTTTTACCTTTTGGTAAAAATTTCGAACATTACTCCTTCTCGATGATGATTCGTGATGAGTGATCGTCTATGACGGCTTCTAGGTATCAAAACCGAACTAGTCTTAATGCTGGACTCATGCGGCTTCTCGGTAAGTCTATGTTGGTCGCCCGGAAAATTGGCACCTCTTGACTGCAAGAGGAGAATGCCTTACGTCGATCGCAGTGTAGACATGATCAATTCAGCTAACGGTTTTATGATCTGGGTAACGCCATGTTTAGGGCTGAGGAGACCGTTTGCTATAGTAAAGTTACACCCTGCTGCAAAGTGAACTTAGGCCTAAGTCGGTTTCCATACGTGATGTCATACCTATTGGCTATATGCTTCCCTTTTTTACCACCAAAAATGTCTTCTTTGCCTATTCTATCGTTAACACAGAACACGAATAGCTCGTAGAAACCATCGTTGGCTGCATGATTTTTGTCATCTGTGGAGGAGTGAGCGTAATTCAGGCTTATGTTGGTGAGTCTACGCTTGATGCGGATTGCCATAAGAAATTCACTAACGTGTCGACAGCTCCAGACTTCTTGGCTAAGTCTGCGGCTTATACCAAATGCCGCTGATTTCTACACTAATCACCGTACTAAATGTCACAGTTTTTCATTGGTTTTTTTTTTTAAACGTGCAGATGCAAATATTGGTCTCCTTACTTTTTGTAGGGTGATCACCAGTACCTACATAAGTCCATCAGGATAATGATGACCAATTGATGGCTTCGTAACCTTTGTTCCTTTTTCTATGGTAGGATAGATAACCCCACATAAACGGCAATTCTTAAACGATTTATTATATGAAAATGACGTTGGATGCGCTAAAAAACGTTATAAGGACAACGTTCACTTCACTGCAGAGAAGTGAAAGAAAAATCGAGTTGTATTGGCAAAGATGCTAGACAACCATACTTAAAAGCTTGACGGAAATATTGTATCGAATTGATCAAAAAAGTGGTATAGGAAGATCTGTTTTCACTTCTTGGACATATTGTGGGTGGTGAATGTTTGGATATTGTGGCGTGCGTCGGAAGAACGACATTATACAATACATCAATACATGCATCTTTTCGATTTTAAGTTGGCAGTAGCAGAACACTTGAATAAGGTTAGTAAAAATGTAAGTAAAAAGAGGGTTCCATGCTCGGGTACACCAACATTCCAGAAGAGAAGTTCAAATTCGTGTACTTCGACCCCAAAGTCGTCATCTTCGTTGGCGAAAAAAGTAAAACAATCCATAGCTCGGCGTCATGATTTCCCAGTTAATGCTGTTCGTTTGAATTCAGTCGGTCATTTTCCGGAATGGCAACAATCAATACAACAACATTGTAAAAATGATTGTCAGTACAGGTCTTTTATATTCTGCACTAAATGCAAAGTACAACTATACAACTATCATCATTGGATCCTCTCAGACTGAACTTCAGCACGCACTAGATCGGTTTGTAGCCGTTTGTGTTGAAGCTGAGATGAAGATAAATGTGAACAAATCTGAAGTGATGGTCGTCTCTAGAACGCCTATTCAATGCACTCTGCATGTTAATGAAGTCCCATTGAAACAGGTGGAGAAGTTTAAGTATCTCGGGGTCCTATTCACGAGTGATGGAAGGAGCAATGCCGAGTTTTCCTGTAGGATTGGTCAGGCTGGATCAATTCTGAGACAGCTTGGTCATTTTGTTATTAGGAGGACTGAACTTGGTGTCAAAGCTTCGGTGTTTTTAATTCGGTGTTTGTTCCAACTCTTACCTATGGTCATGAGGTTTGGGTAATGACCGAAAGAATAAGATAGTGGATACAAACTGCCGAAATGAGATTTCTCCGTTGTATTGCTGGTGTGACCCGTAGTGATTGCATTAGAAATACCAGTATGCGTGAGAAACCCAATGTCGAGCAGCTACTTCTACGGACGGAGCGGTCCATGCTTCGCTGGTTTAGTCATGTTAAACGCATGTCCCCAACTAGGATCCCACGACGTGCTATGGATTCCGTACCATCGGCCAGGCATCGTTTAGGTTGACATAGGATGAGATGGTTAGATCATACCCATAATCTCTCCTCTACCCGTATGGGAATTGCCCTTGATGATTTGGAGACGATGGCGGAGGATCGAGAGCTATGGAGGGTCCACTTAAGCAACCTACACCCGCGACCCACTTAATGGACAAGCGGACCATCTGAAAATGAATGAATGAATGAATGAACTATGCTTGAACAAAGACCGAAATTGCTTTGCTTCCTTCCACATGTAAATAATTAACTCCACATGTAACTTTATTTTGTATTTAATAACTTCTGAATTTTCTTATTTATTTCTGTATTTTAATGCCCAAATAAAGTATTAAAAAAAAACTACTTATTTTAGTTGCATGAAATGCCATATGGCATAATTTTTTTAGGTTGAAAAATGACTTCCTCCATATGACGCCACTTATGGTGAAAGATTTTTTTTTATTCACAATTTAAAAAAAAAAAATATTTTAAACATCTCCTAAGTTTTCAAATTAGAAAACAAAGTCGCTAAACATTTTTTTTTCATAATACATGCAGTAGACTGTAGAAGTGTAGAGGGTTAAAACATTTTGAAAAACACGTCAAAAATAAATTGAAAACGATGCCAAATTGGTATTGGTACTTGCGGACGCGTCAATTTCGACTCATCTAAATCAAGTTATGACTTTTTTTGATATTTTGTTTATTTATTTCATATTATCTTGTATAATAATGTAAATTTTACTTAAATTTAGTAATAGCAAGGCATTAGTAGGTATGCTATGTCGCTGTAGCCAATATAAATAAAAATCAAGATATTGTCAATTAAAAAGCATCCAAGGACAAAAGGTGGTATAATAAACAAGGGCACCTTTTAGCTGACCATTGTTTAAAAAATATTTTTGTTTTTATGAAATGTCCACAGGTTCCCCGTTTTATGACAATTCAAGCACCCCCCTTCTCTGACAATCCCAATCCGACCAATTGAACTTGAATTTTATTTGTCCAGTTTCTTTTGCGTCAAATCAAAAGTAATTCACCAAACCAACAAATAATAATCTAGTTTTCAACTAAATCACTTATAACCTCTTATAAATATGCCAAATGCCAATGTAAGGCAATTTTGTGTATACGACAACATTCCAAAAACAGAACAAGCTATTTGCCACCTTTGTCATTCGGGATGTTATTGTTAATTTTATCGCGCGCATTATCTCAATTAGATCCAATTGAATGGACTTCATTACCCGCGAAGACATGTTTTGGATATTACTAGTTTTTTTTACTACTCTGGATCTGATTTTACTCCACATGCCATTGCCCTCATCGAATGCGTGTTATTTTGACCGCCACCGGTTGATCAGGATCTTGCCGAGTTCTAGGGGCGCGATTAGCGTCGTAGACCTGTTCTTTTGTCCACTGGCCATGTTGGTATTCTACGATTTGTGGTCGTCAAACTATACACCCGGCACGGAGATTAAAAACATGATTAATGTAAAAACACCTATTCGACTGGTGTTGTTGTTATTTTGAATTGCAATCGAGTGGATTTAATTAATGAACACTACCCTTTCTCCTTCTCATCTCAATGGCCAATGGTTTTGTTGATTTTTGTTTTTAATATAGATAGAGCGTATCGCTCCTGACACATAGCCACTTGAAACGGAGACGGTCATTTGTTATGGTTAACTATAAGTTAGTCGTAATTTGCATCAAGGCCAACGTATGCCATTCATTGCATACTTAATTGCTAAGGTGCACTGCCTACGACTAAGACTAACTAACTTTGGATGGGGTGTGTACAATAAAAATCCGAATTTGGCTAAAGGACATTGGCACTGTGGATTTTTTTTTTTTTTTCATTGTAATAAATTTAATGTGGTTGCTGGTTTTAGATTTATTTTTAATTTTTCATGTCTGGATGATTGCGTTTGAATTCTTGTTAATTCATTGAAATAAGAAAAATGTTTACACAAGTTTCTCATAAAAAAAATAAAACTGAATTGTCGTCGCGCAGTAAAAGAGTAGCAACAATTGAATAATTTGCCTCGGAGGTCATTGGTGAGATTAGAGATGTAATCTGATTCATGGATTGACAGTATACCACTGACCTTGATCTGATGCAAAGGAGAGAGAGATACGTTGGTCATTATAAATATCCTAACTGTTTGAGTTCATTTCACCTGTCGACGATCGTATTTTTGTACACTATCGTAAAATTTACATATATAAGGGGACTTAGGTATTGATACTTTCATTCGTGGGTTCTTTGAAATTTGAGTTGTGAATTGAAAAAGTATATACGTTTGTACAAACCTTATAAAGCTGACGACCTTGTATGTTGTAGCAATAGCCTCGATTGTTCAAAAGTTCCATACGTTGCCTATCATTTAAGTGACTTCGTATTTTATAAAATTCACTAAATACCAAAACTATCTGCACGGACGTGTACTCGACAAGACGCCCTTCCTGGTGAGATACAAAACGAGATAATATGAACTCCTTAAGATTTACTTTCTTGAAAGCTACCACATTCACCCACCGAACTACATTTCAGAACCTCCCCATAAAAATAGGAGGGATTTCCCTGCAAGCCTTTGAAAACTGAGGTTGTGCCAGGTCTGAATACTCGGTCAGGGCCCCACTGACGATTGGGTTTCTTACGAACACAATATTGTTTATGGCACGGCTCTCCAGAAGAAGGCCAGACTAAAAGAATTAAAATCACGTTAACGAACGTCTGTGGTCTGTCTGAAATCAGCGGCATTCTAGTTCCCTCTTATCAGCAGAAAATACTATAGACTTGGTTGTAGAATTGGCGTTCTTATGCAAAGATTCTTAGATTTAAGTGATACCACAGTCTCTTATTATTCGAGAATTTCGGCTGATTTTATTCGTTATTCTCTTGCCTTTGCTCCGATCAGGTGGCAGATCTTCGGTGCTGTGCTGATGCTGGTAATCAGCTTATTGCCCAAGGGGCTTCTGGGATTTCTTGAAAAGTCGAAGGATTTACAGTAAACAATACTGGATTTAATTCCTGGCTAAGTTACGCCTAAGTGCTCTAATGGAGTGTTTACTTTCTTAACAAAAAACGAAACTCAATCACCAGTTCTATAGTACCTACTTCCATGTCTTAAACAGTGTTGTCAGGTTTTAAAAACCATAATCGCCAAACGTAAAATATAAAACGCCAAAAAATCGCCAAATTTCAAAATGTTCACTCTCCAAATTCAAAAACCATAAAAATCAAATGAATTCATGCAACTCGTAATTTAATTTACGTAAAAAAAAAACTCAATGCAAATTCCCCAAGCTCCTGAAGCTCTGGCTGTCCTATTGTCATTTTGTACACCTTGTTGCTTCAAAACGTCTTCTTCGGGTACACTTTTTAGATATGTAGATAAAATTCATTTGACCAATTTACAGAAATTAATTTTTCCCACTGAGCCTCAGTAAGTTATAAGCTTTTGGGTGGAATCAAGCTTACAAACAGACTTTTAAAACAGGGTCGCAGTTGGCTTAAGCAAACGCCTGGCTAAAAATATCCCAAATAAACAAACGCTGTGTTGCAGTCAGACAATCTTTTTCGCATTTCTCTTATGCCCAGTTGTACAGTCAGAGTTTAAACTCTCGTTTTGGTTTAAACCTTCGTTCAACAAATTTTCGGTTTTACTGTCTTCGTTTAAACCCAAAGTGGAGTTCAACTCTCGGTTTAAGTTAAACGCCTGCATTCTGCCGTTTAAACTTTCGTTTCGCATTTTGAGGTTTATTTTGACAGCTGCTATTTCATACAGAGAGATAGAGAGAGAGAACAGAAATGAGAAATTGTTTGGGTGCTGCACTTCTTAAATTTATATGAGTGAAAAGTAGAGCTATGATTAGTTCCAGCATTACTGCGGTAAACCCACTGTCATCAGAAAATTTCAATAGATTTTCAACCAATATAATGTACTTTTCAATGAAAACGCATTTTTCCAAGTGAACATCTGGTAGATCTTAGCCCAAACATAATGTAGACAAGCGTAAATTGTATTGAGGTTTTTTCAATACAAATTATTTCTTTTCGTGTGTGGAAATGACGATTATTTTTTTGTAATGTACTAGTGATTTCTTTAGATTCTTCGCGAACAAAATATATTTCTATACATACTCAAATCTTTCACATTTTGTTTTGGCTGAAACAAGACACTACCCACTCTATTCTTTTTAGAATGCAATTTGTTTGTCCGATTTTGAACACACTTCTCGGGACAATGCCTTTTCAGTTCAAAGGTTTCGGAGTTCATACCATTTTTCTATACAGCTCTAGATTACCTACATTTTTGTTTTAAAAAAAGTAAAACCAGAACAAGATAGCGCAGATTTTCGTAGAAACACTAGCAAAAAACTTTGCGCCTACCTATTACCAGACAATGACCCTAATTAGAGGCTCATAAAATCCTTTCAATATTTTACTGGCGACGGGTGATTGGATGTGGTAAAAACCCAGCGAGTTACAAAGAAGCAGTACCTGTGATCGCATCCGTCTGAATGCCACATACATTTCAACAACTAGATATGTATTATTATTGAAAAAAAAAAAGAAATAATAATTACTGCAATAATTAATTGGTGAAAGTAGATGACAGTTCAAACATGGGTCGAAAATAAATCAATTCACTTCGTTAATACCAAAATACACAATGTAATAATATTGCACACATTTTCTTTTATTTACCTACAAATGGTAAAATAGATAAAGTAGAGAAAAGCAATAACCATTTACTTGGTCAAAAGTGCGCTGGTAGAAAAATATCCCCTTAAGGGAAATTGTTCTGCGCTTCCACAACTGCGTTTAGTTAACTGGCAGATTATTTTGTACTGTGAAACTGAACGAGTTAAACCAAAAGTTTAAACTCTCGATCAGGTTTAGTTAAACTTCAGTTTAAACTCTGACTGTACAACTGGGCATTAGTAAAACAAGAATCAAATCATTTCCTTAATCGCTCCTTAACTTCATTCACAAGCCCTTATGTGCTACCACTATTTTCAGATCTAAGGTTTGAGTGAAAATTATAAAAAAAAAAGAAAAAATATGAGGATTTTGGTTAAAAAAGTTTAAATCGCCAAAGGCTAAAAATATCGCCTTTTTTGGGGTGCGTCGCCAAACCTATTTTCGTGTCGCCAAATGAAATTTCAAATCGCCTGTTTGGCAATAAATCGCCACATCTGACAACCCTGGTCTTAAACCGATTTTCAGAAGTTGTCTTTGTCTACTTAATAAGAACCTACCCTACTCATGAAGACGAACATGAGAGTGGTTTTCATTCTAAACGCAGGTAAACGCCGCCACAAAGCTTAACATCTTCTTTTTACTGAAAACCATACTGAACGACACTATTTTTAAGTCACAGCACGCATACCTCAAAGAAAAATCGTCAAACACTGCTCTTTACAAAGTAGTGGAATAGTTGCATGCATACAACATAAGGAATAAACGTTAGATACCTTACTAAACAGAAGATGGTGCTTTCAACAGCCTACACACTGAAGCAATTCTAGAGTCTACAAGTTACAACAAAGATTTGGCGGTGTGCGGAAAATTGGGAAATCTAGAATTTTGGAGCTCATGATGACTGAAGTTCGAGTTTTAATAAATCTGAACACAATTTATTTACAATTCTTCAACATTCAACAGAATTACAAAAAATCCAAAAGTATAATTTTTATTTCTATATTAAAATATCCCCAAATTTAACTTAGTAGTTATATCTAAAATATGGAAGCCAAAAATATTATTTTGTACAGCAATTTGTACAGAAACTAAGGATGGTCTGCTATTAATATATCAGATATATAGGCAAAAAAAAAAAACAATATAACCGATAGATACATTCAGCACAAGATTTTTCGCCAAAAAAACAAACAAATTAAAATGAATTTCGAAAATAATAATGACAATCATGCAAGATTTTTAGAATTGAAATTTAAGTTACCATCACCTTAAAAAAAAATGGTGACAAAACATTTACATGATTAAATGGAGCAAACTAAATTAAAAAAAAAAAACATATTTTCTTTTTACAAATTTAACATATTTTTGAACCATATACCTATTAGTCACATGATATCAAAGCAAACAACTCACAAAAAAGCGATTAAGAACTGCGAAAAAATGGCAGATAAACACTTCGAGGTTAAAAATGCATATCGAGCACCCGCGAAACTATGAAAAAAATGTGTTCGCTTTGAAAAAGGAAGCATTTTTTTTGCAGAGCAAGGAATAATTTAAATTTATTCGAATTTCTTTAATTCGATGCAAAAAATCCGACGTGTACTCTTTTAAACAAACGAAGTGAGACTGACGAAACATTATGATCTTGAGTTATGATCAAGATGAGTAAAGCATTGAATTGATCAATAGCTAACACATACATTTATATTTGTGACTGTATGTGCACCTATATCATGCTCATATATACCCCACCACATGATAATCCATCCGAAAACTTGCAATGCCCCTCCTTAACCAATTACCAGCACTCTGAGAGATTTCCTTCAAGTTATTTAAAAATACCAAAATTTAAATACATTTTTAAAAATAACAATGACTGTAAATTATATAACTTTCCGGTTTTTAAATTGCCTTAGTAATTAGCAAGGCTTAAATTTAATAATAAAAAAAGAACAAGAAGTAATATTGACTTTCCATTAATCCTTGAAATGAGAAGTCAACGAAACAATACAAACGCCAATTATCTTTGGTGGCCATTTTAAATATGACTGTAACAAATGTTGCAATTATAATTGTATAACTTTGTTTCCAGTTTTTCAAGTAAAATGAAATTTCTTTAGTCCATTGACCAGTTGTTTTTTATTTATTTATTTTTTTTAAATAAAATCCTTTCTTTTTAAAGCCTGGCTATATGAACCAAGGATAAGGATGCAGAATAATAGACAATGAGATTTTATAAAGATTTTTAATAGTTTTTATTTATAATATTTTGAGTATGTACCTATTATAGTTATTGCAACCTTTTAAAAATCTCTAGTTTTCCTCTATATTTATTTATATATATCAACAGAGTGGGCGCAGTAGCGCAGTGGTTAGTGTGCTGGACTACTGTGCAAAGGATCCCGGGAAAACACAAATTACATCTTAAGGTTTTTTTCTAGTGCGCCACCGCTCGCGAACGTCTGACAAACATCCGAGAGTATAACTGTGCTGAAAAAGATTCTTAATTAAGCCTTCGGGATCGGCATAAAATTGTAGGTCCCTTCCATTCGTCCCAAAAATAGAAACTCACACAAACGAATGGTTGCGAGAAGCTAGGCCTAGGGGAGTCTACCCGCCTGTTGCGCCACCTATTTATTTATTTATTTAGATACCTTTTAAAAATCTCTAGTTTTCCTCTATATTTATTTATATTATATCAACAGAGCTACTTAGCTCACTTATATTTTTGTCGATATTTCAAAATTCTAACAATTTATTCATATTTAAATAAATAGCATTGCTACATTGTCTTAGTCTTCTTTATTCGATTCGTTTGTAATAAATATTTTGAAAAGTTTTAATTTTATGAATATGAATAAGAATATAGGTACTAGCTGAATACCAGACATAAATCAATTTTTTTTTTCTTTCGAGTTTAGTTATTAATAAGCAATGTTTAAGAAATTTGTTTCAATATCTACGCAAACTATTTAAATTATTTTCTCCAGATTATCTTAATGCCAGCTTTAGTTTTCTTGAAAACAATCTTTTAATCTTTAGCCAAACATTTTTTACTTTTTACCAAATGCACTTGTTCCTGTGCATCGACAATGAGAATTTTCAAAAATATGTATCTTGAATTTGGTTCTACTAAATTGTATGGAATCCAAGTAACAGGTAGAAAAAAGAAGTACCTTAACCCCAAGAAATTCCTTAGGTTACACCAAAACTCAAATATTATTCCCATTACTTGACAGCATACCGAGACGAGCACTTTGACTAATATGAGATCCTACCCTATGATTATTGATTAGTCACTGACTTATCCCAATTCTTTAGAGGTCGTATAGAATTGGAAGTTCCAAGAAATTTAACGAAATTATTCCTCGAACTACAAAATGGGCTCATAAACCTATCAGTATGTATACATTTGCGACTGTCTTTCCACTTTGCTCAACAAATTTTGGAACACAGTTCCGGAATTTACTAGAAATTCGCACACTGAGTGCGAATTTCCGCACTCTTTAAAAGAAGTTGGAAATTCGCACCGGGTGCGAATATCCGACAATACTTCGCACCCGGGGTGCGAATTTCCGTACATACTCCTTAGAAGAAATCGGAAATTCGCACCCCCAACATGTTAGATGATAGACTTTATGAAGGTGTCTATTTTCGACCTAGACTCTTCACTTGAAGTTTCAGCTTTCGGTTGTTCAGCAACGAAAAGTGTTCCATGTTTAAGTGCTATGAGAATGCAACACTAATGGAGAACATCTGAATCAAGAACATCAACTTAATGTTCCAGATCATAGAAACAATGGAAGTTCTATTTTAAGAACATCAACTCGGATCATCAAACCTGGCTTTTGTTGGGGGTCCGAATTTCCGATTCCAATATAAGATAAAAAGTAATTCGCACTTGGTGCGAATTTCCGATAATTTTCTCTAAAAATATTTCCCCCGGAACTGGTTTACCGGATTCGCACCGATGCGAATATCCGACAATATATCTTTATCTTATATTGGAATCGGAAATTCGCACCCCCAACACACCGGTGCGAATATCCGGTAAACCAGTTCCGGGGGAAATATTTCAGAGGACTACCTACCAATGATTGATGGGTGTCAAAAGTGGTCTTAAAATTCTACTTAGGGTAATGTAAACATTTATGGAACTACCTTGCGCCAACTACAAAAATACTGAAGTTATTTAAACGAAGATGTCTTAACAGTCAAAGGTGATTAGGTATCCAGAGCATGTCTAGATACAAATTATATAATCTACATCTACAATATACTAAGCTAATTTTCACTTAAATTCTCATAAGAACGAGTAAAACTTCTACCATATCTCATTCTGTCCGAGCTGTAGTTAAGCACCCTATTTCCTCCTGTTTCATTTCATCGGAGTTCAGTTACTGCCCAACATAAGACGTGGGCGCAGTCCTAGGTTCGATCCCCGGAAAAAAGCTTATTTGTATGAGTTTTTGTTTTTGGGACGAATGGAAGGGAGCTACAATTTTATGCCGAGTCTGAATGGCTGAATTGAATTGAGAATTAGTTATATCTACTCTCGGATGTTTGTTAGACGTTCGCGACAGCTCGAGAGGTGGCGCGTGGCGCAGTGGAAAAAACCTTAAGAAGTAATTTAATGGTTGTGAGAAGCTAGGCCTAAGCGTGTCTACACGCCTGGTACGCCAACTACTTTTTTTTTTTGCTTAAGACATTCTGTCGATTTTTCGTTTCACATGATTTTGATATGACTCCCCAATTTCCTTCATCATGTTGCTCTTTTGTTTCATGTGAGTTCGAAATAACTGCCCAATGAGTATCAAGAAGCCTCGCTTCAACCTGTCGCTGTTTCGTTTCATTGGATATCGATTCACCGGGATTCAGAAATGGTCAATTGTCTTATTGTAATAAATAAGTATTTGCAGATCGTTTAGAAAACCCAATTGACAGACGCCACTCTAATGTTGGCAAACTCGTCTTCATGGTAGCACTTCATTGCGCCTTTCAGAAACTCATCCAAGCAAAATTAATTTATAAACCATCGCAATTTATATTAAAAAAAAACGTTACAAATATGATGTCTGCTTAAGTGGAATCTCCGATTAAACTGGTCAGCAGTAAATACCTTTCTTTGTATTGCGTTCCAATTAGCATGCCACTAACTTTCTGCGTTTTGGCCAATAACATAAATTTGTGAATTGATTAAATATTTAATATTTATTTTATTAATATACCTGATATACCTATAACCTATTCGCCAAGTGACGCTTTCCTTTTGTGGCGAATTTTCGCATTTTTATAGCAGTTCAGGTGAATGAACTTTTATCTATTCTCTTTTTGTTTACAAACATTTTAGATACCTACAATCAATTAATTTAATTCGTTCATCGCCCTCCCAATGGAATGAATAAAAATAGATTCGAATCCGAAATACCATATTTGAATGGGATCATCGATAGAAAAGCAATTCGATTAAGAAAACTGGATTCAAGAAAGGTATCTCGAGATAAACGTAGTAAATCCGCGGATTACTATTACGTGGTACATTATGATCAAAACGGGTAAACAAAATGCCGTGTCAGTGCCACATATAGGTTGGCGAATTGTTTTCACTGCTCCTTTCAATGCTCTGCTAAGTAGGTACGTTCCAAATTCTTAAATTAAACGAGAATCCATTTTACGTGATACATGAATTATCGTACCGTGAATCCACTACACGGAATGGCCTAAGGTTATAGGTCTGGCCCATTCCTAACCAGTTGTTCGCGCCTACTTTCCTTTTTCATTTCAGCGGGAGACCTTGACTCCTCAGAGAAGTTATGTATGTATAGTTGAGATGATCTTATGGCTCTTGAGCCTTGTTTGCTTGGTGGTGGAATAAAGGGAGACACAAGGCTGTCAAGTGGAATCTCCTTACAATTGGAGTGTGCCCATAGTCCCTTCTTTAGAACTCGGCTGGAAATCTAGATTGCAATGAGTCTGAATTTGCATTTGTGTCAAGTGATTTATCGATGACAGTGAATTCAATCGGCTTAACTGTCAAAATCGATAAATTGTGTTTATGGCTATTGGTGTGGTGGCTTTCGTACCGGTTGGGTATATGGTGGAAGATGCGTATCGCGAAACAAGATATGAGTGGACACTCCAGTTGCTAGTAGATAAAGCTTACAGATTTTTTTTATAGATTTGTATATCTGAAGATATTATATTGTAGACTGTGTCGTGTAATAGTGATCATATAAGCTGGTATGTATATTAATAATGTGCGGCATAATGCTCCAAAATGCGTTTCGCCCCGATTCGATGTGGTGGGTGGGCTCATCAGTAGACGAACCACCACATCTGCCTAGACGCACATTTTACTCGATGTTTACCGAGACTATCATGTGTTTCACAGCCAAAACTGACTGTGGACCATAAACCTAAACGTGTCTTTGGTCGAAGACAAAAATCACAATGAGGTCGTCGCAAGTTTACCATCTCATCGTAAATGATTTTCCATACAAATTTTGACAGTTCATTTACCATTTACGACGATTTTACGACGTTGCATGAATACCCCTAATGTGCAATGTACAAAAATTGTATGCAACTGCAATTGACTTCGGATAACTTAAGGTTTCGTCAAACAGAACGCGTTATTAACGCCGCTGTGAGATTATTTTGACGACGTCAAACAGATAGCTATCATCAAATTCCATCAAATTCTCTCAAATTCGTGCTATGAAATTTCCGAAAAAGAAAAACAGTTTAGGTGCACGAAACGAATACGACATAAATAAAAAGAGTGACGATATCAAGGAATACCGTTCTCATTTAATTCCTTTGCAATTGTAAAATGTTACATTTTACATTTTATCGCTTATATCGTAAAGAAATGCGTAATTTCTTTCAAATTCTATCAATATTTCCATTTGACACTACAAAAACTCTCACCGGCGCTCCGCGTCACAGAAATAATCTGTAATTTTTCACAAGAGCGCGTTTCACCGCCGCGTTTGAACGCCGCGGTGAGTTCAACGCTGCGTTGAAAACGCGCTCTGTGTGACAGGGGATATGTATTGCAGTATATTACAACACAAGTGGCGTTGAAACGCGACGTTAAAACGCGCTCTGTTTGACGGAGCCTTTTAGGCCTACTGTATACGTAGCTGCACTTCATGTGCACGCTTTCGTCATAGTATAGTAGGCATAAGGCGTGTAATGCGCCGTGCGAGATGTCGGGTACTGGTTGTTTCCACCACCATTGCCATTCCTAAGGAAAGAGAAACAATGAAAATACATAATCGTATTATTAAGCAGACAACAGTCGCCGATTGTCGACAATGCCAAAGTAGGGTGGGTACCTGTTTGCCTTATCCCGTGAATAAGTCACAAAATAAAAATTAGCGTCTCACGCCCACGTTTGCTCATAAATATTTATGTTACGTTTGTTTCGATCCCATCGATGATGACGCCGAAGTCGGTTCTGCCGTGTGTGTGGTTATCTTATTTTTCCCAGATTCACAGCTGTTGGTCGTACAGAAACAACATCCTTGCAGGTTGCAGAACTCAATTAGCTAGTTATGCCTAGAATTGCCAAGCGGCTCTAGGTTCATTCAGCATCCAGTTATACAACTATTCTAAAGGGGTGATAGCGTGAAACCCAGCAATACAATCGCGGCATTTCTGATAGACACCAGTCTCACCGATCTTCTACGTGCTGGGCCACACATGCCTTCCTAAAAAAGTGATGTCGAGCGAAACAGGTAGATTATTAGGTTAGTTGACAAAAGAAGGGTAGATTATACCAAAAATCCCTTCGCTTTTCTACTCACTTAAAGTCGACCTGTTTGGTTGGCGGCTTTGAGCGTTCTAAAGCAAGGCGCGAACTAATATAAAGTGGTGTGGCATCAGTGGCGTGGTGACCAAGTGGCATCGCTTAAGCCTATGTAAACAAATACCCATCTTGGCATTTTTCAGTTGGCGTGATACCAATTTGGTGGCACTTGTCTCGAACAAGTTTAATTTTCGTCTGGCAAACGGGTATTGGGCGCAGGTTTGATCCCCGAAAAAACTCAAATTACATCTTAGGGTTTTTCTACTGCGCCCCCTCCTCGCGAACGTCTCACAAACATCCGAGTGTATAACTGTCCTGAAAAAGCTGCTCAATTCAGCCGTTCGAACTCGGCATAAAATTGTAGATCCCTTCCATTCGTCCCAAAAATAGAAGCTCACACAAAACGAATGGTTGCGAGAAGCTAGGCCTGTCTACCCGCCTGCTGCGCCATCTATCTTTTTTTTTAAGCGGGTGGTGACGACCTGGATTTTTATAAAGGCATATCCCTTGTAATGGCTGGTGATGACGTGGATTCTTGCATTACAACTGCGTAGTTTTGTTTACCCGGAAACTAAAAACATGCGAGACGACCAAGAATTAAACATGGGAAAACATTTTAAGAATTGAAGAATCGGTTGCACCATACTTTGTTTAATGTTTGCCACTTTAGTGCGCGCTAATTCAATTTTATACCACTTTGCCGCCATTCCCTCGCAACACCACTTCTAAACCACCTGCCACTTGGTCTCCATGCCACTGCCACGTCCTTTAGCTGACCAATTCAGTGCGTGCTTTAGCTAATAGCTTTGGCATAACAAAAGACAGTGTCAACA
Source organism: Cheilosia soror (assembly GCA_949372485.1). NCBI lineage: Eukaryota > Metazoa > Arthropoda > Insecta > Diptera > Syrphidae > Cheilosia > Cheilosia soror. The sequence continues at coordinate 78,613,236 of OX443563.1, forward strand.
AAAAATATTGTTTGTATATCCTTTCAAAAGTGAGTACCTACCTACCTAAGGTGTGGTTTTCTACTACCTCATTGCTTCTAGGTATGAATTGCATTAAAACTCTATTTATAACTCCTTTCTCCTTAAGCGACATTCTACATACCACAACATACATTATCAGTAGATATAAGGTGGGAGAAGTTCTATTTATAAAAAATTCAGATTTCATTCATTTTCCCACAATCTCACCCTTCACAAGGGCATCGCTGTCGATATCTTCTCAGATAAATCAGCGTCATTCATCCATGTACTACCAAAACACTAAAAACCTATCCCAATTAATGAAGGCAATCGTCCCGCTTTACCATCCAGTAATAAACTTGAGGCGTAAATAACCTTCAGTTCTCACCGTTCGAGACGAATCGATAATTTACCAGGATAATTGCCGTCTTAATTGGATGATTTTGTTCCGTAATTAAGGAGTAGCGTGCCACTGAGATTCCCTGTAATTTGGTCCATATCAACACTTTAGTGATACATGATGCGTGAATTTTTTGTTGTCATGTGGATTTTTAACAAGCAGAAGCCATTGCATGTGGATGTGTATTGCATTTCCACTTTTGCACCCACCAATTGACTGAATTGACTCATTGTCCATGATTCAGAAACTTTACGATTGAGTGTGTTTATAAAACAACCACACTTTTGGTTTGCGGTCTGCTGTTGAAGACCAGTGAAGCCGTAAATTAATGAATATTTTTATTTAACCGCTGCTCGTTGGATTGCTGTTGTTGAATAGCTTTGTGGTTCCAACGATTGATTTTAGGCAGACATTGCGATGACTTTATGGAAAGAACAATACAAACTGTTCGAACTCCGTACTGTATTAAGAACTTAACGACGACTTGAAAACTTTCCTGTCGACCATACTGTATATCACGTACCCTGTCATCAAATCGCAGCCCAATGATATAATTTCGTCGATGAGTCTCATCTTTTTGAATTTTCTGTAATTCGTAATGGAAACTTAAAAAATAATTATACACAAACAAAAATTATATTTCTCAGTCAATGGGTCAGCGCAAAACTGAAACTTCTGGCACGCTTTTCATATCCAATTTCCATTTATTCTACGTTTCTTGACCGAGAGTCCAAAAATACGCAAACAGAATTTTAATTTATCTCCGCTGGCAAGTCGGAATGTAAGCCAAGACAACTGAGCAAAATTTTAATGAAATACCAATGTGAAGGTGGCGACATTCGTACATATATGAGATTAGTTTAAAACAGGTGGCTTGATGGGGGCCTTTAAAGTTTCAACACAGGGCAAATCTTACAAAGGAGCCCCGATTGTCTGGATGATATCTGATGGCGCGATGTGATACATCTAATTAACATATAAAACATGTTATACAAACGGGGAATGCTTTCGGATAATATGCGACAAAGAAGACGATGGGAACACAGAGACAGACACAAAAGACCCCTGTAGGCTACACTGAGGGTCAATTTGTATGAGTGATGGTTGGCGATATTTATTTATTTATGGGTGATCTGAAAATTGTCATCAGGCTGTAATTTTGCTACATCATAATTAAGACACTGAAGACATGAAAATGAAAATGAATGACCACCTAGGAGAAGTCTTGCGAGGACGAATATCTTCACTATGGCATTCGATTTCCAATTACTTACATAATGAAAAGATATACAACAAGAGCACTCCAAGTTGGTTGAGGTCCCCTTCCTTCCCTCCGCGTTGGAATCGAAGACTCTTTGGACCGGAATCCATTCGCTCTAGATGTACTAGCCATCTTAGTCGACTGATGCGTACTTTTCTGACCAGATCAAAGTCGCTGTACAGCTTGTAGAGTTCGCTGGTAAATCTCCTCCTATAAAGCCCGTCAACGCAAACGCGATCGAAAACCACTCGAAGAAATATTCATCCGCCTTTGCTAACGCCCATAGTTTGCGGCAAAAAGCAGGACTGAGATGGTGACGATTTTATAAAGAGTCTCCTTAGTGTTTCTTGGCAAGGCCTTTCTAGTCAGTTGCCTTCTTTTAGGCCAAAGAAATAGCGGTTGGTAAGTAGCTATAGTGTAAATCTCCGATTGATTTCTGTGCAGTGTCATTATCAGAGTTAATAGAATAAGACTTAATCTCTAAAGAGGCTATTAGATTTAAGCAGATCTATTTTATGATCTTACAAAGCCAACGCTGAGGAAACCCCTAGAGAGTCAGAAATAACTGCAATGTCTTCATTAAGAGTGTCAAATTTGTATACTTGTGGCCAAAAGTTGAGGCAAAAAATACTACAAAGTCCAAAGGGTTGTAAAATCTGTTGGTCATTTGTAGGAAATTTTAAGAACTCGAACTTACCATCGATCCCAATTTTCATTAATAATGACACTAGAATTGTCAGTTTTTTAGACAAATCTAAAGATTTTGCACATTTCGTAGCTAACAATGCGAAAGCAATGCTCCCAGATGGCGCTTTTGTCTGCACCTGTACTTGAGACCGTCAAATTGAGACAAATCCATTTTTGCATTCTCTATCTTTCCAGCAAAACGAAGATATGTATTTAACAAAGCTTTGCATCAAGCTTGTTTGTCAAATCTGCCAGCTTAAATACGTCTCTAAATAATAAGTTCTTTCCATTCATCACAAAAATTGAAAACTCACACTAAAGGAATGGTTGTGAGAAGCTAGGCCTAGGGTGCAGGGACGTAGCGAGGGTTGATGCCGACTCATTAAAATCAGCCCAGCGGTTATCGAGTTATAACGTCATCGAATTTTACCACATAGAAGATGGGGACGCAACTTTGTCAACATATAAGAACACTCCTGGGCCAAGCTAAGACCACCTGTGAATTTGAGCTCAATCGAGTCGGTTGTCTTCGAGATATGAGATTTTGAATTTAAATTTCTAATCTAATCTAATTTAAAGTTGAATTGAGTTTTTTTCATAATCTATTTGCAATGCGAAGTCACTGAGTAAGATAATGAAAAGGTTATTAGTGTATCTTTAGGACCATTTACATGAAAGCGACCAACTATATCGCGAGTTTTGACAGTTCGCGAATTTTAGCCATCAGTTTCTATCAGAAATTTCTAATTTAAGGTTAAGTTCGAATAACGCTAGTTTGTGGAACGCGATTTGATCATGTGGATTGCAAATAAACTTGGACAAGCATTGCCAAGAGTGTTTTCGGCTGCGGCAAAAAGTTTGGAATTCGAAATTTAGTTAGGTACCTATTTAAACTGTTCATAAACTTGTTTTCTTAATGCATTTTGATGGAATAATTAATTTATCCTACTCATGGAATAATAAAATTTGCAATTTTCTGTTGAAAGTTGGTTTGCAATCCACATCATTAAGCCGCGTACCACAAACTGGCGAATAAAACAGTCGTTCAATTTTAACCTCAAATTAGAAATGCCAACCGTCCTATTCAAAATCGAATCGAAACTCGGTAAATTTTTAGGATTTCAGTCGGCAAAATCACCGATGCCGACCGTCCTTTTTAAAATCGAAACTCGGAGAAGGTACATGAAAATAAAAAAAATATAAATTGGCATCTCCGAAACGTGGAACCTTTGAAAATGCCGACTTGTATACAGTTACAAGTTTGAAAACATAACTAATGAAAATCCAAACTCATTTAAAATTTTGTTCTGAACTAATTTTTGAAAATTGCTCGTTTTTGCCTTTTTTTTAAGTTGCTCATGTTAATAAATGTAGCTTTCTTGATTTGCTGACTCTTGAAAAGCGCCCCTGCTAGGGTGCCTAGCCTATACGGACTTGCAATATATTTATTTCAAGTTGTAATAATTTTGTCGCACACACTGTTATCCACCCATATTATCTACTCCATGAATCTGAATCATAAATTATGTCTTGAATATTGAATTTCGGATGACCAATCTCTGTTTGATAAGTTTATTGACTCTCCTACGCTATGGCAGATTGAGTCATTTTTAGCCGCCTCGGTCTATCTCTCAATCTCTGCTTTTCTTACAAATGGAGTCACCTCCATTGGTGAGTTTGTTTATCTTGCAATCGCCTTACGAATGCAACATGGTGAGACCATTAATCGTCACTTCATTCAAGAAATATCACCTCGAATGACCTTGCACTTCGAAGCAGCCATAATCCTGTTTTTCTGACCAACTCCATCCCCACTCAAGTTAATTGTTTACACAGAAGCGAGACCCGTTTCTTTGATCAATTTGTATCCATAAAACAAAGTTCAATCTAAACAAGGGTTTTAACGATCTTTCTTTCTGCTTTAGATTTTTTTTTCTTTAGATGAGCAATTTACTTGGGCGACCGAGAAGACACACGATGACTGCTTCTGCTGCCGCAACAGTGGCTAGCACCCTGATGCTGTTGCCACTTATGTTCCAGGTAAGCTTTTAGCACAACAAGGAAAACCCTGAATCGCTAAATAAATGTATCCTTTGTTAAAAAAAAAAAATCCAGATCTTCTCAACCATGTTGCCATTGGTGGCGGGACATGGACGACTAATGGATCCACCAGCACGAAACGCAATGTGGCGATTCGGTTATCCAAATCCGGTCAACTACAATGACAATGAGCTCTTTTGTGGCGGCTATGCAGTACAATGGGAACAAAACGCTGGCCAATGCGGAGTGTGCGGCGATGCATATCATGTGAAGTCACCGCGTCCCCATGAGGCTGGTGGCGAATTCGCCAAAGGAATCATTTCGCGGTATTATGCCGCTGGACAGGTGAGTTGAAGTTCTTCTTCGGTACATAAATGAATCATGATCAGTTTGTTGTTGAACGGTGTAAGAGAGTAAGTGAAAGAAATGTTTGTTTATTTGACATATCAATGTCATTTTTTCGGGGCATGGTTGGAATAAGTAGTTGTAGTTGCTGAGCTTAAGTGATAACTTAATCGCAGGGTTGGCGTAAGAAACGTGAGGCGATTGTGTGGACAGTTTATATTGAATCAGTTAATCGAGGGACTCTATTTGTGATCCTGAAACTGCAATGTGCTATTTACCATTGCTTTGCTGCTAGCTTCATCTAAATAGGGGTAGATATTGGACAGAGCTTACTGATTTCTGCGCGCAATAGGTTTTATAAATATATTTGCCTACAATTTGCTTTTAATTGAAACTTCGTTACTCGTTGTGTGGTAATACTGAACTCCGATGAAACGATGAAGCGACAGGAAACGGAAGGGGCATCGTGCTGTGAGAATGATCGGAAGTTGGGCACTATTTCCGAACTCCAATGAAACGATAAAGCGACAGGAACCGTCAAGGGGTAGAGCTCGTGGTGAAGCAGATCGGGAACGTAACGGCGACAGACTCGGAGTAGGTAGCAATGATTAGGGTCTTTTGTAATGCGTCCTTATTTTTACTATGAGAGAAGCGTCTTAAGATGCGATTCGGAAGACCAATCCTTCGCTCGATGTCATTTTGCTAATAAATAGTTGAGAAGTATGCGCATCTCATGAATGAAACTACATATGCACATAACTCTAATAGTAGTACCTTCTTTGGCATCCGCCTTTATTTCTAATTAGTATCCCTTACAAGAAAACAAACATACATACTACACTGATTCCAAAATGACAGCTTCATAGGGGCTAACAGACAAGCCTCGTATAACCACAGGATCACTGAGAGCAAAAGAAAGGAAAACCGAATTAATTTCGCTCGAACGGAGACCACTGCATGGTATACTTACCCGACTCTTTTGTTGGAATCCACACTGACCACCTTATATCTCAGTGAAGCAGGCATACTTATCCTTGAATTTGTGGTCAAATCGACTGTATAAGATGCGCCCATAATGTTTGCAGCCAGCACGTAAGTCTTGCTTCCGTATGACCTACAAGCAATAAACATAATCAACTGAATATTAAAAATTCATTTGGATAACTTGAGAACATCTACCTTTTTATAACCAAAATCGCATTACCGATCAGCCCATATTGAAGATCTCCATACTTCAGGACATCGGTGTTCCGCAACTCAACCAACGCCTTGTAGATGTTCAAATGACTTTTTGCGGCTGTTCTTTCGTTTTGCACATTTACCTGGACGAAGTTCGGATTCACTGGCAGCCATGTTGTAGAATTTGTCGAGAATCCTTTAACACGAGAAACTCTTTCAAATAAAGCTTGCATATGCGAAACAATGTTTATGTACCTGCCGATGTTGAACTATCCCATTGGAATGGTGTCCTAGCTGGATCCCTGGTGAACTTCTCGTAAATGTATTGATTGGAGTTACAAGCGGCCGGATCTCGACTGTCCGCCCATGAGATCTGTCCATCGAGCATGCCTATTTCCTCACCCTGGTTGAAGGTTCCATCAGAAGTTCCAAATCGCATGGATTTATTTACTCACCATATAAGTCACACTGACTCCGGGTAGAATCATTTGGATCATATTCATGGTATCTATACGGTCCTTGCCATATCGACTGCCGACTCGTCTTTGATCATGGTTACCCATCTGAAAGGAGGTTCACTGAAGACGTCTTCTAACTTATTTGCTCCATTAACTTACCACCCAGTTGGGGGTCTTGCCAGAAGGCATTTTTTCCAACCACATCCTAATGATATTTTCATACTTCTGAGCATCGGACGTCGAATTACCTTGCAAAATGAACTGGAAGTTAAATGGTATCTGAGCGCCTTCTGTTGTTCGATTGCCGTACATCTTCATGACATAGTCCAACGGCGAGTAGGTCTCAATGAGCAGAACCCTTGTATCGCCACCGTGAATCCTCTTATAGTCGTCTAATAGTTGACGCCACTGGTAGACCATATCGACTGTCTCCGGTTGATCTTGGGTGTATATGTGGCTCAAATATGCTGATTCCTCTGGATCACTTGTAAGACCACTAACAGGTTCATCCGGATAGTTGCCATCTGCATCGGGTGCCACTTCAAAACACCATGGAACGGCGTCAATTCGGAAGCCAGCAACACCCCGATCAAGCCAATAGGTCAACACACGCTTCATCTGAGCCACAACATCCGGATTACGATAGTTCAAATCCGGTTGTTTGGTAGCAAACTGATGGAGATAGAATTGTTGACGTTTCTCGTTCCATTCCCAAGCGCTACCACGGAAGGCTTGCAGCTAGAAAGAAACTACATCAAACAAAGTTCTACAGCGATTCATGCTGAACTTACCCAGTTATTGGGTGGAAGTCTCTTTCCAGGATTATTAGGATCCGGTTTGCCATTGTGCCAGACATAAAAGTCCTCATAGCCCTTCTCTCGGTTGACCGACTTTGTGAACCAAACATTCTCATCACTCGAATGGTTTGGCACGAAATCCAAAATGACCTTTAGTCCTCTCTTCTTAGCCTCTGCGATGAGATTGTCGAAATCATTCAAAGTTCCATACTCGTCTTGAATGTCGAAAAAGTTCGCGATATCATATCCAAAATCAGCCATCGGTGACTTGTAGATCGGAGAAAGCCATGTTGCAGTTACACCAATTTCTTTGAGATAATCAAGCTTCGAGATGATACCGTTCAGATCGCCAATGCCATCGCCGTTTGAGTCCTTAAACGAACGAGGATAAATTTGATAGAACTGAGCGGTCTGCCACCAATCTTTCTCAGGATTGGTTGGAGTATTACTGGGTGTTTTGCAGCCCAAGCACGATAAACTCAAGAGACTGATGCCAATCAGTGGTACAAGTAAAAACGACTTCATTGTGTTTCGTCAACAACGACTAGACACAATTTGAAACTACTGGACACAACAGTCAGCCTTTTAAAAGGTTTTTCACGTTGCTGCGGTTGAGGATTTTTTTCAGGGCTTTAAAGATAAGCAAACCACTCTTGACTTGATGTGATAGCATTCCGATTGAAATTATATAAAAATTGAAAGGTGAAGAGCTCTCATTTGAGTGGGTAAATAGTGTAGAAAATTTCCTATTCGTAAGAGTACCTACTCAGCTGGTAACACCAGCGCCATGCATATAACAAGGCTTGTCAAGTGGTCGAAGGGAATTTATTGATTTTATAACTTTTAAGACTGTAAGTTATTTGTATACCTTAGATATAATGTATAAGGATCGAAGTGACAAGTCTATCTGTTCGTTAGTGCGATTTGAGTTTTTTGTGGACATTGGTTTTTGTGGTACACCCTAATTAAAAAAAAAAAGTGTGTCCGGTAAAGAACTCACCGAGACCTTCGATGTCAAAAAAGGATTTAGACAAGGCGATGCGCTGTCATGTCACTTCATCAACATCGTTCTTGAATAAAAAATAGTGCAAAACTCAAACGCTAACACCAGAGGCACTATCTTTCAAAAGTCCGTCCATCTACTTGCCTACGCCGACGATATCGACATAATCGGGAGAACGCAGCGTGATGTCACTGGATCGTTCGTGAGCATTGAGACGGAGGCGGCAAAGATGGGTTTGGCGGTCAATGAGGGCAAGACAAAGTATATGCTGTCATCGAGAAAGGACACCCAACACCGACGTCTCGGACAGAATGTCACTATAGACACATATAACTTTGAGGTGGTAAAGGACTTTGTCTACCTAGGCTCCGCTATGAACTCAGACAATGACACCAGCGCTGAGATTAAGCGAAGAATAACTCTTGCCAATCGCTGTTTCTTTGGGCTAAGAAAGCAATTGAGTAGCAAAACCCTCTCTCGAACAACTAAAGTGACCCTTTATAAGACCTTAATCATCCCAGTCCTACGTTATGGTGCAGAGGCATGGACTCTATCAAAAGCGGATGAGCTTACTTTTGGTTGCTTCGACAGGAAAATTCTTCGAGTAATTTTCGGTCCCGTCTGCATAGACGGTGAATGGAGGAGAAGATACAACGACGAACTGTACGGGCTGTACAGCGACATTGACCTAGCCAGAAGAGTGAAGGTCCAACTACTGCGATGGCTGGGTCATGTAGAGCGAATGGACGTGAATGCTCCGGCCCGGAAGATCTTTGAATCCACACCCGAGGGACGGCGCAGTAGAGGAAGACCGCGACTCAGGTGGCGCACGCAAGTGGAAAGGTGGCGTGCGAAACTGGAGGCAGCTGGCCAAAGATCGTGCTGGCTGGAGACGCTTGTTGGTTGAGGCCCAGGTTCACCCCGGACTGTAGCGCCACCTTAAGTAAGTAAGTAAGTAAGTGTCCCTTTTTGGAATCAGAGTTCAAACAACGTCATGCTCGTATTTAATGATGCATTTCGGTATTGGCATTCAAGCTTTACAGCTACAAATCATCATTCTTCGTTAATTTAAAAAGACTTCAACGTTTTAAGTCCGAAAACCTTTTTCTGATTTAATAGAACTCGATGGTGGTAAACAACTTGAAGTTAGGTGGGAAATTAAATTTTAAAGTTTATGTGCGTATTCTTTTTGAACTACGAAAACAGTTTGGAGATAAAAAGCAAAATCTTAAGCAAGGCGCGCGTTGCAGTGGTGAGCCAAGTGGCCCGGCGAGGAGACGAAGTGGCAGGTGGTATAGAAGTGGTGAAAATGTATGACAAAAATGACAAAAATAGGCAATGAGTTTTATTTAGGGTCTTGGAATAGGTCTAAAAAACCAACAATCTGTACAAAGTTTGATAAGGAAATAACAATAACAAAACATATTTAATTTTGACCGCAAAAAATGCATTTGCAATAAAATTGTTTACAAACTTCAAAAACAAATGAAAATCGCAGTGGTGTTCATTTACTTTTGACGATCACTGTATATAGAAAGAAAGAGATTGAAAAGGCGGATAAGAATGGGTAAATGGGGTAGTGAAAAGGTGGTAAGAGAGCCTATATAGAATTAGAGGTTGTAATGTTTAAAACTGGAGACTGATTGAAAGATAAACACGTTAATGTCCTAATTGATTATGGCTTTGAATTGAAGTTGAGTTATGTATACTTTGAAGTTTTGCAAAATGCTTGAGAAGGTTAGAGATATGTTAAGAAGAGGTTGTGACTATAACAAAGGTGAATAGGCATATTCCGAAATATCATAACTCCAGTTCGAATCAGAATTAGCACTATGTTTGGAGCTATAGGCTTATAAGGTTTGTCGTTAAATAGTTTTAGTGCTAGGCTTCTTGAAACACTTCCTGGTGCTATGTATAGCTTCGCCTTTTTCTAATGGATGGAACAGAACTACAGATGTGAAACACTTCAGTGGAATGACTTGATAAATTCTTGTGGAATTGAATATGAAGTTAAAGATTGAGTTCAACTATCAAGGTTAAGTGCTTAAAAAACAGTAACACATTTTTTTTGGTTATGTTTTACGTATTGCTATAAGAGGACCTTAAGCCAAATGGAATTTTTACATCAATAAAATTGAAACGCTCTAGACTAACATCCTTTTTAAATATTTGCCATCTTTCTCCACCATCAGGAAATTGACGTAGAGGTCGAACTTACGGCCAACCATTATGGACGATTTGAAATGTTCCTCTGTCCCAACAACAATCCACGTTACGAGGCCACACAAGAATGTTTCGATCGGTATCCATTGTTCATCTCCAGCACCCGAGAACATCGGTTTTTCATTCCAACTGAGGCCAAGAAAAAGGATATCTTTCGCTATCGCGTGCGGTTACCCCCTTATGTCACATGCACGCAATGCGTCCTGCAATGGACCTATTACACCGGTAATATGTGGGGAACTTGCTCAAACGGGACCGAAGCAGTTGGTTGCGGACGAGCAGGTGAGTCTACGATTTTTTACTCTAATAGAACATACTATTTCAAATGTGACTTTGTCCTCATAGAAACCTTCCGAAATTGCGCAGACATTGCAATTGTATCAAATACAGGAGGTGGCGTTCCACCAGCATTCGTGAACAACAAGTCGCCATTCCTACTCTACTACAGAGACTATCGGGCGCCACTCGATAACAATGTCTTCCCATTGGTTGTACGGTAAGTTAGATAAAAATATTTTTGCATTTAAAAAAAACAATTGGAAATCATTTTTAAACATTTTGTAAATATTTGTACTTTTTTTTAGCAATCGCCATTAGATAGATAAAATTAGAGCTTTTGTAGAAGCTTACACATAACCTCTAAAAAAAATGCTTATAACCTCACTAAAGTTCATCTGAAAATATTTTCATCTTTGACTCATTTAAATAATTTTCAACAATTCAATTCAATTAATCATGTAAATTGATAAAACTTATTATTATAGCCTAAAATTTATAATCTATTGCTTAAGCTAATGCTAAACTCTTTTATTTGAATTTATTTTGTTAATCATTTTTATTGTTGTATATTTTTTTTGGTTTCGGTTAATTGGTTTACTTATCATTTTGGGATACAAATAAACTTGTTTATTATACAATACAAATGAGTTGTGTTTCATTTTAATGGCTTGGTGTTGGACACAGAATTTGATGGTTGTTAGCAAGCTTTTTAGTACCTAGTGCTAGTTGTTATTACCATGTCGGTCGGTAGTTATGGATGATAATGGAGATGCAGACCGTTTTGTTAAAATAAACGGCGAAGCATAGAGTATCCATATTATAGGTATGTGGTTATTTTGTAGATACAATACATTCTCCATTCATACTTTTGGGCTTCAGGGTCTATCATGTTTCTTACTGCTAGGTTCTACATTTCACTTTCACTCGAAATGAAATCGGAAATGAATTTTTGTGTTCTATATTTCACTGTATTCGATTTCGATTTCAAAATTTTTGGAATTGAGACAAAGTGAAATTGTGATTTCGGAAAAATTTTGGAGTTTCCGAATCGCTCGAAATGCAGAACACTGAAAACGAATTCACACCAGTTGCAATTTCGAGTTCACTCGATTTCTGGAACCTAGCTGTTAAAATGACTTTTTAAGGTTCTCTGAAAAAACAAAAACCTTTCTATTTCGTTGGGAAGGAAACAAAATAGTCCTTAAAATCCATATAAAGCTTCTCTAGGCAGCTGCTCAAACCCATATCATTGATCTTGTTCTTCACTGCGAATTTCGTTCATAACGCGTTGTGGCATTTTCAAAATGGCCTAGATATCAAATTCGTATCAAAATCTCTCCGACAAAAGTATACAGGCGAAACGAGATTCAGTTTCTTCATGTATGTCACATTTTAGAATTGACTGCAAGTTGTTGCAAAGAGAGATTATAACGGTTGCTACTTGTTAGTCATTGCCATTGGTTTCGTGGTTCATGCTCTCTCCGAGAGCCTACGCAAAGGGTAGGTTGTAGGTATGCATTCATAAGACTACCTTCGGTTTTGGTTAGATTTTCATTTATTATTTGCAACTCAATAATTTACAGTTTGGCAAATTCACCATTTAGAAAAAAGGTATCATAAGGTCATAAAATCGATGGTAACATTTCAAATAATGCATATTGCTTCCGGATACAAGATGGCGCTGACAACCGTAAAAAGTAGCGAGAGCTGTACAGCTCCAATGAAGATAATTCTGAAGAGCTTATTCTTGGCTGTTACCTGCGTGTCCTCCAGCAAAGGCTTACTTCGATGCTTTACCGCTCTCTTCTTCTTTTGTGTCAAAGAATCCTCAGACGGAATCTTGATTTCAAGTACCGGTGGCTCGAATTTTGCTACAATATCTGGCTGATCTCCACCACCAGTCGTTAGCTTTAACATGTCGATCTCTTTCGGAATATAAGGCTCACGATTGTCGACGGTCTCTGAATAAATTGCACACATCTTCGAGAGGAAATGATTGAAGAATATTGGATCCTGTTCGATTAGGTTGAATTTTATTTTGGAATCTTTATTGAAAGGTTTCAGTCTTCGAAGTAGTAACTCAGGGCTGCGACTTAGCTGCCCGAAATTAGTCCGCTGAAGTGTGAAGTTGTCCAGGTCTTTGGGAATGAAAAACTCCTTTTCGAGTCTAAGTTCGCTAATGCTTTGATGGCGAACCTGAAACTCTTGAGCTAAATCGGTAATAATTTGGACACCCTTTGATATAACACAAAAGGTAGCAATGCCTATGCAGTGTCTGAAATATATCTCTTGGCTGGTGTGTAGGAGGATGATTCGGTTTTGCTTTTCTCGTGCAGAGACCTTCCTCTCGGATTTCATTAAAGTCTCCTGTAGCTTCAGGCCCAAGGAGCGTAGTATTCGAATTTCGTTTTCAATAGATGGGACATTCTTGAATATGACTTCTACTTGTTGTCTGGGGTTTGGAGCGGATTCACTTTTGTTAGTCCTAGCTGAAGTGTCCTTTATTGATTTCGGGGTCAGCATTGTGTCTTCCATGGGCTGTTCTGCATTTTCGACTTTAAGATTGGTCACTTCAACTTCAGTGTCACGTCGACCTCGAATCTTTTTCAAGGCGATTTTAATCACCCTCTCTTGATGGGAGATTTCCTTTAGCTGGCCCATTAGAATCTCCTTCAGCAGATTGTAATCGTCTTTTCGAAGTTGCTGATGCCGCTCGTCGGCCTTTACAATGTCCTTGAGCAAAGCTACTTCCGTCTGTGCCAAGAGATTCGTCTTAGAACTCTCCTCTTGCAGTAGAAGCTCTTTAAAGTGCCGAAGGACTCCTGGACTTTTCTTCTTAGCAGCTGAAGACTCCAATGATGTTACAGAGGGTAGTTCAAAGTCCTCGAAGAGCTTAGGTGTTTGGAAGTCATACTCTGAGAAACTCTCAAAATCGGGGAATTGAGTTCGAAAAAATGCATCTCCATCGTTGCATTCAAAAAAATTATCTGACAGTTCGTTTGGATTTATGTTCTCAAGATCGACAAGCAAGTTGCTCGTCTCCTGCTTTGGCAAAAGATAATTATTGCTATGAGGAGTCTTTTGGCTACCGCGATGAGTTACGTGTTTGGCTTGTTGGTGCTCCAAGTTTATTTTCGAGAAGGCGTTTCCTACATCCCACTGACGTTTTTTGGACATTTTGGCTGCGGTTGTTCTTGTAGATGATGCCTTCTTTGCGCTCTCCTCCTTAACCTTTTTATTTTGAGACCTATGAAATGACGGATTGAAATCCAACTCTGGTACAATGTCAGATTTTCGCTTTGGCTGGCTAAGCCGTTCCCAATTGGGTTCGGTCTTACGAGGCGCATTTCGAACTAAATTAGGTTAAACCTGAAGGTTGAACAGTTTAAATTTTTTTAGTTATACTTACCCTTGATCTTTGTCTGCAGATCAGCCATCTCTTTAAGGTTCTCGCCATCAGTAGGATTTTTAGCTTCCAGTTTGATTTTCGCTTGCACCGCTGGCATTTTTTTTATTTTAGAAAAATTTTAATTTCGACAAATTTTAGAAATCCAAAGATAACTAAAATTTCGAATCAAATTTTAAAAGTGCCTTGATGTTGTTTTTAAATCTGATTTCAGCGATCAAGTGTGTTTGCCATCACCCGCATTCCGTACGTTACCTGGCATGAATAGCTGGTGTGAGGCGAATTGCCTGAGGTATCCTCCAAATTGTCCCGAGAGTGCCTGTCATTGTCCGTAAGTATTTTTAAGTGAATTTTTTTTGTTAACATGATGCTTAATTGTATTTATTTTCGTTTAAGGCAAACCTGCGAAGCTATCGGAGAATTGGAAGGACGTGAAGGTGCTGATGTTTATTGTTTAGACAATTGTCTCAATTTTCGCTCGAATTGTCCGACAGACAGATGTCGTTGCTATTAGAATAAAAATTGTCGACAAAAACTTGCTAATTATAGAATGAAATTGGAAGGATTAAGCTGTGCTAAGAGGTTACTGCCATAAATGTTGTAAAAAGTTAGAAAACAAACACGTTCTAAGAAAATATACAAATTTTATAAAACTCGTTCTGTTTTACTGGTAATTCTTTTACATAGATGGAGGCACATTTTGTTAAAGTTCTGTCATTAATTTTAGTTCGGTGAGTCGCCTCCTAACCTCCTGCATGACAGGGACCTACTTTGATGTGGAAATAGGCAAAATTCGACTCGGATTGGACTGGGAAATTACATGTTCCAGTTCCCACGAGAACTCGCCATAATACTGATACGGACAGTACACGGACACCTATACGGACGCGACGACCACTTTGCCACTTACGACTCATTCCGTCCAATTGAGTGTCCCACCGCTACCACGAGCGTTACTACTCATTTTGTTCCCTATGCATATCTCACACCGATCCGTCTCAACGCTCGCGCTACCCCATTGCGTTTCCTGTCGCTTTTTCGTTTCATCGGAGGCTACTGTCCAAGATAAGAACGACCGTCAAGAAGAACGTCAGACCCTATTGTACATCGTCATGCTGATTACTACTGTATGTCCGAATTTGTTTCCAGCTCGAGTTCTGTGGTGATCGCCCTTTACTTAAGACCTCTACTAACACGTCACTGATTAGACGGAACGCAAAGTCGTCTGAAAGTCAAGACAACCGTCTGTTATTTAATCTCCCTTGTTTCTTGTTTCCAACTCTCAATTGACAAAAACCTTTTGTTTCGTCCAAATTAGTTAGCTGAGGATATCCGACTAAAAAGTGAGTTTAGGACTTTGCAATAGCAATGGGATCGGGTAATCGACGACATAGATCTTTACACAATTACAAAACCTCATCTATGATAGACACCGAAAATGAAATACATGTAAGTATGTATTGTGATTAAGGCGTAAAGATGTCCGAGTCTCGACTAATTCGTCGAAAAGTGCTAAAATTTCCACTGCACTAAAATTGAACAGAACATCTATAATTTGAAGAACATTTTAAACTCCCTTTTTGCCAAAGGTCAAATTTATTTATTTAAAAATAAGTACCACAAATTCAGTTGCCGCATATCATTTCAACAAAAATGTTGGTTTAGAAATTGGCGCCCAAGCTGAAATGCTTTATGATCCTAATGCTTTATAGCTTTCGCAAGATTGGCTAACATCACCGTCGACTCTTCTCGAACCGTATCTCTGATAATGTCACCAAACTTCTGTGTTAAAGTCATCTTTATAGCCGGGTCTGTTTGAAGATTATTCGTGAGCTTAGTCGACAAATGGCTTGTCCTGAGCTTGGATAAAGGCGAAGGTGCAGGCAGATTTTCATGAAGTTCCTCCGCATCGATAACGTCCGGTATTCTTAACAGTGATTCTGATGGCGGTGGAAGGAGCTCGTCTTCATCCGAATACCGATATGTTCTTATATAGACTTCAGGCGACTTAGAGCAAGGTTTAATACTGGTCTTTGAATTGAAGCTTTCAAGAAAATCATCGACCACTATCTGTGTCTGTGATTGTTGTTCTGGCACTGTGCTGGTAGCAAGATTTGAAAGCCTCTCCATGAAATTTTTATGGCGTTCAATGAATTCTAGTCGCTGGTTAATAGCTGATTGCAAATCCCAGAACAAGTCATTCTTAGACTGAAGAATCCCTTCAAAAATGCTCATAACATCCGGATTGGGTTTGTCGGTGGCCAAACAGTGCCCAAGAAACTTTATGAAATCTTCTTTGGGTTTGTTCATTTTAAGATTGCGTAGTCGCTGTTCGGTCATTAGTACTGGTTCGAAGACTGTGTATTTATGAACTGACGGGGAAGTCCTTAGCTTCTGCATCGTATGCGAACGTTGAATCTTAGTTTGATTAGACTGCGACATGCGATTCTGTTGCGATTTGTTGTTCCCATAATGCAATCGGCGATCGAGACGAGATTTTACCCTTAAATGTTCCTGCTTAAGGTTTTGTTTTTGGCTTTCCAGTAAGCTTAATAACGGTGTGGGTATATCAAGATTCTGTCGACAATAATCACTTCCTAGTTGACGAGCTTTCGCCAGTTTTCCCGCACGAATTCTCTCAGCGGAATTTGGGTGCGACTGGTCATTATCAGGTCGAATTGATCTTGAACGGATTAATGACTGCCGTATGCGACTAAGCAGCTTGCCCAGGCGAAGTTTTTTAATCTGAGCTTTTATAGGTTTTTCGTTAAAATTGTGAACGTTTTCGTATGCTTGTCTTAGACGCTCTAATTGATCAGAGTCCCTGCGATGTATCCGTCGAAAGAACGGTGTACGATGAATTTGATAACTACTGTCAGGTAAATTGCGGAGTGGTAGATCCATTTAATTTAGAATTTGCAATTGAAAATTTGTGTTTCGAAAGCCAATAGGAAAATTTCGTTTCACTGAACTATTTGAAGTATACCTACGTTTTTAGCTCAAGGGGATCTTTGTATTAAATCATTTGGTATAGGTAGTTACTACTCATTCTTATAAAATAGTAACTGCTCAGCTAGGTGGCGCTGTAGTTCGGGATGGTCATTAACCAATGCACCTATTCAGTTAACTGGCTATAATAGTTACACACTTCTAGTTGGAAGACGTGTTGTCGCGTTGTCTCTCTGGCTTGGAACCGAACAACCTTCTGGCCCATTCATTCTGACTAAGGCCCCAGTTATATAGCAATACTTAAAACACAACCGAAAGCATTTCTTTGGAAAACTTACACTTAATGGTTGACACCGTATAGAGTAAGAGTTAGCAACGTTTTTTCTCAAGTCATTTTAGCAAGGCTGTAACTTTGTGAGCTTAGTTCGTGGTGACTACTGAACACGAAAATACATTTCATTCAATTCCACGACATATTCCAATGAACTCCTGGGAATGGAAATGCTGGGGATAAATGTTTCAGTTTTGTCATGTTTCTTCCTTTGCGGATGCATTTTACTGATGATAGCTATAACTTGTCATATTTCTTTTTAGGCTTTTACTCTCTTCCCCCGAGACGCGTGGCGTAGTGGTAAATGTACAAAGTACTTTCGGCAGGTTGTAATCGGCAAGTAGATTTAGGTTTAGCGATCATTGAAGAATCAATGCTTTTTCTGAACGCAGTTTAAATCCGTTTGTCGGTTGACTTGATGACTGCTGTATCAACAATAATTTTAATGGCATCTACGGTGGAACGTCCTTTTCGGAACCGATTGGTATTCAGAGAGTGTACCACTTTCCTATGATAGATATTCCCATTAGCCAATAGATGGCAGTTTTTTTCTTTTCCACATGGTGTTCAGTCAGATTTTTAAGTTACATTTAAGTTACTTCCAGCGAAAAGGTAGGCGACTGACCGTTGAACAAACTCTGTTTGCTGTAATCAGTTCCATACTCATTTATTGGTGCTTAATCCACCATCTTGTGAAAGCTCCTCTCTTACTGCCCCTGTGGGCTATTTGTTCCTACAAATCGTAAGCATCTGGCTGAATCTTTGGTCTTACATCCAAGGAAGTGTGTGCTTAGAGATTGCGATACCCGTAAAGTTGTAGTTGGTCACTGATGACGAGCCTACTAGTAAACCTACTACCATCCGATTCGAAGCATTCAATAAAGCAAAAACCCGCGTTTAAATTTTTATTCAACATAAAAATATATATTTTTTTGTTTTGTTTTATTGTTCACTTTATACAAGAAAAGAGAAAATAATAATAAAATAGACAAAAGGCAGAAAAAAAACTTAGTTAAATTTGTTTTCCTTTTCTTTTTAATACGCATAATATAAACAACTAAATTTATGATATATTTTGTTTTATGTTTTAATAATAAGTGTTACGATTTGATTTTTAATATTTTAATATTTATTTCCATATTTTAAGGAAAAAAAAAATAGAAAATAGCAAAGAGTAGAATAGGCTAACTTATAAAACGAAAACGTTTATGTAAAACAATGCACTCTTTGCTTGCTCAAAAAAAATGAGTTTTTTCTTGTTTGTTTATAATTAAATGCTAAATATACAAATATATATCAATTTTAAGCGACTATATGTGGGACGACGAGATTTATACTTGTACACGTTAATATAATTTAAAATAAGAACGAATTGAAACAGAAAAATGATGACAAACAAAAGAAGAAAATCAAACTTGAACAGTTTTGAAGATCAGCCAATTTTATGTTAATAATTTAAGTTTTAGTGCTTTTGACAAAAAAAAAAAAATTAGTTTAGATAAATATACATGCAATGCAAGCTATCACAAGTAAGGTGTACATAGTATGCCTAAAGGATTATGTAGTGTGTTGGGTTGGCTACTAAATGCCTGTATGTGCCTTGCGCGGAACATTTTGATAAGATCAGTTAATAACCATTTACTACAAAGCAGCCAACTTCAGTCGAAAAGTTTCAAATCAAATTCCATCGCAGGTGCTCTAGAAGAGGAACTTTTTCTTTTTCTTCTTGGATTTCTCCTTTTCCACACTTAATTCGGATTCGTCAGCATCCTGCGGAAGAGTTGAGAGTTTAAATCGGATCGGGGAAACTGGAAACGGGTGAACTTACCTTATCTGCGTCAAGTTTCTTGCTTTTCCCAAGTTTCTTGGATTCCTTTTGCTTTTTCTTCTCCTTTTTGGAGAGTTTGCTCAAAGTGTGTCTGTTCATCTCTTGTTCTCGGGTTGCTGAATGGAGTTCGAGCCTTTGTTTGATACTCTGAAAGGAAGTAAATGATAAGATCAGTTAAAATTGGGTAGGTGGGTTGATATCCACAATCGCCAGTTCAATACTCTTGCACACTTATTCGGTGTAGGCAGAACTTGTCAGAGTAGTAGTGGGCTTTGAGTAACATAAGCGCTTCCAAATTATTTCAGACGAAGCTGTTTTCGAAATAGTGCTCCCGCATCGATGTTACCACCAATAAGATAGAAAGGGTTCACATTTAGGGGCAGAGCGAACAGGCAAGAACCTATTTTACCATGAGGATAAAAGAAGAAGGAAGGGCAACCTCTGGAGCATTCTGAGACAGAGTAGCAAAGGGCGGTGATTAGCTTTTGCTAACAGATCTGTCCACAATGTCTGGACAACTGCAACTACAGCCTTACACAGTTTATGTCGGCGTAGAAAATATCTCCACAAATTTGGATCGATACTAGTAGCTCGTCCATCTTCAAGGTACGTCCAGATGAAGAGATGAACTTAAAGCAAGTTCAATCAAATGCGTTTAACAGAGAAAAGAGTAAACTTTTCAAACCAGGAACTATAATGAGGATGAAGTGAGACGATGACTCGCCCATCTTCAAGGAACGCCCAGATGAAGAGGTGAACTTAAAGCAAATTCAATCAAATGCGTTTAGCAGAGAAAAGAGTGAACTTCTTAAACCAGGAACTATAATAAGGATGAAGTCAGACGATGACTCATTGGACACCTGGTCTTTCATTACGAGCGCGTAGAAAGATATTGGCTTCGCATAGATATTGGTAGACGGTTGCACTCGAACCGAAAGAGTATCATGCAAAGAATAATATCGCAACTAATATTGATTATTCCAACTTACCAAGTCTTCCTCGGCTTCCCTCAGTCTGTCCATCTCTAGACATTCGATAACTTCATTACGCAGCTGAACGACTTCCACCATTCGAGCGATAAGGGCCTCCTCACGCGCTTTGTCCGTGTCGGTCTTGTTTCTCTCTGGCTGCGCCATTAGAACACGAATTTCATATTCCAAATCGGCTTGTTCTTGTTCCAAACGATGTTGACGACGTCTAAAAATGCAAAATGAAATTAAATTGATTAAACAACATTCAAACGCCTCTAACATTGCTCAACTTACAGATACATCAGTTCCGCTTGCCTCCGGAACAACTCGTTCTTCTCGTTGACCAACTCAAACAGCTGCAATATCAAATCCTCAACTTCCTTTGAATTCTGCGGATGCGCACCCGTTCCAGCGTTTCCATCAACCGCATCCAATTCGCCATTCTTGCCTTCGCATCGATCGCGAATCATCTTTTCCAAGATCACACCCTGTTTTTCGAGACCTTGTTGCTGGACTTCAATGATGTCCAACTCATGGCGTATCTCCTGAAGTGGCAACATTTGAAGGACTTTCCTCGGTGGTATTGGCAGCGCCGGCGCTGGTCCTTTACGACGTTTCCACTTGCCGTGCGATGATTTATTGTAAAGTGGATCAGAATCTTCTGCTCCCGATGACACCTGACTCTGGCGATTGCGATTCTGTGCCTCCTTGTTGTCTTTCATTTTTTCCAATTGACGATCGTGAGACACCGGCTCATCGTGTGTTGGCGACGCAATCTGTAACGGCACAATTGTCCGTCTATAGATGACATTGTCGTCTTCGTTTTGTTTTATCAAATCCTCTGTGTCCGAGACCAAACTCAAGTCCAGTGGAACTAGCTTTCGCACTGAATTGTTGCCGTCTAGGTACTCATCGGGTTCGAAATGTTGTTCGCTTGTTCGCTCCAAGCGATTACCCTCCAACAAAGCTTTCTCTTCGTCAGATAACTTGTCGAGATCACTCTGCAGAGGGTAACTAAGCGAGTTTTTTGGACCGGTATCGTTGTTGTTATCGATTTTCGCTGCCAATACTATTGCTGGGTCGAGAAGTCGTGCTGGCTTAGGCGGTGCAGGTGCCGGACGCTTTTTACGTCCTTGATGTGGGGTGGCTGAATTGCTGGAACAGGGTGATGACTTCTTACTGTCAATGGTCTCTGTGGAAGGGAACAGCTCCTTGACAGGCGGTGGCGGAGCTGGTGCTTTGCGAGATTTTCTCGAACGAATTGTTCCTGTTGACGAGGTTAACGAGTTGTTTGATCCACGCACCTCGGCGTTCCTCTGCAGGCTGTACGGGGTGCTTCCAAGCGACGAATTGCTTCCATAGAAATCACCAGAGTTATTAAGCGGCGATATATAGTGACTCGGCTGCTTCTGGCCGAGACGAGGTGTTGGCTCTGGCGTTGGATTCTGCGAGAGCGATCTAAGTTTATGGGGTGGAATGTATTTGTATTTTAGCATTTTCGACAGAAACAGAAGATATTCATTTTTGTACAGACACACACAATAATATAGGTTGATGACCAGAGAGACAACTGTGAAGCCGTTTACTATTTTGCTACCGGAATGGGAAGTATAGTTGGTCACTAATCAAGCGGAAGCAATGAACTATTCCAGGAAATTTGAATGTAAATCACGTTTTGCTTCCCTTCTTTGCCCGTGCATAGAGCACCACCAACTTCACTGACTCACCGAAAGCGATTGAGCTAATGTGGTCACACAGAGCGAAGACAATTCAAACAAGAACACCGCAACAAACAATTATAATCCACAACCTAATTGGTTCTGCGAGAGAAACAACCGCGTACAGTCAAACAATTATGACGACGATGATAGGCGGAAGAATTCAACAGCAAAATAGACCTCAGCGCGCCTCGGTAGCCGTTTCAGTACTGTGGTGTGGAGGAAGAATAGGCGCAGCCAGATCCACCTAAATGACACCAACAAAAGCCATTACCAGTTGAACAACAATGAACCAACACACAATCCGCTGCCAGAGAGACAATAACACAACGATCAAGACGAGGGCTTCTTCAACACGATAAGGTTTTGCTACTACAGTAGTTAGATGTGGTCTGGGCTAGATGAATGGGTTTGCCTAACTGTTTTGCATTTTTAATAGCCACTGCCACACCGAACCACTTCCCATAGTGCAAGACGTCATTGTCTGTTTGTGTGTGTGTGTGTATTGAGTGAACAAAAATGGTGTTTTGTCGTTGCAAAAGGTCTCAAGAGGTCTATACTGCTTAGTTCTGCACTGACTAATTGGAGGCATAAGATGCACTTTTGCATCTTGAGTGGAATTTTCCACCAGATAGAGGTCAGCGAGAGCCGTTTTTGTTGTCGAAACGTATTTTGTTGACCCAAGAAAGTGGAGTGGAGCTAATTCGAGAGGTGAATGGCAATTTATAACCCTTAAGGTTAAAGCTGTCGTCTTCCTTTAATTGCATAATCTAGCGGTTATGCCATTTAAGATGCATACTTTACCAAATTCAAAAGCATCATATTTTAACTCCAAGCGACATCGACTAGGAATAGATTCAACGCCCAGTCCCAGCGTGAAATTATGTGGAAATCAAATGCAAATGAGTGCAAGTGACAGACAATGAACTGGAACGCGATTGATCATTATTGAATCTCGATTATCTTGATGTTTATGCAACAGTAGAGCTTTGCTCTAACTAATGATGCGTGACAATTGGAGTGGGAATCATTTGGAATGATGTAACATGGCTATTGCGCTGCCGAAATGAATATTTAGGGCTTATATTCGTAAATCATTTTTCTGGAGGTGCGGATATATATGCTCGAAGCTTTCTTCATATGTGGAATGCAAGTGAGGCATAAAAGTCTACAAAAATAACTTCAGGGTTGAGTTCTCCACATAAAATGGACGATTGTTGTTGAAACTAGAAACGTCCAAGAGAAGAAGTTCTAGGGTAAAGTTTTGTCTTATATTCCATACATATATCCTATAACATTCTAACTCGGAAACGGTTATAAGCTCCAAACTATTGGCAAACCTATGGGAACTAAAACTGCAAGCAGAGAAAAAAAATACTTATTCATCAAAGTAATTTCTTATAGCCTTTTGTGTAGTTGCTGACTATTTGCGGTGTGGACAAAATCGACTCTCCGAGACAATGCTATGGATGGACTTGTTTTTTGAGTGTTCAAAAATTGCTAGAGACGATTGATAAAATTTGGACAGCATCTTGGGTCTATAAGTACAAGTAAAATACACTGGACACTTGGGTCCTCCGGGAAAGTGTTTTTATGGCGAATTGACAAGACGGAAGGTGCAATAAAATGAAAAAACGATACCGCAAGTTACACAACTGCATTGACGGCTGAACAAATGCTGAAAATAAGGCAGGTTTAATTTTTATTGCAAACACTGACTTTTGTTGAAGTCAACTGACATCTTTGAGGACACAGGTGCACCGCACATTTGGCAACATCGTTTGTTGGACGTAATTTCGATTTTGCAAAAAAAGAGCGCAGTTACTGCTTCTAACAATCTGTCGAAAATGTTAATTCAAATTTGACCAATTATGAACGCACTTACAGTCAACGAAAACAATAGTGAATCTTCTTATTTGTTGGCCGTCAGACCTTGTAAATAGGTTATAAAACCTTACGAGGTCGCAATGATATAGTGAGCAACGAGTAAAGTGAAAATTTCACAGGCACTAAGTGCTTTAAGTTAGTGTTGATCTAGGTGACCCAAAGAAACAAAAAAAAAAAAATGAGTACAAGGTGACAGAAGTAACAAATAACCACCTCAAACGTTTGCCCATTACACAACTTCTGTGATTCACTTAATGGACTGTAAGTGCGGGAGAAAGAGTGTTCCAGTTACGCGGTTTCTATACTCCAATTAAGATCAATTAGAGAATGCTAGGGAAAGTAAAGAGGGTTGTCTATCAGCCCTAAATCAGATAAAGTTGATCTGTAACTTAACAAGGATCGTACACACATCTATGTAATTCTATTATTCCATGCACAATGCAGTCATGGGATGTCTTGGCCCACGATTACCACCAGCATTGCCCTCTGCTATTGTCAAATAATCTTGGTCTCAAACGAGAAATAAAAAGCTTCTTTGGCGCAGTTGCAATTGCAATGGACAGCTCACAGAAAATTCAAGTGAGAACCATAATTTACTGCGCCCAAGGAGCATCTGCTGTGATTCCTCTGATTCACCGTTTATTTGCGATAAATTACAGTTGAATGGGAATGGATTACGGGTTGACGGACTGGTGGAGACTCGAGTTAATTGAGTGTGGTATCCACTGAGCGTGTGTGGGCGCTTCACCAAGTAGTAGGTGGCGAGATGCAAATGACGAATGATTTACGCAAACATGTTGTTCCTATATATCCCCAGGAAGTCAAATTTTAAATGGTAATTCATACATAATGTACATATATGTGAAGATTATGTTATATCTAGAGTAATTGATATAAACAAAGAGAAGATGAGGTTGAGAACTTGCGTTGGCACATCAACTAGTTAGTAGAACAAAAATCTTGCCGCGGCAATGTAGGTGGTGATAATGGCGTAAACAAATCTCCCACACTAGTTTATTGGAATTGAACACATCAATATGGATAACATTGAGTTTCAGATAAAATAAAACAGCCGACACAATAAAATTGATTTATTAAAATGGAAAGCAGTTCCACGAAACTGAGACTGAAAAGCCCATCCCCCACACTTCGAAAAATCTGTGTGGATTGTAGAATATTGTTAAGTGCCGTCTATACTGTCCAATTTGAATATTATAATGCTAACGAGTGTTTGGAGAAACATTTTGACAAGGGGCGCGTGTCATACTATATATAGCGCCGACGACTATTAAAGGAGAGTCACTTCTCTCTGTGGATTCTGAATGGGCGTACTGGGGAAAACGCAAATAAACAAGTTGTAGCCTTGCCTGTTTTATAACTAAGAGGATTAATGATTTTTTGAATAGTATACGTTGAAGGTTGGTGACCAGACAGAACAAATGTGAGAAAAGGAAAACAGGATCTAGGTCATACACCAGAACTTTTAACACTATCCCCAGAAAGAGGCATAATATTTGTGCCGAGAAGCAATAAGCCTGATATAGGGATTAAGAATTGCTTACTATACGCACCTAAAGGGTTATGGTGCAATATTTTAACCTGTTAAGGTTAGAGTTATTCTTCCTGCTGTATTTTTTCAGCAATGTTTGCAAACCTATGATCGGTTTAGAGTAGACACAAGCTAATAGAAGGTAAAAAGATATGATAGTTGTTGCTGAATTTGGTTATTTTGTCTCCACAGATAGCGATTTTATGAGTAGAAAAGTATTGATATTGGTTTTTAATAATCGCTTCATAGGAACGAACGTAACTTTTCACTTAATAGGCCAATGTATAACTACGATTGCCCACACTTATAAACACTTTTGGGTATAGACAACTTCGATCAAAGAACATTTATCTACAATATCGGCCAGAAACTTCAACTCCTCGTACAAAATCAAACTCTTTCTGATCATCAACTTGCATGGAATTTGACTCATTCACAAGATAACAGAAGGAAAGCGTCAATTTACTTACACATTCGATCTGGGCGCTGGCACTGGTACCTTCTTGGCCACATTAGTCGTACTGTTGTGGTTCTCATCGCCACCGTCCTCGGACTCACTGCCAAAGGGATTCTTTGAAATCTTTGGTGGTGGTGGACGTGGCGGCTTCACCTTCTTCTCCATTTCAACTTCGTCGTCGGAACTATCGAATGGATTTAGGCTTCGATCTTTGTCCTCCTTTTTGCTAGATGTCGCTGGCGATGGTGTACCGGCATTCAATGATCTCCTCGGTGCTGGTGTTATTGGCTTTGCTGGTGTAACGACAGGTAAAGGAGCAATATCATCATCCTCATCATCACTCTTGAAGGGATTCAATTCTTCGGGATACAACTCGAGGTTGACTTTTGCCGGTGATGTGAACGGCACCCGCTCTTCGGTCTTTTTGATCTGGGGCTTTGCTTCGTCTGGGTGTTCGACTGTAGTTTGTTGTGGTTGTTCTTCGACTTTGGTTGCTGGCTTTGATTCGACTTCAACTACTTGGGGGTCGACTGCCACAATCCTCTTGGGACTAGTTTGTAGAGTTTCTGCTGGTATGGGCTTAGTTTCTTCATCCCGTTGCTCAGGTTTAGTTTCTTCAATTGACACAGGTTCTGTTTGTTTTTCGATTTTTTCTTCAGGTTCATCATTTTTAGGCACTTCTTCTGATTTCATCTCCAGTTCTGCGTCAGCTTCAACTACAGAGGAGGATACAGGTGGCACTGTTTCCACTGACATTTCTGCTTCCTCATCCGGCTGTAGCGGTGCTGCAGTTGGTTTGATGCTATCGCTATCTTCTGACTTAATACTACTATTGTTAACGCTAGAGGAGTTCTCTGGGGTTTTATGCATTAGATTATCGTTAGTATTCTTATTATTTGCAATTACTTCGAATTGATGTAGACGAGCACGCACCACACTTAAGCGATTTGTTGTCTCCGCATCCTCATGTCCGGCCATCATTGTCGTTGTCATGTCACTGTTGCAATTGGTCTTAATGTCAAGTGTTATTGGTCGTTGACGAAGAGGTGGCTTCTCCCTTAATGTCGGTGTTTGTTGCTTTTGTTCGTCCACCTCTTGTTGTTCCATGTGGTGCTCTTTGACTATATCTCCTGCTGGGCCAGCAGCAGTAGTTTCTTCGGGCAACGACGTTGGTGGCGGTAATTCGGTTGATTCCACAACTTTTGTCGCATTTGTTGTTCTCATCTGCTCATCATGTTCGGTATTATCTTTGGTAACAAAATTAGATTTAGATTTACTTAGATTAAGATCATCTGCTGTTGTTGCAATGGTCATTGATGTTGTGGATGGGGTTTCTTCTACTTGTGCATCATCATTGGCCTTCTCAATTTTGCTATCATCATCATACTCCAATTTGGCAGGCTGTATCTCCTCAACTGGCTTCAACGTAATTTGTGCTGTCGATGTAAATGGCTTCAGTTGATTTTCGGGGCTTTCAGGCACCTTTTCCCGTTCTAAGGTCGACGTATTTGATTCCATTGACGGAGGTGGAAGGGTGGTAGGAAGTTCTGGTGGTTTCTCTTCATCATCTTCCTCCTCGCCATCTTCCGAATCACTGCTGGTTGCGAGACTCTCAGATGTGTCCATTTGTGCTGAATTCAAACTCATGTCCTTCTTTTCATCGTCACCAGCACCGTCGGTTTCATCCAGTGTCGCATTCATAAAACTACTTAGAGCAGAATTCATTTTATACGGTGCTGGAGTTTCGCCACCGTTAATTTTCTTCAAGCTCTTAGTCTTTTCCTCGTCGCTGAGACTCTTCTGAAGAAGTTTACTGCTACTACTAGCAGTGGAGTCATTCTCCTTACTCTTTTCGAAGAATGCCAAACGATCTGCGATCGAACTGCGGACAGTTGTTTTAGGCCGAGCAGCGATTTCCGCATCGTATGACTCTGCTGGTGGATTTCTTAGCACAACTTCCGTGTCGACCTCCAAGGTGGTCTCCTCGTCGGGACACGTCTCGCAACAGTATTCGCCATCGACTTCGGTTTCATAGAAACTACCCGGTGTTAGTTGGGAGCTACAGCGAGCACACTTTAGACACGTACGATGATAGACTCGTTTGCCGATGGTCAAACGTTCGGCTAGAAAAACTGGAAGACTACATTTCTGGCATGGATCACGTTTGGGCACGCCAACAACATGAGCCATCTGGAAAGAGAAACAACAATCAAAGAATTTTATTAGAAATTTATTTATAATGTGTTTTTTTTTTTTGGAATTGTGGGTGCTAAGCTACAAGGATTATAACTTAATCGCTAAACTAAATTCTGAGTGGTGTACATTTAATATTAGTACTGACTCGGATAAATTAGGGAATCTCTACTTGCAGGGTTTCATTGAAATAGAATTAAGTTGAGTAGAATGCTGTAATAACGGCTTGTACAATGGGTCTAAAACATCAGGTGAAGGCTAGTAAGAAAGCCACATATACTAATCCCTTGACGGTGAGGTAATGTATTGAACTGCCACATCAAAGATCATTAAAGCTCTGTGAGTTAGTACTATGCATTCACAAGGTGATTGCCGAAGCTGATATATTCGACTCCCGGAAACAGCAATGCCTTCCAATCAAAAGTTTTGTATATACCAGGGCCTGGATAGGATATCGCCATGTACATCGATAGCCAGGCTGCACTCTAAGGCACTGGAATTCTGAAATAATCAGGAGCTGTCGCAGGGAGCAATGAGGAGGCGCTGATGACCTGGCAAAAAGAGATGGTGAAATAGAAAGCAGTGACGGTGGGGACATCAAAAAACACCTGTGTGTAGTAAAGTACGATACTAAGAACAGTAATTATGTATATTTTGCCGACCGAAGATAGGCAAACCTTAATGGACACACGGTGCCTAAGGCTCTTTTGGCACATTTAGACATCAAAATGCATATGTTGTGCTGTATGACGTACGAATGTGAGGGAGTATCGCGACCATTTAGAGGAAATAGGTTTCTAAACTTGAACTACGGAGGGCTACTTGGATTCTCCAGGGAAATTAAGTGCTTTCCGAGGAAGTGTTTAGATCCTTCCTTTTGACTATTTAATTTCAAATGAATCTACAGGGGTC
This sequence comes from Cheilosia soror, assembly GCA_949372485.1. NCBI lineage: Eukaryota > Metazoa > Arthropoda > Insecta > Diptera > Syrphidae > Cheilosia > Cheilosia soror. The sequence continues at coordinate 78,642,109 of OX443563.1, forward strand.
CCGATGGGGTTTGCAGGGCGTTTTTTTACATGTTACATGCGTCTAAAGCGATTTTGTGTAGTTTTGTATTATGGGGTGGTAGCGTGATCAGTAGTTCAGCACACTAACCACTGCGCTATTGCGCTGCTGCGCCTACGAGCTACAAAAGCCCTTTAATTTGAAGATTTTAACGTCATAATGGACCGTATAGGTTTAAAAGTATATCTGGTTCTTGCTGGCAGTTACTTTGAACTAACCTTGCCTTATCGGCCATCACGGTCAGGAGATTTGACATAGTTAGACTTTTTCTCTTTGATTATGCGTATGCCTGCCAATGCCAACTATTCACACTCTTGATGTGCTTATAAACCATCTGAGATGGTGTCAACAATTTGTGGGAAAATGATGAGCAAGTCCATAGTGGACATTCGAATAATTTAAGACTTCATGTCATGTTTTTTTAGCCAACGCCACCTTAATGACTGTTCTATGTTCTGTTCCTCAGAATTCATTTAGGTCAGAGAGTGTCCACTGGGTTGCCCCAAATTACTACTCAACTCGCTATTCTTTTACAATAAATTTCCTTAATTTGATTACGTAATATAGACGACAAAAAACCGACACACTTTTGACTTTTGATAAGGTCCCTTGCGATACTGCATGAATCTAGGAATGCATATAAGAGTAATACCTGCAATTCCAGTCATTTTTGGAGACACGTTAGAATGCGATTGTTTTTTATTCTTTTACAATGCAACTGCAACTGCCTATAGTTTTTATTTATGTTATTTGCAAAGTCTGGGAATGAGTTGAGGTTTACCAACCACTTGTCTGTCCCGATTAAATTCACTTTTTGCAACATTCGCGAAAACAAGTTAATGTGTCTAACAAGTCATTTTTTAAAAGTTAAAACAGCTTTTTAAACAATTTCTGTGCAATCAAAGTCCCTCCGAGAAAAGCGCTCTCAACAAGTGACACTTCCCGTTTACCGAACGACATTGCCTAACCTAGTTAGATAACATCTAGATTCAGAGAGGGATATACTCATACTCACTCGTGAAAGGTATGTGAACACAAACAAGTCGATTAAAATAGATCAACGGAAGTTGTTGTTATTTAAAAGTTATTGACAAAAACTATAACTATCAGAGATAACTCGTCGATTTGTTGGTGTAACCTAACTAAGTGTAAATAATTACAGAGCATTAATTAACTATGAACTAGGGTATACTTCAAACTAGTTCCTCAATTACAAAACTAATTGTAACAGAAGGCAACTCACGTTTTGTTTGTTTGTTTTTTTTTTTAACTTTAAAATACAAATATTAAAGGTACATAATAATAATGAAAATGAGTCACACAACGAATAAGCGATAAACGTATACTTAAAGCAATAAAGCAATAAAAATACACAAAAGAAAAACTATATAATAAACAAAAAGAATTAAAGCAAATATGTATGTGTCTAATTGATGATTGTTGCTTACCTGACAATAAACAATAAGAAAGCTCCTATCGTGATTTACTCCGTGGAATTTTGTTTTTCTTTAAATTTTCACAAAAAAACATAAGTACAACGGAGTTTTTTACGAATATGATCGATTGTATGATGTAAGCAGAGTTTATCGTTTTTTTTTATAATAAGTGATGAATGCGTAGAGAATAGTTTAACAAAAAAAATGCAAATTAAAAGTAAAAACTTAAAAAAAAAAATTAAGGTGATGTGTGTTTTTTTGTTCGGTTATCCTTGTTCTCTAAGTAATTGTGATTATTTTTGTTTGTTCTTTTGAGAATTATTCGTTTTTTTTTTTGTAGCTATTATTAATTGTTTTTTGTTCTTTGATTTTTTTGTTTTTTAATGAGATTTTTTTTGCTTTTTTGTGTGAATTTTCTTATGATTGATTTTAGCAGAAAATTTCTGGCTTATATTGACCCATTATGTCCAAGCTTTTCTCATCCTGCGTAAAAAGAGAAAGAAAAAGAAATAAAAAAATTGTTTTTGTAGTTTGGCGATCAACTAACAAGAGGTTGTTTTTTGTTTTAGTGAGATTACTATACTTTTATTGGTTAGTGGAAAGTTAGTGCGGCTTGCGTTTACTTATAGAGCTAAAGGAGAGAGAGGATGTTTTGTTAGTTACAAGTAATCGGAGGAATGAATAGAAGGGTGCGGATGATTTTGTTGTTAGTTCTTTAAACATATACCACACACCAGTTGTTTTGTTAGCACATTTAAGTCCTTCATTAGCCAGTATCCTTTCTTGTCATAGGAAAATTTGGAGGCAAAATAAGGATGCCTAAGTGCTAACCTGTAAACACTTTTAATAGAGTAAGAATACCGGACACCAAAGAATAACGAGTACGTTTGCTCCAACACCTCAAGAAGCGGTTACCGTTTGAATCAGTACTATCAAAGGGCAACGTTGCCGGGCAGCGATTATTTCTTCGAAAATATAGACGACACTGGATCTGGCTGATATGAGGTTCCAGCAGGATATAGCGCTTCAATCCATTGGCTTACGTTGGTTTAGCGGTAACAATATTTCGCGAAATCAACAAACGGATTGGTCACGGAGATCGTGTGGCTCCGTGCCGTTGTTACTAAAAAACTAAGCTCTACAGCTCTTTGAAAAAAAAGTCCTTCATAGTAACAAATTGAAAACGAAAATGGCTGGTTGTAACAGAGGACACAACTTAGTGCATGTCATCATCGAGAAAGTACTTTCAAAGTCTCCAAAACGTCAGGATGGGCATAATTTAAAATTATGTAGTTTGTTTAGCCTCAGCGGGAAATTTACTCTAGTGGCAAGGTCACTAACCTTAGAACCGTGACAAAAATTCAAACCGCGGAGCTAGAAGAGGCTATACTCAATCTTAAACCTCTTCTAGACCTTTTCGTACAGTAATCTGCTGCAAACAGCGCCTTCGGTTAAGCTGAAAAAACAGCTTGACGGGTCGTGCACAAATTCTTAACAAATACACGGCAATAATATAAGCACGGACTACACTACTCCCCGGCTAGACCATTTACCATGTGTTTTCCCAGCAGGGAGGAATGGCATGAAGATCAACCGAGCGGATCAACCATAAATATCTATACACGGATGGGTCAAAGACGGAAGTCTGCGTCGATACGTGTTTCTACTTCGAACGTTTCAGACTATCCAGTGTAATCAGACTTCCTGACTACAGCAGCGTATTCCAAGCTGAGGTACTGGCAGTGATAACAGCTACTAAACAGGTTGCGATGATGGCAATACCTCATGCAGATATTACCTTTTTCATTGATAGTCAAGCGACAATAAAAGCGATATCTGCGGTTAAGTTAAAATTGAAGCTTGTAAGTCGCTGTCGCGAAGAGCTACGGGTTCTTGGCGTGCAGCACAAGGTAAGACAATGCTGGGTTCCCGGGCACAAAGGTGTGTCTGGAAATGAAGAAGCTGATGAGCTGGCAAGAAAAGAGCCCTCCCTTGAACTAAACCAGTCCAACATCATAGTAATGATTCGACCCCGGTAGTCTTAGACAGATGATTGGTAATAAAACACTAATGGCGGCATATGAAAGATGGAGCAAGCTCGACTCCAGTGGCATATAACCCGGAAAATGTGGCCAATCTATAAAAAACAGAGAACTGAGAGAACCTTGCAATTGAACAAAAAATTCTTGTCCTCGATTGTGGGTATTATCACCGGATGCAATATGCTGAAATACCATACCAAAAAAATTGGGAATCAGTTCGGATGACCTGTGCAGAGGATGCGGTGATGAGGAGGTGCATGAGGACACCCCATACTTTTTTTGCCACTGCTCAGCGCTCTGCCACATAAGAAATTGAATCCTTGATAGCTACTTTTTCGAGGATTTATAAGAACTTTCCTATACAGGTCCATTAATGACCTACTTCAAGTTGTAAGTAAGTACATCGAGTTGGTTTCCCAATCCGTAGGTTCTTAATAGGTTTCCAGTGTGTGGTAGTCATAAACCTAGAGCATCTCGACGGATCTATATTGATCTAAGTGCGGCACGTACAGGTTTCTCCTGTCTTGCCAACTCACATACCTAACCTAACCTAGCCTCAGCGGGAACTTCCGCAGTATTTCTTATTTCTTATGAAGTTGTCTCTACAAACCCGAATTGCAGTAGTTTATTGCAGAATCTGTCTTCAATTTGCAAAGTGTAGATAAGATTGATCGCAATATTTTAAATTATTATCGCAGTGACAACTTATTTTCTAGATTGCGTTTAGGTTCCGATCCGATGCTCACTATTTGCTCATTTGCTTCTGCTGCTCTCAAACTTCCTTATGCAGAAGCAGATCTAAAAAAATCCTTCCCGCTTGATTTTTTATGAATTTATTCGCCCCAGTTGCTTTTCGGACCAGTTACCAACTATTTTCATCCACATCTGTTCATGTTGATCGTCAGAATTTAACTAACCACTTATCTTTTGGGTGAATTGGCTCAGTTACTTAGCGGAGGTCTGTTCCAAAAAACCACTAGAAACTTTAAGGTCTTCCCATTAGGTCAACTCTCGCGAACGTACGACAAGCATTCTGATAGTATAATTGAGAAAGCTTCTCAATTAAGCCGCTTGGATCCGGCATGCAAATATAAGTCCCAAAAATTATAACTAACAAGCCAATGGTCGTCATACAATAAGCTAGCCTTGGACTTTATTAAGTCAGAAAGATTTTTTTTAAACGATATTCGGTACAGGGATTAATGGAATGTGAAAAAATAGGGAATATCAGCGTCTCTCACTCGATTTTGCCTATACTCACAATCGAAACATACAACCTACCTAGTTCCTCTGGTCGTCAATGATACCTTTGAGCTTTGACCATGAGTACTCGCATAGCACCTGTGACAGCGAACATCGCAAAAACACTTAACTGCAATCCAGTAAGTATCTATCTATCCAACCGGTTCTATCTCCGTTTCATGACTAGCCTCCAAGTATACGAGCACTCGCATGTGTTACATCATTTGTGCTCATCTCTTTACAAAATTTTGCATAAACTCATTGCAGACTCTGACATCAGCGGAATAATTTATTATGACGCCTGTTTAATTGGGAAAGAAAATCCATAACTACGAGTACCTATATACGTTAACTTTTGAGTGTGCATGACTCGACTGTAAATTGAAGCTCAAACCAATCACTGAGGTAACTTAGTTACACTCTCTATATAGGATTTGATTTATGTACAAATTGTTAGCGATTTTTATTTTTTTTTTTTTTTTATATTTTACTCTCCTTATGCAACATCACCCCAGCAAAATGTCATGTCAGCTGTGCTGTCTATTATAGTCAGATGGGTTTCCATTTTGGGAATTGGGAAACCAATTCCGAGCCAATAAAACTATCGATGAAAAGTGAGAGTTAACCATACACACGCTCACAAATTGGGATATAAAATTTGTTTCGATCAATAGAACAATAACAATGTGACTATCACACAAAAGAGATTTATTTTTACCTAAAAAAAATACAAATAAAAAATGAAAATAACTTTCAAAAACGTGACTGTACTATCGCATGATGTTTCGATGACATGGTCTTTTTATTCCACTTCCAACAACTACAGCCATTGAGTCTACAAAAGAGAGGAAGACCCAATTATTATATTTAACTGAACAGAAATCAAAATAATTAACGAACATAGGAAAATAAAAACGAATCAAATTATCCGTAAACAAATTAAAATCAGCAGAGCCGAACATCATAAGCGATTAACTCAAGAGCGCAGTCTTTCAAAATTGTTTAGCAAAAATGTCGAATTTATTAAACGACCTTGTTAACTTTTGTTTTCGCATCGCATGAGAAAAGTTAATGAGAGTGGCTATATGGCATATTCTTTTGGCGATTTGTCAAAGGTCATAGTTCAGTTACGAAATGGAGTATAACAAGTGTCACAAAACATAATTGACAGCGACATTGATATGGGTATATTCGATACATATATGTATAATATATAGCAGGTAGAAGTATTTTCGGTTAATTGATTCGATTTAACGAGAAAAATTGTTTTTTTTTCGAAAGCATATCAAGAAAGATGTCATCAGTTATTGTTCAGAGATAAATTTGGAAAGTGATCGGCGATTTTTACTCTTGTTCAACTATGGGGCTGATGCGTTATAACGTATATGCGTTGAGCACCTACTTAGAATAGTTAAAAACTCGATATTTAGTATATCAACTCATATTTTACTCATAAGTAACATTTTCAACTTATCCCATGGGAGTAATCTAGCTTAAGCCATCAATGTGCTTTGATTACATCAAAACTGTATGCTGTTACCATAATAGGACTAGTTGCACGTTTCAACAGTGACAATGGGTCGTTTGAATAAAAACTAGCATTTGCTTTGAGTAAAAGGTTGTAGCAAAGTAAAAGCACTTAGCAATTGCTTTAAATCGGTATGAATAAAAACTTAAGGCCCCGACCCATAGAATCCGTCACATCCGTTGCGGCAATGTATTCGACTGACAGGTCGATAGAATACACAGTAGCTTATGGAACGTGACCCATGAGCAACGAACGTGCCGGATGCGACGGATAAAGTAGGGTTACTTTCTACTTTTCTGTCCGTCGAACCGTTGACAGTTGGCAGAGCGTGAGAGTAAGCATTTTCATTGGTGGACATATAAGATAATGAGTGAAACTGTCTCTCATATGTCATCGGCTGTCAACGTATGCGACAAATTCTATGGGACTGTTCGTTCCGTCGAATACGCCAATCCGTCGACGCAACGGATGCGACGGATTCTATGGGTCGGGGCCTTTACTTTGCTAAAGTAAGTTCGAAGTTTCGATCAAAGCATTTACTTCACTGCATGTGTCCTTCCCTTGCAATTTCTGTCACAATTTGTCGTTAATTTTTTGAATTTGAATTTAGAATCAGAAAAAACGATTTTTGGGAAAGAGTGAACGAAAGCTAAATTAATTTAATAAAAAAAAAACGATACAGTTGGTTATAGTTGTGATCGTAACCAATTCGTCTTTGCTTATATGTAGTACCTACTGTTTTTTTTTACGAACGTTAACAACTACAGTAGTCAAAACAGGTTTAATGTGCCAGTCAAACAAAGAAAAATTAATTTAACTATTTATACAAACAAAAAACACCGAAAACTCAAAAGAAAATACTGTTTTTGTAAAGAAATATGGGCGCAAAATATTTAGCAAAAGCTCTGAGTCAACAAAATAGCAGACTTGGAATTTTCGTAGCAATATTGCTTTGTCTTCCACGTTTTATTCATACCAATCTGAGTAAAAGGTCGGTGGCGCCAAAGATGTCAAAAGTTGGAGTCAACTCAAATCAGTTTTTATTCATACGAAGCTTAGCAATTGCTTCGATTTTGACATTTATTTTGAGTAAAAGCAATTGCTAGGTTTTATTCATACGACCCAATAGGTAAAGTGGATGCCAATTTTTGTGTGTTTTTGATTACCTGCGCACTCCATTCACTCTGTCGGGCATTGATAAATCAACCAGCAGCGTGGGAACTGGAGGCATCAATGCCAAACAATGGCAAAGACAATCAGTAATAACTTTAGTTGCTCTGCCTTTCCACGTCTAGTAAAAGAAGACGGCACGCTAGGAACAACACCTAAAGAAAAGGCAGATCTTTTCGCTGATGTGTTTTCAGAGAATTCCACCCTAGACTCTGCACAACTAGAGCCACTAAACATCCCGAGGGTGCCAACATCGATGGCACAAGTGAAATTTTTGCCTCGAATAATTTAACGCATCCTTAAAGAACTAGATTGCAATAAGCCAACTCGACCCGACGGAATCCCGGCTAAAGTACTCAAGACCTGTGCACCCGAACTCTCACCTGTACTATGTAAGAGCATGTCGTCCTCCCAAAAGACGTTTCCTTCTTGCTGGAAGACCGCTCGCATTCAATCTATTTCAAAGAAAGTGAGGAAATGTCTGCCTCAGAGCTATCGTCCCATAGCGTTACTTTCAATGCTATCAAAAGTAAAGGAAAAGCCAATAAATGTCGAAATAATCAAATATCTAGAAGGCCACCGATTATTAAGCGATAGGCAATACGGATTTCAGAGCCGTCGTTCCATTGGAGACCTGTTGAGCTACGTAACGCACTTATAAAAGCAAGCAATTGAACAACACGGCAAATCCAGAGCCTTAGCCTTAAACATATCAAAGGCATTTATAGAGGCCTATTAGACAAGTTAGCGTGTTATGGATTACCACAACTCTGCGGATGGATGCAAAATTTTCTTCTGGGAAGATCAATCCAAGTTGTTGGTGTATCATCTAATTCGTTTGCTATAAATGCAGGAGTGCCCCAAGGCTCAAATCTTTCTCCAACTTTATTTCTTCTCCACATCAACGATTTGCTTGGATCGACAAATAAAAATATCTACAGCTTTGCTGATGACAGCACTCTTATATCCTCTATCTCGAACAGTGGGCCTGTGAATGCGGCTACATCACACAGTCAGAGATGTGAACAAATTAATTCTCTAGATGGTTATCTGGACAAAACCTTGAAGTGGGGAAAAGACAACTTGGTTGTATTTAATGCAGCTCACAACATTTTCCAGGAAAAATGCATCAGTTCCTCCGATCCAAATGGATGACCATCCAATCCATCCCAAAGATTCAATGCACCTTCCAGGAGTCACAGTGAATTCAGGAATCACATGGAAGGAGCACATATCCTATATCGTAAGATCGGCGTCCGCTAAGTTGAGCTGCCTATTTAGAGCAAAGAGGTAATTTAGCCCCAAGCAACTTCTTCTTCTCTACAAAGCACAGGTTAGACCATGCCTGGAATATTGTCCCATATATGGAGCTAGGCCCCAAAACATTCACTTAACCTACTTGGCAGCCAGCATACAGACTTATTGGAAACCCTACACTCACATTGAATATACAACCGTTGGTTGGTGCACAACGCTAAAAATGGGCATTCCCTAAGCCAGTTTATACATCAATTTATTATACATTGTTCTTTTTTAGCTTTCGAAGACATCCGTATTCACAGCTCATATAAACGCCAGGACAGCAAAAAACTGAAGACCCTTATCAAATATCTACAACAATTCGGTATAGAAACAATTTAAACTGCTGATATGCAAAATGTCCAACCAAAGTTGGCTCGTGAAGAAATTTAAAAACTCTTATCATGAAAAAAAAAGAGAAAAACTCATCTCACAAAGAAAAACATTCCACTACGGCCAACAATGTTATAATTCATTCGTGCGACCCCAATTACATGCGCTGATTATAAAACTTTGAATAATTGTACATGTGAAATGTTTAGAAAATATTACCGACACAAAATCGACTCGCTATCAGTTCGAGGTAGTGATTGTTTAATAACCAAAACGACTACCTACTAGCTGCTCGTATATTGACCGATAAGTCATTGAATTTCATTTAACAAGGGTAGCTACAGATAGTCTGTATGACTCAGCGAGTATGTGCTTTGAATTCAAGTGTGTCACAAAGTTGATACCCCAAATGACTAAATTCCGTATAAATCAGGAAAGCAAAATATCTGACGACAAAGAAGGCTAAAAACAGATGCGTATTGGTGTAGGTACAGGCGAATGTACTGTTGGGCGCGCAATCTATTTGAATAATCGCCATTTGTACTTGCCTTTTCACTTGGACTGTGTTGGAAGACATCCAGAAAGTACGAGTATTTTTGGGATATGGAACGACCTCGGAGGAAATGCGTCAGCGAAGGGCACTTGAAAGAAGAATTTTTGCATTCAATAGGCAACGACAATGAGTAAGCATGAATGCAACTGCTTATGAAAATGAAAGTTATATCGCGGGGGATTCAAATTCAAATTCAAATTCAAATTCACTTATACTCAAGAGTCATGGTGCCTAGAAACCATTCGTCATGGCCTTTCCCAAATGAATACAAAGCAATTTTGCTTGGCAAGTTATGCAAACAAAAAGACAACTGATCGTGTGGTTCGAAACTTTGGTCTTTGGTCTCCTCATGATAAGCGGAATTGTGAAGTATTTTGCTGTACACTTTTGTATTTATTAAGATCAATGTCACTAGTTCAAAGTCTACCCACGTGCGATAAAATGTGATCCCAGCATTTCTCGAAAACGAGTTTGGTGCGCCTTCAATACGCGTTCAATAAAGTGACCCAGTTTAGGTTCAGTATTAGATTCATCCATAGCTTGAACAAAAACAATTAGAAATGTCCATTATTTAAGGACTGGCAGTTTCTTTAAAAATTGTTATATATTCCTCGTCAGTTATGGCATGGTTTGACACAAACCCTTCCTGTATAATAAAACGTATACACCACTAACTATAAACAGTCGCATTTCATCACCCAAGAAGAGCGCCAATAAATCGTGTGAGTGGGAGTTGTTTTACTACTCCTATGACCCCACGACCTACTGCCGAACGATACAACATGCAATGTGTCGGCGCCACACCCGTTTTTAAACCAAAAACCACCATATGGTTGGAAGAACTTTTTTCGCGTCATTACCTACTAATATGCTTCGCCTTTCCACTCCAAGACGAAGACATGACAAGGTTAACTCATATACCTCCCAGCAATCAAGTCTCTATAACCAAAACTGCTTACATCATATTTTAAATACCCTCCAGTTGAACCCACTCTATCACACCACAGCTAACTTTAATCCATCTAACTTTACCTCAATATTTTTACGTCTATTGATTTTCAAATTTAACCGCAGTTGACGGCCTGACAGTTGTGACAAAGCGGCCATCATTAAACGGGCCGCTACATGTTACTATTCGAAAAAAAAGTTTCGATTTCTATTTGATCTAGAAAATACGTCTCCCCTCATACACCCTCAGCATTAGGGGGCTCAAACGCCAGGTACATGCCCTACCTTCCCGCATCGTCACACATTGCTGATTCATGCTACAATGATGTGGTGTTTGGTCGGTTAGATTGCTTCGTGATTTGGTTTTATGCGCCAATTCGCAGCACAACGGCGGCGCACGTACTCATGCGTTTCATCAGCTTCAATGAATTTGGTTGATCATTTAATCTCTGGGTATTTTTTGTTTGCTCTCCTTTGTTCCACTTAATCGCTGAAAAGTGGCGAAGATTTTGTTTTTCGGACTGGGTTGGGCTTAGGCATGACCTAATTTCGGCACGTATAGATTTTTTGGCTGTCCACTGACTCCATAACGCACATTCGAAAACATTTACTAATTGCACGAGTGTTAGGTTTATTAAATCATGTACCTAATGATCTGTGTTGATGTCGTCCTGTCACGCAACCATACGTGGAGACATTTTTAGCCGGCTTTTGGATTCATTATTGTAATTTACAACCCCTTGTCGAACGATTTTATTACACTAAGTGTCGGCTTGCGAAATATTTCAATCCACCGCTCTCCGTTCATTGCTTATTCAATTGGCGCAAATGTCTGAGATGTGAGTTACCTTATTCTGATATTCGAGGAGCCTTGGAAAGTGATATAGATATTATATTTTATATATTTTGTTTTGTTTATGATATGATCTTGTGGGTTGTAAGGGGAGCGGCTAAATACATTCAGGTGTCACTTCACAAGAAGAAGAAGGGTGGAGGTTGATTTGAAGTGACTCTAGTGCTTACGAAAGCGAAACAAAATATTTATTTGCATTCGAATCAATTGCGAGGAATAGATGGTTTTGTTATTGTTTCTTCGGTGTAAAAACATTTTGCTGTTATGAACAATTTAATTCAAAACAATTGAAAAAGTATAAGGCAACGTGTAGTTAAGTTGGCGGGATGACTTCACTCGGTTGTGGGATGCAAACGAAGATCGCCTTAAGATGTTAGGAATTTATGCAATACACTTGAGCTTGTCGGCGTTATGCAATTTGAAATGGCGATGTTTCGATTTGGTAAAGCTGATTGGAGGTCACATTTTGTGTCACCTGGAAATTGATTCTTTGAAAGCAAGAGAAAATCCCAGATGCCAGAAATATAGGAGCTTGTGCAAAACAAAAATCATCAAACAGCGTAACAAGATGTGCAGATTGTTGTGAAGTATGCGAAGCCCCTATAATAATCCCACCCTCCCACCTATCTGAAATAGAAAGACCTAACGAACGGATACAGTATAGCAGCCACTGTTATTAGACCAATGCTTACATACTGTGTTTGCAGTTGTCTATAGTAGGCTGCATAGAATAAAACAATCGGCGGAGCACTAATACATTACCAGACATTCTGTTTTATCTGACGACAATCGGCATTGTTAGCAGACAGATCGGCTGCCTGTGGAACTGTTTCGCCCTAAATTAACCGCAAGAAGTAAAACAATTATTGACAATGCCAATATGGTGAATACGCATTCATTCAGGGCACTTCACGAAACATAGACTCTCTACAATTAGAGTATGAAACTTTCCAAATCACCACTGCTTCCAGTTCATTTTGAGAAATTGATTAGCCCTGGAGGGTTAATCGATCCATTTATACACTGACAGTTCGTAATTAAATGACGGTAGGTGTATGTTTTTATGGGATGGTTAAAATGTAGCCTCTCTTGCCCAAGAGCACTGTAGTGCGTTCTAGGCAGGGGGAAAATCAACTTCCACTCGAGCTCACCCGCGGACTTCGCCAACCGAACAGCCTCACAACTCCCTCAATTTTTTCAAAACCAGCAAAACTACGAGAACGTCATTTTTGCTTAACCAACTTCCACTCGAGCTCACCCGCAGACTTCGCCAACCGAACAGCCTCAAAATTCCCTCATTTTTTTCAAAACCAGCAAAACTACGAGAACGTCATTTTTGATTAAGATATCCGCATCTTCCCGGATAGCTCACCGACAATTATGTCATTAGAAGCAGTAGATCTGAAACGCATTAAGGCAGGGGAACAGAAGCTAACATAGCTGTCAAGCATGCCGGAATGGGCTTAACGCTTAACCCTTCGACCACAGGTATAATGAGAGGAGCATGATCAAGAAGAACATTTTAACTAAGCATCCTACAAACTCGCTTATGGCATTCATTCTCGTGAGTCTAAGAATTTGATTGCGAGTGGGCCACCAGTGACTGTAACACCACCGAAATAAAAAAGTAAATATGGAGGAGGAGGAGGCCATTATCTCTTTTCTTGTACATGCCGGTGTTTCTTTCGAAAGAGCTTTACCATTATGATGTTAATGATTTAAGTAACATCACAACCTCCTAGTGGTATATTGATTTCGACTCCTACTGACAGCCAACTCCATTTAAGCTGTACAACATTTCCAAAAGAGAGCACAGATCTTCTACAAAAGTGCCTCTGCCTTTGCAAGCAGTAAAAACAAAGCGATTTAATTGTATGTAATTCGATTGTATGTATTTTTAATACGTTTCCTGTGAGAGAGAAGGTGATTTGTAGGTACTATCACCGAGGATGAAATAATCTGTGATTGCAAGCAGGTAGTCTTCTAGTAGTCTTTCTAAACTCCGCCAACCCTCAGAATCGACTTGACTTAAATGAGCAACAGCTACCAATAGATGTGAGACATCACAGATAACCCGCATAAAGTCTTTTTAACCTTTTCATCTGCTGCAGAACTAAAATTCAAATTTCATTTCAGCCAAACAGGTTATCCCCAAAAATTATCATCATTTACATCCCGAAGTAGGTTCTGTTGGTTGACTTTCTATTTTCGTTCTTCTTCTATTGACCTCGCTACGGGGTAAAAGTAAACCATTCAAACCTGCAACTTAAGAGCAATATCAACTTGGGCCCAGCGCGAGTTCCATCTCCATGTGATCAACGCAAACGTTGACCCCAATGTCATGGGTAAAGTAACAAAGTCCATTGAAACCTGCCATAAGAAATTGATCAGACAAACAAAAACTGAGAGAAACATGGAAACGTGTAAAGTAATGATATAAACAATGGAATCAGCATCAGAATTTGAGGGCGACCAACAATTACCGCTGTTCCCGCACTGTAGTTTCTAGAATTCAATTTTGGAATAACTTCTAACAATAAAACGGAAGAGACGCAAACAATAACAACAAAAATAAAACCATGTTCCCGAGGACACACAGTGCTTAATATGTCGTGGACAATCGTGAAAGTGAAATCTGGAATTGCATCGATTTTTTTTCTCAGTTTGACTTTGCGCGAGTTTATCACTTGCGGCGGCGAAGGATGACGTGTTTCCCTGTAGCTTCAAGTGGAATGAGTCAGACTTTTCATAGTGGGGAATCACGAACAAAATAAAATACAACTCACCTTATTTTCAGATGGAAATCCTTGAATTCTCTTTCGAACCGAGATCACCAAAATTGCCACATTTTTCACGGCTCCACTGTTATTACAAGTGGACGTTAGTTTTTAAGTAATTTTCTTCTTTTCACACATCAAACGTGTACTGAGCTCCAAAAACTCCTCAAAGATGAAGTACAAAACACAGAAATGATGAAAATTTCATCGCCACCACAACCGCTCCGGCGAACAGAACCGATAAAATTGTCTAAAATGTCACAACTGGTACAGCACAAACGAGAATTCTCTTTGAATTAATTTAATAAAATGCTAATTAGAAACGAAAATTAGGTGAAGAAAATTATAATGCGCACAGATTTACTGCCGTGATTCTTTTTGCGGAATCTGTGTGGTTTCTTTGAATAGAAAACAGAAACAAATAAAAAAAAAAACACGAAGACAGCAAAACGTAGATTTTCAGCCGCAACGACACGATTTCCGATGAAATCGTAAATGGCTACTGAAAGAGGAAATGAGACAAGCACAGAGATAAAGTTGTAGATTTTTCTTCTGTTGCGGTTTTGTTTATTTTTCTGTGGTGAATTTCGTTTCGATTTAGAGTTGTGCAACTACACTACTGTCAAAAGTGAGCTAAACAAAATGGCTGGCGGAGAAAAAATTCTATGTTTATCTTTTTAGGTTGCTGTCTTTGGTGAAGTTGAACTATGAATCGGTTGAAGTGTTAACGAAACGGGCGGATTCCTTTTTCTCTTTAGCTTTTGCTGGAACCATGTGTTAAGTGGTTGGGTAATTTGTTTGAATTTAGTCGAAGCACTTTTTTTGAGGGAAATTTATCATGGGCAACAATCAGGTGTGGTGCGTTCATAAAGTGAAGTTGATTTAAATTTGTTTTAGAGGAATTATTTCGACTACCTACCTCCAAGCGAGTTGCATTTTCTATGCGTCGGAATTGGACAAAGGGGAGTTGCACTTGCACCTCCTATACTACGGGTTCCTTAACTGTGCGTGCGTCGCGACGCCCTGGTGCATCGTGGCGCTATCCTAAGGACGTCGCAAGTTTTATTTTTTTTTTCACTGCTGTAAGACTCCGAACAAAGAAAAAGCATTACGTTTCTCTTTACGAATACCAAGAGCAAGGTTCAATAGTTACATTGCATTCGAAGATTAAGCGCGTTTGTGTTTTTTCAGCATTTCCAGTCAGACTAGCTTCGTGGCTGGCACTCGTTTATTTGCCTGACACTCAAAATTAAATAAAGAGGTTTCAATTGGCACGGGTCCTTGCCCTTGCCAACTAGGTTGGTCGGGAGGATTATCGCGCTCCATAAGCGAGTGTACATGAGAGCTCTATGCAGTCAGTTCCTCGCCGTTCATAAGAAATCTGCCTTTCGAAGATTCCAACTTGGCGAATTTTGTATCGGGACTTGGGCTTTTGCCCCTATAATATCCAACTCACCCAGGAGTTCAACGTTAATGACCATAGATAAAGCCGAATGTTCGCTGACTTCGGAGAGTTTGGAAAGGGGACCCCAAAGACAGCGTCAACGCTTAGCTTTCGCTGAAGTTTCTGTTTAATATACCCGTGGGAGTTCTTTCGTGATACTGGCTCGGATCTAACCCTCCATAGCCTACAACTAGCGAACCACCAAGTTCCTGCCAAAGTCTGATTATGAATTGGTTAGGTTTGCACGAAATATCTACCGAAATGTTTGTTGATTCGTGAATGTCTATACGCAACAGAATCACGCTACGCCTTTGTTGTCCTATACGTAACCTACTCTTTATGTAAACATGCGCCCTCACTGTATGGTACTCCCACTGCGTCTACATGGACGTCCTGACACACTTTCCTCGATCGTCTCGCTAGAAATTGTCACAACAAACTGTAAATGCCAGGCGTTCGTTTTCCATTACGACATCCTTTGTCTTCGTAACTCTTCGTCTTCCAACTATCAGCACAGCTTCAGTCTCCCAGTGACACACACTGCACAGTGCCAATGGAATAGAATTATAAAATCCATTCGCGTGACTATATCTATATACACTTGGGCCATAGCCTCCTTCTTATAGCGCACGGCACTGTTGTGTTATCTCGATTGGATACCCCGCGCACACGAAATATCTCAATCCTTGTACAAGCTCTCCATCTCTACTCCACCACGTTCTAGGTTCTCTGTCTCTGTGCTGGCGCGCGCGTTGTTGGCTATACAGTTAAACGACCTTGCATTCATAGATGCCTAGATACATTGGTTTAGTTGTTGTTTTGTAATTTATTTATTTATATATTTTTTTTTCCTATCCATGTTTGGGCAGTTCCGCACAGAGATGCTGGGGCTGGCTCGCGTATCTGTGTGAACGAGCATACCCGCTTTTATGTCTTCCTTTTCAGGAGGATAGGTGTTGGGTTCGATGGTGTACACGTCTGATGCTTCTCGAATGCGGTGCGCTAATCCGATAGATCTCCCCCATTGCAGCATTTTATGGAGCACATGCTTCACGCTTTGACTTCATTCACGCAATCAGGTGATTAGAATCGCGCCAAAAACGAAGATACATTCTGTTTGGAGTGTTTCAGTGGCGATCATGTGGGCAGAGTTGTCCGCGCAATGAGTCTCACTAAGTCACCAAAGAGCAGCTTAGATTCAACAATATTAACAGGATGATTGCATTTGTGCCTTTCCTGTTGCCGCGCATAATAAATTCCGTCCAACACCTGTGATTGGCGATCGTGATCGGTGCGCGGCGAAGATCACTGATCGCACCTTCGCATCGGTAGGAGATATAGGCGTGTGCGTGTGCGCTAAAAAGTGGAGCACAACGAATGCATGCATGTATGGTATGTGTGTCGTTGATGATAGTGATTGGCGCTGGGGATATAAATGGAGAGACAGAGGAGCAGGAGCAGGAGCACATATGAGTGCATATAGCTGACACTGACACTGACGTTGATGGGAATTTGCAACAATGTTGCAAGTTGTTGTCGACGTTAACAGATTATGCACGCCAGCGTGTACGAGTATGTTCGTTTTTCGATTCCAGGAAGATAACTAAGTCTCTGAATTGATGGGTCTAGAAAGCCGAGTATGGGAGAAATGTCAGTTACATGATGGTGGGCATGTAATTGCTGGCCTTGTATGGAGAATTGAAATTATTTCCGTTTTGTTTTTGATGAGATCTACAAATTGATGTAGATTTCCATCTCAAGGATGTACAAAGAGGGAAATTCATATTTAAATCATACGTTTTGAAGGAACAGGAGTTGAGGTAGAAATATTTCGAAATGGTGTCCACTTTATAGACAAAAGTCATGGGCAGGACATTAAATTGCATCCTTAGTTCGATGATCCTAAGATTTTTCATGCGTTTTTGAGTTTGACGATGCAGACGGTCCATAATTCGTTTGGCGAAGGTTGATCCTTGACAACACTTTAGGGCTTTATGACAGAAATTATTAAAAAAACTGGTATAAATCATCTCAGTTATGCCCTGAAAATACTTACAGCCTTATTCATATTGATCCACCTTCATTCAAGTAAGTTGTGCCAACAAAAGAGTCAATTTCACTTACCTACTTCAGCAGCCACTTTTTGGAGCTATTATCTTGTGGTTTTGTGATCGAACTTATAAACTTGTGACGTAAATTGTTAAGAAGCATATATACTGATTGTAGGAAAGTTCAAGTCTCAAATGGCGCAATTTTTAGTACAATAAAGCGGCTTCTGTCTTGTACCTAGATTTTCCCTAAAATAGTAAGTATACGCCTCGATGACCCAAAAGAATAGGTACGTCGATACTCATTCGTCATAAATGGCTTTATTTTCTGAAGTTGCTCCACGAGATTGTAGCTAATGCACGAGGAACATGGAAAGTACACAGTAGTAGAGAGACTACTTCTAAAAAAAAGACGAGCTCTCGATAAGGCTTTCGTATCAGTAAACAAAAGCAAGGCAAACAGAGGAGTAGAAAGCACGTTCGCAAAGCAGGCAAGGGTCGTGTCATATATATCATCATTAAGTCTGCCCAAAAAAAATGGCAAGTATCAACTAAGATTATATGGTACATACGGCGATCGTCGAGCTACTATACTCAGCATTGATAATGACAAGCCAAGGCAATGCCCAAACTAATAGCGTGGAAATGCAAATACATTAGAAACGCTTAGGGCAATCAGAATAACATTTTAACAAAGCATCTTCATTGGCATTCTTAGCCAAAATTCAAGTAGTCAAGAGGAAATTATTACCAACTTTAAGAAAGCTCAATGATGAGCACGACTGGCTTGAGATCTGCTCCTTCAAAATAAACTAAGAAAAGTCGAAGGCTTAAAAGAGTCGATGCGACAGAGGTAGATGATGGCATAGGCGGGTTTTTCATTTAAGGTTCGATACATATAGGTATGCAGGGAATATGTCTGCTAAAAAGACAACAGAGAACCCTTACAACTCAGGAAAATTCAAGAGATTTCGAAAATCTATTCTACCATCTGTCAAACGCTCTGTCCGGAAACATTTTGTCCCCTTGGCTATTTCCAAATGTTTCAAAGGGTTTCTAGGAAACATTTTTCCAGGCGGCTCATCAGAGGATTGACCTCAACTACGGTACAAAGAAAGAAACTCCCTTATCCTCTGAATCACCAAAATAGCAAATCCCAAGTTATTTTAAATCAGGTCAAGTAACTTCTAAATATCTACACCCGACACAGCCTCGATCATTTCACACGAAACAAAATCGTAAAATTCAAGTTACACTCTATTGCACCAGACGAAACGGCCAAGAGTATGTTTCTATATAGTCTATCCACTATCTTGACCATTTCCCCAATAACTGCTCAATTAGTTATTGGGAGTGCAGAGAAATGGTCAAGTTTTATCAAGATCTAGTGAAGATATCTTCCAGAATAAGGTGCACCGCACACAATTTTGCTTCTAACTTGAAAATATTTACAACCTCTTGCCGGTCGTAAAAAGTTCTTTTGTTAACAAGTTTAGATTTCTATCTCCACACCCGACAACGACGACGACGACGACGACGACGACTACGAAGGCCGCACCCAATAGTAGCCGCCGCGCGCCACGTTGTCTCTAATTTGGTAGAACAGCGCGCGATCCAACATCTCAGAAATGAGGTGCAAACTGCAACCACAGAGGTCCAACGTCAGCTTTAGCTTCTCAGCTCTATGAGCTATTAATCGACAAGCAAATTACAATTTACAGCCTCACGAGATGTAGTCGTATAGATATAATCAACTCGAGACTCGAATCTATTATATACACCGAACCGATAACTAATTAAATTTAATTATACATAAACAATGAGGATTAACAACGCCATCTGTACATGAACACACATGTGTATATCTAATACATATCTATGTGTGTAATAAATAAAAAAAAAATTGTTAAGACGATGTGTGTGCCTCCGTAGAAAGCATGTGTTTGGTTTGGTGCACAAGAAATTAAATGTGCTAAACTGTACAACATGTGGTATGGTGGTGTTTAGGTGATGTATCCACTAATTACTACTTAATGTCGCGCCATGCACCGAAATGTTGGATGTTAGATTTATAATAAAATGAATAGGTGGTGATTTTATGGTTAACAAAGTTAGGTGAGAGTTGGGCACTTACCTTAGCCGGGGGTCCTTGTGTTTTTGTGATTTGAGATTTCTCCGTCGCCACTGACGGACGTTTCAGTCTGTTGGGGGAATCTAAAAAAAAAAACGACATAATATGTTTTATTAATTTCGAAGGAAACTAAAAACAAAATAAAATAAAATACAAAGTATGTCCTGTCTGCGAATATTTCACTTGCCAATAACTGATTCTTTGACCTAAAATGGCTTTAAATTGAGGATGTCTACAGGGTTGTTCCGTTGGGACATCTCTATCATATCTGTGGCAATAGACAGAGACTGCTATTGTCGAAACGATATATACTTCAATCGTTTTTATTTTACGTGACCTGGCCCCTGATTTAAGAAAAAAGTGTGGTTAACCACTATCAGTGTGGTTTTAGGTCCGGTTCCGGTAGGCCAACAACCGACCAAATATTCACACTACGGTAGATCCTGGAAAAAATCCAAGAAGTCCAAATCGATACTGACAAGTGACAATCTTTTATAGAGATGAGCTATACAGAGCCATGTTTAGTTTTGGCATTCCAAACTTGTCACAATGTACAGAATGACGATGGAAAACGTTCGCTGCTCCGTAGAGGTTGGAAACAATCTCACCGTTACCTTTGAGGTCAAAAACAGATTTAGACAAGGAGATGCGTTTGTGACTTTTTCAACCTCATACTTGAGATAATTGCACGAAACTTTGAAGCCAACACCAGGGGTACAATTTTTCAAAAGACTGTGGAACTACTTGCATACGCAAGTATATAGAATTTGGAGGAGGACATTTAACAGCGAACTCTACGAGCTGTACAGCAACATCAGAACCAGACACTATACCTAATATCTCTTTGAAATACCGAATTTGCCGCCAATCATTTAGCATACGTATCAGTTGACTAAGATGGCTACAATATGTAGAGCGCATGGACACCAACGCTCAGGCTAGAAGAGTCTTTGATTCCAAGAGGGACAACGCAGTAGAGAAAGACCTCGCCTTGGAGTGCGTAACTAGAGGTGGTTAGCCAAAGATCGGTCTAACTGGAGAGGGGAGTTTATCGAGGCACAGGTCCACCCTCGACTGTAGTGCCATCTACGAGTAAGTAAGTAAGTATTTATTCCAAGTAGAAGCGACTATTTAGAGCAGCTGTAGGATTCTGTAATATTTTTCGTTTGCACAAACGTTTCACTTCATGTAACTTCGAAAACGAAAAAAAATTTCGTTTCGTGCGAAAGAAAAACTACGACAGTTTTTTATTTTGCGTTTTTTATTTTCTTTGATTATTTCAACAAATCCATTTGTGGATCTAACAATTTATGTGTCAAAAGAAGAAAGCATTTCTGGAGCAGTAATTATGTCTTCAATATGGCAATGCTACTCATGGCTGCTTTGTTAAAACAAGTCTAATTGTGTCAAACGAAAAGGAAGATAATCTACATATATTGCTATACTAGCTGGACCCGTGCTCGCCTTGAATGTGACGCCCTGGGGAGTCCTGGCGCTATCTTCAGGGCGTCGCAAGTTTCATTTGTTCACTGCTGTAAGACTCCTAACTAACAAACTAAAAGCATTACGTTTCTCTTTACGAATACCAAGAGCAAGGTCCAAGCAAAATCCAATAGATACATTACAGTCGAAGATTAAGCGCGTTTGTGTTTCCCGCATTTACAGTCAGAATTACTTCATGGCTGGCACCCATATATTTGTCTGGCACTCAAAGTTGAATAATAAAGGGTTTTCAATTGGCACGGGTCGTAGCCAGCCAGATTTGTCGGAAGGATTACCGCACTCCATGAGAAACCGAAGGCAATTCCTCGCCGTACACAAGATATCGGCCTTTTGCAGATTCCAACTTGACGAATTTTGCACCGGGACTTGGGCTTACGCCCCCTACAATATCCTAGTAATTCAGGATCTTAACGTTAACGACCATAGACAAAGACAAGTTGGAAGATGACTCCAATTTTGACCTAAAAATCATCTTTAGCGACGAGACGCATTTTTAAATGAATGCGGGTATGTTAAGACACAATACATATTTCCATAAATATGGGACGACGATATTTCAACGTCGAGTCGTCGACTAGTCCTTATTGAAAAACCCTTTACTAATAATCTTCAGTATGATCATCTTCTATTCACATCTGTGCTTTTTTCAACCTCTCTAGGGAGTCGCTGTATAAAAAAGTTTGGGAACCCCTGGTATAGTACATATATGTATGCTAGTCTCGTTTTGTTTTTGTTTGTCCTGTCGCACGATCGCAAAAGTATACATTTGTAGCAAGGTATATGTATATGTTTTCACTTCAAAAAATACAGCTTGGTTAAAAACTGTTCCTAAGGACGTTGCTGTAAACGACATAGCGATAGCCTATAGCAGTCTTACAGTCTTAAGGAACATTTTAAAAAAAGTTTCATTGAAATCTGTCCAGTAGTTTTCGAGTTTTTAATGGCCAAAGAAAATTCCCACAGTTTTATTATATGCATAGATGAATACATACTTACAACAAAATATACATATTCTTTACAAATTAAATAATCAAAATAGAATTAGAAAAGCAAAAGGACCAAAAACATAGTTTTAGGTACTGCTGTCAAAACGAAAAGTTCCTCGAACTGTGAAAAGTACCATAAAAGAATGGAAGAAAAAAAGAAGTTTAGTTTCTGTTTAGTTTAGTTTGTAGCTTTCGCATGATTTCTGTTGTGTTTTTTGAAAAGCGAAAGCGGTTTTCGTTTCGTTTTTTAATCCCACCCCAGATAAATTCCTGAGATGTAGATCTAGAGGACATGTATAGTTAATGTTGACTACTTTCTTGTAGGATGTGTTAATGAAACTGCTAAACTGTCTTCAGCGCCGGCCGTTCAGTTTCTGCGAGCGGGTACTAGGAGAACTATTAATTAAACCAAAATGTCGAGATGTTCACCAAATTAACCCGTTTACAGCACTTTATCACAAATGCTTCCATACATGAAGCCCTGAAGGCTGTATCGGTGCAAATTACTTGGGCTTGTTTTATTATAAGCACTTGCACTATGATCTTCACTGTCTTTAAAAAAAGTTTAGAGAAACAATTGATTTTAAATTAGTGAAGAACACTGAAACAATTGACCGTACAAACGGTCAAAAATCTCATCAACCGCAACAAAATCGTTGACAGTCGACTACTTGCACTTGAGTGTTCTCGATAAATTAAAAAATAAAATAAAAATTAAAATACAAAATTAATGACAGTGTTAGTGTGCTGTAACATTTCTCAGCGAGGGTTACAGATTTAAGGGCTGCCAAATGCCTTACGTTTTATTTTCACTGCTCTACATCACGCAAAAATATTTGAAAATCTCCACAATCACAACAGTCCTAAAAAAAGCTTTTTAATTCAGCCTTTTGGAAATGGGAAACATTTGCACGACCCTCCCATCTCTTTCATAAATGCTACTCATGCAAGCTGTGCAAAGTTAGGTCTAGCGTGCAATAAGCACTTGCGGCGCTAATTTTATTTTAAACTTCCATATCTTCCAACTCCAAATTATTAAAAAAACAAAAAAAACTAGCCTTGATCCTTGAGTAATGCTATAGGCTATTTTGTCTAACTTGTTTTTATTTTAACTTGTCATACTATGAGGACAAGACTAAGTACACGCTTAGGACAAAACGTCACTATTGAAAGCAAAAATTTCGAAGTAGTTAATGAGTTCACCTATATCTCGGAGTAAACATGAACTCCACGAATGGCACCCTAGTGGAGATCCGGCGAAGAATTACCTTAGGAAACCGTTGCTACTTCGGTTTTGCCAAACAATTGGGTTCAAAACTCCTACCTCGAGGGACGAAATGTGTGCTCTACAAAACCCTTATCCTGCTATAGTTCTGATGGCGCCGACTGCTGATACTGGGCTCCTTTGAAAGAAAAATACTTCGGCGGATTTTTGGTCCGGTGTGCGAGGAGGGCGAATGGAGGAGAAGATACAACCTTGATACTCTATGAGCTGTACCAAGATGTGGATGTAGTCCAAAAAGCTAAAACATATCGATTGCATTGGCTCGGCCACATCCAGCGAATGGACAATAATGCTGCAGCTAAGAGAATCTTCGAATCCCAGCCCCCAGGTTCGAGAAGACAAGGAAGACCGAACCTCTGTTTCAAAGACCAAGCCATCGCGGATGCCAGAGCGCTTGGTCTCGACAACTGGCAGCAGCGTGCCCAGGATAGTAGAGGATGGAAGGCTGCAGTGTCCCAGGCAGACACTCTACACGTGTCGGGAGCCCGATAAGTAAAGTAAGTGTCATACTATTCATAAAACTAAATCAATGTGAAAAATCGTGAAAAAGTCTGTAAGCAATATTTGACTCATCTTTTTGCATCCATAAACTGAGTGACAATAAATTCTAAACTGATCTTATTTGGTCAAATGCGAAAAATCGTAAGAACTATTGTTTTCAAATTGTAGCTCTGCCTTGGAGGACGGTGGCCGGTGGGTACCATATCAGAAGCATTATAGGTACAACAAGTACATAATATGCTGTGTTTCGTGCGGTGTCGGAACGAATGCAAAAAAATATGTGATGTGTCCTGTGTCATGTGTACGTAGGGAGAGAGTTGGGTAGAGTACGTGTATCGTTTGTCACATGCCATAATATTCATAAATATAAATCAATACAAAAAAGTTTTTTCATAAAAATAGTAGCTTATAATCATAAGGAGTTTAGAGGATTCTATATAGTTCCTTGCTCAATGGAGTTGTAGAAATCATAATGGGACACAATACTCTCCGGCACCACATGAAGCAAATGCGCCTGATGGAATACGAACTTTGTAGGTGCTGCGGTGATGAGAGATTTCTTGAGGACCCACTCCTCTTTTTAATGTCACTGGCCAATTATCCAGGACACCAGGTATAAGTTTCTTCTGCGGTAGGTACTTTTTTCCAGATCTAGTCGAGCTTCCAGCAGATCAACAGACAAGATAATGAACTTCATCAAATCCTCTGAATAGTTTTATCTAGCAGCAGTAAGTAACTGATTACAGCCTTTATAGACAGGGTTCTAACGCGTAAGGAACAACCTCTTTCCACCGACAGGTATCACAATGGGTCAGGATTGACCGGAGTGTGACAAGAAATACTCCTCCCCAGCTCACAACCTAATCTAAAGAACGAAAAAGTACTATGTAAGTGTTTATGTTCCTAGCTTCAAACACACTTAGTCGATTAAATTCATATTCGGAATTCTGGACTCTATACCCTATTGAGGTTGATATAAACTTTAAATGGGTCAGTGCAACGAGTGGGAAGGCGGTCACAATTTAAAAATGAGTTAACTATCTAAAGAATGGTGGAAGTAGCTTCTCAAAATCTAATTGCGGTGCTAATAGTCATATTTTTAGCGTTCAGCTTCAATTTAGCGAATTAACAATGCCGGCATTTTCCCTATAAAACTATCTATTGTAATGTACAAAATATTTACCATGAAGGTTAAAAATGATTATAGCTAAAGCTCTAAGACAATAGTTAACTTTATTCCCAACAATTATTTCGACACTGTCGGCCATTTAAACAGCAACGAAAAATGCCCCCTTCTGTAGATATGTGCAGCACATACTTAAGATACCTTTCAAATGTTTAAGTGTTATTCCACTGTCGGTTTATAGTTCCTCACCTCAATGGGTGGCATATAACAACAACTCCACCCAGTTACAAAGCCTGATGGCCCCCAGCTCTCTTGATCACCACTCAAGACAGACAGCATGTCATAAGTGATTTGTTCTATTTATGTGAAATTAATCAACTTAATTGCGGGGAAATTGCATTTTGATTGAGTGATGACTTTAATTGGCTCAAAAGAATGACCAAGATTCACACAAGTCAAGGCAGCACCAAGAGTAACTATATAGAGCTAATCCCATTCCGTATCCATTAAGCTGAACTAGATTGTGAATGATAATCGCTGTGCAGTTTATTATGAGACGATTTTATGTTACGTTTGCAAACTGCAATTATATTTGAAAATAGCATCCGAACGTTGTTTCCGTTTTCGATCGCACAAGGAATACGCGCACGCACCTGCCAATTTAAATTAAATTTTTCAAACAAAATCGCATCTTCGTGTCGTCCTCGTTGCGACTTGCAAGTCGTTCTGCATGTATGTATTGTAGGTGCACTGCACATGCGCTGCCTTGTCATAGTAATGATCATAGCAATTAACTTTATTGCACCAACTCGCTATGCCAAATGCGACGCAGTGCAGTTGAAATTTACTATAATGGGACTTGGGATACAAATGTATCTATGAATGAATATGAATCTGTACACATATGGGGGTACTCAAATTAAATCTTTTCACTGATTATTTATTTACTCAATGGCGATGCGATGGTTCAGAAGGAGGCACACTCGTAGTAATGATTGTTGTTGTTGATGGTGTAATTGTAATGACTGTGAATGAAGTGAACGAACAGAAACAGAGTCGCTTGCAGTGAGACAAGAAAATTGTCTGCAGGTGCATTCGTTTGATATTTTAAATAATTACTATTTAAATGTGTATTATAGTGTTGTGAAGGTCTTGCAGTGGACGTGTTTTTGGCAAAAATGTCATTGGAGGATTTTGGGTGACAGTTTGTCGTTTTGAGACGAAATGGAAACAAGATAGATTCCCATTATGGGCTCGAATGCAATATTTTTTTCAGTGACAGCTGGTCATTGTTGAATGAATGACATTGGATGGTACATAAGTGACATTTAACGGGGTTTTTTGAAGAAAACCAAAAATCGCTCACTCAGCATAAAAGAGGTTCAGCAACTTTACAATGAAACTAAGTGCTCATCAAGATGCTCCTTGCTCCTATTTTGACAGTAGATTCATTGCATTCATTCATTTTCAATGGTCCGCTTTGCCATTAATCTCGGTTGTTGGTTGCTCAAGTGGACCCTCCACAGCTCTCATTATTCTCTGCTATCGACTCTATATCATCAAGGTCAGTCCCCATACGGGTAGGGGAGAGATTATGGACTCGATCTAACCATCTCATCCTGGGATCTACCCAGAGGACGCCTGCCTGATGGTACGGATTCTGGTTAGGGACATGCGTTTAACATGACCAAACCTCCCAAGCATGGATATGGACGGTAGGTATGTGTTTAATTAGTAATGCGGATGCGGCGATTTCATTGGGCAATTTTGGTGTATTTTTTCTTCTTTAAGTCATGATCTATTATCATAGGCAGATAGGTGGATAAACGACAGCTGATGGCGGCTGGCTGGTTAGACAGACTAGCTCTTAAGCTACTATTAGATTTTGTCCACACATCTAACGTAATATTGACGTCAAAATGTCAAAAATTGACATGATTTTTGACATGTGTAATACATAGTAGCTTGTAGCTTTATGCCTCGTTTACGGAACACTAGGTTATAATGCCGTCAAAGAAAGGCAAGTGGGAAATATCTGGCTGTACCTTATGCTAGACATAGGTGGCGGAACAGACACCCAAGGCCTAGCTTCTCGCAACCATTCGTTTGTGTGAGTTTCTATTTTTGGGACGAATGGAAGGGACAATTTTATGCCGAGTCCTGACGGCTGAATTGAGAAGCTTTTTCATGACAATCATACTCTCGGATCCGGATGTTCGTCAGACGTTCGCGAGAGGTGGCGTAGTAGAAAAAACCTTAAGATGTAATTTGTGTTTTTCCGGGGATCGAACCGGGGATCCCTTCCACAGTAGTCCAGCACACTAACCACTGCGCTACTGCGCCCACATACATACATGCTAGACATATATATGTCAGGATTTTGAGCTCTTTGCAACCTAGACAGTGGATATTTAATGGTGAACTTGGCCGACAGTGGCCTAATATTTGCTTCTTTTAAATTACATGCGTTTCATTCGTGCTATATAAGGTAACATCTCTTCCTAGATATGACGCAGTTACTTAGGGTATATTCCACCTCGAATTGGCCATTGAGATTAATTTTTTGAAAAGTACATTTTATGAGGCAGAGGAAAGACTATGCCTCTGTTAGGGAGCCGTCGTGTCTTCAAGAGTTGATTTGAGCTGCGCTCAGCTTTTCTGTTTGCATCTTTGATATTGAAGCTTTATTTTCCCGGCTACCTACTCGTACTCAAAAGGTTAAATTAAACAGAGAAAAGCAAGAGGGAAAAAAAATCTAAAATAATTATGTGTCAAGTCAAGTCATTGAAGAATGCGATGGAGCGTTACTAACAGGCTGGTACTGAAGTAAACACCTTATGTGTTCAGGGTTGATACAGATGACAGATCTATAAGACAGATGCTAAACTGATGTTAGCTTTACTCAAGTAGCTGGCTTTGGTGTCCTTCAGTTTGGAATTCCATTCACTAAATTCAGATTCTTAAAATTCAATATGAAATCCTTTTTTATGCCTGTTGAAATATCTTTGTAGCTGCAGACCAAGACAGATGGAAGAGATTTGTTACCACCCTAATCGCCATCCCATATGGTTAAAGGAAATATGACGACTGTGCTACCAAGTTGGAGGTTATGGTACGATTCCGACTGAGTACCTTGCAAGTATTACTAAAAGCGAAAGCATTTCCGCATTGAACACACTGGAAAAATTCGAAAGGCGGTACGATTTGGAGATATGTATTCAGTTACGCACGCTGGTACGCAAAATTAAATTCTTAAACTTTTGGGACACTTGGAAGTGTTGTTCTTCCATTTCGGGACGATAAATACTTTTGTATAGCACGTTTGCGTCGGTTGGACTTGTGCATTATATGGGGCTGGCCAACTGAAGTCGCATATGCGTCTTCCGCACTATTCCAATTCTATTGAGCTCTCTCAAAATTAGTCAATGACCATGAGTCAGAGAAGTGACGATCCTCACTCTTAGGCCTACTGTCCACGTAGCTGCACTTCATACGCACGCTTTCGTCATTTGCATCTTGGTGTACGCTTGCTTGCAGCTTCCATATAAACAAACGAACACTGTGCACGAAGCGGCAATGCAAGCTGCAAATGACGACAAGCGTATTTTGCCGCTCCGTGGACAGAGCTTCGTTTGTTTATATGGAAGCTGCAAGGAAGCTGCAAGCAAACGTACACCAAGATGCAAATGATGAAAGCTTGCGTATGAAGTGCAGCTACGTGGACAGTAGGCCTTAGGCATACATACCCTCGGCTTAGGTTGTGTTCCAGTTTCCTTTAATCTGACTTGTCTATTTCTGTGTCTGACTTTATCAATTGTTATCACAAAAAAGATATGTAAACTCATCGATTTAGTATTCTTTTAACCATCAACGCAAAAATGGATACCACTTTCACTATACACTGTCACCATCATCTATCAGTTTATTTGATCAACTTTACGTGCAATACTGGTACTTTAAGACTCGTAACTTCTGGCATATAATTTCCATCATCAGATACTGCTGCTGCTGCTGATGATGATAATGGCTATAAAACCATCTTTCTGTCGACAACATAAACACAACCAACGCGTTACTGCATCACCACCAACTCGCCAAAGTGAGGAACTCTATACGAGTACTCGTCGTAGCCCCAAACTATCAAAAGGATTAAGCCAAAGTGCAGTGTAATTGATACGCGTCTTAGTCGACACATAAAGATGATGATCATGGTGAAGAGAGTGTTATAGCCAACATGATACCCTAGATCCACCCAGAGTGATGACGATGACGACGACGACGAAAGTCGGTCAGACACATTAAATAAAAACGACAAACAAATAAATAGAGTCAGACAAACACACACGCCCAGAGCGACGCAAAACGAAAACTTTCCAGCGCTCATGATGATCCCCAGCTGATGAACTCGCCAAGATATGTCATTTATACCACTATTGACTATTGAGCTTGGGCGGATCGATTTTAATGTCGCACTAATGGAGCCACCCATTAAATCCGAATCAAAATGCATCGCAACTCTATAACTGACAAGTGAGTGTGTTTGTGTCAAATTACCATCTGTGTGCTGGGATGAGAAAGTATCTTTCTCCGCTTCCTATAGATGTCCGCTGTTGTTGTCAGCATATTGTAATTAGAAAACAAAACTTTTCCATCTTCATATGGCAGATGTTTGAGCCAACAAAAAAAGATACACAAACTTGGCTGGCATAGAAAGTTTTATGCGCACGATGGTCAGTGAGCCTGGTCGTTAATAGGTGGAGTATGGCAAATCTTTCAATTGTTTATTTTGGTGGCACCGCGCACCGCACAAAGTAAAAGTTCGAGTACCGGCTACTACAACTACCGCTGGTAGATGTCTAATTATGGTCACATGTGTGAAATCAATTCGTCATGAGCTCCATGCCCAACAATGGTCAGACGTGGTTCAATTGGATGATGGGATCCATGAGTGGGTACGACCAGAACAATGTATCTATATATGAGGCTTTGTTTTGAGATTAAATCCGTGCGCACCTATTGTTCGATTGTTGTGTTAGCGTTACATATCAGTTTATAATTGAGCTAAACCTCAGATTGTTTGGACGGCTGAGTCAGCGAGTGTGTTGAATGAAATTATGAGAAACGTTACGACCAACTAGTATAGAAAGGGAATTGTATATGGGAGACCGGACGGATATTTGCATGGACGTTTCATAATCGAGTTATAATTACATATCAATCGCACTGGTATCGTTTATTTAAATTAGTTTGCGAGCGGCATACTGTGGTTAGTCGTTTTAACTTTTTTTTTCTCTATTATTAACAAGAAGGCTTCCAAGTTCCAGTTGCTGGCAGTCGGTCGCTTCGTAACCGTCTTGCGGGTAGGGTGTGTTAATCATTGTGACAGGGAAACTAGATTTATGGAATGATCAAAGGAAATTGACAAACGGATTTTAATTGTTAGCCAATCAATATGTATAGTCAGATACAATGTTTTTCAATGTGATCGGGTTTTACCGGGGATTGATCCTGAGACCTCCCGCTTAGTAATAATTGAGCGCACCTGCACCAATAGCTGTAGGCTACTCTTAGTGGACCGCAAAACCGGGCACTGGGGTTGAACCTATTGATAGATAACAGAAATGAAACTGTCCCCAAAGAAGATCGTTTCTGCAAGCAACAGCCGATGGGAATTCAAAAGATGTGACCGGCTGTGGGAGTAAAAAAGCTATTCAGGCGGAAATGATATCTTACAGTTCTTATGATTTATGAAAGTTTGATTAAATGAACAATACAGGCCCTGGGCAAAAAATAAATCCTCTCGGCGATAGTCTTTGAACCAAAGATTCGTCTTGAGGTATGATTCACAGTCACTTATTGATTGCAAAATCATTAGTCTCGGTGAAAATCGAGCAAACAGTGCTTCTAGATCTGATGTGGTGATCGTTTACTGATGAGTACCAGCCCACAAACCACATCGGGGCGAAACTCATTTTTGGAGTCGATGCTAACTCAAATTTAAAAATTTGTCTTACAATTCTTATCAAACGATTTGAAAGGATAGAGTTCTTAAGAACAATCATCTTTGTAGGAATTGAGGTATTACTAAACCTTACCCCTGAACATACATTGCAGTAACAAGTCGGGCAAAACCACTCAGGATTAAAGAGTCTGTAACATAACCTAACCTAGCGATAGAAATGTCCCTCGCAAAGAGAATGGGTCAATCAAGGAGTACTGTGACACTTCTCTTGAGCTACGACCGATATTAAAAAAAAAGCCTTTCTGACACTAAATACGTCATCTGTACGCATCCTAATGTTATGTTCTGTAAATGCAGGATAGAGTCCAACAACTTATGCAGATGCTGGCCGGTTTTTTAGGAGTCAAGCCTACGTAACCTAGGATCCAACTTTTTGCAAACATCGCAGAACTAGCAGACCTTCAGATATAGTTATGTACTTTAGTACGAGTACCAACAGGGCGGTTCAGAACCTTTATAACCTAACTTAAACTATGAGTCAATGTAGCAGTTACATTGTAGGAAGAGATAGTTGTCGATAAGCGAAGGCTACAGGATGGATATCGGTATAGCCGCATGTCTGAATCTAAGCGAATAATATGGAATCAAAAATGATTGCCAAGAAGCGAAGGAAATGAAGAGACACATATCGTCGATAGTGATGTAAATGTGGCATACTACAGAATCTGTACCTTCATAAAAAGACAGAATCTATAGGCGACTGGCCTGCTCTTAAGCTTAGTCGAAGATCTATGCAACATCTACATTTTTGATAAACTAGAGAATGCACAATATAGATAGGTAGGTAGGTTTAACTATCCTCCCAGGATTCATACATAGAGATTGATACTTCTAAAAAAGGAAACAAATTGGTGATCTATCTATACCTAACCTACCTACCCACCTACCTAATCCGATACAACCATCCCTACCCTACTTCGCAATTCAAGCTACAACTCTCCGTTCTAATGTTTATTCACGATTAAACCGATTTGGCAGGTTCTGTTCTAATGTTTGCAAACTATAGTCAGTGACAGCTCCCTGCGTACAGTCAATGGCAGAATTGCCAGATCCACTTCTTTGGGGTTCCTCTAAATTGTAATTTCTGAATAAATTCTCTATAGCTATAAGTGGTTCGCAACGTTTATCCACCAAATGACCTCCCTATAAAAAATAAATAAATAATTGGCGCGCCAGGCGTGTAGACATAGACACCCTAGGCCTAGCTTCTCACATCCATTCGTTTTGTGTGAGTATTTATTTTTGGGATGAATGGAAGGGACCTACAATTTTATGCCCAGTCCGAACCGCTGAATTGAGAAGCTTTTTCAGGACAGTTATACTCTCAGATGTTTGTCAGACGTTCGCGTGAGATGGCGCAGTAGAAAAAACCTTAAGATGTAATTTGTTTTTTTCCCGGGGATCGAACCTAGGACACCTCACACAGTAGTCCAGCACACTAACCACTGCGCTATTGCGCCTGCCCTTCCTATAGCAAATTGCAAAACCCTCATGCACCCCTTAAAGTTTGTGAATAATACAATAAAGCTAGCATGCGGCTAGTAGATAGTTACGATTGTAATTGCAGGTTGTGTACGTGTGGTACTTTTTCAGAAAAAAATATCAAATGAAGAAAGGAAGTCATAAAAGCCATGCACTGTTGTATAGCCATTAACATCTTTTAGATAAAAATATCAGAACTTGAATTGTGCCTTTGCCTCCGCTATACAGTTATCGTGCTTATGCCCCGCCAACTAAGAACCACTGGTCGATATCGATATATTTCGCAAAAACAATACATGTTACTCCAGGAACAACTACCTATATAAGGTGGGTTTTTTATTTTTTAGAGTTTCTGTTTTTAAATTGGCAACATTATTTCTAGTGATATAGTCAATTTAACAGCTGACAGACGATTTGCCCTGGGTCTTTTTTGTCATTTTGACATGAACAGCCCTACGTCTGAATAATGCTTACAAATTGTGCTAAAGTATTTCGAAAATCGTAGTTTAGCGCACCAATTTTAAGCTTGATTTAAATTTTGGGAGATGATAAGGACATTTTTTGGTTGAAAGGCTACGTTAATAAGGAGAGTTGCCGCCTGATGTGTTGTGGAGAAAATTTAGAAGCCTTTGTTGAGATGCCGAAAACCTACAGACGTGGATCATTTGGAAGTCCACATTCGCCGATGAAGTAGTGGAAAATTGCACATCCAGATTGCGCTTCATTCAAGTTAGCTTGTAGCGCCTGTGCATTTTATGAACGAAACTATATTTAAACACTAATGGCATGAAACTAGGTTATGTCTTGAGAAAAGCCAACCCATGGCCATTTATATTTATTTTAATGTCTTTTATTTTATTTCAAAACATCTCATTCAAAATGTGTCACAAGCACAAGTTCCCAAACCGTGTGAAAAGTAGGAAGAGGAGTTTAAAGCCGTTTAAAAAATGCAATTATTCATAGTTTCCCAAGTGTCAAAAGAAATATTATATTTGCAAAAATAAGTGGCACCCTGCCCTGCTTTTTATTATATGTACATATATTGAATAATAAATTAATTCGCAATTCAATAAAAAAAATCATTTGAATTAAACAAATTTGCGCATTCGACAAGGCAGGATTATTTCTATATGAATTTGGTCACCCAACAGCTTACTTATAATTTAGGTGTCGCTGCATACCAACTCGTAATTCCACCAAAACCTCATTAATTTTGCAAGAAAAAAAAATATGATATCTAGCTTCCGAACAAAACAAACGTCAATTTGTTAAAATTTTGCGAACACATGCAAGCAAACGTACAAACCAGAACCACACTCATTTAAGATGACAAATTACGAAAAAAAACCTCAACAACACTTCACATGCAAAAAAGATAAATGGGCGGCAATTTATTCTCTTGGATTAAGGTTGCCCGTGCCCCATTGATAAGATTCTCTTCAGTTGTCATAGTTGTTTGTCTTTTTGTAGATGTTTTGTTAATTTTGGGAGTGGAAACCGAAAAGTCGAGAAGACTGCAAAGAAACTGTGTAAAATACTCGTATCTGACGATCGCAGATGTCAGACAAAGTTCAGAGGTTTTTTTTTTCTTTACTTTACGACTACTTGACTGGTGGTCAAGTAGCATGTTAGGTATACCTACTTCAGAAGAAAAGATAGTTTTATGGAAGCTTCAAGCACGTAAATTTGTGTTGAACATTATTTGACGTTTTATAATAGGTTGGTGAATTTATGTCTTTGGGGTTCCTTTCTGTCAGATTTAGACAAGTGCGCTTTTTTTTGGATTTTATTAGTAGAATGTTGACTAGCCTCAACTGACGAAGAGAAATATAAATAGATAACTAGCTATTCATCGTTTACAGTGTGAAATTGACTAATGACAACAACTTGTCGCCTTTGTCCTCCTTCAGGTCCACAATAACACTACGATTGCGGTTGATTGCAGTATTTTTCAAGCTGATCTGCTATAATCCAAAGAGGCGAAGGAGTGGAAAAGACGCAATCTTGTCGATAAAAGAAATCACAGAAACTGTGAACACACAACGACAGCCAGTTGTGCTCAAATCAAGCGCTTTAAGCTTGGGCTGGAGTCCAAATATAATATACCCAGACTATATGCTGAATAGCCCTGAAGGACAGCAGTTTCAAAGTCCTTATTAGCCACTTCGTGTATTAACTTTATGAACCACAAGAGGCATTAAGCTTTAGAGATTCATAGGATTCATATGTATGCCGGTTATTCTACACCTAAAGCCTAACCGCCGAACTATTCCAAGCGACAAGCGATGACTAGGTTAGAAACATGCACCAACTCATATGTAAAATATGGTCGGAAGAAAGTATGCCCGATGAATGGAACCTCAGCATTGTTTGCCAGATCCTCACAGAAGACCCTCTGAACTGCACCAACTACGTAGGTATATTCGCCTTCTTAACATCGCCTTTACAAGATCTAATCTGCCGTGCGCCCCAAGCCTTTCGTCAACAACCTGATTGGTCCATATTAGTGTGGCTTCAGGCCAGGAAAGTCCACTATCGATCAAATATACACACTGCGGCAGATCTTGGAGCCAGTCCTTCTCTATGATTCTGAGGCATGGACTCTATCAAAAGCGAATGAGCTCACTCTTGGTTGTTTTAAGAGTAATTTTCGGTCCCGTCTGCATAGACGGTGAATGGAGGAGGAGAAGCTGGGTTATGTAGAGCGAAAATGGACGCGAATGCTCTGGCCCAAAAGATCTTCAAATCCACACCCGAGGTACGGTGCCAGTGGAGGAAGACCGCGACTCAGGTGGCGCACGCAAATGGAAGGCGACCTTAACAAACTTAGCGTGCGAAACTGGAGACAGCTGGCTGGAGACGATTGTTGGTTGAGGCCCAAGTCCACCCCGGAATGTAGCGCCACCTTAAGTAAGTAAGATTATTCTAAAAAGGAGAATTCGACTGAAAGGACGTAGATACTTTTCGAAAGCAAATCTCTTGGCACTACAAATGCGCACAATGGGCACAAATTGCTATAGTTTAAGTGACCACTGTATATGGGGCGCAGGGGCACCCTTTCAATCGACTCAAATTCTTGTACATACAATATTAAATGTGCACACTTATTCGTGGGCGCAGTAGCGCAGTGGGTAGTGTGCTGGACTACTGTGCGAGGGATCCCAGGTTCGATCCCCGGAAAAACACAAATTACATCTTAATGTTTTTTTCTACTGCACCACCTCTCGCGAACGTCTGACAAACATCCGAGAGTATGACTGTCCTGAAAAAGCTTCTCAATCAGCCGTTCGGACTCGGCATAAAACGGTAGGTCCCTTCCATTCGTCCCAAAAATAGAAACCCACACAAACGAATGGTTGCGAGAAGCTAGGCCTAGGGTGTCTACCGCCTGGTGCGCCACCTATTTTTACTTATTCGAAAGCATAAATGTCAATTGTAACCGTTGGGGCGAAATTCTGAGCTTGACTGTCCCACAAGAGGAAGCAACATGCAGGGTCGTATGAGACTTCATGGTTTGGGAGCCCAATTAATTCAGTCAAATATATTTGCCTGATAACTTGGTGTGGACACTTAGTCACTATTCTTATCAAAATGCCACATCAATATTTTTGATAAGTTGTACTGACAAACGACCTTTAACTTCGTAGTCTGTAACAACTGACAACACCTTCTTTAGTTGCTAATTTTTCCTCGCTATGCTGGCCCAATTATAAGCAGTTCGCAGCTTCGCACGTAAATATATCGTTCCCTGAGTTTTGCTGACTAGGTCGCTCGCACTATTCTCCTACGACAATCTGTTCCGGGATGGAAGTCAGCCACCGCCACCAGTTGCTTAGCTGTAATTTATTAAAAGGCGCTTCTCCTATATTTATGGCTTAGTTTAGTATCCCTTGCATTTTTTTGGTGGATTTTATGTTCTTTGGCTCGGACAAACATTAATTAGGAAACTTGCAATCTATTCGATTTTTTTGTCGCCTTATATTTAATGACCAAGAATCTATAGATTCTATAGACTGTGTTCCTTCGTGAAAGCTGTAATAATTGACTTTTCCATTAAGATTCCATAGATCGCAGAAATATCTGGCATACACAAAGTGAGAACAGATTCGAATACTCGAGTAGGTAACACAAGCTTAGTAAACACTAAACATAGTCCGTACCGTAGTGACAAGGAGCCGATGATTTCGTTATGCCTGATCTATATCTTCATATTTAGCTAAGCAAATTTTGTAGAAAACCCCTAAAAATCCTTTATCCAACTGACCTTCCAACATCTTAAATAATACGAGTATAAGATTATTACTCTAGAGACTGAAACCAGAGTTGAAAGGCACCTGCTTCAAACAACTTTTCTCTCCATATTGCAGGTTACATTGTTTAAACTAAGAGTACACTGCCAGGTTTTTCTCAATGGCTTACCTGAAATGTAGCTGAGGCCCGTGTCTGCAGAGTGTGCACTTATGTCACACCAGAAGCACACAGGAACACAACGCAATATTCAATCAATCACTCACTCACAAGTTGTTTCCTTACAAAAACTGCCAAACAACGATTTGTTGGCAAGCAAAACTCACACGAAATTAATACGCGTCATGTAGTCTGACTTGCACATGAAATTTAATTAAAAAAAAAAATAAATAGATAGATACTATTCCCTCGGGTGAGCTGAGATTTGTCGTAAAAGTTGTTCACATCATCATGCAGTCCGCATATGGTTAAGATCAGCTCGTAATAACTATACGCACATGTTAACAAATTTTTATTACGTGCAAATGGCATCTTCTTCCGCTATAAAAAGGCGACTGAAATTTTTAAGCCGAATAGTGCGTTATGCGGATAATGGTATAAGCGACCAAAGTCTGAGATGCGTCCGCATACGAGTAGAGTATAGCAATAGCAACTCAACAACAATAATCCTCAATGCACTTCTAAGTACTTATTATGCACCAAAGTGCATTTCTTAGAAATTGTCGCAGTGCACTAAGAGTGCTGGTACATACAAGTGTGTGCGTTTGCTTAGAGCGAGTTCATTAGACTCGTATGTGCAACACTTTCAGAATTTAAATGAACAAACATCAGCAGCCAGCGGTCAACGATAAAGAGCGAACACAAAAATGTTTATCTATTCCCTCTTGGCCAGATAGGTGTCTATCGCTTATAGAGATTATTCCAGGCTTTGTATAATGCAGAGAGCGGTAACGAAATGAATTTCTTTATGTGAAAGATAGAACGTGTCATTCAGACAGTCTTCTTATAGATAAAATGGTATTTGTGGTAAGATACGTGAAAAGATTTTTAACTGGTAAAATCTTGAGCAGATCTCAGCAGATAGCGATAAAATGAACAAAAAGGTGTGAAAAAGAAATGCAACGATCTTTGAAAAGAGATAAACTCATCAAAAAAACTCTTGATCGTCATCTACTACAAGTTGCACTCATATATGACATTTTTTACGGAACCCTGATCAATGAAGACTTCATAAAGCTATCAGAAAGCTATATAGAAACAAGAAATATCGAGACAGATAAAGATTAATTTAAAAGAATGAGACTAAAAGATGTTAATTTAGAAGGCGAGTATGCATCCGTACGAACTTTTGTGAAAAGATCGACCAACCAGTAGGTAGTAGTCATCGGGAAGAAGGACAAACCACCCAAATCTAATTCACTTGAAAAATTCGGCTTCACCTTTACGGAAAGCGGGACCTTTGAGTTTTAGCTGATGGAAACTAGTTTTACCAAAAAGCAACACATTCAAGGCTATACTGATGTCTTTCCGAAAGTTTGTTGAAAAGTACAGGTGGCTTTGGACTTGACTATACGAGTAGTGCGTTCGATTTGCGCGACGAAAATCGCCTTCATTGTAATAAGGCGAAAGCTAACTTAACTAGTCCGACAAAAGGGTGTTACCTTTCTATACGCAAGCTAAGGCAAATACCTCTAAATAATGTTTTTTAATAGCATCAGCACATCCTGAACCTATATTTAGAGGGCACGTGCACAAATTCTAAAAATTCTACTGGGATTATATCGGCTCAAGAATCTCAAACGCACTAATGGACTTATCAAGGATAATTTATAGACGGCGGCGGCCGATGGAAAAACGTATGCGAGCATCATTTGTTTTGTAAAAAAAGGCTCACCCGTAAATTAGTTATTGCGCCTCTATTGCAAACTTTTAGGGGCCTCCCACCGCGAGCTTAGATCAGCTTTAAATCGTTTGATAAGCTGCGAGCTCAAAAGGCAATCTCTCGGTTAAGTACCAGCCTACGCCTACAACCCCTCTCTCATGGAAAAGTCTGAGAAGATGAGATCGTCTTTCGACTCTCCCTGTACTCAAGACTGCTTCAATGCTGGAGCCAACGGAACTAGTAGGGGGTGGTGGACTTATGGACTCAGAAGATGCATGCATCTACCGTTCATGCAGTTTTGCAAAATTGGATGCTTTGAAATTCGGTTGAGTTTCAGGATATTTTCCTGGATTGCTAGGCAACGTGTTCGATGAAGAATTCATAATCCTAGATTCAGAGATAGTTTTCGAAGACTCCGATTGGACGAGTTCCATATACGAGTGGGTTTCCGATCCGTGACTGCTGTCATCGATGGCAGAACTCTGCCGGAAGAAATATGCCCGGTTATCAGTAAGCAATTTGCAGCTTTCTTTCTACATTTAGTATGGAGGACCTTAGAAGACTGTCTACTGTCTAGTGTCTTCAAAGCCCAATTTAATTTCTAGCAAATCTAAAATCTAGAATATAGAACTTTGAAAAGAAAATTTGTGATATTTCAATGGTGTAGATACTTCGATAAAATGTAAATCTGCCCAATGAAGTTTGGCATTATCTTATCTTGGCGGGCTTTTACTCGTCGCTCAATTAGCGTAAATGGTAGTCACTTGGTCAATTGAGAAAAATCGAAGTGCAGGTTCACTTCCTGACAGGGGAAAGCAGAAATGTCTTCCCAAGTGGATTATATACGGAGAATTGACTGTCAGAATTCAAAAACTATTCAAACAATAACTACTGAAGTGACTGTGTCTACGAGTTGTTGTTAATGTAATTCGACATAATTTTCCAACAGAAATTGTCAGGGTCAATCCCAAACAAGCGAAAATCGTTGTTACTCCTCGCTTCCCCACTCACCATTATCTTCCTAAATAAATGTGCATAAGCTTCCTCTAAATGTTCGCATATGGTTCTTCTGGGTGGATTCCGGCGAATGCCGCGAACTCGAAACGATCGCCAAGGGAATCGATTGATTTGTTGGGTACACGTACAAGTATGTACACATTTGTAGTACTCATACATTTCTAGAGCATACAGTCTTCTAGAGCCCATCTTCGTTGTAGACAAATTTTAAAGGCACTACCTGTAAGACTTGTCGATTTATGTTCTAGCCGCAGCTCGCGGATCTTTATCGCTAACTTGATGGTGATTGCCGATTTCAAAGAGATCTCATCATACAAGATAATATCAGAGTTTCTACGAAACGGAAAAAAGCTACTGCAAAGGAAATGTGTCTTTCTGGTAGTACAGTCGACCAGTAGTTGTGCCTGAACTGAAGCCTTTCAAAACAAGAAAAAGTCTCAAATATTTATTTTTTATTTTTATAATTTTAGAAGACAAGCATAAAATTGAAAGACCCCTCGTTTCGTCCAACTATTTATTTGTCTTAAAAGATAAGTTACTCTGGTGAATGTTACATTGATGGCTAAAGGTAGAACTTACTCTACCTTCCAGGCTCATTTACAAACCCCCATACTAGCCAAGTGACTTTTATTACTATCGACATTATGACGCCGTACTTTGACTCTAATTTACATACGTCAACCAGAAATGCTTAACAACATCAGCCATCATGTTTAACTAATTCTCGCCTCGAAATTGGTCTGAAAATGGGATTAAAACGCCGACTGGCAGTTTACGCGAAACCACAACCTAATTTAATGTCTCTAAACTTGTTTGTTGGTGTTGTTATTTTTTTCTTTCTGTTACTGTCTAGCTGTATTGTTTATCTTCATTTATGCTCATTTAATTAACATTAAAAAAAAAAGAAATTAACAAAAATTGGCAAAATGCCGGTATCAACACAATTTATGCAAAAGGGTTAACGACTCTTAAATTGCGACTGGATGGATATAATTAAACGACGTCTATGCGCTGAAGAGATAGCATAAAGTATAGTAAGTAGTTGGCATTATGTTGATGGTAATGTGGGATTGTCTACAAGTTTTTTTTAACTTGTAATTATTGCAAAAATTTCATTTATGGTTATTTTTTTGTGGTTGCATCCAATATGATGTCAGGTAAAATTTTACATACTCACAGTAGCCAGCACTCTTAAGTGAGTTAATTGATAGAGAAACTTACCTGAAAAGATAAAGAGATACAAATAGATGAGTACATTTTCTATATAGGATTGTAGTTTGGAAGAGATCTTAATGAAATAGAAAACTTCTGTAAAAATGTGAATAGAAAGAGTGATGCGCATACGTTAGTTATTGCAACTTTTTTAGAGAAAAGCTCAAATTTCTTTCGTTTGTTATTGATATAGAGCTTTAAGCATGACAAGTGACTACCAAATATATGACACCGTGAAAGCATTGACGCGATTGATACGATTATATACTTCTTTGATGGGTACTGCTCTCATGGTAATGTGCATCAACCTTTAATGTGTCAATCGCAACATGTATGCCACTGTAGAAAATCATTCGGTGTCACATGTGCGACGATGTCATTCTGTTCCATAAAAAAATCGGTCATTCAACATTGATAAGGCGATCAGACAGCCATTCAAATCAGTCATTTTGCCGTGACATTCAAGTCATGCCAATCGTGACAGGCGATCACATAGAATGACCACTTTAGAACAAACTCGCACGTCACAGAATGACACGATTCTAATAGTAATTTTCTGCTGAAGTGGTTCCTTCGATTTAGGAATAATTAAATAAATAAACAAATTTCGAAAAAATAATTTAAAGCGAAAATGCATTTGCTTGAGGATAATATTAAATGCCTTGGAACGTTATCGGTCGAATAATGGATTAAATCTGAAGAAAGCCATGGACGAAGTTCAATCGAAGACAATCTGTTGAATCGAAGTTCAACAGATTGTCATTCGCAAGACACCGCTGTTTCCCACACGGGAACGTCACATGGCGATTCGAAAGAAGAAGTCAACAAATATACTGCTGTCCATCTGTTGGCCAAAGTCATGCTGTGATCGTAAGTGTTCGAGTGCTAATGAAAAAACGTGTCAAACATGCAAGTGCTCGCGCAAAGCGCATGCCATTTACCAGGAACAGGTCACATCGGTTCGCGAACGCCTCGGCTTCAAGAGTATTTCGCCAACACACTGGTAATCAGATCCACGTCAATTGGGTTACACCTGGGTCCTGGGTGCCACCAGGTAAAATAACATCGTCAAAGGTCCAGCTCTACTTTGATAAGATCCCTCAGGAAAAAGTTCATAAACTCAGTTCAAACGGTAATATGTAAGAACCTTGAATATTTACGTCTCTGTAATTATTCAATTAGCTTATTTGTGGACAATTAGTTTGTCCATTTGCATTGGCGCTATTCTACGATACCCGGAGGCCCAGAGCTTAGCTTCAATGAGGGCCGAGGCCTATGCTAATGTCTCTATTACATGCATACATGAAGTGGTTCCTTCGATTTAGAATTGCTAACTGCGCTTCTTACTTACTTACTTAAAGTGGCGCTACAGTCTGCGGTAGACTTGGACCTCAACCTACAGCGTCTTCACCCAGCAAAATTTTTAGCCAGCTGTCTACAGTTTCGCACGCTATAGTTAAGGTCGCCTTCCCCTTCCACTCCACCTGAGTCGCGTTCTTCCCCTACTGCGCCGTCCTTCGGGTGTGGATTCGAAAATCTTCCGGTCCGGGCTCTGCATGACCCAGCCACATCAGTCGTTGGACCTTCATTCTTCTGGCTAGGTCGATGTCGCAGTACAGCCCGAAAAATTCGTCGATCTTTTCCTCCATATTCACCGCCTAGCCTATACAGACGGGAGCGAAGAGTACTAGTAGAATTTTTCTCTTGAACCAAAAGGGTAACCTCATCCGCTTTTGATAGAGTCCATGCCAGAATGACTGATCAGAGCGCATCTGAGGTAGACTTCCACAGTATAAAAACTATAAGGAGTATTCAAACATATTGCGAAAACCCCTCTACTTAGCTTAATTACACTTTACAGAATATAAACCTTAAATTGTTTATTTAGGGATGAATGAATGACGAATGATTGCCGTATAATAACACTGACAATAAACGCTCGATT
Organism: Cheilosia soror; assembly: GCA_949372485.1. NCBI lineage: Eukaryota > Metazoa > Arthropoda > Insecta > Diptera > Syrphidae > Cheilosia > Cheilosia soror. The sequence continues at coordinate 78,685,140 of OX443563.1, forward strand.
CAGAATTCGTCCACTTATCAATCACCACTATTAAATCAGTGAGAAGATATGTTTCGGAATATTTTTTTATTTTTTTGAAATGGTAGGTACTTTGCCCGCATTATTTTTAAGAATACCACCCCAATAAATATAAACAAATTGGCACTCATTTTTGGCAAGGTCCTCAAAACGATACCCAACTCGACATAATGTGTTAACCACGATGTAAAGTATGTAACCACGATGTGAAGTATGTGTAAATAAGCATCAAATAAATATACTTTCCACAAAGTGTCATTAGAGTTGGTTCAGACGATCGTCATTAGATAGACAAACAGAAATTCCGAGAACATGTGAATTGCTTATCAAACAGCACTATTAAATGCTTATTTGGCATTTTATAAAGGTCAAGTATTGGATTCACAAACAATTTTAAGATTTTAATTAAACTTGGCATTCCGATGAAGCTACAAAAAAGACTATACATTCGATAAGTTTTTGGGCGGGCTAAAGATGTCCCTTAATTTGTACATAGGTATAGTTTCTGGTCCGAAAACTTAAACCAAAACAAGGTGCTTGGAAAATTGTGTTTTTTTTTTAAAGTTAAGTTCACTATAGTAGTAATTTAAAAAATTGTAGATATCTCGAAAACGGTTTGATATTGGAATTACCCATTTTTTCTGACTAGATGGCCATTGATGGGTTTTGAAATTACAGGAAAAATGCGCATCTCTTATATTTTTGACATTTCAATCATTTAGACGAAAAATATAAGGTCGGTCTTTCGACAGTTACTGACCTTCTAAATTATATTGATCATATCCCATCGAAAGACATTCCTTCTCCTTTTTCGTGTATACATTTTTTTTTTTTTTTTTTGTAATGGGAATTTCTAGCGATACTTTTCATATTTATGTGAACTTCTGTTCCAGATAGCAGGTGATCCGTTTACACGGAGAAATTTTCAAGAAAATGTACTGTATACTCAGACTCACTAGTTCGTTATTTTCACCGGACTTTCGTTTTCAATAAAATCGGACGGACATTATATCGCTAACAGGGGGCTTATTCCCAAATGGTGGATTGATAATTTAAAATTTCCAAAATCGATTCGATCCATTCAAAAGCGATAGCTATCGTGAGGATTGTTGGCAATAAATCTGACAGCAATCCGTCACCTGAAAAGCTATCGCTTTTGACAGCTTTTGGAAATACAAAAATACCAATCCGCCATGAAAAGCGATCCGCCGCACATTTGGGAATAAGCCCCCAGGTTTTGGACAACGTATTATTGATTTTTTAAATTCAATTTTATCGAAAACCGCTTCGCAGATGTCGATAGAAATCGCCAAGGGGAATAGCGCGGATATTCCCTAAATTTAAAAAAATTAAAGGCAATTAAAAAAAAAAAGAGTTATATCTTGAAAATTCCGTTGATTTTTTTTTGTTAAATACTTCTCCCGGGGAAGTAGGTATATAACGCTTCACCAGCGCCCCGAGATGCTTGCAGGTGTCTGTTAGTTCTGCACTTAAATTGCTACAAATTGTAGTCTTCTGGAAATATATCCCCAGGAAGCGAGTTCCAAAGTTTGTTTGTCCTCTAACAGAAGGCGTTTTGGAAAATTGATGTCCTCGCGGTTGTCAAGTGTAGGTACTATAAGGCCATGATCATGAGCATTAGCTGACCGTCTTGTGCGGCGTGAGGCAATAACGATCAAAGCGATAGAGCCAAAATCGGTTTGGAAATAACGCTCAAAAAACACATAGCGCCCAACTATTAACAACAAGAAGGAAATAAAGCCCAAAAACAAGTAAACGTGTTATCATCGGCCTGGCCGATGCTTTGATACCCTCCACTGTATGTACTGTATAGGTACACGCGTGTGTCTAATATTGGTTTTGTATGGGAGGTACCAGAACTACTTGACCGACATAGACCATTTCAACATAATACAAACCTGAAGGCCATAAATATAAGACCTCTCATAAAATTTCAGTTGCCTAAGTCGATTCGTTCGGACGCTATCGTGATTTCAACAGACAGAGACGTGGGTCTAATAGTGGTTTTGTATGGGCGGTACCAGAACTACTTTACCGACATAAACCATTTTCAATACCAACCTGACAATTGAAAAAAGAAGTTCACTCACAAAATTTAATTCGCCTAAGTCAATTCGTTTGGATGCTGTCGTGATTTCAACAGACACAGAGACACATCGGTCTAATAGTAGTTTTGTATGGGAGGTACCAGAACTACTTGACCGACATAGCCTATTTTCAATACCTGACGACGGTAAAAAGAAGTCCTTTCACAAAATTTCATTTACCTATGTCGATTCGTTTGGACGCTATCGTGTTTTCAACAGACAGACAGACGGACAGATAGACAGACGGACAGACAGACAGACGGACATGGCTAAATCGATTCAGAATGTGATCCTGATTCAGAATATATATACTTTATATGGTCTCCGGTGAATCCTTCTTGGCGTTACAAACGTAATGACAAAGTGAATATACCTTCCTGTGGAGGGTATAATAATTTGCAGTTAAATACCTATACTCCAAAATCCAACAGAAAACAGGAGGGCAGCATGCCCCTCAAAGACATTATCCCTCGAAATGCAACTTTTGGGCACCGCATAAGACGGCGTTAGGCAATAACGCCCAAGAAAATAGCGCCCAAATCGATTTGGAAACAACGCCCAAAAAAAAAACTCGTACAATTTATTGTTGCAACATTTTTCGTCATTTTGGGTGTTATTTCCTTTCCAGGGTTCGTTTTTTTGACAAGCAGTAAAGCCCAAAATAGTTAGTGGAAATATATAAACAATGGTCTTTTAGCTTTTTAGTATTGCTCAAGTTTCAGTTCTTTTAAAATGTTAACATTTTGCATACAACCAATACTTGACCATAACAAATAAAACCATGTCGACAAAAATTAAAGTATTTGTTAAGTAATGAAATTATACGTCGTATTCCAATCTTAATGAAAAGAGATAATTTCCAATTGGGAATTTTCTTGAATCACCAATCACCTTACCACCTCAAGATGATTGCCAAATGGTATAAATAGGGAGAGCAAACGCTCGTTTCATCACAGAGTCTAGCGAATTCTCTACAAGAGTGTATCAATATCGCAAAATTTTTCCAAAAACAATAAAAATGGCTGCTTTCAACAGGACAACCATTTTCCTTTTATTCCTTGCATGTGCAATGGTAATCAGCACCGAAGCAATCAACAATTGGGTTCGTATTCCAGCCTGTGATCAGGTCTGCAATCGTAGCGACCCCGAAAAGCACGAGTGTTGCAGAGCTCACAATCAGGGAATGTACGCTAATTGTTATGGCGGCATGAATTGTTATCGCCGTTAGTGGACTTTTAATAGACAATTATGTTTTTTGTTCAGACAAAATTAAATAAATATAAAGCATATCTACAACATGTGTATTGTTCTTTTTTATAAGGCCTAAAGTGTTTGGTGTATGTTTGTGATCTAAAAAATAAATAAATAGATGGCGCAACAGGCGGAAGACACCCTAGGCCTTACTTCTCGCAACCATTCGTTTGTGTGAGTTTCTATTTTTGAGGCGAATGGAAGGGACCTACAATTTTATGCCGAGTCCAAAACGGCTGACAAAGTTTATAGAATATATTGATATGAATCCTGATAGAGAAGAATATTATTTAGGCAGGAAATACAAATCCTGTGAACGAGCGATCAGCAAAGTCCGGCGGGTGCAGCTAGAAACTATTTTTTTTTTTTCAGCCTAACTGTATAGGCGCCGCGCCAGTTGGGCTTATTGCATGGTTAGTTTCTTTATAATTCAAGGTGAAATCAGATTTTTTTTATCCGTTCTTTGTCTTAATACAGAGGACCATCTAAACAAACTATTTAGTTGTTTTATATACTAATCTATTTATGTGTTTTTTGGAATTTCTATTTGTCAGTCTGTTTTTACAGATGTGGGAGAAATAGACCTTGAATTGTAAACAAATTAACCTTGAAATAAGTGTGGTGTGCCTATCCTATACTTACAGATAAATAGAAACAAAGAGACAGAATTGGCAGACATACTTTGTTGAGGGAAAAACGATAAATGAAAAACATCTTAATAATTTACAAATAGCTAGAGAAAATTATATTCTGGACTTCTAAATGTGTTCGCATTTCTAGTAATAATCTAATAATCGCAACAAGATGATTGGCGTATGGTATAAATACTGACTGAACAGGCTTGATTCCTCACAGTTTAAGAGATCTTCCCTTGAATAGCTAAACTAAATTCTTACAATCATTATAATGGCTGCATTCAACAAGACCGCAATCGTCCTTCTGTTCCTTGTGATTGCAATGGTAATCACTACTGAAGCCCAGTACTTGGTGCGTGTTGAACCCTGCGACGAGGTTTGTGGTCGCATCGATCCGGAAAAGAACGAATGTTGCAATGCTCACGGTTATTCAGGTTACGCTTCGTGTTTCAACGGGATGTATTGTTTTTAATAGTAGTACCGTACTGCAAGGTATTTGGAATTGACAGAGTAAAATAAATGCTTTTTCATCATTTAAAAAATGTATCCTTTTCTGTATTGAAAATCTGTGTGCTTATTTTTTGGAAAACTTAAGGATTTATGGATTAGCCATTGTTCGGATTTCGTGGGCTTAAACTAGTGTCCAAAGTGCAGTATACTTTTGATACATAGACAGAACTGACAGACCCACTTTGATGTCCCCTTATTGAAACAAATGGAAATACGGTGATAGTTATTTCCTCTTTTCTCTTTATAGGTACAGTGGTGGTCAAAACAATAAGAGTGGATTGCAATATTCTAGAATCTTCATAAGTCCCATGTTTATAACCAATTATATTGTAACATATTAGGTGTACAATCGTTCACTGCCTTCACTGTAACACATTTCCAGGGACACCGGTAAATTTCCATGAGCATTTATCAAAGCACCGTTACTTTAATTTCTGACTCTGTTTTGCCGTGGACAAAATAATAAGAGTTCTGTGTAGATCTCCTGTATTTCGCACATAATTTTACTTCGTGTTTAAATTTTTTGGTCGAATTTATTGCTGGAGGTGTATTTTAGAGTATTAGTTCGATTTTGTTAAATAGTTATGGGACGCGGAAAGCACTGTTCCGAAGAAGAACGGCGGTTGATCATCCAACTTAGACATCAAGGCAATACCTACAAATTTATCGCAGATGCTCTTCATCGTTCGCCATGCGTTATAGCAAGAGTATTAAAGGAACGAAATCTACCACCAAAACAGGTCGAAACAAGAGGACGTCCAAAAAAAACAACAGCTTTGCTAGATAAAAGGATTGTTAGAGAGGCTCTTAAAGATCCATTTGCAACATCTACCTCAATTAAAATGAATTTATCTTTGAGTATCAGCTCTCGAACGATTCGAAGACGTCTGCAGGAAAGAGGTTTGCACGGAAGAATCGCAAGAAAGGTTCCATTGCTAAGTGCTAAGAACATAAAGAAAAGGATTGAGTTTGCAATTTCAAACCAAGCATCAAGAAACACACGAAATTGGAGGAATGTCCTATACAGCGATGAAACTAAGATAAATCTAGTTGGATCTGATGGTAGAATTTATGTAAGAAGAAAGAAAAACGAAGAGCTGAATCCTAGGAACACCACGAAGACAGTTAAGCACGGTGGCGGTAACATCAAAATTTGGGGTTGTTTTTCTTATGCTGGAGTTGGTCCTATCTTTTGGATAAAGCCTAACATGGACAAAGAATTGTACCTCGACATTTTAGAGAATGTAATGCTTCCTTACGCAGAGGACAATATGCCTTTAATATGGACCTTCCAGCAAGATAACGACCCCAAACACACTGCCAATGTAGTGACTAGGTGGTTTGAACAGCATAATGTATCGGTTTTGCCATGGCCCTCACAATCACCAGACCTAAACCCTATCGAAAATCTATGGAAAGATTTGAAGAATAGAGTTTCAGGTAAGAAAACATCAAATAAGCAGGCATTGTGGAAAGAAATTCAGGAAGTATGGTATGCCACACCTGTGGAAACATGCCGAAAACTTATCGACTCAATGCCAAGAAGATGTGAGGCGGTTCTAAAAAACAAAGGCCACGCAACAAAATTTTGAAGCTGTCAGGTGATCCTTTACTCATACTCTTCATAAAATTACCTTTTAACTGACTTTTTTTATTCTTCCTTTAGAGTGCTCTTATTTTTTTGACCAGCACAAAAGGCGATTAAAAATAGTTCATAAGATATTGAAATTTAAAACAATATTTTTATAAATGAAAGTTTGTTTATCATAAAGAAATAACTTCTATTTAAAAAATAAGTATACATTTTAAGGTGATACTTAATATAATATAGTGTTATATTGAAATAATCTAGTAAAAGGGTTTCACTCTTATTATTTTGACCACAACTATATATAATGTCCCGCCTCTTTCCTTGGCAATTTTGTCAATTGACAACCAAAAGACCAAATTCCCTTGGTAGCTTTATTAATGTTACAGACTTATTTAGGTATATAAGTACTTTCGGTCGTATTTACGTACAAACAAAATTAATTAAGTTATGTAATAATCGTAGGATTATGATTAAGAACATAAAATAATTATTAACATAAACAAAGATCAAAAACAAAACATCGGAAAACAAGCATTTAGTAGTTGACACAGGCAGTGCTGCCTGTATTTGCTGTTCATGGAGCAAAGATAACAAGAGGTTTCACAAACAAACAAGTAAAAGTGTTATCAAAAAAAAACCTATGTACGCATGTGTCTAATACTGGTTTTGTATGGGAGGTACCAGAAATACATGACCGACATAGCCCATTTTCAATACCATACCAACCTGACGACCGTAAAAAGAATACCTACCTCTCACGAAATTTCATTCACCTATAAGTCAATTCGTTTGAACGCTATCGTGTTTTCAACAGACAGACTGGCGGACAACCAGACAGACAGACAGACATGTCTAAATCGATTCAGAATGTGATCCTGATTCAGAATATATGGGGTCTCCGGTGACTCCTTCTTGTTGTTACAAAAATGTAATGTCAAAATGAATATACCTACCTACCTTCCTGTATGGAGGGTATAAAAATAATAGTACCTGACTACAACAAGCGTATCGAGATGGGCTAAACAACTTTTTATGAGTTCTAAAACTGTGTAGGATGCATTCATGAAGCTGAAATAAAACTATTTGGCCGATAAGACATAAGGCCGCCTTAAAATAGCCGATACATAAAATCAAGCAAAATCATTATTAAATCGTCCAAAACATAGAATGACAATTCGCCCAATAATTTTTTGGGTAATTACTGATCACATCCAATAGCATTTGATTCGGAGTAGCTATAGTTCTGATACCAACGCTGAGATACAGACAGAAAATGTTTGCGTCGGTACACTTTACGGTTTATACTTTATTGTATAAAAAAATTGTCTATTTTTGCAGAAATGAATACCCCTGTATTAAATAGCTCTTTATTCGACCTAAGTCAAAGTAGAAATTGTTAGTTGCTCAAAAATAGCAGGCTTTAGCAGGCACAATAATCAAAAAAAGAAATGTAAGATAAAATATGGTTAAAATTGTTATGGTTATCCCACATCTGTAAAAACATTGAAACAGACTTGTCAGAAATTGCGAAAAACACATAAATTGATTATCATAATAACACAACTGATAAATAGTTTGTTTAGATGGTCATCTGTATTTTTGTCTTAATACAGCGGAGAAAAAATATCTGATTTCACTTTGAATTGTGCACAATATAAATACTGACGGAGCTGGCCTGATTCCTCACAATTTAAAAGAGCTTCCCTAGAACTTTAAAGTCACTATAATGACTGCATTCACCAAGATTACCGTCGTCCTTTTACTCTTTGTGGTTGCAATTGTAATCACTACCGAGGCATTAAGGCGTGTTGCATCCTGCGATCCTTTTTGTAGTAGCACGACCGACGAAAGGGACGCATGCTGCAGTGCTCACGGTTATTCAAATTACGGTTCGTGTTATGGCGGGATGTATTGTTATGAATATTAGTTGTGCGCATAGTATTTATTTTGGAATTGACAGAGTAAAATAAAGGCTTTAGCATCATTTAAAAAATGTGTCCTTTTTTAAAGACTGTATTGGAAATAATTGTGATCTTAAGAAGCGCGCATATTTGTTGAAAAAGTTCGGTTATGTGGGCTTAAACTTGTGTCAAAAATGCACACACTTTACTTAAAGATACATACATATAGATAGACAGAACTGACAGACCCCTAGAGAGATAAAATCGAAACAATAAATGAAATCTTCATCATTACAATTATGTATTGTATAAATATTCAAAACATTTCGAAAGTGCTGCATATTTATAGGCTGATAGTAGTAAAGCAGGTATTTTTTACAAAATTTAAACATTAGATAAAAACGTAACCAAAGACGAGTTAAAAGTTTATAGAAAGCAAAGAGAGAGAATTCAAGGGTAAATCAGTTCAAGTTGGAAAGGTGTTCAAATGGCACGCAAGTGCCCTACTCAAGTTCTATAGTAAAGGCACTTCCCCTTTTTACAGGAACAAACTCAGGCTGTTTTCGACCCTCCTATTTAAATTCGTTCACCTCACCAAATTTCATCTCTATAGCATTTAGTGGTTCTCAAAATACAGAACTTCAAAAATCGCAAAAATCCTAACTGACTCACTCACTCACTTATGAAGGTCATCAAAATTATGAAGCACTTCCGGCAGTCCTAAAATCGTGAAATTTGACAGAATGCTACATCCTAAAAATTTTTTTTTAACATTTAACGTTCTTAAACTAAGAACTTGGCCTACATTTAGCCTTCATTACTTTTCGTGGCTGACTAGTTACGTACCTAATTTTTGCTGTTCTAAAGAGAACTTGGATCTTTTTTTACATTTATTGTTTTTGTGTGATTGTTGAAGAGGAATACATAATTTAAGAAATACATACACAATTTGAAATCATTCAGAAAAGACGCTATATGTATCCACGAATACCGTGATGTCTTGAAAGATTCATACAAACTTGCATTTAGGTATCTTAAAAAAAAAAACTAAAGGGTGGTTAAATTTTAAGGGCCGATGTTGAATGTGAACCACAACTAAACGTCAATTTTTTTTCTACATATCATTTGACTTTTCTCAATTTCAGACTAACTCAATTTGAACCATGGAAAGATACACAATCGAGCAACGCGTTAAAGTTCTTCAGGCTTATTATGAAAATGGGAGTTCAAATCAAAATGCATATCGTGCACTTCGTGATTTTTTCGGTCAATTTAATCGTCCAAATGCGTACAATCGGAAAAATCGTGCAAAAATTTGAGCAAACCGGGTCTGTAGGAGATGTGAAAACACCACACCAGTGCATGCTCGTACAGCTCTTACTGCAGAAAATGGGCTGGCGGCATCATCGGGCCGTATTTTTTCCAAAATGAGGCCGGTCAGGCAGTTACTGTGAATGGTGTTCGCTATCGTGAGATGATAACGAACTTTTTATGGCCCGAATTGGAAGATATGGATTTGGACGATATGTGGTTTCAACAGGACGGTATGCCACTTGTCACACAGCTAAGAAACAATGGCTCTTTTGCGGGAGAAATTCAATGGCCGTGTTAGCTCACGTCTTGGCGATGTTAATTGGCCGCCACGATCATGCGATTTGACACGCTTGCACTTCTTTCTTTGTGGTTATTTGAAAGAAAAGGTGTACGTCGATAAGCCAGCAACAATTCAATAGTTAAAGAATGAGATAATTCGGCACATTAACGGCATAGAACCTCAATTATGCCTCAGCGTCATCGAAAATTTGGATGGAGGTGTGCCGCCTAGGTCGCGGCAGCCATTTGGCCGATATTTTGTTCCATACATAATTGAACTATACCAATATTATCATAATAAAAATAAATGACAATAATTTCCTAAATAATTTGTGTTTTATTCAAAATCAACATCGGCCCTTAAAACTTAACCACCCTTTATTTGTCTTTCGATAGGAATGCGGTGAAATCTTTTCCAATGGGAACAATGGCTGCCACCGTCACATCGCCGTCTATCTTTTGGTTCTTTTTTTGGGTGAAATTTTTTAAATCAATATAAGAACAGTAATAGAACGTATTCGAGAAACTGCGTTTGTATATTCACAAAACACGAGATTCGTAGAGCCTGGGTAGGGTATTCATAATATAGTGCATCTAATTAACGAAGAACAACTTTGCTTATTAAATAAAGCAACTCATTATTACTGAATTCCACTTATACCTAATTAGAGGTATACAATCAGACCCCACGCCTACCTGGTTAGGAAGTACTTCGAGACATATACAGACCGACTAAAACAAATAAAAACTTATTAATTGTCTATAATTACTTCGTATTGTTTTGTGTCAACAAATCAGATTGTCGTTCGTTATAAATACCGAGAGATCTTCACAGATCAAAACGTCTTCTCTACAATAGTTTCGTTGAGATATCTATTAGCATCGTTAAATTACTGCAACAACTACAATGGCTGTCTGCAACAAAACTGCCATCTTTTTTATGCTCCTTGTGGTTGCAATGGTGATTACTGCCGAGGCAGAAGTGTGGCATGTGTGGCGTGTTTCACCCTGCGACAAAGTGTGTGGTCGCACCAACCGGGATGAGCAAAAGAACTCATGTTGCACAGCTCACGGTTATATAGGATACGTTTGGTGTTTCGGCGGGATGCATTGCTTTCGATAGTTCTATGGTGTTCGCATAGATTGATATTGAAATTGACAGAGCAAAATAAAGGCTTTATATCATTTAAAAAATATATTATTTTCAAAAGAATGTATGTATTGGAAAATAGTGGCAGTATCCATGTACCTAGGTAGGCATATTTCGCATAGATAGACATAGACTTTGTTGCCCCCTCTTAATCGAGACAAAAAGAATTACCTTAATTTATTTGTAGGTACTAGGGCTAAAATTTGACCGCATTGTAGCGAAAATCTTCCTAAATGCTTCGTACTCTTTGTGCTATCAGGTCTTTCACCCAATTGCAAACTCGAGCACTGCTTGCCAAAACTTTAGTGGTGCCTATCCTGACCCATGGGTGTGAGATATGTATAGGTACTGCAAATGTAGCTTTATCTTTGATAGTAGGTAAGTTAACAGTTGCCTTCAATAGCATTGTTCGCTATGTCTTTGGTTGGACTGCGAAGATTCTCTCGGGTATCGAACTTTGCTAAAAGTCTATATAATATGACTTTCAAGAAACTTCTGGAATTTCGTATACGCTTTGCCTTTTCTCGGATATTCTCTTTACCCACCAGCCCACGCCCCACATATCTCTACGAAAAAATAAGATTTTCAGCCTCTGACAGATCTGGTCACTTGATCCCTCCTCGTCATACTTCCTTGACTTCAGAGCGGCAGTTCTTTATAAATGCGATTCGGTTATGGAATTCGTTGCCTAGAAATATTAGAAGGAAGTTTGGTAACAACATTTCTACGTGAATTAAAAGCTGCTCTTTCAGTAAATGACTAGCTCTCTTTCTCTCTACTTGTCTATATTATGTACTTTAATTATTTTTTCTCTGTAATTATTTTTTGCATTTTTTTTGCTCTTGAAATTTAGTTCCATAGAGTACACTTTATTTTTGTAGTTATCCAACCTAATTTAAGCTTAGCACTATTTTAAAGAATGTATCTCCAATGCTAATAAGCTCCAATCATGAAATAAAGTAATAATAATAATAATATGTAACATTTTTAAAGGTTAATGCAACTTTAGATTAATAACTAATTGTTGTAAGACTACAATCACGCCGGTAAGAGTTGCACTATTCTGTTGTTAAGGATGACCTTCTGTTTAACTTAAATGCAATCGCATTAAACTACATCCTACAAATATGCAACACTTTCTTTGGTTGAATTTTATTGTACGTGTACATGTAGCCTTGCCGATATTTTGGTACCCTAAACAGCACACAAGTCATACAAATAATTGTTAGTACGTACACAACACATGGGTCTTAATATTGGTTTTTTATGGGAGGTACCGGAATTACTCGACCGTTATAGCCCATACTACCAACCTAACGATGTTAAAAATAAGTCCTCTCACAAAATTTCATTCGCCTAGGTCGATTCGTTTCGACGCTATCGTATTTTCAATAGACAGACTGACGTTGCTAAATCGATTCAGAATTTGATCCTGATTCACAATTATATATAAAGATATACCTACTTTAGGGGGTCTTCGGTGACTCCTTCTTGGCGTTGCAAAAGTAATGACAAAGTGAATATACCTTCGAGTGGAAGCTATGTGGAAGTGGAAGAATGCGGTCAAATCTTCGTAAGTAAGTAAGTAAATTAAGTGAATTTGATTTCGAAACACTATAATCACCTAGCTAGTGATAACTTTGGTAGGTATGGTTCTTACAACAAACATCGCACAATCACATATTAAACATTTTTCTCTAGAACTGTGGTTCTTTGAGTTACAAACTATAGCATTGAAAAAATTCAACAACCAGCAATGGCTGCTTACAACAAGACCTCCACCGACTTAAGTTAGGAAAAACCTCAGCAGGTTATACTAATACTAAAGTCGAATCAAATCCGTCAACATAGGCGTTTCTGGGTATCACAGGTTGACCTCCAGAGCCAACAGCTCAATGCTACAGATAGGAGCCTAAAGTTTTTTTTTAACCATTCGTGCAGAGATAAATAGGGTTATCTTGATTGACGGCATCACTTGTCCAGTCCACTCTGAAGTGTAGTGGAAGACAAAATAATCTGTAGGATTTTGGTTGTGGAATGAACAATATCTTCGATTGTTTTACTAACATGGTCAATAATGCACCGTCACAATTATGTAGTGTTAGCTTCATTAGTATGTCGTTTTTTTTCTATTTATTTAAAATTAAACCTCGTTTTTTGGTTCCCACATCTGTAAAAACGTTAAAACAGACTGACAAACAAAAAATTAAAAAACAATTGCTTATTAAGTAGAGCAACAAATTGTTATTGAATTGCATCTGTACTTTATTATACACAAACTGACCCTACTGTATACTTAGAAACTGACAGACCGACTTTGTTGCCAAAACAAAAAAAAAACTTAATAATTGTTTGTAAATACATATTGCAAGCTGCAACTAAAAAAAGCTGTTTATCGTCCGCTATAAATACCGAGAGAATAAGCCTTAATCTTCACAGATCAAAACGTCTTCTCTACAATAGTGTTTCGTTGAGTTATCTATTACCATCGTTAAGTTACTGCAACAATAACAATGGCTGCCTTAAACAAGTCTGCCATCTTTCTTCTGCTCCTGGTGGCTGCTGCAATGATAATCACTACTGAGGCAGAAGTGGCCCGTGTTGCACCCTGCGACCAGGTGTGTGGTCGCATTAACCGGGAAAGGGACTCATGTTGCAGAGCTCACGGTTATAGAGGATACTGGTGGTGTGCCGGCGGGATGTATTGTTATCGATAGTATGTTTGCGCACAATATTGATATGGGAATTATTGACAGAGTAAAATAAAGGCTTTTAAATCATTTAAAAAAATATTATTTTCGAAAGAATGTATTTATTGGAAAATAGTAATGGTATCCATTGTAGGTAGGCATATTTTTTACCATAGATAGACAGAACTGACTTGGTTGTTCCCCTATTAATCGATACAATAAGAATTACCTTTATTAATTTGTACTAGGAAAACCGAGGAGCCAAAATATGACCGCAATTCCATAGCGAAAGGTTAAGGTTTAAACATGTAAAATTTTTAAAGGTAAATGCAATTTTAGATTAATAACTAATTGTTCTAAAACTACGATCACGCCTTCTCTTAACATTACTCATACGACTCAAACGTACGACGGGATATGCAATGATCTTTAACCTAAATTGTATTGAATTACAACCTATAAATATGCAACACTTTCTTTGATTTCATTACATTCTACGTGTACGAGTAGCCTATTTGTATGCAAATACAAAGTAACTTACCCTAACTTGCGGCTCTGGAAATATGTCCGCAGAGTTTGAAAGAGATTTGAAAAAGTGCTGTCCTCGCGTCTTGCTATATATAAACATTTATCTAGCAGTAACTATGGCATGTTAGCAATTTATTAAACACGTTTTTGCATTTTTCAAAATCGGACCCTAATCTCCTAACTTTTTGAACGATTATTGTCGAAATGATGGACCTCCTGAGCTAGCAGCTCAAAGCTAAACGTCAGAGCTTAAGAGGCATTCGGTTAAGTCTGCATACCTAGTTATAAAAAAAAGTCTACCTAAGGCCGTAAACAGATTTATCCGGAAAATAGCCTTTATTGTCGTCAAAACCTCGAAAAAGATATCATGATACGCCCAGGGCGTATCTTCCAATTTTCTTTCTAAAAACTAAGTAAAGGGTCCGCCATCTAACGTTTTTTTTTTCAACTAGTTCTTATTTCGGGAATGGTAACACTTAGCTCATGTCTGATTTGACAGATAATTAGTTTTATCCTTCCGCTGAACGAATATGGTTGTGTATACGCTTGAACAACGCTGGGAAATATTGCGACATTACTTTAAAAATCATGGTAATGTGGGCCTGCGATCGACTTAGAGAAGATGCCGATTTTGCCAAAAAAATCATCTTTTCAGATGAAGCTCATTTTGATCTTGGCGGGTATGTAAACAAGCAAAATTGTCGCTTTTGAGGCACAGAAAACCCGCACGCATACATTGAAAAGCCGATATACCCAAAACGAGTCACTGTTTGGTGCGGATTTTGGTCCAGAGGCATAATTCGGCCATTTTTCTTCGAAAATGAGCAAGGAGTGGCCGTTACAGTCAATGGCGATCGTTATCGGGCCATGTTGAACGAATTTTTGTTCACAAAAATTGAAGAGGAGGATATTGGCAACATTTGGTTTCAACAGGACGGCGCTACGTGCCACACAGCCGAAGCTACACTCGATGATTGACGCTTTAAAGGACAATATTCGTGAAGCCATTGGTGAAATACAGCTGCACACAATCGATAATGTGCTTAAAAATTGGACCGCGAACGTGTGGCTACTGCATGGCCAGCCGAGGCAGCCATTTGAATGAAATTATTTTCCATTACTAACCGGAAGGATTGTACTTTCAAATAAAAAAAAAAATTTGAGAAAACATTCAGTAGTTTTTTTTTATAGCATTTTCAAAAAAAAAAAAGTTATTTGGCGGACCCTTTAGATACCAACCAAGTCGCTTTTACCAAACATACAAAAAAAGGGACATTTTGTTCAGTGTTTTCTTGCTGGAAGGTGGATTGACCAGTACGATTTTTTTAAACATTGACTGAAGTCATTTTGTCTAACTTATACTGTGCCCGGATCACGTAAAATGAAAACGATCGAACGACGTCGTTTCGATACTAGCAGTCTCTGTCTATTGTCACAGATATGATAGAGACAGCTTTAGTGAAAACGATGTCGTTCGATCGTTTTTATTTTACGCGATCTGGCCCCTGGCAAACAAGTGTTTGCCAAAGATTTCAAACAGATTGCGGCTGCATACTTCATGGCTTGTTTTTCCTGTATTTCTAAAAATGTTTTTCTTTTGGCATACGTCGCCCTTTATTCGACTTAGGCCAACGCAAAAATTGTTATTCCGATAAAAGATGTAAAAATATTGAATCAGACTGACAAATAGAAACATATTATTATTTGCTAGTCAAATAACATGACCAGATAGTAGTATTTAATTGATAATCTGTATTAAGACAACAGAGTGGTTAAAAACAAATCCGATTAGACCTTGAATTTGTAAACAAACAAACCTTGAAACAAGCGCGACAGACAGAATCTTAAAGTTCCACTTTATTGCCAAAACAAATAATAACAAAATAAAAACGTCTTAATTTTTTGTATACCTAAGTAAAGTTGCCAGAAATGACTAGTAGGGCTTTTGCGTCTAACGTCGCATAAAGACAATTGCCGTACGGTATAAATACTGACTGAACAGGCCTGACTTTTCACAAATCAAAAGATCTTCTCTACAAGAGTGTTTCATTGAATCGATAAATTCTTAATATCACTATAATGGCTGATTTCAACAAGACAACCGTCTTCCTTTTGCTCCTTGTGTGTGCCATGGTAATCACCACCACCACCGAAGCTAGATTGGTTCGTGTTGGACCATGTGACCAGGTATGCAGTCGTATCAAGCCCGAAAGGGATGAGTGTTGCAGAGCCCACGGTCATAAGTCTTATGCTAATTGTAATGGCGGAATGTACTGTTATTCATAAAAATTTGCCAATGTAAAATTAAATTATTGTAACAATTTTTTTTGTTCGATTTATCATCAATTTTATAAATGATACAATATATGAATAAAAAAAAACGTTTTCGTTAAATTGTTTTATTTGCACACGATTTGCATTTTATAATGCCTTCTGACATTTTAATACCGCTTTATAAGACCTCTAAACTGTCCCTCGATCATTTTAAGTTTTTAAAACTAGTGATACCTAAATCTATTTTGAAACAAGTGTTATCATCGGCCTGGCTGATGCATTGAGTCATGCAAAATGTTACGCATGTCAATTAAACCGACACAACATAATGGGTCTAATATTGGTTTTTTTATGGGAGGTACCAGAACTACTTGACCGACATAGCCCATTTGCAATGACAACCTGCCGATATTAAAAAGATGTCCTCTCCCTAAATTTCACAGGCAGACGGACATACGGTTAATTTGATTCAGAATTTGATCAGAATGTGTACGTATACTTTATATGGGGTCTTCGGTGACTCCTTCTTGGCATGTAGCAAGCCACATATGTATGTAGCACTGACACGCTTAGAAACTATGTATGGTAAACTCATTAAGGGTTTAGCCAACAGAGTGGAATTTTATGCTTCAAAAACACAATTCTGTCTGCTGTCTCTAAAGCGAAACCCGAACCTTCAGCCATTATCTATTAATGGCACTTGCATCACCGAAACCGCGAAAGACTTTTCATTCTCGGTATGTGGGTTCATGGCAACCTTCGTTAGAATGACCATTTACACGAAGTCACCAAGAATGCTGCGAAATGTTTAGGTTTTCTCAAAAGGTCCAAAGAATATTTTACCCCTTCTGACCTGACTACAATATTTATAAGGCGTTCATTCGCCCCACACTTGAGTACAAATCCCATCTGGTCTGGTGCGCCGAAAACCATATTGCACCTACTGGATAGGATCCAGAATCCGTGCGTTGAAACTGTCAGTACTATCGATATGTATCTTTAAGTACCGTGCACTTTTGACACTAGCTTAAGCCCATGAAATCCAACTATGGCTAATCCATAAATCCTTAAATTTTTATAAAAAAAACACACCGATTTCAAATATGTACAGAAAAGGATACACTTTTTAAATGATAAACATATGCCTTTATTTTACGCTGCCATTTCCAAAATCAATATTGTGCAGATACTATACATTACAGTACATCTGGCCAAAACACCAAGCGTGGCTTGCATAACCGTGAGCTCTGCAACATTCGTCCTTTTCCGGATCGATGCGACCACAAACCTCGTCGCAGGGTGAAACACGCACCAAGTACTGGGCTTCAGTAGTGATTACCATTGCAATCACAAGGAACAGAAGGACGATTGCGGTCTTGTTGAATGCAGCCATTATAATGATTGTAAGAATTTAGTTTAGCTATTCAAGGGAAGATCTCTTAAACTGTGAGGAATCAAGCCTGTTCAGTCAGTATTTATACCATACGCCAATCATCTTATTGCGATTATTAGATTATTACTAGAAATGCGAACACATTTAGAAGTCCAGAATATAATTTTCTCTAGCTATTTGTAAATTATTAAGATGTTTTTTATTTATCGTTTTTCCCTCAACAAAGTATGTCTGTCAATTCTGTGTCTCTTTGTTTCTATTTATCTCTAAGTATAGGATAGGCACACCACACTTATTTCAAGGTTAATTTGTTTACAATTCAAGGTCTATTTCTCGCACATCTGAAAAAACAGACTGACAAAAACAAATTCCAAAAAATACATAAATTGATTAGTATATAAAACAACTGAATAGTTTGTTTAGATGGTCCTCTGTATTAAGACAAAGAACGGATAAAAAAAAATCTGATTTCACCTTTAATTATAAAGAAACTAACCATGCAATAAGCCCAACTGGCGCCTATACAGTTAGGCTGGAAAAAATAATAAAAACACAAACAGACAGAGAAAGAACTGACAGACCTACTTGTTGCTAAATAAATATTATCTATAAATGAACTTTATATAAATAAAAAAAAACGCCTTTAAGCGTAATCACATTATCAGCGATTACCTATAATACATACCTACTTTCTATTGTATTTTTATATCAAACAAGATGATTGTCGTTCGCTATAAATACCGATAGAATAAGCCTTGATCTTCACAGATAAAAACGTCTTCTCCACAATATAGTGTTTATTTGAGTTGTTAATTAGCATCGTTAAATTCTTGCAACAATAATGGCTGCATTCAACAAGATCGCAATCGTCCTTCTGTTCCTTGTGATTGCAATGGTAATCACTACTGAAGCCCAGTAGGTACTTGGTGCGTGTTTCACCCTGCGACGAGGTTTGTGGTCGCATCGATCCGGAAAAGGACGAATGTTGCGGGTATGCAAGCCACGCTTGGTGTTTTGGCCAGATGTACTGTAATGTATAGTATCTGCACAATATTGATTTTGGAAATGGCAGCGTAAAATAAAGGCATATCTTCATCATTTAAAAACTGTATGATTTTCGAATATAAGCTTAGTACCTACGCTTCTTAAGGTGCTAGTACACGATATGTGGCCACGCCTCATATATATGTAGCACTGACGTCATTTTGACTTCAGCGAATGGTCCCAATTGGTACATGCCGTGTACAAGCTCTCTTTGTTCACTCTCTGTTGACGTCAGAGCCACATAGGTATATATGAGGCGTGCTACATATCTTGTACTAGCACATTTAAATTAAATATTAGCTCCCATATAAAAAAATCTCTCCGAAATTTTGCTGCAGGAAATAAGGCCCCAATGAAATAAGGCCCCAAAAGAGAAAATGAAATAAGGCGCAAAATTTGGGGTGTTATTTTATAATGAAAGAATACCCCAATTTCAAATGTGAAATAAGGCCCCACTGCGATGAACTAAAGCCCCAAAAAAAAATAATTAATAAGCCCCAAATCTGGCCGTAAACCCACGCATGGGGGTTGCAGGGATCAGCATGCCCCCACCCCCACACGTTTTCGTTTTTCGTTTGGGGTCTTATTTCATTTTATCTTTTGGGATCTTATTTCATAATAATATAAGACTCCAAATTTCATTAGGAAAAAAGGCCCCAAAAAAGGAAATAACTCCCCAAATTTTATTAAAAATCGTTGTTGTTTCCTGTATAATTTTTTGTGACCTTATTTCATTGGGGCCTTATTTCGCAGAGCCCGAAATTTAGCTGAGCTAAATTTAAGCGAATCCATTTAGCTGAGCGGTACTTTCAGGTTCATTTCAGACTGCATGTATCTGTCAAATTTTACCGCACCCATTAGTTCGAAAGGGTTACGCTGCAATATGCCAAAAAAGTACTATAGAAAATATAATGGACTCTACTTAGGTACATATTCATACAAATGTAGAGAACTGACAATCCCACTTTGTTGCCCAATTATCAAAACAAATTAAATCATCTTAATTATTTGTATGCATAGAGTACAGATTAAATTCTTTTTCCGAAACGTTATCAAACAGCAAGTGATAACTTTTTACGTGAAACATCGCAACAACATTTTTGGTATAAATACTAAAATATCTGACATAATTGTTCAGATTATTCAAAACGTCTTCTCTAAAACAGTGTTTCTTTGAGTTAAAAATTAGGAGCTCGTAAAAAAGTTAAAATTCTACAACAACGAAAATGGCTGCTTGCAACTCGAATATCGCCGCCTCCGCCGTCTACATTTTAGTGCTAATGTGTGCAATGATAATCACTATCGAAGCAGTAGTGGAACGCGTTAGAAGCTGCGACCATGTTTGCTCTCGCATTAAAGACAGAAAGGAGGAGTGCTGTAGAGCCCAAGGGTACTCACATTATGTTAGATGTTCTGGCGGAATGCGTTGTTATCGTCGTGGTTGGAATTGACGAAATAAAATAAAGGCGTCATCATTATAAAAAATATAAATAGGCTACTTTTCTTTTTGTCGAACAGATTACGGCAATAAGGTGAATTTCCGTAGATGCTTTTTCGGATGTATCATTTTTTTTGTCACAATTGAATTAAAACAAAAAAATAAAAATAAACAGAATTGTAGAATTATTACTCAATGGAATAAAAGAAATTAAAAAATATTGCATAATAATAGGCTACACGTACATGTACAATAAAATGAAACCAAAGAAAGCGTTGCATATTTTATAGAGTAATCTTAAGAAAAAAAATATTATTTTAAGGCAAACCTATGTAATTATGAAGACGTTTCTCATTTCAGTGAGAGTGGTTTTAATTTAATATGTAATTAAAATGAGAAGCATTCATATTATGAATATAAATGGTGATGCCACTTCAAGTACAAAATATGGAAACTTTGTGGCGATGTAGACTGTACAACTTATTTTTAGAGAGGATACATGGCGTAGTTTTGCCACAGACTCAGTCAGTACGAACTAAGCCTGTTTTAGTGAATATTTTTATCAGTAAAGAAAATAAGAGTGAAATCTTTAGCGTACAATTACAACAACTGCACTCTACTTGGCATGAAATTCACACACACTTTTTTACAAGAGTGACTTAATATTTCATAATTCATATTTATGTTTGTTCAGAGCAGCTAAATTCTGACAACTTTCTAATGGGATGTGTTCATGGTACTGATAGTTAACTGCTTTCTGCGACGCTCACTTTCAACCTAGGAGGTATTAGTTGTGTTTTTATGAAACCTCGCCAGCCAGTAGTTGTCCGTAGTTGGTAGTTGAGGGACATTTCAGATGCTAATTAAAACAACAACCTGCTGGCAACTGATGGCAACAACTCTTGATTTTCTCCCCAGTCGGAGAACTGTTGGCTGGCAGCTGGCTAAATTCAATTCACAATGAACAAACAGGTGACGCTGAAAGCCACAAGTGGCGTAGAATTTCCGTACAATTCGCTTAAATCATAATTGCGTTCTTATCTCATGCACACAACATTCCAGAGCAAAATGTCAGAATTTATCTAATATTTCTACCAAATACATAATTTTATACGAAATGCTGGTATGCTTTTAGGCTTATTGCCTAAATTCTTTCGGCTGGATTCATCTTGCTGGCAATTGTGCTGGCAACTGTCCAAATGAACGGCTGGCTGGCGAGGTTTCAAAAAAACATGCCCATTATAAAAGAAATCTTACCTCAAAAGTCCAGACATTCATCAAAATAACGAGTTTATGGTATTTTATCACAAATGATTGCATATCTGCAGGCTGAGTAAGAACAAGCCACTCTGAATCGTTTCATTGAATATTTCTTGTCTGCTTTATTATGCCTTTTGCTACGAACTTCGAATGAACTATCACAGAATCCGAAATGTGGAAATGTTTGCTACGAATTTAAAATGTAGCAAAAATATCCACTACAACGGATTCTGTGACAGTTCTTTCGGGGTTCGTAGCAAAATTCCGAATACAACGGAATCTGTGATCACCCAGAATATGTTGAATAAAACAAACCGACACGATTGTATTGTTGTTCACTAAGCATAGGCCTGTAAAAGACCACGAAGCTTAACCATTAAATAATATTATTTGGTACTTTGTGATTGTACACTAAAAGTTAGTATGGCACAAATTTCCATTGAAATCGTTCGAAAATTCAAATTTTTAGTGATAAGAAATCCATGCTTATCATCACTTCAGTGGCCAATATATTTTTGAATGAAATTATTTTTAAATTTTTTTTAATAAGGGCAAGTATTGGTTTTGTGGAACATTTTAATTTCAGTAATTAAAACAAAATTTAAAATATGGGTCGCTAATTCTGTCTATCTGTGGTTGTATGTACAGGGTGGGCCATCTTATCGTTTCTTTTTAAATCATAGTTTATTGTGACACTGACAGCTATTTCCCACTCGAAATCTTGACAGAAAATTAGTATCATACCTTCGCAGAACAAAATGATTCACTTTACACTTGAACAACGTTGAGAAATATTGAAAACTTATTTCCAAAGTGAATGCTGAGTAACCCAAACAGTGCGTTTTTTTAAAAGAAATTTTGGCCGAAATGAAGCACCCACCACACCTGCTGTTTGTGCAAAAAGTTCATGATCCCCGTCGTCGTACGGTGTGACGCACAGACAAAGAGTGACAGTTTGGTTCGGATTGTGAAGTGGTGGACCTTGGACCTTTTTTTCTCAAAAATGAGGCTGGGTGAGCATTACAGAGCCATGTTAACGGACTTTTTTTTACTGAAATTGAAGACATGGATTTGGACGACCTCGTGTTATCAGCCGTCTTGGCGATGTCAATTGGTCGCCTCTGATCTGCGATTTGACCCCTTTGGACTTATTGTGGGGAACCGTGAAGGACCGATGTTATGAAAACAATCCGAAAACGATTCACGTCACGACTTAGGGCTAATATCATCCAAGCAATCCGTAAGCTACAGCCCGAAACCATCAACAAGGTCTTGGAAAATTGGAGTGACAGAATGCGCAACTGCGAAGCCACCCGAGGAAGCCTCTTGAACGGCGTTGTGTTCCATAATTAATGGGAATGTTTGCTCCTACTGATAAAGTCAAAATGCATAAAACAAATGTTGTTCTTTTCATTTTATTGCATTTTTTTAAAAAAAACTTGTATTTGGCCCACCCTTTATAACTTACTAGCTGAACCCCCGCCAGCACAAACACATTTTACTTTATTTTTCGACACATCTATAAATGGTAAGCTTAAATTTGGTAAAACAAAAATCAGAATTAGTTAACATTAAGTAGGGTAAATTATGTAACACAAGAAATGGTGTCGGCGTATTGTATTTCCAATAAAACCACGTTATAAAAAGGAAAATTAAAATAAATTTTGTTGGTATTTTTGAAAATTTGGTTCTTTTCCATAAAAATGTACAAATAGCTAGCTTTTTTCAGTGGCCTGTTTTTTTGTTTCTCGGTTGCCTAAAAAAGATTGGCAGATATTGTAAGGTACCTACTGCTACTGATAACGCCCCTCAATTCAACCACACGCATAAATACGCAATCAAATTGAAGGTCACTTCTTTTCATGTCAAATTATGTTTACCAAACGCACACCCATGAATGGTCATTATGGTCACCCAATAATGCCCTATATGTAAACGAATTTACACCCAATGTTTATTTTTGTATATCTACATATTTTGAAGCTATTATGCAATTACCGTTCCAGAGAACTACACCAATTAAAATACATTTTCTGAATAATAATTCACCTTAGCACACCTACAACATGCACCTGTATAATTCTTATTAGCATCTTTATTAAGAATTACTATTATTTTTAAATACACGCCTATATTGAGTATCAATTAATATAATCATTTATTACTGAGAATTGCATGCACTTATAAACTATCGAGAAAAGATTTATTAACTATATGCTATATTTTATTGCTACAAAGATGGGAAACCGCTTAAGGGAGCTTGACCTTTTAATATACTTGGCTATTTAGTATGCCAAGGTAGATTTTAAAAAGGCACACGCGTTGGAGTCGCTCGAACTTTGGTTTTTAAATTGAGAAAATTTTAATAAGTTTTCTAAAAGTATTTTAAATTAGATCATTGTAAAGCAGAATTATGGATGCAGTCTTATTGCCAACAAGCAGTCTGAAATATGTAGATGTATAGATAACTTTTTGTTACTGAAGTCGTTAACTTGCCGCCAATTTGTTGTCTAAAATGCACCCTTTGAACAATAATTGATCGATGATGGCTGGCAGTTGAAATTGGCCAGCACAATTTTGCTCTTATTAGCGAGTTTGGTATTTAACTTAATATTTATTTTTTGGTTAAACTTACTACACTAACACTTACCAAAATGTGTGTCCCGAGAAAGGTTCTCAATTCGTTCTGATAAGGCAAACAACACTAACTTCATTACATTCGTCCCAAAAAACAAAACCTCATATAAACGAATAGTGAGACCCTCCGTTCCGCCCCGGACTGTCATTAAAATTAAGAGGCGTTAGGCTTAGGCCTAGGATCTTTTAGCTCCATTATACATGAAGTAGGAAAGTAGACTTCACGCTCTACAATAACAGAATCTTTTAGTTGCGCGTAACAAGCCAACTATCCCCGATCAAGTAACGCCGGCAATTAGCCGGTAACTTTTTTAGTTTTCCTATAGGTAATAGACCTGTTGTGCCATTTACTCTTAATGCCACTATTGCCACACTAAATAAGAGAAACTTTGATTGTGCACTGTTGGTCAAGTGACGCAAATCGGTGGATTAGTTGATGGTAACTTATTTTATTTTCCTATATATAGCCCTATTGGGCACACTTATCACTAAGGCCCAATGCACACGGAGCAACTGGAAAAAAACTGATCAGCGATTGGCAACTAGTTTACTTTGAGTCATACCCTGTGTAATTAAATGGGACGACACACACGACGCTACTGATTGAAAACTCATTTGCGATTCACAAAAAACTGTTTGTAATCAGTCGTCTGTTGATTTGCTTGTCGGGTTGCCTATTGATTTCAGTTTCTAGTTTGTCGAAGATGAGGGACCAACAGACCAACCTGTTGGTGGTGGGGGAAGTTGAAAAACGACACTGAACAAACTACAGATTTTGATTGGTGATGATGATGAGTTTCCTCGTGTGTGGAGTCAAGTCACCGCTGAGTCCGTAACCTGATTTGCCAACCGGTTTAGTTTTTGTTGATTGCACCACCAGGAAACTTAACAACTGTTGCTCAAGTGACGAGTATTGTTCGATGAATTGCGGAAAAACAAAATTTTTAAATCGTTGACAAACCGCCTGTTGCAGGCTCATTTTAACAAATCCAATACTTGCACATTGTATTACAAATGAAAACATGCCAATCAGTCGTAAATAAAGATTACATTCTGCTATTGCAGTTCATAGAATAATTCTAATCATAATAAAATTTCCCGAGATAATTTATAACCGGTTTTCCCGGTTAATCAGTGCAACCAGATTATTTTCGTACGGTATAAATACTGACTGAACAGGCCTGATTCTTCACAGATTTAAATATCTTCTCTACAGAAGTGTTTCATTCAGTTATCAATTAGAATCGTTGAATTCTCAAAATCACTACAATGGCTGCTTTCAACAAGACAACCGTCTTCCTTTTGCTCCTTGTGTGTGCAATGGTAATCACCACCACCGAAGCTAGATTGGTCCGTGTTGGACCATGCGACCAGGTATGCAGTCGCACCGAACCCGAAAGGCACGAGTGTTGCAGAGCCCATGGTCATAAATCCTACTCAAATTGCAGAGGCGGAATGAAGTGTAATTCGTAAACAGTTCGCAGTGTAAATGACTAACTGTTTGTTTGTTTTTTTTTTGGGTTGGTAAACAATTTTGTAAAAATTATTCTATATTCCCGAATTAAAAAATGTTTTTGCTAAATTTTCTTCATGTTTTATTTGCGGTCATATCTTAAAGACTTGAAGATGTTTTAAATTAAAAATTGTTGTTTTGTATAGTGTTGTGTAAATAAAACATAAAACCAAATGCATGACACACAGTCAAGTGATACTGAACGGCCCAAGCGTACCTATACAAAGAGAGAACCATAATGGAACTACATTGGATTAAGCCAGATTAAGACCTGTATACGTTTGACTGGACTTAGATGGGTTTTTCCTTCATTTGTTTGACATTTAAAATTCAGTGGATTAGATCGTTTACTATTGATCTGTTACTTTGACCCATTAAAATTCATCAGTGCCTATCCAGCTAGCTCTTCCCTTCACGGTTTATATTGTTCCCGGTATAAAAAACCAGAAGATTCTAGACTTCTGACTAGCCTTACGGATGCTTCGATGTTCGAAACACAAAAGTTGATGAAAAGCACGTTTCAACGCTGTCAAATTTTGAATAACATATAATTCAGAAAAACTAATGTGGGTTCATGAAAGCGACCATCTTCTACTCTATTGACATTTGCCACAACGTCAAAGGTTTATGTCATTTGTATACCTTACAGCGCACTCTTTATAGAGAGCACTAATTAAATTCGCAAGTGATCTATACGCAGATTCGTAAATCTTTTCCGTTGATAAGGGAAGTTTTAGTTTTCAGCCTTTTTTAGTTAAAGCTTTTTTTTAAGTTAAAGCATTCTTGGCCACAAACAAACATTTAACCAATATATGAACCTTCTATAGTTCTCAACAAAGCAACCAAGAGCCGTATTACGATCGTAATCCTCACTTATGCGTCCATAGTATGGAGGCTCTAAGAAAATCTGAGAATATAACCAAACTCAACAAAGTTCAAAGAAAACAATATTAATAGGCAACGCCTTCACTCTCCTACAGCCCTCTAAGGCTCACAATCGACATTTCCCAGCAGCAGACAGAGCAAAAATTGCATCAGAATTCCAATTGAAAGCCAATCTCCGATGAACTAGGCGAACGCTAGTACTAGGCAACGATCTCTAGGTACTACGAGTTCATCGACCAAACGTATGAACATAAAGTCCTAAGATTGACGTTAAAATCGTCGTTGGTGGCTTTAACGCCGATTTCTATCAGAAAGAACAACACGATAGCTCCTCAAGGAAAGGAGTTTAATACCAATTTAAAGCTAAAAAAAGCAAGAAAGTTAAAAATGGGCTGTTTGTCGCTTCTCTATCTGATGAACGGGCTATACCTTCCAAGTCTCCAATACAATTAACTATAACACACCACCAGTATATTATTATTATTTTGACATTTCTCATACACTGCTCCTTATGGGTGTATGCACTGACGAAAGTTGTTAATTTTTCTTTAATTGTACTGCACATCAAAAAATTTAGGCTAATGCCCCACGAGCTCCTTTTGCCGCGCTCCCTTTTGGTCGTGCGCCGCCAGTGAGTATAAAAAGAACCAATGGAAGAGTGCACACGTGAGCCGGTGCGGGTGACCGATAAGGAGTCGGTATGGTCGCTCAATACAGCACATGTGCGCGAACCCTAGAGCATTATGAAAGGTTAGAGATACTTCAATATATCAAAAATGAACACACGAGATTCCAAATAGGAGCGCGTCATTTTAGGTTAAATTTTTTAAAGGCAAGGCGAGTATAAAGCATTTTGAAAATCTTGTGTGACAGAAACGAAATTTTTCTCTGTGCGCGCGGACAATTGGGCACGCGACCGTTTTGGAGCTCGTGTGGCATTAGCCTAAGGGTGACGATATGTAGTATAAAAAAATAATAGATAGTATAAAAAATAATAATAGTTGATGTTAAAACAGTATCTAAAATCTGGAAACCCCCGATTAACAGATTAGCATCGCATTAATCGATTATGAGGTGAATCATGAGCATGCCATATCATTTTGAAGGTTGAACGAACAGCTAGTTAAGAACACTAAATCATCAGAACCAGTATCTAACATATCAAAACAAGATACAAATCAAAATAAATCGTTTAGCATGCAATTAGACAGCCAGATTCAGTATTTAACTTGGAAATTATTTTTCAACCGGCATACTGTGGTTCACGTCTTTGATTAAAATAAAGCAAACATAATTCAGATATTGTATTCCGCACTTCATCGCATCCATTTCGGCGGGTGAATCGAAACAATAAAATTACCCGACCAATTTTGGAACTGGTTTTTCCAATTTATCATTGCAACAAACATGACTGCCGTATAGTATAAATACTAACCGTACCGGCTTGGTTCTTAGCAGATTGAAAGATTATCCCTTCAAGAGTGTTTCATTCAGTTATTTATTAGTATCTTCAAATTCATACAAACGCTACAATATGGCTGCTTTCAACAAGACAACCGTCTTCCTTTTACTCCTTGTGTGTGCAATGGTAATCACCACCACCACAGAAGCTAGATTGGTCCATGTTGGACCATGCGACCAGGTATGCAGTCGTATCAAGCCCGAAAGGGATGAGTGTTGCAGAGCTCACGGTCATAAATCGTACAATAATTGTAACAACGGAATGGAGTGTAATCCTAAGTAATAAGTGCCAAACTGTTTTCATAAATGATACAATATACTCGAATTAAAAAAAGGACCTAAATTGTTTTCAAACTGAAAAGAGTGTTTTGTTGTGTATTGTGTAATGGAATATAAAACCAAGTGCACGACGAACAACGATCAAGTAATACTGAGCGACACTAGCGAACTTACAAAGATATTGCTTGCACGTAAGCCAGATTAAGCTAGTGTACGTTTGGCTGAACTTACGCTATTTTTCCTTTATTTATTATTTTTTTGACATTTGGGAACAGTGTGCTGTATTGACACATTAAAAAAGGAGGCAGTAAGCAGGATTGCTGATTCGAAAGTCAGCGTGAATCAGTTGCTATTCAGCCAGCTCACTTTTAATTGGCCGCCAGCGAAGTTGATCTAAATTGTTCAATTTACAAAATTTTTTATTTTCATATCGCATATCCATTTTGCCCCAATTGCTGCATACATATTTCCCTCCGATTTTAGCCGATGGGTTCCAACTTTAACGACTGACAAGTTCCATCATCGTAGGACTCTAGTACTGGGCTTCACTGTACATACATCAGCCGCAAAATCAAAACTATTTAACGATCAGTGGACTTCCGACTTACCTTGTGGATACTGCTTTGGGGGTTAGATTTCATTGTCCAAAACCATAGACAACGCCCAAATTTAAAAAAAATGTCATAAAGCTTAAAACATTGCTAGGCAATTTGTTGCTGTAAAATTTACACAAATTTGGACGATGTAATACTGATTTTGGGCGTAATGGCAACTGTGGCCCCAAGCAGGGGTCTTGCATGGGGTATCATATCATGCGTATTAAACTGCAAATGCTTTTTGGACTTCAGTTCCATTTTGTTGTCTATTTTTTGCATTAGGTATACATTTTTTTAGGCGTTATTGCCTAAAGCCGCGCTGATATCGTCGAAAGTTGATGGATCTAGCTAAAACAAAAAAAAAAAAACTATTTTGTCACAACAGATCCGCATAGAAACTTCGGTCTAACTTTTCAAAACTATTCGCTTGTGTAAGTTTTTTTATTTTTGGGACTAATGGAAGGGACCTAAAATTTTTTAACAAATCTCAACGAAAAACTTTGTCAGGATAGTTATACTCTCGGATGTTTGTCAGAAGATCGCGAGAGGTGTCGCTGTAGAAAAATCTTTAGAATTACTTAGTTTGGTTTTCTGGGGATCTGATCTGAAACCCCTCGTTGATTAGTCCAGCACACTCTAGCCACTGAGCTACGGCATCCTTTGCCAGACTGTAATTTTTAAGAGCGTCTAGCTTAAAGATTTAATTCATTTAAATGACTGCCGACTTTGCAAACTCTGCAAAATGATGTTGAGATCTTTTATATATCCACGAACTTCTTCAACGGAGCTATTCAGTTTGTCCACACAGTTTATGTAAATCTTTTCCGCTGATGAGTGAATTTTTAGCTTTTTGCCATTCTTATACCTATAGCTTGCATTTAGCTGAAGAACTGAATGGGAAAACTATGCCCGAAAATCCAAGCCAGATGTGAGTCACCTTTCCAATAACTTTGAAAGCACATCACGATTATCGTTCTAATAAACCAAAACCAAACTTTGGCTACCTAGCATTCCCATAATTTGGCTTCATTTCCCTTTCAAAAAAAAAAAAAAAAAAAACAAAACAAAAGTACTTTCTTTTCCACACTCACGTTTACTTTCAATTGGCGTTCGCTGAGCCATCCGAAAGATGCAACGAAGACGTGCCTTCCGGAATGGATACAAAAAAGGCAACCGAAATAAAATATAAAACCTCAGCAATAAAAGGTTCAAGGTATGTATATTGTATGAATGTCTTTCCAAACGGTATCCCATGATTATACCCTTCCAGCCCCCTGTACACGTTCTCCACTATGTCCACAGAGACTACACTATCTGACAGTCGTGACAATTGAAATTCTCGGTACTTTCTCTGTGACAATGACGAAGACTGTTAGCTTGATGATGGGCCTGGTAGTCGCTGGTAGATTGTGCGACGACGATAATGACGGTCGAGACCTTTCTTCTCAACTACTATACGTGCCTACTTCCTCTTCAACTGGCTGATGGTGCATGTGCGCGCCCAAATACAAAAAGAACACCGAAATCTGATTAAATCTTCCTGAGTAATTTTAATGAAATGGAAATTAATTGTTATTCCTCTGACGGGGGAGGAACTGGGATGTGAAGTGCAACTGCATGACAGCATGACCACCATCAGAGAGGTTAAATGCGGGCGGACTGGGGCGAAACCATGTACACGACGATGTACAGGTTGCGGTCTTTTGTCTCTCGAAATTGACTTAAGCAAGTGCCGGTTGGGTTTGGTCTGATGAGGACAAAAAGGGGAGAATACCTATCTACCTAAGTAAATGTTTCGTTCCGCTCGTATTACTTACAGCATAAGGGAATTCGATTCAGCTAAATGACTTGTTTGTGCGCTTAAGTCAGTCAACTGTGGGGTGATGAGGAGGCCTTTGAACTCTAAGTAGGCCAGGGATTGTTGAACTAACACGAGGGTTATGAGGACGAGTATCTATAGTCACATAAGAGCGGTGTCTTATAATTCATCTCCTCAGCAAATAAACGTCCACAGTTGCTCAACTGTTTCCTGCCTCAAAGCGCACCTTGCGATGTAACAACAACAACAGCAACAACACAAGCGATACAAAATCACAATTATTATGCAACACCCCATCCCAGGCAATTCATTACTCAATGAGACGTCTTGCCTAGCACCCAGCTCAGCAGTTAATTACCTTTACCATTACCATAGCCATAGTCTTGCACAGCGCTGCCGCGCACCATAAAACTGTTTACTTTGCCACAATGTGCGCATATCCAAAGCGAATGACCCTACAATGGATGTTATGTTGTATACCAAAATTTACGGAAGATATTTTAGGTCTCACCAGTGTCTGACTTTTTCACGGAAAATCTCGCGTGGAAATGTGCAGCATTGACATTGGCTCATGAGAAACCATATGAATATCATTTTGATCTTTGGTCTAGTTTCTATCGCAAAAATTTGGAGACAAAGGCACGTGCTACGTGCTGAACAGCGATATGGACCAAGAAGATTCAAATTAATCGTCTAAGTTCTAAGATACCGGGGAGATATGGTGGTGCATACTTCAACTCTACTTCAGCGGGACAACGCGACAGAGGACATTACCTTAGGTGGTGAGCCCACTTGGAAGGGTACATAGATGGGAAGGCGTATCGGTTGAGTGCATGATCCGCCCCGGATGGTTGCGCCATCAAAGTAAGTGAGCCAGGCCATAACCAAAAATCGTGCTCAGTAAAAAATGTGTTTAGTTTAGAGCACTGCGTCCATTTTATGTTCGTCGTAATCGTCCTACTGACACTGAGCAGGCTATTCAAGATCAAAATTGTCGTATATGGTCTGCTGAACCAGAAGCATTGCAAGAACTGCCAATGCTTTCAAAAAAAATTAACCGTTTGGTGTGGTTTATGGGCCGGTGGCATCATTGGGCCGTGTTTCTTTGAAGATGATGATGGCAACAACGTTAGTCAATGCTGCTCGCTATCGATCGATGATTTCGGACTTTTTTTTTTGCCAAAAATGGAAGAGATGGGTTTGGTCGACATGTGGTTTCAACAGGACGGCGCGACATGGCACACAGCTCGCGAATCCATAGACTGGATATAATATTGCTAGGCAAATTTGGTGAAAAATTCGTCTCACGTTTTGGACCTGTGAATTGGCCACCTATATTGTGCGATTTAGCGCCGCTGGACTATTTCTCTCGTCTACATAGGTATATGTATTTGGATATCGATAAGCCAGCAACTACTGTACTGCCACCTTAGAAGACAACATAGCTCGGGTATTTGGTGAGATACTAGTCAATATGTTGGAAAAAGTATGCCATCAAATTGAACATTCCGGATGGACAACTTGAGGTATACATAGTTGCGGTCAACATTTACACGAAATAATATTAAAGAAGTAAATGGCAAGAATTGATTTATCGACCCTAATAAAAATGTCTTTTTTTTCAATTTTAAAAACCAAAAGCTTAAAAAATCACCCTTAAAATTTAATTTCAATTCAAGCGCAATGTTTTAAAAATCAATTTAGAAGCAGGTGTCTTTTAGGTGAGCTCTAGACAAGATCATTGAATCAAGTCCGACAACTCTCTTCTACTAAGTAGGTACCTATGGGGACCACTCTTTATGACTTAAAATTAGAAAGGAAGATCGGTAGTTATTAACAGTCTAATTCGGTCAAATTTCATCATTGTACCTATAATGTATACCCATCTGATGAAACAATGGATATTAATTGGCCAGCTCATTTCATCATCATCATCATCACACGCACAATTTATCCCGACGAACAAACGAAGCAAAACTATACACAGTCTACAGAAATCACATGCAAAAAATTCTCTCATCCATGTCGTGCCTATACGTCCATCGCCAGTTGCGGCTGCCGCAACGCAACAATTTAAAGAGCCAAAAGTTAAGTAATTCAAAAGTCAGTCTTCAATGGCGAGAAGATGCAAGAAATGATGCAAAACTCCATTAACATCGCGGTCAGACCGCATGAAAACCTTCGAGGTCAACAGCACCTTTGGGCAGCGAATAATCGCCAATATTCCCATCATTGAACTGGGGGCATTATGCAATTGGCATCGCCGTCACATGGGACGATTTATATCTTTCGATTGCACCGCTGCTGCTGTTGCTGCTGCTGTGCCGCCGACTGGTTCCCAAGGTATCGTCGCGTCGTCGTCGTCCGTCAGACCTTCCACATGAAATACAAACAAGTTTCGCAGACGCTTTTGCTGACCACCAGCATCAGCACATGTGTATTGTGTGTGCCACCATGCAGCACCACACAAAAATGCCAACACACATTGTGGCCGAACAATTGCAGAAAGTGAAAGTCCTTATGCGCCATCCTGGCTACCATTGACCAACTTGAAACGTCCAATTACCCCAGCTGCAACATCAACCAGCTCCTCATGCAATCGTTTGCTTTGCTTTATTTATTACGGTAATCTGTGACTTTTATTTGCGCCAACAAAAAAAAAAGTATCTTTTATCTGCGCAACTGGGTAACTGGTTCATTGTACTTCATTTCGTACCGCAGCGGATCAGAGTGCAACTACAGCAGCAGCACAGTGAATAATTATACACCGAAATCTGGCCGCGATCCAAAATGCGAACTTTTTAGTCTGTCTACTATTTGCCGATGGAACAAATCTATTTCACCGCTATTCACCTCTAGGGCGTTATCACTGGCGGAGTATCTAGAAATAATATTTCACTCTCTCATTTCTCATGCGGCCCAATCCAATGAATGCGGCCAGCTGGTGGTCCCAAAGTGAACCTCTCTTTCGCAATAAATTCAATTAATTCAAGTTTGGTTGTTGTTTTTGAAAGGTTTCTAGCTCTAGCTCTAGCACACACCGGCACCGGTGCCATTAAATCATGAAAACATGAATCTTTTACTCTTGTGCCCAACTAAAAGTGCATACATTGCTGAAGGGAACAAGAGCTAAAGTGCTGTGCTAACAGTTTGTTCGCATTTTTGATTTATAAACTTATTGGGTTCCCGTTTCTGTCAAAAGTGGTAGGTACGTGTGTGCGTTGACAGTTGACTGTGACTGCCACTTCGTCTATTCGGGTAGCTGGCAAAATTCCAAAATGATAGTTCTGTCCATATAACTCAATGGCCTGCCAATGAAAATGTTAATTAATGGAATCAGTCGTTGAGTTGTTAAGTGGCAGTTTGACTTTCAAAATAAGGAATGGTCGACGAACGACGACGAGTTGGAAAACGGTGGCATGAGGTGCACATTTAAGCTTGCGGTTTGCAGAGTGAAACAATTATATATTGGCAGATGGTGTTGGGTTGCATTTTCAAGGTTTGACAATGACAAGTTGAAAGTGGAAAAAATGAGGTCGTGTTTGAATGGTTTTCTTATAACTACTGGTTTAGCCATAAAAGTCTATGTATGTATCTGACATGACAGTTCATCTGCAATCACTTTTTTGTTCGACATTTCGAGAAGACTACGATTTTAACAGCTTATCATCTCACTGTGGATAAAACGTCCACGAAAATAATGTACGTGAATGAGCTGTACCTACTTTCGGGCAACTATGGTCACACCATTTTGACGAACACTTTTCTGTGACAAATTGGAGTCACTGGCTTTTTTTCTGTATAAAAAAAAAATCTCCAAAAATTCGACGAGTCTTACAAGTCGCAAAGTTTCTACAAGTGACGATAAGGTCAGGTCAAATTATATATTTTTCAATGTTGCAGCTGGACATGTGCAAGGAAGAAACAAAATTTCTAGAAAAAACTTTCATTTTTGTATGATCAGAGATGGACAATTTAATTCTGGCTTTGTAGTCAATGTATAAGTTCTGATTGCCATTTCGCAGAGTATCGGCTAGGAACAACTGTTTTTGAGAGAACTAAAGACTGATATGAGATATCCTTGGTCGCTTCGAGAGAAAATTTCTTCGTCAAATTTTCGATCAAGTTTGCGTTGACGGGCTTTTGAGAAGGACATTCAACGACGAACTGTACGATTTGTACAGCGACATCGATCTAGTCAAAAAGTAGGTGCGAGTAAGTCGGCTCTCACATTGAGGCAGCATTCAATAAGCAACAGGCAATATTAAACACGCAATATTATCGCTCACACTTATTTTATTTTGAATAAAATTAGAGGTTTCACATTAAAGTAACTAAATATCGCTCGAACGAAAAATGTTGCTGATTGCTTATTGGCAGTTGCTAGTTGCTTGCTTATTGCTTGTTGCTTCAATCTGAGAGCCGCCTAATCACAATCATAAACATTATAACCTACAAGCAAAATATAGAGATACGTCTTATTGACAGCCAAGCTGCCATAATAAAGTCTATCGCTTCAGTCAATATAACCTCAAAATTATTGCTAAAAAAATTCCCAAATCGGTTTGACTAGCGTAACCAGTAACGAAAATGCTGTATAACTACCCTGGTTAGGTTTAACCATCCAATGTTTACTAAAGGCAACCAATCTCTGATGGAGAACGTTGACGAACTGTGTCATCTATACATATAATAAAACTGTAGCAATTTTCGTTGTCAGCTAAAAACTCGAAAACTACTGGACAGATGTCAATCAAACTTTTTTTAAGATGTTCCTTAAGACTGTGAGACTGCTATAGGCTATGTCGTTTGTAGCCACGTTCTTAGGAACTGTTTGTAGCCAAAATGTATTTTTTGAAGTGAAAATAATATCTCATACCCCATTAATAATCTTATTTTCATAAGAGAAGATAGGTATAATACAAAATAGGTTTCATTTCAGAATTTCATTCTGATAGGTGGTATGGTAACAGTGTAGGTTTGGGGTAGGTAGTTGCTTGAATTCCATAGGAAGAGGGAAACAAAGGAAAGGAAATGCAGTATGTATTACAAATAAGTACCAAGATCCAAGAGAGCAAGGAATTTTCTTTTTCTTCTAAAATCGCGAAAATTACTGGATTTTTAAATGAACCAAATATAATTTTGTGCGAGCGGGCAAGGCGAGCACGGGTCCAGCTAGTAGTGTCATATATGCATATTTACAAGGTGACGCAAAAGTTGTCACCTGATGTTCTCTGGCTACTGATGATAAACTGATGAATTGATGACCATTCGGGCACGATTTATGGCATTTTCTATCACTTTTCCCAGAGCTTCTGGCTCCGTTTGTCACATATTTTTTTTTTTTTTTTTAGGCGAGCGGCTAAGGTTAGGTTAGGTTAGGTTGAATAGGGTGTGAGTTCATCACAGTAGACTAGGCACCATATTGGGCCAATCGCCATCCCTTGGGGAACCTTAACGGTCAAAAACCTAAACCAATTCACCCAAGCAATTAATTTCCCCACAAAACCTAAAGATGGTTTAAATTTTGTTAGTGAAACCAGAACCTTCGCACAGAAGCGACAAAAATGGGTTTGGTGGTGAATGAGGTCAAAACAAAGTATATGCTGTCAACAAGAAGGGCACAGTTGCAAAAAGGCTTACTATTGTACTGAATTCAGTACAATTTGACTTTCCTGAGTACGCAAGTACCACTTTCCAATTTTCGGTACTATTTGTACTAATTTGAATTTTTGAAATTTTATTTTTATATCTTTTAACTGATAGGATTAAACAAAAATAAGCTGAACGCACTGCTTTGTTTTTCAAATTCTGAATGCATTCATAACTCATCATCGTACATACTTCGTTAAAAATTGACTTTTGAATCTTCTTGCATTCCTCGAAGATGTGAAAAAAAATATTTGATTTCGGAGAAATTTTTTTGAACTCATTACAACGTTTTTCACAAACTGCCATTTGGACGATCAAGTATATTCAATGGTCCAATTTGTTTTTTCCTGGTAAACAAAAAAGTGTTGAAATTATCAATAATAAATATCGAGCTTTATCTGACTGCGATAGAAATAGGTACATACTTCTATTTCTTCGGTTTGGGCTGAAATGGGCCTGGTGCAAAATGAATGCAACGAGTTCATGTTTTCAAATCCTACACCGCATTGTCTATGGTGCTTTTTGTATTCATTCTTATTCTTCCGCAAACGTTTAAAGAATGTTTTCTTATCAAAATAGCTATTATAAAAAAAAATATAACCAAAGCTAAAGAATCTAAAAATCTTATTAAAAATTAAGGCTGCCATCTATATAAATAAAACAAATAGAACTCGAGCAGCGTACTAAACTTCAGCTAAAAAATTAAATTTTCAATTCAGACTATACTGCATGTATCTGTCACAATTTAGCGCGCACATTAATGGTTCGGTTCATTTTTTCAAGCAAAATTTAGACAGATCATGTTGTTTTTTTTTTCTGTTGTGTTTTTGGGTTGCGAAAAAGTAAATAAGGATAAAGTTTTTCAATGAATACCTCGATGAGGAATCCTTTCAAAGTGATAAATTTGAGATCAAGGAATATCAGACAAGGAAAAAAGAAAGTGCAACGAAAATATAACACTTTTTGTCTTCGATGAATTTTTGAAGGAAGTTATTTTCAACGAACAGCTGTTTTCTGACTTATATCCACAGCGCACTCTATGTCAAAATTTAGCTAGGATTTTAGTTAATGTTTGAAAAGAAAAATTGAAGAGCAGCTAAATTTAGTTTCGCTCGAGCTGCGTAGGTACTAAGCTTTAGATTCAATTAAATGCGCCTTTATTACACCCTTCACTGGAAGGTATAGGTAAATATACACTTACATTTCAAACGTCAAGACGAAGTCCCCTTATATCCTATAAGTCATAAATATTCTGAATTAGGGTGCAATTCTTTAGCCATGTCCGTCTATCCGTCCGTCGGTGTCGGTCTGTCTGTTCGTTAAAAAAACACAAAATAGTCCATAGTCCAACCAAACGAATCGACCTCTGCGAATGAAATTTTTTGAAAGGACTTCTTTCTTCCGGTAGGTACCTCCCTGCACATAAAACCATAATTAGACTCACGTACGTATGTATACACGAACTCACACGCTTAACATTTTGCAAGACTTAAATGCTGAAGGGGGTATCAAAGCAGGCCGATGATAACAGACTGATACTGTTTTTTTTGTTTAATAAAATATTTATTTTTTATGTTTTCGATTGGTTTTATACATTTAAGAAATTTGAGTACTATTCAGTACAATTTCTTTTCAGTTTTCAGTACAATTGAGAAAAGTCGATTTTCATCACTGAAGAAGGGACACACAACGTCGACGAATCGGAC
Source organism: Cheilosia soror (assembly GCA_949372485.1). Classification (NCBI taxonomy): domain Eukaryota; kingdom Metazoa; phylum Arthropoda; class Insecta; order Diptera; family Syrphidae; genus Cheilosia; species Cheilosia soror. The sequence continues at coordinate 78,723,072 of OX443563.1, forward strand.
AGAACGTTACGATAGACAGCATTAACTTTGAGGTGGTTAGGGACTTTATCTACCTCGGCTAAGCTATAAACTCTGACAATGACACCACAGCAGAAATCAAACGAAAGAGTTACACTTGCCAACCGCTGTTTCTTTGGCTTAAGAAAGCAACTGACTCTAGGGAGACTCTATATATAAGACCCTCATCATCCCAGTCCTACTCTATGCCGTAGAAGCATGGACATTAACAAAAGCGGATGAAGATCTTCTTGGTCGTTTCAAACGCAAAATACTTCAAGTGATTTTCGGTCCCGTTTGCGTTGACGGGCTTTGGAGGAGAAGATTTAACAGCGAACTCTACGACTGTAGATCAGAAAAGTACGTATCACTCGACTATAAGGTGTCTAGGAAATGTAGAGCGAATGGACACCAATGCTCCGTACCGAAGAGTCTTCGATTCCAACCCGGAGGGACAACGCAGTGGAGGAAGACCTCGCCTTAGGTGGCGCGCAAAGGTAACCTCAACCAACTTGGAGTGCGCAACTGGAGGCGGTTAGCTACAGATCGGGCTAACTGGAGAGGCGTGTTGGTTGAGGCCCAGGTCCACCCCGGACTGTATCGCAATCTAAGTAAGTAAGTAAGTAAGCTGACCTACTCCAAATTGTCGAAGAAGTACCTTCCAAGGTGTTTCCTCCTGTACGCGAGCAATTGCTTGACAGAGGAGATAAAGTAATATCCTCTGCGACATGTAAGTCTTCGCAATACCTGCAATTCCTACATGTGTCTGTATCTGTTAGACCTAGTCTCATGGCGTGCTTCCGGAGAGAGTTCCTATTGCCATTCGTAGCTTAGATCTGCTGAGCTTTAATAATTCTACAGATTTTTTCCGATTTAGCTTAGGCCACAGAGCCTTTGATGCCCTGTGACTTACTATATCTGACCATCTTTGATCTGCCCTATTTTTAATTTTCTCAAGAATAATTCTAATAAATTGGTGGTCTAATGTCCTCAATAGTTTCAATTTGTGGAAGCTCTGCTCCGTTTTTGGCCAGAAAGTCAGCCCTTTTGTTACCCTCAACATTACAGTGTCCGGGTACCCAACACAATCTAACTTGATTCTGCGCGCATAATGCTCTGAGCATTGTGTAAATCAAAATTTCGTATTCATTCGAAACTTTATTCTTTTGCCAGTCCCTATCTGGGTATAGTACTTTGTACGGTGTGTCGAAGTCAAATTCACCCAGACTTTCATTCGTTTTATCAGGGATGTTGCATTGGGTGCGAAGCTGATTGGTGAAGGTATGCTCTACTATCTGACAATGACAAATGAAGAGAGACTAATGGGTCGATAGTCTCTCGCTGAGGTAGTTTTCCTGCTTTGGGTTTAGGTATAAAAACCACTCGCACCTCGCGAGCGGCTAAACATCGTAGTATTTTCCCAGTTGGTGTCGGACAACCTGGAAATCTGCGCCAACACCACCACCGACGAAATATTCTACGAAAAGATTGAAACAATTATTTCTTCTTGACGTGTAGGTATTTTGTACATATCTCTTTACTTCACAAATGTCATAGCAGAATTGACGTTTGATTTGCTATTTCCTTATGAGGTTGTGTAGACTATAGAGACTAGACAGTATCCCTGCCTAAAATCGACAAGCAGAGAGGTAAACTTCAATGAAGAAAGCGGTGTGGCACCTCCTCTGTGTATACCTATACACCCCCTTCCATAGCTGCTGTCAACGACGAACCACTGAACTAAAACGCTGATTTCCTTTAACACTTCCGCAGTAATAAATTTCCACAATCAGTCGCATACGCATTTACCCAATCCAGCCAACTAGAAATGTTTCGATCTATTTAAGCCCTCAAAGGCTAATTTCATTGTTCAACAAATCGATGGTTTTCCAAACAATACCGCACCCAATAACTTTTAGTGTCATCGTCGTCGTCTCTATACTGTACAACTTCCTGTTTTACAAAAGCCCCTTGTTACCCAGTTACAGTTTGATAACCTCCCCAAGTAAAGCCCTTTAGGCGAAGTGCATTACAAAATCCGCACTCGTTCGCTCCATAAAATCCAAGTGAATCTCATTAGTTCCATGTGAAGTGCAGCGAACCCCCTCCCCCGTGGAAGGTGGTCGTGGTTGGTGGTGGTGTGCTTGTTTCGGCGTAATAAGACTTTTTTTTTACTACGACTGCGAGTAAATTTTTAACTATTTTGCAGTTTCCCTTTCGTTTCCGTTTCGAATTGTTTTTATTTTAATTTAGAATAAAAGTTTTTGTTTTTTTTTTCTTATGTTTTTAACAATGCAATCAGATATGCACGCCACCTAGACAATGTGACGTCGCTTGTTGTTTTTGTAGATTTCTACGTCGAGATTTCATTCAACGAGTTGCATAGCAGTTGTTGTCGCAATGCTGCGGCAACAATAAAGCCCGGCATTTGAATGACGCGACGATATTGGTAGTCTGACTAGACGGTTTGTGGAAAATGGAAAAATACTGAAAACCGGTCGTGGTCGAGTGCAAAATGTTCTTTTTGGCTCAGCCGATTCAGAAGGGGGAACGCTCGTATACGTAGTCTAAACATTCAGTTCCGCTTATATGTTAGGGGGTTACGTTTGGTCATGGTTTTGTGGGCTCTAATTCCATGAACAATTTAAGCAAATCACTTTTGGATGGATAAAGTCGTTTTGATTGTTAATTTTTTTTTTAACAAACTTGGGTAACTTTATGATTGCACAAGGTCTTAAAATAAATTCAACGTCTGCGTAAAAATGTAGAGATATATACAAAACAGACATAAGTGTTATGAGTTCAACTATTTAACACCAAAAAAAAAAAACTCACCTTGGGCAGCGAAAACTTGATAGAACTGTGACAGATAGGTGAGAATTGATAATCTGTCTGGTACTTCGTAGGCAGCCATATCGTCGGCATCTAACAGCGCTGGTATTCCCAAATGTCGTTCAGCTGTGCGGAATGCCAAATCGTTGTTGTAATAGATGTCACTTTTGTTTAGCTTTTCAAATTCACTGGAAGGTAAAGAAAGTGAAAAGTGATAATTTCATAAAAAATTTAGTTTAATTTAAAACATTCGAATGAAAAAAAAAAATTGACACCCCTATCATGGAATCCACCGGGGGAAATTATTCACGGCAAAGAATATTTTGGTATTTTGATATTTTGGAAACTTATTCACAGTACCCACACGGGGAACTGTTCATTTTGCGGATGCGACGATACCAAAATATTATTTTCCACTATAAGGGTGAGAATAATCAGCACGATTCCTAACCTAGATACGACTATTACTTTGCTCATTTAGGCCTGCAACGGTCATTGGGCTAACCTACATATAATCAAAGGGCACGGAAATAGATTCAATGTTAAACTGGTTTACTCGGCAAGTTTTTCTTTTACAACTTTATAATATTTTTTAATATATATTAATTTAAATAATGAAACTACAAAATTTGTTAATATTGAACCTTCTTAAACTAAGAAAGTGTCGTATTTAATTACTTTTCGTATGGCCGACTAGTTATAAACTTTTTTTTTTGTTCTAAATATAAAAGAGATTGGCGGCCGGAAAAACACAAATTACATCTTAAGGTTTTTTCCACGTTCATCAAACATCCGAGGGCATAACTGTCCTGATAAAGCTTCTCAATTCAGCCGACAAGTCCCTTTAATTCGTCTTAAAATAAAGCTCACACAAACTAATGGTTGTTAGAAGCCTACGGTACCTATACGGACCTGTTGCGCCATCTATATATCTATTTATTTAATTTAAATATAAAAGAGAATTCGGCATCTATTTTAGATTTATGTTTTTGGTGTAATTAATATTTAAATCGATCGTAGACGAGAAATGTTGGACTTGATCTCATTCTAAGTCTATCCAAAAAACGTATGATTTATGAAAACATTAGTTTATAAACCATTTAGACCGTTTGGTTAATTTTTCATTTAAGTTTGGATTAGGATTAGGATTAGAATGATGTTATTGTATCGAGATAGAAGATTTATTAGCTATACACCAAAAGTTTTGTTTTGATGGTTTAAAATTTGTAGGCTAACCCCCAGTTTCACAGTGGAAATTTAAGCACAAGTTCATCTAAACCTAAACTTGAGTTTAAATTTGAAGTTCAACTCGTCCGGTTTCTCAATTTCTGTTCAATTTAACTCAGTTTAACTAAATTTAATGAATATAATTTGCTTTTATATACGACTTTTTTCAAAATCGTTTTTGTCTTTTCTGTCAAAGAACACACAAAACAACGTCAAATATTTGTATTATTGACAATAGGCAGCTTTGAAATTGAAATGTCACTTAACTTAAACTAAAAAATTAACTCTGTTTAAAGGAAACTGTGAAACCGTATAATTGCTGAACTGAAGTTAAACTAAAATGTTATTTAAACGTTCACTGTGAAACTGGGGGTAAAAAAAAATACAAAATTAAATGTTTAACAAAGAATAACGAAAGTTCTTTTCTGTTTTTTTGAGAATAGCTCTTCCGCTGTTCAGAAATCACGGGGGAAACACATCAATTTTAAATATGCATTAAAATAACTTTTATAACGAATTAGCTGTACCCGATCGGCTTTGCTCGTGCCCAAGAATTGTATTGCCTTGTGTAACATAACGTCCCCTTCCTTTCGTCACACTTTTATGTGACATAAAAGATTTTCATTCATCACTTATAATGAGTACCCGAATGAAATTTTTATTCGTGGACCCCTGTCTACGTGTTGATCGTACCCATCTAATCTAGTGTATTAGATAAGGCTCCCGTACAGAAGTTGACCTCGGTCAGGGTTCTAAATTTTTGGTGGCTAAGTTTCCTTTGGGAAGCTGGCTTGCTGTCAGCAACTCAGCACCTTTGGTTGTCCTGCTCCTGTTCGGCCGCATTCTGTAGTACGAAGCCACGCTTGTCGTTAGGCCGCTTCCTACAGTACGGAGCCACATTTGTCGCTGAGCGGCATATCGGAGTCGGAGCCATGCTTGCCGTTGGGCCATACTGTATACTCAACGTTAGCCTCAACTTAGGAATCTAATCACTATTATACTAACATGAAGTTCAAATATTTTTACAAAACATTCCAGGTCCAATATCTATACATATAAAAAAAACTGTAGGAATTTTCTTTGGCGTTAAAAACTCAAAAACTACTGGACAGATTTCGATGAAACTTTTTTTAAAATGTCCCTTAAGACTGTGAGACTGCTATAGGTTATGCTATTTATAGCCACGTCCTTAGAAACTGCTCGTTGCTCGTTGAGCAGTAATTCCGTGAAAGAAGAAAGCGACAGAAGCGAAACGAATTTCATATTTGACGACATATTTATCTTTTAGAAAACCGGATCTGTCCGGGTCCACACATAAAATCGCATCTAAATGTGCTTTCAAGACTGAGCACCAAAAACCATTATTATTAAAAAAAAAAAAGCCCAACCGATAAGAGAAACGTAATATCAAAATGACAGAGCTAAAGCCCCAGACCTCGACCCTTCAGTTAAAATAGAATTCCCAGAGCTATTTCCGTTTACCTATCGAAATCGTCTCCAAATCACATCATAGTGACAATTTTACGATGACATCACCACCAAAATTCAAATAACCATCATAATTCCTAAAATAAAGACCGCCATCTTAAATAGCAATCATTATGTCAAATACCGTCGCAGTAACAAAAACATAACATCATCATTAAATTGCCGGCGAAAAAAAAAAGGTCAACAACTTGGGTACACAAGAACAAGAAACCTAACTTCGCGCGACGAGAAAATGTCAAATTTGACCGGTAAAGTACCTACTCTTACAAAGTTCCAACAAAAAAAGTAAATATACAGCCAACCCTACACACCTTAATATTTGGCAGATGCTTTAGGCTTTAGGGTGCTTGAGCTTGTCCAATTGTCCACCGCGAAAAACATTTCAAATTTCACTAAAACAGTCAGAGAGTGTAATGATCTCCAAGAGTGACACTTGAGTTAATGAACGTAATTTTTTCCCATTGTCATTTTAACAGCCATCACAATAGGTGGCGTTGTTTTCTTGCCCAGCATCGAGTGGTGTCATCCTCTCTGGGTGTGTTGTGCTGTGAAATTTGAATAAGCCCGTCATGTATCGAGTATCCGAGTGTCAAGTGGAAAATCAATGAACTTGCTATTGAACTTGCGGCATTTTCATTGACCACTTTTTGTTGACGTTTCTTGTTTGATTCGCTTTTCTCTTATGGTTCTTCGTTTTTTTTTGTTGTTTTTGTGACGATGGATAACGAGTTTGATTATTATTAAGTATTTTGATGACGGTTTGGCATTAATTGCCATTCAACGGGACAGTTGTAAACCAACCAGAGGGAATACCGTTTGTCTTTCACGCGTGGTGATTGATTACAAGAAGATGATTTGAAACAATGTGTGGACTTAGTATTATGGTAATTTTTGACGGTGCTATTTAAAATCAATTAGGGTTAGCTATAGCTATTAGCCATGTTGGTAAGAAATTTGCATATACATGCAGATAATAGGATTTGAGGTTGCGAACTGTTATAGCTTGATGTTGTCCTAAACGGTAAAAAATAATGATCGATACTGGTTAAGCAAATAATGATGAATAATGGACGTTTAACCTGGATTCAGATTAATTTTTATACAAGTCAATCAGTCAACCGCATCGTAGAAGTTGGTGGCTGATTGGAATCCAAATGAATCGATTTCAGGGATTAAATAGTTCTCTGCATGGCAAGTATTTGCTTCCATTTTCCTGTCAGGGTTAATTTCATTCATCGAGTTTATAGATTATTCAAGGTTAGAAAGAGAAAGGTTAATTCCGTTATCCGTGAACGAGCAGAATGATTTTTTTTGTAAAATCAGGAGAATTCAATAAACGTAAAGGTCGTTCAAGGATGTAGTGATTCGACAATATTCCCAAAACAATTTATTCGAATGAGTTGTCAAGCGGCCTCTCCAATTATCCATTAATACGGAGTAATTCACTTAGACCAGATAAGGTCCATTGTGATACCACAAACAGAGTCGGTTATTTCCGCTACTCTTGGAACCATTTCGAATTTTGAAGAAATCTCCGTATTTTCCTGATATCCGTTTCGGCAATATCAGCAAGCTCCCCGAAGAAGTACTTTCCTAGAGTTTGCTTTCTAATCGAGGATAGCGCCTCGCTATGTATAGCAGATAGTTCAATATTTTCGGTCGAAATAAGTGCTTATTACGTAGACAGAACCATGACTCGTATAAGCTTCGTCTAAGCTTCACAAAAAGTAAGGCCAGCAACAGATGTGATTAGGAACGTGGTAGGTTTAAGGGTGATTTTGTAAACTGCCAACTTCCATCCGTTGTTTCACAGCTGCACTGCCTTCACTGGCCTATGTTATGTTGAAGATAGTCGCCAACAGAACTTGCCAATAATTTTAGTGCTGACAGCTTCACGTTGGGTTAGGCCACTTCACTGAGCAGGTTCAACCTCAGAAATTTTGAACCTGGGGTGGGTTAGGTATCGGTTAAAAGGTGCAGCTATGGTTGTAATTTTGTATGACAAGTATATGTATTATGTAAAGACTAACACGTAATATAGACTCAATATTTGAGAACACTATTCCGTTAAAACTGTCAGGAAGACAGACATCGCAGCAATGGCGATGGTATGAACCGAACCTCGATTGCCACGATTATATTTCCAGACCACTTAGGCCGAGCGTATCGTTCGTAAGTAACTATCTATATAAGCCCTTCAAACGTTGTGCTTTTAAATGTCCTAAAACTTATGAATCCTTGAGGAAAAGCAGAGCCCTACGGGGGCCTTCAGCTATATTAAATAAAATTATAAAACCCAGAACTTCCAATACGTCGGATGTCCTCGCATTCTTGACGGATATTCTCTTTCTTCTTCAAAAGTCTGAGGCTTGTTGACATAGACTCGTGACTTCAAAGAATAAATCTGAAACGGTTATTACCAAAGAATTCACGCGCTTGGCGGTCAACAGCTAACAACTGATGGACTTGAACTTTGTAAGGGACCACTCTATAGTTTATAGTTTTTTACCAAAATTCTCTGTAAAGACCGCCGATTGATGCTCAATTGCGAGGCACATCGTCTGGTCGATATCTAGATTCGATGTATTCAGCTGCAGATGCGATATTCTCAGCAGTACGGCTGCTCTGGGGCGGGCCAGACATAGCATCAGCATCTCGTGTTGTGCTAGGCAACTGTTTAAACGCCCTAGTGGTTTGACCAGTTGGTGTCGAAAGACAAGGAAATCTGCGCCAATATCACCGGACGAATTATTCCGTAAAAACTCGAAACAATATTATTCCTCGTTTTTTAGGACTATAGCGATTCATGTCATTGTTAACTTGTATTTTGTATCTATTTACTTCACAAATGTCAAATTAGAATTGACATTTGCCGCCAATTGCAAAAATTATTGCATCTTCCGATAGGGGGATGACTTGTAGTTTAATTTAATCGTGCAAGAATGAATCTGAACCCCATGCCTAGGAATTCGATCGCCCTTCGCTTTCCTCTTCCATTTCGTTCCTAATTGAATGCCAAAAACAATTTAATCATAAACGGAGGAGGAGTAGGAAATGCCACTTCAATCACATAAATGTCTAGGAGTTAGATAGGTCCACCCTATATTCGCCTGCACATTTCAGCAAACTCGTTAACACACCACTGCTTTGGGAATGGTGAAAAATGCGATCAATAACCATGTTGCCTCTCAAAGACCACTTTGTCATTAGTTATTATCCGACCACCTCCTAATGTAACAAATTAGTATTCGCGAGGGTCCTTCCCTTCGAAGCTGTTAATACCTCGAACCTAGCTCAGTGTTGAACATATTAAGCCTCAGCGACTGACAACGCAATTGATGCATCGTTACGGTCAAACGTCATAACATGCGGAACAACCTCTCAAGCCTATACACTTATGCGCTACAACTTTGTATCTTCTAAATTGTTTTTCTGCAAACGTCGCATCGTCGTCATTGCCAGAAAGAAGGAAAGAAAAAAAAAAACGATCGCCATTCCCTCATTGTAATTAAAAAGATTTATGCACATTTTGCATCAAGGCAGAGGGATAACAAAAAAAAAATAATAATCTGCGAGCTGCGCTTAAATTAAGTAATTTATTTAAATTGAGCCGCATGGACATTCATTTATACTTCTCTCATAAACCAAATGAAAAGAAATGTAATAGCACTTGCATTAATGAAGTAATAACTCAGGGACCTCGCGCATGGAAAAACGAAACGAAAAACCGACCGTATAAATGTCGACTTTGGCACACAATTGAGTTGTGTAATCGAATTTATCGAATATCGTGAGATTGCCTCACAACTAACTGAACTTTGCTATACAACAAAAATGGAGCTACGAGTAAGTTTGCGCTATCTGCTGTTTATTGTTTTGCAGCATGAAATGGCATCAGGCGCAGGCGCAGGCGCAACGAAGCCACCGCGTGTTGTTCGCTTTCAACACTATGAAAGTCAATGGTAAAATAATGATTTCATTAGATCGATCAATCGATCACTGGCTCGCCGCAGCCGCCGCCGCCGTGGGACATGGCGAAATGTTAGCCATTTTGAGTTAAATGTTGGTAATATTCTACTGGAAAATGGCTCTAAGTAATCACCTCACCGGATATTGCTGGAGCTGGAGGTCTCGGTTTTGTAATCATGGTAAACTTTAAGTAATAACAACTTGGTGTCTAAGGGGATGAGATGTTGATGCTTGGCCACAGCGAAGTAGTGGAAATGGTGAAGCTATAGTAGCGTCTCTATTTTGCGGGAAGGCTGAGATAAAGGCGGTTTTTAAAAATGAATTTAAGTGCCTCTGGATCATTGTTTCCTTATGTAGACCAAATGAATCGAGAGACAATCGATTGGGCTTAACAGCCCAGAAGTCAAATCTGTCGGAATGATTGCATTTGATCCACAGGACGTCAATATTCATTTTATACGCGTCATATTGCCCGCAACTGGACCGTATGGGACATAGGTATGTTTTGGCTCAAAAGTCTGTTAGACGACTAGCCACCGCCCAGATCATTGTATCTATGGGTATTTTTATGGATGGAATTTTACACAAATTTGGGCTCTTAACAAGCTCGCTGGCGCTTTTAGGATATAACTCATATTTCCAGCGAAGCGAATACGTCGGTAGATAATATATATCAGTCCCAGAGATGGGTTTTCTGATACAGTGAAATGCAATGATTTATGTAGAGATGATGTTTTGATTACACATCGCTATTTTAAAACATCTAGGTAGTACCTACATACTGAGTTTAGGGTTATCCAAAGTTACTGCTCAAAGTTATAAGTGAATATTTTGAATTTAGTGAGAATTCAATTTATAGTCGGAGAGCTAGTACAATATTTTATAGCACAAAAACCAGAAAAAAATAAAAAAAAATTGATATACAAAAAGTTATAAACTCGCCTATCTTCTGGCTAAGGCAAAATCTGTACTCGCCAGTATAGAGCACAGTTTTCATGGCTAAGACAGCATACTATGTTTGGTGAGAAAGAAGCCTTTTCTGGTGGGATCCCTACATTATCCCCTTTTCCAAAATCGAGTATTGGACATAATCTCTCTCTTTTTTTAATCTCTTTTTCCATAATCTCCCGGGACGAAATCCCCTATGCCAAAATCTCGCACAAGCAAACTAAATTTTGCATATAACCAACCTTGCACCTACTCTAAATCCTACAGAGACCCCAAGCAGGGGGGTTGCATACGTATCTCACTTTTTAACACCATTTTTAGGCGTCGCTTTTTAACACCATTTTTAGGGATTTTAGCACAGGGGATTTTGGAAAGGGAATTTTAAAAAAGGGATTTTGGAAAAGGAGATTTCATCACCAACCCTTTTCTGGTCTATATGACCTTCATTCAGAATCCTTAAGACTTATTCCTGCAGTTTTGGGGGAAACTCGAAAATTTCGCACTTTCAGTTGCCTTAACATACGGCGCAGACTTGTTTCAGAGGAAATATGCAGGGTACGCTGTCCCGGTTAAGAGGTATAGAATTCTTAAGTGCAGATTCCTGAAGCTTCGGCGAACAAAAAATTTTATGAAAATCTGTTTTCTATTCTGTTCTTTTATTTTTGGGACGAATCGAAGGGACCTAGAATTTTACGGCTCAATTGAGAAGCTTTTTCATGACATTTATACTCTCGGATATTTTTGTCAGAGAGCTGGCGCGCAGTGGAAAAAAATCTTAAGATGTTATTTTGTGTACGAAAATTTAGTAGCTTATAAAAATGTTGAAAACGTTGCGTAATTTTATGCAACCAGTTATCCCTAATTAAACTCAAAAAATTATGAAAATTTTTTGTTTCAATAACTCAAAAATGTATTTTTCTTAAAACTTTTACCAACAAAAAAAAATTTATCTTTGACAAGGTTTTCAAAAAAATATGTTATATCGATTGTCCCCACGATCCCCTGATTAGAGTTTGACCCCACTCGATTTTTTTTCTAATGGGGATACTTTAATGAAAATGTGTACAGCAACCAACCACAACTTTAATGAAAGTCAGTATTTAAAATGAAATTGCTTAGAAGATACCAGAAGTCTGGGAAATTGGTGTCATTCTGAAACATTCACACCCTGTAGTATGAGAATGAGATATATAAATGGGCGCCACGGCTTTGCTGGCAAGTACGTACTCTTTTGTTGAAATTATCATAACGTTTCGCATAAATGGTGGCTAAATTTTATTAATACACCTCCCAATTTCATTTTTCAAGGCGTTGTTGGTCGTGGGCTTGTGTGCACAGACCTTTGACTTCAAAAAAGCGAATGATCCGATAATGCTTCCGGCCCGAAATCTACACCAAACAGTCACGCGTTGCGGATATATTTGTTTCTGAACAATTACTCGTTTTCTGAACCCCAAATGCAACAATTTTGACGATTAACGAAGCCATCAAGATGAAAATGAACTTCATCACTGAAGATGATTTTGTTCGAAAAATCTGCATCCACTTCCGCTGCATGGTTAGTAGTCTTCAGTTCTTGAATCAATTGAACTTTGTAAGCATGAAGTTTCAAGTCTTTCGTGAGAATTCGCTGTAGAGAGCTTCTAAAATTGTTCAATTTTTGAATACGGTGCCGAATTGATGTTCCTGGATTGTCAGCAATATTCTCGCGAACTGCTTCAATGTTTTGAACGACTTGTGACTTGTGAGTGACAGGACACACAGAGTGTTTAATATCACTTATTAATCCATTCTCCCTGAATTTTGCAATTATTCTCTTCACAGTTGATACTTTTAAGTCACAGTTACAATTACGGCCATATTTTGTTCGAAAATTGCGGACTGTAGGTGACAAACCTTCATTATTTTTAAAATATTGCTCAACAATAAAAATGCACTGTTCTTTCGTACAGCGCTCCATTTTTACTTACTCCGAACTTTCAGCTGTGACACTGTTATATTTTTTTTTCTGTTGGCATCACTGTACCTACTATTAAATGGCGCGAAATTCAAATTTTGCGTGAATTATGTGACATAATTAATAGCGGAAAACCGCAATAATTTATTAAAAATATTACTTTAATCGTGCATCTCTGTCGGAATTTACTTCAAAATTATGTTTGGATGTCTTGACAGTTGTTGTAGACTGATATTTGTTCATTTGTCATTTATGCGTGTGGGCGCAGTAGCGCACTGGTTAGTGTGCTGGACTACTGCGCGAGGGATCCCAGGATCGATCCCCGGAAAAACACAAATTACATCTTAAAGTTTTTTCTACTGCGCCACCTCTCGCGAACGTCTGACAAACATCCGAGAGTATGACATGACTTGACTGTCATGAAAAAGCTTCTCAATTCAGCCGTTCGGACTCGGCATAAAATTGTAGGTTCCTTCCATTCGTCCCAAAAAATAGAAACTCACACAAAACGAATGGTTGCGAGAAGCTAGGCCTTGGGTGTCACCCGCCTATTTATTTTTAAATCCGAAAGTACTGGCATTGGTAGGTAGGTAAACAAACTAACGTCTTAATACATTATTTACTTCTGCTGTCTGTACAACAAAATATTCAAATTCGTTTGAACTTCATTTCCGATATCTACCTATTTTTTTGTTAATTCCAAATATTTCGGTATTTTATTTACATTTTCTGTAAAACTCGAATTATAATATCCAAATACACCGAACAGTCCCCCTGTGATTTATCGCCCCAAAATAAACGCAATTCTTTAAACGTATTGGGCATCCATCCGTTGCTGAGTTGTCCCGTCCGCTGCATCTTAAATTGTGCTCAATTTGGATCAGTCCCTTAGCGGGTTGTTTGCTTGAATACTGAGCAAGAACAACCTATAAGTCGAGTCCCCGAAAAAATAAAAATAACATCCAAAGTCACTTCTAGCGAGTGAGTAAACACCGAAAAGCTTCTCAATTGACCTGACCCTTGCAAATACTGGATAAAATTGTATAAAATTGAGTCGTCTATTCGAACCAATAAAGCTATAGGGTCCTATATGAAGGCAAATACTGATTTATTATTATCCGAATAAGAAGCTATTCAAACATGCATGTCTTGAAGCCACTTATGGCTTTCCATGCTATTGACCTTCGTCATCAAAAGATTTTGCCCAAAAATAATTTTAACAAAGCCCATCATTTTTTTTTTACATCAAAATAACGGGGACAAATCCCCTAGTTCTCACCTCTTTCAACAATAAGATACAGCTTCCAAAATTAATTCCATCAATGTTAACGCCTCGGGCATAGCGTCGTCACTATTTTGGGCCAGCAAAATAATTAATGGGATCGAACGAAAAATATATACACTGCTTGACAGATGGCCTGTTGTTTCCCAAATTGGCAATCTCTCCGCCATTTATCTATGAATTGCCAAAATTACTTTCAATTTGGCTAAAGCGTAAAAACGTTCATCTTTTCTTACCTACCACAAAACTCAAGAGATACAAGGTAAGTCTTCAATAAAACAAAATGTGGCACTCGAGCAACTATCAGCTCACAAACTGGTTCAACAACAACAACAACAACAACAACAAACGAAACAAATGTGTGTCAAATGGCCGCTCACACTCGAGTAGTTACGGCGAATAAATTATTCATGTTAATAATTAGTTAAGTATGGTAAATTGAATTTTCCCTCTTTAAGAGGAGCATGACGCAGAAGGTATCGAATAGAAGTAGAAGTAGAACCCGTTCGCTTGCACACTCGGTTAGAGCCAATTTTCCAATTGGCAAAACATGACCAATAAATTGAACCAAGTAGACCGCGGGTTTCTTGACTTTTGCTCCATGATTGCTCTTGCCACTGCGAATATCTTGCGTGTAATACTTGTATAGTGTGTGTGTTAAACTTGTTGTCACTTTGATGCTATTTATACGATGGTAGTGGTGCTGGTTCTGACCATATCTGGTCACTAGTTCTATAAAGCCGGTCTAATTGATTTTTGCGGTTGCACCCAATTGCAGGGCACATACATGTCTCCGCAGCTGGTGAATGGCTGGCAAGCTAATTCTAAATTATAACATAGAACGTTTCGACCTTGCAAGGTTGTTCTATAGAATTGAGACAGTTTGGTTTTTCTAATTTTTGTTTATGGTTTAGGTCTAGCTAATATGGCTTTATAATGGGTTGATTTATTTTATTCATTATAGGAGAGTTAAACACAGGCTTATGCGGGATTGGACTCTATTTAGAGCTTGCGTGGGTTGAAGTGAAGGGAAGGCTGTTAGCTGAAGCTGAAGCTCAGTTTAGAATGTGATTTACCTTGTTTATGTTTTAATGTAGAAACTTGTTCTTATCTATTAAAAATTATTTCGATTTTTATGTTATTGTTAGTTTTGGTAGACAGATTTAGCAGTAGAACTTTTCATATTGCTGGGGACTTAAATCATTAAATGATGATATTGAGTTAACACAACCATCCTTAAGGTGCTTTTGCGAGAGTTTTCAATTATTTAAGGGCTTTAAGAGGTTCTTTCAGCGATAACCACTTTGACAGCTGAGATTTATACTTACCCACTTATGTTTGTAATTTCACCATGAGTAGATCTATTATATAGATCCTTCCTTCTATAAAGAGCAAAGAATTGGTATATCTTTTAACCCTTTCTAAGGTTCAAAATGTCTGTTTTTTTTTTTTTCTTTAAAGGATTGATAGCTAATTGCGATATTCCGCTGTTAAGCAACTGTCAAAAATGGACGAACATTTACATAACTTCAGTTAAATACTTGAAACCGGTCACATGCAACTCGGACATGCAACTCGGGGCCATCACAACACAATTCGTCCTCATCATACAGCTCTTCTATGATGCACCTGAACTTTAAGCCAACTCATCCATGGACATTTTATTTAGCTTTGACCATTGAATTGGGTTTGTTTTTGGGTCCTCATACTACAAAGTATTTTCAGAAATGAATGTATACCGAAGTAATCAATCCTTTGCCTTTTAATAATGGCTGACGAAGCGTCTGATAAATAAGTTGTCCTGAAGTTCAGTTGTTTCGTAGAAGAGATGAGACATCTGTGGATGGAATTTATGAAGTTTCAACCCAAATTTGTACACAGTACAAAAGAAGTCGTAAAAAAAACCATTAAATCCATCATTCTGAGAATTAAGCCAGCGAATTACGACTCTGGGTAGGGTTAGGTTGAAATGCTTAAATGGTCTCTAGGGACAATTTTGCAAAGTGGTTCAGTTCGAAATCTTTTACGCTTAGATACAGCTACTTAGCATGTAAATACTCAAAAAAAAAAAAAAAAAAACACCTTTTTGCAAAGCTTTGGATAAACTGACGTAAGCAAGGTATACCATATATCATTTGCAGCTAATCAACTCGTTAACGTTTTTTTTCTTAGCCTTGTTCCAGTTTAACATAGAATCTAGTTCATTTTGCAAAGAAAAACATGAGAAGAAAAATTTATTACTTACATCAATTCAGGCCTAAAGTGATGGATCATTGCGCAGAATGCCAGACCGTCTCGCCACGATGTGGTCATATTATCGATCTTTACACCTGGATAGCCATCGGTCATTCGTCGGCACCATAGTTCCAAAGCTTTTGTTCCTCTTCTTTCACCCATATTTTCTTTACTCTGATAGTTTTCTTCTTCTTTTAAAGGCGGTTCTCACGTTCTCAAAGCAGATTTGCCGCAAGAAACTCAGCTAAAGTTGTTAAGTAGCAGCACACTATCTGTAAAAGAAAAAAAAATTGATTAAACAAGTTGCATGTATACAGTCGAAGAAGACTAACCAACAAAATATTACAACATCGCAGTCTTGAAAAGAAGATTACACGCCAATTGATTCGATCGATGAGAGCTCGCAGCTTGCTCACGTAAATTTGTGGCGTATCGTTCGGTCGCAACCATTTATGGTCCAAAGATGAACCCAGAGTGGGTAGGTATAGATAGAGCAACAAAACTAAGCTTCACCTCTAGGATCGGCTTTAAATGACATTTGCAGATGGAGAAGTTGAATTGAGTGGTGCTATGCAAAAGGTTACCCCAGCTGGTAATTTTCCTAAACAATGGGATGGAGTTGACTAGCTTCTATGTATAGTGAATCACTAAAGAGTAAATGACTGCGATGTGCCCACGCTGTGAACCAGTTTCGAATACAACAAATACGATGATGACGACGACGACAACAGAGAACAGACCCTTTCGAATGGGAGTACCAACCATTCGTACCTCCTCAATGTACGATTCAGGTTATCGGCATGCAAGTTGCAACAATTAATCAAAGTACTGTGGCTGGCGGACAAAAAACATCGTCAAGATATGACGCCATCGGGACTCAAGAACATGATTCCATGGCCACCCCACACCCAATGACAGAAGTGCGTATCTATACACTGGGGTAGGGTACACTGCGGGTAGAAAGTTTTCGGCCATGTGCTACAAATTTGGCAAAGTCGTGAAAGTAAATCCGGGCCAAAGTAGACGACTGATGAAACGTGCTGCCAACAAACAGACACTTGCTTGCTGTCTAATTATTCGGTTTCATTGTTTTTTTTACAGATTGGCAGGGGCGTAGCGAGGGGGGGGGGTGTGTTTAAGAGTCGGCAAATCAAGGAAGTAACATTTTAACTTGGGCAGCTAAAAAAAAAAATCAAAAAATTTCAAAAAAAAATTAAAAAAATTTTAAAAGTTGACTCGGAACAAAATGTTAAAAAATAAGAAGTGAGTTTGGATTTTCATTAGGTATATGTTTTCAAACTCGTAAATGTATACAAGACGGCATTTTCAAAGGTTTCACCTTTCGGAAATGCGAATTTATATTTTTTTGACTGTATGTACCTTTTCCGAGTTTCGATTTTAAAAATGATGGTCAGCATCGGTGAATTTGTGCCGACTGAACACATTAAAATTTATCGATTTTCGATTCGGTTTTAAAAAAGATTGTCGGCATCGCTAGCGAGTTTCGATTCGATTTTAAAAAAGATTGTCGGCATCGCTGAAATTGCCGACTGAAAGATTGTCGGCATCGATGAATTTGCCGACTGAAAACATTAAAATTTAGCGAGTTTCGATTCGATTTTAAAAAAGTTTAACATTCATTTATTTATTTCATTGTTATAAATTATTTATTATAAATAAATGCACCACTGAAATAAAAATGTCTCATATCGTATTTAATGAAAATGGATGGTGGTTTGTGTTCGGATGCGTAAAACTTGAAAACGACTTGACCAAATTGGATACTTCCTTCTGCGGGTTTGTTCGTAATTGCTACGCGAAGGTTTAGGATAAAAAAGTCGGAAAATTCTCAGCAGGTGGCGCTGTAGCCCCACATTTAGATATCTCGAAGACCACCAAATCGATTGAGCTCCAATTTACAGGTAGTATTAGGTATTGGCCCAAGAGTGTACGTCTTAAGATTGATCAAAATTGGCCAAAGGAGCGTGGCGCCTCCCATACAAAAAAAAAACATTCAAAATCCTATATCTCGAAAACCAGGCCAGGGATTGTTCCTGTGAAAATTGGTCAAAATTGGACAAAGGGGTGAAACTCGATGACGTTATAACTCGATAACCGCTGGCCCGATACAGTCGGCAAGTTCCTGAAATAAGTCGGCATTTCAATGAAAGTCACCCCCCCACGGCTCGAACCCTCGCTACGCCCCTGCAGATTGGTATTTAGAGTTAACAAAACAGGTCGATTCGGACGATGAAACTAGGATTTGGATAGTGCGTCCCTATCATGCTTTGGAGTCTGTGATTTTCGTACGTTCAAAGAAAGTTTAGTAGGTGAATGTTTGTAGACCCTCCTCTTAGCCGTTGCACTTGCACTGTGATATGAGGATAGTTAGCTTTTTTTTATAGAGTTTTTAGGCAACCGCAAGAAAACCTTATCACCGAGCTTCCACAGTTCGGACACAGGATCAATTGCTGTGGTAGCTGTTTCAATACAAACCAATCCTATCTTTTTGACCCACACCAGGGGCCAGACGCCAGATGATGTACCTAAGTACATGAAATTGATCGCACGACATCGTTTCGTCAATAGAAGTTTCTGGCTAGTGAGTGACACACTTATGATAGAGGCAGCTTTGGTAAAAACGATATCGTTCGATCGTTTTCATTTTACGTGATCTCGCCCCAAAACTTTTCTGAACCCTTTAAACTTACCGATTAGCTTGAAAACTTGCGGATTAACTTGGAAATTTGCCAGAAGATCATTCAAATTGTGGAAATGGATAATAACATTTATAGTAAACTTAGGGCCAGTTTCAAATGTTCCGGATAAAGTTTCGGATAGTTAGCCGACACATAACGCTTTCCACCAGATAAAAGTAGCTGATATTTTTTTTCTGTTTCATCGTCAAAGTCTCTGATAAACTATCCGGTAGAAAAATTTATCAGGCACTAATTGTTTGACAGGAATGGAAATGATGTTTTTTATTATTTATCACATTTTTAAGTGAATTGTGTTGTTCTAGTTTTTTTAATTTAGCATGGATAAATTCATTCATTCACTCATTTTCGATACCCCGCTTATCCCTTAAGTGGGTCGCGGGTGTTGCGCAAGTCCAAGTGCACCGTCTCGATTCTAGGCCATCGACTGTAAATCATAAAGGGCAATCCCCATACGGGTAGGGGAGATATTATGGACTTGGTCTAACCATCTTATCCTGGGTCTACCTAGAGGACGCCTGCCCGATTGTACGGATTCCATAGCACGTCGCGTCGTAAGATCATGGTTGGGGACATGCGTTTTAAAATGACGAATCCACCGCTGCGTCCGGAGCAGTAGCTGCTCGACATTGAGTCCCTCACGTATTCTAGTGCTTCCACCATCTCTACGGGTCACACCAGTAATACAACTGAGGAATCTCATTTCGGCGGCTTGTATCCGGGATCTTATTCTTTCGGTCATTACCCAAATAGGTAAGAGTTGGAACAAACTCCGAATTAACGACTGACAACTTGACAATTTAGCTTTGACACCAAGTTCAGTCCTCTTATGATAACAGAATAACCGAGCTGTTTCAAAATTGACCAACCTGACCAATCCTACAGATAAACTTAGCATTGCTCTTGGTCCTTCCATCATTCGTGAGTATACATTAAACAGGCGTTCTGGAGACGACCATCACTTGAGATTTGTTTACGTTTACTTTCATCTCAGCTTCCACACAAGCGACTACAAACGGATAGAGTGCGCATTGAAGTTCCGTATAAGAGGACCAAAGGATGACCAAGTCATCAGCGAAGAGCAAGCGACTTATCCTCGGATGTTCCAATTCGAAACGTTCTTCGCCAAGACTGCGCTGTAACATCCAGTCCATACAGGTAATGAAAAGGAGAGGAGACAAAATGCACCCCTGGCAAAGTCCAACACCCACGGTGAAAGGTATTGACTGGGCATGGATATAGTTAAACAAAATAGGTAGTGAAAATTCAGAAATCTTCATCGTCGAGGGTTTCTAAAAATAATTTGAAATACTCTGTTCCTACGGGGCCCTGCAATATGGTTATAATATTCATCTAATTCGACATTTAAGAATTCGGCTATCCGAGACTTTATCAGCTAGTCTTGAAACTGGCCCTTAGATTTTAAGCCTGACGAGGTTCATACTATCCATAAAACATAACTGCACCCAACTGGAGTCACTGTGTAGAGTTCTATCAAGCCCTATTGGTTGGCAATACTTTTTTTGCTATAACTATAGTGACCATAATTTTTGAATGACAATGCGGGACACAACTCAGATTTTGGATCTTCAAAAATGTTTGTAACACATATGGACTTTAACGGTTCAAATAATTTCAACACACGTTCGATGGCGGGCAGCAGGGCTATGTAGTCTTACCAAACCCGAGCAATCTATTATATTCTACCTGCGCATCGCAGCAAAATTCTTTCAATTTTTCTTCTCTAAAGGACGATTCCCATGAGAGCGACCAATTACCCACGAACGAACGAATATTCGCGAGTTTTGACAGTCCGTACACATGAGCATTTTTCTGTTCGCGGCAGTTCGCGAATTTCAGCCATTGGTTTATCACAGCAATTTATAATTTGAGGTTAAGTTCGAACGAATGTTTTATTCGCTAGATTGTGCAACGTTTAATTATGTGGATTCTGAATAAACTTTCACAATTTGCGCTGAGGGTGTTATCTTTCGCGACAAGAAGTTTGGAATTCGAAATTTCGCTCTTTAAACTGTTTTTAAACTTCTTATGGATTACTAAAGTTTATTATTTAGCCGACTAAAAATACTGTTGCTTCCCCTTTGTGATAAGCCGCCGAAGTTCTTAAATTTTGCAAAATGGATTCACTTAACATTTCGGACGTTTTTATAATTATTTATTTTTTAGGGACTTTCCAGGACAAATCTGTAAATGAGGGACATTTTGCCGGCAGTTTATGATGCGGGATAGCCATGTGAAATGCGGGACGTCTGGTATCTATAACTATAACATTGAAATTAAAGCCTTTATTTCGAGACATTAAGGAAGTTTTTCCTTCCATAACTAAGTACTCCAAAAGAGAACCGTCTTCATCTCTGTGTGGTTTCAGAAAAATGCCTTCACACGTAGCTTAGCCACGTCTGTTATGATGACAGAATTCCCAAAAAAGCTGATTTCTTGAAACTTCACATTCGGACTTTACTCTATTTTCAGACATTCCACCCTATATGATTAGAATCTAAAAAAAAAACCTAGTCAAATGCAATGTTCAAAGTTGCATGAAATGTCCATGGATAAGTTGGCCAAAAGAACAAGAAGTGTGGACATTGATTGCCGCAGAAACATGGGCCTTCTCAAAGACGTAGAAAAGAAGGGCCCCCGATTATTTTCACACGAATAATTTTTCGAGTGATCTGCAATCCAGTTTGTAACCACACTATAGCAATATAGACCCAATGAATCTTCGACAATATTTTAGAGTCTTAAATTAAGCATAATGCGAAAATGTGTAGTGAACTACGTAATAGCCGGTCGATTATTTGGGACCTAACTGTGTGAACTGTACTAATTCAAAGGGCGAACATGTTCGACTTTTGGTGGTAGGTCTATAGGTTATAGATCGACTATTATATATTATGGGAGAAGATTTCTTTTTTGGAACAGGTCTGCAAACAAAGGTACGTAGGTAAGTAAATGGCAGTCGCCAGAGCCTTACTTTCTTAGATCATCAGTTGCGTCGATTGTGCCCATTACGGGAATCGTCCATTTGGTACACATGTTGGAGATAAAATTCTCAGTAGTACTCAGATGTGTTACTACAGATTTTAGGGCCAAAGAAGTGTGGATTGCTTACAAACTTGTTCACAAAAAATATAAAAGAGTTTCGCTCAAAGGGAAGACGAAACTTATAGTCGCGAACTCGATAATAAGAAAGCGACTTCGATAAGAAGGACATGTCTGCAAGTTGTTAACTACCTCAGGTTAGGACAGCAACCGAGGCTTTCTAAAAAGTGTGTTTGGCGGAAATCAATAAATATATAGTCAGTAAAAATGACAGCTTCTCCAGCAAAAGTTCTAGTCAAACTTTTGTACGAAAAATGCAAATGAGAGATGATACTAAAAATCACCTTCAGTTTTCAAATAAAAATTAAACAAGCGCATGGCGTACTTTAGTATTGAATATTGCGCCACTTATAGACTTTCTGGAATTGAAAGTTACAAGCAGGTGAATAAATTACGTCACAAGAGAACGGAACACTTAAAATGTTTAACTTTAGAAGAAGAACCGGCTCTACAAGACTATGAGCGTGTAAAGCGTTCGTAGATTTAAGCCGCCAATACCCTGCCAAAGAGAAAAAGAATAACTTAGCCGCATGTTTGTTTAGTCTCTTATTCGATCACCTCACCTAAATCAGTGGTAATATTAAATCTTTACTTTGATACTGTACTATTTTATGACAGCTTCGGAAACGAACTTTTTTCAAGTGACAGTCGATTCGACACATGAGATAGATAGCTTAGTTAACCACACTATACATAAGCAATGGGCAACGTTCATCGCATGAGGTGAGAGAAGGGCGCGATAATAAAAAAAAAATACTTGACTTAGCAGAAGAAATATGTAGCTCGTAGTCCTACGATGGGCGCAGTAGCGCAGTGGTTAGTGTGTTGGACTACTGTGCGAGGGATCCCAGGTTCGATCCCCGGAAAAACCCAAATTACATCTTAAAGTTTTTTCTACTGCGCCACCTCTCGCGAACGTCTGACAAACATCCGAGAGTATGACTGTCATGAAAAAGCTTCTCAATTGAGCCGTTCGGACTCGGCATAAAATTGTAGGTCCCTTCCATTCGTCCCAAAAATAGAAACTCACACAAAACGAATGGTTGCGAGAAGCTAGGCCTTGGGTGTCACCCGCCTGTTGCGCCACCTATTTATTTATTTTATTTTAGTCCTACGATGTTATGCATAAAACGTAGGTCAAGCTGTAGGACCTACAAAGATCCATAAACAACGATATTAGTAACCAATCTCGGCTGGTCCCTATACACGATATACATATATCAATTTTTTACTTCAATTTCCTTAATCAATTACTGACCTCAAGACCTCGAATATCCACGATTTCCATTGGTTTTTTTGGCAGCAATTAACCCTGAAAATATTTCCTTAATAACTTTATCTTATTGCTTGGAATTCGAAAGCTCTTAACCTATATCCATACATTTTGACATTGTTTTCCCATCGCCGCCGTGGTCTTCTTTAGGACCTCCTGTCACCAAGTTAATCGAACAAATTAAGCACATTGTTGTTAGATAAATGACTAAAAATGACAAACCATTCGTCATCCTTTCTATATCAATGCGCTAATTTGACAACAGCCGACAGTAAATATCCAATTTATGTCCAAGATTGAGCACTCAATCTCCACTCACTTGGACAGAGTGCGTGGGAGGACACACTTCATAAAAAGTTCAATAATCGCTATATCGCCAGACAATGCTCTCACAATGGGCCAACTTAACCGCCAACTCCTCTGGTTCAATGGGTTTCCTATATATTCCACTCAAGACAATCAAAGGTAAACCTACATAGTTCCCACGCTTGAAACCTCAAAAACCACACGAGCAATGTGGGCGAACAACGATCATCCCAAATGCGAGTGCACACTCAAGTATTTATCGCACCGGCTGGTTAAGTGTCATTGTTCTTGCATAATACAACGAGCCTCAAGTGTTGTCCACCCCCAGAGGGTCGTCATACACACGGAAGAAATGTTAACTTCTTCTTCGACAAACAGACTCGAATTTGGATTCTTAACTCGACTTGTTTTGCAGACTTTTCTCTGTCGTCGAATGACATCATCAGAGTACACTAAACAAACTATAGACATCTCGCTGAAACCGGTGGAACAAAAAAAAACCTTCTCCAGACAGTGCACTGGCTGGCTGCAGTTGAAGAGATGGAATGTTCCTCTTCTTCTCGGAATTGTGTGCCGGAAAGATTAGAATCTCATTAGAGAATGAAATATTCAAACTGTGTTCTTTGGAAATCAGAATCTCTGGGCTTTTAGTTGTTGATGCACTTGTCAGGCGGCCTGTCAACATGTTGACTTCCTACTCTAGATTTCTTGTTGATTCGGCTAGGCAAATATATGTCTGTTGTATGGATAGGTATAGAGTTAGTCTGTGCTACCATACTTCGTGTAACCACAGGACGAAACCTAACCCTAGATAACCCCTTCAAGAACATGAAGCAAGACAATTTCTACGCACATATCATCGAGCATGTAACCAAATCATCTCTAACTCATTGTACCTTGTACCAGGTAATCAGATCCTTTCTTCTCGCCATACCATCGTCATCATCAGCAGCAGCACCATCACCACCACTCAGCACACCATCCATGCCTTCCCCCAGATAACCTTGGTGTCGATGAGATATTTCCTTTGAACCAAACAACAGTTTCTTCACTTTTTGTTTCATTGCATGTCTTCGCGCGCGGCCTGCTATAACTTAATGAAGAACACGATTCCGCGGCGATAAGTTAATAATTTTAATAGCAAGCCCATGATATTTGTAAGACTTCATTTTGCATTCTCATGTTCGATCCGTAGCAGAGGCGCTTCTGCTCTACCATCTGATTAGCCTTGCTCACACCTTTGTTCTCTGTGCTTAGCTCATCCCCATCCTGGGCCAGGGAAGAGGATACCCACCTCTGAACATCAAAACCACATGTACAAGTACATACATCAACAGAGAAGCGAGTACACCCTAGCGTATATATTGGATGACTTGTAATTCATTTATTTTATCGGAGGCTTTGTGACCTTTGTCTATGGAATGTGCCCATCACTTGGTCGCCTCAATCAACACCTACACGCTGAGAAGAACAATCGTGTGTGCGCGCACCCGCTTGTTGACCTCATAGCTTATCAGTCCGCTAGCCAGGAAAACTCAAGAGAAATTCTTCAAGCCAAAGTGTCCTATTGAGGAGCATAGTCGGCGACTTGGGTAAACATAAAATTTATTGAGACCAGAGGTAGGTACACTCAAAAAGTCACAAGTCCAACAACGGCCTCACTTGAGTTACCTTTGGACAAGCTTTGCCAGCATAATGTTCTTATTCATGGGCGTCGGGTCTGAGTGGTGTGCGCACAAGGATGAAAGAAGATGTAAAAGAAATAAAGTGAACGACATCATCGGTCCATGGCGTGATAGTTAGCCTGTCAATATGCATGATCGTCATTGTCCCTACATACGCGCAATGCGTGGTCTCCACTAAAGAGATTATTATTTGCAGCACCATCTTACTTTTGTGTGGTTAAATAATTTTAAACAGTCACCTGCAAAAGTTTTAATACTCATTTAAGTAACTGTGCAACTTATCAAATAGTTTTTAACCTTATCATGCGATGCCCCAGAAGTCATTGAATAAATAATTTCCTAAACGCACACATGTAGGTATAAGGGAGCGAAACCAAAAATGTATGTCCTTACTTTGTTTTTAAAAATTCAAAGAAAACTGTCGTCATTTTGTGGGGTTCATTTAGTTCTTATCGCACACAATCTTGCGCTTTGGTTTCCATAAAATCTAATTTTATGAAGCGCACATGAATATTGTTGAGTTTGCTTTATTGCCTTCAAACAACTTAAGACTGCACCCTTACTCCCAAATATAATAGATATACGATGAACGCAAGTTTGGTCATTCTATGGAGTGCGTTTAGTTCTTATCGCACACAATGTTAACTTAAAATATCTGGTTTATATATTTACTTCTTGTATAAATCAAATAGTAGAGAAAAAGTTACTGTAGATTCAAAGCGCACACTAATATTGTTCATTTTACCCTATTCCGCACACATACATTATATGCGCAGAATTATTTCAAATTTTTTTCAATCGATCAATAAAAATTTCGCACGTAGGTGCTATCAAACATTCAACACCAACAACATACGTTGAACACAAATTTTCGCCATTATATGGGGTGTGTTTAGTTCTTAGCGCACACCAGATTGGAGTATACTGATTTTACATCAAATCCCATAGAAAAAGTAAGCCTAGATAGAAAGCGCACACCCACATTTGTGATTTTACCTTATTCCGCACACAATGTGCGCACATTAATCTGAAATTTCTTTCAATCAATTGAAAATTACATACATACCTGTGCGCAACTGGTTTATATGAGTCCCCAAAAATTGTTTCTGTAGGCAGTTGCTTTTAAAGTTAACATTTTTGTTAACCAAAAGTATTTGCCTTGTTTTGAAGGCAGGTGGCCAATACTTTGAAACGCATACATGAAATACAGTTTGTAATGATGCGTTACATGACCTTATCCGATCGCTTTGCGTGTGCGCTTTTCAAAAATTTTACTGTACGACTACGAATATTTTATTTTCAATTATAAAGTAAAAACTATACCCAACCACCCAAAGCCGGATCCAAGTCCATCTGGGTGACTCACCTAGGCCATGTTCGCAATTTGTCACTTACTCAGACGACACACATCCACTTTGAGCTCAAAATATATACGTAGGTACATACACTACAACCACTTGAAATAGAAGGTGCCACTGCAGCAAATGTCAACAGCACCAGCCACTCCGGCCGGTGGGTAATAAGATACAGATGCACTACCGCACCACCGACCATCGAATTGAATAGAAAGTCTGTAATTAGTTGGTCAAGTGTGGATAAGATCAACGATCGCTGATCACTGATCGCGGATCGCATTCGTTGTTGTTGGTCTACATGTGACCAAGCGCACCATGTGGACATCTATGTCTTCGAGCCGCGCGCTTGCAAACGAAGAAAATTGATTTCATCTCGACGACGACGACGACTACGACATATCTCCCGAGATCGCACATAGAAGCTGAAATGAAACGCCTTTCCTGCAACAGTTCCTTGGGATATATGAACAGATTCTCTCTGTTATAAGCTAGATTAAGAATCGTAGATCGCGTTCAGCGGGACCACTTTTACAGCCATAGTCGTCGCATAGTCATTGCATATAGCCGTCGTCATCTTGGCTGGAGCAGCATCTTTGTATCTAAGTATCTACGAGCGGTTATGTATGATACTTCTCTCCATCGTTCATTAACTCAAGAATTTAGGGTTAATTACCAGATGATGCAGATGTACTGACCAGACCGTTGTTGCTCGCTGCCAGCATTAACTTTTAAGTGATCATAAATCTGCAAATAAAGCATTTTCATTGCTAGTGTGAGGTTAGGTATGGTTTGCTGCTGCTACTGCTACTGCTACCACACAGCTGCACAACTTTCTCTGTTGTCTGCATATGAGTGTGTCGGTTCGGTATATGCTTACCGAAGCAGATCTATCTGTGTTAGATACTTGGCCAACAATAAAACACTTGATTTAAGGTTGTACGTCAATGGTTTCAATATTCACTTCCACTTAACGTTTGCTGGCGTAAATCATTGCCGTTTTATTGATTCTCCAGAAGGGGTTCAATGGTTCTTTGAGGCAAGGGGGCTCTTGCGCGCATTCAAGCGTGCGACGACAAAGAAGGTTTCACTTTTGCTATTATTCTACGGATGGAGATATGTTTAAATTGTTAATACAAAATGATAGTGTATATAGTCGCATAGTGTATCTAGGTATACACGGGAGCCAAGTTGTAATTACTGAGTTCTGACTTGAATTATTGTAGTTGTAGATTTATTTCATTAATAATAGCTGAAGGCAGAAAATTGTGTTACTATACCTGAGTGGAGGTGTAGCTTGCGTGACTCGATGTTAATAGAATTGTGCTTGTGAATTGTAATCGCAATTAGCCAGGTAGATAGGTACTTGGGAAGCTCAATAGATGTCATGGCGATTCTAGTGCTCAGGGTTGACGGTTTACCATAATGTAATCGAGTGATGACTTAACATACTTTATGATGTCTAGGATGATGGTTTGATAGAAGTGGAGACGTTTGGGGGAAATAGAGAAAATACCCCGACAGCTGTCATTTAAGAAAGGAATTGATGAAATTTTGCATACTCGGTCAAAACCAAAGAGGGTGACAGTTTCCCAGAAAGTCATGTCAAAAAATATGGTTTACAGTTTCCACCTAAGCTGAACTGTTGAACGGTAAGTTATACACAACTATATATGTATAGCCATTCAAATTTATTCGGTGTACCTAAGTAATGTCATTATGTCGTCAGTGGTCATTAATCTCCTCAAGACATGCGTGGGACTGCGAGTCTGCGACAGCTATCGGGTGAGTGTTAAAGTGAATGGCGATGTGATAATCAAATTCAATAAGCAACTTTGTATTCGAAGCCGCCCTGTCAACATATAAACAACTATAGATGTTGCCCTGCCGGCCCGCGAATGTACCCACAGGTAGCCATTAAATTTACTGGAAATTAATGAAAGTAGGTATCACTTTTAGCTGTTCTTTTTCGTAAAACATATCTCGCCTCTGGTTTAATTCCTAATTCTTAATTCTTAGAAAAATCTGAATGCAATGGAAATTGTAATCGCTCGAAATTGCACCGAACCGTTATATATGAAACTGTTGCGCCAATTAGCTATATAAATTTATTTTATTCTACACAAATGTGGGGCCAATTATGGTTTCTATAAGTAGTTACTGATAATATTAGTGAAAACCTTCTCTATAACTCCTTCCATCTAGCTCGCCTGATTGCAAAAATTAGCGAAGTGTAAGATCCAGCTGGTTTCTTTCTTTCTTTCTTTGTCGGAGGTTGCTATTATCCGATAGAGCACTCAGACTCAGACACAACTACTGGTCCATTTTACTGCCAGACACCTTCCTTACCTGGACTTAGTTTTCCCGTCTTTCGAAGAAAGGTGAGAAGGAGCTTCAGTGATGAAGAGCTTAGATGTTCGGCACTCACCACGTCAGCCCGCCACCTGATGCGAGCAAAGACATCAGGACAACTACAGACGAAGTGGTCCGCTGTATGGTCATCCTCTCCACAAGCACAACAGATGGTGGTATCGCTCAAGCCCAATACACTTAAGTGTTTGGCAAAAGCTTGGTGGCCCGAAAGGACGCCCTCAAGAAGCAGTCTGCAGTCCATTCTCCTAAGATGAGAGACAGAAAGCAAAGACGCGGACCTCTTGCAAATGTCCGGACGCAGTCGTTTGGTCTGTCTACACCCAGCACAGTCACGCCACCTTAAGTATCACCCTAACCACATCAGATGCAGGCAGACCCAACGCAGGTTCAGGTCGAAAGATAGCTTCTTCTGAACCCAGCCTGGCAAGCTCATCCGCGATCCAAACAAGATCCAGCTGGTAGCTATATGGGGTGGAAAATCAGAAATATAAAATTCAGTTATGTGTTTATGGAGTTCTGTAAATGTACTGACATCTTTAGTGACCACCGAACCCTTATAGACATATAAGTTCGCTGTCAACTTTGCTACATATATGCGCATAACCACAAGGTGCACCTTAATTCCAGCACTTGATCGTGTGATAAATAACCTTTCTCTATTATTTTAATTTATCTCCTAAAAACAGAAAACATAGAAAACTATATCACTTAATAAAAGTGTAGCTTTCTATTAGTTAAAGAATTTTTGGTATCAGACTAGCTGTTCCAAAGATTAACCCCGACATACAAAATTTATTCTATAGGTAATATATGCTGTAGATAAAGGTTTCAAGGCTCCCATGAACTCAGCACATGTCCGATGACTATCAGCTCCATATGCCCCATCTACAAAAAAGGTGATTCTTGCAAGAACTATCCCCGATATCCCTGCTTAATGTCGCATAATAAAATCCTTATCAGCGTACTGTGTGGACGTCTTAAACCGTTCTGCAGCACACTAATCGGAACGTACCAGTGTGGCTTCCGGCTCGGCAGATCGACTATAGACCAAATTATCACACTGAGGCAAATCCTGGAAAAGACCAACGAATTTCAAGTCGAAATTTGGCGATGGCCAAATTCGGAATCCCGGCAAAACTGATTCAGCTGCAATGTGCAGTTTGGAAGTAGCTCATCCGATCTATTTCAAACTTGCACCGGATTTCGGCAAGGATACGCGTTATCATGCGACTTCTTCAATCTCGTACTGGAGCAGATAGTGCGCAGGGCAGGTGTCAACAAGGAAGGCACTGTCTTCAACGAATCGGTCCAGCTGCTGGGCTATGCGGGCGATATTGACATCATCGGTCGCTCCCAGCGTGCCGCAATAGAAGCGTTCACGACGATTGAAGAACAGGCGAAATCCGTTGGACTTGAAGTAAATGAGGACAAGACTAAGTACTTGATATCAACAAACAAACAGGCATCTGTCCACCGTCTAAGACAAAACGTCACTATTGATAGCAAAAATTGCAAGGTATAGTTAAGGAGTTCACCTACCTCGGAGTAAACATGAACTCCACGAACGGCAGCCTAGTGGAGATCCGTCGAAGAATTACCCTAGGAAACCGTTGCTACTTCGGTTTGGCAAAACAACTGTGTTCAAAACTCTTAACTCGAAGGACGACAAAACCCTTACCCTGCTTGTTTTGCTTAATGGCACCTCGAAAGAAAAATACTTCGTCGGATTTTTGGTCCTGAGTGCGAAGAGGGCGAATGAAGGTGTAGATATAACCGCGAGCTCTGCGCTGTACCAAGATGTCGATGTAGTCCAAAAAGACAATTCAAATTATAGATATATCTGTTAATCTATTTGTTTATTAATTTATTTACACTGTTATAATTATTCGTTTATTTATTTACTTATTTATTTATTTATTTATTTATTTATTTATTTATTTATTTATTTATTTATTTAATTATTTATTAGTTTATTTATTTATTTATTTATTTATTTATTTACTTATTTATTTATTTATTTATTTATTTATTTATTTATTTATTTATTTATTTATTTATTTATTTATTTATTTATTTACTTATTTATTTATCTATTAATTTATTTTTATTTACCTAGTCATTTTATTTTACTTATTTTGTTTTATTATTCTAGTCATATCTTTGGCTTTGGCTTTTTTTTTTTTTTTTTCGTTCTTTCAAATTGAGGTTTTTTTTTCGTTGTTTCCTCAGATTCTTTTTTGTAAACTTACAGCATCACTTAATAACATAAATAAATTTTTCAGTAGAAAGATATACATTTGTAAATCATATCTCTGTGCGAATAATGTAAATTGTGCGATAGCAAACTGTACTTTATTAACGAAATAAATATATCTATCTAAAAAAAAAAAAAAAGACAATTCACGTCGACTACTTTGGCTCGGCCACGTCGAGTGAATGGACAATAATGCTTCAGCTAAAGAGGATCTTCGAATCCCACCCCCCACGTTCAAGAAGACAAGGAAGACCGAACCTGCGTTTCAAAGACCAAGCCATCTGACTCGTATTGTGACAAATCCCTGCAGTAAATTTCTGAATCTTTTTTTGGGCTATAACAATTAACTAAATTGCTCTGCTTACAACGAAGGTGTCGTATAATGTTTCTAGGCCGAGTCACGACATTTTAGTAACCGCACAAGACGCTTTTTTGTATAAATTTGTTGTACATAATTTTGACGCGTTTTCTGAAACATTTTTTTAAGAAATTTCTAAAACATTTTATGGGGTAAAAAAACAAAGGGCTGAATAATTTTTTGCAGCAAAAAAATTTGTCCTGCTTTATTGAGGAAGGTATAGTAATATTTGCTGGGCAGAATCTCACACCAATCGGAGCCTTAAAATTTTGTTTTTAACAGTTTTTTGGAGCATTTTTTCGACGAGTTTTTTTTACATAGATATTTCCTCAGTCTATCTTTGACACATTTTATGACATCTTTTGAAGAATTTGTTGAAGCAAATTACGAGGTGTCCATAATTACCCAAAATCAACTGATACCTTAGGGCCGCTTCTGATGTTAAAAATATATGATTCAGCAGTCAATCGGAAATGCGATAGAACTTTGTTTTCTTACATATTTTCTGTCCATTGTCTGCATTTATCTCTATCTGATGATAGTTACTCAAGCGTTTCATCGTTGAGTAAGTAAATTTGACTTATCACCATCCTCTTTATAGCTTTGTGCAGTACCAGCTTAACACCTGAGCTCTGAGTCTAAGCCTCACTCAGCTATTCCTTTTTTAACCCTTTTACTCCTTATCTTCCAATCAGTCTTCATTTCATTTTCAATTTCATTTCATTTTCAATGGTCCGCTTGTCCATTAAGTGGGTCGCGGGTGTAGGTTGCTCAAGTGGACCCTCCATAGCTCTCGATCCTCCGCCATCGACTCTAAATCATCAAGGGCAATCCCCATACGGGTAGAGGAGAGATTATGAATTTGATCTAACCATCTCATCCTGGGTCTACCTAGGGGACGCCTGCCCGATGGTACGGATTCCATAGCACGTCGTGGAATCCTTGTCGGGGACATGCGTTTAACATGCCCAAACCATCGAAGCATGGATCGCTCCGTCCGGAGAAGTAGCTGCTCGACATTGAGTTCCTCACGTATTCTAGTATTTCTGATGCGATCTCTACGGGTCACACCAGCAATACTACGGAGAAATCTCATTTCGGCAGCTTGTATTCGCGATCTTATTCTTTCGGTCATTACCCAAACCTCATGACCATAGGTAAGAGTTGGAACAAACACCGAATTAAAGACTGACAGCTTAGCTTTGACACCAAGTTCAGTCCTCCTGATAACAGAATGACCAAGCTGTCTCAAAATCGATCCAGCCTGACCAATCCTACAGGAAAACTCGGCATTGCTCCTTCCATCACTCGTGAATAAGACCCCGAGATACTTAAACTTCTCCACCTGTTTCAATGGGACTCCACTAACATGCAGAGTGCATTGAACAGGCGTTCTAGAGACGACCATCACTTCAGATTTGTTCACATTTACCTTCATCTCAGCTTCAACACAAACGGCTACAAACCGATCGAGTGCGCGCTGAAGTTCAGTTTGAGAGGACCCAAGGATGACCAAGTCATCAGCGAAGAGCAAATGACTTATCCTCAGATCTCCCAATTCGAAACGTTCTTCGCCAAGACTGCGCTGTAACATCCAGTCCATATAAGTAATGAAAAGGAGAGGAGACAAGACGCACCCCTGGCGAAGTCCAACGCCCACGGTGAAAGGTATTGATTTAACGCCGTTTACCCGAACACAGCTTTTACAGTTTGTGTAAAGAGATTGAATGGCTCTCAAGAGAGAACCATCAATTCCATACTCCTGTAATACACTCCAGAGTTTCCCTCGAGGGACTCGGTCATATGCTTTCTCCAAATCTACGAAGCAAGCGTAAACAGGTGTAGCATACTCCCAAGCCTTCTCAAGTACCATTCTGAGAGTGAATAACTGGTCGGTTGTGCTTCTGCCGGGACGAAAGCCGCACTGCTCATCTCCTAATCGTGCCTCGACCACAGCTCTGCAACGCGTTTCCAGCACCTTGGCAAAGACTTTTCCGGGGAGACTTAAAAGTGATATACCCCTGTAATTGGAGCAATCCCTTTTATCCCCTTTCTTGAAAAGGGGCACAATCACCCCAATCTGCCAATCGCTGGGAGTTTCGCCGCATTCCCAGGCCACTTTAATGACACGAGAGAGCCATTTGACTCCCTCTTCACCTAAGGCCTTTAGCATTTCTGGCCGGATTTCATCCACTCCGGCAGATTTGCCAGCTTTTAGCGATTTGATCGCAAAAGTGACTTCCTCTACCGTGGGACTATTTTCCGCCCTGCTTAAGGCGATGGATGTGTCATCCTCAATGCCCTGGATTGGATTGAGCAATTCGGAAAAGTGCTCGCTCCATCTGCGCAAGATGTCCTCCTCATTAGAAAGAAGTGTACCATCTTTGGATTTGACTCCTTCGATAATGTTCCACTTCCTTCCTCTAAGACGGCGGATGGTCTGCCAGAACACCTTGCTTGCAGATCTGTGATCACGGTCCAATTTTTCGCCGAACTCCTTCCAAGACTGTTCTTTGGCTGCTTTAACAGCCAATTTGCAAGTTCTTCGCGCCTCAATGTACCGGTTTCGAGAAGGAGAGTCCCCCAAGTGAATCCACACCTTGAAAGCCTTCTTCTTCTCTCTGATAGCTTCTTGAACTCCGGGGGTTTTAAACCACGCAGTTCTTTTCTCACCACCAGCCGCCACACCGAGCCGCTTCACTCCGCAAACATGTCCTGCAGAGGCAATAACTGCTGTTGAAAACAACTGCCATTCTTCCTCTACATTCAATGGAACATTTGGAATTTGTTCAAACCTTGCAGATACCTGCCGTGCAAATTCCTCCCGTATCTCATCGTTCTGCAGCCCCTCCCACCGTATGCGCGTAACCATCCTTGGTTTACGCTTTGGCAGGATAGGTATTTGATCATTGAGATACAATTTGCACAGCACCAGGTGGTGATCAGTTGACAGTTCAGCCCCTCTCAAAACACGAACATCACAAACCATCCTTTTAATACACGACGGTACCACAAAGAAATCTATCAGCGATTTCTGCTGCAGACTTCGACGGTACCATGTGTATTTATGGATATCTTTGTGTGGAAAGAAAGTGTTCATAATGGACATTCCATTTGAACAACAAAAGTCCAACAACTTCTCTCCGTTCGCGTTCTGATCGGGGTCACCGTGTTTTCCAATCGCGCTGCCCCATGTCGAGAAATCCGCACCCACGTGAGCATTGAAATCACCCATCAGGATATAAGAATCCATATCTGCAACCTTTTCAAGGGCTGCATCAACTTCATCTAAGAAAGCTGCGTACCCTGACTCCAGATTCGGTGCATACACCTGCACTAGAGCCAGAGTTGATCTTTCAAGCTTAAGCTTTAAGATCGCAACTCTCCCTCCTAACGGAATCCACTCCAATACTCTGCCTGACAGCCTGGGACTTGTGAGTATCCCCACTCCCGCCTGAGCAGACATTGAAGGTGCTACTCCCGACATGAAGAGTTTCCACCCATCTGCAAGGTCCACAGTTCCAGAACCCCTTTGCTTTGTTGAGGAAACACCAACTATATCTAGTCGATATTTAACAGCCTCCCCAACAAGCTCCAGGTCTTTTCCCGTGAGCGAAGAGATGTTCCACGTGCCTATCCTAAGTCGATGCCGTTGTCGAGTTGTCGAAAGTCCACTTATGCCCCTATTGGTGCATAGCGCATCCACCCTCTGACCCCCATAATGGTTTGCGAGACCATTGATAGGAAGCTCGTAGCCGTTTCGGGTTAAACCCGGCCGACTGCCGAGCGTGACAAGCCGACCACCAGACGCTCGCAAACTGCCACCCTCCAGGCCTGGCTCCAAAGGGCGCCCTATTATGACAGGCTTGGCAATATCCGAGGCTCTTCTAGTTCTTCTTGTCATCGTTGGGTGTGTGCTTCGTCAGCCATGTCTAGGTAAACCTAGACATGTTGCCCGCCCCCCCCCACGGGGAGGTCAGCTACATGAGGGGGCTCCAATCAGTCTTTAAAAGGAAAACATTGCCTAACCCGCATTAAGAAATGCATCTATGAATTTGCCACCTATCAAGAGTGCACTCAACATAACCATATTCCGCGCAGCCATAAGAATATAGAAACCCTATCGTTTCGCAATATCTTCCTCCAGATACACTTCCGACATAACCCTCTTTACATACGGCCAGTTGGATGCCAAACTTTTTAGCTGCTGCCCAATTTCATTGCACCGTCTAACTTGAACTCATTCTTGACCACCATGTGTGTTAATGCACACACTCTCCGCATGTGTACACACCATTGTTAGCACTGGTGTAATCCGAGATTAAACGCGCCCCAATACGATTTCGTGCAACAACGTCCACAATGGCCGATGGTTTAAGACGAGCGCCACACTACACCACAACACAACATGAACATAATTTGTTTGCGATAAATAAATTCTTCGGACCCCGACTCCGACACCGACACACCAACTATCCTGTGGAACATGGAACACTCGAACTGCACCAAAGAGTGTATGGACATTTAATACACTTTCGTACAAGCTTGCTGCAAATCTACACCACGGAGGTACACTAAGCGACATAAATTTGACCTTGTGGCGATAAATTATCGCCACTCTACCGACTACGACGACGACATGCTACAGAAAATCAGTGTTGGACTGCTTGTGTTAACTGGCGCTAAGCTACCTTTACTACTACTGTCACTGGCGATTTGTCACAGTGGGTTGGACATTCAGAGACTGAGACTAACAGACAGACGCTGGAAAGCTTGAAGGTATTCAAATCCGATTTGTTGTTTTTGTGTGTTTTAGCTTAGCGCGGTAAAAGTGAAATTAGAAAGTTTAATTTTGTGTTAATTGTGTTACTTCAACGCACTTGCAGCTTGTAGGTACATATATGATGAATTGGACCGGTGCATTATGGCGTGTAAATGAGTGCACTGTGCTGTGTAACCATTTTCCGAGATCGCGATGTTTGATTAATTGGTGGCGCAATGGAGTGGATACTGAGTTTGAGTATGTAATGTGCATATCCATGATAGCGATTATTGGAGAAAAGTCATTAACGTAAAAGTCAACTTCTAATAATATGGGAGAAAAGCAACATAAAAAATAAGGAGACCCTGCAATTTAGGGCCTTTCTCTTTTACGTACTCAGGTACAGGTAGGTAATTAGTTTGTGAAAGGTTGACCTTTTGTGAACGGAAATGCATTAAGTTTGTCGGTTTTTTTTTAGATAGCCAACCAAGACCAACTTGCACATAGGTTAATATAATTTCCCTTTGGCGGGACTAAAGAAAGATGCGAATAGCTTGAACTACATGAACTTTCATGGGAACAGGAAAAATCAAAGCCACAAACAATGTAAGAGATATTTTTCATAACTAATAGGAAGGGGGAAACTGGAGAAGCACTGAACATCCTCCTAGTCGTTGAAAACAAATTGATCAAGATCTGCAACAAATTTGAGGGACGATGCCTAAGGTTAAGGTTATCCCCTATATAGCTCTCAAGACGACATTCTAATTGTGTCCAGTCCAAACTGAGGACTTTGAGCAGGATGTTCACATTTAGAACGTTTTGAGAAATGAGGAGAAACAGAATAGCGGGAGAAAACCTACCACAGATGGACACATCGACTTATATTTGAACCCAACATAGAATCCTGGGTAAACCGAAAAATATCTCGCAGTCTTTAACGAAACAAGGTGGATTCAGGAGATTTCTGCATTGATTCGAACACGACACGGCATATACCTGCCATATAAAATTAGCGAGATATCCTTTCAGTGTAACACAACAGGATTCCGAAAAGGAGAGAATAACCTGAGAGGGTTACTGCCGCCAGCCCTGCTGCTAAGCTTTATCAAACGGCAGACTGGCGAAGAAAATTATACATAGATGTGCTTTAGGCCTTTAGTACGTACGGATAGTTTTTCTATATTATCCGGGTTTTTCATTTCTCATCGTCAATAGGAAAGGAAATTCGAAATTAACAGGGCTTGGAAGTGTCAATTCTATTTCCGCTTTTTGGTAGTGATTTTGAATCGTAACTTGTTGCTCCTGAATTCTTCAACATATAATTGTAATACCAAGTTTGGTAATACGACAAAAGAAAGGTTCGAAAACACATGATGAAAAAATGACTAGTGTTATGTATGTCCACCACAGTACTCAATGTCTAATGCGATCTTACCAAAGTCGATGTAATCTTGAAAAATATAAAATACTTCTCTGAATTGCTCGGCAATGAATATAGAACACCAATCACTTTTAAATATTTAAAAATTCGCCCGACAGTGAAACGACTTTTGCTTATGTTTGAACCCATTAAGTCTATTGTCAACGCAAATGCGACTTTGCCGCTCTGCAAGGAAGCTGCAAATGACGAAAGCGTGCGTATAAAGCGCAGCTCCCTGGACAGTATGTCTAAAATAATATTTCGATGGCGTCAAAAATCCACCGAGTATATGTAATATTTGTTGGGTTGTTTAATGCGGCAGGGTTTCTTGACAAAACTCAATTCGTGAATGTCAAAATTTATTACACAATCTTTTTGTTTGTAAAATACGATATAACATATTGTGTCGCAAATACTGAGATCCCAAAACAAATTTCCAAAATCCCAGAAATTTAAATATGTTTTACTTTATCTCTTCCCCCTTTCCATCAATTTGAAATTGGAAAATAGGGAGTATCTGACTAAGGAAATATCTCAATTTTAAGATTTAAGTTAAGTGAACTTCTTTTTTTTACACTTTTATATGATGTGCCAGAAAATCAGCGAACAATAATTATTAAGCGCAATTGACACACGGCCTTCAAACATGAAGTACCTACCGCAATAAAAACGAGAAAATTAAAATCTTTTTGTAAGAAATAGTACTTGCATTTTGGTCCTAGTTTTGTACTCTTTTTTAGATCCTATTTTGTCCGGAAAAGTCCGGGATTTTCATGCTCGATATCTACTTTCTTCAAATTATTTCTGGCAACCCTAAGCACTGGACAAATATATACCGCAAATAGTTGTACGATGTCTGATGCATACAATTCAGACTCATCCAAGAAAAGCCAAAACAAATGCAACCAAAATGTATTTTTAACCAAACATTATGTAAATAAGTTTTTTGAAAACAAATTTAGGTAATTTTTTGTTTAAATTTAATACTTTATTGCTTTAATAATAAAAAAAAAAGAATCTACTTAATAGACATTTAAATATAATATGAAAAAAAAATTAAAACTACATATTTATTTTCATTTTTCAGAGGCCAAAACATATGCAACTAACAAAATCGACCGCAGTGGAATGCAAGTAAACTTAATATTTTGTAGTAAATCCGTTGTTGGCGATTACAGCCTGGCATCTTCGAGACATTGATAAGATTTTCAATTACGTTTATTGAGATTGATTTCCAAGCATCTTTCAGGCGCCGAAACAAAATATAAGAATTTGTACAATTTTCTCGAGCAATTTTTTGGTCTACGATTTCCCAGAAGTTTTCGATAGGGTTTAAATCTGGCGACTGTGGTGGACATTCCATTACCGTAACTCTATTTTCTGCAAACCACGATTTAACCACTTTCGATGAGTGTTTGGGGTCGTTATCTTGCTGAAAGACCCAGCGCAATGGCATATCATACTCTGCGTATGGAAGCATTGCACACTTTGTAATATGTCTTTATACATAAATCTGTCCATAATGCCATTTATTTTATGCAGTGGGCCAACACCAGCGCCAGAAAAACAGCCCCAGACCATTACACTTCCTCCTCCATGCTGGACCGTTTTTTTTTGCAGTAACGTGCTTCGAGCCGTTTTCCAACTGGTCGTCTTACGTAACACATGTCATCGCTACCAATAATATTAAACTTTGACTCGTCACTAAATAGCACAGATCTCCATTTACTTTCTGGCCAATTTAAATGATCTTTAGCAAACTGCAAACGCTTTTTCTGACTACGTTTTGATATCAGCGGTATTTTCGCTGGGCGTCTTGCTCTTAGAGAGGCTTGTAAAAGACGTCTGCGAATTGTTCGAGCAAAAACTTGTACTTGCAATTTTTCAATTATTCTCGAGGAAGAAATAAATGGGTCTTTTTTGACGTGTCTGACTATTCTTCTCTAATTAGTTAGTAACAATAGAACAAAAGAAACACAGATATGTAAAACACAACTGTACATTCTGATCATTATTTGAGATCTTAGTGCTGTATTGATATATATTGACGTATCATTGTGTTTTTTGTGGTAACAATTTACAAACTTACAGAACCTGTTAAAGGCAATTAATTTTAGGTGCATATGTTTTGGCCAACACTGTACATCTTTAAGACGATACATGTGGAGTTCCTCAAGTCTACGTGTTAGGTCCTCTATTCTACAACTTAGGTAATAATATGTGTTATGGCTTAAGCTTAATGTTTCCACTCAACATTATTCAACATTATTCAAGGCGACAAGAGTCAGCTGTAAAGACCGATTGTGTACGTACAATGTACATATACAAAATAATAAGAAGATGGGCCGTCCTAAAATGAGGATAACTTCCAGCAAATTGTCACGGCCTTTTTTCGTTACACAGTGCTTATCGGACAAGCTTGGCTTAGGGATTAGTTTTATTTTAGCTCGCCAGTAAAGAGATATCCGATGTCTCGCAGAGGTTGTTGCTAGGTCCTCTACTGTATATGGTACCTATACAGCGTAATGATTTATCGTAGGTATGGCAAAACTGATCGCCACCTATCGGAAAAATGGGAAATTGAAAAGCCATCGTTTCTTCAAGATTCGAGCACGACAGATGAAAAGAAAAGGTGGGAAAATACATATTTTTAAATTTTGGAATGAAATGATAACAATATCAGAGAGATTAGAAATTAACGAGAAACGGCATGCAAATTTTATAGAAAAATGGCTTATAATGAAAGGTTTCTTAAATTCGTTAAAAAAGTAGGTATACACTTTCTATAGGCTAGGCATAGACATTTTTGGCCCAATAATTTGCATTTTAATATGAAAATGTAATTTCCTTTTCCTATGAATATCATATACAGAGTTTTTGACATGACTGTCTAATACTTTTGTCACATTTGTGTATTGGAAAAAAAGAAGTGAAGAATAGACATATTTAATTGTTCATCCCATACAACTCTCGACAACGGACAACTCATCCACATGGGCAAGAGTGTCATTCGTGGACATTTTACCAGTCATAAACTTTTTCAGCGGTGATCGGTTTTTAAAGAAAAATACTGATACTAAAAAAGCTCTGTGATGACCATAAAATATATTTTAAACACTAAAGTGAG
This sequence comes from Cheilosia soror, assembly GCA_949372485.1. Lineage (NCBI taxonomy): Eukaryota > Metazoa > Arthropoda > Insecta > Diptera > Syrphidae > Cheilosia > Cheilosia soror. Next base: position 78,763,760 of record OX443563.1, read on the forward strand.
TGGCAATTGATGTTTGAAGAAATATGTACGATTCTTTAGACTTTGGCGAAGCTTTGGAGATATTTTAACCATTTTTTATGATTTTTCCTTATACCTAACCTATCATAGAAACACCTTTCACATTCCGCAAGAGAAGCGTCATTCACATAGCCCATTGTACACACATCTCACATCCTCACATATAACCCGCATTATAATATGTCTTCCCGAAAATTAATTCCAAAACTCTACTCTCTGACATTTTGGTCATTGTTACCTCCCGGAAACCCGATCAGCATGTTAAACGTTTTCATTACAAATTTCCATATTTTTTTTTTTTTTGTCCTCCTCCAACGATAAAGATATCTTGTAGCTTTGGCTGTCAGGAAACCCTCATCATACACAACTCGCCCCCTATATGCTAATCCGTAATTCAATCTCAAGTTTACATATTCAAATCATGTCATGCATTCGTAATGACATTTTTGTTCGTCTTGGTTGCTTCTTCCATTTAGGATACCACTCGCTGTAGTATGTCCAAAATGGTCATTTTCATAGCTACCATGTCGCAGTTGATTGTATATATGGGGCTTTCTACTTATGAATAACAATGGGCGCTGTTTGTCAGTCGTCTAGTCGGGGAGTACCTACAAAAAACATATACTCACACACAGAATTGTCAACTTGAACTTATACTTGAAAATCATCTTACATCGCGCAGTCGTAACTACTTTAGATACGTGAGTCGTATAAAGCAGCCAATGACCCGAACTGAGGTTAATTTCAAATCCAATATAATGAACCTGACCTGGTTCATAACAGAGACAGATAAAAAAAAAAGGCCTCCGCCTCATACAACATCAGTGAAAGCGGTCTTAATCCCTCTTGCGCGTCGCGTCTACAAGTGGAACCATGAACGTGCTGAACGTTTGCTTTGTTGCAACTGCAAGTCATGAATGAAAGGGCCGGGCCGGGTAGTACTGATGCGGGACACAATTCCATTTATAATTTATTTCAGTTTAAATTATGATTCGGGATTATGGGGTCGTAATGTGGATAATTGAACGAGCCACAGATACTTTATTCGATTCGGTTTATTATTTCAACAGTTTTGTTGCAATTAATGCAGTTAAGTGGCTGGAAATGGAAGGAATTGTTGACTTTGTTGATTGAATATATTCTGACGTGTGGTATTGTGATTGAGGAGAGTTTCGATAATATGTGAAATTGGGTTTTGGAAATATGTAGTTTTTGTTTGTATGGATTGTCACTATACTTCAGTTAATGATTGTGTCACAATTTCTCAAGAATGTGATTTGTGGAAGTTGAGTTTTTCAACAAGCATTGTACTTAATACAATCCCACGATGAATAAACAGAACGGGCTTGTATCTACGACTATCTGATGGGCTTGGCAAATTATTAAGATTCAACCTTTACGAAGGACCTTCTTTTGAAGTTTCCCGGAAATGCAAATATCGCCTGTGTAAGCATCAGTTGGAGTTATATAGATTTTGAGCTACACCACTTATTCATCATCAAACTAGTTTAAGTGATTGTTTAAGCAGTTGAGTTCTGACAGTTGATCCCCCGATGATTCCTCTTGGAAAGTTATTTTTGTTTTTCCTATTCAGGAACCTTACAATACAATTCGCCGTCAATTGAAGAAGCCATCAAGTACTGAATGAAACAGAGAGGATGACAGACAACTGCAATGATTTCTTTTTATATTGCTTATAAATTTGTTCGGCCTCTTGAGTCTTTAAGAGTTTCAAGGGGAGGCAGAGGCAAACAAAAGATACGGAGAAATATTTTTAATGTGTATTTCTCAAAGTTAGAATCACAAAAGTTTTTAAAAAAAATTAAATATTTAGACAAACAAGAAATTAATAGATTGCTTTAAATAACTACACCCCTTCTCAATCCATTAAGCCCAACTTCTTATATAATTTCTGAAAACGGACTCCATCAAGCGAATTCGTAAATAAATCCGCCAGTTGTTGTTCAGTGGCAATAGATTCGATCTTTATAAATCCCTTTTCGATGTAATCCCAATGCAGCCTCTACTATCTTCATAGATGACTATTGGTTTATCAAACGTCTATTGAAGATCCTCCATAACTCCTCTGATCCATAAAATCTCGGAAGTAGCTGCACTCAGGGCCATGTTCTCAGCCACGCAGGATGAAGTCGCTACAGTACCTACGCTGCATCCAAAAACTTGAATTACGATAACACTAACTGATTTCCGGTCATTGCAATTACTGCCCCAATGCGCATCCGCGTATCCTATTATATAATCACTATCTACATTTCTTTTAAATATAAGTTTATTACATTGGGTGCCTTTTAGGTATCTAATGATTCTTTTCAAAGTCTGTCAATGTTCTCCTGATGGTTTTTCTTGGAATCGTCCTAAGTAGCCCACAGCAAAGCATAGATCAAATCGAACGGTCAGCATAATATACATTAAGCTCCCCAAAAGCTCTCGATAAGGCTTAAAAAAATCGCGTCACAAAGCAGTCATTTAAATGTCGTCCTGTGTGATCGCCCTTCAACTGCGCCAACTACAGAGGTATCAGTCTCCTAAACATCGCATACAAGATCCTGTCTGCCATATTGTGTGAACGCCTTAAACCCTTTATAAATAACCTGATTGGCCCCTATCAGAGCGGTTTTAGGCCAGGAAAGTAAATTTTCACACTTAGGCAGATCCTGGAAAAAACCCAAGAAGTTCAAATCAATACCCACCATCTTTTTATCGATTTCAAAGCCGCGTACGACAGCATCTTTAGAGACGAGCTATACAGAGCCATGTAGAATGACGATGGAGAAAGCTCGCTGCTGCATCAAGGTCGGTAACGACCTCACCGAAACCTTTGATGTCAAAAGAGGATTTAGACAAGGTGACGCGCTGTCGTGCGACTTTTTCAACATCATACTTGAAAGAATCGTCCGGAACTCACAGGCCAACACGCAAGGCACGATCTTTCAAAAGTCCGTCCAATTACTTGCATACGCCGATCAAATTGACATAATTGGTAGAACACATCAGCGGGCTGTCACTGGTACGTTTGCTAGTATAGAAATGGAAGCGGCTAAAATGGGTCTAGCGGTCGACGAGGGCAAAACCAAGTATATGCTGTCAACAAGAAGGGACACCCAACATCGTAGAATCGGACAAAACATCACGATCGACAGCTATAACTTTGAGGTGGTGAGGGGCTTTATCTACCTCGGTTCTGCTATAAATTCTAACGACAACATCTCAGAAGAAATTAAACGAAGAATAACTCTTGTCAACCGCTGTTTCTTTGGGCTAAGGAGGCAATTGAGTAGCAGAGCCCTATCCCGAACAACTAAGGAAATTCTGTATAAGACCTTGAGAGAGGAGAGGCTTGTTCGCTGAGGCCTCGGTTCACCCCGAACTGTAGAGCCGCCTAAGTAAGTAAGTAAGTGTGATCGCCATTTTTGGAATAACATTTTCGGCGTCATTTAAATGACTAGGAAAATGACGGACCAAATGACATGTATTTAGTGTCATTTAAATGGCGGAAAAAATGGCCGTGTGATCGCTCTTCAATGACGCCTTTTTGGCTGTTGCGTCATTTAAATGGCATCCCAACGCAAAATTTTAAATGACTCGCAGTGTCCGTCATTTGATTTTGGGACACAAATAACGATGATATTCATTTCGTGTGATCGCCATTTTTCCACTGACGAATCGTAACTTAAATGTCGCTCTACTGCGACATTTTTTTTTAACGTCACAGCGCCATTTAAACGACTTAAAAAAATGGCCGTGTAATCGTAGCTTTACGAAGTAACTTCTTAACATTGGCTTCCTGAGAAATAGGAACAGTCTCATTTTCTATTTGAAAATTTGTACCAATAAAGTGACGAAGTCTTCCGCAATCGGACATCTGAAACTTTTGGGACAAACTTGTTTTAAATTTTGTTTACATCTATCATCAATACCAGCTACTAAGACGTCATTGACATACAAAACTAAGAGCATCATGTCACTCTTACCAGAATTCTTAGTGTACAGACAGTAGTCGTGTTTCGATCTTGAGAATCCAAGTTGGAGTAGAAACTCGTTGAGAAATCCAAATTTTGGAGCCTGTTTAAGACCATATATTCACTTCTGGAGTTTACAAACCTTCCCATCATTTGAGGTTACTCCTTCACGAAGAGCCATATATAAGTTTTCTTTTATGGTCCCATGTATAAACGCTGTCTTCACGTCCAACTGGTGAAACTTCATCTTGTAATGGAAACCAACTGCGATGATTATCCTTACGGTTGCTACATTGACTACGGGAGAATACGTTTCATTATAATCGATCCCGCATTTTTATAGGTATCCTTTAGTAACAAGTCTAGCTTTGTGTCGAATAGGATTTCCGTTTTCATCCGTATTGACACAAAATACCCATTTAGACGTTAACAGTTTTATCTTCCCAGGTGGTTTCTCCATTGTCCAAACTTTATTTTTCTTCATTGACACCAATTCTTCATTAATAACTTCACACCAATATTCCTTATCATCACGTTCTTCTATTGCCGAGAAGTTTTCAGGAACATCCTCAGGCGAAGCCATCACTGAGTTTGCCATGTCCGGTAAAGTATTCGAAGAAACGATTGCAATCTAGATTTGGTAGAACTGTGTTACTCAACTCGTACTAATTCGTGTACGATTGGCAAAACTCTACCTACTTTGAGATATTTGATACTTTGATACCTACCTTCAAAAAGTCTTTGATCCAATAGAAGTCATTAGAGATCAACAGCAGCTTTCGTAGAAATTTTACCACCCTCTGGCAATTGTTGATTGTGATGAAAGATTGACCAGTTTCAATATGAGATCATGTACCTGAGAACCACGTAGACGGACTATTCTCGGGATTCATTACAATACTCAGAAGAACGAAAATTCGGTTAAACCGATTTACTACTTCTATCTGCCCTTATTTGTAGGTCATAGACGTTTCATACATCGTATACCATCAATAGCTAACATAATCTCACCAGCCCAATAATCTTTTTTCGAATAGCTTAAGGCAACCCTGACAGTGTCAAACTTTCAAAACGCTTGTAATTAAGAACAAATTGCTTTCATTAAGTACGACGCACTCATCCAAACATTAGTTCTCTGCAAGTGCTTTAAAAATGAGTCCCCTTCACCACTTAGTTCCAACTAATCTCATTAATACATTAAAATCTCTTGATTGATACTTAACTACTAATCCCATTTGATCCCCCGTCCCAAATGGTGGAAGAAAAATAAACAAACTTCACTTCACCCACAAACAAAATTCCGTTTAACTGCCGAAAATCGAAAGCACAACCAATCGTGCCGCACCATAAGAGCAGCAATCGAGCACACTGGGTCATCGACTCTGATGGTTAATTGTCTTTTGATAAGTATTAGGCCGTTGGGCTATTCGGATTGTTGAGCAACCTCGACGAGAGTCACGATTGTATATTTGAATTGAAGTCAACACTAGACACACCCGACGAGATTATATGATTCTCTTCAAAAATTGATCGAAGACCGTTCAAGAAGCCACACGATATAAGTGCTGGACCATAGGATAAACATTGAAACAGATTTGTAGCACTCGCGTTGTACATGTACACCCCAAGGGCATTTGACGCGTTATCGACATGAGACTATGTATAAGTTAGGACCAGTTCGATTTTCGATGATGCAATGAACGAACCCTTTTGGTATCCTTAGTTCAAGAGGCTTCTGAAGAGACTTTGGCTTTTGCAATGTGGCTAAACAGCGGCGGCTGGTATAGGGTCTTTGATGATGATGCGGATCGCGCTCAGTCAACCGAAGATCGCATACAAGTGTGTGCGCAGAGGCGGCTGTGCTGTAGAATAAACTGAATAAACACGTTCGCCAGAGGCGGTGCAGAGAAAAAAGAAAAACACACCAAGACACAACATCGTCGTAATCGATAACATGTAATCGAGAAGGGGGCACGGGCAATAGTTTCGAGGGTGCTAAGGTCTAGGTTATACGATGGTATAATAAAAACCGCACCACAACAAAGATTGGCCCATCTGAATGAAGGATGAATCTTAATTTGAAGCAGAACAGATGCAACGACGAGAGGACGGGAATCACACGAAGTCATTCAATCGATCAAATAGTGCTGGCATTGACGCTTCGGGGTGTTCAATTGCATGATCGGTGAGTTTGCAAATTTACTTTGAAAATGGACAGCTGTGGTGTCGAAAAGGGGTTATCTTACAGAGCTTACTTACACTATAAAAAGATAACGTTGCTGTCAAAGAAGTAATTTCCGTACACCACTTAGATTTTGAGACATATTTCGGGAGAGTCCGATGTTATTCTCTATTTTGTAACGAAACGTTACAATTTCACTCTCTAGGCACAGTCTACATGTGGGGTTTGGTGAGACTCCGATTCGGTGAAGTGGTTTCTTTCATAAGACCATGGCCGCAGTAATAATTTCTGTCAGGATTCTTAGGTTGTTTTTATTTATTTTGTTAGTTAGAAAATACGATTTTCTGGGGGAGAGTTTTGAGAAGAACTGTTTGGTGCAGTTTTGCCCATCAGGTGTTTTAAGCCAGAGTTCATTAGATTCGATTTGAGCTAGCCTCCTAATGTATTCCCTGAAGCATCTCTTACTGACACCGCAGAAGGGTTCAGGTCCGACGAGTGGCGTTGTCGCGCCGATTTTGGCCAGTGAGTCTGCCGTTTCGTTTCCAGTAAAGCCCCTATGGGCTTGAATCCAGTGCTAGTTCGTAGATGGCCATATAAGTTTCTAGGACCAGCTTCGATTTTATAACAGATGAGTTCAGAGCTTTAAGAGCGCAGCTTGACTGTCTGAGAAGATAAATATGGCTTTACCACTTGTATTAGAACACAAATTTATTTTAGCGCAGTGGTTGATGGCAAGGACTTCAGCCTGGAATATGGACGAGAACTTGTCTAGGCTGAATGAAAAGTTCGCTTGAGGCGATTCTCCAAAAATGCCAGATCCAGTCCCTGAATCCATCTTGGAACCGTCTGTGTACCCGACTAGGTCAAGTTGCGATGGATTCGGTTTGTATTTTTCAAATTCTTCCTTTGGCAGGATGATGATAGAGAAGTTTTTATGAAAGCCATATTCCAGTAACATGTCGTCTAGGAACATGCTGAATGCTTGCTCTTTCAGGCTCCATAGTGTCAATCAAAGACAGGTGACCTCCATGATACGAATAGGGGTTGATATTGTTCGAATGGAATAGACGATGAAGGCTGAGTCTTGCTTCCATTTGAATGTGTACTTGAATAGGTGATAAGCCTAGGACGACATTCAGTGCAGTGGTCGGGGTGGAGCGTTGACAGCCCCGTCATGCAGTTTCCGGCTATACGTTGAATCCGTTCTAGCTTTTTGACTTCGTTAGTCTTTGTCCACCAGACCACGGCAGCGTAGGTGATCGCTAGTCTTATACCCCAATTGTTACCGCAGACTCGACGACAGATCCAAAGAGATCTGTTGGCTCTGTTTGCGATGCGTTCTATTTGTGGATTCCATGATAGTTTACTGTCAAGGATGATTCCCAGATATTTGCCATCACAACTCGCATGCTGTTGATAAGTCTTTCCAATTTAAATTTTAATATGTTAAGCGAACAATTTATTTGTTCATATACTTATTCTTTTTGATATTTTAAAAATGCGTTACAAATCGACCCATGGCAACGTGACACCATTTGCATGTATCTAGTTACCAGATGTCATTGAATTTATGAAAATTGCAATATTTTAAAATACTTTTGTTTGCACTTTAAATTCCTACTGTCATGCTGTTCCTATGTAATTGTGTCATCCTTATCCAAATTGCTGAGTATTATGCTATTCTTATTCTTAGTGTTATAACGAAGCGTTACACAAAGCCTGCTATATCATTGACTAAAGTCTCATGCTTGACGGATACAATCTTTCATATTTCTCTGATACCTATAGTACTATTCCAATTTGGAGGTGAACTACGAATGGTTTTGCACTATTTATTTAAAGAGTTGCGCTTGAAACTTTAAAAACTTGAACCAGTTTCGATAACAAGGACTGTGGGAGTGTAGGGAGCTTACATACATTTGTTGACTAATCCACTGTCCAGAGTCTACAATACGAAACTATAAGGACAACCCTGATAACATCTTTCTGTAGTGTGAAGCAATACGGAACTCACTGAATGACAACAAACGCTACCACACTACGCTGGTCATTCGATCCTTCAACAGCACAATGAAAAAGTCAAGTGAAACCTAAAGGTCTCTCTATTTCGGCGTATTTGCCTTTTTATTGCGGCATATTTGACTCTGTTTTTCGCGCTGCTATCGCTTTAACTGGCACCATTAGGGAATTAACCTGGTCGTCCCCCACAAACACCACATTTCACTACCTTTAGATAGCCTTTCGCTGTAGAATCGTCATATACAGGGTCGGTGGAATAACGCACATCGGAGGCGGTACTTCTGATGGTATCTGAAATGTGCGGATACGGGACCTACTGTGAGGTAAATGAAAACGTTTTCGGCAATAGAATTTAGACTATAAAGCGGTATTTGAGTTTGAGTAGAGTACTTTATCATTTCATTAGTCATTACCCAAAAAAAGACGCAAAAGGTCTTTCCAATAATTAGACTAGATGGCTTTCACACTGCGGGACTTTTGAATCAGTTCCGATAACTAAAACCGAAAACTCCTTAGTATAACATTTCATTGTGCAATAGACATGGCTGACATGGCGTTTTTAATTGATGGACTTGTCTATAATGATGGTCTTGAAATTCTTTGCACAGTTATGTCTACATCTAAGCTGCGCAAAAACAGCTTTTAACTTTATTTCGAAGAAGCTAAGACATTGAATATTGCATAACTCCCTTTTATAGTATTCGATACGCTAGCCGATAGCCTATAAAACGGCAAAGATGTTGAGTTTTATAATAAGCTAGAAAAAGGATTGTTAACATGTCAGCTAATGGCAGTTTATGGCATTTTACTATAAAATATTGCATACTTTCCGGCTGACTGTCCATGGCTCAGAAAAGTAACTTTGTATAGTTCTCTAAATAATTCGACTTGCTAAAACGTTTCTTTTGTAAGAACAAAGTTCTCGTACTGATCGACGCCACTGTCATTGAATTTCAATTGAATTTCCAATGACTCACTCGCACTCTTTCAATGACTCCCTATGCGAGCGTGTCTTTGCAATCTCTTTTCTAGGAATAAAGGACAAAGCAGATGATTTTTAATGAATTGTTCCAGAACGCTGCCGCCTCTGCACCACAAAACCCCTTCGCCGCATGGCACACATCACAGAGCGCATCCGCTTGCGGGAAGAATAATTTAATGAAACCAAAGCGCAACATCATCTCACATGAAAACAACATCATTCCGCATGCTGTGGTGGTCATCATTCATCAATGCAAAAACCACGAAAGGATGCAAATCATTATAGCGCGGCGGTGCGTCAGCAACGCGCGACTCCATGAGCTGTTTGCTCACATATACACATAGATCTATGTAGGTACCAGTGGCTGCAGCAATGAATGACTCTGGCTTGAAGCAATCACACATCATCCTGTCGGCTTGACTATTATTAGGTAATTACCAATGTTTGTTGAAGTAAGAACCTTCGAGGTAAATGAGTTAAGCCAAAGGATTTATACAACAAGATGCGCACTTGGAGAGTAATTTCATTGACTCGCTGGGATACTGGCCATTGTCCGCTCAAGGAAGGTGAAGACGACTTCTTAGTGGAGGTACATACATATATGTAGTATGTCTATGCATATACCTTGTATGAGTCAGTATAGTGTTTGTTTCTCTCTTTTGTGCGGGATTTATGCGCTTGGTACTAAAAAGCCATCCATCTTTGGTAAGAAAAATATGTCGGTCCAAAGTGAGGTACTGAATCACAATACAAAATCTGACGCACGTGTCGCCATTGTTAAGTATCTGACTCAGATTAAGACCACACCGAGTGTTTAAATTTCCCAAAAAATTCAAAGCATTTCCTTCAGAACCGAATATGCGTCATTGATATCTTCTAAGCCGCATCTCCTTCTAACTAGATACAAGATACCCACATTTTACGAGGGTAACAATCTCCAAAAGCCGATAAGAAACGCGCACATAATACCCAAAGAATTTGCGAAATTCCATCACACAATAAACAGATCCGAGGGGTAACTTTGTATCTGTGTATCTGAGATAGGAAGCAAATTTATGACAACCTAAGCAAGCTGCGCTATCAAATTCCAAAAGTTTATCTCTGATGAAATGAAACCAAGCAGAGCACAGCTCAGCACAGAGGAAGTTGAACGCGAACGGAAACGGACTTTGGTGCCGCAATTTCAAATGTGGAGAACAAAAATTGTAAAGTTTACATGTTTACAAAGCAAATGTTATCTTACCCATACTAAAAGCAAAGCATTTTTTTAAATACTCAAAAGCTTACCTGAAAAGAGGAAAAATAATACAATTAGTAAATTTGTTGTAGATTTCAAGAGATTATATCGTTGAATAGTTAATTTTCATTTTTAATACTAAATCAATCATGGAGCTCGTAAAATATCCTAAGAAGGGGGCATTTACATTTGATTTTCCTATACAGAGTTGGATCAGATAAGTCATCTGACGGATAGATAAACCTACGCAAACATTTGAGAGGCGTTTAAAAATTTTGTAAACGATATAACTTAGATATTTAAATGAACTGTATGTAGAGGCGTTGATAGAAATTAAAATCAATAAACAACTAATTAACAAAAATAGCTCGTTAAGCCCACGCACTGTATGTACCTATGTAGATGATGTCTAAGGGGGTTAACAGACATTTTCAAAAACACCTGACACAACAAACTACCGCATCGATAAATCTTATGAAAAAGTCGGAGTATCACTTGAGAAGTTATAGACGAGCAGTTTTGTACCTCTAAAGTATATTGGGTTGGAAACTTGAACATAATTGAGCTCATTGAGGAATCTTTTGCTAGTTGCGATCTGAAAGGCTTTGGAGAGAAAATTGCGGCTACATCACACAGTCAGAGATGTTAACAAATTAGTTCTCCAAAAGATGATCTGGACAAAATCTTGAAGTGGGGAAATGACAACTTGGTTGTATTTTATGCAAACAAGACGCAGCTCATAACATTTTCTAGGAAAAATGCCTCAACAGTTATCCTCAGATCCAAATGGATGACCATCCAATCTACTCAATGCACCTTCTATGAGTCACAGTGAATACAGGAATCACATGGCAGGACCGCAGATTCTATATCGCAAGATCGGCGTCCGCTAAGTTGAACTACCTATTTAGAGCAAAGAGGTACTTTAGCCCCAAGCAACTTCTTCTTCTCTACGAAGCACAGGTTAGACCAGGCCTGAAATATTTGTTTCCATACCTCGGCCCCAAAAAATTCACTACTTGACAGCATACAGAGACGAGCAGTTCGACTTATTGGAGACCCTACACGGACATCGAATCTACAACCGTCGGTGCACAGAAGACAAGTCGCTGACCTTTGTTTATTCTATAGGTACTTCCATGGTACAGAAACTTAAAGACATTATCCCTCGAAATGTAACTTTTGGGCACCCCATACGATAGTCAGCTAATGCGCATGACCAAACAGTACACTTGACAACCGCGAGAACATCAATTTTCCAAAACTCCTTCTGTTACAGGACAACCAAACTTTGGAACTCGCTTCCTGTAGATATATTTCCAGAAGACTTCAATTTGCAGCAATTTAAGTTCAGAACTAACATACATCTGCAAGCATCTCGGGCCGCTGATGAAGCGTTATAGGTTCGCCTTTCACGGGAGAAGTATTAAAAAAAATCTTGTAATGTAGGTAATCATTTTTACTGCCACTTAGGTTAGGTAAGGTCAAAAAGCTGGTGCGCAGACTTCAAATACATCATTACACAAAAAAGATAGGTACTTGGTTACCACAGGTACGCGACTGTGTCGCACGAAACTTTTTTCCATCACTGGCGAGTTTTAATTATTTTTTATAATAAAATCTGCAAGCCGGTAATGCTTCCACGGTATTTTAGTAGAAAGGTCTATAACTTCTGTTTTAAGTGGTAGGTAGTTAGTTTTAAAATCTGTTTTCTGAAACGCGGCTATAGGTGTTTATGTAGCTATACTCTTTCTGGGGAATTAAATGCAGGTACGCCTTGTATACGACTTACATGTCATTAATTATTTAAACACAGATCACATTAATTGATCAATATTAAGACCGGAAAGTTTTTGCCTATGCTAAGGCTTTTGTAACCCCGTCTTTGGGTGACAGCGTTAATTTACTTGAAGTCGCAGAATTTGAAGGAGTTGTCAGTCCAGGACTGTTTGAAAAAGCGATTAGGAGGCTTCTCAATGGCTTTGCAAACTAGCATATAAAATCGCTCCTCTTTTATAGGGAAAAACAGAAAAAGACTTGACTACTTATAGTAGGCAAAGTTGATCTTCAAAGTCACCTTCTTTGTAAAATGCATAACAATTTGAAAGCTTTAAAATGAAAGACCAATCATAAGCCCAAGCCAATTAAGATTTTGTTTGGCATGATTTTATTACTACTTATATTCCATCTCATACAAATCATTTATGAGACAACTGAACATCATGCCATCCACCACCATTTTCGCTGTGGATAGCTTTTTTCCCTAGCTGCAAAGGGGCTTTTAAATATCATATCGGAGATCGTCTTATAGAATTATAGGTAGTTCATAACTTTTCCCTAAAATTTGGATGAAGTCTCCATGGATGAGTTGTCCAGAAATTTCGTTGCCTCATACACATAAATGACTTAGCTGCGGATGAGTTGCAAAGGTTAGAAAGTGTCCGCTTTTAGAACAACCTATAGCCTTAGATGATGAAAATGTACGTCGACCAACACTATCTAAGGTCTAGAAATTTATTTGAATCTAGTTGTAGGGGTTGTAGGATTTTTAGCTTTAGAAAGTTAAAGCGGAGGATTGTTTTATTGTTCTTTGAAAATTATCTTCCGAATTCTACAGGGGGCGGACCTTCTTCAAGACACAGCTGGATCTCTGACCAGTTTTTTGAAGGGGTCGAATATCTCGTTTGAACAATATTAGACCTTTCTGTTACTGAATGTATAGTCGATTTAGAAACACATACAAATAGAAGGTTTCAGGTCCTGTCAAGATAGTTTCTGAACCTGTACTGAAACTGGTAAGCTTTTCTATCATTTCCCGCATGACCAGGAACTCTGCATAGTTTGATTTTATTTCTAATGATATATGAGTACATGCAGGGTGTTGACTTTGTCAATGGCGCATGAGCTAAGGGCATTCATTGCTGCTTAGATTTCGGGGAATATATGTGTGTAGTGTATATGGAAACAGTTTTAATATCAGTGTTGTTAATATGGTTGCTGTATGGATGGATACCAGCTCCCAAATCCGGCAACCAGCGTAGCCTAACTTAGGCCAGGCGAGGCCCATTGTGATACTACAGAATTCACAATTACCCGTTGAACCAGTAGGAGCTGGTTGTCGAAGAAGTATTCTCTGAGATGTAGTTTTCTACAAGCTGAGATGGCTGGGCACGTCCATATGAGGTGAAGAATAGCCTCTTCCTCCTCCTCATCCATGCAGCTTCTACAGAAATCCTTGGCATCTATAGATACGTCCAAGAAAAGTCTACGTCTGATTAGAAATTAACTTATTAGTCTATACTTTTTCATTTTGTGAAAGAAAGTATATAACTGCCCTACTGGGATTGATGGACAGACTCTCATTGGTGCACCAGTCTAAAACTGTCTGAGGGCTGATAGTACTGCAGACAACGTCCAAGTTCAGGTCCCCAGGTTACCCCAATTAAAACTGAACATAAATAGGGCAATCGTGATGGTGGTCTACTCAGTTTTGGATGAAGGCTGATAAAATACCATCGGCATATGTATCTACTTGGTGGCTTAAATATTTGATGGCCAGAAGGCTGTTAAAATCTACGCAAATCTTTTGTGTATCTATTGAATTAACATAGAGACTCCTAAAAATTGTATGTGCCGCAGTTTGGTTGGATTTGCTTAAAACATTTCTCATACTTTTCCCATAATGTTTTCAAGGTTTCCATTCCACCATGGTGCATAAAATCTTGCAACTCTAGTTGCATACCTACATAGACTTCAACCCAGTCTTCCAATAGAATTCAAAATCACTTATTGAAAAACTCTCACTTCACTTACTATACAGCCAATCCAATATGACAGGAGTTCCCTAACTGTGCGTCGCGACGCCCTGGCGCATTTCCAGTCAGACTTATTTGTGGCTGTCACTCGTATTTGCCTGGCACTTGAAATTAAATAAAGGTTTTTCAATTGGTATGGGTCGTTGCCAGCCAAATTCGTCGGAAGCATTGCCGTGGTCCATGAGAGCGTGGAGAAGTTCTCGAGGCAATCAATTTGACGTGCCTAAAAAATCGCCCTTTCGCAGATTCCAACTTGGCGAATTTTGCATTGGGAATTGGGCTTACGCCAGTACAAGATCCAGTTCGCCGACTTGGCTTCGGGACGTTTGGAAGAGAAACTCAATTTTGGCCGAAAAATCATCTTTATCGACGAGGCGCATTTTTAGATGAATACGGGTGTGTGAACAAGCAAAATTGCCATAAATATGGGACGACGATATTTCAACGTTTACCAGTCCTTATTGAAAAACCCTTTAGTGAATCTTTAGTAAGATCATCTTCAGATATCTCTGCTTTTAGAAGGGCGTCGCAAAAATATTTCAACTCTCTATAGGGAGTCGCAGTATGAAAAAGATTGGAAACCCCTGCAATATGATATATTTCACAAATTAGAAACCAATTAGCAGACATTAATCAATTCCTACTGGCCTGCGTGTTAATTGGAGTAATTTGGCTAAATTTGCAAATTTAATCAAACTTGTGAAACTATAACTCCTCCACGCACTAATCAATCTTAATTAACGTTAAAAATTCGCAACATATAACCTCTTCTCAATTACGTATAGCGCAACCGCATCTTTCGATTACCATTTCCGCAGTCTCACTTTATTCACATACTAGCTGGACCCGTGCTCGCCCTGCCCGCTCGTATATGTATATTTCACAAACTGGCTGGACAGAAGTAAGTCACTCATACACAGTACCTATCTGTTCAAGAAAAATTGCTTTCGATGTGCGACAACAACCCCAAAGTAGAACTATGGAATCCAAACAACTACCCCAACCCTACCCTGTTACGTCATATCAGAATAAAATTCCTACTGCGTTGCGTGGCGATATGCGATAATGGATGTAATGCATTGGATATATAATGTGCACCCTCTGCATCGCCCTCCCTCTCATTGATCTTGCTACTTGTTTAATATACTGCATTTCCTTTCCTTTCCTTTGCTTCCCTCTTCCTATAGAATCCAAACAACTACCTACCCCAACCCAACACAATTACCATACCACATATCGAATGAAATTCTGAAATGAAACCTGTTTTGTATTATACGTCTCTTCTCTTATGAAGATTATTAATATACCCCATGCCATTCTGCAGCACGCACGACTCACCCCATCCCCATCATTAATCGGACATACAATCATAATATACATACCTACATAATATACAACTGACCATAGCACTCACTGCGAAAACAAATCAACCCTTATCGAATGTGTTTGTTTGACGATCACAAAAGTATAAACATCCATTCGTAGCAAGGTATATGTGTATGTATATATTTTCACTTCAAAAAATACATTTTGGCTAAAAACTGTTCCTAAGGACGTGGCTATAAACGACATAGCCTATAGCAGTCTCACAGTCTTAAGGAACATTTAAAAAAAGTTTCATCGAAATCTGTCCAGTAGTTTTCGAGTTTTTAGCTGACAAAGAAAATGCCTACAGTTTTATTATATGTAAAGATATACCGTCAAAAGATCTGACTATTGACCTTCTCATGTCGCCGACTATAATAATCAAGACGATAAATTGAAAATGACACGCGGACAGATGGCTTCATTTTGTCACTCCGCTCTGTCGGCTGTTGTTGCTGTATTGACAATTAAATAATTTATTGCATTATTGGCTGACTCCATGTTAAGTAACTAACCGCTACACAGTCGCCCCCTCAAAAAGTTTGTCATACACTTTCATTTTACCACTCCACAGCAGTATTTTGGCTAAGAACCACGCTCACAGGAGACATGTCTAAAAATAGATCGTGATTCGTATGATGACTACCTTGAAGTTGCTTGCAACTGGTTTTGTTAATTTTTTTATCTTATACATCCTCTTCTCTAGTTGTTCTTTAGATGTTGTTTTTGGTTAACAAGAGTGTCGCAAGCTTTGCATTATATAGAAAAGATTGTTTTAGCTATTTGTAACTATTTCAACGCCTCTGCGACTAGGACGACGCGACGGCCTTTTGGTTAAGGCGGAAAGTATCGAACTAAAGGCGTTGCAATTCTATAGGCGAATCCAACTTAAGAACAGAACCGTTTGTTACATATGATAAGTTGGCAAGTGAATGTCCTGTCACTGATAATGACATTGGTTCCCTCATAGTCGTAAACGCTTTGCCTGCACAATTAACCCAATTCACTCCAATGTCTGGCCAATAAGCCGGTGTAAACAATTAAGTGCTTCATAGCTCTCACCTCGTAAGCTCACAGTCACATCACACACAATCAGGTGTGAACAAATGGCTAAGCGGGGTAAAAAAAAAACAACAGAATTAGAACACACATCGCTCTCTACCGAGGTTTTGACACAATTTTCGAAAAAAAAAAAAATAATAATTCCTCAGAAAAAGAATAAAAACAAAAAAGTGCTAAACAAACTGAATTTACCATTTTCATGGTCGAAGATGAAGTGATGTGCGGCAGAGTGTGTTGGGGGAACAATCACAAACTCACAACACAAAACGTAAGCCATTCGTCATTGCTCTTGAATTGGTAGTACGGCAGCAGATTTTTTTTTTGCACTCTCCTAAGCATAAAATGATTTCATTGTTATGTGGGAACAATAAGAAAACATTCTAGATACAATTATATTCATTATTTTGATGGCGGGTAGCACGCATCTTCCGTGAAGTGTCGTGTTGGTTGTTAATTTTGTTTGCCTTGTAAAGACGAGGACAATATACGGAAGTGGATGAGCACTCTAATGAGTTATTTAAATAGACAATGCAATGTTTTTTAAACGAATGTTTAGGAAAAAAAAAATCCCATAGTTGCTGGGATATAGTTTGGTCTTAATCGAGACTCAAATAAATTCATTAAGTGACTTCATATAGCTTTGATTGTACGGATACAACCTATCCTTGCCTTCGATTTGAGGGCGATCATTGCCTAGTTGTCCGAACAGATCTTCCGAATGTGTCTTTAATGCGATACACAGGTCTCGCCCTATTTTAGACGTTTAACTCGCTTTGGGAAAAAAACAGAAGTTTTAAGCCTTACAAATCTAGATAATATCAGCCGAACTGCCAATGACTTCGAATACCATTCTAACCCGAAAGATCTGTCGAAATCTGGTGCACATTCCTTTGATATAAAAAGGAGTGAAAGTTGTTTTTATTCAACTTCAGGCCGACAAATGCTCTCATGTAACTTCGAAAGACCGCACCTAGTGCTAGTATAGCCTTTCACATTAGAACGGCTAATTTGAAATCCATCTACGAAGACTCATATTATATTGACAAGAATCTTCTACCCAAAGCTCCCAAGTAACCTTTTAGATCAATCTGGGAAAATGATCTAAAGTAATGGTCGTCTTCAGGTCGTCTGATTAGTGTACTCTGCGTCTGCATGTTAGGTTAGGTTTGTGGGCTGTTGAGGAGTTCTCCGTGCCAGACTCAGATCAATACCGACCAATTGTGATGCCCGTGAGGGAAGAGGTTGTCCTTTATCCATTATAACCCTGTATTTAAATTTTTTACTGTGCTGCTACATACAAACCATCCTGATGATTTGACAAAGTTCATTATCTTGTCTATTGATGTGCTGGAAAGCTCTTCTAGGTCGTTGAATAAGTGACCTCCTAGGAATTTTTACCTGGTGTGTTGGAGACGTAGGCAGTGAGGTAGGAATTGGGTTATATGTCCTCGAGAGCTCATTCATCACCGCATCCTCTAGAAAGTTCTTCTTCGCTTAAGCCCATTTTCTTTGTGTAGTACCGCAGAGTATTGTGCCCCGTTATGATTCCTACAAGGGTGGACAAGGAGGGATTCCAAGTCCTGGAGCACTCGGACGAATCACGGTCCATTGTACTACCAAGCAAAAACCCGTTTTTTGGTGTAGTGGTGGAGAAACTCTGATATTATTCGTTTCTGTTTATGGTCGGTGGCAGAGTATTGCTGTTCCCCCGGGGGCTTGAACCAACGCCGCTCGGGTCACAAGCAATGACTCTAACCACTACCATGGCTACAGCCTTGCTTATACTCTCGGTTCTGTTTTCGTTAAAGGACGGCCATAGCCTTCTTGTGGCGTTACAAGTGTTTAAGGTAGCCCATCTAGCGTTCGCCACTCATGTGGCTTTTCTCCCTGCTTTAAGCTTGAATATGCAAGGCGGGATGTACACAGAGACATCAGCTTGTTTAGAAACAGCTGTCAAACCTTGTCTTGCTAATTTGTCTGCTTTCTCATTGCATGGAATGCCTTTATGTCCCCAGAACTCAGCAGAACCCTGTGGAGTCTACTAAGAGTCTGAGTTCTTTGCGATAACACTTCACAAGCTTCGTTTTACTTCTGCTGCTGTTATGGCTTTTATTGCTGCCTGGCTGTCGATGAAGAAGGTAATACCTCCAGGTGGTATTGCCCTTACCACAGACTAACGGCCATACTCTGCATGTTAGGTTAGTGGAAAAGTTCTCGCTGTATCATTGTTCAGGCTGGGTTAATTTTTTAGCCACCTAGATCATTGTCATTCTGTTATCTCAAGCGTCAAACTTGGCGTGAAAGCTAAATTTTCATTTTAAATTCGGTCCGAAATCACACATTAAATGGATCGAAATCTCTCCTGTCTGAGGATTGTACTTGATGATTTAATGTCGGTGGCGGAAGATCATGAGCAGGGAACGGATTTAGTTGACCTTGCCTTTTTATTTTGCCTTTTTTACTCGCATTGCCTTTTTTTGCCTTTTTTTCTAAGATTCGATTTTTCTGCCTTTTTTGGTCAAAGTTGAAGTTTATGTTCACTTTGTTCTTAACTGTGCAATTTAAACAAATAATATCGCCGAAGCATCACTTGCACATGTTGTTTGCAAACTTCCGACAAACATCCGAGAGTATAACTGTCCTAAAAAAATCGTCTCAATTCAACCGTTCGGACTCGGCATGAAAATTGCATGTCCCTTCCTTTCGTTACAAAAGTACAAATTTACACAAACGAATAGTTTTGAGCAGCTAGGCCTAGCGTTCCTATATGGACCTGCTGCTATGTATTTATCTTTTTTTGTGTCCTGTGTGCAATTGATCGGAGGTACTTTCAATATTTAAAGGGGGATCGATGAGAAAATAATTGCAAACAGCAAAAGGACCAGCTGCTAAAGTTGTGGTGAAACCGCGCGCCTACTTTTATGCAAACGAAAGACTCAAGACCATCAAAGAAATAAATAATGTAGTAAATGGCGCTGAAAAGTTCAAATTGCCTCCAAATATTGCAGTCGATGACAAGACGTCGGTCTCCACTTGTCTCTACCCATGTCCTCTCTTCAGCTCTTTCAAAGCTTTCCTAAGAAACAATTGCAGGCGTTTGTTGCCAGCAAATTCTAAAATGCTTATATGGTTGTACACTTGTACAGTGACATTATAAGGCTTAAAACATTTTTCTTTAATAAAAGGCATTTATGCATTTATGCCTTTTATTTGATTTTTTAGGTCAACAAAATCCGTTCCCTGATCATGCGAGTTATTGAGGTTCTACTTTAAGCACCTGATCCTTCTAACTTCTATCTTTAAATGGGTATAGGAAGGATACTGAAAATGAATGCATTTTTATCAAGTTTATATTTTTTATGGAAACCTGTTAGTTATTTCCCATGGCCCAAGCCATGTCTTCCCATTTTCTCTTTTCCGATCTTGGTGTTCAAATCTCCAAGAATAATCTTAAAAAATCCACCTCAAACTTTGGTCATAGGTTCTATTGAGAAGGTCGTGGCAACCATTTTTGGGGGAATCGTCTTTTTCGTCTGTGGGGCCCTGCGTGTCCCAATAAACGTAATGAAAATACTTTCCAGCTATAGTGGAACGAAGATCTTTCTTTTCTAAGGAAATGGAACACATTTATGTAGCCCTATAAAGACTGTCAGTTAGTTAGTGTTAGTGTGTTGGACTACTGTGCGAGGGATCCCAGGTTCGATCCCCGGAAAAACCCAAATTACATCTTAAAGTTTTTTCTACTGCGCCACCTCTCGCGAACGTCTGACAAACATCCGAGAGTATGACTGTCATGAAAAGGCTTCCTCAATTCAGCCGTTCGGACTCGGCATAAAATTGTAGGTCCCTTCCATTCGTCCCAAAAATAGAAACTCACACAAAACGAATGGTTGCGAGAAGCTAGGCCTTGGGTGTCACCCGCCGTTGCGCCACCTATTTATTTTTTTTTTTTTTTATAAAGACTGTCGTAAGAATTACGGAAAAATACGATATTAGCAAGGCGAATACCCACGCTTGGACAGAGTAGTGTCAAGCTTTATAAAAAACTCAGAGGTTGAACAAAAGTAAGCAAAACCCTATCAGAAGAGAATTCGAATTCTTTACTAGCAGGCAACGTAAAGAAATGGGGTTTAGTGAGAATTTACTCCCCTTTCAGGTTTTACCAACGATTGGACGGGCCTTACGCACCAATGTTATCAGATCACAACTTGTGTGTCTGTAACTATCGCCTATACGCTAATCCCCCGCTGTGGTCAACAGCCATGCGCCAAAAACTGTGAATTAGAAACCAACGTAAATCAAGCACCAATAAATAATTCTAGTTAACCGATGATAACCAAAAGTGATATTCTCTAAGGCAAACCAATTATCATTCAAACTGATCTACCTGCTCTTTGACCCACTTTCGCCTTTTACCACAAATTCGATTCAATTTCCAAACGAAATTGAATTTCAAGTGGCTTCCATGTATGATATTTCGCCTTTCACTTTCCTACTGGGACAATAGAATAGAAAAAAAAGAACGCCCAAAGCCACTTGCTATAGTTACACCAAGCTAAACACATTAAAGCAGCTCATTTCCTCCATACCTTGCCAAATGCAAGAACATACGACAAATAAATGTCAAGTAAAATATGCCAACGAGAATGAATACGTAATTCCAAATGACCAGTGACCAGTGACCACTGACCAGCACTAGAATACTGACCCCTGGGGTCAGTTTAAATCCCATGCCAGACACGATGGAGGGAAACACATAAAAAAGCTGACGACACCTAGAGCTAAGGATAGAAGCTCCACTGACTATAGCACAAAGTCACTGGCCCCGCCGCTCAATTAGCATTCAACAAGAAGTTGAATGTATCCAACGGATACACATACACAAGTGTGTGAATGCGCACGGGTGTATAAATAATCCAATTTAATACGAATCGACTGCGCGAGGATGGGAAAAAATCTGGTCTGGTCTAGTGACCAATAATTTGCCTGGCGATGATGATGACGGAGATGGTGGCCAAGAATAGAAGAAGAGATGCTGCACGACCACCACTCGTGAGTAGGAATAGCGTGGGTTTTTCGTGGGAACTTTTTGTGCGACAAGGATAGCATGTGTCAAGATAAGGTCAGCATGATTTATGGGGGATGTTGTTAGAATTTTCTTATCAGCTTAATGGTCGCGTGTCGTTGTTGTCGAAGATGATTATTGTATATAAATAATTTTGGTTGAGGTTGCTTCGGAATGTGAAAAAAAAGTCATATTCCCCCATACGGATTCGAACCCGAGAATCTGGAACCAGCAGCAGATAAGTCATCCACTAAGCCACCGCGAGTTAATGAAGATTGGTTTCTAATATGTGAATAAAACCGCATTCTTGTCGTTGTTGTCGAAGATGATTATTGTATATAAATAATTTTGGTTGAGGTTGCTTCGGAATGTGAAAAAAAAAGTCATATTCCCCCATACGGATTCGAACCCGAGAATCTGGAACCAGCAGCAGATAAGTCATCCACTAAGCCACCGCGAGTTAATGAAGATTGGTTTCTAATATGTGAATAAAACCGCATTCTTTTGGGGCTTGATATGAAAGATAGAGAAAAAGAGAAATATTTTGTGTTTGTGAAGTTATCAGTTTGATAGTTTTTAATTTTAGGTGAAATGTGCATAATTTTGATTGAGATTAAGGGTCATTTTTGTTATGTGATTACGAGAAGAAATGTTTTGGTATGAAAGCTAGAAAGAAAGAAAGATCAAAAAGGCCGACCGAAGTCGAGTTAATTTCAGGAAATTTTCGGATCATGAGTGATAACCAAATACAAAACATGTCTTGATAGCAAATGGTACAATGTGCATAATTTTGATTGAGATTAAGGGTCATTTTTGTTATGTGATTACGAGAAGAAATGTTTTGGTATGAAAGCTAGAAAGAAAGAAAGATCAAAAAGGCCGACCGAAGTCGAGTTAATTTCAGGAAATTTTGAAAAAATTCGCAAAAATATCCTCTAAATATTTTAGGTGATAAGCAGTCGCAAAATGTAGAATTGGGGGTGGGGGG
The DNA here is from genome assembly GCA_949372485.1 of Cheilosia soror. NCBI lineage: Eukaryota > Metazoa > Arthropoda > Insecta > Diptera > Syrphidae > Cheilosia > Cheilosia soror. The sequence continues at coordinate 78,786,473 of OX443563.1, forward strand.
CAGTTTCAGGAGTATAAAAGCAGGCTATTGAGTAGACATGAAATTAGTTTACAATTTTGCTTTGAAAGTAGAAAAGTTTAGTACATACATATTATTAAAAAAAATGTCGTTTATGAGGAAGTTGAATTCAATTGGTACAAAATACCAAAACAATAAGCCTATTAAAAGTCTCAAACTGCTGAACCTTAAGCAGAAGTATAAAATTGCTAAGGCGACGAAATGTGACTCGCAGTTTGGGGAACAAATAATGGTGGAACTGGAGGACTGTATCACTTATCTACCAAAACGGTTTGTGGAGAAGCTGACTGAAGATGAACTAGCTGAGATGACCGACTGCTCGATGGAGGTGGTGGAACCGCTAGGGCCATCATTTGCTATTGCTTTTTATGATAAAGACCATGAAGAAGATGATAATGAAGAGGTACAAGAATATGATTTCCTGCAATCGCAGAAGAATGTATTTCTGCAATCGCAGAAGAATGTATTTTATGGGAATAAATAAATTAATAATATAAAAAATATGCTTTTTATTCTCTCTATTCTACTTGCTGTTAATACAAAATTGGTTGTTTTTCCCACTGAAATTGTATGCTGTTCTACAACACTTTTCTCTCTTCTCTTTTGAAATGTTTAGCGATTTGAAGTTTTGAACGATTTGGAGACGCGAGTTAACCGATTTGCTCTAAAAGGTCGTAAAATTGATTTTAAAATCAGACCTATACCCGATAACGAAGAACCAACTTCATGGATCAAGATGGCTATAAATGGTATGCTTAAACATATTGTAACAGGTCTTAACCCCACCGATAAAGTAGGAATTACTTTTTGTGGTAAGGGTTTTACTGCTGAACGAGGAAATGGATGGATTAGCTTTCGAAATTGCTCAGAGTTGAAGTTTAGTGATGTGTGGGAAATGATAACTAAAATTTTCCAGAGCAACTCAGAAGGTATAAGTACAGACCATTTTTGCATGTCAATAACATCTGTTAAGTTGCCTTCGGGGACTGGAAACAAAAGAAAAAGTAGCAATAAGTTTAATTCCTTTGATGAAGAATGCATAAGACGTAATGGTATAATACACATTAAAAATAAGGATAATTTGTGTCTGCCCCGTGCTTTGGTTGTAGCAAAATCATATGCTGACAAGGATGCTAATATGAAAGGGGTTATCAATGACACTGATCAGGTTCAAACCCAAAGAACCAAGCAACTTATCAATGATACTCAAATAAATATACCAGCTACAGGTTGTGGAATTCCAGAGCTGAGAGCATTCCAAAATCATTTACAAGGATATAAAGTCACAGTCTATGAATACGGAACAAAAGGCCGAAAAGTTGTTTTTGAAGGAATTTCAGCTTTAGATGGATGTAATGATGATGAAAAGAAAAAAATAAATTTGCTTTACGGCAATAATCATTATGCTGTGATAACCTCACTAACAGCTGCATTTTGTTGCATTTATTATTGCGAAAGTTGTCATGTACCATATGATACGAAAAGTCAACATAAATGCGGAGGATCTTGCTCTCAGTGTCAACAAACGCCAAGCTGTAGCAAAACAAAAGACATTTTGTGTGCTGATTGTAATCGAAATTGTAGAGGAAAACACTGTTTCGACAACCACAAAGCGAGCGGATCGTCAGGAAAAAATTCAATTTGCGAAATGATGAACAGATGTCTTTTATGCTTGAAAACATACGGAGGAAAACGAAATCATGTATGTGATGAATACTTTTGCAAACAATGTCGTCATCATGTTGACAAAGATCATCTGTGCTACATTCTTCCTGATAAGAGAACGCCTGATTGCAAAAACTTTTTGTACATATTTTATGATTTGGAGAGTCGACAAGAGAAAGTAATTGGTAAAAAAAAAATGATGAATGGTGAATATGATGAAACAGCAAGTTCACCAATAAAAATACATGAACCGAATTTATGCGTATTTAAAAAAAAATGCGATCAGTGTATAGATCTTCCAAATTTATATTTTTGTCAAAAGTGTAAACTATCGTTGAATGTCATTCAGGAAGAAAAAGATGTAGTACGCAAATTTCTGGAGTACATATTGAATGTTCGGCAAAAATTTAAAAAAGTTATTGTGCTAGCACATAATGGACAAGCATACGATCATCAATTCATTTTGAGCTACATATTGGAAAAAACTAATCTGACACCGGAATTGATCATGCGCGGTACCAAAATAATACTAATGCAAGTAGGTAATGTCAAATTTATAGACTCCTTGAACTACTTTCCTATGGCTCTGTCAAAACTTCCCAAAGCATTCCAACTGTCCTCCGTTTTTAAAAAAGGTTATTTCCCACATTTCTTTAATACTAGAGAAAATGAAAAATATATTGGAAAACTACCATCAGTGGAGTATTACAGCCCAGATACGATGAAAGATGAAGATCGCACTGTATTTTTGAAATGGTTTGCGGAACATCAAGGTGATGATTTTAACATACAGCGTGAACTTGTAGAATATTGTATTAGTGATGTTAACATTTTGACTGAAACTTGTTTGAAATTTAGAAACTTGTTTCTCGAGCAAAGTAATGTTGAACCGTTTTTGGAAGCAACAACTATAGCGTCAGCATGTAATCTTGTATTCAGACGAAACTTTCTTCTTCCAAAAACTATTGGGTTAATTCCTAAAAAAGGCTACAGATGCGTCGATAATCAATCAACAGAAGCCATCAAGTGGTTGATTTTCGAAGAAAATAAACGAAAAATTAATATAAAGCATGCATCTAAAGGAAGAGAAGCAGTTGTCAATGGAGTAAAAGTTGACGGGTTTTGCGAGGAAAAAAGACAGATTTTTGAATTCCATGGCTGCTACTATCATGGTCATCCCCTCTGTTTGAAACACAAACGTGATGTGCCTCTATACGAAGACGCCGATGATACCTTAAATCGTAGATATGAGAGAACACAAGCTAAGACTGAACGATTAAGAAAATTCCAATACGAAGTCATTGAAATGTGGTTTTGTCAATTTCAAAGTCAGTTACAGTCAATGAATAAGGATGATTTAAATTTTTTAAACACACATCCACTAATACAAAATTCCCCATTAAATCCACGTGATGCCTTCTATGGCGGACGAACCGGAAATTCATTTAATTATTATAAATGTAAAGAAGGTGAACAAATTCATTATATAGATGTATGTTCTCTTTATCCCTGGGTTTGTAAAAACGGAAAATTTCCTACTGGACATCCAAAAGTCCACATCACTCCTACTATGAAACTAGGAGGTATAAATGGCCTAGTCAAATGTACAATTTTACCACCAGAGCATCTACTTCACCCTGTCCTGCCAATGAAACAAAATAATAAGCTTATGTTTTCTTTGTGCAGAAGTTGCAGTGATGAAAAAAATCAAGAACAATTGTGCAATCATTCTGACGAGGAAAGAGCCTTACTCGGGACATGGGTAATTGATGAAGTTCTAAAAGCAATCGAAAAAGGTTACAAACTAATTTTCGTTTTTGAAATTTGGGAATATGATGTAGTTCAATATAATCCAGAAACAAATTCCGATGGGCTGTTCACCTCGATGATGAATAAGTTTCTAAAGATAAAACAAGAAGCATCAGGATGGCCTAGTACATGTACAACCCCTGAAGAAAAAGAAAAGTATATTGAGAATTTTCTTAATAGAGAAAATATAAAATTGGAATATTCAGAAATTTGTAACAATCCTGGAAAGAGATCATTAGCTAAGTTAATTTTAAATTCGTTTTGGGGAAAATTTGGACAACGTGAAAACCAGCAACGAACTTGTATTTTGAATAAACCTTCAGATTTGTTTCAACTGCTTACACACCCTTCTATAGAAGTGTTGAATATTCTGGCAGTTGGTGAAGAAAACATTGTTGTTAATTTTGAAATGAAAGAAGAAGCATCTGAGTCCCTATCTACAGTTAACGTTTGTGTTGCCGCCTATACCACAACTTTCGCTCGTCTTAAACTGTACAGCTACTTAGAAAAACTAGAGGAAAGAGTTCTCTACTATGATACGGATTCTGTTATCTATATAAGTCGTAAAGGAGAATTTGAACCGCCTACCGGAGAGTTTATCGGTGATATGACTGACGAACTGAAAAGCTATGGTCAAGGAAGTTATATAACAGAATTTGTTAGTGGTGGACCTAAAAACTATTCCTATAAAGTCTATAGCACAAAAGATAATACTGAACATATTGAGTGCAAAGTAAAGGGCATCTTTCTTAATCACCAAACATCTCAAAAAATTAATTTCGATTCTATTAAAAAAGCTGTATTAAATTTGTCTACAGACAATGAAAGCATACTGATAGAATCTAACAATATACGTCGAACACGAGAACATCAAGTAGTTACTGTAGCAGAGGTTAAAACTTACAAACCCAAAGCAGAAAAACGTCGTTTTCTCAATGATCATAGCTCCTTACCGTATGGATTTAAAAGACAACCTTTGTAATTCAATCAATTTTATGTAATAAAAAAAAAAAAAAACAGAAAAACATTTAAAGAATATAAAATACGAGTATGTTTTGTTTTATTTAAAAAAAATTTACAATTGTTTAGCTTCACTTATGAACTTGCTTATGAGATATACATTTTGAAGTGCACAACATTTTCCATGGTACATACATTTTATTATTACGCCGGGGCAAATTCTTTTTAGTTCTTTTAAATTGGGGCAACTGTAATTATCTTCAATATTAATTACTTCTACGTTTTCATTATTAAGTATTTCTTTTAACCATTGGGTTTTTTCAGAGCCCTTCACATAAACAACGGAATTTTGAATTTTTTCGCGAAGATGTGTCTTTACTTGGGTAAAATTCGTGAATCCCCCATCCCAGGTTAATCCATGATGATTTTGATACAGCCAGTGAGCCTGTCTTCTAAGAGAAGATGGAAGCTGATTAGAACCAAAGGGTGGTGTAAGAATGAAATGCTGATGATGTCCATCGCAAAGTACAGCTATTTCCTTTAAAATAAACTCTTTGTTCAAGCCTCTAAAGCCTTGAAAATCAACTATATAATAATTCATTTTTGATGATGTGTTTATGACTAAGCCAACTTTGCAACTGCTTAGTTTATATACAAGCATTACCATTAAGTAAGTTTGTGAACTTCTCCTGTTATTGGGTTGTATTCAATTATACGATCATGTAAAATTAAACAGTACACGGTTGTTGAAGGCAAGACTGAGGTTGTTGTTTTGAGTTCAATTTTTACATCAACAGTTCCAGTTTTAATTGATTCGTTTTGGTGAGAACAATCGATTACTACTATTGGAGCGATATCTTTAAATTCTTGTCGAGATAAGAGTGGTTGTGGTTGTTTCTTATAATAAGAGTCTTGAAATTTACTGTACATGTCATAGAGAATTGCATACCGATCGTGCTTAAATTTGAGATTTAAATCTTCACGGGGGTATGTCTCAGAATTCAAATGCACCTTTACATTGCTTAAATCGCAATGGTCGAATTTGCTAGCATCTTTAGTTTTTTGATTTTTTCGATCGATTTGTAAAGCAATAATAATATACCTAGGTTTTTCAAGCTGAGTTGAAGTTTTAACTGTCCATATATGATCAGTGACTAGCGGTAGTGTGGGGTATTCGTACATTTCCCAATTTCGAAAATGAATTTGAATTGTCTTTGATTGTATTTGTTTTAGTAATGTTAGCTTATCTGAATCAGCCAAGGTAATGTGAGGAACTCTCCACTGCAGTTTAAAAATTGAAAGTTTTAATTCTTCATTTTCCGTAGAAAAATATGCATTCTCATTTGACCTTGTTCGAATTAGTATTAATTCGTGCCGTGCATTTGGAATTATCTTTTTATAATCTTCTGCAAATCCTAATAGATTTTTTAATGGAATACAAAAGTTGAAAGTACCCGATGTAAGTGTTATACTGCCTTTTCCAGTCCATGATGCATTTTCCAAATTTTTACTTTCATTCTCGTTCAAAGATATATAATTTTTTAGCGCTGTTGTGATGCCTACATTTTTATTATACTCGATCTGCACACCGTTAAGTTCATAATGGATCTCCTCGAAAAGAAATGCCATAGCATTATTGCATAGTTTTGCAGTAGAAGATGTGGTATCATCTGATTTTGTAAGACCTCCTTCTATGTAAATGAAACTTTCGCTGGGTAAAATGAGCAAGTCCTGTTGATGTATTGGGATGCGTATTTCATCACTCGGATTGAAGGACTGAAGAAATGGTGAATAACTGTGATATTCAAATTTGGATATGCTATTATCATAGCTAGGTCCTTCGGTGATGTTCAATATTTCGTTCATAATTTTAGATGACATTTAAGGTAAACCCTAAAGACAGTAAATAGGCGGTATTCTTAGAGGAGAGTTTTGGTCTCGACAGCTTTGATGATCTAGTAGAACTAGTAGAATGATCACCTTTGGGGGTGTATATATTATTATTATTATAGATCAACATTATCAGGAGATGGGAGCTAAATGCAGTCGGATAGTTATTGTTTCTCCTCTAAAATTTATCAAGTCTCCGTCTTGGTCTACTAGCTTTAATGTTAGTGAAGTTATTCGCTTGACATTCACCGGTAAATAGATGACATTTCTTGGAACTTCTATGATTTTATACCCGGGTCCTGCTTCTGGCGAAAATTCGTGTATTGTGTGCACAGGAGTGTTATTTAAATACGAGCCTGTAATAATATTACACTCAACTCGAATTACATTAACACTGTTAATATCAACAGGTAAATCTGATCTGTGTAATTGACCTGGTTTTAAAATGCGCTTGCTAAAACCTAGTAATTTACCAACAGTTCGGGTCCTATTAAAATATATTTCTTCCGAGCCTGACACCCAGCTTTCCAGAGTATTATTATTTGCTTCTATACTTACAAGTGTAGCGGAATTAAGCGTTAACAATTGTTCGGAAATATTCAGTGCAATGTCATCGATTTCATATGATCCTACTGGAATTTCAATTACATGTTCCCCTATATGAAACAAATTGTTTCGTTCATCAACATTGGGTATAGAATTGTATGTTTGAAAATCAATCAATCCACAAACGTAGTCCTTATTCAGGTTTAAAGGTGGAAAATAGTCTGTTGTTAGATGAGAAGTATTTCCACTTAATGTAAGTGTCAACGCCATGACGTCGAAAAAGATAATGAAACCGTTCTTACAAAAGCTCTTCTTTTATTATTTATTCAAAATAACAATCATATAAGAATCTTAAACATAAATGTCCACAATTTACTGAATCATAATCCTGATACTTAAGATAATTATATTTAATTTGTTTACCTAAATATTTAATTAGTTCAATTGGCGGTTGTAGATTTCCAAAGCTATCAAAATATTCAATGTGTCTGAGTTTTTTATAATACGCCACCCAATGTGTTCCAGGGCCTGTTGATGAATCTAGATTTACTATCCCACACTCGTTTCTTAAGGGTTTACCCTTTGGTAAATTATCACGCATAAAAACTCCTCGAAAATGCGGAATTAAGTCCTTTGCGAAATTTCTCAAATCCTGTTCATTCAATGCACGATCGGGTAGCGAACTTAAAAGTTTTTTGTCTGCGAATGTAAAAATAATCCAAGTCCTTTTCTATACGGACTTAGATGTAAGCCATGTCCTATAGGAATCGACTCCATTTTTTGATTATGGCGTTTTTTCTCCTCAAGCGTTTTTTTAGCAATATTTATATCATTGACAGCTTTTGCTATCCCCGCAGCTCCTCCAGATAAAGCTCCAAGAGCTGAAAGCCCAGCAAATAGAGGAACAAGAAATGGGATTACTCCACCAATTTTCGATACCGAAATAACTCGGGGTGTCTTTATATTACTGCTATTATTCTTGATAGCTTTCTTTGCAGATGACAAAGCTACATTTATAGCCTTTTCAAGGTTATGTGGTTTTTTCATTTGAAGGATTTTTCCAACATTTTTAATTGTTCTGCTAAAAGTAGAGGATCTGTTTTTTGACGTGGTTTTTTTATTGCTTTTTTTTTTTGAAGACCCCATACCTAATTTTAATTTAGCCTTCATAAGATTGGTAACCAATATAGCATTTGCTCGCTCAGTTATACCGGCATCCGTTGATACAACCCGTTGCCAGGCTTTTTCAGATAAAATCTTATCAGCTATATGTCGTTCAGAAGTATTTTTAAATTTAGAATAAGATATATCGTGTTGCTTGCACGCTTGATCAAGTAAATTAATCCCTGGATCTCCTCTAGCTAAACGTTCCTGGAGTTTCGTGCCAGGTCCACAGTATTGATATCCTGGTAAATGTAGTTCAATAGGTAGTTTATTGATTACAGAGTTTAATAAACCATTCCCCTTCACGATAACTTGTAGTCTGCTAGAGTTTTTTGAAAAATCAATCATTTTATATGATCACCACCTCATTTAGCGATTAATAACGTTATGGCATTTTCAAATATAACCTTCATATTTATAAGAATTTATTTAGTTTTTATCGTCATGCGTTTCGTTAAACAACAACATATTTTACCAATTAAAAATATGGACTTGGATAAAAATATTGAAGCAAAACAGAAAAAACATGGTAAACTATTACCAAATAGTATAAGGGGCCTAATTACTGGTCCCTCAAATTGCGGAAAAACAAATGTTATGATGAGCTTAATACAGCAACCAAACGGATTAAAATTTGAAAATATTTACATTTATTCAAAATCATTGCATCAACCTAAGTATGAGTTTCTCCGACTAGCCGTGGAACCTATCAAACATATGGGTTTCTTTACATTTTCAAATAATTGTGATGTCATACCCCCTGAAGAAGCCAAACCAAATTCTGTATTTATTTTTGATGACATTGCCTGTGAAAAGCAAGACACTATTCGAAATTATTTTAGTATGGGGCGACATCATCATATCGATAGCTTTTATTTGTGTCAGACATATACAAGAATCCCCAAACATTTAATACGAGATAATGCAAATTTTCTAATTGTCTTCAAACAGGATGATATGAACTTAAAACACATTTACAACGACCATGTCAATTCTGATATGACATTTCAAATATTTAAAAGGGTATGTATAGAATGTTGGAATATTAAACACGGATTTTTGGTTATTGACAAGGAAAGCTCTTTTGGAAAAGGACGCTATAGGAGGGGTTTTGACTGCTTCCTGAAACTATAAAAAGCTTGTCACTTCAGCTGTGCAAAGCATTCTTACTGTTATGTTCTATCAGAGCAGTTCAAAGGTGTACAGCGCTCAGTCCGTAACAGTGCAAAGCAGGTCATCGCGGTTCAAAACTAGCTGTTCATCATTTAAAATCGTACAGCGAATATCAAATTCAGTTTAAAATCTTTTGAAAGACTGCTTCAAAGCCTACGAAACTCGTTTACTCACTGTTGTAAAAAAAAAAACAATAAATTAGCATCATGATGCATTTAAACGAAGAACTAACAAAAGAACTCGTTAAAACTACTGATGCTCTACGAAAAAAATATAAAGCTCTAAGGAATGATAGGGAAGTAACCGAATTTCAATTAGAAGAAACTTTCAAACCAATTACTAAGCCGCTTAAAGAACTACTCGACAAATCAAATAACATATATACAATAAAGGAACAGCAAAATGATTTTGTGCCTCCACTCAAGAAAACAAAGTATGATAATGATGAATTTATCACTCCCAATGAGAGCAACGCTTCAACCATCAGTGACAGTACCCCGAAATCTAGCATAGTAACACCTAAAACTAAAAAAAGGGGTCGAAGTGAACGTAAGCTTCGTCGACGAAACCTTGTTCGTGACTTTGCGGGCCAAATAGACTTTGAAAAATTTGGGGAAATCCCCCAGAAATATATAAATTTGTATGTAAATAATTCAAACACCATTGATGATGTGTACGGAGTACATGTGAAAAACGGTAAATTACAGATGGGTAATAAAGAATTCAAAATTCACGGAAAAGACATAATAGACATCAATAATAAAGCCTATAAAGGAACAAATGGTTTATTCGAACTAATATTTAAGAAAAAACCCTGTAAAACCCTTTACAATAATGAAGATTTAAATATGTACAAAGCCATATTGTATGATACCAATGCTTATAGACGTAATCACGATTCTGGGAAACAGGTACTTGGACATAGAGGATATAAATACAAAGAAATTATAAGCAAACTATTAGAAGATACTCCTATTTCCACCCCGTCTACAGGAAGCGGACTAATGCAATTATCAAACAAAGAAAAAGACTATATTTTCTGGGACGACCCCAATGAGCTCGTAGATCGATTGCGACTTCTAATTGCATCACATCAAATAGGACACAATAATCACTCGAACGAGATTGTTTCGATAATTGAAGAACTAAAGGAAGCCAATATTATACAATAAAACTATTATATAAAATGAGTGTTGATAAGTTTGGACGTTTTTCGAATAGAACGCGAACCAGAGTTATTCAAGGACCAAGAGGAGAGCAAGGAGAGCAGGGAGACCAAGGACCGAATGGTCTACAGGGAGAACAGGGATTGCCTGGGCCACCCGGTGAGGGGTTTATTAAAATGAAAAACGGAAATTATGATTTGAATTGGAAACGACTACAAAATATTCGGGATCCAGAAGAAAAGGGAGATGCAGCTACAAAAAGTTATGTTGACAAAGCGGAAGAACGAGTTAGACAATACATACATTTTGAAATACAAAAAATCGAACAAAACTTAAATGTATCCACAGACCCTAAAAAGGAACTCCTCATTTAATTAAATGCTAACTTATTTTTACTTTCAATTCAGTGTCTATAGAAAGTCGTTGTGGCGAGTCGGTAATAATGTTCAGCATAAATACTACATTGATTTTCGATGAAATCGTTGGTTTCATGAAAGAATATCAGCATGTCCTGCTGGAGGAACACCATGAGTATCTAATAGGATTTATATCTTTTCTGAGGACGCTTAAAACAGCATCCACCACTACATCGAAATTTGGATGTCATTTTGTGAATTGTCCTTGGTCATCGGATTTATGTAGGGTTGGACCAGATACCTGTCCATGTTACATGATTGATATTAGAATGTTAAAAGTTAAGAAGTTGATGTTGTTATACAAAAGATTAAAATAAATATTTTACCTTTTACTAACAAAAAGGTTAAATACTGTATCGTTTTAATCATTCTTTGAAAAGATGAGTAAAAGAAACGTTGTGGATGAAATACATAAGCCTGCTCGAAAAAATTTCAAAAGAAGACGAGTCGTTATCAAGGGTCTCGATGATTTATGGCAAGCTGATCTAGTTGAAATGGGTATTTATTCGTCTGAGAATGAAAATTACCGATATCTTCTTACAGTAATCGATACATTTTCTAAGTTTGCTTGGACAATTCCTATTAAAAGTAAAACAGGTATTGGGGTTACTATTGCTATGAAAAAAATTCTGAATGAAGGTCGGATTCCAAAGAATTTACAAACAGATGATGGGAAAGAATTTTTCAATACGCAATTTCTAAATCTTACGAAAAAATATGAAATCAATCATTACTCTACATTTAGTGCTCTCAAAGCTTCAATTGTTGAACGATTTAATCGCACTTTGAAAACATTTATGTGGAAAGAATTCAGCGCTAACGGTTCGTATCGGTGGATTGATATGATAGCACCACTAACTAAAACGTACAATAATTCAACACATAGAACAATTAAAATGAAGCCATCCGAAGTCAATGCTGCAAACGAAAAGCAATTGCTATCAAAAGTATATAATCATATCAAACTTTATATTCTTTCTAAATTTAACGTCGGAGATTTTGTCAGAATAAGTAAATACAAACATGTATTTGAAAAAGGATATACACCGAATTGGACAACAGAAATTTTTAAAATAACGAAAGTTCAACATACAAACCCTGTTACATATTTGTTAGAAGATTATCAGGGTCAGCCTGTGAAAGGCGGCTTCTATGAGCTTGAACTACAGAAATCGAAGTTTCCTGATACTTACCTTATTGAAAAAGTAGTCAAAAGAAAAAAAGATCAAGTATTTGTAAAATGGCTCGGTTTTCCTCCAGAACACAACTCGTGGATATCTCTCTCCACAATCAATAATTCATCATAAACAAATTAAAACAACAAGTGTAATTTGACAAATAAACGTTTTTATTATAATATAAATATCATCAAGTTTTTTATTTAGGAAATAGTCATTTTATATGTTTGCTTCATCGTTTTAAAATTCAGCAGTTCTACATCAGATTTGTAATCAAGATCCTCTTTCATAACGAGTTCAACTTCCCCGTTACTCAATACTCTTTCTGTTTCATATTCATGGTATTCGAAACATTTTATACTTAGAGTACGCATATTATAATTGCTATCATATGAACAGCGAATAGTTAAGAATTGTTCATCATCGAATTCTAGTTTAAAATGTCTATAAAAAACATATTTGCTTTGAATAATCCCTGATATTTCAGCTTCTTTTTTTATTAAATCTTGCCTAAAATTCTCAATTGCTTCATCCACAGTTACAATTTTCCTTTGCAAACTTCTTTCTGTTGTTGTGAGTGGTGTGTGGACATCATTTTGAAATGCAGATGCATCCGTCTTTGTGGTGTTGATTAAAGTGTTACCATCCGAAAAGGTTAGCAAACGAAACGATAAACCTATTTGTACTGTATCATTGTTGGGTAAGTTCAGTGAAAAAGAGAGGTTATTAGTACTGTTCGGTTGTTGTAAGTTAATATCCATCGGTAAAGGTACCCCAAAAATTAAAGATGGGGCGATTGTAAGAAAAGACAGAAATGTTAAGAGAAACATTTTAATAGAAAATTGCTACAGCTGAAGCTACTAATAGGTCGAGTGATAAATATGAACTAATAAATAAAACACCTAGCATGCTAAATTTATACCATTTTTATTTCTATATATTCTATATATTATTTTCTTTTGTTTGATATAAAAAAAAAGCTAATTGATAGTAATGTGCGTTATCACGTAATTCTCATCTTCTGGGGACTGCCAAGTAAATCACTTTCACCAAATGGACAAAGTGATGGATATTCATTTTCTTTCCGTTTTATATAATTCGAGTGAGGGAGAATCAACCCAGTCAAAGTTAGCTCGCCGCCTATTAGGATAACGATATATTTAATAAAAAAATCTGTATTCCTTATCACTAAATTTGTTCTCTCACCTAAAATTTTAAATTTTACATGTTGCATAGATTGAAACTGCATTTTAAAATTGAGAATAGGAGTTATAGCCTCGCCATTCCTTATGTGAAATATAGTACATTCTGCTCCATATTCTGGCTGCGCAAGTAATTTCATAGATTCAGAGTAAAACATCAAATCTGTAAATTTTATTTGTAACCACCCGGCTTCACAAACACAAAATGTTTCTCCTTCTCTCAATCTTTCACACCAGAACATTGCTAGTCGTATTCGTTAATGTAAATGAATATTAACCTGCAGAGTACGTTAATATATACATATTATCCACCTATTATTTAAGAGCAAATGTCGCTGACTAAACTATTCACATTAAAATAGTTACATAACCACAAACCTTGAACTTTTATTTATTGACAATAGTCACACCAAGCTGTTTACATATGCCTACAAAATTATTTATATACAATAGCCATCATCGACGCCAGCGACATAAAACAACAAAACTGATTCCATGCCGTCAACGACATGCGACCATTAAGCTGATAAGAAAATACTAAAAAATTATTAAATATCATACAGAATGCGGTTTTATTCACATATTAGAAACCAATCTTCATTAACTCGCGGTGGCTTAGTGGATGACTTATCTGCTGCTGGTTCCAGATTCTCGGGTTCGAATCCGTATGGGGGAATATGACTTTTTTTTCACATTCCGAAGCAACCTCAACCAAAATTATTTATATACAATAATCATCTTCGACAACAACGACACGCGACCATTAAGCTGATAAGAAAATTCTAACAACATCCCCCATAAATCATGCTGACCTTATCTTGACACATGCTATCCTTGTCGCACAAAAAGTTCCCACGAAAAACCCACGCTATTCCTACTCTCGTGGTCTCTCTCTCTGCATAAATATACAGGTGAATCTCCTCCTGACTAAAAGAAACACCAGTGGAGGTCCAATTTTTTTTCTTGTCGTTGTTGTTGTTGGCAGTATTTTTTTTTTCTCTCCATTTGGGCTTTTTATCAGGCGACTTCTTTTGGGCACATTTAGAGACAGAGTTGCATGAAAAGTAGCTTTAGGACCTTTGGCGCGGCTTATTATGAATTCAGTTCAAGCCCAAAAACTCCTAAGTAAGGTAGGTATTTTAATTTATGTCCTTCCACTCTGGACCACATCGACGATGATGTTGCTGAGTCAGTAAGTGCTTTGGATGGTGTTTTTGTTTTTTTATTTTTTTATTTTTATTTTTTTTTCCAGAGCGGTGTTCCTTTTGAAATTGAAATGTTTTTTTTCGAGTCTGGGGCTTTGTGGGTTCGTTTGGTTTTCGTTTTTCATTTTGTTTGGTTCTTGTCTTGTATTACGACGACCGGCCGGCGATGGAGCCTTGAAGTGGAAAGGAGATTTGTAATCTCATTTTGGGTCTTATGCTTGAATTGATTGTTGGCGTATACTAAATGCATCTTTCGGGATGAAATTCCTGGAATTGGCTGTTACTGTGTGTGTGTTTGTATTTTTTGGGGGATTTTATTTATTTTTATGGTTTTATGGCAGAGTTTCGATTGGAAAGGCTGGCGTGAATCAATGGAGACGACGACGCACGGTGCGGAGATAATTTGTTGTATTATATAAGACGATCGGTAGATTGGTCAATGCCCTGTGGCGGTGAATGTTAACTTTGTTTCATTAATATCTTTAAGTATTTTTGGATTAAGTCTGAATCAAACTGTACGCCCTAAAAAGTGTCTGATTAGAGGTGCAACGCAATAAGTTTATTATCTCTTCGCCGTTTTGCACTTTTGGCATGAGCATGACAAATGTGTTTTTGTTTTTCAGAATTTACGAACAAATCGTTGCAGACTTTTTGCACCTTCACACACTCGATAAAAATGAGCTATTTGGATAGTGATATCCAAACAAGGCTGCTGGAGCGGATTCCTTACCGACTGAGCTCTTTTTAAGTAACAGTAGATGACTTGTAAACCAGCATGGAACAAATTATCTACAAAATCCTGGGGGCCCTTTGATTGGAACCTCAGTATCGTGGGCCTTACCCACAAGAAGGGAGATACTCTGAGCTGTGCCAACTGCAGAGGACCAAATCTCTGAAATGTTGCTAAAGCTACGATTACACGGCCATTTTTTCGAGTCATTTAAATGACGCTCTGACGTAAAAATCGCGTCACAAAGCAGTCATTTAAATGTCGTTCTGTGTGATCGCCATTTTTGGGATAACATTTTCGGCGTCATTTACCTAAATGACTAGGAAAATGTCGGACCAAATGACATGTATTTTTTGGCATTTAAATGGCAGAAAAAATTGGCCGTGTGATCGCTCTTCAATGACGCCTAGGACAAATAACTAAACTTTTTGGCTGCTGCGCCTTTTAAATGACATCCCAACGAAAAATTCTAAATGACTCGCAGTGTCCGTCATTTGATTTTGTGACACAAATGACGATGATAGGCATTTCGTGTGATCGCCATTTTTCCAATGACGAATCGTAGCTTAAATGTCCCTCCACTGCGACACCTATTTACCGGCCTAAATGACTTCAAGTTTGCCTACGATAGCCTATGGAGGAAGGAATTACATAAAGACATGTCACATTTCGACATCCCAGCCAAGCTCGTCTATTTATGCAAATCGGAAAGAACATCACCCAAACCTTTGATGTCGAAAAAGGTTTAGGAAAAGATGACGCGCTATCATGTAACTTCCTTTAAGTCATTCTTCGAGCAATTGTACGAAACTTACAACCAAACATCAAAGAGAGGTACAACTTGTCAAAGGTCCATTTAACTACTTCCTGCTGGTGGTATTGACATTATCGCACCGCACCGAGCTATCAGTGGCTACAAGTGGAGACGACGAAGATGGGTCTGGTTGTTAATTATGACAAAACAAAGCACATTCGCTGTCATCAAAAAAGTACTCTCAACATTGGTTAAATGTCACAATGGAGAGATATAATGGTGAAGTAGTCAAGGACTTTGTCTATCTAGGGTATAAAATTACTTTGCAAAATGACATCGGCGCAGGGATCTCGCGAAGAATCACTTTTGCCAATTGCTGTTTCTTCGACCTAGGAAAGGCATCTAATAAGTAAAGCCATCTGTCATGAGAACCAAGAAACAAGGAAACAGATTAAGACCTTAATCCTCCCCAGCACAATAAGCACATGGACGATGGACCTCGTTGGAAGTGGATATAGCCCTCTTGGGACGCTTTGATAAATACTTTTTGGCTGACATTCTGTCAAATCGGTATCAATAGAGTGTAGAAGAGGAGATTAAACTTTAGGGGATATACAGCGATTTTGACTGATTCACGTGGTGTGTATGGAAAACAAAGCACTAGCCCGACGAGTGGGGCATTGAGGAATAGCGAAACAGAGCAAGACCCCACCTTAGATGGTGCACACAATTCAAAAGCGATCTTAACCAACGTGGTGTGCGTAACTCGAGGCAGCTAAATAGGGATAATGAACTGGCTGTAGAGGCTTATGTTGGTTAAGGCCGTGTCGGTAATCCCCGTCTATACTAAGTAAGAAGGAGGAGAACCATTGGACCGGAAGGTAAACTATTTTTTTGTATGTCGGGTTAGGAAACACCTCACTGGAGCACTCCGACGCAACTGGTCCATTGTAAGGAAAAAAATCCAGTATTACCCATTTTATTGGAATTTCTTCGACTTTAGGAGCCGAGAATGCACTTCAGCGATGAGAAGCTTACAGTTTCAGCACTCACCACATCAGCGCCAAAAACCTGCTACCTGTTCCGAGCAACAACAGGACAATAACAAAGGAAACGATCCGAAGTATCGTCGCCCTCTCCACAAGCGTCGTAGACAGTGGTATCACTTAAGCCAAGCACACTAAGATGCTTAGCAAAAGCGAAGTGTCCCATAAGAACGCTAAGTTTCCTGCAGTCATTTCTGCTGAGAGACAACGGGAATGTCTTACTGACGGCAGCATGCGTTTAGTCTGCTCACATCCTGTAGATCCTTGCCATAAACAATTGTAATCGTTTAAGACCCAATCGTCAATGGAAGCCCTGACCGAGGACGTATAAAGACCCAGCACAGGTTCTGTTTCTGAGAAATTATCCTCTGAGCCTTGCTTAGTAATCTCATCGGATATCTCATTTCTAGCACACCCAGTGTGACCTGGGACCTCGACAAGTGTCAAATAGTTCAGCCTTGCGATCGAGTTCAAAGAGTTCTTGCATTCTCGAACTATTTTGGAATGGGTAACAGGGTTGAGCGCAGCTTGACTGTCGCTACAGACGCAGACACTCCAACCCCGCAACCTGTAAAGGTATGCAATATAAAGGTATGCCGTTAATAATGAAAAACAACATCAGCCAAATGGCCACTACGAGCACGCTTACAGGACCATATCCTTTTCATGAAATTTTTCATAACCAAATCGTAAAGTGGCTGCCCTATGTCCTCGATAGCCTCACGAATCTTTGAGGTCTTGAATCGACGCTGGGCTGTTGGCGACGTTGTTGATGATCGGCCGGTTTGAGTTCTTGTGTTAACTGAACTTTATAAGCCTTAAGACCCAAGTCTTTATGCAAAATACGGTGTAATGACGTTTGTGGAATGCCCAATTCCAAAGAACGACGAGGAATGGACAAACCTGGGTTTTTATTCAACACTTTGGGCTACAGCAGCAATATTCTCAGTTGTTCTTGAGCGACGTGCACGGGTTTTATTCTTCACATCACTAACTTGTCACAACAGATCGAATTTTTCCACCAATTTCTGTATTGCGGTCGGACAAGGTGCTTCACGACGACCAAAAAATGCTTTAGTTTTGCGAACTGTGACTGCAAGATTTTCACCATTTTTGTAGTGAATTTTAATAATTTCAATGCGTTGTTAAAGCGTGTTTCCATTTTTAGTAATGGCGTAGTTTCTACTTGTCAAATGTCAAAGAATAAAAGCTTCAAAAGTGGCAGCTACCGAAATAGCGGGCCATTCACAATAACACCTCTCATTGGAAAACCCTTTATTCGGTAGCCATTTGGATAGCATAGATATTCGCTTGAAAAACAAAGGCAGACGAGTAGTGAAGTCTAATATTTTCGATTTCCACGAAGACATCAGCACCAGAACCTTGACTAGTTTTGATGCCATCCGTGAAAATACGACTACATCCAGACTCAGACTCTGGCTGAAGCAAGTCCTAAACGCAAGAAAAGTTGACTCCAAATTTACACAACAGCCGAAGTTCCGGTGTCATTGCATCAGACAGCATATCCATGGAACTATAGAGACGTAGATGTTGGATAACTACCGCACAAGGTCATCGAAATTCCAGTGTGGATTATAGCAAAACCACCCCGCCTGAGACGGTAGATAATTTTGATAGTAGATAACCCATAATAAAAGTATCAAGGTTATTATAGTCATCGTTCTTCTATAGAATGAAAAATAGTTATGGATCGTTTTCCAAAATTTTGTTGGGCGAATCATGCGACTCATCGATCCTTTTTTAAACAATCGAGAGTTGCTGGTCAATTTAAGGGAATTACCAGACCCGTGCGCCGTGATTGACTACTACGAGTAAATATTTTCATTTTTTTTTTCATTTTCAATGGCCCGCTTATCCATTAAGTGGGTCGCGTGTGTAGGTTACTTAAGTGGACCCTCCATAGCTCCCGATCCTCCGCCATCGACTCCAAATCATCAAGGGCAATTCCCATACGGGTAGAGGAGAGATTATGAATTTGATCTAACCATCTCATCCTGGGGTCTACCTAGAGGACGCCTGCCCGATGGTACGGATTCCATCCATATTATTCCATTACGTGACATAATTCAGTTACGTATTGCTCGCTCACGTCACGCAGTAATTTGACGTCTTAAAAGTCTCAGCTTCTCTCACGACAACACTTGCTCCCCACACATGGTTATTCATGAAATCATGATTACATATATCCTATATGTACTGTCAAAAGACGGCTGTTAAAATTAGAGACAAGTCTCGCCTTAAAAAATGAAAGCAGCACACTTCCCCTATCCCAGTTAAGCCTTCGACCATAGCAGGAAGTAACAAATAAATGTCAAATTTCCGATTTCGATTGCCGATTTTATACTTATTCGTTTTATGACCCGGGGAACTACCTACCTACCCGATTTATTTTCTATTGGCCTTATCCATTCACAAATAAACACATAATTTAAGGCAAATTCTTCAGTGAATCATTATCAACGCCCTTATGCGCCTCGAGTAACCCCCATTTTCAAGAGGTAACTTAAACTCACTCGCCTAAAATAAAGTCTATAAATACAGACTAATAAATAACTGACGCTGCGCACAGCTATCTTGTCCGATAAAGATAAACAAGTTGTCATTGCCAATGGGCGTCTCATCGTCAGTCCAAAACAACAACAAGCCAATTTCCATTGTCCCCACTGAATAGTACCTACTACACATTTCCCTTGTAATTACACAATTTAAAACAAATTACAAACATAGTGCAGATTTGTACAGACATAACCATGAAATCGCCTATCTCGGGTAGGTGAAGCCGAACCAAATTTTACACGCAGATACATTTTATACGACTGCGACAACCGTCATTTCCCCCCCAGATAAGACGAGTATTTTTGGTTTTGTTGTTTAAATAAAATGATAGCTATACAAATTTTAAAGCTGTGCGTTGGTATTTCTTCGATAAACAAAAATCAAAAGCAACTACTGCGAGTACTTACCAATTTGTTAAACAAAATAATCCAGATCTTGCAGCGCGATTCTTTGTAAATCCAGCTTTAATCAGTGCACAGATTGATATTTGAATATTTTATCAGTTGTAGGCAGTTGATTATGAAGATGCACACAGATATGCAGATACACAGATATAATATACTTTTCTTTTATCTTTTTTCAGATACGACGACACTTCTTATCACACACGGTTACGTTACAGTGTTATCACTTGAGAAATCTGAAAAATACTTTTTCTATTTGTATCTTTTTTTTTTTTTTTTCTTTATCAAAATTACTCAACTCTTATTTTAGTCACAAAGCACGTAGATACAGATAGGAATTAATATTTAAAACTGCAACGAGAATAAAGAATACAAAAATTGTTTAGATATTCCAAAAAAAAAATGGATAACTGGAGATCGATGCGATCGTGTGATGTGAGTCTGAGTGCGAGTTGGTCTTTGGTTTTTGTTCCCAACTCGAAAACAAGTAGAACAACAAACGGTATTTGTAGCAAAATCGGTAACAAAATCGAAACAAGTTATGTGTGTCTGTGATGAGAGGAGGCTCTCTGTTGATAGACGGGTCGGGGCTTGGGTACATGCGATCGCGCACTCATAGATACGAGTAGTTGTTATAGTTGATCACTCGCCGCGGTGTGTATAGCAGATTGATATAGAGAAAATCAAACAGTCGATCAAAACAAATCCTCTGATCGTTGACTGAGTCACGGTCGTCGTCGTCGGGGCCTCATGCGGTTAGAGAAGGAAATGTGAATTGCATAGGCAGGCAATAGCAATACCATCAGGTATCTTGGCCAAGATGATGAGACCAAATTTGGTTTTGAACTTCGCGTTGCAATCTAGAACTAGTG
Organism: Cheilosia soror; assembly: GCA_949372485.1. Taxonomy (NCBI): domain Eukaryota; kingdom Metazoa; phylum Arthropoda; class Insecta; order Diptera; family Syrphidae; genus Cheilosia; species Cheilosia soror. The sequence continues at coordinate 78,807,248 of OX443563.1, forward strand.
GGGATATGTGTGGTGCGTTGGTTTCTGCAGCTTATGTGGTTTGTATGTACTGTTGATTTGGAACGGAGGAGATTTACTGCGAGATGCACAAGTAAGACGACAACAGTCCGTTAAAGATGATAGTAATTGTTATGGAAGGGGTATAGATTACGTGCCTTTTTGATGGCAATTGGCATTTACTTTGGAGTCACTAAGGTTACCGGTCCACTTGCCGGAAAAGGAAGTGTAGGTACTTGGATGATGTCATCCACATGGGAGGGACTCAAAAAAAGATTGTCAACTATGAATTTTTCGAACATCAATTGGGGGCAAATTATTATCGATTTGTGAATATAGTGGGGAAAATGGGATTGATTTTAGCAGATATTCACCCCTATTCCAGCTGGCAATTTTTAGACTTTTTTTTTAACTTTTGTTAACAATTTTATTTTATTTTCTATGTGCTCACCATAATTTCAATTCATTTGTCTCAAAAAAGTTACAAACGCAGACTGAAAATTGAAGTGAAATACGAGTCATTTACGACAAACGCCAACGGGAGTAGGGGTGATTATTTAAGAATGAAATTGGAAGAGATCAAAACCTCTGAACATCATTGTGTGACGAAATTGTTATGTTTATAAAATAGGTATAATTTTGAGGATGTTTGACGCTCGAAAAATTGGTTCCCATAGCTGGTGGTGGAAGGGTAAAAAATCTTAAGGTTTTTTCTACTGCGCCACCTCTCGCAAACGTCTGATAAACATCCGAGAGTATAACTGTCCTGAAAAAGCTTCTCAATTCAGCCATTTGGACTCGGCTTACAATTGTAGGTCCCTTCCATTCGTCCCAAAAATAGAAACTCACACAAACGAATGGTTGCGAGAAGCTAGGCCTAGGGTGTCTACCCGCCTGTTGCGCCACCTACCTATTTATTTTTGCGTTTAACAAATCAAATTTGAAAGGTTCAGACCTAGGCTATGCTATGCAGTGTAGAGTTCTAAATTCGAAGCGCATATCCGTCAACAATTCTACCGGTAATCCTACTTGGTTGGTTCTACTAAATATCGCCGAGGGCTTGTAAATAAGCGGGAGATTTAAATTATTCGACAGAAAAATTTTGCTTAAGATTGTCTGTACGCAAAAAAAATCGAGATTGAGATATAATCGAAAACTCTACGTACATAGCCCTTAAATAAAAAAAAAAACACAACTAGCTTGATATGCTTCACCGAAGGGTATCTTTCATCCAGGTCCAAAAAGGTCCAAAAGGAGCGAGCCGTCGGTCGTTTAGTAAATTTTCATGTGCACCAATCTATAGCTAATAAGACCAATCAATGGGAAGGATCCGAAGTAACCTCTTTTTTCGAATATCCGAGATTTTGACAATATTTATGGACCGAATGATGGTCTTAAAAGTGTAATTTAACCCTAAATTTATAGTTGAGATTTTGTTTTCGACGAAAATCCACTTAAAAGTTACATAGGTACAGCTTAAGCTAATGATAGTATTGAAGCGTTTAATGGAACTTAAATGACGTTTGACCATATTTTGACATCAGCTAAGGTTCCAACAAAATTTATTTAAATGACATAAGTGTGGCCGTAGTAGCGCAGTGGTTAGTGTGCTGGACTACTGTGCGAGGGATCCCAGGTTCGATCCCCGGAAAAACACAAATTACATCTTAAAGTTTTTTCTACTGCGCCACCTCTCGCGAACGTCTGACAAACATCCGAGAGTATGACTGTCATGAAAAAGCTTCTCAATTCAGCCGTTCGGACTCGGCATAAAATTGTAGGTCCCTTCCATTCGTCCCAAAAAGAGAAACTCACACAAAACGAATGGTTGCGAGTAGCTAGGCCTTGGGTGTCACCCGCCTGTTGCGCCACCTATTTATTTATTTATTTATTTAAGTGTGGCCGAGAAAGCAGTTATATTTTTTTGAAACAAGAGATCGATACTATTCTCAATAGTCGTCTGATAAGCTTCAAGGCACAGAAATACATATTCCAATGACGAACATTAGAATTAGATTGTACTTTATGCAGGTACTCGTTGACATCGAAGTCGAAAGAGAGTTGCCAGTTTTTATAAAAGTGTGCAACAACTTTCATAGTTGATGTTTGTGATAGAATGTTTGGGTAGATTGGTAGATCAGATCTCCTACAATGCCATTGCAAACTTCCATAAACCTTACCAAGTCGATTTAAATGGGAGATCATCAAACGTTTTTGCTGCGACGGTAGTCTTGCCAGATGCTGTGTTCGAAAAAAGAACAATTGCTCGCCTTAAAAGTGCAAATGCCAATAAAAGTGATGTTTGTCAAACTGATTCTAATCATATTGACACCTTCACTCTTAATTATTTTTGTACAGATTTGTAGAATACAGAGCTCGCAGAAATATCCACAAATTCCAAGCTTCAATGAGCGTCAAAAGTGGGTGAAGACCGACCAGTGCTATTTCAATCTTTAGAGATTGGAAACAATTTTTCTTAAATTATAAAGAATTGTATGCTGTCAAAATGATACATTATATTGTGCTTTCATAATAAAACTTTTTACAGATTGATGGTTTATCAGACCTTATTCAAGACCCTAGAAAAATGCAAGACAGCATTGGGGTTCGCTTACTTTTGACGCTCAGTGTATAATATGCTTTGACGGAAAGCAAAAAATGGCAAAACTTTTTATATACATTTTGAACAATTCTTGTTCAGATTTGACAGCCATCTTGTAAAAAATCAATTAAGTCCTGTCAATCTTTTAAGAAACCATTTTTATGCCTTTTTTAAACCGTAAGGGGTCTCAAGCTCAAACTCTAAAACAAAATACAAATAACACTTAAAAACCTTTTCCCACTTCGTCAGACATTTCGCAAACTTCTGTCAAATGTCCAAGAGTACAAATGTCGCGAGAAAACTTCTCAATTCGGCGTAGTTTTGTAGGCCCCTTCATGTCATTCCAAAAATAATAGAAGCTTCCAAAAATGAATGGTTTTAAGACCGGGGGTTCTACGAATGGACTCATTTTTTTACAGTTAGATATCTAGCTTATATGGTTACCATCTAGGAGGTAAAATAAGCACAATTGATATGCATGAAAAGTTACAACAGCTGGGCACCGCCGGGTTGATGCTAATCAGCGTCTGCCTGGTTCATACATATCCAACCACCAGCCAACAAAATATGTAAACTAAAAAAGGTTCCTTAGCATTTAGGATTTAGGCTATAACGGTTAAAAATTATAATCACTATCACAGAAATTCTTAAATCGGTCCTTTTAGACGAATTTTAAACTTGCAAGTAGTTTTTCTACAAAACTGAAAAGTAGTTTGACTCAAGTTAAACGAACTTGTCTGCAGAAAAAATGTCTAGAACATTTGAAAAGAATGTCCAACAAATTCGACTCGAGCTGAACGAATTTGTTTGCTGGAAAAGGAGGTTCCGTGTCAGTTAAAAGGTGTGCATAACTGCTGTCATAAATTTCGCTGCGTTTGTCAATTTTTTGCTCATTGGTTGCAGTGGTACATTTAGCCACAAACCATATAGAACAAGCTGCCTGCGGGCCCAGGATTTCTCATGGATTGGTGCTTGGTACAAAATCAAAGGAGGGCAGCGCCACTAACGCACTTGAAAAATCCTAGGCCCATGGTATAGCATGGAATAATCATTGCCACCATTAATTTTGACATTTCACACGTATTCACAGACAGGGGAATTTATTCCGGGGAGAATCGGGTAGGTGCACGGAAGTTGGCGGTCTAGTTCTATGTGGTTTATGCATTTGGCCCTTTGATTTCAGGGATATAGGTGTAATATGGTCCATTTTAGGCACCGTCTCCGGCATTTGACGAATCTATAAGGATTTTCTTTTCTCGCTTCTCACACTCGCTGTTGGTCTGAACGAAACACTAGGCGCCTTCACAAAAAGAGGTGCAATCAAAATAAGTCGAAGACCAATTTGTTTTTTGTCTCGGAACATACCTCTTATCGCAGTTTATTTAGAGAAAAGTCCTAAAGAGATGGACAAATTCCTGACATTAACTCACTTTTTACACTTTTGTCCGCTCACTTTCACAAAATTTACAAAAATTTCCGTACGCCTTGCTCGCTAGCTAGTGCTCTCGTTACTGTGAAAAAAAATGTCAACGTACTAGTTCTAGTAGCAGAGTTTCACTTTCCTCTAGCCCATAAACCCAAATTCAGTTCGCATTCAAAAATACCTTCCACTCTCGGTTAGCTACCAAAACCAAAACCAAAAAAAAAAAACTCAAAGTTTCATTCAAAAATAAACTACCGTTGACAGGCCTCAATAAAAATGCGCTTAAGAATGCGTACGCGTATCTGGCTTGTTGAAAACTACAAACGCACATGCAGTCATGCACTTGTTAGACAGTTCGTCGGCCACACTAATCATCCAGACTTGGGTGCTTGGCCAGAAGTCCCACACTCCCACATCCAACTAGCCATTGCAATTTACCATGTGAACGCATAGTTACAGTTAAATAACAAACAGACAGTCTCAGTCGAAGGTAGGGGGGCGAGAGATCGCTGCATAAACAATAAAATCAAACAATCGACTAGAACGCTATATTGTTATCGCGATTCGCGACCGCGCCGTTCTATCTCAAGAGCATTGACTTGCGTTGACGTTTGTTCCCGTTTTTTTTGCTGCAAACACACGTTTAGCATTAGAAAGTAAAATAGAAAAATTACAGATGAATTGAATTACATTTGAATTACAATTGCTTGGGAATCCAAGTTGCAAGTATTGATGCACCGAACACAGAACACTGTTTTGCTGAAGCACAATAATAGAGACGTCAACGATTTCTCTAATTTAGTGACAAAATTCAAAATCTTTTAACTCACGGATTTTCGACACTTCGACAGTTAAGTTAAGACGTATCTTTTCGATAAACATTCAAATGCGCGCAAAACGTAACTATACTTTCAAACCGGCGTATGACGACCAACTGTTTCGGTTCGAGTGTTCGCAGCAGGTAGACACGTTTGTTGTTTGAATCAATTTTACTGTTGTGTTGCTGGAGGTTGAGTGGAATTACTAGCAACATGTTTACTATTGTGGCGATTAAACGCAAACGCAAAGCAAGCAGCAAGAAAGAGCATAGCGGCATGAGGCAGGGCGCAGACAGCCACAGCAATCAGCGAATGGGTTTTTGTTGTTTTGAGTTGAAATTAAATGACTCTGGAACGTGGAGTGTGCGACTAGGCAACAAGTGGTGGAGTGAAAATTTCAATTGTGTTGTGGTTGGGTTGAATTTTTGGTCAGCCAGTAAACTACAGGGAAATACACTGCAAAACTTTACTTTACTAACATTTTAGGCGATCAGTAGTTATTAGTTTAATTGTCAGTTCAGTTAAAAATGGCAGTGCATTTAGACGTCAATCCGATATTCAGTTTACTCGTGAGTAGCCAAAGGTTAGAAGATTATAATGTACTAAAACTGTCAAATGTGGGCGCAGTAGCGCAGTGGTTAGTGTGCTGGACTAATGTGCGAGGGATCCCAGGTTCGATCCCCGGAAAACCCCAAATTACATCTTAAAGTTTTTTCTACTGCGCCACCTCTCGCGAACGTCTGACAAACATCCGAGAGTATGACTGTCCTGAAAAGCTTCTCAATCAGCCGTTCGGACTCGGCATAAAATTGTAGGTCCCTTCCATTTGTCCTAAAAATAAGAAACTCACACAAAACGAATGGTTGCGAGAAGCTAGGCCTTGGGTGTTACCCGCCTGTTGCGCCACCTATTTATTTATTTATTTTTTTTTTAAACTGTCAACTGAACTAAAAACTTATGGGAATTCCATCAGTTTCAGTTTCAGTTAGACGCTTCAATTTTTTGCATTTAGACTTCAGTTTAACTGATAGCTCAACTGAAACTGAAACTGAAATGACCGTCTAAATGGGGCTTTAGATTGTGATTGTGAATGCACAGTTGGAACTAACAAATCGAGGCATTGGTATACTGTAGTCGCATGTTGATGCTATGTTCACATATCAGTCATGTCATACTATACTGAGCAATGGGAAGACTAGGATTCTTGGCACGATTTTTTTTGCTGTTCGGTTTGTCAGGTTACTATTTTTGACAGCTCACGATTCATGACATTTGTCAAATTGAAACATGCTCAGTTAGCATTGCCGAAAGACTTACAATCGGTTTATTGACGATATATTATTTAGGGGCTGCGGAGACGAAGAGGTCCATGAGGACACACCGCACTTACTCTGCCACTGCCCGAGTCCCTGTCACTTGAGGAACAGAACCCTTGGAATACATTACTTCCATGACTTACAAGAACTTTCTGATATCTCACAGCAGGGCTTACTATACAACCTAAACTATACCCGATTTATGGTCCGACGGAATAATTGGCCCGTACTTTTTCAGTGAGCGACGAGCAATATTGGCTTACGAAAATTGTTTATCGCTCAGGGCTCAGCGACTAGGTGATCACAACCATACATAAGACTTCATATTTTTCAATTTTGTCTCTCTGTGGGTAAGCTGAAGGATGCGAGTCGGCTTATTCTTTAACTGCAACGAGGCCAATATTTGTTTTCTAATTATTGCTCACAAAGCGTACGAGCTATTCTCACTGTATTTCTCATTGCCTCTTAAAAAAGCGTTGTTTTATTGCATGTGTTAGTTGAGAGCTTTTTATCAGACAACTTTCGAGGGGTGCATGCAATAACGCCCGTGGAAATAACGCCAATGGGCGTTATTGCCATTTTGGATGTGCAAATTCACTTTCCAAAATGCAATAACGTCCATGGCCGTTATTTCACTGGGCGTTATTACATGCACCCCTTTCGAGTTTCTGTTGATTGATTTTTGGTCTAAGGTTTTTGGAATGTATAGGTACAAATCGCATCGTGTTGCCTCTAGAAGTTGAAGGATACACGATCACGCAGTTGTTATTCGTAAGTGACCTTTTAACAGTAATAGGCTTCGAAATCGGTCATCAGTAGGAAACTTAACAGCTGACTATACAATATGTAAACAGCGACATTGACCTTAGCAGAAAGATATACTTATACATCCATCATTTTATAAGGAACGTCTTAAACTCTTTACCATTTCGCAACATAATACGCTTGTGTGTGAGTTACATTTTTTTTGACGAATGGAAGGGACCTACATTATTATTATTCCCGAATCGGCACGGCCAAAATGGCAAGCTTTCAAAGGATAGGTATATGTACTCACAGATCTTTGAAGACATTGAATAAAATCTAAACATTGTACGCAGCTATTGTAGAATGAAAAATCTTTTACAAATGTGGCACAACGAAATCATGAATGAAAAATTTCGCAATTTCCATTTTGTTTTGCAGTACGCTGCTGCTGCGAAACTATGGCGAAAAGTGTGTAATTGTTGTAGGTTGCTTGGTGCAATTCTCCAATCTCTTTTCGAACACAATTTATTGTCCGGGACATTAATTGCTAGGAAAATTTGACATTTCTTTTTTATTGTGGTTGTTTTGTTAAAAATGGAATCTCACAAAGTATAGACCATATTGAATTTTTATATTAATATTTTCTTAACTAGCAATTTTCATAACAAACAATTTTGTAACAAGCAAAGTAGGTAATTAATGCGGATGAGGATTGTTTTTGTTATGATCGAACTCTCCACAAACTCCTTCACAACAGCCCTAAGCTATAGGGTGTATAATTTGTCTTTACTTTTAAGTTCCCGATCAGAAGCCCAACACATTAACCATACTGATCCATTGCGTCCATTTTTTTTACCTCGATTCAAAAATCTGCCTTTAGCTCTATCGCCATTTTTATTATTTTCAATAAATTCCTTCCTGAGATATTGGCTTGGTTTTTTATTTACTAAACTTGCGTCAGTAAAATGCAGCCGAAAAAATTTTGTTTTGCTTTTCTCGACCACTTAAACTTAATCGTTGAACTCAATCTTGGTTTAAAATGTTTCTTTTGAATTATAAAGTTAGTTCATAAAATAAAATTTAGCAATTGATCTCCAAAATGAATTTATTAATTTGTCTGTACGAACAAAATTTTGTGTTAGATTTCTCACTCAATTCCACGAAGCATTCCACTAAATTCCTATGTTACCAATGCTATGTTTAAATAATTCAGTTTCGTTCTGTTTCGTGTTTTTACGGATAGCTACAAACGACGCCTTAGACTCTGCCTTATATTTTGTTCAGTGTAGAGTGAGTACCGTTTCCAATTTTCCACTCCACTCAATGTCAGCACTTAAATGTATTCCATTCCAGTGGTTGAAATGAGTCTTACAAAATGTAAACAAAGCGCAACTGCAGCTCCAAATTTCAATTTCATCTCGCTCAATCTCATGCATGATGCATCCATCTATGGAAATCAGTCAAATAGGAATAAGATTTAGAAACCACATCCAGTGGATATGCACTCATCCACCTCACTCCAATCCATCCTCCACGTTCGAAGCTGAAGTGCTGAAGAGTTGCCTGTCTGTAACAGCAACCAACCAATTCAACTCAAATGCTACACTTAAAGCAACAACACCCAAACCGACCAGACAACTCGAAGATAGTTCCTGCACAGATAATAGTAATAGATTAGATATCTGTAAACAAACTCAGATTTATAAACTATCCGCATACACTACACAGTGTTTTGCGCCGCCGCTAAGTGGCGCTGGTATTTACCTCCAGCTGATTATGTCGTTTCGTGATAAAAGACGTGATGTTGCTGCCCTCTTGTAGTTTTGTTTTGTAAACAACGTAAAGAAAGTATAAACATTCAGATTTATTTGGGAACGCATTTGGAAGGGGGTCTCCGCTGTCACGTCCATTCGTCCAAGGGGTCTATCGTCTATCTACCAACAGAGAAATGGTTGTATCTAAACAATATTTATCCCATGACATTCGAAATAGCTTCTCCCGGCCTGACGCATGACTTGGCATCTCCCCTGCAGGCGATGGTTATTATTATGTAGTAGTTTCGACTTGCTTGCGTGACTCGTTCAAACTTTCCAAGCGAAACTACTCAATTGACCCACTGACCCGTAACTGCCAATTTAAAAACCAGCAGCAGCTACACAACGCACAACACAGCTACCTGTCGGACAATTGCGCACCCATGTCCTCGTGCTGCTGATCCTCAAATAAAAACAAACGTTGCACCTGCTTTAGCCATTAGTAGAAGGTGTCAAACGACAACAGTAGCGTAGCTCTTCGGCTAATAATCTCAAGCGGCGCGGCGTTATTATTGTTGAACAGTTTACAATAATGACTGACACACACAATAATATACGAACCTGTTTGTGTCGGATTCCAGGAAAACTTCCCCCTGAACCTTTATCGAAAGTAATCCTCCCAATTAGAAGCGGATTTTCGGGTTTATACCTATCGAGATTGAGTCTCTATAGCTTTTCTTGTGTCCGCCAGTGCTATTGTGTTTCGAGATTGTTTTTCACAGATTCTGAGGCATCTTCGTATTGTTTGTTATTCTCACCTGAATATGGATGCGAAGATGGAGAAACATGCATCGCAGACCTCTGGATGCGTGGAGATAAAAGAAAGGAAGTCTATTACTTATCGGAGAATAGGTTTCTTTGTCTGCCCTTTTAACCTGTCAAACGGTGTTAGGGAGGAGGGTATAGAGAAGTTTATAGAATGTTTGAATTTTTAAATAATAAACCGGAAAGTTTTTTTTTTTTTTTGTCGGGCAGAATGGTTCCATTGAGGGAATCTGTAGTCTCGCCCTTTTTTTTTGGAGTGGATCTACGCATTTATTTTTAAGCGTGGGAGTGGCTGTACAAATCGTATAAGAAGGTGAGTTAATTATTGTGTTTTTTTTTTTTGTAGTTCCATGAATGTGATCATAAAAAGGAAGATCGTAAACGATAAGGGCAAAGGTATGGGGGAAGCGGAGAGACACGATCCGTACATTAGGAGCCACCCAGAGTCATTATGATAAGGAAAAGGGTTATAAAACTCCTTGATATAATGGGCTACATAAAAGTGAAATTGATCGTCATAATTAATCAAATGACATCGCAGCAAGGTCTTTGTATTATTATCGGTGACAATACCAGTGGAGGGAATTTGAAATGATCTATGATAACCTTGGCAGTGAAAATGCATTTGAAGGGGGGACTTCAGTATAGCTTAGTTGTTTTAGAGAGGTAGATAATTTATTGAATAATTTTTCACTATCGTAAATCGCATAAATCGACTGTCAACTCAACCCAGCTGCTTACAAAATTTTCAAAATTATCCAAATTGCGAAAGTAAGCGAAAAGAAAATAGCTAGATCAAACTTTTTTTTTTTCGTCGGAGGTTGTTAATATCCGATGGAACACACAGACACAACTACTGGTCCATTGTACTGCCAAACAGACACCTTACATTGCTGTAGTTAGTTTTCCCGTCTTTCGAAGAAAGATGAGAAGGAGCTTCAGTGATGAAGAGCTTAGATGTTCGGCACTCACCACGTCAGCCCCAAAGATATGCCACCTGATGCCAGCAAAGGCAGGACAACCAGAGACACTTCCTCCGCTGTATCGTCGTCATCTCCACAAGCGGGACAGATGGTGGTGTCGCTCAAGGTGTTCTGAGCCCAGCCTGGCAAGCCCATCAGCGATCTCGATTCCTTGGATACCAGTGTGACCTGGGACCCAAACAAGTTTGACCGCGTTTAGCCTATCGACCAAGTTTAGAGAAAGCTTGAGTTCGAGCACTAACTTGGACGAGGTAAGAAGGTTGAGCAGCCTAGGTATGAGCAAAGTTCTAAGTATACGACGTTTGATGATTGGTGATTATTTAACGCCAAAATACGCAGGGAGGACACCTTTGGTAGCACAATCGAGAAGCAAAGCCTTTCATGACAGCACGTCTAGAAACGGACTGAGACTAATTAACTTTGCACTCGGTTTTCTCACATCAATAGTCATAGGGAATCTTGGCTTTTCATAAAACCGTCAACCAAATTGATCATGTTGCATTCATGTCTGAACTTTTCGAGTTACCAACATAGGCTTGGAGATTGCGTATCCCTCGACATATCGAGAAGCCCTCTATGCCATTAGCAACTTGCGAAGACCACTCCAATGGTAGCAGAGACGCCGCAAATTGCATCCGACCAATAAATATGTGCCTATTTTAAAGTAGTGCCAAATGCTATAGAAAGAACATTTCGAGGCAACAAGACCAGAACAAAACCCGGAAGAGATGAGCAAGGAAACCTTGCACTAGAGTCACTGTCGGTGTTGAGGTTATAAAACGAACAAGTTCTGCAGACTGCTAAACGGCGAAGATGACCGAAATTCTGTTGTCAGGCAGAGGAGAATAGTGTATATATATCTAAACTCAAGTCCACAAGAAGGCTATTGGATTAGATTCCTATTGGCCAAACTATTAAGCGGCCCATAGACACTACACTTGTGTCTGCATTCCGCAATACCTACACATCACACCGATCGAGACACCGACACCAAAAATCAAAAAATTTAGATTTTACTCGCTCCGTGTCTGACACCAAAATCGGCGTGCGCACCAGCCCACACACAGCACACATTTCCGTACACCGCCACCAGTGCAGACACAAGTGTATTGTCTATGGGCCGCTTTAAAGGCAGCGGGAAACGATTTAGTAGGGATCTTGGAGTCTACATTAACGTGCGATTGAGATCCACACTTTAACACTGTTTTTAGGAGTATACCTGCTGTAGAAGCAGCTTATAAGGTCGGTAGTATAACTTTCGGCTTCTCCCTTTGGCACACCAATTCTAAAACGTACATGAAAATGCTGGCTATTGTTGACAGAAAACTCTTAAGAATCTGCACAGCACTTCACTACGATCCAATGCGGAAGTAAAACGTCAGAAGTTCAAGGCTCTACAAAGAAGCCAGCATCACACCACATATGGTCAAAATTTTCCAGAGAATACTCGAGAATACATCCAGCCACCCAAATCCTCTAGTCCGAAGGGTTGCGGATAACCAACACATTTTAGAGCACCGGTACTTTCATGTATTAGCTCTGCTAAACGAGGATTTATTCCTAAGAGACACTGACAGGGCAGCTATACGAATTGACCGAGACATCCCAAGATCGAGCATAATAACAAGATGAAGAACCCTCTCAAACATCGGTGGTTGAAACAAAACAATGGACATCGTTACTCGGATTTGAACACCCTGTGGTCAGCCCAGACATCGATGCATACAATACGAGTGTGAATCTGAGACAATACTCACAATTTATGTAAATCTAATTATTTAAAAAAAAAACCTTTGTAAATCACACTAAAATATAAAAAATTAATATACTGCGGTTTTACGACCGGTAAGTTAACATCCGACACCGACTTAGCAAGAAGAGGTGGCTGGGTCATGTAGAGCGAATGGACGCGAACGCTGCGGTCCGGAAGATCTTCGAATCCACACCCGAGGCACGGCACAGTAGAATAAGACTGCGACTCAAGTCTCGCACGCAAGTGGAAGGGGACCTTAACCAACTTAGTATGCGAAACTGTGGACAGCTGGCTGAAGACGCTTGTTGGTTAGAGGCCCAGGTCCACTCTTATCTGAAGTGCCACATTAGGTAAGTAAGTAAGTTTACATCCGACCAAATATTTAGACTACGGCAGATCCAGGTAGAAAACCCAAGAATTCCAGACCCATACCATCTGTTTAACGATATAGAAATTTTCCGACTCATAGAGTCTTCGAATCTAACCTGGAGGTACAATGCCTCCTCTCCTTAAACGGCACGCACAAAGTGTACGCAAGTACGGTAGGCTTGGGTATTCACTAACTGACAACTGACATTCAAATCTGACATCTTTCATCACATTCAGAAATTTCTCCTGTCCACAGTCCACATGTATGTTTCAGATTTTGAACATACTGCTGGCAACTGGGTCCCCATAGAATACGCACAACATAAAGGTCCATAGGCACCACCAGAGACCACCGACGTCCTTTCTTTTATTCCGAGTTTGTTAGCACTTTCCTTAGAAAAAGGTATAAGTGTATCTGTATAAGACTATCTTACACCAGTAGCAGTTGATAACCTTATACCGTCCCATCATAATTGACCTCAACACATCCCAAGAACAGTCCAAATAAATTAATTGACAACACCGCTCCAAAAGGAAACAAAAAAAAAATCCATCCAACAATCTTACCAGTGACAATATCTACATGTTCCTCTAATGAGTATGTCACTCGGAATGAATTTATGACACTTTAGTCCCCTTCAGTATCATGTCACAGGGAGTGCATACTTAATTTCCATTTAAATGGCCTTTATCTGATTGAACGCGCCGCAACATCTAACAGCAGTCACTTTGCTTGCTTCCAACAAATTAGCTTCACTTGTTCATCTTCTGTGTGTTTCACTCCAGAACTGTTGTTCTATAATGTTCCTCTGTCCAGCGTGGGTCAGTGGTCAGAGCATAGAAAAGACCCGCCAAATTTCTCACTACACCACACCACACAGACACAATACGCATGTAGTTATACGAAGAGCCTTATTGGGAAGATAATTAAAAGTTCATGTTTTACATGTTTGTCGGCGGCACCAACTATGGCTCTTCCTCAGTCCCGTCCCGGTGGCAATGGTTCGAGGGCTAATGGTCGACTTCCTAGAACTAGATGTGTGAAACATTTGGCTGTCTGCATGTGTGTGTTGCTTTAAAGTCGGTTAATTAGCATTATCTTTGGGTATTCGTATTTGGATGATAATTATGTTGAGTGATTGTTTGAGGCTGATAAGGTTCAACGAGTTCGAGATATTTAATGACTTCGAAATGGGAATGGGATCCAGCTACATCAAGTCGCATCGGAAAGATGTTTTCTTTTATTTTAACAGAGAATTTTTGGTGTTAAGCATGCCAACAATTAGAGTACATTACTCTCGGCCTTAATTAGAGTTCTGATGGAGCCAGGGAATAATAAATCGTTATGCCACTTCGATACCTCCAATTATGGGAGAATCATTCGCAGAGTCGTTAACAGGCTATTGATGAAGAGCAGCCAAACTAAAAATATGGACTAGACTCTGTTAAGATGGTTTCTTGTGAAAAGGGCGAGGTTTTTTCACTTAAGTGAAGTGAAGCAACTTACTACAAGCGGGTGGCCATTTATATCCCAGGTAACTGAATAGTTTGCTAGGAATTCTTACGAGTGACTTTACCCATGTAGTTGGTTGCAAACCACTTTAAGAATGTAATACGCAAAATCAAGACACATCTCAACTCGTTTAACTGAGGCAAACTAGACTAACTAACTTAGCTGAGGCTGGTTAAAGATAAGGACTCTCACTCAGCCTGTGAACTATCAAGGCAATTCTACCTCTGCTTGCAATATTTTCTGCAATTTGTTACTAAACTATTTCAATATCAAATCAAAAACGATTTAGCTTTATGATACAGAACTATCCGGCTACGCAAAGATGGAGAAAGCAGGGAATTACGATATATAAAGGGTGGGCCATCTAGTGGTTTCTTTCTAAATCATACATTATTTTAACACTGACAGCTGTTTCCCGCTCGAAATCTCGACAGAAAGTCAGTATCATATCTCCGCAGAACGAAATGAGTCGCTTTACGCTTTAACAACTTTGGGAAATATTGAAAACTTATTTCCAAAGAGAGTGCTGTGTAGCCCATACAGTGCGTTTTTTGAAAAGAAGTTTTGGCCGAAATGAAGCATCTCGGCGAACAAAATTGCCACTTGGAAAACCCGCACGTTATTGTCGAGAAGCCAATGAATCCACAGAGAGTGACAGTTTGGTGCGGATTGTGGAGTGGTGTCATCATTGGGCCATTTTTTTTTTCGAAAATGAGGCTGTGAACAGCGTTTCGGTCAACGGTGGGCGTTACAGATCCATGTTAACCGACTTTTTTTTACTCAAATTGAAGACATGGATTTGGACGACCTCTGGTTCATGCAGGATGGCGCGCTATGCCACACAGCCCATGCCACAATCGATCTTTTGCGCACCAAATTCCCAAATCGTGTTATCAACCGTCTTGGCGATGTCAATCGGCCTCCTCGGAGCTGCGATTTGCCCTATTTGGACTTTTTTTGTAGGTAACCGCGAAGGACCGATGTTATATAAACAATCCGGAAACGGCACTTAAAGCCAATATCATCCAAGCAATCCGTGAGCTACAACCTGAAACCATCAACAAGGTATTGGAAAATTGGAGTGACGTAGGTAGGTAGGTAATTGGGTGCTCTAGTGGCGGTTGCCACAGCTTCACGTAGACCATCAGCTGGGTCCATTGTGTTCAGTCACGGGAACCTTCCATTTCATACCTGTTGGAGACAAAGAATATATACCGCTTTTATTGAGTCACCTAGGTTTGGTATTAATCACAGGCATTCACAAGCTCTTATATCCAGAATTCCAGCCTGTCCTAAGAGTAACCGAAGGATGTGGAGTTTGTTGAACTACTGGAACTACCCCGATTTGAGTATGAATCTCAGGAGTTCCTTAAGATCAACATTCTCCAGATCATCTAGCTCATCGAAGAAGAACCTGTTGAGAATCTTTTGTCTGCTGAACAGATTCTATTTCTTCAACGTCTCTGCAGCTTCTGCAAAAGTCATTATGCAGTATGCCTAGCCTTCCCGCGTGTACGCCTATCGCACAGTGTCCAGTAATGACCCCCGTGAGTATGCGAATATTCTTTCATCTCATTCCGATCATGAATTTGGATCTCTTTTTGCTCACTTCTGGCCACAATTCTTTTGTATGCCTGCAGGTGCTGAGATTGTTCCAGCGTAGGTTTGTTCTACTCAAGGATTCAATGTCAATATTCTAGGGCCATTTATGCATGCATTTTTGACCCGTTTCTTGCAATCTCATCCGCCTGTTCATTGCCTGGAATATCCATATGCCCTGTTACCCACCATACGGTCACCGTATTGGCTCGTGATAGCTCGTTCAGGTATTTCTTGCAATGACTTACTGCTCTCGACTTCACCACGATTGACTCCATGGCTTTTATGGCCGCTTGGCTGTCAGAGTATATAGTGATTTGTTTGTCGGAATTGTGTCATCTCTTTCGGTCCTTTGCCGCTAGGTTTAGAGCAGCAATTTTCACTTGAAACACACTACAGTCATCGTTGATTTGGAATGATTCTCGCAGGTTTAGTGTTTCGCTGAAGATGCCCGAGCCTGTACCAACATCCATCTTAGAACCGTCGGTATAGAGGGCTATCTCCCCTTTTTCTGTAACTGCTGTGTGATCCCATTCGCTTCTGTCCGGAATTCTGTTAAGCGTTTTCGCATCCTTATCCATGTTAACAGATGAGCAATTCCTGCTTTGCCATTTGACATTGACCATTAAATCATCTTTTCGGTGGCCAATGAAAGGTAGGTCCTTAGACGTCATAAGAATTATCTTTACAGCCATACTTGGTAATCCAGGTCCATGCTTTTTGCGGCAAATTGTTGAGATAAAGTTCGTTTAGGCTTCTGGAGCATGATGAATGGTTTATAAGCGTTATTTTCGATTTTTCTGACTGTGTTCATGGAGCTATTGGTCGAGCTCGAGCTACTGTCATGCTTTTAGTCATCAGCGTATATCTTTTTTTTTCGCAGTGACCGTGTTCTTTAGTTTCGCCTCTGAAACGCTCAAATGCTTTCCTGATGGCTTATTGTCCAATTCCAGTACCAGTGATCTCTTCAGACTTCTTGGGTCCGTACAACGTTGTCTTGCGAAAACTGTAGCTCTACGATCACTTTTGCATCAAAGTCAAGCACCTGCCCGCTCTTCACGCTTAGACTATGAGTTATCTTCCACGTTTTAAAAAGAGATCCATTCATTCATTATATTTGCGTTTCAAGGATATTTGAAACAACTGAATTGCACTTTGTGGATAAACACCATATTGCATGTCTCTGTTCCACTACCGGCCATCAGTTCTGTCCCGTTTCACTTGACTGCTTGGGTGCGGAGTTTCCCAGATAAAGAAGAAAGTTACATTGCAAACTTGAAAGGTTTGCCCTTGATTTTGAATTTGAGCTTGAACAAGGACATCAAACTTTTCGACAGAGTCAGAAATAAACATTTTTTACGGCCGGGTAATTTTTTTTTTTAATTTTTCATATCCAAGCCATAGCCTTGCCATTTTTGGGGGCTGCCATTTAAATGGCGCAACAGCCAAAAAGTTTAAAAATTTGTCCTAGGCGTCATTGAAATGACGCCAAAAATGTTATCCCAAAAATGGCGATCACACAGAACGACAATTAATTGACTCGAAAAAATGGCCGGTGTAATCGTAGCTTAAGTCAAAACTATTCAGGGTTGAAATCTGAATTTTTTTATCCAAAATGTTTTATATCCAGGTGACAATTTCAAATTGTCAATTGCTAGGTCAAAAATCTAAATTATTCTTGTCCGGGCTTAAATTTCGATTTCTTTTCATATTCGGGCCAAAAATAAAAATTTTATACAAAAGTCAAAAATTGTAAATAATTGTGTTCATATCCTGCCAGGCGGCCATTACGGATATCCTGTTCTAAACTTCCGTTCATTTCTGTCCGTATTATTTTTAAAAATATTTCTTGTGGCGCATGAAAATCCCGCAAGGCCGCAATAGCTTAGTAAGATTTAGACCAAGGTTACAATCTGAGGTCAGCCGCATTAGAATACAGCTACTACTGGCTACAAACTAATAGGCCTGGGTCGCAAAGCACTCTGTGGTTTGAAAATATTTTTTTTATCTTAATCACCTTTTTGACCGGAGCGGCTTTCTCAAGACCCGGCATATGTAGAAGTGTGCACCGCCTGGTGGTAGAATACAGTCATATAGTTAGCAAGTTCTCATAATGCTCTATAACCCACATTTCGAAAGGTGTGGGTTAATCAAAACTATCAAAAATCAAAATATGCAGTTGAAATTAGACATGACAAGAGGGCCAAAGTGTAACCGAAAACAAAAAATCTGAATTAAAAATGTCCAACTCTGTCGTCCACTTCGGAAAGTAAGCACGTTCAATAAAAAGAGCCACGACAGCTATACACCTGCTTATCTGTTCAACATAAGTTGGCTCTTCAATCTTCTGTCTTCGACAATCACAATCACACCCAGCCAAGTGATCTAACTGATCATTTACCATCCCTGATCACCTCATTAGCCTTTGCGGCCACCATTATGCGACGAACAAGCCAGTCGGTCGTATCTCGCTCGGCTGTCAAGTGATTTATGAATATAATCTTAACTGCTGTCAAAGCGAACACAAGTGAGCATTCACCTGGAGTAAATTGGGAGAATAATGGTATTGTGACTGCGCCATCATCATTTTTAACGTTCTTTTCAAATTGCATTGAGTTAAGGTTCAGTGTTCATCTAAGTCAATGTCATCACTTTCTTTGTTGGGCGGTTCGGCTTCTTGGGTAATGGCCACATAATAGTACCCATGCTTTTGCGCCTTTTGTGATTGATGCTTTGTTGTTTCTTTGTATCCAACTCTTATTACCACTTTAACTTTGACATGCATATACCATAACCATAGTCCATAACCAATAACGGGGGCCAATCGAAGTTGTTTTAAGTTGAGAAATACGTTAATTTGACAATTGATGGATTGGACTTTTTAATGTGATGCCTTGAGCCATCTAACCACTAAATGCTTCACTAGCTACCTACTTCTGAATGGAAAGACAGTTTACAGTTGTTAGGGTTTCTTTTTGCGGTTGAGTGTGATAAAACAATTTCGAATAAGCGTTTTATCTTAATGATTTGTAGAACTATTTACAACACGATGCATACTTTTAAAAAATGTGGTTGGTATGTGTATCTGTACCCAGAAGTTATACTTCTTTGCCGTAATTGTTATAATTAGTTTTTGCATACTTGTTAGAGATGAACAGTATAGGAAGTATTTAGGTATAACATCCTAAGTCGACTTAAAATTATACGTTTTTTAAGTAGATATACATTGTTGCAATTTTTTAGACATCTTCTATCTTGTCCCCATCCATTTCCTACTCCTACCGCTTTTTAAAAAGGGTTAATAGTTTGATCTTAAGTCAGAAAATTTTATGATGACGTGAGGAAAAAATAAATAAAAATACATACAGCGGTATTAATAAAAAAGCCCTATCGGATCTTTAACCCATCTCATAGCTAGCAAACGGATAGTGGACTTGTTCGTTTGATAACTTTTAAAATTCATAAATACATGTTACAAATATCCATATTAGCTATCCACTCTTTATCATTAAACGCACGGCAGCACTGCGTCCAAACTGTACTAAACATGGTTGTAAATCTGTCATATTCCATCAGCTGACACTATCATGCTCAGAGCATGTTATGTGTTTTTGCTTGCGATTTTTAGATTCTCTCTGAAATTCTCTTTCAGCTTTAAAATTTCTCGCGTCCAATCGAACTTTTTGTTGGTATACGTGTATTTGAAGTGCGTCGTATGTGTATAGCAGTTGGACAAAGTTATCTCTGTGTGTGAGCAAGTTAACCACTCTCTATACGCCGAATGCGGTGAGTTAAATCATCCGCTCCTTAAGACATGTTAGTGAAAGCTAAGATATGTTTATTAATAAGAATTACGAGTTAACAGAGGTGTTAAAGCTAACTCGCCGCTATGTGGTATTTATTAATATGGGGGATAATGTTTAAATAACAAAATTTCAAACTACATACTTTTTGTCGCAAACAAAAGTATCCTTGCCGCAAATTGTCAAAGTTGATTAACAATCAATGCTCATTTGCAGTTCACTACTCCCTCTCATGTGAATACCTAGTCCTTAAGATGGCTCAAGTTTCATGTAGAAAAGAAAGACGGTGAAATTCAACACAAGCCCAGCTTAAAAAAATTAATGAAGTTTTAAACTTTAAATGTAATGAAAAGAGGATTCGCTAAAATAACAACAAGTGACCTAAAACCGGCACACAATGCTCCAGTCAAAATAAGCACTGATTTTTACTGGTTTCCCAATGGGACAAGAACTCATTTTTTCCCTTGATTTATATCACTTTTCATGTTCCACAGGGAAAAAAATCTATAAAAATCAAAATCACTTTTTGCGTATACTTTTAGAGATTTACAGATAGAAAAAAAATATGTAAATGGTTGGCGGCACGGGCGTGTAGAGTTTTGTGTGAGTTTTTGGAAAATGGAAGGGACCTAGCTACAATTTTATGCCGAGTCCGACCGAAAAGCTGAATTGAGAAGCTTTTTCAGGACAACTATACTCTCGGATGTTTGTCAGACGTTCACGAGAGGTAGCACAGTGGAAAAAACTGAACATCTTATATTCACACTAGCTGAACTCCCTCCGGCTTCGATAGGCCTTTTTTTTTTTCTTTTTTCAATTTTTATTATTTTTTTTATTTTTTTCTATTTTGTTTGCCTATAATTGATTACTGTAATTACCGACATTAAAAAAAATCAACCAAATTGGTTGTAAGTTACGGGGCAAAAAGAGGAAACATACAGTTTTTTCCACTTTGTTTTATATATCTAGAGAGAGATAGCTGTACCCGCCTTGCTTTTCCCATGCACATGAATTGTATTGCTTAGATCCTAGATGACAATATACTTTCGTAAAATGCGAGGAAATACAGCAATACCAACAAAACAAAAAAAGACTAAAGAATCGGCCAGCGGTTATCGAGATATAACGTCATCGAGTTTTACCACATACAAGATGTTTTTTGTATGCGAGGTATACGATTTTGAATTTTTTATATTTTTTTCTATGGAAGATGCCACGCCCATTCATCCAATTTTGACAAATCTTCACAGGAGCACTCCAGGGCCAATACGTATGGGCGGTGCCACGCCCCTTTATCTGATTTTGAATTTGTTTGACCTATCGCATGACCATCATAATTACCGGCACTTAAAAAAAATGAACTAAGATGGTTGAAAATTACGGGCGACAGAGGGAAACATACAGTTTTGTCCACTTTGCTTTATATACAGAGAGAAGAGCGATAGAGACGATAAATAACTGCTAATTTAGCAGTTGTTTTACATTACATTTACATCATTCAGACAAAATCATTTTAAAGACACAGAAGTATTTATTTTTTGTAATAGGTGTTGTTGGCAAATATTGATGTAGATAGTTGTCAAGTCGCGCACAAAATCTGAGATGTGAAATCAATATCACGAGATACCTAGGTATATTTAAATCTGGGATTGGATTTATTCATTCTTTGATACTTTTGCAATACAAGTTCCAATGCCTTTGATTTGTATTGTTTTGTGTTAGTTAATTTACAATTTGAATTGATTTAACCTTTATTTAATAAAAATTCAAAATAAAGGCCAACTACCTTTACTTTACAGTTTGTCCTGGCTGCTTGGTGAATGGTGATCAACGCTCAGCTCAAACGGCGAGAGCTACGACGAAGCAGCTACAACATTATCATCAACTTTAAAGAATAAAAAAATTTGAAGTTATGTCGTTTGATTGTTTGATATATTTAATCCCTTCTCATTTGTGACTTTGTTCACTCTACAGTAAGGTGGTTGGCTTTTAATTTCTAAAAAATCGCAGGAACTTCTTCATATAAACTAGGTTCTGAATAAATTGGGATTTTTTTTCATTTAGGACCAGTTTCAAAGATTCCGGATAAAGTTTCGCATAGTTATCTGACACATAACGCTATCCAACAGAAAAATGTTGCTGATATTTTTATCTTTTTCATCGTCACACTCTCTGATAAACTAACTGGTAGAAACATTTATCAGCCACTTATTGTTTGTAGCTTCTCTGATTTTTAAAAATTGTATCTGCGATACATAAGTAAATTTGAGTTGATAAGACACGGTTTGGCATGCTTGTGGTTGAAAGCTTAGCTCGTCGGATTGGGAGGGATTCTTGTGAATACCAACTCTATTCACAAACAAAAGATAAGTTACATGCCAGGAATTAAATCGAACATTTCACTCGCGTAGTTATTTTAAATCGGACGGACTTGAACAGATTACTAGCACTGGTTAAATAAAAAATATAAAGAAGATTAGATTTTTACCATCGGAGTACACTTTTCCCACCCGTAAAATACACCATGGCAACATTAGTACTCGGAGTTTGTTGTTGCCCCTTTATTTACTCTTCGCGTTTACTCACATTACTTTCACACCCAGATCAATCAACATTGCCCCCTTAAATTCAACTTAAACCAGATTCATCTTATTAAAATTTGTATCAAACCGATTGATTTTATTAATAATACGAGATTCGTAATTATAGAATACAGTATGCTCGTAGGAAATTCTTTAACATATGGTTTTTGCTACGCATTGGCAGCACTTAATCTAATCGATTCATATTTCAGGTATGGTATGTATATATGTATAAAGTATGAAATAGGTAGGTTAAGTATTATATAAAATAGGGTTACTCAATGCATTTAAATAAATTGAATATAAAAATATAAAAAAAATTAGAAGAAAAAAATACCAACTCACTTGTTATATCCAATGCGGATTTAATTGACGACGATGATCAAATTTGTTGTCCATTGATTGTGCGCACAAACATTGAAACGATGGGTGATCTTTCTCTTGATGTTTTTTTAATCGACGAAATTGGTAAAGTTGCAGAGCTAAAAAAATTGGCATTATTTTCTTCTTCACTTAACATAAATATCCTCTTTTCTTAACCTTCATACACTCATCAAATTATTCCAAATCTTAGACTAAAACATAGATGCACGCTTCAACACAATTTTTCACGAAACAACACTTATACAGAAGATATATTTTTTTTTTTTTTTTTTTTTTTTTTTTTTTTTTTTTTTTTTTTTTACGCAAATTTTCACCTCTTTTCAAATTGAAATATAATAAAATTGATCTCAACACGTCACGGCACTCTGGCGATCAAAACGCCTTCTCGCAAACTACCTGCAGCTTCGTTAATGATGCTCTCAAGTACTGTTGTTGCACTCGTAGCGTGGCTGACTGAATTTTTTTTGTTATACGGTTGTTTTAGTGTTTGAACCGCTCTTCACTACAAGGCAATCACTGGGTCTTTTGCATAGCGAATTTGTACCACATGTCATATGTTTCGCCCTAGCTTGGGGTTAAATTGGCTTTCGGGTAAAGGGGTGGTGTGGCGAGAGCGGACTTGCTGATTACCTTTCCACTCAGTAATAGGGAGTATATACTATATTTTTTTTTCTTTTAATTCAGCAATTGGTGACTTTACGGAGAATTTTATACAATTCACTATTTCGAGCGCAAGATCGTGATATTGCCAGATAATAATTTGCGTATGGAGCGTCCAGGAACACAATTAAAAGCAGCCAGGAACGATTTTATGAGACAACTATTGGTGTACATAGATCGGCTATTTACTTTGAGCGCGTCTGTGCACCAGTTGCCTCGTTAAATTTGGTGACGAATTCGATAAAGAATATCTCTTCCTGAAATAATCGATGCTTGTTTTCTATTTTATTGCTATTAAATTGTGCATAATTACCTTGTTTAATTATTACAAAAATATATATATTACATATATATAAATTTTGAAGTTTTATTTAATTTATTTTTTTATTTTTTTTTTTTTGCTTGAAATTCTCCAGATCTTACTTTGATGGCGGTTGGATCAAAAAAAGGCGGAAACGTGTGTCTACAAGTATTATATAGGTCGGATAGCTGATTGGGAACTTGGGATATTTAAATGACAGATTGAGAAGCTCTGAAAAGTATTCCAGCAGTTTCGACAGGGGGTATAGTGTTAGGGTAGAAGTAGGCACATTTAAGAAGAAAGCGTTCAATGATATTTTTCGATTTTATACCATTTAGTTTTCACAGCTCGTCTTTCATAATTTTCAGCCATCCGTAACAAACCTGCTTTGTTTGAGCGCATTACTGAGTCAAACAAAAAGGAAACGAGATGGTGCTGTTTTGAAACGTGTGGCTCGACCCACGAAACATACAGCCGGGCAGTATTAATGAAGTGCGAAAATATCCTTCTACTACTGCCTGATATCCTTTGCGTGATATACGCCAATAAGATTTCCTTTGAGATCTTCCAACTCGTAAATGCTGTTTCCTATTTTCCTTCGAATGCGACACTTAAGAAATTTAGGGGACAGTTTCGCATTCCGGCCTTGCAAGAAGTTGCTCTGTTCAAAGTTTCTACGAAAAACTTCTTGTCCTACCGTATAAGTGACGCTTTTTGAACGGGTGTTATAAGTCTTTGCTGCTTTATCGTGAGCATTCAGCAAGTTGGTTTGAATTGAGTTTCGAATTTTATTCAGTCTGTCTGTTTTTGTTAGAATCTGCAGCGAATGATCTGAAGTACAACCAAGTTTTTTTAGAATGTCATAAGAGGTTGCGTGCTGTATCATATCCTGCCCAAATATAGCGAAGTACGGGGAGCACTTGATTGAATCGTGATAATCACTTCTAAGAATTGAAGCTATCTGAGATATATATGTATCCCATTGCGTGTGATCCTGATCAATAAAACTACGCAGTTTTGCCAAGATTTCCCTATTTGCGCGCTCGGATGCATTGGCTTGTGGGGAGTATAAGGCAGTTTTAACATGAGATACACCATAGGTTTCTAAAAATTTCGAAAATTCTTTAGAGACAAATTGCTTCCCGTTATCACTATGAATGTACTGTGGTACTCCAACCAGGTGAAAGATTTCGGTTTGGAGAAATTTGATGACATTAGTAGACGTGGCTTTCTTGAATGGTTTGAGAAAGATAAACTTTGAAAAGTGATCCAGAGTAATGAAAAGCATTGAGTTTCCATCCTTTGACCTTGGGTATGGCCCAAGAAAATCTATGTAGATTCGCTGGAAGGGCCGTTCGGTCAGCATCTGATTTCCCATTGGTGGTCGGAGCGTCCGGTTAGGCGCCTTTATGCCTTTACACTCACCACAGGAATCTACATATTTTTTTACTTGATTCGCCATTCCTGGCCAAAAATATTTTTGCCTGACCCGAAACAACGTTTTCGCATATCCTCCATGACAAGCGAGAGGTGAATCATGCGCATTGGTGATAATTTGCTCTGTCATTGATCTAGGGATCCATAGTCTCCATAGCCCATCTTCCTCATCTTCAATTCCTTGCCTAAACCTAACTCTTTTATACACAAAATTGTCTGAAACACACAAATCAGGTAATTGGTCCGCATTATCTTTAATCGTCCTAATCAATTTCACATACTCTTCACTTTTGAACTCAGGCGAATGCAGATCGATATCGGGTTGGATATCAGGTAAATGCAGCTCATCCATATCTACCCTCGACAGCGTATCAGGCACTATATTGAGAGATCCCTTCCTATGTTCTATAACGAAATCGAAACATTGTAATTTTAAGCTCCAGCGAGCTAATCTACCATTCAAGTCCTTTTGTGACATAAGCCACTTGAGACTTGAATGGTCGGTTATGATCTTAAAGGGAAGTCCCTCAATATAAGGCCTGAACTTTTTAACACATAGAACCGCTGCTAGGCATTCGAGCTCCGAGACTGTGTAATTACGTTGCGCCTTATTGAGCTTTTGCGAAACATAAGCAATTGGCCTTTCTTGACCCTCATCATCTAATTGGAATAAGATGCCACCTACTCCTACACTTGATGCATCGCATTGTATATGAAACTGTTTGGAAAAATTTGGTTGTGCTAAAACCGGTGCTGACGCTAAAGCTGTTTTTGATTTTTCGAAGCTTTTCGCTGCTGCGGGTGTCAAACAAAACTGCTTACACTTTTTTAAGCAGTCGGTAAGCGGGGATGCTAGATCAGCATAGTTCTCAATGAATTGGCGGTACCACCCTGTCATACCAATAAAGCGGCGAACTTGGCGTGCAGTCTTTGGAACTGGAAATTTAACGATTGCTTCTACCTTCGAAGGATCTGTTTTTAGGCACCCTTGGCCAATAATATAGCCAAGGTATTTTATTTCTCGCAGACAAAATTTACTTTTTTCAACATTAATTGTTAGTTGAGCCTCTTTTAAACACTTTGCCACATCTCTCAGAAGTTCGAGGTGCGTATCGAAATCCTCTGCACACACCAATAGATCATCCAGATAGATGAAAACGTTCTCACGGAGTCGGGATGGAATCACTTTGTCCATGAGACGGCTCATCCTTTGTGCAGCGTTACACAGCCCGAAAGGCATTACTGTAAACTGATACAGTGGCCTTCCAGGTACTGCGAATGCGGTCTTTTCTTTCGAACCCTCTTCAAGTGGGACCTGCCAAAAGGCATCCTTTAGGTCGATCCCAGATATGAAGTGAGTGTTCTTTAGTCTGCTGAGCAATCCATTGATATGTGGCAAAGGATACGCATCCTTTTTTGTTACCAAATTAAGTTTCCGTGAATCTAGACAAAGTCGTATCTTGTTCGGTTTTCTAACTAGTACTATCGGACTACACCATGGGCTATTACTTTCCTCTATTACTCCCAGACTTAGCATTCGGTCGAGCTCTTTATACGCTTCCTCTTGTCGTGGTGGTGAAAGTGGGAAATGTTTTGATTTAATGGGCACCGCTTCACCCGTATCAATTGTGTGTGTTTCTACATTTGTTCGACCGAGTCCCAGTCTGGAGTAAGATGGAAATAGGGATTTGACTTTGTCTAGCTCATATCTCTGAAACCTATCTAGCTCATGAAATTTTTCGGGCGATACAGTGTTTGTGCTTACGATATCAAGTTCTGAAATTATTTGTGGAGCAATCTTAAACTCTCTCCAAAAATTAACACCAAGATAGACGCGTTGTTGAAGTGAAGGAACAATATAGAAAACAATATCTTTCGTTGTGTCTTTGAAAGTGACTGGGATTTTGCAGTATCCTAAAACGGTTTGCTTCGATCCATCTGCAGTGTTAACAAATGTCTTGAGTTGCTTCAGTTTAAATCCATTGCGCTTCATTAGATCGGGACTGTCTCTTCCCAGAGCACTAACTGAAGCTCCCGAGTCGAGGAGAGCATAAATAGCTTCTTCACCCAACTTAACTTTAATGAAAGGCCTAATATCATCCGAAGTACAGAGCGTAGTAGATTCTAGGAGTTTGCGAAAGTTTCTGCGTTGTTCATATCTAGTTCGGCATTTAGTGATAGCTTTTGAAGGTCTGTTCTGAAAAATTCTATTTCTTACATTAGCGTAGTTAACCTTGCGCTGATGTAGCGTACTACCTGTGGAAATATCTGATGTTTGAGTATAACAATCTTGCGTTTTTCTAGTTAAGACAATTTTCGGGGTTAAATTTGAGTAACAACCGTTGTGGTTGGCCTCTAAAAATGGAATGTTTGGGTTTTTCTTTATAGTTGACTCGGGGCTGACGGTGTTGAACGAGAGTCCCCGAAAGCCATCTCGCTCACCATTCTGTTTCCCAAATGCCGATTTGGACATTTCGGTGTGGTGACATTTTTGTTACCGCATTTATAACAGAAGAGGTTTCTTACTTCAGAGGGACATTCATAGAAAGAATGCCCTACTATGTCGCAATTCCAACAACGGAATTTAGATGTGTCAGGCTGATACTTCTGACTGGAACTAACATGAAAGGCGGCGATTTCGTTTTCGTCTTTCTCAAATAAAATGTGTTCAGCCTGTTCAACAGATTCAACTTCTGAAACCTTTCGTCTAAAACCGATATTGGGCGGATGATTTTGCCTTTGCAGGTACTTCTCTGCTCGTCTAGCAACGTCACGCAATTGATAAATGTCACTGGTTGAATAAGAGAACAATAAAATTCCAAGCGATTCCTTGGCATTATTTTTAATGAGCTCCATTAGCTTTTGGTCACTCATAGGATCTTTAAGGCGTGCATTCATTGTTACCATTGCAGTGAAGTAATCATCAAAGCACTCTCTTGGAGCTTGGAGTCTCTCTAACATCTTTACTAGCTTGTCATGATCATTTTCCACTCTGCTAAACTCGCGAATCAATGCTTGTTTTAACGTTGAGTAGGTAAAGCTTCTGTTTTGTTTGGAAAAGAACCAGAACCAGTGCTCGGCTTTCCCATCTAACAAGGTATGAAAATTAGAAAGCAAATTTTCCCAGGAACATTTCGAGCGATTCCTAAGTGTTTCAACTTTAAACAGGAAGTCGTGAACATTGTCAGTACCATCAAATGAGATTTTCCATTTCTCAACTTTACAAATATTGGGAGAATTTGTCGGCTGAGAGTGTTCGAAAGAACAAGATGAAGATTGAAAATTCTGTAATTCGGCAGGGAGATTTCTTGTGTCATCGAATAAATTGTCTAGTTGATTGTTGGTTTCATGATTCACATTGCTGAGTTTATTAACCAATACATCTTGGAAAGATTTGAATTCCCGAATGAAATTATCTTGATTAGCATTAAGGGTCTTCATCAACAAGGCTGTTAATTTATCAATCGACCTTAATTCGGAAGTATTCTTGGATTGACTACTGATTTCTTCTGGATGGTCACTAATTAAAACTGCACAAGCACCACCGTTTTCTTCATCAGGGTTGTAATTGGACTTAGTTTGGGGCTTAATGTGTTGTGGATGTTGCACATTTGTATTAAAAAAAACAGGGATATTGCTCATACTGGAGCGTGGAGGCGTGTGAACAACTTTTCGTCTGGCTCCAGTAGGGTTTTGGTTCTGAAAGGATTGACTATTAACATCAAGATCGACGTAAAACGATGAATTTTGATTGTCGTTAGAGAACGCATTCTCAGAATCCTTGCCTTTTTTTTGAACGTGTTTCCATCTTAAACTATCTCTATCTGGTTAATATATATTGAACGGTTGCTATCAAATCTATCGAATTTGTTGGATCTATCTGGTTATTTCTATATTCTTAAATGAATGGGGGATGCTGATTGATATTTAGGAATGTGAAGAGTGCGAGTAGGACTTTCCAATGCCTTCTGTTCAAAATAACTAAGTTAAATGCTTAAGTTAAAGCTTGAAGTTTCACTTGTAGCTGCAATTTTTCGTTACAAGGCGAATGTCAACAAAAAAAGGACTTACAGAGTGAACAAAACCAAAATATAAGAAATGTACGACATGCAATTATAATTTAAATTAATGATTCAAACTAATAGACTCTGTCGTTTTAAATGGATAAAAATCTTCGTGGCAACGCGGAGATAAATAGGATCGTAGCTACCGGGACTCATGAAGATGAAAGCTTTAATAAATGAAGTGAACCTAGATATCCCTTAGGACTCAATAGTGGCGTATGTAGCCGTATCACTTTGACTTCTCTCTGGATAATATTCGGTTCACACTTTGCTAAACGTTGGGCGCCATATCTTTTATTTGTAGCTTCTCTGATTTTTAAAAATTGTATCTGCGATACATAAGTAAATTTGAGTTGATAAGACACGGTTTGGCATGCTTGTGGTTGAAAGCTTAGCTCGTCGGATTGGGAGGGATTCTTGTGAATACCAACTCTATTCACAAACAAAAGATAAGTTACATGCCAGGAATTAAATCGAACATTTCACTCGCGTAGTTATTTTAAATCGGACGGACTTGAACAGATTACTAGCACTGGTTAAATAAAAAATATAAAGAAGATTAGATTTTTACCATCGGAGTACACTTTTCCCACCCGTAAAATACACCATGGCAACATTAGTACTCGGAGTTTGTTGTTGCCCCTTTATTTACTCTTCGCGTTTACTCACATTACTTTCACACCCAGATCAATCAACATTGCCCCCTTAAATTCAACTTAAACCAGATTCATCTTATTAAAATTTGTATCAAACCGATTGATTTTATTAATAATACGAGATTCGTAATTATAGAATACAGTATGCTCGTAGGAAATTCTTTAACATATGGTTTTTGCTACGCATTGGCAGCACTTAATCTAATCGATTCATATTTCAGGTATGGTATGTATATATGTATAAAGTATGAAATAGGTAGGTTAAGTATTATATAAAATAGGGTTACTCAATGCATTTAAATAAATTGAATATAAAAATATAAAAAAAATTAGAAGAAAAAAATACCAACTCACTTGTTATATCCAATGCGGATTTAATTGACGACGATGATCAAATTTGTTGTCCATTGATTGTGCGCACAAACATTGAAACGATGGGTGATCTTTCTCTTGATGTTTTTTTAATCGACGAAATTGGTAAAGTTGCAGAGCTAAAAAAATTGGCATTATTTTCTTCTTCACTTAACATAAATATCCTCTTTTCTTAACCTTCATACACTCATCAAATTATTCCAAATCTTAGACTAAAACATAGATGCACGCTTCAACACAATTTTTCACGAAACAACACTTATACAGAAGATATATATATTTTTTTTTTTTTTTTTTTTTTTTTTTTTTTTTTTTTTACGCAAATTTTCACCTCTTTTCAAATTGAAATATAATAAAATTGATCTCAACACGTCACGGCACTCTGGCGATCAAAACGCCTTCTCGCAAACTACCTGCAGCTTCGTTAATGATGCTCTCAAGTACTGTTGTTGCACTCGTAGCGTGGCTGACTGAATTTTTTTTGTTATACGGTTGTTTTAGTGTTTGAACCGCTCTTCACTACAAGGCAATCACTGGGTCTTTTGCATAGCGAATTTGTACCACGTGTCATATGTTTCGCCCTAGCTTGGGGTTAAATTGGCTTTCGGGTAAAGGGGTGGTGTGGCGAGAGCGGACTTGCTGATTACCTTTCCACTCAGTAATAGGGAGTATATACTATATTTTTTTTTCTTTTAATTCAGCAATTGGTGACTTTACGGAGAATTTTATACAATTCACTATTTCGAGCGCAAGATCGTGATATTGCCAGATAATAATTTGCGTATGGAGCGTCCAGGAACACAATTAAAAGCAGCCAGGAACGATTTTATGAGACAACTATTGGTGTACATAGATCGGCTATTTACTTTGAGCGCGTCTGTGCACCAGTTGCCTCGTTAAATTTGGTGACGAATTCGATAAAGAATATCTCTTCCTGAAATAATCGATGCTTGTTTTCTATTTTATTGCTATTAAATTGTGCATAATTACCTTGTTTAATTATTACAAAAATATATATATTACATATATATAAATTTTGAAGTTTTATTTAATTTATTTTTTTATTTTTTTTTTTTGCTTGAAATTCTCCAGATCTTACTTTGATGGCGGTTGGATCAAAAAAAGGCGGAAACGTGTGTCTACAAGTATTATATAGGTCGGATAGCTGATTGGGAACTTGGGATATTTAAATGACAGATTGAGAAGCTCTGAAAAGTATTCCAGCAGTTTCGACAGGGGGTATAGTGTTAGGGTAGAAGTAGGCACATTTAAGAAGAAAGCGTTCAATGATATTTTTCGATTTTATACCATTTAGTTTTCACAGCTCGTCTTTCATAATTTTCAGCCATCCGTAACATGTTTGACCGGGCATTGCTGTTTCTCCCCTTTCGATTCACAATGGCATTTGTTTTGTCTTTGTCTATCTTGTGTTTATTAGAAGCTTAACCATACGCAAAACACTTTTAAGTGAATTGTATTTTTTAATTGTTGGTAATTTAACATGGATAAAGCTAAAAAAAATTACTTTCTATAATGCAATTAAAAATATTTATTACAGCCGTTTTGGTAAACCGCAATCGAACTTTAAGATCTTCCTCGTCCTGTGTTTCAAAATAATTTGGTCTTGGGTAAAATATTCTGTTCTTACGGGGACCTGTAATAGGTCAAATTCGTCTTCTAAATATCCAAATAAAGCCATGCTATGACACTTGGGACTGTAATGTACGCTAGTTCAGCTAGTTTGAAACTAAATTTTTTCCAGCCAAAACATAATAAATGTTGTGTTTATCTTCCAGATAATGATTTTAATAGCCACTTAAACCAGCTAATAACCTATCAGAGACCTTTGAAACCAAAAGTTAAAGCTTATCTGGTCGAAAAGTTCCTGATATCAGAGACTTCATTTGTCAGATATAATTATCCGAGACATTTAAAACCAAAATTTAAAATTTACCTGGCAGTAAAGTTTCTAGAGACTTTATCTATCAGATATCTCTATCCCAGAACTTTGAAAACAACATTTAAAGTTTATCTGGCAGAAAAATTCCTGATATTAGATAATTTATCTGTCAGATATCTCCGTCCGAGAGACTAAACTTTTGAAAACAAAAGTTGAATTTTATCTGGGATATAAATTTCTGATAGGCTATTAGAGACTTTATCAGTTAGTCTTAAAACTGGCACTTAATCCCTTAATATCGCGACTACTAATCCTTAATTTATCCAATAGAAAACTGTCACTTTTAAACACTAATTTGTCAATTAATTGTCACTCCCTATAATGCTGGGTTTTCTAATTGTCGACTTAAAATTGAAAATTGTCGTATTTTTATGCCAATTAAAAAATTGCTTGTCAATGAATTGACTAACAGTGTTTGTCAATAACTGACAAAAGAAACCACTGGTCAAGTGAGCTGAATTGTCAAATAAAATGTAACTTTGTCTATAATTGACATTGAAAATTAATTGACATCGAGTTCATAAGTTGGTCAATCAGCTGACAAAAGATTTTTTGCCAATAATTGCAATAAGTGGAAATGAACTGACGGTGGTGTCGTTCAATGACATAAACGCGAGAGCTATCAAACTTTGTCAATCAACCGACATATGGAAACCCACCTCAAGTAAAACTGAACTACATATTTCTAAAATGCAAGATTGCGAAATAGTTTAGTCAAGTAATCGCGTAAAGAATGTTACCTAGTTTTCTACATTATACTCATTAGCTTGTAAAATCAATGCAAATATCCAGCAAATTTTTTGCATCCAAATCACATCGTCAAATGTCACCCACACAGGTGACGATATAACAACAAATATAATTACTTGTTAATTCCAGACTGGGTTTCATCTCAGCACATCGCATCGCTTGCTCGTGTCGTTCTCATTTAATATGCTAATTTCGTAGATTAATATCGACGATTATGTATCTATATTCGTTTCTGCTAATAATTATAAATCGAATGGCATAGATCGGCAACCGGCCGACGATTCATTCTCCCGTTGACCTAGATTGCCGCTCGTGACCCAAAGGTCATTCGACAAAATTGATTTCTACTATTCGTGAGCATTGACACACTTTTTCGAACGCTCTTGCCAGATTAGACACCACACCTATAAAAGTTGAGAACTCGTTCTGAGACTCGAGCATTTTCATCTTCGTTGTAGGTATACTACGAGGAAGATAATAATTGCGTAATCAATTTGATGTGAAAGCAATAACAACGTGCCTATAATAAAACAAATTAAGGCATTCCTTCAGCGAACGAATTAACACTTTGATGTCAATTGACTGATGAATTTTATTTGCCGCCTGGGGGTTCTCCGGATTAACACTTTTCCGAGTCTCGATGCTGTCAATTCCTCGCATTAGAAAGCCGGGCAACCACTACACCACCGCACTCGGGCGAGTTTGGTAAGACCGATGCACTCACTTGAAAGTGGTTTTACGCAATGCAGCCTGCATTTAATTCTAATTCGAAAAATGTTACTTAAGCCTGGTTAAATGAAAAAAATTATGATTGATGTAATAAAATAAAATGAACACTACATAACTGGTTAGCGAGTAATAATTGTAGTGCCGCATAGTTAAGAGCCGAGTGTGTGCCCATCAGGTTCGGCGTACTCTTGGTAAAAGTTTTCCCATTTACCCCGAAGCTGGAGGAGGTATGTACATATTTTACTTACGCACTTTTTCTTTGCGCGCGCGATTATGACAAAATTGTTAAAGCATAATTATGATTGCGTAAAATGAAAACTGGGTGTCGACGACAAATCAGTCTCTCACGACGGAGAATGAATCGTCGGCCGGTTGAACCTACCATAGCTAGATATTTGTGGCAATTAAGGTATTGTCAAAGTTAAGGTTGACATTACTTCCTTAGATGGCGCCACAGTCCTGGAAGGACCTGGGCCTCAACCAACACGCCTCTGCAGTTAGCCCGATCTTTGGCTTGAGGTCCCCTTCCACTTGTGCGCGCCACCTAAGGCGAAGTCTTCCTCTACTGTTTTGTCCCTCCGGGTTGGAATCGATGGTTAACTTTATGTGATTATTTGACAACCAATGTGAAAAGTAAAAACTCCAATTTCCAAACCACAGATTTTGGCACAACTATGGTGTTTTTTTTAGAGGTGTAGAACTTTAAGTTGGCAACAGTATTTCAACTGGCGGCCATTTTGTCAGCTGTCAATTAATTTTTAGTTTGGTTAGGCATTTCAACATAAATAGACTAACGCCTGAAGAACGCATCCAAATTGTGCAAATTTATTTTGAAAATCACGGTTCTGTTCGAAATATGTATCGCGCACTACGTCCATTTTATGGTCAACATAATCGTCTCACTTTTGGTTAAATGGATAGGGATACGTCAATAAATAAAACTGCCGTATTTGAAACGATGATAATCCTCAAGTATATGTTGAGACACCGTTAGATCCACAAAAACTGACTGTTTGGTGTGCTTTATGGGTTTGTGAAATAATTGGTCCGTACTTCTTTAAAAACGATGCTGGCCAGAACGTTACAGTCTATGGTGATGGTGACAGCTATAGAGCCATGATTACTGACTTTTTCGTTAATCAACTGAACAACCATGATGTGCAGGAGCTGTGCTTTCAACAGGACGGCGCAACATGTCACACAGCTCGTGCCACAAATTGAAGGAGAGGTTTGGTAACCGCATATAGTTTGACGTTGCGGGGCCTTGAATTGGCCTCCAAGATCGTGCGATTTTACGCCTCTTGACTATTTTCTGTGGGGAAATGTGAAGTCGCTAGTCTACCCCGATAAGCCCGAAACGATTGACCACTTGGAGGACAACATTCGCAGCGTTATTGTCGATATAGGGCCACAAATGTTGGAAGAAGTCATCGAAAATTGGACCTCCAGATAAGAAATTAATCAAAAGTCTATGCAAAGTTATTTGAATGATTTTTGGTCCCGTTTGAGTTGACAGGCTTTGGAGTAAGGGACTTAACTGCAAACTTTATAGCGAATGGACACCAACGCGCCGGCCCGAAGAGTCTTTGATTCCAAACCGGAGGGACAACGCAAGCAAGGCCTCGCCTTAGGTGGCGCGCACAAGTAGAAGGAGACCTCAACCAATTTGAAGTGCGCAACTGAAGGCTGTTACAAAAAAATCGGGCTAACTGGAGAGGCTTGTTGGTTGCGGCCCAGGTGCACCTCGGACTAAAAGTAAGTAGGTAAGACACGCCAATTACCTGTACTGTAATATTCAAAGAAATCCTATAGTAAAAATTCCAAAACGCCCTTTGGAGGAGAGAATGCCTTTCGCGTCTATAAGAAGGCTGTCGGAAATAATTTGGGCTTAAAACTAAAGACAGAGAGTAAAATAGCTGTGGACTGCGAACTTAGTACTCAATCAACAATACCTATAGATCATCATCTACTGCAGCTAGGCTCATGCTTGTACTGAACCTAGAACCCATTGAGATTTTTACGAAAATCGTATGACAGAAAAAGGTACTATAGGGAGGTACTACTTTGACAAGAACTTACATTTTTATGTGTGAACGATTTTCAGTATCATCAAAGACACATCTCTACAGATACCTTAAAGATGGAGAGGCGAACTAGAGAATGCGTATCATCTCCAGAAACCAGAAGCAGTGAGTACACCTGTCGAGTGGCAGGCAGTCAAGCATAGTGCTAAAGATTATAAAGAAACACACAGTACCATGTCTTTCATTGGGCCGCTTCCTACTGCCCAAAAACCTCACATTACTAGAGGCCATCAGGCCTCACAGAACCACTCTCATTGGGCCGATTTCTACCACTTCAGGGACCATGCTTTGCCCTATAGAGCCTTACGAAACCACGCTTATTATTAGGCCATTTTTAGACATTGAAGAAGCATGCTTTGTTGTCGGGCCTGACAGAACCACGTTTGCCGTTCGATCGATTTCTTTAGACTTAAGTCTTTGGTTTAAGAGGTTTATTGCCGGAACCGGCCGAGTTGTTGGTTATTTTCCTCCCGCGGCTATAGTTTACCGGACTTACATTAGCCTTCAATAAAAGATAAAACTTTATTTTTCCATTACAATGGAGCTCAAGTTGTCCAAGTTGCTGTGTTGTGCCTGTAACTTTTGCTGTAGCCAAGTTTACTCTCATTTCCACCTCTCTAATTTTCGGAAAGAAGGTTCTACCAATATATTTTTATAATTCAACCAATTAATCTCGCACTTGCTAACTTCGGCCATTTTTAACTTTTATTCTA
Organism: Cheilosia soror; assembly: GCA_949372485.1. Taxonomy (NCBI): domain Eukaryota; kingdom Metazoa; phylum Arthropoda; class Insecta; order Diptera; family Syrphidae; genus Cheilosia; species Cheilosia soror. Next base: position 78,843,442 of record OX443563.1, read on the forward strand.
CACCACGCTTTGGCCAATTAATAGTATTCAATGCTTAGTCTCTGACTCCTGATTCACAAACAGCTGCAACTTTTCATATATTTCGAAAGGGTTGGGGTTGAAATACTGTATGGTCAAAATTCTGTTTTCAAAATACTGTATTTCAAAATACTGTATTTCAAAATTCTGTATGAACATAATTCTGTATGAACAAAACTCTGTATTTCAAAATTCTGTATGAACAAAATTCTGAATGAACAAAACTCTGTATTTCAAAATTCTGTATATCAAAATTCTGTATTTAAAAAAAATGGTTTTGATAATGTAAAAAAGTGCGCACTTTTTAACATTATCAAAACCATTTTTTTTAAATACAGAATTCTAACATACCACTTCTTTTATTTTTATATTTTACTGTCTCCTTGCATATCTACATAGATTTATAAAACATAAACCGATGTTTTGGTCTGTTTTTGAAAGTTCAAAAACAAGAACAGAAGTGTTTCCGAGGACCCAAAACAGCGTTGAGGCATGGCATCGCCGATTAAAAGTCTTGGTTGGGAGGAAAAAGCCGGGCCTGTATAAACTTATCAGCGACCTGAAAAAGGAGCTAATTTTTACTAAAGCACAGGTGGAAAGGGTTAGGAATGGGGAGCACATTAAAAAAAACAAAAAAACAATACTTAAAAACAAGAGAATTCGACGTATTATGCGAAAGAGGCCCGATTTAAGCAACGTTGCTTATTTAAGGCGAATAGCAAAAAGTTTGCTTTTGTTTTAAATAATTCTGTTATGCTAATTTGTTATTTTTATGTTTATTGTTTATTAAATTTCTTTGAAGTATTAAGTTTACTGTTATGTTTTTGTTAAATTATGTTCCTAAATGATTTCCAATTTTTGTTTTTTTTCCAATAAATTTATATTACAGCTTGCTTATTCTTATGCAAACACTTATTCAAAAAATAGAATTGGGTATAAGCAGCTATTCGGAAAACAGAATTTTGCACATACAGTATTTTGAATATACAGCATTTTGGATATACAGCATTTTGGATACACAGCATTTTGGATATACAGCATTTTGAAATACAGAATTATGGCCCATTCCCATTTCGAAAGCCATTTAGAGAAAGGACATTCCAGAGATGAAAGCGATATGCGCCTGATTAGTTGCGCATTAGCACATCAATTACCAATTCTTGTGGAACACAAGTCTGCATACCAAGGTCATATAGACTCCGCAAAACAATAGCCAACAAAATTCAGCAGGTCATCCAGCACACACTTCTTCATCTGCTTTACCATTCCAAGCACACGTCTCATCGCAAAGATGCATCTCCGTTGAACTCCATCAGACCATCACCATGCCAGAGGGGGGCGCACATTCATGAAAGCGAAAATCGATAAAAGAATCGTGATATGCCAATGGGACATTGCGCCGGCTCAGGTCCAACCGAGTCGTGTCTTTGCCACCATACAATGAGAGTGGTGCATCTGCAGCTGATGATGAAGCGATAGATGGCTCAAAGCCTTTGTTACTCTCTGGCCTCTTATGTGTGTTACATCATGGAGCTGTTACCGCGATGCATTTGTGGTGATTATGTCAAATCTCCTTGAATGGTACATCGAACTTATGGGAGGTGTGCGCATGTGTATTTTGACTGATGCAAGATTGTTGCCATGTGTGCCAAAATGCAGCCACAATGTAACGCATTAGGCAAGCACTAGCTCAAAACTCACAACTCCATATCAATCAATAATCCTTTCCGTGACAGTGTATACGCGTCGTTCATCATTATCAGTACACGTCGATCTGACATAAACCCGCTAAGCGTGTCTGAATACGAGATAAGCCCAACTAATGGCCAATGGCTTATATCGGTCTATGGTTTTTTTTTATTTCTCAAATTTCTTGTTACATTGCGCCGGCCCCGGAAGCTGTCCGAGGAGCAACCAATTCGAACTACATTTCCTTCTGGCACATACACACGGACCAAAGTCTATCGATAGTCAAATGGGTTTTTGCGTGATTAGCTGAATTGATTTGTTGCCCGGCCAGAGTGTTCGATTGGCTTTAAAACACGTTAACTAGGTGAGGATAACTTTCTCTCGTGTGTAGAGGTGTTGTGCAGCCCAAAACTGGCGAAGGAAGGAGATTTTCACTTTTCAGGCATATTTTCGTCCGGGTGTTCCGTTTCATGCACGCGATTGATAGAGCCAACAAAGAATCAACTAAAACCGCTTTTTCTGACCAAAGACGCTTTGATAGGAAGGCTATGTCACATGAATCCCAAAATATACTCGTATCCAGCCAAAGATCAAAGATCACAGTGAAGTGTAAGATGATGTTATACACGACAGACTATTCGTGACGTCAGATAACTTAACTCGCGCAATCGACCTGCGAAGGCGTTGCACATTTTTATTTCGCATATTGCCACCATTGCGTAACGCAACAATTTGTATACCCACCCAAGACAAAAGAGGCAATCGCGCACATATGGAAATTATTAATTTTCATTTTGAAAATGTAGGACAATAGTTGAATGCAAATGAATTGATTGCTAGAAGCTCAGGGTAATAATAGATATTTAGGTCATTGATTGTGAGGAGGCCAAAGATTAGTTGACACCATCATTCATGACGAAAGAAACAATTTTTACAATGAAATGATATCAGTGAAGGAGATGAAGCTGATTGAAATGACTCCTCAAATGGATCAAGCGACTGCTCTAAATAAGATTGAATTCTGTTTTTTTTTTGTTTATGAAATATGCTTGTCATTATATTCATAAATCTAATGCCCGGTTTCACAGTGCAGAGTTACATACGTGTAACTTGAGTTTGAGTACAAAACGAACAACTAAATGTCACTCGTGTATATTTTGCGTTTAACAGTGGATTCCCATTAAATGTTACACAAATTAAATGTTATAAAAATGTTTATGTGCATTTAATTATTTACTTGATTTTTATAATAGGTTCTGAGCGATACCTCTTTTAGCTTTAGCAGAAAAGAAATTATTCTCGTAAAACGCAAAAAACAACAACAATTGAACCTGTCAAATCGTTGACAGGTAAATAGCTTGTCACCTGTCAAAGATAGAAGTAGGTAACACTTAAGTATGTATCCAGAATTTGACAGTTTTATTAAGAAACTAGCTGTAGCCGCCCGGCTTTGCCCGTGCACATCAGGAATTGTATTGCTTAGGTCTTAGACAATAATGTTCTTTCGTAAAATGGGAGATATAAGAATAAATTGATTTGCTTGAATTTTCTAAGCCTGAAATACAGCAATACGAACAAAACAAAAAAAGAATCATGAAAGTCAGCCCAGCGGTTTTTGAGATACATTATCGAGTTTCAACCCATAGAAGCTCTTTTTTGTATAGGAGGTATACGATATTGAATTTTTTTTTTGTATGGGCGGTGCCACGCCCCTTTGTCCGGTTTTGATCAATGTTAACAGGAGCACTCCACGACCAATACCAAAGAATATCTGTAAATTTGAGCCCAATCGATTCGGTAGTTTTCGAGATATACGATTTCGAATGTTTTTTTTTGTATGGGCGGTGCCACGCCCCTTTATCCGATTTTGACTTTTTTTACATGAGCTTTCCACGGCCAATACCTAAGATTGTCTGTAAGTTTGAGCTCAATCGATTTGGTTATTTTCGAGATACATATACGATTTTGAATATTTTTTTTGTATGGGCGGTGCCACGCCCTTTGTTCAATTTTTTCCAAACTTCACAGGATAAGCCCAGGGCCAATAACTAAGTAAGTTTGAGCTCAATCGATTTGGTGATTTTCGAGATATACGATTTTGAATGTTTTTTTTTTTTTTGTATGGGCGGTGCCACGCCCCTTTATCCAATTGGGACCAAACTTCACAGAAATCATGTATAGACCCTACGAGTTTAATTTGAGGGAGAATCGATACTTAAGTGGTCACATGAAATCGGGCATAAATCATTGTAAAAAAAGGCTTGAAATTGTCTTTAAGGTTTAAGCAATACTTCCCCAAGTATTTTAAGCTATTGTTCATTTTTCTGCTCCGTCCAGAGGCTGAGCTACGAAGTTCAAAACAGATCCTATTTGATCGGTTGTAAAAAAAAAAGCTGAAACGATTACTTTTGATCCACTTTGGTGTTATGGGCGCCCATTGAAAGGATTATACATAGATACACACATAAGTGCAGATTTGTCTGATTTTCACCCCAGCTGAAGACTTTTAAAATGCTAAAATCTGTGTGGCAGATTATGTCTGCATATGTATAGTATTTAGTTTGTTAAGTGATTCTGAACTTCATTGAAGACAAGAGAAAAGTAAAAGTTTTTACCTTCCATGAGCAGAAATGTTGTCTAAAACTGATATACTTCTGGTTTTATGAGGCTGTAGCTGTACTGAATGTGTCTAGCAATAACCTGTCAAAATTACATTTTTTGGTATCGCAATATTTATGAATTCAGATTTTTTTCCTCATAGCTAATTGCAGATTTTTCGAAATATTATCATGGCAACACTCAATTTGAAAATAGACGGTTGGCAGATTTTATAATATTGCCAGGTATGTCAATGAAAAATTTATCCCAAATAGGTATCTTACATATCGATGTGAACACTGTCAAGCTTAATTGTAAGAAAAAGCACTTTCAGAGCATTATCCGACATCTGAATTCTGAATATCCATTCTTTGAACACCCCTGACAGACTTATTTAAAAAAAAAACTCAATAAAAAGCAAATGAACAATTTTATTAAATCAGTTTTTATAGTCACTCCAATTTACCTTGTTCGACAAAGTACGCCGTGTACTAAGGGGATTCTATATAACGCCCTGATCATTCCGCTGAAGCTTGTACTTAATCTAAGGCGGATAAAGATGTCCTCGGTCGAGATATAAACTTTTGTAAAATTGTTGTTCCCGCTTGTGACGGAGAAGGCCGCATGCTCAGACCATCGGAGTCCAATCTATAATCCGAATGGCCAACCCAGTAGAGCAAGACCTAACATTCGGTGGCAAGCACAGGTGAAGGAAAACCTAAAGCAACTTGTGTGCGCAACTGGAGGCAGATAGTCTAACTGGGGAGGGGTATTAGTTGAGATCGAGGTGCACCCCAGGCTGTGGCGCCACCGGCAACTAAAGGGTGTCCCATAATTCACGCAAAATATAATTTTAATAGAAAATACAGATTTCTAATAAAAAAAGCTTAAGTTTTTTATTGATTAGCACATTGGATAAATGGTCGCCATGGCTTTGCTGGCTAACTACTATTTTATTGAAATTTTCTATGACCGTTTCTCATAAATGTGGCTGAATTTCATTAATACACCTAACAATTTCGTCTTTCACTTCAAGAAAGGTTAGGTTAGGTTAGGTTAAAAAGGGGTATGAGATGACTCATACGGCACTAGGCACCATAAGGGCCCATCGCGATCCCTAGGGGGAACCAATTGCAGTGACCTACAATGGAAAAACACCTAAACACTTGCCCTTGAGAAAACCCCAATTTCCCTGCAAAAACCAAGTAGCCCCTTGAGGTTGGTATTGTCTATCTCCCCTAAATGTTGGAAGAAGTACCTGCCCAAAAATTTTCTTCTACTGCGACATATTGCCTCACATTCGCACAGTATATGTGTTATGTCCTCTTCGGCTTGCAGGTCACTGCAGAATCTACAAGTGTCCGAGTCTGCTAGCCCTAGTCTTCTTGCATGTTTTCTAAGAAGGCAGTGCCCTGATAATATGCCGATCAGTGTCCTGAGCTGTTCCCTGCCTAGTTTGAGGATTTCCCTAGATCTTTTACGGTCGTATTGCGGCCAAAGTGCCTTAGATACCGCGTGACCGGTGAGGTCCTTCCACCTCCGGTCGGCTTCCTTGTTTATTTTATTCCTAATATTGCTTTTTATGATACAAGGAGGTGGTTTAATATCAACATCTCCTCCGTCATGCAATTCCCCGCCTATCCTCGCAAGCTCATCCGCCTGCTCATTTCCAACTATACCGCAGTGTCCTGGTACCCAGCACAGTCTCACTCGGTTCTGACTGCATAATGCCTTGAGCATTGTGCGACAGTTCCTGACTAATTCAGAATTGATGTTCGTAGATTCCAGTGCCTTGAGTGCAGCCTGGCTATCGATGTAGATGGCTATATCCCTTCCAGATATAGATCTCATCCGCATTAGCTCTGCCGCCTTCATAACAGCCAGAACTTCTGATTGGAAGACACTGCTTGTATCCGGTAGTCGTATAGACACTTTTAGATCTGGATCTACGGAGTAGATTCCAGCACCCGTACCTTCCGCTGTTTTTGAGCCGTCCGTGTAGACCGCTATTTCGCAATGCTTAATTACTTTATCCCTTTGCCATTCATATCTTTCCGGGTAAGACACTTCGTACGGAGTGTCAAAGTCGACCAAGGGGTGTATTTCATCAGTTTGCACCTGTACACCCGGGAGTAACTCCGTTAGTATTGAACAGTGTCCAAAACTGCCCTCTCTAAAGTAGCCCAGTGTTGCGAGCCGTAGTGCACTACTCCCCGCAAGTTGCTTTATGTGCAAGTCAAGTGGCGTAAGGTGTAGAAAGGTGTCCAGCGCTGCCGTAGGGGTGCTGCGAAGTGCACCCGTTATTGCTACGCTGGACGCTCTCTGCACCGACGCTAGTTTGCCAACTGTTGTTTTCTTTTTCGTCGCCGTCCACCATACTAGTGCGCCATATGTGAGTATGGGTCTAACCACCACTGTATATAGCCAGTGCACCATAGCAGGTTTTAGGCCCCAAGTCCTGCCTACTATTTTTTTACAAATAAAAAGAGCGTTATACGCCTTTTTAATTCTTTCCACTACATTTGCATTCCAGTTCAGTTTTCTGTCCAGAATGACCCCAAGATACTTTGCCTTGTCAGACAGAGGCAATTCCACTCCTTCCAGTTTAGGGAGGTTAAAGTGTGGTATCTTGTGCTTTCTGGTGAAGAGTACCAGTTCCGTTTTGGAGGGGTTGACGTTAAGTCCACAGCCCTTTGCCCATAAATTGACTTTCCTTAATGCACTGTCCATAATTTCACTTAGAGTGTTTAAAAACTTTCCCTGAATGATAATAACTAGGTCATCAGCATATGCTGTGGCACTTATTCCCCTGGAGCTCAGTTTCTTCAAAATGTCATCCATAACAAGCACCCAGAGGAGAGGTGAAAGGACTCCCCCCTGTGGTGTTCCCCTGGTAACCGACATTCTAATGGAACTTTGTCCCAGGGAGCAGTTTATTTTCCTACTTGCAAGCATGTTGCATACCCATAAAACTATGCTGTGTCCAATGTTCATATTAGACATGGCACGCATTATAGCCTTGCCCTCTACATTGTTAAAAGCCCCCTCAATATCCAGAAAAGCTGCTAGAGCAAACTCGCCCAAGTGTAAGCTTCTTTCAATCTTCCCTACTACATTATGTAAAGCTGTTTCTACTGACTTTCCCTTCATGTATGCATGTTGCGATTCGCTTAAGAATCCATTATTGCATTTGCTCCTGATATGAACTTCTAATAGCCGCTCTAGGGTTTTTAGCATAAAGGATGACAGACTGATTGGTCTGAAATCCTTCGCTGTTGTATGCCCCTGCTTGCCAGCTTTGGGAATGAAAACCACTTTCACCTCCCGCCATGCTGCTGGTATGTACCCTAAATTCAGACTCTGCCTTAGAATCTCCGTAATTTTCCGAATCGCCCTCTCAGGTGCCTTTTGCAGCATGATCGGCAAAATTCCATCTGGGCCCGAGGATTTATACGGTTTGAAGGACTGCAAAGCCCACCGCACTTTTCTCCGATTTATGAGATCAACTATCTCCCCCCTCGTGAGGGGGTCACAGTTGATATCCATACGACCTTGCAGCTCAGAATCCTCTGGGATAGTAGCCCCGGGAAAGTGAGATTCCACCAGGGTTACCAGAACCTCCTGACTGCTTTCGGCCCAGGTACCGTCTTTCTTTTTGAGGTAGCTAGGTACACTTGCCTCTTTTGAGAGTACTTTGCGTAGTCTCGAAGCCTTATCTGTATCCGAGATTGATTCGCAGAAAAGTTTCCACGAAACTCGTTTGGATTTCCTGATTAAATATTTGAATTGCCTTTTACTTTCGGTATACTCATTCCATGTGGTGTCGTCCCTGACCAACTTCGCCCTATTGTAGAGTTTCCTTACTTCCTTCTGTTTCAGCCCTATCTCCCTATTCCACCATTTCGGCTGTACCCTTTTTGGTGTCTTATTTTCCGGGCATACCTTCTCAAATGCCGTTGTCAGTGTTTGGTTTATCAGCTCAACCGCCCTATCCAGGTCCTTGGCAGTATTGCCAGGACCGGGCTGGGTGTCAAGATGCTGATTTACCATTACCGTATATTTAGCCCAATCTGCTTTTCTAGGATTCCTATGAAAACTACATGCCCTACCATGGAAGTTGACGTTGAAACGTATCCATCGATGATCTGACAAAGACGCTTCTTCCACAACCCTCCAATTTCCAACTAACAACTTATCTGTATTAGAGACAAGGGTGATGTCTAAAACCTCCTCCCTGTTTCTGACTACAAAAGTAGGTGAATTCCCTCTATTACATATTATGAGGTTGGACGTTATAATAAAATCATAAAGACACTCACCTCTTGCATTAATGTCACTGCTGCCCCATTGAGAGTGATGGGCATTTGCATCACAGCCCATTACGTGCATCCAGTTTGTCTGTCCAGCCAGCTTCTTCAACTTCTCCGGGATAACTACCTCAGAGTCGTATGGGAGGTAGGCTGATGTTAGACATAGCGGTTTACCGTCTTCCCTTTCGCAGATTACTGCAGTCAAGTCTCCTGAACTGTAATTATTCAAAAGAAAAGCCCTTATATGGTTTTTAATTAAGATACAAGTCCTGATTTTACCTTTTCCCTTATAGAACAACGTGTAATTCCTGTTCTTGAGACCTTGGATCTCGTTGTTCTTATTGATCCAAGGCTCCTGTATCAGTATTGCCGCGACGTCCTGCTTGATGATGTACTCCAACAAACAGGCCGTCGCTGCCCTACTATGATGCAGGTTTATCTGCAGCGCTTCCATCATCATTAACAGGCGGCTCCTCCTCATCCTTGCCCTTGGTCGTTTTTACCATAACTCTTCCCATACTATATCTTACCATACCGTTGGATTTCTCCAGGTATGGAAGACTTTCCTTATTTAAGGACAGCAAGAAGTGCTGGCCATATTGCCGTCATGGTCCCGTCTTTAGGACTCTCCATGTGTCGGCTTTGAGTTCCCGATTTTGCACATGGAGAAGCCCTAGGAGCTTCTCTGGGTAAGTATAAGGGCACGGAACCCAAACCCATGCCGTCGGCGGAGTGTACTGCGCCAACTCCGCCACCGTCATGCATTTAAGTTTTATGCCTTCCCATGAGTCGCTGCACTCCAGGATGAACCCTCTCAAGAATTCCACCGAAGAAGTGTTTCCACAAGCGACAACCTTACGCCCTCCTTCCCAACCAGCACCGTCAAATAAAAGTTCCGCGTTTCCTGTGTCGGACAACTCCTTCCACAGGGCGTCTTGGAATTTTTCTTCGACGTATTTCCACTGGTCGATTGTCAGACGACCGCAAGGTTCCCGCTCGTTTACTACAGCAACGAGAAGCTCATCTTTCGGGTCGCTTTGCCCTCGACGAAGTGCCGATGAAGTCCCAGCCTTCATCTTCTTCGCGTCATTGGGCTCCGCGACGTCGTCCGACCTGCCTCTCTTGCTGCTGAAACCCGTCTCAGCAGAATTCTTCTTCCCCTTTGCAATTGCTGCGTAGGACGTAGAGGGCGCCGGTCCGGCTTCCTCCCTCGTCTGCACAGTAGCCCTCTTTTTTGTCTTCTTTTGATTGAGCGGTGGAGCGGCCAAAGTAGCCTTTGCTCTTTCAAAAGAAGACTTTTCCCATTTGCTGAGAGTGCTGGGATCGCAACCCTCATATTTGGCCACCTTGCGCTTTGCGCCACGTATTGCAGCCTTTGCCTTCTGGTGCTGATTATGCTTCGCACCTTTGCTGTTTAAGTCGGAGGGAGCACCGGTCACAGCGGACGAGCCAGCTGTTCCCGCTTTTCCCCCTTCTTGAGCATTACCCTGACTAGCATTGACGTCGGATCTAGCTTCATTGGTAGCGGAAGTTCCAGCTACCTCAGCCTTTTCCTCGGCCAATTTCTTTTCCTGTTCTTTTGCGATATCGGATAAAGCCTCACTGACAGCGGATGTTCCAGCTGTCTCAACTTTTTCCTCCACCGCGTTACCCTTTGATTCACCTGTGAGAGTCCCAGCCTGCTCACAAGTGAAAAGGCTAACGTTAGTGAGAGTGTCATCAGACTCCCCACTATCGCTAGCCAGCAACCTCCCTTCCTCCAATTCTAACGCCAGGAGGGAGACAGTTGAAGAAGAAGATAACTCTCCTTCGCTCAGCTCCGATTCCCCCCTAGCGTGAATTGCTTTTTGTTTTTTGATATTTGTTTTTTTTGTTTTGTCCATTTTTCTGTTACGTTAAATTAGTCCCCACGAGTAGAGCCGGAAATATAAAGGTCAGCCCAGGCAGCGCCGCTATACCTGGGTAAGGCTAAATACAACAGACCCGCGCCAAGGCGTCTGAGGGAGCTCGTTAATAGCCGGTTTTACCTCCGGCCGATTGCAACCAGAAGCACGGTTTACTATACGCTCTCTCCACCTCTGGTATCAGGTACGATTTTAGGGTTTTCTCCCACCTCAACTAATGGATCACGACATACGATTAAAGCGTAAGCATAAATCCTTGGCTGACACCAACCAGACAAGCTGATTGGCCATTTTCAGACGGGCGCCCGCGGGAAGGAACAACAAGTTGAGGATTTTGCCCAGTCTCACTTCAAGAAACATCAAACAAAAAGCGCAATTGCCAATTAAATCGCAAGATCTGGAGATGGGCAATTCTGATCGCAAAAACGGCCGATTACACGATTAGAAAATAATTGTTTTCTGGCTCTATGCCATGTGGCTCCGTATTGTTGAAACCACATGTTGGTCACATCCATATCTTGTAATTTAGGAACTAAAAACGAAGTTATCATGTCACGATAACGAACACCATTAATTGTTACTTCTGACCAGCCGCAGCGATAATGCCTCAAACAGTCATGCGTTATGGATACACTTGTTTCTCAACAATTTATCGTAGGTTTTCTGAACCCCAAACATGACAATTTTGACGATTAAGGAATCCATCAAGATGAAAATGAGCTTCACCACTGAATTTTGTTTCTGTTTGAAAATTGCCGTCTGTAGCTGACACAAGGCCCTTTATATATAGAAGCAGTTAGCTAAAGGGTTAAAGAGGCGTGGTAATTGATCTTTGGTTCATATAGTCATACCAAACTGTAGACCCATTTGAATAAGGAAAGTTGTGTCATAACTATGGCTCCAAAATGACCTAAGATGGTTACATATAGAAGGGTTTCAAAAAGGCCTTGTGGCCCGAGCTATAGACCCGAAAAAATCTGTAAATTTGTTAAAACTCAGCTGATCAAAGTTACAAGTAGCGATAGGAATACTCTCTGTCTCTAAGCACTCCCTTCTTAGGAAGCACAGTAGGAGATTAGTTTAAACAAAGCGGACCTACATGTTGTAGACGTAGAGGATATTACTCATCTTCTCAGCTCGGTGTAGAAGAAAACTCCTTGGAAGGTACCTGCTTCTTCGACAATTTGGAGGATTTTTGTAGGAAATTAATTATTTGGGCGAATAGGTTTCGGTTTTGATCGTGAAGGATCCCCAAGGAGGATGGCAATGGATCAAATATAATGACTTAGTCTTCTGTAATAAACAACCTAACCTAAACTAACCTAAGCCTCCAAAGTGCTATAGACCCACACGGTCTCTCTGTCTCGAAGTTCCTGGAACGCTTTTCCTGGTATTTGTCAAATTTCAAAATTTATTTCAGTATCTGTCAATAGTCACAAGTGACATAATATCAAACGTCATAATGAGGCAGGATATTTTTAAGAAATCTGAAAATATGGCAATGGTGGATGCCATCCTATTGTAGACATCGTCTATAAGTGGGATCATTTTTAGCCAAATAATTTCTGATTTTTGGGAAGTCATATGACTTCTATTGTTATATAAAGTGGGCTTTAACTTACCTACAATAAAGACAGAAACAGAAATAGGTATACCACACCCTCTTGAGGTTTTGTTTAATTATCCGTATCGATCCAAAGTGAGCCACAATATGACATATGGAGGAGTATCCGACTAATGAGTCGCTTGGAGAGCAACCACTTTTGTTTATTTTTTACTTTTCTTTATAATACTTCTCCCATACGTACTATACTCAAACAATAAGTTTATCGTGACAATCTTCACATCGCGTTGCGGTTGCGTAAACGCAAAAGATGCCGGCAATTGTTCCCCAGCCATATATACACTACAGTACATCGCATGCTCCTACTGCCATCTGGGGGCTTTCATTACGTAATTAAGTGCCGGGGTGCATTCATTTGTTGCTGCATTAATCGAGTTGCTATTGTGTCACAGAGAAAGACAACAAAAAAGAAATAGCTATATGGTGTGTTGGTGGCGCGGTAACTACATACCTACTCATAATTGCAATTGAAGCTAATTGAGACTGACGTTGATTATGTTGTGAACAACATTAACATTGTCATGGTAAGTTTGTAATAAAGTTCATATAGGAAACGGTCCTACATACAGCAGTAATTGGTGTGATCAGAAGGCTTCCTTTTAAGTGTTTCAGTCTACTGAATTGGAACGATGTGATTAACTAGTCTTGACGGACTTAACTACATTAACTTGTATAGTTAACAATTATTCCTGTAGCAAATTCATTAATATTTTTTAATACCATCTGAAGATTGCACTCTGTGGATATTTAAGTAGAGTTTGTGTAATTTTTAAATTTCTGATTATGTATCTTATGTATCTAAAAGAGATACCCTTTAAATTTCGACAATTACAGAAGGATATTACGGCCAACCTAATGATTGTTCAATGAAGTTCTCGATATCTTAAGCCCATATTACTAACCTGACCTTAACCCTTTTCGAATTATTCATACCAACATTTGACTGGCATACTTACTTACTTATCGGGCTCCCGACACGTGAAGAGTATCTGCATGAGACACTGCAGCCTTCCATCCTCTACGATCCCGGGCACGCTGCTTCCAGTTGTCCAGACCAAGCGCTCTGACATCCGCGATGGCTTAGTCTTTAAAACAGAGGTTCGGTCTTCCTTGTCTTCTCGAACCTGGGGGCTGGAATTCTAAGATCCTCTTAGCTGGAGCATTATTGTCCATTCGCTCGATGTGGCCGAGCCAAAGTAGTCGACGTGTTTTGGCTTTTTGGACTACATCCACATCTACAGCTCATATAGAGTTCGCGGTTTGTAGAGCACACATTGCGTCGTTCGAGTTAGGAGTTTTGAACCCAGTTGTTTTGCCAAGGGTGTCATTCGTCGAGTTTATGTTTACTCCGAGGTTGGTGAACTCCTTAACTGCCTCGAAATTGTTGCTATCAATAGTGACGTTTTGTCCTAGGCGGTGGACAGATGCTTGTTTGTTTGTTGATAGCATGTACTTAGTCTTGTCCTCATTTACTTCAAGGCCAACAGATTTCGCCTGTTCTTCAATCGCCGTGAATGCTTCACACTAGGAGCGACCGATGATGTCAATATCGTCCGCATAGCCCAGCAGCTGGACGGACCTGTTGAAGATATAGTGCCTTCCGTATTGACACCACTGCCCTGCGCACTATCTGCTCCAGTAAGAGATTGAAGAAGTCGTATGACAGCGCGTCTCCTTGCTGAAATCCGGTGCATGTTTGAAATATTTGACTGGCATAACCTTGGCAAAATTGTGTACCTCACAAGCTTTCATATACACGTAATAGTTTCTCAAGATTCACGTAATAAAACGCCAAGCACTAGTACCTAATTATGAAAATTCAGTTTCACAACATTATGTATCTCCGCTGCTCATCTCGTTGAGTATGGCCAATTAGTGAAGTTGTTTAGTTGCAACTACCATACTTACCTAAAAACTTTCGATGCGCAAGTCAACAGTTTTGACTTCTACGGGTAATGCAATGGATTATGACCAAACGCCACCCAAAGGTCAACGAAGAAAGTGATGATACTGCATCCACTGAACCCGTTGATCTCGGCGTAGTGTCGATTCCCATTAATCTCGATACCTATGTATACTCCTCTACGAGGCCCCTAACTGCCTGATGGTCAGCTTTTTTCGATCGTTTTCCATGAATCACTTAACAACATAGACCTCACGAAACACAATGGCCATCGCAAGAGCATCAATGCGCTGCTTTCTTCTTTGGAAGCCGAAGCCGAGTGCGGGTACGTGCAGATAGGTCAGTGATCTGTGAACCATTGATTGAGCATCTAGGCGCTAAGATGTATTTTGTTGAGTCATCACACTCAAATTGTATTCATTTATTCAGAAGAAGCGCGCACAATAACCTTTGGTGCAGTACCAGGGCAGGGACGCATGGCCATTCTGTTGATGGGGTTATAAGTGGCGCTAAAATGAAATGTGATAGCTGGCCTGCTGATGACCGTACTTTCCCTGGAAGTGATGGATGAAAGTAAAAACGGTATGAGAATATGGTAGTTGCAAGTACATCATGTTAATTTGACTCAGACTTAGAGATTTCAACAGGTATCTATCAGCATTTCCAGTCAGATACTTATCACAATTTTTCCCAAGTAGCATGAGAATATTGTTTCAGTACCATAACTAATCCGAATCTGGAGCAAACGGAAAACCATAAAGTTGTTTTCGCAGATATAAAGCATTTTCCATGCGGTTTATTCGCGCGTAATTTTCCGTTTCCTCCTTTTTGTCATTAGGCTAACACACAAGAGTATCTACTATGCGTTGCGGCTTGAGGTAGACCTCACTTACAAGTGGTTTTTCTAATGCACACTTAATGCTACAAAAAAAAGAACTAAACTTCCAGCCGCGGGATTTATAGGGAAATCATTGGGAGTTATGACTCACCTACATTTAACTGATGGATGAGATTTCTGTTTCTGTATATCTGCGGTTGTGGCACAGTTTCACTCTCTGCAAAATGAGACGATGATGAGTGCCGCCAGATGCCACAGAGATTAATTGTCATATGGAAATCATACAACGGCTCGGTGATGGGAAGTTAGGCCGGTTTTTGTATAGCCTTTTATGTCTGTCAGTATGACGAGAGACGAGTTTTTATCTGCTCTGTCAAAAGGAGGTGAATAGGTTATAGTGAGTGAAAATTTAAGAGAGACTCAGGGGGTGCATTTAGCAACTATGATGTAGGAATATCTTTGAGAAATTACACCTCTCTGTGTCAATTGGTATAAGTGAGTACGAGTACTTGGTATCACTTCAAGGGTTTAAATACAGTTCCTAACTGGAACTGGTCTGGTCTTATAATAGGAGATCCTACATCAACATCAAATCTACAACTATCCTGCACAGGCTCATAAAAAAATATTCGATGCACTATTTCTAGAGCCTAGAGATGAATCGCTCGCTTGTGATGCATCCAATTTAATGTTTACGAAAGACATAATTAAGGTGCACTAAGAACCTCTTAATCGATAAAAGTTACAGTTGTTTACAAAATGAAAGCTCTTAAAATTTGTAGGTACACCATCACTAATATGAATTCTTTTTGATATTTTAGTAATCCCAGACTTTGGATATTAAATTTCCCACAACGATAACCCAGAATTCCCTTTTGTTCCACGTTATTGAAAAAAACTACCCTAATAGTGTCCAAGAATATTGAACAAAAATCAGAAAAGTAACTATAAAAATCAGCACAAATTACCAACTCGCAAAGATCCTCAGCTCTATTGTGCAATGAACACAAATTCAAATTAAGAACCGAATGCAATGAAAATTTTAAAATTCTCACAAGGTGCATTTGTAAAACAAATCAAATTTTTACCTAAAAATACATATGCAATTAATATATAATATCTACTGCCAATTACTAAACTTTAAAAAACCCTCTCCATGCCGGATCTTGACTCTTGAGCTAGTGGTGCAGAAGCACTAAAAATATCCTTTTTATTGTTTGAAAAAATCCTTTCCCCCTCTTTTTTTATTTTAAAATAAATAAAAAAATGTGCACGACTGGGTCGCACGAAACTTTCTCGTTTATTGCGAGTCTCGCATAATCTCATGATTCATTTTAGCAAATTTTACGTTTAAAATCATATCCACTTAAGATGTACGCAGGTTTAATAACTGAACCCTTGTCAATTAAAAAATTAATACATAGACATTATGTATGTTGTAGATATTAACTACAACACTTTATTATTTACTTTCAAATTTCACCCCGAACTGACACTTAAAGGAGGCAAGTAGGCGATAAATTTCGAATTCCCATTTTTGATTTGTAGGTATTTAAAAAAAGTGGTCACAATGGTCGCGATTTGGGTAGTCATTTTTGAGAAATATTCATAAAACGGCTATAGGTATTCGAGTTTTCTGTTTTTGAATACTTATGTTGTCTCAAATATGTATTTTGATCAAAATCGTTGGAGTGGTTTTTTGTAAAATTATGCTGACAAATGTTACAAATTTGGATTCGAAAAGCACTGTTACTAACTGTTTAGCTAAAAACTGAGTACATACGACGTATTTGTATTCAGGATATAAACATTACCTAGCAATTACATTTTCATCCAAATCGAAAATGGCGTTTTCGAGATGTGTGTAGTTTTTAAAGTACCATTTTTAGCGATTGGGGTGGAAATCGAAGGACGCAATCATGGTTCAAAAAACACTGTTTTGCAACTGTTTAGCTCAAAACTGAGCAAATGGTATAACTATGGATTTAAGCATTACATGCCAGTTACATTTTTATCATAATCGAAAAATGGCGTTTTTGAGATATGAGCAGTTTTTTAAAGTACATACTATTATTAGAGATTTGGGTGGATTTATCTAAGAACGCAGTCTTATTAGGGAAAAACTGAGTTTGCTATCAAGTTAAGAATGACAAAAGTATCTTAAAAATATGCTTTTGTTAAAATCGTTTTTACTGTTTTCGAAAAAAAAAACAATTTTCAAAACTGCCGTTGCCGCTGGACTTTTCAGCGAAAAACTGGGTATGCAGTCATTTTAAGCATGTCTACATTAACTCAACTATCAATTTCGGCTCAAATCGTTGAAACTGTTTTCGAAAAAATCTAAATTTAGACATATTTCGTAATAATTCGTAAAATTTTTATATGGGACGTACCGTTAATATTAGGGCTAGCATAAAAAAAGGTCCCTAGCGGGACAGACAAGCATACAGACGGACAAAATTGCGAAACCCACTTTTTTGAGTTCCCCTATTATCGTAATGTCAGAATTGATTAAAATCTCGAGTTCGAAATTTTGTACGAAAACAATATCTTTCCCTTACTACGTATACGAGAAAGTTAAAAAATAAAATTTTCATTTCGTAAAATACTGACAGGTGATATTTGACGACAATATTGTTAATTAAATACAATGGCGATTTTCTCATGACCAATTAAGTCGCTTGGTTTCAAAGTATAAAATTGTAAAGATTTTTTTTTGCTTAAGGTGCCACGCCCCTTTGTCCAATTTTGATTAAATTTTACAGAAACTGCTTTGGACAAATAACAACATTTGCTCAAAATTTGATTAGTTTTGCTATCATTGGTGGTGTAGGTATATTCCCGTATAAAATTTTTTTCTATTTTCCAACTTTTCATTTAAGGTTTTCCGAATTTTATTTTTTGCTTTAAAAAAATCAATCATTCAAATCGGTCCTTTTGAGATCCTTTATACTATGAACACTTGATCGAAGCTCAAACTTCTTTCGGAATTGTCAATTATTGTAAATTGTATATTTTTTTCTGTCCCATAAGAAAATTGTAAGTAAGTATAGATACAAATTTGTCAGAAAATTGAATTCATTGGCATGAACATTTTTGACAATTGTCCATTATTTTCCGACAAGTCTACAACATGTCTAATTATTTATGAAACAGAAATTTAACAAAATTCAATATTCACCTGTTACCTATCGCAACTGTCAACTTATATAAAATAGTGCCCTGAAAGTCTAAATTTCGACTACTTAGGCCTTCCGCGCATGGCTCGTACCAGAATAGGTTAAGACAAAGTTGCGTATTGCTTATTGGCAATTATTGCTCTTTGCTTTGTTGCTTATTGCCTTAATCTGTCCCATACTCATGGTGAATTGGCAACCCAAAATGAGCAGAATTCATTTTCAGAAAATAAGCTTCTATTTCCACTTTCTTACCAGCTATTTGTCTTAACAATTGCCTTTATAAAATCAATTTCTTAGCATTATGTGCGGGTATTACTTTGTCTATGTCACTCTTAGGAATGCGCAATTAATCAACACCTTGTTATGGTCACTTTCAATAGTTTCTAATTGTGCCAAATATTTCGTTTCTGAATATTAAGTAACTTCAATTGACTACTGCCCATTGTTGCAATTCCAAAAAAAAAAATCATCCATCCAGCAAAAATTGAATTGCGCAAAAACCAACTCCATATATGGATCATGAATTTCAACGTACGAATGCAATGCAAACACAATGACTTAATTGAGATTCAATTGAAGATCTTAATTAAAAACGCCATGAATTAAAGACAACGATGACGTAACGTTCAGCTACCCACTTCCGCAGATATGGCAGGAAGCGTTTTGTTAATTGCCCTCAACTATAAATAAAATAAATCACTATATTGGCTCATTCACCTTTTAAGGTGCGAGCCATGACTGATGCCGAGCGTACACCGTACACATCTTGAGATTTATTAAATAAAGTTATTTATTGACGATCACCTTTGAAAGCCTTATGAAAAACTTTACCAAATTTGGCTGGAATAGGGTCAACCGCTTTTTGTTGAATCAACTTCTTCGAAGTTAAAAATTATTCATATCTTTTATGAGTATGAGTAGGTAACTTCTTTGTTTTCTTTGATTAGCATGAAAATTGTACATCATCCTGGCTATGGTTGATTAGAACTCGAAGAGCCCGCAGGATAGAATTTGGTCGGGAAAGAGTGTGCGGTATTCGAATGAACCTTCTAAACGCATTAAGGAAATTTCGTTATTAGAGTTAATTATATCTACAGATTCCATAACAGTTTTTGGTATAATTATGTATGTATTTTTCATAAAACAAAAAAAAAATGATTTTAAAGAGTATCGCACCCGAAATGGAGCAATTAATCACTTTTTTTCTTATAGGTATTGGAAGCTAGTATTTAAATAAACTCAACAGCATGACGACCATCCAAACTATGAATTAATTTATCAACTCGATACGATGGGTTTTTGTGTTGTTTGTTATTTGCTATGCAATTAAATGCGGCACCTAATTATTATTTCGCATAATTACAGGAATGGTCTCTAATGGACCAATATTAGAGGTACCCATTGGAGTCTGTAATTTGTTGTTGTCAGATTGGGGCAACGCTTTATTAATTGCTAGTCAAAAATTATGTAGATGACAGGTTGTTGTAAATTGATGTTAAGTTACGACCGTGTTGGCTACTCGATTGTGATCTCCTGGGAATGTTTAGAAATAATTTTATAATGAAATAAAAAAAAAAAACAAGAATTCCCAACTGTAATTAAACTAATGGCCTTAACGTTCGCAAATATATATTCACAATTTTCAAATTTAAAGCATTGATGTCTGATGAACATTTGGTTGTACGTCAGGGCCTCGGCTCTGGGAAATTAGGTCCCAGGAAATATTCCACCAAAAATCGAAGTGAAATAAGGCCCCAAATATAAAAATGAAAATACACCCCAAAAGCACGAAAAAAGACAAAAGAAAAAATTAACTTTAGAATACAATTTCAAAATAAAAAGTTATTGTTGTCTGTGTCCGGAGGTCGTCAATTATCCGGGTACTCCGTGGTGACTGAGTTGTTGTTCTTCTAATGGCCCACAGCCAGGTGGATCCCAGTCGCTGGCAGAGCGTTCATTTTGAAATCGCGAGTAAAGTAAGCATCATAAGGTCATAGGTCCCTATGGATCATTTAAAAGAAAAATCCCTGAAATAGCAATGCGAAAATTTAAAAGAAGAGGGGGCAGTGGCTCAGTGGTTAGGGTCTCAGGTTCGATCCCCGGAAAAAGTCAAATTACATCTTAAGGTTTTTTCCACTGCGTCACCTCTTGCAAACGTCTGACAAACATCCGAGACTACAACTGTCCTGAGAAAGTTTCTCCATTAAGCCATTCGGAATCGAAATAAAATTGTAGGTCCCTTTCATTCGTCCCAAAAATAAAAAAAAATCAAGTTAAAGTGCCATCATCGGCCTGGCCAATGCTTTGATACCCTCCACTGCATAAAAGTCTTGCAAAACGTTTGCAATGGGAGTTAGCGTCTATGCACTGTTCAGGTACACGCATGTGTCTAATATTGGTTTTGTATGGGAGGTACCAGAACTACTTGACTCATATATAGCCCATTTTCAATTCCAACCTGCCGACGGTAGAAATAAGTCCTCTCACAAAATTTCATTCACCTTGGTTGTTTCGTTTGGACGCTATCATGTTTTCAACAGACAGACGGACAGACAGACAGAGAGACGAACATGGCTAAATCTATTCAGAATGTGATCCTGATTCAGAATACATATATTATACTTTATGTGGTCTCCGGTGACTACTTCTTGGCTTTACAAACGTAATGACAAAGTGAATATACCTTCCTGTGGAGGGTATAAAAACTCACACAAACAAATGGTTGTGAGAAGCTAGGGCTAGGGTGTCTACACTCCTTTTGCGCCAACTATTTATTTATTTATAAATCAGAAGAGGTACTGACGGAGTCGAAGATATCTGTCGCCACCCTTTAAGATACAGAATCACTTGTGGTGTTTAAACCAAAAGACAACAATGTCAGCTTCTGTCTAAAGACGACCAGACTGTACTTCTATCACCATGCTGGCAGACAAATATTAAGCCTTTATAATTCAAAACCATTCAAAGCTCCGATCATGGACTGACATCACACCACAATCGATGTTTTGGGCATATCTAGTCGCTGAATTGATACGAAAGCTCTAAATCGAACTTCATCAGAGTAAGGTAGATTCTGCCAATATTATTCTTCACCTACAAGCAAGTGGGGAACTGGAACAATACCCAAGATGGAACTATTTTATTAAAAACTGTATAGCTATAATAGATAGGTATTCCGCTAATACCACTAAGATTTGCGGAATGATTTCTTCTGGCTACTAACGCAAGCCATTTGCTGCTGTCTATATGAAGCTAAGAATGTTAGCGAGTACAGGTATTACCTAGATCACAGAGATTATTGAGAAAATAGTTTCCTAAGTACGCCTTTCTTAAATTGGTTAGCCCTGCCCTTCTTTATTCTCCAGAAGTCATTGAATGTCAGTCGAAGTCCGAAAATAACTTTGAAGGCTTTCGAGATGCTAGATCTTTTAAGTCGCAGGAGCTACTTGGATCATTTTGTATCCAGAGTTGGCCAGGTGAGCCTAGGAGCATCGCAGTATTCTAGATGTTTCCATGTGTCTTGCTTTGCCCGCTGCATCCGCATGAGTTATTTGTTTAGCGTAGGATAGTGGAGGAGCCTATAGTCTTCGTACTTCGTCCGCCACACAGTTCTCTGGGATTTCACATTGACCAGAAACTGAGGATGAGTAGGTGAGTCTGGCTCTTACTAGATGATCCATCATTGACAGTTTTTATTGCATTTGTGTAGATTGTAGATCCTAAGGGCTAAGGGTTGTATATCTATATTGCCCGGAATATTTTTTTATTTTGTGTTTTTTTTTATCGAATACCTATCTTAATTCTTGCTTAAGTTCAGAATCAAAGTATTTTATTCAGTTCTGGAATCAATGAATTAGTTAGGCAATTTATTTAGATATCATGCTCGAAATAAATAATTAAGTTGGCTATCTCCTTCAGTTTTTAACTTGTGTCCATCTAGCTTGCAACCAATTGTCCTGAATAACCTAAAACCCCATTGAATCAGGTATAATATGGAGTATCCCATTTAGATTTAGATTAAGACTCCAAGAATAAAGTAATTTTCAAGGTGAAACTACTAAGTATAGTGTGCCATTTCTTGGTATCTAATAAAACTTCATTCTACAATTTTATTATACAGCTCATTGTTAGTAAAAAAGTACAAACAAGGGAAAGTATCTTAAAATTTAACGATTCCACTATGCAAAGTTACAAAGTTCGAATCACTTTAAAAAAAAAGTTGAACAAATGAAGCATTAAATTAGTTTGTGGAATCAAATGTTACAAAGGCATCACTGACCACTAGCTCAGAATTTGAAACAAAAAACACGAAACAGGTTGCATTTTATGGCAGAATGGCTTCAATTTAAATGGAAATGAAAGTGAATAACGAGAATGTGTTACAATTGATTGTAGTGTAAGGTATACGACTGTTGGATGTAGTTTGTCTAGCAATTTACTTTCTAACCATAAAGTGGTGTACGAGTATGAAGATTCGAACTTTGGCGTGAAGAAACCAAAAGTTTTTTTCTTTTAATAGGTATAGACAGTGTTTATAAAAGAATAAGAATTATATTTAGTTTTCATTTGATTTCATCTCTCACAAATAGCCCATCAGGATCCATATTATACTGATGTCCAGTAGTCCAAAAGAAAATGTATGAACTGAGTAGCTGACTATGGACTACTCTATGGAGAGTTTTTGGTAATGAAATAATTATTTTCATTTTAAAACCAAGAAATCTTGATAAAAAAACGGCCGTTCTAAATAATAGCATTTCCAATCTTTTGAGAGACCGGACCGGAGTAAAATTTTCCGTTCAAACATGCGATCCAAAAATTACCTATAACGACAACTTACTATAATTGAAATAAAATAAATTCTCCTATGAAATTCTTTATCTGTTGTATTAAAAAGCGCATACAGCATCAGTGTTGCCAACCCGGATCGAAGTTTTTATGCCTCATTCCGAAAAAAGTATGCCTTTTCGGTAAAAAAGATAAATAACGTGAAAGTTCTAATTTATGTGTTAAACTTTTATTAGTAGGCACATAGTTAAGAAAAAAAACAATAAATAAGACATAAATATGTGTAGTATTTAGTATAGTAACTAAAATTATTAAAAACAAAAACTAACTTCACGTAAGATAATGGCCCTTATTGTGACTGTCGATCAGCGATCGCCACGACAATTGTTGATTGCGTCGATTAATTTTAGCTATTCGTACGCACAACATTTTTTTCACTTCCAAGAGAAAACACCGATCAGATATTTGTAACCGACTACAAGCGACTGTCAAATCGACAATCACAGTTCTCGATCGATCGTCAGTTGTCGATCAACAATTAACTATCGACACTCACAATAGGGGCCAATGTTTATTCGATAGATCTGCACCAAACTCATCGCGATCAGTTGAACTTGAACTCATATTTAAAATAAACTATTACAAACAATTTTTTAAAATTCATTTTTTACCAGCAACGAAAACAAACTTTAAGGTCTGCACATTGAAGGCGTTTTCGTACAAATTTGACTCGTGCGATCAGTTACGAAAACGAACGAACGATCCCGATTATCTGATGGTTCAAGTTACAACAGTGGCAGTGCTACGGTAGCACTCTTCTCTTACAATTGTCAATGCCTAAATGGGGTCTATAGCCTCGAATAACTCACTCGTTCTATATCTCAGTTGTTATAAGACATAAACTTACCTATCCTATGGGATAGGACACAGCCATAAATAGCGACTATCTAAGCAAGGTCTAGCGCATAGCCTGCATGTGTATAAGCGCTGCACTATACGCACAACTCCCTCTGCGGCACTGGACATATTGTTTCACCTATTACCCCTTGATATTTTCAGCAAACAAGCGGCGAGTGCAGCCTTTCGCTCTGAAGCTACCTCACAGCGGTCAAAGAAAGACTTTGGCCACGCCTCTGAAGAACTTCGAAATCTTAACTGAACTGACTACACCACCCCATCTCTAAATTTTGACAAGAGCAATCTGGAATGAGGATACTTTCGCAGAAGACGAATCAGTTCACTTCTACACTGACGGCTCAAAAACCAAAGACGGAGTTGGTGGGGGTGTTTTCTCCCACAGTCTTAATCTTAACCTCTCCTTCCGTCAACCAAATTATTGTGTTGTTCTGCGTGTTCCAGGCGCAATTAATGGCGATAAAAGAAGTCTTATGTTGGCTTAAGAAAAACGATATCCGCTGAAGATATCTGCATATTTTCAGACAGCCAAGCAGCCATCAAATCCTTGCATTCGATATCTATAACTTCTCTAGCCCTTACGAAGATGGCCGAACAATTCAACATTCACCTAATTTGGATGCCGGGGCAGAGAGACATTCCAGGGAATTGTAAGGCCGATGAACTCGCTAGAATAGAAACAACTCAACCCATCCTGCCCGGATAAAGGCACCCTAGGGATACCAATCGCTGCTTACAAACAAAAATTGAAGCTGAATGCTATCGAGAGTGCAAATCTTAGGTGGACAAGTGGCACCGTTTTGGCCCAAGCTGAATTTGAAACGCTCTAAGAAATTGATTTCTCTCAACAGATTGCATATCGGCACCACAATAGGCGTCATTATTGGACACTGCCTGATAGGAAAACATGCCGCAAGGCTAGAGGGTTATTTACAAATGCTCGGCGGATCGTATTGAAAGCGATACTTCGATTTCGACCGTCTTCGCTTTTGCTTATTCTCAAATCCGAACTGTGCTTTCCAGTTTTTTCCAATAAGACTTCCAATTTTCCATATACTTTCCCAAAAGTTTGACAGCTTTTTCCCGTCACAAGAATTTAGTTTATTTTTTATCCTCAATAAATCCGCCCGGAATCCGTCACCTAAAAAGCTATTTGATTGGATCAAATAGCTTTTGGAAAAGTGATCCCCCGCGCATTTGGGAATAAGCTCCTAGGCCTTTCAAACGATTTCTGCAGAAGCTGTATATGGATGAGGAAGAGGAGCAAACTAGTCCTCACCTCCTTTGTTCCTGCCCAGCTCTCGCCCCCTAGCTTGGGGTCACTGTAGCATTTAGAGTGGGTGCGAGGTTTTTTGTATGAAAAGTTCGGAACTGCACCCTTTTTCTTTCAATTCTCCCCACATATTTGTTGTTTGGATTTTATTTCCACTTCGATTTGGACTTTATTGCACTTTTGAAAATGAAATAAAGCCCAAGACTCAGTTTATTTGTGTTTTTATATTGTATAATGTGGAAAATTGTTATTTTGCTGCTGCTGATGGCTACCCCTCCGCCCCCTTAGTCCGCCACTGGTTGACATTTTTTGAGTTCCCCGCGTGTGTTTTCCGAATTTAAGTTCTTTAAACTCTATCTCTAATCTGGACGGCTTATCCCAATAATCTCTGATTACTTAATAAATATCCAATTAATTGGTTTTCTGTAAAACCAATCCGAATCATAGACCTAATACCTACGACTTTTTTTAAAAACGAGGGTTAATATACGATTCGTTACAGGCGGATTAAACATTTTAACTGCAACTTTTTGATTTATATTATTTTATTTAATTAATAATAATGCCTTCTATTTAATCCTATATAATGTGTTGGAAGTTTCAAAGAAGATTAATGACACACATCTTATTTCATTTCGGTTTTGATTTTAGTAATCACTTTAATCTTCCGCACACTACAGTCAAATTAGCATAATTAATCAATGTCAACTGTAAATATTTTGAGCTACACCATGTCATTCAACAAAGCTGCTGAATATTAAAATGTTGTATCTTCATCAATTTGACGAATATTTTATTAGATACGCCGACATCATTAGAAAAATTCCCCTCAGCGGAAATGCCAATAGGGTAATAGCTTTATCTTCTTTACATAAATGAGATAGTCGGCGGGATTGAATACAAAACAAAGCTTAAGACAAAACCTTATAATTGGAGCTGCCAAACATCTGCCATCGATCGTGGGAAATGTAATGAACTTGATTACCTTAAGGACAGCTGAGCTCACATATTGTGACATTCTATAGGTGAATGTTCCATTCTTAACGCTCATACAAATTCATTTTTATTTTATATCTTTATGGTGGTTTACGAAGGTAAGGTACCTATTTATCTACTGCCATTATTTGCACCAACGATCATATAAACTTCAAGTTGGCATATTCAAGAGACTAATGGGTTTTATGGTGTCTTGTCTACTCAGATCTCGTCTGAATCATAGATCAGACTAACCCATTTCTTATATAAATACACATTTTGATTAGATAGATAATATTGTGAGGTACGGGTATATAGATATGTGTCTCTGACATGGGCAACCTACTTTTCCAAGTTCATTTCTTGTGATAGATTCACAAATCACAACTATTCTAAAGTCAATTGCAACTAAATTGTTTATACAGTAGCTAGGCGCCAGTTCAATCTGAGAGAGCCTACACTTATTTACTATCTTGTCAGTGTCGTTAATAAATAATTTATAGCAGTAGGTTTCGATTTATGCAGTTTGATTAAACGTCTGTGGGAGCCAAATTGTATGAAGAATGACGCAGCCAAGCCCCTTTATTTATTGTAATACTGGGCACTCGCTGAAGTTGACAGCTCGCATTGAGGTGAAGACCATTTATTTAAAACGCTGGCTGGTAGATCAAACAAAGTTTTTATAGGTGGTGGCATTCCATACTCTACATAAATCAATTTGGAGAGAGCTGCTTTTTGGTTTCAATCAAAGGTATTGAAAAATTCATTTAGTCTTAGAACTTGATCAAATGAAGCACTTTAGGTACTAACACTAGGTACCTTTTCTCGGTGGAGGATAGGCTACGTCACTCACGAGAGACAACTATGCTGGTTTTTAGAGTAATGAAACCTCTGTTAAATGCGGATCTTTTATAGGCAGTCATCAAAGGCATAAATGAGAACATAAACCTACTTATCTGAATCTACAAAGGTATAGCAGCTAGACGCATCGGTTCCTGTATAGTTTGCTTGACGAATCCGAAAATGCAGACCTGACAAATCTTAGCTTATGGGGTTTTCAGATCATTTCATGAGAAGCTTCAACCAACCCACAATGAATGATCTTAATGACCCGAATATGTTGTCATTATTCATCAGCAACAAAGCAACGTCCTTTAACAAAATTGGAGATACCTTATTTTTGGAAGTTTAATAGACCCACAACTGTGCATCAAGAGCTATATGATGCACATACCTGATACCTACCCCAAAAGACCATATTGCTAGTAGTTAATCGTTGAAATCAAAAAGTTAACAGCTACGCCAACGAGACAGATTTCATCATTACTTCATTTCCTTTTCAATTTCCCGCTTATTGATGAAAAACGTCGCGGGTGTAAAATGCTTAAGTGGATCTTCCATAGCTCTCGAAGTTCCGCAACAAACTCCAAATAATCATATGAAACCCCCATACCATTAGATGAGAGATCTAATCTCTCTAATCTAAGAGAACTAATCTCTTATCTAATGGTATCTCACCCTGGGTCTATCCAGAGGACTCCTGCAATGCCACGGATTCTATATAACGTTTTGAAATCTGAGTTGAGGACATTCATGTATCGCTCGACCCGGGGAAGTAGCTGTTCGATACTGACTACCTATACCTTACGTATTCTGTTACTTCTTTTACGGCCTTTGCGAGTAATACCAGCAGCAATACAACGAAGGAATCTTTTTTCGACAGATTATATAGGTAGGTCCACTCGATCTTATTATTTCGGTCATTACTTAAATCGCCGAATTAACACCGTAGAGTAGACGGACAACTTTAGCTTTGAGCCCAAGTTTGGTCTTTCTGATAGCAGATTGGCCTAGCTGGTCTCCAAATTTATGCAGCCTGACCAATTTTGCATGAAAGCTGACCATTACTCACTCTTCTTCTTTTTTTATCTTGGAAAAGGTTTATTTGACTCATTGATATTGAACTTCTATCCTCAAAGACGGCGGATAGTGTGCCAGAAGACCTTTCTTGAAGATTTGTGATCATGGTCTAATTTTTCCGAAAACAGATTCTATAAGATTGCTCTACGGCTGGTCTAAAAGCCAATTTGCAAGCCTTTTCGCTCTTATATTCGGTTTCGAGAGCCCAAGTGAAACCATACCTTGAAGGCCTTCTTCCTTTTCTATCTGATGGCTTATGCGTGTGCACATTTTGAAGCATAATAATGCATCCAACCTCTGACCACCATAATGGTGTGTGGGGCCATTTGAAAAGCTCTTAGCGGGTTCGACTTAAGCCCGGTCGGCTGAATAACGCAACCAGCTAACCACCAGACGCTCCCCAACTGCAACCTTTCAGGCCTGGCTCCAAAGGGCAGCATAGTATGACAGACTGTGCAATACCGAGGCTCGCTTATAAAGGGTGTTTTTTTTTTTTAGAGATATAGAACTTTAAGTTGGCAACACTATTTTAACTGGCGGCCATTTTGTCAGCTGTCAATTGATTTGCTTTTAGTTTGGTTAGGCATTTCTCAACATAAATAGACTGACGCCTGAAAAACGCATACAAATTGTGCAAATTTTGAAATCACGGTTCTGTTCGAAATACGTATCGCGCACTACGTCCATTTTATGGTCAACATAATCGTCTCACTTTTGGTTGAATGGATACGTCAATAAACAAAACTGCCGTATTTGGAGTGATGATAATCCTCAAGTGTATGTTGAGACACCGTTACATCCGCAAAACCTGACTGTTTGGTGTGCTTTACTGGTTGGTGGAATAATTGCTCCGTACTTCTTTAAAAGCGTTTTTTTTTTTAAGGGAATTTTCCAAGCTAAAGCACTCAGCCCAATCCCGGTCCATTGTACTACCAAGCAAAAACCCTTTTTGGTGTAGTGGTGGAGAAACTGTGATATTATTCGTTTCGGGTGCCAGAGTCCCCCGCCGGGGATCGAACCAACGCCGCTCGGGGTGAAAAGCAATATGTATTTTGATCAAAATCGAGCCACTATTTTCTGTGGGAATATGTGGTGAAGTCACTAATTTACGCCGATAAGCCCGAAACGATCGACCACTTGGAGGACAACATTCGCCGCGTTATTGCCTATATACGGCCACAAATGTTGGAAAAGTCATCGAAAATTGGACCTCCAGACTAGACTACGTCCGAGCCACCCGCGGCGGTCTTATGCCCAAAAATCATATTTAAATTATAATGCCAGGGGATTATCTTTCGAATAAAGTAAATTTCATTTCAAAGTTTTATTCATCTAAAGAAAACACCCTTTACAAGAATGAAGGAGGAACGGTTTTATATTTTAAAGTAAAAATCTAGGAACTGACTTTGGAAAACTTTCTTTGAAACTGGTTTCCGTTTATTATGTGCCGTAATAATGGCTCCTTTCTTTTTGAATTATCGAATAGAACTTAGCTGAAACTTGCGGAAGTGTTACGGAAACCAGCTCCACGGATGAGTCCCACCTTGCATTACCAACTGTTTTCCTTAATTTTCAACATTTAATTGAGTCTAAATTAATCCCGAATAAAGCTTAATTTTATGTTGATATTTACGGAAGTGATACGCACAACTCAATTCATGTTTAATACCATTATTAGCAAAAATGTGTTACCCTTTGGCTAAAAGTTCATTAGAAATAAACCGACAACCATAACCACAAACCACAAGATACAGAAAAAAAAAATAACCGCCAAAGGGATTAACCATTTCACTATAGGCAAAACTTTCTAATTGCCAATAAAGCATTCAGACATAAGCAAGTCATTTCACGGCTTGATAGCTGGCATAATTGCTTATTTAATCCCCTAATGTCGAGACTGGCTATTGAATTTTCCCATATAAATACCTTGTAATTATCATGCAGTTAAACTGCCGCTAACAACACACAGAAACGGCTAATAAATTGCATAATACCCAATTTCCCGCTGTCCGTATTAATTGCCATCGACGAGACGCGACGAGACGTTCCAAAGACCCTTTCGCTAAGCAGTACGAGTACTACCACCACAACGCGTCTTAGGCGATGTAAATTGTAAAAGAGTAAAATACAAAAAGAATCATGATTGCGCAATCCGCTCGTGAAATTCATTACTCAATGGGTTACCATTACCGCGGTACCACTGAGACGAAGGCTTCTTCGTCGGTAGTTAATTACCGCACCGGCATGGAATGCCACATAGGAAGCAATAGTTAGTGGATGAGCATGAGATTTGCGCCTCCAAAGGTGAAGTCTGTCTTATGCGCTTATTACCGAAACGAATGATCCCAAAACGATTGCGGGGGGTATGACTTCTGTTGTTGTTTCTGGCGGTAAGGTACTGCCGCTGTTAGGTGGCTAATTGTCTTTTCGACGGTTCGCATAACAATTAAAATTGATTTAGACCCATAGAATCGGTTGATGCTTGGGATTTACTGACGCAACGTGGTGGCGGAATGATGTTATATAAATGTAGCTTCAAAAATTGTAAGCGAAACGCCAATGCAGTTGTAGTCGGTGTTTTCTTGGAGGAAGGTGATGAACAGGTTTAGGATATGAGACTGTATTCAACCATTAGAGGGTGGCAGGTTTTGGGTTGTGAGTTGCACTGGAAGCCGACTAGACTAGTCGCCAAAGATGTCCAGTGGGACGAGATATATCATCATATATAAATAAAAATAATAATTTTGAGTGCGCTATACTTTTGAAGACAAAGGCAATTGCGGTGCAAATTCATGCATGAGGTCTCACTCTCCCCGCGGGACTGCCGTTAGGTATTTCTCTTGGTCCGCCATTTCGGTTTTTTTTAGTCTTTCAAGTCTCCTTCATTTTTCGTGTACACTCGTTAAAAGAACATACTTCCATCCAGTCATCTCCTGACCTCAGCATATGGCTTATTAGACTTTGAGGGTTTGGTAAGTTTGCTCTTCCCCCTGTAAAGCGCCTACAATGGAACATTGCGTGCTCCATATCTTCTTCTTCTTCTGGGCATTCGGGACAGAAAGGCGAGCTATGGTGACCAAATCTGTGAAGGTATTTCCGATAGCTGCCGTGCCCCGATAAGAACTGCGTAAGTTACAGTCCTTGTTTGTTCTTTTTGTCCAGACCTCGATGGGGGGAATCAGTTTGTGGGTTCATCTGCCTTTTGCCGGGTTATCCCATTCCATGACCATTCTATTAGAGACCTCTTGCCGGTCGGCTGTGTGTCTATATAAGGTAGATCCTTTGCATCTCGCTGGCAAGATTGTCGATGGGGATCATTCCCGATATAACGCAAGCTGCTTCATCCGAGATTGTTCGAAATCCCCTTATTGTTCGTATTGCGTATGCGACGAGAGTTTTCTCCTTGTTTCGTTTGTGCTTAGAGCCCCCGGCGCCCAGACAGCGTAGAAGTATTGAGCTGACCAATAGCAGAATCCTCCTGGTAGGTATATCCAGGTCCACCGACGTTTGGCTTCATTCAGAAAATAGCTGCTTGCATCTGTGATGCCTTCCTGCCGTCGTACTGGATGTGCTTTTAAAAATTTAGCCTGTTGTCGAACATTACTCCTATAGGTATATAAGAGGCTTAGACCTAATGCATGAGGTCTGAAGATAGATATACGTATACAGTATGACGTCCTCTTTGTCAAAGTCGGGGAATCGTCGGATTCAGGGTTGCCGCCAAAGAACACAAACCATGAAACATTGTCCACCGGTCGTTTGTAGATACTGATACTTTTACAGCTTTAGGATAAACGTCTACGCCTGAAGGCACAAGCATCACAAAGGGAATTGCAGTAAACTACAAAGAAAAAAATCCAAAACTTTTTCCCTTGAAAAAAATACAATTTCCCTGCCAGAAAACAAGTAGCCCTTTGTAGGGAGTATGCTATCTTCTCTAAATCTTGGAAGTAAGACCTTCCCAGATAAATTTTTTCCAACTGCGCATTGTCTCGCATTCGCACAGTATGTGCGTCATATCTTCTCCGACTTGTAGAGCCTGCAGGCAAAAGAAACAATGTCCTGTCCTAAGTTCTTCCCTGACTAGCCTAAGAATTTCCCCAGATCTTCTATACAATCGAATTGAAAGTGTGTTAGATTCTCCATTATACGTTTTTTTATTGAAATGTTTGTTTTGAAATCTGAAGCAACGCCACGAGAGCGACCAACAACCTACGAACGAACGAATATTCGCAAGTTTTGACAGTCCGTTCACAATGAACACTTTACTAGGTCCCGTCATTTCGCGAGTTTCATTTCAGTCATCAGTTTCTACCCGCAATGTCTGGTTTGAGGTTAAGTTCGAACGAATGTTTTATTCGCTGGTTTGTGGAACGTGAATTAAATTATGTGGATTGCGAATAAGCTTTGATAAATCGCGCCAAGGGTGTTTTCCTTTGCGGCAAAAGGTTTGAAATTCGAAATTTCGTTATTTAAACTGTTTATACACTTTTTTTCTTAATACATTTTGATGCGATAATTAATTATCCTCCTCTTGGAATAATAAAATGTGAAATTTTCTGTTTATAAATGCTTAGTCGTTTGTTCGCGTTTCATCAATTCGTTCGTTCGCTCTCATGTGAATGGTCCATTAGGATGCACGGAGGTGATTTAATATCTACGCCCTCTCTTTTTTCTAGGTCACAATTAAACACAAAAAATTGTTTTTTTATAGTTTATTATGCTAAAAAAAGGTATCGATAGCTAGGTATATGAATTTATAAAAAATACTAATATTTGGGTCTCGAAAATGTATTCATTTGTGTTATATGACGTAGATGTGTCGTATGTTTGTTTTTTGGTTTTATGCTGATTTCGATAACAAAGACAACATCGGTAGGTAAAACAAAAATTCTTACAATTCCCTTCTTGTTAATTATAATTTAAAATTAATTATAATATGCCACATAATTATGTATAGTATAATGCGGACTTCAGTTGGTATTGAGGTTATCCATATCAGCGGTGCCTTTAAATATCAAAGTACATATTTATTAGCTTGGAGACCTACCCATATTGTCTTCGGATTCTTAATGACACTCGCGGTATGTTCCAATCTCAGGCAATAAATCTGCAAAAATAAGACAATTCAGCCGAAAACAGTTTAAAGTCTATGCAAATTCGAATTTCGAACTTAAATCAAGCGACGATTGACATATTTGTGTCACTGGATATGACAAATGAATTTAAAACAGAATGGTACCGCCAACAAGACAAATCAACGATTGATGAAAGTATAAGAAAAAAATTCTTCTAATTAATTTAATTTGGCAGTATTATCGCCAAAGAAATTCGTTCAGTTCTTTTGATAAATGACAAAGGTCGCTGTTCTAGTGGGTGCGTGTTGAAATGTTATTTTTGAAGGCCAAACTGTCATAATTTATTACCAAACAAAATCGTGAACAGGCGAAATAATATTGAAAGTGAAATTTGCATATTTTTTTGGTATTCATTGAATGTGTCACGAAGTGTACATAAATAACGATTTTTGTCTTGTTCTTCGTTAAAGGGTAAATTTTGGTCTTGTGAAAATTGTTCATAGAAACACATTTTTCGGACATACCTAGGCAAAGAATTAGAACTGTCATTCCATTCATTGATTTAGTTCAATTTTTATTTAAAAAAAAAAAACACATATTTTTGAAGATATTACAACTGTCTTTAGATACACTATGTGAACTGACGTCTGTCAAATTTAAGCTGATACCTAGAGTAATGTTCTAAAGTTGATATTCTTGCCAAGTCTAGAGACAGAGCAAAAACCCTCAAACAAGGTCGCAGTGCACTAAATCCTCTTCATTATTATTAGAGTAATGTTAGGGCTCAACATTTAGGACCTTTTTAACTATAATAAAATAATCTCGAAAAGGTGTTGCCATCACTGCAATCAAATAATACAATTATGTATGTTCATCATTCATTTTCAATGGTCCGCTTATCCATTAAGTGAGTCGCGGGTGTAGGTTGTTCAAGTTTACCCTCCATAGCTCTCGATTCTCCGCCATCGACTCCAAATCATCAAAGGCAATCCCCATACGGGTAGAGGAGAGATTATGAACTTGATATTATTGTAAATATGAGCAAATACCTTAGGACTAGGTTGTGCACCTTATTTTTATTTTTTGTTCTGTGTTTTTTCTTTTTCGATTTAAAAATACGGCAGCTACAGAATAACATTTTGGTAGAAAGCCTGCGCTTAGGTACCTAATTCATTTTGTTATTCCATTTGCGTGGTAAAATTCAATTGCCTCCAACAAGTCAAACTGAAAGTGCTCTTTGAGCAGCAGAAATTGGTAATTGCTCCAGCAGTAGCTTTAAGGCTTAATAAAAAATAGTGAATACATTGGGACACGAGATCAGGTCTATATACGTCGATAGTTCACAAACTGTATCATATTTGTTACGAATGGAATATATTCTGCCATAAAAAGTCTTAAGGAAAGTTTTCTATGTCGTTCCTACTTTTCTGCTGACTTTTATTGCAGTCATACTGCATCACTATCTGAGGTTTCGCCAATGCACTTTGATGTCTACATTTTTGTCATTCTTAAAATGTAATCTACACATATAATAAAACTGTACAAATTTTCTTTGGCTGTTAAAAACTCGAAAACTACTAGACAGATTTCGATGCAACTTTTTTTTAAATGTTCCTTAGGACTGTGAGACTGCTATAGGCTATGCTGTTCCTAAATGTATTTTTTAAGAGAAAATTCATTCGATATAATATTGTGGTATGGTAACAGTGTAAGTGTAGGGTTGGGATAGGTCTAGGTAGTTGTTTGAATTCCATAGTATAGCAAGATCATGGAAAGGCATAGTGCGATTCAGAGGGTGCACATTAAATCGATATCTATACTTCTAATAAAACTGTAGGAACTTTTCTTTGTCTCCTAAAAGCGCGAAACCTACTGGACAGATTTCAATTAAACACTCAAAGTGTAATCTTAAATGGACCAAATAAAAGTTTGTTTCTTTGCTAAAGGCGAGCGACCTTGTTTGAAAGTTTGGACCACTTTGTACTGCCTTATTCGAACCTTAACTAAACTCAAACTGTCAACTTTGTTCTAGTATAGTTGATCCTGTAGAGTTTCACATATAATTTTTTGGATCGGAGATAGATAACCTTCGTCAAACTCATCCATGGTCATCTCACACCCACACAGTTCTCCTACTTTTAGACACTGACATTGAAATTCAAGCAAGCTCACCTATAGGACATTTCATTCACACAATCATTTTCGGTTGGGACGCGTTTCCACGATTTGCTCACGGGAAATAAGGACGGGAAATAAGGCTTTAAGCTGTAGGGTTGTGTAGTGTGTACTGTGTACATATATCTCGTTGGTACATCTTTCTTTTCCTCCCATAGAATATCCTTAGTTGATCTGAAGAATAGTTGTCTTTTAGATTAGTTGTGTGTGGGTAAAGAGATGGTCATCGATACGAGTATCTATACCCGACCCAGAAATAAAATTTAAATTTGATAAGGGGAATTGGATTTTCGATTAGCAATAAATTTCCTTGCATAATCTCAATTTAATTTGGTACACTTTAATTTCGTTTGATTTCGAATAAAATTGTTACGCTTTATCTATCGGCTTGCGGTTGTGCCTTTCACTTTCTTTAGCCGCAACAAAAATACAATTTCTTTACTACAAAGCAAATTAGGAGTGAATTTCCTTAAATAGAGAAAACCCAACTATCACGCAATGAATTCAATGTATAAATGCGAATGCCTTTGAACAACACCCACAAATAGGAGTACGAAAAAGTTGTTAACCCGAAAGGTCAGTTTTTTGTCTCAGAAACGAGTCGAATAAGTGAATTGAAAGGGAACACAGTGGATAGGCTTTAATGACAAATGACTAATGGCCAATGACCAGTATGCAATTTATGTTGAATAGAAAATTGTAAGAAAAAAAAAATAGTTACCTACATACAGATACTTCGCATTGTGGTCAATCGATCTAAAATGAAAATGCAAACTAATCGTGTTTGAAGGCTCTATTCGAAAAATTTTTAGAAGTATCTACCTAATCTTATTGCCTTAATGTCATCGCTCCTCCAATACACAATTATTTTAAACTGCATTGCATGAAAGTTCACGTATACAATATACTCTGTTCCTCTTCAGTCTGGAAGCACCAGATAATCGTGGAATCCGCCGGGGGGAATTATTCACGGAAAAGAATATTTTGGTATCGTCGCATCCGCAAAGTGAACAGTTCCCCGAGTGGGAACTGTGAATAAGTTTCAGTGTATCGTTAAAAACGTTCAAATCGGATTTTTCCCGAACGTGGAACTGTTCACTTTGCGGATTCGACGATACCAAAATATTCTTTTCCGTGAATAATTCCCCCCGGCGGATTCACGATAGGGGTGATTGAATAACAAGTGCGAAATAGTTGACCTTGCATGGGACAGCAGACATATTACATTCAGTGATTTGTCAGACCGAATGATTGTTGTATTAGTAGATAAGTCAAATAAAACAATAAAGCCTGATCTCTTAATATACATATTGTGATAGTGATACATATCTACCTGCCTTTAATTCAAGTTATTTATTAGCTATACGTCATTTCTAATGTGAAATCGCTACCACGTTCAACATCGTTAAATGTGTCTGACCCTCTTTGCCCAAATGAATCCTTTAATCTTCCCGGAATCCGATGACCACTGCTTTTTCAGGAGCTAATTGAAAAACATTTCGTACCTGTTTATGATTTCTAGGAAACCATTTCAAAGTGTGAGGGATATCTTTTCAATTAGCAGGTTCACAAATCTCAAGTTACCACCTTTTGTTTGAGATTGTGTTTAGAGACCTCTTGGTTGGGTACATGCACTGAAAAATAATTAAAAAGTTGTCCTCGTATTATTCATGTATCTGAATGTAAATGGGTTTGTTTGTCTTTTTGAAGATTAAAGAGTGGATGTCTGTACTACTGAAAGGGTCCATTCTTGTAGTAGCTTGGAATTTTCCCTTTATCGATAAAGGAGTTGGTATAGCATCATTGATGGTTTTATTTTGAAAGGATCCTTAGGTATAAAGCTATGAATGACGCACAATATTTTCAAAAAAAATGTAATTTGGTAGAATCGAAATCTATGGAGGGTCCACTCGAGCAACCTACACCCGCGACCCACTTAATGGACCATTGAAAATGAATGAAATGAATTAAAATGAATAAGTTGGTTATAATTTCTACAAATTTCTAATTAGAAAGAAGGACATGGACTCATAAA
Organism: Cheilosia soror; assembly: GCA_949372485.1. Classification (NCBI taxonomy): domain Eukaryota; kingdom Metazoa; phylum Arthropoda; class Insecta; order Diptera; family Syrphidae; genus Cheilosia; species Cheilosia soror. The sequence continues at coordinate 78,880,664 of OX443563.1, forward strand.
TACAATGATATGAATTACGCAGTTTGTTTTATGGATTTTCATAATGGAGCCTAGGTATACAGGCAGTAGGCATATAGATACCTACATAGTTGGAATTTCGATCGAGAAAGTGAGTCAATGAATTTTGTATGGCTGTAAAGCAAATATTTCTGAAATTAACGTTTAAGGATTGCGGTTGATAGTGATACGAATGTGACCATTTCACCCGCTTTTGGCGGGTTTTACCCTCTAAAAACCCTCCACCCGCCACCACACCATTTTTCCGCTTTTTGATAAAAAATCGGAATTTAATTTTCTTACGAATTTTCTTTAGTCCTTTTTTTCACTACGTTTAAAGATTTTTTTAATAAAAAAACGTATAAGAATACTGATGGCCAGAACTAAGCTGCCGCAGACAACTTCAGTTGGCATAAGTGCGCGAAAATTGCAAATGTCATGTGTCAAAGAAACAATCAATGTTATTCATTGACATTCGCTGTAAATACGACGGTAAAATTTAGCAAGATCACGAGCGACACACCAACTCTGAGATGCCGAAAAATCCAAAAATTAAAAAAAAAAATGTATTACGCCAGAATTGGAAGCCGTTTTTCCGTATATTAAAAAAACTGATTACGTTTATTTTTAAAGAATTATATTAGATTTTACGTTTTATATTTTGCACGAAATTTTTGAGGTCAGTATCTACTTTTGGGAGACCCACCAAAACACGCCCGCTTTTAGCTTAAAAAAACCCGCGCTTTTTGCCAAAAAATAAATGGTCACGTTATAACCCAAATTAAAAAAAAAAAAAAACCGCTGCAGTGCAGAGGCGAACTATGGCAAGTTCCTGTGGAGCCGTTAGTTGAAGTTAAGTGCATAAGACAGTCACACTTACGCGAAAGCTATCCAATAAACCAAAGGATGTTTTCGATGGTAACTACGATCCCGCATGGATGGATTCCACTTGGCATGCTTTGCCGAAAAAAGTTTCATATATATGTTTAGGATAACTCTCATATAAAGGGCTTTCCAATAAGAGGTGTTATTTTGGTATTCAAAGAAAAATATCATAATAAAGAGGAAGGTATGCCGTTAATAATGAAAAACAACATCAGCCAAATGGCCACCACGAGCACGCTTACAGGACCATGTAATTTTCGATAACCAAATCGCAAAGTGGCTGCAATATGTCCTCGATAGACTCACGAATTTTATCTTTGAGGTCTTGAATCGACGCTGGGCTGTTGGCGACGTTGTTGATGATCGGCCGGCTTGAGTTCTTGTGTTAACTGTACTTTATAAGCCTTAAGACCCAAGTCTTTATGCAAAATACGGTGTAATGACGTTTGTGGAATGCCCAATACCAAAGAACGACGAGGAATGGAGAAACGTGTGTTTTCTTCAACACTTTGGGCTACAGCAGCAATATTCAGCAGCAGTTGTTCTTGAGCGATCACCAACTTGTCCCAATAGCTCGAATTTTTCCACCAATTTCTGTATTGCGGTCCGACAAGGTGCTTCACGACGACCAAAAAATGCTCTAGTTTTGCTAACTGTGACTGCAAGATTTTCACCATTTTTTGTAGTGAATATTAAAAATTTCAATGCGTTGTTGAAGCGTGTATCGGCCCATTTTTAGTAATGGCGTAGTTTCTACTAGTCAAAAATGTCAAAGAATAAAAGCTTAAAAAGTGACAGCTACCGAAACACCTCTCATCGGAAAACCCTTTATTTTAGCTTCATCTGAATCTGATCTGAATCTGAATATAGTAACGCCTTTTGAGACTGGGTGAGTTTGCCCAGTGCCCATTCTTCAGTTTTCAAATGGTTGACTGAATATCCATTTCTATTGCACCATTCACACATTTCTATAGAAACATCACTGAGCTTAGATGTTTGAACTATTGAGGGAATGTCAACAATATATTATGTACCTACATATAGCAATACATATATGGAAATGCCAGTTAAGCAATGAAGATTTTCTTCAGAGTGGACAGCAACTACATAGTTTATAAAGGGTGTTTTGTTTAGAGGTATAGAACTTTAAGTTGGCAACAGAATTTTAACTTGCGGCCATTTTGTCAGATGTCAAGTGATTTATTTTTAGTTTTGTTTGGCATTTTAAAATGAATAGACTGACGCCTGAATAACGCTTCCAAATTGTGCAAATTTATTTTGAAAATCATGGTTCTGTTCGAAATACGTATCGTGCACTACGTCCATTTTATAATCGAATTTTGTTTAGCGATGAAGCTCACTTTTGGTTGAATGGATACGTCAATAAACAACACTGCCGTATTTGGAGTGATGATAATCCTCAAGTGTATGTTGAGGCATCGTTACATCCACAAAAACTGACTGTTTGGTGTGCTTTATGGGTTAGTGGAACAATTGGTCCGTACTTCTTTAAAAACGACGCTGGCCTGGCCAAAACGTTACACAAAACGATTGACCACTTAGAGGACAACATTCGCCGCGTTATTGCCGATATACGGCCACAAATGTTGGAAAAAGTAATCGAAAATTGGACCTCCAGACTAGACTACGTCCGAGCCACCCGTGGCAGTCATATGCCAGAAATCATATTTAAATTATAATGCCAGAAGATTATCTTTCGAATAAAGTAAATTTCATGTCAATTTAAAAAAATCATCTTTGTTTTATTCCATTTCAAAGTTCTATACCACCCTTTACCTTATACTGGTTGGAAACCATCAGTGCCAAACGATTTAAAGCTATGAGAAGATGCTAGCATGTGATAGCCTCATCTGTGCCAAAGGCAAGTGCAGGATAGGAGTTACCCCGAGTTAGATCGTGCTCAACCTGTACAGGCGAGCTAATCTCTGTCCCGTTCCTATCATTATTTGCTTACCAAGAAATGAGTCGGGTTTCTTTATTGTACTATAGCTTGGAATTCATTGGACTTTTACATGACCTTCCCAACTCTACTACCACCTGTATTCCATGAATATGTACCTTACCTATATACTTGCCAACAAATTCTTTGCGCCCGATTGATTATTTTGACACAATGTCATTAAAATAGTAAACTGTCGGTGCAAAAAAGGTTGCCAATTCGAAGAAAAAATCTAACAAAAATAACGCAGTGGTGGTGCGAAACCACGACAGTATTTAATTAAACAAGAATTGAACTATCTACAGTTGTTGATTCCCGCGATTGCGAAGCATTCTTTCGACTAAATTGAAAGACCTATCATAAATACTAAATAGTTTGACAAATCTAGTTCTGCCTTAAACTAAACCCACAAAGCATAACCAAACCATCTGAGAAATAATAACTATTACTGCACCTCTGCCACATGTGCAGGCATTTAACTGCACAATTAAACAGCAGACAAATAAATCAATTTCCCGCTATTTCGTGCACCTACAAAATATTCGATTCTCAATAAAACCCGCACGTATCTAACAGTCATATAATATAAATAAAGATTCGAATGCAACGGTCTAACATTTAGAAATTATTCCAGCAGCGTTTCTGCATTCTTCATTAGAATCGATACACGCTAGACTAGACAGAGACACCTACTATCTGCAGGGGTAAATAGACAGACATCCCGTTGTAGTTGTACTTCCATTCCCAACGATTCATTTAAATTCCAAAAAGCATTACCACCAACCAGAGTCTAACGAACTCATCGGCGAACAAAGTATCAAAACAACGTCGCGTCGCGTCGTCTGTCGGAATCACTTTGCTGCCAGAGGCTGCTTCTTGGAAATATGTAGATATAGTAAGCCACGCTACTCAAGGTGGAGTCAGCAAAAAATAATTTAGCAACTTCCTCGGTGTGGCATAAACTCTATGAACAGTGCCGCAGTCGCAGATCGCGCGAACCTGTCAAGAGGAAAACGCCATTCTCATGTGTGTACGGCATAAATGCATCCGAAACATGTGTTTATGACAATCCGATCATTCATTTCAACAAACCACGATTGATTGATGAAAACTGTGCAGCAGCGTGCCGTGTTTAGCTTTACATAATGCGAAGCCCATACCTGCTTGCTGAGTGTATTAAGTTTCAAGAGGCCTGTTTATGTCGCTTATGTCGTGGGGGTAACACAATATCATGGGAGCCAGGCGCACGCGGGTACAAATTCGGCGCGTAACGTGTCGAGCGGTACGAGTGTCGGTTACGATTGAAATTATATCGAATGCACCGAGACAGGTGGTTCGGTTCGGAATAGGTTACGAGTTCGGAATTCAGTAGGCAAGAAACCACAACATTAATAAGCAACTTGTTGAATAATAAACTTTCAGGTAAGTTCTATTTCTATTGGCAAGTTGGTATGATGTGAGCATGTCGGGCATTTACTATATCGGAGAAACGATTGTGATTTGTGTGGGCTGTTTGGGTAATTTGAACAGAGTACCCGCTCATATGGAAACAATTTAGTGACCCAAAGCGTAGTTAGGTGTCTTTTGTCATAATGAAGGTTGAGAGACTATATGACGCCTTACTCGCTTCGGGAAAGTATCCACAAACACTTTCCGACATCCTGCAACTCGCTTTACGTAAACTAGTCTCCTTGACCGACAATTGTGGTCTTAGCGTCAACCCGATGAAAATGAAGTTAGTCTTATTCCTATGAAGGTTAAGCTACCCGTTGTCACTCTCCCAAAGCTCAAAGGAACTCCACTCGAGTTCATTAGCAGCGCTAAATATTTGGGGCTGAGGCTAGACGGGAAGCTCATATGGAGAGAAAATATTGCCGAACTATTGCTAGGAAATCCCTAGTGGCTCTGTTTACAGAAGAAAAGGGCTGTCGGCTCTAGATGGGGCCTTCCACCCAATATAATGCTTTGCCTTTATACTGCAGTCATAAGACCGATAATTCTATATGGCATCATTGTGTGGCGGCCGGCCTTGAACAAAAGTTCCAATCTAAAGGTCTTAGAGAAGACTCAGTGCCTGGCATGCCTGTGCATCACGCATCTATAACCGCCGCTCTACAAACCATGCTTAACTAGACATTGTCAGTAAAGAATACGCCACAAACGCGGCTATCAGATTAAGGGAAGGGAAACACTGGAGAGGGCAACCGTCTCGACGATCCCCCTTATGCCTATTACTACCGATTATCTGCCTACAAAAATCAACTTCGAAAAAGGCTTAACCCATGAAATACCGGACAGAAATCAATGGAATTCACAAAATGTCCTATACAGAAATCACTGTCAATATTCACAGACGGTTCTAAGACACTGGAGGCACATGTACCTCTTCTTCTGTCTTCGGAAACACTGCAGTATTTTCCTCCAAGCCGAAATTACAGCTACTCGTCAAGCTACAACGTGGCTGTCGAATCAAATCCCTAATATCCAGCGAAATAAGATCTACGACGGTGGAAGATTGCCGCGTATTTCTTAACGAAATAGCGAAATAGTACTACCTCACCCTTTGCTGGTTTCCTGGTCACTGTGACATTCCAGGGAACTGTGCAGCAGACGAACTATCAAGGCGAGGAGAGGCTTCTCTGGCGGGGATGTCTGCACAACGTGTATGCACCACTTTCCTATACGCTAAACAAATAATTCACGCGGGCGCAGCAAGCAGAGCAGGGTTCAAATGGAAACATCTAGGATACTGCGATACTTCTATAGGCTCACCTGGCCAGCTCTGGACACAAAGTGATCCAAGGAGCTTCTTCGACTTAAAAGATCCAGCATTTCGAACGGCTTTAATGTCATCTCCAGTCACTGCATACTGGGCAAACACGCGCAAAGGCTCGGTCTGCCATACAATGACTTCTGCAGAAGCTTCAGAGATTAAGAGAGCAAAGAAATAGCTCCCCAAATCCCAGTGATATGCACAATGGCCCGAATAACGGCCTAAGTGTTTCTCTCATCGAGAGCCATTTTAAACTAACTAACTTACTATAAGGATATTGTGATGATCACAATAACGAAAAGATGAACTCCACAAGGTCAACTTTTAATTAGCTGGGAACAGAACCATTTTCTTCAATTGGTTATCGTTATAGGAATCGGAAAACGGATAACGGCAGCGGCAGAACACCTGAGAATTTTCGTGGGAGAAAGGCTAATGTGACAATAAAGTGGCCGACTAGCTCCGCGCAATGAAAAGTTCTAAGCATAAGTCGGGAAATATTAAAATTGGTGTTATCTATACGGATATGGTGATTGCCTGGGGAAAGTTTAGATAGCCGCACATGTGTTAATATGTCCGCTATTAATTGTCAGAAGAATGACACAATCTATAGAATCATTACAGAGCAGATTGATAGCCATGGCTCTAGTGTCTAGTCAAAGGCTTAGCTCCCTACTTGTTTCGGAGCAATGGCTAGCTCAAAAGATCTAAACAATTTTGTAAAATGGTTTTCAATTCTGTATGCGTAAGTGATATGCGGCCCAAATCAAAATTAGCTGCGAACTGAAACTCCCAGTAAAGATAAAATCACTACCGCAATCGAGGCACGCGGGAGCTGATGTACATTATATAGTTCCTTAGTTAGCTTTGGCATTAGATCTGCCAACATTAAATGAACCATTTCTATCTAACAACAACCTACAACAACAATTACGCTATTAGATCCTCTTAAGTTTCAAATCGTCATGAGAACCAGGAACATAACACTCCGACTATCCAATCCAGACATAAGATACCACCCATTTAGTTGCATCTCGCTATTCCCATATTATCCCGGTTTTCATTTCCTTTTCCTTTCTTTGTCGCTCGATTGTGATATTGTGAGTGAGAGCGCGTGCAGGTATTCAGAACACTTTAAGCGGAGAACCGATTATATAATTCATCTTGTTACATGGTTGAGAGCATCACCAAGAGGAACTTATACGTGACCGTGGAAAGACTTAATTTAAAAATCGTATCTCGGCACCTCCATGGCGGATTCTTCCACCACAAAGAGGTAGGATGTGATGTTCAGGAAAATTCCTAAGTATTGTGAACTCTTGTGAAAATACACCTATTTGAGTGGTAATCGCATACACATTCTTTACTGTCGCGAGAAAAAAAAATTCTATGACACTTGTTGCCAGCATTTGTTGTGGGGTCCCCCAGTAGAAAGGACAAATAACACTATCACACCTACGATGCTAGTCGAACGTTTGCTTCCAGTTTGCAGACACTCTTAATAGTATATGCTTTGATCGTATATGTAACCAGTTTATAATCAACTCATTTGTATGCAATAATTAAACCATTTTGCATTGACGTCACCCGGTGTTTTGGCCACTTCACTAAGACCCTTAGACGGTGAAGTGATCCAGTTGGCCTTCTCTTCGTTTGATGATGACCACCAATTGAGAAATCGACTACAATTACTTAGCCTTGGCAATTATCGGGCCACTTACATGGGTAGTTATGATGCCACAAGGTATGGCCAGCTGCTAACAATTATTATCATTGTAACACAAGGAGATGGATTTCTTGAGCCGACAGGAGCTTCCATTTTGTGGTTGTTAAGGGATTGACCTCTGTTTGTGGTTGGATGGGTTCTCTACCAAACTGCGTTTATTTCTGGTCTCTTTGACATTCAAACTTAGTATCGATTTCTGATTTTTAATTTGATCATCACCTTGGGGCTGGGAAATGTCAGTTTGTTCATAACTGCTAAGATAATTGCTGTACATCGAGAATGTCATCATCAAGGGGAAGAGTAAAAAGCCAAATTACTAGGTTAAAGTTCCCTATGAAGTCATATGGATACCCCTAGAGATTATATTGTTGTGCAGGTGGTTAATCGTCAGTGGAAACCGCTTTTATAAAGCGGGCCTATCTGACTGGTGGATACGGGACAGAAAACCTTGTGTGGTCAGATCATGAGGAAGTCAAAGACCTGCTACAGTAATCAGTGTAAATGTACTTTACAAACAATTTAACATACTAGATCAACTTTATGGGGACGTATATTCGCGTCAAAAATTTAAAGTTGTATAGACAACATTTGGGGCAAACTTAATGTGTCAAATTTGTGGCTGATCTTCAAACATCATTTATAAACACCCATCAGGGTTAAAGCTTCGAGCAAAGTAAATACCTCACTCTTACTCTAGAGTAAGTACGATTTGTTTGTCGACACAAAATGGCATACAATTTCATACAGACTAATGTCTATACCTTGGTTCAGCGATGGTCCTAGCGGCACAGATAATAACCCCGAATTTCAAGATCGGCTAGCTATACCTTTGGGCTGTTACCTCTTTAAAATCTAGCAGACTAAATGGTGTATTTGGCGCTACAGTCCGAAGTTGACCTGTGCCTCAACCAGTTATCCTCCCTAGTTAGGCCGGTCTTTGGCTAACTGCTTCCAGTTACGCACTCCAAGTTGGTTGAGGTTCCCTTCCACTTGCGTGCGCAACCTATAGCGAGATCTTCCTCTACTGCGTTATCCCTCCGGGTTGGAATCAAAGACATTTCTGGCAGGAGCGTTGGTGTCCATTCGCTCTACATGTCCTAGCCGTCGCTGTACAGCCCCTACAGTTCGTCGTTGTATCTCCTCCTCCATTCACTACGGGACCGAAAATTACTCGAAGAATTTTCCTCTCAAAGCAACCAAGAGTAACCTCATCCGCTTTTGATAAAGTCCATGCCTCTGCACCATAAAGAAGGACTGGGATGATTAAGGTCTTATAAAGGCTCACTTTAGTTGTTCGAGAGAGGGCTTTGCTACTCAATTGCTTTCTTAGCCCAAAGAAACAGCGATTGGCAAGAGTTATTCTTCGTTTAATCTCAGCGCTGGTGTCATTGTCTGAGTTCATAGCGGAGCCTAGGTAGACATAGTCCTTTACCACCTCAAAGTTATATCTGTCTATAGTGACATTCTGTTCAAGACGTCGGTGTTGGGTATCCTTTCTTGATGACAGCATATACTTTGTCTTGCCCTCATTGACCGCCAAACCCATCTTCGCCACCTCCGTCACAATGCCCACGAACGCGCCAGTGACATCACGCTGCGTCGTCGTCCGATGGACGGACTTTTGAAAGATAGTGCCTCTGGTGTTGGCGTTTGAGTTTTGCACTATTCTTTCAAGAACTATGTTGAAGAAGTCACATGACAGCGCATCGCCTTGTCTAAATCCTTTTTTGACATCGAAGGTCTCGGAGAGCTATTTACCGACCTTGATGGAGCAGCGTGCATTCTCCATTGTCATCCTACACAAACGGACGAGTTTGGCAGGGATGCCAAAACTAGACATTGCTCTGTATAACTCGTCTCTATAATGCTGTCATAGGCGGCCTTAAATTTTTCATCGTCCAGGTTGAATGGTTCATTCTGCCTGACAGCGGGATTTAGTTCGTCATCGCCGTTAAACAGTCTGCAGAAGTAGTTCTTCCATATCCTCAGCTCACGAGCAGCTCTACTCCTTCTTTGCAGCGCCGCTTTGTATGCCTCTTGTTTCGCTGCATGTGCTTGCCGGCACTCGTCGTCGAACCAGGGGTTAGTTGTGGTGGCCGAGTGAAACCAAGCACATCAGAGGCGGCGTCTCTGATGGATTTTTGGCAATGTTGCCACTGGTCTTCAATGCTTGATGCTGGCTGCATAGAACCTGTTGACAAAGACTCGTGACTTTTGGAAATACAAAAATACCAATCTGCCATGAAAAGCGATCCGCCGCGCATTTGGGAATAAGCCCCCTAAATACCACCATCGAAAACCTCTTGGGCAGTTCCTGCATGGTTTTGGCGACTGTCGAAAATGTTTCCACAGGTTAGGTTAAGTTAGACGCAGGGTTTTGAGCATAACGGTCACAAGACACTTCGCGATGAACTGGCTTTAAAATTGTGACACAGTATTTGTATCCCAACATTTTTGTACCTATAGTAAAACTTTATAAGTCTTCTGGTGAAACGATTGCCAAATAGAATCAAGGTTCTCTGAGTTGCATTCAATTACTGTTGACAATCACAGGTTATGACCCAACTCATTAATGATATTTGTCAAAGCAGCGGCAAACATCACCATTCCATTAGTAGGTAATAGTTCGAGTATCTGCAACTTAAGCAATCATATTCATATCTAACCATCGTCACTCATCTCAAGCGGCTGCTATTATATCTACTCTTCTTCCCTCACACCTACATCGAGCTTAGTGAGTCCCCAAGGGGCCAATGTGTCAATGTGTGTCATGAAAGTGAAAATCGATAGAAAAATAAGTCGTGATATGCCAATAGGCCATCGCGTCGTCATCGTCATATAAACTGTATCCGCAACACTTTAAAGATCATTTACAATCTATACAGCTACACCATACCATGGTTACGACAACTGGCTTCAATGACATTCGCTTCGTTTATATGGCTCGGGCTCCTATATATGCAGATGGCTCAATGTTTAGATGTTGCACCACAAAGTGTTGTGCATTCAAGGATTACGTCATTGGAACGAGACGTGTATCTAATCTGTCACTCTAAATCCTGTTTTATGATTTATCTCTTCTCAACGCTACCTATTGGAGTATGTTTGAGGCCCCGAACAAGTTCACTTGCCATCTGACCATAGATGCTATCTCCGAAACGTTAATCCTTTCAACATTTTTAATTGCAATCGTATCTAGTGCAGAGTGTATGTACTCGTACACCCAATTTGAGAACGCAATGGAAAAGTAATTAAAAGCCCGTCTATGTCTATAGGTCCATTCATGAGCACCGTATGTTCGGTTCGTATACATGTCACCCCCAAGTGAACATGAATGTTTTGCAAATTGAGGTTTATCTCAAGGCTAAAGGTGTTTCGAATGAACAACGGGCCCGAGTAGCCTATAATAGGAGACTTACACGGATTAACTATATATACCACAAAATGGTATCTTTTAGATTGAATCATAAAAATTAATCGAATTCCAATCGGGACATAAATATCGCGGAGACATTTACCGCGACTTGGATTTATTGGCAGCATTAAGAGTGCACCGTTTTATGGACTTAATGTTGGCAATTGGCATCCGCGAACGTGGGTGCATATGGGCATATGGGAGTTTCGAGGAATTTGGAGAATGGATTCAAGGAAGTAGGTTGAATGTGTTGATATTTTTTTATAGAGCAAGAGTTTATTTTTGGGGTGCATCAAATGTGAGGGAATGTAATAGCGAATCACAGCTACGAAGTCACAATGCTGAAAATTTGCATACAAAATGATCTATTGTGACAATCAAAATATTTAAGTTGAAGGTTAAGAATGATTAAGGCCCAATATTTTTAAAGTTAGCACCTTGACTAGCTATGGAATATAATTTCAAATGGGTTCTTTGGCAGTACGATCCAATAAAATAGCAATTTTGCAGTAACTTTTCGATAGTTTGAAGATCTATTTCAGTAAAAGCTCGATAAACATTGAACCATAGCTTATTCAATTCAAATTGCTCAATTTCTAGAAAAAAAGAATATGTCACAATTCACGACTTCTAAACGTTGAGATCATTTTAATTGCTGTATAAAAATTGCCCAATAATGCCTAAAAACACAACAAACTCTCGTACGTTAAGGGGAATTTTTTAAGAGGTTTGCTTTGGCAACACTTTTTCCAGCGACCCAATATTCATTTCAAGGTTATGAGTTTTTGCTCAATATCATAAGTCTCGCTAAACAACAAGCAAACGGTACATCTTAGCGAATTTGGTGGTTCGTGGACTGATTAGATCACCCGCAATATCGAGGGGAGACATATTTTTGGAATAGAGGCCATTAGACCCATTTTTGGTGCTTATAATTTGGGAAACTGCTGCGGACTCTTAAACGGCAATGGTCACCGACTAGGCTTTAAGGCTGTATGAGCCACTGAATATAGCTGCGGAAGCCGATGACCTGTGCGCTGAGTTGGGTGGAAGTGGTTTTGATTAGGTGGTAGCATGGAGCCTATGGGTCCAAATCCGTACAGTTTTAGGCCTGGAAAATCTATTTACTCGTGAATTATTCTAAAGCGATACCACAGTCATCGATTTTGAAGTTGGTTTACCTTTGAAGACCGAACCTCCGTTCCAAAGACCAAGCCATCGCGGATGCCAGAGCGCTTGGTCTGGACAATTGGAAGCAGCGTGCCCGGGATCGTAAAGGATGGAAGGCTGCAGTGTCTCAGGCAGAGACTCTTCACGGGTCGGGAGCCCGATAACGAAGGTAACCTTCAGTGCTGTCAGTTTAGCGCTTTCGGCGCTTGATCTGGCGCTTTTTTAATGTATTCAGCGCGCATTAAAAAGTTTTAGCTCTTTGCGGAATTTTTTTTTGTTTGAATAACTTTTATATGGAAATATTAGTACGTACTAAACTTTAACATGGCAACGCCCTACAATTCCCGTTTTTCGGATATCTCTTTCTTATTTATTATACTACTGCATCTCCTCAGTGACAGTAACTATATCTAATCTAGGCATCAGTTTCGAATTAAATTGCTTCAAAGATTTTTATTAGATATGGAAGTAACATCACAGAAAAAAGTTTAAGCAACACTAAAAAATTACAAATTTGAAAAAATCTAATTGGAATTGGCACAGCCAATGCTTCTGTTATTAAGCAGCAACTCACCGGTAACCTTTGACAGCGCATATATAGGGACGAGCATTACAGAGTCGTGTACAGTTTTGGCGTCCCAAGATGTGCAGGATAACTTTATATAGAGCTCTCGCTTCGGTTCAATTTGTATCAAAGGAGAGCTTGGTAGAGATAGTCTTCTTCTTCTTCTTCTTCCATATTGTTCCGAATGCAGCAATCGCGATGTGAGCTGACCATAAATATTTTGAGCCAGAGGAAACTTTATAACAGCCCTGTGCAACCAAAACCAAATCAAATGTCAAATTTATATTTCTCATGCCTTTCTTGTTCATTCGTGAAAATTCAGTCTAAGAGGCCACAAGTAATTGTAAGCATTTTTGTAACTAACTTTTCTTTCTGTAAAACTATAATATTTTCAGAAATAAAACATTCAAACTCATTAAAACAAATGAGGAGTTTGTTTTTATTCGGGGCCTCTACACGAACAAATTTTTATTTAATTACTTTGAGAAGTAATAAGCAGATCCATGGTACTCCATTCACCCCCGCCAAGCGGTAACGGGTTGGTCCCGTTAAATAACCGAGTCACGTCTGCCGACTTAGAAAATTTACAGCCAGAAGTTAACGGAGACCGGTCGAACCAAATGGAAGAAATGGACATGCCAATAAATCAGCCGTTTAGAAGAAGTAGCCGTTCTACAAAAGGTATCCCGCCTGCCAAGTTCGGCGAATACGATACATCTATTGCAGAGTCTAGTAGCAGCCAGTTGCTAGATAGTGTTGCTACGAGTTCTGCTTCAGCGTTCAATGTGACAAATATAGTTTCTACTGCCAGCCTGCCGCCAAAATCAGTCACCATTTCTGCCGCCGCAGAACATAGTATAGATTTGTTAGGCACTGCTGCTGATGCAATCCAGTTGCCAAATGTTGCCGCGACAAGTGAAGCCGCAGCCCTTTCACAGTCTTCGACTGCCGTCGATCACCAGCCACAATTGTTTGACGCCGATAGCAATAGGGTGAAATGTTTGGAAAGGGCTAACGCAATTTTGTCTGCACAGTTGTCTGACATGAAATCACAATTCGCCAGCCTCATGTCACAACTAAACGTCAGTAATAGAGAGCCCTCGTTCCTTCAGGGTACTCCATCTAATTCTAGCATAAGCCATCGTTCATTAGAAATGCAAGATCAAGGAAGTAATGCGTATAACTCTCAATTTGACAGAAACCAATATCCACGAACAACCATTCAGCCAGCTATGAGTTCTTCGAACGTACCAGCTATTGGGCCAGTAAGCAGTCACACCTACTCTATAGCTACCCACCAGCCGACACCGAGTCATCTCTATCGAAATACCCAGCCAACGACTAGCCAAATAGGTGCTGCAACCCAGCAAATGTTAAATCAGACCTACACAGCCACACAGTCAATGCCATCTCAGTTTTACTCATCGCCACATCCTTCAAGACGACCTCAGCGACCTCAATTGTACGATCTGCCAATATTCAATGGCGTGCCAGAGGAATGGCCTATGTTTATCGCTTCGTTCAATGAATCCACCACCGCCTACGAGTACACGCCACTGGAGAATATGATTCGACTGGATAAAAGCCTAAAAGGTGCAGCTAGAGAAGCAGTCGAAACCATTTTGATCCATCCCAGCAATGTTCCAGTCGTGATTGAACAATTGCAATTCCGTTTCGGTCGCCCTGAACATCTCATCAGAAGCCAGCTTTCAAAAGTGAGGTTATTGCCTACAATTCCTGATAACCGCCTAGATATGGTTGTGCCATTTGCCACAAAGGTACAAAATTTGTGTACGCTCATGGAATCAACTAGAAGTCAACAGCACCTGTCAAACCCAATGCTTTTGGAGGAACTGGTTTCGAAATTACCAATGCCGAAAAGACTAGAATGGGCACAATTCTCATACAACATTCAACCGTACCCCAGCTTAAGAGAATTTAGTGCGTGGATGCAGGAGTATGCAAAATTTGCTAGCTTAGCATTGTGTTCTCCATATCCAGCGTGTAGCAAAGCACCACGAAGTAGTCGTCAGGATAAAGGGACACTTTTTCATGCTGTGGAGAAAGGAGTTACATCATCAGTTCCAACTAAGTCAGCTAAGGTGTGTGCATTGTGTGCCAAAGGTCATAGTTTATCTCAGTGTGCAGTGTTTCTAAAAAAGAATAATATTGATCGGTGGAAGATAGTGAAGGATAAGCGTGTATGTTTTTCATGCCTAGTGCCAGGGCATATCGTTTCATCGTGCCGTTCTAAAAAGCGATGCGATGTAGATCAATGCGGTCGATTTCATCATCGTCTACTCCACGAAATGCGACAGCCAGAAGCAGAACTTTCATCATCAGTGCAATCGAAAGAGAAGGAAGAGCAAGAACCAGACGAAGATCCCAACTTACATGCACGTCCCACCGCTAAAACAAAAATCTTATTTCGAGTGCTACCTGTAAAACTGTATGGGCCAAATGGTATCGTAAGTACATTCGCACTCTTAGATGATGGATCCTCGGTGACAATAATAAATGACAGCATTGCTTCACAATTGGGGCTAACTGGAAGGAGCCAAACAATGTCACTTACCTGGATTGGTAAAAACAGAACTTCACAGCCGTCGAGTTTTGTCAGCTTGGAGATAAGTGGAGTCGCTGAGGGAAGTAAGCGCTACGAGATGAAAAAGGTACGTACATACAAAGACCTTTCGCTACCAATACAATCGATGGACGTTAATAAGCTGAAATGCAGTGATGAAGTGAAATCTCTTCCTATTTGCGGATTAAAGAATGCGGTGCCAGAGATTTTAATAGGATTGGACAACTGGCGTCTGATAATGGGTATTTCGACAGTGCTTTGCGATCCGGATGGACCCGTTGCTGTGCAAACTTTGCTCGGGTGGGTGGTCTATGGTGGATCACATAGCAACGAAGAAGAATCCGTGAACCACATTACTGAAGACAGCGACAAACTATCACAACTGGTCAACGATTACTTTGCATTGGACAGCGTGGATGCCACTTCATCGTTTGTGCCGAAGGACTCTCCAGATAACATGAGAGCCAGAAAAATCCTACAAGATACTACAATAAAACTGCATAACCGTTTTGAGACCGGACTTCTCTGGAAGGAAGACAATATTGTGCTGCCTGACAGCTTGCCTATGGCAAAGAAACGTCTAGCATCTGTCAAACGCACCTTGCTGAAGGATTCTTCGTACGCTGCCGATTACGAGAATATCATCAGGGAATACATAGCCAAGGGTTACGCGCGCTTATTGTCAGCCGATGAAGCAAAGGCGAAAGGACCGCGGACATGGTACCTTCCGCATTTTTGCGTTCGTAACTTAAATAAAGGAGGTAAATTGCGATTGGTGTTTGATGCTGCAGCCAAAGTAGATGGGACCTCGCTAAACTCGTCATTGCTGAAGGGTCCAGAACAGTGCCAAGACTTGTTAACGGTTCTGCACAAATTTCGGGAAAAGCCTATCGGAGTGTGTGCAGACATTCGCGAGATGTTTCATCAGATCAACATCAGGAAGGAGGACCAGGACGCACAAAGATTTTTGTGGCAATGGAGGGACGAAGCTGAGACTTTGGACACTTACGTGATGCAAGTGGTGGTTTTTGGTGCCACCAGCTCACCTTGCTCTGCCGAATACGTCAAGAATTACAACGCTCAACAATTTGCCAGTGAATTCCCTCAAGCCGTAAAAATTATAATAGAAAACCACTATGTCGATGATCTTGTGTGCAGCTTCGAAAATGAAGAGGAAGCATTAGCTGTAACATCCGACGTCATCAAAATTCATCTCAGTGGAGGTTTCGAGCTTCGCAAATTTTCATCAAATTCCTCTAAGCTGATCAATAGTCTACGGGAAAAGCAGTGTGCACTAGAATCCGTGGCCAATATGGATATTGAGAACAAATCGGAGAAGATTCTTGGTATGCATTGGATCCCGGCGGATGACGTCTTCATATTTCGTCTCAACTTTCATCGTACTAACCCGAAAATTGTAAATGGCGAACGATTTCCCACCAAGAGAGAGTGCCTTAGTATACTGATGTCCATCTTCGACCCCTTTGGATTATTGGCCGATTTTACAATCCATGGAAAGCTGATGTTGCAGTCGCTATGGAAGACAAGCACCACATGGGATGAGGAGATACCGGTTGGTATGCAACGAAGATGGAGGCAATGGATTTCGATGTTGGAAGCAGTTAAAAGAGTTCGTGTGCCACGCTGTTATGCTAGTCAGGTGTCCACAGCCGACGATATTCAACTACATATCTTCGTCGACGCAAGTGAGGAGGCGTTCGCTGCAGTTGGGTTCTGGAGAATCGTCGATCAGAAGGGTAACCTAACAGTTGCATTTGTAGCAGGCAAAACGCGATGTGCCCCTTTCAAACTTACATCGATTCCCCGCCTTGAGCTACAAGCAGCAATCTTGGGTGTGCGACTTCGCCGAAGGATAGTTCAGTCCCACAATATGCATGCTATCAAGTGCATCTTTTGGAGTGATTCAAGAACAGTGCTGTCCTGGATCAAGTCAGCCAATCCCCGAAAATATAAGCCCTTCGTCGGCCATCGAATCGCTGAAATTTTAGAGCTGTCGAATGTAAGCGAGTGGCGTTGGGTCCCCACCAAAATAAACGTCGCCGATATAGCTACACGAGCTAAGTACCTGACCAGTTACCAGCCAGGAGGAAGATGGATGACTGGCCCAAAATTTTTGCTAACGAATGAAACCAGATGGCCAAAGAATCCCGATGGTGAAATCGAGTGCTTCGATGGCGCATTAGACACCGACCGAAATGCAAATCACTTTGCGCCACCGAGCTACAGTATGCCGAAAATGTGTTATGCCGTATGGTTCAGAAGCAGTACTATACGGAGGACTATACGGCCCTTAAGCAAGGACAACAAATCGAAAAATCAAGCCAACTATACCGACTAACCCCCTGCTTAGATGAAAACGATGTTATTCGATTATCTGGACGAATCGATTCAGCCGTGTGTGTTCCAGTGGAAACAAGAAGACCAGTCATACTACCAAAGGAGTGCTGGTTGTCGAAGCTAATTGTAAGACATATTCATCAGCGTTTTCATCACCAAAATACGGAGACGGTCGTGTGTGAGGTGCGTCGCTCTTTCTGGATACCACATCTAAGGACACTCGCCAAGACTATAGCGCGGGAGTGCCAATATTGCAAGGTTAAATACGCAAAGCCTACGACGCCACAAATGGGTCAGCTCCCAATGGATCGTCTAACTCCCTTTGTCCGGCCCTTTACGTTTACGGGAGTCGACTTCATGGGACCCTACCTGGTAGCTATCGGAAGGCGAAGGGAAAAACGCTGGATAGCTCTTTTCACCTGTCTAACCATTCGTGCGGTTCATCTGGAGGTCGCAACGGATCTGTCTACAGATGCTTTCTTGATCTGCTTGCGAAACTTTGTAAACAGGAGAGGTGTGCCCGTACGAATCCGCAGTGACAATGGGACGAATTTTGTCGGGGCGGAAAAAGAGCTGAAACAGAAAGTGGACATGTTCGACCAAGATGCTATCCAGACACACCTGTCATCGAGAGGAATCCAATGGACATTCAACTGTCCATCAAACCCTAGTGCCGGTGGATGCTGGGAGCGACTGGTGAGGTCCGTCAAAAGAGTGCTCCTTGTAACTTTAAAGGAAATCGTGCCCAAAGAAGAAACTTTACGAAGCGTTATAATCGAGGCCGAGAACATCGTCAACTCGCGACCATTGACCCATCTGCCGCTGACATCTGAAGAAGAGGAACCGCTCACGCCCAACCATTTCACCTTAGGATGTGCCAACTCAACCCAAACTCCAGGATCCGAACAAGATGCGTCTACCTGTCTAAGAAAGCAGTGGAGAATTGCACAAGCCTTGAAGAATCGTTTCTGGCATCGATGGATAGCCGAATACTTGCCTGATTTAACACGAAGAACCAAATGGTATGCAAGAGTGACTCCCCTGACGATCGGCGACCTGGTGATTATATGTGACTCAAACATGGCTCGGAGCTGTTGGCGACGTGGAAGAATCCTTAAAGTGTTCCCTGGTCGCGATGGTCAAGTGCGAACAGCAGCGGTGCAGACGTCGTTGGGAGTTTTGAACAGACCTGCCTCCAAGCTGGCCAAGTTGGACGTTGGTGAATCTTCGGCGGAAGCGATTCACGGGGGGCGGGATGTTCCGAATGCAGCAATCGCGATGTGAGCTGACCATAAATATTTTGAGCCAGAGGAAACTTTATAACAGCCCTGTGCAACCAAAACCAAATCAAATGTCAAATTTATATTTCTCATGCCTTTCTTGTTCATTCGTGAAAATTCAGTCTAAGAGGCCACAAGTAATTGTAAGCATTTTTGTAACTAACTTTTCTTTCTGTAAAACTATAATATTTTCAGAAATAAAACATTCAAACTCATTAAAACAAATGAGGAGTTTGTTTTTATTCGGGGCCTCTACACGAACACATATTGTTCGGCGAGGTTATGGTCAGGACTATAGGGATCATAAATCTCCCACTTTACTGCATCAATACTGAGGTCAATCAAATGCTGCAGTTTTTTGAATTTTTGTGATCCAGAAGTTTTTAGGCCTGCTTCCCTTTCACACTTGTAAAAGAAAGTTGATTTATATTGGCTTTTTGACAGCGTTCGTACGATACTCCCCTGGACATGGCATAATACCTCAACTGACCCGGTCGTGCTCCATTTCAAGGTGGGTTCTTCGACGTGAATTCTTCCTCGGATCTTCGAACCTCTAATTCGATAAAGCTTTGTTACTATCCTGCTGTCATGCGAAGCATCTTCATCTCAGCTTAATTTGCTCTCATACTTTTTGTACATTGTCCAGCATTGCTATATGGACTAATTCGATACCCATTTCTCTCTAAAAATATCGACCCATAAGTGCTCTTTGCAGGGACGTTTGATCCATCTTCAGCAAAGAATAACTGATGCACTTTGGAGTCGGTCACTTTTCCTTCAAGCAGATAATCTAGGACTGCAATAAATAGCAAAGAACTTACGATCCTTGCTTTCCTGCCGACGTTAATTGGAAACTTTTCAGTGACTCCGGCGCGGCGTGATGGCATCTGACTATTGTCTTTGCTGCGTCATACATGTACGTGATCATAATAATGTGCGTATGGGTTCTAGAGCTCGTCTATATCTTAGCACCACCCATATCAGATCTTTTGGTTTTCTTTCGAATGCTTTTTCAAAATCTAGCTTGAAGAAGATAATAAAATGTAATTGTAAATACTGTCTGAACTTGAACAGCAATAGACCTTGTCAATAATATTCCATTGAATAGTCTAATCTCCGACTAGGAAAATCTTTACATCAGCGTGAGAGGGACAACACGGTAGAGCGTAGATGTCAAAATCAGAGCTTGCACGCCCAATGAACTACTTATATATTTTTTGTGTGTGCGAGTAATTGAATAAGTCCAATAATCTCTTTCTCACATCCTAATATGGACCCATTTGTTTCATGACACTCACTGTCCACCACTAATAAATCGAACAGATTTTCTTACTGTCAACTTTTAGCGACAACAATTTAATCTATATTCAGATCATAAAACTGGGTTTCGAAATTTTATTTTACTTCCATCAATGGGACCAGGAACCGCCTACCTATCCTCCATCTATAGAAGTAGGTCTCAGTGGTAAATCGTAAAATCTATTAACCGCAATGCGGAAGTTTTTACTGCGCATTTCCCTTCGAGCGATGGATATTTATGACCCAAAAACGGTGGAATCCGTCAAATAATCAATAGAACCAGCAAATTGAAAAATGTCTTTGTCGTGCGTATAGACATTTAAACGTTTTATGGGTTTGGACTAAAAAAGTTGACATCTGGCTGTGGCTAGAGTAATTCTCAATTGAAATGTCCTCCTATCCATAAATCGTCGCCCATTACTCAGCGCGCGCCCTTGACGCTGTGTGTAATTAATTGGCCCAATTCAACAAACAAACACTCGAAAACATTGTCCCATCAATTACAGACAATGATACCCATCAATTGTAGCCAATTGTAACCAGTCCCAAAGGGACTGACAATCGATCATGCCCAGAGTGATGCTGAAAGTTTCCCTTGAAATCAATTAACCACTCCAAGAGAGTTAAATCAAAATGATGATGTAAGTACTAACCGAATCGGGTAAACATGACTCCCTTGGCGATTACGAAAATAGCGTGCGACATCCATTTGAGGCGCAGATATCTATGCCAAACCTTAAAGCGGCAACGGTGCGCGGGCAGAGTCTTTTGTCTTAAGGTGCTCATAAATCTACGAGTTACGAAACCCGCATCGAATCGTACAATAAAAATCCGCGGCCTACAATTGCGATGGCTCTATGGGCTATGCGTCCTAAGCAACATCAACATCAAGTTGTGCGCGCAGCTGCAACAATGCAAGGAAGCATAATGTTGCTCCGGCATGTACTCGTTCCGCGGATGTTACCATTCGTCTGACTGTCTGTCTAGCGGAGAGCCAGAGCCCCAGCGCCGCATTAGATACAGTATCTATGCCAATAAACTGCAGTCTGAGGCCGTTGCGCTTGCGCTCTGTCTCTGTTAAGAGTTCATAAATTGTCTGTGACTACATTTGTCTATGACGCGAGACCATTTTTGGGATTAGCCATGTGAAAGTTGCAAGGGCACTCTTGCCAGCTGCACTGCGCCTCTATCGTCTATCCCTGTTGAATGTTTTTGGCGTCTGTTGAAATTTTATTCTCTTATCATCGCGGCGGTGTCAATCGATGGCGGCTAGTACGAGACACGTCAGGCAAATAAGGTGTGAAAAGTGAAAATATCTATTAGCCAATTTGGGATGGGTGGTTGCGGTCGGTGTTGGTGGATTGAAGGAAAACTCTCAGGAGAAAGTTATCCTCTTGTTAACTCGTTTTTTTTTGTTGCTTTTTGTTTTTGTTGATGTATACTGTATAGAGTAAATCAGCGCAACTAACTTAGCAAAGCCATCCAACTAGTTAGCCAATTCAATTGGTCAGGCTTTTTATGTTGTTTGGCTTTCTTATAGGTGGAAATGTCACCGTTGCCCAGATTGAATTGGCCACACTAAGCAAGGATTGCTTCCGGGACTGGTGGCGGTAGCTGCAATAAGTTGAAGGAAATCCATGAAGATGTATACAAACAAAATCAAAATAACGAAACACGTCTTTGGAGCTGTAAGCCACTGGCCATTAGTGCAGGTTATCTGATCCAGACATTTGCAGTGCTTGCTCGCGCACAGCCGCACACATGTTGGAGATTAATTGATAGTGTAAACGGTGTACACTTTGACGGGACAGGATCGTTGATCGATGGACAGGGAAATGGATTTTCGTGAGTTTTTTTTTGTTACATACATTTATACGAGTGTATGTCCCGTTTCCTATAGGAGCAAGTCTAGCTTTTATGGTTTCTAGTTGTCCATCAGTTTTGGCTGATAGGATACATTGTAGTTATGTCGACTGTGGTTTTGAATGTTTGACAGAAGTTGAAGCTATGACAGTAGCAGCAGGGGCTGAAAATCATGTGGGAGGCATTTGGGTAATGACGTATAGTAGGGGTTTAAATATACATATGAGTGTAACTATTAGGTAATATTAAGCTTTTAGCTTCAACAAAAGCTGTAGGCTAAGGTAGATCCTTTGTATTTCGCTGTCGAGAATGTCGATGGGGCTCATTCCGATACAACGCAGTCTGCTTCGTCTAAACTTAATCAAAATCCGTTTATTTTTTCTTATTGTGCAGAGCCTTGTATGCTGACGAGAGTCTCCTTGTTTCCTTCGTTTTAAGAGCCCCGCCCAGACCGGTCCAGCGTATACAAGTATTGACCTGACTAGACTCTAGATAACAGAATAGGACTAAATTAGTTTGTCCACAAATACTATGAATGTACTAAGTCGATTGGTAATTAAAAGACTACCAAATCCTTTATATAGATAATGTTGCACAATTATGAGGTTATTATAATTGACGGGTCGAATATAAACTGTTGACGTTGAAGATAACACTGACGGTAAAGGTGCCTGTCCATTTGAGAGTAAAAATGCTGCGAGCAGCTCTCGAGAGCAAACTCGCAAGTGGACATAGTCTTGAGGGTATAGTTCGCGGAGAGTTAACTTTTTACTCTCGAGATTCGAGCCTTTTGAAAGTCACTCGTAAGCGGACACATGTTCTGGTCCCTATCGGAGATTAGCTCGCAAAATTCCAACATGGTTCGTATTTTGGGAGCAGCTGTCGAGAGTTGACGTGGCAAAACAATGGGTATCGGAGAAAATAAATCAACTCATAGTATTACCAGTACACACTCACAAGCAATACCAGGGCTTCCCTTAATTTGGTATCCTTTTTAAAAATATTTGGCCCAACAGATTGAATTAAAATTTAAATTATTATTACTTGTTGTCAAACGGTTAAAATCCCTGAACTCCTGATGAGCATCTTCAATTTGAAGCTCTCTTGCAAGAGCAGACCCTTCACCGAGTTGCCGACGACGATCTACCCGGTTTAATCCAGCACTTCTTTTTTGCTTCATTCTTTTCGTTAAGAACAGTCCTAATAATTATTAATGCAGCGGTAACCTTTTGCTTGTAAGAATACATTTTAACTGGTAACTAGCAGACGAAATATATCAAGTGGACACGGTTATGAGAGTACTCTCAGGGAATCTACTCTCAAAATGTTATCAAAGAACTCGCGAGAATAAAATCTCGAAATTATTACTCTCAAATGGACAGCCACCCGAGAGTAACTCTCAAGAGTTTACTAGCGAAAGTACTCTCAAATGGACAGGCACCTTTACGACGCTATTTTTACTCCTTTAACAGCGCCCAAACATCCGGCTCGAAGGACCGTATATATAATGAATTTCACTTGGCAACCACAATTGAAGTAAAAAGCATCAGCAGGAAAAGAAAGACAGGGGCCGCTTGTGAGCTCTATAATTGCCAAATAGTAGGTAAGTGCATGGATCACGGAATATCTATTTTGTAACGAAGTGTCATAAGTGTTAAGGAAATTTAAGTAGTTGCGTTAACCCTGAATCCGAAGAGCTTGCCTCAGCGTTTGAGGAAAGTATCATCTGTCATCACAATCTACTTATTATTACGTTGTTAAACTATCAGGAGGCTTATGCCAGTTCTATGTCAACTCTTTTTCAAATGCTTCTTTTCTTAGGACTTCATCAAGATAGAGCTATAGGCTATGTCGTTCATTGCCACGGCTACTTTTTGGGAGCGTTAACTTTTCATTACTAGTTACTCTAAAAAGAAGTAGTACCTAACCTTCTTCAATAATTCCACTCACCTCTTTTACAAACTTCATCAATCAGGACAAATAAAATGAGTTATGGTAACGAATTAGCATAAATATTATAGTGATAATTTTTCGCCACACCTATCTGCCTACTGGCTAGCACACTATTCATGATATTGACCACATTATGACCAGGATACTGTTCCTTGCTTACTGGTCAAGATTAAGAATATTCTTCATTGACAGGAACAAGCAGCTGCAATAATTTTGCCAACAAGTCTCTTCACTTCGAACTGATCGTCAATCGATTAAAGCTACCGATTTCAGTCATGCCATACAACGCGACGTCCATTTCATTTCCAAGATAGCAATCAGAAATGTAATGAAAATATGAAAAACTTCCGAACAGCTTCATTTAATCATCCACAAAGAGTACCATCTCGGGCAACGAAATTACGTGATCATATGAAAAGACTTAATTTAATAATTGCAACGCGCAGTGGGTCCCGTTCTCGTCCACACGAAGCAGTAATCAGTCTCTCGGCTGAGAGATATATATCTGAAAGTCTCCTCAACACACACATAAAGTGAACGTATCGCGTATCTCAAAATTGCACTTTATCGCGAAATAATTACCCAGATCGTACTTCATCGCATCATGATCGCCATCGCCAGCAATGTGCTGTCGTGCAAACGAATATTCCCGCGTCAAGAAGATGATTCGCTGACACTCCTCTTGGGAGTCTGTGTCGCGCAATGTGTTCTCACGTCAATTTGACAAAATGCAAACTGAACCAGAGCCGCACTCACCCTTTTCACAGTGCGGTTACGCGATCTGTCAGAATGCTTCTCGTTAATAGGTGGCGTTGATTATATGATTTGTGTTGTGAATGGCTTGACGTCGTCGTTTTCTTTTCTCGCTGAAACAGGATAATTTGGGTGATGCCACTGGAATTTAATTGACTGCTACCACGCACCCAGACAACAGGGCGGGCAAATTTAATTAATTTCAAGAACTTGATGAGTGCAATTGTTTGCTGCCAGACTGAGATTGCAATTAACAGCGAATTTGCTTGCTTCTCTGCACTTTAAATGGATAAAGTTGGAATTGATTGCATTAAATTCAGCTCAAAGCGTTCTCTTGCCCAAAGTCTATCTTTTGTATAGCCCACGCCATTTCTAATTCAAAATGACGTGCGCACAACTAAAAAAAAATTAGATGTCAGAATAGCCCCAACCCTTCGTCCTCATCGAATCGATGCCAATTACAAAGTAACGAAGTTCGACTTATCTCGGCCTCGGGTCAAACTCGGACTCGAAATTAAATTGGAAAAAAAAACAAATTCGATCTCCTTTGTGAGTGTGTACGGATACAGAGCGTGTGCATGAAATAATAAATTACAACTTCGTTAGGTTTGGCAGGTTCAACCTCCTCCAGCAACCGAGAGGAGAACCTCATTTAATATCAGTAAGAGTGTGCATCCCAACCTTGGAGGTCCACAAAATTGGATAATCAAGAAACAACCCAGAAACAAATTCATTTAAAACGTGCCTCCCGCCAGCAAAGGTCAAGGCGATGTGTAATGCCAATGCCACATGAAACGGCACCTAACGAATACGCAATCAATATTGTTGGCCTAATGTGCGCCCATCATCCAGATAGTACCTATGTGTCAGATCTTAGCCGCTTTAAAAGTTTGAGAGAATTGCATTATAATTGCCAGCAGCTGATGGCCACCTTGAATACGTTAATGGGTTGCAAGAGCAGCAATTGAGAATCGGTCCAGAATAGGTGATCATAAAAATGAATCCAAGTGGGCGAGTGCACGCAGCGAAATGGACTCACCAACAACTGTGGACTGTGCGTTGTATAGAGTCATCTATTTTAATTGATCTCCAAAATATGTAATTTTAAATCACGTTGAGGGGGCCTGGAAGCCACCGACATCGACAACTTGGTGGCAATGTTTGCATACAAATTGTCTCATTAACGATGTGGTTCCGGTTAATATTCCGACCGTCTAGACTCTTGACAATGGGGTAAGATTAACTGATGTAGATAATTACACCATGAGTTTCAAAAATGGCCTACCCTTCAGAACAAAGATGGGCAAAGAGATGTGTGTAAACAAAAACAGAGATCTCCCACATAAATGGGGATCGATATAGCCCATGTGTGTGCACTGGGCTCGTGGGAATCCACCTCTAACAAGAACATCTCATCTTAAGAAGTGTCAGGTATACCTAAACTAGACAATCCACACCTTTTGATCGAAAAAAAAAACGTGTACCCAACAGCTCATAAATCAATAGGCTACGTGGGATTGGATCCCTCGCGAAACTGAAGCCTCAATCAGCTGCAAGCTAGATAGAGGCGTATGTGCCAATTTGATCCGCCTCTACCGCACATGATCTATCACCCCAGAGTATGTGTGTGCAAAACCAATTTCTCAAGATTTCATTCAAATTAATTTCAAGAATCATTGCGATACACAATAAATCCTGCTAAACCCGTCTCCCGAGGGTGAAAGTAATTTATTTGATGCCAAAACAAATTTCACCATACCAACACTTGCTTATAATGTGCTTAGTAAGTCAAGGCTTAAACTTATCACCGTTTAATCTATGTGAGTGCACGGACATGGAAGAAATCCGTACGCCCGACAATGTTAATTAATCTTCTATCTGGGTGTGTATACTGTACACAACTATCGCCAAAAACCGAACTACAATCCATCAACTGATTGTTGTCAAAATTTTTGAAAGAATCACAATTACACCACATGAGCCCATCTCTGTGGGAATAACTTTGCAGATCGACAAGTAAGACAAAAAGCAAAACAAAAAAAAAACAAAAGAGTTGATCAACGAACTCGATCATTAATTCATTAAAAATAATTGTAGCCGCATCGCATCTGAGAAGACATTAAACTACATTATCTGCGCCGCACCGTGCTGATCATGTCCACTTGCATTCTGGCTCTGGGAAGCAATTTCATATCGATCTCTGCGATGGGCATGAGGGCTTTTCGGCGCAAGAGTGCGCCCTTTGCGGCGCGTATCCTTTCATTAAAGCGCTTTTCGCCGATCAACACTGTGTTGAGTGGTTATGGCGTGTTCGTTTTTCACTGAGGCACTGGGCCTCTCGCCTCTTGCTCGTCGACTTCAATTTTGTGTTTGTTGTGTTGCCTTCTTTTTGGATCGTGATCATTGTTAATTTGTCGAACAAGCAGTCAGTCAGACAGCGAAAGGATATGGTGTGTGTTACCACTTACCGTGTTGGCGCACAAATCCTTTTTCCTTTTTTTTTTGTTTTTGTGATGCACGAATAAATTTTCTTGTTATGTTTGGCGGTGTTTGATGCCATCGATGCACTGTATGTTTGGATGTGAAGTGCAGGGCAGAGTTTCATCCTCGCTGATGATGGGAATTCGCGCAAATCGATCTTTTGGAAAGGATATGTATTTTTCGGCATCGCACGGTTGGTTTTTTTGAAAGAGGCGCCATAAATAATTTTCGTTTTTCCTTGTTTATTGGGTAAATCAATTTTTTTTTCTTTTTAGTAGATGGTTGGCAGTTCGTTGATAACAGGGCGCGGATTTTGCGCCTTTCCGGCCAAACGTGATTAATTTTGATGTCGGTGGTTATCGGAGAAGGAGCAGATTGCGATTTTGTTTTTCCTTCGGCTATATAGAAGGGTCGATCAATTTTGTATTCGATTTGGCGGTGGATTGGTATTTTTATGAGATGCGTCTAGAATTCTAGAGAATGGGGACGTTCAAGTATCTAGTTTAGTAAGTCTGACAGCTGACTGACTTGATGTTTCTGAGTCCTTATTGGCTGGGATTCGTCACGTGAGCAGCTTTCTCTGTTAACGTTTATGGAGGGGTAGCCGACGAATCTAGTCACGAATTTCGTGACTGAGTACTTAGTTGACATTTCTATATGTCATCGGCGGAGAATTTGACATTTCAAATTTGCCTTGAGAGAGCACAAAGCTAGTGGATATACCTAACCAAAACAAACCAAAACCAAAAAAATCTAAAAATGATAATAAAAGTGGCGATTTGTGGAGTGGAATACTCTTTAGATGCTCCCCCCGTCAAGTTCTGACGTTCGCGACCAATTAAGTTAGTTTTTGCGTTCAGGTTACACTTAGCCCAGACAAATCTAGTCGACTTAAGTCAACTAGATACTTGAATGTGCCCAATGTGTCAAGCTTAAGCTGTTTGATATTGTTGGTGTCAATTTTTGACATGTGTAATAGTAGCTCTAAGCTTTAACAGTTGCTAAGAGATAGAGTTTATTTGGGTAGCAGATTCATAGAGTATACAGATTGGGGTCATGTATGGGATAGCACATTGGATAAATTTGGATAAATGGCCGCCACAGCTTTGCTGGCAAGTATGTACTCTTTTATTGAAGTTTTCTATGACCGTTTCGCATACATGTGGCTGAATTCTGTTGGTGATGAAATTACCGTTTCCAAAATCCCAACAAAATGAGAGATTATGTCCAATAAGGGATCCCGGCTGAACTTCATTAATACACCTCCCAATTTCCTCTTTCAAGGCGTTGGTGGTCGTGGACTTGTTTGCATAGACCTTTGACTTAAAAAAAAAAAAAACAAAAGAAAAAAGGCCAATGGGGTTAAATCGCAAGATCTGGGTGGCCAATTCTGATCGTAAAAACGGCCGATTACACGACACATGTGGCTCCGTCTTGGTCACATCCATATCTTGTAATTTAGGTCGTAAAAACTGCGTTATCATGTCACGATAACGAACACGATTAATTATTGCCTGACCAGCCGCACTTTCGAAGAAGATTGGTCCGATAATGCCTCCAGAACAAAATCCGCACCAAACAGTCACGCATTGGATGTATTTGTTTCTCAACAATTACTCGTGGGTTTTCTGAACCCCAAATGCGACAATTTTGACAATAAACGAAGCCATCAAGATGAAAATGAGCTTCAAGATGATTTTGCTCGAAAATTACGGACTGTAGTCTTCTGACAAACTGACAAAGTGACAAACCTTTAATATTTTTAAAATATTGGTCAACAATGAAAAAACGTTGTTCTTTCGTAGGTATATCGCTCCATTTTTACTAACCCCGAACTGTCAGCGGTCACATTGTTATCTTTTTCAGTTGGCATCACTGTAAACTCAAATTTTGCGTGATTTATGGGAAAGTTATTGACTTACAGCACATCTTTCGTATACCGTGTAGAACGTGTTCACAATTTTCTCAGGCGCTTCCTCTTTTATATATCCCGAAAGTCCGTTTCTTTGGCCATTATAAATGTAGCAGTTTTGCATCGATCAAGCTAATTCCATCAGATTTAGATACCATCCACGCAGCGTATCTTCGTGGATAACGTGTTTAGCAAAAGATATATTGGGTATTTTGATTGTTTATTGGCTTCACAATTATTCACCGTAGCAAAGGTTTTCATTTGCCTATTTAGTTAAAGGGTATGTAGTGGCAGTCTTTCACACTATTTTGAATTTTGTTATGCTGGATGGGAGGAATTTCATAGCTGTCTGCCTGTTGATATATATTGCGAGATCTTTCCAGGATGCCTATCTGAAAGGCGGTCGTAATTCGGCCTCAAAAATTCTGAAATAAATATGGAATACATACATCGATGTTCCAGGTCTTTAGAAATTATACCGGCTTCAATTTCTGAAAGCAGGCGGCCTGTGAGCTTGTAACATCTTATGTTGCATCATAAAGAAAGCTATACTATAGCTTGACCGGTATGTTACTCACCATATTGTTAAATGTCTATCAAACATAGTGCTGAATTGGTAGTCAGTTGCTTACGGATTCTGTCAATTGGATACAGATGAGGGATGTTTTGAATCGCCACTGTTGGAGGTGGTCGTACCTTGATTGGATGATAAGATATGCCACGCGTTGAGTTTTTTCCATTTAAGTTCATTCTCGAGGACGGTCTTCATTTATTTATGATGGCGCTTTCATTCCGTGACGGATTAAGCTTTAACCAACAAGCACCTTCAGGCAGCTCGGTTCCCAACAACCTGCCTACACGCATACCTACCAAGTTAATTAAGCTCGTTTTTGAAATTATGGTTTTCTCATATCCCTTAGGGGTACACGTACACTCAAAGACTTGTTGGGTGATTGTTATCCATAAGCTAGACATTTTATAGCCTGTAAAGTTCGTCATTGAATCTCGATGTCAACGCTCCATTTATACATGAACTGGGACCGAATATGAATCGAAGAATCTTTCTTTTTAAGTCTAGCTTCTCACCGCGACTCACGACTACTATGTGAATTTTCATTTTTACGACGAATGGAAGGGCCCTAAAACTTGATGCTGATTTCTAACGGCTGGTTAAGAATCTATTTCAAGACAGATGTACTGTCAGATGTTTGTCATAATATTCGCGAGAAGTGGCGCAGAGAAAAACCTTAAAGAAGTGGTCTGTATTTTTCCATGGGTTCAGCATGGAGTTCGATCACTCAGTTTCTAGTTCAGAAACTAATCACTGTACTACTGAGTTCGGATTATGGTTGACCAAAATGGACATCCTTATAGCTAACTGGATAATAGCAACTGAACACTGAGAATTTGCATTATTGACGAAGCATACCCAAAACGAACTTATTAAAATCTTTGCTACAGTTTCTACGACAAGTTAGGCCACATTAATATACTGAAGTGCCCAACCCATATAGAATCCGTCGCGTTCGTTCCGGCAACGTATTTGACTGACAGATTGATAGAATACACAGCAGCTCTGGAAGGTGACTTATAAGCAACGTATACGTGCCGAATGCGACGGATAAAATGGGTTTACTTTCTACTTTTCAGTCAGGCGCATCCGTTTACAGTTGACATAGCGTGAGAGGAAGCACTTTCATTGATGGAAATATTGAGATAAAGTGGGAAACTGTCAAATGCTGCAGATAAAAGTTCAATCAAAATAATTTTGTTTACCTATTTTTTCGATTTTAATAAATTGCAAATTGTTTTAGTTTTCATGTGCGGACTGTTGCGAGAATTCGTCGATGGAACGAACAGTCCCATACGGATTCTGTAATACGTCAATCCGTCGACGGAACGGATGCGACGGATTCTATGGGCTGGCCCCTGGACTGTTTTGTCACGATGCGATACACGAGAAAAGACAACATAGTCTACATTCTACATAATAAAAGCCAAATCTACAATCGATGATAGACTTCTTTCTAAAGTGTGCGGACGTTGCTTTGAGATGAAAGGGAAAGTATAACATGTCACTTACAAAAGTTCTTGTCATTGCACCAACCATCAGATTTCTGTCAGCCACTCATTCAAATTCAACAGTCGCATCTCGCACACAATAAGAACAAATCCGACAGCAGGAGGATATAGGCAACACACACCGTGAATATCAAAGTCACGCCACGATTTTTGTCAGAATTGAAATCGAAATCACGATTTCTCTCACGGAAAACGTTTCGATTGGTACGCAAAACCGGGACGACAGCGCACTCTACTACAATCATTCATTGAACCACATCAACAGAATAACACGTCAACGCCAACTAAAACTCTCTAGAGCTTCAAAAGCGCTCACTGTGTTGTGTGTACCTAATGGTTAGACTCTGCCTCCTCGAGTTCCATTGAAAACTGCATCGACTTCTGGAATAACCGATGAGGAGGAGGCTTATCAATCATTTGCATTTCTTGAACGCATTTCTTTAAAGTGAATGGCACTACGTGCTCAAGGCATCGAAATCGTTTTCGCAGACGCATTGTCAATCAATTTGCCATCTCGCCAATGTAATTCTGGAGAAATTGTCACGCAACAGTGATAGAGTGGACTGACGAACCTTTGTGCTCATTCAATTAGCCAATTATGGCAGAAAACCAGATCCACTTGACCAGACCCGTATAGTAATATTGTTGGCGATTAAGAAGCTCTGAAGTGAGTCTTCTCTTCTATATCAGCGGCGCAATCATGTCAATGACCTGCTGAACACTTTGTCTAATTATAATGCAGGCGCGAATTAACGGTCAATGGTAGCAGTAGGCCCTTGAACACATATAATCAACATGCATCAGGGAGTATGTCTTAGAATAGGATCATGCCACGCAACTGCTGCAGTTGCAGGTAAGTGTGCTACGTATTATTCTAACTATGTACCTAGTTTACCTACTGAATTTAGCTTGCACTAAGATGCATGCTTGGGTACATAATTTATACGTATAGATGAAGAAATTTATATGTGAGCAGAGGTCGTTTGGATAAAAGTTCTTTGAAAGTAGCTACAACATAGTTACTGAAATCATGTCCGAATTACCGCATCCGTGATGGAGTACCTACTAGCTTCCTGAATAATGTTGTTGTTTTCCATATAAAATCCATTTAAATTTACAGCTAATCGAGCTATTTCTGCACACAAATAAAAAATGGTTGGGGGTGCATCTTCAACTGGGCGCCAACTTAGGTTAGGTATTCCTATACCACGTCAACGTGTTTTGAATTACAATGATTGTACTCCATTTTTGCAAATGAACACGCCATATATTTGGCTGTTGTTGTCGTCCTTTTTTATGTAATTCGGTTCATTATGATGATTACGAGCTTTCCAATTTTTTGTAACAGATTTTTTGTTAGGTAATCTCCGTATTTTTAGGATCTATAGGTACAAAAAAGGAGTATTTCCAAAATTTAAGTTCAAAATGCTAAAAAATGCCATGAAAGCTCTGGTGGTTTCTTTTTAAACTTTTAAATCTGCCAGCAATCAAGTACACCAACCATTTTCTTACAAACATTTTGAGAAGAACTGTAAAGCGAATAGATTTTCAAATCAGACAATACCAAAGAAAAATAATGAAATGTCAAACAAATGCAAGCAAGAAAGAAAGTAGTAAAGTACATGTGGATTTGGATTCGTCTTTATGTTCCTGCTAAAGAACAATAAATAAACAATTATTTTTAGAGACATAATAAATAACCTATAATAACCATGGATTTAGAAACTAGCCTCAAAACAATAGAAAGGCAATTCCTCTGCTGTTACTCGGTGAATCATATCAATTGGCAAGTATGATAATTCTATGAATCTCTGGCAAACGATTTATTGATATAATTCTTTAGCAAATTGCTGCCAATCTAACATGGGATGATCAAAAACACCTCCTTGATCGAACGTGCAATTCTAGTCTCAACAAGGACTATCCAATCAACATCAACTACCAACTCAGCTTCCTCAAGAAACTAATCCACCACTTGGAACAGTCATCGGACGAAGTCCATGATGAGATTTATGAAGCGTACTGTAAGCTCCAAAGTGCGGGTAACGTTGACGCAAAGTTCTCATACAAACACTATTCACTGCCAGTGTTCAACACTACAATAACTTTAAAAGAATCGAAAAGTTTTGTTGCGGATGGTACTACGGGCCTCTGTAGCTGGCAAGCGTCACTAGCTCTCTCCGATTGGTTGCTGCACAATGTCGATTTTGTTCGTGGGAAGTCAATCATCGAACTTGGTGCCGGGACAGGATTGTGTGGATTCATAGTGTCGAAGTGTGCTAAAGCGAAAAAAGTCATCTTAACCGACGGAAGTCTTGCGGTAATTGATGCTCTCAATGCAAATCGGCGACTTAATTTTGAAAGTGAAGGTGAAGAACTTTCCATAGTATACCTGCCATGGAATGAGTGTGAACTTGTACAGGATTACAAGTTTGATGTAATTCTTGCAGCTGATGTTGTTTACGATTCCATGGAGTTTGACGATCTGGTGAATGCCATAGATCACCTCTTCCGGCTGATGGCAGACAAAGTGAAATTGGTATTGGCAGCTACCGTTCGAAATGAAATGACTTTGAACAAGTTTTTGAGTTTATTGGGTAAGTTCAAGCGCGTGTAGTTGGTGTTGATATTGTAACTAATTGATTTTTGTTTTGTTTTGCAGAGCCAAAGAAATTTGTGATAAAAGTCGAGGAAGTTGTTCCGTTGGAGAAAAGTCATCTGTTTTGGGATAGATCAACTCCAGTTAGAATAATGTCTATTATAAGAAATACAAAGTCAGATTAAGAAATGTTTGGTTTTTCTTTATATCTACTGTGGACAGTCAGTTGATCTTTTGGACGATATGGCCGACAGATTTTCTTTTCTTTCTGGATACAGGGCAAGCAAGGCTCAGCATTTAAATAAATATAGGTACACCTTCTGCGATATCAATTAAATAAGTAAATAAGTGGCGCAACAGGCGGTAGACACCCTAGGCCTAGCTACTCGCAACCATTCGTTTGTGTGAGTTTCTATTTTTGGGACGAATGGAAGGAACCTACAATTTTATGCCGCTTTTTCAGAACAGTCATACTCTCGGATGTTTGTCAGACGTTCGCAAGAGGTGGCGTAGTAGAAAAAACCTTAAGATGTAATTTGTGTTTTTCCGGGGATCGAACCTGGGATCCCTCGCACAGTAGTAGTCCAGCACACTAACCACTGCGCTACTGCGCCCACTGCGATATCAATCGAGACTGAAAATTCTCCGCAGGTGTCCATCTTTGCACCTATAGGTGGGAAGTAGGACGAAATTTAAAAGCGAACTCTATCAGCTATATCGCGCCATTGACCTGGAGTCGTTCCGAAAGTGGATCCTTGCTTTTCGTCCCGCCTTTGAATTGGTCCACTAACACTTTCGGTTTTCCGTATATCAATGCTTTTGACATTTGGAGATTTCATTCCGCTTTCGAAATAGAGAGTACCAACTATTCGGTTTCGGAAAATTTAACTTTCGGAACGAAATACAGAGTAAAGTACGCATCCATTGTCTTAGGTGGCTGATTAGTTGCGAGTTTAGATCCGAAATAATGTCAGTTAGTTAAGAGATAATTTCCAAACAAAGATGAAAAAATTTCATCAATAATAGACAACTAATTGCTTCCATACTTTTCCTCTTCAGTTCTAAAATTTAATTTTATTTCTTTTTGCACATAAATATTTTATTTCATTTTTATTTTATCAATTTTTCTTTGTTCTATTTTGTACGCTTACAATCAGAGAAAAGAAAACTTAAAAAAATACAAAACATGCACGTAGAATAACTAAAATAAAAACTTGTTAATTTATTTTCTTCTATTATTTTATGAATCACTGCTAAAATTAAAATTAATAAGGAAAAAAAATATCACATTTACGATTAATTCTTTAAATCTACAAAAATAAAACAAATAGAATATAAAAATAAAAAAAAATAAATCATAAATAACGATGGACTAGAATATTTTGCAAGAGTTTAAACTAAGAAACATTATATATTCAACTAAATCTGAACTCTTTTGTAAATTTTACACAACAAAAACGAAAAACGAAGCCTACAATGGTGTCTGAGTGGGTGACTATTATTTTAATGAAACAAAGAATTAAATCAGTGTGCGTTAGAAAGCCAGCCATACCTATACGTACGCCTATATCATAATCATCGCTTAAGGGGTTATACATACAATCAAATACAATTGAGTATACGACACAATAAATTAATTAAAAGCTAAATGTATCGAATGTTTGTTTTTCTGTTTGTTTAGTTGTTAGTTGGCTTATGGGCCGCTTTTTTTTCTGCTGCGCCTGCGTTCGTAGTTCGCTTTGTGGGTTTGTTTTTCTTTTGGTTTCGTGTGATTTTGTTCATTTGATGCTTTGTTCGTTACAAAATAAAAAGTTGTATTTCGGGTGGATGACTGAAGGTCGCTTGCTAAAAGCACACATACACATTTCCTATAATCTAATTTTAGGCGACCAACAATTCCTCATGCAAGCCAGGCTCTGAGTCCAATGACTTGTTGGACTTGAACATGTAATTGTTGTTGTCGCCCTGACTGGATGACTGCGACTTGGAACTCGATGTCATGTTGTAGAGATCATCGAGATCGGTGCTTCGTCTGTAACTGAAATGGGAAGGATGTTTACAAGGATAAGGGAGCGGGCGAGAATATCTACCTGCTGACAGGACGACTGTAAGTAGACATCGCAGGGCTGCCTGGATTGTTGTCGTGATTGCTGTCATTGTCGTCCGCCGACTGGTATAGATCGCAACGATCCAAGTAATCTGAAGTCAAATACGCTGGCAAGTCGTTCTCATCATCCTCGTTGTTGACAAAGTCCTGACCTTCATCTTGGTCTTGTTGCTGTTCAACCATACTCAGCCACTGCGAATTGTGATTGCGGAACTTCTCCAACTAAAAATGGAAAGGCATTATAATGGGAAATGTAAGTTTGTTGACAGGAGGCCAAAGCTACAAGGGCATCTCAAGTGAAGACTAGTTTAAGGAAAAATGCCAACTTAAGCCGTCTATAGTATACATACAGGAATCCCAATGACAAGCTACAATTACCAGCAACAGACTTGTTCTTTAGACAATCTTACTTAGGTTTGTGGGCTGGCGAGGAGTTTCTCCGTGCCACTCTCAGGTCAATACTGAGCCATTGTGATGCGAAAGTCTTATTTATTCAATGCTATTTTAGGCATTGTTTGAGGCAAAACGAAACTGGTTTGCGGTAATGTAACATTCATGCAATAACTTTCTTCACTGAGATAGTATCACCGACTTTATTTGACGTTCAAGCATTCAAGAAATATCCTTCTTGTCGGAAAGCTATTGCTGATTGACAGTAACGCATCGGCAACTTTTAAGTTTAAAACTTAAAAACCAGCAAATATCGTCAAGTTGCGGTCTATTGACGACCACAACCACACATTCAGTAATCATCGCAAATCCATGGAAAGGAGACTGTAACGCAAAGTACAAAGGGAAACTGACTTTGTGTGTCTGCCATAAAATAAATTCTAACAGACGACGAATAATAATAATTCTTCTTAAATACCGTGGCCTTCTCAGATCTTCGCGTGTTCTCATAACTTCGGTCTTAAACTCAAATAGAAACACCAACTGCATAGCTTAGCTGTACTACGTCACTTGAAAAATGTGAAAAATGAAACTGAACTAAACTACCTCTGTTCACCAGTGCAACTCAGCCTAATTCAAAGAAAACCCACCTTTATACGTGAAGCCCATTCCGTGTCCGACAGCGCAATAATATCCAAACAATAGTCGCACACCTTTCTGATTTCCGAGTTCTTGTCGTGCATCAAATCAATCAAATAGGCCGGCGACTCTGTCTCCTTGATCATGTACTCGCGCGTACTCTCATGCCGCAGAATGCGCTGGAACACAAAAATTATCTGCAGAACAATTTCATCATCCTCCTGCTTAGCCTTCAGCAGCTCAATCAGTGATAGCACAACCTTGGCCTTACAAAATAGCAACGCACACAGTTCATCGCGCGCACACGTGCCCAAGTACACGATCGTGTCCAGCACGACGTCATCCAGTTTAGCGGCCGGAACCAGAATCTCTCGAATCCACGGAATTAAATCGAAATTCTGCAAAATTTGTGAATAATCCAAGTCGGCAAGCGACAAATTACCCAAAATGCCGACGCATTCCACAATGAAATTCTCATCGTCACACATGGTTATGATGCGGGCCAAATCGCCCACATAGTCTATAAACTGATACTGCAGATTCTCGTGCTGAGATAGATTCCTTATCAACTTCATAAGCAATGCATCCTGGTACTTAAACGCCCGATCCATTAAGCTGTGCAATCGATTGCCTTCGACCATAATTTGTGCATTTCGTTTGTTTAGTGACAGATTGATGCATAGTGAGACCAGATCTAGGTCCACTTTGGTATTCAAGTTGAGGATTATAGCATCGGTAGCCATTTGTACGCACTCGGTGTGAGTGAACATTGCCTTGACCTAAAATAGAATAGATATACAGTGGTGTTTTTCAAGCATACGTTCCACACTTACCTTATCGTCCAAACTCATGTGATACAAGATTTTCACGGTAATGCCGTGATGCTTCTCATCGTTAATGAACATCACCAGCATTGGCAGGAATGCAGCTTGCACCATTTTTCGTCGCAACGATCCGTCAAAGGACAAATTGAAGACTAGTTTGAGAGTGACTTGTACCAAGTCAGCGTTGCCGCTTTGAATTAATCGCGGCAGTTTGGCGACAATGTTCAATTCGTTCATGTCGTCTTTGTTGTCGCCAACGATGGAGAGCTTCTTGAGGAACGTCGTCACCAACATCAGGAGATCGATATTCTGTCGATCCAGAGCTTTGACCAGCATCTTGACGATGTTTTTTCGACGCATCTTCTCCTCCAATTTGACATTTTCGGCCATATTCAGCAGTAGGTAGAATGCAACTCTTAAGAGTTGTTCCTGCTTCTTGGCGAAGATTTTTAGCTGCTTATTCAAGCGGTCGTATTCTTCCTTCTTTACTTTGGGATCATTCGAAGCCAGTGCCTCATTGCTGTTTGTTTTCGCCTCGGGGGATGTTGCCCCCGATGAGAGGTGCTCATGATAGCTGCTGTTTAAAATTTGACTCTTCATCATGGATGATGACATGGAGCCATGAAAGCTGGCCCAGTTGCCAGACTTTGGACGTTGTTTTAACTCTGGGATGCGACGTCTTGGAGGTTCCATCTAAATTATAAATCCAAATATAAATCGAGAAATTCTTACTTGATTCATGCACACTTACCTCTTTGGGTTTTTCCTCATTCATGATGTCAAGAAAGTCATCTGAACTGCGATTTAGTTTTTCCTTGCTCACCTTGTTGTTGCCCGGATTCTTTCGAACGTCCAGCTCGTTACGCATGCTTTCGTAACGCCGGAGTTCATAGTCTATGACATCCATGCATAAGGAACCAATCTAATAAAAGTTGTGTACATATTTAACGCTGTGGAATCCATTTAAAATACGATCCACTTACCTTGTACTGCACAATAACCGGATGAAACTTGGTATACGTGGAAAAACAGAAGAATATATAAATTATATTCGTCGAGAGATCTAAACTCTTGCGCCAATCCTCCCGCAAGACCCTCGAAAGGGCACTGAGCGCAGCCTCTAAAGAAAAAATATCAGTATTTCCTCATATTACAGCGTTCACACTTACCATTCTTCTCCAATTCTTCAAGATTATCCGGGTTTCTGGCAACTTGTAATATCATCGCTGAACCTCGTATTCGTTCGCCCAAATCCTCGTACAGTAGTTCGACATATTCATCGATATGATTGATCGAGACATCGGGTTGTGGTGCAGACTTCGACAAGGACCGCACAGCGGAAGTTGATCGCTGACTATTGTTATCAGCTATATCTGCATGAGTGTGAGACAATTTGTTTTATTTATTTGAACAAGAATTTGTTCGTTTGGTTTGACAACATACCACTGCCTGCATTGTCTTTTCGATTTTTCAAGTAGAAAATAATTTGTTCAACATCGGCTAATTGGGATCTATGAATGAGATCGCATCGTTCCACAACTTCTCTGGCCAGAGCGGCTGGATCTGTTTTTGCATTGAGAGTTTTTAGGCGGATGATTTTCTGACAGTCCTAAAAAAAAAAGAAGTTGAACTTGATTAGTCTTTGAAATGTAAGAGCTGCAGTTCCTGTGATTTTCAGGAAAATACGTCTCAAAATGTTGAAACTTTTATCTTGATAGTAAAAAGTGTCAACAGAAGTTTACAGTAGCATATTCTCCGCAGCAAAACGAAGTAGCTGAAAGAAAGAATAGGTCTCGCGTTGAAAGGACTGACATCTAATTATGCAATTTTGAACTATGTAAGTCTGAAATTCGATATTTTCGGATTTTTGTTTCGACCCACACTTTATTTTGTGAATAAAAAGAACAGCGCCGCCGCAAGATACATAATCTGAAGTTTTACCTTTTAACTATGGTGAAGGAGCAGGAACTGTTATCAATTCTAGACAACTATGAGACCTACGTCCGGGCGTTTTAGAGCCAACATAAGTCGCGTTGAGACATCTGAAATGTTTGACGTCGCCCAGACCGGAGTTCTACTACAACCATCCATTCAGTTGAACATCTTCAACAAGTCAAAAAGAGTTTGCAAGAGAGTGTTTGTCTATGCAATTTCCGAAATATCTATTATGACAGTAAAAGATCTTCTTAAGGACAGTAGGCTTGAACATCCTACATAGATGAGCTTGGGAATACAATTTCTGCTGAGGATGTGAAAAGAACACTTTTAGAGGTGGTTAAACGGCAGAAACAGCCAACAATACGCTAAATAGGCTTTTTCAGCATGGACGAGGATAGTCCAAAACGAAATGAGATTAGCGATATCAAAACTGAAGACCAGCAAGGCTGCTTATGGAACGGATGGCCTATACAGGCCGACCTTATCAAAGCAATGGGAGGTAATTTGGTAAGAAGCATGCACCAACTTATCTACAAAATTTGGTCGGATGCAATGCATGACCGCTGAATGCCTTATACGCAAGAAGATAGATTTCTCTGAACTGCGTCAATAACAGAAGAATTAGGCTCCTGGATATCGCGTATAAAATCCTGTCGTCGTTATTGCTTGAACGCCTAAAACTTTCATTCATTCATTCATTCACTCATTTTCAAATGGTCCGCTTGTCCATTAAGAGAGTCGCGGGTGTAAGTTACTCAAGTGGACCCTCTATAGCTCTCGATCCTCCGCCATGAATTCCAAATCATCAAGGGCAATCCCCATACGGGTAGAGGAGAGATTATGGACTTGCTCTAACCATCGCATCCTAGGTCTATCTAGAGGATGCCTGCCTGATGGTACGGAATCCATAGCACGACGTGGAATCCTGGTCGGGGACATGCGTTTAACATGACCAAACCACCGAAGCATGGACCGCTCCGTCCGGAGAAGTAGCTGCTCGACATTGAGTTCCTCACGTATTCTGGTATTTCTAATGCGATCTCTACGGGTCACACCAGCAATACAACGGATAAATCTCATTTCGGCAGCTTGTATCCGCGATCTTATTCTTTCGGTCATTACCCAAACCTCATGACAATAGGAGTTGGAACAAACACCGAATTAAAGACTGACAACTTAGCTTTGACACCAAGTTCAGTCCTCCTAATAATAGAATGACCAAGCTGTTTCAAAATTGACCCAGCCTGACCAATCCTACAGGAAAACTCAGCATTGTTCCTTCTATCACTCGTAAATAAAACTTCTCCACCTGTTTCAATGGGATTCCGCTAACATGCAGAGTGCATTAAATAGGCGTTCTGGAGACGACCATCACTTCAGATTTGTTCACATTAACCTTTATGTCAGCTTCAAACAAACGGCTGCAAACTGATCGAGTGCGTGTTGAAGTTCAGTCTGAGAGGACCCAAGAATGACCAAGTCATCAGCGAAGAGCAAATGACTTATCCTCAGATCTCCCAATTCGAAACGTTCTTTGCCAAGACTGCGCTGTAACAACCAGTCCATATTAATAATGAAAAGGAGAAAAGACGCACCCCTGGCGAACTCCAACGCCCACGGTGAAAGGTATTGATTAAACGCCGTTTACCCGAAACGCAGGAATTCGAGATCGATACACACCATGGCTTTAAGGTCACCTACGATAGCGTAGCGGCAGTTAGAACAAAGCTTCATTATATCTCGTTCACGTTCTGTCTGTGCAGAATGACGATGGAGAAACCCGCAGCTCCTTCAAAGGAAACCATTCCACCGAACGAACTTCTTGATGTCAAAAAAAGATTTAAGACCAGGGTGACGCGTTATCATGTCAATTCTTTCTTGAAGCAATTGTACGAAACCCACAAGCCGACGTCAAAGGTACAATTTTCCGTTCAAGTAATTATTACAATGATGATATTGACATTATTGGGAGGAGCTAGCAAGCTGTGTGCATAGTCCAATGTGATGAACTCACACCCTATTCAACATAACCTAACCTATTCTAAACACCTAAAGATGTATTCAGCTCGAACGCTAAATAACATAAAATCATATCCTCTTGGCCATTTGTCCTGAGTTTACTTTTGCTAGAAGTGTGCTGTCGTGAACGTCCACTGATTAAACGCTTAATATTAAAGAAATCGTTGTTGTGAACTATTCTTTTCAACACTCGTGTTGATGGCCGACATAGAAATCTATGTTGTCCACACTATAACGAGCATTCTTTCTGTAAGCCATATTATGTACTTCCTAATCCACTTAATCGCCTCTTCAATGGCATGGGGCGTTCTTAAATAATGCCAACGAAATGGAAGCGGTACAACTATTTATACTCGTAAACTATTCGCAAAAATGTGTGCGTTGTTTTTTTTTTCGCTGCAAAAACAGATTAAGCGAATACTTTGGACAATTGCCCAAGGTTGCAAACGAAAAACGAACGGTGGACCCAATCGGAATCCCAGATAAACCTCCCTGACCTGACCCATATTGATGGCAACACATTTTCGTGCTTCGCTTCGTGGTGTCGCATGTCCCGGAGCAAATCTAGCACGAAGAATGATATTTCAACAATTATTATGCTCGACACGAATCGACGAATTTTTTTCTATTGTGACAAAACACCAAAAATAATCTTTCCTCGGTCCATAATGGCATTGCTCCCCCCTCTGCACCATGTGCATGTTTAGATGATTATAGTAATTAAATTGATTATCCCGCGAGTAAAACTGAAAAATTACACATATTGCGTCATTTCTATTTGTTCCAGCTGCTGGTGCTTGTCGTATGTGCCAAAAACGCCACCAGTCACACGTCATGTTGCCAATCTATTTATACGAACAACTCAAAACCCAGAGATAGAGATGGTGTTACCTAGGAAAACACAAAAAACTGACACGGGCGGTGCACTTGAAATCGATTTGGCTGAGCTTCTGACTGACTCAGATTAGTCTGAGATTTTTTTCTTTTTTTTTCGAAAAAAATATACGACAACTCAAATGCGTTTGAGGCGAATGCTGCTGCTGCTGCATAAACAACGACTCCTCGACTTGGTCATTTTAATAGTTAATGGCCATGAAGTTGTATTTTTATAATCTCCCTCTCGTAAATGGCGTCTGGTCTGTGTGGTGTCGGTGTGTAACTCTTGGCGTAAATGAGCTGTAGTATGAGGTAATGAACTTGAAAAATGCCGTGGGAGTGAAACTATAGTGACTACATTGGGTTGGTTGACACCACTGCGTTTTGACCCCTGCGTGACCGTAATTCATTTGAATATGGTGTGGTGGTAGTTTTTTTCTGAGCCGCTAGGACATTAACGTGGTATAGAAGTTTTGATAAAGGGGAGCGATAGTGGAATACGGTGTTTGGTTTCTAGGTCATGGTGGCTACTTTAATACGCGTTTTCTGTGGCAATATAAAGTTTGTTGGAAGCACCAGCTGGGGTACATCCAGTGAAATCTGTTTTAGGTATATTAATTGTTTATGGGATTGAAGTCAATTGAATAATTGATGTGAGTTTTGCTTTCCTACAAAATGAGTGGCTGCGCCAGTTCACATTGCAAATATTGATGAGTATGCAGTTGAGAGTGCATCAGTGCGCCTTTGTGGCATCTGCGATGATTAAGCAGGAAACGCAGCGCCGCCGAGTTGAGTGTGAACTGTGAACAAAGTGTGGCAAGAGAGGGATGGTAAACAGCCGCCGCTTCGGATCGTTGACCGAATAAAAGACCGTTTGCGAATATGACATGGCAGTGGCAGTTGAGTGTTCAAGGCTCGTAAATCATTCATCTGAGTGAGTTGTTTTGGTTTTTCTTGCTGGAAATCGGCAACTATAGACTTAACTGCAACCAGACGCAAAACTCCACTTCACTGTAATTTTGTTCCCGAAAAATATTACTGCTCTGTCAAAGTCAGCAGAGCCCAAAAAGAGAACCAACAGATGGCAGATGGTCTTTTATAGAAGGCCAAAGGGTCTCAATCTCAAAAGCCTTCTGGTCTAGGTTAGATCGGAAAATATCTGTTGAACTATTAAGACTTAGCAGATCAAAGCTACGAATGGCAATAGGGTTACTCTCCGAGCACTGTCTTCTAAAGGAAGCACGCTATGAGATTAGGTTTAACAGATACGGAAACATGCAGGTATTGTGAAGACTTACATGTCGCCGACGATTTTACTCATCTTCCCCATGAAGGTCAAGCTATTGCTTAGTACAGGAGGAAACACCTTGGAAGGTAATTCTTCGACAATTTGGAGAAGGTTGGCCTCACAAACAAATTTTAAACAATTTTTAGGCTATCTGTAGGGAAATTAAGTGTTTGGGCGAATTGGTTCCCCAGGGATGGCGATGGGCCCAATATGTTATGTAGTCGACAGTGATGAACTCACACTCTATAGGACCTCACCTAACCTAACCTAGGTTTTGCGCATAATGGAAGGGCGACCTCAACCAAAGTGGTGTGCAAAACTGAAGGCACCTATATAGGGACTTTCCTGTAGGGGATTGTTAATTAAGGCCGGTTTCAATCACGGAATGTAATATTTTCGCCTCAAAACTATAAAAAAGAATTGTGTTCGTCAAATCATCAAATCACTAAACCATCAACTGTGCTGTAACTATCGACGTAAGGCGCGCTATCCTCTAGGCCCTAGCGTATATGTAACAACACGAGAACACTATTCTGGTGGGAAAAGTGAATTGTTACAAAAGTAGCATAATTCTGTCACAAAGTTACAAGTCCAATGCGCAGCTAACCATCACCTGTTGACGAACTCAAACCACACTTGTTAGACTTAAGGACATATTGTTCTGTGTATATCCTGCACATGTCCAAGCTAATTAAGGAAGCGCGAGATAACTAAATGGAGATCATAAACCTGGCTAATGACGCATTCTTTTCTA
Organism: Cheilosia soror; assembly: GCA_949372485.1. NCBI lineage: Eukaryota > Metazoa > Arthropoda > Insecta > Diptera > Syrphidae > Cheilosia > Cheilosia soror. The sequence continues at coordinate 78,925,154 of OX443563.1, forward strand.
TAAAATTCGACGATTGCCGCACTAAACACCTAAAACGACCTTATTCCCACCTACAAGCTATAAGTGCGCGGTTTTGCTCCGGTAAGTCAAAAAACCCAAAAAAAAAAGAAAATTTGTAAATGCGAAAGTGTTTTTCGTTTCGGTTTTAGTGAATCTCCCCCGAGCTGTTTATGCCCAAAAGATTTATTAAATAATTCATTGTCCCTTTTGAGTTGACTGGGTTTGAAGCAGAGGATTTAACAACGATATATCGACTTCGTTACAAGAATGCGAAAGATGTGTTTAAAATCGCTCAGACATGCAGAGCGAATGGACACATATGGTCCAGCCGGAAAGAACTTTCAATTCAAATCAGCAGGCACAACACACAAAGTGCGAAAATATTCTATCTTCAATGGTAAGCAAAAAAAGAAAGATTCCTAAAAAAAATTAAGTGCGCTAACTGGGGCCTAATTGGTATCCAAGTCCACCCCGAAATGTAGCATCTTTGCAAGTCATATAAGTAAGGCATTCTTTTGAAAAGTATCAACTTAAGGACTATTCACATGAGAGCGACTAACTACCTACGAAATATTCTCTAGTTTTTGACACTCCATTCACACAAACACTTTTCTTGGTCGCGGCAATTCTTGAATTGCAGTCATCAGTTTTTTCCAGAAATTTCTAATTTGAGGTTAAGTTCGAAAGAACTCATGCCGCTAGTTTGTGGAACGCGGTTTAATGATGTGGATTGCGAATAAACTAAATTCGCGCTAAGGGTGTTTAAACAACTAAATTTCGACGGATGAAACGCGCTACCCGTGTAATGAATCGGTTCCATTTTTTCTACATTTTACAGACTATGTAACATTATAATTTAACGACAATTGGGACGATGTTTCATCAGAAACAAGCCTTAGGGCCACTTGCACCAAACTCATTTGACAGCAGTATTTATTCTTTTATTCACTGTTTAGCTCTATTCCGCTGATTAGGTAAAAATTGTGTTGCACATGTAGATACACTTATTTATCTATCCGTGGATAAATTCATAAAATATTTATCCAGTCTCGAAAGGCTGGATAGTCGTGCCCAAACATCAAATAGTAAAAGAAAGTGTCAAGTACTTGGTAGTGTGAAAAATAAAATCAACACAAAGATATTAGTTTAATTTCCGACGATTGTGGTTAATATGTAGCTACTTTTAGAACCGTGAAATTTTCGATATAGAAAAAAAAGCATTTCGATGTCAGCGAATAAAATGCGGCGATATGATAGGAGTGCATGAATCGAATCGACAGCATGTCGTATAATTCATAGGGTTACTCGTATGCGATAGCTCAACTCAGACCAAAATACCTACTTTAGATTTTCAGAAACAACAGCAGAACAATAGATAAAGTTGCAACAAATTTCTATAGCGTGGCACGATTGCCTACTAAAATTTGGAGCTCTATAGCGCTATTGGAATTATTTGACATTAATTTCATCCACTGCACGAGTTTATTTACCTACGTCTGTAGCTTTTATTTGCCATTTATTCAATGTTCAATGTATTTTTTGCGTTTTTAGTATTGGTAGTACTGTCAAATTTAAAATAATCGAAGGTTACTTATCCAGGCATAATTTTGCAATGGTGCAACACAAAGACGGGAAGTAACTATTTATTGGTTTATCTTTGGTTAGCTATTCAGAAGTTTATCTAGATATCCAATGATTTGGTGCAAGTGGCCCTTAGAGTCCAAAATTATAGTCCAAAAAGAGTTTAGGCGGACTTTTGGTGGCACTATTCCAAGCAACAAATTGATCCAAGCAGACTTGCCGATTCGCCTGGAATTTTGCGAGAAAATCATTCAAATGGTGGGTAAGGATAACGCCATGTTGGACTTCCTTTTTATGTCGGACGGGAGAGGGAACTGCATCGAGTCATAGGGTGGTGTGCAGTTTCATCAAGATCCATTGTCGGGCCATACTTTTTTGAAGAAAACAGTCGCACTGTAACGGTCAATGTTGATTCTCTTCCCAGAACTACGCCAAAAGAGAATCCTTTTCAACTCTGTGTGGTTTCACAAGATGGTGCAAACCTACAGCTGTTATGACAGGACTAAAGCGGAAATTTCCAAATAAGCTGATTTTCAGGAATTGCACATTCCGTTGGTCGCCAAGATCTTCTGACTTGAAGGCACCTGATTTTTTATGGGGTTATTCTAAGCAGGAGGTACATATACAAAACCCACAAATTTGACCGATCCAAGCAAGCGATTAGAACAATAATTGAACCAATACCCACTGCAACCTGCAACCCTACAGGCGGTAAAAAAAAAAACTTTTTGACAAGATGTCGCACATGTGTCAACGATCGTGGGGCCATTTAAAATCAGATTTTTCAGATAGATTCGACGACTAACGTGTCGATCAATAGTTTTTACTGAAGTCTGCCCCGTATGACAATCCACATCCAATTAAGAGCTATCTCTGATCTTTGCGCATCAATCACTTTAATAGATGTCACACATTTTGTTTAGTCCGGCGTTTCCCCTCTTGACAGACATGTCTGAGTTTTGCAAACACTCGGTTTGTTCCTTTACTTTTAAATCTTACAAGTTTTTACGAGTTTTTACGAATTTTCCCGAATTTTTACGAATTTTTACTCAATGTCGTTCCTCAACTCGAAAAATTCGTAAAAGAGAGCGGCTTCGAGAGAACCAGATATTACCCCTCCGGCCAGCGTTGCCGCAAGTGGAGATTTGTCTGCATTTTGCAGATTTTCAGCGTAGCTGCAGACTTTTAAAAACTCAAAATCTCGTGACAGATGTTGTCTGCATTTATTTATTTATTTATTTAGTTTGTTTAGATTTTGAGCTGCGCAGAAAAGAAAAGGAAAGTAGAGGTTTCTTGCGCTCTATAAGTAGAAATGCTGTCTAAAACTGTCACACTTCTAGTCTTATGAGGCTGTACTGAATGTGTCTAGCTCTCACCTGTTAAAATTAAATTTTTTAATATTGGAATATTTATGAATCCAGATTTTTTCCATAGAAATGCAGATTTTTTTCTTCATAATTGCAGATTTGTAGAAATATTTTCATGGCAACACTGCCTCCAGCCTCCACTGAAAATCTTACTAGTTTTTACTCAACAAATTTCTTGGAAAAAAAATTGAAACAACTGCAAGTCGCCTGAAAATTGACAAATGGTTTGAAATTTGATTTGAAACGCGTGTAACGACTACATATTTGCATTTGTCTTTTGATTTCTTGCGATACGAGAAACAAATTGGTGTAAAAATAGTATCAGAAGGTGGGAAAATAATGTAGGTTTTTTTGAATGATTTTAGTTCAATTATTACAAACTATTCCTCATACTTGGATTTATATGCAATTTACATGCAATTTATGGAAAATCAAAATGCATCTGTAATTTTTCGTGATTACTGTACAAAAGCGTTCCCTAACGTTGTCGTAAGTTTTTCTCTTAGAAAAAAAATGTATCCCCACCATAGCCATTTTGACAGTCTTTTCCAATTTTTTTCTACAAAAGACCTGATTGGATTTGTGGATTACCCGCGCATTAGTGTCACCTAAAAGCCCTGTCAGTCAAAAGTGTGGCTAATTCTGTCAGCATGTTTTCTGACTAATCATACTAGAGATGCGAATGTATACCCAATATGTCGCTCGTTAATCATTCCGACGCCTAGGTCAATTATAGGTAATCTCCACACCTATTACAGTTACTCAAAAGGCCATCACCCTTTATGGCCATCAGCATTATTATAATTTACCATTTCATGTATTCTCGACTTACGTCAAATAATCTACTTAATTCTTTGCTTACGTCTGTTATTCGTTAACAGCCCTCTTACATTGCATTTGCATTGCATTGTGACTTATGGACGCATAGTTTAGCGAAATGTTTTTGTTATTAAATCAAACTTAACATTAACATTAGGAACTGCCTCTATCCCTGCCCCAGCGGAAATAGGGTCACATCACCAAGCAGCGGAACAGCTCAATAAACAAAATGAAATAAAATGGGAAACAAACTAGAAATATACCCACTCTATAGAATGGAACCTAATTATTGGATTATTGCTTTGGCCATTGTTGCATGACCAGCCAGCATGTTGTACAAGTACATGAGTGGGATGTGGGTCAACTGTCGTTAGTTTCATGCGCCTTTGGGAACGAGCACGTGCATTTAACGTATACGATGGCATCCCTTAAGTCAGTGTTTTGTTTTGTTTTTTTTTTTTTTGTAATTTTTAAAGTAGATGACCTCATTGTTAGTGTTATCGATTTAATCGATTAAAGTTTGTGGTTGTGTTATGGAATGTCGCCTCTAAGGCTTTTGCTAGCAATAGAACACAAAACCTATAATCTACTCCTATTCATAACTACATCCATTTATGGTCTACTTCTGCTCACTAAAAATCCAATTCATAAAAAACCTCGAGTGGGAGTCTTCTCGTCGTTCGTAAAAGTGGCCACTTTTATCACATCAGACAACTTGGCTTCAGGGTTGCCGTTTTGAAATCCGCCTTCCAGTCAGATTTGACTGGAAAAAAATCAGTCAAAAACCTAAAATCCAGTCAAAAAATCAGTCAAAGAAATTCAAACAAAAATCCAGCTAAAAATCCAGTCATGAAAATAAAAATACAAGTAAAAGTGTTATCAATGGTCTGGCCGTTGCTTTTGATACCCTCCACTGCATACATATAAAAGTCATGCAAAAATTTAGCCATGTGAGGCATGGGCTGGGCATTGGTCTAATGTTGGTTTGGTGTGAGGTAAGGGGTACCAGAACCAGAACTACTTGACCGATACAGCCTATATTTTCAATATCAACCTGAACGGTAGAAAGAAGTCCTCTGACAGAATTTCATTCGCCTAGGTCGATTCCTTTCCTTTTGACGCTATATTGTGTTTTCATCAGAAAGACATACAGGCCGACGGACATGGCTAAATCGATTCAGATTCAGAACTTGATCCTGGTCAAATCCGGTGACTCTTACTTGAAGTTACAAACGTAATGATAAAGGAAATATTCCTTCATGTGGAGGGTATACAAAATGTATTAACTTATAAATGAACTTTATATAGTAATCTCTCTGAGCGCTTCAATTGTCTCCTCATCATTTGCATCAACATACATAATGTCGAATATTTTATTGCTGCTTCTGTAAGTAATATTAGTACCAACCAATTATTTTGTTACTTCGGCTGGTATAGGAAAGTTGAACCTCACACAACTGCTAAATTTTCAGTTTCAAATATTTGTTTCTAAGTTGGCAAAGGCAAGTACTTGTGCAAATGCAAACGCATAAATTGGTTCATTATATGAGTGGGATATGCTTCCAAGCTCAGAGCAACAAAAATAGTGAAATTTAAGCAATATTTGTTCGTTTTTTCTTTTTTTTTTATTTCCACTTTGAATTTAAAAATTTATATTGATAGAAAAGTGATATTACACGAAACATTTAAAAACAGTCAAACAAATTCGTATCCAGCTAAAAAACCAGCCGGCTGGATTTTAAAAAATCTTCCAGCTAAATGCATATCAATCCAGTCAGATCTGACTGGAAAGCAGTCAAAATGGCAACGCTGCTTGGCTTCCTTCTCTAGTCACTTATAGTTCTCATTAACACACCAGCTGCTGAGTTCAGTTCTCGAATTCAAATTCAGTGTTGTACTTAGATTTGTTGCCCGGAAGTTTCGAATCGGCCGGTGACGGAACTCATTCTCAAGTATGGGCACAATAATGCGGTACTTTTACTCCCATGCAAATTAGAGTGCCATTGACTTTGTTTGTTTGCCTAGAACGGCTGGTTACCGTTGATAGCGTAGCACAAGGAAATCAATAGAATTGCACGTATGTCGGGACGAGAGAGTCTTTGATAAAAATTTACTTTCTGTCATCGATTTTGATTCCGATAGGAGGAAGGTTATTTTTTTTTAAATCGATAATATTAATAAATTATTTATCTATTACTTATCGCGTCTTATTGATTTTTATTATTATTATTATGGTAATTTTACTTGGCGTAAATTAATGGGGTAGGCAAAGTCTCTTCCGTGTTAGATAATTGTCATTATATACAATAGACAGCGAGGTGAGATACAGATTTCATGTAAACGTATACTATATAATTGGCCATAATGTGGGATTAGCGTTTTCGCATGTAAGTGCTAAAAAATGAATGGCGAATCGGTTTCGCGCGTGACAAATGTTATGAAATAGGAATCGAGTCTGATGTCTGAATTAATTGACAAAATGTTTTATGCTTTTATAGCGACTAGACTATAATAATAGTTGAGGTGCATACATGGTTATAAGTATAGAGCGCTATAAATATGGAGCAATGAACTGAAGGAAACGTTTAAGCATTCCGTGTGCGATAAACGATAACCGATTTGAGTTCATGTGAAATTTGTCGTTATAGTAAATTGAAGATGGTTGCTTAATTTTTTGTAACTTTTTTAGTTGTTGTCTGATGGTTTTAATAAGTCAAAAGAATATTAAACCTCGCAAGCAGAACAATTAACATCTAAGTAAACATCATGGTCTTATTTCGGTTAAACTTAAACCTCAAGGGCTGTGGCCATGGTATAGTGGTTAAAATCATTGCTATTGCAGCGGGGGACAGAATTAATCTGTAAGTCATCATCATTATCATACATGCTCATGTATCCATGTTCGTTAAACATAATCTTATATCGTGCTCCCTCGGAACAAAATTACCAGGGAATATTCCTAACGCTATTCTTTACCATTTTCACAAGAAAGGAGATATCCTAAACTGCGCCAAATACATAGGCACCAGTCTCCTCAACATTCCATATAAGATTGCATCTGTCTGTAATGTGTGAACGCTTGAAACCATTCATCAACGAACTGATTCGTGCGCGTGCCCATACAAGTGGGTTTTAGGCTCGTTAAGTCCACAACCGACCAAAAACTCACACTACGGCAGATCCTGGAAAAAACCCAAGAAGTTCAAATCGATTCTCATCATCTATTGCATATATGACAACATTTATAGAGACGATTTATAGAGAGTCATGTCTAATTTTAGCATCCCTGCCAAACTTGTCAGATTGTGAAGAATGACAATGGAGAACCAAAAATTTGTGAAACTAGTTGCACAATCTGACGCGATATTGATATCATTGGCTGAAAGTATTACCACAGGAGCGGCGAAAATGGGTTTATTGGTCAATGAGAGCAAAACAAAGTACATGGTGTCAACAAGAAGGGAAACTCAGGATCGACGAATCGGACAGAACGTCACGATAGACAGCTATAACTTGGAGGGGGTTATACGGACTTTGCCTACCTCGGCTCCGCTATAACCTTTGACAATGACACCAGGCCAGAAATAAAACGAAGAGCTACACTTGTCAACTGCTGCCCTTTTTAGGCCTTGTAAAGAAATACTAAGGAGAGTCTATATACGACCCTGATCATTCCAGTCTTGCTCTATGGCGTTGAAGCATGCGGACGTTAGAAAAGGCGGATGGTGATCTTCTTCATCGTTTCGAACACAAAATTTTTCAAGTAATTTTCTGTCCCGTTTACGTTGACGATCTTTGAAGGAGGAGATTTAACAGCGAACTCTACGAGTTGTACAGCGACATCGATCTGGTCAGAAAAGTATATAGGTACGCATCATTCGACTAAGATGAATATCACATGCAGAGCGAATGGACACCATAACGCTCCGCCACGAAGAGCCTTTGATTCCAACCCGGAGGGACAATGCAGTAGAACAAGACCTCGTCTTAGGTGGCACGCACAAGTAGAAGTAAACCTTGAAGTGCGCAACTGGGAGGCGGTTACTCAAAGATCGAACTTACTCAAGAGTCGTGTTAGTTGAGGCCCAGGTCCACCCCGAACTGCCGCGCCACCTAAGTAAGTAGGTAAGTAAGTATTTTTTACTTTTATCTGCTGAGTTTTATCAATTCTGCTGGTTTTTTTTTCGATCTAACTCAGGCTCAGAAAGCTTTTACAACCCTGTGCGCTTCTAAGTGTTACCACCTTAAATGTGCTGTTTTCGTGGTTATATCGAAAATAATAACATAATGTCTTATGTCCTCAATGATCAAAGGTCAGGATAGTGCCCAGCCAAGTTTTCGGGTAAAGTCACAAACCCTTTTTATATGAACTAACACAGACTGTTTTCGACTCCCATTTAACTTTGGAACCAATTGAGTCAAAATCTTCAAATTTGGAGCAATTATTAAGCTCATTAAAACTTTAACTCAAACCCCTGTTAACCTCTCTTTGTTCTCCGCTGTACTTTTGCAAATAAAGCGTTAGGTTTCCAATTATTCAGCTTTCTACCTAAGTATAGTGATTTGCGCTATTCGAAATGAAAAGGCCACTCTACCAAGCTAAGGCAGTTTGAAGGGTGGTATTTTATATTTCGTGCTAAGAAGTAACAGTTTCCGGGTTAATAAGAAGTACAAACCCTTCGGCCCATTTTCTGAGCTTGTTAATGGCTGATTTCACATTTTACTCAATGTGTTTAGGAATTAACACTGCTGAAGGATATTTTCTAGTTTACCTACTACTTTATGTAAAGCTGTATATTGAGCTTTGCATAAGTTCTCGTTGCAACACTTACTTCTTATATGAATGTCGAGAAGTAGGCAATAGGCATATCAAGGGTCTTTAGGAGAAATAACGGGAGGAAACCATGCTGAAGTGTGCCTGGCTTATCTGCTTTGGATGTAAAATAGTACTTCTCTTCATGACATATATATTATGTAGATACGTAGTCTTACTTGCCACAGACCATAAGGACAAACGAATTATATCCGATCGTAAGCGGTCCTTACGAATTGGACAAGTTAATTTAACTTCTACAATAGATAGCCGGGTTGCAGAGACATATTCTCGAAAAATTCTTCAAATATTTAACATGTCGTTATGTTGTGATTCACAAATTCACATGGAAAATCGTTATGGCATCTTTAGATACAAATTAGGACCGATTTGTCTGCCTACTTTTTCAGTCTTTATCTAGTCCATCTGCATTCATGGTTTCGTTGAAATGCATAATTTATTTAAGTCTGGCAATTTGTATCTATCACTAGTGTTGCCAGGCGAAAATGTTAAAATCCAGTCAAATTTGACTGTTTGACTGTATTTTTTCTCTCCGAATCCAATCAAAAGAAACAGTCAAACATTAAAAACCAAAAATTCCAGTCAAAAATGTAAACAGCTATTTTTTCGAAAACAAAAATAAGTGGGGCATCGTGGTTTCTTTTTAAATCATAGGTTATTTCAACACTGACACTGACACCTGCTTCCAGCTCGAAATCTTTACAGAAAGCCAGTATCATACCTGCGAGGAACGAAGTGAGTGACAGTGACAGTTTGGATCATTTTTCTCCGAAAACGAGGCTGAGAACAACGTTTCGGTCAACGGCGGCCGTTACAGAGCCATGTTAACCGACTTTTTTTTTACTGGAATTTAAGACATGGATTTAGACGTCCTCTGATTCATGCAGGATTGCACGCCATGCCACACAGCCCACGCTACAATCGATCTTTTGCGCACCAACTTCCCAAAACGTGTTATCAGCCGTCTCGGCTATGTCAATTGGCCTCCCTGGAGCTGAGATTTGACAATGCGCCCTCCGCACTCAAGGCCAACATCATCCAAGCAATCCGTGAGCTACAGCCCGAAACCACCAACAATGTCTTGGACAATTGGAGTGACAGAATACTCTACTGCGAAGCCAGCCGAGGCAGCAACTTGAACGACGTTGTATTCCGTAATTAATGGGAATGTTTTCTCTTAACAATAAAGCCATAATAAATGGGAACAATTTTATTTTGTTCATTTTATTGCATTTTTAAAAAGAAACTTGTATTTGGCCTACCCTATCTATAGTATAACTTTTGTATAACTTCTTCAAGTATTTCAAAATTTATACAACATTTTTTTTTATCTCGAAAATTAGGTATTTCTAATGGTCAAAATAGAGCTGTGTTTATTTTTTGTTTCTAAAATCTGGAACAAACAGCAGTCATAACTCAAAACATGAACAACATACAACAAACCGAATTAAATGCAAAGAAAATCATTCAAAATTCTCACGAAACGCTGCGCAAACTGCAAGAAATATTAGATTCAATTTGACTTTCAGCGGCTTGCGGAAAATGGGTGTGTTCATTTCATTGCACTGCGCGAATCTTATATACACTAGGTTTACATTGGAGGTGCAATTTTTTTTAATTTTTTTTTAGGAAAAAATTCCAGTCAAAAAAACAGTCGGCTGGATTTGATTTTTTTTCCAGTCAAAACCGAAAAATTTCAGTCAAATTTGACTGGAAAACAGTCAAACTGGCAACACTGTCTATCACTAGTGGACCCGTCGAACTCCGTTTCGCCCCAATTTAACGCTTTCAGATAAACTCCAGAGCGATAATAAAACACATATAGTAAATAGCACATTTGCTTAATAGAACATGACAATGCGAAAAGGACACCTGTTAAATTGCGCACAGCCTAAGTCAACGTATAACGCCATCTATCGGGTTGTGGCATTGATCGCAGTACAGCGCCATCTATTATTTATCTCGTTAACTTCTCCGCCCAAAATGCACGCAAAATGTCTTTTATCACAATGAATCTCACAATTATCCGAAACTTTCCAAGCTTCACAACGAATTTTTCAACTTGACATCGTCCAAAATCATCAAATCATGAGATAATGCAAAATTTCGTCGAAAAAAAATTCAAATTTTTCGTGTTTTTCGGAATTTTTAATTTTTCCATTTGAAAACACATTTCGGAATAATTGCATACAAAATTCCATACAAAAAATCCAATTTTAATTTTTCCAATTTCCCGACTTTTCCCAAATTTTCTTTCGTAAAAACCTTCTCCTGGCCATTACGAACAACTGAAAAAATTGTTTAGCCAAATCGGCCTAGCCGTTCTCAATTGATAAATTACTATACATTTTTCACACCATTTTTTATCTTTTATAAAGGGTGGTTAAATTTTAAGGGCCGATGTTGAATGTGAACCACACCTAAACGTCAAGTTTTTTTCTGCATTTCGTTTGACATTTCTCAATTTCAGACTAACTCAATTTGAACCATGGAAAGATACACAATCGAGCAACGCGTTAAAGTTATTCAGGCTTATTATGATAATCGTCAATTTAATCGTCCAAATGTGCGTACAATCGGAATATTCGTGCAAAAATTTGAGCAAACCGGGTCTGTAGGAGATGTGAAAACACCAGTGCATGCTCGTCGGATGGAGGTGTGCCGCTGAGGTCGCTGCGGCCATTTGGCCGATATTTTGTTCCATACATTATTGAACCATACCAATATAATCATAATAAAAAGAAATGACAATAATTTCCTAAATAATTTATGTTTTATTCAAAATCAACATCGGCCCTTAAAACTTAACCACCCTTTATATATAAACCCCCCCTGCTAGTCTTTCTTTTAAATAGCTGAGTGCAATAATGTCGCGAGCGGTATCTTTTCGGGAACTGCGCTTCCATTTCAAATGTTAAATTTTATTTCTGTTGTTTTGATTAATTGTAGAAAAATGACTATACCAACCGCAAAGTAACCACATCTGACAAGTGACAAACAACGTCTACCGGCGAGGTCACACAATTTGCCGAAACCAGTCTGAACAGAGTCTAACACTTGAAAGTTAAATTCGCCAATTATAATTATTGCCATCATTTTGATACCGAAAAAGAATAAAGCCACAGATTTTGTTATTCGCATTCTATACCTGTAAACTATCGTCAAATTAAAATGTTCCAATACATCAATATCAACAAACGTCAAAATTGTACATGATTCAAAAAAGTTATTAATAAAATATCGTGTCACTCTCCAAAGTATCCTAAGTAGTTTTACAAACTTCGTCTTTTGATGTAGATATCAGCGAAGAGAAGCGGGTTTAATATTTTCACTTCAATTCAATGTGTCCCCTCGTATTTATTTAATCTCTCTGTCAAGGGCATGCCTCTAAATGGAATTTTCATTTCAACGTCTCTGTGTATACGAATTTACCATCTCCCTTCGTATCTGCTGAACTGAATTATGTGCTCCGACGACCATGAACCCTTATACAGCATCTCTGCCGGTATAGAGGCAGCAGTAGCAATAACATTTGACATTTATGAGAAATTGCACACAGAAAAGCTGAAATAATTTTTCCCAATAGTACGACGAGTACAAGTGATTCACAAATACGTTCCACAATATATTTAATTATACCGAACCTTGCACTCGTTTATCTGGAGCTCGATCGAGCGCAATCAATCTACAATGCTATCTTCAATCGATAACCGATTTGTTTATCAGTTCCAAATTGTTTACAGATTGAAAGGTAATTCACAATCACAATATAAATGTACAACAAAAGAAAGAAAGCGCAACAGGAAATTATGTACACTGCAGTATCTAGATATAGATAAGCTCACCACTAGAGTTCCCATGGCTGTTGAACGCGAGCACTGATGATAGATTGCTTTTACGAATTGATTAGAAATATAAATTGCAGACACACTATAACTAACTTATCGATCGAGAATGAGATGAGACTCAGATTGAAACTAAAGTAGCTCGTACTCGTAGCCGCAATCCGAATCTGAATCCACTATCCAGATACAGATACGCCTCCTCCCATTCAAGTCGAGTGCTGTACGCTGCGCTACTGCGAGTGACTACTTCAAGTCAAATGACATCATTTGCATGGCAAATTTTTTTCCATTTAAATTTTTATTTAATTGCGATGAAGAAGATGAAGATATGAGTTGGATCTTGGATCGTTGGATGTCGGATCGAGTTCGATTCGAGTGCGTGTGTAGGAAATAAGACAAACAAAACCATCAGCATCAGCTCAGCAGTAGATGCGTGTTTTTTTTTAATAAACAAAGAGATGAGACGAAGAGATACTCGGGTTGGCTAAATAAGCATAAGGTAGATAGACCAGAGAAGAGTAAGTAGGCATGGAGAACTTCTAAGCGTTTTGTTATGTCTACGAACTACAAACTGTGCGCAAGTGGAATGAAGAGCACTCTTTGGTGTAGTCTGGCTTCTTGGCTGTCTTCTTGAGTACGGGACGGAGAGCGACCGCACACAAAATATACAAACAACATTGCGATAGCCAAATGATGACGATGATAATAGTAGCTCTGGTGGCTTAAAAACCCATTGACCTTCCAGACATAAAGCGGCGATGATGATGACTGATGTGCGGTTTTTTTTTTATTTGTTGCTCTCGTTGAGTACAGAGGGTTTCCTCATATTTCTCCCCATATTGGGCAATTTTTGGCGGATACAATTTGCAAACAAGAACTTTAATGACAGTCTCAGAACTGTGGGTGGATGGTATGGAAAGGTGATCTAACTGTTGAAGATAACTTATTGCGAATTTCGAGTCTTCCGGGTGGCATTGTTGACAAATTTATTACGTAAGTTGTACCAAACCGGTTGGGAATGAAAACAACTCTGACGACTTACAACTTCTATAGTGTAAACTACAAATACTTAAGCCGGCTTATGTTTGTTTAGGGTAAAAAAAAACACAGTCGTTAGGTCCATTAATTGAAAAGCAAATATAGATACAATTTACTTAAACATGTGAAAACAAAATTTGTTTTTCATCACGACTTTATTTCAATGTCGCGTATGGGCTAGTCTAGAGGGGTTACTGGTCAATGACTGTCGACGCAATTTGAGTATTGACAAAAAATCTATGTGCCAACCTACTATTTCAAAAAGTGTAGTTTGCTTTAATTACCCGGTTTCTTCTATGTGCAATGGTCTCGTTCTAACTCCCTAGAAGGCAAAACCTATAAGTATGAAATGCAACTAATTTGAGATTGACTACCCCAGCACTTACTGAGAGGCTATTAACGGATGGTAGACAGTTTTTGTAACCCTTCGTCTTCCCAAAGACAATCCGTCACTTGGAGGTACGAAGCTCCACCTTTACCGTTCCAATAATCCTAAATATGGGTTGAAATGGGTTGATTGTTTAAGTGACCCTTCTGGCCTCTCAACAAGGTATTTTTGAGTAGCTTTCTTGATGACGAGAGGTGACGAATTGGACTCTCTGTTACTACATATGTATCTTCGGAAATCAAACAGGGTATAAATCCTCACAGCTGATTTTTCTTTGGCTTAGAAAAAAGTAAATTTTGTAAGCCAGGTTTAAGAATCTTTGCGAACTACTTGACATCTAGGGAACGGCTTATAAAATCGTTTTTATGAGGCTAAAAAAGTCCCCGTACGATATGATGCAGAGAAAATCTTTCGGAAAGGATGGTATCCCAAAAAGACACTTTAATACAGGGATCTGCTGAGCCTCTTTATATCAAACCTCAGTACTTTTCTGAGTTCCAAGGCTCAGAAACGCTTTTTTTTTCAATTTTGTTTAGTCTTTCTTAGATTTTTTTGAGAGAACTGCAACTTTTTTGTGAAACACCTCGGTTAGAAATTAATAATTGTTGTAGCTCTTTACATAATTTCACTTGTTACCCCAGGAAACACGCTTGATTCGGTTCGGTTAGGATAGGTTGCTTCACTTCTTAGACAATACATTTAGGTCCATTGTGATACCACAAGAGAGGCGGGGGAGGTTAAAGTGGCTAGAAAGACTATGGGCCGGACATTACAGGTGGGAACTCTATTGCTACCTACGAATTTCTTAAATTAATCCGCTTTGCTGCTTGACCAAAAGACAATAGCGGGATTGTCCACTGGGAAATGGACGTAGCGGTCGGTCCCCCGTTTAGTTCCTTTGACAATCTGTTCACAAGACAGAGGCTTGTCGAGCCTCTACAAAGGATGTAGAGCTTGATTGAAGCAATCCACATTACTGCATGATACCGAAAAAAAGAGGTCGCGGATTATCTTCGGGAAAAAAGAAATGGGTAAAAAAAAGGGTAACCGAAACAATCTACCCCCGCTTATTATACTTTTGACATGCTTGTCCGTTAGGAGAACGACTGGTGCGGAGCAGAAACGGGTGACGGAAGCAATCTACGGTTTGTCTTTGGGAAAAGATTAAGGTGACCGAAACAGTCTAAACCCCTGTCTATTGCCTGGAGACTGAATAAAAAACCACAACTTACAACAATTGAGCTCCTAACATCTTTATCTGCAATATAATTTTGAGCCGCGCGAAAAGTACTCAAAAAAAAAAACACGAATACTATTCGCACTGTTAAAAAAAAGTAAAAATCAAAACTGCCCCTTGCAGTTGAAATGTGGTCACCCTGTAGAACTCATGCTAATTTTATGCGACACCAATTCAGCACGTTTCTCTCACAAATAAGTTAAATAAATTGAATAAGCCTTAAGGTTTTTATATAGGTACATACGTATACGTAAATAAATTTGTTTTACTTTAGTGAGTCCCTCTGAACTTTGTAAAAAGTCACGTAATGCCTGCACCCATTCCACATGAGTAATTTTTTAAATCACTTTCCATAGTTAGCTATCCCAACAGCAACATCCTTGACGTGATCCCTTTTGTGATGGACAAGAACTAGGACTCTTTGCATGTTTATATATGTTCAAATTAATTGCACAAAGCAGTTTTATGCATGCAACATCATTTCCATTGACGTCAAATGGTCAATTAATTTTGAAAGCTAGTTAGAAAAAGTACTACAGCAAAAGTAACTGTAACTGTTGTTCGTATGCTTCTAACCATGGCAATACAACATTTTCTTAGTCGACCTTGAAAAGCTTCAACTATAAGCCAACTTCATCCAGTGGGCAGTTGACGCGCGTGTTAAACGACCAACAGCATATTTTTTAATTGAGGCCAATTATCGAAACTGAAATCGATAGTGACGTGCGATAAGGCATGAGTATTTTCCATAAATTTTTATTTCATTTCGCCGGTAAACTCATATCTTGATATCCACAAAAAACCGATCAATACAAATGTGGACGGAAACTTGTAGGTAGGTTGGTTCAAAAGAAAGATAACAGTGTTTGTGTCTCCCTTTTGAGAGGGTATTCGCATTCCATTAGGTTAGTAGGTCATAGTCCTGGAAACAGCACTTTTGATTTATTTTCTACAGGCTCTATTTTCAATTCAATACGAAGAAGGAAGTTGGCAACCGTTGCTCAGAACTAAGTTTACCTTGTGGACAATGGTGAGTGGAGTTGTCTCCATCGATACTTCCAACATTCCCTCACTTGGGAAGTCAGCACTGTAAACTTTTGCATAATCTTACTCATAGCTACAAACCCCTTACATGGAATCAATGATAAGTTCTGTTCAGGAAGTGACAGTCATTGCGCGCTTTTTTCTATCAAATTGGTCGTTCACCCTGAAATGGCTGTCGTCGCGTCGCCTGGAGCAGGAAAGTCATTCTTTTCCATTGGATTCAGTATTTCGTTGAAATTATAATTTTGTTTATTTTGCAACACTTTATCTTCCCTCTTATTAGTCATTTCTGCACGGCGACGGCGGCCGTGTTCGTAAGGCATGCAAAAACCAGAGAATCCAAAACAAATATAAAAACTCAATGTACCATATGAGAGAATTCAAGTCGCCGTAACTATGCCTTTGTAATGGAATGGAATTGCTTTGGCCATATTAGGAAACGTCAGCTTTAGTTGAATTCAGTGACGGAGCTGCGCAAACGCTTTTCGTATATGAATAGCTAGATACTCGCACTATAAAGACCTTCACGGTGTTTGGTGAACTTTTACGAGCGTGCGCGAGAGAATTGCAAACGCGATGGGCGCACATCGAACTGACAGACTGGATATTGCGTAAATATTGATCTAACCATATTCATGCGAGTATATATACGTTGTTATTGTTTGCCTTTGCATATAAAATTAGCTAATCATGTTTTTAGGAAAGAAAAACAGCTTATACCCATTATTGCTGTGAGACTGCGATGAACCCTCATCGCAATTTCGCTTTTCGGTGCGTTCGAGCGAGGAGAATTTTTTTTTTCTACGTAACTTGAGAATTCACTTTAATTTAATTAGTGTTAAGGCAACTTTTTGAAAACAAAAATTGTAATTATAATAATTTTCCTGAAAAGTGGGTCAATGAGTTTTCATTTGGAATTTATTTATGCGGAAACCAAGTCAGTAGCAATGGCGTTGGCGAGATAAAACTTTATAGGGAACCTTTTGAGGTATATTAGTGTTACACTTTCGTACCTCCACAGAAAGGAAAGTTAGTTGAACCATTATTCTAAATCAAAATTGATGCGGAGAACTATCTTGTTGTATAGAGAGATACAAATGCGAAAATCCAACGCACCTCAAATAAGGGAATACAGACTGAGAAAGTAAGTATACAATCGCAAGAGACTTACAGCATCTTTCCCGAGAGCGTACATACCACAGCAATAACTAGCTATGAAGACCAAACCACTGCCAGAAAGCCATCATTATTGCCCCGACTGATGTGCTGGGACCACAACTCCATGAAAATCCAGGTTTGACGAAGTAAGTTTGATAAGTAATTGACAGATGCTACTCAAGGTCCAGTTTGTATCAATAGATTGTGGAGGAGAACATTCAACGACAAACGTTATGTTCTATACGACTTTGACCTGCTCAAAAAGCATAAAAAACAGGTCCATCGAATCTTTTCGTTCACGATTAAAGGACATGGAAGTATAGGAAGACAACACCGCGCAAATTTGAAAGCGAATTGGAGCAAGGGATCGATCTGGGAGGAGGGGATTGTTGACTAAGGCCATGGTTCACCCCGCAACGAGTGAACAGAGGAGTTACTCATAAAAGGATCTGTTTCAAAAAATTGTATGACAAAATCATTCATTCCTTTAGATAAGTATTGTATCGTAAACTTCGTCTCTTTTCACGTTTTAATTATTATGGCTCAATATGTAGAACATTTTCAGCTTGCACTCTAAATCATTTGTCGGTAAACTCAACCGTGTGACAGACTACATAATATTTAAAAACCGATAAAACGAACTTAAGGTCAATGGCGATCGATCTTCGAACTACGTAATCTATGAATTTTATTTCAGTACTAATAACTGAATAAACACAAGTCAATGCAATGATTATTATCTGTTGTCCCTGGCCTTGACCATTACCTACGGCTACCAAATAATTTGTTCAGATAACGTAGGTAATGCGCCCCTTTGCCTATTTCTTGTTTCAAATTACAGATACTTATCAATTATCATACTGAGACATTCGGCTGAGTATTTTTTTCCCAATTACAAATACATAAATCATAAATCACGGGCATCAGGTAGCAGCAAGTGACAGTGACAGAAGTTCAAGTTCTGGCCTCTATGAGACGAAAATACACATTAATATCCATAAAATCTATGAACGTAGTCTGAGGTGTATAAATAGAAAGTGAAAACAAAGATAGAAAGATGAATAAACAGAGCAGAGAGCTTATCTGTCGTGCACTACTTATCGGTTTTGATTTTATTTTAATAAAATGACAAGTAGGTACCAATTTAAAGCTATCTTCCAACCGGATGTCCCCAATTGATTAGATTGCTGTTGTCACTTGAAGACTCACTTTTCTTTGAGAGCAATGCCACTATAAAAGAAGGCCTTTTTGTATACAAATAGTTCCCAATTCGTCATACGCTTAGGTGATGAGTCCCGACAAATTTGCAATGAGTCCAACAATTGTTGGGAAAAATAAACGTAATTCCATTGACTATTGGGACGTTCCTACTCAATATCGCCAGTCGCATTTCCTCGACATCATATCGTCACCAATTTGCTAATTCACTGCATGTACGTCTAGGTTGTTTTTTTGTGACTATTTTCCCCCTCATTTCGCATTATGGAGTCTGTAACAGTATCATACCGGGCTCCGGGCTGCCGGCCACGGGCATTCTCAATTCTCATTCTCAGACACCACCAGCTCTGAATGGGAAAAAATAAACTTGAATGCGAACGACTGTCGACTACCCCCTTCGCGGGCTCTCCTGTGACTCATGGCAACATAAATAAATGGCAACCAACATTTTCCAACAAAATGCTTTAAAAGAGAGATTGGGATTGGATGTTCTATGTGGAGCTGAGTGTTCTGTGTGTTGTCGTCGTAATTACGTCAAAAAGTGGCAAACCATTGTGATGGTGTTTGCTATTTCCCACTGCCTCCCTAAAATCCTTTTAACCACCCCTCCCCCTTTGAACCATGAACCACTCAAAACCGCCCTTTTGATGAGACATTGTTTTTCGAGCTGGCGCAAAGGAAAATCAATAGCCACATACCATTCCCACCTCCTGCAAGTTAAAAGGCAGAGATGGACAACCAAACCAGGGAATAACTTAGCCGTTCTTACCTTTTTCTCCTCGATCATGGGATTATTGGGTTCTCCAAACACGGTCGCCTCCAGCTGATAGTTAACAATTAACGCTTTATCCGTTGGATGTGGTTCGATGCTGCCACCTTTCCAGCGTCTTCCGAAAGAAAGAAAATAAACACAAATATTTTTTTTTTAATCAATTTTCTTTAACACAAAACACTTTTCATTCTCTACATAAATATGATTTTCACACAATTTCCACTAGAAGAAAAGAAAAATCGCAAAACAAAACAAACGAAACAATTCGAGATGGAAAAAAATCGATAAAATTTTCTCGCGTATGTTGAGGGAAATTCTTTTTCTAGGAAGAGGTGGACCCGCGATAGATTTTCGATATTTTCGGCCAAAATTACAAAATGAAACTCACTTCTTTATGTACTTAGCATCGTCGGATTGCATTTTATTACCGGCTATTGCATTAATTATATAATAAATGTAATGAATCAGAAATAAAATTAGTGTTATGCCCGCGACTGTGTTAAACAGAGCCGATAACATACAACACTTGTTCACTTCTGTCGTCTGACATTTATCGCCATTTTTTTCGTTAGATGTTTGGTTTCGCTTTTTTCGCTGTTGTTTTGTTTGTATTGTATGGGGTGCGAATGGAGACCGTGAGAGGGAGTGGAAATCGCACTCAATTATTGTTTAGAAAAAGTTGAGAGTTGTGTAGAGAAAGGAAAATTGAGCAGCTCTGTTGCGTTTGTCAGTTGATGTACCGAAAATGGTTTGTGTCATGGAAATGAATTTTAACTCGTGAGTTGTGATGTACAACAGCGAATGTAAAACTGTTTGAACAAAAATTGTTAATTGTACAGTGGGTATTGAAGATTAGGTATAGACGTAGAATGGCTTCTAACGCTACTCCAAACTGTATAGGGACAACGAGGAGAGGAAGGCATTTGGAATGGAATAATATTCTATGCTCTATGGGACTTATTCTGCTTAAATTTTTGTGCGATTACATTTATATCCAATATAGGATTAATGTTGAACATTTGAACGGAACTTATGTGGATTTTCGTCCATTTTTGACACTAGCTTAAGGCCACATAATCCCATTGAGGTTGACCCGAGTATTGAATAAGACTCCTATAATGGAATCTGCAAGTGGGATCAGAACAGCAGCACGCCCGCATCCTGAACTATGCAAGGATTGCGTGGGATTAATATAGCTTAAATCAACTTTCATTTACAAAGGTCGTGATTATAATAAGTTTAGTGGCTTCATGCACGCGTTTGACGATTTTTTGTTTGGGATTTTTGTCCACAGTTGATACGTGTAACCAAATTCTATTACGATGGCGTTTAACACGACTTCAAGTAACTATTCCGTTAAATCATTTCCAGCAATCGCTTGACAATTCAGCCAGAACCGAGACATACAACAATGCTCACGTTGCCATTTTTTAGCACCACATAAGCTTCGTGCTTAATTGCCATATTCGAGACTATAGGGCTGGTGTGTTAACACTTCATTTGAGAAATTTCGAATTACCAGGTAGTTGGCATTCCAAAAAGAACGAAACGGGACATATTTGGTAATTCTGGAAATGCTTGGAATTCATTGGCTAATACCTATTATAAAAACGTATGCGCACTTTACATTGCCTCCATTCAGTTTGTGTGCCTGAATAGAGGCATACTCTGCCTAATTGCTCTGAGCTCTGATAGAAATGTGCGATAACTACGTAATTTATGACTGCGACGGAGGTAGCGATGATGCTTGGGCTCTTCAAATGCTCCTCAAAGCGGAAGAGCTGAAAAAGGTCCATCTACTGGGTGTGACAACTGTTAAAGGAAATGCAAGTGTAGACGATGCGTCTAGAAATGTTTTGAGGATTCTGAAAACTGTTGACCGATTGGATGTGAGTTGAAAATGTCACGTGGAAAGCCTGCTTAAACAAATCCTTACAGATTCCTGTCTACAAAGGAGCTCCAGACTCAATTTTGGAAAACAACCTGAAAGGAGTTAACTTTTATCATGGTAAAAATGGCTTTGGCGGGGTAGAATTCAAGGATTCTATGGATACGTCTAAGCTTGTCAACAAAAAGCATGCTATAGAGGCTATCTACGAAGCCGTTATAAAGGTAGGCTTGAGTATATCCATTTGCCATTAAATTTGTTCTTAGTTTCCCAACAAAGTTTCCCTTATCTCTGTGGGTCCACAAACAAATATTTCCCTGTGTCTGGTCAAGTATGGAGAACGTTTCGCCAAGCTGGTTAGAGGTCATTATATGATGGGTGGCAACTTTCAAGGTGACATGTTTGGATTCCTTTGACTCTTGAATGTGTTTTAAATTTTCACTGTTATTAGGTGTCGGCAATTCAAGTGCTGCTGCGGAATTCAACTTTTTTCTTGATCCTGAAGCGGCTAACATTGTCCTAACGAAGGCTAGAAGTCCAATTGTTATACTACCCTGGGAGGCGTGCATCAAAGACAGATTCTCCGTTAGTGTGGTGAGTAATTCGACACATTTTATACGTGGTAACTTAAGCTAAAATGTATCCCATAAGAATTGGCGTTTCGATATTCTTGGAAAATCAGACGAAAGCTCGCCATTTCTTAAGCTTCTCAATACGATCGAACAAGCTCAGTTGCTCCCGAAGAGCTACACAACTTGGGAGCCGTGTGATGCGATGCTTGCATCTGTTTTCCTCTTTGGATCGAACATAATCATCGGTGAGTCCAACTGGAAGGCGACTGTCGAGCTTAATGGTGCGAAAACACGTGGACAGATGGTCCTAGATCACCTTCAAGACAATCAAACGCCAAAGAACATCCGACTTGTGGAGAAAATCGACGACGAAGTTTTCATGCGAATAGCTATGTGGGCTGCAAATAGTGATTCTTCTCCTGACAAGCTCTTACAATAAAACTACGAGTTTCAGTTGGATAATTGTTTTATTTATAGAAAAAAGTTGAATGAAAAATGATTGTCCTTACAAAAGTCCCTGAATGTAGTCGCTATCAGGTCCGGTATGTCCAGTAGCCCACATGGCAATCATTTTAAACATGTCCGCGTCAACATTCTCAATGATCGTCGCATTGATTGGATTCTTTGTCAAGTTCTTCTGGTGGTCAAGGATCATCTCACCTCTGGTGTACTTTCCGAATAACTCAACCTTAGCGTTCCAGTTGCTGCGAACGCTTACGAAATGGATCCCAAATAGAAAGGCGGCGACAATCATGGCGTCATAGGGAATCCAATAAACGTTTCGTGGATCTCCACCGACAAGTTTAACCTCCAGATTGTTCATGAGTAGAATGAACTCGTCTTCGTAATTGGCCCCAAGAACATAGCAACGCCATTCCTAAAAGTTAGAAATGTATATATGGACAAGCACTGGTGAGCTGAAATTATAGCTATACTGACAGCGGTTATACGGAAGCGTTCTGCCACGCAGGCCTCCCACGGTAGGATTGTTATGGGACATTTTGCTCTTGTTAGGACAATTTGGGCTGCTTCAGGATCCATGTAGAAGTTGGCTTCAGCATTGCGAGTTACGTTGCCAACAGCCTGATAGGCACCTCCCATAATGTAGAGAGCCTTTATCAAGGAGGCGTACTCCGAGCCATATATAGCCAAGGATAAGGCTACGTTGGTCAGGGGGCCAGTTGAAATGATGGTCACTTGGTTTTGATACTGAAATGGAAACAAATGGTTAATATACTGACACCCACTTTAAGCGGATAACCCACCTGATAGACCAAATCCCTGATGACATTGACTGCGTGCTTGCTCTCAATAGCACGTTCGTCCATAAAATCCGCGGGCAAGATCTCATCAAATGTATCCTTCTGACGATGGTGATGGCCATGATGATGTTTATGATGGATGTCGGTGTCATAACTATCGGGCATGAAACGCGATGCAGCACCCAAATAGATAGGGATCTAAAATTATTGAATAAAACCATACTCAGTTCCTCCATCTATATTTCTCAACTTACATTATCGGATCCCATAGTAAGAAGGACTTTGCGCATGTTTCGTGCAGCTGTGCCCCTCTTAATCGGTCCAGGAACACAGGTGATAGCAAGTAAATTGATCTTGCTAATTTTATGAGCTTTGAGAAGCAAAGCCAATGCCCAGGCATCGTCAACGCTGCCATTACAATCGAAGATCACGTAGTTGTTGCTGCTGGAGCTCATTTTTCTATTTTAGTTAAAAAGGATTTAAGTTCAAGATGAGTAGGGACTGAAACCGAACTGTGCTCCATTGTAGAAATTTGTTTGGCTTTTATAGGGCTTACGGGTTCCTCAGAGGAATAGTCAATAATTCCACTCCTCATTAAGATATAAAGATTAAAGAGTTATAGGTGCAACTAGGTAAACACTGTTATAACCTGCAATACGGTTCACTAGACATCAAGACGCCACAGTAGAAAAAAGGTATTGTTTGTTCTGGTTTATTGCTTCTGCACACCCACATGGCCTTTGTTGACAACCGTCTAAAGAGAATTGATTTGTTTAATCAGAATGGATAATAAAGCATGGAAGTGATTTAATTCTTCAGAATTTGATGAAGAAATTTGTTCCCACAATCGTGGGAAAGGCTTAAGGCGTAAGACATTGTACACATATACCAAGGTGGGCCAAATACAAGTTTCTTTTTAAAAATGTAATAAAATGAGAAAAATTAAATTTTTTTCCATATATTACGGCTGTATTGGTAGAGTAAACATTCCCATTAATTATGGAATACAACGCCGTTCAAGTGTCTGTTGATATGGTTTCGGGTTGTAGCTCACAGATTGCTCGGATGATATTGGCCTTAAGTACTTGAATCGTTTCCGGATTTTTAGCATAACATCGGTGCCTCACGGTTCCCCACAAAATAAAAGTCCAAAGAGGTTAAATCGCAGCTCCGAGGCGGCCAATTGACATCGGTGGCTGAAAACGCACGATTTGCGAATTAGCTATGGTCTGTGTGGCATGGCGCGCCATTCTGCATGAACCAGAGGTCGTCCAAATCCATGTCTTCAATTTCAGTAAAAAAAAGTCGGTTAACATGCCTCTCTATAGCCCACCGTTGACCGAAACGTTCTTCCCAGCCTCATTTTCGAACAAAAAATGGTCCAATGATGGTCCACATTCTCGTCTGTGCACACCGTACGACGACACGCGGATCATGAGTGTTGTCCACTAGCATACCAGTCTCATGAACTTTTTGCACAAACTTGCGTACAGCGGTGCGGTGGGTGCTTTTTTTTGGCCAAAACTTCTTCTCAAAAATCGCATACTGTTTGGGCTACACAGCACTCACTTTGGGAATATGTTTTCAATATTTCCCATCGTTGTTCAAGCGTAGATTGAATCATTTCATTCCGCGGAGGTATATGATACTAAGTCAGGTTATGTTAGGTTAACGGGTTTACACTTAGGTCCTTGTGGACCCATTGTGATGCCCTTTTTGATGGGGGTTAACCAGTGATGTTCGGATGGTTAGCCTCATGTCCCTTCTTCTAACGATTAGTCAACGCTGTCCAGCCATCGTGATATCCTCAAAAACCTCTAAAGATCACAGAAAGTGAGACATCAGAAAGTTCTTATAGGTCATGGAAGTAATGACTTCCAAGTGTTCTGTTCCTCAATTGACAGAGGCTCGGGCAGTGGCAGAAGAAGTGAGGTGTGTCCTCATGAACCTCTTCGTCTCCGCAGCCTCTACATATATTGTCATCTTTGAGATTTAGTTTCATTGTATGATTTCTTAGGAAATTACCAATTTAGACAGCGATGACCTGTCGAACTGTAGAAGTTTGATGGTCCGGCCACTGTCGTATTTTCGCCAAAGCTTCCGTGATACTTCACAGGTAGTTAGTACCTTCCACCTGTTGTTGGTTTTCATGCAAATTTTATTTTCCACTCGCTCTCTAAGATTACAGGGTGGTGGCTTAATCGACTGCAGTGCTAGATCATGATCCATTTCCCGCTAGTTCGTCGGCCCTCTAATTGCCGGATTTGTTACTGTGCCCAGGGACCCAGCAGAGGACCGTGGAGTGCTGCGAGAACCTTTAGCCCTTTAGGAATCAGCGTTGAACTAACTTTAATTTTATTTCAATAGCAGAAACTGCTTTAATAGCCGCCTGGCTGTCAATGAAAATGGTAATATCATTTCTTGGTATTGCCAACAATGACACCTTACGGGCCGCTTCCGCGATTGCCAAAACCTCTGCTTGGAAAACACTGGTGTTGTCAGGAAGCCTGATTGAGGAGTGTATATTTAATTCCTCCGAGAAAATGCCGGCACCGGTTCCACAGTCCATCTTCGATCCAGCTGTGTAGATGGATATCGATTTCTTTTTTTGTGGGTTCATCTGTGTTCCATTCGGGAATGAGCAGGAAAATGGTCTATCAAAGTTTAGATGTGGGATCATATAGTCAGAAGTGACAACATTCCCAATGTACTTCCAAGTACCAGTTTGGCTAATCCTTAAGGCACTTTTAGTAGCAGATTCCTCCATGTATAGGTCTAGAGGAGTCAGATTGAAAAAATTGCCTCCAGTCCAGCCGTAGGTGTGGTTCTCATCGCACTGGTTGTCCTATACATGCTAGTCTTTTTGTATTTTTGTCATTGACTTGAAATCGCCTTGGCCGCGGCTTGCCACCAGACTAACTACTGTGCCATGTGTGAGTATAGGCCGCACGATTGTCGTGTACATCCAAACGATTATTTTGGGGTTCGGTCCCCACCTCCTGTCAAAGATGCGGTTACATGCGTAGAAAGCATTAGCTGCTTTTTTCACTCTTTCATTGACATTCGGCTTCCAATTAAGTTTTCTATCTAAAATCATTCCTAAATATTTCGCCCTATCCGTCACCTTTAGAGGTATTCCCTCGAGAGTTGGTGGCTCGAATAGTGGTAGGTATCATTCTTTTGTTTGTGAACAGGACAAGCTCAGTTTTCTGAGGGTTATTAACCCCAAGGCCACATTGTTTTGTCCACGTATTGAGTACTTGTAGTGAGTTTCCTAATAGGTCGCTTATTCCTCGGTAAGAATTTTCCTTTTGCAAGCAGGACTACATCTTCGGCATATGTAACTACCGTGACACCCATGTTATGATACTAACTTGCTGTCAGGATTTCGAGCGGGAAACACTTGTCAGTGTCAAAATAACCTATGATTTAAAAAGAAACCACTAGATACGGTGAGCCTGAGCCGTCTTAAGAACTATCTATTCTGTACTTTATTTTTAATTCTGCGGCGAAAAGTAGGTACCTACTGTTTATGAAGCTATTCAAATTTTCAATAAAAAAGGTTCATTATCCTAAGCCCTAGATGGCGAATTCCAGATGACCCTCCAATTGCAAAAATATCTCCCGCGAAACATTCATATAAGACCCTATACCTGGCTTATCTTGCATTCAATTCATTGTGGTCATTATAGTGTACCTATACTGTACGTCTGAGTTTATTTTTGTAAGGTCACAACTCACAACACAATACATTAAGTTCTCCGCAAAAATGTAGGTACATTCTCTCAGCTAGATATTTTTATTAATAGTTCATCTAGCAAGATGACTGACGCCCACGCTACAGTGATGATAATCCTCCAGATGTCACTATTGTGCATGGTTAATGACATGATAACTTCCAGACTCACTTTAAAATTGCTAACGACAATCAGCATCTCCCTACAGTTGTTATCATCTATGCCTATATGTGGTTAGCGCACCCCAAGATACACTATCTTCCAACTATGGGATCAACGTATTTAATAGATTAACTAGCTCTGCTTATACCTATGTATAAGTATATGCTTATCATCACTTAATCAGTATGACATGAAATTTAGAAAAATGTCACAAGTATATCAGTATCTTTAAATCTGACGAGAAAAATCACGGTTTCTACGCTCAGATAGTAATCTTCCCAAACGCCAGACTAAGTAGCACGTTGCCGGATAACTTTTTAGTCTACAATTATTCGAAACGAGACCAGTAGGTCAGTGTCGGCTTCAGAGCGCGGAACAATAATTAGATTTCGTGTTTTTTGTTATACCCACCGCAATTGGGGTAGTTCAAAGTTTCCGAAATTAATTTCATTAAATTTTTTTATTTGTTTAAATAAAAATCAGCTTAGATATTAAAATAAACTATGAGTGCTGTGAATTTGTGTGTTTACGACTGTGACGTCGGAAGCGATGATGCTTGGGGATTGTTAATGCTCTTACGGGCAGAGGCTTTGAAAAAAGTCAAACTTTTGGGTGTCACATGCGTTAGTGGAAACACAACCGTCAACAATGTGTGCAAAAATGCTTTGCGTGTTTTAAGGACCGCCAAACGAGAAGATGTAAGTATGGTCCCTACTAAATGAACACATTCAGTGACTTGTTTGTTACTAAAACAACAATTAATTCAATTTATAAAGGTGGGTTTCCACATGTCGGTTCGATTGACAAAGTTTGACAGCCCTCGCGTTTAGGTCATTGAACGACACCTAACGTCAGTTCATTTCCACTTATGCCAATTATTGGCAAAAAATCGTTTGTCAGTTGATTGACCAACTTATGAACTCGATGCCAATTAAATTGTCTCTGTCAATTATAGACAAAGTGACATTTTGTTTGATAATTCAGCTATTTCTACTTGTCCAGTGGTTTCTTTGTCAGTTATTGGCAAACCCTGTTAGTCAATTAATTGACAAGCAATTTTTCGTTATTTTCACTCTTGCCATTTGTTTAAATGGCATAAAAAAAGTCAATTGTCAATTTCAAATCGACAAGTGGAAACCCAGCATAAGTTACGTACCATATCGACTGTGACAAGTGTTGGTACTCATACAACACAAAAAAAAAAAAGCGGTTTATCTTATCAAATTTAATTGTGAATAGGAAACATTAGATTAGTTTTTACAACAATTTGTTTATTTGTCAGATGGTTGACAACAAAAGTGTATTTCAATATAAAATAAAATTTGCTTTTATATAAAGAATAATTAAAAAAAAAGAAATGACAAGCAAAAAATGTATGAACCAAGCTAGTTAGAAAAGATATGGGAGGTAAGAAAGATATACGCAAGAAATAGATTGGCATAGCAATATCAACAGTATGTAACTTTGACAGCTACCTAAAGCTGACTTTTAAGAACCACGGATTTTTGCGCTTTTTGACAAATATGTAAACTGAAATGTACTTTTTAGATCCAGTAAAGGTACTAAAGCTCTTGTGCAAATGATGAAATACATTTTTTTTTCTACAGAATTTGACATAAATATAATATGTCAAAGCTGCTATAGTCATCACACCTGTGGTCGACTTTACATTTCAGTTCGTATGCCATTAACACGCAAAAGTCTCAAAAATCAGCCAACAGCTATCTGCATATACGTAGGTATCTTCTTTGCGTTAAGGAAAAATTAAAAATACTTAGTTGGTCCAAAAGGTAGGACATTAGGCTTTGCTTTTTATAAACATTCGCAGGGACCAAGAATTTCATACAGAATCCGAAAGTTTGAATCGGGAAGCTTTCTCTGGAGTCTGGAGAGTCACGTTTTTGGGTGTTTTTTTGAGGCGATTGCGAGAACTGAGGTCTGGAGCAATTGAAGAAACCCCATGGACTTGTTGTTTGTCTTTTTCCGAGTGTTGAAGCTGACCTTGTGCCCAGTAAGCCGCAGTGGACAGTCCTACTTACTTCATTGACCTCAACTAATACACCTCTGCACTCTGCAGTTAGGTCGGTCCAAGTCCAAATTGGTTGAGGTTCCCCCTATTTATGCGTGCCAACTCAAGCGATCTCTTCATCTACAGCGTATTCACTTTGGTTTGGAGTCCAGGTAATAGCCCTAGCAACGTCATTTTAAAGACCAAGTATGCAGCAATGACGCCGCCGCTGCTCTAAAATCCCCACAAAATAGCTTTTAATGGATGAATTGCCACCTCGTGTGGGTTGGCGTCGACCCATATACTGCAATTTGGCTTATTAACAATGCCATTCATTCAAAAATGCGCCTTGTCGCTAAACATGATTTTTCGGCAAAAATTGGGGTCTACTTCCAAACGGTTCGGATCCCAGTCAGCGCAAACACGGGATGTCTATGGTGACGATCATTAACTTTGAGCTCCTGGGTCAGTTGTATCTTGAACGGGAATAGGATCAAGTCCCGACGCAAAATTCGCCAAGTTGATGTCTGCAAAAGCCGACTTCTGGTACACGGCAAGGAATTGACTACCTCGAGTTTTCCTGTACACTTCCACGGACTGCGGCAATGTTATTGGCCGATCTGGCGTGCCTTTGTAGTACGAGTTGATTGCTTACCGAACTGGTTATCTTGAGTTAGGCCACAAAACGTTGGAGAGTCGACTTTGAAGAGCCACCGCATCTGCCGTAAAAAGGCCGCAACTTTTGCACTGACCACCACTCATTTTAAATCGTGTAACTTGCAATGTTTTGGCATCAGTGACTGAAAAGTAATGCCACAGAACGTCGTGTGCGTACCGTCTTGCGACGCCCCTGGTATAGCTTCACAACGCACATTTAGGGAATCACTGGTCTAGATATATTTTTCGCACGACTGCGACTGTCGAAAATAGCGTTTGAGATGCATTTTTTTATTATGAGAGGTGTCACGCCCTCTTGTCCAATTTGTTTTTTTAAAATGCTTCAATTAGGCAATGTAGCATTTAAAATGAATATTTTTTTTTTATATGGAGGTACCACGCCACGCCCCTTTGTCCAATTTTGATCAAACTTTCACAGAAACACATTTGGGTCAATAACAAATATTTTCTTAAAATTTGAGTTCAATCAGTTCGGTAGTTTTCTAGATATAAGATTTTTTGGTTTTTTTTTTTCTCGTATGGGATGTGCCACGCCCTTTTGTCTAATTTTCACCAAATGTGAATCTAAACCATACTTGAATCCACTCAAACACACGTACAAAATTTCATAAAAATCGGTCCAGCCGTTTAGGAGGAGTTCGATTACAACACATACTCACAGGAGAATTATATTATATAAAGATGGCCAAGGTACTCGTTTTTAAATCGCCTTTTTTAAATCGTTCTGGACGCTCATTTTCCGCATCTTTGCATAGCATTAGCTATGTACCTACAAGGAACGTTGTTGTGCCATTTTGAAGTCATGTTCCCCCCTTTTTAGTCGTCTTTGTTGCAGTTTATAGCATTTTTAGCTCACATTTTCAAACTGTCTAATGTTTTCACTCGGTAGTGTCCCAACAAAATTCGGTCAAAATTGGACAAAGGGGTGCGTGGCACCTTCCATACAAAAAGTACATTCCAAATCGTATAATGTACCACCGAACCGATAGAGCTCAAATTTCCGGACAATTTAAATTGATTCCATCAATTTAATTCACATGTTGTGTTGTGAATTCACATCACGAAGGAAGAACTCTACAGCAAAGTGTCCCCAAAAATTGGATGCAATTATATTTGAACCACTATTGGGTGAGTGAACGCGTGATATTACCTGCGAAGAATAAGGACGTCGAGTCGATGATTTGAATTTCATTATTCCAAATCAAATCGCAGGCACATTTCATAGGTTTGGTTCAATTCGGTTGATCGGGTAACAAACCTATCCAATTGAACTTTTGAATTCATTGTGCCCGGTACCATCGCACAATTCGCAACTTAAAATCCGCTCTGTCATCATAATGCTGAAATAGTGGTTGCTGAACCAACTGTAGCAACAGAAAAACGTGTGCCAACGAGTATTAATCTCACTTAAAAAGCGACAACGACAAGACTTATTACAGATTACCAGAACCCAATGGCAAGTGAAGCTACATACACTTTCTAAATAACATAATTACTTATACCAACATAAATGATTTGCAAACTTTCTAAGAATTTCATAAACGCCCTAAGGTATACCACAAGCATCATCATAACTTAACCCATCCTTTTCAGATTCCTGTGCACAAGGGTGCAGTTGGCCCACTGATCCCACCTAAGCCGGGAAATAAATTCAAATCATTCCACGGCGACGACGGCTTTGCAGACCTGCATTTCGAGCACTTTGACCATGAGAAACTTCTACACCGAAAGCATGCCGTTGAAGCGATGTACGAGTACGCAAAGAAGGTTTTAGTTTAAAGTTTTATTCAAATATCCTTTTGCACTTTAAAATTACAATTTTCACATTTCATTGAACGCACAGTATCCGAAGGAGGTGTCATTCATTCTCGTTGGACCATTGACGAACTTTGCCCTTTGTCTCAGTATGTACGAAGACTTTTCAGAAAATGTAAAAGACGTCTACATCATGGGAGGGAATTTCAGAGGTCAGCACTTGTCATTATTGTTATAAGGAAACTAAAGCGTTTCTCTTTCAGGGATCGGTAATGCAACCCGCAGCGCTGAGTTTAATTTCTACAAGGATCCGGAGGCGGCGAAAATTGTACTCGAGAAGAGTAAGAGAATGATTACAGTGTTACCCTGGGAGCCATGCTTGGAGGAGAATTTCGGAATTCCCATGGTATGTGTGACATGTTCATTAAATTAAATTTATTTCTATAAACAACAAAAAAAAAACCTCAACAGGACTGGCGACTAGTTGAATTGACATCTCAGAGTACCTGTCCAGTGGTTCAATTGTTGACTCGGGTCGAAGAAGCGCAATACATTCCACAGGGATACAATCATTGGTGTCCCTGCGATGCGCTATTGGTGGCTGCTTATTTATTCCCCATCGGAATGATAAAGAAACAATCAACTTGGCATGCCACCGTTGAAGTCCATGGGGAGCAGACACGGGGTCAAATGGTTTTGGATCACCTGCAGAGTCCTGATAATCCAGAAAATGTACATCTAATTGAACATCTAGATAGTGAATATTTTAAGGTTGTTGCCCTTTGGGCAGCTGGTGTTGTGGAAGACTGCAAAGGAGTGTGAATAAAATTTAAAATTCTTGTTACGTTTACTTAAATCGTACATTTTAAAAGGACTTTCTAACAGGCGTAAAATGTAATCCTAATGAGGTCAGTTGCATATGTGTGGAACTAGTATAATAATAGAAAACAAAATATAATCGATTGTCAGAAGTCAAGGCAAGGACTTGATTAATAACCATTTTTAAGCTTCTACTTAAATATATTGTGGCTCACAATAGACAATTATTTATGGACGGGACGCTATTCCAATTGTGACCTTGTATAATGTTTATTCTGTACTCAATAAAACGTTTCAGCTGTCAGACTAAAAAAAGTTTGGAAACCCGAATCGGTTGGTCACTCGCGCATACTTCAAATCTTTGTTCAGAGCGGACTCATGCGACTCACGGACTACATGAAGCCAAGGTATATGAGTATATGACCTTAACATGAAATTTATAGTTTGTATTTACACTAGACAGGCAGGACTGGGTCTCACTGATTACTTTCATAATAGGTATAGGTATACCCAACCCATCTTCACAGATGGCTCAAAGACGGAGAACAAATCGGGAGCAGGGCAGGAGTCTTCTGAGAAGAACTTAGTATCAGCCATTGATATAGACTGGCAAATCAGTGCAGCGTTTTTCAGGCAGATATCTACGCGGTTAAGAAAGCGGCTAAAATTGTCTTTGAGAGGGAGCCAACAGCAATGAAATGGAAATTAACTTCTGGACAGCCAAGTAGCACTTAAGCCTCAAAGCGATTACCTCCAATCTGATCTAAATCTAAATCCGTAAATCAGGGCTTTTCGGCATTGTATACAGTACTGCTGTGCTAGGTTCTTGAACATGTTGTTGATGTGGAAGAGAACGAGGCAACAGATAATCTGGCCAGATGCGACTGGACCTACTATTAGCTGACAGACAAGTTCTATCAAGAGCATCATCATTGACTAAAGAACGATGGAACAACACTTCCGGTTGTACCATAACTCGCAGCTTGTGGCCCGCAATCGATACCAAAATGTCAAAGAAGATATATAGCAACGGAAAAATATCTAGCAACGTTACATCAAGTTACTGGCCGCCTTGCTCAACGGTGCCTTCCAATAACCTGAATGCTAAGTTTCCTTCTTATTACTGAGCGGGGCAATGGCAAGGCAGACGTTTGACTGACTCAACCTTTTTCTCATCTCTGCAGCTTTTGCATAAATCGTTGGGCTCTAATCAGAATTTGACCGAAAGGTGCCAAATGGTGATCTGTGCGCCGGCGTCGCTTATTTAACCGCCTTTCGAATTCCTTGTATAGGAGATCTAATCGATTTCAGGAATGATTGGCTGTCAATGAATATTTGTAGTTATATCTGATCCGACGGAGGCGACTGTCTTCTACGTATCTTGGAGCTTTTTCTATTGCCAAGACTTCAGACTATACACTGCACTCTTCTGTTTGAAGTTCCTCCAAGTAGTATATACTATGGAACTCCGGGCTTCGGAATAAAATTGGAATATGTATCAAAGATTAAAGTCATGTTAGGAGAAGTCTCATATGTGGCTCTAAAACTTCCGGCGCTATATTTCCTACCCATTGTCCCTGCTGTTTTTATTATCACCGCATCGTTATATATATAGCTGTGTTCATGAAAATAGTAGTGCATCTCTCTAAAATAGTGAACGCAACGTTAGTTGGTCTGTTTCCACAGGTGGGATTCTATCAGTCTCTATAGAACTCCTTTTGTGACTGAAGACAGAACCTTTGATAAACAGGTACATGGGAAGGATATGAAAAACCATGATCGATCACCCGTGGTTGCGTTGGACTTCTCACAATTCCCCGTCGTGTAAAGCCTCTTTCTGCCAGTTGCGGTTCACCATCGTACTAAAGACACATAGCATACCTATGATATTTGCTTTGTGACTGATGTAATCCAAATCTCCTCCCAAAGGCCCTCTTACAGGCAAAAAGAGCTTCCATTCCTTTCTTTGTCCTTTCTATAATATTTTTTTTACGAAATAGCTTGGAGTATAGAATGAAGCCAAGAAATTTCGCCTCCATTTGAAGTACTTGAGAAACTCGACAATCATCCCTTAAATTGGTTTAGACGATTTCCAGCACAGAAGCCTTAATATAAGACATATGAAAGTTCATTAACCTAGAAATAACCATATGCCAGGCTATTTTTTTGAATTCCATCCAACTATCAACACAAAGCTCCTTATTGTCAATACTTACATAAAAAGCGAATATGGTCCTTCGAACTATAATAATTTGTGATGCCATTGATTGATATACCATTAGCGATATCAATTTAGGTGTAATGTGTGTCACATAATATAAAATCTACTAAACTTTACTTTAAATAATACCTACATCAAAAGAAGAGCATGAGTAAACTTTTAGCAAGCTATCGATCATTCGTATAAGTATACAACCAAATCGGTCCTTTCCTTATGCCGATGAACTGAGGAAAAGATAAATAGTATAGGGAAAAGTTTGCAACAATATTTCCTTCGAACGCATTTAGATGGTTTAAAAATCTCAGGCAAATAATCAATCCGGTTTCCAAGTAAGTTTATAAAGTCTACATGCCCTAAATAAACACACAAGACGCGGAGGAGCCAAACTTTTTTCTATATACCATGCTCCTCCGTTCAGCTCAATTTTACTTTTATTTACACAAGCTAAAGGTAGGTATAGTCGAAATGGAGGTTATGTATTTGCAATACCAACCAAGGGTTTGTTCTTTCAATTGTGGTATCCCTTAAGCCAACCATTGAAGCGAATTCGATTGAGGTGGCTAGCCCACTCCATTTCGTAATCTTTATTACTTTGAGAACCAACCTTTTCTGTGTCAATAGTTTGTGATCAAATCCCACCTATTGAAGTCGACTATGGGAACTCCATTGGAGGTGTGTTTTTCAAACGAATTTCAGAAAGTAAACCTGTCTGCTAGACTATTTAAAGGAGGCCCTAACTGACTTTGGATACAGTCAATTCAGAGGTGTTTTGTATACTAGAAGAAAAATAATGTTTCCCAAATACGTGATCGTAGACTGCGATGGTGGCGCCGATGATGCCTGGGGTCTTGTGCTACTCCTGAAGGCCGATCAGATGAAGCAAGTTAAGGTATTGGCAGTTACCTGTGGTCATGGCAATGCTAGAAGTCAGATTGGTCAAGCCGCCATCAATGTGTATCGAACACTTAAGGCCAGTGGACGGTTGGATGTAAGCTGTTTGGAAAATTGTCAAGATTGCTATACTAACGTTTGTTTTATTGCACAGATTCCGATTTATTTGGGAGCAGAAAAGGAACTAATCCCACCGACCACCCTGGAGGGTGTCGAATTCTATCATGGCAATGATGGCTTTGGAGACGTTCTGACCGATGTCATCAATTATCGCACAGTAATTCAGAGTCAACATGCTGTAGAGGCTCTTTATGATTTCGTCAATAAGGTGAGTGTGCAAATGTATCAATAGGTTTTCGCTAATAATGTCCTTTTGTAGTATCCCAATCAAATTACTGTTTTCGGCCTCGGTCCACTGACTAATATCGCCTTAGCCATGACCATGTATGGCGAAAATTGGTACAGGAAATTCAAGCAACTCTACATTATGGGTGGCAACTACAAGGGTTAGTATATTCCACTCTAAATAAGACTGCGCGAATAAAATAAATTTTCCTCTTCAGCTGTTGGCAATGCCACTTCGGCCAGTGAATTTAACTTCTACTTGGATCCCGAAGCGGCTCACATCGTGCTGAAGAAGGCCACGTGTCCGATTACCATTGTTCCATGGGAGACATGTTTACCGCCGGATTTCGATGTCAGTGTGGTGAGTATTCATCAGTCAATAAAATAAATTTGCTATGTAAAAGTTTCACTTCTGCAGGACTGGCGTTTCAAAGTCCTCGGAGCCATCAATTCGCCAATTGTAAACATGTTGAACACTGTGGAGACAGCTCAACTTATACCAAAGGGTTACACCTCGTGGGAGCCATGTGATACTATTTTGGTAGCAGTTTTCCTCTTTGGCAAACAACTGGTCCAGAAGGAGAGAAAGTGGAACGCTGTGGTGGATGTCAATGGATGGCTGACTCGTGGCCAAATGCTTATCGATAACTTGCGTGAGCATCGGGATAATATCCGTTTGATTGAGAAAGTCGACTCCGAAGTCTTTAAGACTATAATGCTGTGGAGTGTCAATAGCCCTGGGGCTCGTAGTGCCTTTTTGAAAAATCCCGAGTGCGAATGATTTGGGGTAATATTTTTTCAAATACATTTTTCTTTTAAACTTTATGCAGCTACTTTTAGTGGAAATAAACTTTTTTTGTCACAAAATTAATTGTTTCGTTACATAATTACTATACCATCATGAAAAGTGAACTCTGCAAATTGTGAAAAACAAATTTAGGTGTTCATTATATTTTACGGGTGTAGAACGTGGAGCTCCTAGAAAACGGCTTAAACTTACATTTAGCTGAAGAGATAAGCTTTTACTGTGAGTATGAAATACTGGCCTCTGCTGATTATGACACACATTCGATAGCATCCGCCGCACTTCTTGTACAGACAAAAATGAAGTCTGTCACATATTCTTGTCTGTGAGCTCGCATAATCTACCCCCGCAAGTTTACATAATCTTTCCGTACTCATTCGCCTTGAATTCCAAGATGAACTCACTGGCGAACGAAAACTCAAAGCAAATGAAATGCGAGCTAGTTTGCTGAAAAAGAGTTGAAGAAGAAAATAGGTAGACATATGTATAGAATGTTGCCCTATACTTTTTTAAGTATTCAGCTGGCTTGTCAAAGTTGTCCTCTACCTCTATATATTTAATTTGACAATTTTTTAGTGCTCTGAGAGTCGGATAAAGGACTTTTTTTGGTGTAAAATATATTTTTATAGTGGAAAGGGACACGAACAAAATTTTGTTTTCAGTAGATTACATTTTTTCCGTTCAATATTAAAAATAGGAAACTATGTTCGAGTGCTTTTCTAAAACGACAACCCACCCCATGATACCTTTTCTTTTCTGTCATATGTTTTCTTAGAATATGCGGAAGAGGAAGAAATGGTTTCCAGCATTACAAAATGAAGCTATAAACTTGTCCAAACCCTTCAAATCTGCACCCCCTGACGGAATATTTCAATATTCTAAGCACTGTCGTTTTTCCAAACCGCACTTAGTAGAAACCTATACTTAATTAAGGGAGGTAAGTGATTTTTAACCAAGCACTCTGTAAAATATAATACATAGTTGCCGCAACAAGTCCGTATAGGCACCGTAGGCCTAGCTTTCTCGCAACCATTCGTTTTGTGTGAGTTTCTATTTTGGGACGAATGGAAGGGACCTACAATTTTATGCCGAGTCCGAACGGCTGAATTGAGAAGCTTTTTCATGACAGTCATACTCTCGGATGTTTGTCAGACGTTCGCGAGAGGTGGCGCAGTACAAAAAACTTTTAAGATGTAATTTGTGTTTTTACGGGGATCGAACCTGGGACCCCTCGCACAGTAGTCCAGTACACTAACCACTGACCTACTGCGCCTAACTAAACACTCTACCTCTAAAGATAATAGTCCAGCACACTAACCACTGCGCCCACAGAAGTGGTTTCCAGCATTACAAAATTAAGATAAAGCGGCACGGGCTGTAAACTTGTCCAAACCCTTCAAATCTGCAACAATTACAGAATATTTCAATAGTTTCTAAGCACTATCGTTTTTTCCACCTCGTCAACATCTTTTCAAGCTGTTTACGAACTTAGTAGAAACCTATAGTAAATTGAGGGAGGTAAACCTAATTTTTAGCCTGACTCTATAAAATATAATAAATAGTTGGGGCGACAAGTCACCGTAGGCCTAGGTTCAGAATCATTCCTTTGTGTGAGTTCTTATTTTTGGGGATGAATGGAACGGACGTAAAATTTATTATGCCAAGTCCGATAGGCTGAATTAAGAACCTTTTCCGTGACGGTTATACTGCCGGAGGTTTATCAGACGTTCGCGAGAGGTAGCGCAGTGAAAAAAAACCTTAAAGATGTAATTTGTGTTTTTTCGGGGATCGAACCTGGAAACCCTCAAACAGTAGTCCAGTACACTAACCACTGACCTACTGCGCCTAACTAAACACTCTACCTCTAAAGATAATAGTCAAATCAGTCTCTCGTCGTTTTTTTTATAGAACCCCTTTGGTGACTTATTAGCCTTCAGAAAAAGCATAAAGTAAGGTCAGGAAAATTGGCAATTATAAGCATTGCCTTAAATGCGAAATATGTACATACTAAACTATGATAGAATTCCTCGACATTTATGACGTTTGAATGATGTCGAAACAGAAATCACAAATCAATAATGAAGGTTAGGTTAGGTTGAATAAGGTGTGAGTTCATCACAGTGGACTAGGCACCATATTGGGTGCCTGGGTAACTTTCACGATCAAAATCTAAACCAATTCGCCCAAACACTTAATTTCCTTACAGAATCTATAAAAATAGTTTAAATTTTGTTTGTCCTACCTTCTTTAAATTGTCGAAGAATTACCTTCCAAGGTGTTTCTTCCTGTACCGAGCAATAGCTTGACCTTCACAGAGAAGATGAGTTAAATCATCTGCGACATATATATAAGTCTTCACAATACCTGCATCTGCATGTGTTCGTATCTGTTAAACCTAATCTCATAGCGTGCCTCAGAGCCTTTAAGACCCCTGTGACCTACTACATATATAGGTATGTATCCGACCATCTATGATCTTCCCTATTCTTAATTTTCTCGCGAGAATAATTCTCATAGCCACTGGCCACTGCTGTTGGTGGTCTTATGCCCTCAATATTTTCAATTTGTGGAAGCTCAGCTCCGTTTTTAGCCAGAAGGTCAGTCATTTTGTTACCCTCAATATTAATGTGTCCAGGTACCCAACACAATCTGACGTAGTTCTGCGCGCATTATGCTCTGAGCATTGTGCGGCAGCTCCTGACTAGTTCAGATTTGATGATGAACTATCGATGTTCATAGCGATATTCTTGTTGGATATTGACCCTATATCAAGTAGATCCGCAGCTTTGAGCACGGCCAGAACCTCTGCCTGGAACACACTGCATGTGTTCGGAAGTCTAGTTTCTAGAGTAGGTACATACCTGACCCGGTACCCTCTCCTTAGTTTTGGAACCGTATAAATCGAAATTTCATTTTCATTCGAAACTTCATTCTTTTGCCAGTCCTCTCTATGCCTATCTGGGTATAGTACTTCGTATACGGTGTGTCAATAATATATGTAATTCACCCTAAATTTCATCCGTATATTGAAAGCTATACAAAATTTAACAGTTGGATACATTCGTCATAAGCTGCGTGCAAAATATGTCACATTTCAGGATCATCAATCAGCTATCTTTTTTTGTAAATGTAGGAAAGATAACAACAAGGGGCAGGCAGTCCTCTCCGAGCAGATAGAAGAAAATAAAAAATTTTAGTTTAGACGACTTATTAAATACCTATTGAGTAAATTCTTGCTTTATCTTGGCAAAGCAGAACGGTTTTGGTGGTTAACCATCAGAAAACTGAGCTTCCCACGTTTACCTCGACTGACTTCACACTATGCCAAAGCTAGATGGCACCACAATAGAGCTCTCATCAGAAGCGAAGTATCTCAGCATCATTCTAGACTCCGCTATTTACATTTACAAATCAATTAATAGACATAATCTGGATATCAACTGACCCAAAGGGACATTTTTGTCTTTGCAAATTTCAAAGGCTAGCAGCACTTTCCGCGCCGGAAGGCATTGCTAAAACATCTTTATTCTGCTTAATTTGTTCATCGTTCAGCCACAAAAGAGGCTCTCAGATTTTGAGAATTTAATCTGTTGGAACAGACTGCCCCCGGACGGCAGTGCTATTGAAAACAATGGGTAGAAACAAAGCTTTGCAACCACATGGGAGTATAATATATTCCCCTAATCCTCGTTAATCCTCATATCCCA
The DNA here is from genome assembly GCA_949372485.1 of Cheilosia soror. Taxonomy (NCBI): domain Eukaryota; kingdom Metazoa; phylum Arthropoda; class Insecta; order Diptera; family Syrphidae; genus Cheilosia; species Cheilosia soror. The sequence goes on from OX443563.1 coordinate 78,965,305, forward strand.
ATCCTATTCTCTACTATATTAATTATACCTATTCGCATGGATCGAATATGATCGAATATCTGTTTTACACCTTCACCCTCCAGATATAAAGTGTCAGTGTAGGTACATTTTCATAATAAGCCGAATGCAAGATAATAGACATTTCTAGATATTATGCACCTACTCCTTCACATCTCCAGGGATTTGTGTTCCAAATCAGGCGCAGCCAAAAGACGAATTCAAAATATTTGAGAACCGACTTTACTCCTCGTAAAATAATGAATTTAGTTGAGAACACCATTTTTGATTACGATGTCATCGCTAAAGGAAAGAATTACGTGACTACCAACATGCAATTTCAGGCGGAATCCTTAATGCATACCATGTTCACCTTTATGCTGTATATAGTGTATTTTAATTTTACCCATCCGTGAAACACAAAGTAAACCTAGTTCCACAGTGGCATCTGGCATTATTTGGATGCCAAAGTTTCTGCACATTATCAAGTTTTAATTAAACTACCTTGCGGTCATCTGCATTCTGCAATAATGTTGGTACATACCTAACAAACCCACAAAAATTTAAATACATGAAAACCACCCTGAACTTCCATGACATTAAATCAGTCAATAATGTTTATTCACGGCATTTGCCCATGAGGCAAAGCCCACGTACTCACCACCTACTGTTTCCGTTGAATTTAGAACTGAATCCCTGCTGTTGTATTGAAATGCTCGTGCCAGTATCCCTATGATAAATGATTGCCTCGACACGCAGATTGAATATGGATAGAAATTCCCCAACTATATAAGGAAGCATCCTATTATACGCCCATATACTGCTCCACTCCTCCAGCCAGGTGCGGATTTTAGGGTTTACCAGATAAATTAATCTGCTTTCTATAAATAGCAAATAACAATAATATTCCCTTCCACTGATATGTCCTTTATTAAATTCGACCACTATTCTGTCATAAATCATGGACAAATTCTCACTACACTAAGCACTGCCAATCCAATTCAGGGTCCGGCAAACCAGCAGTCCATGATATTATCCTCTTATAGTTATCCCTGTCGATCTCTTCAATAACACGCACATTATCGTCCTTTTGTCTTAAATGATCCAATACCAGTTGACCGCGTGTATGTGTACCATTTAGCTCAACAGTTGCATGGTAATGGCGACTTTTTGCAATTAACTTCTCGGGAAAGAGAAATGCAGCTGCGAGCACTGCATCGCAAACAACCCAATTTAAAAATCCCTTTGGTATGAAAATTGCTTTCTCAACATAGTTTAGTAATTCCATTGCTTTACTTTTTACAGAACCAAGAGTTTCAACACGCCATTGCTAGAGAATGTTGGGATGTGCATGTACGGTAGGTACATCCATGGATGATGAAAAGATATTAACACAAATTTAACGGTATAGTAACTGAAGGGAGGATTTATTTTAGATTATCTTACCCAAGTTGTGCCAAAGTTTCCATCGATGCAGGTTTCCCATGGCAGAATCACAATTGGTGTTTTAGCGTTTTCAAAAACAATCTGAGCCGCTTCAGGATCGTAGAAGAAATTGAACTCTGCACTTTTGGTTACGTTTCCTTTGCCTAAAGGAGAGTTAAATGATTTAAATTTAATCCGTTGAATAAATTTAAGAACTAAAATTTGTTGGAGAATGTAAAAACAAAAATATTTTGAATAACCCATATTGTAGGCGAGTGGGGGGCGTTTGAGGTTTATTTTACAAATCTTCTGGAGAAAGTTGTAGTGTACTCAAGTTTATAGCGAATGAAACCCATATAATATATATTATAGCCAGATAAGAAGGACTAAAACATATTTTCTGCAGCCTTTGAGGAAATCCAGGCATTTCACAAAGTTCTTGGCGAAGGTTGTCATAAACACACATACCGAGAATATGGAAAGTCTTTTGATTTCAGTGATGCAAGTGGCATTGAGGGGGTTCAGAATTCAGCTTTATGGTAGAAGGCCGCATTGCATTTTTGATGCATTAAATGCCACGCTATACTGGTTTTACCTCATTGTATGCTGTCAAAGTCGGAATTTAATGCGCTTAACATACGCTGTATATTTAGAAGAAGTACAGGGACGTAACTTCCGAATTAAGATAAAGTGAAGGAGTTTTCATCACCGAAAGAATGAATGGGGTTAGACGTGAAAGGCAGAAATGAAAAATAGAGTCGTAGATAAAACAATACCTTGTTGAACACCAGCATTTATATGGTGAGTTACAGGTTTAAAGCCATCCAAAACAACTTGAATTGAATAACCAGAAATGAAGTCTCTATAGTTCTTTACCAAAAATGAAGTTTCTATAGTTCAATGAAACTGGTTTAAGAGTAGTGATGCGATCACATGAGAACACAAGCGTTTTCACTCTAGCCTCTCACTACCAGCTCCTACTCTCACCTCCACGTTGGTGACTGGTGGGTGCCTAGTACCGTGGAAGGTCGTTGGTGGCAACGAACGGGAGAGGGGGGAGAAGTGTCCTCTCACTAAGGCACTTACTCTAAGGCGACAGCGGAGGAATTCTCTAGATGGAATCAACGGTAGCGCCTACAGCTCCAGTTAGGTCGAACTGGTAAGTGTAAGCCCTATATGAGCTGCTTCGACATATTTGAACACCAGGTCTATAGGGATTTCCAATACTGAGCCAGGGTGTTGGAAAAGAGTTGGTGGCGGAGGAGCCCTCAATGGGTCAACGGTAGCGCTCATATCCCAAAATGGGTTACTGACATCGGTTTTTCCGGCCCGCTGTCATAGGGTCAAAACAAGGGCCTGGTCCTCCAGGTTGGGGGTTGTGCCGTCGGGGTAACTTCCCGACCATGGAAAAAAGCACTAGTTATGAGAGAGACACAAGCAGCCTCGGACAATGGAACTCCTCAAATGGCAACCAGACCCGGAACGTCAATGGACTACGACCTAAGAGTATGCACCTGGAATGTACGAACGCTCTACACCCCAGGTGCTACTCAAAAACTTGAGTCTGTCCTCACGCGGTACAAAGCAGATATAACCGCGATCCAGGAGATACGATGGATAGGTCCAGGTATGATAAAAAGAAAAGCTTGCGACATTTATTACAGCTGCAACAAAAGGCTGCATGTATTAGAATGCGGATTCGTCGTGGGAAATCGGCTTAGGACAAAAGTCATTGACTTCAAGCCGATAAGTGATCGCCTTTCTGTGATCCGCATCAAAGCTACTTTCCAAAACATAAACCTAATATGTGCACACGCCCCTACCGACGAGGCTGAACATCCTATCAAGGAGGAGTTTTATGACCTCCTGGATGCAGCCTATGGAGCCTGTCCGGAGTATGATGTAAAAGTTGTACTCGGGGATTTCAATGCTAAAGTCGGAAAGGAAAACATCTTTGGTGGATTAGTTGGTAAGCACAGAATCCACGAAACGATAACAGACAACGGCTACCGACTAATCGATTTTGCAGCAGCTCGTAATACGGTGATAAGTAGCACTAGGTTTCCAAGGCTAAGGATCCACACAGCAAGCTGGCGCTCTCCAGACGGTCGAACCGCCAACCAAATCGACCATGTGCTAATCGATGCGAGGCACGCATCCAACATCCTCGAAGTGCACACATTCCGAGGGGCAAACATCGACTCTGGCCATTTTCTTGTCGCGGATAAATTCAGAGCTCGACTGTCCTACGAGAAGAAGCTACGAACCGCCCAGAAGAAGAAATTCGACGTTGGACGCCTTAGCACACCTGGAGTAGCCAGAGCCTACAGCGAGCGCCTGAGTATGAAACTCTCCTCTGTGCACTCACCTATACCACAAACGCCAACAATCAGTGGTGCCAGTATCGCGACATCATTAAGGAGGTAGCCGAAACCACCGTAGGGTACCAGCCACCCCAGAGAAAGAGCTCGTGTTATGATAATGAGGACAAGACTAAGTACATGCTATCAACAAACAAACAAGCATCTCTCCACCGCATAGGACAAAACGTCAAAACGTCACTATTAATAGCAACAATTTCGAGGTAGTTAAGGAGTTCACCTACCTCGGAGTAAACGTATACTCCACGAATGACACCCTAGTGGAGATCCGACGAAGAATTACCCTAGGAAACCGTTGCTACTTCGGTTTGGCAAAACAACTGGGTTCAAAACTCCTGACTCGAAGAACGAAATGTGTGCTCTACAAAACCCTTATCCTGCCAGTTCTGCTTTATGGCGCCGAGTGCTGGACGATAAGCAAGAAGGGAGAGCTGATACTTCGTCGGATTTTTTGTCTTGCGTGCGAGGAGGGCGAATGAAGGAGAAGATACAACCGCGAACTCTATGAGCTGTACCAAGATGTGGATGTAGTCCAAAACGCCAAAACATGTCGACTACATTGGCTCGGCCACATCGAGCGAATGGGCAATAATGCTCCAGCTAAGAGGATCTTCGAATCCCAGCCCCCGGGTTCGAGAAGACAAGGAAGATCGAACCTCCGTTTCAAAGACCAAGCCATCGCGGATGGCAGAGCGCTTGGTCTGGACAATTCGAAGCAGCGTATACCCGGGATCGTAAAGGATGGAAAGCTGCAGTGTCTCAGGCAGAGACTCTTCACGGGTCGGGAGCCCGATAAGTAAGTAAGTAAGTTCAGCACTTGGAATGTTGGTACTAAGTTTTAAATATGTAATTATTTTATAGGTATTTAAACATTCAGCTAAGTCGACAACTCGATAAAAGGGAAACAAGTAAGAGTATTATTATCGGCCCGGCCGATTCTTTGATACCCTTCACTACATACAAGTTATGCAAAATGTTAGGCATGTGAGTTAGTACGTACACAACACATGTTGTTTTTGTATGGGAGATACAAGAATTACTTGACCGACATAGCCCATTTTCAATACCAACCTAACGACAGAAAAAATAAAGCATGTCACAATATTTCATTGTCCAAGGTTGATTCGTTTGGACGCTATCGTGTTTTCAACATGCAGACAAGTAGGCAGACAGACGGACGGACAGATAGACGGACATGGCTAAATCAATTCAGAATGTTATCCTGATTCATAATATTATATACTGTATGATGGGGTCTCCGGTGACTTCTTCTTGAAGTTACAAATGTAATGGCAAAGTGAATGTTGCGAATACTTTGCGAACTAAACCTGTTCAGACCTAATACAAAAATAGCTTAGCAAACGCAAAGAAAATAATATAATTTTCAGTCAATTTATTTTCATTCCAAATTTTTCTACCGAGGAAAAAAGATTAAAATTGTAATCTTCATTATCCTCTTTTAAATAATTTTAATAAAAACATTTATAGAATAGATTAACAATTCTTTTTTCCTTACCTATTGAAGTTGAACCAAACTGTTTCAACATTTTACAATTTTAATCAAAATATATATTCAAATTCAACATAATGGATCAAGAACAATATCCATTTTCAAGATCCAAGATAATTTCTCGGTCGCCGCCTCAAGATTCATTGCCACCAAAGCAATTCAACTGCAGAGCCTGCAATGCACCGGATTCGGAAGATGATATGGTTCAGTGCGATAGCTGTGATTCTTGGTTTCACTACAAGTGCGTTGGAGTCACCAGTTCCGTTAGTTGCGAGGATTGGATTTGTCAGCTGTGCATGGATTCCAAACTGAATTCCCAGAAGCATCCTGACCATAATAATATAATCCTCAATGCTACATCGGAATGCCGAGAATTTACTCAACCAGAGTCACACGTAGAGCTCGGGAACTATCCAAATCCATGTACTAGATCAACTGAACCTCAGGCCCAGTTTGCAACACGTAGAGGCTCGAAATCTAGATCCCCATCCATCAGATCTGTCAATTCGAAATCATCGAAAAATGCCAGCAATTCTGCCAAACGGTTGCAAATAGAATTGCAGAAGTTAGAAGAAGAACGTGCCCTTGACCAAGAAAGACGCAAACGAGAGGACACGTATATAACAAAAAAGTATCAACTTCTTAGCCAACTTGCAGAGGAAGTGCAAATCGGTGACGATGCGTCATCGGTCTCAATGAATAAAGTCCAGGATTGGTTGGATATAGGGCAGAGCTTACCAAATCAATGTCAGGCAGACAGAGTTAATACCGTTCCCGAGTTGTGGAACCCCAAGTGCCATGACACTAATTTAAACTCTGCTTGGCTAGGAGCTACCGTGATTCCACAACAGCAACAGGCTCTATCTTACCAAAATCCCCCTAAGACAACCACCTATCGCCAATCATCAAGCCACCATCTGCCACCATTGAGGGAAGTTTCCCCGGATCAACAGCAACGGCATGCACTAACCAGAAACCATATCGCCGCACGACAATCTGTATTGAAGGAATTGCGCAGTTTTGGCGGCAGCCCAGAGGAATGGCCTCTGTTCATCTCCAACTTCAACAGAACAACAGAGCTATGTGGATTTTCAGATGAAGAGAATATGATTCGCTTACAACGAGTACTTAAGGATGAGGCTTTGGATGCTGTTAAAAGCCTGCTGTACCAACCCAGCTGCGTTCCTCGTGTAATTGCGACTCTCAAGATGATGTTCGGACGACCAGAACTGATTGTAAACTCGTTACTTCTGAAAATTCATGCAACTCCACCACCAAAAGCTGAAAAACTAGAAACCATAGTTAGTTTTGCAATTGCTGTGCAAAATCTCTGTGCTACACTCGAGGCTTCGGGATTGGATGGTTATCTCAATAATCCCACACTACTGCAGGAACTTGTGGAGAAGCTCCCACCTTCAATACGGTTGAACTGGGCAATTTTTAAGCAACCTTTCCCAACATATACCTTGAAAGAGTTTAGTTCTTGGATATACGGTGTAGCAGAAGCAGCAAACGGAGTTATAATTCCAAACATACCAGCAAGCTGCGGAGAGAAGAAGACTATCCGAGGTTCAAAAGAAAAATGTTTCCTTAATGCACATTCGGAGGCACCACGACAGTTTTCTAATCCATTCCCGGAAAAAAATGATAGAAGGACTAGAAATAACTGTGTAGTATGTGCCGGAAACTGTTCGTCGTTAGCCAATTGCACCAAATTTGTGCAGCTAAATCACGCTTCAAAATGGACAATTGTACGAGAAAATAAACTCTGTCGACGTTGTCTTAAGAAACATAAGAACTATCGATGCAATTCAAATGAAGTCTGTGGAAAAAATAATTGTGTCTTCAAACACCACAAACTCTTGCATAATGATTTGAAGGACGAGAACAAAGCTGAAGATAAGACCTGCGAGAATAAAAATGGTGAAAATGATAGCAACTTGGACTTCGAGAAGAGAGCATACGAAATGTTGGCCTGCACCTCACTAGCAGCCCTTCATAATTGTAATGCTCACACACAAAGCTCTCAATCAGTGATGTTTCGAATAGTTCCTGTTACCTTGCACAACAATGAAACACGCGTAGACACATTCGCATTTCTGGATGACGGTTCGTCATTAACGCTGATAGATGAAGACTTAGCAAGACTTTTAAAGGTTCAAGGCACACATGATCCTCTCTGCTTAAAATGGACTGGAAATACTCATAGGTATGAAAATGATTCAACAGTAATTGATCTGCACATTTCAGGGTCTGAAACTGACAAACGAACCTATCCGCTACTAAATGTACACACTGTCAAGAGCCTTCAGCTTCCCGTTCAGTCAATAAATGCCGATCAATTACAGTCAAGATATAAACATTTACGAGGCTTACCAATTGCGTCCTACTCCAATATTTCCCCGAGGTTACTAATTGGATTAAATAATTGGAAATTAGGACTTACACTCAAGTGTAGAGAAGGGAATAGAGAAGAACCAGTAGCAACGAAAACACGGCTTGGATGGACTGTTCAGGGCAACTGTTTTCATATGTCGCGAGATCCAATCACTTCAAATGCCTATACCAATGTACATACATGCGAATGCAACTGTGATAGCACGTTAGAGGGGCTTGTGAAAGAATTCATATGCACCGAGAAGTTTGGAGCTTCAAAACCCACCAAAATCTTGCTTTCATCAGGCGACCAGCGAGCAATGGAATTGCTTCAGTCCACTACTCAACGAAAAGACGAACGTTTTGAGACTGGTCTTCTATGGAAGTACAAAAATGTGTCCCTTCCGGACAGTCTTCCTATGGCTAAGAAACGTCTGTTATGTCTCCAACAACGAATGCGGCGTGATACTGAATTGGCAGAAGTATTGCATAACCAAATCAAGAGCTATATTTCAAAAGAATACATTAGGAAACTATCCTCCAAAGAATTTGTACTAGGACATCGACGCTCATGGTACCTTCCGGTCTTTCCTGTAAAAAACCCCAACAAACCAGGTAAAGTGAGATTAGTTTGGGACGCTGCCGCCAAAGTTGCTGGAGTATCTTTAAACTCGGTATTGCTGAAAGGTCCAGACCAACTGGCATCTCTACACTCAGTCATATTTAAGTTTCGAGAAGCACGCTTTGCAATATGCGCTGATATTCAGGAGATGTTCCACCAAATCCGTATAAGGGAAGAAGATCAGAACTACCAGAGATTTTTGTGGAGAAACCAAGAAACTAACGAAATAGAAGTGTATGTGATGAGGGTAATGACTTTCGGTGCGACTTGTTCTCCATGCTCAGCCCAGTTCATTAAAAACAAAAATGCTGAAGAATTCAAGAATATATATCCCAGAGCTGTAAGATCAATCCAAGAAAACCATTATGTCGATGATTTAATGGACAGTGTGGAAACGGAAGAAGAAGCCGTGAAACTAGCTAAGGAAATACGATTTGTTCACCAAAAGGGCGGTTTCTTTATAAGAAACTGGATGTCCAACTCCAAATATGTCATCAATGCCCTCGAATCGAGCCACACTAAAGAAATATGCTTTAACTCCAAGAGCGAACTGCCGACTGAAAAAGTTTTAGGAATGTGGTGGAGTACGGCTGAAGACTGTTTTATCTTTAAGATGTCATCAAAGCTTAATGCAGAAGAAATGCTTCAAGGTACACGAATTCCAACTAAACGTGAAGTCCTTCGAGTTCTTATGCAATATGCGGAACAATTCTGGAAACGTTGGGTTAAGGAATACCTACCAACCATTACTCGTCGCTCAAAATGGTTTTCGCCAGTTAAGCCTTTAGATGTGGATGATATTGTAGTCATTGTGGATCCAAATAATCCCCGAAATTATTGGCCAAAAGGAAGGATCATTGCCAGAAAACTATCTCAGGATGGTCAGGTACGCAGTGCTACAGTTTCAACTCAAACCGGAGTCTATGAGAGACCTGCTGTTAAACTTGCAGTCTTGGACGTTATCAAGAAAGAGGTAGGCCCACAAGTGGACATACCAGGGGGGAGTGTTGCGAATACTTTGCGAACTAAACCTGTTCAGACCTAATACAAAAATAGCTTAGCAAACGCAAAGAAAATAATATAATTTTCAGTCAATTTATTTTCATTCCAAATTTTTCTACCGAGGAAAAAAGATTAAAATTGTAATCTTCATTATCCTCTTTTAAATAATTTTAATAAAAACATTTATAGAATAGATTAACAATTCTTTTTTCCTTACCTATTGAAGTTGAACCAAACTGTTTCAACAGTGAATATACTACCTTCCTGTGGGGGGTATAAAAACAGAAGAAAAGAAGGGAAGAACATCGCTTAGACAGCATGGGAAACATTCAATACTATAATAAAGAGGTGCTGAAGGTGCTACTTCAGGAGCAATGTTAGGAAGTCTTGCTAAAAGGTAAAAAGAACGTGTCATGACAACAAAACATGAAAATGGACCTAGAGATTAACAAGGAAAACTTGTAGTAGAGTCACAGTCTGCATTCAAAATATATATATATATAAAAACACTTCTATATACTGCTAATCGGTGAAGACGACTCAAACACCTCTGTCAGGAAGAGAGAGCAATTCAACCTAGACGATGAAAGTCAAGATTTCCGTTTACCCGATCAAAATGAAGTGACAATAGCAATATCTAAGCTCAAGTCGAACAAGGCTACTAAACCAGAATAAAACTCAGTTAGGCTTTTTGAGGCATCATGAATGGATATGTCGGAGAGCATACACCCAAACACCTCTAAGATTAGGTCGGAAAAAAGAATATACTACCTGATGAATTAAGCTACTACATCGTTTGTCCGGTCCACAAGAAAGGAGACCATCTAGGTTAGGTTAGGTTGAATGGGTTGTGAGCTCATCGAAGAAGACTAGGCAACAAAGAAGACCATCTAAACTGTGCCAACTATAAAGGGATCAGTCTCCTTAACATCGCATATACGATCGCATTTTCAATTTATCAACGAGCTGATTGGATCCTACCAGTACCCTTTCAGGCCCGGTAAATCCACCCAACTGACCAAATATTTACACTACGGCAGATTCTGGAGAAAACGCAAGAAATGCGCGAATCGATTGCTACAATATGTTTATTGATTTCGAGGGCCGATAATGACAGCATTTATAGAGACTAGCTATATAAAGCCATGTCTAGTTTTGGCATCCCTGCCAAACTCCTCAGGTTGTGCAGAATGACCATGGAGAGCACTCGGTACTCCATTAAGTTCGTAAACAATTTCACCGAGATATTTGATGTCAGAAAATCATTAAGCCATCTTGATGCGGTTGCATAGATTGTCACAATCGGCAGCTATAACTTTAAGGTAGCAACGGGACTCTTATGGTTACTTTTAACACTAAAAAATGTCTAATCTTTTCGCATAATCGATAACAGTAAAACTTTTGTTGTTATCAACTTTAGCGGACAGAGTTACTGGGGCTATATATCAAAGACAACTTTTTTTAAATCACACATCAGAGATAAGCTGCTGGGAGCCCTGTAAACGCAAATATCATAAATACCTCAAGTGTAAATTATACATATTATATATCTATGATATCTAATCACAATACATAGATCTTTATATTATTGTCAATATTCTTACCACATCAGGTGGTAAATTATTAATCGCCACCCCAAATTTATTTGCTCACTCACCTCTGATATTTCCGCCCATAATCCAAACGTCCTTCACTTTGTCCAAGAAGTCTTCGTACATGTTTATGCACATGGCAAAGTTAGTTAATGGACCCAACAGTACAAAACTCACTTTCTTCGGATGCTACAAGGAGAAAAAAAAAACATAAACAAATAAATTAAAGTCCAACAAGATTCTCATGTTGGTAACAAACCTTGCATGCTAATTCGTACATTGCATTGACAGCATGAGTCTTTTCGATTCGATTCATATCCACTTCGTAGCTGTGTTTCACGTCACCGAATCCATCTATGCCGTGGAAACACTCGTAGCCGATGTGCTCGGTGGACAAAATTGCGCTCGCACATCCCTTGTATATGGGAATCTGCAAAAAAAAGACGTAAAGACACAAAACTATGGCAGGGATAAATACCTCATTACATCTGTTCGACCAAGACTATCCAGAAACCGAATGGTGTTCTTGGTAACATTTGTCACGTCCGAGTTGCCGACAACGCAGGTAACAGCAAGGGTCTTGAACTTCTTGAATACCTGTTCGGCTTTCAGAAGCATCATCAGCGCCCAGGCGTCATCGTTGCCAATATCGCAGTCAAAGATTACGTAGCGTTCCTCTGTCATACTGAATACTTACTGACTCAACTGTCAACTTGGACGCGTAAGCGTACTGGTGAAGTGGTGATGGTGAAGTATTCCTGGTGTGGCGTTTTGTTATCCGCTCTAAGTGCGCTCCAGTTTAGATATAGTTTTTGTATAGTACACTCTACTCAGTGTTTAACAGTGAGAGGGAGAGCAAGCTATTGTGGATGAAGTGGAAACAGTGTAAAAATAAACTTTTCGCCTATATAGGTAGCGGTAGGTACTCGTACTCGTAGAGATTCAGCTATAGAGCATTTGCTTAAGAAGATATCACATGGTTGTACCGTCCAACGGTTGATTGTGTGTATATATAAGTCATGATGTTAAATTATAGTGGGGGCGAAGTGATATGGATATCACTTTGTGGTGACTTTGAAGGGGGGTTGGGTGGGTGGTCACATTCTATCTATGTGTACTTTTCATTGATGAAATTCTTTTCTCACCTCTCAGAGGCAACATATTTCCATTGGCAATACATTATGCATAAGAGAGCGAATTCGAGAGCTGAATATCAATTATATTCTGAGAAATATTAGTGGGTAGTTCTGAATAGCGACCCGATTACCAGGGGTTGAGTTAATTAGATAATTTGATCAGACTGTGCGATTGTGCAACAGATTTACAGAGAAATGTGACATGGAATTTGTGTAGGTTGACATTTGACAACCGATGACAGTGACGTTTAAGCGTATAAACATGACAACAAGATTATGAAGGCATTTTTTCATTCCTTTGTTTACCCTGGTAAGCGCCCACTTGCACGTTTTCTATACCCATCCAGCTTTAACATGAAGTATGTTTCTTGTTCATCTATAACGTCGCACGTTGTGTATATTTTTTTTAACGAAAATTGCAAAATAGCCCTGAACTGTGAGGCAACAAATCCCATATATACGCAAAGATTAAAGGATGTGAGTCTATAGCTGCAGAAACTAAGCAGAACCAAAAAATGTATTCATTCCTTCAATTTTAATTTTTTTTTTTTTTTTTTAAGGGGATTCCAAATCCTGGAGCACTCAGACGAATCTCGGTCCATTGGACAACCAAGCAGAAACCCCTTTTTTGGTGTAGTGGTGGAGAAACTCTGATATTATTCGTTTCTCTTATGGGTGGTGACAGAGTATTGCTGTCCCCCGCCGGGGCTCGAACCAACGCCCATTTAAAGGATGCTTGATGCTATAATTCTTAAGTGAAACCTCAAAAACTCTCGATCGTCCCCCACCAGTTAAAAATCATCAAAAGCAATACACACATGAGTAGATGAGAGATTTCGGACTTGATCTAATCATCGCATCCTGGGCCTACCTAAACGCTTGCCTCATGGCAAGGATTTCATATATCATATCACGTCTTGAAATTCGAGTTCTAGTGGAACGATACGTTTGACCGTATTCACAGAAGCCGGTAAATGCAAACACGCAGCATTTCGAAGTTGACCGTAAAATAAAAGGCTGTAATACAAAGGACTGTATTTTTAAAGCCTTTTTCATTTTTTAGTGGACATTTTTGTAAAAAAATAAAAAATTAGAAATGTTTATGTGAAAAATCACTTTGCATATACTCAACCTTGCACTCATTCCAAATCCTACAGTGACCACAGGCAGATGGGTTGCATAGGTATTTTGTGTTACTGGCTTTTTTGTACGGGCATTTGATTTACGGGCTTTTGGATTGCAGGCAAACGTACCCAACCCGAGATCTAGACAGGCGTTTAATTTGATCAAATCCTTGGCCCGGAGGAGTATAGCTGCACGACTTTGACGAGTCCCTCATAATGTATTTTCTGGTGATCCTTTGTACGATATCTGCGAGTCACACCCAGCAATAAAACGAATTAATCTCATTTCGGCCACATGACCATAGGTAAGAAATGGAACAAAATACTGAACTGTAAATCAACTCAGATTTGATCCCAAGTTTGGTCCTCCTGATAATAGAATTACTTCCGTCTCTAAATTTGCCTACAGGAAAACTCAGCATTACCTATAGGTACTACTTCCATCGCTCGTGTAAATAAGACTTTAAATTTGTTCACGTTTACCCTCATCCAGCTTCAACTAAAACGGATATAAAACTATCGACTACGCATTAAAGGTTAGACTGCCATGGCCCAAGTCATCAGCGAAGGACTTGTTCTTCGCTCTTCCAATTCGAAACCTATACGTCGCCAAGGCTGCGCTGTAATATTAAATCCATATATGTAATAAAAAAGGCGAAGAGACAAAATGGATCCCTCTGACATAGTCCAAACCCAAAACCCGCATAAAATAAATAAATAGTTGGCTCTTGGCTTGGCTCAACAGGCGTGCAGACACCCTGGGCCTAGCTTCTCACAACCACTCGTTTTGTGTGAGTTTTTACGAAAGGAAATAACCTACCTACGGATGAATTGAGAAGCTTTTTAAGCACGGTTATAGTCTCGGATATTTGTCAGACGTTCGCGAGAGGTGGCGCAGTGGAAAAAACTTTAAGATGTAATTTGTGTTTTTTCGAACTTATAGGACCCCTCGCACAGTTAGTCCAGCACACTAACCACTAAGCCACTGCGCCCACAGTCCAAAGCTTATGCTGAAAGGTATAGATTTAATGCTGTTTACCAGAACGCTGCTTGTGCAGTTGAAATCGAATGTCTCTTAGATAGAACCGTTGATGTCGTACTCCTGCAGTACAATCGAGAGTAACTCGGTCGTATGCCTTCAACGCGTTTCCAACACCTTATAGCAAAAACTTTGCCGGGGAGACTTAAAAGTGATTTACGCCACATATGGGGGCTTGCTTGAGTATTTCTGACATCACCAAACGAAATTTAACCTGTATACAGAGCTGCCAATATTGCCGATTTCAACGAACTGGAGTCGGAAGGTTGATTGGGCTTCATAATCGATTATGATTATTAAGTGGATCGAAGCTCACCGGGTAATCTAGTACTTATATGAAGTCCTCTTAACTTTTTGCAAAAAAAATGGCAGTTCAGTGTCATTGGCTTTGGCAGTGGTAGCAAGAGGCTGGGAATCAAAACAAAAGGGCTGAACAATTGAGAGGGATTACCCAAAAGTATTTTTGGTACCTAACTAACTGTCATGTTCGTTATATTCGATGTATCACTTTACATTTTACATTTGTTTATGTGTAGCAATAATATCATTGATTTCATCTTACAAAGTTAAAATTTATTTCGTAAGCACTTCCATCTAAACGTTTCTTCAATAAAATCCTTTTCTATGGAAATCTTTTTCGTTTTATTTGTTCATTTCTCATATTTGCAGTCATATTTCTGTAGTGCAATGTGATTGCATTGTGCTTGAGCATTTTCGAAAAAGTTCTGTCCTCCTTCTATGGAGAGATGGAAAATGCTAAACACATAAAACAAACGCCAGTCAATATTTGGACAATTTTTTAAGGGGCGCAAAAGTTAATATACAATGAGAACTGTATAGCGCCACCTAAGAATGTAGATAATATTTATGTAGGTATGTACTTAAGTTTGCGTACAGACAAATAGAAATCTTGGTAGTTCCTTGATAAGTGTTGGCACGAGTAGCGTGGCGTCTTCCTATACATAAACCAATTCCTAGCGACTTGGATTTTAAAATTTCAAAAAAAAAACACTTCTACTACCAAATACATTACGAAAATGAATGACCCTAGAAGATGATGATGATTCCTCCAAGATGAACATTCAAAGTGATACACTCAGCGCCACTGATAGCACACCCCCTAAGGCCGGTTTTCTATCGCCCACTGGTCCCAAACCAAGCATGCTAGAGACTTAATTTTTTTTTAATTAAAGTTCATTTAATTCTTGTGATTTAAAACTAAAAGTTTAAGTATTAAAAAAAATTTGTTAACTAAAAACCGAAAAAATGGGGCCCATTAATTTTACGCCACTTGATTAGAACATGCATTCAGTTTGACCGTTATCTTTGGCACGCCGACTCATTTTTAGTTAAAAAAAATAAAATGGATGGAGAAAAAGCCTTAACCGAGGCGGAAAAAGGGAAAATCAAAGTTTAAAGGACTCTTGCCTATTTATTACCAAATTGGCTAAGAAAATCGAGAGGAGCCGAAAAGTTATATCCACATTTTTAAGCAATGAGTCTAACTATGGACAAAAACATGAATTGCTGCATACACAGTGTGCTTACTAATGCGCAAAAGCGACTTATATTAAAAAAAGGCGTCAAATTTCCACGACTCTTTTCCAAAAATCATGAAAAAATGTGGTATCAAAGAAAGTTTCACAACTATGCGTCGTATTATTTTGAATGCCAAGGTTATAAAAAGACTAAAAATCAAGAAGAAGTCACCCCTTAAAGCGGTTCGAAAAGCGCAACGCCTCCGTTTTAGTCGCGCACATGTGGCCTGAACTTCGAAGTGGCACCGTGTGATCTTCTCCGACGAAAACAAATTAATTTGGATTGCCCCGATGGCTATATTTACTATTTCTATAACATCCGCAAAGAAATTCGTCATTTGGACCGTCTGCATAGCATAGTTGAAGGTGTGATGGTGTGAGGGGCCGTTTCGTATTATGGCACCTGGCAAATTAAAATTTTTGTTAACCACAATGAATGCGTTGTCTTACAATGGCATATTGAAACAGGCCTTTCCATACTTTTATAACCTTTTTAGACCTCAGAATTGGATTTATCAACATGCTAATACGCCAATACATACAGCCCGGGTTGTTAAAACGTAGCGGGTAACATTTTTTCTGGTTTTTAGCTAACAAATTTTTGTTAATACTTAAAGCTTTAGTTTTAAATTTCCCTTCTGGTCAAATCACAACAATTAAATGGACTTTAATTTAAAAAAAAAATTAGGTCTCTAGCATGCTTGGTTTAGGACCAGTGTGCGACAAAAAACCGACCTTAGTCGGTGTGCTATTCAAGTGGCGCGAAGTGTAAGTCTAAACGAGCCTTTAAGATGTAAATAAAAAATATTATTTTTCTTTTTTAGTTACTCTTACACAGTAGGTAGTAAGTGTGCATCATCTCCCCATATACTGGAACTAACTGAACCCCCGCCAGCTTCGCCAGGCCTTTTGTTGCTTTTTTATTATTTTCATTTTTTATTTGTTTTCGGGCGACAATTTTTTTATTTAGCCCCTTTATCCAACTTTGACAAATCTTCAAAGAAGCACTCTAGGGCCAATACCTAAGATTATCTGTAAGTTTGATCTCAATCTATCCGGTGGTTTTCGAAATATACGATTTTGAATGTTTTTTTGTATGGGAGGTGCCACGCCTCTTTGTCCGATTTTGACCTATCTTCACAGTAACACTCCACGACCGTTACCTTTGGTTATATGTAAGTTTGAGCTCAATCGATTTTGTGATTTTCGAGATATACGATCTTGAATGTTTTTTTTTTTTTTTGTATGGGCGGTGCCACGCCCCTTTATCTGATTTTGAATTTGTTTAGCCTATCACCCAATCACCGTAATTACTGACATTTAAAAAAAAATCTATAAAATCCGTTGAAAATTACGGGCGACACTTTGTTTTATATAGATAATAGATAAACATTAAACGTATCTATCTACGTTTAGAATCACTTGTATATTTCTACATTAAGGTCTACTCGTAACACACTAAATTAAGCCCATCGCATCTCGGATTTAGATAAACCCAACCATCAGCATCGAACTTTAATAACATGCATTTTGAGGTACGTATAATTATCTAATATTTATTATAAACAAATTAAAAAAAATTAGCATAAAGTTTCAAGGCAATAATAAATTAATGACGAACCTGTTGCGAAATTTGATATACAAATAGGAGCACTTGTGCTGGTTGGACTTTCATATTTTGGGCTATGTGAATGTAGGTGACTTTATCCGCATATAGATAATTTTTGACGTTTACTGATGGATAGTGACAGAATGTTGTGAATTTTAGATGCGCGAATTTAATTAGGTTCTTCCATAAACTTTGTTTTTAACTTTTTCATACATATATGTTAAGCAGGTAGGCAGTTCATCTCATGGCTTGTCCACACCGAACAATCATTTAAGAATACATTTCAAAAACGTTTTGAAAATGTTTTAGAAACATTTTAGCAAAATGAATTTGAAAAACATTGAAATGCCTAAAAAAAATGCAAGACGCTTTTGAAACCTTTCAGAAACATTTTTTCAAAAATGATGGATACAAATTTTTCAAAAATGTTTCGAAAAAATGTAGGAAATTTTTTTGAAATGTATGAAAAATGTTTTCAAAACAATGTTTTCCGAATGTTTTCTGAAAAATGTTTGCTTGGTGTGTTGTTGTTGAATACGACTCACTGACCATCAACGCCCAGCCCAAACCCTTTGCTCTAGAAAGCTGAAATTTTTCCCAAAGGTTCTCTTTATGATGTAAACAAGGAAAAAAAATTTTTCGAAATTCAATTTTTAAAAAGGTAAAAGGGGGTAAAAGTTTGTATGGGAAAATGTATTTTGTATCTGATCGACTTCAAATTCGGTTTGTGTACTCTCTATAAGAAATAAAAAAAAAAACAATTTCTCCGATTTTGGAAATTTTGTTTGGGGTCAGAGTTACTGGCGATGACCCCTTTTAAGGGGCCTTTTTTCATAACTCACGAAGCGTTCGTCGTATTAATTAAAAACTTATTAATGCGTCTTAACCTCTGTCCCCGTTGAATGTGATTATCACTTCATCCAACTCCAGGTAACGTAGCTACTCCAAAGATATTCAAACGGAATTCTGTAAAAATGTTGCACAATATAGCATCTGTACGGTGCGTGTATGAAATATAATTAAGGGCTAAGAGTTTCCCCTTAGTCTAAAGACACTGCTCATCATTTCGGTGTATTTTCCAGCTAAGAAATATGTTTTGTCCCGTAGATAGTATCTCAGCCTGCTATATAGTATATGATCTGTGTAAAAATTGATCATCAGGGCGTTAAACATATTTTTCAGAGATACTAACTACACCTTGGGGTTTTCTCAAGGGCAAGTGTTTAGGTGTTTTTCCATTGTAGGTCACTGCAATTGGTTCCCCCTAGGGATCGCGATGGGCCCTTATGGTGCCTAGTGCCGTATGAGTCATCTCATACACCTTTTTTAACCTAACCTAACCTAAGTACTTAAAAGAGCGAACTAACTGACTGTGAAGGAATCTCTGAACCAGATCCTGAGAACTACCCGAAGCCGCGGGTAAAAGCTACTTAAAAGGAAATCATATTCGTAAAAGGTTTTTGTGTTCAGAGACTATTGGAATGATTACCTACTTCATGTGTGCGGGAGTACATAGGTTAAGCATTTAAGAAATTGATGATTTGGTGTATTTTTTAAAATGCGCAAGAGTCTGGAACTTTTTTTTTTTTTTGCTAAACTTGCATTCATTACGAACCGGCTAATCTTCAACCATTTCGATAAAATTCTTTATAATAATAATGCGTGTAATAATGCTCCAAAATGCGTTTCGCCCCGATGTGGTGGGTGGGCTCATCAGTAGACGAACCACCACATCTGCCTAGACGCACATTTTACTACATGTTCACCGAGAAATATGAAATATCATTCTTCATGTAACTTGCAGCTACTTCTCCGGACTAAGCGGTCCTTGCTTCGGTAGTTTGGTCAATGCTATGAAATCGGTACCGTCAGGCAGGCGACCTCTGATGGGTAGACCCATCAGGATGAGATGGTTAGACCAAATCCATAATCTCTCCTCTATTCGTATGGGGATTGCCTGTGATGATTTATGGAGGGTCCACTTAAGCAATCTACACCGCCCCCACTTACTGGATAAGCGGGCAATTGAAAATGAATGAATGAGTAAACTTTATTCGAAATGAACTTCCACTTTCGTCATATTGAATCCATTTTCAGCCGATAAAGCTTATAATACGATACCTTTAGCTTTTTCTGTTTTTCAGCGATAAGGGTGTTACCTGATAATAGCCAGGACCTTGACATTTATTTAAACAAAGTAAGAAATGTAAATAGATATGCATCGAAGGTTTTACTTTAACGTCGTGTTATTAGCCCCATTCAGAAACACAATGCCTATACTGTATAAGAGCCATACTGATAAATAGAACAATCTAAGCAAAAAAAAACTATTAGTTTCCAATTACACAATTACTATTTTTTAAACAAACAAACAGTCAAGTAGCTCCAGTCTGCCCTAGTTCAGTGTTTGTGCTACAAACATCTAAATGGTTGGCGTATCTAAATATCAAAATTTAAGTTCACTTCAGTTTAAGAATAGCAGCCGTTCGTAATGGCTGACGGTAATTTTATAGTTTTCGACTGTGACGTTGGCATGGATGACGCCTGGGCGTTATTGATGCTTATCAAAGCTGAGACTGTTTTGAACTTGATCAAAATTCTAGCAATTACCACAGTTGTAGGCAACACATATGTTGACAATGCCACTGAGAATACATTGCGAATATTAAACAGTGTCAACAGGACAGATGTAAGTTTTGACAGCGAATCAAAAGTCTCAAGTGCAAAGATGTTTGTATATCTCTGTAGATTCCCATCTATAAGGGCTGTTCACAACCATATTTGCCTGTAGACGCGCCAGACTCATTTTTTTATGGCCGAGATGGATTTGGTGATGTGTTACCTTCTGTGCCTTCTGCATTGGATGATATTTCAAATGAGCATGCAGTCAATATCATGTACGAGTTAGCCAAAAAGGTTTGTACAGCTTATTTGACACCATTCCTTTGATTTGTTTTGTAATCATACCTATATAGCATCCGAAGAAGATAAGTTTCATTATGGCTGGTCCATTGACTAACCTGGCCGCCTGTATTAATATGCATGATGATTTTCTAGATAAAGTAAAGGATATTTGGATATTTGGAGGAGATTTATATGGTTAGTTCAAGCTTACACAAAATAACTGCTTTTACTATAGAACTCGATTTGTAGACTACCGAAAATCTAGTGGGAAGCATCCTGAATTTAATTTCAATGCTGACAGAGTTGCAGCTAATGTTGTTCTTAGGAATGCCAATGTTCCAGTTTATATTGTGCCAAAGGAACCATGTAGGGAAGTTAACAAGGAGATTGATCTGGTAATGCATTGAATCTAAACATTTTAAAATTTAATAACTTTTGCTATCTAAACAGGCATTCCGGTTTGATTACATCGGGTCCGTTGACAGTCCAGTGATAAATTTACTGAATAAAGTTGAAAAACCACTTTTTTTGCCTAAAGGTCACTGGAATTTATATGACCCATACCTGTCTGCTGCTTTTATCTTTAAACAGAAGGTGGTTGTGAGTAATCAAACATATCACGGAAATGTGGATGTTTGTGGAGAAAATACGGGCGCATTGGTCCTTGATCACTCGGCAGATGATAATGTCAATATGATTGAGAAATTCGATGCGGATAAGTATAAAAAGATAATAGCATGGACCGGTGGAGTAGAGGGTATTGAAATCGATAATTTGTAGAAAATGAGGGGTGTTAATATATTTTAGTTGAAATTCTGAGTACATAGTTGTAAGAATGTCGTTCCAATTTATAGATATGATATGTTTGTTTATAATAAATGATTCTGTCTGCAATTGCCCTTGGCCGTCACATCCTTCATCAGCTCAGCATGTGGCATCGTAGACTATAATTCCTGCAAGGTGGAATGTGATTTGCTTATTACACTTCTTCTGGAAGTTGCCGCATGAGGAGGTTTTTATGCTTGAATTGCATATTTTAATTTTTTGGTTTGTAATAGTTTACAAATTTTATGGTGAGCTTTTCTTTTTGTGTAAAATATATTTTTAAAGCGTAACTCCATTTGAAACCGTATAAAGGTACGGTTCCTATTAAATTACAACGTGACGATTTGGATGGGAGGGCCCCATCCAAAGAATTTGCCACAGGCAGCCGATGGTATACTTACGCCAGTGCTTGTAAAGTTCAAATATCATTTATACCTCTGGTACACTGCTTGTATCTTTTGTTATTTATTTGTACACGGCATGCAGCCATTAAGACCATATGCTTACATAAAAATGATGTCAGTGCTACATACGCATGTGGCTTTCTACATGCCGTGTACTACCACCTTAACTCATATGAATTTTGAGGGCTCTCTTACGGCCGTATTATTCACTCGGCTTAAAATGTGGTTTAATTAAGTCCGTGGTTTAAATCTTTTTAAACCATACAAATTTTGTAATTCCGCATTATTCACTCAAGTTAAACCCTTTAAACGTCATTTTTTAAACCTATTGCCAGATAAACCACTTCGATTTTAAACCGCTCTCCGACGACCGGTTTAAGTAGATTTTTACAAGGATTAAATCAGTTTCCATAACATTCACTCAATTTTCAAAAATATTTTCGAATGCGGTGGAGTTTGGTTTGTTTCATTTAAGTTAGGTACTTGAAATTCTTAAAAGGGTATATTTTTGTAAAATATCCTAAAAAAAATTGGTCCAGGAAGTTTTGTCCACACGTCCTGGAAAATTTCATTTTTACCAAAAGGTCTTTGAAATCCAGAAGGAATTAGTCTAAGAGCCCACAGCAAATTTTGGGCGTGAAAGTATAACCAAAAAGCTGATACATGAACAGAAAGGTCTCCAAAAAGTAAACTCAAATGTCAAAGTCTGGCAGCGCTTAGTTGCAGCTGAGGTTAGTAATAGTAGGTTGAAAACGTGTTTTTTTCCAAAATCTGAATTTTTTATATAACCACCTGAATATAGTATTAAATGAAAGAACAGACTGCCCTGATCACAAAAATATAGGTCCCAGACGTCTTACGTACAGCCATACCCTTGCCAGACGTACTAATAGTATATGCTAAAAATCACATTTTGAAATAATTGGTATAACCAAAATTTGGTTACACCAAAAAATTTGTGGGAACGCCCTGATCACAAAAATATAGGTCCCAGACGTCTTACGTGCAGCCATACCCTTGCCAGACGTACTAAAAGTATGCTAAAAATCACATTGGGGAGAGTACGATAACTACGGCGCCAAAAATTGATAACGGTATTTTGTAGAGGGGTTAAATACAAACACTTTTTACTATGGGAGGGGGGGTCTATCTTACTCCGTTTAGGCGGGAGGGGTAATTTAAAGAAACTGATACTTTAATTGGAAAAAAATACATTAAAAAACAATGGCAACACTTAAAATAAAATACTAAATCACTTTTAAAAGCCCGGAACCTGTTCTTTCATATTATTTTTAAATCAAGTTATTTCTGTTAACAGTTTTTGAAAAAAACAATTTCAAAGCTGCAATTTAAGGACAAAAATTGCGGTGAGTACAATAATTTTGGCGATGAAAACTAATGACAGATTTATGTAGAGGAGTTAAATACAAGCATTTTTTACTATGGGAGGGGGGCCTATCTCGCTCCGGTTAGTCGGGAGGGGTAATTAAAAAAAAATTATACATAAAATTAAAATAAAATATTAAAAAACAATGGCAACACTTACAAAAAAGAACTATAGCACTTTTCAAAGCCAGGAATCTGTCCTAAATTGTCTAAAATGCAAATCCGCAAAATTTTGTGTACCAATGTGAAATTTCAGGCCAGAGACTGTAGCTGGAGAAAGTTGTTGACATTGGGTAAACTAATATAATTTAAAGAAAGTTT
This sequence comes from Cheilosia soror, assembly GCA_949372485.1. Lineage (NCBI taxonomy): Eukaryota > Metazoa > Arthropoda > Insecta > Diptera > Syrphidae > Cheilosia > Cheilosia soror. Next base: position 78,988,496 of record OX443563.1, read on the forward strand.
GCATATACTCAGCCTTGCACCCATCCCAAAATCCAACAGTGACCCCAAGCAGGGGGGTTGCAGGGGGGCAGCATACACATTTCAAGGCGCAAGGGTAACAATTTGTACTCTAAGCGGAGCGACATATAAAGTAATTTTCAATTTTCTCAAAAATTAGAGGACATAAATCAATCTGGTTTTCAGTGTTCGATTAAGAATTGATTTCGGCAGTAAAAACTACAAAGAAATTAAGTATCTATTTTCTCAATATTGAACAAATCAGCATACAACTTTTATTTTTTATTTTTTTTCCTTAAATTTCAAGTTTGAAATCATTTTTTTTAAAAACTATTATAGAAATAACTTGATTTAAAAATAATATCAAAGAACAGATTCCTGGCTTCCAAAAATCCTAAAGTTCTTTATTGTAAGTCTTGCCATTGTTTTTCAACAATTATTTTTTTTATTTTAAGTATTATTTTTTTAAATTGCCCCTCCCGCCTAAATGAAGCCAGATAGACTCCCCCTCCCGTAGTAAAAAATGCTTGTATTTAACGCCTCTACAAAATACCGTTATCAATTTTTGGCGCCGTAATTATCGTACTCTCCCCAATGTGATTTTTAGCATACTTTTAGTACGTCTGGCAAGGGTATGGCTGCACGTAAGACGTCTGGGACCTATATTTTTGTGATCAGGGCGTTCCCACAAATTTTTTGGTGTAACCAAATTTTGGTTATAACAATTATTTCAAAATGTGATTTTTAACATACTATTAGTACGTCTGGCAAGGGTATGGCTGCACTTAAGACGTCTGGGACCTATACTTTTGTGATCAGGGCAGTCTGTTCTTTCATTTAATACTATATTCAAGTGGTTATATAAAAAATTCAGATTTTGGAAAAAAACACGTTTTCAACCTACTATTACTAACCTCAGCTGCAACTAAGCGCTGCCAGACTTCGACATTTGAGTTTACTTTTTGGAGACCTTTCTCTTCATGTATCAGCTTATTGGTTATACTTTCACGCCCAAAATTTGCTGTGGGCTCTTGGTCTAAATTACCTATTCCAAAATATCTTCGGGAACCATGGAAGATTATTGTTTTCCAGGATATACGCGTTTTTACTCTATTGTTCCAATAACTTAAACCAGAGCAAGTCCATTTCTGACTTTTTTTTTTATTTGTCCCCAAAATTTAAAATACCTACAAAATCAAAAAAAAATGATACGCTTCAGAACCTTTCTAAATTCTTCACAAATCACACAGCAAATTTGAATAAAATAACAACATACCTTTGCCTAAACTGTCAAACACGATATTTCGTAGGTTTAAAACGGTGTTCAGTACTTAAAATAAACCAAAAGCTTAAACCACGTAAAAATAGTGAATATGACATAGACAGGTTTAAAGTTGTTGGGTTTAAAAACTTATGGTTTAGTTCGGTTTATTTTCGTGGTTTAAAATCGTTTTAACCTCGTATTTAAACCGAATGAATAATACGGCCGTTAGTCACTTCATATTAGAAGTTAGTTCGCATTTCAAACATTTATTTACATTATGTTGTTATAAGCATATCATTTGGAGTTCCTCTAGGCTCTAAATTAGGCCTGATTTTGTTTATTTTATATACAAATGAACTTTTGCGTTTATTTAAAAAGTGTACGGCCTGCCTATGCGGATGACATAGCTAAACATAAAAGCTTTGACTCAGCCTTGGAAATAATTCAAGAAGAATTCGACGCGTTTTCAAAATGGTGTCATGACCAAGGATTAATTATTATTAATGTTGGAAAAACAAAAGTGATGCATATACGCCATTCATCTTAGTGCGAGGAAACTTTCAATCTTTTTCATAGAAACAATCTTTGTCCTACTTCAGCCAACAACTCAGCTATCGAAACCGTTAGAACAATTAAATATTTGGGAGTCACTATTGACGACCATTTTCTCTGGCGGCAGCACATCAATGTTCTACGACTCCAACTTAAAAGTGCTCTTTTTGTCATGGTGTATCTCAAAAAATAGTAGGTATAACCTTGACGTGCAGAAACAGGTGTACTACTCGCTTTCTTAATCCAGAATAAGACACGGGATCCTGGCACTGGGGCAAGCTTCAAAATCACATCTTGATAAGATATCAAATATTCAACATCGTCTCATTAAGCTTTTTAAACAACCTAACTCATGTTCTAGATGTTAATGCGATATACCAGATGACATTACTACAACACTACATGGATGATCCAAGATTTCTTCAGCCAATAAGACACAACCAAAACACAAGATTAGTCGAGCACAGGGGATGCTTGAAGTACCAGCACATACGGAAAACAAGAATTGAGATGCGTGATTCCTAAAATAATGAATTCAATCCCACAAAACATAAAAAACCTATTAAATTTTAAGAAAAGAAAAAAAAAAATAAAAAAATATTTGCTTGATTTTTACTATTTTCAAATTATTGAATTTGATTGTTAAATTGTTAACTTTGAATTTGACTTAAAACCTATTCATAAATATAATAATGTTAAGCTGAAATCGGATAAAAATCGGAAACTGAAACTACCGACTTTAAAAAATTTCAATTTTAATTCTGTTTGTAACCACCTTCAGATAAGCATTTTGCTTTGCGGATAAGACTTTTGTAAATGGATAATGTGAATGCAAATAAAATAAATGAAATGAAATGAAATGAATAAATTGATTGCCTATATAACTTTTCTGGTAAATTTTTGGCCGCTGGGGTTGGTTTTCCGTGTATAGATGAATATTCAGCAAAAAACTATCTTCCCCATTAAATTAAATGTGAAATCTCAGAGAAACCTTTAATAAGGTAATAGAACAGTGACGCAGTAGTTTAAATGTTGGAGTTACACCATCTGTATTTATTCCTTTCATTTCAACAGCGTCATAGTAACACAACACTATCAACAGAGGTGAACATTTGAGCCCATGAAAAGGTTAGGTATTTATACCAATGCTGACTTAACAAACTATTTTTTCGTTTCAACTTTAATCACTCTTATCAATCGGATTAAAAGGCTTTCAATTCATTACGTTTTATATTCATAATTTTCTATATACAGTTCATGTATATAAAGAAACTCTAACAACTACCATTCAAAGACCAAAGGTGGAACCTTTGACAATCCAACTCCCTTGCAATTTATTATTGTAAGAGGACTTTCTTTCTAGCCCTTCGTAATACCTTCTTTATCTCTGTTTATCTACCTTCTTTCGAATGTGATTGAAAACGAAATGTACCTACTTTCTGTCTGTATGTCTGAAACTCAAGAGCTGGATAAGAAATTTGATCAAGTCAAGAACTTAGTTCCTATATTCCTTATCCTCCTAATTGGTTCTGGGTAGCATATGTGTGCTGGTTTCGTGCTCGCTGTGCCAATTTTATTTTTATTATTTCATCTGCTTCATTGAGTTTTAAAGACGTATAAGCAAATCCCAACTTAAAAGATGTTGGGTAAATCATTTCAAAAGAATCGACAGATACGAAGTGAGTTTTATATGTGTGTACAGATACAGAACACTGTACAGTGCACACTGCACATCGTTCGTAAATGGAACGCTTTTCCTATTTAATAAAAATAAATCTGTTGACCTGCTCACAGGAATGGAACGACGACGTTTCCGGTTTGATTTGGTAAACCACTTCATGGTGCATACTTGCATAATGGCACTATGTAGGCGTACTCGTACTTGTACGAAACTACAGAACTTTATTGAAATTACCATAAGCGGGTGGAATGAATGTATGATCCACTTGACCGCCTTTTAATTTCTTAGCAAACTGTAATGTAGGGGGTCCTTTTGGGTGATTTTATCATTTATGGTAATGTAATTCAAAGTAGAGGCCCCTCAACGTAGGTGACCTCTAATTTGGAGGTGTTACCACCTTCACTTCTCAACTGTTATAGGTACAAAAATTTGTTTTGTACATTTTGAAAAAAACATTTGGGGCCAAATCGACCAGTCAACCGTTCGTTAAAAGTATGGTTGAGGAATGGAGTTACCCCGCTGCTAGGTACTGTGAGAGGGTGCTCCATCTTGTTGAAAGAACGTCGCGCTCCTCTAAACCAGAGGAACATCTTCAAAGGAGCTCTGGCAATCGTTCTCTAAGAAATTCCAGGTAGTAATGGGAATTAACTGCTTGTGGAAGAACGGAAGAACGGCCTACTTAAGTGTTTCCAAACATTTACGCTAAACTTTCTTTGAAATAAGCACACATTTTGAAGAAGTTGTTCACAATAATTAAATTCTTATACCTTTGAAAGGATGTCGATGTCGTTGCTTTGCTTATTAAATGGGGATTTAGGTCTGACTAATGGTTCAAACTGTGGAGATTTGTAACCCTATCTATTGTGAATTGTCTTCTGCCTGTTTGCGCAGTAGCCACTGACAAAATTCCACTCTTCTTTGCGCATCTCCTGGCATCTCCCCCACTGAACTTCTGCCGCCACTACGTCTGAACGTCGCGTCAATCCCTTTCATTTGGATAGGAACTGACCTGGCATCAACAAGGCGCTAAAACGCATCAGCGAATACCCGGGCTACATGGTGTTCTACGATTTGGGTATCGCGTTGGTATACTCCTACATCTTGCCAACGAAGCGTTTCCATGGCAGAACGCGTTTACAAACGTTAATTTGTTAATCTGACTTAATTTTGTTTGACCATTTTTGTCTGACAAAAAATGGCTTTTACTACAACTTGTGTTGATCGTACGTAAAAAAGTTACTTAACATATTTTTTAGGAAATTTCTCAAGGATAAAATTTATTAAGTCAAAATTTTGAGAAAAAGGCATTTTAAGTAAGAAATTGTAACAACAAATATTCAAAATTTTTAGTTTAAGGTGCCATAACTTTTTTGTAACTGCACAGATGTACCACAAGTGCTTTGGACTTGAGCGCGACTAAATTGTCTTTTCAAAATTTATAAAACAATTTTTGTACCTATAATAGTTTCGAAGTTATAGTGTTTTAAGCGGTAACACCTCCAAACCTACTTTGAAGGCATATAAGGGGAAATATGGTAAAAATAGGCCTGCCCCCTACCATAGGTACTATTTTTTGTTCAGTGGAACTTTAGGAATCTTCCCTTAAAGGATTATACCGCTTAACTAGAACACCCTGTATATTGACATTGACATGAAATAGATGTTCAATACAATCATCGCCACTTGAATAGAACACCCTTAACACTCTCTGTATACAATTGCTCATATCTCGAAAGCGGAATGATAAAAAAAACAAAATTTTTTGGACGTTATTAATTGTTAAAATGCAATATACGCTGTATTCGTGTCAAAATGTTTGTGTCCAACAATATAATTGTATCTTTGATAAATTTCTATTGAATTATATAAAGTTGCTATGTATTGTCAAGTTCAGGTGTGATCCCCCGACAATGATTTTTCTTCTTTGTCCAATTTTTCAGCAAATATTTCTTTTATTCAACTCAAAGACGATGCAAGTAGGAAGCTTAAAAACTATCTTGTTTGTGTAAGTTATGTTCACAACCCTAAAACAAAAGAATTCTCTGGAATGGCATAATAATTGTAATTTAAACTGAAAATCTTTACAAAGTGTAGTGGACAAATGCTTGCAATCCTTGCGCTCGAGGACAATTTATAGCCAAGTAGTAAGACAATAGAAAATACCAACTATTTTCAGTGGACTTTTCTAATGCGCCCTTGGACAACGTTTGCAATTTCGCGCATTCCTCTTACAAGTAATAATAATAATGCCTTAATATAACAGCAAATATTTTTTTCTAACAATGGAGGGGTTCTTAATGCGAGCATAGTAGGTGCCTTATACTGGCGAGAGTGATTTTGTATGCGAATTTCTGTACCTATTCAAATAAAAAGGTTAAATTTGAATATGAGCTTTAGCACGTAAAAGGCCAGTTAAAAATAAAAGTTTGTGTTGAAAAACTATTTATTTTATTTGCTATATTTTGCAGTGGCCGACATAAGTATTTTGACAAAATTAAAGTTAATTCTTCTCATAATGTAAAACTTACTTTATGAAAATGTTGGCATCAATGGAAAGGTCATTTAAATTCCGTTTGAATGATACAAAACTTTCCTTAACCCATTAAGTACCCATTTAAAAATTTCCGAATTTAGAATTTTTGTAAAAGTCTACTTTTTTGACTTTTTTCCTCAGTATCAAAAAAAATTTTCTTGATACAAAAAGTTTCTCCAAACAATTCTAATAGTGACTGCAAAAAAAATGTTTTTCAAAAATCTCTTCACCTAATATTTTTTATGAATTTTTGAAAATTGCTGAAAATGACTATTTCAGTCACTTTTTCCTCTCCTTTTCATACAAAATTTTTCTGAGATCATCCCATTAAAAAAATCATAAAAAATATTAGCGAAGAAATTTTTGAAAATTTTTTTTTGCAGTCGCTATTAGAATTGTTAGGAGAAACTTTTTGCATCAAAACATTTTTTTTTGATACCGATGAAAAAAGTCAAAAAAAGAAGACTTTCACAAAAATTCTAAATTTTCAATGGGTACTATCTTAATGGGTTAAGGAAAGTTTTGTATCATTCAAACGGAATTTAAATTACCTTTCCATTAATGCCAAAATTTACATGAAGTAAGTTCAAATTATGAGCAGAATTAACTTTAGTTTTGTCAAAATACTTATGCTGGCCACTGTATATTGCACACAGTGGCCGGCCAGCTGGCCAGAGAAGAAACTCAAAAAATTATTAGATCTGAGAATATTCCACAACAGGTCAATGTAGTGGCCTGCGGGCTAAACTTTTATGAAGCATCTTTACCTTTACCTGCAACTTAAATAGGTAGAATCGTGTCGTGAATTTGAAGAATTCTGAATTGCTCGGACCACAGCGTAAAATTTAATCGGTATAAGAACAAGATTACAGAATATGCAGATGAAGTAAAAGAAATAACATATCCTTTTAAATTTACTTTTTAAATTCTCACCTCATGCAATCACCCCTATTGCCGTTGGCGTTTGTCGTATACGACTTATGTTTCGTGTCGTTGTACAACAATGTTCAGATTTTTTTTTAACTTTTGTTAACAATTTTATTTCTTTTTTTATGTGTTTACCATCATTTCAATTCATTTGTCTCAAAAAGGTTAAAAACAGCGACTAAAAAACAAAGCGAAATACGAGTCGTTTACGACAAACGCCAACGGCAATAGGGGTGAATGTTTCCAGAAAATAGGTGAAGCCAGCGATGAGCAAGGGAAAAGGTTTCACCAAGTTGTTCGCGCAAAGGGATACAGTACCACGGAAAATAGAAAAATAGAAGAAAACTTAGAACTAAATAATTAAAGCAAAGATCAAACAATCGATAAAGTCGGCAGACTAAATAAAGTTTAGAGAGAGTGCTCCGTGGAAGAGTGCCGTACTGAGGCCAATAGTTTCCCGATACGTTAGTTTAATGACAACATATACTTGGTCGATAACGAAACGTTGTATTATACGTTCATACATATTTGAATACTTATTAAGAGCTCGACCAAACTATCTGCCATTGGTATGCTGGCAACGTTTTTTAACAGATTGAAATTGCATGGGAAATAATTACTTTCTGTTAAAGAACATACCCTATGAATACGGATATATCCATCCATCGTCCAGCTCTAACCGAAGGAAATTGACATTCCAGATAAATGGGCAATCCCAATCAAAGAGGAAAAGGTCGATATTTTCCATACACAACAACAACAGCTGCATACACCAAAATGCCTCTTGAAAATCCAATTTAATTGCAATCCAAAATGTCACCAAGAATGGGATTGGTACATATACAAAATAAATTTAAAACAAATCAAATCTGTCAGCCGAAACTAAATTTAACCATATTTAACGCTTCTACAAGTGACAATTGATGTCATGTTCATTAAGTTGGGCGCCATTTTAAATAATATTTCATTTTTTACAATCTATCTACTCAGCAATGTTTATTCCAATATAATAAATAAACACCTATAAGGTGGGCTGTGCTGACGAAAGTCATAGCGAAAAGGTAAAATGAAAAATGTCACAAAGGGAAACAGTAAAGAGAAACTTCCTCTATGAAAAAACATTTTTAAGGATGAATGCTGCGCCGGAAGTATTTTTGTAGACATAACCATTAAACGTTAGTATAAGTAGATTATGTACTTACACAACAACTGACAGAGGTAGATAATATCTAGCTGTAAACAATCTAATTTAATGTTGAAAATGTTCCAAGCTAACGTTAGGCATTTAGCTATAGGCATTCAAAATGTAAGCTGTAGCGGCTAAATAAATTGTATAAGTATAAGCGCTTAGTTAGTTACATCATAATATAAAATATGATGTAAACTGCATTCTGTCGTTCGTAGGTAGTTACTCTTTAAAATAAAGTCTCAGGACACCTAATTGCAAACAAAATTGGGAAAACTGCATGACTTGAGGGTGCTTTTTCAATACATAAATTCACCACAGTTAGTAAAGACGTAATCTTTTAACAGCTTACTAAGCTTTAAGGGGCAGATAGCTTTATCGTTGCCCCTTTTTTAAATTCGGAGTAAATGTTGCTGTCGAGATAAAAAATGTATATAGGCAACCATAACCTATAAATGAAGTTATAGTAAAAGAAATACGAAATATTTTATTTATGTGTGAATGAAAACACCAACACCAGACAGGATTCGACTAATTTCTTCCTGGACACAAACCGGTCAACTATTTTATAGGAACTATAATAATTTGACTGACAAAAAGTGCTTTCGACAAAGTTTTATCCACTGCGCCACCAGAAATTTTGTCAAGTTTATCATTGAAGCGTTGCGTTGTTTAGGTAAGCATTGAAATTTATTTTGAACTAGATACACTATCATCAGATTCTTTTAAGTGATTTGTTCTTAATTATGTAGTTGAATTCTTACAGTCAATTCTCCGTTTTTTTTTTTTTCATTTTGTTGTGTACTAGAACTTCGCACTTTGTAGTGCAAAATAAAAAAAAATCTATTTTAAATTCATTTAAATCGGAGATACCTACATAAACAGTTTTTATTATAATGCTCTGTGGTACACTACATTTTAAGTTTTTCCAGGAATCATATTGCCCAAATAGTATTCTTATCTATCAGGACAATGTATATTAATGTTACAAATTTTACAAACTTTGGCTCCCATGACTGTCGAAGAATAGCGCCTCCTCACCCCTTTATCTATTTTTGACCAATCTTCACAGGAACACAATCGATTTGGTGGTTTTCGAAATATTAGATTTTTAATTTAATTTTTTTGTATGGGCGGTACCACGCCTCTTTATTCAGTTTTGACCAATATTCAAGGGATACTCCTAGGCCAATCCGTAAGATTGTATGTGAATTTGAACTCGATCGCTTCGGTGGTTTTCGAAATATTAGATTTTTATTATTTATTTTCACATACATACTTCTGGGCCAATACTTCAGATTATCTGTAAAATTGAGCTCAATCGATTCGGTTGTTTTAGAAAGATTATAAGATTTTGAATACATTTTTTGTATAGCCCATGAACTAATACACCTACAAACACTGTACACACTTTTAAACCATGGTATTAATGTCACCTTTCATCTGAAATTTCCAGAATAAAAATCGGTTCACGCATTGCAGAGAACATTGGTGACAAACATAATACAACTTATTTTTATATACATAAATATGGATAGATAAGAATGTTAACCTGCACTTTGATTGACCGTCGAAGAGCGTTAAGCACTAGGCCATCAATTTGGCAAATTGACACCATAATGCATTTTGTTCTGGCTCACAGACTTACAGAGTTTGTCGATCTCGCGAGACTTCTTCTCATTTCGTTGTCTTCATCAACTTTTGAGTCATTTTCAACAGTTTCATACGCAAGAGACTTTTTATTGGGAAAAGTGCTTTAGCGAAAGGCCATGTTTTTGGTAACCATAGTTGAATTTGAAAGGTGGTATCTTGCAATCTATACTTTTGCTAAATAGTACAGGTTTTATTTTTTGCGAGTCCATGAAATGCGTCCACTCCACTGTAGCCTATTTTCCAATCATATTAAGGGCTGAAAGCATTCGATACACAACCAAGCGATCTGATTTGGGTTTCGCTATAAGACACCGAAGTGTTCCAGAACCCTAAGTACAGATGATCGGGAGACAGGAGCTCCCAATTAAAGTCGGTGTGCCAGAGTGAAGGGCGTTTTAAGTCCTTTGCTATTTATTGCAGCCCTAGATAATCTGCTTGAAGAAAAAGTGACGGACCCCAAAGTGCATCAGTTATTATTCGCTGACGATCGAGCCATCATTGATGTATGGTTGGAAATTTTGGAGGGAAATAGGAATCGATTTAGTCCAAAAAAGACAGAGCACCTGTATACTGCCCATTCTCTAATTCTAATACATTCCGACCCAGTCCAAACATAGATTTGAATGGACAAGTGATTCCCACGTGCAAAAAGTTCAAGTAGTGTATATGAGATCTATGATCAAAAGCGAAGCAACTACTAATGACGCGACGCCATCAATCATCTCGTAAGCGTAGGGTTGAAAAGTGGCAGTAAAACTCTGCTATCTTCTGTGATCGAAAAATGTCCCCTAAGCTGGAAGGACGGCTCTACACCCAAGTTATTAGTCCGGCGCTCACATACAATTCGCAATGCTGGGGCTGGCCAATGTATACAAAAAACAATGAGCGCAAATTAACGGCAGGTGATGAACAGAGATGAAGATATTTCGCATGAAAGCAGGACCAGGAATAACAAAGTGAATAATATTTGGGGTAAAATTTAATAATTAAATGGACTGTAGTTATTGTATGTATGTATGTAGTTCCAAATACTTTTTGTAAACACTGATTTCAATTTATTTTCAACACATCCGCTTTCTTCAATAGTTGAATTGCAACTCCTGGACAAAACACGTCCGACGTCTTCGATTGTTGAGTTGTAAGTAAGTTCCTTCGTTTCATGAGTGCACAGGATTGAAGAATCGTGCACAGCACAGTCGATCGCCCATACGCCATACACCAATCGACGTGCAATTGTGTACGCAGACACTTCTTCGCTTTGACATCTATTTTGTCCGTACATGTGTGCAGACAGCTTATGTCCATTCGATCTCGATGTTCGCAGAATATTGAACACAAAAATTAGAAGCTCGAAGATCCGAGGAAGCATTCATGTCAAAGAACCCAGTTCGAAAAGTCAATTGTCAATCAACTTTCCTACACGCTCGGAAGAGAGAAAGCATTTGATTGGCTTCGGTGACGAAGTGGTCCAAAACCGCTGGTAGGCCTGCAGATGCTTTCTAAAAGCAAATTGTCGAACTCACAGGTGCACCATTATATAGGGACACAGTAAAGTGAGAGGGTTATGATATGATCCCGTTAACCTCGCCGAATAACAAGGAAGAACAATATTAAGGGCTTATGCTGATTCTATCATTTCGCTCAATAAATCTACGAATTTTCCTTAAACTAAAATCGCCACATCATTCGCATAAACGGCGACGATAAAGCTTGCGTTGGTTAGCTCTTAAAGTATAATAATATCGTCTATGGCCAGAAGCAGAACTCAGAGAAAGGGATAGATAAGCTGTTAGATAAGTGAGTCTAATGCGTTCGTAGCCTAGCTTACCTGCTTTGGGTATAAATACCACCCGGACCCGCTTTTCCATCCATGACAAAGATGCGTAGCCTAACCTCAGGGAATGTAATATAATTTCCCTGCTCCTGATTGTAACCCTAACAGGAACATTTAACAATATAGCTGGCAAAATGCCATCAGGCCAAGGCGCTTAGAACGGTGCGAAAGAAATTATAGCCCATTTTAGTGTCTTCCGTAGAAGCTAGAGCTTGTTATTAGTCAGTCCCAATTGTTTTAGTAAAACACTCGCTTAACTTGATTTATAAATTTGTTTATTAATTTTCTTTTTTTTTTGTTGTTGTTTGTAACCATAAAATAAATTCATTAAAATTATTATTAACTAAAAACGAGTTCCTTATAAATTAATATTCCTTAAAAGTAAATATAAATTAATCACCAACTTATTAACAACAAAACGAGTTACTAAATGGTTAACTAAATGAAAAATATCTATAGATAATAATAAAACAAAATCATATACAATTTCTGATTTATGTTTAATTTGTTTAAAATGTACACTTTTTTATCTCGTATATTGAGTTAATAATTTAATTCGAAAAAGTGTGTCCTTAATTAGTAGTTTTATTTTCCTAATAATATAGGAGTTAATTTCTATTGCTTTAATTCGGATTCTTGTGTTTTTAAAAAAAGAAAAACATTTTTGCGTGCCTTCTTAAAAAGCGTTTTAGTAAAAAGCCTACTTATAGAGTAAAAAGGGGTTAAATGTTGAAAACTTGCTATCATTATAGTAGTTTTAAAATGTAAAAAATTGTATTTGTTTTTCGATTTTCGAAATTAGTATTATTTTTTTATGTTTCTTTTGATATGTTTTTTTTTTCTATTATGTACGAGTAGGAAAAGAAATGTTTGTAAGGCGATAAGTTCAATAAGCGAGTATGAGTTAGGAAGGTTAGGGTTAATTTGTTTGCTATCAAAGTAGATAATTAGAGAAGGGTTTATGCGATTCGACTGACTAGAAAGTCGAAGAATTGTCGAGGTCGAAGCAGGTCATCGCCTCTTGATCATTAATATTGTTTTAGTTAGTGTTAGAATTGGTAATTGGCGATTTTAATTGTTTTTCGACTTCCATGCTGCGGGAAAAGCAACCCCCCATTGAGAGAATATATCATTTTAATACAAAAGTGATAAATATTTAATTTAAATCTTAAGGTACCTACTAATCTTGTTCATTTCTTAAGTACAAAAATAAAATTTACATGGTTTTTCTTGTTTTGCTTTCTTTATCTACACATTTTTGTTATTATTTGTCGGGTGTTTTCTTGAGGTGAAAAAATATTTTCGTTTTCTTTTTAATTTTACATTGACGCATCTTCCTTAATTTTATTTAATTTTGTTATTGAAGAAAAAAATTCAAAATATTCTTGTTACACATCAAAAGTTTTTTTTTTTTTTTTGTTATAAAGTAAAAGGAGTGTGGTTGTTCAATAAAGTACATGTATGTATGTATATACTTTGTTAAAACTAGTATCAAAAATTATTTCGTTCGTTTATCGATTTTATTCCAAGTTTACTTACATGTTTTTGTTTAAATATTTTTTTTATTAAAGGCACTTTCTTACATACATATGGAAATTATTTTGTTGTCGTTTTCTTTTTCTCTTTTTTTTTGTAATAACTTATTGTGGTGGTTTTTTGTGACTAATTTAGTTTTGTTTGTTTTAAATAATTAAGTACCTACATGAGAAAATACTTTAAACGGATAGGGAAAATGAGATTTTTTAGGGAATGTTAAAAAAAAACTTTGATTGGTATTGGTTTGTTTTAAAAAATATATTACAAACATAGAGGAATTGATTGGAGAAATTTTATTGGGTCAGTTTGATTGTGTTCGATGAACGGATGAAAGATTCCAGAGAAACTGTAGAAAATTCATAAAGTCAGGCGGTATTTGATGGGATGAGTCTGTAGGTCTGTTTACTTTTAAATTTTACGAATTTTTTCTCAATGTCGTTACTTAACTCGAAAAATTCGTAAAAGAGAACAGCTTTGAGAGAACAAGACATTTAGAGCCCTCTACTGAGAATCTTACTAGTTTTTACTCAACAAATTTCTTGTAGAAGGAATAATTGAAGAAGCTATTACAGTCCACGACGGATATAAGAAAGACTCATATAAGAACACATCGCTTATAAGAAACGCATGTGGAAACACCGGGAAACTGTGTTTCTTTTATACGTGTACGCATATAAGAACAACTCGAATATTAGAAACTTTTTTTGATTTTTTTTTTTTGATTTTTGATTTTAGAGGTTTCTTATATCCGTCGTGGATGTATTTTGTCACTTGGCAATTGACAAATGATTTGAAATTTGTTGCCATATTGACATATGCGTGCTATTACTATAATCCTTATCATATTTCATCAAAAAGAAGTTCTATTGATCAACTTCTTTCTAAGCAATATCCGACATAGGGACTTTTTTTTACTACTGCAATTTGTGAATTATTGGGTTAGTTCCTTAAGGCTTAAAGCTCACCATAATCCAAAAATCCACAATCGCAGACAGCAATACATAACATATATGAAAAATCAAAATGCATCTGTCATTTTTCATAGATTACCTATTAGAAAAGCATTCCCTAACTTTTAAGTTTCGGTCTCTGAGAGAAAATTCATTCCCACCAATGACATTTTGAGAGAATTATCTTTTTGTATAATTATGGTTATTATTGACCAATCAATTGACAATTATTGGCATCACTCCCTCAAAGAAATTCGTAATTGTAACGAGGAAAAGTTATTTATATGCAAAACATCCAGTTCAGCAAAGAAAACACGAAAACGATTGACATGTACGTCTTATTACGTCAATTATAATATTTGAATTAAGCTTCCGTTAATGTTTAAATATAAACAATATTTATAAATAAAGAGGTTGGACATACGGCATACGTTTGGGCAAACTGATATAGTTTCTAGAAAGAGAAAGTAGTAAGATAGGCAGGCCGACTTTGTATCAACATCTTTTCCTTCTCTTGGTTGAAGAGATATTTTTTTTATGACCTGGTCAATCACTAGTTATCACTGAGAATAAAAAAAAAGAATTCTCGTTTAAATATGTTCCGTGGTTATTGCTATATTAAAGTCGTGTGTCAATTGCGCTAAATGGTTATCTTCGCCTAATTTTCTTCCTATGTTGAAAAAAGAAACTCTCCAAACTCCCATTTAAAATAGAGATTTATTGAATTTCACGCTATTAATTAATTAAAATGTAGTGGGTTACTCCCTCTTCAATATGCTAGCAAAACAAAATTACAAAAAATGTGCCTATAGGATAATTTATTATCTTGCTCCTGCAGCAACAACAAAGAGCAACAATCTAATAAATTATAGATGTAGATAAAGAAGATACATAGTATGTACCTACTTATTTGATTTTTTTTTCGAGGAAAGAGGATTTAGGCTTATCACTTCCATTTGATTTGTAATTTAAAAATAACTCTCG
The DNA here is from genome assembly GCA_949372485.1 of Cheilosia soror. Taxonomy (NCBI): domain Eukaryota; kingdom Metazoa; phylum Arthropoda; class Insecta; order Diptera; family Syrphidae; genus Cheilosia; species Cheilosia soror. The sequence continues at coordinate 79,003,593 of OX443563.1, forward strand.
CCTCAAGCAAAGAGCGACAAGTTAAGTACGTATGTAGGATATTAATGAATCTCGGAGCCCCCGGAACAATCTCTCTCAGTAGAAGTCCAAAAGAAAAGCCCCTCTATGTAACAGATGCATACATTTCAGTTGCATTGAATTTTTTAAATTTCAGAAATATAAACATAGATTAAATGTGTAGTCGATCTACTCTCACTTTATTTCAGAAAATCAGTCAGTTGCCTATTTCCCAAATGATTCCCGAACTTAAAAAATTAAGCCTCCCTCACACCAGGTCTCACACCCATTACCATTCTTATATGCAGAGGTAAAGAAGAGACAGCGCGCTGAGTATGAGTTTGATCAAGTCAAAAAACACACGAATACCGAAAATGAAACATAATTATGTATAATTAATAAGATTAATATAGAACAAGACTTCGAAACTTAAAGAATTGACAAATCAAGCCTGTATCAAATCATGGATTTTTTTCTTTCTCTATGTAAACAACCACGGACACGGATGAGTATTCTGAATGGAATTGAGCTCGATAGGGTCTGAGATGGAGCTCTAATCGAATTGAGAGTGAACGGTGTGAAACGAGAGTAGAATATTTTTCTTTGCTCTCTTGTGCAGATTTATAATTTCGTTGTGAATTTGTGATTAAAAACGCGCTATTAGTTGATGATGAAGAGGAGGAAACACTTTTCCACCTACTATGTAACTGCCCAGCGCTATCCTCGATTAGAAAGCAAACTCTAGGTGTGTATTTTTTATATTGCCAAAACAGATATCAGTAAACTATGGACATTTCTCCAAAAATCAAAATGGTTCCAGGAGTAGCGGAAATGACCGACCCTGATATTGGTATCACAATGGGCTAAGTGAATTACTCCGCATGTAACTGATAATTGCCACCAAACCTAACCTAACCTAACCTAGCTTATCAAATGAAAGAGATACAGGATTTATTAAATTTCATTCACTGAAAAAAAAATTAATAAACTGAAATGCATGCCAACTGTTTTACAAAGGCAATTTTAAGAAATTTTGTTGCTCTCTTAGCTTCCTTTCTAAGAATAAAACTAAGAAACAGGCCTATTATCGCAATTGCATTTAATAAATACAGTTGATATAATAAGAGTACGCGAAAAGCTTTGGTCGGATAAAAGTATGATCAATGAATGAAATGTCAAAATCCACTTATAGCGGCTCTCATCTTGAGACGTGGACTTCATCATTAACCAACAATTCAAACAACGATTGATCTTGAAAAAGCTTGCCATCCTCGTACAAAAGGATGCAAAATTTCACATTTTACGACGAGGTTCAAAGAACCCATCTTGAAAAAAAAAAAAAATTAAGTACAATCCTTCGAACTCTGTCAAAAAGGCAATGTAAATCAACGTTCCTTTATAAGCGCGGAAGAGAGGCAGGCCAAAAGACTCATGGATCACACAAATGCAGCATTTGATTGGCCTTAGTGACGAAGTCAGCCGAATGTTATTTATATGGAAGAAAACTCCACAGAAAAATAACTATGCAGTCAAGAGAAAGATGAATAAAGTCGGGTATTTCCCAAACAGCCAAGAAAAACGTAATCACCGAGGGGCTTTCCAATAATCATATTTAAGTTGAAGCTAAAAATGATTATAGTTGACGATCATAGATAATTTTATATGGAAATTTGTGTGAGCTCATAAAATTCAAACTGGACACTAAAATAATTATTAGTACTGCGCTAAACCTTCTATACCAATCAAAGTGCATATCATAAATGGCAGTTTATAAGGGCAAATAACTGATTGTGGTCTTCTGTTCTTTACAGCGAATTTCATTGGATTAAAATTCTTAAAATAAAGACTTGCGGTATTTACTCTCGTTAGTAATCGAATGTTGATTCCTCTAATTTTCTTCTTCGAATATATCACAGACGTACGACTCGCGGTGCACCATGAGAAATGGCGGATTACATGTTCACCTCATTGTCTGCAACAATTTCTTATCACAAACCACATATCAGAGATATATCAGCCAAATCGTCTAATTTCTTGTTCACAATCATTTCACGTAATCGTTGTAGCTACAACGAATTTGTCTTCCCTGGAATCAAACACATTCGCACGCATGCACATAAATATCAACTAAAAACCAAATTCCATGCACTCTTAAGGATATGGCCTTACAATCTATGTTCACCTACCATTTCGTGTTAGTTAATTTTAGTTTTAGTGAATTAGTTTGGTATGTCTTTTCTGCACACAACACAGAAACGAGATGGGTTTAATCGTTTTTCTTTTCGTCTTTAACTAGTGGTGTACATCACCTCAAACATCACAAAATTAATAAATTAACGGTAAACAATATGAAAGAAGAGACACTCTGACAGTCGGATTCGGATACAACAAAACAACTCCGCGTAGAGAGAGAGAGAATTGACTCAGTTTCCTTGCAAGAGTTTACGCCTCGCATTTAGATATTCACAATCATATTCTGTAGCTGAGATAAGGTGGAACCTATGTGTTGTGGTTCAGAGATATTGCGAATGCGCAACAGCCAATGTTGGCACTCGATGCATTTTCGTTGACGTTCTTCGCGGGTTACATCAACACCCAGGCCACTGGCGGACCAGGGATCAATGTTCTCTTGGATGATTGGCAAGAAATTCGATAGAATCACTCGAAGAGTATCGCATGCGCGGGTGTAGTGGCTAAAGACAGGAAAAAATCAAATTAAATGGTAGCAACAATGGTGCTTACTACTTACAACTTATGCTGACTTTGCAGGAGTTCGTAGATTTCTGGCAGGAGAAGTAAGCACAGATCTAGATTCCATGTGGATCTATATAAGCAAAATTTAGAAAATTTGTATAAGCTTGTTTGTAGATTTTACTCACGTTTTTTCTAAAATAGCCCCTAACAGATCGACGAATACGGTTCGACCGCTCATTTTGATCGCCTGCTTTAGTGCGCCCACTATGTCGTGTGACCTTTGGTCAGAGAAAACGTAAATTTAACAAAAATTGGAATGGGAATGATTGTGGGCTTACCTTGTTGAATTCCTTATTATTTGTAGGGTCGCGTGGCGATTGCTTAGCTCTTGGTAAACTTGCTCATGAGATGAGGCTAACATTTGAATCTCCGAACTATCGTCTAAGCGGTTGTTGTACATTTTTTGACCCTAATAGTAAAGGAGGGTGACATGTTAAATGTATATTGAACGGAAATACAATAAATGAAGATTTTTCTACTCACCGGTGGTTGCGTTATAAGCTGCGGATCCGGTCGATAACCTGAGGATATCTGCAAAAAGCACAACACAACATTTAGTCAGCGTTTTGTCTGTTATATAGCCCTACTGCTAACTTACATTTGTAACATTCTGCGTTCCCGAGTTATTTAAATCCAATGTATATCCCGATATTTTTTGTGAGTGCCTTTGCGAAGCGCTTACAACATTTGGCGGTGATCTCAAGTCCAGCGATGTCTTCGATCTCGTCGGAGCTTTCGTTATAATTTGCACTGTAATGTTCTTGTTCTTGGCATTCTCTTTGTTTAAATTGGCGTCCCTTCTCACTTTCGACGATATCGTCGTTGATGTCGATTTTCTCATAACCATGTTGTCGTCAATCTTGTGCAAATCTGTCGTACTCACCGATGAAACATTGGACAGCTTACCACGATTCTGAAAGTTTGAACTCTTATTTGAAATAGCTATCTGTCCTGTTCGCTTCTGAATCTGCGACGACGTCTTAGGTTTGGCGGTTTTCTGAACATTGTTCATGTGATTTATCGAGGCAGGTCCATCGTTCTTTGGCGCGTAGTCCGGCGGTTGCGCATTATTCACGGGAAAGTCTTCGACCAGTTCACTGCCATTGTAATTGGAGATAATTGGCGGATTACTGTCATTTAAATTGTATTCGATGTCATTTGAAAATTTGTCGACTATACGATTGAATTTGTAAACATCTCGCTCGCCAGGCATTTTAAGAGAACTCGGTCCATCGAAACTACCGCTGCTGTAACTTGTCGTGCCCGAGGAAAGCGATGGGAAGATATATGGGTTGATCTTCTTCGAAGGACCATACTCGAAATGTACAAGTCCATTCGGAGTTGGGGCACCACCGTGTGTATCCTCCATTTCATCCACTAGCTCTAGACTCAGATTCGGCGATGATTGCCCGTCCAAACTTGGACTACGTTCTTCGTTCTCTTCCATGAGGCGGCCTTGTTTGGGTCCACCAATTGATAGCCGCAGCTTTTGATGGCCCCGTGAAAAACTCTTTCGTGTTGTCTGATTGTGACTGAAGGGAGCATTGGATGGATTGAAGAATGGAATCACTCGATCGATGCTTAAAGCGTGGATAACGGCATACTCCTTCTCATGGGATCCGCAGATCTTTAGAAAACGATAAAAATAATACAAGAACTCACCCACTGAAGTCGGTCTTAACTCACCAGCTTTCTGTTGACTATTTTCATGTCACCCAAAGCACTCCACGAGGATTCAATGTGATCAAACTCCCGATCCGGTTCCCATCCTATGACGGAAATTCCGGCCGCTGTACCTACAAAGACGCATTCGCCATTTTCACTGCAAAAAATTAGAGAAGGCTAATTTAGCATCCGCGAAAATTACATTTTTAGAGCATTTTTACCTAAAAGTAATGCACTTTACCGGATTGCCACTGAATGGACTTGTTGTGTCCGTTTTTGAGATGCAAACTTTACTCTCCAGATCGTAGATGTAGACACTGCCATCGATCCGACCCACCGCAAGTAGAAATTCAAACGGATGGAATTGAATACATGTGATTGCTGGAGCTTTCTCTGTGAAATCCATAATCAGTTTACTCTTTCTGATGTCCCAGATGATGACGGATCCTTCTGTGCCAGCAGAAGCTATCCATAAACCATCTGGGGAAAATTTCACAGAATTCACATGCGCTATATGACCTCGATAGATTTTTATGCATTTGTTTTGATTGCGAACGTCCCATAGTCTGTAAGAAAAGAATATAAAAGAAGTTTTATTTAGAACAGCTGTCAAAATAAATAAGCAATATGGAAAACCTATTCTACGAAAGAGATGCCCTTTGGCAAACGATTGACTATTTCATGAGATTTAATATAGAATGCCCCACAGACCAGACCAAATGACCAACCTGACCAGAATGCCCATATTAGTCTTAAAATGTTATAGAAATATTCCCAAAATGAATTATGGTAACACAGCTTATGTCATAGCCCAACACAAATCACAGAAAATTACAAAATCTACAATTTACACAAAAGACAGATTGAATAACACCAAGAAACAACTGCACTAAATAAAGACAGATGACAACAACCCAATTCTATTTGTGTATTAAATACGACAGCAATGCCATCACCAAATTCCAATAAACTACAGATGGTCATTAAGGGCATTATGCTGGTATTCGTGCTCATTGTCGGAGTGCACTATTTGCTTTTTGGTCATATTTATCTGTCAAAGAGGGCAAAAATTAAATTTTAGTTACTTCTTCTTGTTGTTATGATTTTTGTTTCTCTTTTTTTCTTGTTCTAATGTTTTATATTTTAATACCGTATTTTACATCTCTGTCTAGTTGTTTTTTCCTTTCCGGGAGAGAAAAAGAGACTATTTTTATTCGTCATTTTACAGGCTGTTTTAATAGTTTATTAGTAGCGCTGATAATATTTACCACAAATTTACTTATTTGTTTTGTAAACAAATTATGCACCTAACCAAAAATGTGCTAACTTATTTGAATTAAACCGCCAACTAGGCAGCCCAATGTCATATTACAGTTTGAAAGTTGTGGTTGGAAAACAGTTTGATGTTTACTGCTGTCACAGATGACTTCAACAAAATGACAGCTGCTATTTGTTAAAAAAAAAAATATTGCAAAATCAGAAGTTTCTATCGCATCAATATTATAATTTCTGTGCAAAATAAAGCTATTTACTGATAACGATAAGAAATAATGCACTTAAATTGAAAGATCCAAAGGTTACGAGATACATCAACACCAACCAACAAAAAAATCATCAAGAAACCTACCAGGTAAGAATATAAACTGGAAAGTCATTGTGCCTCCCAACAAAACTAGCCCAAGAAAGTGCAAAGTTCAGTCGTTTATCTCAAAGTGCCCCTTCCCCGGCATTTGAGGTATGATTATATATGCCAATTTACATTTGCTGTCTGTACTCTACTCCACAGTGGTGCTGGTGATATGAATTAATTTGTGCGTTTTCTACTTTCAGTTGTTTTTTGTCCGTCGGCCATCGCCCATTGATTACTGAACAGTGTGGAGAAAATGTCTGAACTACGTTACGATGGAAAGGTAGCCGTTGTCACTGGCGCTGGTGCCGGTTTGGGTCGTGAATACGCACTGCTGTTGGGCTCACGCGGAGCTAAGGTTGTGGTCAATGACTTGGGTGGCAGTCACGTAGGAGAGGGAGCTTCACAGCGCGCCGCCGATGTTGTGGTCGAGGAAATTCGTGCTTTGGGTGGAACTGCGACTGCAAATTATAATTCCGTAGTCGATGGCCATAAAATCATCGAGACAGCCATCCAGAACTATGGACGAGTAGATATTTTGATCAATAATGCGGGTATTCTGCGAGACAAAAGCATTCCCAACACAAGTGATCAGGATTGGAACCTCATTCACGATGTCCATTTGAAGGGCAGCTTTGCGACTACTCGTGCCGCCTGGCCGTACTTTAAGAAGCAAGGCTATGGGCGTATTATTATGACGTCGAGTAACTCTGGTATATATGGCAACTTTGGCCAGGCGAACTACAGCGCGGCCAAGTTGGGTTTGGTTGGCTTGGCCAACACCGCCGCAATTGAAGGAGAAAAATACAATGTACACTGCAATGTGATTGTACCAACAGCTGCCTCTCGAATGACTGAAGGTATTTTGCCTGACTTGCTGTTCCAAGAACTGAAGCCAAGTCTAATTGCTCCGGTGGTGGCTTACCTGTGCCATGAATCGTGTGAAGATAATGGTGCTATAATTGAAAGTGCAGCTGGATGGGCTGCTAAGGTGCAGACAGTGCGTGGAAAGGGAGCTGTACTCCGCACTTCGTTGGACACCAAAGTCATCACCCCCGAGTATGTGAAAAGTGTTTGGAATAAGGTTACTGACATGACCGAAGCTACGCATGTTGAGAGAATGGCCCATGCCGGCGGATATCTGATGAAAGTTCTAGAGAACGTCAAAGAGGGACGTGTCGGTATCGAGGATACCTTTAACTTTGGATCAAAGGATTTGATTCTCTACGCCCTGGGAGTCGGTGCTAGCACCACAAACTCCAATGACTTGAAATTCCTTTACGAGAACGATCCAGATTTTAGTCCTCTGCCTTCATTCTTCGTCATGCCCGGCTTAATTTTGAGTATGACAACGAACCTTGTAGGATCTGGACTTCCTAGCGGCAGTGCTGATCTGACGAACATACTTCACGGAGAACAGTACATTGAGATCGCCGATAAACTTCCAACATCTGGTAAGCTTACCACATACGGAAAGGTATTCGATGTTATGGACAAGGGCTCTGGGGCTGTAGTGGTCACAACCACTGATTCCTATGACGAGAACGGCGATCTGCTGGTTAAGAACCAAAGTGCAATCTTCGTCGTGGGCGCTGGCAAATTTGGTGGCAAGAAGGAACCCATCGCAGGAGTAGTCCCAACCATTCCACCACCAAAACGCTCACCAGACTCGTCCATTCAATATAAGACAACCGCAGACCAGGCGGCTTTGTACCGCTTGTCGGGTGACTTCAACCCACTCCACATCGATCCTAACTTCGCCGCTCTTGCTGGATTCAAGACCCCAATCCTACATGGGCTTTGTTCGTTTGGATTCTCCGTGCGGGCTGTTCTCGCCAAATATGCTAACAACGACTCGTCGCTCTTCAAGGCCGTCAAGGTAAGGTTCACCTCACCCGTACTGCCTGGCCAGACGTTGAAGGTCGACATGTGGAAAGAGGGCGCGCGTGTCTTCTTCAAGACATCTGTTGTCGAGACTGGAAAGGATGTGATTACTGGCGCATATGTGGATCTTAAGACCCCTGCTGCCAAGTTGTAAGCATGTTACGTTTGTTAAAGGATATACATACATATTATGTTTTGGGATCTTACTTTGGGTTTTTTTTGAACGCATTAGAATTTTTTAATAAAAGAGATTTTTGTTTTTAATCACATTATCACTGAAGTGTGTGTTATTTTTGTCTAATCTTGCGTGCTGTTTATTTTTTAGATAAGATTTCCAAATGGCACGATTTAATCGCGAGAAGTAATCGGCACACCAAAGCTTATTATTCTCTACTGCTGGTAACAAATCTAAAGGGGATATGGACTTTGGCAAAATGGAAACTGTTTATGCGTTGAAGCTCGTCGTCATAAATCAGTGAGTGCGGCGGCACAGATTGTTTTCTGCACCGTTAGGTGCAACGTGAACTCACAATTTTTGTATTAATTATTCAAAAAGTTAACTACATTTGCTTATCTATTTGACATTGAAACCAAGAAAACAATTAAGTGTTCTCTTTCGAGGAAGAGAGATATATACATAGCTCTTTATAATATCAATCGAACGACTTAAACTTCATTTATTCGTTGATTTAGGATGACTCATGGGATCTTTGAAAGAAACCCAGTTTCACAAGCGGCACTCAAGTATTCAACAGAAATGTCGAACATTGATTTATAAATCAGTTACCTGACTGCATAAAACAAACAAATTATATTATACATAATATTTTATTTATTAAAATTGTCATTTCCCATGATTGCATTTGCTTGCCTTTTAGAATAGTGCTTGGTCACATTGAAACTATATTGATGTTAGGTACCTACGCTACGAGTTGCTGTTGCCAGAAGCCCCGGCAACATGAAAATGGAAGGTGACCCGGATGACTATTATAAATAATTACAGAAAATGTAAACTTTTGCTGGAGTAAGCTGCATCAGTGGCAATTATATTCTAAAACACAGCAATTAGGTTATCTTAGGAAGATAAAGATAGTCGTCGCTGAAAATTAAAAAATAAATAAATAGGTGGCGCAACAGGCGGTATACACCCTCTCTAGCGATAGCTTCTCGCAATCCTTGGCTTACCTAGATTGAAAAGCTTTTTCAGGACAATCAAAGTCATACTCTCGGATGTTTGTCAGACGTTCGCGAGAGGTGGCGCAATAGAAGAAAACTTAAGATGTAATTTGTGTTTTTCCGGGGATCGAACCTGGGATCCCGCGCAAAGTAGTCAAGCACACTAACCACTGCGCTACTTCGCCCACTGAAAATTACCGAAGATTAAATAATAGTTAATTGGATAACAAAAGCGCAACCCTGGACATAAGGCGTGTTTTATTGAACATCTAGCCCAACAAAGTAAGGTAAAATGGAATCTTTAACATTACAACAACAACACTCTACTTGACACATTCGAGGCTCGCATGTAGTTTCGAGTTTCTACTTTACTTTGGCACTATAGTACTATTTTAGGAAAGTCCATTTGTAAAAACTCGAAACAGAAAAATATTGAAACCTTTTAGATTACATTTTACGCAAACATTTCAATGGATGGATTTAGTGAATTTGTAAATCTAAATGAATTCTTTTTCTAGCAAATTTAATTTGTAATTTAACTACTTTTATATATAAACTAATTTTATACTTCATAAGCTACAAACAGGCACAAAGATTGGAGAGAACTATTCAGTTAAAGTAGTCTTAAAAAGGTATGCTTCGATAGGACAAAGCCACTCAAAAAACAGCTATATAAATAAGCTTAATAAGGTACAACGGCTCGCGTGTCTGGGCGCATCCAGAGCTATGCGTACCTGTCGCACTGCGGCTATAGTCCTTAATAGGACTAACACCCCTCCACATTTACATCAAAAAAGTGTCAATATACAACTCGGTAAGTTTGAAACAAGCGGAAGAGTTAAATATTAGCGAACATTCAGAACTAATGGAACTACCTTCCGAAATTCCAGAACTTGACATGATCTATGCGGTTACAGACCGCCTACCAAAGACACTCTGCTAAAACAAAAAGTTCGCCACAAAAATCACAAAAAGGGAAGCATGGGTTAGCAATAACCCACCGAAATGCTAAAACGGCCTAAGTGTAGACGGATATGGTTCCAAAATTGATTCCGGAGTGGGAGCTGGCATTCATGGGTCGAATCGAAATGTCTGAATACATATGGGAAAAAGCCCCAGTGTATTTCAGGCAGAGCTCCATGCATCAATGCGCAAACCTTACATACAATTCACGTTTTAAAGGCGCTAACATATATTCACGGACAGTCAATCAGCTATTAGCTATTATTAACTCCAAATCAGTACTGAACTGCTTTAATTTCCTCCAAACACTTAGTACCAGGAACAAAACCAGTTTATGGTGGCCAAAAGGGGATTGACGGAAATGAAAAAGTTGATGAACTAGCCAAAAAAGGCTCGGAAACCCCTTTTATACGACCTGAACTTTTCTGTGCAATTCCCAAATCAGCTACAAAAACAAAAAGCTGGGAACAAAACAAGAAGCATTTCTTATTGGGAGTACATCCCAGGTCTAAGACAGGCTTAGGTCAGCACGGTCTGCGATATCACCTTAATAAATTGCATTTAGTGGACTTGTCAGAGTGCCGATTATGTCTTGAGGAAGACGAAACAGCTGAGCATATCAATGGTATTAGATGGAAATCATTTTTCAGGGAAATAATAAGTACCGAAGAATTGAGGAAATCCGCTGCTTAATCTATCATCAGTTACAATAAGAAAGTAGAGACGCTACTTACCTAACCACAAATAGATCTTTTGGGGCAACGTGCATGATGTCGCTCTGGCGAGTCAGAATTAAAAAAAAATTATTCACCCCTATCATGGAATCCGCCGGGGGAATCGTTTACGGAAAAGAATATTTTGGTATCGTCGCATCCGCAAAGTGAACAGTTCCCCGTTCGGGAAAAATTCGATTTGAACGTTTTTAACGATACAGTGAAACTTATTCACAGTACCCACTCGGGGAACTGTTCACTTTGCGGATGCGACGATACCAAAATATTCTTTTCCGCGAATGATTCCCCCCGGCGGAGTCAGCAGACTGTTCAAGATGTTAGAGATAGAAAGGAACTTTGTCAGAGGACCAGCATGGAAAGATGATGCTCATAATGAATGGACATCTTCTCACCGTTCGCGTTCTGGTGGGGGTCAGAGTTTCTCCCAAACCCATGTCGTTACATCCAGACCCACGTGAGCACTGTAGTGCCCCATCACAACATAAGAATCCATATCTGCAATCTTTTTAAGGGCTGCATCAACTTCATCTCAGAAAGCTTCGTATTCCGACTTCAGATTCGGTGCATAAACCTGCACTAAAGCTATAGTTGATCTTTGACTAAGATCACAACTATCCCTCTTAATGATATCCACTCTAATCATCTCCTTGCAAGTCTCGGACTCGTGAGTACCCCAACTTCCACCTCAACAGATATTGAAGGTGGTTTCCACCCATCCACAAGGTCCATCGTTTCAGAATCCCAACTGTATAGTCGGTATTTGACAGCCTCCCCTTCAAACAAGCTCCAAGACGTTCCACGTGCTTATCCTAAATCGATGGAATTGTCGAGAAACAGTAGCTTATTTACAAATGCGTGGCGGATCGCTTTTCATGGCGGATTGATATTTTTGTATTTCCAAAAGCTGTCAAAAGGTTCAGGTGACGGATTGCTGGCGGATTTATTGCCAGCAATCATTACAATAGCTATCGCTTTTGAATGGATCGAATCGCTTTTAGAAATATAAAAATACCAATCCGCCATGAAAAGCGATCCGCCGCGCATTTGGGAATAAGCCCCCAGTTAGCCGACTTATGCCCCTATTGGTCAATAGCACATCCTTCTGACCACCATTACAATGGTTTGTAAAATCAATTATGGGACGGCTCGTAGCCCTTTCGAGTTAAATCCGGCCGTCTGCCAAGCGTGACAAACTGATCACCAAATTCTCAGGGCGACTCGTCTTGTCATCATGGCTGTTCACTTTGTCAGCCTTTCTGAGCGTTTCCATATCAATGGGAGAATTTCGCAGCCAAAACCAATCGCTTCGTCAAAAAAGGAAACAGGACGTGACTTTAGATAAGGAATAGATCCGACTCCACACAGTGGCATCTCAATTATTTTCTAACCATAGTTAATAGAAGGCCCCATTCAATATTTATCTTTCTAGCGCCATGATCATTACGGCTGTACAAATCTTTAAAGTTATCGTTTTGTAATAATTTACAAATCGCTTCCGCTTGACTAGGGAGACAATATTATATTTGAAAACTGTCTTATGACTTGCTTACACTATTTATTGCAAACCACACGTTTTCTTTTCGCGCTTTCTACTTGTTTTTGTACTGCGATACATTTACTTTGTATTCTCTTTCTTACGGATTATTCTGTGATCTCTTATAATCTTGCATAGTGTAATTAAAACTCGATTGAAATGTTGAATTTGCATATTATAACTAGTCATCTAGATGAGCTTCCACTTTTATGGTTGTGCTGTGGTTTAGCGATATCTATATAGACCATAGGTCGATGTAACTCGTTGTGAACGCATGTTCATTATCTGCGTCATTTACAAAAGATAATTTATAGATTGCTATACGACAAACAAAAAGTCGGAACAAGTCATCGATTCCCCTGTCTGTAGAGTATACTTAAAATCCAATTTAAGGCAGTCATTTAAAACTCATTTTTAGAAACTACCACTAAATGGTAATAAAATGAAACTAATTATCAATTCAAGGGTATTAACATATCGACCAACATTTGACTGTATTACTCGGCCTTTGAACTTCCCATGGCTTCGGGCTTTCTCCCCCTCTCGCAGTGAAGATCAAAACACCGGACGCTCTTAACCTGCAGACCTACATTTGGCTTAGTAAAACGTTTTTGTCTGCCGGATTACGATCGGTTAAACTCGAAAACAAGTTCCCAACTCTTCTATATTGCTCGTGAGTTACCATTGAAATGAAAAGCTTTTTCGTTCTGCTATTTTTCACTTTTTTTTTCTGTTGCCTTTCTAAAGACAAAGTCACTAGACAGCATGTGCAAATTTTTTTTTATCGTGCACCATGTCCATGTTTGCCTAGCCATGAAGTTGGCTAACTCGCACACAGCTAAATCCGCATTAACGATTACAAACGACAATAATTATCAGCAACAGCAGCGGTAGCTAAATAAAATGAAAAACAATTTGCGCCAAGACAATGCAAAAAAAAAAGTGAATCACGTAAGGTAGAAAAGCCTGAGGGGACAAATAACGCAAACGCTCTATGAGAGAGAGAGTACACCTACAGTAGGTACACTCTGGCGCAACAGATCTTTCCCAAGTTGACCATATTGATGTCGGAATTGGTCACAAAGCCGCTCCTCCATCAAACAAAGTCATCATTAGCGCGTTTCTTGTTCTTATGTGCGCTCGAACGGGATGTGGATGATGATGATGATGATTGAGAGGTTCTTGATCTGTCTCCGGTTGATCTTTGGCTTCTTTTCTGGAGCTCGCAAGAACTAGTTTTGCTTCTGTATAGAAATTGACAGATAAAACGCAAGGTAAACTATTTGTGAATGCCAGAGAGACATCTGTTGCTGAGAAACGAAACGCGCATTGCAATGTTTAATGATGTAGGCAGAGTTTTGATCACATATGGGAGGAACATATAATGCGACTCGAGTTGGACAGGTAAGAAATGTTTTGATGAATACCACTCGATGTCGTTGCTCAGGTATAGGTACACAGAGGCAAGCAGTGACATAATGAACGAAAATAATTGCGAATTCTTAAAAAGTAATAAGCCGAAATGAATGCTGCCATGAATTGGGGAAGGTGAAACTTTTCGTTTCGTTTTGTTTCGCTAATTGAGGTTAATAATAGTTATTGGCGGTTATGAGATGACTATTAGTGGGATATTTGAATTTATTTAATGCTATTAAAAACTCTGACGTTTAATATTTATTTTCTTTCTCTAAATACTTATCTCCAGCGATGCATATCTATGACCCTAAAAAGCGAACTGAGACTCGGATTTCGCGATATGGTTCGTCGAGCTATTAAGTTAGGTACTTCAAAATGAAAATCTCTAGACCTAGAGTCTAGTGTTTCTGTAAGAGGTCAACACATTATTCATTTAAATGTATTATATACCACCTTTATTTGTCAACACAAAAACAATGATTTAAGTTATAGAACATTGACATACTATACAAGGACTTCTAGTGAAATGTCAGTTTCATACAAACCTGCGAGCAAAAATGAAGCAAACATAAGCACTAGCCCTTTTGGTTCAATGCGGCGAAAGTATGAAACTTCTGCGCGCCATTGCTATTTTGCACATAGAACACAGTGTCATCCATTGTAGAAACATTGCAACTGTGCAAAATAACGACTTATTCAAATTATTTCAAACGTTCTATAACAGATGGCACACTCAACACTCAAACAAAACCGCACGAATTGCTCGATGACATTTGAGTGTTTTCGTTTCTCTCCGCTGTTAACCAAAAGAGCTAATGCTTATGTTTGCTTCAACGAAAAATTGGCTGCTAGCAGTCCATGTATGGTATGTCAATGAGTTAGAAAGTAAGATCGCATGCAATGGTAAATGTTCGCAATTTCGCAAAATTCTCGAACCATATGTGACTAGAAAATTAATCCAGGTTACGCTGCGCCATATGGTTGAACAAAAATCGAAGAGCTGAAACATTTTCGAAACCACAAAACTTCATGAAATGGGCATGACATACTAGGCGAGGAGCTAGCAACCTGTTACTTTGTGAGTGGTGACTAATACTGGCAATGCTGCGCTGATTTATATGACAATGCCATAACCTCAAAAGTGCTACAAATTGGCTCCATGAAATTTGGCACCAATGAAAAATGGCCCCAAACTAAGAATGAAAAATCGCCCCAAAATTGGGCTGTTTTTCATAATGAAAAATGACCCCAATTTCAAAATGGAAATAAGGCCCCAAATCTGACAGTAAACCCAAGCAGGGGGTTTCAGGGGAACAGCATGCCCGCTCATACCTTTTCGTATGAAAATGAAATGAAAAAAAGCCCCAAAATATGAATTGTCACCCTAATTCGCAGAATTTTACGCAATTTTCTGTTGTTGTCGCCTTTCATGTAAATTTGTGGGGTGATTTTTCATTTTCAGTTTGGGCATTTTTCATTGGGGCCAAATTGCATGTAGCCCTAAAAATTAGAGTGATTGACCTCATCTTAACAAACATATAAGATCTTGGTACTTATTATGATTATTTGATTATTACTTACGACTGATAGGTATAAAATACAACTTCCAGACCAAGTAGAGCCCTTGTAATAGAGCAGTTTATCGGTTATAAAGCATTGCCAGACTTCTATGAAAAAAGGATGAATGATAGAACTACACCCGTATCTCTTAAATCTGCGTATGTACGATGGGGGTTCAAACTATTCTCGGTATGTGGTTATACTCCAAGCATATGAGGAAATTATTTTTTAGTGTTTTACTGTAAAATTTCATTTGGCTGTTATGAGCTTTCTGTCTTGTGTTGCGCAATGGCTGGCGTGGCCAAGATAAGGAAAATTGAGCACCGAGCTGTGATTAAATTTCTTACAAAACAAGGAAAAAGTCAAAAAAATATTGGTGGCTGTTTATCGAGATTCTGCACCTTCGTTGGCAACCGTTCAAAAGTAGTCAAGTGAATTTCAAAGGGACAGGGAGAGCATTGAAGACGACTCTCGCTTAGGCTACCCACTTATTGGCTGCACATTAAAAAAGTCGATAAACTTGATAGCTGAGAATACAACTTTTCAGTTGGTACCACAGACACCATACTTTATTACTGTCTTAACCTGTCAAAGGTCAATGCCAGATGGGTGCCACGAATGCTCCAGCGCAGCGCCTCAGAAACAAGTGCGAATCGAGTTTTGTAAGGAATTTTTGGAGCTGTATAGTGAAGACCGGGTAAGAATTTTCAATAGAATTGTTACTAGGGAGGAAACTCGGGTTCATCATTATGACCCTGAGAGCAAACAGGAGTCTATGCATGGGCATAAAAAGGGCACAGGTTCCCCTAAGAAGTTCAAAATCACTTCGTCTGCCAGGAAAGTGATGATGGAAGATGCACTGCTGAATTTTTGCTCACTAATTGTTGATAGTTTAGAATTTAGATAAAAAAATTTACATCAAGTTCGTCGATATTGCGAAAACACTTGATACAACTAACGATTCCATTCCGATAGTATAACTGTCCTGAAAAGGTTTCTCAATTCAGCCGTTAGGACTCGGCATAAAATTGTAAGTCCGTTCGATGGACGTTGGACGAACATAAATAAAAACTCACTCAAACGAATGGTTGTGAACAGCTAGGGCTAGGATGCCTATACGGACTTGTTGCGCCAACTATTAATTTATTTATTTTTATTTTTATTTTAAGCATTAGGTAAACTTTGTTGGGGAAAATACAAAATGCTGGTTTTCATAAATCATATCTTGAAAACAGATCTCAAAGAGTAAAAATTAAAGCGACTAGAAGTAAAATGATGTTGATGGATCTAGGGGTACCTCAAAGTATGTATTGGGACCAATCCTAATCCTTATTTATATCAACTCATTGGCCGCGTTCCATTGACCGCTAGTCATCTAGCACATAATATCCCTGATGAAGGAACGCTGCGCTAGAGATCTAGCTGCAGCGGCAAAGTGACATTAAAACCAATTTGAATTCGTATTATTTCATCTTCATGAGAGTCAAATATGTATTTTGTGACATCATGCCGCATATTTATTAATACATTATAATTTAAATAAACAAATACAATGTATATTAATTACATAGAAGCTTGAATTCCCATTTCACAACAAATTGGAAATATTTGACTTCTGCACTTTCACTTTTGTTTTGACAGTTCGTTATTTTTTTCAATCTAGCAGTTCATTTTGTGCTAGATTGAAAAATTTCCCAGAAAAGGATATTTCACAAAATGTGCTAGAGCTCTAGCGCATATGCTGAAATGTCAGTTTTTTTTATATGGAGTTTGGCATGCCGCTAGTCATCTAGCGGTCAATGGAACGCGGCCATTGTTTGAGCAAAATTTCAATTTTATTTTGCAGATTATGTTGGTTTAACTTTTGGTTCAGTAGATTTAAATTTAATTCCTAATATCAAATCAAATTTAGAACTGCATAGAACTGTAGCATACAGGTGGGATGTAGGATCAGCATTGCCGTTTGACTTACTTGTCTAAAGCAATAGCTGATGAAGGGTCGGTTGAAAATGATCCCAAAGAAGCAGCAGTTGGCACGCTTGCGGATGCACGACATCAGCTCGCCGGTGGGGTGGGATCTTGCTGCTTATACTACCCTGTCTACAAAATTATCGTGCCAATTAATGAGGGAGAAAACTATAGTGAAGGGAGGAGTCACTTCAAAAGAAGCGGTGATTCTATTGTCAACGAATGCTTTAAAATAATATGAACTTTGAAGGAAAAAGATGGTGGTATGAGCCGCGTCTTGTCAGCAGTGGTATCTTCGGTAAAATGACACCTGGAGGAGACCCTCCCCTTGCAGATGGCTATTGCCATTGCACCTGACCATCCCTTCCTCAGTTTCTACTGGGATGGTCCCTAGATGGTTTCACGTTCACGTCACATTAATAACACGTCTCAACTAGTTGTCGAATTAACACATTGTTTTATTTAGAGCTAATATACAAACGAGAAATTAGTAGGAGCCCTCATGGAATAAAACAAAATACGAATTCAGGATTCGGGCTTATATCATAACGTGTGATATATGTGTGTAAGTAATAAGGGATAACGAATGAATTTCATTGAGTAAATTATATACTATTAAAGTGAATGATACGGAATCTTATTTTCAATTATCTAATCAGTATTTGAGCTCGGTAAATGGTTTTGTATAAATATATAGGGTAAACAAAAATTCGTATATATATGTATGATTTATAACTAATCAAAATTCATGAAAGCTAAGTATATATATTGATATATTTAAGAAACAGTACTTAATATAATAATAGCAAATGCAATCTATTAAATTTAGAGAAGCCAAAGAATAAATGATTTGTTTGTACTCACGTTTGTCCTTTTTTTTTTTGTCCTTTCGCGGTGAAGTTTGTGCACAAATTTCTCCCAGTGAGGATCGCGTTTGTATATGAAATATTATTGATAATCAAATTAATTCTAAGGCTCGTATAAAAAAAAATTTCTAGGAAATTTGCAATTTAAAGAATTTTAAACAAAGTAGATAGTTGTTTACACAGATAGTATAGTTAGCTTTAAGTATTTTGTATCATTTGTATTATTATATCAATAAGGTAAGGATATATTTTTTTTTTTTTTTGTAATATAAGTCGCTTTAGGTATGTATCTTAAGTTTAGGTTAAATTTTTGTATTTTTAATAGATTTTAACTATTTAGGATTAAGTTATATGTATAGGTGTATAAGCTTTAAATATTCAAACACATATCATTCACTTCACTACATATTATTATGTCACTGATCTTCATTTTGGAGAAGGAGTGTGCAAATCTCTTGATGATAATGACGATGAGGTATTTCGGGTGTTTGCATAGCTCGAATGGTTTTTGTGCATGCGGCGGTGATGAGTTTGTACTATTTGTTTTTGGGTGCTGTTGGCGTTTAAGGTGTGCGGGTGCGTAGGGGTTTAGGTATGTTCTAATGATGATGATGATTTCGTGTGTTTGCGTATGACGTTTTGTGTGTGGACGCTTGGTATATGGTCGCTTGGCTCATGGTCTTTTCGTGTGCGGATGCCTTGGTAAGAGCTAGTGCTCGCGAGTCATGTGCACGTGCCGTTAAGTTGGGTACGCGATTTAGCGCGACCGCGAGAAAACGTTTGGCAATTACCTTTGGTCATCCGCAATTGTTCTGAGGGGAGGAATTAGGGGTTAGATAAAATTCAGATTTATTTTTTTTTGGTGAAAAATGTTACCTTTCTTGGGTAATGAACCACTTTCGGGTCTTTACCACGTGCAGTAGGTAATATCGCAGGTTATGCAAAATCGCTCTAGTGTTCACTTCACTGGACTAAATAAAACCGCACATCCAAATTCCTATAATTGATTTATTTGGTTAAATCAATAAAAAGTTAAAATAGCTGCGCTGAGAAATATGTCCTCGACTTACGTGGATGAAGCCTTAGTTAGCGCGTAAGAGGTCCGAAAGTGAAAAGAGCGCGAATGCACTTTGTGCTAACTTAAATAGGCAAGGGGTTGCATTTTTTGATTTCGAAAAGAAAATGGATGAGCGGTTTAGTTCGAAAAGACCCAGGGAAATCGAATCGGTTCAACATTAGTGTTCATGAATGTGGGGAACATTTTATTATGGCAAGTCAAGTTCACGTATTCTCAAAGTTGTTTCATTGCACAAGCTCGCCACAAAGTCATGAATTTACGACTCAGTACCTGTGATGGAAAGACATGAAAACGCTGCTCGTACAAATAAAACAACTCGACCCACGTCCCTGAACAACCACAACCTATTTTCGCAAATCTTTTGCATGGTAGATACCAACTTTTTTTCCATCTAGATTCTCTATCTCATATAACGATTTTCCGATGACGCGAGCAATCCTGCACTTAATGAATTTTGCACATAGCTTAGCATTGATTTGTTTAGATGCACTGCTTAGCACAAAGTTTCTTCTGAAAACAATCTGGCCAACTGAAAATGATCTAGCTGAGCTTCTTAAGTTATAGGACTTCTCGTATTTGTTAAACGCTTTGTTGATATTTTCTTTTACTTCATTTCTAATTATATCTAGCTTGGAGTTTGGTGGCAGACATTGAAGTTCATTATCGTCTAAAGCTCTTAACTCCCTTAGCAATTTGTACATGTTTGCGTGAGTGCTCATATGTTGGCCGAATAAACAAAAGTAAGGTGTTGTGCCCGTAGTCTGATGTACTGAGGTACATAATGCCTGCTGTATTTCGGAAAGATTTCGATCCCACTCCCGTTGATCGCTTTTCAGGTAGCTTCGAATTGCAGATAGAATGCTTTGGTTTACTCTTTCCGATGCGTTAGCTTGTGGAGAGTAAACCGCGTTTTTTATCTGTGTACAGCCATACTTCTCTAGGAAACGCTGAAACTCTTTAGAGACAAATTGTTGGCCGTTGTCACTATGGACAAATTCAGGTACGCCGAACTGGTGGAAAATATGTTGCTCGAGGTATTCGATTACGCTGCTGGTGTTAGCCTTGCGCATCGCTTTCAACCATACGTATTTTGACAAGCCATCCAATGCAACAAAGAGGAACGCATTTCCTCGCTTAGATCTCGGGTAGGGTCCCATGAAATCAATGTAAATTTTCTGAAACGGACGATTGACTTCATGGTGGGATCCCATTGGAGGTCGCATAATTGCGTTGGATGGCTTATTTTCCTTACATACGGAGCAATCACGAACAAAGTTGCGCACCTGAATCGCCATGTTAGGCCAAAAATAAAACTCTTTTATTTTTGCCAGAGTCTTAGACATTCCTCCATGTGCACAGTTTGGTGGATTATGGAAATTTTCTACAACAAAATGAGTTAGCTCGGAAGGTATCCACAATTTCCATTCACATTCTGCGTCCTGAAGATTTTGGTTATTTGAACAAGCTCTTTTGTATACCAAATCGTTACTGATCTTTATGTCTGGAAAATTAGCTGCGTTTCGCAAAATTGTCGAAATTAAAGTTTGATACTCAGGCGATTTGAAAGCGGATGAAGAGAGGTCGATACAAGCGTGAGAAGCCTCGTCAGCAGAGAGTGTTTCATTGAATGCCCGAGAGAGAGCATCGGGTACAATGTTCTGAGAACCCTTTTTGTGTTCTATATTGAAAGTGAAAGCCTGTAGTTTTAGCGACCATCGTGCCAATCTGCCACTTAGGTCTTTAAGACTCATAAGCCACTTTAAACTGGCATGATCGGTCACGATGGTGAAGCTTAAGCCCTCAATATATGGACGAAACTTTTTCACAGCTTGCACCGCCGCATAGCACTCCTGCTCTGTCACGCTGTAGTTGCGTTGGCAGGCATTTAGTTTTTCCGAGAAGAAGGCTATGGGCTTCTCGTTCCTGTCTTCATCGAATTGATACAGGACACCTCCTATACCGTAGCTGGATGAGTCGCATTGAATAACAAATGGTTTAGTAAAATCTGGGTTTGAAAGGAGAGGAGCGGAAACAAGAGAAGTTTTTAGGGATTCAAAAGACATGAGGGCATCTGGCGTCATCACAAACTGTTTGCTCTTTTTAAGAGTATCTGTCAATGGACTGGCTATTGAAGCGAAGTTTCGGATGAATCGACGGTACCAACCACATAAGCCAAGAAATCTCCTGACTTGCTTCTGTGATGTTGGCACCGGAAAGTCCTTAATTGCAGATACCTTATTTGGGTCTGGCTTGATATGACCCTCTCCGACTATGTACCCTAAATACTTCAGTTCAGTAAAGCAGAAGTGTGACTTTTCCACATTAATGGTCAAATTCGCATTTGACAAACATTCTGCGACTTTTCTCAGAGTCTCAAGATGGCTCGGCAAATCCTTGGAGATGATCAGCAAATCATCCAGGTACACAAAAACTTGTTCCCTAAGTGCACTGGGGATCACTCTATCCATCAACCGGCACATCCTTTGAGCTGCGTTACACAATCCAAAGGGCATGACGGCAAATTGATATAGTGGTCGCCCGGGCACAGTGAAGGCCGTTTTTTCCCTGGACTCTTTCTCTAGAGGAATCTGCCAGAACGCGTCCTTAAGATCCACGCTACTAATGTAACGTGTCTCTTGCAGACGGCTCAGCATGCCCTCTATGTGAGGAAGAGGATACGCATCTTTCTTTGTGAGTGAGTTCACTTTCCGAGAGTCCAAACAAAGCCGGTTCTTACCCGGTTTCCGGATAAGTACAATGGGTGAACTCCATGAACTACTACTCTCTTCAATCACTCCCAAAGAAAGCATACGATCTAATTCGCTGTATATCATCTCCTGGATTGCCGGTGAAACGGGATAATGCCGCTGCTTGACTGGTTCGGCATTACCTGTGTCTATCACATGCATTTCCACTGACGTTTTGCCTAGTCCCAGCTCAGAAAAGGATGGAAATTTTCTGATCACATCTTCTAACTCTAGAGTCTCAGAGGGACTCAAGGCTACTCTTTGGTGTTCGTCGCTACTCCTAACTGCATCATCGTTGTGACTAGATATCTCGCTTACAATATTTGGAGCAATTTGGAATTTTTGCCAAAAATCAATTCCTAGGTAGAGTGACTGGGATAAAGATGGGATAAGGTATAGTTCAAGTTTTTTTCGCTGATTGTCAAATATAATTTCGGTTGTAATTCGGCCAATTATGGATTGTTGTTTTCCATCAGCTGTTTTGATGAAAGAAGAAAATTCAACAATTGGAATGTTAAGTTCCTTAACTGTTCTTAAACAGTCTTTGCCGAGGCACGAAATACTAGCGCCACTATCCAGTAATCCTGTTATTTCTTTACCACAGATTTTGATTTTGGCATAAGGTCGAGAATCAATGTCACTATTTATGATGCCGCTGCAAATAATTTGTTTGTAAATTTTTCTTTTTTTGTATCGCAAGCGGGTTTTGTAAAATTTGTTTGTATTTTCAAGTGTTTTAAGTTCATCAATATGAAATATTTTAGAACGAAGCTCATTATAATACTTGAGCCTTTCTTCGTAAGATTTAGTACGGAATTCGTATCTTTTAGTTTCATTAACAGTTTTGTTTATAATGTGATTATGATCTGCTTTATTTGTGTTATTACCCGAATCATAATCTACATTAGTGTTGGTGCATGCATCGACTTTTGTTACTCCGGGTAAGTCTGCGTCGAACGAGACTCCCCGGTTTCCATCACGTTCGGCTGCATGTTTTCCAAATGAGGATTGCACCTTATGCAACTAACCACAGTAACTCCATCCAAACCACAGCGATAGCAAAACAGCCTATTAACTGGGGAAGGGCAATTGATGAAAATATGTCCTAGCCGTTTACAATTAAAGCACGTAGGTATAGCTGACATACATTGTGTATTAGGACGTTGCCGATGAGATCCTGAAATAGCCGCCACATCACAACTAATTTCATCTGGTTCTTTAAAATCGTCAAGTTCGTGTACAGAACGATACTGCATGTTTCGACTCTGAAGAAACCTAGTCTGAAGCATTCGTTCGGTCTTTTTGCACTCATCTTTAAAATGATCAAGTGTATATATCTTCATGGGGTATATGAATGTCATTAATTTGGAACTGATATTAGTCCGAAGAATCTGTATAAGGTCTTGATCTCTTATTGGCTGCCTTAACTGACTTTTTAGCCGCATGACATCATTGAAAAAATCCTCGAAACTCTCCTGATGTGATTGTTTTCTGTCCATAATGTGTTTAATTATTTCAAAATCATTTTCATGATTTCTAAACTGCCTTACGAAAGCACGTCGAAGACTTAACCAATCACTTCGAGGATTACCTCGCAAGAACTGCCAATACCAGTCCTGCGCTGCTCCTTCCAACAAATGGTGAAAGTTCATGAGCACGTCATTCCAACTACAGTTGTAATTGGACTGAAGCATTTCTACCCTAAATATAAAATCTTCGGCTGATATCCCCTTTGAAGTGCCGTTGAATTTTAATCCCCACTGATCTACACGAAACGTTTGTCCGCAGGATGATCTTGAGTGGATAGATCTGTCTACTGCTGGAGGTCTATTGAATTCATGGCTGTTTTGCGAATCATTATTTAAATAAAAGTTAATATCACTGTTTTGAGGAACGTAGTCCTGTTGAATATTTCTTGTACTCAACTGCGGAGCTGGATTTTGCTCTTGATTAGTATTAGCCTGCACCTGCACGTAAGGTTGCATAACTTTATCAATGCTTACTTTAATTAAATTGGGAATTAAAGAATCTAAAGTTTCGTGCACTACCTGTTTTATATGCTCATTAAGCTGCTTCATTTTTGGTGCAGTACTTGAAATGAATTGTTGTTGAGGCAAATATGCCGAGACTGGTAGATCAGTTGTTGTGATGCTAGCTGCGCCTGCATTGGTAATGTTTGCATGTGCCGCATTCATAAAGTTGTCAACCAGCTGATTGCCCGTTGGTATGCACTGTGTACTATTTTGCCTATCTGCTCTTCCTCCGATCATAGAAGTGACAATTGGAATTGACATACACGCGGTAGTATTTGTTGTTGTGGTCTGATAAGGGACTGCACTTGTTGTTAAAACAACGGTTGAAGCTGGGAGAGCATAACGCAGAGAATCATTTAGCAGGTCATCAGCATCACAATTAATGTTAGAGGCGCTGAGAGAAACATTGGAAGATACAGACATTCTGCTAGGAGAATGTTGTAAAGGGGGAAATCTGCTCCGCAAGGAATAGGTGGATGTGTCATTCAAATCTTTTTGCAGGTTTGATGTGCCTTTTTGGTGTTTGGGAAGAGCACCGCTATTTGTTTTATTTTTACTCATCTTTTGTTTTGTTTTGAGTCTTGATCTTTAGTCGGATTTATGAGAGAGTGTATTAATAGTCAATGAGATAAACTGTGTTTATGAAAACGGAATTTGGATTGTTGGTAAACAATATTACTAAAATCGTTGAGACATGTACTTAACAAATGTATATGTGAACGTGAAATGGTTGCTGACAAGAGGTTCATAATGTTGAAGGCAATAGGGAAAGTAAAAAGTTTATTGATTTTAGAAGAGAGTTATTTTGCAGTGGTTTTCGATTCTGATTTCCTGGACTATCAAGCAGAACCATTGATGACTCAGAATATCGATCGAACTATCTTGCAGGTAACTGAATAGGGCTCAAGGTACTTTACTTAAAGTTAAAACTTTGAATAAGTAATAAAATGTGCCTGGACTCCTAAACGTAAATCCTACACGACTATACTTCTGCGCTTAACACTTGTGTTTCCACTGATTTGGTGCAGCCAGAGCAACATTTCAAATATCGCTTCGGACACCTAAATCAATTTCAAATTGGGGACTCCAGCTTCCGCAAGAAAGCTTGGGGTGGTAAAACTTTTGATTACAATGATGGAATTTGTATTTTGATTATTTATGTTGTACAAGTATTATGTATTTGGTATATATATTAGTTTGGAAATACACAATATACCAGGTCGGCCCCACGTTGGGCGCCATTGTAGCATACAGGTGGGATGTAGGATCAGCATTGCCGTTTGACTTACTTGTCTAAAGCAATAGCTGATGAAGGGTCGGTTGAAAATGATCCCAAAGAAGCAGCAGTTGGCACGCTTGCGGATGCACGACATCAGCTCGCCGGTGGGGTGGGATCTTGCTGCTTATACTACCCTGTCTACAAAATTATCGTGCCAATTAATGAGGGAGAAAACTATAGTGAAGGGAGGAGTCACTTCAAAAGAAGCGGTGATTCTATTGTCAACGAATGCTTTAAAATAATATGAACTTTGAAGGAAAAAGATGGTGGTATGAGCCGCGTCTTGTCAGCAGTGGTATCTTCGGTAAAATGACACCTGGAGGAGACCCTCCCCTTGCAGATGGCTATTGCCATTGCACCTGACCATCCCTTCCTCAGTTTCTACTGGGATGGTCCCTAGATGGTTTCACGTTCACGTCACATTAATAACACGTCTCAACTAGTTGTCGAATTAACACATTGTTTTATTTAGAGCTAATATACAAACGAGAAATTAGTAGGAGCCCTCATGGAATAAAACAAAATACGAATTCAGGATTCGGGCTTATATCATAACGTGTGATATATGTGTGTAAGTAATAAGGGATAACGAATGAATTTCATTGAGTAAATTATATACTATTAAAGTGAATGATACGGAATCTTATTTTCAATTATCTAATCAGTATTTGAGCTCGGTAAATGGTTTTGTATAAATATATAGGGTAAACAAAAATTCGTATATATATGTATGATTTATAACTAATCAAAATTCATGAAAGCTAAGTATATATATTGATATATTTAAGAAACAGTACTTAATATAATAATAGCAAATGCAATCTATTAAATTTAGAGAAGCCAAAGAATAAATGATTTGTTTGTACTCACGTTTGTCCTTTTTTTTTTTTTTTTTTTGTCCTTTCGCGGTGAAGTTTGTGCACAAATTTCTCCCAGTGAGGATCGCGTTTGTATATGAAATATTATTGATAATCAAATTAATTCTAAGGCTCGTATAAAAAAAAATTTCTAGGAAATTTGCAATTTAAAGAATTTTAAACAAAGTAGATAGTTGTTTACACAGATAGTATAGTTAGCTTTAAGTATTTTGTATCATTTGTATTATTATATCAATAAGGTAAGGATATATTTTTTTTTTTTTTTGTAATATAAGTCGCTTTAGGTATGTATCTTAAGTTTAGGTTAAATTTTTGTATTTTTAATAGATTTTAACTATTTAGGATTAAGTTATATGTATAGGTGTATAAGCTTTAAATATTCAAACACATATCATTCACTTCACTACATATTATTATGTCACTGATCTTCATTTTGGAGAAGGAGTGTGCAAATCTCTTGATGATAATGACGATGAGGTATTTCGGGTGTTTGCATAGCTCGAATGGTTTTTGTGCATGCGGCGGTGATGAGTTTGTACTATTTGTTTTTGGGTGCTGTTGGCGTTTAAGGTGTGCGGGTGCGTAGGGGTTTGGGTATGTTCTAATGATGATGATGATTTCGTGTGTTTGCGTATGACGTTTTGTGTGTGGACGCTTGGTATATGGTCGCTTGGCTCATGGTCTTTTCGTGTGCGGATGCCTTGGTAAGAGCTAGTGCTCGCGAGTCATGTGCACGTGCCGTTAAGTTGGGTACGCGATTTAGCGCGACCGCGAGAAAACGTTTGGCAATTACCTTTGGTCATCCGCAATTGTTCTGAGGGGAGGAATTAGGGGTTAGATAAAATTCAGATTTATTTTTTTTTTGGTGAAAAATGTTACCTTTCTTGGGTAATGAACCACTTTCGGGTCTTTACCACGTGCAGTAGGTAATATCGCAGGTTATGCAAAATCGCTCTAGTGTTCACTTCACTGGACTAAATAAAACCGCACATCCAAATTCCTATAATTGATTTATTTGGTTAAATCAATAAAAAGTTAAAATAGCTGCGCTGAGAAATATGTCCTCGACTTACGTGGATGAAGCCTTAGTTAGCGCGTAAGAGGTCCGAAAGTGAAAAGAGCGCGAATGCACTTTGTGCTAACTTAAATAGGCAAGGGGTTGCATTTTTTGATTTCGAAAAGAAAATGGATGAGCGGTTTAGTTCGAAAAGACCCAGGGAAATCGAATCGGTTCAACATTAGTGTTCATGAATGTGGGGAACATTTTATTATGGCAAGTCAAGTTCACGTATTCTCAAAGTTGTTTCATTGCACAAGCTCGCCACAGAACATGGTTCACTACACACAGACTGATGATTAGTTGCAAAACAAAAATAATGATTTACAGTCTGCATACACTAGAGTGCCAAATTTTTAAACTGTTTAACTGCTTAAACTGGCTTAACTGCTTTAACGCTTAAACATTTTATAGCTATCTCAACTGAAGGAAAATTGTGGCGCGCAAGTTGCAACAAAATAAATTCGATCTAGGGGTCAATCTACAAAAGACCGAACTTGTACTTACTGTTCTGAAAAAAAAATAAATATACAACAATTGGGAACCCTAAAGTTGGCAAGCAATCGAAATATTAGAAATTTTTTTGGGCCTGTTGCTGCAAAAAAGATCGTGGAAAATGAGACATAATTTAAGAGTAGGTACAGAAAACAAAGCTTGAACTCAGAACGTGGTGGCTAATGTTTGCGAAATCAATGCAGCTATGGGGAAAACATGAAATGACAGTAAAGTATCAGTACCTTACCCAGCTATGTACAGAAAAAAGTCTGTCGGATAGCGGCTCAGCTTAGCATCGAGGATCAGTGCGAAAAGGGGGGTACGTGTCAGTCTTTTAGCGGTAAGAGGAGCGAGTAAAAGGGCCCACATAAAGACAAAAAAAACTTTAAAGAAACCACAAATCGAATCACCAACGAAAGTAGAACCGGCTAGATTTCTGTGAGTGCCATATGGAATGGGAAGCAATGACAGTTTGTAGCTTTCGCAGATGAGAAAACGTTTATAATTTAGATTTACTTAAAGAATGGTTTTCGATTTTCGATTTTATTTCTGAAAATTTAAGGGAAGAAAAGCAACTTTTGAAACTTGAGTGTGAAATTATGAAATAGTAGAGCTGGAATTACCATCGTACAGATTGACGGTAAACTGTTACTGGGTAATACTCCTTGGGCCATATTGGTGGATTTATTACCAAATTCAACCGGTTCAAAACGGAATAGTAAAACAAATGTTGAGTAGTTAGGACCTAAGACCCTAGACCATCACACCTTAAAACAATTGAAAATGTATGGGATGTCTTATAAGAAAAGTGTACCAGACTGAGTGCCGATCTCATTGAACTGGAGTTGAAAAACTGATTAATATTCATAATCGCTTATGAAGAGTTACAAACAAATCAATTTTAGTGCGAAATTCACAGGATTATCTAGTGTAATAAAACAAGAGTAGCTGTAACTCTTCGCTCCATTGCCTTGATTAACAAAGAGATGACTTTGCCGCCATAACCTACTTTCCAGTGTATGTTACTCAAAATTAATTTTGCAAGTAAAAAATTAATAAATACATAGGTGGCGCAACAGGCGGGTAGACACCCTAGGCCTAGCTTCTCGCAACCATTCGTTTGTCTGAGTTTCTATTTTTGGGACGAATGGAAGGGTCCTACGATTTTATGCCGTGTCCAAACGGCTGAATTGAGACGATTGAATACTCTCGCATGTTTGTCAGACGTTCGAGAGAGGTGGCGCTGTAGGAAAAACCCTAAGATGTAATTTGTGTTTTTCCGAGGATCGAATCTGGGATCACTGCGCTGCTGCGCTCACTAGTTATACAAGTAACTCATAAAAAAAGCTCATTACAAAGCAATGATTTCCTTTTTCTAATTTTTGCAATAAAATGTCTTTTTTTACAAAGCTTTATGCAGAGCTTTATGTAATATGGCAAACCCTTTATTTTTTAACAAAACTCTAAACCAGTCCTACTGACGCGAAACCTACCTACGTCATTTAGATAACGATTCCAACCATTCACTGGTTTAAGAAAGCCATATGATTCACCATTAATTGTTTTCAAATTAGGCTTTTGAGTCATCGTTTTACTCTGCTGGTAGGTAGTCATCATGATCTAGAAACAAAATACATAAAGAAAAGAAATGCGTCTGCTCTGAATTACCCCCGAATTGATTTTAAGCCAGAGTTAATTACTTGTTCATTAGGTGAGGTAAAAGATGTTTGTAGCACTTCTCACATGCAATGGCGCTTATGAAAACTAATCAATTTTAAGCCATCCCTTGGAGTTTAAGAATGGGAGTAGTGACATCCACTGACTTTTTTGTAGTGTAAGAGAGTGCTGGGTAGTGACAAAGAAAATTTGGAGTACCCACATGCACATCATCTGCAGAATTTCATGTTCATGTTGGTATGGCATATCAGCTGGTTATGTGTAATGTAATGACGTGAAAGAACAACGATTTTATATTCATTTGTAGGATTCTCTCGGTTTTTTGTTTATTGTTCAGGGGTCATATTTTCTTTGTTATGATTGTTGCCAACACAGTTCGTCGCTTATTCGCTTCTACTAGTAGTTTCTTTCCAATCGCCTATTTTAGCGGTTTGGGTACTTCCTATGACACTACCGGAGATACAATCAATCAGAAAATAATTATGTACAACATTTGCCAGACAGTATTTCTTTAATTCTAAGTGGAGAAGTTTTTTCCCGAACAGTAGCGTAACGACAGTTTATATATGAGATTTTTCGTTAGAGTTCTGGTAGGTAGGTAAGTAGTGGTGGCTGTCTGGCTATGACAGACTTAATTAGCGACTACGCTCATGTGATTAGAAGGATAGTGTGTGTTTGTGACTGTTCAACTGGAGTGCTTATGGGAATCCTGCGAAGTTAAGACATTTCATAATTTTTTTGTAGAA
Source organism: Cheilosia soror (assembly GCA_949372485.1). Taxonomy (NCBI): domain Eukaryota; kingdom Metazoa; phylum Arthropoda; class Insecta; order Diptera; family Syrphidae; genus Cheilosia; species Cheilosia soror. The sequence goes on from OX443563.1 coordinate 79,033,727, forward strand.
AATATCAAGGAGGTAGTTAAAGAAAGGTGTGCCTAAAATGATGTCTGGTCTTCGATATTGAACGTAGAAACAAAATGAAACAACATTCCCTTTTGACTTTAACTACTGCTGGAAGTGTGATATGGAATTTCTAGCCTTGCGTGACGTTTCGCTCGCTCACGGAGGCACTCATTTTAAGTTTTAAAGTTTGTTTGGTGCCGATTAAAAAGCCGTGTTCGCTAACATGGGAAAACGTAGTCGCGAAAAGACTTCTTCTGTTGGTCAAGTGGTGTATAATTAGATAAGACAGTCAAACCAATGTCGGTCTAAATGTCATTGGCCCTATTCCTTTCGGAATCAGAAAAATGCTTGGTATACCCAATCTAGAAAAGAAAAACGTTCCAAATTCTACATACATACAATCGTCTTGCTTAATTGTTGATGTGATGCATAACAACTTTCAAACTGTAGAGAAGAATGTCCCTCATTTCCGTGTTGTTTGGACGTGATCAACGTCTCATGGAATAGTAGCGTTAGAACGATTCTTTACTGCCGGCTGTCATTATACTGCAACGTAGCACATTTTCAAATGTAAACTCTTTATATCTGGCAACGCCGCTTTCCACTACAAACCCACCCACTCTAATAGTAAAGTTCTGCAAGCTCTGTTTCGATGAACAAAATCAAATATGTATTGAATCTTCGTTCTCAATGAACTGGAAAAACAAAAAACAAAACACATACTCAATCAAAGCGCCAACAATATCAGTTTCCCAATAAATCTGGTCAGTCATAAAAAAAAGTCGTATATACACCCATAACAAAACAAACGCCATACTAAGGCATATAGATCCACCCACACCCTATGCTAGCTTTAGGTAAATCATATCTTATCTCATTAATGCATCCCCTTCCGCCCCCCATGGGCATTCATCTACCTGGGGAGCTTTATCTAGTATTTGTACTGCTCTGCTTTGAAAAAAAGTCAAACTTATTATAAAATACAATAAACCGCAAAGCCAACTGATATGAATACGTTTACAACGATTCGGATATCGAATTTCCAATGAAAACACATCGATAAGTCTGATTTCCACTGAAACTAATGAGCGGACTGCCGAAACAACGACACAATGCAATACTGCTACGTGACCTTAACGTCTACGCGTTTCTTTGTGCCTTCCATTCTCCTACTCTAAGCTCTTTTACGAGTTATGACCCTATGCCGACATTTTTTGTCAACGTTTATGGTATTGTTTGGCTGTTACCGGTTGAGGAAAACTATAATTCACTTACCTTACTGTGGTGTCATTGCTGCCTGAAACTACATACTCTCCGGACGGATTAAAATCAAGCGTTCGCACGCTCTCCATGTGGCCATTGAGGGTGGAGCAGATTGTCTGTGCATTGAGATCCCATCGCCGAATGATCCCGATGTCATCGGCCGAATATACGAAATCATCGTTGTAAGCGAACTTTACACAATCAATTGAGCCATTGTGACCGGTCAGTGACTGTAATAAGAAAGGCAAGATGAGCACCAGTTTTTCTTCAGAGTGCTGAGAAAAAACTTACCATAAAACATTTCTCCTCGCCGATTGCCCAGAGATTTACGCTGCGATCTTGTCCACCTGTTACCAAAACCCGGCCCGTTTCGCCGAGATCTAGGCTGGTAACCTTTCCAATGTGGGCTTTTATCTCATCTGCAAGAGAAGTTCCCAATTAGAACTAGCTACTATGTTGATTTGGTTAATTGGCCTGTCAACTTGGTATATTTGGCTAACTATTTTTTTTTTTTTTTTTGCATAACCTTGCATTGGCAGCAATAGGAAACCTATAAATGGACAGAATTGCCCGAGAGTGGGCGCAGGGGTCTGCCTTAAACACTTACATATTTTTGATGTTAATTTCCGCGCTAATGCCATCACTTGGAAGCTGGAATTTCTATATTTTTTTAGTCGCGTCAATGTGCTGATTTTTCTTCGGTTTTAGGCTTTTTTTTTCAATAGTTTTCACGATTCTTTTGTAAATTTTTTTTCTTTTCTTTTCAACTAAAGCGGACGGCTGTGTGCTTTGGGTGTTTTTGTCGATAGTTTCGCGATTGGATTTTTAGTCGGATACCGAAGGGAATTTGCTTGTTTTTTTTTGTTTTTTGGGTTACACAAAGTTCACGTTATATTTTTGTAGTTTTTATAAAAAGAAGTCGAAATAAGAAATGAAACAAGAACAACAAATAACAAAAAGTACAAAAAATATATCCTTTCTCTTCCTATTGTCAAAAACATCTGAAGAAAGACTGAAGAGACGAAGAGAAAATACAAAGATGTGTGTAGACAACGGACAGTAGGGAAGGTAATTTGTTAAAAACGACTTGGAAGAGACAGCGATAAAAGACCAACGGAAGGAAAATTTACATTTAAGAACGAGAAAATCGGAAGAAAACAAAGAACTGTTGATGACAGTTTTGTAGTTGGGTAGGTGTTGCCATGTCAATAGTAAATATATACGTAATTCATTCTCACAAGAGGTGGCGTACTCTATGATAGAAAGAAATGAATGGTTGAATTTTCATAATTGACTTTGCTCTCACTTTGTATTCAACGTTTAATTTTCAGGCCAAAAATTGTTTGGTCTATTCTATTGTAAAGAAAACAGCACATTTTCTTGCCATAGATCTCTTTTGACATAAATGAATTTTTGGAATCAAGTAGAGCACTTTTTCGAATCAGAGTTGTTCTATTTAACTATGCAACTGCGATTGCATTGCATCGGTTAGATCTGTTATTGTTAATTATTAATTTACAAAATGTTTATAAATCAATAAATAAAAAAACTTACGCAAGCTCTACGCAGACTCTAAACGCAAATTTTTGTATTTACTTACGTTGCTTAAATTCGAAAAATGTTTATAAATAACGTTTTCCTGCGTAAGTGCATTTTAGAGGGTGCGTAAAGTTAAGCAGGCTCTACGACATGTTTATAAATACGGTTGTAAAGGCCCCGACCCATAGAATCCGTCGCATCCGTTGCGTCGACGGATTGACGTATTCGACGGAACGAACAGTCCCATAGAATCCGTCCCATACGTTGACAGCCGATGACGTATGAGAGACAGTTTCTCTCATTATCTTATATTTCCACCAATGAAAATGCTTACTCTCACGCTCTGCCAACTGTCAACGGTTCGACGGACAGAAAAGTAGAAAGTAAACCTACTTTACCCGTCGCATCCGGCACGTACGTTGCTCATGGGTCACGTTCCATAAGCTACTGTGTATTCTATCAACCTGTCAGTCGAATACGTTGCCGCAACGGCTGTGACGGATTCTATGGGTCGGGGCCTTAAGTCTTTTCTGCTGTACTATCAACAATAAAACAAACAGGTACACGGAAGTAAGTACATTTTGCACTCTTGTAGAATTGTCATTGATTTTAATGAAATAATTAATAATAATTAATCTTTGAAGAGTGTCTTTGTTGTTCTAGTCATTCAAAAATGCGTGGCGTGGTAATGTAAATCCACTATAACGATAAATCTATTTCAACTACAGCCGAATTTGAAGAATTAATTAATAATTAGTATTTCGTTAATTATTAATAGTGGATTTACTTTACCACGCAATTTTGCATGACTTTAGAGAGTGAGATCCGTTTCCTGAAGTCAAGGGCTAACGATCCGTAAGAGTGAAATCACAAATCTCCATAAAAAAGTTATGGCGGCCTAAATTCAACTTTACAACTCTTACATATCGGTAGCCTTGACTGTGAAAAATCGTATTTCTCTCTCTGAAGTCATTGAGTGGCGTGGTAATGTAAATCCATCATAATCCTAATTATGGATAATCTTCTTTTTGCATGGCACTATCGGAATAAATGATACCAATTCAAATGTTTTGCAAACTTGAACACACTGCCAATCGGAATTCACTTCTGGCAGTGCTATACGTCAGAAAGGCTGACAAACAGTTTTCTCATTTTGTCATCGTAGTTTGTGCAAAGCAATTCCATCGGTTTTTATAAATTTTCTACTTTTTTAAACAAATTTACCATAATGTCCGCTAGATACGATCGTGCTGTAACTATTTTCTCACCCGATGGCCATTTGCTCCAAGTGGAATACGCCCAAGAAGCTGTACGCAAAGGATCAACAGCGGTAAGTTCACATCATCTATTAAACAAAGCAAAACCAAACATAACCTTTAAATTGAGATGCCAATTTTTTTGTCTGGTCATTATTAATTTCTAATTTTTTTTTTTCGCACATAAAACCGAAGGTTGGCATTTGCGGTTCCAATTGTGTAGTTCTTGGCGTGGAAAAGAAATCTGTAGCAAAACTCCAAGAGGAGCGTACAGTACGAAAAATCTGTGCACTCGATTCTCATGTTGTGATGGCATTTGCCGGCCTAACAGCCGATGCCAGAATTCTCATCAATCGAGCACAAGTTGAGTGTCAGAGTCACAAACTGAATGTAGAAGATTCAGTCACTTTGGAGTACATTACAAGGTAAGTCTGGAATTTAATAAATGGAAATGAATAACTCATGTTTTCCCACATTTTAGATTCATTGCACAACTCAAGCAAAAGTACACACAGAGCAATGGTCGTCGTCCTTTCGGTATTTCGTGTTTAATTGGTGGATTTGATTACGATGGAACTCCGCATTTGTATCAGACCGAACCATCTGGTATTTACTATGAATGGAAGGCCAACGCAACTGGTCGTTCGGCGAAAACTGTTCGAGAATTTCTCGAAAAGCACTACAAAGACGACGAGGTGGCCGAAGAAAATGGTGCAGTCAAATTAGCGATTAAGGCGCTCTTAGAAGTGGCGCAGTCTGGGCAGAAGAACTTGGAAATTGCAGTTATGGAAAAGAACAAACCACTGAAAATGCTCGATGTCGAGACAATCGAAAAGTATGTGGCAATTATCGAAAAGGAGAAGGAGGAGGAAGCCGAGAAGAAAAAGCAAAAGAAATAAGTTCAATGGGGAGGTTCTTTTTTTCAATATTCTTAAACAACATTTTCATATGTTTGCTTAGTTGTTCTAATTCTTAAAACGGAAATAAAAATATGCTTCATGTAATGGGTACATTTTTTGTTTGCATTTTGTAATGGAAATGGAACCATATCTGTATGCACGAAGAGGGGTCCTCGTTGTCTCTAAAAGACAGTTTGAAACCTGATGTGACTTGGACTGGATGCCACCAGAAAACCCTCATCTTTTTTCTATTTACTTATCAGCAGAACTAGAAAAGTTGTCGCTGATTCGGTTATATGTCATTAGGGTCGTGTTGGAGTGATTAGAAACAATTCACTGAATCAATAGGTAACTAACTCTGAGGACGCTGATCTTGTGATATTGGATAATAAGTGGTCCTGCCATGTTAATCCTTAATTGAAAGATACTCCAAGTGATCTTTTTAGCCCACTTTAAGATGTCCAGATCTTCATTGAGAGGGCCAATTCTTTCGCATCTTTCACTGTGTGTCATAGTGTCATTCACAGGTACACTGTTCTAGACTGAAGATAAATAAGAGTGCGTCACCTCCCTTTTCGCAAATTTTCCCACTCTTAACCCGAAAACTATTTCAATCATACTTTTGAACAACATAATTGTATTTCTACTTTGATTAGCTACATATATATCACAATCACAACTATAAAAAAAAAAGGACACAAATTTGTACACAAAAATAAAACATTGCACCCCACATATCTATTAGATGAGATCACTAGGCGAAAGTTGCGACTCTCCTTCTGCTAAATACATTTGCATCGATTTATAGAGCAAAGCTACACCCATACATTTCTTAGCACGCATCGTCCATGACTGTGGCGGACCATAGTAGTCACCGCGTTTCATATTCGTAAGATGCTGCAGGCTAAGCGCATCAATAATTGCCGCCTCTCTGGTGTACGCCTCTGTGGGTATTATATTGTGGAAAACATGCAAACATACAACGCCCTTGCTGTCCGACCATATGTCTAGAATCCGGTCGAGTTTCTTACTCTCCAATGATTTTTTGGTTGGCGATTTCAGCGCTTCCAGAGACATGGAGTCTTTCACTGAAAAAAACAAAATAATGTAGCACAAGCTAAAATAATTCTCTTAGAAACCTACGTGTGTTGCCTTTGGTTTGGTGTGCTCCATGCAACCGGGAGAACTTCTTCATTGCATCATACAAATGCGAGTATGGTCGTGAGCTCTTCCCCTTGCCAACGTAGAAAATCGATCGTACGAATCTCTTCCAAATATCAAATTTCGTCATAAACTAAAAACAAATTGACACATTTACCAGGCAGAGGATGAAAGTCCCTTCAACTTACCGTACTCTCTCCTGGCAGATTGCTCGAAATTCTCGGATCGATTAACATATAGATGAAACTCTGCTTTAGGTGTCCTTCACGCAGTCGCTTAGGGTTTGGATTTTGTTGAAAATACGTAACGAGTTGTTGCTCAAATTTGACGTATTCTGGAATTCGATCGAAAATCTCTTTGCGGCGAACAGTTTGGTCCAATTCAACGGAAAATTCTACAACAAAGAAGCACTTTTACATTTTATATGAATATTACAAGGACGTGCAATTGTGGTGCACACTTTGGGTTGATAGATGACGGCAAAGAATGATTTTGAAATTTTTTTGAAATTTAGAAAGCAAAATAGACATTTTAGGGAAAAAACAAATTAACAATAGGAAATTATACGTACTTGTTCGGCTCTCCTCGTTGGCGTTGAGTTTTGCTTGCATCAGGGAGGTGTTTCGCTTGTACTTGGTCAGGCGTTTGATGTACAATTTCTTGGTGCTCTTCGTTATGGGACCTGGAAGGAGATACATATTTAATTATGGCAAGATGATGGGGATATTAGGATAGAGCGCTTTCAATGTTTTACTGAAGAAATGGGGAATACAATTTGACCTACGACAACACCGGCAGGGATATCCGGAATGCTCACTTAAATCAAATTCCTGAAACCAATAGACATTCTTTTAGAAAAAACAATTGGAAAACAAGTCGACTAGGTTGACTAGAAACACACCGATCAAAGAGAGAGGGAGAAGGGCATTTGGGGGGCAACTCGTTGCATCTAAGAACGAGCTGTATGTTCACGAAATTAAAGTCAATTTTGCACAAGAAACAAAAACAAGTATTTCTCGTTCACGCGTAAGATGTTTCGTTTTATATAGTGGAAAACTTTCCGACAGGGAGTTCTGTCACCAATCTTCTTCTAACGGACGGTAGACCTAGGTACATACATTAGACAGATATGGTATCCAGTTAAACTGTTTAAAAGGCTTAAGCCACCTGCATAATGTCCCTAGTAGGTAAACCTCATGAGGAAGGGGCCTAAAAAACTGCTGCTCTCGTCGGAAAGCGTTCATAAAAGAAATTCAGTACCTATTCTGTCTCAAACAGATTTCCAAATCTTTCTCAAACGGATTGAAAACATTTCATAAAAAAAAACATCACTCACCAGGTGGATCGCCAAAATGTGTTAGCTCCGCCCTTAGCGCTTCCGTTTCATAGTCCAATGGGACGGTTAGATTTGTCGAAACACTAGACACGGTTACATCATTGTCCGCACATTCATTTCGGTTGTTGCTAATATCCTCAAATTGTTAGAAAATATTCATCAAAGCGTTACACAATCGAACTCACCTCTCCGGAGCATTTTTCTTAATTTTATTATTCAACAGCTTGGTTTCGTAGAACACCAGACCGTTTTCATCATCCGTATGAACGTAGGCCTCTGTCATTTGAACAATATACTCACTGCTACTAGGTGACCGAATGAACTCCGACTCATTTATTTGGGCTGGAAGAGCCTCTGCATAAGGCACAGTGTGGAAACTCTCCTCGTTCTCAGTTGGTACTTCCTCTATAGTCCTAATCACCCGTCCGAATGCTGTGTTACTGAATGACTTGGCTTTTTGTTTCGGCGTTATTTCTTCAGCTTTTGCTTCATGGTTCAGATCCAACATGGTGTTTGTAAAGTTCAACTCGTCGTTATTGATGATACCACTGAGTAGCGAGTCGACATCGTTGAATTTTTGTAAAATCGATTTTTTACTTTTTGCACGCTGCACCTTATCACGCCATGCTTGTATTAAAAAAGTTGGCGAACTGTTCGGTGCCACAGAGACTTCCTTAGACAGTTCCAAAATGTTTTCCTTGGTCAGAGCGAAGATATTTTTTGGTTCGTCTATTACTTCTACTTCTGTAACTTCAGCAGAGTTTTCTTGCAGAGTTGGAGTACAACACGAGTCGTTACATGTAGGCTTACGGCGATGGGTTATGTTGATGTAATATGGACTCGTTACATCGTAGTTGTAGTTGATGCGGTTGGGAGTGAACTTTCTTTCTTCCAGGTGACTTACCGAGAGATGGTTGTTTTTTAGCGGCCTGGGTGAGTTTGTTTTAGTAAGATCTTGATGCTTCTTTTGGTATTTTTGTTCAAAAATGTGATCCTGCATCACTTTTACCACATCAAAGTGACATTCATGGATGGCATAGAGGATTGGAGTTTTGCGATCATTATCGGCGATGTCCAGTTTGCCTCCTCTCTTCTATAAATTTTCAAAATTATAAACTACACTTAGAAAAAAAGGTAGTACAACTCACCAGAAGCATTTTAATTATACCCGCACGCCCATGAATGGCTGCTACATGCATTGGCGTCATATTATCTTCAGAGCATACATTTGGATCAGCTAAATTTGGAAAAACCTTATAATCTATGTCACATGGATATTGGTAAAGTATTTGAAATACCTCCTCTTTCAAGCAACTGTGCGGTGGTCTTTTCAGCTAATTGGATGTTCGGCATGCCACATGAATAATGTATCGGAGCGATTCCTCTATCTTGGATTATAACATTCGGATTTATGTCGTATTTACTAAGCACATCTTCGATCATTCTACAAAAATGTTGTATTAGCTATGTATTAACAACAACAAATTCAAAGTGATGAATAATAGTTGGTCGTACCTTGAATTTTCATCTTCCATGGCATCCAGCAGGCAAAGGGCAAGAAAATTAGCACGTTGTTCCATTTTACTTAACAAATTAGATATACTTTTTAACTTATGTTATATAAAAACTATTATTTAGGACGAATATGCCTTTTTGCGGTACATTTTGTTCAAATGTTGCTGTTTACTTTTCGCAAACAAATATTTTGCTAGCTGTTTGAAATCGATGACAGTTGCATACCCATTTTTCTATATACCTTTAGATGGCGCAAGTAACAATAAGCTGATAACAGCATGATGCAAAAAGATGGTAGAAATTATTGAAATCTATTTACCGCGTATAATACATAAAAATATTTATTCAAAATTTCATTATAGTTGAAGGGGTAATGCTATGTTTCCACCGAACGCTAACCCCGAGATTAAGTGTAAGAGATTTAAAATTAATCCTGAAGTGTTTCCACAAAAAAAAGAGATTAATTTGACATTTCACCAGATGTTGTCATCAGCTGTCCAATCGAAAAGTGTGGCAAATGATAAGAAATTAAAAACTGTCTACTTTCGAAATTAAAAGTAACAACAAAAAATGAGTGGCAGTAATCTAAAAATATTATTACCGCATCATTTTGTCCTCAAAACTAATATGTGTGAACATTTTAACGGTTGCATTGGCAAGAAGTCGCTATTAGGAGTGGGTAACAAAAAAACGATTTTTTTCTTTTGCTCACCTATGACATAAATGTCAAATGTAGCTCTGTTTGTTTTTAATTTTAGACCTTTCGATCGACCTGTGGAGAGTGTGTTCAGAGACCGAACTCCACATGTAAACCTAGTCAGTTTAGGAGATTAATTTTTAATCTCCTTTTTATGAGATTAATTTTTGTATGATAAATCTCGAGATTTATACGAGGTTAACGAAAATTAATCCTAATCTCGGAGTTAATCTCCTGTGGAAACGTAGCATCTCACATCCTGTCAGCAGTTTTGCTGAGCTTGCTGAATGTTGAAAAGGTGTGTCTGCTTCAACAACCCAACGATTGTACTCGTTTTCGTGGCGTTTTCATGGAAAACGACCTCAAACAACTCGTTTTGAAAACTGCAATATGTATGGGAAAACTTATGTTTTCGAGGAAGTTTTCGACTGTTTTCGCGAAAACCCAGTTTTCGGCTTGGTGTGAATAGGGTATAACATTAACAACAAAATAAACAAATCCCTTGAATTATGTAAATGGATTCGTCAGAAGAAGAAGAGGACTTTCCATAAAAAAAATTATTTTCAGCCATTCATTGTTGGAAAAGGACAGTCCGTTCAATATATTATTAAAATTTTAGTAATAAATAAATACGAATTTTCTTTTTTTTTCTCTACCAAGATTTACGAAGTCATCCGAAAACATCCCAACAAAAATTTCTGAGTACTTTTGAATGTCATTAAAAGTATTACATTGTAATATGTATCCAAAACTATTGACATCTTCGTTTTAGCTTGAATTTCTTGCTAAAAAACTGAGCAGAAGAGTTTATTCGCTTTTAGCGCTAAGTTTCGCTTAGCATGTATCTTAGCATTGAATCCACTATGGCCAATGCAATTAAAATGTATGGGCGCAGTTTATTATCTTTGACCTGTCACACCTTAGCCAACACTTTCTTTTGAGTTTAATTTATTGTCTTTGCAGATGTAATTATTTCAATGAAATTCCGCACACAATTCGCTTGTGAAGACTTGCTGATTATATTTTTACTTTGCTGCAAAGTAACAGTTTCAAAGCGTTTTTTGTGTAAGTGTCCACAATGTCGTTATCATTGATAACACAATTAAAAAGACAACATTCAATAAATGCCGAAACAATGTATACTTACATTTCTTAAGCGGTTACCTCACAATATTTTCCTTCCTTTTGATTTGTTTCAAAATCTGTTCCTTGCCTTCATGTTTTCGCACACAACCCCAGTTATCAATCAGAATTGAAACAAAGTCACATTAATTGAGTCCCATAGAATATTCACACTTAGTCGATTTAAATCCCTCGCAGCGGCTTGATCGAGATGTGGTCAGCAACGCTTGTTACCGGTCTGCTAGCGTACGTCTTCTTTATTAATCGAAGGCAATTAGTTCAATTACATATACTTAATCTTTAATTGCTTTCATCAACAGCTGCTCAGTGAGTGGCATACTGGCATCAGACGCATGCACCCTCCCTGCAAAGGGGAGTCAGAAATTTCCATCGAACTTCAGCTTTGGTGTGTCAACGGCTGCATATCAGATTGAAGGCGGTTGGAATGCTGATGGCAAAGGTCCATCGATCTGGGATGACTTTACGCATAATTATCCAAACAATATTGACGATCACTCGAACGGTGATATAGCAGCAGACTCTTATCATCGTTTTGATCAGGATTTGGAGGCCTTAAAAGAGCTTAAGGTAAATTTCATAATTCAAGAGTATTATCACACTGATTTGAAGCAATCATTAGCAAATAATGGGTCAGCTATATGAGTGCAAATCTCTTATCAGTAAAGATAATGTTTTGCTTGGGTATACAACATGTGGTAATCGCTCGAAAACTTTTTCGAAATATTGATGTGCATCATAATGAATTTGTTGATGTTTTAGGTCAATCACTATCGCTTTTCCATATCTTGGCCAAGGATCTATCCCAATGGAGATATTTCATCTAAAAGTCAGAAGGGAATTGACTATTACAACGATGTCATCAATAAGCTTCTTGCGAATGGCATTGAACCCATGGTCACTATGTTCCACTATGATCTTCCGTCAGAGATTCAAAAAATCGGTGGGTTTGCCAATTCGCTGCTTATCAACCAGTTTGTTACTTTTGCAATAGAATTATTTGAAAACTATGGTGATAGGGTGAGATCAGTTCGTATACCATTAAGCTTTTATATAGACATCGGTTGTTTTCTTTTAGGTCAAAACCTGGATAACATTTAACGAACCATTTGATTATTGCGTGCCGGGCTACGGGTATGGAAACTATCCACCTCAAGTACATGGTTCCGGTGTTGTTGATTATCTTTGTATGGACAACTCTCTAAAGGCACATGCTGCCACCTATCAAGCTTACCGATCCAAATTTTATGAGCAACAAGGTGGCAAGGTCGGAATAACGATCAGTAGTCGATTCTTCTTTTCAAATTCGAATGATGGTGATATTGTGAACCGGGGAATGCAATACAATGTAAGTTTGCGGGAAATAATATTAATACTAGTTCAATTATTGACATCTTTCTTCAGTTGGGCTGGTTGGCACATCCAATCTTTAGTAAATCTGGCGGTTACCCCGATGTTATGGTGATGGATATCGATAGCAATAGCCTTAGGGAGGGTAGAATACGATCTCGGTTGCCCAGTCTCGAGGGAAAATGGAGGGAAAGCCTCAAAGGTTCAGCTGACTTTTTAGGACTTAACTATTATACATCGAGATACATAAAGCGTTCAATCTCTCCAAATGGTGGTAATCCATCATGGGATCGTGATTTTGATTGTGACATGTCTGTCGATCCCAAGTGGATCAGGGCAAAGTCAGCGTGGTTGTTTTGCATTCCCGAAGGGTTGGAGGGTATTTTAAAGTGAGTATAATAGACTTTGCGAAGACACTCTATCCAATGCTATATTCTAAAAGGTTCATTCGAGATGAGTATGACAATGTGGAGGTGATAATCACAGAGAATGGATGGTCTGATGATGGCGAAATGGTGGATGACAACCGAATTCTATATTTAAAGGTAAGATAGTAGGAAGTCTTTGCTTTCTGTAGTGAGTGGACTTCTATTATCAGTGCCAAATGTGCAAATTTATAAAATTAACCGGCATTGATGCCAATTAGGAAAAATATACTTGGTTGTCTATTCAATTGACACTTTCCAAATTACTGATTATTTCTAAATACCTATGTTTTTAGAGTCACTTGCAAGCTGTGCTAAACGCTGTAAATGATGGCTGCAATGTAAGTGCTTACACACTCTGGAGCTTGATTGATAATTTCGAATGGCAGAGAGGTTATACGTAAGTTTTCATAATCGAAATCAATAAACTGAGAGTAATTTCAATTGTATTGCAGAGAAAAGTTTGGATTATACGCTGTTAATATGACCAGCCCTAATAAGGAGCGCACTGCCAAAAAGTCGGCGGGTTATTTTAAGAAAGCAATAGAAACAAGGACAGTTCCAAATGAAATTGATTGAGATGGTTTGAAAATATTTGCAATACATTTTTGGACTTTTTTTCTCGCGTCACAGCTGCTGCATAACAAATTTTGTGAATTTTTAAAGCCAAAATATTGTTTTTTAACCAATAAATCGTTCATTTTTACATGGAATACTTTTTAACTTAGTCAATATGGTAATGGTTTTAATGAACTTGGTACCTAGTGAATACTTGAATTGATCAGCATTAATCATATCAAACCCAATTACTAATTAAAATGAAGAGAGAGCGAATCTACTATGGATGGAGCTTTAACCAATCTTTGGATTTCGTGTTTCAGGGATGGATGCGGCGACTGTCGCATAATATTAAGAGAATAGTCACTACTGAGTCATTGAGAATCTACAGAAGAGTGGAGAGGTGCTACTCTTCTTCGACTCCTACCTAAATCGACAACTAGTGGAAGAAGACTTCACATTAGATGGCGTACGCAGGTGCACTGTAATCTCAACCAACTTGAGGGGCGCAACTGGTGGGAGTTAGACCGTGCTAACTTGAAAAGCGTATTGGTTAAGGCCAAATGCGGTCCACTATTCCGCCAATTGGCATTCCTTTCCATTTTTCCTCAAACTTGAAATATTCACAGAGATGTCGCTACTAAATCACGGTCCATCTCAATTTGCTAAACATTACACAGGTGTCTTTCTGGCGACATTTTTTCGGAGCGTTAGTTCTACTGCCGGATATAAAGCGAAACTGTCGTATTTGCAACACTAACAAATACTGTATCTACGATAATTTATTTTATTTTATTTTTAATTTTATATCTACCTACCACCAATCTGTAAACATCTTGCAGCGCTGTAGAAGCGCTATAGTTTCGTCTTTCCCGGGAGATTTAATTAAAAAATTGTTTTATTGATTTGCATCGTATTCCATTGAGGGTCATCGTATTTGCTGCCCAAAATCGTATTTTTTTTTTAAATTTCTTTGCATTGAATGCACTCAGTTAAATCCATCATATGCGACATCTACTGTTGACTAGAAATATTATCAGTTGCAAAAAAGCAAACAGCTTCCCCTAATTTATGACATTTCCTTAAACAGCTGATGCAACACAACAACAAAAATTCGTAAACAAAACGAAAAAAACAACAAACAACATGGGGAAAATTGGAAAAGGTAGTTTGTTTCATCCAAAAATTGCAGAGTTTTACAAATTAACAACAGACAACAACTACAATGAAATCAATTGCAATTACATTAATAACGATTTCACTTACAATTGGAGAAATATTGAGAAATTGCTGCTTGGTGATGGGGAATGGTCACTGGTTGGTGAGTATCGGCGAAGACGAGGATACGTACATAATTTACGCTTTCGTTCAGATCTGTAGTTAAGAAACTTGTTCATGTATACCTTTTATAGATCCGGTGTATCCGAAGAAATACGAAGAATACCTGAGACACTTTCAACTTCTACAAATAGTCCTTAAACAAAGTGAAGAGGCCATAACTCAATCTGGGAATGATGAATGCATTTTGATAAACAAACTCCAATGGCTGGGTCATGAAAATCGAATGCGATTTATCCTACAGGAACACCTCCATCCCTCGTCCGAGACATACACAGTTGAAAACATTTTATTCCTGACATCTGTAATTGAAAACGCGCTAGGCAATGTCTATTTCACGATGACGAAAAAATCTCCGCCACATCTTTTGCGAGATCTGCTTGACACGAAGGAGCTCCGAGGTGTTTTTGGAATCCCGCCGGTGAGTAGCATACTTCAATGCAATTGCATGATACGAGTATAAATGTTTTATTTAGATATTCTTTCTAAAAATCATCATGGGATCCCCTGACTCAGTAAATCTAAGGAATATCGTCTGGCATGGCTTTCCGCTGCCCTCTGAGGTTCCTCCTTGTTATACTGCGACTCTAATCATTGTTGCTGCTAGCCTATCAGTCTTGATCGAAGAAAAACAAATCACATTGATGTCCAGACTACAAGTAAATGATTTCAGTCGTTTTTTGTCCAAAATTACAGATGCTTCCGTAGATTTTAATCTCGATGATATTCCACAAATCGAGAAATGTATTTCGAGTTCTAAGTGGACTGGTCACACTGGTCACAAGGCGTTTTGGTATCAAATCATTCAGCACTATCAAAACGAACGCTACTGGCAGTTTATCATACTGATCCTTCCACAGATCGAACTGCTCCTTCGTCGTATGTACGGCGAATCCAATGATTTTGACTTCACCGCCAAATTGGAAGAGTACTACATAACGATGAACACTATCTTCGAATCAAAGGACAATCGGCTTCTAAGCGGATCCCTTTGCAGAGGAACATTGCATTTGCTCTACGATATATTCATTTCTCCCTATGGCATGCGGGTGCGAGACAAGATAAGCCACGGTGAGGTGAATTTGGGCTGTATTGGCAAGGACCTTTGCTCGATATTGTTGTACGTAGGGTTAAACCTAATTACCTCCAATGCTAGTTATCCACTGCAGCAGTATGAAAGCCGTTTCCACTTAAATTACCTAGCCTACGAGTGCATAGCAGAGTCGAAACGAAGTGTCCTCCATATGATGACATTGAAGGCGCCAACGCGCTGTGAAATGGAATTCAATTGGATTCAGGAGCCCATTGCAAGTCTACAGGTATTTGAAATCATAAAACCGGTGGATATATTTGATCGTCATAAAAAGGAACCAGAAATAGTTGCGCTTCTCATGAAAATCGCACAACTTGTCGTGCAGGTCTGTGCAAATTACCAAGTTTCTTTTGGCGAGAGATTTCGAATGTTGCTCAATCATGAGTTGCGCTCAAGAGCGAGGAAAACTTTACACCAAATGGTCAACACAATGACAGTGATTGGTCCTACTCTGGGGAGTATCGTTGAGCGTGTGGCGGAATTAAATAATCTTATGCAAAGTGAGGATCACAAGTGGTTTGAAGACAGATTTGCTAATATTCAAAGGTTTGTTTATATATAAGAATGAGGGATGGTGAGTCTTGACTAATGAGATTGCATTTAGGTTCTGCAAACAGACGCTGACGATTTTGGAGAACTTTGCGCGCTTCTCAGATAGAGAAAGCAACGAATGGCTAAACGCTGTGGACTGTTGCACTCGGTTTAAGGAAGTCAGCTCACATTTTCGAGTCACATTATAGTGAATCACGACGGATCAGATGGTTGTCTGAAAGATCAATATATATATATCAACACCTCCAGGGCATACGCCCTCGTAGAATATGATATTTGTTGCTGCTACCGGTTTCCTCAAAGGACGTAGTTTTTGTTTAAAGAAACTTTATTAACTTATTTTATAAATAAATATAAACTATAAACTGATCTTACAAAACTATTTGGTGAATTATCATATAAACTACAAAAAAATAGCGCTCATCTCGCTTGATCCAACTGCTATATAAATGACCCCTTGACGAAGACCTAATTCCTCCGCTTATTCCCTTATTGACGATTTACTCGGCGAAGCCGTTGCATTATTTCGGTGATCCTTTTTTTCACGCTTCGTAAATCCAAACGTATCGGACACCTTGGCAGACTTATAAGCTGCTGAAGTCGTTTCCCCAATACTTCTTCCACTATCATAGCGTCCGCGGTCATACCGATGGCTATAATCTATGCTAGCTGGCGAACGAACTATTTCCGGTAGGTGTGCGTAGTAAACGATGCGACGATTACGATTATCATAGTTCGGACGATCATAGATCTCGTTATTATAGAGCGGTCCGTAGTCGCGTGGCTCTGGAATGTCGTACCGTCGATCGGGATAGTTATAGTATGCCTCAGGATAGTTAGGAACACGTGGACTGTAACTGTCATAAGGATCAAAGTGGCGACGATACAAATAGTGCTCCTCATAGTTGTATGGATCGCGATCGTACTGGTCATCATACCTATTTAAGAAATGGCAAAAATTTAGCAAGCTTTACAAATTAGGCGCGCATGTGCGATTAGCAGTTGCACGACTATTTAGTCGCAAGTAGAACTCACGCAAAGACGAAATCTTACCTATCATATCGTCGCAGGTACTGATCATACGATCGTGATGGATATACTTCGTACTTGTACGGTTCGTATTTATCATAACGCGACTTTAATGCTGGCGGTGATACCTTCACTATCGTACGGTCCTTAGGTTCAATATCACCTTTCTTGGGCTGCGTTACAAAGTTAACTCTGGGCTGTCGTCCTCTGTAGCCATCGCTTGTGGCATCCGATACTGAATCATCATCATCACGTTTTATATTCCACGAATAGTCGTTCCAGGAGTCTTTGCGATAATACTCTGGTTCCATTATCTGTTTTTCGGCTTTGGGTAGTTGACGCCCCTCTCGACTGGCGTCTATAACCTCGATTTTATCACTGTCGACACTTTGTTCGATGTCTTTCTTTTGAGATTTTGACGTAGAGGCCTTGGCCGCATCATAAGCCGAAGTTGATCGACGATTTCGTATTGATTTTGATTGACCAGCAAAGCCTGCTGCCAGACTTCTAGCTTCATAGTATGCGCTGTCTGATTGATAGTACTCTGGGGACTCTTCCAAGTCGTAGCCGTCGAGAATTTCAACATCCTGGGGTACGTATAGTGCCAATGTTTGATGGCCAACCATCCATAGGATGATCAACAGTTGGCGCAATGACATAGCTGTTGGTGAAAAAGTCGATTTTTCTAAATATGGTGAGAAAACAATGGGTAAAAAAATGAACATCAATAAAGTTATAGAGTGGAGGTAGTATATGGAGCATAATAAACTTGATAATGGAGTACCTATATCCATTTCAAACAAGCCTAAAGGCTGGCACAATATTCATAGGGATTTATGCCAAGTTTAGGCACATAATGTTTAACGCTCACTAGAGGTCATGCGCCATAAAAAGTTACTTAGTTACCTACTCCATGGGAAATAAAAATATCCCACAATCACCCAACAAACCGCTAAGCAAATCCGTCTCCTAAATGAACATAATCGCGTAGGTACACTTTATTTCAAAATAGACCCCCTATTGTGAGTGTCGATAGTTGATCGTTGATCGACAAGTGTGATGGTCGATTGGGATTGATATTTGGCGATTTGACAGACGCTTGTAGTCGATTACAAATGTCTGGTCGATGCTTTTTCTTGGAAGTGAAAAAATGTCGTGAGTGAATAGCTAAAATCAATCGTGACGATCGCTGATCGACAATCATAATATGACGTGAACGGTGAACCCTTCTTTGTAATTTTTTTTTAATCTGGCGTCTTCCTCTTTAAGTTTACGAAACTGTGACGGATATTCTTTATACCATTCCACTAAATCTTTCCCGAATCGCAGAGACTTTGTCCAGATTTTGAGAAATCGCCGGCTATTCTTCAATCCATATTTCGCCTGGGATTCCCAGATGAACTCGCCTGCAAATGAAGTCTTCATCTGGATAAGTCGAAGAGAACGAATCGCCTGATTAGTCAGAAGGGCTCAAGTTCAATGATGCCATTAGGTATAATAAGAAAAATAAAAAACTATTAAAAGGTGTATACCGTAGTGGAACAAGGATATAGGAGTCAGGTCCACATATCGAGTTCAAAATCGAAGACAAAAATATTAAAGAGGGCTACTTGCGATAAACTATAAACTCTCATTACCCTTCTTCAAAAGCTCTCTCAAAACGAGCCTACTACGGGAATCAGCTAGTCGTTACTTCGACAGAAAACCCTAAGCACTCAGCTTGAAGGTCAGTTCCCCTAATAAATGACTCTAATAAACGATATCAGACCAACTGTTAGTTAAAAGAGGTAACAGTCTTTCTGAACGAATTATTTTAAATGAATACAAAATTAAATGGAGTGTTAATTTAAACCGTTCAAGGCACCTAGAACAGGCGGAATCTTTCCGGCCCTATCGAAAAAGGGAACCGACTACATTCTGAATATAATCAGTCCTTTATTTAGATCCAACTAGAATTTTGGGAATTGGGATACAAACGCTGTCTATCACTGATTTAAAGGTTTAACTATCGCGTATGCCAGAGCACTTGGTTTGGATAACTGTAGCCAAAAATAAATCAGCACTGATTGCATCGCTCAGAAGCAGAAGCCTTGCACTTGTATCTAAAGGATATTTCGGACAAAGTCAGCTAGCAAAGTAACTGTATCTGAGCAGTCAAAATGTTTATTTTATTTATATCCTTTTCCAATTCAATTTATTTTCCCGTGTTATTCTGCGAGTGTTTTTTTTTTTTATTCATCTATAGATACAATTTCTTAAAACTACACACACACAACTACAACTGCCGACGAAGGTATCCTTATTCCCACTTATAGTCGTATCCCTTCTTACTCACCGTCACCAAATAAAAAAGATATCCAAAAAATTGTGTAATCCGATCCGACTGGGTATAAAATCCAACGCTCGCCCTTAAAACAGCCCAACTTCTAACTCTGTTGACTTTCCGACCTCGACTGATCCGTCGTGCACAGCAGCAGCGATCCGATATTGAAATAAAAATCCTCCACCAAGTAGTAGCACTTGCTACTTAAAGTCACTCAAGCGATCACTCTCTATGGGATATCCATCCCAGAATTTATTTTCGTGTAACAACAGAACCATGTCAAACTCCGCTTCGATGATATTTATGAGCCCTCTAAGCTGCGTCGGTCGGTGGGAAACCAAAACCATACAATGCTACATGATGATTCAATTCAAAGGCCGCTATCAGAATCTATATCATCCAGACTAGATCGCTGCTGCTGGAGTAATGTTACGCGATGCCGACATCCCCTTTACCGCTACCGTATAATTGTAATTACAATTTATGAACAAGAGGTTACCAAAGCTGGATGCGCTTGTTGCCTGACGCAAACTTACCTTTTTATGTGTCATGGGTGGAACTCACATAGCTGATGAGTGTAGGTGGTATTGGTATAATGTACGTTAAAACGTTCATCTTGTCTATTCATCAAATCACACCAGAACCACCGCCACCACGGGTGGAGTCACTGCGTCGCTGCTCTTAGGTTGACAACCGCAAAAAGGGTTACATACCGTAGATCCGGTTGGTTTTTAAATAGAATGTTCCAAAAGCACACCAACAACGGCTGCAACAATAGAAACGTTGGGAAGTGCAAAATGGTTTAATAGTTCCGCATGTTTTGGGGGGAGTCATTCTTTATTCTGCCAGCCAGGGTGTGCTGCTGTGCACTGTGCTGTTAGTGTTGGGTGATTTAATGGAATGTTAGTTTTGCAAGGCACCATCGACACATTGGGAGCACTATTGTTAACAAGATTGGCTTGGCCTAAGTGGTGTGTTTCGAGGCAGAGACCTTAGCATCGTTACATTTTTTTAATTGAAAGGTTAACAGTCATTATTTGGTTAAACGTTGATGCGGGTTTTATCTGCAGGATCATTGTGAAAAGTGAAAGTTTATTTAAAAAAAGAATACAGCGGATGGCGCTTATTAATTAAGAACAGAGCAGTTTTTGGGTCATTAAACAAAGTTATGGTACCTACCGGTTTTAATTAAGGGTCATAGACACGACAAAAAAGGAATTTTGCGAAACTAAATGAGATGCATAGATTTGAATCAGAGATTTTTTTTAATAGATTGCCAACCCACCTGTTGAAAGGTGAACGGCGCCGCGATCAGTGTGTTCTTTTCAGAATTTTTTTGTATAGGACTATAGCTACTTATATCTAGGCATTAGTTGAATTTTAAAAACTAGACAAATTTTAGCATTAGTTTGCTGCTAAATTTATTTATGTTAAACAGGAGAACGTAGTCCTAGATATACTTCTGACTATATTTTCTAATAGCAACGATTAGACAAATTTCTAAGAATGGCGTCGAAAAAACATAGTTATCGGTTAAGTTAACCTTTCTGCAAGTTCTTAGTCAAAATGTTATACATCGTAGCTTAGTTGATGATATCTATTAGCGAATAAGGTGCTAGACGATAAGCAAGAAGGGAGAGCTGATACTGGGCTTCTTCGAAAAAAATACTGTGGCGGATTTTTGGTCCTGTGTGTGAGTAGGGCGAATGGAGGAGAAGATACAACCGCGAACTCTATAAGCCGTACCAAGATGTGGATGTAGTCCAAAAAGCCAAAACACGTTGACTACATTGGCTCGGCCGCATCGTGCGATTGAACAATAATGCTCCAGCTAAAAGGGTCTTCGAATCCCAGCTCCCAGGTTCAAGAAGACAAGGAAGATCGAACCTCCAGATGCCAGAGCGAACAACTGGAATCATTGTGTCCGGGATTGTAGAGGATGGAAGGCTGCAGTGTCTCAGGCAGTGACTTTTCACGTGTCGGGAGCCCGACAACGCAACGCAACACATTAAGCAGTGAAGAATGTTTACTACTGTGCATCTGCACACTGCACAGGTTTTATAGGCCTATAGGTAGTCATAGGAGGTACCATGTTTGAGTACAAGGCCTGCGTACTGTATCAGTTCAAAGACAGCATCAGTGAGAAGCGAACTAGAATCCTAAAGGTGAGAGACTTGCAGCGACCGACGCGACGTGAAAAACGAATCCAACTGTTTGCACCGGAATCTTCCCATAACGTCTCTTTCACTTCACAGAAAAAAATTGTTGGACTGAAAAATTACGAGGTCGTATGCAATTATAAACTCATTTACTCAACTACCCAAAATTATGAATAAATACATTCACCCTTAAAAACCCGTCTATTCCAGGTCAGTCTCGATTGCCTCTAACTATATGCTCAGTATTTAATCCGTTAACCAGTCCTCGCAAGTAAACACAATTTCAATTAAAAATGTGTCCTTAACAAGTCACCAAAAACCCCATAAAAAAAATCAACCACGACAAAATCACCTTCCGGTCCATCATCAAGGACCACATGATACCCCATAAGTAAACACTTTGCCATCCTAATGACGACAAAGTCCACCCCCACGACTTGGTAAATTGATACAACTTTGTACAAATCTACAGAACCCACCCGCAAATGTTGACACAATTCCTCATCATATTACGACTGCCTAACGAGAAAGTCCTTGCGGCAAATTAATTTCAATAAATTCTTTCCACTCCGTTTGATTTACTTTGACATCATCAACCCTCCCCCCCGAGTGTCCAAAATCCTTTTGATATATCCCCCCGCACTCTCGTTTAAATCAACCGCAATCAAATAATGAAAACATTGCAATTTTAATAAAATATTCCGGTCAATTTGAATTTGATTTGAACTCTGGTCCTTCCGCCTACCCCCATACAACAACCTTTCGACTTTCGACTGCCCTTAAAATACTAATCTGCTTAATCTCGCGTTTATACTGTATAACATGTCCGTTAACATCAACCGGAATATTTATACACATCAGTCAACAAAAGGAAGGCAAACAAGAAATACCAAGTAGACGAGTTTTCGTCTTTCTGTATCTAATTCGGTAGTTAAATATCCTTAAAAGCCTGCCGCGTGATCTCTTTTGTCAACACCCAAAAGAAAAACTGAAGAAAATCCTGCAGCCGCTCGCTCGAGGTCGAACTTCTTCAAAGGAATGCCAGGCATCTTTAATTAAATTCACAATTAAAATTTCATGAAAAGACAAAAGGACTAACGGGCGGGCGACGGCGACAGATGAAGGAGTTCACAAAAGTTTTATTCTCAGAGCCAGCCAATAAGATGGACAGGAAGAAAGCCAGGAAAAAAAAAATAGAAAATAAAACTCAAGACAAAGGAAACTTTCATTTCAACGAGTGTGTGTACATACCAGATCGTGTCCTGTTTGAAAAAAAAAAATGAATAAAAATCAAAAACTTCGCGGTAAAGGTCCTGGGAAAGTTTTTCCCACCATTTCCACCACTTGGTTGGTTTGTTGGACATTCTCGCGCAGTGTACAGTTTGCGGTTTCTTTTTATTGTTTTTTCCTCGCTCCTTGTGATGTTTCTGAAGGATTTCGCTCCGATTTTCTTTGTGGAAGAAACGTTCAAAGAAATAGGTAGATAGATATACATTTCGGACGGAAGAGCAGACATCCAGAGGTATCCCTTCTGTTGCAGCAAAGTCGAGAAATTAAATATTGAATTGGGAGAAATGTTTCTAGAGAGAAGGAGAGTCCTTTGTGGAAGATGAATGGGGAATGGAATTATATATTGGGTCCGTGCGCCGGCCGTGCCCTCGTGATGGAATCTGAAGAGTGTGCGTGTCGGATTTTTGCATTTATTTTGTTATTAACAATCTTATAGAATGTTTGATTTGGACAAGCGGATTTGTATTTAGAGAGATATTCCTTTGAAAAGGATGACAAAATCCTTAAATGGCCTGGCACCCATTTACTTGTTAAGTATTATTATATAAATATTAAGTATTATTAAGTAATATTATTTTTATTTGTTAAGTATTACGTCATGGCATCGAATAAATTTAATGAAATGAATGAAATGAATGAAATGAATGAAATGAATGAAATGAATGAAATGAATGAAATGAATGAAATGAATGAAATGAATGAAATGAATGAAATGAATGAAATGAATGAAATGAATGAAATGAATGAAATGAATGAAATGAATGAAATGAATGAAATGAATGAAATGAATGAAATGAATGAAATGAATGAAATGAATAAAATGAATGAAATGAATGAAATGAATAAAATGAATGAAATGAATGAAATGAATGAAATGAATGAAAATAATAAAATTAATGATAGCATTTATGTGGTGAATTGCAGACTTGAATTGAACGGGCAGATAAGTAATCTCTATTGAAGAAGAGACGCGTCAATCCCATAAGCACATTTTCTACGACAGAGCTTGATGTTAGTTAAACTCTGTCAAATGCTTTCGAAATATCTAGCGTAATCCGCAACAGTTTTCGTTTCACCAATCACCAGAGTGATGGAGAGAGACTGGTTCCACTTTTCGGTGAAACAAGGCATTCAATCACCTCACCAGTAAATCTGCTGCCACGAAAACCGTTACCAATCACTGCGAAGCTCTCCTTAAAAAGAATAGACAACCGTGAAATGGGTCGGTAGTTGGTGGGTGAAGAAGAATCGTCTTATTTTATTGAAGGATATATCGAAAAACTTAAGCAATGGTTTTCCCAGCGTAAAAGTACACCACTTCAGAATTATAGGGAAAATGTCAGCTTGGCCGTAGGATTTGTAGAATGACTGCGCTGGAAAACTTCGATTCTCAGAATATTCACTTGATGGTAAGGTGACCAGATATGGCTGCCATATTGAAAAGGTCGTTTTACAAACGTCATATTAAGCGATTTAGTAACGTAGGGGCTAGAAAACTCTTTTGGCGACCAACGTTTAACAAATTCGAGTATACATACTGAGTTAACTATGTATCTGATAATAGCGCTGTCGATGTGAGGACGGACGTTAAGTTGAGCCAATGTGAGGAGGGAAGTTAAGTTTGAGCATCCCAGATAACTCCTAGAACCTAGATCACGAATAAAGAAGCAGTGTAGGCTAGGTCGTTACGCAATTAGTAAGATCTTTGAGGTATAGACAATAACGTTAACGAGACATTTTGACATTTTTCCACATTAAGACCGAATTTATTGACACCAAAGGGTAGAAGTCGCTTGTAGTGACAGGTAGTAATCAGTGCAAGATATTTGCTTAAGAATCTCACGCCATATGCGTAAATTTTCTGGTCTGATTGTAAAATGACACGCACTACATCGTTTATAGTCAAATTGAAGATCCTATATGACTTCCCTGTGGTACACCAGAAGACGCTATTAATGTGTTAGAAACGGAAAATATACTAAGGACACTATAACTTTTTAAATTAGATTTAATCCATGAAATAAATTCGGTGTTTTTTAGTTTGAGGAGTGTAATCCACTTCCACTCCCATTTCCCAAGGCTCATGTTAGATATAACCTCCGTGAGGTTTGTCGACACGGCTAGACTTTTAAATGGGCTCAATGATAGATACAATCGACTTATTATACAATTTGAACAGCGCAGCAATAAAGCTCCCAATAAAAAATGACACCACACCACTAATTTACCGGCATCAGTAACGCACCAACTTTTCAACACTTCATCATCGTAAATGAAAAATTACTGACAAGCATGCACGAATATCCCTTGGAACAAGTTCGTCTGTGGCAGGGGCGGCTCTAAATTTAATAAGTTAACGTCTTGACATTAACCTGTCAAATAAATAAATATTTATCAGATTCTCCACACAAAGGTGGTAGTAGGACACACGCATAAACGAAAAATACCATCGCTTACGAAATTGACTTTAATATCTCAATTTTCCCAATGGTACTGGCGGCAACAACCTACAAAGACATGAGACAATATCCTCGAAAACCCGCACCGTCATAAACAAATTATTCAATGCCATCCGGTTGTCCTCGCTCTACGGTATATAGGGTTTATGAAGTAAAAACACCATACAGTAGGGCATCAAGCCAAGGATAATGCTGCTAAGATAAATGAGGCAAAAAAAACTAAAACTCACCCCCCGGTAAGCTATCAGCCGCCGACGACGCCGCCAAGACGTCGGTATCTAGAATCTCTATCGCCGCTGAAAATTATTCTTTATGACAGTTAAAACAATAAGACAACCATTGTGCTACTCTGGCGGGCTTATTTTAATTTCAAGATCAAACGGGAGAACACAAAAAAAGAAGCATTGAAGCAAGAGTGTGGGTGAATGCGCATCCTGCCGCAGACAGGCAGAGAATTTAACTGGTAGCATAGCAGAGAATGTGCTATGCCCGCGGGGAATTCAATCATAAAAGGCGCTAACGTGAAGAAGCGCGCTCTACACAATCTACTCGTACATCCATTGCTGCAGCAGCAAGTGTCCTAGATTTTCATCTACCCCCCAGGAAAATTTACACAATGATACAGAAGCCAAGCTATATAGGGAAGGGAGTGAACGACCTATCAATAAGGGTTGGAGAATGGATTTTGGCATATCAGTGCTGCATTCATATACCGCGGCCGTCCCCAGTGAGCTGGCGTTTAACCCCCACCCGTCGCGCACCGACAAAATGGTAATTTCTGTTGTCCTCGTGATATGGGAGATATTCGTCCTGATTAAATTTACATATTTCAGTGCGAAATTTTCAATCAACAAGTCCTATCACCGTCATGACCTTTAGAAGGGCACATAAATGATGACAGCCAGCTCCGTTCAAAGAAATACACGAGTGAGTTTAAGGACAAACCTAATTAATCATTTCGGTCCACTGTGCGTACTGTGCGTAGTAACCGCACTAAACAATCGGTCAATTGTCATACGTGTAAATCATCCAACCTCTATGCCGCCGACCCATCAATTTGTGAAGTCCTTTGTCATTTTGTTTATTTGAAGGGTGTCATCTGGTGTGGCAGAGGGGAGCAGAATCATTATGTGGAAATGTCATTTGGGTCTTTGGGAATTTCACTCCTCATTAACGAGGACGACCGACGACGAAAAACGATTTTGCGTGTCCGGGTGTAATTGAGTTTTGAGGATGCGAGCAAATGTCCATTTGATGTTGCGAAAGAAGACACTCACACGTCAGAGGATAATAAATTGGACATTTTCGTTTCGATTATATTTGTTTCTTAGAGTTGGCATTGTTAATGAGATTTTCATTTTGTCTACCTAACAGCTGGGTTGAGGGATGATGGGGGGCACAGAAGGATATTGAGAAACCTTTATAGGTGATTTGAAGTCGGCAAAATCGATTCGGAGGCTGATGTAGTCGAAATCATCGAGTACTGCGGAAAATAAGATAACTCGAGGATGCTAGTGTTCCTCTCCTAAGAGGAGTAATCCGCGATAACTAACCGGATAGGTTTTAGAAAGGCGCTAGAAAAAAACTCCTCCTAACTTGAGAACAAGACGGAAGATTGAGAAATGCTGCCAAAAGCCTGACTAGTATCATCATCAGATGTTTGTAGCTGACGCGACTATGGATATGATCGTGTAGATCGAAGGTTCACTTGTCGATCTCAAAGCTGGACAGACTTAGAAATGGAGTATAGAAACTTATAAATCGGTCACGGACCAGACAAATTTGTATGCAGACTGTAACCTTTTCCGATTTAAACAAAAATAATAGTTAATTCGTCTGTCGAAAAGTAGTTCCCATGAAGGTTTTTGTAAAAAATCTAAATCTGGCTAAAGGGTTTACGAAAGGGGTAACCAATCGAACTGGAGTTTGAATTTAATTATAGGCATCAAGAATGCGACAATGTTCATGTTCATTGACATAGGGGGCGCCTTCGAAATGCGACTTTTGACTAACGGGGTAGAAGTGACATTTTAGTGTTGTGGATCATAGGACATTGCAGATAATAAATTAAAACTTTGGTTGAAGATGCGGACTGTGGCGGTTTAATAGAGGCTGCTCTCAAGGTGGCATTCTGCTTACACTGCTATGGTGCTTGAAAACTTGGATTGTTTTCTTCATGAGGCAAGGAGGTGTCTGACTCAACCAGTGCTATAAAAGGCGTCACTAACCACATCTCCGATGAAGTGAAACATGTACCTGGGAGTGTCGAATACATCCAAGGCGTTTTCAGTTTTCTGGCAGTAAGGGCGATTTTGACAAGACGTGGGATTTACCAACTCATAAGGGTCTTTGGACTTTTCTAAAATATGCGATTGTTTAGTAGAGAAGGCTTCATCAGGGGGTCATCATCATCATTTGAGTTTCGATGATATTGCGCGACACTCATTCTACGAACTATGGTTCCATGAATATTCAATATGGAATGTTGTGCAAATTATGAGGTTGACTACTGAATACGAAAATACATTTCTGGCACCGCTGCGTCGGTTTATATTGGAAAGCCATAACCTCAAAAGTGAAAGAAATTTACCTCATTTTAGCAAACTTAAGATTTTGGTATATGATGAAACCAGAGTTTTGGTTTACCTTTGATGAATTAGTAGAGTGATAATATCTCTAACATAATATCAAAAATTTGATTTCCCCACGCCCGAGGCTCGAACCAACGCCGCTCGGGTCACAAGCAATTACACTAACCACTACACCACCGTGGCCACCGCCATCACTACACTTAAGGATAGCCTAAAGATATTCCTCTGCTTTACAAGACCTGCGCTATTCTATAGCTTTAATTGTATTCAGAATACGGACAAACTAAGCCTATATTGTCCCTAAAGTCTGTTTAAAAAATCAGTGGGATGGACAAATCATCTAAAAACCAAACCTAAACAAAAACACGCTATCAACTAAATTACTCGAAAGATTTGATATCCGGAACGTAGGTCTAGGTATAACAGCGGTCTGGACTGGATATGCGTTAGATTGTCTAAAAGCCTCAAATTATTTTTTTTATTTATGATTTTGTACATGTGGGCACGCAAGTGGAAGGGGATCTTATAACTAACTTAGCGTGCGAAACTGAAGATAGCTGGCCAAAGATCGTGCTGGCTGGAGACGCTTAATGGTTGAAGCCCAGGTCCACCCCGGACTGGTAGCGCCGCCTTAAGTAAGTACATGGTGGGCGCAAATTCTCAGTATGGTAAGTGTGCTGGACTATTATGCGAGCGGTGACAGGTTCGATCTCCGGAAAAAACACAAATTGCATTTGCGAACATCTGGCAAACATCCCAGAGTATAAATGTCTCAATTTAGCCATTCGGAAAAAAATTGAAGGTCTTTTTCATTCCCCAGAAGCTTGACCTAGAGTGCCTGCTTATTTACATGTTTTCTCTGATAGACTCAATCGCAGTCTTTCCTTCCGTCTTCCAAATCATTGTAGCGTGTTACAGGTGGAAATAATAGCGATCAAAGAGGCCCAAGAAGTACGTGTTATCTACTAACGATATCCGTATCTTTTCAGATAGTCAAGCAGCTATCAAGTAGTTGTAATCCTTCTCCAATAACTCGAGAGTAGCCCAATACTGCCCTGAGATGGCAGAGCAGTTCAATGTTCACCTGTTCTGGGTGCCGAGGCATATAGAGTATTCCAGGGAATTGTAGAACCGATGAACTCACCAAACGTGGAACAATTGTACCTTTGCTACCTGACAAAGCTATAATTTTGATACGTGGGTTTCTCGTGAACACGAGTGTCGTTGGCGTGACTTTGCTGGGTGTAGACAGACCAAACGACTGCGTCCGGACATCTGCAAGAGGTCGGCTTGTTTCCTTCTGTCTCTCAGGAGAATCGACTGCATACTTCTTGTGGGCGTCCTTTCGGGCCACCAAGCTTTTGCCAAACACTTAAATGTGTTGGGCTTGAGCAACACCACCATCTGTCCTGCTTGTGGAGAGGATGACGATACAGCGGAGCACTTCCTCTGTAGTTGTTCTGCCTTTGCTCACAGCAGGTGTCGAATCTTTGGGGCTGACGTGGTGAGTGCCGAACATCTAAGCTCTTCATCACTGAAGCTCCTTTTCATCTTTCTTCGAAAGACGGGAAAACTAAGTACAGCAATGTAAGGTGTCTGTTTAGCAGTACAATGGACTAGTAGTTGTGTCTGAGTGCTCCATCGGATAGTAACAACCTCCGACAAAGAAAAAAAAAAAAAAGCTAGGAATACCAATGACTACATGTAAACTTAGATTAAATCAAGGCGCCTTTGAGAAAACAAATCTTCGATGGACAAACGGTACAACATGTCTAGAGACAAAGCAGATTTGGCTGAAACTATGGATCTGAAACGCTCCAAGTGTTTGATCTTTCTAAATAGACGTCATACGCTATCAGATAGGTTGGCACGCAACCATGTTTGGTGTTCCCTCTAATGATTTTTGTAGAAGATGTAGAGATGTCTAAATGTGCTTACGTATGCTGGCAGCTACTTCAAACTAACCTAACCTATTTAGAACATATTGCGACATAAAAAAAAAAAAATTCAAATCCAATTGGCGCCAATTATCAACAGCGTCGATATGCATTTTTGACTAAACGACTCAGTTAATTGACTGATATCGACATAAATACAAGTACAACCTTCCAAATTAATTGACTTATATCAATACAAAAGAAATAATTTTATTTAACCCTGAATCTGAATAAAAAAAATACCTTTTTCCCCAGCTAATCCAATTTTAAAGTTTAACCATTTCGCGAGTATTATTCCCTCGATTGGGCAATTTATAGCTGGAAATATTTTAATACCAATTTCGCCCTCGACAAAGTCCCCACGGGTATTCGTATTCATACCCACCCATTAGTTTGCTAAATTTTACTTACAGACTGAAAGCGCGCGCTCAAAAATCATTTAACACTCGAACATCCCCATCAGGGCATCAATAATGCAAACTATTTGATTAAAAATTCATCACATTTGCATACGTGTGATGGTGGGCTGTGGTGTTTGAATAAAAAAAATAATATCGCTCAATTGTTGCAGCAATGTGAATCAGGGTTGATTACTGTTCATCAGGTGGGTTTCGCAACCCTGGAGTATCATTTGCAACACGCCATAGCGGATGGAAGGGGCCATATTCAAATTGCTCGCATCCGGATAAAGTCACTTAATATTCAACAGTTCCATGTCACTTGAACTGTGTGAGCGAGAGAGCTCGCAAGGCCTGACAACTAAGTGAATTTCTTTTTGATGATGTGCCTCAATAGGCCGGGAATTGTTACCGCGTCCCAGAGGAAATTATCTGCTATCTGCGGGTGTGGTACTGGTATGGCTTACAAAAGTTGATATTTGGAATTGGAATCGTAAAAAAGGCCTTCAAGCACAACGGTTGGGGTTTTCAGTGGATGACTTTAGACAAATAAAAAATCCGCTCACGCAAAATGGCTTGCTTTCAGTTTCAATATGCTTTTGTCATATCCCTTGATGGGGGCGCAGTTTCACCAGTGCTAAGGCCGTCTGAAGCGAAAGTTATGGTGAGTTGATTGGTTTAATCACTCAGCAGTAGTATTTTCGAACTAAACAGAATTTAGGCTAAGACCTGAGTGGAAGTCCCAGTTTCTAAAGAGAGCTGTTCCTGTAAAACTCTAGATAGAATGGACTTAAATAACTTTTCTTCAATCCACCTGTTGTGGCAGTAATCTCCTTCCATACATTCCTTTCCTCTTCCCCCCAATCCACAATGTTAAACAATTTACGTTCCATTTAACGTTTACAAACTTAAACAAAACACGAACAAGGTCTACCATTCAGCATTCCTCCAAGGACATGCATTTTTAAACATCTTCGAAGGGTTGAAATGAAACGCACGCACACCCCTTGAGTTCAAACAAAAACCAGGCATCAGCAACTTAGCACAGTTGTATATTCCTTGCAATCCTTTGGAGGCTTGGTGAGGTTTTAATTCTTTTTTTTTTTCGTTTTTTCTTGTTGCTCATCATCATGTAAAAATGATCTCGAAAATTTTAATTATATTTTCAAACGGCAAAAATAATTAAGCATCAACTGTTTAACTCTTTTGTTCCTACACTTTCATAAGGATACACGCCGACAGTGTGGTACCTGGTTTAAGATTTCCCCCGGGGCTAACTGAAAACAGTTAAAGATAATATGTCATGGGTTCCGTGTTTGCTTTTTCAGCGTGGAATATGATTTTTTATATTTTTTAGTCTACGTGCTCGCCGGGGACAAAAGTTTATATTAAATTAATGAAAATTATATCCTTTTCGGAGAGACAGAGAAGGAGAGAACAGAATTTTCTTATGGCTGCTGCTGATATGGGCACCAGGTCCAGAGGAGTACAAGGCAAAGGGGTTACACCCAGGTGGTGCCTGGGGAGTTTTAAAATGTTATGCATTAGCATTAAATGAGTTTTATGCAAAAAATTGTTTACGAAGGGAAAAATCTAGAATTTAAGTTGAAAGGTATCCATATTTAGGTGCATTTTAAGAAATTCAGATTTTCTTTAATTTTACCTAACTTTGTTCGAATATTAGAAAAGGTGGCCTTCAATACTTCTGGATTTTAAACAAAAAAATTATTTTTATAGATTTTTATGAATGAAATTGTAGCGACATTTTTTGTATAATGTTTGTATAAATTTCAACGGTGACTAATTATCCCGCAGCAATATTTTTGCCGGTCGCGGTTCATTCTATAATCCTTAATCTTTTGGTGCACGGCCTTCAGTTATACATACTTGGAAATTCATAAATAAAATTTTGTTAATTCAAAAAAAAAAAAAAAAACATCAACTTTTTCATCAAACGTTATAATAATTATAACCTTTATTAGCTCTAACAAGCAATCGTCTTTTTAAAGTTATAACAATGGAATGATTAAAGTAAGAAATTGTATGAAAAAAGAACAGAAGAAAGTAAGTGTGATGAATTTATACCTTGGGGAAAATGTACGCTATAAATAGAAGTTAAGTTTACATAATTATAATTTAGTGTATTTTTTGTAATCGGTAAACTCAAAAATTCGTTGTTTTTCTATAGACGATACTATTCTAAATATTGGTGGAAACATTTATAATACCATCAGTCTTAAGATAGAGAAATAACAGGGCCGGCCTTAACGATCTAAGCGCCCCGGGCGAGTCCTAGCACTTGGCGCCCTTTTTGTATGGGAGGCATCAGAACTACTTGACCGACATAGCCAATTTTCAAAACCTACCTGCCGAGACGGTAAAAGAATTCCTCTCACAAATTTTCACTCGCCTTAGGCGATTCGTTTGGACGCTATCGTGTTTACAACAGACAGACAGACGGTCATGACTAAATTGATTCAGAATGTGATCCTGATTCATATTTATGCGGTCTCCGGTGACTTCTTCTTGGCGTTACAAATGTAATGGCAAGAAGAATATACCTACCTATGGAGGATATAAAAAACTTGTTTTCAACTTTGTACCGTATTTATTATTGAATTAATAGAAAGATGTGTCGTAGTTAGTCACTAGCATTTAATGAAAAATAAATAGGTAATTTAAAACAATTATATACAATCCTATTTTTCTGGCTTTTTTGTCAGCAAATTCTATGATAAGACTGTCTGCAATTTGATTTTCAATGGACAGTAAGTCCAAACGAACTAGTTAATCTTGTTTGGGACAATGTAGACCGTAAGTCCGTTTTAACAACTTTGGTTTAGAACAAATGTGTTCTCCCCTTGCAACGGTCACTGGTATTGTTAACAAAATATTTACCGATATTGAGGTGTTGGGATATAACTATTGAAGATTATTCTTTTTCATAAAATATAGTCACTCTATTTCTGAGATTCGAATCGAAAGTGATTCGATTTCAGCCAACGGGCATTTCAATGTTTGATTTCGATAGAGATGGTGTATTTTTTTCATTTCTCCCACATTCTCAGTTTCGGTTTTATCGAGATAAATATCAAATTTTATTCGAGCGAAAATTTGTGGTCGCAAGCTCTATTTAAAAAATTAAGTTCTATTGCATAAATTGAAAGATATGTTGCTTACTCTTATCACAAAATGTACATATAGAATTAAACAGGAAGCAAACTTTTTCCCCGAAACTTACAATGCGAGAAGAGTTCATTCGAGTGAAAAATTTGAATTCGAGGAATATACCTACTGGATTCTATCGAATCTCAGAATAAGCGTGAATGTATCTATAGGTGCTGATTGTCTTCGAGATAGTGTTGGAGACCTAAAATTTTATCCCACAACAAATCTCCGTCAATATCAGATTTAAAGTTGATCCTTAACTTGCAGCTCTGATGAACAATGTCGAATGAGTTCTTCTTTATTTTGATTTTTTTTTAACAAGAAATTCCGCACGCGTCAGAAAATCCTTGCATCTGTTGAAATCTTTCCTTCATAGAAATAAGTAGGGTGTCCAAAAGAGCATTACAAAAATCGACTTCGACATTTTTTTTATTCAGTTATTGGTTCATCAACAGCCTCTTGCCGGTCTATGTTTGATGCGTCTTAATCGCGCTACTGGTTTGAAAATGCTCACTTAAGAAAAATAAGTATTGGGACTTCCCCAAATATAATATCTCAAGCGCTCCGGAAGTGTTGCCCGTTTTTCTAAGCTCATTCACTCTACAGCGGGACTTCTCTGATCACAAAACTTTTTAAACTATATACTAAATGGGCTCTGTGGTTAATGCGTCTCTCTTTTGCCCTACATAAGTTAGGGGGAGTACGACAATACAAGGACGTGGTAGATAAATGCTGAGTAGGTACTCATACTCACTCCTTCAAGATACGTTCATAAAATTTAATACACTGAATTTAGTTTTTATATCGCTGGATATGGGTATTCGAATTCAGTGTAGTTAAGCTGGCGCGCGTTTGCTTCAGCGCCCTCCAGGTGCCGGCGAACCTGGCCGACCATAGCACCATAGGCGCCCACAGTTCGCATTCACAACCAAATATCTATTTATCAGCAGTAGGTACCCTGATCCACAATTCTAATGTCCCATTGTTGTTTATTTGAGTCACACGTGCAGTCACAGAAGTCGCATTGTCGAAAGCGCCCTTTATTTCGATGAAAATACCCATGCATATTCCATCTTAGATAGAGCTAGAGCGTGCAATATTGTTTCAGAACTGGGCAATTTCGACCAGTCTCACCAAGCTTTTCAGCTAGAACGACGAAATCCCCTATGTCAAAATCTCCCACAAGCAAACTAAACTTTGTACATACCCAACCTTGCACCTACTCCAAATCCTACAGTGACTACAAGCAGGGGTTCATGCTGCCCCTCATACGTATCTCACTTTTTAACACCATTTAAATAACACCAAATCTAAAAAATGAGGGATTTTCTCTTAGGGTCTTTTGGAGTAAGGGATCTCAGCACAGAGGATTTTAGAAAGGGGATTTTGGAAAAGGGTTTGTAGAAAAGGAGATTTATCACCACCAACCCCTTCAAAAGTGTTCAGCTTTTCGAAAAATTTTAATAATTTGGCGCTCATTGCGTTACCGAGTTCCCGATTTTTACCACAGTAATTTTTCAAAGTGAAATTTAAAAATTTTGGTTTGGATACACTTTGGCTGAAATTATAATTCGAGCTTCATATTTCGAACCACTCATTTGAACAGTTCTGACAGTCAATTCCCTACAGTCAGCGCGTCAAGAGTAGATAAGTGAACACCAGTGATTTTGGAATGGATTTTTTTTTTAAATATGTAAATGGATATGGACGGCGTTGGGTAACCACAACGCCGTCCGCATTATTGCTTTTTCGTTATCAAGCATTTAAGGTTGTTTTTTATAGACTCGTTTCAAAACTATAAGAAAACTTAAAAAAGAGTTGATGTTCACTTATTTTTGACGCTTTCTGTAGCAACCTCTATTATCTATATAATTGAAAGACATTTCTGTGTTTTCCCCTATTGGGAAATAAACCTTGCCCGATGAGCACTGGCCACAATATATTTAATACAACAGCGAGAATGACAACCGCAACGACTTTTTTGCTAAGATTGTCGATTTTCTGATCCTTTTCAATCTTAATTGAAATTAAGAAACAAAAATCATGTAGGTAGGTATAGGTACCCAAAACGTCTGCCACTTTGCGTCCCATTTGATTTTCATATCACGTTGCATGAGTCTATGCACGCGCGTGTGAGCCTCCTAATCCTGAATGCATTGCTTAGATAGAACTTTCCTTAAAGTACCTAATCAGCTTAAAGTCATGGCATCCAATTCTCTGCACAAAATCAATAGAACCAACTTGATAAAACAAAAAAACAAAAAATAGGTCCTTCCAGTAGGATGGGGCGCCTCTTCATCTAAGTACATCCACAACCGCCATCCCAATCCAATCTCAAATTTCACATCTGCGCGCCACCGCCACCCAAGGATATATTGTGGCGTCGCTGCAATCGCTTATTTAAATAATAAAAACAAAAAACAGAGAGAAAAGGACAAGAAAATCCCAACCGATATCCTCAAGCCCCAACTCCTCCACACCCGACCAAAGCACGCCATACACATAGAAGCAAAAAAAAAAAGTATGTCTTAGATTTTATTGGCTGGAATTTATCTGGCAATGACCCAAGCAAAAGAACACAATTGGTTTGTCATAGCGAGTGTCCCTAGAATGTTTTTGCGCACAGGGAGGTGTCACCAGGATATCCTCACAAGTAGAAGCAAAAGACGAAGAAGAAAAGCAGCAAAAAAAAAAAATTCAAACCACCACATTCACTATAAAACAGCATCCAGCGATGGCCAGAACAAGGACCAAAAACCAAAGACTTCGCCTCCGCTTGACAAAATGAAGAGAACGAAACTTGGTAATAAAATGTGACTCTCTTAAAGGACTGTCTCTCTACGTCGAAATGGAGCATGAGCAGGGACAGACCTTCTTCTTCATATACACACCCAACTGCACGAGTATAGTTGGGGGGCTTTTATGTAAATCAGTTTCCTGCCATGTGAATATATTAGTTGAATGTGTCCTTTTTTATGTCCTGCATTATTTATACATCGTCGTTTGGAGTTTTCTTCTTCTTTTTTTTATGATTTTATATAAATTCAAGATGTTACATAGGGATCGTTGTCCAGCATTGTGTACTTAAAGTGGAGGAGGACTTCTTTTTGCACAAGAAGGACGTCCTAGAAAATGGATTCTTTTTGCAGTTGTATTACCACTAATACCATCGTAAAAAGTTGGAGTTTAGTTTCTGTTTACTTAATTGAACTAACAAAGTTAAATAATTGGCGTATAGCTGGTAGCTGTTACGCTTAAAGTTCCACAGATTCTACGAAAGTCTGTTGTGGAATGTTTAAAGGCATTTGGTCCTGTAAAAGAGTGAATGGAATTAAAAGTAGATCTTACTTGTAGGTGCGCTGAAAATAATCAGTCAACAATATTTTTCTTGTTAGCCAATTAAGGTAACGACAACAGCTTGAGGCTTTAGTTGGAATTTTTTTTAATGGAATCTGCTTATCAGCTATTAGAGCGAAGGTTTGACAATAGCGCAAGCTGTACTTAGACGTTATTAAAATTTATGGTGTAGGTAGACAGGGTGAAATTTTAGACATAAGATCTCAGATACTTCAATGGAAATACATATTTTGTAAGAGTACCTATCTATACCCGTTTCGAAAGGTGAATGCAAAGTATGTACCTAAAGGATGCGCGATGCACACAGTCCACATTAGAGCCTTTACCTCTCGGCGCTTAATGAAATGTATAGGTAGGTAGGTACCTTGCGACGACTCACCGACCATAGGCATAGCTGGCTGACCGGGCCTGTAGCACAAAGCGACTAGTCGACCAGTCTTATAAGTGTCTGATGCTGAGTTTGTCTACAAGTGGTGATAAGCTCAGCATTGAACTCGTTACTTTTCGTTGCCAAGTACATACCTATACCTACATTATGTGGAAATTTGGTAAGCGTTCTTTTGGAAGGTTGCTGGTGACAGCAGACACAATATATTCTCACTGTCGCACTTCGTATCCCATGCGGCAAGGCAATAGCCAAATTCAATAGATGGCATTAGGCAATAACGCAAAAAAAAAACTATACAATTTGTTGTTGCAAAATTTTGGGTGTTATTATTTCCTTTCCAGGGTTCGTTTTTTTTTGACAAGCAGTAAAGCCCAAAATAGTAAGTGGAAAGCATAAGCAGTTGAATAAGTATGGGGGGCATGCTGCCCCCCTGCAACCCCTACTTGGGTTTTCTGTTGGATTTTGGAGTAGTTGAAAGTTTGTACTGCAAAAAAAAATCTTCAATATATCCAATTTCGCACATAGGTACTCCAAATCCTTTTCATGATTAATAGAAGAAGTTTTATAGCTTTAGGATTGGCCCAGGACTAGAGGGCACTGCTATGTTTGGCTTTTTATGTAGTAGCTAAGCCATTGAGTAGAAGAAGATTGAATGAGGTGTAGGCAGGTACTAGCTAATCTGTAAACTTTGGTCGAATAATTGGGCGCTAAATTCACAATAAGAACAAAGAAAATAATCAGGGGGTTATTCCCAAATGCGCGGCGGATCGTATTGAAAGCGATACCTTGATTTCGACCTTCTTCGCTTTTGCTTATTGTCAAATGCGAACTGTGCTTTCCAATTTTTTCCAATAAGACTTCCAATTTTCCATTTATTTTCCCAAAAGTTTGACAGCTTTTTCCCGTCATAAGGATTTAGTTTATTTTTTAACCGCAATAAATCCGCCAGCAATCCGTCATCTAAATAGCTATCGCTTTTGATTGAATCAAATCCCTTTTGAAAATACAAACATATAAATCCGCCATGAAAAGCGATCCGCCGCGCATTTGGAAATAAGCCCCCTGAGCTGTGTAGGAAAATGAGTCTCCTCAATCTATATATATAAAAATAAGTTGTATTGTGTATGTCGCCAATGTTCTCTGCAATGCGTGAACCGATTTTGATTCTGGAAATTTCTCATGAAAGATGACGTTAATACCATGGTTTGTAAGTATATACGGTCTTTGTAGGTGTATTGGTTTATGGGTTATAGGGGCGTGGCACCTCCCATACAAAAAATGCATTAAAAATATTATATTTCGAAAACCACTGAATCGATTGAGCTCAAATTTACACACAATCTTAGGTATTGGTCCGGGAGTATTCCTGTAAAGATTGGTCAGAATTGGATAAAGGGGCGTGGCACCGCCCATACAAAAAATACATTCAAAATCTTATATCTCGAAAACCACCGAATATATTGAGTTCAAATTTACACACATTCTTAGGTATCAGCCCAGGAGATGCGAAGATTCGTCAAAATTGGGCAAAGGGGCGTGGTACCTCCCACACAAAAAGTACATTTAAAATCGTATATCTCCAAAACTACCCAATCGATTGAACTTAGACTTATAGATAATCTTAATTATTGGCCCTGGAGTGCTCCTCTGAAGATTGGTCAAAATTGGACAAAGGGGCGTAGCACTGCCCACACAGAAAAACATTCAAAATCGTATATTTCGAAAACCACCGAAACGATTGAGCTCAAATTGACAGATAATCTTAGGTATATAAAGTGGTGTGGCGCTATTTTTCGACAGTCATGGGAGTCAAAGTTTGTAAAATGTGTAACATTGATAGGTATGCATTGTCCTGATAGACAAGAATACTTTCTACGTAATACGATTCTTGGAAAAAACCAAAAATGTGTACCACGGAGCATTACAATAAAAACTGTTTATCACTGATTTGAATGAATTTGAAACTGATTTTTTAATTTTTTTATTTTGCACTACGAAGTGTTGTAGTGTCGATTATAAGATTTTGTCGGCCAGGCCAGTCTCGTTGCTTCGTCAACATTAACAAGAGTACATGCGAACCTTGTCATAAAGGGTATAAGACAGGACAATATTACACGCTTAATTTCTTTAACATAATTCTCGAAACAATGTCCGAAGCTCACAAGTCTACATCAGAAGCACCTACAATTTTTCAAAACTGCGAACAGCTATGGCGCAGTGGGTCAGTGGTTCGTGTGTTTGACTACTATGCGAGGGGCCTCAGGTTCGATCCACGGAAAAGCACATAAATATCTTAAGGTTGTTCCACTGCGCCACTTCTCGCCACCAACTTCTGACAAAAGTCTGATAAGCTAAAAGTTTAACTTCAGACTTAACGAGCTATGTATCAGTGATGTGGTTTGTCCAATAAGTTTAAAATTCAAGGGCTGAGATACCTGCAGTAGTAGATATATGGTTCATGGAATAATAGTCCGATCAGCCTTTTAGTCTACAGTTCACTGTATCAGGTCTCCGTGGTATATGAAATGGATCGCTTTACGATCAAACAACCTTTCGAATTCGAAATATTGCATTATTCCAAAAGTGGATGCTGTGATTTTGAAACGCTGCGAATTTTGAAAATATATGTTGGTCGAAAATTGAAGAATTGAAATTGCAGAGGCACTAATTACAACAGGATGGCACTACGTTCGAGCTGGTATAGAGCTCCAATCAGCGAGCAAACTTTGGTTGAAAGTCTTTTGAATCCATAACTAAGGGGAAGGTTTACTCTTTTCAATATAGCAAACGATTTTGGAAATTATTGAACGATATTTATTTGTCAGCAATTTTAACAAAAAGTCTTCAGTTGACTCACCCTTTATAAATCGCTTAAGAATACGCACGCCATAGACGCCTTCTTCGAGACAGTTTAAAATGGACCCACGGAATAGAATGATTACCCAAAGGTGCCATAAATTGCCACAACCCCTCGAATTGAATAGAATTCTTTAAAACCATAAACCTCATGTCAACCTCTACCTTATGAGGTGAATTCAATATAATTCTCGCCTTCAAATTGATTAGATCACAGGCGACGTCGTTGCAGGCCAAGGGTCTTTGGTCTTCCCCCAACGTCTATCCTCTGATATTCAATAAATTGTCCTTATTACTTCAATGGAGCGGTAAAACTGAAATTTTATAACTCACCAATTTATCGCAAACTGTTTAAAAGGATATCATCTGACTTAACCCCTCTAAAACTGTGTTCCATTTAATCGACGACATAAATTCAAAGTTCGCCAACCCTCTGGCAATATTCTAACCAAAAAGGTCACAAAAAAAGTAAGTATAAAAATGTTCCAACAAAAAAAAAAAACCGAGACACGAAATTGTATAAAATGCATGAAGCTCCTTTGCTGACCAGCATAACCGTGGTCGGAATACAAAAGCAATCCTTGCCAGTTGGTCCATTCCTCTGCCGCTTGGTCACATCCCATGGGTGCCGTAACTTCTAAGTTATGAATGAGAAATTGTTTTACCCTCTTCCTGGAGCGGAGGGCTGGTCCTCGTCCTGGTCAAGTGAATCGCATCAAATCGATTTCGAATACACATCAGGGTTCGATTTGCCGCACCACCAAAAAGTCCTACTTTTCAGATATATGAAAACCATATAGCGTAAGTAATGTTTGACAATTTTTTTTCGTCATCCTTAAATCCTGATCTTTATGCTAGCATATTATTCATAACACTTTTTCAGATGAAGGGGTATAACGAACCCCTTTTTGCATATTCCACACAAGGCCGGCAGCAACAAATTGGAGTCCTTTGGGGGTGATATGTGGAATAGTGCTATTACAGTTTATCATTGCCACTCGGTTTTTATGGGCCACTTTATGGGACATTGAGATTGCCAAATGATTTCCTTTTCTTCCTGTGGTTTCCTCATGCTAGTATGGGTGGATGGAAGGAAATTTATGGTATGTAAATGGGATAATTTTCCAATCATCTGTCAATGATATTTTTATGAGCGGAACCCGCAGATGCGAGTCACCATACATTTCTGTGGCGGATGAGACTCCGACGACACGGCTGTGGCGTGTTGTGATGTTTCAGTTTCTACCCCCAATCTTGGGACGTAGAGTGGTCATTAGTTATTTATGCGCATATGGTCCTATTTGTTCGGTTAAAGGTGTTTTCACATTTATTATTTACGGCCGAGGAATCTGATGGCATATTTCATTGGAAAAAGTCGGTCATTTAAGAAGACGTGCAAAATAACTCATAACTTAAACAAATGTCTAACGCTTCGTTATAAAAGGTTTCTATCCAAGTCACCGATTATATAAACATTCATTTTTCCGCTGATCCAAAGACCCCATTATAAAAG
Organism: Cheilosia soror; assembly: GCA_949372485.1. Classification (NCBI taxonomy): domain Eukaryota; kingdom Metazoa; phylum Arthropoda; class Insecta; order Diptera; family Syrphidae; genus Cheilosia; species Cheilosia soror. The sequence continues at coordinate 79,075,317 of OX443563.1, forward strand.
GTCAACGCTCATAATTGTCTCATCAGAAAAGCTTCATAAAATAATTACAAGAAGATCCGTGTAATTCCTTTATTTTTTTTTTTCATCTCTTAAAAAAAGAAAAGACGGCAATCCTTATATCTATCCACAAAAAAAATGAAACATCTGCCTTCTTATAGCCCAAATCCAAACGATGCCCATTCGCTGTAGGCCATTTATCATCCGCAAGTCGCCTTTAACGGGGCGTCTAATTACTAATTAAGGTTGACATGTGGTGCCAAAACCGCGTGCTGGCCACCGTTACCACCGCGCCAACACTAACTTCGTCGCTGATTAACCAACAACACTTCACAGTGTGCGCCCACACAGGGTCCTTGAAAGGATGAGATGAGGTTTTTCAAAAGGTGGTTGCGCTGTATGCTTGCGTGAGGGTGAGGCTAAAAAAAATCCACGGCAAATTGTAGAAACATGACACCGCCACTTAATTTACAATTCATTCGGTTGGCAGGTTTAATTGGCGGTCGGTGGAAGCGTCTGCTTTTGTGCTTTGTTTCAACGGAATGATTTAATGACGCTATTTGTCTTTGAAAGAATAACGAAAAAAAAGAAGAAAACGGTTTAATTCAGGATAAATAGGATGAGCGTTTAATTGAACGCCGCAGGGGGAGGAAAATCTAATTGTTTTTAAGGATAATTGCTTAGAGTGCTAAATGTTCGGGCCAATTGACATGTGAATTCAAAAAAGCGATGTCAGGATATATGTTTTCGATGAAATTTTAGATTTTGGACTTGAAAGACCGTTTTCGTATGCTGGATATCTAAGCGCACACTCATGTGCGCTTAAGAATGGACCTGTATTTATCATTGGGCATATTTTTCTGATTAAAAAGGATAACGCACTGATCAATGTGTGATCAAAATTACCTTTGGCACAATATTTTAAGATCGCTTATTTCAGCTATAGTTGAATTAAAGAAAAAGTGTCCAGATCTCTGTTTCTGTTAACGTGTGATACTTGCATTTCGTTCAGATAGTGCACAACATTTGGTGGGTTTCTTATTAATCACCATCCGTGTGCTAAAAATTGCTTTTAGTTTTATTGCGCACACAATTAGTTGGCTCTCTCATATCATGTTAAAAATGACGCATTTACAATTATTTAGGTTAACCTAAACCGTATTGAATTTTTGTAATGACAGAATAATCTTTGTAAGTTGTAACAATTCTGTGTGTTGTTATAACATTTCACCTTTCAATCGCACTCATTCTAGGTATCTATATGTAAGATCGCTGTCACTATACGTTACGCACACATTTGAGGTAGGGAAACCATTGTAAAATCATTGTAAATGCCTGCAAATGACACGAATATACCTATATTACTCTGTAGAAACTTAAATGATTTAACGCACATTTAATGTGCGTTCTAAAGCAAATCATGTGCGGAAGACTCAATTTTCAAACTAGTTACGGCTAGTTTTGATAGATTCTTCGAGGGTATATCCAGCTTGATTTACCAAGACAGTATTCACCCCAGGCCAATTTCTTTTGCAATCTTGCGTGTACGGAATGCGCTTAGGGTTTTTACAGAAAGTTTTGCAGCTTTTAGTCTTCAAGCTCCATATGGTTCGCCAATTTCTCTGCTATTTCCCTTCAAAATCAGCTGGTGGCATCGCTTCCAAGCTCAATGCTTGTTAATCTAAAGCCACTATAGGGAAAGTCTGCCTTTAGTAAAAGTCAAGAGGGATCATATTTCGGTGTGCGCTTGCGTTAGCATTTTCAGCTGCTGGAAAAATATTTCTACTAACAGAAGTCTATAGAAATGTTCTTGCATAATGGTCTACATGAATCAGATTTAAATATAATATTTAAAGCTCCCGCCCGTACATGACAGTAAAATTAATAACTTCTTTCCGATACATGAGCTCAAGCGAACATGTATTTATAGATTACGCATAGTCGTATGTGCGATGCATTACTTTCTCTTAATAAGATGTGCGCTTGCATACTACTTTGCCATTGAAAGCATTTCCCAGCAAACATTTTTCTTCAGTAAAAGTGAAGAATCACTTTACATTCAGTAAAAATGAAGAACATGCCTTCATTTAACATTCATTTATATGAACCAAATCTGGTTTCAGATTAAAACCAATATTGGCATTCGATTTTCATTCACATAAGTGAACAAAAATGATTATGAGCAAGCTATCTCAAAAAAAAAAAAATATCTCGCACTACATCCTCAGAATTCAAATTTAAAACGACATTCAAATTTCCTTCACTTAAATGAATAAAAGTGACCATGCACAAGATCGTAAAGAAAAAGAGCGAGTGTTATTTTTGTGCAAGACAAAACTTGTTTTTGGGCAAATGGATAGTGTTAACGGGACCTGGAAATGAAACATTATAGAAATTCGATTTAGTCAGTTCGATTTAGTGCTTGCAACGAACGGTGGTCCCCGCTCGCGAAAATAAAAGGATTGAAAAGGATAAAAAATATAGAAACACCAGCAATAAAAAAATCTGTGAGCAAAAGCAGTACTCAGACCAAAAAATCTGCACGGGCTCTAACAACCGTAGTTACCCTATGAAGTAAGTTAAGAAACAAAAATTATAAGCTCATATTAACTAAATTTTTTTTTTTAAGATGCATTTCACGCCACCTACAACCTTCCGGAGGATTTTTTCGAACAAGCAGCGATGAGGCACCTTTAATACGCCAACGAGCGGCTCAAGCCAAAAAAAAAACATAAAATATTTATAAACAAAGAAGCTATTATGTGTTGCAAGTACGGTAATAAATATTTAATTTGAGACTATAAATGATTTTTCTTAATGTTTTGAAGCTATGTAATTCCGATATGCGAAACTGAGATCTTACTGGTATTATTATGTTTTTTAACTAATTGAGTTTAAGACATAATTAAATTTTGTTTCAGAGATCTCAGAAAATGACTTCATTTATGAATCTTTTAAATGATTCATAAATGATTGGAGAAACATTCACTATCACTAATCATTTATGAATCTTTATGATGATTTAAAAATGATTCACTCAATATTCACTTAAGTGAAGATGTATCGTGACATTTTGCATGAAACTTTTCTATAAGTAAACATGCTTACATTCATTTTAGTGAATGTTTCTCCAATCATTTAAAAGATTCATAAATGAAGGCCCATTTCTCAGGAAAAAGGATTCAAATTGAATCATAAATGAATTCATATCTGAATGTTTTCTTCATTTAACTGAATCATTTATGATTCATTTCTGAAGAAAAATGTTTGCTGGGTTCTGTCACAAACCGATAAGGATAGACCGGTCGACTCCTCCCACATAACGGACTTTGCCTACAAGCTGCCGGCGAGTCCAGGATTTTTCACGTACTGGTGCTGTACAAAATCAAAGGAGCGCCATTAACGCACGCATACTTGAAAAATCCTAGGCCCATGGTATAGAATGGATAATCATTGCCGCCACACCGAAAGAAAAACGTTGGTAAAATCAAGCATGAACCTTATTTGATTTTGCGTCAACCAATGGGCATTGTCATTTCAACAAATGCGACATTGTCAATTTTTTATAAAAAAACATAACGGGTATTTTTGCATAAATCTATCACGCCATTGTCAATTTCGTGTTTAAATAACCACGCATAAGGGTATTCGTATTAAAGCAAGCACGGTAAGCGATTGATTAAGCACGATCATTGTTGATTAACAAATTCAAAATTGTACAATGGTCGTGTTTCTTTTAACACGTTCATGCTTACTTCATCACAGGGAAGCGATTGATCAAGCATGATCATTGGTAATCAACAACGAAAACATTGTACATGTAAATTTTTCGTGATTCTTTTACAATGCCCATGCACTGGATAGTGTTTGATAATGCATAGCATGACCATTGTTCATCAGCAATGGAAACATTGTAATGTTTTTGTGCTTCTTTTAAAGCGTCCATACTTACTTTACCATTTTATTTCTACTTGCACCCAGCTGAAAATACTATTAAAAACTGAAAACTAATATTGATCTACGCAAAATTACATTACATTTATACATTAGTATTTATTGAACTTTCATATAACAGTTTGACTTAAGGCTAGTTAACAAAATGGTGATAAATAATTAATATTTTAATATGTTGGCTCAACAACAGGGGTCCAACGAAGTACAATTATTATTTTATAAATAATTATATTTACCTACATAAATTGTGAGTGTTGTCTCGTACCGTATGCACCGTTGGCTGTGTTGACTTCAGGGTATTGAAATCCGGTGGTCGGATCTAAGCAAAATTTCAAAATTATGAGTGGTTAAAGTTTACGAGAAAAAAACTTACTTTAGATGGCGCTCACAATCCGGGGTAGACCACGGCCTCAACCAACAAACGCACTAAAAAACAAAACAAAAAACGTCACTATACACTACAAAGAAAAATACACTGTTGACACTCGCTCGTAACGTAATGTACCTAGTACTTGCACTTCTGACTGAATACTGAAGATTTTTTCAAGAAAAAAGATGACCGACGCCAACGAGGCAAACTGACAAGACAAATTCCGTTAAGCTTGTCGCGACTGCGACGTTTGTGGTTGGTTTAACAAGAAAACATGTAAATTAACTACATTCGTGATAGTTCTACAATGTTTGTGTTTCTTTAGCAATGTTTATGCTTGGCTGCATTATTATTTCAACATTTTTGTGATACATTTAACTAAAGTGTGATACTTTAACAACGTTTCTGATTGTTACACGTGACCGCTTTACAACACGTCTTGGCAAGAATGTAGTTTGTGATAATGAGAAATATTTTTATAAAAACATGTCCGTAGATACTTTTAACATGTTCATGATACTTTAATAATAGTCAATGAAATTTTAACTTAAAAATGCTTGTGTTTAATTGCACTGTAATCGTTGTACTCCAACTACGAATGTGTTTAATTTATAAGAAATATGGTTGATTTTAAATTTATTGACCACGTTTGTGTTTAATCAAAAACACTTATGGCCAAATTAATTGTAAAGTCCCTAAGTTGTAATTTCATCCTGTTTATTGTTGTTTAACAATGAAATCAACAATTAAATTGTAGGCTAACAATGTTACCATTTTTGAAACAACTACAAAAATGTTCAAACTAAACATATCTGTGATACTTACGAGCATTTTAATCAACAACGCCAAAGTAGTTGTTTCAAACATGCAGCGTTGTTTGATTGACACATACGTATTTGATTTGACAATTTTAAGCCCATTGTTAGCTAACAACGAAACATTTTTGATTCAACCAATGTTTTTTCTTTCGGTGCATTAATTTTGACATTTACACGTATTCACAGACAGGGTAATTTATTTCCGGGACAATCGGGTAGGTGCACGGGAAGTAGGCGGCCTAGTTCTTACTGGTTTGTGATTTCTGTTTTCGCAAACACGAGCCGTTTAAGTTGTATGGACCAAGCTGCTTTCTATAATAAAGGGCACGTGTGCATAGCACCCATTCGTGTGTGAGTTAACATTTTTGAGATTTTTATATTATGGCTTTCATAATCGAGCTCTAGCGCACAGTCATGTGCGATATATTAGTTCGCATTATTCAAATGTGCGCTTACTTTTTGTCTTATAGCGTTTTACAGACAATCTGCTTCTACATATTTATACCTTGCAAATACCTTCTATTTACTGCGACAAATATAAGATTGTACCAGATTAGAGTTGCGTAATTAAACATCAATGTCAATAAATTACCACACTATGCACACTGCACAGTCAAACTTACTTTCCTAACTCAATTTCGAAAACTGCCCACACAACATCAAAATGAACATCTCTGAGAAAGTGAGAACTTCTGTAATCATCCCAAAGAAAAGATAAAACAAGTCTTCCAAAACACTTAATTGGTTGCCCATTGATTCGTAAATTTGGCGGCATTGTCGGCCCTTCTGATAAAACGTCAAAAGAAACCTCAACGTGGACAACTACCAAGTCATATCTTGAGGAAAACACTCCTGCCGGTGGACATCACATTGAAGTGAGCAATTAAGGATTGGCTATACGGGGGTCTCCAAGAAGTTCAACCCTCACCCCCGCACTCAAATAAACAAAGCGCACACATGAACTGAACATGACCTCTCTGTTGCTGTTCTACTTCTCGTTTTGTAGCCTCCCCCACCAGCATTCGGAAAAGCAATGCTTCATCTTCTGGATTGTCGGGGTGTGAAAGTATGTGACTTGCAATTTTAGTTCACTGAACCGAAATAAGTGACTGTTTGGATGGGGATTCCTTTTTGGCGACCAATGACGACGACGACGACGACGTGATGAGTTAGTGACAAAGCGCTCTGTTGTTCCTTCTGCTGTTGAGGGACAGTGATTTATGGAGCAAAGTACATACTTGTGATTTTTGCTGCTGACATTTAATTAACTACGAGTGAGAGGAACTTTCATGATGGGCCTCCAGGGTGTATGTGCCACATTCGATTCCATAGTCATTAGGATTCAAGATGACATTTTTAATTTTGTTCACATTGATCCTTCCTTATTAACTGGATGAGATTGCAGAAAAGGTCCAAACTGAGGACCTGGAAAAGCTAAAAGCAGAAATGACTATGTGAATGTTGTCGTTGAGGACGAAATTTCATCTCCACGTATAGTTTTTCTTTAAGGGTGAGCAAAGGGATGTTGAAGAGCCAGTGAACTATATTAAATAAGACTGTGCTGCCATTTAAATGGTGTATAACATTTTACGAGAACTCGGAAAGTACAATATTGTCATCGAAAGTAGGTATGTATATGTGGAAATATTGCCATATATAGTTTTGGAAATTCCTATACTATAGATTCACGATATGAACCCTTCTATTTAGCTTAATCAATCTTCTAGTAAATTTTTTATTTGCGCAGATCCGGAGTAAATGTAGACGAAGTTTGCAGTAATGAGAATTAACAGATGTAAGATATTTAGACCTAGAAGCTAAACAGACCTATCAAATCTCGCCCTAAGCTCAAACGAAAGAAATGTTTTGGGAAGCTGTTTATAACCTGAACTAAGCTACTGCCATATATTTTTAACTGACCACCGCAAGTTTTTAGTTCTGTTGTAAACACCATCTTATTGTCTTATGTGTTCTCAAAAGCTTCCTCCTCACCGGAGTCTTTACCAAGTTCTTTTTTCGTTAAGCCCATTTTGTTCATGTGGTACCTTAGAGTAGTGTGTGCCCCATTATGATTCCTACGAGGGTAAACAGGGATTTCCTATCATTCCGTTTTATTCTCTCGGTTCTAGTTTAGTTGAAAGATGGCCATAGCCTTCTTGTAGCGTTCGCTACTCTTGTGGCTTTTCTCGATGCTTCTAGCTTGAGTGTTCAAAACAGGATGTATACAGAGAGATCAGCTTGTTCCAAAACAGCTTTCGAACTTTGTCTTGCTAATTCGTCTGCTATCGCAATGCCTGTCATGCCTTCATGTCCTGGAACCCATCAGCATAGCGATACCTTGACGTGCTGTGTACTAAGACCCTTAAGTGTCCCTACCCCAGTGTCCATTTTATATCCGCTGTAAATACGGCTATGGTTTGCATGCCTATATGGATTGAGTATAAAAATACCCGGTATACCACACGGTGGTGAGGGTATATTCACTTTGACATTCCATTTGTAACGCATCGCATATAAGGAGGCGTTGTGGGTATGACAAACTATATATTATTGATCAGCATCACTTTCTTAGTCGATCTAGGGATGTCCGTCTGTCTGTCTGTCCGCACGATTACGGCCGTAATTTGAGAGCTATCGGCTTAAAATTTGGTACGTAAGCTTTTATCCAACAAACTGAGGCTAAGTTTGAAGATGAGCAAGATCGGATGAAAACTACTACTACCTCCCATACAAAATATATAGCTATTTGATGTTAAAAATTAAATTTAAATAGCTACAGTAAAGATAGCAAGTTTACACTTTTCACATATTGTTTTAATAATATTTAAAAGTTTTTGACAAAAAATTAGCTTGGTGGAATAAAAACTACCCATACATATACCCAAATATATAACTTTTTAATACTAAAATATTTTTTTTTATTTTTACAATAATATAGTACCGGTTATTTGAGCTTCAGCATAGTCGAAGATAATTGTCTTACTGGTTCATATTTCATAAACCAATCTTAGAATGAGTGGGGGGTCCAAGGGTGCCCCAAAAAAATCCAGAATATTATCTGGAGTTTCAGTGATTTCATCACACAATCTGCAGAGTCAAAAATTCCCTGTTACGTATCCATGTTATTCTAACTTAGGCTAATGCCTGCACCTTAAACTTTTTAAACTATGATGTCATACAAGTTTACGAAGGCTATAGCCATTTATTCCTTTTTTAAATTTCTAAATATGTATTTGTTATTTTGCCACTTTTATTGCCGGACAATCCGCTTTGTAGTTTCTCATGATGATCCAGGTATCCAGCAGGCACAGCAGGGCTCCTCTTTTAGTAATTCTAGTAATTTAAGTCAGACATTCCTACACCTACACATAATCACATATCTAAGCTTAGACTTAATGACAAAGCAGTTGTTCTTGATATTGGTGGTTTCTTTTTAAATCAAAAGTTATTTTGACACTGACAGCTTTTTTCCGCTCAAAATCTTGACAGAAAGTCTGTACCATACCTCCGCGGAATGAAATGATTCGATCTACGATTGAAAACTTTTGTGCAAAAAGTTCATGAGACTGGTATGCTAGTGGACAATACTCATGGTACCCGTCGTGTCGTACGGTGCGCACAGACGAGAATGTGGCTACTGTAGCCAAGAGTGTTAGACTCAATTCACGAATGTCAACTCGCCCAACAGTTCAAAATTTCACGCAATAGCCTGAAGAGAATTCTGCACAAAGATCTTTGATTATTCGTTTATACGAGGTCAAATTTACTCAGCAATTGAAGACGCACGAGCATCCGCTTCATTATCGCTTCGCAGTTTGGGCCTTAGAGGAGCTTGAATTGGACAACGATTTTGGGCGAAAGATCATCTTTTCTGACGAGGCGCATTTTCATCTCGGCGGCTACGTAAACAAACAAAATTGCCGTATCTGGGGCTCGGAAAACCCGTTTGGTGCGGATTGTGAAGTGGTGGCATCATTGGACCATTTTTCTTCGAAAATGAGTCTGGGAACAACGTTTCGGTCAACGGTGGGCGTTACAGAGCCATGTTAACAGACTTTTGGTTTATTGAAATTGAAGGCATGGATTTGGACGACCTCTGGTTCATGAAGCATGACGCGCCATGCCACACAGCCCATGCCACAATCGATCTTTTGCGCACCAAATTCCCAAATCGTGTTATCAGCCGTCTTGGCGATGTCATAATTGGCCACCTCGGAGCTGCGATTTGACGAATTTTCTACGAATCAATTGACTGAAGCGTCTAGACTCTAGACTCTAGACTTCGGAAGGCTCAGAAAAGTCCTATCAACAACACCGATGGCGATGTCTTCCGCACTAAGAAGGGTCGTTGATAGATTGACTGAGTCGCATGAGGAGGCGCTGAAAATAAAGGCAAGTGGCGTGAAAGCCGAAAACACTTTATGTTTTCTGACCTAGAGGTCATTCTTGAGGCATGGAAAATAATGTCTTTAGATGAGCTGGCATATTGAGCAAGTTTTGGATCCTGGATACTTTGCTTCCACCTTCATTGCATTTTTCTGTCTTTGTCCCTTTCTCCAGCTCTCGGCATTTTAAGTAAAACGCCGCGTAGCAAGATATTTATGCATTTCAGTCGCCCAGTCTTGTACAACCACAGCCTGACTTGAAACTATTGAAGTCGACTCCCCAATTCGACAAACAGAAAATTAAATTTAACTAACATCAACGAATTCAATTCACTTAAAAAGGCCTTGTACTCTCACCATTTCAATTCAATTCCAAAGGACCCATTCACATAACTAACACAACACCCCCTCCCCCAGCAAAACCGGTTTGGGTTCATATAAAAAAAGAGGAAAACTGCAACTTCCTTCTAAATGAGCACTTATTCTTCTCAAACCTGATGGACATCCTTAAGGACGCCACTTACCAAAACCATTCACGTTCGCACTTCCGTTGATATTTTGCCGATAAACCCTGATCCACTATCGACCAACGCGGGCCGTCGGTCGGCCGCAGAATTATTCGGAAAATTACCCTCATCCAGAGGTCAGGTGAATGAGGATAACATCTACGCGTCCCCACAAAGAAGTAGAAGGTGATTTAAGCGGAAACTTTTCCTTACATTCGGTTTTACGCACAAAGAGATTACCTATATATGATACCGAAGGAGGACCCCACCTGCGTTTAAGTGATTCCATCTCACATTGTTCTGCCGCAGAAACCCTCTCCTTTCAGTCTAACGCATAAGTGGGTATTCTGTGTGTACATTTTGATGTTTGGCTCCTTATCAGATTCAATTGAGTCGACGTGAGATGCGAATGGAATTTCTAACCCGCCTTAAGCTCACCCCCCGCACATAGGGTGGGGCGCAATGAAGTGTTTTCTTAGAATGAAATGTGACACAAAATAAAAGGATATTTAATTGCCCTGGAAGTTCGCCCTCTCGAAATGGACGAAAATGGACAACATCTCATTAAGAGCGTATCTCATCAATGATGCGGAGAGATATGTGTCCTTTGACAGGTTTTTGTTGTGAAAACGAACGGCACACACACACAACAACAAAAGGAAGACATTCATCAGGACGAATGTCCTATTCGAAGAAAGCAATTAAGGACATGAAAGGAAGCTTAGACGACCATCGACTACGGAATATATCCAAACCCGGCTCCTTAATGTGTTGCGGTTAATGCGATGTCCATGCGAAGATGATAATGATAATGATGTGGGTGGTTGCAAATAGCGCTCTGTATCCTCCGTGACCTGGTTGTTGGATTTCACTTCTTCTCGCTCTCCTGTAATGAGTCCTGAAATCAAGTAAATTATTGGCCATTTCGCATGGCGAAGGATTAATTAAGGCTGAAGCGTGAGAAACAACTTGTGCATTTTAATGGTCCGCATTTTGAGAGCGAGCGTAATGGCAGATCCTTCGAATTATTGTCATTGGATGTGGGGGAGCAAGAAATGGAGCAAGAAGTAATCCTTCATTCCTTCATTCACCCCCCCATACAGAAGTACATCGTCCCACAGCCTGCTCGGACATCTGTCAGACTGATGAACGTGTAATAATGTTGACCAGTCAGTGGGGTGTGTCGATAAAAAACTCACAGAACCAATAAAACGTGTAATCACATGTCACAGGCGCATACAAGTACATATATGGGGGCGCGCTCACTCAACGTTGAGCGTGCTAATCCCGGACGGATTCATCATTTGACAATCACTTAATTGTCGATCAATCAGGCTTAGAAATCATTTGTAGCCGCTTTGTATGACATCACTTATGTGGAAGGGGAGACGCAGCGCTGAGTGTTGTTTGCTTTGTTGGTTTATTGTTTTTTTTTCGTGTTGGTAGGTATAATAAAAAAGTCTATCAGGGGTAGTCTGAGGGTAGGTATATAGCCTTTTGTATCAAAGTTCATGTGGTGGGGGGATTAGCTTTCGATAAATTGTCAGACAGATAAGTGACACAAACAGGTACTTACTGAGTTGCGCGGGGGTGGGTGACTTCAATTAATGACATATAGGGTTTTGTTACGATGATAAACGATGTACCTATATTGACTTTTTTACAACAACTGTCGAAGAATTCACTTTTGTCCATTCGGAGAAATATGTTTCCTATGATATGAAAAAATTGTTGCTCTTTTAGTCGGCTCTCACATTGAGGCAACATTCAATAAGCAACTAGCAATAGGAAACACGCAATATTATCGCTCACAGTTATTTTACATAGAATTAAATTAGAGGTCTCACATCAAAGCAACTCAATATCGCTCGAACGAAAAATGTTGCTGATTGTTTATTGGCAGTTGCTATAGTAACTATAGTTGCTTATTGCTTGTTGCCTCAATCTGAGAGCCGCCTTACTGGCGACACTGATTTTGTTTCTATGTCGAAGCAGACGAATATCCTAGCGAAAGTCTGTGACACAAGTTCTCAGTGAAAACTATAGCTTCCGTGTTTTTCACTAATCTGATATATTCATAGATTAGGTTAGGTTAGGTTAGGTTATGAGCATTATAGGAGCTGCTCCGACGGACCTGAGGGCGTTAGGCATAGGGAAGGCATAGCTTACACGACACCACGTTTAGATATATGTACGATCTTGGCTGATCGACTGTGCTGCTGGGCTTTGCTTCAACAGCGTTCCGGGATGAATTTAAATTATGTTTGCAGTCCTCTGGAAACATGTGTTGCCCAGTAAGCGAATTCCAAATTTTATACTTATGGCTTGTAGCTTACATTGCTTAGACTCTAGGTGATGTGCATAGATTATCTGTCTTGTACAGTGCTCATAAGTCGCATTTCGAGAAATATGTTTAAGTTCCTCCGAGCATTTGTCATGGTATAGTACCTATCCCTACCTATAGAAGAGTCCGATGGGTTAGAGATTAGTTTTGTATGCCCTAGCGGCTATAGATGGTATTGTGTGGATTTCATATTAGTGGACCTGGTCGTCTCTGTACGTTGTCCAAGTTAAATAAATGTGTTGGATGCATGTCATAACGCCCATGACACAAAAAAAAGGAAATAACACCCCAAACCTTCATCTGACAGTAAACCCAAGCATGGGGGCAGCATACCTCCCCGCCCCAGGGCGTTATGACATGTACCCAAATGTTTTGGGTCTGAGCATCATAAATATAGCAATTTTCGACACCTAGTTTAACCTGTGATTTATAGAAGCGGAGTAATTTCGGGCTGAATTGTATATACACTTAACTTCGAGGACGTTGATCTTGCGATGTATTCAATAAGTGTTCGATTATTTGTGTCTATATAACCAGGCTACATCGCTCAAAAGGTCTTCAGGAGAATGCTATCCATTATTTTCGATAGCATTAAAAGCAAAGCTATTATGGATGGTAGTCTAGCGGCATGCAATTCCTTTCTTTTTTAGGAATCGGTTAAATGATTGAGGCCTCCCAGAAAGAAGAAAGGTGCTTCTGGGAATGCGATTTAACGGCTCTAGATGGTTTTCTTTGGGACTACCTAAAGAAGCCATGAACGTAAACTATGAAACAGCTTAAGGCCAATATCCGAGAATAAAATGAGAGACCTGGAAATCTAAGAAAAGTGATTAAAAAATGTCGTGCAAAGTGCACGTCGGATCGAGGCAAGCAATGGGTGCTATTTAAGAGATATTATCTTCGAAACATTTTGTAAACATATTTCGAAACTTATAATCTAAATTTTAATAAAAACCAAAGTTAAATAAAATCAGAAAGGAAAAAAGTCATTCATTAAATAAATCATAACACACAACACAAGCCGGAATCACACTTATATGGCGTGGTGTGTCGTGGAGTGCTGAGTGCTGTGTTGTAGAGAAACTAGAAAATTGTCTCGTGTGTTGTGTCGAAATGCCTTCTGTTCCGATTGCGCCACACGAAACGATACAAATATTGTGTACCTGGAATTGCCTATCGCCCTATATGCGAGAAGAAGAACACATGCATTTACAACGTCAAACGTCAGTATTCAAAAAGCAAGACAGAAGACAGAAGACAAAAGACAAAAGACAAAAGACAAATGACAGAAGACAGAAGACAAAAGACAGAAGACAGAAGACAGAAGACAGAAGACAGTAGACAGAAGACAAAAGACAAAAGACAAAAGACAAAAGACAAAAGACAAAAGACAAAAGACAAAAGACAGAAGACAGAAGACAGAAGACAGAAGACAGAAGACAGAAGACAGAAGACAGAAGACAGAAGACAGAAGACAGAAGACAAAAGACAAAAGACAGAAGACAAAAGACAGAAGACAGAAGACAGAAGACAGAAGACAGAAGACAGAAGACAGAAGACAGAAGACAGAAGACAGAAGACAGAAGACAGAAGACAGAAGACAGAAGACAGAAGACAGAAGACAGAAGACAGAAGACAGAAGGCAGAAGGCAGAAGGCAGAAGACAGAAAACAGAAGACAGAAGATAGAAGACAGAAGACAGAAGACAGAAGACAGAAGACAGAAGACAGAAGACAGAAGACAGAAGACAGAAGGCAGAAGACAGGAGGCAGAAGACAGAAAACAGAAGCGACACGACCGACGCACTACTCCACAACACACCACGTGTGTTTGCGGCTTTATGCCCACCCTTTTAACGAACCTGAGACCCTCCTTCTCGCTTAGCAACTCTAGAGAAAGCCACACATAAGTGGTTTTCGCAACAACAGATTATAAATATGCAAGACTGCAGTTTTTTTTTTATTTTTAACATTTTAAGATGCCAGCAAGTTGTTTTTAGCACAGTACAATGTAATCGAAATATGTGCATAATACATATTCAAATGTGCATCTGAAAATGAAATTTTGGTAATCTAATTCCGCACGAAATTACACAGCATCAGAACTACATCCTCTTTGACCACGGAACTGTTTTTAGCATTAGCATTCCCAACATTACATACATACATACATTTTCAATGGCCTGCTTATCCATTAAGTGGGTCGCAGGTGTAGGTTACCTAAGTGGACCCTCCATAGCTCTCGATCCTCCGCCATCGACTCCAAATCCTCAAGGGCAATCCCCATACGGGTAGAGGAGAGATTATGAATTTGATCTAACCATCTCATCCTGGGTCTACCTAGGGGACGCCTGCCCGATGGTACGGATTCCATAGCGCGTCGTGGGATCCTGGTCGGGGACATACGTTTAACATGACCAAACCACCGAAGCATGGACCGCTCCGTCCGGAGAAGTAGCTGCTCGACATTGAGTTCCTCACGTATTCTGGTATTTCTAATACGATCTCTACGAGTCACACCAGCAATACCACGGAGAAATCTCATTTCGGCAGCTTGTATCCGCGATCTTATTCTTTCAGTCATTACCCAAACCTCATGACCATAGGTAAGAGTTGGAACAAACACCGAATTAAAGACTGATAACTTAGCTTTGACACCAAGTTCAGTCCTCCTGATAACAGAATGACCAAGCTGTCTCAAAATCGATCCAGCCTGACCAATCCTACAAGAAAACTCGGCATTGCTCCTTCCATCACTCGTGAATAAGACCCCGAGATACTTAAACTTCTCCACCTGTTTCAATGGGACTCCACTAACATGCAGAGTGCATTGAACAGGCGTTCTAGAGACGACCATCACTTCAGATTTGCTCACATTTACCTTCATCTCAGCTTCAACACAAACGGCTACAAACCGATCGAGTGCGCGCTGAAGTTCAGTCTGAGAGGATCCAAGGATGACCAAGTCATCCTAATCGTGCCTCGACCACAGCTCTGCAACGCGTTTCCAGGGGAGACTTAAAAGTGATATACCCCTGTAATTGGAGCAATCCCTTTTATCCCCTTTCTTGAAAAGGGGCACAATCACCCCAATCTGCCAATCGCTGGGAGTTTCGCCGCATTCCCAGGCCACTTTAATGACACGAGCGAGCCATTTGACTCCCTCTTCACCTAAGGCCTTTAGCATTTCTGGCCGGATTTCATCCACTCCGGCAGATTTGCCAGCTTTTAGCGATTTGATCGCAAAAGTGACTTCCTCTACCGTGGGACTATTTTCCGCCCTGCTTAAGGCGATGGATGTGTCATCCTCAATGCCCTGGATTGGATTGAGCAATTCGGAAAAGTGCTCGCTCCATCTGCGCAAGATGTCCTCCTCATTAGAAAGAAGTGTACCATCTTTGGATTTGACTCCTTCGATAATGTTCCACTTCCTTCCTCTAAGACGGCGAATGGTCTGCCAGAACACCTTGCTTGCAGATCTGTGATCGCGGTCCAATTTTTCGCCGAACTCCTTCCAAGACTGTTCTTTGGCTGCTTTAACAGCCAATTTGCAAGTTCTTCGCGCCTCAATGTACCGGTTTCGAGAAGGAGAGTCCCCCAAGTGAATCCACACCTTGAAAGCCTCCTTCTTCTCTCTGATAGCTTCTTGAACTCCGGGGGTTTTAAACCACGCAGTTCTTTTCTCACCATCAGCCGCCAAACCGAGCCGCTTCACTCCGCAAACATGTCCTGCAGAGGCAATAACTGCTGTTGAAAACAACTGCCATTCTTCCTCTACATTCAATGGAACATTTGGAATTTGTTCAAACCTTGCAGATACCTGCCGTGCAAATTCCTCCCGTATCTCATCGTTCTGCAGCCCCTCCTACCGTATGCGCGTAACCATCCTTGGTTTACGCTTTGGCAGGATAGGTATTTGATCATTGAGATACAATTTGCACAGCACCAGGTGGTGATCAGTTGACAGTTCAGCCCCTCTCAACACACGAACATCACAAACCATCCTTTTAATACACGATGGTACCACAAAGAAATCTATCAGCGATTTCTGCTGAAGACTTCGACGGTACCATGTGTATTTATGGATATCTTTGTGTGGAAAGAAAGTGTTCATAATGGACATTCCATTTGAACAACAAAAGTCCAACAACTTCTCTCCGTTCGCGTTCTGATCGGGGTCACCGTGTTTCCCAATCGCGCTGCCCCATGTCGAGAAATCCGCATCCACGTGAGCATTGAAATCACCCATCAGGATATAAGAATCCATATCTGCAACCTTTTCAAGGGCTGCATCAACTTCATCTAAGAAAGCTGCGTACCCTGACTCCAGATTCGGTGCATACACCTGCACTAGAGCCAGAGTCGATCTTTCAAGCTTAAGCTTTAAGATCGCAACTCTCCCTCCTAATGGTATCCACTCCAATACTCTGCCTGCCAGCCTGGGACTTGTGAGTATCCCCACTCCCGCCTGAGCAGACATTGAAGGTGCTACTCCCGACATGAAGAGTTTCCACCCATCTGCAAGGTCCACAGTTCCAGAACCCCTTTGCTTTGTTGAGGAAACACCAACTATATCTAGTCGATATTTAACAGCCTCCCCAACAAGCTCCAGGTCTTTTCCCGTGAGCGAAGAGATGTTCCACGTGCCTATCCTAAGTCGATGCCGTTGTCGAGTTGTCGAAAGTCCACTTATGCCCCTATTGGTGCATAGCGCATCCACCCTCTGACCCCCATAATGGTTTGCGAGACCATTGATAGGAAGCTCGTAGCCGTTTCGGGTTAAACCCGGCCGACTGCCGAGCGTGACAAGCCGACCACCAGACGCTCGCAAACTGCCACCCTCCAGGCCTGGCTCCAAAGGGCGCCCTATTATGACAGGCTTGGCAATATCCGAGGCTCTTTTAGTTCTTCTTGTCATCGTTGGGTGTGTGCTTCGTCAGCCATGTCTAGGTAAACCTAGACATGTTGCCCGCCCCCACCACGGGGAGGTCAGCTGCATGAGGGGGCAGCATTCCCAACATTCCCATACGAAAAGGTAAATCTCCGAAGACTTACAACATTGCTCTCAGCAAAATCGCAGTCTCAGGTGTTTCCGCTGAAGCTCCAGATGCTTCTGCTAAAATTATGGTAATTGTAAAGAGAATCAAAAATATAAAGAATATTAATCTTGTATTCATACTGATACCCAACCTAACCTCATTCACAATCTTCACTTTTCAGTATTGTGACAACAACAGTTGCCCACTAGTTCGATGTGCGAATGACTTTTTTTGGGGACAAACTTAATCATTATGTCCAATAGTCACCACTACAAAAATGTTCGCAAAATGTTGTCCCACAAAATGTGTGTTGTATCACAAAATCGGATCACATCCCCTGACGCTGGCAGTCTTTCTACTATGCGAGCTCTTAACTTTTCTGGTATAGGTATAGCGCACCCACATAAATAATTAACTTAGCTCGGCTCCACAGCAAGCCCCCATCCACCATCATAATTCACTACTACACACATGTAACTAAGTCCTCTTCGCAGATAAGATGTTTTAATATTTATGACAACGTACAAGTGATTTACGAGCCCGGCAATCTGGACAAAAATAATTCCAATCCATTCCAGCACAGCCAAAAAGATGGGGGGGTGCCATCATATGCCATTGCTGTGGGTTCTAGGGTGGGCATGGGCAGTAGGTAAGCTCAAGTGACCAGAAATTACTTTATTATCTTTGCAACTATTTTTCACCAGAAATGTTAAAAGTTCAATCACACAAGCATATAGTCTCCCCTCCCCGCTGCTGTGGACGGAAAGCCAGGGTGACATCAGATTCGGAATAGGCCAGCCAGCAGCAGCAGCTGCCCAGTCCGCTGTGCGTTCCCAGCGCACACCATAGTCGAAATCAATAATGACAAGTTCAATAAAGATTTATGATCCTCGCTGGGAATCCGCTAGGGACACGAGCGCATATATACAGTAGTAATTCGCTATCGTCCTTATCGCTGCAAGTAGCTTATACTCTCACTCTCGGTAGCCGCATACACTCGACTCGTATGCATGGAGTGGTTCACTTACCTCGGCCATAAGTCATGTTTATGACTGGCGTGTTGGCTGCGGGGTAGCTATAGCTGGGGTGGCCCTGTTCCGTTAAATAATAAATGCTTAACTAGTACAGATTTTCGTAGATAACACACTTCACTCACGTATATGTCAATTGATCAAATTATGATGGGGTGTTGGTGGATTGTTTAAATTAGATATGTGACCGGATTGGGTGTGAGTGTATAGGGTGAGGTGTCAAGGCCAAGCAGATAACTCTACCAACTCAAAATGGAGCTGCAGACTTTAAGCTGACCCTTTAATCGTCCACAAAACAGGGGAAAAAGGACCGCAAAATGAACACAGTTTACATTGTTAACCACCTGCTAATATCCTTCAATATAGGAATTGACATAGTCACCCCCAAGAACTTTTAAAATAGCAAAACAAACCGAAACCGAAGGAACAAAGCACACATTGTACTGTAATACTGAAACCGCTCCAAGGGTTTCACATATAGTCCACACACCCCCACCCTCAAGGAAGACTTAAAAAATAACCTGCTATCCCCGAGCAGGATGTTTTTTTTTTTCTCCCATTTGGAGCAGGAAACTCTGCATGATTGTTTAATACAGCAGAAGGACAAGCAACCGGCCTAGACAAACATGCCGCTGCCACCCCTTTTGTTATTCTGGGGCCGTTGGATAACAATGGAGAACCCCACAAAAGAGCGGTTAAAATAAAAGAATAGACGGCAGCTAGCTCAGAAAAAAGTGCCTCGGTTAACCGTTAAGTGTTTTCGTATGTATAAAGATAGGGGGTACGAGTAGTGTGTGATCTGTAAAAAGGATAATATGATAGGCCGTCCTGACAAAAGACGTTTGGATACGTACAAATGTCAGATGAATTCAAGACGATGCCACACTGCACTTTGTATACATATGCCAGGGGATGGCTGCGGCATTCCCATGGCCACCCCCCGGCGACATCAGTGTGTTATCCTTGTATACCGTTTAACTGGCAGCAAATCTTCCTCGAGCAATAAAAATAAATGTCGCACATTTAAAAGTTTGTTCAGGGTTCTTTTTTATTATTACTATATGACTTTTGAGTATAGGGAAGTTTATGTCCTTGATGGGGAAGAAAAGCCTGTTTGGTGTAGTCTTAATTGTTTATTGCTTGTAAGAGGCTTATATGGATCGAATGGGAATTTGATTCTCTCAGACGGAGGGTTGTTTGGCAGTTTGCGGAGGGCGTGATGTGTGTGATTACAGTGACATGTGATGATAATGCTCAAAGCTGGATTGGGGGACGGTGGAATAGGTTTTATGTCACATTAACTGTTTTTTTTTTGCCGAAAATGAAAAAATAACACCTTATTGAAATTTGAAGCAAAAAGAGGGCAGTCTTGGTGGACCTGGGCCTAAACCAGCTTGATGTTTAGCCAACTACATTGAGTTGCTCGTATATAGAGTTGTCTGAGACCCCATTGGTGTGCTTGTGCAAGGATCACGTAAAATGCAGTAGAATGTTCATCGTGATTGTACATCTGGGGCCGAGTCCTTACAAACTTGAACGTATAGCTTACGTTAAAAAAATATTCACACAAATTCTGCCACATATTTTTCGACTTGATCAAGGACAATGGTATCAACGGTAATGAAGGACTCATAATGTGACACCTTTGTTACTCAAACTTTACAGTCATTCGAGGAACAATGTTTAAAGGCAAAGCTTACCATAGAGTTCCCACTATCAAAGGTAATCAACGTGCACCTACATAATAGGTAGATAGTCGATCTATCGACGATTCGCAAAAATGTGCCTTGGGCCCTTAGTCGGCCGACATATATTAAAACAGGTAACTGCTGGGGTCGTATTTAAGTTATGCCCCACCTAAAGTGCGAGGTTTTCTGTCTTAGACGACTGGTAAGCAATTTTCTGACCAGGTCGACGTCGCTGAGCCAGCTCAAAGAGTTCGCTGTTAAATCTCCTCTTTAGTGCGACCATAATAGTACAATGAGCGTTCTTCATCGTCAATCTGCACCCCTAAATAGCTAATCCAGCATACAGATTAGCTGTGCTGTCCTGTGCGGCATTAAAATCGATAAAAAGTGGTGAGTATCGATCTGATCTACTTTCATTTTCTCTAGGATCTGTCAAGGTGTTGTCGGATACTTACTTACTAAGGTGGCGCTACAGTCCGGGGTGGACCTGGGCATCAACCAACAGTTAGCACGATCTTCTTAGGTCTTCTCTCTACTGCGTTGTCCCTCCGGGTTGGAATCCGAATTCGATCTACATGTCCCAGCCATTTTAGACGACTGTTAAATCTCCTCCTTCAAAGCCCGTCAACGCAGACCGGACCGAAAGTCACTTAAAGAATTTTGCATTCGAAGCGACCAAGGAGATCTTCATCTGATTTTGACAACGTCCATGATTCTGCGCCATAAAGCAGGACTGGGATGATGAGGGTCTTATATAAAGTCTCCTTGGTGTTTCTCGACAAGGCCTTACTAATCAATTGCCTTCTTAGGCCAAAGTAACAGTGGTTGGCAAGTGTAATTCTTCGCTTGATTTCTGATGTGATGTCATTTTAAGAATTAATAGCGGAGCCGAGGTAGACACAGTCCCGAACTACTTCAAATTTATAGCAGTCTATCGTGACATTCTGTCCGATTCGTCGATGTTGTGTGTCCCTTCCTGTTAACAGCATACATTTTGTTCTGCCCTCAATCACCACTAAACCCATTTTTGTCGCCTCTTCACTAATACCTGCAAATGCAACAGTGACAGCTCGCTGTATTCTGCAAATGATGTTATGTCGTCACCGTGTGTAATCAGTTCCACAGACTTTTGAAAAATTGTCCCCCTGGTGTTGGCTTGCGAGTTTCTCACAATTTTCTCAATAATGATGTTGAAAAGTCACATGACAGCGCATCACCTTGTCTAAATTCTGTTTTGACATCAAAGGTGAATATTTGGTCGGTTGTAGAGTTACATGTAGGGTCCAATCAGTTCAGGTGTTCACACAGTACGGCAGACAGGATCTTGTGAGCGATATTAAGGAGACTGATGTCTCTATAGTTGGCGCAGCTTAGAGGGTCTATTTTCCTGTGCGGATCGGGCAAACAACGCTCAGGCTCCACTCATCAGGCGTACTTTCCTCTGACCAAATCTTGGAGACGAGTTGGTGTATGCTATCTACCAAGCCATACCCCACTGCCTTGAAAAGCTCGGCAGTAAAGCCGTCCGGTCCAGCAGCATTATTGGATATTGCTTGGATATTGCTATCCTTACTTAATTTTGATCAGGTGGGCTTTCATCGCCCAGGTTGAATGTTCTAAATATGAGTTCAGGGCAGATGATATGGTGATTCAATTCATCGGCCATAATTGCCTTCAATCATAGTTTGGAAATGCTCTGCGTCAGCTCGGACTGCCTTTGGGACCGGTGACTACTTTGACACCTACTTTGACGCTAATACAAGCTTTGCGTATTCATCTCTCCAAGTCTCTGTTCGGGTCTTGTTGCTTTGACAGGCTTATTTTACACATATTAGTAAAACTTTCAGACATTGTTCCTATCTACAACCTTGTACATATTTGCTCAATCACTGCTCGCCTCTTAGAAGCTAATCTTCTTAGCTCCACTTTTGGTAGTAAAGCTCACAATCTGGACTACAGGCAAATTTAGGAGCGCATGTGCTTGCATGCGCTCTTTAGGCTGGTCGGTGTTAAAAATTTCTATAGTGACATATATATTTACAGCTCCAGATACTTCACTGTTGTAAGCCACCGATGAGGATGACTTTATCACACGGACTTATAGCAGTTACTACGTCTACGTCCGACTTCTAGGAGGCTTTTGTTCAACTGAGACTCATAGAGGCAACCATTTCTGGCAGAGCATTTTGCTCTTATAAGTTAAGCAAGTCAAATCCGAGTGAAAGGAAACAGTATCTTACCTGTTTGACAAGGGATCATGACGTTAACTAGAACGACAAAAATCTGGAATGATCAAAATCTCAAAAATGAATTTGATAAATCTCGAATGCAAAAATCTCGAATGAGTCAAACTCTAGAAAGTACAAAAATCTCGAAAGACTCTATATCGAAAAAAATCTAGAAAATAAAACACTGCTTTCGAGATTTTTATAATTCATTAAATTTACTCCGAAAGTAATGAAAACAAGTCTAAAATGAATATTTTGTAACTTCTTTATTGAAAATAATAAATTTTTAACAAATATGTAGTCATAACAAAACACATTACTTCTTAACATATACAACTATAACTATTCAACAGAAAATAAGTTTATTTACATATGTATTAGTTTCATTAAGGGTGTTTGTCCAAACGTATGTAAACATAGTGTCGGAGTTAAGCCACGCGGTGTTTTGACAATAGCACGTCAATAGAAGACCTGGGACCAATAACACAACGCTACGAGTACTTGTAGAATAAGTGTTGAATTTCTACAATCTTTTACACATTTCTGTAACACAAAGTTAAAAGTTCAACTCTGATCTTATGATGATCATGTGCGGACAAATTGAACACAGGCTCTTGTAAGACTTGTTGATATGCCGCGTTGTATTATAGGCCCCTATTTTGAGCATTTGCTTGCAGGAACAGTGAATTATATTGTTGTTGCATACACATGCAATTCAAATAGTTTTCCATATGACTAAATCTTGAATTAATTAATATTAATTCTAGATTTTTGCTTTCGAGATTTTTTTTTCTAGATTTTTGCTATTCGAGATTTTTGTTTTCGGGATTTTGGTTTCGAAATTTGTTCATTCTATATTTTTTTTTCGATATTTTTTTTTTCTAAATTATGGTTTTCTGTATTATATTTTTCTACATATCGGGGTAGACCCGTTTGGCAACCGCTGGCGCTGTAAGGCAAGGCAAGCCCATTTTAATGTGCAGTCAACCTCACAGTTACACCCAGTTCTACCATGCCTACCAATTCTCAATTGCAGTCCAAAAACACGCACCGACTCCCAATTCGCATCATATTCCGTCAAGCCTCTCTCCATCAAAGAAAGTGCTTCCCTATTTTCTGTGTCTCGCAATTCCGCATGGAATAACCGGGAAAACATATTTCCCCCCTTCCCTTTCTATTCATTGTACTCGTACCTAAGCCAATTTAAAATCATTTGAGTGCTTAACCCCAACATACGTGCTCCTTTCACGGTTTACTTATGGTATTATCCGGCTGACAAAAAACACAACGGATCCTGTGGGCGACGACTGGGAATGACTTAGATGACTTCCTTCCGAAAGCCATATCAGACTTCAAGGATTGCGATGCATGTGGGTATGTGTGTCTGTGTCTAGCTCTTGTGGCAACAGTATCTTAGTGGAGCGTCAGCTATGCTAAGCATTCATCATGGCTGAGAGATTTAATGGCCTGGGGCGGTGAATATATGCGAACCGTAAAGTGCGTGCGGTTTTGTGATTTTTGGAAGGAAATTGACTAAGACGTCTGATCCTTGGCATAGCGATGCGGATATGCGGCCACATTGGAGGCTGGGAATTGGCCACGCAGAATGGGGATTATTATTGTGGTGCAGTTTATGGGAACAAGCTGGGTTTCGGTTTGTTGAATGCCTGCGAACGCGGGACGCTTAATTAGGTTTTGAACGCACTGTCAGGTGAAATATTAGATTTCTGTGTTGGTATATTGCGTTTAAGGATGCATGCATTTCGTACATGCCTTGTGGCTAAGAATGTAATGAAAATGTTGCTAATGTTGCGTCTTCTAGGAAATGTATTCAGATAGTTTTCATTTTCAAATGAAAGGTGCCAGCTGGTAGATGATAAGAAAATTAGCCAACTACAACTCTGCTGCTTTAATGACTTGACAAATGTCTCCGAAGAAAACGCCCCAACTTTCCTGAAATCACCGACAATATGTAACGTGGTACTTAAAACGCCCCACACATCACGCTGGCACAATTCACCCCCAGCTTGGATAATCACCTTGTTATTGCAATGCAATACCAAGGCATTGCCTGGGTCCACCTCCACCATCTCGTCTGGACCTTGAGGACTCAAAAGGGATCAATTAAAAGACCACCATTCGTTATCCTTGGATGCGCTAATAAATATTATGAGGAACAAAAAAAAAAAACAAAAACAACAACAACAACACCGAGACAAATAATTGCTTTTGTTTTATGGCGTGCTACGAGATTAATGACTACATGAGCTCTCACACTCTGATGCTGCCGCTCTCTGTGTATCGCCCGTAAATCTACTCACCAGCGTGGACAACTTTCAATGGTTCGCAATATACCGTAAATAAGCTTCTTAGTAGCGCTCCTATTAGGCGGACCAGCGTAAGGATTCGTTTCTTTTGTTTTATTGTTATTTCCGTTCACTGCGTGGTCCTTTGTCAAATAGTATACCTACTGTATACAGGAATTTTGTCTCATTGGTTCTAGTTCACTGCCGGTTCGGTGTGTATAGTGGACCATGCACAGCATATCCTGCAGGATTACAATAACTCAGTGAATGCTCTTGGGTTACGACCCAAGTTCTAATTAATGTTTTCCCATTTGACAAATTCGCTCTCTTTTCGGGGGGTGGTAAACTGGTAACTGCTAGTGTGCAGTGTTACACACGGGATTTTTCTATACGCGCTCATTTGGTGTTGCTTTTCCAGGAACGAGGATAATTTTACGGTGGCCAAAACCAACTTTCTCAATATGAGAGTCCTTTTGTCCTAACTGCTTGCGTTGGCTGTCTTTGACGAGGTGTTCCCATAAATACAATGGGCTACACGAGTAACGACTCTTGCGAGAGAGAGCTCTAAAGATTTATTTCTTTTCACAAATTGAAGTTTGCGTGAGCACAAGGAGCTCGCTGGTTGTGTGTGTGTGTTGCGCGTGGGTATGTAGGTGGACACATTAGACAATGGAGAGGGCGTTCGTTAAGACATAAAATAACATTGCTTGACATTTATGGCTCTGGAGCTTAGGATGGAGGGAGTACAGAAATTAGCTGGAATGTCTCATGAATGCAGGAAACGGGGATGTCCACACCTACTTAATTACCTCGGCGAGCGTATAAATGTTGATGGGAAAAATGCGAAAGAAGGTAATTTCGATGACAGCGCGAAGAGGACGTATTGTTTTATGTGTATAGGTTGAGGCAGGAGAGGTTATCCGTTTCGATTTAGATCCTTGGGAATATTTTAGCATAAATTGTTTTCAATTCAAAACCTACAAACTGTAATGGAACTTGCTTCGACTTGTACAAGGTGTACAAAAAAAAAACTTTTTCGAACTTTTCATAAACTTTTGAGTGTGCTTAGGTGCGAAAACCATGTATAACATTGGTTTGTCCAGGATAAGTCAGCATATGCTCTAGCTCTAGCTCTTGGGGACACATAGGTAAACTTTTTTGAAAATTTGCGTCTTTTTTAATTTGTCTTTAATGCTCATAATACCTTTTGGGATAGGAGAAGTTTTGTTTGTTTTTAAGTTTGTTGGCTCTGTTCCGCACCACACTCTGACCCATTGTGAGGGACATCAAAAAGTGCAATATGAGAGGTAATCGTCTACCAGATTCATTCATACTGTCAGCTAAATTGCCTATTAACAACTAAATTAGAATCCAATCGAAAGCATCGTTCTTAGATCACTCATTAGGATTGTCTATATAGCCTATCGAATGTGATTTTTTTTTTTTGTAGAGGAGAGAAGAACTCCTAAAGGAAGGCTGTCGAACTCCGCAAACCCCGCACTCAACGCAGAATAAAACGGAAGTTGGAGACTTAAAGTTGACTATTAACAGAAGTTGACAAAAGCATTCTGCAGACCGCCACAAAGCCACAACAACACAGGTGCTTAGTGGAAACTACATATTTTAATACCGGCTTCGTGTCAATGTCAGAAAACGTTTCAAAATGTGTTTAGAGGCACCTTTAAAGATAAGAAGGGCGGGACTTTGATAAGCTTAGTCCAAAAGGGATTCGTATTGGGACGTTTTGAAAGGAGTGCAACCAGTTGGTAGGTGAGCAGAACTGTTTGTGAGTAGGTTAGCTCTTTGAAACCACCGTGTCTGGTGAGAATAAGCATGGGCTCGAGCGGGTAATTTATTCTACAACGAATTTTGGAGCTAATTTCCATATTAAATTTGGAAATTATCTAAGCCAAAAAAAAAATTGTGTTTTGGTTTTATTTCCAAACTAAACTTGGAAATTATGCCAAAAAAAAAACTTTTGTGGCGTAATTTCCATTTTACTTTTTGGCTATTTTTCCAAAAATATGGCGTAATTTCCTGGCATTCTGGTGAATTTTCGTTTTCATTTTTTGGCGTTTTTGCCAAAACCATTACGCCGCAATTATTTTGGTCTTTTTTCCAAAACACTTTTTGGCGTAATTTCTTTTGGCGTAATTTCAGGGAGCCTAAGCATGTAGTGATTCCCTGGATAGGAAAGAATCTTCGAACTTTTGACAGCATATGCAGCTGTGCTAGACAGCGTGGTATGAACTGCTCCTAATCAAAGGCTATATTCAAAAACAGGACACTGTATACAGTGTTGGAATTCGATAAGTCTGTCCTGACAGATGTTAACAGAGGTGAGATGTCGCTTTGCGTCATTCGCTTTTTTTTTTGCGGTGGAAGGTGGATGAACATGCATGAGGCACCAATGGTCCGACGTTCATTGGTAGTGCCGGGTTCTTACCGGCTAAAACCAGCTCCCTTCCCGAACAGACTGATATTCACTTTTCGTTGGAGCTCTAAACGCCTCAGACCGCTGAGTACGCACGGCCACATTGCTTACAATAGTTAAATTTTCGATTGCCTATTCGTAAGGCAACCTCTCGTTTTCATACCGTGGGCATTGGAAAAACACGTGTTCCGCATTTTCAGAAACGGTCTCGCAATGTGGACAGTTTAGAATGGTTTCATGTCCGCGATCCGTCAATTTGACGTTCCATTGTTGTCCACAATAAACCTGTCGACGTCATCTGCAAACCCGATGATTGACGCTTCTCTTGGAATCGGTAGGCGCAGAATTTCGTCATACATAACTTTCCACAGCAAGGGACCTAGGACCGATACTTGTGGAACACCGCCAGTTATACTTCATACTCTTTTATTCTCTCACCAGAATCATAGAACAGGACTCTATTCGCAAAATAACTCTTTACCATTTTACGGAGATATTCTGATATTTCATTCCGGTACAGACAGTTCATTAAACGCTCCCAATTCGCTGAATTAAAAGCGTTTTTTACGTCCAGAGTTATAACGGCGCAGTATTTTTTGGTGTTTCCTTTCCAACGCCTGCCCTCTATAGCGGCTTGGGCTCTCGTTTTTACCGTATTGTACAGAGATCCGCATTGGGGAAGTAATGTTAGCTACTTCTTAGTTCGCCAGGTATTCGGATACTCTGTTCACTAGTTAGGCGGAATTGTTTAACCTCTTAACGGCTTCGAAACTGTTGTAAGAGTTTAGGCGAGTGGCGCATATAAATAAAATTTTTTCATCGCTCGGCTATATTTAATCTCAATAAAACACACAAATTTCAACATAAACGAATGATCGTGAAACTTGCCGAAACGACAGTTAACACGTATCCACGCCTGGCCTAGGAGTTGTATTGACGAGCTGAATAACTTGTTCGTAGAAAACATGGTGACGCCTTTCGGTTTTGGATTATTCTTAATGTAAGTACTAAGTAGTGTAAGTTTCATTTGCTTGTACCAGAAGTTTTTAGGCTTGATT
This sequence comes from Cheilosia soror, assembly GCA_949372485.1. Lineage (NCBI taxonomy): Eukaryota > Metazoa > Arthropoda > Insecta > Diptera > Syrphidae > Cheilosia > Cheilosia soror. The sequence goes on from OX443563.1 coordinate 79,103,474, forward strand.
TCCCACCTCCGTGATATTATATCTATGTGAACTTCATATGGTATTGCCCTTTGGACAGGGTTCTCAAGATCTTTCCTTTGGATATGATATGACAATACCGGATGATTCGGTTGTGGTCGTGATTTGCTATATTTTTCCGAAGGTCGTGTCATATTCTATCTTTTTGTATCTACGACAACATTTAGGACTTCAAATCTAGATGACTTCCCTTCCGCTTTAGACCAGGATTATTTTAAAATTTTGAGTTCAAATATTGGTTTCTGATTTATATCTACTATGCTGTCGTCTTGAACCAGCTCTTAGCCGAAATTGCTTCTTTGCAAGAGTTGCGACACTTTTCTGAAGCATAGTTACACAAATGGCGCACAACGTGGGGCATTTTTGTAATTGTAACTGGCTGTTGTAAAATAAATGGCTTCTGATTTATACTATGCTGTCGCCTGGAACCAGCTCTTAGCCGGGATTGCTTCTTTGCAAGATTTGCGACACTTTTCTGAAGCATAGTTACACAAATGGCGCCCAACGTGGGACATTTTTGTAATTTTAACTAGCTGTTGTAAAAGAAATGGCTTCTGTTTTATACTATGCTGTCGCCTTGAACCAGCTCTTAACCGGGATTGCTTCTTTGTAAGATTTGCGACACTTTTCTGAAGCATAGTTACACAAATGGCGCCCAACGTGGGGCATTTTTGTAATTGTAACTGGCTGTTGTAAAAGAAATGGCTTCTGATTTATACTATGCTGTCGCCTGGAACCAGCTCTTAGCTGGGATTGCTTCTTTGCAAAATTTGCGACACTTTTCTGAAGCATAGTTACACAAATGGCGCCCAACGTGGGGCATTTTTGTAATTGTAACTGGCTGTTGTAAAATAAATGGCTTCTGTTTTATACTATGCTGTCGCCTGGAACCAGCTCTCAGCCGGGATTGCTTCTTTGCAAGATTTGCGACACTTTTCTGAAGCATAATTACAAAAATGGCGCCCAACGTGGGACATTTTTGTAATTTTAACTGGCTGTTGTAAAAGAAATGGCTTCTGATTTATACTATGCTGTCGCCTTGAATCAGCTCTTAGCGGGGATTGCTTCTTTGCAATATTTGCGACACTTTTCTGAAGCATAGTTACACAAATGGCGCCCAACGTGGGGCATTTTTGTAATTGTAACTGGCTGTTGTAAGAGAAATGGCTTCTGTTTTATACTATGCTGTCGCCTTGAATCAGCTCTTAGCGGGGATTGCTTCTTTGCAATATTTGCGACACTTTTCTGAAGCATAGTTACACAAATGGCGCCCAACGTGGGGCATTTTTGTAATTGTAACTGGCTGTTGTAAAATAAATGGCTTCTGATTTATACTATGCTGTCGCCTGGAACCAGCTCTTAGCCGGGATTGCTTCTTTGCAAGATTTGCGACACTTTTCTGAAGCATAGTTACACAAATGGCGCCCAACGTGGGACATTTTTGTAATTTTAACTAGCTGTTGTAAAAGAAATGGCTTCTGTTTTATACTATGCTGTCGCCTTGAACCAGCTCTTAACCGGGACTGCTTCTTTGTAAGATTTGCCACACTTTTCTGAAGCATAGTTACACAAATAGCGCCCAATGTGGGGCATTTTTGTAATTGTAAACTTCTTCTTTCATTTCTTTTCCAGTTTCTTCTTTGCGCTAATGCGGTACCAATTTCCGTCCAAAATCTCCACTTATTCATCAAGTGCTCGCTGCAAGATAAAGGATCCTCCCGTGTGATGGCAAGAAATAATTGATGCAGTCTTAAGCCTGTCATTTTAACTACAAGCAGATAGCCTTCAAGGCTATGTAGTAAGGAGCAAAAGACTCGAAACGCTTTCCTGGTGTACACAAACTTTGCTTAACAATCCTTCGTTGAATCCTGCGGTACATCTTATACCTTTGATTTGACTTCCAGAACATATAGATTTCCAGAACTTCTCGTTGACTTGGCCGCTCCGCTCATCCGATCTACTGGCTGCTTTCTCAAAATGAACACTATTTCGTTCTAATTCTGAATTTGGTGCTAATGTGGTAAATGTAAGACTGACTTCGAAAAACAAAGCATGCATCTTTCTTATAGATCAATGGACCAGTACGGAAATATAAAAAAAAAACCTCAATCACTTCAATTACGAAATTAAAAGCTTCTTCTACGTGCACTCTGATATGGCAATCTGTATAAATGTACCTACTTATGACTTTAAAAGATGCCAAAAGCCAAATGGAAAATGGAACCCCTATTGCGAAATTCTACTCCACGTTCGAATAAAAATTCATTCACTTACCGCTCATTGTTTTATTAACTGTGATAAATTTATGAAAATTGCAAAATATGTTCCGCCACCATTTGCAGTCGTCCTCGCAGCGCTATGTCATTATTGTTGGTTTATTCAAATGTTTTTCTCATCTTTTTTTTGTTGGCAATTTTTAAAGTGCGTGTTCTACACACTTTTATTGCCACCCATAGCGAAGAGGACTTGTGCATAAAATAACAATTCAGAAAATAATAGAAAAAATGCCAACACAACTGACACCTTGCCTTGGATGTGCCAAGTGCCAAGTGCCAAATGCCACATGACATCCACACACAGAGCGCGCGTACGCGTCATGTCTCATAAACATTTACGACCTTTCACTTGGTGGCGCTTTAATGTTCCCAAATATTCCCGCAAAATGTCATTTTCTCTCAAAAGCAAAGGAGAATTCTAAAGAAATTATATATAATTTTTTTTTCTAGGCGGCAATAACTGCCAAATGTCCCGAGATAGTATACTCGTACAAATTCCATATTCGCATTAGCTAAAAAGGATTTGGGCGACTCTGGGGCTATGAAGAGCAATCTGACGTTGAAGGGTATTTCTTTCATTTCTATGTTTTTTTTGTTCCTTGCCAACTGAAGACACATCAACTTCTCTGCCAGTTGGTGCGTTGTGTGCAGAAAACAGACTCCGCTATTCCAATATATCCTTTGCAGGAAAGGAAATGCGCTATGGTCGGTTCGTATATACCATTCGGTTGATTGCCAGCAATCGATATCGAGATGGAGACTTGCAATGTGTATACGGACGTATCTGGTTGTACTCACAGTCAGAGGACTCTCGGGCACTTGACGAGTATTTATTTGTTCTTCGAGGAGCCCGAATGCACTGCACAGGAAGGCCAGTTACAATCGTTTGTAATTGATTTCGTGATGGAAGTTTTAATTACTCCGGCTGCCTTTTACACTGGGCAGGGCAGGGCAGTATGGTTTGCATTCACTTATCAAACGGACCGATCGATAGTTGATATCCTTTGCAGATGAAGTACTGATTAAAGCCTTGCGACTCCTTACGGAAGTTCCGTGGAATTGTGTCTGGCGCTTGTGGGAATATGCTGGAAAATGTTCAACTTTAATTGCAAGTTCCCAATTACACAACCAGTTTGTTTGCTTCCTGTCGACTTGTTCAATTATTTCCTAGTGCAGGACGAACATCATTTGTTTAAGCGACCATATACAAATTTCACGATTTTATTTCTTCTCAAAAATGGCAGCAGTTTTCAAAAAAAAAATAAAAAAAATCCGCTAATACAGTTCCTTGTAAATAATGTCCTCATTTGGGCGACGTTAAAGCTGCAAAATCTATTATTAAAACCAGCTGAACAACGTATACGAAAAATTAATAAATTTTAAAAGACTCGCAAGCGATAAAAGCAATAAGATGCTATGACGACAGCACGGCAAACGAGTACACAGTCCTAAGCCTCAAAACTCTCTGGGCATTATCCTTTCATGCCGTTACGACACGCCTTTCATTTTGAGCTTAGTCGAATTTTTTTTCTCTGCCGTTTTGTTTCTTCTTTTTATTATTTTACTTATTTGCACCTTCTCTGTGCCGCCACCCACTCCACAGTCCACAGCCCACCAGTACAAATACGAACAGTCTTTTGGTTATTTTGTCTGGCTGTCCGCGAGGGTAGGAAAATATGACATCATAAAATTTAATATGCCATAAATAACCGTTAAGGGGGATGAATGCAACAGTAACAAGGCATACTGTAACAACGACACAATAACGACGAGAGGACAGCAACAAGACACCAAGCGCCAGTGTAACTGCCTTAATATTCTAAGATCCTGTCAGGACATAGGTAGCAATGTAGATATTTGCAAAAAAAAACAGTGTTTAATATTTCCAGGACGATAATTGAAAAGTTGTTCGTGCGCGCAAGAGAATAGCTTTTCGGGTGTCGTTGGAGAAAAATTGAACAGAGTAAAAAAACGAAACAAACTCCAAAAGGATAATGGGGTTAAGTAACCGCTCCTTTCCTCTATATACGAGGACACTGAAAGGAGTAACATTTTTAATTAAGCCATTTAACAGTTTACCCCAAAGCCGAACAATTTTTAGCATAAATTATTCATAAACCCGAAGAATCAACGAATTAGTCCTTACACCGGCCTGAGGACATCATTTAAGAAGTTTTTTTTCCAACTCCTTGACTGGCGCATAAAGTTTAATGATGTCCTGGTGGTATGGTTGAACCGTGTAATTCTAAATAATTACACGATGGGTCCTTTGTGGATATATGGATAAGTAAATTTTGTGCATCCTAATTGAATTCAATGTGAGCACAGTGAGGCGGGTTTAATGGTGTAAATGGGTTAATATCCTTTTCTTTTATGGTTATGATAGTAGCTTGAGGGGGCTATTGCTTAGGAATTCCTTTGAAGGTGCGCTCTCAGTAGGCACGTCAATTTTTTCAAATATGACGGTTCAAAGGAACCACAAAACTATTGTGGGTTGTAACGAGAATGGTCGCTGTCAACATGGCTTTACAACACGTGACTTGACATTCATTTCGAAACTTCCCGGACTTTGGTATTTTCAATAAAAAAAAAACACCATAAAAACTGAGGAAATATTATAGAAAAACCGGGGGACGGATGTTATTAAGTTGTCAAACGGAGATCCAACATTCATCCAGTGATTCCAGTTTTTTTTGTTGTGTCGTCCCTTGACATCCTTCGGGGGTGGAAGCAGTGTTGCTTTTTTTGAGAAATTACTGCCACGAACGTGTGCCATAAACAAATTGTTTAGAATTCCTGATGCAACATGGCGATAAGGTCAGAAAGCATAGCATGGTGGCGGTGGGGGTGCGGACCGTTTTGTGACGAATGATGGCAGTTTTGTAGGATAAAAGTTAATCAAATGGGTCACAGGCAAATTGTTTTCAAAGTGTGGAATGGTTGAAGATTGGTTTCTCTGTTCCTTGTTAATAATAAGATCAAAGCGAATGTTAGACTTTTGGCAAGTTATAAACATTATGTATTTGGGAAGTGTTAGATAAATCAGTTTGCCAGAGTTCCGCATTTTTACTTGGCAAGTAGTGAGCGTACTTTGGCATGTGGATAGCATTCAAAAACTCGTTAATCAGTTTACTTGGCAACTGTCTTTAAGAACACTGGTTTTGGAAAATTGCAAAAATGTATTGACTTGAAAAAGGTGTAAAAACTGAATATAGAATTAAGGGAGAGAGACCACTTCTCTCATATGAATCGGTTGTGTGGTGGGAAGCGTTGCCGCAGGTTTTTTTTTAAAGTGTAACAATTTTTTTTCAAAAATGTTAACAAATGGAACAATATATAACAAACGTGCTATGGAATCCGTACCATCGGGTAGGCGTCCTCTAGGTAGACCAAGGATGAGATGGTTAGATCAAGTCCATAATCTCTCCTATACCCGTATGGGGATTGCCCTTGATGATTTAGAGTCGATGGCGGAGGATCGAGAGCTATGGAGGGTCCACTTGAGCAACCTACTCCCGCGACCCACTTAATGGACAAGCGGACCATTGAAAATGAAATGAAAATGATATAACAAACTGAAAAAAAATTGTTTGTCCTACCTATCCATGTGTTTAACAAATAAAAAAAACAAACAAAAAAAAGAAACAAAAGTATTGACCATCGAACTACCTAAAGGGTCCGCCATCTAACGTTTTTTTTTTCAACTAGTGCTTATTTCGCGAATGGTAACACTTAGCTCATGTCTGATTTGACAGATAAATAGTTTTATCCTTCCGCTGAACGAATATGATTGTGTATACGCTTGAACAACGCTAGGAAATATTGCGACATTACTTTGAAAATCAAGGTAATGTGGGCCTGCGATCGACTTAGAGAAGATGCCGATTTTGCCAAAAAAAATCATCTTTTCAGATGAATCTCATTTTGATCGTGGCGGGTATGTAAACAAGCAAAATTATCGCATTTGGGGCACAGAAAACCCGCACGCATACATTGAAAAGCCGATATACCCAAAACGAGTCACTGTTTGGTGCGGATTTTGGTCCAGAGGCATAATTGGGCCATTTTTCTTCGAAAATGAGCAAGGAGTGGCCGTTACGGTCAATGGCGATCGTTATCGGGCCATGTTGAACGAATTTTTGTTCACAAAAATTGAAGAGGAGGATATTGGCAACATTTGGTTTCAACAGGACGGCGCTACGTGCCACACAGCCGAAGCTACACTCGATGTTTTGCGCCCTGTTTTTGAAGATCGCATTATCAGCCGCAGAGCTGATGTCGTTTGGCCACCGCGGAGCTGCAATTTGACACTGTTGGACTATTATTTGTGGGGTGCCGTAAAAGATAAGTGTTACGCCGACATGCCAGAGAGAATTGGCGATTTAAAGGACAATATTCGTGAAGCCATTGGTGAAATACAGCTGCACACAATCGATAATGTGCTTAAAAATTGGACCGATCGTGTAGGCTACTGCACGGCCAGCCGAGGCAGCCATTTGAATGAAATTATTTTCCATTATTAACCGGAAGGATTGTACTTTCAAATAAAAAATGGAATTTGAGAAAATATTCAGTAGTTTTTTTTATAGCATTTTCATAAAAAAAAAGTTCCTTTACATAGATTTGAATTTTTATTTCAAAAACTTTATTTACCACCAGATGTAGAACATTGTCAACGACGAAACAGAAAAATGTTTAGGGTATTCACTTAAACGCGTTAAAGTGTCATAAACTGCGTAAACTGCAGTTACCACCTCGTAAATGAACTGTCAGGTTTTGTATGGAGAATAGTTTACGCAGACCTCATAATTTTCCGCGACGATTTAGGCTCGGAAGTCAACCGCGGAAAGTTACGTAAGTCACAAAATGTCAAACAGTCGTAAGAATTGTGTTGTTTGATTCCAGATTTAGAGTCCATTTGCGCGATTTACGCAGTGACATTTCCGAAGGTTGTTCACTTAAAGCACCGCAGAAATTTATACATTTACGAGCTGCATAAATTGATCAGATTAAGTGAATGCCCTTATTATTGTTGTATTTTCTCGTTCCTTCCTATTCCCATTCCCACTCGCAGTTTGACGTTTTGTAAACAAACAAATACCTTGACAGAAATTTCTAGAAGTTTCTTCGAAAGAAAAAAGTGCTGTCAGTTGAACTCTTCAATATTTTTTAACGAGAAAAACCAAAAATATTTTAATGGGAAAAAGTGTAACAAGCGAAAAATAAAGTAACATTGTAACAATATTTTAAAATGATTAAAAAGTGTAACACTTTTGTTACACTTGTATCATTGTGGCAACGCTGGGTGGGACAGGCTTTCGCGGAAACGTGTTACTGCCTCTTTCGCCATATTCCAAAGAACGGTTTGCCTTGGCTGCACAGGGGGCTTCCCTAGCACTCAGGGCTCTGCTCTAGATGCTATGATGAACCTCCCCCACCTTTGATATTTTTATCATGGGGTGTACGCTGAAAACCATCTCCCGGTTAAAGAGATGTGGCTTTTGGTACCACGCGCATTGGAATTTTGAAGAACTTGTGCGAGAATTATCCTTTGACTTATGAATATGCCGTCTGACGCAATGACACCAGAAATCCTACTGCGACAAAACTACCACCACCACGTCAACTTTCCTCAGGCAACGGAATGGCTTCGGCCAGACTCGGAGCCAGGGAAAGAATGCCATCGTGTATTCACGAATGGCTCTAAAACCGGACAGGGGTCTGGTTCTGGAGTATTCGTGGAAAGCGAGAACGTTAGACTACACTACCCCTTGGGTCACATGGTTGACTGTCTTGCAGGCGGATATTTTCGCTATCCTTATGGCTATGCGCTATATTGTGACAAACAGGTGGAGGGCTAGAAGCATATGCGTTTGCAGTGATAGCCAAGCTGCATTAAAAGCGCTGCTCAACCCTCTTACCTCGTCTAAGTTAGTGCTCGAACTCAAGCTTTTTCTGAACTTGGTCGGTAGGCTAAACATGGTCAAACTTGTTTGGGTCCCTGGTCACACTGGTATCCAGGGAAACGAAATCGCTGATGAGCTTGCCAGGCTGGGTTCAAAAGAAGCTCTCTTAGGACCTGAACCTGCCTTGGCTGTGCCCGCATCCGTGGTTAGTTCATCCATTGAAACTTGGGTTTCTCGTGAACACGAGTGTCAGTGCTGGGTGTAGACAGATAAAACGACTGCGTCCGGACATCTGCCAGAAGGCCGGCGTCTTTCTTTCTGACACTCAGAAGAATCGACTGCATGCATACTGCTTGTGGGCGTCCTTTGGGGACACTAAGCTTTTGCCAAACACTTAAATGTGTTGGGCTTGAGCGACACCACCTTCTGTCCTGCTAGTGGAGAGGACGACGATAGAGCGGAGCACTTCCTCTGTAGTTGTCCTGCTTTTGCTCGCATCAGGTGGCGGATCTTTGGGGCTGACGTGGTGAGTGCCGAACATCTAAGCTCTTCATCACTGAAGCTCGTTCTCATCTTTCTTCGAAAGACGGGAAAACTAAGTACAGCAATGTAAGGTGTCTGTTTGGCAGTACAATGGACCAGTAGTTGTGTCTGAGTGCTCCATCGGATAATAACAACCTTCGACAAAGAAAGAAGAAAGAAGAGGGAGAGAGAATTGCCAGATCCACATTTTTGGGTTCCTCCATCATTGTAGGTAATGGAAATTCTCATTATAACTTCGAGGCCGAAAGTTTTTGCGAATACAATAGATACTTTTCATACTTGTATCTAAGTATAAAAAGTATAAATATCCAGGGAAGAGCCTGGTGGCTCTGTCCTGAAAAAGCTTCTTAATTCATCCGGCATAGGTCCCTTTCATTCGTATCAAAAATAAAAACTCACACAAACGAACGGTTGTGAGAAGCTAGTCCTAAGGGTCTTCTAGGCCTAATGGTGTCAAGTCATAGCCGAGATACCAGCTGACACAAAACTAAATAACTGAAAGAATTTATATATTAATCGCTGACCCTCTTCTTGTGGTACATATTTACCCGACTTAATGTAATTCAATGGGATTCATTTTTTTAACAAATTTAAGCCTATCATTCATAGATGTGTCGAAAATAATTATAATTTAAAAAAGTTAGTTGCAAAATAGGTAAAATAAATATTTTTAAATTTTTAAATTAACGGCTTCGCTTAGTCGAACTCTATGTGATGCAAAATTAGAAAAAAGGAAATCGTTCAAACAGAATGTTGCTATTTAGTACTAACCTTTCTCTGTCTCTCATAACATTTCAAGAATATTGTAAATTCTTGTAGATGTAGACCGATACAAACCTACATAGTCTCAATCTCTGAATTTAATATTGGGTGGTATACATAAAAAGACAGTCCGCGGTACTAATAATCATTTTTAGTGTCCAAGCTAACTTTTACGAAGTCACAATGGCGAGAATTTCCATATAAAATTATCCACTGTGACCGTCAAAATATTTAAGCTGAAGATTAAAAATGATTATTGGTAAGCCCAGTAAATGCTTTAATTGAGAATTTTCTAAGTAAATATATACTAACTTTGGTATGCCGAAAAAAGTCGGTCGAGCCTATAGAGTAATCATTTAAACTAAACGTTAAATTGAAGATGATTTTACAAAAAAGTCTTCACAAACCCGCTTACATCACCAACTTCCCTAGACATCGTTGCGTTTGCAATTTCTTCCCTTAGTCACCCACCTACTGCTTCAATTCGCACATAAAACAGTTTCTTAGAAAAAAAAACTTTTCCATTATATACCGACCCATAAATAACAGTAAAAATTGTCATAAAACATTTCCAAATCACCGGCCCTGTAATAAACACTCACCCTTGTGGGACTCTTCTTTTTAACATGCGCTCCTCTGTAAAACGCACTCTCAACTAGTTAACCACGTCGTTTAGCAGGTCCACCCAGCGCTGTACTTCGTTTGCGTATAAAAACGTTAAAATTCCATTAGAGGTCCTAATTAGATGTCGCTCCGCATTGGGTCGCATTAAAAATTCCCATAAATCAGTAAGTTCCCCTGGAAAAAAAAACTTTTCATTTTCCTCTGTGTTTTTGTTTTTTGTCAGTGAAAACTTTCACTCTCGCATTCCCACTCCCGAAAAATGCGCCAGAAAATCGGGAAAAAAGTTAATTGATTGAAAAATTTCCTTCTTAAGGGTGTTGTGACGGAGGCAATGAGACTTCTTTATCCCATCCCTTTCGGTGGTGTAAATGTAAAGAAAAAAAAAAACCGACCTCCTCAACGCGGGTGTATCTGATGATGATTTAAACGCTGGATCGTAAATCGTCATCAGGCGCACACCGGACAGCGCAGACGGTACACACGTTTTTAATGGGCGTAATTTTGTGCTCGTTTCCTTTTTTGTTTCGAACGCATTATTATGCGGTTTGCCTTGAATACATAATGTTCCGAGGAATATCGTAAATCAGTCGAGTAAGGGTGGCAAAATCGACAAAATTTCACAGTCATTCCAGTCATCGTATACCTGAATATCGTCGAACCAATCCCAATCGAAAGTAATTAAATTTAAAATATAAGCAGCTTTTAAGGACCTTAGAAAAGCCCATCCCTTGAATTTAATTACGCTCGAGACACGACCAATTAATCAATGGGAGCCCCGAAAAAGTGTCAATGTCAATGCTGATTTTTTACGGTACAACGAGGCGCGTGTAATTGTTGTTTTTGTCGGGACGCAAAAGGGGTTGGTTTTGGTTGGTCGATGGTTTAAGTCCCTTTTGGGGGGTTGCGACTGATTTGGTGAAACGAGAAAAATCTTGTTAACACGCCATTCATCACTGTGTCGACGTTGTCGTCCTTGCTTTCATGGAGCGTGAGGGCATTTTAAGTACCAAATTTGTGGCAGCAATTTAGCTCCTTCTCCTTCTCCCAGGAAGCCGAAACAGTGTCTCATAACTGGGAAAACAAGGAGACAAATTGAAGTCATTAATTAGACTGGACGTGTTCTTTTGCAATGGATTGCGGGGGGAGTAGTATGGCCAAAGTAAGTCGATCTGGGTTTGTTTCGGTTTTATTTGTGTGCTCCCAAAGGGGTTAGAGAAGAAGCACAGCAAAGTGGTAACTTATATTGTGTCCCATTTGGTAAATTAAAGAAGCGAAGCGGTTTCGATTACAAAGCCAGAAGAAGGGTTGTCTGGGGGAATTCAACGGGAATTTGAGTTAATTTTTGGTTTCACTTTGAGTTTTATTCACGATACATATTTGGAGAACAACAATTAATTTATTCGCAAGGCAGGATGGAGCTGCTTTGTCGTGAAGGCAGTGGTGGTTGCTATTACTGTCAATTGATAGCGTGCTGCTGAGGGTGTAGGCCTTATTACCTAATGGATTCAACCAATGTACCCCGTTCTCAGTTGACAGGCGTTCCTTCTTTAAATGTAGGTCCATGACCGCTTTTTGAAACGTCAATCAATGGCGTAGCATGCGTTGGGGCCGCCCGGGGCAGACCCAATTTATACCGCTCATAGTAATTTGTTCACACGATAAAAAAAAAAGTTATACCTACACTATACACATACTCTCCAAAACTAAGACTGAGAGGTTTGTAAGCTTCACTTCGTTTGAGCAAAATAAAACACAAATTCAGGGAAAAAACAGGTTTCTAAGAAGAACGGGCGTTTTGAGATTGGACGCAAAACTACTCCAAAAAAAGATTTGCCGGACAAGTAGAGCCAATCCATTTTAGATGTCCTTAAAAATTAGGGAGATTGTTGGTTGCACCTAAATCTATAAACTCTATGGTGCTGTGTCGCCGAACAAAGTTCTCGTGGATGCATATATCACAAAAAACACATTATGTCAACAAAAACTTAAGGAAGAGCCGACATTTTGAAAGACTCCACTTACAAAAACCATTGCAATTTTGGAAAAAAGTTTTTTTTGGAGTACCAATTCCACGTTTAATTTATTTGGATTAGATGGAAAAGCGCCAACTATAGAGGCATCAGTCTCCTTAACATCGCTTACAAAATTCTGTCTGCCGTACTGTGTGAACGCCTGAAACCATTTGTCAACGAACTGATTGGACCCTATCAGTGCGGTTTTAGGCCTGGTAAGTCCACAACCGACCAAATATTCACACTACGGCAGATCCTGGAGAAAACCTAAGAAGTCCAAATCGATACTCATCAGTCATCACCTATTTATCGATTTTAAAGCCGCATATGACAGCATTTATAGAGACGAGCTATACAGAGCCATGTCTAGTTTTGGCATCCCTGCCAAACTTGTCAGATTGTGCAGAATGACGATGGAGAACGCTCGCTGCTCCGTAAAGGTCGGAAACAGTCTCACCGAGACCTTTGATGTCAAAAAAGGATTTAGACAAGGTGATGCGCTGTCATGTGACTTTTTCAACATCATTCTTGAGAAAATTGTGCGAAACTCGCAAGCCAACACCAGGGGCACAATTTTCCAAAAGTCTGTGCAACTACTTGCATACGCTGACGACATCGACATCATTGGCAGAACACAGCGAGCTGTCACTGGTGCGTTTGCAAGTATCAGTACAGAGGCGGCAAAAATGGGTTTAGTGGTGAATGAGGGCAAAACGAAATATATGCTGTCAACAAGAAGGGACACACAACATCGACGAATCGGACAGAACATCACGATAGACAGCTATAACTTTGAGGTAGTTCGGGACTTTGTCTACCTCGGCTCCGCTATTAATTCTGAAAATGACATCACATCAGAAATCAAGCGAAGAATTACACTTGCCAACCACTGTTACTTTGGCCTAAGAAGGCAATTGATTAGTAAGGCCTTGTCGAGAAACACCAAGGAGACTCTCATCATCCCAGTCCTGCTTTATGGCGCAAAATCATGGACCTTGTCAAAATCAGATGAAGATCTCCTTGGTCGCTTCGAACGCAAAATTTTTCGAGTGATTTTCGGTCCCGTTTGCGTTGAAGGGCTTTGGAGGAGGAGATTTAACAGCGAACTCTACGAGATGTACAGCGACATCGACCTGGTCAGAAAAGTACGTATATGTCGACTAAGATGGCTAGGACATGTAGAGCGAATGAACACCAACGCTCCGGCCCGAAGAGTCTTCGATTCCAACCCGGAGGGACAACGCAGTAGAGGAAGACCTCGCCTTAGGTGGCGCGCACAAGTGGAAGGGGACCTCAACCAACTTGGAGTGCGCAACTGGAGGCAGTTAGCCAAAGATCGTGCTAACTGGAGAGGCGTGTTGGTTGAGGCCCAGTTCCACCCCGGACTGTAGCGCCATCTAAGTAAGTAAGTAAGATGGAAAAGTGTTTGTAAGGCATCCTCCAGAAAAAGAATTGCAGCCAAAGTTCAAGCTTTTCCATTACCTAACCTAAATATGAAATAGGTAGGTATGTACATACGGATAAAGAAGTGCTCCGCGAGGAATTTGTCTCCGAAAAAGTACTCCGCATCCAAAAAAGATAGGCAACCGTTGCTCTAATACCATAACAAAAGCACTTTATTCTCAATACTAAAGCTACTATATTACACATGTCACAAATCCGGTCAGTTTAACAAATTCGCAATTCGGTTATGTCAATTTTTAACATCAAAAAGCTATATAAATCCGATATTTTTGTATGGGAGGTAGTAGTAGTTCTCATCCTATCTTGCTCATCTTCGAATTTAGCCTCAGTTTGGTGGATAAGAGGTTACGTACCAAATTTCAAGTCAATAGCTCTTAAATTACGACCGTAATCGTGCGGACAGACCGACATACGGACAGACAGACGGACATCGCTAGATCGACTAAGAAAGTGATGCTGATCAATAATATATAGTTTGTCATACCCACAACGCCTCCTTATGTGCGTTACAAATGGAATGTCAAAGTGAATATAATGTACCCTCACCACAGTGTGGTACTTTATCTCTTATCTTATATTGCCCTGTGACTTTCTTTCTTCTTTGATAGCGTGTCATAGACATTTTTTGACATCAAAACGTTCTCTGCTTTTCTTACCGACCTTTATAGAGTCGACATTCTGTACAAATGGAAGCGCCTATCACAGAATTTACTGCGATTCTTTGGTCAAGTCTCCTACTCTCAATACGGCTGTTGTGATCCTTATGGTGTTATTAGCTTCTCGAAGAGCTTCTTAGCGTTGTCCACCATACACAGAGATCTGTATGACGAGGCTGCTTTCGTTCTGCTTATAAATACCAAACTTTGACTTTTCCGATCGTCTTAAGTACTTCTGTTAGTATAGCTTAGGCCCTTAGGGGCCCTTCGATTGCGATTGTGAAGTATTTTCACCGCAAAAATCAGCTCTTCTTCGCTGCCATAGGTCTTATAGGTGGTGTCAGGTCGAACATAATGAGTTGAAAAGAAAGGAGCCACTATGAACTCCATTATTTCATGGGTTGACCATCTGTGCTCCCAGTTTTTGACCTTGTTGTACCCAAGTGTTATTGTTGACGTTCCGGCGTAGGTAGGTAGAAAACAATTTATTGGTCATCGATGTCATTGTAATCGCTTCTGAAAGCGTTCGATTGGCACTCAACTGACAGTTCTTCTACTGAAAAGAAGAGAAATTTGCTTCTGGATTTGAGTTCAGAATCGCGGAGAGTTCTTCCAGACGGTTCTGGACGACCAACCGAAACCGACATTAGTACCGCGCCAAGTGTCTAGTCGGTTAATCTTTCCTCGGAACTCGTTTTCGATTTGGGATACTGGTAGCTGGAATATCGTAAGACCCATACATTGTGAATGGCCCGCTATTTCGGTAGCTGTCACTTTTGAAGCTTTTATTCTTTGACATTTGCCACGTAGAAACTACGCCATTACTAAAAATGGAACGATACACGCTTCAACAACTACAAAAATGGTGAAAATCTTGCAGACACAGTTCGCAAAACTAAAGCATTTTTTGGTCGTGGTGAAGCACCTTGTCAGACCGCAATACAGAAATTGGTGGAAAAATTCGAGCTGTTGGGACAAGTTAGTGATGTGAAGAATAAAACCCGTGCACGTCGCTCAAAAACAACTGAGAATATTGCTGCTGTAGACCAAAGTGTTGAAGAAAACCCAGGTTTGTCCATTCCTCGTCGTTCTTTGGAATTGGGCCTTCCACAAAAATCATTACACCGTATTTTGCATAAAGACTTGGGTCTTAAGGCTTATAAAGTTCAATTAACACAAGAACTCAAGCCGGCCGATCATCAACAACGTCGTGTCTTTGCTGATTGGGTCCTTGAAATGCATGAAAATGATCCGGAATTCCATCGAAAAATCATCTTGACTCAAAGATAAAATTCGTGAGGCTATCGAGGACATAGTGCAGCCACTTTGCGATTTGGTTATGGAAAATTTCTTCTAGTCCTATGGCTTTTCGGTTCCGTAGTATGTTGATCAACATGTTTCTTAATTCAAAATAATGTATTAATATTTGGCTTTAAATTTGAAAAAGCGGCTATTTCTGACAAAATGTATTCTGGACGTTAAATTGTACGTCATCTTTTCGAGCACTGCTATATCCATACCTCACGAACAACATCGGCCTCCAACTCCAATGCATCAATTGTTGGCGGTATATTAGCATAAACCATTTACTTTTAGTAGCCATACACTACATAATTCAGAAATGTCCAATTGTATACGACTTTGAAGGCCAATTGGGAGGAATACATTTCTCGAAATATCCTTTTCGCCAAAATGCGGATTTCAATAAGTCCATTTGACAACTGATTCAAGTGTTTGCCAAGTGTGTTCAATTGTAAAGGTGTTAGGATGCGGCATGTGCATAAACAGAGCTTGTACACGGCATATACCCATTCGGACCATTCACTGACGTACAAATGACATCAATATGCTACATACGTATGTGGATTGCTACATGCCGTCTACTAGCACCTTAAGTCAAGCGTTGTCAATGTGAAAAAATTAACTCAGTACGACAGTCCCTTTGAGAAGTAACCCTTTGGAAACTTCAATCGAATCACCAAAAATCATTCTTTACAATTACATTCCATTTCATTTTCATTATGATCATGTACATTTAGAAGTATGTATTCAAAGTCTCGGCGGATGGCTTGACCGCGTTCGACCCGATCGCTATGAACGCTGCGTGCTTTTTACTTATAACTTGGTAACCCTACTTTTAACATATCTATCCTCGCCCATAAGTATACCTCCCATTCAGTTATAAAAATCCAAAAGCATTCTGTTTGTACTGTACTCAACGATCAGTTCGTTGCATTGCATACTTCTAGGCAATACGAAAGTTGTCATTTTTGTATGAAGGGTTTTTTGTTTTCTAGAAATATACTCACACAAGACATTTTTTAAATCAAACAAATCCTGTGTATATAAATTACCAAATATTTCTCAGACTTTATTAACCATTCCGCCGGAAGGACTGGCAAAGGCAAACCATAATCGACATGTGACTTTTGTGTATTTTCCTTTTCCCTATCCCTATAGGTCCAAGAAATTGCTTTAATATTTCTTCTTTTCGCAACATTTTCCTGTCGTTTTCCGGCTTGTCCGCTTATTTTTATGTTTTTATGACCAAGCGACTCAATCAATCAATCAATTAGAATTTCCATTAGCACCGGATATGACAACACACAACGCCATTTTGGGTTCAAAAATTGGTCTCTCAGCTTCAGCCGAAAGTTGGGCGATGGGACGGAGGGAATATGGAAAACAATGTATTCCACAGAGTGACCGGAAAGTTTGCACAAAATCTCCATATGTGTGTGCCACGTTGAAAGGTCCTGCTGCCGGTCGTGCCGCCAACGCCACACCACTGCTAACGGTGACTGTGCTGTGGTGGATCCATTTTTAATCAACGAAATGGAACCAATATTGATTGTTTATTAACATGCGATTTTGTGGTAGCAGCGGGTGCGGCAGCGACAACTTACAGCCCCCCCCCGGTTAGACGACATGGCATTGTTGCTGGCGTATACAGATTTCCGGTTCCTTTTCGTTGGTAAAAGCGACTCGATCTCCGCAGCAAGTGGAACACAGTTTGTCATTGGCGTGTTGAAATGATTGATTGCTGTCACAATGTTTGCGCAGTTTTTCTGCATCACAGAGACGCAACACAAGTTGTGTCATATTAATCAGAGATTAGACAGATTTTGGGGTGGTGGGCTTTTTGGGCGCATATATGAAGAGCTGGCTCTAATTAAATATATTTTTTTTTCACTTGTTTCACTAAGGGAGGACTTGTAGAATTGATGGGGTGGCTCTGCCGTGGAAGACTCTCTTCAGCAAAAGTGACGCAGATTCGATTAATTAAGGGATAAGCCAGTGTCTAGATGGAGACATGTTTTTCTTGTGATTTGTTACTGTTACCCAGGATAATCATAAATCAAGGACAGAAATTATTAATTACACGTCAATTGAGTTTGATTTCGGAACTCTTTGTGGGAGTTATAACTTTTATAAGTAATATGTGTGCGTGCGTCGTAGGGCGACAAAGTTGGAAGTAACATGTGACTAAATTAAGGATATTCGTCGTTATATAAATAAGTGTAGAGGAACACATTTAATTTTGACAGTTCTCTGTACATTTTCCTCTTTGAAAATAATTTCTGTCGTTCATTTTCCAGGAAGTAAACGATGCACCTCAATCCTCAAGTCACGATGCAATGGGTTCACCACACTTGTGCACTTGTCAACGCACTTGTGGCAATTGAGGGATAAGCACCAGGTCAATGATTAAACATTAAAATCCTAAGTAGCGTAGAGAGTAGGATGCCTCTTGCATAGACCGTCGACTCCTCCATCATAACGGACTTTACCTACAAGCTGGCTGCGGGCTCAGGATTTTTCATGGATTGGTGATGTACAAAATCAAAGGAGCGCCATTAACGCACGCATACTTGAAAACTCCTACGCCCATGGTATAGCATGGAAAATCATTGCCGCCATTGATTTTGACATTTCACACATATTCACAGACAGGGGAATTAATTCCGGGGAAAATCGGTTAGGTGCGCGGAAGTTGGCGGTCTAGTTATTTTTTTTTTTTAGAGTCATAGAACTTTGAAATGGATTAAAACAAAGATAATTTCTTCTGGCATTATAATTTCAATACGACTTCAGGCATATGACCGCCACTGCTGGCCCGGACATAGCCTAATCTGTAGGTCCAATTTTCGATGACTTTTTCCAACATTTATGGGCGTATATCGGCAAAAACGCGGCCAATGCGTTGTCCTCCAAGTTGGTCAATCGTTTCGGGTTTATGTAGCGACTTCACATATCCCCACAGAAAATAGTCAAGCGGCGTTAAATCGCACAATCTTGGAGGCCAATTCACGGGTCCACAACGTTAAACTATGGGGTTACCAAACGTTTCCTGCAATAAATTAATTGTGGCACGAGCTGTGTGAGTGTGTGACATATTGCGCCGTCTTGTTGAAACCACAGCTCCTGCGCATCATGTTCGTTCAATTGATGAACGAATAAGTCAGTAATCATGGCTCTATAGCGGTCACCATTGACTGTAACGTTCTGGCCAGCATCGTTTTTAAAGAAGTACGAGCCATTATTCCACCAACCCATAAAGCACAGTTTTTGTGGATGCAACAGTGTCTCATCATACACTTGAGGATTTATCATCACTCCAAATACGGCCGTTTTGTTTATTGACGTATCCATTCAACCAAAAGTGAGACGATTATGTTGACCGTAAAATGGAAATAGTACGCGATACGTATTTCGAACAGAACCATGATTTTCGAAATAAATTTGCACAATTTGGAAGCGGTGTGCGGGTGTCAGTCTATTCATTTTGAAATGCCAAACCAAAAATAAATCACTTGACAGCTGACAAAATGGCAGCCAGTTAAAATAGTGTTGCCAACTTAAAGTTCTATACCTCTAAAAAAAAACACCCTTTATAAGGCAGTAGGCAAACCACCTATAAATGTGATCTCAAGGCTCCATTTTGGATTGATAAACCTTTATTAGACCGACAACTACGTAGCTGTCGAGATGTGATCCAGAGAATAGGCAACACAAATGGGTCCATGACTACTGCCAGTTTTATGTCGCGAAGTACTAAACGATAAGCAGGAAGGATGAGCTAATGCTAGCTTCTTTGAAAGAAAATTATTTGTCAGATTTGTTGCCGAATGGAGGTGTATATAGGTAAAACCACGAACTCTCTAAGCTATAGCAATATGTAGATGTAGGTAGTCCAAAGGAACAACGATTTAAAACACGTTGACTACATTGGCATTGAGTGAATGGACAGTAATGTTCCAGTCAAGATGGTCTTCGAACTCCAGAAGTCAGGTCCGAGACACCAGTTGAAACTGCACTTCTGATTCAAAGACCAAGCCATCGTGGATGCCATTTCCTCAGAAGCTAAGTATCTGGGTATCATCCTGGACTCTAAACTTACCTGGAAACGCAACACAGAAGAAAGAGCAAAGAAAGCACTATGTGCCTTCTACGCATGCAAAACTGACGAACACAATCAGGTTGGGGATGGTTTACTAAGTTAGTCCAACCTCCCCAAGGAACAACTCCAGAAACCAGGTAAAGTGTTTATGCATGTTTTTTTGTGTTGCCCAATAAAATAAAAATTTGTATCCACGACCAAAAACCAAGGGATCACAATGGACCAAAAGGCCCCAGTGGTAGCACAGCACTTTTAAAGCTGTGCACTTCCCTCATACCTAACCTAACCTATCGTGGATGCCAAAAGCTGCAGTATCACGGGGCGGGAGCACATTAAATGAAGTATGTAAGTCGAGGAACTTGGGCCACACGCCGCAGTTGCTCAACTCAGCCTACCTTGGCTATTTTGATCCTTGTTAATGCTGGAAAAGCTGGCGGGAGTTCGATCGACTTACCTCCATCGTTTCGCATCAGGATAACTTCGACTATGGCTATGGCAATAGGTATATGTCCCGGCTTTAATCTTTTTCTTACAGAAGTTCTACAAACCCGAATGCTGCTTAATTTGAAGCCCGATAACAGGGATTCCTATAATAGCAAATCATACCGCAGTGGATATATTGATCTCTCTCTATCTTCTTTTGACGAATAGTCACAGTTTTCTGATATTCACCACTAAACGTCATCTCATTTTATGTTCGGCCAAGCACCATACGTTTGATATCAACTTCAGTAATGAGTCCAGTCTGCACACTCGCTAGCTTATGCCAGCCAGCTCTGTTGTTAGTATAGACTATACCAAAGTCGTTGTTGTTTCCAACCACACGAAACGATAATTTATTTAGGCTCGCAGGTAGATCTAAGTGTGCCCAATAGATTATAAGGTAAGACTTTTGTTAGCAGTGAATCTTGTACTCCTAAAAACGAAGCAAAGTACCCGTATACACTTTAATTTGAATTTATTTGTCAATTGTAATTGCCACCGCGAAATTATTATAGCAGTCTGCAGAATATTCTGCTGCAAGGGGCAAGGGGCAAGGGGCCGAAGGCCACCTCTTTGAATTTGCAACTCTTTTAGGTATGCCTTGGAAGAAAAGGATTCCACTACATTTTCTATGGTTCAATCGATTGTTCCTCAAGTCGCATAAATTCCTAAACTATGTCAACTCCTTGAAAAACATGTCTCCGTCTCCCCACAGTGTCCCGCATTTATGCAAAGCGAATCCACTTACATCTGTTACTTTGATTCCAATTAAATGCCATAAACATTCATTAAACGCATTGACATTCTCAATGTTTTCCAAATCACAACGTCCTTTGAAGTCGCTATAGGTACACCACCCCCGCACAACAACGAATATGCCATCATCAGAGCAACAATGGAAACAAAGAAGCACTGCCACAAATCGTTAAACAATCAAAATTTAATTAAGCATTAACTAACGCACCGAACAATCACAATATTTGCCCGCACCCACCCCATCGCCCACCAGGCCGCGCTCACAGGAGCTCTCCGCACAAATTGCAAAGTCACACAAAACAAAATAACATTTTACACACACAAAGCTCGCTCTCTAATACAACTCCTGTTCCTGTCTCTGGGTTCACATTTTTCCGCAGGCGTTTCTAAAATTTTCAAAAATCTATTTCTCGTCCTGAATCCTGATCCAGTTCCTGTGTGCGTTTGCCAACAAAAGCAGGCAAAGGCCCCCGCCAATTTGCGCGCACTCATTTTACAATTTGTGAAATTCATTCTGGTGGAAATTAATTAATCCAGCATGCATCCCCATTCTTCGATTCGTCCGGAAGGATACTATTCGAAATCGGTTGTGATTTTGTGAGCAAACGTATTTTTTTTGTTGGTTGGGCTTTTGTTTCGCTAATTTGGTTAAAATTTGATTCCAACAAAGTGATTCTGGGGAGATAATATCTCTCTCTCTCTCTCTCTCTGCAGTTCTGGCCGGGCCGCACAAGGCACAACGCTGACCGAATTCCGATTGGAATCATGTTCACTAATTCATTTGGCAGCTGACGATGGTAGTCCTTCGTCCTCTGATTAAAGTGCATATGCGTTGATTGAAATGTTTGCTTTAGCAATCAACATTCCATTCACTCCCATGCACTTGAAATGATGCTCTCTCCCTTGTTCGTCCTGGATCAGTGTAATTATTGTACACTTCTCAATAAGCAATTATGTAAATAAAAGTTCTAAACTATTCGAGGGTCCTATTCCTATGAAGTGGTAGTGGGTAGTACAGCGTGCAGGCCTACCCATTTCATTAGCTAAAGTAAAGGTCACAGGATGGTATCCAAAAAAAAAATTGGGAGTGAGGAGCATGTTTGCAGTCATTTTTGTTATTGTTTTTTGCTCTTTGGTCTTTGTTTTATATCGTACATAGTTTGATATTGGGATGTGCACTGCTTGGGAATGTGGGGTGCAGGCTTCAATCTCATTTAAATATTTTATAAGGATGGTACTAATTCGGATTTACACTAGCTGAACCCCCGCCAGCTTTGCTAGGCCTTTTTTTGCTTTTCTAATTATTATTTTTTTCAATTTTGTTGGCCTATCAATTCACCGTAATTACTGACATTAAAAAGAAATCAACTAAGGCCCGAAACACACATGCGATTTCAATCGCGCGTCTGTTTAGTCGCAAAAAAATGAAGCACACACATTTCAATATGAATGCGCGCACATAAAATCCAAAATTATGTGCGCCTATTCTCATTGAAATGTGTGTGTTTCATTTTTTGCGACTAAACAATCGCGCGATTGAAATCGCATGTGTGTTTCGGGCCTAAATTGGTTGAAAATTACGGGCGCCAATTTTTAATTTTTTTTTTTGTATTGGAGGTGCCACGCCCCTTTGTCCGGTGCTGACCAATCTTTACAGGAGCACTCTAGGGCCAATACCTAAGATTATCTGTAAGTTTGAATTCAATCGATTCTGTGGTTTTCGAGATACATATACGATTTTGAATGTTTTTTTTTTGTATGGGCGGTGCCACACCTCTTGGTCCGATGTTGACCAATCTTCACAGGAGCACTCTACGGCCGATACGTAATATTACCTGTAAGTTTGAGCTCAACCGATTTTGTGGTTTTCGAGATTTACAATTTTGAATGTAGATATTTTGTTTGTATGGTAGGTGCCACGCCCCTTTGTCCGATTTTGAATGTATTTCACTAAAAATTTGTTTGTATGAAATGACGAGCTTTTAGTGGAGAACTGTAATACAATTAGTAAGGCGGCTCTACTGTCTAATAAAAACACGTCAACGTTATCTAAGCAGCAGACATAGCTGCCAGCACACCCAAAGAGCTAGCCGCCTTTATAACAAACTGCGGCATCATGGATGAGCTATAAATGGAGGACATCACAAAAGGCCCTCTTGTGAAAAAAATGATCTGGGATTTACATACCACCTCCCCTCTACAATCTACAAAATCTACAAAGGTGGCTCTACAATTTGGGGCGAAGTGAAGCGAGGCCTCTCAACTAACAAGCCTCTCTAGTTAATCTGGTCATTAGTTCACTGCGCACTCCGAGTCGGGTTGAGGTTCTATACTTTTGGGCGCCACTTAAGACGAAGTCTTTCTCTACCGCGCTGTTGCTCCAGGTTAGACTCGAAGACTCTACGAGCTGGAGCATTTGTTTCCATCCGCTCTACATGTCCTAGTCATCTTGTAGACTAATGATGTGCATTTTTTTTTTTGACCAGGTTATATAATGTCGCTGTACGGTTTATATAGTTCGCCGTTGAATTTTTTTCTCTAAAGCCCGTCAAAGCAAACGGGAATGAACGTTTTACGAAGAATCTTTCTCTCGAAGCGACCGAGGATATATCTTTTCAGCGGCTTTAGATAGTGTCCAAGCTTGGTAGCCTCTTCAGTTGTTCGGAATAGGTGTCTCTACTCAATTGCCTTCCTAGCTCGAAGATGCAGCAGTTGGCAAGAGTTTTTCTAATTTATTCTGAGAAGTTGTTACCAGAGTTTATAGCAAAGCCGAGGTAGACAAAGTTGCTTACTGTAACCTACCTCAGTTATATATGTATAGCTGTCGATTTTGAAGTTTTGTCCTATTCTTCGATGTTGCATTTAATTTCTTGTTGACAGCATATACTTGGTTTTGCCTTTGTTGACCACTAAACCCATTTTAGCCGCTTCTGTATACTCGCAAACGCATCAGTGACAGCTCGCTGTGTTCTACCAATTATGTCAATTTCATCGGCAAGTACCTAATTGGATGGACTTTAGAAAGATCGTTCTTTGTATGACGGACAAAAAGTTTTAGATTGAATCTTGTTCTTGTATGCGATGTTAGGGAGACTGATTTTCTTTTCAACCAGGCAAACGGCGATCTCGAGATTACTCGTACATTGATCAGGCATGCATTCATTTCATGGATTTATGCTTTATGCTCTCTGTCAAGTCATCTTTAGCTGCTCTAATAAGCTCGGCAGGCAATCAGTCAGGTCCAGCAAAGCTTTGTTGGTCTTTTCTTTGGATATAACTATCCGCCTTACTCCGTTTTGATCAAGTGGACGGAAATTTTTCTATATTCTAGCTACCAGCGGGATTTTGGTCTTTGTCGAAAGCCTACAAAAATAATTTTTCCGGATTCTCAGGGCTCTTCTAATACAAAGTTTCCTAGATTATCTCTAGAGGCTTCGGATTCAGGTTTTCTGCCCTGCCGCGTCGTCCGTTGTTAGCTGGAGTAGCATATCTATCAATTTCCATAACATACTTACGTTGCAGTAATCCACCTTAAGCCAAAGTTCGATATCGTGACCGTTGGGCAGAACTTTTACAAATTTGGGTAGACCTTGCAAGCTTCCTTCCTGCTGTTGAATTTGTAGGAAGTGCGAGGTTGGTTGTAGGTATGGAAAGTTTTTTCACACCCATGTTTCGAATGGATTTAAAGAAACTTTTCATATGCTCAACCTCGCACACCTACTCCAATTCCAAACCTAGGACCAAACCCAAACAAAACGGGTTGCAGGGGGCAGCGACAGAGCGACATTAAGCTATGGTCGAATATGTCCTTATGTATCGTCCTTATGTGTGAAAGTCTTACGGCATCTACACAAATTTGTGAAGAAACGGAGCATTTTGCAGCAGTTGCCAAAAGTGAAAGCCTTAACCTGAGAACTTAAACGCGCCAAAGATCTCAGCAACTGAACATCGCACTACAATGAGAACTAAGGAGATTTTCACATAAAGATCTCGCCACATATCTCGATCTCGAAGATACGTCCTTTACAGTCAATGAGATGTTCTTAGGCGAGCTGTGGCTCCAGCACACATGGTTCTACGGGCTACGCAAGCTGTCCAATAATCGCTTTATTGATCACAAAGTTCGATAATCGTATAAAATCAGTCGTTTTGTTGATGTTGCTTGTCTGCCACGACGCTACAATTTGACGACGCCGTTGGCCATTTGTTTGAGGATGCCATTACGGAGGCATCACAATATTGGTCAAGCTATTCGTGAATTCGGGGCCAAAAGCATCGAAAATGTATTAAAAAATTGGGTTGGCAGGATAGGCTGCAGCCAAACTGTCACTTGAATGAAATAATATTCCGCAACCAAGCAGAAGGTAAACTATTTTCAATAAGCCTTCGTAAATTTAGCTTTGAGTCCAGCAGAAGCTGCGGAGATAAGAAGGACACAAACGTTACCCTAGGATTAAGGTTAATTGCAAGAAGCGCCGAGTTAAAGGGCTTCCAGATATCGAATCTCGCACATTTTATTAGAATTACCGACTTGTTTAGAAGCCAGCCAGTAACTTGATGGGTTTAGTCTGTTCTGACTTAACAGGAGATTAGCAATCACAATGACCTCTAAGTGATCGTGCGATGAGTTTTTCTTCCATCAAAATCCTCTTCATAACCTTACCTAACTTCTGTAAATTCTCTTATAAATTATTTGACTAAGATAGTATAGGTAAATTTAGCTGTCACCAAGTGGAACGACCGTCAAGAGTCTGCCCATCATACCAATCTTCCTCTGGACGAAACATTTTTTTTTATTTATGTACATTGGCTAATCCAAAAATATAAACGCTTCATTTCGACAATTTTTTTTTAAATTAGACTGACTACCACTCAAACTATAACAAAAAAGAGTGTCCAATAAGTGACACATTTCTTTTTGTCATCTCATTTGTCTATTATTAAACAATTCACTTACCAAAATACCAAACGAAAGTAAATCTCGTTTGCCAGACACTATAAGGATTTTCTTTTTGTTGTTTGTTTTTGAAGCACCTCACCCAATGTGTCAAAAATTTGACGACACAATTAGTTGATGAGAAATAACTTGTCAATCATGTCAAAATGTCGTCGCTCTGCTAATGGATTGTGCACATTTTGTCATTAGCGCATTTCAACAGACACCCAGCATATACGCCTCGCCCGGCCCGTTCGATGATGTGTCACATATGCATGAGTACAAAAACTGTCAGTGTCAACAAACTGTCACATTATTTTATCATGAATACACACAAAGTGGTGTGGTGCGCCAAATGCAATGAATTGCGCTGTCGATTTCGCCTGCGGTCAGTGGGTGAATGAGCCATGTCAACATGACTTGTCAAAAATACGTTTATCCGCAGTAGGTTGAGGATATAGAGAATTTTAAAAACCCAGATCACATCCTGTGCATCAATAACATCCAACAGGGACCGCAAAGTAGAATGAAAAACCAATTCGATACAATTCTACATCCGGCCTAGTGCGGTAACGATACGTGAAATATGTGACTTATGTGTGCCATAGAGTGGTTCGTGCTGGGGCCCATGCATCCCTTCAAGGAATCATAAAGCGAAAGCGTGTATAGTACCCACACACCGTCGGTCGCTGCCGCCGCCACATTAAATAATTGTAAAGTGGAGCAGGTTTTCTTCTCTGATGGCAGGCAGGTCCGTTTTGTTTGCGGGTTGCGCTATTTTTTTGTTTGTTCGTTTTTCTATTAAATTTTCACATTCGATTGGTCATGATACGTCATGATACCCTTGGGACGCAGCATCTGTATATGGGGATGGAGGAAGAGTGTGAGATACTGATGTGTGCCTTGTGGCAGGCGGGGAGAATGAAATGAAATGAATGACTTGGCCAAGCCAGTGGGGAACCACTGAATTAGATTGAAATTTTGGTCATAGATATTGGCCGCTGCAATTATTCGGGAATATTGTGCCGATGGTGCACTTGGGCACGGACGGGCTAGGGCTAGTCATTCACTTGGAATGAAAATGGTTTTCACCATTGAGCGTGAGCCGTTGGGGAGTGCAGTTTCCTTTCAGGCACTTGAATGACGCGTTTGTGTGGCGTTTGTATGGTGTTATGAGACAGCATTGAGGTTTGACGATAGTTTTAGTTGAAATTCAGTTTCAAATTTGGTAATTAATCTCAAGGGATAGGGATGTCTGTTTCAAGATTATATTAGGTACCTACTATATGGAACGAGAAACCCTGTTTTAGGTGTAGTGTTGGGAGAGTTTCTCTTGGGTTGTAGACATCAGACATTCTAACCACTTCACCATGACAATTGCAACGAATCTACCTACGCGAAGAATATATTTTTTTTTGGGAAGCCTTTAACGACCATTGCGACTTTTTCCTTCTGACTTTAAACTGTGTACTAAAAAGAATAAACAAGAGGAATTGATTTTTATGGCTCGTGGGTGCACCGGAACCGGACACCCAAACAACCGAGGCCGAGGTGCAAATTTCTTTTGGGCTTCGTTGTTTTGCTTTTATACATCCGTGGGCGTTGGACTTCGCCAGGGGTGCTTCTTGTCTCCTCTCCTTTTCATTATACTTATGAACTGGATGTTACAGCCAGGGCTGACTTCGAAGATTTTGAAAAAGTCGCAAAAAAAGGGGATTTGCATACAAAAAGGGGCAATACTATAATCTGCCTAAAAATGGCAGAAAAAAAACGCAAAACGAGTTAAATTCGCTAACGTTAAAATGGCTTACGCATATTCTTGTCTCGTTCTACCTTATTGTTGCGTTGAACGTGAAAGTTATGGCTATAATGGCTAAACTTATGACAATAGCTTAAAAAGAAAAAGGACGCATACAGATCCCAATTGTGGGCTAGTTTCGTGAAGTATTTATTATGTAACATTTCGTGTTTCATATAAAAACGTGTTTTTCTTCAAAATGGGAAAATTATCGACGAAATACAGAAAAGGGGCAAATATGGACATGGACAATTTTGGAAAAGTGGTCTCATTGGGGATAGAAAGAAGAAAAGGGGAAAAATGAAACTTTAGTCGCATAAAGTCAGCCCTGGTTACAGCGCAGACTTGGCCAAGAACGTTTCGAATTGGGAGATCTGAGCATAAGTCATTTGCTCTTCGATGATGACTTGGCCATCTTTGGATCCTCTCAGACTGAACTTCAGCGCACAGTCGATCTGTTTGGTATCTCGGGGTCTTATTCACGAGTGATAGAAGAAGCTATGCTGAGTTTTTCTGTAGGATTGGTCAGGCTGGTCAATTTTGAGACAGCTTGGGCATTCTGTTATCAGGAGGACTGAACTTGGTGTCAAAGCTAAGTTGTCAGTCTTTAAATCTGTGTTTTTTCCAACTCTTACCTATGGTCATGACTCATGAGGTTTGGGTAATAACCGAAATAATAAGATCGCGGATACAAGCTGCCGAAATGAGATTTCTCCGTAGTATTGCTGGTGTGACTAGGCCTGCCAGACGTCCCGATTTTGGCGGGACAATCCCGATATTTGAACCCTGTCCCGATTTCTGTCCCGATTTACAAAATGTCCCGATTTTGTCCCGATTTTCTTACTTTTATTCTACATCGTTTGAAGACGATCGAAAATAACAAATAAATCAATATTAACATGTGTTACAAACCTTAACGACTATAAGAAATTGCAATTGTTGCTGTGAATGCATTCATCCATATAGAAATATGAAACAATAAGCTGTCAAGTGCTAGTCGACAGAACCCATGTATAAATATTTACTTTTAAATTCAAACAAACTGGATGGCGGCAGTATTAGTATTGTATGTGGCGGCTGGTGTTTTCGATTATAATAACGAGTATTGCTTTAAAGTATGTTGACCAAATGAACATTAACTAGCATTTATCCGAAGCTTCGCTTTCGTTACACAAGTACCTAATGCGCTTTGCTAAGTGCTCGATAGGATAAAAGAAAATGTTCTCCATACAAGCTAAACCCCCATTGGTCCCAAACAAAATTTCCAAAATTTGTGAAATTGGTTTTCGATATTTCTTATACAATGGTCGCGATAAGTATTTTGACAAAACTAAAGTTAATTCTTCTCATAATTTGAACTTACTTCATGTAAATCTTGGCATCAATGGAAAGGTCATTCAAATTCCATTTAATGATACAAAACTTTCCTTAACGTTAACCCATTAAGTACCCATTAAACATTTCAAACTTTTGTAAAAGTCTACTTTTTTGACTTTTTTCCTCGGTCCAAAAAAAATAATGTTTTGATACAAAAAGTTTCTTCCTACAATTCTAATAGTGACTGCAATTTTTTTCAAAAATCTCTTCGCTAACATTTTTTATGATCCGATTTTAATAGGTACTAACCGAGTTTAATCGGATGAAATACACGCTCATCAAAGCGGAGTAGCGGCGACCGACGCGACGTGGCATTTTTCAGGTGGCGTTATGCCATTTTGGTGCCTTCGAACGAGTTTACTTTTCAAGTGGCAAGCGGGTGGTGACGACGTGGTTTTTGGCATTACAACTGAGTAGAATTTTAGAAGAAACTAAAAAAATGCGAGATGACCAAGCATAGCATTCAATATAGGATGGCATTTTAAGAACTAGTGAATCGGTGGCGCCACGTTGTTTTATATATGAGAAGGTGTCCTTAATAATTGTTATTGTTATATTGTATTTATCAGACATGACTTCTTCTGGTTAACCAGTCACCGTCAAAAGATTGGTTTGCTAAAAAACATAAAAAATTTAGGTACCCGTGGCTAAGAAGGTTACTTTTATTAAAATGAATTGCAAATATAAGGCGTATTTTTTAAGAATCTATAGCTCATTGGTCAAATAATTATTTATAAAATAAGTTCAAACGATAAATATATTATGCAATATGGTTATGTACTCGTACCTAACTGTTAGACTGAATATTGAAAGTCCCTAAATTATTATTTTTTCTTTGTTATTTTTAACGTATGTTTATGTATAGGTAGCGTTAAAAATACCTTTAGTTTTCCATAACATGTGTATAAAAATTAATTTTTTTTTATGTCCCGATTTGTCCCGATTTTTTGACCTTAGTGTCCCGATTTTAATAAAATTTCATCTGGCAGCCCTAGGTGTGACCCGTAGAGATCGCATCAGAAATACCAGAATACGTGTCGAGCAGCTACTTCTCCGGACGGAGCGATCCATGCTTGGTGGTTTGGTCATGTTAAACGCATGTCTCCGACCAGGATTCCACGACGTGCTGTAGAATCCGTACCATCAGGGGGGCGTCTTCTAGGTAGACCAAGGATGAGACGGTTAGATCAAGTCCATAATCCCTCCTATACCCGTAAGGAGATTGCCCTTGATTTGGAGTCGATAACGGAGGATCGAGAGCAATGGAGAGTCCACTTGAGCAACCTACACCCGCGACCCACGTGATGAACAAGCGGACCATTGAAAATGAATGAAAAAGGATGAACATCCCACCATCAGAGTCATGACATTTTATGGAAAAACGGTCGTTAATAGAATTTCTAAACTCAAACCGATTGTCAAGAATTTGGACCTCTGAATATATTTTCTGAGGCTTGTATTTGAAGTTGATTGGCTTACATCAAAGCCGTAGAGAAAAACACCGCATTAAGTAGTGCGCATCAAGTATGGAAAAGAAGCTCAATTAAATTGGAGTGCTCAATGAAGTTACAAATCAAGTGGGCATCGCGCTATTTGGTGAGGTCTCTAAGCGGTCTATACCGGGCTGTCTCTAATTGGCCAATGCCCCGTGGTTTTTGCCGTGATTCTGGCGAAATCTGTGGCGGTTTCTGTTCTATTTTGATCGTAGGTAGGCCATATCTTCCTTGATAAAACGCAGTTTGTCAATCCCTACCATTGGAGATTGGCTTAACCCTTAACCCATCCCAGCGGAATATGGACCCTCGTAGTGTAGTGCTGAGCCCTTCCTGCTTCCTGGCCACCTCATCGCTGGCAAAATCCCGTAAGGGGAATGAAATTCATATTTTCGGTGATTCCGAGTAGATACCGTCCCCCACACCACAGCTCATCTTAGATCTGTCGTGACTGACTAGATGCAGTCTTTTTAGTTTTGTAAGGTTGTAGACTTTGCTAAACGCGGGCCAAAATACTAGTGATCCATACGTGAGAATTGGACACACTACGGCTGTGTACATCCGCAAGATCATCTTTTGGTTGAAGTCCCCACTTCTTTGCAAAGGTTTTGCTACAGGCATAGAAAGTGACAGACGCGATGCCTTCCTTACTCTGTGTTGAATGTTATGTTTCTGTTTAGGTTTTGGATCGAGCATGATACTTAGATACTTAGCTCTGGGCGATATAGTGTGAGTCTTTGACCATTTAGACGGGGTGTAGGATAAAATCGGGTATTTTAGTTTTGGTAGGCGGTAGGATCAGTTCAGTTTTGCTCGGGTTGACCCCGAGGCCGCAAATTGCAGCCCAGGTGCTTACCTTGTCTAGAGCGGTCCCCATAATTTCACTAATCCCTAACACTAGTATCACCACGTCGTCCGTGTACGCGACAACTTTGACCCGTTCCCTGTCTAGTTTCACCAGAATTGTATTTATAACTATTAGCCGCAGTAGGGGTGAGATGACGTCACCCTGTGGCGTTCTTCTATGGGTAAATTTGGTTATGTGGCAGCTGCCTTGTTTTAACTGAACAGTTCTTGCCCTGAGCATAGAGACTATCCATTGACTAATAAATTCCTCTATGCCCAGCTCAATCGGAGATTCACGAATAACTTCAGTGTACGTTGTTGAAAAATAGGTACCTACTCAACAACATTTTTCGACAGTGAATTTTCATCAGACCCGACAAAGCAAAGTGCTGGGTAAAACTTCAGAACCGACAAGCAAAGAAGGTACTGGTAACGTCAGACACAATGAAGCAAAGTGCTTAAGACTTCAGGAACTCACGCGAATCCTCTGAATAAGCTACATGCAATACTGAGTACCTCTCAATCTTAAATGGAATACAAGGCCAATGCCAAACTTGCAAAAGAAAGCAGCAACCTGTGAATTGTTTAACGAAGTAGCACCCACTGAAGATGGCCAAACTTTGGCTACCTCTTAGGCCCGAAACACACATGCGATTTCAATCGCGCGATTCTTTAGTCGCAAAAAATGAAACACACACATTTCAATATGAATGCGCGCACATAAAATCCAAAATTATGTGCGCGCATTGACATTGAAATGTGTGTGTTTCATTTTTTGCGACTAAAGAATCGCGCGATTGAAATCGCATGTGTGTTTCGGGCCTTAGATAAACCTCAACAGAAATGCAGTGCGAATTCTGACAATTTTTATACAAATCTGACAAATTCAAATTGAAACATTGAGTCTGTCAGTGACTATGGGACATGGCTGTGAGTCCCATTGGTACATACATAATCGTTGCGGTTCGGAGACCAAGTCTGCAATAATTATTGCTCTATAATTCTCGGCATTAATGGACCAACTTCGGTATAACGCTTGGTCACAGTGACAGTGACAGTGTCATACTGTCAACAGGCATATCAAATGATACAGAAGTCGTTGGATATTCCTCGATCGATGTCATTTAATGCGGGTACATATATACAACAAAAAGCAAGTGCTAACCCTTAACACGCAGCCTATGGTTAAATAAAGTTGGGAGAGCTTTTCGAGCTGTCGTGCTAAGGTAGAGCCAGCCCACTTCCTTGAAATTTTACAAGAAGCAGTCATAAATTCGACTCATGAAGACCTCTATCTCACTAAAGAAAGAAGAGCCGACTTATTATTAGATACAAAGGACCTTTTTTCGGTGATAAATCCCTTGTCTTTCCAAATACACACCTTCCACGGTTTTTGTCAGTCTCTGCTTTTCGCAAATAATTTTGCTTGGTTGACGAATGGCTGTATCGAACTGGCCAGCATTCTCTTCCTTATATTATAATTATAAGGACACTCAACAACCAGGACAGTTAAGACACAGAAACACCAACGTTACGGCTAATTTAAATGTTGTTAAAAGATCAGTGATAGAGATTGAAATATGTCACCTAAAGTCCTTGCTAAAAACTCGACGCATATCAATTGAGAAACTACAAAGAAATTGAGAAAGTGTTTTCAGTCTTTTTTTCAGCTGCCTTGAAGCCTTTTTTGTATAGAAACTACCTCAACATCGTAATCTTTAATAAACCTTCTTCGACTGAGACTTACAATAGGTTGTAGCTTATTGACAAGCCCCCAATCTAATCGATTTAGTTTTTCGCTAACTGCCATCAATTACCCTCTTTCCTGAGTCCTAGGGGGTAACTTCGTGAAGATCGATTTCGACATTGTCTCACCATCACGGTCTTGTTAGAGGCAACTTGCCATCCGGTTTGTCAACAAGTATTCTGTGTGATGTTTTGTCGTTTCCCTTGCTCGGTCCTATATTCCGCGTCAACGATTTTTCATCCGCCCTGAGATTAGTAAATCGAAGTCAAACCCTTGTAGCACTGTTTTTTTTTAGTTTTTAATTGATCTTCCAAAGTCCAATAAGGAACACAATATTCGTATGCACTGTTCCTTTCACATCCATGAATACGGGAGAACATGACCAACCTAACTATAGGGAATTTAAAGGGTAGCCATGTATGTACCGTAGATACGGTATATACCCGTACACAACTCATTGAAACTTAAAGAGCTTGTATACGGGAACTTGTTCACCATGCCTTATTCCATTTGATTGCCATATACACGTCGATGGCAAACGCAAAAGCAACCCCAGTCCCCAGTCCCACACTGCCTAGCCTAATTAAATGTAGAACTTCCATGAGACCTCATTAAAAACGGATTTGGCAATTAATTGAAGAGCTCATTTGAATTCAATATTTTTGTCGTTCGGGGTTTTTTTACAGCTTTTTCTGCTGTGGAAACTTCTTCTTCATTCGATAGGTCATTTCTAAGGCTTGCCACTATAGTTCCTTCTCGAATGGACGTCGTTTTCCTGTCCAATGGCCATCATCATTGTTAAAAATATGAGAGAAGGGGGTGAGGAGTGTTGACGGTGGTATTTTCTACATTTTCTATTTTTTTTTTGTTCGTTCCTCTGCTGCTCCCAACTTGTGGGACTAATTAAAAAGTTTTTTACTTGCCGTTTTTTTAATGGCTGCCCCTAAGTACCACATAACAGCACACACACACACAACAGTGACTGCGGTTGTTTTTGTTATATGTTTTTGTACAGGAGCCACTACTATACGCGCTGTGCAGTGCAAGTGCTTTATGACTGTTGAAAGATTAAAATTGAAGGTAAAATGGAAATAAAAAAAAAATTTCAAAAATAGAAGAATATCGGTGCCGAGTGGTGGATGGAGTACATATTTGCATAATTATTGTTTGCTGGACTTGTGGCGCACTTAATGACCAAGCACCGGATTGAGTTTATGTTGTGAGACGTCCACGGAACGGTATGTTGTACTGGTGGTATGGAAGGAATCTCCCTTCCGAAGAAACAGTTTCAATTTGGTGCTTGATATTGACAACGGAACTGACTGGCAGGAGGGGTAAGGTGCGATGAGATTCGTATATTTACTGCTTGAACCCATATTATACGAGTACATGGTGGTCAATGGCCATGGAGCACGTGTTTATGTTTGGAGTTTGCATAAGTACCTATATTTTTAAAGTCCCTCGCCTTCCCTTTGGGGGTTGAAAGGAGAACTTGTGCACAAGTTAATCAATTAATGATATGTACAGTACATCTACATACCTATAACTGGGAAGGAGGTTTTACTCAAAGGTCCGATGGTTTTATGACTGATGACCTTTTGAAATCATATGATAAACAAGGCTAGGAGGAGAAACCTTAGTAGTGCGGTATAGACGTTCTTCCGCAATATCAATTTTATCGGTCTTTGGGTGAAGGAACCTAGTCTGCAAGATGTATCAACGGGCGTAGGTACATATTTCCTAAAAATTATAGATATGGGAATGCGTAGCAAGTTCAATGAACGTTAAGCGGGATTTACTTCTATCGACCTCGTTATCAATATAGACATCCTCTGACATCATCTTTTGCGACGCTGACAAAGAGGGCGCATGACAGAGCTGGCGACTATCAGGTTTCAGACCCTGGGCTGTGAATGCTCAATATCTCCAATTCTCCGCATCAGTGATGAAAATCGACTTTTCTCAATTGTACTGAAAACTGAACAGAAATTGTACTGAATAGTACTCAAATTTCTTAAATGTATAAAACCGATCGAAAACATAAAAAATAAATATTTTATTAAACAAAAAAAAAAACAAAACAGTATCAGTATGTTATCATCGGCCTGCTTTGATACCCCCTTCAGCATTTAAGTCTTGCAAAATGTTAAGCATGTGAGTTCGTGTATACGTACGTACGTGGGTCTAATTATGGTTTTGTGTGCAGGGAGGTACTGGAAGAAAGAAGTCCTTTCACAAAATTTCATTCGCAGAGGTCGATTCGTTTGGTTGGACTATGGACTATTTTGTGTTTTTAACGAACAGACAGACCGACACCGACAGACGGATAGACGGACATGGGTAAAATATTGCACCCTGATTCAGAATATTTATGACTT
This sequence comes from Cheilosia soror, assembly GCA_949372485.1. NCBI lineage: Eukaryota > Metazoa > Arthropoda > Insecta > Diptera > Syrphidae > Cheilosia > Cheilosia soror. Next base: position 79,138,950 of record OX443563.1, read on the forward strand.
TTGGGATATAAGGGGACTTCTTCTTGCCGTTCGAAATGTAAGTGTATATATACCTATACCTTCCAGTGAAGGGTGTAATAAAGGCGCATTTAATTGAATCTAAAGCTTAGTATGCATTTCGAGCGAAACTAAATTTAGCTGCTCTTCAATTTTTCTTTTCAAAATTTAACTAAAATCCTAGCTAAATTTTGACATAGAGTGCGCTGTGGATATAAGTGCAACAGAAAACATTTGTTTGTTGAAAATAACTTCCTTCAAAAATTCATCGACGCGAAAATTGTTATTTTTCGTTGCACTTTCTTTTTTCCTTGTCTGATATTCCTTGATCTCAAATTTATCACTTTGAAAGGATTCCTCATCGAGGTATTCATTGAAAAACCTTATCCTTATTTACTTTTCCGCAAACCAAAAACACAACAGAAAAAAAAAACAACATGATCTGTCTAAATTTAGCTTGAAAAAAATGTACCGAACCATTAATGTGCGCGCTAAATTGTGACAGATACATGCAGTACAGTCTGAAATGAAAATTTAATTTTTTAGTTGAAGCTTAGTACCTACGCTGCTCGAGCTCAATTTGTTTTTATAGCTATGGCAGCCTTAATTTTTAATAAGATTTTAGATTCTAATAGTGTATACTTAAGCCTGCATTCGATTCTTTAGCTTTGGTCATATTTTTTTTATAATAGCTATTTTGATAAGAAAACATTCTTTAAACGTTTGCGGAAGAATAAGAATGAATACAAAAAGCACCATAGACAATGCGGTGTAGGATTTGAAAACATGAACTCGTTGCATTCATTTTGCACAAGATCCATTTCAGCCATTAAACCTAAGAAAAAGAAGTATGTTATGTACCTATTTCTATCGCAGTCAGATAAAGCTCTATATTCATTATTGATAATTTCAATACTTTTTTGTTTACCAGGAAAAAAACCTTAAGACAAATTGGACCATTGAATATACTTGATCGTTCAAATGGCAGTTTGTGAAAAACGTTGTAATGAGTTCAAAAAAATGTCTCCGAAATCAAATCTTTTTTCCACATCTTCGAGGAATGCAAGAAGTTTCAAAAGTCAATTTTTAACGAAGTAGGTATGTACGATGAGTAATGAATGCATTCAGAATTTTAAAACAAAGGAGTGCGTTCAGCTTATTTTAGTTTAATCCTTTTATTTAAAAGATATAAAAATAAAATTTAAAAAATTTAAATTAGTACAAATAGTACCGAAAATTGGGAAGTGGTACTTGCGTACTCAGGAAAGTCAAATTGTACTGAATTCAGTACAATAGTAAGCCTTTTTGCAACTGTGCTCCGCATGGTTTCTTGGTTAAAAAAAGCGGAAATAACGTAAGATTTTCAGTCTAAGTTTTTCAAACGATATTGCAAGTATTTGGCCAAAAAACCGCCAAATCTTGAAGCATCTTAAACTGGCTGATAAAAAAAAGATTGTACAACGAGGTCGCTTTGTCATGTATACAGCGAATGGAAGGGAATGCTCCGGCCCGAAAGATCTTCGAATCCACACCCGAGAAACGACGCAGTAGAGGAAGATCGCGACTCGACTCAGGTGGCCCAATGGAAAGGAACCTTAACGAACTTAGCGTGCAAACCTGCAGTCAGCTGGCCAAAGATCATGCTGGCTGGAGACGCTTGTTCGTTGAGGTCCACCCCGAACTGTATAGCACCACGTTATGTATGTAAGTACAAAGTGTAACACTTTCTGATTCGTCGTTCCAGCGAAGCCCTCCGGAATCGGAGAAATTTTGACAAATTGGGTTTCCCGATCGACGCCCAGTCCGGCTCAAGACTCGTGTGGCTTGTTTAAGTCTCGGGACATAGATAGCATTGAAAAACAACTTTTTCCGAATTAAGAGAGCCGCAGAGAGGCCCATGTTTCAGTACGTCTTTTGGGCAGTTAATCGGCCTTTACCTTTCCGCAATCATCAATCAACTTAGAAAAAAGTGCAATGTCAACTGAGCTAAGCGGACATTTTTGACTATTGGTGACTATTTGGATGCAAATAGCAGAGCTGCAAAAAAGGTTGCTCCATTCTTGTACGGTTTGAAGCTCTGAAGTTTTTCAGCGTTTCCTGTGATATAGATATAGCTGTTAGCTCACATTCTTGTTTCCATTTAAAAACCTTCTGTAAAACACTGTAGGCCGGCTTGATAGTTATTGGAGTTCTTGCTATTTCGTGCTTCTCGTCCTCTGTTGGATATATAATCGCTTATTGAAGCAATCTCTCTTTTTTACGAAGATTTGTTGTTGTGGCGTGCGGTTATCATCATGAGCATGGCTCTCAACTCGCAAGTCTCATCTTCTTTTAATAAGGGCACATCTTCAGCGCTTCATACGGGCTGTCCTTGGCATTGCTGACTGCGCGTACCTGCAAAGAAGAAGAAAAATATTAGTAGCCCATATTTTGTTGTTAAATTTTCAACAAATTTAAGGTTAATTAGGCCGCTTCAACGAAGTCGCCTTTAAACTTAAAATGTTACGCCTTCAATAGTTGTGTTTTTATGAAACCTCGCCAGCCAGTAGTTGGCAGTTGAGGCACATTTCACATGCTAATTAAAACAACAACCTGCTGGCAACTGTTGGCAACAACTCTTGATTTTCTCCCCAGCCGGAGAGCTGCTGGCTGGCAGCTGACTAAATTAAATTCACAATAAAAAAAACAGGTGGCGCTGAAAGCAACAAGTGGCTTAGAACGTCCGTACAATTAGCTTAAATCATAACGCCGTTCTTATCTCATGCACACAACATTCCAGAGAAAAATGTCAGAATTTATCTAATATTTCTACCAAATGCATAATTTTAAACGAAATGATGGTATGCTTTTAGTCTTATTGCCTAAATTTATTGGGCTGGCTTCATCTTGCTGGCAATTGTGCTCCAAATGAACGGCTGGCTGGCGAGGTTTCAATAAAACATGTAATGTAACAAATAGGTACGTTCGACTGCAAATTTTTCAAGGTCTATTAGGTATATTAGTATATATATCAAGGGCGTTCTTCAGCTCATTGAGCACGTTCTACTAACTGTAACATAGCTCTGGTAGTAAAAACAAAAAACAGCTCACCCAATACAAATAAATTTCACATACATAATATTGGACTTAATGGAGCAACATTCAGATTTTATTTCATCGCAATCGGCTGACTCATTTAAAAGAAATACAACTTTAAATTTGTCCAACGAAAATGTCAAGAGCCAAGTTTTAGTTCCATAGGTTCCCATACAAACTAGAGTTTTATCTTCAAAGCCTCATGAAAACTAGGGCCCTACTAAGGTTACTTTATAGATGATTATCATCGCAACGATTTGATGGTCACTTTTTTCAAAGACAGAGGGAAGCTTGCCATGTCTAGGATTTCTATTACCCTAAAGAAGGACTAAGCTCTGGGTCGTAGCAGAGCTTCTATTCATCGTAATCTCTGCCTTATTCAGTACTGAGCTATCGCAGTCGATTTGGTAGACTACCACAGAGCTGAATAAAAAAGAACGCTAATAAGGCCCATACACGACACAGACACGTCGCTGCAGACCAATATATTTTGTTGTTGTGCACATGTCCGCGCAGGCCGTCTGTGTGACATGGATTGTCGACTGTTTGCAGCGACCGTCTGCGTGAATTCAAATTTTTTTGAATTTTTCTTGGGCTGCAACGACATGTCTGTGTCGTGTATGGTGAATTTTGCACAGACGAGCGAGAAAATTCACGGCGTAAACATGATTGAAAGCCTCTCGCTTGAAGAAATCGGTTCCCTCATTCATTTTTTGTTTAGTTATTAATGGATTCATTTTTTGTAGCAGTTTCATTAAATTTCCTTCATCCATTCGGCATTAATGAAGTCGAATCGGCTAGCAGTATCCGTCATTTTTCTGACCCGACGACCACGACGAAATGATACAAACTAATGTCTGTGCAGATTATCTGCACCGTGTGTGGCGAAGGCATGTTTGCACAGACTTAAGGTTTGCAGCGACGTGTCTGTGTCGTGTATGGGCCCTATAAGCAGAGCAGCCAAAAACGTTAGAACAGATCGGAGCATAGTAGGTGTAGCCAAACAAATTTTTCGAACGACGTCAAAGCGAACAAATGTCGGACCATACGTCGGAGCTAGCGGAAAGGGCGTCGGACCTCAACAAAGCGTAGTAGGTAGTTGGAACAACATTGAACCCTGTTGAAGAATAGTTGCAGCCACATAGGTCTAGCTACTGGCGTATTCTTTTAAACAATCCGCTTCAAAGAATCGATGCAAATCCAGAAAACGAATTCAAGTTTTCTGCCGGTGAGGCTTGGGTGGAAATTTGGATATGGCAATGAAGGCGGACACTCGTCGATGTCAAAGCATATAAGTCAACAAAAAATGTTAAGGAATCCACTGGAACAAAAGTGGTTGTTATGTTAGTACTTACATTGCTACTGATCAGAATCAGACGGATACTAACAAACTTCAAACTAATTAAAAATAAATAGGTGGCGCAACAGGCGGGTAGACACCCAAGGCCTAGCTTCTCGCAACCATTCCTTTTGTGTGAGTTTCTATTTTTGGGACGAATGGAAGGGACCTACAATTTTATGCCGCTTTTTCAGGACAGTCATACTCTCGGATGTTTGTCAGATGTTCGCGAGAGGTGGCGCAGTAGAAAAAACTTTAAGATGTAATTTGTGTTTTTTTCCGGGATCGGAACTTCAAACTACCGCTATAAAAATGCAGGGCTGAATTTTATTTGATGAATTCAAATTCAATTTTAAACAGTGAGCCTGACGTTGTTCTGGCTGTCAAATGTGATCAAAAACAAATGTTCTATGAAAAAGGCTCTGGTTTCGAAAATGGTATCATTTAGACAATCACCGTCAAACTGTAAACAATTTTTTAAAGCCCCCAATACATCTTACTCAATCAACAAGAAGTACCGTCTTTTCAATGATCATTTGACAGGTGTCAGAGCGGTTAGTTTGTGCAATAAAATGCTTCACACGCACTTGCTGTAGCAAAAGAATACCCCCTTCATAAGCAGTCAATTAGCAATGGATACGGTAATTTTGTACCGCGAAATTACCGGCATACGGTCCATTCACCCTCCCTGTCCGCATAATGGTCGCCATTCAGCCAACCATCTACATCATTCTCAGTCCATCGATGAGTGACGACATCGTCCATACACTATGCAATCGTCATGCGCAGTTGCTGGGACCATCTTCAACCTGTTCGCGGTGTTCGTCATGTGCGAGTGCAGCCAAATGTGACGTTTCGGCTAATGTGAATATTTATGACGTTCGTCGCTTATTATCAACTCGCGTGGTACACAGTGTAAACGTGAAGTCCGTCTTCATGGCTAACGCCCCTGGTAATTTCATTGTTTTTCTATGGACCAGGGGTTCCTGGTAACTGTTACCTGTTCTCGTCCTCCCTTCGACAATTACCATTTATGATTAGTTGTCTAAATTGGCTTTGAGCTGACCGCAAACTGTATATATATGATCTGGGATGGAAATGCAACTCCCTGTCATGTTTCTTTGTTCTTTCTAACAAGACGACACTTTTTTTTTCGCCGTACCTAGGAGACCTTTAAGCTTCGCTCCAGATCAGAGGAAGCATAGATTCGTATCTATGCTAAAATTCGATTCCCAACAGTGGCAGAGTAGAACGACACGGATTAAGAGAGGAAGTCTAGGTTGCTGACGCGTCTATTTAGCATAAAGACGGTCACTTCGGAGGGAGACAATGAGAACGACAGAAAGAAAAAGTCACTGGAAGGAAACCTTGGACAGGTGAAGAAGTGGTTTTGGTTTCGGTTTCGGTATCTCGAACCTATACCAAAACTACAATCGTCACTCAGTGACACATTTTGGTTCTCACACCGCCACTGACTATACAAAAATGTTGAACGACAACGACAACGACAACACTTGAGTCGATTGCCTTTGCCTGGGATAATGAATCTTAATGAAATGAATTATTAATTTTAATGTTGCGCCTTTGTTGTGATTCCGATTCAGATGCAGATACAGATACAGCTGATACTCACCTACAGATTTCTGGATGTGGTGTGGTGGATGCCTGATGTCTCGTCATAACTAAGGTTAGGGGGGGCGATGTTTGCTGATCCGAGCTGGAGGATGATTTGTTAACCTGGCGACTTTAGATTGGATTACACTTGCTCGCGAGCATTTTTGTTGAATGCATCAAGGGGGCAATGTGTGCGTGGGAAATGCGGAAAATAATATTTTATTTAAATTTGTTTTGTGGAAATTATGTCGTGGAAGTGGTGACCTTAATTTTGTCATTTGAATGAGAATGAGAGAAAACCGTGTGCAATGCGCCAACTTATAGTCTGTTCGTTCGTGATGATAACCGCCCAATGGTGACCGCTAACTTTGCGGGGGATTCTGTCATAGATATGATTTATGAATCTACAACAGCGCGTCGACAGGGGGCATAGAAAACCAAAGCAAAGTAACAGCGAATGGTTAAGGTACTAACTGAATCAGCAATCGCGGATAGAGTGGCCGCAATTTAAAAAAAAAGTCCTATCAGCTGAATGTCTGTTTCCCCCCAGATGGCTCATTACAATAAATTCTTCCATCTAAAGAGGGTAAGTTTATGAACTTCATCAAGTCCTCAGGATGGTTTGTATTGCAGCAGAACGGGAAGCAATTGATTATATTATTTATGAATGTATAGGTATTGTTAATGGGCAAGGGAACAGATTTTAAAGGAGCCTATTGTGCCATCCCTGGTAGGGTCCTAGAGCCATCTTTTTACTCCGGAGACAGTCAGGAAGACAAGTATCTTCTCTGGGCATAATTCAGCAACATTTGCCGAGGTAATGATTTGACTTTCTTTTTAAGAAGGAAAAGAGCCGGACATTCCATGAGAATGTGAAGAGAGGATTCATCACTCTCTAGGCACAGTCTACATGTGGGGTCTGGTGAGACTCCGATTCGGTGAAGGTGTTTTTTCATAAGACCATGGCCAGTAATAATTCTTAGGTTTGTTCGTAAAACGAATTTGCCAACCAAATTGTGACAGCCAGCTTTAATGGAACCCAGTAAACAGGGTATACTCCTGAAATCTATACTGTCTAAAATAGAAGTTAAATTTGTTGTTAAATACTTCCCTATAAATGCTTCAACAGTGCTTTTGATGCTTGAAGATAGGTGTTAGTTCTGCACTTATGCATGCGACAGGGCTATAGGAATTCGTTCAAGGAATACATACTCGTAGATATACCTTCTAATTGGTGAAGATGGAGAATATAGGCAGTACGACACGTGAAAAGTTGTGCTCCACACAAAGACGATAAATAAAGGCTACCAGCTAATCGAATGTAAATCAGCAGTGGGTAGTAGGTTTGCAAGGATCATATAATGGCTCTCTCTATAGACTGTCGAACTGCTAACCAAATAGACCGTATGCTAATATAGATCCGAATCCGAGATATGGATATGGATCCAACATCCTCAACAGGGTCAAACGTCGATTCTTGACCACTTTCTTATTGCAGCTCGACTGTCGAACAAAAAGAAGTTACTCTTCGTACGGAAAAAGAATTTGGACATTGGACATCTTAGTTACCATAGAACGTAGAGAAGGTGCCTATAAGAAAAACTCGCAGACGTGGACAACCAGTATGGAATTGTAATGGCGACATTCAAAGCTGAGACCGCATAGTTAAGGTTTGCAAAAGTTTTCAAAATAGATCTATATATATAAAAATTAAGTTTACCAATCACTGATGATCAGGGGCGTGCGACACCCCCCCACCGTTTTTAAGAGTCGGCAAATCAAGGAAGTAACATTTTAACTTGAGCAGCTAAAAAAAAAATTTTAAAAATTTCAAAAAAAATTAAAAAAATTTTAAAATTCGACTCGGAACAAAATGTTAAGGGTGGGTCTCCCTCAGCTACGAACTCTGTGCTCAAGTAAACTTGTTTACATGTATTAGTGCACAGAATTTAAAATAGCCGAGCACACCCTCCCTTACCAAGATCACAATTGTGACTGCAGAGTGCAGACTCGCTCAGCTCAATTAATAAAAATAATACAAAATTGTCTGCACAACAAAACAAATCAAAACAACCAAAGGGAAGGGAAAGGGACAAGCTGTGCTTGCTGTTGCTATTGCTCCTGTTGCTGCAAACGTTGTTTATCTAATACACTGAAACCAAAAGTGTGTGTGATATAGAATTTCCTAACGCACACTTATGAATATCGCCTTCATCATAGCGACGTACAATCGCAATCGTAAGCACAAATCGAAATATTTTAATAATAATATTCAAAATCCATAATATGTATACAAATTTTCATTCCTGTCCTGACCTTAGCTTTTATTTTTTGGCATTTTATGCTGGTTTTTATAAACCTGTTAGGGCTAGTTTGTTATTATTGCTTTGTTTTGTGGGTTTGGGTTCCTTTTTAGTATTTCTACATATTATATATTTATATAGAATATAAATCCTATCCAAAAACAAACGGCTGCAGCCCTGCTCGCACCATTTATGGATGTAGGCATGGATTATCTAATTTAATAAAAAGTTTGTCCTAACTGATTGGGGACGCCTAGCCCAAATGGTAAGAGCCAAACTCAAGTTTCATCAAAGTTTATATAGGAAAATTCATATTTTCCATCCGATTGATGGATGTATATATGTACATGTACATATGTATAATAATAGTTTTTGGCTTTTTTGGCATTTTTTTTAATTATCCCCCTCCACCCTTTAGAAGAGAAAAATTACTTATTGTAATTATCTTCACTCTACAGAGATATGACTATAATGAGATCAATTTTGTAGATATACGGCAGCATCATGCGGAAAAAAAACAAGTAAAAGTGTTATCATCGGCCTGGCCGATGCTTTGATACCCTCCACTGTATGTACTGTTCAGGTAAACGCATGTGTGGTTTTGTATGGGAGGTACCAGAACTACTTGACCGACATTGCCCATTTTCAATACCAACGCAAAAAGTGGTCTGGGGCAAGAAAAAGTGATTTTTTTGCCTATCGAAATCGGCATAAGAGTTGAGGTTTCGAAATATATCTGGGCCTTCTTTAGGGTTCCACAGCTAATAAATTTGAGAACCGCTGCTGTAGAACACTGTTTTTATATCGTGAATGAGTTACCTGGACAAGGTTAAAGTGCAACAAAACATTATCCAGTTCTATATATGTACTAATTTGCCTTCAAATTTTGTAATAACAAACAATGAGTTTGCCCACAGGAACACATTTTATTGTTGTCTTTAGAATTTTTAACCTCAACACAAATTAACAATTCTTCTCCAGACTGGTCATGCAAAACATTGACCAATCATTATGATTTATGAATAGATGACCATTTCAATATCACCAATAAAAGCGGATGTTGTGTATATATATACATATATTATACTACACACAACAATTTTCAAAATATTAAAACACACAACCACTAATCTATTTTGAAAAGTTCGGCCGAAAATAGGGAACAGCAAAGCAACCAACCCCTTTCCTCATACAGTAGGTATTTTATTTACGATGACCCAAAATTGCATTTAGGTAGTTTGATTTGAACTCAACTCATAATAAAAAAAATCATCATTCACCTCCCATCTCCCACTCCCATACATATTCTCAAATCTTCTCAAGCCCTCAATCCATATCAATCATCATTCATCATCCCTTAAAAATATTCCGCTCCCAATATAATTTTTCATTTCGATTTGATTTCCCTATCATATTCATAATTTAATTATGTTACGTACGTGTACCGTTTTGTAGGTAACGTCTACGATGATATTTATCCAATCTGCCTCTATGCCTCACAATGCTCGATTGACTTCAAACAACAACAATAATATTATCAAGTAATTAGTATGTATCTATCAGAAAACCAAAAAAAGGATCCAAACTTGTTTTCTCCATATCCCAGTGGCAACGAATGCGGCAAAACAACAATCTGCAAATTACAGACTCTCGCGAGAGAGCAAAATTATAGAGAAAACGATTAGCGCTGTGTCGGATATTTTGTGAACTACATTGCATATGTGAGCGTGAGTTCTGAAACAAAAATGAAACTGCTGTTAAATTGTTAACTTTTCAAAATGCAATTTTAACTATTTTATGAACCAAATCTTTAATTTGTATTCAATGAACGGATACATAAATGTTTGAATGTTATTCTGTTTTGAAAAGCTGACAAAAATAAGTTCTGGTTGCTCTGCAAACACTGTTTCCTTTTGGTCACCTTAATTTGCAGATTATAATAGTTAAACTCAAAAAATCAAAATTCGAAGACGGTCACTAACTAATTTAACCCATTAACTATAAAATAAAATCATAAAAAAAATAAAAAAGTTCCATTTAGATATTGCCCCACCGGGGCGAAAAAAAAAACACCCAAAAAATGACGTTTTTGGGACTTTATGGTACATAAAAGTCAAAAAATTAAAATTCTAAGACGGTCACTAACAGCGTCTATTTATTTACTGTCGAAAGCCGTTTACTGCAATCAATTATCTCTTAAGCCCTGCAAGCCCCATCGGGGCGAAAAATCATATACCCTCGAACACCCAGCCTTAAAAAATAAGAAGTGAGTTTGTATTTTCATTAGGTATATGTTTTCAAGCTCGTAAATGTATACAAGACGGCATTTTCAAAGGTTCCACCTTTCGGAAATGCGAATTTATATTTTTTTGACGGTATGTACCTTTTCCGAGTTTCGATTTTAAAAATGACGGTCAGCATCGGTGAATTTGCCGAACACATTAAAATTTACCTAGTTTCGATTCGATTTTAAAAGAACGGTCGGCATCGTTGAATTTGCCGACTGAGCACGAAACACCTTAAAATTTTGCGAGTTTCAATTCGATTTTATATTAAAAATGAAGGTAGGCATTGAAAGAAAGATAGAAAGAATGATTTATTCGCTAGTTTGTGGAACGCGGCTTAGTGAAGTGGATTGCGGTTGCGGATAAATGTTCGTTTTGTTTGCGGAAAAAATTTTGGAAAACGGAATTCTCTTATTGAAACTGTTTATATCTAAACTTGAATTGACGAATTGATGGAATGCGAACAAACACTTACTAAGCATTTATTGCACATTGCACATTTTATTAGATATTCCACGAGTAGGATAATTAATTACCCCATCAAAATGCATTTAGAAAACAAGTTTATAAACAGTTTAAATACCTAAGGAAATTTTGTCATCCTTGGGTCCTCTCAGACTGAACTTCAGCGCGCACTCGATCGGTTTGTAGCCGTTTGTGTTGAAGCTGAGCTGAAGGTAAATGTGAACAAATCTGAAGTGATGGTCGTCTGCAGAACACCTGTTTAAGCACTCTGCATGTTAGTGGAGTCCCATTGAAGCAGGTGGAGAAGTTTAAGTTAGTATCTAGTTAGTTTAAGTACCTCGGGATCTTATTCACGAGTGATGGAAGGAGCAATGCCGAGTTTTCCTGTAGGATTGGTCAGGCTGGATCGATTTTGAGACAGCTTGGTCATTCTGTTATCAGGAGGACTGAACTTGGTGTCGAAGCTAAGTTGTCAGTCTTTAATTCGGTGTTTGTTCCAACTCTTACCTGGTCATGAGGTTTGGGTAATGACCGAAAGAATATGATCGCGAATACAAGCTGCCGAAATGAGATTTCTCCGTTGTATTGCTGGTGTGACCCGTAGAGATCGCATTAGAAATACTAGAATACGCGAGGAACTCAATGTCGAGCAGCTACTTCTCCGGACGGAGCGGTCCAAGCTTCGGTGGTTTGGTAAACGTATGTCCCCGACCAGGATCCCACGACGTGCTATGGAATCCGTACCTTCAGGCAGGCGTCCCCTAGGTAGACCCAGGAAGAGATGGTTAGATCAAATTCATAATCTCTCCTCTACCCGCATGGGGATTGCCCTTGATGATTTAGAGTCGATGGCGGAGGATCGAGAGCTATGGAGGGTCCACTTGAGCAACCTACACCCGCGACCCACTTAATGGACAAGCGGACCATTGAAAATGAATGAATGAGGAAATTTTGAATTCCAAACTTTTTGCCGTGAACGAAAAAAATCTTGGCGCGGACAAATCGCGTTCCACAAACTAGCGAATAAAACATTCGTTCGAACCTAATCTCAAATTAGAAATTTCTGATAAAAACTAATGGCTGAAGTTCGCGAACTGTCAAGACTCGCGAATATTCGTTCGTTCTTAGATAGTTGGTCGCTCTTATGTGAATAGTCCTTAAGATACACTAGTAACCTTTTTTTCTCACTCAGTGACTTCGCACTGCAAACCCGGTCACATTTAAAAAATTCATTATGAAAAAATGTAAATAATCTGAGCTTGATTCAACTTTTAATTACTTTTAAAATTAAAATTTTTAATTCAAAATCTTATCTCGAAGACCACCGACTCGATTGAGCTCTAATTTAAAGGTGATCTTAGATTGGTCAAAATTGGACAAAGGGGCATGACAGCTCCCATACAAAAAAACATCAAAACATCTTCTATGTGGTGAAAGTCGTTGACGTTACTTACTTATAACTCGATAACCGCTGGGCCGATTTTAATGATTTCTATACAGTCGGCAAGTTCGTCATATAAGTCGGCATTTTAATTAAAGTCAACCCCCACAGCTCGAACCCTCGCTACGCCCCTGCTGATGATCATCAATGCCCAGCCCATCAATGTCCAGCACACTACTGCGCTACTGCGCCCACAACAATAACAATAATAATTTAAAGTCATACAAATTTTTTATTTAAAAGTTAAATATATTTAAATTAAAAGTAAAAACTTTTTGCATATTGGCACACGAATTATCACTTCTTAGCATCCCACACGATCTCGAGGAATCAGACGCAGCTCACAGCCATGCTTGAGGAAGACATTACCAGCTGTCTGCTGAGGACTAATTCCAATGCCGTCATCAGTGATTATTGCACTTGTTGCAGCGGGTACTCTAAACTCTTCGGCAGCGAATTTTAGAACTGCAGTAAATGGAGTCATCTCAGGAACGCCTATAACTTTGAAGGGAAGCTTTGGATCCGATGTGAGGGTGATTTTGAACGCCACCTTGGACTGGTTCATTGTGCTGCGGAAATGTATAATGTATCCTTGCGATGTGGATGTGAAGTTAGTGCGGATTGGATTTCTTCTATGCTTTTTGATGATTCCTCTTTTGTTGTAAAAGGCATAGATTGCTAAGGTTAGTAAAAATATGAACAAATGCATTTGATTTGAATTTGTACAGTGGAAGCAGTGAAACAATGGGATAGTCGAGATTGGAACACCATACACTAGTCGTGGAACAGTACATATAGTAGGCAAAAAAAGTATAGTGAACTATGTTACATTCAGACGAAAAGGGCTAAACTAAAGAAAGTCTGTTAAGCCCAGAAATATTGTATCCCAATATGTACCTACGAATAGATCTTATTTTGAGTATGTTTTTGATAAGACTAAAAATCGTATTTTAAGAGTGTTTTATGACAGTCTTAGGACCATGTGAGCTTAAATAAATACAGCCAAAAATCATTTCAAACTGAAAACTAAAAGGTTTAACTTCAGACCAATAAAAGCTTGAATTAAAATCGGGCATCAATACTACTTTATAAAATGCAACGTCCGTCTGTTCGTCCCTCCAAAACTCGAGAACTATTCGGCTGATTTTCATGATTTTTTTTTTCTGATTTATAGATGTGTCGCCAAATTAGGCCGTAGGGTAGGTGATAATTGTAGAGAAATAAAGGGGTCGTAGATAAGGGGGGTCTCACGAACGGCTAGCCGTATGATCTTGAAAGTTTGTATGTTGATAGATAAGTCAAACGTATTACATTCCTCATTCATTGTTTTCCAAAATTCAGTTGAAAAATGAGCTGCAAACTTTTCTATTTCAACCTCACTACGCTCAACTTGCCATTATACCTACACATAAATCTTTGTATGTTAATTCAAGAAATGCTTTAAATATTAGGCAATACTTCACCGAGTATTTTGAGCTCACATTCATTTTTCTGGTCCATCTAGAGGATGAGATGTAATACATTAAAAATACATACAGTTGCGTTCATGAAAATATAAGGATGCAAACTTTTTGTTTAGAATAGAATGCAAAGAAGAGAATAGCAAAATTCCGTTACTTTCGGTCCTAATTTATTTAATTTTGACTATTTTAGAGAGATGCACTACTATTTTCATGAACACAGCTGTACATAGATCTAATTTGAGCAAGTGCGAAAAAATAGTTTTCTCGATTGCAGTTGTGCTTAGGGGTATAGTTTTATATTGCGTTCCAAAAATAGAATATTATTACTCGCACGACGGGCATTCAGGATGCACATTGTACCTGTACGTACATGATTATATATGGCGTAGTTTTCATATTCAAAAGTCGTCCCATGCGTTTTCTTGCTGTTAGATTTCTTATTCTTTATCTTCTTTTCATTGCCCTTGAGGACTATTCAAGAGAGACTTAACAACTCCAGCCCAGCTGCAAAAACATTTTTGCAGATTTTGACAGATTGCTATAATGACGTTTCAGTTGTAGGTAGCATACAATAGAAACGAAATTTGCGTCTAAAAAATTGTGCTTCCTTTAGCCCTTTCCCATGTTGTTTTATTTCTGTCTGATGGACGGTGGAAAGAAAGCGTTGAAGCTTTGAAATGTCTAAAGCAAACAAAAACCCTAGATGGATCTATAAGCAGCACAGTAAAGGCAGAAACCTACTCGTGGAACATAAAATGTCAGTTTAGGTGTATCTATTGTCATATTAAGTATTTTGTACTAGGTACCTAAACTGATATCGAACTGATTGCATAGAAGAGCTTGAAGCTCCTTCTTAAATTAACTACCTAGTTATGTTAGTAAAAAAACTAACGCTAATGTAAGAATTGAATCCACGAGTATCTATATATCTACTAACAGTCCTTGACAAGGCCTTCAGCTAATGTTTGATGTGCGCAAATATTGCCTTGTGAAATGTTTTCCCAATTATATAAAACCCACTATCGACTAAAGCAAACATTTGAACGTCGCGTCGCACTTGAAGGACATGCCGCTCGTCCAGCAAACAGACTCTGCATAAACTTAGCACCTATATAGCATTCGTTCAAAGCGTCCTTGCGCGCTCTCATTTATTGTTCGTACGCAACACTCCGCAAGGCAATCAAATTTTATGGTTATTATCGACAAGACCCATTCCTGGAGACAAAAGGACATCATTCGGATCTGCAGTTTACAATGGTATGCTGTAAACCGATTCAAACGTCTGCCGGTGATGCGCGGTTGTATAACTTATATAACCCAGTTGTATATACTTATTTGATCAGGATAGCGCGTCGCGTCTTTCATGGGAATTCCCATAAAATTGTGAACGCATCCTTTATAGACTTCAGAGTAATCGATCAGCGAAACCATCAGGCACCCCATGCAAACATATGTCGACCGCGCGACAGTCGGTCTTGGAGAAATTCCTAGAAAACGATCCTTCGCGATCGTCTATTCTTTCATTTGCTGCGGGGTCTGATCTAAACACGAATGCGGAACGAATCAATCAAATCGAAATCATGTTCCACTTTCTCAGGGAATCTCTTCTCAATGTTCCGCTGATTCGTCCAATTCATTTGTCATTTATCATTATGGCGGCCGGCGTCTGAAAATCACCGCCACCTTACTCAATGTCCTTGCGATGATGCATTTGAGTCGACATTTTTCATCCACTTGTAATAATCCTCGCACAATGGAATTGATTTTCCCTCTGTCGTCCTTAATTGAAGGTTTTCCTTTTTTTCGTCGTCTAGTGTTCCCTATAATAACAGTCATCAGGGGCGATGATGATGGTGAACACAAAAAAAAAGGAACGAAAAATCCTGATCTTAGCAAAAAGGCCATTTCACCGGTATGTCATTAGGATGATCGTCTTGTACGGCTCACACGATCAAACATCATTGATCAAACAACAACAACAACAACAGCAACAGCACCTACGACGACGACCAACGAGACAATGAAGGGCAATCCGAAGGACAATACATTCGATTTTGGGCATTGACTTGAAGTGACATTGCTTTGCGCACACCCCTAAGCCTATATACAGCGTCAAGTGGCATCTAAGAACGATCTGTCAAACGAGGAAAGTGGAATCCATTAACCTCCACTACCATGGATTGTGTCATTTAGCGATTCGACATGTGTTTGAGATGCTCGAGTACATTGTTCATGGTCGACGACTCTGTCCCTCTGTCCTTTGTGCGGCATTGTTGGTTGGCTTGACTTCTATCTGTCGTACTCTGGATGTGCGTAAGATTAATGCGGGATGAACTGGACATGGCCAACAGGTATTTTCTTTACGTTTACGCTCGATTATCCTTTTTCAAATTGAGGGGACTTGTGTCTGTGTCACACTGCTGGTGCTGTGAGGTGATGTGTGATTTTGAAGAGGCGAACAAGTGTCTTTTTGTTGTTCTACTAATTGTTTTCTCTGTTCTCCTTTTCGTTGGAGGTTCGAGGGTGTCCTCTTAGAGGTGACATTGTTATTTTAGAGTCAATGCGCCTTTTGTTAAGGATTTTGGATTAATATTATTCCTATAACTCAACGATGACTTAAAAAAAAAAATGTCACTTGATGAGATGATAGATAGGACAATGTTGACAAAAAGGCAGGTTTGCGTTGGAAGGATAGACTCGTGTTTTTGTTTTTTGTGGTTATGTGTTATCTTATAGACCCAAGAGTTTTTTTTTAATTTGTTAGTAGGTGTCGTGGACGTTTTAGAAGTGCATTTTATGGCATTTTGTATTTGAAGACCATCGCGATATTCATGGGAGGCTACCTTCTAAAACAACCTTTTCTTGATACATATTTAGGTATATCTAACTTTAGTCTTACTTTTTACAGAAGCGTATGAAGCGAAGAATACAGCTGTTTTGTATGTAAATTTTTTATATTAAAATGCTCAAGACATGCAGCAACCAAGAAATCCTATGAAATCCGCAATGAATTTGATGCGGGCAAGAAATGTCATTTTGTTCGGGAAAAATTCGATTTGAACGTTTTCAACGATACAGTGAAACTCATTCACATTACCCACACGGGGAACTGTTCACTTTGCGGATTTGACGATACCAAAATATTTTTTGTTTAAACGCAACTTTTCGCATGTTTCTTAAAGTTCTATTCAGTAACAAAATTCACTATTCCTCGTCCATTGTCAGTGGACGGAGAGACAGGTGGTGTTCCTGCTTCAAAGGCACCTGGAAGTTATTTTTATAACGAACAACATTGTCTAATTGTTACTGCCTGACCAGCCGCATTTTTGAAGAAGAATGGTCCGATAATGCCTCCAGCCCAAAATCCGCACCAAACAGTCACCCGTTGTGGATGCATTTTTGTTTTTCATCAATTACTCGTGGGTTTTCTGAACCCCAAATGCGACAATTTTGACGATTAACGAAGCCATCAAGATGAAAATGAGATGATTTTGTTTGTAGCTGACAAACCCTCATTATTTTTAAAATTTTGCTCAATAATGAAAATGTGATGTTCTTTCGTATAGCGCTTACATTTTATTAACCCCGAACTGTCAGCTGTCACATTGTTATCTTTTTTGACGCTGGCATCACTGTACTATTAAATGGCGCAAAATCCAAATTCTGCGTGAATTATGGGACACCCTCTATCTACTATATGGTTCAACCAATGTACCTATATGCCATTGCCAAGCGCATTGTTAAAAACCCAAAATCCCCACGTTTAAAAAACCCTAAAATCCACAGTCAAAAAAATATGAACCTAAATCCCTTAAAAATGATTTCAGGCTTTGAAAAAAACTCCACTGCAGCAAAGCCATACATACTTCAATTAGGTAGGTACTGGTCATTTCCAAGGATGTTCCGTACAAAAAGAAGGAATAATGAGGCGTTTAGCGATTAGGGCGTGATGCTGAGAAGCTTGGCATTCGTACCACCGGAAGAAATGTCAGCCTACTTTTCGGAACTAACACCTAGGTTCCAGAAATTGAGTGAAATCGAAATTGCAAATCGAGTGAACTCGTTTTCAGTATTCTGCATTTCGAGCGATTCAAAAACTCCGAACATTTTTCGAAATCACAATTTCACTTTGTCTCAATTCAGAAAATTTTGAAATCGAAATCGAATACAGTGAAATGTAGAGCACAAAAATTCATTTCCGATAGTGGGTTAAGAAAATTTGATCCTTGTTCAAAACAACTACTTTGTCGGTAAAACGAAGAAATAACAAACCCGAATTTTGGTCAGTTTCCGACAGCATTAAGAACAATTTTTCGCGAACATAGAGATAAGTCGAATCCAGGCATCGCCGCCTCAAGAGTAATACCGGTCTGTATGCATTAGGCCCCAGTATAGGCGTGTCGGTTATAGCTATCAGTAAAATGCAAGGATGCAACCGAAAAAAAATATTGTTTAGCTTTTTGGAGCTCTTAAACTAAATCGTTGAACTCAATCTTGGTCTTAAAATGTTGCTTTTGTATCCTAAAACTAGTTCGTCGAAGAAAATTAAAAAATTGATCTCAAAATTTTCTAGAAAACGAATTTATTAATTTTTCCGTACGTAAAACTTTTTCTTTTCAACTTTTCAGTCAATTCTACAACAGGTTCCACAGAATTTCTATATAAATTCATATGGCGAATTATGCGGGCCAGAGGAATCTTAATCTATTCCATTTTAAATTTTAATATTTTTGATTTCATTGACAAAACCCTTTGCCCAAAGATTTTGTGAAAAAAGTGGCCTATGTCCTTCTTCAGATCCCAGACTATGTCTTTGCCAAATTGCATAACGTTTGGCTCAGAGGATTAGTCGTGAAAAGGTAACAAATAGACAGTCAGAGTTACTTTATATAATTTATAAGTCTTCTTTTTTTGTTGTATTAAATGTACCACGCCCCCTAATCCGAAACCATCTGGGTAGTGCTAGGAACACTCTTAGAAAGCCCACGGGTGTTTGACAATCTATTGATATCAGATGCGAAGAAGATTCTAGAAACATATAAAGGACAATCAGACAAACAGACAGACATGTTGCATTCACTTTTTTGTAGTAGTATAGAATAAGAAGAAGATGGAAATAGATTATTCGATCGTCGAAATTAAGTATTTCACTCGATTATTGAAATAGGACTCGAATATGTTTGAGGAATCCATCCATGCTGATAACATCCAATAATGAAGTATTAAGTAGTTAAGGACGAAGCTCCTAGAGCTTTTTGCTCCCTCCTTCGAACTCTCCGCCCATATTCGAATTTCAGATTTCCAAACTCTTATATGGTAGGTATACCTACTGCTAGTGCGTCAACCCCAAAAGCAATGCCCTTGGGCATAGGGGTATATGCCTGATGTAATCCTGCAATGACACTTAACGTCACTTGAAACCGTAGAGTGCATTACTGCCATAACATTGTTGGTTGTAAAATGTCCTTCATTCATGGCCGCTAACCTCTCCATCAGTCAACAGCAAAAAATTACAACCAAATCGCGCAGCAATCATAACAAGGTCCTTAAAAAGGCCATTCCCAACAGTGAACAACACAATTTCAAAATGCCTACCATCGTAATAGCTTCCATAGTTCACTACTACAAAGCCATATTGCCACTCAACGGATGACAAACAAGTGTAGATACACAGATTCGCTATGACAACACAATGGCGTCCTTCTATTGTTTGTGCAACTCATTATAATATGTACTAGCGAGCAAGAAGAGCACCCTTTCCATCCGGCTCCGGCACACTGCACAGTGCCGTAATTAAACAACAGATAAAATTTAATATTGACATATTCGTAATGTATACACTCGGGACGGGACGGTATTACAAGGACTCGCGGATTCAATTTCGCTGCCATTACTCTCACTACTTGCTATTCACTTCGCAACTCACAAGTCACAACTCACGAGCAACTTTGCAACCCTTCGCGGTTGATTGACGCAACTCAAATCACAGTGAGCACATTGTCATGTCGTTGTAAACTTCGTCAACCCTTGATTTCCATATAGCCCTTATCATTAAGCAGGGTAGCTGTACATAACCGCACGCATACTCATGTTCCAAGGATAAGCAGCACCAACTCAACTACATGGCAGATCAAAAGGGGTGTGGAATGTGTTCAACATCAATGCGAATGCGTTATGAGTGCTGTCATTGTGTATACTAAAAAAAAAAACAATATATAGAGGTACATTACAAACCAACCCCAGGTCCTTGGTTTAGTTTAATGCTTTTGGGCCAGCCGCACATGCAAGTACTTAACATCAAAATTAATACGCCATCGTCAACGGCAGGATGTACTACAGCAAATGTATGTACTCGTATATGCCTCTAGGAAGTATGTCATTATCACACAAATACAGCCCATAGGCTCAAGTGCATATTGCTCGTACACACATGTGTGCTGTAAGGATATCTGATTACCGTGGAACTCATTCAAATGAGTTTTACTACCCCACAAAAGCCCATATTGCATTTTCATTAGAGGCGATATACGCTCACACAAATACGGGGATGTGTGTGGGAGCTAACTCATGTCCTTTTAGGTAAGTGAATCCTTTATTTTTTGGGGTTAAAGTTTTCACAGTCAAAAAAACGGGGTAGATATGGAAGGACATGCATAGAAATATGAAACTCATCATGACAGAATTTACGAATGAATGAGTCCTTTTTGGAAAACGATTTTTTTTTCCTTTTGAAGTCCATATGCAAACACTGTAAGTGGACGATTTTTCATAATTAAGATGGTGGGTGGGATGTTAGCAAATTTTAAGCAACCACCCTCAGCAGTTTTTTGATTAAAAAATGTTTGCGATTGGATGATGAAAATTTGGGAATGCCATGTGAATGAGTATAGCGAGTCGTTGGTCCTTTTGTCCCCGTGAAGGGATGTGTTAATAATTCTCATTTTTCGCCAAAGAAAAATACATATTCGAAATGAAAATATGCAAAACAAGGAACAGGGGTCATTGAGTTGAATGCGGACGGGAACAAATGGAGGACGGGAAGGGATTTAATTTATGGTCAGCATTTCTGATCCATTATGGGGAGGGGGGGATGGGACTACTGGCTTAAAAAAAGTTTTTTAATGGATTTTTCTTGTCTTATAGGAGCTCCAGTTGAGGATGCTTTTATACTTATTTTATATAGATACAGAGATACAAGCGGAGAGGGTCTAGGCCGAACACACACTTCATTGCATAAGTTAGGGAAGGGAATAAGGAATTGGAAATATTACCACAATTATCTTTCACATCGATGAAGATATGACCTCTAACAGAAGGTATCTCTGTCACTCTTCCGATTTTTTCTTGAGGCTCTTTAAAACTGAAGCATTAAAACATAATGCCAAACTGCTGTCAATTCGGAGAAGTTGGCTATTCAATTCGTTCGGTTTCTTAGTTCGAATTTGAGGTTTGCTTTAAAGAAATGCTGAGATATGACTCATCGGATGGAGGGTTACTAAACTGGGTTACAAAAAGCACATCGAAATAACGTGCAATAAAGCTGCTCGGGTGAGTGCTGATTTTTTTTAAATTATGGCAGGAGGACACGGACAATAAAAGGCAATAGTTCTGGGGCAAGGAAGAACTATGTTTGCGGCAACAGTTTGGGACAAATCAGTTACGAACAAGTCTTTCGCGAAAGAATCGATTAAATGAACTTAGTGCGTACTGTGCATTTTGGACGATGACAGATGTTGGTATTTTTGTGTCATCGCAGAAAAGCTACCAGTAGATATTTGGACCACAAAACCATAGCTGAAGCATAGGACCTATGATGCAAAATTTAGGAACCATAAGCTTCAGCCAAAAGATGGAACCAGTTTTCGAAGTGTAGCTGGACCCATCGACTCATACCGGAGAAGGGATAAGACAACTGAGGACATGGAGAAATTGGTTTCTACCTCCAGCTAGCTTCTAACCGGACATGGCTGTCTAAGAGCTTATCTGTAACAGGTTTGCCATATATTTTCTTAACCACGCCTCTCTATTGAGTGCAAAGATTTGAAGAAATACTAGGTAACTACCGAGAATATTGTAAACCGTAGGTATAGCATATAGAAGCGTAGCATCGAGTGCGATATAATATGTGCTGAAGTTAAAAAACAACAATAGTACGTAATTAGAAACAGTAACAATGAAAGTGTGCCCAATGCACACGGAGCAACTGAAAAAAAATCTTAACCGGTTGGCAGCAGTTACGGACTCAGCGGCGACTTGACTCCACAGACGAGGAAACCAATCACCAATCAAAATCTCTAGTTCTTTCAGTGTCATCATGTTTTTCAACCTCACCCACCAGCAACAAGTTGGTCTGTTGTTCGCTTATCTTCGACAAACTAGAAACTGAAATCAATAGGCAACTCCCCGACATACAAATCAACAGACGACTGGTCACAAACTGATTTTTGTGAATCGCAAACGAGTTTTCAACCATTAGCGTCGCATGTATTGTCCCATTTGATAACACAGCGTATGACTCAAAGCAAACTAGTTGCCAATTTGCATTGCTGATCAGTTTTTTTCCAGTTGCTCCATGTGCACTCACTCACTCTCGCATCTCTCTTCGAACGCAAGCTCTGAACGAAATGTTGAACTAACAAACATCGAAAGTACAAGATACATTAAATACTAACCAGCCCCTCGAAGCTCGAAGTAATAACGATAACCCCAGGAGAACAATGTTTGAAGTCTGTAGGGTATACACTACCAGTACCTATAGTACGCACGCGAATTTCAGGATATCCAGTATCCACGTTTGCATATCGTGGATACCAGTAGTTCTTAAAAAGATTATTAACAGAGCCTAAAAGGAGTTGATGAAGGGAGACTTGCATGCAACAGAAGTAGACTGATGGCAAGGTTGACAACATTGGCGTGAAGAAATTCAGCGGTGAAGGAAGTCGTAGCAGAAGCTGTCGGGAAGAAAATATGAAAAGATACAACATTAAAGCTCCATTTTATTCCAGAATTAGAAGGGTGTGGAATTAGGGCTTAACACCTCAGGCACGTTTATAACGATTATACATTTATTAGGCTCAATCCTAGACCTTTCCTGTATATAATTCAACTTGGTTGATAGTAATTTTTGCCAAAACTGAAGACATTTAGAGATAGATGCATTTAGATGCATTTGTTTTTTTGACTTGACCGAAGAAGTCATCTGACAGTGACTGATGGTGATTTCATTACGAATTTCTACTAGAAATATTTTTTTACTTAAAAAGCGTCGGCATGCCAAGGAGCCCTATTAATGGCGAATGTCTTTGTACTCACAGGCAATTTTGTATATTCTATCGAGCCTTTTATTCCCAATCAGCAAGTGTTCATATAGTCCATAGTTTACCTCATCATCTTCAGTGCACAGGGGCGTAGAGAGGGTTCGAGCCTTGGGGAGGGGGTGGGGGGTGAGTTTCATTGAAATGCCGACTTATTAACTTTTTTTTTTCTTGTCGGAGGTTGTTACTATCTGATGGAGCACTCAGACACAACTACTGGTCCATTGTACTACCAAACAGACACCTTACATTGCTGTACATAGTTTTCCCGTCTTTCGAAGATGAGAAGGAGCTTCAGTGATGAAGAGCTTAGATGTTCGGCACTCACCACGTCAGCCCCAAAGATCCGCCACCTGATGAGAGCAAAGGCAGGACAACTAAAGAACTGTATAGAAATTTCACCCCATAGCAGATGTTTTTTGTATGAGAGGTCCCACGCTCCTTTATCCAATTCTTTTGTAAATTTAAGGTTAATCGATTCGGTGGTCTTCGGGATATAAGATTTTGATTGTTTTTGTTTGTATGGGGAGGCGCCATACAGGAACACCCCTGGGCCAATACTTAAAGGACCATTCACATGAGAGCGACCAACTACGTACAATCGAACGAATATATTCGCAAGTTTTTAAAGTCCGTTCACCATGAACACTTTTTTAGGTCTCAGCAGTTCGTGTATTTCAGCCATCAGCCGTATTAAAAAAAACAAGTTTATAAACAGTTTAAACAACGCAATTTCGTTTCCCAAACTTTTTACCGCCAACGAAAACACCCTTGCCGCCAATTGTCAAAGTTCGAAATCCACATCAATAAGCCGAGTTCCACAAACTAGCGAATTATCGGTATTCCTACGAATTTAACCTCAAATTAGAAATGCCGACCGTTCTTTTTTAAAACCGAATCCTAGCTTGCTAAGTTTTTATGATTTTAGTCGGCAAATTCCCCGATGACCGTCGAATCTAAGATATCGAATCTACTCGCAAAATTTTAAGGATTTCAGTCGGCATATTAACCGATGCGAACCGTCCTTTTTAAAATCGAATCGAAACTAGCTAAATTTTAAGGAGTTCATGTGGAACCGTTGAAAATGCCGACTTGTAGGTATACATTTACAAGTTTAAAACCTATACCTAATGAAAATCCAAACCTAAGACAAAATTTTTGGAAATTGCTCGTTGATTTGCTGACTCTTGAAAAGCATGTGGGGTGCGACTGTAACTGACAACAATTTCAGTGCAGAGTAACACATATGTATCTGCAAATATTCGGGGCGCTATTATACTTAATATGTTCTTCTTTCTGACAGAAGTTATAAAAAAAGTGATCTCAGCAGTGAACACACTTTGGAATAACTCAGTTACAGATTTTACTTTTGAAAGTTTTAACTAATTTAACTACTTGCAAACTAATAAGTGCTATCTGGTGGTCTTCGCATACCTACTCCTATCCTAACTGATAATGTATGCAGATCCGGTTAAGTGAGCTACGCTCTCAAATAGAGCATCAGTACTTCCTCCTTGCATTCCACTCGTTATTTCTATGGTAAAAGAATTGACTTTCGATCGTTGAGCTAGGCACAGCTTTACTTCTAACTTGTGTAGGTAAGCGAAAGAATGATACGCCTCCTAGAGTTCAGTAGAACATAACCTTTTCTATAGTATTTGGTATTGGTAGCACTGTAGGACTGCCATTGGCAGCTCGAGCATATGAGTAGTGTATTTGAGATTGTTAAATTCAATATCGATGCACGGCAACGATAGACATATGCCCGAGTTCGCTTTATAGTGTCGGCTTATACCTGTGGATAGAAGTAATATCGTTTCTTGCTACTGAAAACGTCTGTTTAATTTAATCAAATTTTGAATTTAATACCAATAACTGCCCTATAGAACCCGGCGTTCATTTTAGAACCACGAAGACAGTCAGAGACATCCAACCAACCGAATTTCAATTATCCCCCGTGACTTGGCAACTCTTCTGTTCAAAGAAATACAAAAAAAAAAAAAAATTCAACTGTAACGACCTTTCAACATAAGGATTTACGACTTTATTCGAATTAATTGATATTCGCTCCAAGGGTGGTCCCGCACTCTGACATACAAGAACACAATTCAATGGAACCGACCGACACGACGAGAAAATCTTTATCCCAAACTCCAGATTCTCTGGGGAAATCAAGTTGCTCCACTCGGCCAGAGGCGCCTCTCTGTCGCTGCATTCATTCGCCAGACAAAGAAATTGTCAACGCATTGCGTCCTAATGAATTTCATCCTTCAGATGTTCCGCTTCAATTTTCTCCCCTGGAGAATTCTGCAACCATATGCATGCATGCATATACCTGTGCAAATCAATTTGATTAATGAAGTCCATCGGTTATATCCTTTTGCAAGGAGCTCGAATTTAATGTTTCCCTAATCTTGTTAGAGAGGCGCTTCACTTTCTCAGTATATGCACAATAATTACTCTCCTCTTGCACCTGAACAGTGAACGCACTGACAGGATGCTGGCTGGGCTGGGTTCGTTTCATTTATTTTTCTCGAGCGTAAAATCTTTAAGCGCATGGCGCTATATACAGAAGCATGATCCGTCGGCATAAGTTCAAGGCGCACAACCAATTACCTCAGCTGGGAATCGAAATGGCATCCCTAAGACAAAACCCACAAGCAAAAAGGACAATACACGGCACACAGTTGGAGAAGAGAGAAAAACCTCGAAAATCCTTCTGTTTTGTATTTGGATAGATAATTGGTCAACAAAGGAGACCGATAAGATGCAGATTTCAAAATTTGTTTTTTCCTCTTCCTGTTGATGGCTGTTTGATGGAGAGTGAGACCAACCAATAAAGGATTTGCTTTCATTTCATCCTTTGTTTGCCTTTTAAGCAGTTGTCTTTTTTTCCTGATTTTTTGAGGCGAATTTGCAGTCAGTGCGTATAAGAAAGTAGCCGAACAATAAATATACATTTCTGCATAAATAAAAACAAAATTGAAAAGGATATGCGTCTGTCTTGGATTTGATGTGCATATGCCACACGAATGCGGCTTAGGCCGTCATATTTTGGTGAAGTTTTATTTTTGAGATGAAAATTGAGATATGCGCACCAGATTGTTGATCCCAGTGCGGTGTAGATGCTCTGAGATTCTTAGCTTGTCATCGCATGTATAGCAGAGGTTGCCATCGTAATTTTTTTAAAAACCTCGTTTCAATTGTGGTTTGTGTCAAACTTTTGAAGGATGAACCGGAAAACTGCAAATACCTAAATTACACAATCTATAATCTAAAAAAAATCAACTGACTGGGTCAAGTATTGCGGTTGTGACCAAATTCCCAGGAGCTGCTTATAGTTCGGCTTATTTCTTTTCAAAGTGTCAGTTGCAAGTCAGCCGATATGACCAAAGCTGCGATTGGCAACAATCTTAAACGCACACATGGTCGTTCTGCTGTTTTCTGGTTAGAGGTATACAGAACTATAAAAACATTCAAAAAATGGTATAATGACCATGTATAAAGAAAATTAAATATATATATTATTTATTTTGTTAAAAACGTTAACCATTTATTTATTAGTATAAGTAATATTAAATTTAGGTAATAAAATATGTTTTTAGATTTGGTCCATGGTCATGGGAATTGTTCTCTTCGGATTCTGAATCTATTTTCTGCAAATGATATAAAGAAAATAAAACAACTCATGAGTATCCTAAGCTCAATGAAATAAAAATATTTTTAAATAATTTAACGAAGTCGGATAAGCCATATCTTTATATAAAAATAGCCCTAATACCCAAAGCAGGAGAATACACATCTTTGAGTAAATTATATGAAGCAGGAGAACGCACATCTTCATACGAAATCGATTCTAACACCGAAGCAGGAGATCGCACATCTTCGTGTTAAATCGCAACATATAAAGCAGGAGAGCACACATCTTTATATGGAAGGAATCTTATTAGTCGAAGCAGGAGAACGCACATCTTCGACCTAAATAAAATCCGTAGATACGAAGCAGGAACACGCACATCTTCGTATTTTATGAGCCGTAGCACCCGAAGCAGGAGATCGCACATCTTCGAGTGAAATGTATGAAGCAGGAGAGCGCACATCTTCATACGAAATCGATTCTAACACCGAAGCAGGAGATCGCACATCTTCGTGTTAAATCGCAACATATAAAGCAGGAGAGCACACATCTTTATATGAAATGAATCTTATTAGTCGAAGCAGGAGAACGCACATCTTCGACCTAAATAAAATCCGTAGATACGAAGCAGGAACACGCACATCTTCGTATTTTATGAGCCGTAGCACCCGAAGCAGGAGATCGCACATCTTCGAGTGAAATGTATGAAGCAGGAGAGCGCACATCTTCATACGAAATCGATTCTAACACCGAAGCAGGAGATCGCACATCTTCGTGTTAAATCGCAACATATAAAGCAGGAGAGCACACATCTTTATATGAAATGAATCTTATTAGTCGAAGCAGGAGAACGCACATCTTCGACCTAAATAAAATCCGTAGATACGAAGCAGGAACACGCACATCTTCGTATTTTATGAGCCGTAGCACCCGAAGCAGGAGATCGCACATCTTCGAGTGAAATGTATGAAGCAGGAGAGCGCACATCTTCATACGAAATCGATTCTAACACCGAAGCAGGAGATCGCACATCTTCGTGTTAAATCGCAACATATAAAGCAGGAGAGCACACATCTTTATATGAAATGAATCTTATTAGTCGAAGCAGGAGAACGCACATCTTCGAGCTAAATAAAAATCGTAGATACGAAGCAGGAACACGCACATCTTCGTATTAAATGAATCCTAACACCCAGAGCAGGAGAGCACACATCTTTGAGTGGACATAATAAAATAAATGAATGATTTCTAGCCTCTTATTTGAGAATTCATAAATGAAAAGATTAACTAATCAATAATACCAATAATCTACCTAGATATAAAGTACAACAGCAAAGAGATACTCAGTGAATTAATAAAACTCACTTATCTGTTCTTTTAATGGTTCTTCTTTTTATTTTGTTCTTTTTTTTCGATTTTATTCACGCACTGGTATATCTTTACGTATAATATTGTTGCACTACAGAAACAGATTGAAGTTCTAGGCTATCGTAGTTTGACTTTTATTTTTTTCATTAGGCCTACACAAACAATTTCTATCGTAACTATACGCAACCAATGCCTTATTACTATTCCACAATAATTGTGGAATTAAAAGAAGTAGATAAAACAAAAGAAGTAAAAAAAAATATACTTGCATTTCTGATTGTCTTACATTCGTCCATCCTGACAAGAACTCGTCTCGAGTTCTTCCTCGTCCAGCTGACCCTCGTTTTCAGAACATTCAGACAGCTCTTCATAATTACACCATGGCTTCATTCGATCCACAGCAATAATGTTCTCGTAGCTCGTACTTCTGGTTCTTCTTTGTGAGTTCTCAATGTCTGAAACGAGATATCTATCGTTTGGATACACCTTTTTAACCACAAATGGTCCCTTAAATGGTGGTGCAAGCTTCCTACTAGTCCCCATCGTCATCTCTTGCTTTCTAATAACAACTAAATCGCCTTCCTGGTACTTTTTTGGTTGCTTACGTCGCTTGTCGTAATAGCTCTTTTGTATCTGCTGGGCTTGTTTATTTTTTTCTGATGCTCGTTGCCTTTCAGCTTCCAAGTCAACAATCAATTCCGCTATCTGGGTAACTTCATCTCTTAATATTGCGTCAGTTCCACCTCTTGGCTCAACTCCAAACATTAGTTGACTCGGAGTTTTTCCCGTACTTTTGTTTATGACATTGTTAATGGCAAATTGGACCTGACGTATATTAAGATCCCACAAACTTTCCTCCAGCGTAGTGGTCAAAAGCGCGCTAAGAATAGATCGATTTAGGCGCTCCACTTGTCCATTTGCTCTGGGTGTTGCTACTGCGTTTAAAATATGTCTTATGTTATTGGACTCACAGAAACGTCCAAATTCTTTGGATGTGAAAGCGCTACCCTGGTCCGAAATGATGGTTATTGGGATACCGTGCACACTAAAAATATCCTTAAAGAATTCGATGACCAGTTTCGTTGCAGTACTTTTAACGGCACGTACGAAGGTAAATTTAGTGAAAGCATCAACGGCTGCAATTACGTAAAGGTTGCCTCGCTTACTTTTAGGAAAAGGGCCTAAGTGGTCTACATGCACAGTTTTCATTGGTACGCTACTTTTTGGTATGGGATGTAGATAGCCTTCACCTCTGCCTCCTTTTTGTTTATTGAATAGGCATTGAATACAACATGCTATATATTTCTCTACATACTGCCGCATATTTGGAAACCAGTAGTGATTACATAGTTTATTCAAAGTTTTCTCTACAGCAAAATGTCCTAGCTCGTCATGTGCGGCACGGACCACTTGATGCCTCATACCTCCAGGAACTACCCATTGCTTGCCGTGCGTTGTTATGCGGTATAGCCGTCCACCGTTCAGTGAATATTTTCTATGTGTTTCATTTTCTTCTTCTGTACACGGCGTCTTTTGCAAGATGTCGCGTATGCGCACAATTTTTCGGTCTGTCAACTGCCCGGCTAGTACCCAATCGGCTGGTTCAATTCGCATTATTACCTCGGAGTTGCCGCTGTTAATAGGGTTTCGGCTGAGAGCATCGACATGTTTCATACGTTGACCAGGTCTATATTTAACTTCAAAGTCGTACTCCATAAGCTGCAACCACCATCGCGCAATTCGTGGTAATAACTCCTTCTTATCTTTGGTTGCCTTTAGAGCATTGCAATCCGTTACCAATGTAAACTGATGGCCTAAAAGATACGTTCGGAACTTTTTTATTGATTCGACTGCTGCTAAAGTCTCCAGCTCATACGAATGATACTTTTGCTCAGGCGGCCGTGTTTGTCGACTATAATATACTACCGGGTGCAGTCGCCCATCGGGTTGATATTGCATAAGTATACCGGCCAATCCAATAGAGCTAGCATCAGTGTGTACCTCAGTTTTAGCTCCAGGTTCGTAGATGGCTAATATGGGTCGTTCACTAAGTTTTTGCTTTAATTGCAAAAACGCGTTCTCTTCTGTTTCCGTCCAGTTCCATGTTGTTGACTTTTTCAAAAGGTTGGTTATTGGTTTTGAAATTATGGCATACTTTTCAACGAAATGGCGAAAATACCCCGTTAATCCAAGGAACTGCCTCACCTGGTGAACGGTTTTTATTGCGGGAAATTCGCGAATGGCCCTAGATTTTCCTGTACCTGGTTTCACTTTACCCTGCATAACCTCGAACCCCAGAAAGTCGGCTTTGTCCATGAGAAATGCACATTTTTTTAAATTGAGAGTCAATCCTTGAGTTCGCAGTATATCTAACGTCCGTCTTAGTCCTCGTAAGGCATCAGTTACTGTTTTGTTGTGCAGCAGAATGTCATCGAGATAAAATGCAGCAACGTCATGCAGTGGATTAAGGATGCGATTCATGAATCGTTGAAAAACTCTTGGAGCATTGCATAGCCCAAATGGCATTCTTTGGAATTCGTACTGACCACTTGCTGTAACAAATGCCGTAAAGCGCTTGCTTCTTTCATCCATGGGTATTTGATAATAGCCTGACCGTAAATCCAAACTAGTAAACCAAACCCCTCCATGTAATTTATCAACCTGATCGTCGATGCGTGGTAACGGGTGACAGTCTTTGATAGTCTTCGAATTCAGTTTTCTAAAGTCCACGCATAATCTTTTCTGTCCATTTTTTTTTGTTACCAACAAAATTGGTGAAGCGTAGTCAGATTGCGACTCTCGTACTATGTCGTTGTCCAAAAGTTCTTGAACAATTTCTTGAACAACTTCCTGCTCTTTTACTGCCATTCGGTATGGGCGAAAGGAAAATGGTTTTTCATCGTCGAGTTTTATTTGCATCTCTGTCGACTTAGCACATCCCAATTCGCTGACATCTAAAGCAATGCAATCCCGAAAGTCATTCAGAGTCTGCAACAGTTCGTGTTTTTGTGATTCATTAACAGGTCCAACAGATATCATATCCATGGTTATCGGAGGAAGTTCTTTTTTGTTGATATTTAAAATATTTTCATATGTAGTCTGTTCTTCAACACATCGATGGCCCCTGGCGAGTACGGTGTTTTCTCGAATTTCTATATCTCGGTCCGAAAGATTACAAATTGCGATATTAGTTGCTCCGTTTTCGTCTATATGAAGTATTCCTCGAGGAATACAACTCTCTAATCCCTCCGGTGGTCGTATTGCCGATTCTACAAATACGTCTAAATTTTCGTGATTGGCTTTTACAGGTATCATGCGAAGGGTTCTCGGTGCTATGAAAGTTTGTTCAATCGATCGTAAAACAATTTTACACTCATCCAGAGTAACTGCGAATTGAGGCAGTTCATTAATTGCTTTGCGGGAGAAATACAGCGACTTGTCCGTTTTGATAGCGATAATATCGGAAAGCTCCGTAAACGACTGCCCAACCAATATCGGAACATTTTGGTATTCATCTCCCACAATACGTACCAAAACTGTTTCTTCAACATCGTCAATTCTTAAACGTACTTTAACCGAGCCAAGACTCACCACGAGACCCTTGCCATAACCATGTAGTGGCATTTTGTCCTTCCAATTTACTTTAAGATCGAGTCGTGACGCTTCTTTTTCCCTAATTAACGTACACGAACTACCTAAATCTATAAACGCTTTGATTTTTGTCCCATTCAACTCAATATCTTTGTAGTATTTTTGGTTCCTAGAATTGGAAGATATTCCTTCTAACAATGCAACAACTTTTCCCCGTTCGATTTTCCTTGGACAAATTGAAGTGTCATGATGGAGACTCCTACATGAATCACATCGTTTGTCCGGATTTGCGTTGCACCTGTTAGCATAGTGTCCTTTTAATCCACACTTGAAGCAGACGACATTATCACAACTTTGTTCGGCTTTAACAGAATGTCCCACTTTCCTTACGGTCGGCTTTAGGTATCGAGGTTGTTTTGTGAAGTTTTGATTTAGAGGATGTCTCCACTGCTCATCGTTGTGTTGGCTCAAATATAAATAAAGGTCTTCAGGTGTGTCGAACCGTCCAGCTCTTGCGCCTGATTTTACTACCCTATCATCAATTCCGCCAATAAGACATGCTACCGCCTTTTTACCCGTTATATCGCAGGCATTTAACAAGGACAACATTTCATGGTAATATTTCATATAGCTTTCGCTTGGTTTTTTACGTCGACGACTAACCTCGCAAAGTTGCTCGTAAAAGTCACGTTCTCCCGGGAACGACTCCTGCAGTTTAATTTTCCATTCCCCCCATGAAAACTTCAAAGTTGGTAGACCCTTATACCAAATTTGTGCTAGTCCTCTTAACTTGGACAATGAATTGTAAATAGTTGCCTGCTCTGACCAACCATAAATTTCTTTAAGCTCATCAACCTGATCACACCACTTATGTACGGTCTGGTTCTCATTTTCAGGATCAAACTCAGGAACTGCATCACCCTTTCCATTCCCATGACTTTCATTGTTTGTTCTAACTAACAACTCTTTAACTACGTCTGTAAAACGATCCATTGATGTTAATGAGGAATGAGCAGAATTTTCATCCCTCTGCCTTGATCTGGACTTATTTTCACGTCGACGTTTTCTTCTTTCTGTAGACGATTCGCCACTGGAATCTCTTCGCTTTCTACTAATATGATGACGTCTGTGTTTACCCATTTTATTTCTCAAGTATTTTTGTTTCTACCAAATCATGAAAAGCCCAATAAAAAAAATAGTTATCAGTACATCAAGTGAAATGCTATTAAAAATGAACCATCCTATATTAATGGTAATAAGTATATCAAACAAACAAAAATTTGATAATAATTATGTATGTACTCGTATTTAGGTAGGTATAATATATTATTGTATTATGTTGACAATTTCTACATATCTAATGCTTTCCAGTTATCCAAAGATCACATTCTTCCACGACCAGTTATCTCACTTCTGAATTATAAAGAAAATTAAATATATATATTATTTATTTTGTTAAAAACGTTAACCATTTATTTATTAGTATAAGTAATATTAAATTTAGGTAATAAAATATGTTTTTAGATTTGGTCCATGGTCATGGGAATTGTTCTCTTCGGATTCTGAATCTATTTTCTGCAAATGATATAAAGAAAATAAAACAACTCATGAGTATCCTAAGCTCAATGAAATAAAAATATTTTTAAATAATTTAACGAAGTCGGATAAGCCATATCTTTATATAAAAATAGCCCTAATACCCAAAGCAGGAGAATACACATCTTTGAGTAAATTATATGAAGCAGGAGAACGCACATCTTCATACGAAATCGATTCTAACACCGAAGCAGGAGATCGCACATCTTCGTGTTAAATCGCAACATATAAAGCAGGAGAGCACACATCTTTATATGGAAGGAATCTTATTAGTCGAAGCAGGAGAACGCACATCTTCGACCTAAATAAAATCCGTAGATACGAAGCAGGAACACGCACATCTTCGTATTTTATGAGCCGTAGCACCCGAAGCAGGAGATCGCACATCTTCGAGTGAAATGTATGAAGCAGGAGAGCGCACATCTTCATACGAAATCGATTCTAACACCGAAGCAGGAGATCGCACATCTTCGTGTTAAATCGCAACATATAAAGCAGGAGAGCACACATCTTTATATGAAATGAATCTTATTAGTCGAAGCAGGAGAACGCACATCTTCGACCTAAATAAAATCCGTAGATACGAAGCAGGAACACGCACATCTTCGTATTTTATGAGCCGTAGCACCCGAAGCAGGAGATCGCACATCTTCGAGTGAAATGTATGAAGCAGGAGAGCGCACATCTTCATACGAAATCGATTCTAACACCGAAGCAGGAGATCGCACATCTTCGTGTTAAATCGCAACATATAATACATCTTTATATGAAATGAATCTTATTAGTCGAAGCAGGAGAACGCACATCTTCGACCTAAATAAAATCCGTAGATACGAAGCAGGAACACGCACATCTTCGTATTTTATGAGCCGTAGCACCCGAAGCAGGAGATCGCACATCTTCGAGTGAAATGTATGAAGCAGGAGAGCGCACATCTTCATACGAAATCGATTCTAACACCGAAGCAGGAGATCGCACATCTTCGTGTTAAATCGCAACATATAAAGCAGGAGAGCACACATCTTTATATGAAATGAATCTTATTAGTCGAAGCAGGAGAACGCACATCTTCGAGCTAAATAAAAATCGTAGATACGAAGCAGGAACACGCACATCTTCGTATTAAATGAATCCTAACACCCAGAGCAGGAGAGCACACATCTTTGAGTGGACATAATAAAATAAATGAATGATTTCTAGCCTCTTATTTGAGAATTCATAAATGAAAAGATTAACTAATCAATAATACCAATAATCTACCTAGATATAAAGTACAACAGCAAAGAGATACTCAGTGAATTAATAAAACTCACTTATCTGTTCTTTTAATGGTTCTTCTTTTTATTTTGTTCTTTTTTTTCGATTTTATTCACGCACTGGTATATCTTTACGTATAATATTGTTGCACTACAGAAACAGATTGAAGTTCTAGGCTATCGTAGTTTGACTTTTATTTTTTTCATTAGGCCTACACAAACAATTTCTATCGTAACTATACGCAACCAATGCCTTATTACTATTCCACAATAATTGTGGAATTAAAAGAAGTAGATAAAACAAAAGAAGTAAAAAAAAATATACTTGCATTTCTGATTGTCTTACACATGGTATTGACTCAAGTACATGCTTTCAGATATAGGGATGGGTCAAATTGAAAGTCGAAAGACTAGTTTCTCAAGCAACTGGGGCCGTTTTAAAATGCGAGTCTATACCACAAACCAAATAGAACGGGGGTGCACGGAAGTCGGCGGTCTAGTTCTATGTGGTTTGTGGTCTATATACTCATTCTTCTTGCCAATGCGAAAAACAACAAAACTTACGGAAAATTAGAAATGCAGGGTGGGCCAAATGCAAGTTTTTTTTACAAATGCAATAAAAAAAATAAATAAATAATTTTTTTACGCATACTATGGCTTTATTAGTAAGAGTAAACATCCCCATTAATTATGGACTACAACGTCGTTCAAGTGGCTGCCTCGGTTGGTGTCGCAGTACAGCTACTGCAGTAGCGCATTCTGTCACCCCAATTTTCCACGACCTTGTTGATGGTTTTCGGCTGCAGCTCACGGATTGCTTGGATGATATTGGCCTTAAGTGCTTGAATCTTTTCCGGATTGTTAGCATAACATCGGCCCTTCACGGTTCCATACAAAAAAAAGTTCAAATGGGTCAAATCGCAGCTTTGAGGCGGCCAGTTGACATCGACAAGACGGCCGATGAAAACGATTTGGGAATTTGGTGCGCAAAAGATCAATTGTGGCATGGGCTGTGTGGCATGGCGCGACATTCTGCATGAACCGAGGGTCGTCCAAATGCATGTCTTCAATTTCAGTAAAAAAAAGTCGGTTAACATTGCTCTGTAACGCCCACCATTGACCGGAACGTTGTTCCTATCAGCCTCATTTTCGAAGAAAAATGGTCCACTCCATTGTCGGCTACAGCAGCCATGTTCTCATCTGTGCGCACCGTACGTTGACGGGGACCATGAATGTTGTCTACTAAAATACACAAGTCTCACGAAATGTTTGCACAAACTTGCGTACAGCAGGCGCCATGGGTGCTTCATTTCGGCCAAAACTTCTTTTCAAAAAACGGACTGTTTGGGCTAGACAGCACTCACTTTGGAAATAAGTTTTCAATATTTCCCAACGTTGTTAAAGCATAGAGCGACCCATTTCGTTCAGTGGAATCTGTCAAGATTTCGAGCGGCAAACAGCTGTCAGTGTCAAAATAACCTATGATTTAAAAAGAAACCACTAGATGGCCCACCCTTTATTTTGATATATAGGGGGAATGCGGGAGACTTGAGCCACTTTTTGTTAAATCGTTCATAACATTTTTTTTATTGACCGCAGCCACCTATTAAATGCATTTTTTTCTAGCTACATAAATCTATTTTAAGAAAAGTCCAATCAACTTAAAATAAACACCAGATATTTTTGACAAATGGCAAATGTTTGAAAACAGATTTTCGGCTCAAGTCTCCCCTACCGCAGGGAGACTTGAACACCCCTTTGGGGAGACTTGAACATACTCAAATTCTATAAGCAAAACAATAAAACAAATAATATAACAACTATCAATCTGATTAGAATTAATTTTTATTAATTTTGTGGCATTATCTGCAAACAAAAAGTTATGTTTAATGTTTTAAAATAAAAATATAAAAGACTTATAATAAAATGTTACAAACGTTTATAGTATACAAAAAAACTAAGTAATTCAGTTTTCAAACATAAAATAGAGGTAAAAAATAACTAAATGTACTTCCGAAACAAAACAAAAATTAATAAATAATTTATTTTTTTATAAATTGCCATATCACTAAGGCAATAAGCCACTGATCAACTCTCCCCTCAGAAACTGTCTCAAGTCTCCCGTTCACATTTTTTAACAAAATAACATTTATAATTTTTGTTACGTACATGCCAGCATAGTTTTATGCTAGTATTTACAAAGTCAAATATCAATATTATTAGGTAGCATCAATATTATTTACTAACAATGTTGCACATAAATTTTATGGAGAAAATAAAAATTTTTTTTTTTTTAAGTTTTCATATTGAAAAACACATTTTCTCCTCCACCAAACAAAGTGAACGAACGATTTAGAACTCCTTTTGTATGCAAGTAGCGCGTCAGTTTCTGCATCACATACATTTAAATTCATTGGATTTGAATAGAATTTAAGCGAGTTATTAAGAGTGTCTCAAGTCTCCCATATGTTCAAGTCTCCCGCTTTCCCCCTACATACCACGAACAGATTTTGTCTCAACTGTTCGGATACGAAGTCTGATGGGAGTCCACCTAGCCGTGGTGTGTAGGCTCAATAACATCAACAATTAAGGAGGATATAAGCCTTACAAACACACTTATAGATGTTCTTAGATACTGAACGCAAGCTAAACATGTGCGATCAAAGTAAGCAAAGACCATTTTCTTTAGGAGGCTATATAAAGATGAAGACATAAGACCCGGTGCTACAGAATATTGTAATGAAAAGAGAAAGCTGAAGGCCTTTAAGTCACTAAGAATATCCTGTCGGACGAAAGTAAAATCAATAGTAGAACATTGTTTTCACCAGAAGCCGAAAGATTAAAATTCTATCTGTTCCAAGCTCGATCTACAAGTGGCTGATGGAGTAGCTGTGGGAATCAGGCCCTAAATAGGTAGGCATAGGTATTTTAAAACTCAAGCAGCAGTATGTGCTGTATTATTAGATCATTTGACCTAGTTGTTGAAGTTTGTTGAAAAAGTCATCATGGTAACCGATGGATTGTAGCGTTATAAACAGATGATTAGCTTTCCACTGTCAATGGCCAAGTTTGATAGCCAAATACGTTTTTTATCGGAATCTCTCTGGCTACCATCACTTCAAGTCGTAAGCCGCTTTACACGTCACACGGCATCGTTGTATCTTTTGAACGTCACCTAGGAATTCCATAGAGAATTCCTCGCCCTCTAACGACTCCGGGCTCGTCCGCCCTGATTGATGACCATATCGTAGAACTTATTTTTGACAGCACCTCATGCGTCTTTTACTGTCTTGTCGCCGGTAGATAATTTGTTCTCCAGTATGCGATTTGTAGGTCGTTTTTGACAACCTTACGTGCCGATTGGGTGCTGATGTTGTGTGGATGTTTTGACGAATGCCTCAGAACTTGGTGAGCTTTCTTCTATATGAGGGTCGGCCTTGTCTGTAGCTTTTTAAGGCCTCCATTTTACTCGCTTGTGCGGTTGTGGTACTTGTTAACTATTCCCTGACATTTCGGGTTATCTCAAAATGAAGATCTTTCTGAGATACGTCCTCCTTTTGTGAGGGTTGACACACTTTCGGGAACTAGCTTGAATAGCCCCTGGGCCAGTGGGCTTAGAGGATGTGGATGCTTTAATGAGCACAGCAGTGGAACTCGTCTCAGGGCCTTCTTACCTTCTGATGAAGTGCCTAGATTTATTTTTCTCTTTTGTTGTCAGTTCTCTTTATAAGGCTAGAACGACAGACCTCGTCTGTACGTCTTGTTTCTGTTCGTCGGCCTCTGCCTCGAGTTATCTACCGTTAGCTATGCGCTATGACTTCCTTCCACCATATTGATTTTTCCTCAGGATCTTCCAATGTTCATGTAAGATTAGTGGACGTTAGCTGCCGATTGCTTATATACTCCTAGCAAAGGCGGGCTGCCTCAATTGCTGGCCCACCGACGAGTTTTTTGACCGGTCGATGCTATAACTGAGCTGAGCATGCTTTGGCGATTCTTGCGCCATTACGATATCAGCTGCTTTTTCATTTCGTAGACAATTTCTAAATATCGGTTACTTTATTATGCCAAATGTTTACTTTATGATTTCGGGGTTTATTCTCTGGCAGTTGACTCAAATCAGCAGTTCTTCATGGTGCCTTTTTCGACTAGGCGATTGGTGATAGAAAGATCTATAAATCGTTCATCGTTGGTTGTTATTTCGGTGTGGAAGCACTGCTTCAGTCCAAGCCACTTTTGCATTCACATGTACTTGTTTTGATGTTTTTGGAAGACAATAAAGATTTTTGTTAATAACTGGCGCCCAACTGTTAGCCCATCAAGAGTTTGTGTAGTGCAGCTCTCTTATTCAGTGAGTATATTTATGATACTCTCAGCTCGAGAATTTGAGTACGGAATTCCATGTTTGCTGCTACCAAACGGAACAAAATTTGAATACAATTTTGAAGTATACTCAGACTTGACTACCAGTCCAAGCAGAAGCCGCTTTTTTGTTGTAGTGGTGAAGGAGCTTTCCGCCATTCTTTTTGTTGATGACTATGTAATGTAATTTGTACAATGGACCAGTAGTTGTGTCTGAGTGCTCCATCGGATAGTAACATGTAATGTAATCCACTTGTGTCTAAATATACGCCTCTTGGGCCAATGTCAAGTTTAACCACTGCACCATGTCCACGAAATCCTATACCAAAAAGGCTGAGTATATATTTTGGCTTCCTCTTTCAAGAATTTCGTCGGCCCTGAATAAGGTTTATCCTATCCTTGATCATTTAACCCCACAATACTGCCACCTAATTGAAAGTCCAATATCACTGACGCATTCAAAGGTCATGCTGCGTAACTGTGCAGTTTGCATCCTTATCTAAGCCGCATGACACAAAACCAAAAAACAAACCCATTTCGAGTCTTCCTTTTTTTTGTATCTCCGTAAGCGATACCCGCAAACAGATCACTCCACAGATATAGACCATCCGATCAGTACACACATTTGGCCGCTGACCATCTGAACCGAGAATATAAGAATCGCACGACGATGACGACAACATCAGCATCTCTGATCCTTATCAGCTGCCACAATCTGGGACGACGAGTGCGCTGCGCTGAGCTGAATCTCGAAAGCCAACCTCTTGTTGTCTAACATACCCGGCAGCGATAAGGAGACGTTTCGCATGCAGATAATGGGAAAGTCTTGTTACAGCCATTAGTGTGCTGGCTGCAGCGGATTCTTGCATCTTGGGCAAGCATTTATGTACCTTGACTGTGACTCCTCATCCTTTGCACGGTCAGTTATCGTCCCCTATATATACGGCAGCATGCGGCATGCCCGAAGCTACGCCATGGCTGAAGACCATCATCGCAGCAACTTGTGTTGATGTTGTTGGGGACAAAAGTAGAAACATTGTATAGGATTCATTTATGATGGATGGGGTGAGAGCGTGAGGACTCTAAATTGAATCAAATAACGGTTGGGCATCTCACTGCGGAGTGTGCGTATACTGCTATACTAAATCACAGTTAATTGGATCTACCAACTTGTAATTAATTTGTAAAAGTCTTAATTGGCTTAATTGGCGGTCGGCCGCGGCTCGCGTGGCTTTCATAGAGAGAGATATTTATGACATAAAAGTGACTTGATGGAGTGAGAGAAAACAGTGCTTGCCATCCAGTTAGCGGGTCGCGTGGACTTCATTGATAAGTGAAACTTGATTTGGAACTCTATACCGTGACAGACTTATGTGTACTGTATGAGGTGTTCGTATCCATAATGCAGGCTTTTAAAATACGGTCAACAAATGCTATAAATATTGTCACAATTATACATTGTCTGGTTGTTGTCCTACTTGCAACTGTCATATTTAACAAACTACTTCTTCAAGTCAGTTGGTTATATGAGAATGAGGCTTTCGAAGACGTGTCATCGTTCACCAAATACGTTGGATGGAAGTCATAATTAGGGGTATCGCGAATAAATTCCAATTGAATTTTTTCCCTTGTCAGCAATGTAAATCAAATTGCTGAATGGCAAAAATTCCGGGGGAAATATTATTCGCGATAGGGGTGAATGAATTGTAGTCATATAGGTTGAACAGGGTATGCGAAGGCTGTCTTTCAACACTAGGAAGGAGAGTCCCTAGGCTTAAAAAGACCTTTTTGGTTTAAAATGAAATTGTATTAAATATCAGTGTTGCCAGAGTCCATTGAATGACAAACTACGATCACCGGGCCTCTTCGTTTCTACCTTCGCTTTGATCGTAAAAATTAATCGTTGAATGATTCGAAAGAAATAATGTTTTGCAATAAACTACAAGGACTGTCAAAAACCCAAGAAAAAATCTCTAGCCTGCTTCAAGTTGTAGCTTTTTCAGGACAGTTATATACTCTTGGATGTTTGTCAGACGTTTGCGAGAGGTGGCGCAATAGAAAATACCTTAAGATGTCATTTGTGTATTCCGTGGATCGATCCAGTGACCTCTCGCACAGTAGTCCACTAACCACAGCGCTACTACGTCTATTTCGAGACAGCCGTTTTGGGAAATAATCAGCCAATACCCGTACGTCAAAGAAACCGGCCAGATCGACTGCGAGAACATTGCGGCCGGCGGTTCGTAAAAGTATGCAGAAGAATCTGAGTCAGTCAATTCCTTGCCGTGTCCAAAAAGGCCGCCATCTTGCAGGCGTCAACTTGGCGAATTTTAAATATCCGGACTTGTGCCTACAACCCTACAAGATTCAACTCATCCCAATAGCTCAAAGTTAATATAACCATAAGTCAAGGCCGTTTGTTCGCTGACTGGACTTCGGAGCATTTCAAACAAGACCCAAATTTTGGACAAAAAATCATCTTTAACGACAAGGCGCATTTTTAAATTAATGGCTATTCTAACAAGCTAAATTGGCGTATATGTGGTGACACCAACCCACCAGGCACGTAGCCAGGCTTCGCTCCTCAGGAAGCGAGTTCCAAATTTTGCTTGTCCTGTTACAGAAGGAGTTTTGGAAAGTTTGTGTCCTCGCGGTTGTCAAGTGTACTGCATGGTCATGAGCATTAGCAGCCTGTCTTGTGGGGCGCCCAAAAGTAGCATTTCGAGGGACAATGTCTTTGAGTTCTTCGGAACATCTACCATGGAAGTATCTATAGAACAAGCAAAGGTCAGCGACTTTTCTTCTGTACACCAACAACTGTAGATTAGATGTGAGTGCAGGGTCTCCAATAAGTCGAACTGCTCGTCTATGTATGCTGTCAAGTAGGTTAAGTGAATGTTTTGGGGCCGAGCTCCATATATGGGAGCAATATACCAGGCCTGGTCTAACCTGTGCTTTGTAGAGAAGGAGAAGTTGCTTGGGGCTAAAGTACCTCTTTGCTCTAAATAGGTAGCTCAACTTAGCGGACGCCGATTGTGCAATATTGGATTGTGATCCTGCCATGTGATTCCTGAATTGACTGTGACTCCTAGAAGGTGCATTGAGTCCTTGGGATGGATTAGATGGTCATCCATTTGGATCTGAGGAACTGTTGAAGCATTTTTGCTAGAAAATGTTGTGAGCTGTGTCTTGTTTGCAACTGAAACTGAAATGACAGAAATGGAGCTTAATATAAATTCAAATCTATAAAAATAAGGAGACTATCCCGGTAGGTATACTGTATCCAAACGCTAGATATGTACACTGTGCAAGCCATAGGTTTAACCTGGCTCTGCCATGTCAACTCCTGTAATTCGCAATTGCCTTAGTGTAGTTAGTGTAGTTTCGTTTCTGCAATCGACCGCACAAAAGAAGTTCTGAATTCTCTTAAGGACATCAGAGAAAATGCCGAAGATTTTTGTCAGAAAGGCTTTTCAATCCGCATGCTAACTTCCCGAGGGCTTATTTGAAGAACTTCATTGAAACAAACAACACGTCCATCCAGAAACCTCTCCTTCTGAAGACTATTTTAGAGTGCCGATACTGATTTCTTGCATAGATTCGTTAATACAAACTCTTACGGACAGATTCATGGTCAATGTTCTACCATCGCTTCAAGCTCTTGTGAGGCCATCACTATAAACGGCGAGCTCTACAGAACGATGCTTAGCGACCTACAAGTTTATTCACCCAGATGCGTTTATGTTCCTTAGGTATCGGGGTTCTTTCTGAAGTAGTCAACTGGTGAATGTTGTACTTTGTCAGATGTTCTGGCAGAAACAAAAGTGTAGAAAGTTACACAATTAATTGTAGAGAACCCCTAAAATGATAGTTCCACAGTACAAGTTAAAAACTTGCCA
Organism: Cheilosia soror; assembly: GCA_949372485.1. Taxonomy (NCBI): domain Eukaryota; kingdom Metazoa; phylum Arthropoda; class Insecta; order Diptera; family Syrphidae; genus Cheilosia; species Cheilosia soror. Next base: position 79,181,955 of record OX443563.1, read on the forward strand.
TAACTTAACCACTTGCTTCCTATAACTGCTTTGTATGTTGTTAAGAGCTACGGCTATATCAAGACTACCAATGTTTGATATTTTTAATGGTGCCAATGTGGCATTGTTGGACTTGCTTGCAGGCCCTGGCTCTTTCTTTGTCTATAGGTTATATGCCGACCCTTATACTTTTTACAAAGGCGATGTTACAGACATAAGGTTAGGTTAGGTTAGGTTGAGTAGGGTGTGAGTTCATCACATTGGCCTAGGTACCATATTGAGCCCATAGCCATCCCTGGGGAACCTAAACGGTCACTACTTCGCCCAAACAATAATTAATTTGCTTACAAAACTTGAGAAATGTTTCAATTTTGTTTGCGAGGTCAACCTCCTTCAAATTGTTGAAGAAGTACCTTCCAAGGAATTTCCTCCTGTACCGAGCAATAGCTTGACATTCACAGAGGAGATGAGTTATATCCACTTCGCAGTACCTGCATGTGTCTGTGACTGTTAAACCTAATCTCATAACGTGCTTCCTTAGAAGACAGTGCCCAGAGAGTATCCCTATTGCTATTCGTAGCTTTGATCTGCTAAATTCTTCAGATTTTCTCCGATCTAGCTTAGGCCACAGACGCTTTGAGACCCTGTGTCCTACTATATCCAACCATCTCTGAACTGCTCTATTTTTAGTATTCTCGAGAATGATTCTCTTGGTCACGGCTATTGGTGGTCTTATGCCCTCAATACTATCATTAAGTGGAATCTCTGCTCCAGTTTTGACCAGAACATTAGCCCTTTCGTTACCCTCAATATCACAGTGTCCGGCTACCCAACATAATCTGACTTGGTTCTGCGCGCATAATGCTCTGAACATTGTGCGGCAGCTCCTGACTAGGTAAGATTTGATGATGAATGACTCTAGCGCCTTTAGCGCAGCCTGACTATCAATCTAGTTAGCTATATTCTTGTTGGATATTGATCCCATATCAAGTAGATCTGCAGCTTTGAGCACGGCCAGAACCTCTGCCTGGAACACACTGCATGTATCCGGAAGTCTTAATGACACGTGTTGGTCTATATCCCTAGAGTATATACCTGACCTTGTACCCTCCTTAGTTTTGGAACTATCCGTATAAATCGAAATTTCATTACATACATACATACATACATAAATACATTTTCAATGGCCCGCTTATCCATTAAGTGGGTCGCGGGTCTAGGTTAATTTCATTATCAGACATAAAGTGAGGACTACCTACTCGAAAAAAAGATTCTCCCTGTGTTATATTATGGCACCTATACTATGTTAGGTCTACATATACCTGTCATTCAAGGCACGAATGTTATTTAACCACTATAGCTATAGCAGTTCCACATAGCAGGTGCCTCGTATAGGTGGACCCAAAGACTCACATACGAATAGACGACCTCCTACAGTAAACCTTAACCTGGATACAAAATAGAAATATTAGGCATAGGCACACTAGGTCCTCGCAAACCAATGATTTATAAGCGAGTCTCATGCGAGCTACAATAATTTTAGACAGTATCCGAATTGAGACAAGCTTATTAAGGACTGTTATAGTCTCGGACGTTTACCAGATGTTCCCGAGAGATCGTGCAGTATAGAAGAAACGAGTTTGATTTGTGTTTTTTGGGGGTTCAACCAGGAAAAAAGCTTCTCAATTCAGCCGTTTGGACTCGGAATAAAATCGTAAGTCCCTTCTATTCGTCCCAAAAATAGAAACTAATACAAAACGAATTGTTGAGAGACACCCTAAGCCTAGGGTCTTCGCCTAAGCCTAGGGTGTCTACCCGCCTAGGGTGTCGACCCGCCTGTGGCGCCACCTATTTATTTATTTATTTTTTAACCTAGAATACTATACATCTCTATAAGGATACAAAAAGCGTAGGTTGGCTGAGGCATAGTGTGTTTGTTATACAAAAACTAGGATTGACGATGACGAATGGCTTCAAATGTACTTCACTCTGCAGCTTGTAATATGATAAAAACTCAGCGACATTCATGCTACAAATAGTATCAGGCCGAAGGTCATTTGTGGCCATGCTAAGAGCTGCTTCACAATGAATGCTAATACGAGCAAATCGCACCCCGGAATACTGCTCCACGACGACGACTTCGCACTGAATGTTGATTCGTCGACAACATGGCTAAATGAAATATTGAATTATAGTCAGTACAGTAGTCATAAGCGGGAACTAAGGTCTATGGGCGGTAAATCATTATGAGTATTTAGGAAGGTTCCCTATAACAACGACAACGATTGATTGCGCTCAAAAATTGTTATCCACCTCTCAACGAATTCAGCTTGAATACAAAAACCTGAAGTATCTAATTAAAAAAAAAAAATGTAAAGGTCCGCCTGCAAATGTTAGTTTCCCACACCTTATCCGAGGCTTTCATGTCAATAGAGTTGCCCTCCCGCGCAACCACACAGGAAACGTAATCCGCACCCTGAACCTTAAATGATTGAGGACCACAATTAACTCAAATATGTATAGGTATACCTACTTCCACTAAATGCATACATATAGGAGTACATCTTATATATCAAGCCGACGACGCATGTAAACAAAATCAGCGGGAACAAGCAATCCAACTGCCACACCGCCATATTAAATTCAATTGGGTTGAGGGTACCCTCAGTCTTTGCCGACTGTGCAAAGGATCATCCAAAAGGAGATTAGAAACAAAACAATAGCAGATAGTTTACAATTGCGCGTCCTGATGTAAACGGGTCGCACAAAGCAATCCGCGGACAAAATACCTTATCCTAGGAAGAACTGGATTGGCTTCCTAATTCATAAAGGAGATCCTTTTTTTTACCTAATAGCATTTCATTTGTGCTCTGTTTACACGCACGCAATGCTGTGATTAAATACAGTAGCACTCTATGTAGCCGTCGCATCTTAATGTCCAGCTTCCTGGGTATACCGAGGACTTAAAGGATATATGTAATAGTTTTTTTTAAAAAAGGGAAATGACGAGTGTAAACAGGGGATTAATGCAAATCGTTCTTTCTATTAATATTTCCATTATGTACTTGTCTCGCACCCCTGCATGTGTATCGTAGATCCTTGAAGTTGATACATAATAGACCGAATCCATATGCACATAAGCAACACGAATGCGGGAAAGATGTGAACTCGTCCAGATGCTGTGCGAGATGAGTCCTTAAATTATTTCATAACTTTTGTATTTTGCTGTGATTGAGATGACTCGGTTTGGTTTTGGTATGCTGGATCTATGATGAAGTCCTTGAAGTTGCATTACACAGCAAAAACAAGAACGACTGACTGTCTATCAATGTCTGTTTCTGTCCGTCTGTCTGTTTATCATGGGGTGATGAGAATATGGTTGTGTGACCTTTTTTTTGGCAACGTTCTACTTATGATGAGTTGTGATGTGGATTATTAAGGATAATAGATTAGGGCATAATGGGAAAAAAATGGAAAATCACAGGTTACGTGGTATATCGCTGCTGCAATAAGGATAATAGTCAGTTGTCGATGTAGTGGGAATAGTGGGATGCAGGGGATAACCGAATTTAGGTACTTAATCGAGCAATGGCAAGCAACTTGACGAGCATAATTTTCTTCTGTTCAACACACATTTAAATGGATTCCATTCGTCCTTTATCGAATTACTAACATTTTTGAACAGATTCAGATAAAATAAATATAAAAGTTTGGTATAAATTTAGAAAATCGAAAAAAGACTTCCGATTGGCTGACTCACAACTGGCTCTTAACGATGCAAAGGGCAAATTTTAAACTCAGGCGGGTTAAATTTACAATTTTTTTTTATGCGATAACACCTCCTTCAGTATTCGAGTCTGTTCAAATTATTTACAATTTAGCTTTGCAATGACAAATCAGACAAATTTCGAATTGTTCTTAATTTAAGTTCTGCTTAATTTAATTTTTTCTGAATTGCTTAAATTAAGAAACACTTTCAAATCAGTTGAAAAATGTCATTTAAATTACATACGGAGAATTTTCTTATTTTCAGAAACTCATTTCTTAATTTAATGAGATTCTGGATTTAAGCAATACACTTTTGCATGGTGCGCTAATTCACTTTAATTCACTATCCCAAGTCTACTGGTTCAAGACCATAAATGAGATCCGACCTCGTGATTCAAACACCAATTCATAGCGTAAGTATCGTCATTTGTTTAGGTAACTGCAAGCAAAATGCCACAGAGCATACAGGGAAACAAAGAATATGAAAGTGTCTTCATCACTACACAAGCAGAAGGTGCAATGGACTATGGTACTAGAGTCCGAGTGCTTCGTTTAAAGCGCTTGTCCTATATCAAACTCCTCTCCAAGCAGAGAACCTGAGAGCTAGCCTCCGCTTGTCTTAAGGTGCCTGTCCATTTGAGAGTAAAAGTGCTGCGAGCAGCTCTCAAGCAGCTCTCGAGAGCAAACTCGCAAGTGGATATAGCCTTGAGAGTAGTTCATGGAGAGCTAATTTTTTACTCTCGAGATTCGAGCCTTTTGAAAGTTACTCGGACAGGGACACATGTTCTGATCACTATCGGAGATTAGCTCGCAAAATTCCATGGTTCGTATTTTGCGAGCAGCTGTCAAGAGTCGAAATGGCAAAACAATGGACATCGGAAGAAATAAAACAATTTATAGAATTGCCAGTGTGTATGGCATACCAGGGCTTCCCTTAATTTGGTGTCCTTTTTAAAAATATTTGGCCCAACAGATTGAATAATTATAAATGTTCTATTTCACTTGTTGTCAAACGGCTAAAAACCCTGAACTCCTGATAAGCATCTTCAATTTGAAGCCCTCTTGCAAGAGCAGACCCTTCACCAGCATTTCTTTTTTGCTTTATTCTTTGTTTTAAGAACAGTTCTAATAATTATTAACGCAGCGGCAATCTTTTGCTTGTAAGAATACATTTTAGCTGGTAAGACGCGTTTTACGACTCGAGAATCTGATGGTAAAGGGGATGCAAAGTGCAGGGGATAGCCGAATACGAATGGGCCGCGAATTCCCACCCGATTCTTGTGTTCTCTTTTCGTTCTCTTTCGTAATTTTCAGCGTTGCATTATCTATTCTTAAACCGTACTCGGTCGCGTTAGACGTCTGCATTTGCTCTATTCTCGAATTGTGTGCGGCCTGCGCTTCGAAATTGCAGCTACCACCGCGAACGACGAATGAGAAAAAAAGGAAACAAAGACAATTTGACAATCAAGGCACTAAAGTGAAAACAATGGACGTATTAATGCACCATAAGTGCCCCAAAGAGAATTAAGAGTGCCGTAAGACAAAAATCGGTGCGTGTAAAACGAGTCTAACTAGCAGACGAAATATATCAAATCAAGTGGACACGGTTAGGAGAGTACTCTCAGGGAATCTACTCTCAAAATGTTATCGCAGAACTCGCGAGATTAAAATCTCGAAATTATTACTCTCAAATGGACAGCCACCCGAGAGTAACTCTCGTACTAATGGACAGGCACCTTTAGACAGTATATGACCTTAGATATGTTTTGGTACCGTTAACTGTCGTGGTGTTTTGGGGCAGTATTGTCGTACAACTTTTGCAAAGCCGCTTTTAGCTTAGGCATAACAAGTCTTCTTTGGTCACTCGGCCTGTCTATATTTGCAAAGTGAAGGTCGCTGAGTCCTGAGTATAGCCTGCCGAGTATCTGACCCCATTCTTCATTATCACTTCTAATTTTTGTATAAAATACAACCGCCAACCATTGGCCACGTACTTTTAGCCTAGTTTTCTTTGAAAGAATTATTGAGATGGTCTTAGTATCGCAGAATCAATCCTCAGAAAAACACAAATCAAGCTGGTTTCTTTCACTGTGCGATCTCTCAGGAAAATTTGGTAAACATCCGAGAGTATAACTGTCCTGAAGAAGCTTCTTAATTCCTGGTTCGGATACTGTCTGAAGTTAGTATCCTTTTCATACGTCAAAAAAAAAGACTCACTTATAAATGAATAGTTTGAGAGGAAATGGTGCGCCTAAGGCCTGAAACACACATGCGATTTCAATCGCGCGACTGTTTAGTCGCAAAAAATGAAACACACACATTTTTAGATGAATGCGCACACATAAAATCCAAAATTATCTTGTGACTAAACAGTCGCGCGATTGAAATCGCATGTGTTTTTCAGGCCTAATTGAAGAGGCACCTTGAATCTGACATTCAAGTTCTTGGAGAAGATCTTCTGTTATTACGGAACGACAAAGAAATACTTCCATCTCTCTCTCTCTCTGTTTTCCACTCAATATCTCAGCTGTGTCCACGTCCACGATCCCAAATTTTGTGACTAAGATTCCATCGTAACAGTTGACATCTATGTTGTGCTTGGTCTACCAACATACTGCATACTGCTTCGCTATGTTGTTATCCAGCGCCATTTTCCCTGTTTGATCATCATCCATTTTTTTGTCCTAGTCTACAAATCATTGTTGGAAATTGTGTGTGGCCAACATATCTTTAGAGGAGATGCTATAGTGATTTAATAACGCGTTGTCCATGTTGTAGTGGATAGTGCGTTCGCTTATGACACAAAAAACCGAATAAAATCAAAGTTTCCGCAGACCACGTCAAAAAAAGAAGATTCAGCGTATAGTTCAATGGACGTCGTCAGCAATCTGAATGCTTCGAGACTCAGCCTATCTTTTGAAAATATAGCTGTACACCTATTCACAGGGCTTTAATGCAGAGTTCGGTGAGCCTACATTATGGGATTGTACCAGAAATGTATCAGCACTCTAATTGTTGCCAGCAAAGAAGTCACTACATTCAGAGGTCGTGGTATTGAGCTGAGAAGCAAAGTACAATCTAGTTTCGGCAGTAAGTCAACAGATCTTGCAGCTTTCGGTGAGCAATCAACTCTTACGAGGTTATGGCAACTCTGTCAACCAAACAGTTGCAGATGGTTGAAGATCATTGCTCAACAAGGGCGTACGGGTAGGGGTAGCATTCGAGCTCGTTTTAGCCGTTGAACATAGTTATACATCGCAGTGGGGTGCTCTGGTGTCGACATCTAGTGAGGTGATTGAATATTATGCTTCTCTGTATATGGGGCAAGCTCTCTGTTGTGAATTTTCTACAGACGGTGTAGCTAGTGGAGCAAATTTGAAACGACCGACGTTCTTTTCAATGACGTAGAGCTTTTCGAATAACAGAAAACTTTTGCCAAAACTTTTACTGTAGTCTCTGCAAACTTATGGCGGTGATTTAATGCATTAAAACGCGCCTAGATGGATGCAGTAAAATTTGCAACTGCATTAATCGGCCCATAGCTAGCTGTCTGTAAATCCATGAAATGAGTATGAAGATATCAAGGAGATTAAGGAGATCTTAAAGGTGGTAACTGCCATCACATGTCCTAAACATAAACCAAATAAAAATTGCAGATCCTTCCTTCGGATACTAATTATGCCATTTGCTGTCACTTTCGCCCGTCCAAGACCGCATCACAAACAATTCCTCTACTTCAACGTTTGTAAGCTCTATTGCCGCACGACAACTAGATGCAGATGCCTCATCAAACGCAAATCAGCCTGAGAATCCCTATGGCATTCCTTTGAACCAAACCGCTTAGTCTGATGTAGACCAACTCTCTACCTGACGTCGCGCACGCAGATCTATAACAATTCGGAAGTATGGTCGACAAAAAAGAACTATCACACACGATGCTCATTATTTGGAGTGGGGTTGAGATGGCTCTCGGTTGGGCCCTCTTCAACTGGCGGTCGCCACCAAATCACAAGCCGGACACACTGATGGACATATTGTAATAAGCTATCCATTTCGTGACTGTATTCAGACGCGAGCGGAAAAAGCCTCGTGCGGAGATAACTTGCCCACCAAAATCCATGACCGGACGAAGGCTACGGCGCGGTCCGCACGTCAAATCAGCCCCAATTGACAAGACGACTTCGTTACACATGTCCGCCTGACATCAGTGCATCTTCGAGTCGCTTTATAATTGGAAGATCCACAATCAAGGAAGCCGTTATTATGGTTATTACAACCGGACTGTTGGGGTCCATTGGCACAGTGTCATCTTGAGGCATGCGCGCATCCGCAGAACGTTTGTCATTTCCATTTCCACATTTATGTCTCACTCACTTTAATGATTGGAAAATGACCACCATGTGTCCGCTCCGCACCAGGTGGACTTTTCTTGGTCGCATTCGAGTCTCCGGCATACTGCAACAGGGAACGCGCTGCCGCAACAGTGGCATTTAAGTGGTGTCGCTGTAATGAGACGCGCAGGCGATGCATTAACACGCGATGTTGTAATTTGTGCAGTGTCTTGAGTTTTTCTCTCTAGAGATGGCGTAACCGGACCTAATAACATTGTGATTTAGATTGGGAGCGGTTCTCCCTCTGATGCGGTGCTAGGCTGGGGACTGGATTGGGTGGCGCGAGAGGCACAAAATTCCTCCGGGTCGTGGTCTCTATCTTTTCCGCTAGTTAGCCAACGATAATGACGATGATGAAACGGATGACGCACGATGTCCACCAGGTGTTAGACGTCGGTTGTCGGTTGTCGTCTTCGTGATCATATATGTATATGGTTGGAGTACAGTGGCGGGTTAGCACGCCATATATGACGGAATGACAAATGCGTTTTGGTATGGTTTGGCCGCGAGCCTCATACACTTGTGTGGTTGTTAACGTGTGTTTAATTGAAGTTTGTCGGATGATTGGGGGTAACAAATCGGGGCTCTGCAAAGTGATGTTTTTATTCGCTTCCAGGCGGGAACTGGTTTCTGGAGTGGAGAACTGCGGATGTCGACAGCTCAATTCTGGACTAAGATGGGAGTTTGTCTTTTACTTGCAGTGTTTTCCTATTTCTCCTTGGTCTATGACTATAGTACCCTACCTAATATCAAATTGAACCTTTTTTTCAAGGAATACTATTGCCTCATCCCTCTAAAGACTCAAGCAACTATATTCTCGCCCCCAGTGACAGGGCCAGCAAACTCAAAAGGCTCACCGTCTCCAGCGCCACCACCACTCAAGATAATCAAACCAATCTTGTCAAATTTGTGATTTTTCTTATCTTAATTGTTGCCTTGTTTGATGCCAATAAACAAAACATTACAAACTAATAAGAAAGAAAAACAAAATAAAAAAAAGCAGCCAAAAGACTCGTCTTTATCTTCACGAACAATCACCCCTCAGTGGATGGGCTTGTGTTGCGTGGGGGACCCTCAGGCTGCCATGAAGGACAATTTAATTCACTTAACAGCGATGACGAACGATATAAAAAAAAACATACCAAAGCAAGGCACTGCCATCAGGGAAAAAAAAGTATAACCGCCGTCCCTCGAACATAGAAATCAAAGAAAGCAAGGATCTCTGGTGGGGTGATGAAAAATAACAGAACTCGCGATGTAATCCCCAATTTTTTACGGCATTAAATGATGGAATCCCATCCGATTTGCGTATACACACGAAGGGCAATCATCAGAATGTCCTGTGACTGTTTGTCTGTCGACAACTTCATCGAAGTGGTGATTCCCCAATCATCCCTTAAGTTTCGTGTTTTCCTATTTTTTTGATATTCATAGTCCCGCTGATTTTTTTTTATTCATTTTTTTATTCTTGTTATTATCCTGCGATTGTTGCTGGTGTTGTTATCTGGGTGATTGTGATGTTGTTACAATGAGATACTTTTTTTACATGATGTATCTATTGGCAGTTTGAGTGGGAGTCATGGCTGGATACGTGCAATCTGATATACCATCCGACTTGCTATATGAGCATGACATGTGTAGGTAGGATGCTGAGAGCGCGACCGGCAAGTGTTGGAACCATCATGTTCATATTGTTCATATGGGGGAGTATAGAGCTTTAGAGATAAAAAAAAACCCGCCGCCAGATGATATATTTTTTTGTTTTGTATCGCCTGACCGATATCATGTCTCCCACGGGGGCATGTGCGCGGTTGGTAATCATTTTCGCAAATTGAAATGTTAAAATGTGAAAATAAATGGAAATTCGTTTAGCAGTGTAGAGTTCAATTGAGGTCGCTAGGACGAAGGATGAAAAAATGGATGAAAAAAAAAACAACACACAATTACAAGAGTTCACTTGTAGCACTGTGTGATATAAAAGGATATACACGCGAACCACTCATAAGCGGAATGGGATTTCAATACGGAGTAGGTACCTAAACCTATAGATATAGGTATTGGAATATTTAGAGCCGCAAATTGTGTGCAATGGGACATGGAATTTAATACGTCCATTTATAAGGGAAAAAATACGAGCAGACGTATTTATTTGTTAAGTCTGATGGTAGCTCAATTGGATAGACGTAATAATGTTTCATCTAAGCCGATGGCTTTTGAGTTGTAAGCTGTCTCTATAATCGGTCTCTAGTGGGCTTCAAATTTTGTATCCTCTCCGATACTGACTTTATATTCATTTGTCTGTATATGGTTATTTGTATCGCACTTCTATGATGCGTATTTTAATTTTGGGCGTGAGAGCCAAATCGATCAAAAATATTTGCCTATTCTACCGCGCATATTACGAAAAACAGGACGAAATTAAAAAATCGTAGCTGATCAGATTCTAGTGTTTTGTAATACCTCTTAGAAGGGGTTACAATATCCCATTCTTAGCAATTCCTTAACACAATAAATTGGGAAATGAAAAATCGGTTTTGAACAAATATTTCGTTTACCACTGATTTAAAAATTATTAACCTATTCGAAGGTTTTATGCCAAACATTTTTGGTTTCGCGTCTTAACACATGTTAGAGTAGAGGCCATATGAACTAAGTCACAGAAAATTTGGGATTTAGTTCATATGAAGTAACTCACATGATTTTTAGGAACTAAGACCCAACTAAGAATGATCAAAGTCTCAAGATAAGAGTGAATTAAAACCCAGTAGTGGGACTTTGTTCTTTATGAACTACATAAGTCCCAAAAGAACTTACTCCCAACCTCTAAATCCAACAGTGAGCCCAAGCATCAGGGAGGTACCACTGTGCCTACGTAAATTGATCCATTAAGTAATAAAGTTATTGTTTCGCTTTTGCAGCTACGGAAGTATGGAACACCTCCACAAGATTGGAGATACATACTCTGAAAAGTGCCAAATTTAGAGGAATAAGGTTGCTGAATATTGCGTTGATTGTATTTTGACTAGGGTAGAGGATAGACTCTGAATGGCATTAACCTAACGGTAGGCCTTTGGCGCAAGTGGTTGGATGTTGCTGTGCACTGATTGGCATCAACTTGGCGATGTCCAGTTGTCGTAACTATACCATATACATCAATTGTGCTTATTTTACCTCCCCTTGGTAACCACCGGGTACTGGTCTCGCCCACCCATGCTTGACTTGCTGAACTAATAAGCGCGAGGGTTGAACACAAAGAAAATAGCAACACTGTCTATAATGCTCTGTCGGAATGACTGACTGAACTAATCTCAGAGGTCTTACATGAGCCCACCCAGAAAGAGGACATACAGCGGATGAATCCACAAGATTGAATCAACGCAGCAGTCGAGATGGCAGATAGCTAACCTAAGCTACTCCGACATATTTAAATCTGAAGTCAGTAAATACATTTTTCAAGACTTAATCCGGGTGCTGAAAAAGATAGGTACATCGGTTCATGAACACCTTACGGACTAACGACTTTAAGCCGATAGGTGATTGTCAAGATTTTATCGGCAACAAAGATACGTTTTAAAAATGTTAGCCATTTAAGTGGATCTGCTTGCCATTCAAGAGAATTTTAATGAACTTTTGGACGGACCCTATGAAGATGGTCCGTAGTATACGATGTCAAAGTTGTGCTTGTGCTTCGTTGCGTTAGTTGGTAAGCACAGAATCCACTACAACAACAGTTAACGGCTACCTATAGCAGCTTGTACTACGGTGGTAAGTAGCATCAAGAAAATGCATATAGCTAACGCTCGAAAATAACCAAAAAGATGGAAATAAAGCCTAAAAAGAATATCCAATTCATTACGTATGAGGGGATGTGTTGCCTCCTGCAACCCCCTGATGGGTATATTGAAAATTAGTTTGCAGTTGCAGTACAAAAGAAAAAACTCCTACCTACTCCAAAATCCAACAGAAAACCCAAGCAGAGGGGTTTCAGGTTGCAGCATTACCCCTTATACGCAAAATTTTACAACAACAATTTGTACGAGATTTTTTACGGCGTTATTTCCAAATTGATTTGGGCCTTATTTCCTTAAACGTCATTGCCTAACGCCAATCGACAAGGCACTATTTAATATCATCAATTATACTTTTAAATCAAACTTTTCGAAGGTTAAACGTCGATTCTGATTCAGAGCTCGACTGTCTAACGAAAAGAAGCTATGAACCATCCAGAAGTAGATAAAATTGGAAATTTCATGCCTTAGCTACCATTCCTATGGGGCAGTAAGTTTTTTTTTTTAAATATCCTCAGTGTGCATTTACCGCAGACCAGATGGTCCGACTACCGCGACTTCAACAAAGTGCATACGCCCCGTCTCCCAGCTCAAAAAGTTCAAAGACTTTCGCGATCGAAATATTTTCCGGAGGTTTCATAAGAAAACCAAGCAACTCGCTGCTGGCTTTAAAATTGGAAGAGGGCTCTTCGAAACAGTTTAAGAATTTAGGATACCTAATTACTACCAGACTTCGGGAAGGAGGCGCTATAATGTGACTTCTTCAACCTTCTTCTATGAAAGATTTAGAGCAGAGCAGATACCTGTAACTATATCCTCAACCGAACTTTTCAGCGTTTAGGGTTTGTGGAATATATCACATCACCGTCGGCTCCAAGGCGGCTTTCACGTCATTAGAAGAACAGGCGAAAAAACAAGGACTAAATTCGTGTTCCCCAAGAGGATCTTCGAATCCCAACCCCAGGTTCGAGAAGAGAAGGGAGACCGAACCTCCGTTTCAAATACCAAGACAGCGGATGCATGAGCGCCTGGTCTCGACAACTGGAAGCAGCGTGCCCGAGATCGTAGAGGATGGAAGGCTGCAGTGTCTCAGGCAGAGACTCGTCACGGGTCGGGAGCCCGATAAAAAGAAAAAAAAAAGTTCGTGTTCCATTCGTCCCAAAAATAAAAACTCAAACAAACAAATGGTTGTGAGAAGCTATAGGCCTTGGATCGGATGTCTAACGCCTATTGCGCCAACTTTTTTTTTAAGTTCTTGCTGTTATTAGAAAGCAAACATCTGCCCACCATCTGTGACTAAAACGCTATTAAAACAACTTCGAAGTAGTTTGGAAGTTCATCTACCTTGGAATAGAGAGAGAAAGACTTTGGTTTGGCAAAACAAATACTGACTCTAAGATAGAAAAATTCGTCGACGGATTTTTGGTCTTGTGTGCGATGAAGGTGAATAAAGGAAAGCTTTATCTACAAAGATGTCAAAAAAGCCAAAATACAAACGTCGACTAGTATTACCTCCAAATCCAAGCGCCTATGTTTGAGACGTCAACGAACGAAGACCGAATCTCTGCTTCGAAGACCGAATCTCTGTTTCGAAGACCAAGCCATCGTGGAACGCTTAGAGCGCTTGGTCTGCAAGTAAAATAAAGGAGTACTGCTAGGATTATATAGAATGGAAGGCTGCAGTGTCTCAGGCACAGACCAAAGCCTGTAATGGTCAAAACAAAACAAAACATCACGGGTATAGGTTACTCAAGTGGACCCTCCATAGCTCCATAGCGATCCTCCGCCATCGACTCCAAATCATCAAGGGCAATCCCCATACGGGTAGAGGAGAGATTATGAATTTGATCTAACCATCTCATCCTGGGTATACATAGAGGACGCCTGCCCGATGGTACGGATTCCATATCACGTCGTGGGATCCTGGTTGGGGACATGCGTTTAACATGACCAAATCACCGAAGCATGGACTGTTCCTTCCGGAGAAGTAGGTGCTCGACATTGAGTTGCTCACGTATTCTGGTAATCGACTGAACTATCCATTATCTCGCTTAAAAGTATGCAATCCTTGTTCTCAAGTAATCGTTTGACACTGAAAAAGAGCTCAAGATGAATTATATAAAAACTCGCAAGCTCCAACTTGAACTGGAGGTACATTATAGAGGTAGGTATCTTAGATATCTTCGGCCCTGCCGACTTTTTTTCTTTCCCCTTTCCCCTTGCCCCTCAGTACGCGTTTCAATTAAAAATTGCTAAGCCAGCGGAAATAATTTGCCCACAATGTTGACAGCATTAAGAAGAAGTATCAACAACATCTCTCTGCAAAAAGCCTGGCGACATACCTACCTAACCTCCCATACTTCCAGTTGAACGGTTCACATTTAATTTCCTGGAAAGTTCAACATCATTATGCCGCCAAAAATCCGTATCTCTCATCCCTTCCGATTGAAATATATAAATAAAAACCGGGACAGAAAAAAAAATTCACGATTCACCATCAAACTCTTCCTAATTAATTCCCAGACGGGGAGTTGCCTAATATCACGACAATTACAATGGGATAACCGAACAACAACAATCACCGGAAGGGTTAAATTTTAAAATTATGCGAAAAATCAATAAAAAGGACATAAGGAGCGCGCTATATATGACAGACAATGCCCAGGACGATAATGATGTTGATGATGAACGATCAGCAACGACGACACGATGACAGCGAAGATGGAGTTCAAGGGTGAACGACGAGCTTAAGGATGTGTCTGTATAGCATCGCGCATCATCTCCCTATGTGCCTATATCCCAGCGTCCTTATATTATGTACCATCCGCACTCTGAGGTGGAAGTGATTTCTGATGGCAGAAAGGGACTTGTGTTTTTTTTTTTAATAATCATCCAGAGATTCCTTGACGCAAAATGGCAGCCACCCGATGTCGGATACGTTATTAAGATGTGAACCCTTTTTTTTTCTCTCTCGTCATCATCATTGTCGTTGTCGTATACGGATCACCCACCACATTTGCATAATTATAAATAATAATGAAAATAATAGCAACATCCCGGTGGTGGTGGAAGCAGCAGCTTCCGTTCCGCAATGTCATGAGATTCATTATGGCAGCAGGGACGAGGATTGAGTGAGATTGCCTGTCTCTTGGTGTGTCCTTTGTGTTTTGGCCGTACATAGGGTACACCCAATCCACAAACAAAAGGAGACGAATTCAAGGAGCAAAAAATCACGATTCTCCCATTTGAAAGGAAGACCTAGATACACATATATAGGTACCTCTCTGGTATAGGTATAGGTATAGGTATAGTATGGAAGAAGCGAGTTCGCACTCCAGGGCAACCCCGGAGTCTATTGTTATCCTTTATAGTTTTAATGGGTGCCCCCTGTTTGACTGTATATATACGGCTGTGTCAGCAGGGATAGAGTTGTAGTTGATATGTCTGGCCGGTGGACTTGAGAAAGGGTTGCTCTGCTATACTAAACTGCACAAATATATATATGGACGCCGAGTATAGAACCCACCCCTTTTTATGGAGTTGATAGTTGCTTTGGTGCTTCGGTTGGTATAGCTGGGCTCTGTGTCGTCTAGTTGGATTTTTCATCCTTTGGTTAGTTGTAGTATGTAGTACTGTATTCGCAGTTATCCTTCGGTGAATAGGGGCGGTGACCATTATGAAGTTTTGCCATCGGGTAGATTAGAATCCTTTTTCTGAGTCACCACAATCCACTCGTCCTGGCGATGTACGAATGTATGTATAGCCTGGTATAGAAATGGCCGAAGGGAGTAACGAACTGCACCAGGAATTACATTTATTTCCGAGTACCTACCTACTGTATCTGATGTATGAAAGCGCAAGTTTGGGAATAGTGTAGTTTCCCGTTTGGTATTGACTTACAACAGGGCCCCCAGGGACCATGTTTTCTATACCTTGCAACGGAACATGACTCGAAATTGGGTTTTGTTTATTAAAAATAATTTTTTCTTCTCTCTTACTGGGAGATATTTTGTTCATCACATCGCCGCTATTTCAAACGAGCACAAGATGTCTGTCGGTTGGGTGTCTATGTCGAATGTCTATGTTTTGTGTAGTAAATGTCATAGATGTTTAATGAAACGTGTCCACATGTCGCTGTGGATCATGTATTTACACAATTTTGGATAAAATCAGACTCATACTTTTGAAGGACCTCGCGTTATACCTACCTAAGTACCTACCTAACCTACCAATCGGACGAGAAATCAGCAGATGAGCAGCTTTACACGTAGCCCTTAGGTGAGCGGATTAAAGAAAATTTCTATGTGCAAGCACGCAGGTGGACTTACAAAACAAAGTCATCTCATATAAGACGACATCCAACTAGAACGTAAGTTCATAATCGATGCGTTTTGAAGGTAGGGAATATCTTGAGTCTTGTTGACGCAATCGGACCATGTTTACGGCCGGTCTATGAGGCACATTAACATTTTGATTACAAAAAATACACTTCTTGGGAGACGAAAATGACAGCTAAGAATGCAACTTTATACGGAAACTGTATATAGGTCTAGGTACCTTCCTAACCTACACTAGCGGCACTATAGACCTTCGTCTACAATTTTTTATTTTTTTTTTCAACGACCAAATGGATGAATAGTAGTAGAAGAAATCGCGCTTCATTTGCACTGCCTTCTGCTGTACTAAACCACTGTCGTTGAGATAAAGGCTATCACACAATTAGGACGGCGCGCGACGTACCTACATAATCATAGGTAAGTATCATCATAATTGTCATACGCCCTTCAACTTAGGCCCTAGTTTGACAATGTTTGTAAGTTTCGCACATTTTTCTTAGGCATGATGTTGAAGAATTTTAATGGCAGCGAATCACCGTCTAAGTACTTTCCGACCTGACGAGTTTGGCAGCAGCAGGGATGCCAAATACTATACAACTGGTCTCTAATCTCTATCCGGCCTTAAAATCGGCGAGCAGATTGTGGTAATCTTGGGTTTAAACCCAAATCTGTTACGCTGTGGGTGTGGACTTACCGGGCTTAAAAATCCACTGGTCCCCATCTAGTCCCCAATCGCATCAATTCATTGACAAATTGTTTCAGGCGTTTACATAGTACCGCAGACAGGATCTTTCAACGCCACATAAAAGTGGACGTCCCTTTAAGGTGCCTGTCCATTTGAGAGTACCTACTTCGCTAGTAAACTCTCGAGAGTTACTCTCGGGTGGCTGTCCATTTGAGACTTGAGAGTAATAATTTCGAGATTTTAATCTCGCGAGTTCTGCGATAACATTTTGAGAGTAGATTCCCTGAAAGTACTCTCCTAACCGTGTCCACTTGATATATTTCGTCTGCTAGTTAGACTCGTTTTACACGCACCGATTTTTGTCTTACGGCACTCTTAATTCTCTTTGGGGCACTTATGGTGCATTAATACGTCCATTGTTTTCACTTTAGTGCCTTGATTGTCAAATTGTCTTTGTTTCCTTTTTTTTCTCATTCGTCGTTCGCGGTGGTAGCTGCAATTTCGAAGCGCAGACCGCACACAATTCGAGAATAGAGCAAATGCAGACGTCTAACGCGACCGAGTACGGTTTAAGAATAGATAATGCAACGCTGAAAATTACGAAAGAGAACGAAAAGAGAACACAAGAATCGGATGAGAATTCGCGGCCCATTCGTATTCGGCTATCCCCTGCAATTTTCATCCCCTTTACCATCACATTCCCGAGTCGTAAGACACAAATCGGTGCGTGTAAAGCGGGTCTTACCAGTTAAAATGTATTCTTAAGGTGGGTTTCCACATGTCGGTTGATTGACAAAGTTTGACAGCCCTCGCGTTTATGTCATTGAACGACACCAACGTCACTTCATTTCCACTTATGCCAATTATTGGCAAAAAATCATTTGTCAGTTGATTGACCAACTTATGAACTCGATGCCAATTAAATTTTCTCTGTCAATTATAGACAAAGTGACATTTTGTTTGACAATTCAGCTATTTCCACTTGTCCAGTGGTTTCTTTGTCAATTATTGGCAAACGCTGTTAGTCAATCCATTGACAAACAATTTTTCGCTATTTCCACTTGCCAATTGTTTAAATGGCATAAAAATACGTCAATTGTCAATTTCAAATCGACAAGTGGAAACCCAGCATTACAAGCAAAAGATTGCCGCTGCGTTAATAATTATTAGCACTGTTCTTAAAACAAAGAATAAAGCAAAAAAGAAATGCTGGTGAAGGGTCTGCTCTTGCAAGAGGGTTTCAAATTGAAGATGCTTATCAGGAGTTCAGGGATTTTAGCCGTTTGACAACAAGTGAAATAGCATTTTTACTCTCAAACGGACAGGCACCTTAAAGGTTTTAGAGGGTTTCCTTGTGGTCTTGTGGACGGGACAGAGGTTGCTCATTTATCAGGCATACTTTCCTCCGACAAAATCTTTTTTTATGCACTGCAGCTAGTCGTCTATCGCTGCATTCAAAAGCTCAACGAGTAGACCGAATGGGTCCAGGAGGCTTACTCGACTTGAGTTTAGATATTGTTAACCTCACTTCATGTTGGTTGAGTAGACAGAAATCTTTGCTTTCGTCGCTCATACTGAATGCCTCAATCCGCTCTCGTCTTGCTTTGCAGTTCCGCTTTGTAGGCGGGTAACTTTGCTCCATGGAATGATTTTCATATCAGTTTACGAGTTTCTGATGGCCTCTAGGCATTGATGCTATTCAATGTGTCTTCAAAACTTGATGAATAGGCGACAGAGCTTGATGGAAAAAGGGCTAACGTTATGGAGGTTTGTTACAATCGCAGGCCTCAAATTGTTTCTTCATTGTTGTGCAGTTTGGGCTCAGTCAGTCGTACCTTGGCTACAGCAAGTGGTTCAAGTCGTATATGTTCGTCGCTCGGAATGTGGGATACTGGTGGAGTAATACCGTATACGAGTGCCTTACGTCGATCTTGATCTTAACATGATCAATTTGGCTGACGGTCTTGTGAGCTTGTTTATAGATGTAAGGAAATCGTGTGCTAGTTATACCAACGTTAGTACCCGCAAGTAATCAACTAACGTAAGTATCTACATCAGCGCTTCTAGAAGTAGTGTCCTATAAAATATACTTCCCGATTGCACTACCAAAGAAGTCCTCCTTGTAAACCGGGTACCGGTACATCAGCTGGTTCCATATACGTTCCTATCACAGCAATTAAAACTACTTAAGCTATACGACTACCTTCCTAGGTTCCTAAGAACAGCTACGAGTAGACATACATACCTACCTACCCTAACTGCGGTTCATTTGTTAATATTCCGGACTAGCTATGGTTTCCTTGCTCAATGTCTCGAAAAACACAAATGACGTTCCAAAGTTTATTTTTCTATACTGCTCCACTTCTCATGATTGTATGGTAAACATTCGGGTGTATAGGTTCTGAACAGTCTTAAAACTGTACTGTGTCAACAATTAAAATTTCATTCAAACGAATTGTTGCGAGAATCTAGGATAATATTTATGTAAACATAATGTTGCCACATCTAATTATTTTCTCTTCGAAATTCAGTCGTGGCTCGGGGTCGTCGAACCGCCTCTTTTTTATCGGCAGCGTCTGCGTATAGGATCATTGACTCAAAAAGTGACTGATTAATTTTTCATCATTAAAAAAAGCGACGCGACTTTTTATTTGCAAAAATGCCAATGCACACACGGTATAAACCTACTTACCTGCGTTACTCAAATACCTCCCCCTATCGATGAGCAATGAATTTGCTATATGAACAAATTAATTAAAATTCCACTATAATTCCAATCGGCCCGTTGAACTTCGGAGTTATAGTGTATTTACTCATAGTCAGCGTGCACTGCGCATTCCTCTCGATTGACAAATGTATTTGATTAATTGATTTGAAATTTTGCAAACAACGACATTCCGATGTTGTAACCCTTTTAGAAATATTTTTCAACAGGTAATTGCATTTTTTGTCTTTCATCTTCAAAATGTGTTTTCCTTCTTTTTTTTTTAACAAAATTGCACATTTTTATGAGCCATATAATTATGAAAGACAAAAATGCAATTTCGTTCATACTTTACTGGGGGTGAAGATTTTTTGAAAGGAAAACAAGTCCTTCGGACAGGTACCTAGATCAGGAATGACAAACTTCAGACTACCTACTGCGGACTGGACCACACAATGCCAATCCGGAGGATAACAATGGACACAATGACGTAAGTGTAATTATGTGGTGTAAATTTGCGGGTCGGTTGCATTGTCAATTCACAATAGAACGTAAATCCTATAATGTCACTCTTTACGACATTTACTATTATTTTGTAATTAGCTGTCTCTGCGAGAAGGGACCAGAGTTTTTCTATTGAGTGTGGAGTGTTCAGTTCAGTTCATGCTTGTTAACGCCTTATGCATGGATGGCATAGGTAGGAATTTTAAGGAATAGTTTTTTTTTTGTATGTGAATTCGAAATCTGTTTATCGTCAAACAACTGTTGGTAGACATTTGGAAGTCGTTAAAAATTAGTTTAATGTGCTGACCAATATCGACTGTATAGTTAGTAGGCCGCAGTTGCTTATAAATTTTGATTGTTTGAAGGTAGGTAGGTTAAGGTTAAGTATAGGTATCTCTACTTAAAACCCACCTACCTCAGTGCAAAAATGAAGAAAATTATAGTGGTCGTCAAAAGTCCATTCATTAAAACTGCAGGGGCATAATTCTCCTCAACTGTGGTTTGATATGTTTTAATTGATGGGAGGCCGGGAAAATTCATAACCACCGACTCCAAAAACGGCAGGGCCTATGGAAAAGACCCAGGAATTCTAATTCGACGCCCATAAAGATAACCTACACAAATTTTTCTCCGAGGTACCTATTCAAAGTCTGTGGTCTGTCTGTCTGTGTCTACGGAAGCAAGACATTTTTACTCGATAAAATCAACTGTGCACATTAATAATCTTTGTCTGACAAACATCCGAGAGTATGACTGTCCTGAAAAAGCTTCTCAATTCAACCTTTCGGACTCGGCATAAAATTGTAATTGTAAAATTGAAAGGCTTATCGCGAAGTCATAAAATCCAGCGCCTTTAGCGCAGCCTGACTATCAATGTAGATAGCGATATTCTTGTTGGATATTGATCCCATATCAAGTAGATCCGCAGCTTTGAGCACGGCCAGAACCTCTGCCTGGAACACACTGCATGTATCCGGAAATCTTAATGACGCACGTGTAGGTCTATATCCCTATACCCTAGAGTATATACCTGATCCTGTACCCTCCTTAGTTTTGAAGCCATCCGTATGAATCGAGATTTCATTATCATTCGAAACCCCATTCTTTTGCCAAGCCTCCCTATCTGGGTATTGTACTTCGTACGGTGCTCACAAAAAATAAAAATTTACCGGTCACTATAAGGAACGGATTTAGAAAGGGTGGACTTTTCCCATTTGATCCAAATACTGTCGACTATGGAAAGTGTGTTCAAGACATGCTTGAAAAAGTATCTGCAAAATCTCATAAATCAAAAGATCTTTTGCCTACCGAACAAGATCGCTTTGCAAAGCTGCATCCGTAATAGTTGAACTTAAAAACTAACTGCAAATAATTGGGGTCAGTGTTGACATATAGTATTAAAAACCTTAGAAAGTGCAAAATCGAAATTTAATCCAAAGCCAGCGTCAGAACTCATTGACCTTTCCTTAATTCCGATTAACATAGTTTTTGATTTGAACGAAGATCTAACGCTCGAGGTTGCTGACGAAAATCTGAACAATAACTCGTTTTCTGATCTTACTGGCATATTAAATGAAATACCGGAAGGCGCATCTTTATCCTCACCAGTTAACTATCTGGAAACACCCACTTCATCAAAAAGATCTCCACTTGCCCACATAACTTTGGGAGAACTAAATGTTTTTGAAAATCCAGGTTCCACTTCTAATTTTACCGATCTAAAATCAACTGAAAACCAATTAACCACATCAACAACACGGATAACTTCTCCAATAGTTCTTGTTTATATTAATAAAACACTGATTTCATCAAACGACAGATCAGGATCCCGTTCACCATACAGATCTCGTTCTCCGCTTGCTTTGTCGAAGCATCTGTTTTATCCCCACCCTAAGTAGGGTGTATAAGTAGGACCTCTACACCAGCCTTGCGCTTGCAGGTATCCCTCCCAGCACAATTTCTTCGCAGGCTTGGAGGGACATATACGAACGTAAAGAGCGAGCGAAGAATCGATGCTGTCGAAAAGAGCAAAGACGAAAGGCTACGAAAAAAAAATTAAAAAGAAGCTAAAAAGTCAATGGGACTAACGAATAGGAAAAATAAAAGTCATCAATTGCGAAAAATGTAAAGAGCTACATATAAGCCATACCGAACAGGACGATTTGAAAAACATAGGTTGTGATACATGTCCCCATTGGTATCACCTAAAGTAAAGTGAAACTCAATCAGCTTTCTGGGATACAATGACGCTATTCATATGGACTTCATCTGTGATATTTGTCTAGACTAAGCATTTTTATTAAGTATGTACTTACCTATCTATAAATGTTACTTATTATTAAAAATGTATAGGTAACTGAATTTGTAGATATTATTTTACTACATATTAGGTATATTATTTCTCTTTGAAGTCTTAAGAATCGAGTTTATGTACTTATTATTTAAATTTTTAACTGAATTCTCTACCCGAACTAGTGCTATTTTGTTTATTTATTTATGTTTTACTTGAATGCATAACTGAACTCTTATTATTTTATTATTTATTATTGTCTCTGACAAGTCTATACCTGACAGATTTACCTAATCTAATCTATATTATGTACATATGTATGTATATGTGTGATACCAACATAAAGTTAATTTTCTTATTAAATAATCGTTAAATCCATCAAAAAAGGGTTAAAATGTTAAATTTATTTTGTGACTGGAGTTTTGCTAAAGTAAAAATACTTAACCTGGCTATATATTGAAGGGAAGCAGGGCTTCCGTAAGAATTTTTAAAAAAGCTATATCTTCTTGAATAAAGGACTTTTAATTTTAAGTTTAAAGTTGAGTGCTTCCGCTTCCCAAAAAGTCAAGCTTTTCGTGCCTGCCTGGCCGGATACTGGTGCAAAAGTGGCCGACTACTGAATTTTGGTGGCCGGGTACCTACTAGTGAAATTTCACTTTTTTTTTTAAATAAATCTTAATTTCAGATGCATGAATCGAATTGCATTCAACTAATTTTTTTTAGCATAAAATTTCCATTAATGTGCAAAAAAAAAAAAAACTTGTTTAAGTGGCCAGGTCGATTAGTTAGGTATCATGGATCAAAGTAGGAAAAAGTGTTAGGTGGCCCGTGGCGTGGCCGTGGCCGGATACTGGTACATCTACTATAGGTACCTACCTATTGTTCGCGCAACAATCGCTTCAAATAGGACCCTAGGCCTAGGTTTATCTTGATCTTCGCACAACCATCCGTTTGTCTCAGTTAAAGATGTTTTGGCCCAATGTACATGTGCGCCTAGGTTTAGTGTTATTAAGAACTTAAGGACCTTCGTATAGGTGTCTTTAAAACACTTTCTAAGATCTTAATTTAGATACCTACCAACCCTACCAGTTGGATGTTCACTATACCTATCAATTATACCTAGGTATTTATCAATTACCAATTGAAATTTCATCTCAAATCAACTAATATCTAGATGCAAAAATCAATAAGTATATTTATGAAGATAGAAGAAAATGCCGTCGGCAAAACAGCATTCGCAAAGAAAATCCATTTGCACTCAATAATTTCCAATCGTCCATCGTTTGATCTTTAAATCAAATTTACAAATTGAAAGAATCGAGAAAATATTATATCTGAGTGCAACCTATCTACCAGCTACTTACCAATGAAACAAAACTCTCCTCTTCTTCCATTGGATTACGCCCCAGTTTCATTCAAATAACCATATCTATCCGTATCCGTATGCGGGTGGTAGTAAATAGCGCGCTGCCATACAGTCCCCGGCACATAAAATGACAAAAATACAAAATTTGTGATTTTGTCACCACACCGAATGTCCCAATTGGTTGAAAAATAAAATATTTTCCACCATATAGTCGAGTGGGTATATACTCGAAGTAGTTCCATCTCCCTCCTGCAGCCTTATGTATCTGTATCTAGCTATACGAAGAATGCAATATTCCCAACTGGTCACCAAGTCGCATGTCACCAAATAAAAAAGTCCCTCTCACTCTTCTCAATAAGGCAAATGGAAAAGTGTCGTCCCACAAAACGACTCAGCCAAGTAAACAGATCGAGATTGTGGCGGTGTGTGTGGGTTCATTTAGATACAAACACAGTTAAGTGGGAAATTAAATTCATAAATAGATTGAGTTCTCTTCCATGGTATCCCTCTTTCTTAGCAGATGAGAAAAAGAGCGAACCTTGGTGAATTTGAATGCGTACCTAGCGACTGCATTATCGACGAGCAGAGTAAATAAATAGAAAACTCTCTTCAATCTGGAATAGAGAGACAAAAAAAATTGTCCCATTCGTGCGACACAAGATGCTGTAACCATTTTTCAGAGGGAGAAAGATATATATTGTATTAGTGTGCGCGATATCACTTTGTAGATACTTTTGTATCTTTTGCTCTTTTGCTCCTTTTCTCAAGCGACAGTGGCAAAGAAACAGAAAAAAAGACTCCCGTCCTCATCGTGTGTGACAAAAATAAGTTCTCAATGTGTTGATATATATTTTTTTGTTTTTCAATTTCAGTTAAGAAGTGTGTGTAGGTTGGGTGGCGGTTTTGTCACTCGGCTCGGCCGTATGTGTTTGTTTGACTGTTTGGTTAGTTTTTTTTTCTGTATCTGTATAATGCTCAGGCTAATGCGCCTGAGGAGTTTTGGGATAGGATGACGAAACGAGAGACGTTTGTGGGCAGTTGCGTTGAACTTGTCGTCTTGTGCGTATCAGTTGTTTGTGAAGTTTGTCGCCAAACAGGAACAGAATTTGTCAACTTTGAAGTTTTTATTATTTTTGTTTTTTGGATTTCTTGTTGTTGTGAAGTGTTTTTTATTAGACAAAATTTCGAACAGTTGCGTAGGTAGAACTTGCAAGTGCATTATGAACTCTGTGGAAATTTTTAACTAAATTTTAGAATTTTCTTAAAAAAAAAAAAAAAAACAACAATTTCGTGCGTGATTACAAAAAGAAAAAACTTGTAGTGAATGAATAATTGAAAAGAAACTCAAATTTGAGAAGAAATAATTTGTTTTGTTGAACTTTTGAATTTTTGTGGCTCAAATCGGTGGGAAGCTGTTCGAAGGAGTTGCTGCGAAGTGATACCGACCTTGGACTGTTTTTCTAATAAATTGTAAGTATTTTACGATTATGACAGTAGTTTTATGTAAAGGGTGTGGAAGAGGATGTGTGCTGCTAAGCTAAGGGCTATTTTGGTTTTTCGTTAGTTATTTTCGAAACTGCCGACGGGAATTAACACCTACCAACTAAATCTTCGAGATTTGGCGTCTGAATTCATTTGTGATCAATATTTTTGAGTACCTATCTAGTTTCTAAACTCACACACGATGGAAAAGTCAATTGA
This sequence comes from Cheilosia soror, assembly GCA_949372485.1. NCBI lineage: Eukaryota > Metazoa > Arthropoda > Insecta > Diptera > Syrphidae > Cheilosia > Cheilosia soror. The sequence goes on from OX443563.1 coordinate 79,207,468, forward strand.
AAGTGTTGGCTATAACATTTTTATTATGGATGTTGCACAATTTTGACATTTACTTACCTATTAACTTTGGCTGGCTGATAATTTGGGGGAAAAGTTGGAGTACCTTTATCTAAGTAGGTTTTTATATCTAACCAGGAGTCAGTAGGTATCTAGATATAGATACCTAGAACTACCTGCCTATTTATTTTGTAATAAAAGTGAGTATGAATGATGTTGAGAATAATTTGGACCCACAACTTTACTGTACCTATTGTTCAAAAAATGTTCGCTTCATTTCAAATTTATGTGTGGAAGTGTATAGTTCAAAAAAGCTTCAGACAAGCATTAAAACAGACAGAATGGAGAGATACAATTTTTTGAGATCAACTAGGTACCTACCCACAGGCCACAACTTATCTATGTAAATTTCAACGTACCTACTAAACTTGGACGAAGAAACTGGACTATTGGCACATGCACAATGCACATCCTACATAATTTCTGCTGTCGGATTGGGTTTTGGCAATAATTTTGTAAAGACGTAAGTAGGTACCGACCTATTCCTAGGTGCTTAAAAAGTTAAAAAGTGTAGTTTAAGTTATTGAAGCGACATTAGGTTCTGGCTGACGACAATTCTGACTAAACTAGTTTCAATTTTTGACTTATTTTGGCTAAAGATGTAAAAAGCGATTACATTTCAGCGAAGCAACAATTTTGACTTAAATTCTAATTCCTTTAAATTTCGACTCATTTTGGCTATGCAATTGGGTCCAGCAACAATGACTCAATAAAGTTTGAACAAATTTTGACTTATTTTGATTTGATCATATTAATGAAACTTCCACTTTTGGGGCAAAAATTTTGACTTTATTTTCTCAAATTTTCGTCCCTTTTCAGGAGTAGGTTCGTTGAGTTCATCCATAATATTGATGTCGATATTAGGTAGCTTTTTGTTTTGTTTTGGTAATTTGAGGTAGATATAGGTAGGTATAGCTAGATACTATATCTACGAGGTTAAAAGTTGTGAGAGTGTCTACTTTTGAGCTTAATTGTGGGCGTTGATAAGCTTCAGCAATTTTTGGTGTGCGAATATACCCTCATATAAGCCCAGTGGGTAGATAGATATAGATAGAAAAAGAATTGACAACAAAGATATACATATCTATTTAGGTGTGGGTACCTTAAATAGGTACATTTTCAGTCGATCAAAATTTTCTAAAATTTTGGCACATTTTTCTTTTTACACTTAGGTAGATATTTGCTAACACTGCAAATGATTTATCTAATTTGTCCGAACATTTTGCGTTTTCTTAGGAGATAAACAATTTTTAGCCTCATTCTGTTTCAAAATTTAGTACCTACAATTGGCACATTTACTTATTATTTAGTGGGCCAAACTGTGGTTGTATTTTTAAGCAAACGGACTTTGCTAGCTTTAAAATGTTTAAAAGTATGTTCATGTTGGTCCCTGGGCATTGAAATGTTGTAACAATTTTTGGCCTAATTTAATGTTGACCAATTGTAAATCAATTTTTAGCATTTTGCTATAGGTAGGCAAAATTATGTATAGACGTTGTCTGAATGTCTGGTTGTTCCTACATAAACATATGGTAAGTACAAAGGAAAAATCTATACTATTAGGCCGGGAGTTTTATCTGATCCACAATATTCCCCAATTTGGAACACTTCAGGCATGTTTTCAACCTTACCTATACTTACCTACATACGATAGTAATATAAGAAATTTCGACCAGGAAATCAACCCTGCCAATGAAACATTTTTGACTAGTATGCCAGAATTTTGATTATCTAGCATCACTACAATTTTATTCAATTTTACACTCGTTCCGTTGGATTTACTCATCGTCTTGGTAGTATGATGTGGGTAAGGGCATGATCGTTTGACATTATGCAGAACATTGCTTTCACTTGCGTCAGAATTTTGTCACATTTTTGGTACAACATTGGTTGGATTTTCTGCCCCCACTTATTTGCAGTAGAGGTCAGGTTACTTGTACAAATTTGTGATGTTGGTAGATGATTGATCGGGAGAGGCTTAACCGGCCCTGGCACTGCGGCCTCTCTACAGGGGCCTATTGTGCCAAAAAATGTGATGTTGGTAACATGTGTGCTAACTATTAAGGAGTAGGTATCTCTAGCTTCCATTTTTGGGGCATAATTTCTGACTAAAATTTGGCGCACCTTGTACGTTTTTGTTCCTCGATACCTAGGTACTCGAAAATTTACGACAAGTAGCTTGGAAATGGTTGATGTTTTTTTGTATAGCTCAACACATTTGGGCCATCACAACGATCGGATGTAGGTAGATACCTATAGGTATAGGGTGATTATACAAATATTTTCTGATCCATTAAATTAACGAAAACAATTACATACTTACTTAAACTAAAGTGTGATCCCAAATACCTCCAACTATGTAATCTAAATTCCAAAAAAAAAAAACGTCATCTTTAGCGCGTGCAGTTAAAGCTCGCCCACCAAATTCATTATCATCAGTTTGACGCAATTTAACAAAACATTTCCTATTCTAATTTAATTCGAAATCGAATTCACTCACGTGTCACGTGTCCATTGTTATGAATTCTAACTTTGTGTTCAAACAATTAAGCGGCTTTTTCCTCTGTCACCATTTCACATAAACAAATAATATCTAATAATTAAGATCATTAAATTAAAGACAGTTAATTCAATTAACATCCACACCCAAAAAAAAAAACGACAGAAAAAATTTTTTTTCATAATTTTGGAGAGCAAATTTAATTTTTACTTTGATGACAAAATTTATTGTCAAATAAAGTTTCACCCAAGCACTTTATTTAAAAACGACTTTTTAATTATATTTAGTTGAAGGGTGTCTGTCAAATATGACAGTGTTTACATTATAATGTTATATGATTATTCAAGAGGTCATTTTAAATATAGGTAACTTTTGAGATTTCAAGATGTTCGTACTGTCAAATGTGACAAAAAAAAAAACACTTGATTCATTTTGCACTCTTTTTGAAATAGACTGTCACTTGTGATGTAATTACCGTCACGATACTGTCATTTTACTCTCCTAAAAATGTACCTACACGTACCCATACCCATATACCTACTTAATTAAGTTGGTAAATAATAATTATAATGACTGTCAAAAAAATGTTAGCTGAGATTATCACACCTTCTTCGAACTCTACTGTCACTTGTTGTGGTGGTTTGTGGATAACTGCTTATAATTGGGAAGTCACGTCATAAATAACGTTGATAGTTGGTGAATTTTGTATTCAGACTAGGTGTATTATATAAATTACGTCTGTTGAAGTAACACTAATCACCTGTCGTAATTAAAAGCTGTCACATAATTATGTTGTGTGTGAACAAAAGATGGCGCCAAATGGTACCTTGATATTTCGACATTTGCAGCCTACTTTTCTTAGTGACATTTCATAATATTGTTGACAATAAACCTGGTTCTCCCGGATTTATTGATTGAAGAACATTTTTTTCGCTCGTTTGGAAATTATCGCCGCTCATTCCATTCATATAAATATATATAAGTTGTCAACAAAACCAGGTTTATGGCTTCCAATGAGTTTAACTAGATGAACATCCACTGAATTGGGTTTATTTCCACCCCATTAGCGATCTCTTAATATATCGACTTAGCACAGTGCTAAAAGTGTCTAAGGTGCTAATGGCATAAAATTTAATCAAAGTTTGTTGACAAAAAAAAATTCCATAACTTTCCGATTGAGTTTTTCAATGAGCGGATAGTCTAACTGTCAAAAGGGTCACCCAGATATATGTCAACTTATCTGATTGCATTTTAACAGTATAGATACCTACCTCATAGGAGTTAAGTATTTTAAGTGACATGCTAATTGATCATGACAGATACATAAGTGTCTCTGATGCGGGAAATTAAAATCGAGACGTCACAATTTTTTTTTTTACTAGTTCTAACTCACCCGAATCCAATTCAAAGCAGATAGCTACATCAATGTAACTTCTTCAATTCGAATGATTACCACCTCATTACCAATCCAGTTAATCCAATTAACATTCGTTTTCAAAGTTTCCGCTTATTTAAGATCGAAAGAAACAACCTAATTCCCCACCATATACGATCGTCAACAGATGTCTCTGCTGTATCAGACTCTTCACATCATTTACCCAGCCATAAGTATCTTTGATTCGTTTCTGCTTCTTTGTTTTGGATTTATTCATAATTTAATTAGCAACGCGTTGTGGTTTCGTTTCTTTCGCATTTTGCTTCATAGTCTTGTGTGTGTTTGTGTACTTTTGCAATGGGTGCCATTTTTTGTTTGTTGGTATTTTTTAATGCCTCACTTAACCTCCACTCAAGCGTCTCAATTAGACGTCTCTTTGGTTAGTTTATTCGGCCATAGATACGTACTTATGGCAAGTCCATAAACCATTTCGTGAATAAAGTGAAAGTGTGTCCGCCGAATCTTTAAGCGCGCACCATACAAACTATGGAGACCTTCGACGCGTCAACGAAGCACAGCGCAGAACAATAAACCTCAAGAAACCATTAAACGAAAGAAATATTGTATGAAAACACAATAAGATACGAGGTCACATAATATAAGATAACCATTTAGATGTCTTGTCAAAAAATATGGCTTCCACCGATAAAACGTTTCACAAAGCTTGACACGATAGGGTGGCTTAAGAGGGCTTTTAATTTTTTTTAAGTGCTGCATACCTACCTATTCACAGCTACTGTGAGAACAAACGGTCCATGAAATGCGTTTACAATTAGGCTTAAAGTATCTTAGGCCCTCTAAGTCACCGCAAATTGATAAGTAATTACATGTGCCCAACATTATAGTTGATGGACAGTTTAATGACGTTTCAAGTCTGTCTGTCTTTGGTGTACTAAAAGATATACTAAAACTATCTAAAGGCACATATACCCACTGGGACATTGGTTTAATTGCTCCAATTCCCATAGTGCCATATGTGATGTTGTTTAGCTACCGCACTAATGAGTATCTCAAGCTCATAATAGGTATTTTAACTTTCGCGTCATGCGGACCTGGGGACTACCAACTGATGGCCAATGACCGGCAATCTCTTTCTCTCTCTTCCTATACACACGGGGACATCAAAACTCGTTGGTTTTGACTACTGGAATTCAGTTTACTGATAGTTTTATGATTTACTTTATGTGTCTGGTAGATACAAGATTCGTCGCGGAGATTTCGCATTCGGATCACTTTAATGGATCCACTCCACCAAGACCAAGTTTAGTGGATCGTAAAATAAAGATCGTGTTAGTTTGTCGCTCTCTTCTGGGCCATCGTTTAGTTGGCTGATCGTCATCTCGACAAGAAGCGAATTCAATATATCAAAGGATGTGTGTCTAGTGTATCTAAGGCGCTGGCTATTTGGATTTGATTTTTAAGTACAATCCCGCAGTCATGTGCCTAATTTTTTATTTAACAGCTACAGTAGTTGAGTAGATGATGTGATGTATCTGATGTCAGTGCGGAGCCATTAAAATCGAACATCTATAATGTTGACAAACCAAACAGCTTGAAGAGGTGTATACAGCAGCCGGAGGTTGTAAGTACGTTTATGAGATTTGCACTCATAGATGGTTTAGGAGTAGACTTCTTCGTACTACTTGGTATCTATCTGTAATTCTAGAGTTAGTTTGTAGACATGTGTATTCAGGTGGATCAGTAAAAGTTTGATTACGCTACGATTAAGCTGGTCGATCACTGATCTTGAACTGGTACGTGCTGACAAATCGTTCCTCTTTAATCATATTAGTTCATTTTGAAAGCGGTCATTTCTCGAAGCGAAAAGTCCTTCATAGATCACTGATCGGAAAAATATCACGATCACCGATCTGCCAAGTCAGATGCTATTTTGGCAAAGAATAACAAAGTCTACCCAATTGTTAATATTGCCCGGTCAGTTGCAAGTCCTTAGAAGTATGACCATAGCTCCACCATCTAATACGTGAGTGATATCTACAAAATCAATTTCCCTATCGTTACAAACCAAGATCACTGATCTGCCAAGTCAGATATTCTTTTGGCACATAGCGGCAAGGGCGACGCAGTTCTTAGTATTTTCTTCTCTCAGTATCGATTGTGTTGATCACTAATCAGTACATGCTTCTCTAAGAATCACACAGTCCCCCTTATCTAAACTATTAATACGTTTCACTAATTTATTGCATCACTTTGCTTAGAATGGATTGTGTAATTGGCATGCGACTTTACAGATACTTGTATACAATGATCACTGTGACTTAAAATTTGTTGACGACACGATCGTTTAGGTTTTGTTGCTGATCGGTGATCTACCATATCAGTGGCCAGTATTAGACTATTTGTATTAAAAATGATTACGCCCAATTACAGTCTTGATCTCAAGTTTGAGCGTTTGGTCCGTCAGTGATCTGCCACGTCAAAGATCAGTTGTCACCTTGCTGATCCAATGAAATTAAGTTCCACTTAAAAAAGTGAATCGTCCGAAAATATGTCGTTCCATTGGCAAACAACCAGTCAAATTGGTATGTACTGAGATGAGGCCGAATTATCGAAGTTCAAACACAAAACGGCGGCTTAAATACATTTCAATCTCGTTTAGGTATATCTTCAAATCAACTGATACTTCATTCAATCGGTAGAAAATAGCTGCAAGGTCGTACAATCATATTCCACTATTTTGAATGCCCAAAGATATACATCAGTCAGGTTCAAGGTTCCGATTCCGACAGAACCCGTTCTCGGCCTATTTATTGCGTTGAAAAATTCCACGTTTTTCCCTGGAATTCGATAATAACCCTAATTACTGAAGGTCCATCTCACAGGACAGTACTAAGTTTCACACCTATAGAATGGTAACGTCCTTTGTCACACACCAGTCCGTAATCCAGCAATCAACACACACAACCCGTAAGCCTTCCTACAAATGAAAAAGATACCTTGCGTGACTGTTGGCAAAGAAAACTTTTACACTACCCCATCTGTAATAAAAGACATGGGAAAAATTAAAACTACGAGTATACAAAAACAAGATATAAAAACGAGCGGATCCTCATCTAATAAAACAGGATCATCAATACTACAACACAACACCAGTGATGCTGTTGCTGCTGCTGTTGTCTGTTGTTGGCCTGTAAGTGGGTAATAAAATTTTGTATTTTCACACCACATCACAGTTCAGTCGGATCACAGCGACAAGAATGAGGAGAATCAGAAAGGAAAACAGAAGATTCAATCTCATACAGGAACAGAAAAAAAAAACAATTTTAAGCACACATGCAATCCGTACCGGTGCGGCACAATATAACTTCCAGATTCCTTGGCTATGATATTGCCCCAGGACAGTTTGGAGCAAGGGCACAAACATACATTATAGCATCGCCATACGATTATATACACGTATTGCATGGGCCACTCTGTGTGGTTATAAATCCAGGTAACGATCATAAAAATCGATCGAGATGAGTAGTTTGGTTTGGGATATACCGCGCAGCTCCATCCGCCTCGGGGACACAACAACCAAACAACGCACCGCATAAAGCGTTGTCACATAATCCCACTGTGCGTTGCCTTTCCAGCCCCGAAATGTATATTTCAAGGGAAACGAAGACAGTTCTTAAATCCGAAAAAAATTAAATTAAACGATCGCAAGGATTAAGCCCGCAAGGGACATTATGAATGAATAAATCTTCGAAAAGTCATAATTCAACCGATATGCGGTGTGTGTGTGCATGGAGACGTTATGAGTGGTGATTCCTCGCGGGCTCAGGAGTCTTGCAATAATAAAAGATACGCGCAGATACAGGAAAGAAAAATTGGTCACACCGTATGAGACATGAGACATTTAACTGTCAAAAAAAATGTATATTTTTTGTGGTCATAGTGTTATAGATACTTCTGTGGATTCACATTGCGAACTGCGAACCGGAGGCTTTATATAATTGCTCTTTTGGGATGCTTGTGGTGAAGATTATAATGATTCGTTGAAAAGCGCGGAACACTCTTTATAATGACCGTGAACTGTCAGTCGTGGATTTTTTTTGTTTTGCATGAACCACATCAGTCATAACCCGCCGGTAGACATACAAAAATTCGCATAAATCGATGATGGGGTAATAAAATTCAGATAAATCAACGAGGATTTTTGTCGCGGTCTTTCTTCGAATTGGTTTTGAGAAATTGTAACGCGGGAGTTTAAAAGTCCTAGAAGATTATTAAACTGTCAGGCAGACCTTTGTCGAGGCAGAATTCAATAAAGATGACAAAGCAGACAGAAGTGAGGTCAGCCTTTCAAAACTGTCATTGGTTCGCGGGGGTGCTTTTAAAGCAGCTCAATGTGTATCAAATGTACATTCAGCGCTTACAATAAATCGCATTTAGTCGAAATACTTTATAAAACAGTGCAAAGAATAAGTGCTGACAAATATTATTCAAATTCAGCTGTATTCAGCCCACAATTAGTGTAAATTTCAATGCAATTCTTGGTCTTACATTTTAATTATTTTCCTCTGTCGTCATTTATAATATAGCGCACATAAATATGTAATTGCTGACAAAAATGGTCTACATCCAGCTAAATTCAGCTGTTGATTTGATATTAGGTTAAACATTTAACTTACAAATTAAATTAAAAAAAATATCGTTGGCTCACAATTAAGGTACCTACTGAAACATTAGTGCTGACAATTTCGCCTGATTTATCTGTATTCAGCGCAAAATTTAGATAACGAACTAAAAAATTAGTGCTGCTTTATCTGTTTTTGCAAGTATTAGCAGCCAACAAACTAGCAGAGAGGAGTAAACCGAAAAAGATATCCTATCCTATTCAACTGAATTCCGCGCGAAATAGACAGTAAATAATTTGGTTTATGAGAGTTTAAGAGCATCTTACTACAGTTTTTTGACTTTGATTACGCTAAGTTGAATTTGACTGAAGCCTGTCCTATTCAGCGCAAAAATATATCATCAATTCGCACTTACAAGATAGATTTGGTGACGCTTGCTAAAGTTAATTGACTTTGATTTCGCTGAATCGAAGCTGAATAGACATTTCTCATAAAATTTTCATAAAACTAATATCACTTGATTTCTTAATCACCCGCTCTACTCCTAAACGGCTGTGATTCAATTCAATCACAATTATTATCCTGCACCATATGCGCGGTCAAAATTCCCCCCACATTGCCAAATGAAGCAGTTATTTCGTATTGCATTTCCAAAGCAACAAAAATCCGCTCCGTCATCTTCCGTCTGCTGGGCTCCACTTAGAATTCCACTTCGCATTCTTATAGCTACCCTCTCTGGCTTCACACATTCTTGCACACGTCATCAATCACTTTCTTTCAACATCTCAAGGGGGATGAGTTTGCAAAATATCCACACAATGACTGCCAACATTTTAGCATATTTTCCTAACGTTTCCTTTTTCTTTCTTCTTTCAGAATAACTATGGAGCACATAATGTCAAGATTTCAATCGATGGACACCTCCCAACTGTCGTTCGTGCCACCACCGTATCTGCTGCCAGCAGCTTTTGCAGCAGCAGCATCCAAGTCGCCGCCAACAACACCCCCATCGCCACCATCTTTGCCGAAACCCAAACGTTGGGGCTCGCCACCGGTTAACCTCGCCGCACAATTCATCAATCCCGCAACTGGCAAGAAACGTGTGCAATGCAGCATCTGCTTCAAGACATTCTGCGATAAGGGAGCTCTAAAGATTCACTTCTCCGCAGTGCATTTGCGTGAGATGCACAAATGCACAGTCGAGGGCTGTAACATGGTCTTCAGTTCGAGGCGTTCCCGCAATCGTCACAGCGCCAACCCAAACCCGAAGCTCCACTCGCCGCATATACGTCGGAAGATTTCCCCCCATGATGGACGCACAGCACAGCAATTTCCACCGCTAATGTTCCAATCACCACTGATGCCATCGGCAGGACCTGCTTCGGGAGGGGTATATGCATTCGACAGATTCGCACCGTATCCATCGTATCCGCATGGACATGCCGGTATGTTCTCTGGAATGACTGGTGGGGAGATGTGTGGAATGCCAGCGAGCAGTGGACGAAGCAGCAGTCACAGCAGTCTCAGCGACGACTACAAGATCAGTGGCTGTGAGTCCGACGAAGAATGCAGGGATGAACTCATGGTGTCGGTGGAGGAGGACGATGATGAAGATGACGGCGAGGAGCTACAAATGGTGGCCGATGATGACGAAGAAGAGTCCTGCATGCAGGATGACAATCAACCTCTGGACTTCTCTGTCAAGAAACGAGTTGCCGATGATCGCCTTAGTCAAAGTTCACCACTGGTCGCCAGCGATCAGTCCACCAGTCGTTCTGTCAAACTTTCTGGAAGCTTTTCGGTCGACTGTTTGCTGGGCAAGCGAAAAAGAACCGAGGAGTCGCCCACCGAAACAGTAGCGGCCGAATCAGCTGGCTTGTTAGATCTATCAATCAAACCCAACGATCAACAGTCCAGTCAGCTGCAACAAGCAAATATGTCGCATCCTCCAGCGGAACTCATGCACCAAGGTAACCCAGCGATGTGGAACATCCTATCCGAGGTCTACCGATCGATGCTGATGAACAACAGCCTCAAGGCGCAATACAGCGAGCTGCAATCGAATGCGACAATTTCAGTTTAATACGGAGCTGAGTCCTCTTGTTATCCTGTTTTGTTGACTTGTTGTAGCACAGAATGTAATATATCTACGTATACACATAACGCATTCATCGAATTACCTACGAAAGTATTGTTAGCGTAATATTTCTTCCTATAGTTTTAGCTTGTAAGGATGTGCAATACGAGGAGATGGCAACAAGGACTTGGATTGTACCTCTACTTTTGTAAATACATTTCGTTTTCTGTGTAAAATAGTCGAGGACTTGTTGTTGGCTTGGGTAGCTTTACTATAATATTTCTCTGATTTAGAAAGTTTTGTCCTATTACCGTACTCATATGGTTTTGAAATGCCCGCATTATTATACTTAACAGTTATTTTAAGCTGTAAATTTATATGTCTTAGCTAGTAAGAAAATATAGAGTTTAAGAAAGAAAACAATATATCGTTAAATAAAACTGAATTTACATGAACTATTTGAAAAGAATATGATTGGTGCTGTTTTTTTTTTGAAAAGTTTTGGTTGCTGTCATGAGAGCTATCATGAGTTTTCTCATGAGTCTTGTCGTTCTAGATATTGGACTCTCGACAAAAATAATGGAAGGAATGGACATGTTCGATATTGCTATTAAAAGGGGTTTCTTAGTCTTCTTGATTAAATGATATCACGGGCGATATCATGAGATCTTTCACCATTTGCCAAAATGTCGCTGTGGTATATTTTAAGAATGGTATCTTTAGCTGTGACAGAGTGTGTGAGTATATGCATATGAGGGAGTAGACATGGTCTGGTTATTAACGAGAGTTTCTTTCTTCTTGCCGCTAAAATGGTAGCATGAGTACTATCATGAGTTCTATCATCATCTGTCAAAGTCTAAAGATACATATTTTTAAACAATGGTTACTTTTGCTGCGAAAAATAGTGTCAGAAGATAATAGAGTTGAAATTGTCGGCATTAGATAGGCATTATAGGCAAACGACTTTTTTTTCTGTCGCTTAAATCTAAATGGTATCATGAGTGCTCGCATTATCATTCGAGAAACTCTAATGACGCAAACATACTTCTTGAATGGTTTATATCGATCTGCAGGCATATATAGTATTCCAAATTACTTGCTCCTCTTCACTTACTATAATACGTCATCTCATGAGTTGTCTCACGAGTGATATTTAGTTGGAAACATTGAAAGCTGCATTTTTTTATGACTCGATATAGTCATGAAGGACGAATATTGTAATATTGCTTGGCAGGGCATGTGTGGCTCTACATCTTAACATTTCCCATAAGATCTCTCATGATAGTGAGGTAATAAAGGAATTTAAACGTTTTTTGTTCCTCTGAAAAACGGAACAACATTAAACAAGGAAAATTTGGTAAACTAAGAGAACAAACCTCAAGTAATTCGATGATTTCCATACAAGTAACGAAGACTCCGCATGCTACGTCACAAAATAAATGATTCTTATCGCTGAGTGAAGAATATTGATGCACCAGATGAGGTTGGTATTGGACTCGCATTTTTTTGTGTAATGCTCTCATGACATCTTGCATAAGTTTACTCACTAATGATCACGAATGTCAAAATATTGATTTAAATATTAAGTATCACTGAATTGTGGAATCAAGCTATTGATATAGGTAATAGCTTTTTAGCTTTTCGGATATATCACTCTCATAGCAGGTGAGAGCTCTTACAAGCATGACATGTTATATGTCCCTTCAGTTCTCCCTACTGCTGAAAAGTGGACATAATGTTTGTTAATGGGCATTATTCCAGTTAGTTATTGTGGACCCAATCAATTCATTACTGGAATTTACATGCCTTATCGCATAAAATATATTACGCTACAATTTTTATACATTTTTATATTAGACGGAAAATTGTATACATTCCTATTATGTTACTAAATGTTCAGCAAATAAAAGTACCACGTACTACATTAGTTCAATGTTGCCCAATATTTGTTTGACATTTCTTACAAGTGCTCTCATGAGTGCTGTTATATCATGTTTGAAAATGTTTCTTTATTCCCTTTAAATGCTTCTATGCGGCAAGGTGAATTATAGAATTTGACGAATATTTCGAATTACATATATAGTTACTGCTCTCTTGACATATCGCATGAGTTCTTCCATGGCCTTGATTACAACTTTCTGTCATCGGCACGGGATGTCTGGTTATGTATGTCGACAGTCTAATTGTATATATAATTTTTTTGTAAGGGGTTCCCGATTTCTCTCATAACTTCTATCACGTGGAGTATGCCACTTACGTACCAAATTTCAAGTCGATAGCTCTTAAATTACGGCCGTAATCGTGCGGACGGACAGAGAGACGGACAGACGGACAGACGGACAGACGGACAGACGGACAGACGGACATCGCTAGATCGACTAAGAAAGTGATGCTGATCAATAATATATATAGTTTGTCATACCTACAACGCGTCCTTATGTGCGTTACAAATGGAATGTCAAAGTGAATATACCCTCGCCACAGTGTGGTACCGGGTATAAAAATCTTGAAACGGTAGTGAACCACATGTGGCTTAAATACGAAGCTTAATTTTGTCTCACGAGAGCACTCAGTTAATATGTAGAAATAAGTTTTGCCCTGAAAGCCTAAATCCAAACCATACTAACCAAGAGAACAGTAAGTAAGAAAGATAACATGGAGTGCATTACGCCGTAATTAGGGATTTATTGATTTCTCGCAAAAGTTCTCTCATGACTGTTCTTAAAATAACTTTGCAATATATTCTTTAATGAAGTGGAGCAATTATTGATGAATTTCAATGCAGTGGCAGTAGTATAGTGCTCTCATAAGTTCGCATAAGTTCTCCCATGACATGATTACTATCATGTATCAGCCACCTCCTTAAAATCTCAAGAAACGATTTGTGGCCTAGGAATATTGACACTAGAGAAATCTGTTTTGACGTTTCCCAAAATTTCCCTCACTTAAAGTTTTTTCTACTGCGCCACCTCTCGCGAACGTCTGACAAACATCCAAGAGTATGACTGTCATGAAAAAAGCTTCGGACTCGGCATAAAATTGTAGGCCACTTAGCCCGTTCTATTTACCTCTGTCAATATTCACGGATCTAGCCTTTATTTGTGAGTGGCTTCGGCTTCAAGATTTTATTGCCAGTCACATACCTACCTTACATATTTAAATATTTTCGTGATTTATCGCATGACATCTATCGCGAGTTACCTCAGTTCTTTTTTTATAGTAGGTAAACGATGAGCATATTTTCACGCATAAGTTCTCTCATAGTTTGCTTATATTTTAACTTTTAAGTTTGAGCTTCAATCTTAGAATATAAAGCCAAAGCGGTCGAATAATCGATTTCAGACATCACTATACTTTTCAAACGACTGTAATTATTCACCTTGGTCAAACTGAATGAATGCCTCAAACACGCCCTTAAGCTCCTATCCCATACTGACTGGAGACCCATCAACCGTCAAATATCTATACCTGCTAAACGCCCATTCAAACGATTGTCGGCGGCCAACTCTGAATTAGATCACTGCCAAAGCAACGCTGTCCATTGTCTACGCACAAACAAAGCTTTAATGCACAAGTTGTCCACCACAATCAACGTCAATCAAAAGTGTCTCGCCCCCTTGTGTCAAATTGAAAATCGCTATACAGTCCATACCGAGAGTGTTCCTTGTGGCATTTGACAAAAAAAAAAAATTAACAAATCAAATTGTCAAGAAAATTTCAACGAAAAAGTGGAAAGCCCCGCCGCGCCTGCGTACCACCATATCACAAATTCACCAAATTATAGCCTTGCGCGCATGTCCAAGTCCAATAGACATTCCCATATATACAAAACGCGTCACAAATACACTCGCATGTCCGAGATAAAACAGCCATCAAGGAACGAAAACAGTCCGTTCTCATAAAACGTCGAATGCCCAGATACGCGTTGTGTATAGAGCTACAAGTAACAATTAAGCGAGTTCAATCTGGGCCCGTTCAAAAGGGGTCCAGTCAACCAACCAAGTCAGAGCAAACTTATACCAACCGAACGGACCGCGCGCCGAGACATGTGGATGTGGAATTGTTGACGACAGGTGACAAAGTGATTTAAAGGCTCCGCGCGCCCTCTCCAAGTCAACGGTTATAATAATACAAAAGTCGTTTGGCCAGTTTACACCTGGCTGGACAGAGATTGGAGCGCTCTGATGCTGTCCATTCTAGTGGGGCTGAGGCTCTGCGACTCTGCGAGATAATTATAGTAATTCGAAAATTCTACTACAATCTCCACCCGGCCAAGATGACGATGGTCCACATGACAGTGCGGTGGCATTTGAATATACGCGCGTCTCTATATAGCGAGCATGGCCTCCACTTGTATCTGGGTCTGTTGCATGTATCTCATTCTGAAGCATTGTCCGAGAGAAAGATCGCCTTGTTGAGATAAAGAAGAATCTCTATCGGCTGCTGCCCATGGTGTGTCCACATATCATCGATGTTGACATATGCCACACATCAATCAAGTGCACAGAGAGATATTTCTCCCATCATCGGCATCGTGTCGTAGCCGAGCTGAGGCTTAGCTGTGCCTATGAGCTGTTTTATTCACGTTTTATTGCCTTTAGTTGGCTGTTTATAGAGATTAGAAAAAAAAATTATGATTACGCGAGTGAATGTGATTTTAATACGTTTTCTGATTCTAGTTTGATCGGTGGCCTATGTGAGGGGTCAGCTAAGATATACTCGTATAGATACGTAATTTCGAGTCGTGGAGTGAGGAAAATGGCATTGCCAAGGTTGTAAGCTAGACCAGAAATGTGCGACACTTGTTTGGACGCGTAAAGCCGAGGGGAATGATTATACTACGGGTCGGGCTACAGATGCATATATTCGCAAATATGGAATTGTTTACTTTTCATGCTGAACAAATTGCCATAAGCGCTACTAACAGCAGGTGGTCAAACTGCACCACATGCTCCATCATGAAACAGATCTTGCCCATGGTACTCAAGCGTTCCAACAATCTTGTATCACTAAACAGATCCAGAGCACATAAGTAGGTGTCATTATTGGACACTGTATTATTGGGAGATTTGTTCTCAGGTTTCTGTAGAAGCTGCATGGAGAATGAGACTGTTCACGTGGCCAGCCCTCTCATCACGTTAAAAACTACATTTCGAATACCTCTACAACAATATCGAACTCAGCTGGTACCTACGTTTAATTCTTAGCTCTTACTGGTTCATCGGGTAGTTGGGAGATCATTCGATTCTGTGATATCACAATGGGCCTTCTCTGGCCTAAGTGAGACTGCACTTGATGCGGCTTGCCACCCAAACCCAACCTACCCTATGCAGATCCCCAGGGAAACTAACCTCGAACTAAAGGGAAAGTTAATGTTAGTCAGTCGCTTCTGTCTCTGGCACCGAAAGCTATTTCTCATCAGTTTTGGGTGAAGCTGCTTCTGGTTATTTAGAAATTTCTTTCAAAACTGAAAACGGCCCCAAGAGCATATATACAAAAAAAAACTGGCTGTGCGGTTGCACAATGGTCTAAATTGTCTAAGTGAATTGCTTCGAATTTATCGGATACTAGTTGCTCCAAAGCCAACAGGAAGATTAATGCCCCTATTATGTAAGACAACTACAACTACAGTTGAGTTGTCTCTTGGTTTTATGTCATTAAAAATTCGGTATTGTCCCTATTGCTATACACAACCTTGATAGAAAAGTTGTCTGTCAAAATACAACAAATATGACGGTGGTTGTCTATAAGTTGTTAGTTAGCTTGGGTTGTGTGAAAGTCGGGTTGAATTGAAGACAACTCAACTCAACTAAGTTGAGTTGTGTTCCATAATAGGGGCATAAGTCTTTTCTGGCTTAAACCATGAATCATATTCCGACAGATGTATAATGGGCGCAGTAGCGCAGTGGTTAGTGTGGACTACTGTGCGAGGGATCCGAGGTTCGATACCCGGAAAAACACAAATTAAATCTTAAGGTTTTTTCTACTGCGCCACCTCTCGCTAACGTCTGACAAACATCCGAGAGTATCACTGTCCTAACAACGACCAAGAAGGTTAAGTATCTGGGAGTATACCTAGATACTGGACTTACTTGGAATTATCATGTTGAGGAGAAGGTCCGGAAGGCAAAAAGGGTACTACATCAGTGCAAACGTGTATGTGGACAGAGGTGTGGACTCTCTCCTAGGTCAGCATACTGGATGCATACGATGATTACTAGACCCATTACCACCTACGCTTCGGCCTCCCAGAAGACTGCTAAGAAGCACCTGGATAGGGTCCAGCGTTTAGCATGTATAGGAACTACAGGTGCAATACGCACAACACCAACATGCGCATTGGAAGTAATCTTAGGGATCTTACCGCTAGACTTATTTATTAAGAAAACAGCGGCCCTAACAGCACTTCGTCTGCATCGAGATGCGAAATGGCACAATAGGGGTAGCATCTATGGACACAGAAGGATCCTGGAGCTTGTCAAAACGAGATTAGGGAGCTGAACATGCCTATGGATGGTATAACAAAGGTGCGTGTTATGGAAAGGAATCACAAAACTCGTATTGAGAATGGATTACATCCAGAAAAGTGGAATGGTGAAATTGTGATTTTCACAGACGGATCCATGATGGATGGCGGGGCGGGGGCCGGAATCTTTTCAGAAGATCTGGAACTAGCCCGTCACATTAGCCTCGGGAAACACACTTCAGTATACCAGGCTGAGATGATTGCTTTGCTGCATGCGTTGGATTACTTGCTTGAGAGTCAGGTGGAAGGAAGAAATATCCTAATAGCACTGGACAACCAGGCGGTGATTAGATGCATGGAGCGGACAACCATCACAACATCACTGGCACTGGAATGTGTATTTAAGCTCAATAAGTGTTCATCTAAAAATCAGGTAACACTGACTTGGGGTACGAGGACATTTAGGGATTGATGGCAAAGAAAAGGCGGACTCCCTTGCAACACAGGGGTCAACTGAAAAGTTGCTGGGACTCTCTCCAATTGGAAGAGGAATGGTAGAACAGCTGATTCACAAATGGATCACGGCAGGACACCTGAGAAGGTGGTCAACCGTGGAACAATGTAGACAAGCTAAAATGACAATACAATGGCCGATGCTAGGAATCGAACTCAGGGAAGAACTCTGGAGAAGTCCAGAGAGTCTCTCTGGGTAGGGTTTATAGCGGTAGGGAGACGAAAAGAGACCCAACAATAATGGTCTGATTCGAATATCTCTCGAAATTTATATATATATCACTGTCCTAAAAAATCTTCTCAATTTAGCCGTTCGGACTCGGCATAAAATGGTAAAATGGTAGGTCCCTTTCATTCGTCCTAAATATATAAATCTCTACAATTACCTCGCAAAACAACATCGGCGTAGAAATCAAACGAAGAATCACTCTTGCCAATCGCTGTTTCTTCGGGCTAAGAAGGCATCTAAGAACTAAAGCCCCCTCTCACAGAACCAAGGGTATATTGTACAACACCTTAATCATCCCGGTCCTGTTGTATTGAGCAGAAGCATGGACCTTATCTAAAGCTGATGAAAACCTCTTGGCACGCTTTGAGAGAAAGATTATTCGATTGATTTTCGGTCCAGTTTGTATCGACGGAGTGTGGAGGAGGAGATTCAACGACGAACTTTACGGGCTATAGCGACGTTGACCTATAGTCAAAAAGCTCAAAATACAGCGGCTGAGATGGCTGGCTCACGTGGAGTGTATGGACGCAACTACGCAGCAACCCGACGAGTCTTTGAGTCCACCCCTGAGGGACAACGAAGCAGATGAAGACCCCACCTCAGGTGGCGCGCACAATTGGAGAGCGACCTCAACCAACTTGGTGTGCGTAACTGGAGGCAGCTAGCTAGGGACCGAGCTGGCTGGAGGGGCTCGTTGGTTGAGGCCGTTGTCCACCCCGGACTTTGAGCGCCATCTAAAGTGAGAAGGTAGTCTTCGAAAGCAGTCCGGAAATTATTAGATGACCAAAAATGACGTAGTTAACATTTTGTCGTGGGGTGGGCTTAGGAGGGACTGTCGGCTTTGAGGCACGTTTCTCTTAGTCGTCCCAAAAGTAACTACATTCGTACTTTTACTGACAGATCTTTTTGGCCGGTGCGTCACTAATGTTAAATTCCTCCTTAGGTTTTAAGGTAGATTTAAATTTAATGAGGATTAGTTTAGGGTATGTTTGAGAGGGCTGAATTCGCCAATGTGATTGAGTCCTTCCGAGACATAGACCGACCTAACAGCTTTGCTCGAGTCCGAGATGTGAGTGTGTTTGTTTAGCTCTTTCTACCCTTGTCATTTGTAATGCCAATGCCAGCAAGTCCAATGCATGACCGAACATTGAATAAGGTTTATCGGAACGACCATCATCATATGTGACTGGTTAAGGCCATCGGCTTTGTGTGCCACTATTCAAGCAGTATTTTGTTACATCTCACAATCCTCCTTGGAACTTGTAGAAACAAAGCTTGGAAAATGAGCATCTGGATCAAGCTATAAGAACATGGCAGGAAAGGAACCCGATCTAGGAAAACCACTTGCTACTATTTTAGCGGTTAGAGTTCTACGAATAGGAAGAAGGGCGCACGCGTGTTCTCCAGTATCTTTCTTCTGGGTTTAAGCCCTGCACTTCATTTCGGCAGTTTAGAGTCATTTACAGTCTGTCTCTGTCAAGGCAAACTAATATAATCAACCAGCATGTAGTCGCAAGAACTCGCAACTCGATAACCCGCGACGCTGTTCACATATCAGATTTTGATTCTGGAACCTTTAAGCACCTCGTTTAGTCTGCACCTCCAATATTATTCGGCCTTGCTGTCAATGCTTACTTTGCGATATGAATTCCTTCGCATACTAGCAACCACCGCGTCGCATAGCTTTTTTTTTTGGCTTTTGGTATGTAAGCTATCCTCAATATACTGATTTTGTGATCTCTCATAGACCCCATGTATCAATAGGTTGATGAGTGATGACATTCGTTCTAAAGGTGTTGGTACTCGGCATGTAGCGAGCCACATACGTATGTAGCTCTAACGTCAACAGAGTGCACTAAGAGAGCTTGTACACGGCATGTACCCATTGATACCATTCGCTGACGTAAAAAATGACGTCTACTAGCACCTTAACGACGTTCTTGATATCCATGCTCATATTCCAATTCATCCCATCAAAGTTCTTCCATGTGAATGTATTACGAAACGTCATAACATAGAGACATAATACCCTCTGTCTAGAAGTCTAGATGATCGCATTTTGTTCTTTCTCGTGGATTTTACTGAACGGTAAGCTTTCATTGGCATTCGCAGCAACGCGACGTCAAACATTTCACTTAATACAATGTATCGCTTGCGATTCTCAGATGAACTTGCTTAGCTGGCGAAATGCGAATTGCTTTAGATATTTGCTGGGATGTCGCTTGATGCTTTGGATCATTTGCATTTTCTCTTTAATCTTCCTGAAATTTGCGAAGCCGATGTTGAAGTAGAATACAAAAATTTGACCTAAATTTTGCAATACGACTGCATTGGTGCAACATTTTATAGAATCTTGAGTGCCTCCAATTAATTGTAACGTCTATGGGGCGCCTAAGATAACTATTCGATTTAAACATGTGTCGCATTCAGTGACTGACATTCCATTGAATTTCCTAACTATACAGCTAATTTAACTGCCAAACGAAAAAAAAAACCCAAATCCACCTTTAAGAGTCATCCTTTGCCACAAAACTATACATACCCACCAAAAGGTGCACCACCACTCGAATCCTTCTCAAATAAACGTCTAACCATTCACCACAAAAGAGGTTACATTTGAAAAATTAAAAAAAAAAAAACGAAAAAACTCAAAATAATCAACTTTCCTTTTGACATCTGGATGAAAATACAAAAATATTCAACCCACACCCTAGCCGCATCACCACACGACATAAAGATATCTAACAAAAATTACCCTAGTCCTCGACCGCATACATATACATCCAAATTCAGACCGCCAACCCTCGAAACTGTCAAAAGGAATTCCTTTGAATACACGCTCCTCAGCCACTTATCCAATAGAAAATTAAATAAAAAAAAAGCCCCCAAAAACTACTATCGTTCCGGGAAAATATCCGTGAAAATGTCAAAAATTCTGACAAAGAGAATGATACAGAAACAGATACAGATCCAAATATCATTCGTCATGTCTGAACAAAACATACCGCACCGACATTCGCCTGTCGAAAGGGTGCGCCATAGATCATTCGGCAAAAGGATTTCGTAATTGAAAAGACTTTTCACCGCAATTATTCATCTCTGCGCCGTTAACATTATATAGACCCGGCCGTTGAGAGGGGCCCAACTAATTCAATGATGGAACTACCTATATCGTATCCATCGCAGTCAAGTGTCCCCATGTCAGAGGATGATAGGAATTATCCCACTGCCGGAGGCATACTTCACAGGTCTTGAGAGCGCGCCCGCAGATAAAAAAACTGAAATAGATCCCATGGGAGAGTACTGTAACAGAGAACAAAGGACGAATGTCCTGGCATCACATATAGTACAACAGCAGCATCATTATCGATATGCAACCGGGGGTTGGCAGCCATACCCTTGTGTATGTGTGTGAAAAATTGGATTACATAACGATATCAAGTCATTTATTCATAGCCTTGTTGTCAGTTAACTGTCAAAAAAGGGGAAAAATGTAAAGTTTTTCAATGAATGATGTGTGAGCCGGGACGCTTTGCATAATTTCAAAAGGATACACTTGATTCAATCAATTCTCCCGGCACAGCTCAGCATCGCCTCAGTCGCACTACAATTGGCAAACACAATCGCTAGACCTTTTGTTATGCGAATTTTCTATTTTTTTTTTATCCCTGGATGTGGGTGCAGTTTTTTTTTATTTTTTATCTTCAAAGTTTGAAGTGCGGTAAAACGTCTTAAATGGTTTAAGTTGTTGCGAGTAGCTCGAGGGTGGAGTACGAGATATGACAGTTGAAGATCTTGAATGGTTATGGTCATTTGATTAGCAACCTTCAGGCGTTTGAAGTGCATATCACATTTTGGATACAAACTAAAGAATGAAGCACAAAAGATGACTTAAGGGAGGCCAACATTTATCCCTTCAAATCGGGTTCCAATTTCGAGTTTATTCTGTCTTCTAACCTCTAGATATGCCTAAAGCCTTCAGAAGTTCTTTAAATGTCAACAGGGAAAAATTCTAAAACCTATAGTCGCAACGCCGGTTGTTCGCAGCTACTTCTAACTTTGAGAAGACGGTAGACAATTTGGTAAATACTTATTTTTAAAAGAACGGCTCAATAGCTCGTGCCCTATTAGTTGACGCAGAAAAAAAACAGCAAAGCTTGGTGGACTACAAAGTTTCCACAACTTTTAACAAAAACTGGAAAACTGTTCAAATTTGGGAGATTGAAACCTTTTGCAGATCTGGTTTCAGCGAATTTAAATACGAATTAGATTAGCAAAACAAAGGACATTACAAAAATTCTGTAAATCCATAACGGATGAAAACGAGGACCCCTAAGGTACCTCTACTATTCAAAAGCCCCCTCGGTGGCATCCTCGGACATATTTACAGCATTGACGGCACTATAGGCAGAATCCAGTCAGGAATCTCTAGAACTGCTTATGGAATCACACTTCTCTGGCTGTGAATAGAAATGTCCACCCTTTGCAGGACAGTTTCTTTAGAGAATGAAGAATGGGGAAGTGATTTTCATGAAATAGCACAGTGGCATGAGCTCGTTCAAACCTTTTAAATCTACAGTACCTGACGAAATTATACTTAGCAATAGTAGGTATATAGTATGTATATAAAACAAAGTGGAAAAAAATGTTTCCCTCTGTCGCCCATAATTTTCAACCAATTTATTGTCACCTCCAATAAAAAAAAAACCAAAAAAATGCTTGGCGCAGCTGGCGGGGGTTCAGCTAGTAGGTTATACATAGATGCAACATCGTCTAACTACGGTAGTACCCAGTAGGTACTCCTAGGTATTAATATCTTCTTAAGCTGTAAGGATGGTTCTTATCCCTAAAGCAGGGAAATCCAACCACATCACTGCTTAAGATTGTAGGCCAAACAGTCTTTTGCAAAAAACCCTAGATTGACACTTTGACCTTCGTGTCAGCGGAATGATTAACCATAACCTATATGAAGCACAGCAAAGCTATATCTTGAAGGTAAAACGGCGGAAAGTTCACTCTCCATAGTGCGTGGTTAGAGAATTTGAGCCAGAGTCCCCGATGTGATCCTTGATATCGATGACACTTTCAATAATTTAAAACCGGACTCTATTAAAAGCTCTGGAAGATTTCACAGATTTGACAGTAAATAGGTCCGTGGCATAAGCTGGGGTCGAAAATATGCTTAATTGCAGGTTCATCAACTCAGCTAGTTCGGTATAAGCAAAATGACAAGGACCCCTCAAAAGGAGAAGTCCTCTATACACTGCTTTGGTTTCTTAACATCAATGGAATCATAGGAATCTTCGTACACAGAACGGTATCAAATTGCAGCTTTTGGAAACGATTTGTAATGTGTCACCTTTCGGACATAATGGCCAAAACTAGACAGACAAAAACAAAGGCCTTCCGACACTTAATAGGTCCTCTTAAGGAAGCCGCGATTTATTAGTCCTTCTGAGAAGTTCGCATTTTGGCATTGCCAGGTATGTGGATATTCCTTTTACGACTGAGCTGTTGAAGCCTCAGTATAAGTAAGGTTGATCACAGACACTGGTCGCATCACACCTTTGTCCAGATCCGCTTCCCATTTATCCGGGCTTAGGAGCAGTTAATCTACTAATGTATGTGGAGTTAGGGTTGGCAATTCAACATCACATTTAGAAATGCAATTTCTTCTGACGAGCACCTCTACCTAAAGCTGGTTACCCGTGATGAAAGTTTGTTCATTTCCCACTCATCTCACTTGATCCTTTTTGTATATTTGACTGTCGAGTCGTCTCGTCATTGTTCTTGCTCCGTCTCATTCAGGTGACATCTCATGATGATATCTATACTTCAACGATGTCTTAATAGATCCTTCTTGCAGGTACTACCCCAAACAGGCTTGGCTTGCCTGATTATAGACTGCGGTCTCTTCGGTGGCGTCTCAAAAAGATCAAATCATAAATATCCCATCGCCATCGCAGTAATTAAGTCGGAAAGCTCTTTCACAAAGCAAAAACCAACAAAATTAACATAAGCCCATTAAAGTGACAATCTCCTGTCGAATTTGCTACCAAAACATATCGCCTTCCAATCATCTCTCACATTT
Organism: Cheilosia soror; assembly: GCA_949372485.1. Lineage (NCBI taxonomy): Eukaryota > Metazoa > Arthropoda > Insecta > Diptera > Syrphidae > Cheilosia > Cheilosia soror. The sequence goes on from OX443563.1 coordinate 79,231,419, forward strand.
GAGATTCGATAGCCTTTCACAAAACCACACACAGCCCGCTATTAATTAACACGGCCGGCGGCCTGCCTCCCCAATACAAACTCTATCTAGATAGAGATACCCGCGCATAGATATCGACCTAACCTACCGACATTCGGATCGCGCAAGCACAGCCCATAATCATGCAATTAAACTAATTGAGACATAAATTATCGTGACACTTTCCGGTTAACAAAATTATGCAAATTCCCGATACATTTGCATGCATAGGTACATAATATCGATAACTCGACTGTGACTCCGATTGGAATATTAATCGAACGCCACGAATGCAGCACGAATGCTGAAGCTGAACAGCAAAACGGCAGCACCCAGCACCATCTACAATAACCGCAGTCCAGTCGGGCAGGGTGTACCTCTATGATCGCCCGCTGTGAATTTTATTGTTCGCAATTATCTAAAGGTAATCATTCAAAATATTTTTGTTTAAACGCTCCACACCGTTAGCACAAAGTTATCATTCCTCAATTTTCTGTTTGTTTATTCTAAAGAGAGAGATAAAAAAAAACAACAACTGCGAATGGGAAATTGTGAAAAGAATTTTCAAGCAAGCACTTTCCAATAAAACACACACAGAGTGCCACAAGGTTGCGTTATTAGTCCTAAACTCTTTGTTTAGAGTAAAAACAACATTTATCGATGTAATTTTCATTTCACAAGGAAATCTATTCCACCTCCAAAGTATGGTTATAGGTATATCTGAACAATCTACAAGCAGATGGCCCACGTACATCTATGTAGATACTAACGTATCTGAGATCTATAAGTGTATATCGCGGCTGGGGAAAAGAGGCCACTCACGCATCCATCAACATCAAGGAGATGAACTTTTATATTCTTGAGGTATTGGCTCGTCATTTAGCAACAATTGCCAGGCCACAGTAATTACACCAGATTTTCCAGTGTTTGCGTTGTGATGATGAATACTCAACTTGTATGCGCGGATAGTTTCTTCATCTTCATCTCGATCTCATCCATCGATTGATATGGAGGAATTAGCCCAGTTTTTGTATCTGTTTTTGAGGTTTTATGAGATACTTTGAGAATTGAGATAGATACAAACAAATTCCGGAGGGAAAACCGCACACTAGCGGTGCCGGGTGCGGCGGTGGTGGTGGCTCGGTACTGGATGCTACACACGGTAGTGGTGTCTGTTACATGTCTGTCCGCCAATGGCCATAACTATTCCACTAAGTCATTGTTAATTGAGTTAGAAACGAGCGTTGTTGTCCGTTATTGATCTGGATACTGGATGTTGCGCGAATTCTGTGGGCAACCTATTATAGATACAATGCGAGTGTGCGGGGGCATCATAAACACTCATCAGCAAAAACACACACGAGATTGTTGATAATTAAAATGCGATCGTTTTCGGGAAAATAATAACAAGTGTTTTATTTGAACGATGCAATTTAGTGTGAATATGAATTTGTTGAATCATTCGGAACCAATAATTTGTAGGTAGATATAGGTATCTCTAAGTCGGCGTATCTTGTTTCTGGATTTGATCTTATTTTGGAGTAGTATGCTGGTGTGGCAACATTTTTATGTTCCATAGTTTGTGGCTGGTGTATATCATTTGACAAAGGTGAGATACGTTTAGTTAATCGCACCTATCAATTAGCTATTTCCACGTCGAAGAGGAGGTCTAGGATGTCTTAGTACTTATTCTTCTAGATCTTCTGCCAGAAAGCGTTTAAGGACCGACAAGATAGACATACATAAAATAGAACCATAATATAGAATTGCATGTAAAGCATTTATAAATGGCCATACACACTTGTCGATTTATGACTTTGTTAGAGACGCCGAAGAGCTGCCACCTATCCCGGGACAGAGACTACTCATTATCAACGGTTGTGACGCCAATAAACACCACCAGCGATACGGGAAAGCCGAGGTATTAGCAAAAGAGTGAGTCACTCATTTACACAAAACATATATATTTAGTTACCTATTAAAGATGGGATCATAATAAAATTGAATGGGAGTAATCCAGCTTAAGCCAACGTGCGATTAAATTGGAAGTGTAAATCATAATTAGTGAAACTTTTGAAACATTTGACACGAAATTTAAGTCGATTTTCGCTCAAATTTGACATCAGCTTAAGCCCAGAGAATTATTATATGGTTGACCCCTTAAGTCAGGGGAAGAAGCACACTGTCAGAATCCGAATGCGAGAGGATGTCACTGTTAGAATAACTTTATAGCAGAAATCTATTTATTAAAAAGACGAATAATAATAAGAATTGCATGGGAGTAATCCAGCTGAAGCCATGGTGCGATTGCAGTGGATTTATTGCTCATAACTATTATGGGTTTTCGTCAATATTTGACACTATCTTAAGCCCATATAATTATATGACAAACCTATACCTAAGCTATATAGGGTGCGTAAACCCATCACTAGAAACGGCACATAAGAAGAGGTCACAATTGGAATACCTACAATTTGCTACAATTCTCATATATTTGACATTAGCTTAAGTTCACATAATCCTGCCAAAGCTCACCATATAGAATAATTTTGGAAACATCATATGAAGGGAAAGCTACTTTTAGAATGCCGCCAATATACCTAGCAAAAACATAGGCACACCAATGGGGAACCACAACAGGATTGCACGCGATTAATCTGACTTAAGCTAAATTACGATTTATTTGATATGACTAATGCCACACTTGAAGCATTTTGTAAAAAAGTGTGTTTGGATTTTCGTTCATATTCGACACTAGCTAGAAGTCCGCGTAAACCTATTATCATTTTTCGAACTCTATGAGGCGTAGGTTAACAGTGTCAGAAAAGTTCAAATCAGTTGTCTTATAGGTTACGTGCAGAACAAAAGGGTAACGTCCGCACATGAAAATAAAGCTCAACCGAAGCTTAGGTTCTAATTAGAGGCATTTAAAGGGTGGTTAAATTTTAAGGGTCGATGTTGAATGTGAACCACGCCTTAACGTCAAGTTTTTTTCTGCATTTCATTTGACATTTCTCAATTTCAGACTAACTCAATTTGAACCTTGGAAAGATACATAATCGAGCAATGCGTTAAAGTTATTCAGGCTTATTATGAAAATGGGCGTTCAAATCAAAATGCATATCGTGCACTTCGTGATTTTTTCGGTCAATTTAATCGTCCAAATGTGCGTACAATCGGAAAAATCGTGTAAAAATTTGAGCAAACCGGGAGATGTGAAAACACCAGTGCATGCTCGTACAGCTCGTACTGCAGAAAAAACCTATTGCTGCTGTTCGCTATAGTGTGGCTGAAGAGCCGTCCACCTCAACCCGTCGTAGTGTTCGCTATCGTGAGATGATAACGAACTTTTTATGGCCCGAATTGGAAGATATGGATGTGGACGCTATGTAGTTTCAACAGGACGGTGCCACTTGCCACACCAGCTAACGAAACAATGGCTCTTTTGCGGGAGAAATTAAATGGCCATGTTATCTCACGTCTTGGCGATGTTAATTGGCCGCCACGATCATGCGATTTGACACCGTTGGGACTTCTTTCTTTGGAGTTATTTGAAAGAAAAGGTGTACGTCGATAAGCCAGCAACAATTTAAGAGCTAAAGAATGAGATAATTCGGCACATTAACGGCATAGAACCTCAATTATGCCTCAGCGTCATCGAAAATTTGGACCATCGGATGAAGGTGTGCCGCCGAGGTCGCGGCTGCCATTTGGAGGCCATTATGTTCCATACATATTGAACCATACCAATATTATCATAATAAAAAGAAATGACAATAAATTCCTAAATAATTTGTTTTTTATTCAAAATCAACATCGGCCCTTAAAACTTAACCACCCTTTATTAAAAAAAACACGAATGATGTGGTAGTTAATCAATCTGGTTCACGCTTGGGTACCGTAGCTGTAGCTTGCTTAACTAAGCAAGTAAGCATAAAAACAAAACTTCTGGAGCTAAAGCGAATAATGGGGGTACCGGAGGAACAAATTCAGGGGGTTAACAATTGATATGAAAATTACTAGACAGATTTCGGTGAAACTTTTTTCTAGAAGGCTAAAGGCTATATCGTTTCTGCTCAAACTGTTCTATATAAAAAATAATATACTTCAAGCCCCCTTAAGGTTCTTAATGTATACATATTAACGTCTTAGATAATGGGTACATAATATAGTAAAGATAATCTCTAGAAGCTTCAAAAATAATAATAAGCCACGATCGAATTTTCCTAAACCCTGCTTCAGTGTAAGTCGTTACGGAGAGTGCACTATCGTTGAAGATACCTAGGACCAGTTAGGAGGCTTTAGTCAACTTGATTGTGTTCGATGAACTTATTTAACTACCAAAGACAATTTTTTTATACCAACTAATTTTTCTATACCTGGTAACGTCACAGTACCAATAGGATCGCAATTAAAAAACTTTTTTCCAATTTTGAAAGCTCTTTAATATTTTCGTGGATTATGGTAATGAAGGGTTAATAGGGGCACTAAGCCTCATGCATGGTTATACCGAGAACATGGATGTCATAATGCCGGCAGACTTTTTGGGTTCTCAGCTGAAAGTTAATGCCTCCAAAGAAATTGCTCAATTGTCTTAAATGAGTAGGTACTTCAAGTATAGCCTATATACCTGACGACGTTGACCTGTTGACAAACGATAAGTTCCATCTAGAAAGCCGACCTGGTAATACATACCACAAACCAGTAAGTACTAGACCGCCGACTTCCCGTGCACCTACCCGATTCTCCCCGGAAAATATTACCATGTCTGCGAATAAGTGTAAATGTCAAAATTAATGGCGGCAATGATTTTCCATGCTATACCATGGGCATAGGATTTTTCAAGTATGCGTGCGTTAATGGCCCTCCTTTGATTTTGTACAGCAAAAATACATGAAAAATCCTGGGCCCGCCAGCAGCTTGTAGGCAAAGTCCGTTATGTGGGAGGAGTCGACGGTCTATTCTTACTGGTTTGTGATATATACAAACAACAAGAAGGTACCACAGTTTGTCAAAACTTTGACGCATAACCACCAGAATTTCGGACAGAACAACATATCTGAGGCTTGTACTTGACAAGAAACGCAGTTGGAACTGAATGAACGACAGTCTCCTAGAACCAACAGATAACAAGGCCACTAATCTAATGTTCATCACAACGCGTCAGGGATAGGGATTCATCGGTCCTACAAGTGCGAGAGTATGACTGTCCTGAAAAAGCTTCTCAATTCAGCCGTTCGGAATCGGCATAAAATTGTAGGTCCCTTCCATTCGTCCCAAAAATAGAAACTCGCACAAACGAATGGTTAAGAGAAGCTAGGCCTTGGGTTTGGGTGTCTACCCGCCTGTTGCGCCACCTATTTATTTATTTATTACAAGTGCGAAGAGGACAGCTCTTCTCTCTATGCGTCGCTAGACGCAACTCGTTCAGGGCTTGCGAATCAGTAAACCGGACATTTTAGGAGATAGAACATTCAACGATCGTAAACAAATATGTCAGCCATGAACATATCATAGACTATATCACCTCACATCTATACTTTATAGAACTTTCTCAGTTCCACCTCTCGTGAACGTCTGATAAACATCCGAGAGAAAGACTGTCATGAAAAAGCTTCTCAATTCAGCCGCTCGGACTCGGCATCAAATTTTAGGTCCCTTTATCGAGAATAGCTCAAGGTTCTTGGAACGCAGCATATTGATCATTCAGTCTCCTTGGACGTGAAGGCATTCTCGCCATTTAGAAAGCGAACGGATTACCAGGAAAAGTTTTGACAGCAAGCATTGGATCTTCAGCTCCACTGAATGACAAATGGCACCTATTGCAACAAAATCTGATTTCTCCAGCATCGAAATAGTTATTCCCTCAGACAGCAAAGGCTTCACAGCACGAAAAATGTAATTGAATTAAAATTAATTAAGACCTCCTGGCTTATTGACAACGATTCAACGGTCCCATTGGTATGCAAGCAAAAACCATTACCATGCGGCCGTATATTTCATTCATTAACAAATGATTCCTTTTGGAAACCTTGGTCCTGCACTGATTTACACATCCAACATGTTCCGGATAAAAGGAGTCACTCCGCCGCCGCTGAGACTAAAGCTGGAAAAATGGCTCGACCCGCCCCCAAACTCATCACTTGAATGTTCACTTTTACAGAACCCTATACATGGCATCATAATGGTTGTCGTGCGTTAACGTTGCAATCCTTGTAATTACAACACGTCATGTGCAATGTGTACACAAACAAACCCAAGTGCAAACATAAACATACGCGTCACTGATGTATTAAACTGCAACAGCAATCTATCTGAATCGTCTCCCCCATATGTTCGAATTGAAATTCCATATCCCGAGCCCTGTCACCGCAATTCCTGGCTGCGATTCTACCTGGATAAACCTGATGCCTTCGTTTAATTTAATGAAATTGCAACGCACTGGTATATTGGCATAGGGATGGCGTGCTATACCAACTGAATTGTGATGTTGATTTGGGGCCATATGGTTGATATGGGATCCATCTTCGCATCGAAATCCTGTAAATCCATTGATCCGATGCGATGCGTATGCCTGTTCATGAAATGCGAGCTATTTTGATCCTTGCATGGGTTCCATATATACTTGCATGTGAAGAGGCTGTTATGATGCGATTTTGGTAAGAGACGCATCGCCCATTCCCATGCTGCAGTGAAGTGCATTTGCCAGTTATGAAGCTCAGGAATGGTGGTTGCACAAACAAGGATGGCTCTTCTGATGATGATTGGAGTGCGTGCAAAATTCCAAGGTACGACATAATTTAATTAATCAAAGGCGCATGTATGCGGGGAAGCTGTTTCAGTTTATTAAGGGGAAATAGAAGCACTCCTGACAATTTTATCATTAACCCAAAATATCTGTAATTAAACAAATAGTCTGGATGCCTACATACAAATTTCGACCGTTTCCTATACCACTAATCAATTTTCTTTTACGATCTGTCTGCCATTCGAATTCACGGCGTCTACGTTCAAGCTTTTTTTTTGTTTTCCACGAAACTTATTCGAATAAATCAAATATCTTTAGTAGACATAGCGGGCAGAAAATAAACAAACTGAACGCAAGTCCGCTATACACCTTGAGTTTTGTTGGCTATGTGAATGTGGCTCCTCTGGCTCTCTTTAATGTGTCAGTCAGCAGCTAGTAAAGCGATTTGGATCGCATTTTTTACGTTCTCAGAATAACAGAACATTAAAAACAACAAACTTTAGCACGGACTGCGATGAAGTGCTTGGCGCACACAGGTAGGCATTCTATTTACGAAAAAAAGAACCAAATGTATATTAGTAGTTTGGCAATAGATTACGTGTGTTGGCAATAAAAATGAAAATACGGTAGCCACTTTTTTTTTTGTAGGTGGTATCCCGTATCCATTTTGTAGGATATGAACAATTTTGGAGATATTTTGTAGAAAAAATTAACTAAAGATGCTGGAAATAAATAAGATCAATGACAATTTTTTGGCTGTCCATTTTGACGGTAGATCGAAACGCACATAGAGTGTGCGCAATCACAAATAGGTAGATACCTACTCAATTTTTTAAACAAAAGATGAAAAACAATACCTATATAAGTAGTTGGGTAATAATTTAAGTATGTTCACATTAAACATGAAAAAATACAGTAGGTACCTATCTACTTTTTCCAGAACCTCTAGTTTGTAGGGTATGAATAGTTTTGGCAATTTTTTTATTACGTAGAGAAGAAATCATTGGGACGATATGCACTAGTCAATGTTGACAGCTTAAGCGGTGTAATCATTACATTTTGGCAACTGTTAACTTATGTGATGATTGAAACGCACACTACTGTGCGCAATCATTTTAACAACAAAATTATAATTTCGTTATATAGGTATGACAATACAATTTTATTCAATTGTGACAGTGCTTACATATATAGTGTCATATAGCCTTTGAAACTATTGCTTTGAGCTCCAACGGATGAGCAGAGAACAGAAAAATAACCCCATTTCTCCAAGTATACTATACCCTAGGCCTTTACAACAAATGGTGCCCTATTCTATTTTATATTTCCTTTTATTTATTATCTGGTAAATATTGTCTATTGACAATAGACCTTACCAATAATAATTTTTAATCATCAACTTAAATATTTTGACGGCCACAATAGATGAATTTAAATGAAAATATTCACCATTGTGAATGCCTGGACACTAAAGATGATTTTAATAGTATTCGACACGTTCCACTAAGTCTGGCCGTCGACTTTAAACCAAAACCAGTAGCTGGGACACGTTAAATGTAACGCTTGACAAGTTTGTTGTGCAAGTGTTTTTATTTAGGATTTAAAAAATAAGTTTGTCTGCATTGCCCATTTTGAATATATACCAGGGTGTTTCGAAGTTAAGTCTCAATACTTTGGGAAATCATTCGTGGGTATAATACTTATAAGAAAAATAGTTCTACAGTTCAATGTGAATATATTTTGCTAAGCATTTTAGAAAAGGCTTACTTTGGTGTAGGCACTTTGACCCAATATAACAAAAAGAGTTCAGCAGTGTATAAACAAATGACGAATATCGCACATATTCTTCTTTACCACCAATGGATCCCCGTAAATTTGCAAACCGTTTTCCAATTCACATAAACTTTCTATAGATGTTCGTATTTTCTTTTTTTCTTTTATTATTCCCTAACGATTCCTAGATTGACATACGCGCCTAAGCTAAGCATTTAACACGATATTGGTGAGGTGTCGCTTGGGATTCCCAAATGAACTCGCCGGCGAACACAATCTTCTTCCGGGGAATTCGAAGCGAACAAAATGCGAACTGTAGTATTTTTGGGGTACAGTGATAGATTTAAAAAAATAAGAGTTACACACATAGACGCATAGTCACATGGTTTATGTCTATTTATAAAAAAAAATACAAACCAAACGAAAACTGCAAACTATGTAAAAATGTATAGGTATTATTATGAATGCCTAAGACATTAATCTGTATTTAAATATTTAGAAGAATTTGGTGAAGTTTTGTCAACCCTTCTGTTAATTATAGCTTTGTATATACCTTCCCGTCAACCAAAGGTCTGGCCAGACCTTCACAGGCACACATTTTGCATAAATATAAAAGTGACAAAACAGAAAATATAAAAGAACTTATTTATTTTTTAAAATCCTCGATTTTTGTAATCCACAGATTCTTCATTCGCTCTCCTATCTGCAGTGTTACCAACGACATGACTGACACAAAAGAATGAGAAAAAAAATGCATGCATCAAATAAAATCATAAAATATGCATAATTTGAATGATTTGTGCGAAAGGTGCATGAATTGACAAACTCTACTCTTTATCTAAGGGTTTACGGTATTCCTACAGATTACCAAACCACAGAACAATACGTGTTGACTCTATCATGGAATTTCAAGAAGCTGTGGCCATTATTTCTTAGAGAAAACTTGGTTCAAAAGTCGGAAAGGTCTGGCTAAACTTTATAGTTGACGGAAGGGGTATAATCATAATCTGAAAAACGCTTCTGTCTATCAAACGAGTACATTAAAAAAAAAAAAAAAACATCACAGAAAATATTTTCGTTGACCCTGTGCTGAACTTTCAAGAATCTATTGGCATTATGTTTTAAAGAAAACTCCCATCAAAAGTCAGAAAGGTCTGGCTAGACCTCATATAGTTCACAGAAGGTTTAAGTGGTGAAGAATAGGAAGAATTGGAAGGATTGTCATGTAAATTTAATTTCAATTGTTGCGTTTGCTTTGCAGTTTTCGTGGTGCCCCATCTGTCGTGATGCCCTAGGCCTGGGCCTAGTTGGCCTAAGGGTAAATCTAAGGCTGCCTACCTAAAACGAAGTTTCCACTTGGACATCAGGCCTGAGTGCGCCAGAATTCTACTTAAAGAAGACAATCGTAAGGCACACGGAAGGAGCAATTTTTTAAATGTGCGCAATGCAACATAGACAATAGACAAAGTTGTTACTTAAATTTGCATTTAGTATCTACCTGGAACTGCACTGCTCGATCTCGATGAGTGTTCAAGCCTATCAAGACAAAGTCAACATTATCATTTTGGAACAAGAAATTATTATCGTCGACTCTTGCAAGTAGAAATCTCAACCCTCTCATCACCTCTTTATACTAATAGAGCGAAGGCACAATTCATTCAGAAAAAAAAATTCTTTCTTTTGACACTTTACTTGTTATAACACATACGCGTATGGTTAGATATCGCTCTCTATAGGAATATTTTCGACAGTATATGTGATAACCAGTTTCATCTGTTAAAAAATATGAATATATACACAACTAGTTGCTATCGCACATGGAATTGTGCGCTATCGTCAAAGAGTTGCATAACATACTGCACGCCTACAAAATGAATGTACAACACGTGGGTTTCTATTATTAACTTCCACTAGTCCGTTTTTAAGACTTTTCAAACGCACTTTAGTGTATGTATGTAAAATATATTAACATCAAAATTAATTCTTTATGTCATGTTTTCTTTGTGAAAGCATTGAAAGAGCTGCCATTGTATATAGATTACACAAATCTTCTTGTTCCAATATTTATTAGCATAGAGACATTTGCAATAATTTACAGTGAGCCATTGAAATTCCGCACTATTAATCGCCATATGCCTATATGTTGAATCTTACTAAATGGTATTTAAATTGGTAGGTGAAGAGGGAGTCAAATGGCTCTCTCGTGTCATTAAAGTGGCCTGGGAATGCGGCGAAACACCCAGCGATTGGCAGATTGGGGTGATTGTGCCCCTTTTCAAGAAAGGGGATAAAAGGGATTGCTCCAATTACAGGGGTATATCACTTTTAAGTCTCCCCGGAAAAGTCTTTGCCAAGGTGCTGGAAACGCGTTGCAGAGCTGTGGTCGAGGCACGATTAGGAGATGAGCAGTGCGGCTTTCGTCCCGGCAGAAGCACAACCGACCAGATATTCACTCTCAGAATGGTACTTGAGAAGGCTTGGGAGTATGCTACACCTGTTTACGCTTGCATCGTAGATTTGGAGAAAGCATATGACCGAGTCCCTCGAGGGAAACTCTGGAGTGTATTACAGCAGTATGGAATTGATGGTTCTCTCTTGAGAGCCATTCAATCTCTTTACACAAACTGTAAAAGCTGTGTTCGGGTAAACGGCGTTAAATCAATACCTTTCACCGTGGGCGTTGGACTTCGCCAGGGGTGCGTCTTGTCGCCTCTCCTTTTCATTACTTATATGGACTGGATGTTACAGCGCAGTCTTGGCGAAGAACGTTTCGAATTGGGAGACCTGAGGATAAGTCATTTGCTCTTCGCTGATGACTTGGTCATCCTTGGGTCCTCTCAGATTGAACTTCAGCGCGCACTCGATCGGTTTGTAGCCGTTTGTGTTGAAGCTGAGATGAAAGTAAATGTGAACAAATCTGAAGTGATGGTCGTCTCCAGAACGCCTGTTCAATGCACTCTGCATGTTAGTGGAGTCCCATTGAAACAGGTGGAGAAGTTTAAGTATCTCGGGGTCTTATTCACGAGTGATGGAAGGAGCAATGCCGAGTTTTCCTGTAGGATTGGTCAGGCTGGATCGATTTTGAGACAGCTTGGTTATTCTGTTATCAGGAGGACTAAACTTGGTGTCAAAGCTAAGTTGTCAGTCTTTAATTCGGTGTTTGTTCCAACTCTTACCTATGGTCATGAGGTTTGGGTAATGACCGAAAGAATAAGATCGCGAATATAAGCTGCCGAAATGAGATTTCTCCGTAGTATTGCTGGTGTGACCCGTAGAGATCGCATCAGAAATACCAGAATACGTGAGAAACTCAATGTCGAGCAGCTACTTCTCCGGACGGAGCGATCCATGCTTCGGTGGTTTGGTCATGTTAAACGCATGTCCCCGACCAGGATTCCACGACGTGCTATGGAATCCATACCATCGGGCAGGCGTCCCCTAGGTAGACCCAGGATGAGATGGTTAGATCAAATTCATAATCTCTCCTCTACCCGTATGGGGATTGCCCTTGATGATTTAGAGTCGATGGCGGAGGATCGAGAGCTATGGAGGGTCCACTTGAGCAACCTACACCCGCGACCCACTTAATGGACAAGCGGACCATTGAAAATGAATGAATGAATGAATGAATGAATTGGTAGGTATTCTCTAAAAAAGCTTATGCCTGTTGACAATCAAAAGTGCTCAAAGACCCGTCAGAGGTAAACACAAACAGCTAACTTACTGGTAAGTCTTTGTTGAGGTGTCTTTATAGACTGTTGAAGAAGTTGTCTCAATTCAATGATCGTAAAGACCAACAGTATCGGAAGCACCCAACTTTTTAAGCTGAATGTAGAATGGGGGTTAAAACTGCTTGATTTTTTCTTCACCGAAAGAAAAAACATTGGTTGAATCAAAAATGTTTCGTTGTTAGCTAACAATGGGCTTAAAATTTTCAAATCAAATACGTATGTGATTAAATCAAACAACGCTGCATGTTTGAAACAACTACTTTGGCGTTGTTGATTAAAATGCTCGAAAGTATCACAGATATATTTAGTTTGAACATGTTTATAGTTGTTTCAAAAATGGTAACATTGTTAGCCTACAATTTAATTTTTGATTTCATTGTTAAACAACAATAAACAGGATGAAATTACAACTTAGGGACTTTAAAATAAATTTGACCATAAGTGTTTTTGATTAAACACAAACGTGGTCAATAAATTTAAAATCAACCATATTTCTTATAAATTAAACACATTCGTAGTTGGAGTACAACGATTACAGTGCAATTAAACACAAACATTTTCAAGGTAAAATTTCATTGACTATTATTAAAGTATCATGAACATGTTAAAAGTATCTACGAACATGTTTTTATAAAAATACTTCTCATTATCACTACCTACATTCTTGCCAAGACGTGTTGTAAAGCGGTCACGTGTAACAATCAGAAATGTTGTTAAAGTATCACACTTCAGTTAAATGTATCACGAAAATGTTGAAATAATAATGCAGCCAAGCATAAACATTGCTAAAGAAACACAAACATTGTAGAACTATCACGGATGTAGTTAATTTACATGTTTTCTTGTTAAACCAACCACAAACATCGCAGTCGCGACATGCTTAACGGAACTTGTCTTGTTAGTTTGCCTCGTCGGCGTCCGTCATCTTTTTTCTTGAAAAAATCTTCAGTATTCAGTCAGAAGTGCAAGTACTAGGTACATTACGTTACGAGCGAGTGTCAACAGTGTATTTTTCTTTGTAGTGTAGAGAGACGTTTTTTGTTTTGTTTTTTAGTGCGCTTGTTGGTTGAGACCGTGGTCTACCCCGGATTGTGAGCGCCATCTAAAGTAAGTTCTTTTCTCGTAAACTTTTACCACTCATAATTTTGAAATTTTCCTTAGATTCGACACCCGGATTTCAATACCCTGAAGTCAACATCAGCCAACGGTACGAGACAACACTCACATTTTATGTAGGTAAATATAATTATTTATAAAATAATAATTGTACTTCGTTGGGCCCCTGTTGTTGAGCCAACATATTAAAATATTAATTATTTATCACCATTTTGTTAACTAGCCTTAAGTCAAACTGTTATATGAAAGTTCAATAAATACTAATGTAAATAAATGTAATGTAATTTTGCGTAGATTACTATTAGTTTTCAGTTTTTAGTAGTATTTTCAGCTGGGTGCGAGTAGAAATAAAATGGTAAAGTAAGTATGGACGTTTTAAAAGAAGCACAAAAACATTACAATGTTTTCATTGCTGATGAACAATGGTGCATTATCAAACACTATCCAGTGCACGAGCATTGTAAAAGAATCACGAAAAATGTACATGTACAATGTTTTCGTTGTTGATTAACAATGATCATGCTTGATTAATCGCTTCCCTGTGATAAAGTAAGCATGGACGTGTTAAAAGAAACACGACCATCGTACAATTTTGAATTTGTTAATCAACAATGATCGTGCTTAATCAATCGCTTACCGTGCTTGCTTTAATACGAATAACGTAATGCGTGGTTATTTAAACACGAAATTGACAATGGCGTGATAGATTTATGCAAAAAATACCCGTTATGTTTTTTTATAAAAAATTGACAATGTCACATTTGTTGAAATGACAATGCCCATTGGTTGACGCAAAATCAAATAAGGTTCATGCTTGATTTTACCAACGTTTTTCTTTCGGTGTTTGGGAGTAAGCAAAACAACTAGAATATGTTATCGCACATGAGTGTGTGCGTTAGTATTAACTTAGCATTTTGCATAGATTTCAATGTACCTGAATAATTTTGGAAGCAAAGTGGCCCATCGTCAAGAGACTAATTTAATTTTTAAGCCAATAGTCATATAATAAATAAATGATCGAAAATGAAAATACTTTAAAACTCTTCTCGAAAATTATCTTCATCTTATGTTACAAGAAAGCAATGTAACGTGAGCAATTCAGCAAGTGTGCGCTTAAATATTTTACAAAGTGAACTTTGTAAATGATTATCAATAAATATGGGGAAATTCGAAATTCCACTGAAACTAAAACTGGTCCTAATACGCAAAACGTTATTACATGTTCGATATAAGTACGTGATTAATATCGCACATGAACTTGTGCGCTAAGTTATAAACTACATTTTTCTTGGATGGATGTTTGTGAAACGTTTTGCAACCATAGTTCTACTCATTAATATAGGCGCTTATATAGTAAGGTCTGTTAAATGAAGAAAGCGACCGAAGGAAGACGAACCAGAGAAGTTGGAGCTGGAGCTGGAATGTAGAGTCTACGAATTGCTCTATTACCTTCTTCTTCCTTTTTAAATAGCTCCTACTACACAATACGATGATAAACAAGTTCAATCGTGAGACCATTACTTTTCAATAATTTTAGTTGTTGCGCTATTCGTTACAGAGCTCACGGCTGTATGATTAATGATTAAGTAGGCCTTCTTTTACTACCGATCTTCCGCCACTGACTCAAAATCAACAAGGACATACGGGCAGAAGTGATAATGTCGAACTTGATTTAAATCTCATGTGAAAAATGATTGCGCACATGAGTGTGCGTTTGTGAATATCGGCTTTTTGGAGACATTTTCGAAATGATATTCGATTGCACATTTGTCAAGACTCAAATAACGTTAGCCACTGATTCTCACCAGTTAGACTCTATAAAATAATTCACACAATCTATAGGTATACCTACTTCTGAAAAATTTGTCACATCTAAAGGCTAGTTATAAGTATACAGCAAGGGTATAAGCATGACATGATATATATGCATATGCAGGTCCAAGTACATATGCTTTTTGTTTAATTGCCTCCAGTTGCGCACTCCAAGTTATACAAAATGTCTCCATTAATTAGTGTGCGATACCTAAGGCGAGGTCCTTCTCAACTGCGTGGTCCCTCCGTTTTGGAATCATTGTCGTTGTCATTGCAATTTGCACAACTGATGGGCACTTTTTTCACCATCATTGTGACAATGTCGCTTCGCTCGTAGATCTGAAATCGGATAAACGATGCATCGAATTGTTCAGTACATACATTTTTCTGTGCCCATATTCAAAGTTTACACCCCTTCCCGATACACGACGACAACCCGCCAAAGTCCCTGTCATCATTCATAAAATATTCAGCCCGTGTCTTCTCCCCTCAAATCCATTAAATTTCGGCACCAACCTGCTCGACATCTGGCAGCCACGAGACAAAATTTTGTGTCTCCACAGAGCATAAAATTAAAAACCTGCACATGACAGACATTCGAGTTTAACAACCTCTAACCCATCTCGTCCTTCTCCCCACGTCCCATAATCCATTAAACAATTAACTCCACGATCATTATGAGATCGTCGTCATTATCGGCTGCTGCTGCTGCTGCTGCTGCTGCTGCGTCACCATGCCACCGAAGTATAATTTTTCAAATTTAGAATCACCTCACTACAACACTCCTGGTGTAAACAAATTCGGAACAAAGTTCTAAAAAAACACAGAAACGCGTTAGGGTGGTGTCTTTCATTTTCCAGAGAACAAAAAACAATTCACAAAGAATAAATAAACAAACGCAACGCACACACACAGCTACGTGCGTGTTATTTGTCACCTCGTTACACGCACTAAAGCTTCAATTCGCTCCTCCGCACGCAGTGAGGTCGTAAAATTGTCGTCCAACACGTTGGCTGTGCCAAGCGTTGATGTCTTCAATTAAAAATGTACGGTGGGCGCTCCCTGCAACCACCCAAAAAATTTCCTTTTAGTTTCAGTCAACCGAGTAAAAACATTTTCCTGTCAATAGGATCAATTCGATTTGAACAAGTTTTCCATTAGTCAGAGCGGTTGGTCTGCGATAGACGAAGGTGTGCTGCTGAAGGGGACACAATTCTGCCATCTGCTCTGCGCGACAGGCACAACGGAATCTCATATCTCTCCGGCAGTGCAGCGATTTGTGAATGAAACCAGAAGCCCGCGTCTAAATATATAACACGCCAGTGGAACGATTATCCTGTCGTATGGGCTGAATGGATGCATTTAACCGGACTAGATGGATGCGCGGCGACGGCAACGACACGACGAGTCAGCCAGCAACCATGCGGATTGCGGTTTGTAGCATATCATCGTCGAATATAGGGGCAGGACTGGTGCCATCGGTGACGCCACCAAGCCGCTAAACAATGTCAATAATTCCAATCGCACGTATATGTAGCTAGCTAGCTGGGTGCGTTACGTTTCGTCGCCACCACCCATCATCTTCGTCGTCGTCGCTGCTGGTATATATTGGCGCATTGTTTAGAGTGGACTGGCTTAGATATTCCAATTGGACACGTTGAATGCCATTATAATCCTCGGCGGTCCGGATGCGTCTTATGCTTCGTCAGTTGTTCTTCGAAATTAATTTGACGATTTGTTTGGATGATATCTTCGTCATCGCATTTTTTTTTCTTTGTCGAGTAACATAAACAAATTTTGGAAAATGTGGAACACATTGGCTGACACACGTGTGCGTGTATATGTATATGTATTTGCTGGTGCATTGGGGTCCCGCATATATCTATCTAATGGGAGGCAGATAGTCATTTGTTTTTGTTTTTCTTTTGGGGAATATCCAGCTCAGTGCTGTAGGGAAGGTGTCAAAAAGTAAAGGGTGTTTACACTACAGCAATGTATCTCCGGAAATATCTTTTCTGTTTATCTATCGGATATGGAGATGGGGGTACAATGGTACATGCCGTCTAATTGGTATTATCGATGTCAATGTTGTCGCTTAAGGTCGTTAAACTGGAGGATCGAAAGGATCAACGACCTGACCAGCAGAGTTGAATATTGACAAGTCTTGCGATTTGAAGATACCTTTCCTGGTGGGCCTTTGATGTCTGGAGTGCTTTACATTTGATATTTTTGGCTGGTCCCTCACATAACATAAGTAATGAGTTTTTTTTTTTATGTAAGTTCCACTTTATTATCCACGAAAAACTGGACATAGAAAGAATTTCATTTTTACAACCCTCTCTACTGGACATCATTTGATTTTAAGCAACAAAAGGTCAAACGAAACAGCCCAATGAAAAGGTCCATTCGGTGATTAGCAAAACCGTGGACACTGAATGGATGAATTAAAATAAAATTCTACCAGCAAATGTGTTTCTATGTGCGTTACTAAAAGGACATCAACTTTAAAAGGCAGCAGAGATGTATATCGCTGGGCTCAAGTTTACTTGTGGAAGTTATGACGAATTGTTGACATTTCATCAAGAAGTTTATAACAATGTCCTGGAAGAAAGTTGTATCTAACATATATTTTGACTCATGTGTTATCTTATGTTTTTTTATAATTTTGTCTTAGATGTGACAGGCAGGAGCCCTGATCCCTGTACAAAAGACTTAGATAGGTAAATCAATCGCCCTTTCTAGGAAATGATTTAAAATTACAAATTCAAAAGGATGCCAGTTTCTAAGAAACGCTGCTCAGTTTTGAATTTAAAGCACTTATAACCTTCTTGCTGGGCAGCAGGGCCGAAATAGATCTGTTTCCTGGCATCGCATCGATAAATTTAGACATCTTGGCAATGAACATATTATATTATGTCGATTGCAACAGTTTCGCAATTGTTCGTCCAATGTGTGAATAATTTTTCTTAAAGACCTCGACATGCAGCACCCTAAGATTCAGCTTGAGCATCTTGAAGTCGACCATTAGTTTTGTTGAAAAATTCATTTTTATATAGGTACTTCCCCCAGTCAAGGCATAGCTATAACACTTCAATAGCGGCCCAAAATACTTGCAGATACATTGGTCTTATAGTTCTGCACTTAAATAGAAGTAAGTTGTATACGTAATCCCCTGGCTATCTGTTAGCTCAATGAGCTTGTGGATTGGGGTCTCAGGAATAAGGCAAATTAAGAAATTAAGAGACTCACAAAACTGTCCTTTTTAAGGTTGCGTTTCAATAGGGAGGAACCTTATTCTGTCCGAATCAACTAATCCAATTTTGTTCCTAGGTCTATCTCTCTCAAGAACTAATTGCCGTAGAAGGCTGAAATTTGCACACAACATCAGGTATAACCCCTAGTTAAACGTCAAATACCAATGATAGCGATATGACTGCTTTTGGAATATTTAATTAGTCATTTTGTGAAAAAAATATTTTATCCTTCATACAAAAAACTGTTTAATTTTGTTCATAGGTCTATTAATATCAGGGAACAACCGACTTTTCAAGACATCAACTCTGGCCAAGTACGCAACCTTTCGTGCGCCATAGTGTACTCGCTCTTGGCCGTTTTTTTTTTAATGTGAAGTCGGAGCTCGTAAAGACTTTACCGGGTCAATGGTCAGTGATTATTTCTCTCGAAAATATGGTGAATATATGTGCTTCCAGAAGGACAACGCTTAGGGTATTCTACTCGTGAAATCATTGAGTTTCTAAATAGATACTCAGTTAGCAATTACGAAATTTATGTCGCAAATCTGATTAGAGACGGAGCTCGTGCGATTTGGGGTCACTCGACTCGATTACTTAATTGTGAGGTCTTTCGGGTTTACAGATAAGCTTCAAACTATTCAGATCTTGGGTTTAGAAGGCAAGAGTGGACGCGTTATTTATGAAGTAGGCAGTCACAATGTAGAAAATTTAACACAAAACTGGACCGACAGATATCTATAAATATTAGATATAAAAAAGTCAACCATCCTATAAAATGTTGGGAGCAAGAAAAAAGTAGTTCAAATAAATTCCTTATGTTTAAAAGTACACAAGTACCGACAAGAACCCATGCGATTCGCATTTCATTGGCTTCGAGTTCCTCGGGAGAAGATTCCGTTCGCCGGCAAGTTCATCTAAGAATTCCAGGCGATAAATGTGTACGCGAAAGAATAAAATCCGAACATATAGAAGAAGTTTATGCGAATTGGGAAAATTGCTTTTATGCAGGGGTAGGTCTGAAAGAATATGTAGGAAAGGTATGCGTCAGAGCCAACATTTCTACTCCGCTGTCATATAAAGGGTGTCCCATATTTTACGCAAAATGTAATTTTGACAGAAAATGCGGATTTTTAATCAGAAAGCTTACATTTTTTATTGATTCATAGAGTATACAGATTGGGGTTGTGTATGGAATAGCACATCAGATAAATGACCGCCACGGCTTTGCTGGCAAGTACGTATTCTTTTATTGAAATTTTCTATGGCAGTTTCGCAAAAATGTGGCTGAATTTCATCAATACAGCTCCCAATTTCCTCTTTCAAGGCGTTGGTGGTCGAGGGCTTTGCTAGACATTTGACTTCAAAAAAACCCCAAAGAAAAAAGTCCAATGGCTTTAAATCGCAAAATCTGGATGGTCAATTCTGATAGCAAAAACGGCCGATTACACGATAAGGAAATTACCCATATGATGCAGTAATTGAATTGTTTCTGTGGCTGTATAGTATAGCATGTGTCTTGTTGAAACCACATCCATATCTTGTAACCTCTGCATTAAAAACTGAGTTAACATGTCACAATAACGAACACCATTAATTGTTACTGCCTGAGCAGCCGCTTTTTCGAAGAAGAATGGTCCGTAAAAGCCTCCAGCCCAAAGTCCGCACAAAACAGTCTCCCGTTGTGGATGCATTTGTTTCTCAACAACTAT
The DNA here is from genome assembly GCA_949372485.1 of Cheilosia soror. Lineage (NCBI taxonomy): Eukaryota > Metazoa > Arthropoda > Insecta > Diptera > Syrphidae > Cheilosia > Cheilosia soror. The sequence goes on from OX443563.1 coordinate 79,251,580, forward strand.
ACTTGTGGGTTTTCAGAACCCCAAATGCGACAATTTTGACGATTGACGAAGCCAACAAGATGAAAATGAGCTTTATCACTGAAGATGATTTCGTAAGAAAATTCCAGACTGTAGCTGACAAACCTTCATTATTTTCAAAAAATATTGCTCAACAATGAAAATGTGTTGTTCTTTCGTACAGCGCTACATTTTTACTAAACCCGATCTGTCAACAGCTGTCACATTGTTATCTTTTTTCCCGTTGGCATCACTGTACGATTAAATGGCGCAAAATTCAAATTTTGCGTGAATTATGGGACACCCTTTATATAAACATTTCTGAAAAAATAATGCTTATTAAATGATAAAATTGTCTGGCGACAATTTATAGAAAAGATGGCGCATGGATAACTCTGCCCTTGGCAGAAATCTTACTAAAATTTGCGATTAGGAGCTGCAGCAAATTATACCTACGAAGTGTCACCAGCGTGTGTAATTGTGCCTGTACATCTACAGTGGGTCCTGGTAGTGCGCCAGTTGCCAGATTAGATCCGCTATAATTTTGTGAAGGAATCCGGTGCTTTTTTGAAAGTTTGGCCATGTATTGCCTTGTGTTGTGAGTATCTACTAGTATTAAAAGTATTCCGTTGCGTTCCTGAAGCGGCGTGACACTTTGCTTTGTCATGTCAAACGTCTAGTTGTACTTGGTTTTTTTTTTAAATGCTTCTCCCGGGAAAGGCAAACCTATAACGCTTCATCAGCGCACCGAGATGCTCGCAGATATGTATATGTTGCTGCAAATTGTAGTCTTCTGGAAATATATCTACAGGAAGCGAGTTCCAAAGTTTGCTTGTTCTGTTACAGAATGAGTTTTGGAAAACTGATGCAGCTATACTCTGTGGAGTCTAAACTAGAAAGTTTTTCCAGCACTTCACTTGTAGGTTCTGAGAGTTATCAGAACCGACCAATGGTTTTGATATTTGAGAGGCGTCACGACCCCTTTCTCCGATAATTTTCGTACAACCCTTAAAACAACCTCCAGACAACTACGGATGTATAAATTCCTTACATCCATAGATTGAATAAAATTTCTGGAAACGTATAAAGGACAAACAGAAAGACAGATGTGCTGCATCCAATGGACTAGCAGTCACACGTGCCTTCGCTCATGAGATTTGTTGCTACAAAACTTATGCTGCCGTCATATAATAATAGGTATCCGGAGATCGTATAATAAATTCCCTTTCTGTATGTTCCCCCTTTAACCCCTTGAAAGGGGGGTCATTAAAAAAATGTAAACACTTGTTAAAACATTTTCATCCTCCTACCATCGCATAAAGATTGTAATCAAAAGGAATTACGATTTTTTTTTTTTTGGTAATGTACGTCAGTTATAGTTAAACTTTTATAGATACAAATAAAAAACAGTTAGTAAATGAGTATAGTTATAGATACATACTATACATTTCTACACCTCATGTAGGTAATAAAAATAAACGATATCCGTACCTACTGCCTTTTAATACCAAATCCACTTGTAACTCTGACAAGTAAAAATCCATCTCAAAAATGTTTGCGAGTTCCATCAAAAAAAATCGCAAACACTCAATGGATATCATTAAATAAATGTATCCACAGAGCAAGTGGATGCATGACTTTTGACTAAATCCCATACCTCCTCATCCACACCCCATCAATAGTCTTTGGCCGGTGCCATCAAAAAGAACGAGCATCATAAAAAAATCAAAAAGAACAAAAAAAAAAATCGTTCTATGACTTCCGAACGTTTTAACTCGATTGGATCCATGAAATTGAAGATTGAAAAAGAATTGAATCCGGAAAATATGCTAATCTCCGGAGATCCGTTTGCGATTCCGAGTTTTTTTTCCCTCTTCCTTCGTTTATGTTTTGTTCTCACCGATGTCTCGTGGATAGGGTTGCAAAATGCATTAGACAAAGTGTTCAGCATAAAAAAAGGGTTTTCCTATATACTTACTACCTAGTTCAGTCATTTAGCCATCAGTTGGACTCATCCTTTAGTTGCAATTCAATAGCCTTAGCCCGATTAGGTTGATTGAATTTCTTTGACTAAAAGCCGGTCCACAAGGGTTGGTTTTGGTTGCACTATACTCCACCATTTCGTGGTTAATTTAAGGGTAAATGTTTATTTCATTGATTGTAAGAATGTGAATGGAATGAAATGAAATGGATTGAAGCGACTATAGATACTCGTAATCGATTGTAGGAGAGGGCGAACAAAAAAAACCGCCTGAAACCTATAGAAAGGGCTCATCTTTGAAGTGCGCTAAAAATTCATTACATAACTGAATGGCTGCGCATGTATGGGTGTGCATATCCTAATTTGGAAGACAAACTTATTTCCACCCGAATGCAGGGAAAGGGTTAATTGGGATTAGGTCTGTCGACGTTGAATATACGATGGCCTAAGCAAACAATGCCCGGCGGCGGTCGTATGAAAACTATTTACTCCTGCAAATTGATTAGATTGTTACAGTTAATTATATTCAATGGAGTAGGTAGTTAGTTGTGTTTGGCAGGACGTCATTTAAGGTTATACGTATACAACCTTGAGGGATTTGCTAATTTGGGCAATAGTTTAGTGGCTGCATAGAGCATGCAGGTTGTCAACAATGAGAAGGCCTTGGGACTGACGAGTATCTGCTTTGGGAAATGTCAAAATATTGTGTTTGCAATAGTAATTCTGTCCGAAATGAGCGAACTGGCATTGCAGAGGGAGGACGAATTTATGCTTCTTAAGAATTAAGAAGACGAATTAAGAAAAAGATGTATTCATTTCACCAATAGCTACGAAGAGATCGTTGTGACTCTTATCAAGTCGCATGATGTTTAATCCAAAGACCTACGAAAAACACTCAGTTTATGACAGGAGGTCTCTTATAGATTGAGGAAGTGGACCTGGGCGGCAGTAAAACCAAAATGATACTGCTTCGAATGTTAACTTAAGTTTTAACTGTCCACTGTGTAGACGATTTGGCAGAGGATTGCAGAAATTGTGCAACTGAAAGTGGACAGTTTTCTAATAAGGTTGCGTTGCGACACTTTCAATGCAATCCAAAATTAGTGTAGGTATATGGATTGGATTCAATAAACTTATACCTATATGGGTATAAGCTGATGGCTTATGGAAAACAGTCGAAAATTATGCCCGGCAGTCATCAATCAAGGCACCAGTTCAGTAAAGAAATGGCAGCGGTACAACGAAGCCCCTACCTATTTCTGACTATTAGAAGAAACCGTTCTAAAGTCACGGGAAAAATGTAATTAACTTATTTTTATAGGAAACAGGTGTGGGCGCAGTGGTTAGTGTGCTGGACTACTGTGCGAGGGATCCCACGTTCGATACCCGGAAAAAAATTAACTCTTAAGGTTTTTTCTACTGCGCCACCTCTCGCGAACGTCACACAAACATCCAAGAGTATCAATGTCCTGAAAAAGCTTCTCAGTCGTTCGGATTCGGCATAAAATTGTAGGTCCCTTCCATTCGTTCCAAAAATAGAAACTCGCACAAAACGAATGGTTGCGAGAAGCTAGGCCTACCCGTCTATTGCGCCACCTATTTATTTATTTTTAGAATCAGGTATAAGTAAAGTCCAACTAATGTAAGCCGAAAAGACGGGGTAGGACGTTGGATCACATCAAAAACCGGCAGAACATGGACCGCAAAGGCGGGATCTTATAGACCAGCTTACCCAGTATTGTGACGCGGCTCATATTAACACACATTTCTGCGGATGAGGGCTTGAAGAAGGCTATAAGCGGGCGGAGGTATATGCGACATAACTACACAAAATTGAGAAATAGTGGAAACGATGATGTAGCAGACATCGAGCAAGTTCTAAAAATTATATAGGAAAAGGCCAAAAGCAAGAATGCGAAACAATCCACTGCCCTAAATTTAAGCCAAATTCAGCCTTGATATTCGGTTATTTTGAAGAGTGCTAGCTTGATTCTGAATTCAAAAAAAAAGCACAAACAATGGCCACCGCTGTTTGGCCTACAAAAAATGGATGAGTAGGGCTATCCTTATAAGTCTCCCAAAAGTCTTTTAAATTGTATGGAATTGTTTTCAAGGCCTTCTCGCAACCAACTAAGCAAATGTAGTATAAGGGGCTTATTATGTCGGAATCTGGCTTTATAGCGCAGAAGAGTCGACTCAATAAAAGGCGCGTGTGATGTGATCTTTAGTCCAGTTTGTAAAGCAGGGATTTATATAGGAAAAAGTATCAAAAACTGCACAGACTGTATAGCAACATCGACATAGTCAATCGGTTAAGAAGACTGGAAGGTTGTAAAGTGCATTGGCATCATCACTGATTTGACCTGAATAATTTTCGAATTTTTATTCAGAAGATTTGCGATAGAGACTGAGTTTAACTTCTAGTATAAAGACGCGCCCTTTTGGAAGCTACACGGAGAAAAAGAAGTTGTTGAAATTACCGAAAACGACAGTCAGTTAAACGTTTTCCGGTCTTGATTTTCAGCTAATAGCATAAAATGTTGAATTTACAATTTGATTGAATCGTTAAATCAACTACAAATCTGTTGAATTTATAGTGTAAAGTGCATTGGAAAATAACAATAATAATGGTTATATCAACATAATTATATGTTGATATTAAAACTCTTTCAGTAAAATCAACTATTCACATGTGTCAAAATCAACAACCAGTTTGTTGAATTTGCAGTGCAAACTGCATAGTAGGCTAAATATATAGCAGTTGTTTCAACATACTTGTGTGTTGATAAAACAGCTTCTCTTGTAAAATTAACTATGTCATAAATGTTGAATTAATCGATTTAGAAGGCCTAAAATCGTAGATTCAACAACCATTTTTGTTGCTTGTCGCCCCTTTTTGGGAAATATTTTACCCAAAATCCGTTGCATATTTTATCTAAAAAAAACTATAAAACACACACATCCAAATATTTGTTTAATCCAATTTATTTTTTATTTTAATGATTTACATGTATACATACATACATAGATTAAGTTAATTAAGTAAAATTATGAAGTCAGTAGTTATAAGAAATAATAAGCTGTTGAAAGTTACCCAAAAACATATTCAGCCTTATTTATAAACTTTATACACTCTCTATAATAACTCTTAACGCAAAAACCTAATATATATTTTTGCGTTTAGACCTATTATAGAGAGTGTATAAAGTTTATAAATAAGGCTGATTATGTATAAGTAGTAAGTAGCCAATAGATTTAAGTTATTGTTATTATATTACTGTAATTTTAAGTTAATATAACAAACAAAATTCAAAATTCTTTAAGGGTCCCAATAAATAAAATGAAAATGTAAGCAAAGCGTTGATACACAACTAAATTTTGCCTTGCATGTATAGCAAACAAACATTTTATATCAACAAATAAACGCCTATGAATTAATTGAACCCATTAAATTGGCAACACATGAAACTGGTTTATCGTATAAAGTTTGTATGTTGTAAAGAAAGTGTTGGATAAAATACCATACATTATGGCAATCGCTTGTATAAGAAAGATTAAGTACATGAAATATGTTAAAACAAGAATTTACCGCACTGAGAACAGAGTGGTGCTTATATAATATATAAAATATCGTCAATATTGGTAAAATAAGCACTTATAATATTGCCTTCAAGAACAATTATTATTAGAGGTTGTAGAGTTAAGCCCTTACTTTTATTTTCCTCACTTCTCCTATACAGTTTTTCTTTTACCTCAATTTCTGTCGCGGCCACTATGAACATTGCATTAATTGAGTCTTGTATAGAAGACTTGTAAATTGAAGAACCGGAAGATGTTTTTAGTTTATACCTGTTTCCTGGTGGCAGCAGTAATGCAATGTTTCAAATATCTTAAAGTTGGTTAAATCTGCAAGTAATTAAAAATGTAGAATATGTAAATATGTATTTATGTTTGTATAACTTTGTGAGCTCGCATTCTTACTTCATTATCGTCATTTTCTGGTATATTTTTGTTTTTGATTTTTGGCTTTTATTTTTCCACTCAGAATATAATCTTCTGCTTCATTATGCGCACAATTGAAATCTATTTGAATTTAAAAAAAATAAATAAGTATTGAATTTTGTTTACATATTTTATTGTTTAAATTACCAATCTATGCCCATACGCATGTTTTAGTAGAGGCCAATCTTTAAGAATCTGAGTAACATTTGACTCAGAAGACTGACTTAGTTCCTTTCTTCTTTGCTCGTATGTAAGTTTCCATTTGCTTTCCACAGTCGTCCAAGGTTCTTGATTATACAATAGCCAAAGTTTGTCGGCATCTTTTTGTGTGTCGGTTGTCCTTTCAGTTGTTCTCTTGGATATGAAGTCTCTGTTCTTTCAATAAAATATGATGCCTTATTTTCATTTGGGAAAAGGTCTATAATCTTCTCTGCTATAATGGAAAAGTCTTCAATGCTGCAGCGGATGTTTTTTTGGATAATATGGTCAATATGGCAAACAGATGCACTTGGTGACTTGGAGCAAATGACGACGAGCTTGAAATGGATTCCTCTGAAATTGTGCTCTGTTTTTTTAACCAGTCAGAAATAGAGGAGCTAATTGACAACGTATTCGTAAGAGCTGTTGGATTGTACCCCTATGAGAAGAATTTTTTTAATTGAAACATAATGAAGTAATAAAGTGTTCTTATCATTAAATCACGAATAGATATATGAAATTAGTTTGGTATTATTTTACGCTCTTATGGAGCCAATAACTTTAAATGCACAGTAACTTAAAACATGGACTTTGCGACATAAGCTTTGCAGCAGGCCGACGATATTATAAGAAAATTATTTATAATAAAGAATACTTACATGTTAATACATTGCTTTGCAATGGTTCTTCGTTACCAGCTGATTTAGGATCCATTTAAACTATTTTACTATTTTCACAATTTATTTAGGTATTTATTCGTCCACAAATAGAAACACGACCGAACTCTTTAAGCGCTTCGAAAAGTGATGCATGAAGGCAGAAAAGAAACTTAACACCGAAAACTAACGGTGATCTGATAAATATCTACGGATACTTCGGCAGTAACAACTGACATATCTGAAGATACTGCCGATGCACGTGACAAAATCGGTAAAATCAACAACTTTCTTGCACGCTGCAGCTGCAGGAATAGTCATGCATAATTGAGTCTGAATTAAAAGCAACAAAAAAATAAGTTGAAACATCGTTTTGGCGGAAAGAGTATTTCAATAAAATCAACAAACTCTCGGTTGCTTTTACTGAGCCTATAGTTATTGAAAAATGTAACAAATCAACCAATTCATCGGCTGAATTTACCTAAAATTGGCAATTACAACAGTTTATGCTGTTAACACATATTTTTGAAGAAAACATTTTACCGATTCGCGTTTGACAACTTTGAGTTGTTGAATTTACAATTTTCTTTTTCTCCGTGTAATCTGAAAACATAACGCACGCAACTGAAGGAATCTAGTTATAAAGATCAAGTTCCTCGGACATCAGTGTGTTTGATCTGACCTCAGACTGAGATGCTCAGGGGTCTTATTCATGTTCATGACGTTCGTTACGTTTGTCAAAACTCTGCGATCTGAGATCTATGTTCAAGCCTTTCAAATAAACCAAACAAATCTGGAAACATGTAGTCATGCTAAATTCAATTCTGACCTCCCCATTCGGGGATACTTCTCTGCCTGATGTTCGTACCAATCTAGATTCTAGTGTACCAGATAAGACTCCCATACAGAAATTGACATCGCTCAGTGTTTTTTGTGGTGGGTAAGTTTTCTTTAGGAAATTGGCCTTAAATCAGCAGCGTCAGCAATTTTGGCTGTCCTGATGCTTTAGGTACATATATCGCAGCCAGGCTTGTCGTTGTGTTTCTTTGGGTTTGTTTTCTGTACGGCTATTAGTGGTAAGTCGAACTTAACCAAGATTGTCCGCGATTTTTCCGCAACATATTATACGCCCTGTCAGTTGTCCACTTTTATCAGACTAGTGTCAAAAGTATGGAGGTATTTGGCATGCGGCTTCGATCCGGTGTACAGTTTGACTGGCTAATACGACCCATAGGATTTTAATCAGCTCAGGGGATTGCCTATATAGAGCATTCCACTTACAATCCTTACCGAAGCGACGGCGCAGGCAAGCTCAGATTCGTCAAGCTTTTTTGAGGAAATTCGCTTCGGATCGTGTCCCGGAATAAAGACACAGCTGAATGTGTCCAGTCTTCATCACAGAGTAGAGTATAAGTTTGTCGATTCTTGATCCGGAAGCGGCCATATGATTGTGGAACCTTTTGAGTACATTTTGGTTTAGAACTCTAACGATTAAGTTGCTCTTATATGGCTTGTAAGTTCCATGATGGCTGTGGCTATGGCTAGACTTTAAATTCGGATAAAGCAGCATTTCTATTCGACAGAGGTCGTTGGATTACTCCATTTAGTTTGGGCTTCTTTTTGCAGATTTAGAGGATTGTTTTGAAGTCCGATCTACTGAGTTTATCTATTGCCTGTTTGGCTAAGGGTTATACAGTATAACTTGCAGAAATTGGGGCTGGTGACCTATACCATGCACAGTGTTGTTGACTGAAATTGTGGGGAGCATTCCTCTGTTCGACGAAACGCCCGTCAGCAACTCTTTTTGCTCGATCGTCAAAAAAAAAAGTAATTTAGCTTCATTATGATTTTTCAGTTGAGTATATACTCGCAAGCGGAGTGGCTATGTGGTTAGTGTGTTGGACTACACACAAAAATTGGAAGGTTTCTTCCACTGCGCCACTTCTCGCGAACGTCTGACAAAAATCCGAGAGTATAACTGTCCAGAAAAAAAGCTTCTCAATTCAGCCATTCGGACTCGGCATCAATTGTAGGTCCCTTCCATTCGTCCCAAAAATAAAAATCACACAAACGAATGGTTGTGAGAAGCTAGGCCTAGGGTGTCTAGTCTATCCATCCAGAGTTGTCGTCTCGTCATTTCAGTCCGGCAATGTAAGTGAGAACTTTAATTAGTTTCTAGGAACAAATTCAGTGATATTCGGTCCCGTTTTTGCATTGTTGGAGTAGGTATGTGAGGTAGCTTCACAGTGTAGAACTTGCCATGAATAACTGACAGAAGCAGAACGACTTATCCTAAAGGTGACGTGCGTTCGAAAAGCGACCACATCTCGCATATATCACATTGTTCCTATTGCTCCCATTATTTCTTCCCAAGCCAACATAAAATCGCCAAAAACTATAAAAGGACTGCTTCATTATTCAGTCATATCACTTAACATGGGTCACACAAATAAAACCCTACCTTTCTTGCATATACGAACTATTAACCACCCCAAACACACCCCAATTAGGGGTACATTAAATGTTGATCCATTCCATCACTTATTCATGTACATTGGTATTAAAATCCCGCACAGGCTTACACAGGACCACAAATTAGAAATTATGCTACCCAAACTACACTCCATAGAGTGAAAAGGATACCCCACCAGGGATACCTTCAGATGAAGAAACATTTTCATCTCTGGCTCTGCTCAGTCACCATGCTTGGAAATATTTTAATAAATTAAAATCTGTCTCCCGGATTGTGAGAGAGAGATTTCCAAAAATTTACTGAAACGCAATGCAAATACCATTAGGTCACTCCAACCACCAGGACGATTGCAAATCACTCCATATTTTCCATAGAAAAAAAAACCCACATCCCTACCAGCAGATGTCAGTCGGATTGAAAATCCTTTTTCTGAACTGTGAACATAAACACTGAAGTCAAGGACTGAAATGGAACGAAAGTCAGCTTGGCAATCCATCATTGCTCGCCGCCCGGACCATCAGGGTTAATAAGCGCACACACACACAAAAATTCATTCTGAGTGAGAAGGGGGCATCCCCGCCGCATCCACCTGTACCTCAATCTTTACCTTCACCACCAGCAGAACACACAGTACCTACATAGATACACTCTCTGCCGGACGTGAAAAGTTGGACATTTTGAAATTTTGTTATTAAATTTTCATCTGACAGGATTGGAAAGTTGCGCTGTTGCTCCTGTTTCTGTTTCGGTTTCTGTTTCTGTGGGTGGCAAGGCAATGATGATGATGAGGCACTTTCCAACAAATAGTGCGCGCCGCATTATAGAAAACTCTTCCACTTTGGCGAGAACTTGTCAAGATGTTATGTGTGTTGTAAGTTGCTTCAGTTGTTTGCCATAGCCACGAGACAGTTGACAGCGAACAAAGATGACAAGGATATGATGTGACAGTGTTTCTGATGTTTGCATTGGAAAAACGTTATTGCGGCCAGTCGTGTATATATGACGATGGAAAGGTTTTTGTTTCTCATATATTTTGCGCCAAAGCAGTCAACAAAAGTCCTTGACTGGTTTAATTGAAATTTTTGATTGTGTTTGGTTTTGTTTTTGTTTTTTTGTTTGTTTTTGTTGGGAACACAATACGATTGTTCTATCGTATAGTGTTTTTTTTTTCGGGTAGACTTTTGGAGTGCATTTGTGGACCACTCAGTATTTTGACTGCCAATCTGCCAACGAAACATGAAGGAAGAGCTCCTCTTTATAGGGATGTTGTTTTATATCTGTTTTGACGTCTTTTGGGTCGGTATAGATTTTCCTGCGATACCGATACGAGATGCAAAACTATCCTTCAAAGAACACCTAAATTGCGTGATAGTCACAGAGCTGCGGAAGTGAACGCTGCGCTCTCACGAATTGTGCCCAATACAGGAGGACGCAGACGTCAGATTAGTATCGTCGATAATCCTACGGACCAACCGGAGAGCTGAAAGCTATTTCCTCTGGGTATTTACATTCAGAGTATGCGGCACATGCCATACCACCTCCAGCAACGTATAGCCTGTGCTATATCAAAAATGTTACCAATAGATGTCCTCGCAGAAGGGCAGCCAAAAAGACACGCAGAAGAAAAGCAAGCTACTCAATTGAGGGCATAAGCCCACCATTAGCAGTGGCTAAGAGAATTACTCTCAAAAAAACTTAAAATAGGGCAGAGTTCGGAGATGGTCACAAATAGAAGGCCACGGAGTCTCAAAGGCATTGTGGCCCGAGCTAAGTCGGAAAAAATTCGTAGAATTGTTAAAACTCAGCAGAGATCAAAGTTGCGAATGGCGATAGGGATACTCTTAGGGCACTGCCGCCGGCCGTAGTAAGCACGCTAGGAGATTAGATTTGAGAAGAGCACGAAAACGTGCTTCAGGTATGGAAGGACCTACATCTCGCAGAGGATATTACTCATCTTCTCTGCGAATGTCAAGTTAATGCCCGAAATAGAAGATAACACCTTCGAAGGTACTTGTTCGACAATTCGGAAGGGCTTGGCTTTTAAATATTGAAACCATTTTTAGGTTCTGTAGAAAAATTAGTATTTCGGCGAATTGGTTTAGGCCTTGGCCGTGAATGTTCCCAGGGATGGGTGGCCCAATATTGTGCTTAATCCACTGTGATTAAGGCCTACAGTCCACGTAGCTGCACTTCATACGCACGCTTTCGTCATTTTCATCTTGGTGTACGCTTGATTGCAGCTTCCTTGCAGCTGACATATGTATAAACAAACGAAGCTCTGGCCACGGAGCGCTAAAATACGCTTGTCGTCATTTGCAGCTTGCATTGCCGCTTCGTGGACAGTGGTTCGTTTGTTTATATGGAAGCTGCAAGGATGCTGCAAGAAAGCGTACACCAAGATGAAAATGACGAAAGCGTGCGTATAAAGTGCAGCTACGTGGACAATAGTCCTAACTCACATACCGTATAAAATCTAACCTAACCTAAAGGAAGCTACAGCAAGAACGCTGGAACGCCTTCGATAAATGTAGATAGACGGGTGCTTCTTTATACCACGAATTCAGCCATGGTTAGAGTGGCAGCATGGTAAAGCGGGGTTCAAACACGCCATGACATCTGTACAAATTCAAGCCCGATAACAGGCCTTACTGACGCCGAATGTGTATTTTTCCATTGCTCAAGGTTTTCAAGAACGAGAGGGAAATACTGAGGACATTTCGCATGCCACCAACCTCCGACAAGTTATTTGGTGAAATGCCTAAAAGACAAAAAGCTTGGGATGCATCTATGGTTGAAAATATAAAGATCGTCATGAGTCCAACAGAGCCAACAGAACTAACACAAATCTAGATTACAATTGAGTCCAGAAAAGTCTCAACTACGAAATGCTGTAAGAATTCGGTGTCCTTTAGAGAGAATGTGTCAGAAGGAAGAAAGAGCTTTTGGGTAAAAATCCGATAATGTTAATAGGTATACGGGCCCGGTCCCGTTTTTCGATAATTGCCACTTTCCAGAGCGCAAAAAAGGCTGGACTAGGTTTTAATAATAAGGTTACTTTAAGTTAGACGCAAGCTTGTGAGGAGAACAGTCACAAGACACTTGAACTAGGCACCATATCGCGATCTTTGAGGGGACCATCATATAAAAGATGGAAAAGCTTATACACACTCTTCCTAATGCATTTTATTTCCCAGCAGAATTTAAATGTCATCGCTTGGTCGATAAGCCCTATTTCTTCTATAATTTTTTCAAAACGTTGTACCCTGTATACGTCCTATGCTATCCTAGTCTTTTGACATGCTTTCTAAGAAGACAGTGATCAGGTTTTTGTGAGAAATAACTGCAAAATGTCACAGTATATAATATGAACTCGGCGTAGGTAGGTAGCAGCGTTGCCACTGTTGGAATATTTTTCCGCAGTAGATTCTCTAAAAAAATTCAGTAGATTGAATTTTTTTGTAGTCGATTTTTTTCAAACAAAACCGAGATAAATTACAAAACATGACATAAACAATACAAAATTAATAAAGACGAGTATTTAAACAAAACAGAAAAATGCATTAATATTAATGAACATGAAATATTGTTCATCTTCATTGGCTATTAAGTTTTTCTTTGTCATTATCATAAAAAGGAAAGAAGTTTAGACAAGGCAATATCGAGGGTATACTGCCCTCCACTAGGTACTAACTTTTTATCTACGTACCTCAGAGATTTCAGTCTTTCATCATTAAAATTAAAACGATTTTTTATCTGTTGACAAGACCCGATATAAAATTGCAGCACGAAAAACCCCATCAAGCTAGAAAATATTTGTTCAGAATCGACGCCTAAATTTGACCTGTTGTTATTCAAAGACATATTTTGTCTTTGAACAACAGTCCTTCGACAATTTTAGCCAGGAAAACTGAGTTTCCCAAGTTGGCTTGTATTTTCTGTTTGTATTTTATCTACCATCTTTGATTTGGCTTCCTCATTTAAGCTTTTACAAACATGCAGTAGATTTAATTTGGTGGCAGTAGATTTAAATTTAAAAAAAAAATGCAGTAGATCTACTGCAATTGCAGCAAAGTGGCAACGCTGGTAAGTAGTTAGGAAGACTGCCAAAGAAGACCACAAATTGGTAGTTTTATGTAGGTATCCTGGGCAATGTGAAAGGTGTAGTGGAGACTCAAATCACCAATATGGATCACGGAATCCACACTTCCCAAGCTACTCAATCGGTAAAGTTATTACAAAGCGCAATTTCGCAAGTTGGCTGTTCCATGGCCCGTTCATGTGTCCAATTATTTCTTAAAGACGCAACACGCCTGAGAGGAGTCCATAGCATATTTTAGACATGAGGTGTTTAGCTATACCTACTCCAGCCAGTCTTGAATGACTCGGCGCTTAACTCTAAAATCGTATCGATTTCCGTTTCATCCTTTTGGTACCTTGCCTCATACATATCACTTCCTTCCCTCACTACATAGCACTTTGTGGAAAATATATTAAATATTGGTTCGTAATACGGCGCATCGCATCGTGCTTCCTACGCAGGATTAACATGACAAAAATGCCTTAAGAATTATCAGTATTCGAGGATCCGGAATGTTCTAACGCAGCAGGTTAATCAGGAGTAGAGCTATGCAGGGCTTGAGCTTAAGTCGCACTTGAAGTTTCATTTGTTGTTTCTTGAACAAGGACTGTAATATTTTGGAAATATACTCCCATCGAAGGGTTGACTTTGCTTGCGCAACTGCTACCACTTGATAGCCAGTGGCAGCTTTCACCCTGACACGTCCCTTAAAATTCCAAGAAATGTTGCCGACAGCCACCACTCAGCAAGTTTGACAAACAAAACTCAACATGAACCACAAGCGGTAACCATATAAAACAATAAACTCAATTACATGTGTGTCGGACTTGAGGTTATTTGTCAAGTGTCCTGGTCAGCATCTGTGTGGGCAAATATTTTCCACACGTAAGTCTATGTCCTCGAAACAAATGACTGTCACGTAAGCCAATCTGTTGGACAACACGCAATTGTCAGATGTACGAAAGCATGTTTGATGAGTCCTCTAATAACATCATTACATTTACACACCCGGGGTCCTTGCTAAACGTGACCAACTTCAAACAAATGAACCTCATCTGGTTCCAATTCGTAGAACAACATATACAGTTGCTAATTCGATTATCCTGCGGTTTTGTCAAAGTTGTTTCTTATTTGTGAGTATTTCTCTCCTTACTACGCCAACAACAAGAGAGACGATTAGTTATCCTTGTAGCCTCCACTACCATCCGCACCCATCTTCGAACTCCATCGGTCGTTTGATAAAATTTTCATGACAATCATTTTTATTTTTTGTTTGCAACGGTACTAGGGGATGTCGTCCTGATGCCAGAGCGTCATATTCATTAAATCATTTTGCAATGCACACCCCACACACATGGGAACCGCACACAAAGTGCCCATGGAGTCATATCAACCCCTTTATGGATTATTCACGAGATGATCCTACTTAAGACAATATTCGGGAATTTTCTTCCTGTGTACAGGGATCGAATATGACCGGGATATGCTATATTTGATGTGCTGTGTAATGTTACATCATAACCGGTGCAGGAGGACATGGTCCTGGCCCGAAACAAAACGAATGGTCAACTATATGTGTGTGTGCATGGTTCTATGATTGGTAACCTGTCCCCAGGGTGTCGTGGTCGTTCTTAGATATGAATGAGCACACATCCACTCGACCGAGCGAGTACTACGGCTTTTTGACTTGGATTAGCTGATGGCTCCTTGGAAGAAGACGGTTTCCCCACCGCTGCTGGCGCTGGCTGCTGCATGGACAGGTCATAACTCATTGGGTAAACGAAATGAAAAATAAATTTCCATACACACTCGAACGTGTATACACTGGGATTATGGAGGAGGAATCCTTTGTTTCGGTCATTGCGCATAGTGATTGGGAGTGGGGGAGTATAAGGATATAGAGAAACCTCAGACTATCGGTTTGGCATTTGAAATAATGAATGAAGGTACTTCAGTGCAGTCTGGAGAATCGTTGACCGCAAGACGTTTCCATGCGTGGTTACGTCAAGACAATGAACAGTTCATGGGAGCTACTTTGAAAGGACCTCAATAAGTCAGTTCGGTCTTTGTAGAAAATTGTCTGTCATATATGGGGTACTTTGTGGATGCAATTTAATTAGTCAGCTTAACATGAAGCGATTGCTTTGAAGCTGTAGTTACTGGAACTTAGAATGACTGAAAGGGTTTTGTTTCTTCGGTAATATTCAGGGCCCTATTGTCTTGGAAGTGCCTGTTTTAGGTATATATGGAGGTGTGGTAGTTTGAAAAACCCAAGTAGCACTAAGTGCCGTTTTTTTTACCATACGCATTTGACCTACCTATGGTTGTTTAAGTTTTTCACAGAGGGGAGTTCAGATCCAGCCTGTGGAAAAGGTTATCAGTTCTTTAGTGCTACTCTTCGAGACCTTCTCAAGGCCCAAAGGAGTCGAAGAAGGGTTTGCCCAGAGATCGCTTTGTAGGTACACCTTCTTGTGTATGCGAATGAATTTGGTATTTTCAGAGCTTATATTGGGAAAATTATCTCAAAAGGACTTTGCATAAGATAGGCTAGAAGAAGCAAGAAGCTGTGGTCTTAGTGTCAAACTAAACTGAAGCCGAACTACCATCGTTCAGGACAAATTTTTAGGAGCTATTCTTGCCCATAACCTTGAATGGAGATCTAATATCGAACATGGGGTGCGGACTTTTAAACTTTAAACTGGCTTTCTGGATGTATATATAACTGTTGTAAGCCCCATCCTCACACATCGGTTTCTGGATATGCTGGCCTGCCCTAAGTAAGGATATGCAGCCAACAATACCTAAGCTGAGCAAAGCCCAAAAAAACAGCTCCAATTGTAACCAAAGGACGTGCTTAATGGAATTCTTCACATTGTTGTTGACCTGACAACAGTCCAAAAAGGTTTTTCCGGGAGATTTCCATATAGACCAGAATGGAAGTCAGACAGCTGTCAAGCGGCGAAATGAAAATGCAACGAGGAGAGCCAAATTCAATACCAATGCTCTAAAAGGCGTTAGGCAATAACGCCCAAGGAAATAGCGCCCAAATCGATTTGGAAATAACGCCCAAAAAACAACAAGATGGAAATAAAGCCCAAAAATATTTTGCAATTTAATACGTATGGGGGGGCCATGCTATTTCCTTGGGCGTTATTGCCTAACGCCGCTCTAAAAGACCCCAGCACAAGTCGGAATTTCATCACCACACTTAACGGCAAAGCATCGAGTGCAATTTAATTAGGTGAACCATCCATAGAAGCGACGTGGGGAAATAAAAAGCGCGTTTATAGACGCTGGCTCCAAAACTGTCAAAATGTCGAGAGTTAGAGATATCCAAGGGTATCCCAAGACACCTGGGACAAAATCGAGTATCGTAGATCGTTGAAAATTAAAGCAAACGCCGAAATCAACGTTCAAAGTAAAATGGCTCTACGTATCGAGTACCGAGTAGCTCACAAGACAGTGCAGCGCTGTGTAAGGCGCGACACGAGAAAAAGGATGGACGAACTTGCGGAAAATGCAGAAAGTGCTGCAAGAAGAGAAGATATTGTTGGCCGTAAAAGCAACACCAACCATCCACTTTTGGATGTGAACGGCACACTATTGGTAACAATCGTAGATCAACTGCGAAGATGGAGGGACGGACCATTTTTGTGCCCTGCAAAATGAGAAATCAGATGAGTTGAGTCCAACGATGAGCTCCCAACAGCTAGAAATGCGGCGATCTTACAGGGAAGTTGGCACCGGACCCCCCAATAGCTGCAGAAATCAAAACTGCGATCAACCTCTTAAAAGTCAACAAAGCAGCTGGACTTGATGGCATACCAGCCGAGTTCCTGAAAGCCGATCCCGACACAACTACCCCTAATACAGGCTATATGGGAAGACGAAAAATACCCCAGGGACGTTATTGTTAAGATACCAAAGACGGGAAACCTTAAGAGCTGCAATAACTGGCGTGGTATTACCGTTTTGTCTGTTTTCCCGAAAATAATGGCAACTATTATTCTCGAACGGACAAAGGACAGAATCGAAAATACGCTCAATAGGCATCAAGCGGGCTTTCGTAGTGGTCACATCAACACCCTGCATATAATACTCGAACAGTCAACCGAGTTTACGTCACCGCTCTACCTTCGTAGACTTTGAGAAGGCCTTTGGCCGAGTCAACCGTGAATGGATCTGGAAATCTTTAGTAGGAGCGGGATTCCCCCGAAGATTGTTACTGTTATAAAGGAGTCCTAGATGCTTCGTTCTACATACTGGACAGCTTTCCGACTCTTTCGAAGTGCGACAGGGAGTAAGACAAGGGGATATCCTGTCGCCAATCCTGTTTTTACTGACTGCCACTGTAGGTACAACTGAGAGACATGGTATTCAATGGAGACCGTTTGAGAGGCTAAGGCACCTGGATTATGCCGACGATATCTGTTTCCTGGCAAGTACCAACAGCGGGATGAACGAGATGTGCCAATCACTGCAAGTGAATGGAGAGATGGCTGGTCTTAACATCAATTACAACAAGACCAAAATCATGCACACTGGCCGCTCAGCACATCAGCCGATTATTCTGAGACAGGCGTCCCATTGAGGAGGTTAAACAATTTAACTATCTAGGCAGTTTCGTATCGTCCGATGGAGGAACGGATCTGGATGTTAATAGCAAAATAAGTAAAGCTCGCAGTGCCTTTGGAATGTTGTCTTCAGTATGGAACTCAAGTCAAATATCCCAACGCACCAAGTTAAGGCTATTCGAATCCAATGTCAAATCCGTACTGCTGTATGCCTGCGAAACCTGGAAAGTCTCTACCTCCATCTCGAGAAGATTACAGGCGTATGCAAATTATATCGAACCAAGAATTGTGGCGCACAACGGCTCAAAAGCTTTTCAATGTCGAAATTAGACAGCGGAAGTGGCGCTGGATTGGACACACACAGAGGAGACCAAACGACAACATCATGAAGCAGTCCTTCGAATGGAATCCTCAAGGTACACGGCGAGTTGGTAGAACAAGGACTACTTGAAAATCCACAGTATTGGCCGAAGCAGCAACACAGCGTAAAACGTGGCCACAGCTGAAGTATCTGGCCGCAGATCGAGAAGAATGGAGGAAGTTTGTCGCCGCCCTATGCTCCACCCGGTTCATATATATCATCATAACCTCAAATCATTAAGCCTTTTGCAGATATAAGTTCTGGCAATTAGTGAGCTGTTCTTCATACATATTCAGGGTGCATTTAGGACTTTTGATTTAACTTTTACCATATGTCCAAGCATGTTGAGCTGGTCGGAGCTATAGCAATCATTCAAGATAATACAAATTCGACAAATTCGCCAGACGTGGATTCGCTCTGCCAGAGGAAGTCGTCTTCAACGGCATGCCATTGGCTTATGGCGGGAAAACTCGAACAATTTCAGAACAAAAAACCCTACTTCCTTTGTACTAAAGCCTCTTGGCAACCATCTGGTTGGTATAAAAGACCCCCAAAGTCACAGCACGCATATGTACTTGAAAGAAATATCGACATAGAAAGCTCTTCACGATTCCGCATCCCCAGCTCAACTGAATACAACCTATTGCAAAAGCTGGGGCCTGCAATCAAAACTAAGCCTGGATTTACAAAGCTTTTGTACGAGCAATTTTTATTTATAATCGAAACCCGATTTGGGTTCCAGAGCATAGCCAGAGCATAGCACCGTTTATGGAAACAGGCATGCTGATGAGCTGTCTATAGGTAAGACTCCGCCCTCCACAGTTCGATTCAAGTCGGAAATCTCTTCACAACTCCTTGTGAATTCCAACCTAAGATGGAAGAAGCTTATAAACTTTGTCATATCTGTCAGAAGGATGCAGCTAAACTGCGGAAGACGCGCAAAGAGAGATGTTTTCGGCACTGCCACGGATGGACAAATCGCCATACTCGTACACACAGAAAAATATTGCATTGTAAAATTAAAATGAAACATTGTTGATTACAAATAGTTCAATTTCATCTTAGTTCATTCATTTCACTTTGATTTGAAATTATTTTAGTTTTGAACTGATATTTTAAATTATTGGTTTTAAACGAAAGATAATTATTTTAACATTTTATATCGAACAAAATAAATCATCATTAAGTTCATTTTAAAATAAAATTGAACATATTTAAATTAACATTTAACTACTTATGTCAACCTTTTCCCATATAATTAACATTGAATCGACTTAAAACAACATCGACCTGTGTCAACATTAGTACCTATACTATAGCAATCCCAGACAGCAGCTGTGCCTGTGCGTGCATGACGACCACAATCCATACCAGACGTCCTAACGGTTTGTTTTCGGTTTATATGGAATAAGGTTGAAAACAAAATTGGTTCCTTTACATTCAATATGAAAAAATGTTAAAATAAAATTGATCATTGTAAATATTGGTGTGTTTACTTTTACTTAAAGTTAAAATAACGTTGATTCGCGTTAAATTCGTGTAATTGGGTACCTTACCTATTGTTCACTCAATATTTTCATTTATTAAATCGTCACAGTCAATATCGGTGGAACGTAGAAATTGGTGAACGGAACGTAGCGTTGTAAAAGTGAGCGTTTGTTTAGATTTATTTATATATTATTATATTGAAAAAATGGCTGAGCCAAGCAACAATAATTTAAATGCCGGACGTGAAATATTATTTAACAAGTAAGTAGATATTGTTTTTAATTAAATGATTTAAAGAAAAACGTTTTGTTATAATCAAAATCGGATTATATTAAAACAGACTTTTGTATACTGTCGTTTCTGATGAGATAGGTTATGCATTTTTTACGTCCTCGTATGCAATTGTTACATTGTTAGAGAAATATATTGTTTTTTTTCAAAATTTCTTACTCTATGCTAGGTACCTAAGTGAACTAAAAAAATAGTATCGCAATTTTATGCATCTGTTCTTAAGGCATGAATATACAGTTTTTCGCTAAATATGCAAATAAGTTTACTATGGTGCAAAAGACTTACAAAAATTTTCAATTAAGCTAATGTGGTTTTACACAACGATTTTTATTAATCCATAGATACTTGGAATAAATAATGTGTGTTTTCGAAATAACTCTGTGCTCTGTTTTCCACTGAAATTGCCAATAATGATACTATTACGGACTATTACGAACATTTTCAAAAATAAGGTAATCTTTCTATACCTATATTATCTAAAAATGAAGATTCCGACTGACTCATCATCAACGCCCAGCCTAAACCCTTTGCTCTAGAAAGCTGAAATTTTGCACAAAGGTGCCCTTTATGATGTATACAACCACTAAGGAAGGATTTTTCGAAATTTCTTCGATTTTGGAAATTCAACCCTGAAAGGGGTACAAGTGGGGTCAATGTTTGTATTGGAAAATTTTTATTTTTCATCAGATTGACTTCAAACTTCGTTTGTGTACTCCCTATGAGAAATAAAGAAAACTTATACCTATAAAGATACTGCACTAAGAAGCAAAAAATAACCAATCAATTTTTTTTATCCAGGAAGGGGCTTAGAGGAAGCCATGTTTGTGTAGTTTACACTTAAATAATATAATACATAACAACTACAAACATGTCTTAAATCTCAAGAAATTTCGCGCACTTTATTTTTAATTAGAGCAATTATTATATTGCATTGGGCAATATTTGAAAATTTGTACCCAAAATAAGATTTACTTGTATCAAACCTACAATTTTCTGTTCAATATCGAACGACTACTGCCTCATAAAAAACGACAGAAATACAAATGTTTTGTTAAATAAAATCTTGTTAAGTTTTTCTCGTATAATTTTTTTTATTTCAGCATTATTAACAAAATTATATTTTTCTTGTATAGAGGATGCTATTACTTATGAGAACTTAAAATACTTGTCTAAGGAAGATATTCAGGAAGCTATACCACCTATTGGTCTTCGGGCACATTTTCGGGAAAAATTATTTAGTTGGAGAAAAAGTGAGGTAAGTGTGTACTTCGAGGGTTTTTTTTTAATTATAATAATTTAATTCTCTTATTATAAAACAGTTCGGTATTGATGACGAAACGTTGTCTTCTTCAATTGCCAACAAAGTCGTTTCTTGGCTGCAAAGCCAATCAAGTTTTGCCTCAACTTCAACGTTCACATCTACTTTTTCAACAGCAGTTGGAGGTTCGCAGCTGTCTAAGGTACGTAAAAACGCTGTGTTCTAGATCAGCATAATTATTTATACTTATTTACCTACTTTTATACTTATTTATATTCTAAAAGTATGTTGTTACATTTTTATTTTTAGTAATTGATTTACTCGTTTATTAATCATTGTGATCTTACATACATATCTGTATTATAAATAAAATAAAACTTTTTAAAAACAAACCAAAAGTTCGTATTAATACAAAATGTAGATTTTTCAAGTTATATCAACAGGAGCATCAATATGATTCAACAGGAATCGTCGTGTTGTTTTAATATGAGGATCAATATGATTCAATAGGAATCGTCGTTTTGATTTAACTTGAGGACCAATATGATTCAAAAGGAATCGTCGTGTTGTTTTAACATGAGGATTAGTATGATTCAACAGGAATCATCATGTTGTTTTAACATGAGGATCAATATGATTCAACAGGTATCGTCGTTTCATTTTAACATGAGCATATTTTCAATTCAAATAAATTTCTTGTTGTTTTGACATGATAATTGTTTGCGTTTGAGATGTAGCAAACACATTTTAAAATAACAAGAAACAGCTATGAAGCAAAATCGTATTTGAAAAATGTTGAATTATATTTATTTTTTTTGATTTTACATCGGTTTTTTTCTGTGTGTACGAAGCTAGTCATGTGCCTATAGGTTAGGTTCTCGTGTCTATATAGTTATAGTATGGAAATGATATGGAACGTCGGTGCACTAAGCCAAGACGCGACACCCCCCATACCGTTCTTGGCTTATTCAGTCCAAATTATAGTGGCCCAAACACGTTACATTCTTTTTTTTTTTTTCAACGCCTTTTCGTTCCTCTCTGCCCAGCTACGTCCTTGCGTTTCCTGTCGTTTCATTGGAGTTCAGAATTATTACCCAAAAAGACATAACAAGTTGCTCTTCAACCCAGTCACTTGGTCGTTTTGCCAGAGCCTAAGAAGTTTCACTTCAACATGTCAGATTTTCGTTTCATCAAAGTTCGGAATTATTATCCAACGATCCATAACGTCCACAGGAACAATTTCTGACTAAGTTAGGGCACTAAGTCATTTATAAGAGCGCCATCCATCGCCATCCCTTCGCTTTGACTTTTAATCAAATTCCCCTAAAAACTTGCTGAAACTTTCTTCAATTCGTTCGCTGAAGCGAACTCGTAAATTGCGCTTCTTCAAAGTCTTCACACAAAAACAATCGACAGCCAGTTCACTTAATTAATTTACCTGGCACTTGCCACATCGCCGCCGCCGCCAACAATCAGACAGAAGCTGGAGCGCAACACACAATCAAATCCGAAATCATCATAACCACTTATATACAAATACAAGACGAAAACTCTACCGAGAAAAACCCCTCCAGTTTCAATTCCAAGTACAAGACAAGACTCTGTACACCCGCACCCGCCTTTTGGCATACAGAGGATAGGAAATTCCTTAATTGCTTGCGTTTTGCATTTAAGTTATCGTACCTCAGAGACAAACTTTCTGTCTAATTGCCATTTAGCTTGAGACAAAGGTATGTCTGCAGTACACAGGGGGAGGCGCAACCCTTTTTGCGACCTTCAATCTGTCTACGGTCCATCTTCATAAATATTACGAAGTGTCAAATGCTTTATCAATCTGACATTCTTTTCATTCGTCCTGCGTGCGGCTAATAAAAAATAATTCGTCAGGCAAATTTACATCTCCCAAACGCAACGGCGCGGGTTAGATTTTTTTTTGGCACTGCTCCTGCATATGAAATGAGGACACGAACTCGAATCGTATATGGTGCATCTTGTGAGATATGGCAGCAGGACATGGATACGAAGATCCTTAGTGCAAATTGATATTGGGTCGGTTGGCTTTGTTATTTATGTTCGCCTGGGGGACACCCCACACACACAAACAAACATAGAGAAAACATGTCACAACAAGGAAACGACCTGATTATTTATGTGACGCAATTTCCATACCCCAAAGTGTATATGCAAGGGTGCGAGGCCACTTTAGAGAGTGGTAATTGTAGAAGGGCGACAAATCATCTTGTCTAGGGGATGAGTCTCCGCAGTTGAACCCTTTTTTCAATCCGATTTGCTGGTCCGAAGTCGATGGTAATTTTTTACCGGCTGACCCCTAAGGTGCAATGAATTATCGAAGAATCGACAAAGGATCATATGCACTTACCGTAATTGCCAATTGTCGTCCTAGAACTCTACTCCACCCCCAAAAGCAACGAATTGAAGCGAACTCCCGGTGCTGCCATGAAATTGGATTCGAACAGGTAATTCCTGTCCCGTGCATTGCCTGTGGTGTCCGTATACACTCGGTGACTATGATGATGGAGACTATGGCGACTCCTGGACTCATTAACCACTGCACACCGAAGATCACTTTGAAGCTCCCTCTGTGTGTATATGCCGCCCGGTTTCGATGCTGCATGGCCCCGCATACAGATGCAGCGACAGAGCGCGTGCATCACCGCACCGCACCGTGTAGCCGTAGGTACTCTTTAAGAAAATTACCGTCGCGTCCCGTCTGGCGGCAATATGATGACGACGACGACCGACGACGACGATGACGACGGTTATGGTCTCTCAAGCCATGAGGTTAAGTAATCGCTTCTAGGATGTAATGCACTTCGCGCGCGCATCCGTTGGAACAGCAGCATCGCAGTAGTAATGGAACTAGCACCGGCAGCAACTCAGAACCACCATCAAAATTGCGCTGACTCTGTGGATCCCATGTTGTGGCGCTCATATAAAAGCTGTGAATATGTGGCCTGGGAGGTGGATGGATGAGGAATAGATGCGGTTGGCCCATCGACGACTCTGGATCAAGGATTACGCGCGCTATGCTGGAATTGGTGCGCGGTGATTCGTGATCTTTGGTCACGTTTCTGGGTGTGATCGAAGCTATTTTATTGGTGGAATTTATGGGCGAGATGCGATTTTTCACTAAACTGGAAAAAAATTAACAAGACGAGGTGTAAGTGGTTGTGCAGGGGGGGTGGGGCAGTATAGAGGACTCGGCGAGGTTACATTATGGTTGGGTAAGTTAAACTCGGATGGTACATTGAATCGTCGCAAAATGTGGTAAACGGTTGGCATAAGGAAGGACAATGTGTAGTGAGGGGTGGATTGATTTCTGTGATTTGGGGGATGCATACTAGGATGCATCTTACGTGATTACAGCTCTGAAGCGTTTAAAACAGAATGAGAATTTGGGGATATTGCTTGGAAGGCTACACAACCAAAGTCCTTATTCTCAGCGCCAACTGAACTAAATAGAAAGCAAAATACTCTAGAGCATATGGTGAAGGTCAATGGTGCGTGCCGTATACTGAGAGGGATGGTAGTCTATGGACTTTTCCAAGTCGTTTCATCATGAAACCAAAGTTCTTTAAAATCCTAAGCAGTCAGTGGAGGTCACAAAAATCATTGCGGGTATACCACAAAGTGAATTTTGGACTTTAACGGCCCATAGCCTCAATGACAATGATTGATTGCTTTAAGGGCTGTTAGAGCTCTGACAAATGCTGTGAATCGACGGTATTATGTATGGAAATCCGCTTCGAGGAGAAATGCACTAATATCAGCCCGATATATGACCTCATGCTACCAAAAACTGGATCTATATGAGCTTCATGAGCAATATGCTATTAAAATCGCCGCAATTGACTTTACTGCGGGACATAACGTTACTTAAGTTAGCACGTGAATTTCTCATCTCAATAGTACGACTGTCACTAGATCATAGTGCAGTCAGCCAAATAGGTCCTGTTGGTATCAATGAAAGGCACTCCTCTAGTAGTTTAAATGCCCGAAAATTCCAAGCTGCCAACATTGTCTTCATACAAAGGTCAGAGGAGTGGCTAAAAGGATCCTAAGGCAAACAATTAACTGAAGCCCTATTCAATATGAACTTCAAAAGATTGCACATCTTATTGGAATATGTCGACGATAAGTACTTTTCATATGGTTCTAATGGTCCTTCTACGATCTCCCCGAATTGCCCTCACAATAGAAGGAAGAAATGCTTTTTTGGCAGCTTATAGCCGCCATCTAATTCTTACATGCAGCATCCTTATCTCATCTCAATGGGTAAGAGTTCAAACAATAACCGAGTTAAAGGCCAATAACTTAACTTGGACAACAGGTTCGGTGACCTAGCTATCTCAAAATTTACTTAGCTTTATCAATAGTATACAGAAAAATACAACTTAAGAAGCCCTACTTCGACAGTAGTGCCAGCAAGTGCATTGAACAAAGCAATTGACCAACCTGCGAGGTGCATCGTTTTCGGAGGAGTAGAAAGAAAGAGCAGGAGAAGTCACCTACAGTCGGTGTTGAGGATATGGGAGACTACTTCCGTTCCGGAGGTTGTTTAATGGCGAAGGCGACTTAAATTCTGCTGTCAGACAGAACGAGGTATTCAAACTGAGATAAGGCCTCCGCGTTCCGTCAATCCCACTAAAAGAAAGTTTGGAAAGCAATATCTAAACACAAAACCGACAACAATGCTCTATTGGCTGAAATGCTTAAGACAGCATGAAATGACTTGCTGATGAGCATACATCCAACTCATAACCAAGATTTGATCGGAAGAAAGTATGCCTGATGAATGGAACCTCAGCATCGTTTGGCCGGTCCGTCTGTGCCAACTGTGAAGTCATCAGTCCCCTTAACATCACATATACGATGTAAAGGGTGTTTTTTGTACGGGTATAAAACTTTGAAATGGAATAAAATAAAGACCGTTTTTTTACATTGACATGAAATTTACTTTATTCGAAAGACAATCTCCTGGCATTATTATTTAAATATGATTTCTGGCATATATCCGGCGCGGCTGCCTCGGACGTAGTCCAATCTGGAGGTCAAATTTTCGATGACTTTTTCCAACATTTGTGGCCGTATATCGGCAATAACGCAGCCAATGTTGTCCTCCAAGTTGGTCAATCGTTTCAGGCTTATGTAGCGACTTTACATATCCCCATAGAAAATAGTCAAGCGGCGTTAAATCGCACGATTTTGGAGGCCAATTTACGGGTCCGCAGCGTGAAACTATGCGGTTGCCAAACGTTTCCTTCAATAAATCAATTGTGGCGCGAGCTGTGTGACAAGTTGCGCCGTCTTTTTGAAACCACAGCTCCTACACATCATGGTTGTTCAATTGATGAACGAAAAAGACAGTAATCATGGCTCTATAGCGGTCACCATTGACTGTAACGTTCTGGCCAGCATTGTTTTAAAAGAAGTACGGACCAATTATTCCATCAACCCACCAAACAGTCAGTTTTTGTGGATGTAACGGTGTCTCAACATGCACTTGAGGATTATCATATCATCACTCCAAATACGGCCGTTTTCTTTGTTAACGTATCCATTCAATCAAAAGTGAGACGATTATGTTGACCGTAAAATGGCGATACGTATTTCGACCAGAACCATAATTTTCAAAATTAATTTGCACAATTGGGAAGCGTTGTTCAGGCGTCAGTCTATTCATATTGAAATGCCAAACCAAAAAAAAAATAAATCACTTGACAGTTGACAAAGTTAAAATAGTGTTGCCAACTTAAAGTTCTATACATTTAAAAAAACGCCCTTTACAATATACTGTATGTATGCGGCATACCTACTGTTTAAACGCCTGAGACCATACCTATACCAACGAACTGATTGACATCTACCAGTGCGGCTATAGGCCCGGTAACAGTAAGTCCTGGAGAAATCTTAGAAGTCCAAATCGATAGTTTTCATCCTTTAATTGACTTCTATGAAAACCACGGTTAGTTTTGGCATTCCTGCTCTGATTAACGCTCGATGCTTCATTATGGTCGGATACCGTCTTACCGAGACGCGCAAAAGTTGGCGGAACTCGCAAGTCAAGACCATCTGGACAAGTTTTCCCAGACTAACATAATTCGGATGACAAGAGACAATTAGCAATAGCTTGAGCGAGCTAAGCACTTTATGTATCTATCTCTTTTAAAGCTTTGTCAAGAAACACTAAGAAGACTCTATATAAGGCACTAATGGTCCCAGTTCAGCTTGGTGTCGGAAGTATCTACCTACAAGCATGAGCGTGGACGCGAAGTGGGAGTAGGTAGTTAGAAAAACTTCGATTTTGTTTCGAAGGGTTTTTACATTTTTTGCAGAAGTACGTCATACTTTTTTGGGCGCAGTAACGCAGTGGTTAGTGTGCTGGACTACTGTGCGAGGGATCCCAAGTTCGATCCCCTCAAAAATACAAATTACAAGTTTTTTCTACTGCGCCACCTCTCGTGAACGTCTGATAAACATCCGAGAGTATGACTGTCATGAAAAAGCTTCTCAATTTAGCCGTTCAGACTCGGCATAAAATTGTAGGTCTATTCCATTCGTCCCAAAAATAGAAACTCACACAAAACGAATGGTTGCGAGAAGCATTCATAGAAGTCGTCACGCTGCCATAGCTTAGAGGAAGCTTCGGAATGGATATTGGTAGTAGGTGCTAGTGCGATTAGATGGTGACTAGACTAAGATTTTGTTCAGAGAAATTGTCATTAAAAAGTAATGATGAACACCCAGTACCCAACCAAACCTAAGACCATCGTGTCTTAAGTCGATATTTCGTCTTTAAAAAAAATCGACTGTCTTCCAACTGAATGACTAAATTACATTCGTTACAGAGTTTCCCAGGTGATACTCGTCAGTATCATTATAAGGCGATCTCATCCTCTGGTCAATCGTCTCAGGGCCTTTCCTTCAACTCGCAAACGACTTGAACTTTAGACCTATACTACAATCATCTCAAGCCATTGCATGGAAAGACAACACGAACTACTTCCCCTATCGCCAGCTATATAGGTACCTCTTTGGAGGATATAGGTATACGCGTATACCTCTATCGCATGTTGATTATAGGTATATACTCCCAAATCTACTCAATCTCAATGGACGGACGCTATGAACCGCGCACCGACAAACCTCCACAATCCCGTATACACAGGTGTCGCAGTGTACTTCAAAATTCAATTAATCACCATCAGGCGCAAGATTATTGTCTCATAGCGCAGCTACCACGCCTCTCCCTCCATCCGCATTCGAGGTCAAATCCCAATGCCCAACGTATTTCATATGTAGGTACGCAAAGCTAGCTGCGCGCACATCAACTCTCACACCGCACAACAATCAACCGAAAGGATCTCTCCCTATGCCAACAAGGGCCCCCAAACGGATAGCCAAAGCGCAAGATATGCGTATACGTATCTTTGCGCGCCCCAGCCGCGCACAACCGCATTCACACGAACGAGTAAAACGTTCGCTTGTTGTAACTCGAACCTTATCAACTTTATCTGCCAACCGTTGGTGTAACTTGGACTGCACGTTATGCCGCACGTTAGTGCAAAACTATGTGCACCACCACTTAAACCGCCACCGGGCTCGCGCATAATTTCACTTCTCCGCGTGCAGGACCAGCATCAGGACCGGACGCGCGCGCGATAAGTCCAGATCGCGGCCTCCGCCACAAAGAGATAATGCGAAAGTCGTGTAATCCATTAGCGTTGCTCTTTGTAAATTGTGACAATGACAATATTAAGATAACAGCAGACAGGACAGGACACGGACAGGACACTACTGCGCGAACGCAAACACCACTGTATGCGATTACGCGCTTCTGCGTTCTGCATACTCGTCTCGGATATGCTGATATGGCAAGAACGCCAATGATGATGGGCTCACTGTGGACGACTTTACAAAGAATACAGAGAGTTCGGATGCGGAACGATATCAATGCAGCGACACCGATATGGCGGCGGCGAGATGGGACTTCTCCTCCGCGCACTTTGGCTTCTGTTGTCCTTCATTCGGATGTGGCTAGGCGCGCATGGGCGTAAGGAATTAATTTGTTGTCACCACTGGCAACATAAATCTTAACGAGAATTCGTGCCAATGTGGTAGGTGGTCCGCGATTTATGCGCGAACAGCACTTTGATCTTCGTTCTGTGTGTTGTTGTTGTTGTCGTTGGGTGCACAGCACATACACACTGCACGCATCAGCACAGTCGTCGTCAGGATAACATGATTTGCATAGATTGGTGAATTATCATTCAGCTGGGCCCTATACATGAGCTTTAAATTGATTTTAAAATGCACGGGAATGTGTGGGGGTTTTGATCGAACGCGATGTGACCGTCAGTGGATTAGATTGCGTGATGCGTTCGAGAGCGTTGAGTGGGTTATGTTGTCGTGCAGATTGTCAAAAGATGCTTCGAGTTAGCTCCAGAGGGGCTTCGTAATTTAAGTGGTTGTCGTCCAGATCATGTCTATACCACCTAACGAGACTGAAAGCATTTATGTCAGGTGCTGAAAAGGATGGGTATAAGTCGAGGAAAGTTCTCAGATCCTTGGTAAATATATTAAAACATTTGTCAAGAGTTTTTTCCGTACAAAGTGAATATCTCCCTTGGAAGCATTGTCCTTTCAGACTGAACTTCAGCGCGCACTCGATCGGTTTGTAGCCGTTTGTGTTGAAGCTGAGATGAGGGTAAACGTGAAGAAATCTGAAGTGATGGTCGTCTCTAGAACGCCTGTTCAATGCACTCTGAATGTTAATGGAGTCCCATTGAAACAGGTGCAGAAGTTCAAGTATCTCGGGGTCTTATTCACGAGTGATGGAAGGAGCAATGCCGAGTTTTCCTGTAGGATTGGTCAGGCTGGGTCAATTTTGAGACAGCTTGGTCATTCTCTTATTAGGAGGACTGAACTTGATGTCAAAGCTAAGTTGTCAGACTTTAATTTAACTCTTACCTATGGTCATGAGGTTTGGGTAATGACTGAAAGAATAAGATCGCGGATACAAGCTGCCGAAATGAGATTTATCCGTTGTATTGCTGGTGTGACCCGTAGAGATCGCATCAGAAATACAAGAATACGTGAGGCACTCAATGTCGAGCAGCTACTTCTCCGGACGGACGGGTCCATGCTTTGGTGGTTTGGTCATGTTAAACGCATGTCCCCGACCAGGATTCCACGACGTGCTATGGAATCCTTACCATCAGGGGGGCGTCCTCTAGGTAGACCAAGGATGAGATGGTTAGATCAAGTCCATAATCTGTCCTATACCCGTATGGGGATTGCCCTTGATGATTAAGAGTCGATGGCGGAAAATCGAGAGCTATGGAGGGCCCACTTGAGCAACCTACACCCGCGACCCACTTAATGGACAAGCGGATAATTGAAAATGAATGAATGAATTTCCAGTGGGCCGCCTGAACTTGTAAGCCTAAAATTTAAGCAATTTGTGTCTATGCAAGATTTTCACCTACCCTCAGAAAAAAAAAAAAACGATTACCTGCTGATCATAGAATTGGTTTTT
Organism: Cheilosia soror; assembly: GCA_949372485.1. NCBI lineage: Eukaryota > Metazoa > Arthropoda > Insecta > Diptera > Syrphidae > Cheilosia > Cheilosia soror. The sequence continues at coordinate 79,282,496 of OX443563.1, forward strand.
ATGCAGATCAATCGTTTGTGCAATAAACTCCAAGCTTTTCATTTACCTATAATATTTGACAGTTTGCAAGTTCTCGGCCCGATTGCCAGTAACTCATTGAAAATTGTTAGTCTGATGATCAACGAATATTTTTATGATAATCAAGCGTTGAACGCTTAACTGCCAGCCTTTGTTGAATGCTCCTTGACTTTAGTTTACCTGACTTTTCACATGACTTTCAGGAATTTCATCCCATTCTCTAGTAACCTTAGTAAAAGGAAGTAAATGCGATTTCCGGTCATTCTCTTATGTTTAACTTTCGTCCAAACATTTCAAGCCTCAATATTATGACCCGTTTGGCCTTTGATGGAACCCCCCTTACGCATCGCATCACATCAATCAAACACCGTGAATTCCAGCGCATTCCATTTGCCATTACCACCGCCATTTGCCCGCATAATTGCGCAAAATAAAAAAAAAATACTTATAGCTATTCAGCCAAAAGTCCATCATTTTCACAGCCAATAAAATGTTTGGCATTCACTGTCGGCCAGTGGCAGCGGCGGCGGCGGCGGCGCCTACGCGCTACACCCCGTTGACATTCTTCAGTACACATCAACACAATTTTATTCTTAGAACTGGCAACGTCAAGACATGAAACCCCCCTCCGTCGGGGCCATAACTCTGCACTATAAACAATTCACACACTATAATCCGCCGAAATGACATAATAAATCTTTGGAAAATCTAAACAAAAGATATTCTCAAACGAAACGAACAATTTTTAAACAAAACACCAACAAAAATCGAAATTAATTACAATCCTACCTGACAGCATGCGGAGCTTTGTGCTCCGCAGCTCCAGCACCAGTCAGCGTCCGCCTTTTCGAAGTCAGAAGTCACATAGCCCCAAAATGTATTCGACAAACGGCCACAAAATGGCCCGGATCTCCTTGCCCATGCTATGGTATGGTCTGCACTCCATTCCATGACAAACTTCTCTCAGATTGGCTAATCTCCGTCCAGAAAAACCGAAAAAGTACATTTCATGAAAAATTTAGAAAACAACACCACCCAACCCCAGCCGTGTTGCCCACCCGGTATGTCATTAGCTATTTATAAGTCAAATGATCCGTTTCGAATATATTTTTTTTTCCTAATTATTTGGACCCCTTCTCCACCAAGAGGCGATCACCATGTGACCCGCGCGCTGTGGATCGATAATAAATTTATTTGTTGTATGTGTAGCGTTGGGTGTTGGTATCTAACACCATGAGTATGTATCGCACTTCAAAGGGGCTGAGGAAAAAAATAAAAAAACAACACGAATGCTCTCTCGACCAATCGCCACCAAAAGAAAAACAGCACACAACAGCGCGACTGATCTTTGGATCGTTTCTCTGGACACATTTGGATAGGGGGTGAGCAGCGGCAATCTGCCGAAAAAAAAAGCTCAAGCTGTGTTCATCTGGAAAGCGTCAATCAGCTACCGATAATTTAATAATAATAAAAACGGGCGATGAGGAAAAAAAATTGTTTTTGTTAGTGGGACGATTTGGAGCACTTTCTCTAGTGCCGGAGTGATGATCATGACGATCGTGAGGACGCTGACGATATGCTGTTGGATGCTGTGGCTTTAGCGGTTGAACTTTTCAATTTTACCGAGAGGTTTCGACGTCAGTATAAGAATGTGTTTGGTTGCTGATCGTCTTTAGAGTTGATCGTTATCACAAGATCATTTGACCTGAATCCGAAAAATTTCATTTGAACCGTGGCGACGTAGTGTATGGCATATAAACGTTACGGATGTAAATCTTCGTCAACTGGAACTAGTGTCTCTAAAATTGAGGCCCTTATTGTGATTGTCGATCAGCGATCGTGACGACAATTGTCGATTGCGTCGATTGATTTTAGAAAATCGTACGCACAAAATTCTTTCACTTCCAAGAGAAAGCATCGATCAGACATTTGTAATCGACTACAAGCGACTGTCAAATCGACAAATATCGATCGCAATCGACAATCATAGTTCTCCATCGATCGACAGTTGTCGATCAACGATTAACTATCGACACTCACAATAGGGGCCTGAGTCTATTCTCCCGCAATTAATCGAGGGCATTATACGATTGGTGGGATGAAAGATTATGCTGAATAGGATGCGGCTTTGTCGTACCAAATCAGCTTGGAACAAAAGGCTGTAATCCGCTTCAGAGCTGTGTTCCCCAACAAAGGCCTAAAGACCCTATCAATGACGAGTTTGTTGACACCTTTGAATCGAGCCTTTACCGAGTTTGCCTAGAGTACAATATCAAGCAGCTTTTACGGAGATTATTGCTGGTGGTGTACCTCCTCAAGGTTCGGTGATTGGTCTTATTTCTCTACTTTTAGAGACTGGCATGTTCTTCCTTCAGATGAAATCGGTTTAAATATGCTTTATAGATCTTCTGCATGGGATAAGTTTCTAACTACAGTCCGGCATGGACGCCTCTCCAGTTAGCTCGATCTAACTGCCTCTAGTTTTGCACCCCAAGTCAGTTGAGGTCCTCTTCCACTTGTCGAGAAGCGATGTCTCCATCTACTGCTTTGTCTCTCTGAATTGATGTTGAAAACTCTTCGGGCCGGAGCCCTAAATGTCCATTCGCTATACATGCCCTAGACATGTTAAACGACTGATGTGAAATTAAATAGGAACATGTCGATTTCGTATATAGTTCGTCATTGTATCTACTGAAAAAGTCCGACAAGGCAAATGGGATCGACAATACTTCGAAGAATATTTCTATCGAAGCGACCAAGTATGTATATCTTCATCCACTTCAGATAGAGTCCAAGCTCCAGTGCCATCAGGGAGGAATGGGATAAGCAAGGTTTTGTATAGAATATTTTTTTGATCGGGATAGGGCTCTACTATTCACTTGCCTTCTCAGCCCAAAAGAAACAGCATGAGCCGGGTTAGACAAAGTCCTTTACTACCTCAGAGTTATACTTGTATTATGTATGACTTTCTGTCCAATTCGTCAATGGTGGGTGTAGCTTCTTGTCGACAGCATACTTGGTTTTGCCCTCGTTTGAATCTAAGCCCATTTAACCAAATTCTATATTAGCAAAGGCGTCAGTGACAGCTGGCTCTGTACTACCCATCATGTCAATGTCATCGGCTTATGACCGTAATCGGATGGATTTTTGTAAGATCGTGCTTTGTGTGTTGGCCCGAAAATTTCGCACAAATCTTTTAAGTTTCCAAGTATGATGTTGACGAAGTTACATGGCAGCGCATCATGTTTTCTAAGTCCTTTCTTGACATCAAAGGTCTGGGTGAGATTTTTTGCATGTAAAGAAGGTTTTGATGCAGTATTTCTCTCTTTTGATACATATTCTGATATATCCGCAGTCGTACATTGGTCACTGGTGTAGCTATAATCAGGACAAATGTGGCAATGCCCTGGGAACCTAGCGATTTGGAGTTCAATTAAGAAGCTGTGAATGAGGTTTTCTTTAAGATTTATGAAGGTAGGTATAGGTACATTTAGAGATAGCTATGTTAGGTTAGGTTAGGTTAAAAAGGGGTGGTATGTCCTATATACTGTAGCTTTGGAGGTGACAGTTTCTCTTCCTTAGGATATGGCTTCATATTTTACAAAACCTACAATGAGTATATTTTCTATGCCTTTGTTTTAATTTCCAACTGAACAAATCTACTTCATATGTTCAAGTATCCATTCCCTATGGTACCAGGTACTAGCATAGCCATCTGGCTTAGTGCTTCCACAACCGCCTACAACGAAACCAGCGACACCAGCCAATTTGTCTTTGTATGCAGCCGGACCACCGGAATCTCCGTTACAAGCACCATTATCCTTTGCATGGGCCAAACACAGCAGTGAGCTACTGAACATGCCGATCTCTGATCCACACTTCATCTTGGAGATCGTCTCTAGTTTATTCCATTGCAGAGTAGTTGGCAGAGTAGAACCCTTGTGCACCAATAGTCCCCATCCGGAGATGATAACTTCCGATCCCACTGGGACTTCTTCACTGACCAATTCAATTGGTTTGATATCTTCCTCGTATTCCAATGGTTCGGTCAATTCGATCATAGCAAGGTCATTCAAGAAGTTGGCATAGCCCTCGTGAACAGTGATTTTTTTCACTTTGCGGGTGGCACCTCCCTTGAGTCGGTTAACGCTTCCAGCACGAATGGAGAATGATGACGCCGGGTAACTAGAAAAGAATTCAATAAGTAATGATATGTTTAATGGAGGTTGATAGGCCTGCGCCAAAGACTTACGGTTCGATGCCGGTTTTCACAACACAGTGGGCAGCGGTTAGAATGCGTGTCTTGGTAAGGATTGAGCCACCACACGTGTGAGAGCCTAGACGAAGGAGAGAGACTTGATACGGGAATTCACCGGGTACCGCATTTTCACCACCCACAACCCGAGCGGTGGGATTTGCAGCGCACAATGCGAATGCAGCAAGCGCAAGTACTGTCAATTCTTTAATGACCATTGTTAGGGCAGTAGACTGTGGGTCAGTTGGAACAGGTTGTGATTTATATAGGCACACCTGGTGCCGGTTGGTTATCTATTTGGTGAACGAAATTAATTTTTGAACCCCCGTCTAGCTTTATCTTATCCGAGAAGTGAATTCAATTTGGAAAGTTCTTATAAGAGTGGGGATTTTTTTTGTTACAGAGATTACGAGTATCTACCCTCACAAAAAGTTTGATAACAAGACTTGCCCATGAACCTTCAAGTGCTATTTTGACGAACCGAAAATCCCCATAATTGAATAATCTGTCGGCATTTTTAAATCGTTTTCAACTGTTATCGCAGAGGAGTGGTAGTGTAGAGGAGATAATTATCAGCACGCATTCATACTTACAAGTAATTAAAGAGCGTGGATACACGATCATTCCCATGAACTGCACACAAAACTGAAGTATCTTTGGAATGAAAGACATTTTGGTAGAAAGGAGAATAGCAGTCCTCCTAGACTCCTGTTTCTACAAAAATAAATAGCACGCGGAAAATCCCCATAGGGTTCTCTCTAGCTTCTGTCATTCATCCATTTGTGTGAGTTTTATTTTCAAGTCAAATGTCGAAGGTCAATATCCGAAAGGTTGAATTAAGAAGCATTTTCAGGCCACTTATGCTCATGGATATTTGTCAGAAAAATGTAGAAAATTAAAGGTTGAAAAAGCCTTAACAATTTGTGTTTTTGTGCACCACAACCTACTGTAGCTTTGGAAGTAACAGTTCCTCTTCCTTGCGATATGGTTTCATATTTTACAAAATGCTGAATGTGTATATTTTCTAAGACTTTCTATTTATTTCCAACTGAACAAATCTACTTCATATGTTCAAGTATCCATGCCCTATGGTACCACACACTAGCATAACCATCTGGCTTAGTGCTTCCACAACCGCCTACAACGAAACCAGCGACACCAGCCAATTTATCTTTGTATGCAGCCGGACCACCGGAATCTCCGTTACAAGCACCATTATTCTTTGCATGGGCCAAACACAACAGAGAGTCAGTGAACCTGCCGATCTCTGATCCACACTTCATCTTGGAGATCGTCTCTAATCTATTCCATTGCAGAGTAGTTGGCAGAGTAGTACCCTTGTGCACCAATAGTCCCCATCCGGAGATGACAACTTCCGATCCGACTGGGACCTCCTCTCTGACCAATTCAATTGGTTTGATATCTTCCTCGTATTCCAATGGTTCGGTCAATTCGATCATAGCAAGGTCATTCAAAAGGTTGGCATAGCCCTTGTGAACAGTGATTTTCCTGACTTTGCGGGTGGCACCTCCCCTGAGTCGGTTAACGCTTCCAGCACGAATAGAGAATGATGACGCCGGGTAACTAGAAATGAATTCAATAAGTAACGATATGTTTAATTGAGCTTGAGAGGACTGCGCCAAAGACTTACGGTTCGATGCCGGTTTTCACAACACAGTGGGCAGCGGTTAGAATGTGTGTCTTGCTAAGGATTGAGCCTCCACACGTGTGGGAGCCTAGACGAAGGAGGGAGATTTGATACGGGAATTCACCGGGTACCGCATCTTCACCACCCACAACCCGAGCGGTGGGATTTGCAGCGCACAATGCGAAGGCAGCAAGCGCAAGTACTGTGAATTCTTTAATGACCATTGTGAGGGCAGTATAGACTGTGAGTCAGTTGGAAGAAGTTGTGATTTATATAGGTACCTACACCTGGAGCCCGCTGGTTATCTATTGGCTTTATGTTGTCCGCTGAGATATGCTTTAAGGAAGTAAATTTAATTTGGAAAGTTCTTATCAGAGTGCGGATTTTTGTTTGTTACAGAGATTACGAGTACCCTCACAAAAAGGTTTATAACAAGACTTTTCCATGAACCTTCAAGTGTTGTTTTGACGAACCGGAAATCCCCACATTTGAATATCGGGCGGCATTTTTTAATCGTTTTCGACTGTGATCGCAGAGGAAAGGAGATATTTATCAGCGCACGTGCCGTTCATACTTACAAGTATAATTAAAGGGCGTGGCTACACGATCATGACCATGACTATCATTCCTATGAATGCACACAAAACCAAAGGAATTTTGGAATTAAGGGCATTTTGGCAGAAAGGTGAATAGCAACTACAAAAATAAATAGCAAGCGGAATATGCCCATGTCCATATTCTCGACCTATCTTCTGTCATCTATCCATTTGTGTGAGTTTTTTTGTAAAGACAAATGTCGCAAAGGTACTGTAGGTCAATATCCGAAAGGTTGAATTTAGAAGCATTTTCAGGCCACTTATGCTCGTTTATATTTGTCGCAAAAATGTTTTGAAAAACCCTAAACAATTTGAGTTTTTTTTTGGGGGTCGAACCTGGGACATCTTTCTGAATAGCCCAGCACACGAACCACTGTGTCCATATGATAATAGAACAACAACTATAAGTTCAGTGCGGAGCCAGAGACAAAACTTGTATGATACCCCGATTAGCTAACTTCAACGGCCAGTAGGTAGGTATAACTTCTCTGTTCAAAATGATTTCCCTCCTAAATCTGAAATATTATATAAATGCTATCCAATGATACAATTAGAATGGTTCAAACACTGGAAGCTACGGCGGTTACTAGCGGCAGCGCTGTTTTCTATTTAATATTCCGCCACTCGCGCTTTAATAATTTGTTTACATATTCTGCGATCACAATGAAAGAATTATCTCTCTAATGAATTTGAATGTCAAAATCGAACAATATTGAAGATATCTTCTATATATATAAAAATTGAGCCCTATTCACGTCTTAACGCATTTACCGTTTTTAACCAAACTTTAACACATCTTTGTTATTGGTCCCCATACGATTTCTGTGAAGGTTGGTCAAAATTAGACAGAGGGGCGTGGCACCGCCAATACAAAAAAAAAATTCAAAATCTTATATCTCGAAAACCACCAAATCGATTGAGCTCAAACTTACAGTTGATCTTAGTTATTGTCCCTGGAGTGGCCCTGTGAAGTTTGGTCAAAATTGGACAAAGGGGCGTGGCACTTCACATACAAAAAAAAAAATATTCAAAATTTTATACCTCCTATACAGAAAACATCTTATGGGGTGAATATCGATGAGTTACATCTCGATAACCGCTGGGCCGATTTGTATTATTCTTTTTTTGTTTTGTTCGTATTGCTATATTTCAGGTTTAGGCAGAAAGAAAATTCCACCAAGTCGATTTATTATCATTTCTCGCATTTTTCGAAAGAACAATATTACCTTAGACCTAAGCAATACAATTCCTTTGAACGGGCAAAGCCGGGCGGGTACAGCTTGTTCGACAGTCTTGGAATTGGAAACCAAAGTTTTTAAAATTTGTAACATTGATATAAATAATGAAAGTCAATAATACTGTCTAGACTCTAGGCAATACGATTTCTGAAAAAACAAAAAATGTTGTGTACCACAAAGTATTACAATAAAAGCAGTTTATCTATTTAACTATTTTGCACTACGAAGTGTGCACGGGCTACGCTAGTACATTTATAAATCTTTTCACATTAAATGACGCATAAATAAAGGAAAACAATAAAATCAAAAATTATATACGTAGCAAGAGTCATAGTCAAATAAGAAAATCATGTACATGACGTTGTTTTGTATCAAAAATTCCGCCACAAATACTCTGTGTTTGTTCTTTCTCTGTGCAGATACGTCACAACACCACAACCAACACATCTGCTCCAGTTCACTCGAGATTTTATTAGTCAAAAACTGACTGTGAATCAGAAATCTTAAAACGAGTTGACGTAAAAAGGCATATACAGATTTGAGATAGGCCCACAGATGAGATGATTGGACCAAATCTGACACCTCCACTCCACTCTTTCTGCGTGGGAATTGCCTCTAAAAATTTAGAGTTGGGTGTCGGAAAATCGAGAGTTTTAAAGGGCCCCAGGTGGTAGGTACCACTATTATCACTGAAAAAACCTCTAACCACCATCTGGAGAGATCTACATAATTCTTACTTTACTTACTTTTGGTGGGCGCTTACAGTCCGGGGTGGACCACGGCCTCAACCAACAAGCCCCTCCAGCCAGCTCGGTACCTCGCCAGCTGCCTCCAGTTACGCACACCAAGTTGGTTGAGGTCGTTCTCCAATTGTGCGCGCCGCCTAAGGTGGGGTCTTCCTCAGCTGCGTTGTCCCTCAGGGGTGGATTCAAAGACTCGTCGGTCCCACGTGTCCCAGCCATCTCAGCCGTTGTATTTTTAGTTTTTTGACCAGGTCAGCGTCGCTGTATAGCCCGTATAGTTCGTCATTGAATCTTCTTCTCCACACTCCATCGTCACAAACTGGACCGAATATCACTCGAAGAATCTTTCTCTCAAAGCATCCCAAAAGATTTTCATCCACTTTTGACAGGGTCCATGCTTCTGCACCATACAGCAGAACCGGGATGATTAAGGTCTTATATAAATAATATCTCCTTGGTTCTATGAGAGAGGGCTTTACTTCTTAGATGCCTTCTTAGTCCGAAGAAACAGCGATTGGCAAGAGTGATTCTTCGTTTGATTTCTACGCCGATGTTGTTTTGCGGGGTAGTTGTAGAGCCTATAGATAGACAAAGTCTTAAACTACTTCGAAGTTATATCTGTCAACCGTGACGTTTTGTCCGAGACGCCGATGTTGAGAGTCCCTTCTCGTTGACAGCATATACTTCGTTTTGTCCTCATTAACAGCCAGACCCATCTTCGCCGCCTCCGTTTCGATGCTTGCAAATGTGCCACTGACAGCTCGCCGCGTTCTACATAATTCTAATAATTTTAAAGTCATTCAACAAGCTTTCTCCGTAATAGGTACCAGGTTGACGGAATTTGGAAACTCTGCAAGAAGCTTAACCGATGTTTTATGATTTTTTTTGAGTTGATGGAGTTGAGTACTATTCTATTCGATATAGACCCATACTTGACAGCAGTTTACCAAGACCCGGAGTCCGGTCTTCCAAATAGCTACTGTGCTTTTAGCTTATCTGAGATTTCAGCTTGATTTAATCTTCGACTAACTATACCCGATGTTAAGGGCCCACTATGTTGGAGTGCGTAATATTTCAATATGGTCGTTCATATTGTAGGCTTGTTTTAGTTTCACCTCATTCTTAACTTACGTGCTTTTAAAATCGAATCTATGCTCGCCGTCAAAATCGTTATTCTAACCAACTCTTAGCCTTGCTTTCATATATTCATGTAGGAAAACTAGGTCGTTTCAAACTCATTTCATTAAAACGTCGTTAAAGGAACAAAATGTCAAGAGCTTTTTGTGACTCTGGAGTCTGGACCTACTGAAGAACAGACCTAGCTGTCAGTGATTTTACAAACAGCTTTTCTGCTTTTCGGAAGGTCGCTGAGAGCTTGGAATACTCCCAATGTGGTAGAGATGGACCCATGCCCTGTGTAAGGATATGAGGGACATGCAATTTTATACTGAATTTAAAAGCTTTCTAGAGCCAGTTATAGCTACCCTCGGCTTTTTGTCAGACAGGTGTAGGTATTTGTGTTTTTTCCCGGGGGTTGAACCGGGAACCTCTCTTCTAAATTTAATAAGAACGAAATAAAATTGTTTGGCAACTTCAGCTACCGCGTGTAGATCTTAGCCAATCTACGCAGTCATACACAAAGCTCCAACAGTTCGACAGTCAACAATAGCTGCAACGACGTTTCTACATAGTATTTCGATTCGATTGGAAGGGGGGATGGCTCCGCGATTACAGAATTCCTTCATGAGGTAGGCATACCAGCAGCAGCGACACGGAATATAATTTTGAAATTATTTACATCTCTGCTGGCACTGGCACTGGTACTTGCCTCTATTTTTAGTAATTTTAGAGCATTTTCGTTATACTTTGACATGAGGCATCCAGCACCAGCACCGTGCTCGAGAGAGAGACATGCTAAGGTATCGTTTGTCGATTGTTTGTTGATCCAAAATTGTGAAATAAGGGGGTGAGAGCACTCGGATACACGCAGCACATACACACGCTCCAAAAAGTCAAAACAGGAAATTTTGTTTGTACTTTTATTTTTTTCATTTCAATTGAATTTGAATTCGATCGTAAAAATATATCTCACGATCCCCAAAATGTACACAAAAAAAAAAAAATAAAATAAAGGAAAAGTATGCGCGCGGCCCCATGTGCAAAGTGTCTCTGCGGCATGATTGCGCCACATGGCTGGTGGATGTGTGGCTGGGGAGACAAGAATTTATTGCTTCCTATGAAAAATTAGAAGAAACTAGGTCACTCCAGCATGAAATCGAAACCGAAGACGAACATCAGCTGGACACGGACGCGTTTTCATCTAAAAAAGGATTAGACCCTAATTAGCACTTTCCGAGTGCAAGCGGCAGATCTCAAAGTGGCCACTCTATCAAGTATCACTGGGTCAACACAGAGACCTAGTCGTCTCGTCAACAAAGTGCAAATGCCGCCCAATTGTCATGGTGTCCGTATTTTATGGCCAGGAGTCCCGAAAAGAAAAACAAATTCAAAAGAAAAAAACATGTCCCAGGGTCACCGGAACACCGATCATCACAACATTGGTTTTGGAAAACGGCAAAGGATCATAGAGCCGAACAGTGGATGATGGCAATAAATACGGTAGCATGTTTGTTTAACATGTCGCCTCGGTGGTGTTGTGTTTGTTTTGGACACAAATACACACATTTTCGGGACACTGCGCAGGCCATCATCGGGAGTTTGTGTTTGGTGTGCCTGTGCACATCGAAAGCAAATTGAGTTGCTACGGGTGTTTTATTGGTTTTTATCCTTTTTATGACAGTTCATCAAGGATCAGGCGGAATGGTGTTTGTTTAGTCGGCGATGCGCATTTTTGATGTCATAAAAGCGTCACTTTTCTTTTCGGTAGCGCGGCCATATCCAGACGAACAGAAGGGATTCGGAAAGGTTTCTTGAAAATTCGACATGCTATCGATAATCGGCGGGCAAAGGATTAGTGTAGGTATGACGGGGCTATGGTCTTTGATGTTTCGGGGATGTTGTCGTTGTGCAATAGGAGTGCACGAAGAAGCTATTATAATGCTTTTAGGAGATTCTGATCGGTAAATGTGTAAATGGAAGGGATATGGTGTCGTGGCTTGTCAATTCGTGATGGTCTTTCTGTTGTCGTTGTTAGATTGAGAAAAAGATGGGTATGGTATGGGTATCAAAGGCTGAGAAGGGTGCATTTATATTTTTTAGTATGGACTTGTCACATGGTAAACAATTGCTACATTTAACAGCAAAGCACTTACAAATGGCGGAATTTGGCAGCATTGAATCAGAAACTAGGAAAAATTGGTACGCCAGTCCAGGCATGTTTTTTATTAATGGCATCCCTATATAGCTCATCCCTCTTGCTGCTGCTTCATCAAGGACGGGGCTTTGCGACGGCTTAACTGAGGCATTTGATGTCGAAAAGGGACTTAGACAAGAAACCATAAAGAAAAGTGGCCCATAGAAATGCCAATAAGTTGTTTGTGGCCTTTTCCGGCTAAGCGACTGCAAAAATGCCGCTGATTTCTTTCATAGTGTGCTCTGGGTCCAAAGACATAAGTTCAGCCTTGCGATCAATTTATAGGAGGACTATTGTCTTATCCGTTTCAACGAAGGCATCAGACCCTTGACTACTTTTAGAACATCTCAATTCAGTCTCAAACTCTGAAGACAGTTCTGAACGGAAGAAGAATCGATTGAATTTGTACAACAACCGAAGTTCCGGTGTCATAGCATTAGACCGCATATCCGTGGAACCAGGGTCATAGAGGATTAGTGTCACGAAGGCCAGTGCTGGTGATACCATAGGTTATAGGCTATAGGTATCGCCGAAGATGAAAGATTGTGCTGATACTATACCTAAAGTCAATGGTGAGAGTGTCAATAGGAGGTAAATCAAGCAGACCAATATGCGTTCTCGGAAAAGCTCCAATACAGCTGAGAAGACAGGTGGTTCCTTGGATTTTATTGCAGAAGACAGTCGTATGCTAACACGAATACTCTCCACTGAACAACAGATGCATAAAGGTTAGGTATTACATCGCGGGGCTGGTTAGCATTCAAGCTACTTGTGTTGTGTCACCTGCTTCTGGTGTTTCTGCGACCTCTGACTCTGAGGCTTCTGCTGTGGTTTTTCTTAGCCTTTCTATTTTCCGTAGCTCATTTTGCAGTACAATTTCATAATTCCGCCCAATTCTCTTCAGACTGCAACATGTGGTCGACGATGAGTGACGGGCTGGATAAAGTATTTCTTCATGCCATGAAGCGTGGCAAACTCAACATAGTTTTCCGACTGGTTATGAGGACAGCTTTTGTTTTATGATCGGCTAGTTCCAGGCTGGCGGTTACTAGCCACTCCTTAACCCGGGCAATTGCTTCATTTGCAACGGATTCAACTGTACGAATCTGTTTACCTACTGTCACAACGACAATGTCATCGGCGAATCCAATTTTCGTCACTCCCCCAGGCACTGCCAATCGTAAGACTCCGTCGTACATGATGTTCCACAATAACGGCCCTAAGACGGATCCGTGTGGAATTCCGGTAGTGACGTTTAGTGTTTTTTACCTTTATCTGTATTAGGTATATTTCAACTTCCTGTTGTTGAAATAGCTCGTCAGTATATGCATATCAAGTAGTACGGTGTATCCATCCTAGCGAGGGATATTCTATTGAAAGATTAAGACCAGTTTGCCGAGTTAAAAGCATTTTTAATGTTCAACGTTACTACTGTACTGCACATAACTCCTTTGTCCCGAAGAGCTATCTTTCCCCTTCGATGGCGCCTTTTGTAATACCAACCACTGTTCTAATGCCATCAACAGTGGAGCTGATTAGTATAGTCTGAAAGGGCCCCTTTCTGCCAATGCGAGTAATATACTGTAGATTATCCTCTCGAGGATCTTTTCCTGGTCCTATTGGGCGATAGGACGATGGTTCTCCTGGAGGCTTCCTAATGGTAATGTGAGGTAATGTGATGTCATGAGCGAAATGGACAGGCACACTTTTGTAATAATTTCTGGAACTGTCACGGACTATAACTTTTAACTCATTGAAGCTGCTACGCTCGTTCTTGTGTCAGTATATCATGAATATCGCATTTAACGGATTTGCTGTACACAAGGACTAGTTTTAAGTTGCTCTGCCAAAAGTGTATTCAGTTGAAGATGGAAGTACAAATCGGTGAAGATAGTGCAAGATTTAACTTCTAGAAAAACCGACAGTGAAGCTCATCAAACGTCCCCTGAAGAAACTTGAACGTTGTCGTGAAATTGAGCATTGTCTACCAGTACATCTGTCACTAAAGTGGCTGTGCAAGTGACGTATGTGTGAACGGCATAATGTAAGGACAGGACATACATTTGTATTTCTCATTATATAATCTTCCTTTCCCTTCCTACCAATGACAAATGAACGATCCCTGTCCCAACACAGCCACCCGCTATACTAGTTTCTTACGCCAGCTATATACCGAGTTTATGAATACCCTTCCATCTCATACGTCTGCGCTTATAAATCAACTCCAACTATGCGGTACCGACAATTCCGTTTGAAGCTGACACGAGTGTTGCCTCAGCAACCGCTAATCAGTATCCTTCCACTCATCAGCTTCCTCAGTCGATTTAATGTCAAAATTACTTCACTCTTGAGATCCGTCATCCAGAGTCCCTATGGCACAACGTATCAAAACGTATATCTCGTTCATCTTCACGCCACTCTTCCACCAAAGCGACATTCATCCGCCAGCAGAGACTGTAATCGAAACCTCGCCTTTCAAGAGTCTACTACACCACACAGTGGTGGCACAAAAACACGATCCCATAGACCACGATTAGTACACCCTCGAGAGGACACCGATAAGTCACACAAAGATGCAGTGTGCGCGCGCACACCATGCCAAGCCACAATGTCAAACGTCTTGAAAACGTCAAATTTTCCCAGAATGTCTCAGATTACAGATTCCCATTCTCAGCGATCGCAGAACAAGCATCAGAAAAAAAAAATTCAGCTCTCGCGCGATCACTATCTTGGGTCATTTGTTTCGGTGATGCCTCCAGTAGCGCCCCAAACAATGGAATCCTTTTAGTGTCGTGGCTGTGCTACTGTATTCCCAGATCTCCCACTCTCACTACGCTCAATGCGATGCGATGGTGGTCATGTCGTGTTGTTTCCGATCTCCATGAATCCTCGATAAATCCGCGCAGCGCACCACCCATCTTCGCAACACAATAACCCACTCAGAATGTCAGACGACAATGATGATGCTGATGCTCCTCCATCGTCGTCGTCGTCGTGCGGAGACGTCACAAAAGTCGCATAGATTGCGCCGAGTACACGCCATTCGCGACATCACTCTCGGCCGGCTATCGTTGTCGGATCTTTTGTCTGTTATGCTGATGATAATTTCGTGACATTAATTTCGCAATACAAAGTCCAGCACTGTGCCAGTGCCACAGACAGAGCAGGGACGACAGCCACTGGACTGGTGTCAAAGGGCCGTGCATTCCTATTCAGACGCAGCGCAGTCATATTGGGTAGCGCGTTTGTAAATTTATCAACCGACTGCGGGAGTTCTTATCGGCCAGCGTCAGAGATGGAGTGCAATATGGAAGGCTAATCTCAAATTTGCGCGCGCACTTGATCGCCGAGTTTCTGGGAAATTCGTCCGCAGATGCAACGCGAAAAGCGCGCGCCTCTGTCGAACATGCACATATCCGTTCCAATCGATCTATTTTCGGTCTTTTAAGAGTCGAACACTTTTGCGGAAATTGTCCGTTGCGCGCCTGCTGGCTCGCAGTCGGTGCATGTGCATTTACAACACTGCTACTGCACCACCACCCCCAAAATAGACGATGTGCGTGCCTAAAGGCGCAACATGTTTGCAAATTCGCATCGTGTATCCGCGGAGCGAATTCGTGGAATTCCCTCGACCCGAATGTTAGAGGATGAGGCTACAACTATAATCCGTATTCGACTCGGCTGATCCTGATGAAATTGGAGGCGCACATGGATATTTTTAGAGATTTACGAGCTCTGCAGCACTGCGGAAAATTGTTGTTTTGTTTTGTTTTGTTTGTGGGCCGCATCAGAGGGGTGAGCTTCAGGTTCTAATGCGGGACACCATGCCACATATGACGTGCTTCTGTTGTACTTTTTTTTTTTGAAATGTAGTCATCGCAAAGTGTTTAGTTCCGCACGGTGGTTGAGGGGGGTTTGCGTTGATGATTGCTCCCTAATTGCGATAGGGATATCGCATTTCGGTACACGAGCTAATAAGGGCGACTGATGATGGCAGTGTTGAATGAACAGTTTTCCAGTCTATGTAAGTTCGAGTTCGACTTTTATTGGCGGGTGATTTATGTGCGCGAATTATGTCTGCCGGGAGTGTTAAAACTTAGACTTCCGCATGATGTACCAGGAGATGAGTGATATGTTTTGGAAGTATATTGCTGAAGATTGTTGATGAGATTTATGAGACATTTTTAAAGTCAGCCAGGCCACTGCTCCAATTCGATGGCGCCTACATGTCACGTCATAAAATCTCCATCTGTCTGAATAATTTGCTCTGCAAATATAAATGCAGTGACATATTTAGGGTGACAGCTTTAGATCTGAGACAGCTGAATGGAGACAATTTTACTGTCGGGTGGTTGTTGAACTTTTTGCAGAAACAAAGGTTCTCTAGAGAAAAACAACGACAAGATGGATCTTCGACAAGTCATGCAGAAGCAACAAGCTATAAAAGTCATCAATGAGGCTATTTTTTTTTGTATAAACAAGATCAATTTTCTGTGCAATCATTTGATCTTTTACTACCCATTCCTACAGTAGAAACTATTGTGAGCAGTATCCGAAATTATAGTCAGCATATGCCTACCATAGCACCGGTTCTCCTCTGATGACATTTGGAAGTTCAGAGAGATTGACTTAAAAAAAACCCCTTTGATCGGTTGGTAGTTGAGAGTCTAAAAGAAGGATGTTACTTAGGTAGCTCTACAGTTTGGAGTGAATCGAGGCCTCAACTGACAAGTCTCTCCAGTTATAACCCGTTCCTTAGATAGCTTGCGCCACTGGCGGACTCCAAGTTGGTTAAGGTCCTTTTCTACTTTTGGACGTCGCCTAAGACTTACTTTTTCCAACACATCGACTGGTATCTCCGGCGTCAAATCACATGATCTAGGCGGCCAATTCACAGGTCCATAACGTGAGATGAATTGCTCACCAACTTCGTCTCGCAATATGTCCATGAATTCGCGTGCTGTGTGGCATGTCGCACGATCCTGTTGAAACCACATGTCGACCAAGTACGCACCTTTTCTATTTTGGGCAATAAATTAGTCGGAAATTATCGAACGATAGCGAGCACCATTGTCCGTAAACTTGTTGCCATCATTATATTTGAAGAAATACGGCCCAACGATGCCACAACACCAAAGGGTACTTTTGTTTGTGGATGCATTGGTAGTCCTTGCAATGCTTCTGGTTGCTCAGAAGATCATATACGGTAAATTTGATTATTAACGTAGCCTGCTCAGAAGGTCGATTACGACGAACATTAAGTGGACGAAGAGCACTTTTAATGAGCACGATTTTTTGTTATAAAATTCAATAAATTGCAGACGTTGTTCGGGTTTATCCATGTTAATCCACGATGAAATGGCAATGCTAACTGAGCATTTTTTACTTTGACCACGTGCCACGAATCACGCGTGAACTGTCAAAAAAATCAACCTGAAAACCCAAACAGCAAAAAAATCACCCTTGGGTCCGCAATGTAACGTTTTTTTTTTCAACTAGTGCTTATTTCGCAAATGGTAACACTTAGCTCATGTCTGATTTGACAGATAATTAGTTTTATCCTTCCGCTGAACGAATATGGTTGTGTATACGCTTGAACAACGCTGGGAAATATTGCGACATTACTTTGAAAATCATGGTTATGTTGCAGAATGTGTGCGAAAATTGCGTACGGATTTTGGAAGAAGAGCAGCACCGTCAGCTCCGTATGTTCGTTATCTTGTCAAAAAAGTGAAAGAAACTGGCATCCTCATTGATAAACCAAAGCGTGAAAAGCCAAAAACAGTGCGTACACCCGAGAAAATTGGATTTTGGCCCAGAGGCATAATTGGGCCATTTTTCTTCGAAAATGAGCAAGGAGTGGCCGTTACAGTCAATGGCGATCGTTATCGGATCGTCAGTGATGAAGAGCTTAGATGTTCGGCACTCACCACGTCAGCCCCAAAGATCCGCCACCTGATGCGAGCAAAGGCAGGACAACTACAGAGGAAGTGCTCCGCTGTATCGTCATCCTCTCCACAAGCAGGACAGATGGTGGTTTCGCTGAAGCCCAATATTTAAGTATTTGGCAAAAGCTTGGTGCCCCGAAAGGATGCCCACAAGAAGACTGCAGTCGATTCTCCTGAGAGACAAAAGGAAAGACGTCGACCTCTTGCAGATGTCCGGACGCAGTCATTTGGTCTGTCTTCACCCAGCACAGTCAAGCCACCGACACTCGTGTTCACGAGAATCCCAAGTGTCAATGGATGACCTAACCACGAATGCAGGCAGACCCAACGGAGGTTCAGGTCCTAAGAGATCTTCTTCTGAACCCAACCTGGCAAGCCCATAAAAAGTTTGATCTATAACCAACCAACCCATCATAGGCCTTGCTATAGGATGCCAAACTTGCACTCATTGAAAGTGATGTCCTGAATGAGCCGCCATTTGCAGTTTTATACCGCCTATCAACCCCACGAGCCACATATCATAATTCAGTGATTTCTATCAGCCTTTGACATTTTTTTTAAAGCATTTCCGACTTTTGATTGATTTTCAAAAACATGACTCTTCGTTCCCTTCATACAAGTTGACAACCCCTCGTTGCTGCTGCTTGCGTTACTTCAATATATACATTTGTTTTGTCCCATTTCACAACATTTCATTTGGAGAAACACTTGGAAGGAAGATTCGTCATTCTAAACACAGTTCCTTCTTTGATCACATAAGGATAAGCTATCCCTCATTGGAATAATAAAAAGAAACACACGGCAACCTTGTAGCGAGAGTTTAGCTCTGGGCGTGCAATAAAATCTAAAAACATGACCCAACTGCAGCGTTGCCCATCTCTTCACCCGCGTTGCTGCCGCCCATCAAAGGGTTGCATAAATTCCAAATGTGTAATCAACCGAAGAGTATTTATTTATGTTTTCCGCCCGAAACAGTGTGTTTCCATGGCGAGCGGGATAAAAGTTACGCCGCGCTCACACCAATCCGCGATGTCGGTCATGAAGCTACCACCATCAATCCAAAGGCAGCCAGCAGCCTCCCCCCAATCTAGCTCCAGCAGCAGCAGCAAAGAAAACGAAATTATCCGCGATATTACATTTCGGGCCCCATGCCCGCCCGTGTAAACATGATTTATAAAGTGATATTAGATCTGGAGTGCGAGAGCCGTGTTTTTAGTTTTCCTGCTCCTTGCAGCTGCTGCTGTTTCGGTTTCGGTGCTGTACAGATACATCCCGCGATGATGCATGGCCCAGTGATTGACCATAACTCTGCGCGGCAAAATATGAACATGCTGCAGCAAACCTTAACCACTCCGCGATGGATGGCGTGGCGAAAAGTCGGCGTTGGAGTAGATGCATACATCAACTGGAGTCAAGTCAAGACCCTCCCCGGGTTAACTAGGCGCTAATCAGTTTGGTTCTTCTAGCCATGTCACACTCATGTGCGAGTGTCATGCATCGGACACAACTCGCCTCATCACGTGCAAATGATTTAACCAACTCACCGAGCGACCGGCCGATGCAGGCATGCATCAGTGACACTGGCATATGACCGCGTCACTAGGAAGTTTGTTCCTAATCAGCGCTCTTAACCAGCTCCAGACCAAGATATACCACTGTGCCCCCGAACAAAGACAAAGGCGACGCATTGTTCTGACACCGCGGAGGCTGCTAATTATTGTACCCAGGACGAGGGGGGGCGGGGGCGCAGTCTTATTTGTTGCCTAAGTTAAGGAGGTAAACAGGCGTAAATTGATGTTCGATCCCAGAGCGAACAGGCTGATGGCGACGACCACGGTTTCGATGGATGGATGGCTTGTGATGTGAATTGTTTAAACGTCAACTTGTTAGCGGTGTTAATTTGTTTGCGGAATGTTTATCGCCGGCAGTGTTGTTGCGGCCGTGCTTTTTGTTTTTATTCTCTACTTCGATTCGTCTTCCAACTTGTTGTTATATGAAGAGGATGATGAGATTATGATTGAAATGGAGCCCAAGTGCATGGGAGCCCTTTGGTTCCGCCTGAGGGGGCTGCAGGTTTGTTTTTGTATTTAGTGGCAATGCTGATGGATCGGGATGGTTGCATGAGAAATTGGTTTTGTTTGTCTTGTTAGCCGTCGGACTTTGGGACACAAATTGAGTGTTCCTTTGAGCTGGACAATCGGTTATCGGTGGTTTATTCAAGGACATGGTTTAATTGCGGGCGCAGCTTGGGACATTACTTATAGGGAAACAAGAGGGCTGTAGTGAGGTATAACTTGGTTTCGGGAGGCTTTATCTACGGATGTGACCGACGCGACAAATTGGACTGGTGCTGTGTCCCTTTGGATTGTTTTCTTTTCGCTGAGTTGGTAACGTGCGATGTGTCCTTCTAGAGATCTTCGTCGGTGTCTAGGTTTTTGACCAAGATGTCAGCTTGTTCGCTGAGAGGAAGTTTACCTACTAGAATATTTGCAGAGTATCCATGTCCCATCTAAAAGTAGCTAAGGGTGTTAAACTGTGAAGCCTCTTCTCTATGTTTCCATGGGACCGGGGACGCAAAGCGCGAGGTATCTTGGTACGATATAGGTAGTTGAAATGGAAACTTGGCGTTCACGAAGGAGACCGTAAGGCTCTTCATTTTTAAGAGGACTGCGGAAAAATTTTCTTATGGAGTTCTTCTCTTGGTGACCACGAACAAGAAGTATGTGCGGGACATGCTAACCGGGGTACAATGAATAGCCTGCCATCACTATTGTTCAGGGTACAGGGTTTCAAAGGCCTGGTGGCAGAAGAAACCAACCAATATCGACAGGGAAACTTTGGGGCATAGTAAGTCTGAAATGCGATGAAACGAAAAGGCGACAGGTTGAAGTGAAACTTTTTGTGTCTCGTTTGGCAGTAACTCCGAACTGCAATGAAACGATAAAGCGACATGAAACGAAATGTAGTGTGCGTACAGTAGGTTGCCTCTTAGTAGAATGAGTCATGGGAGAGGAACGTAAGGGCGACTGACTCTCGGAGTAGGGAACATAATGCTCTTGATGGGGACCTTCTGGGTGAATGCACAATGCATGAGAGCTTAATACCGACCTATGATCCATCTCGTGTCCTAACGATAAACTCGAGTATAGTCACATAAAGTCATGGCTGGCTTCGTATATGTACATATGTCGATGAAGATGGAGTGCAAGACTAATCGCAAAAATTAAGGACTAATGGACACATGTGCTTCACTGATTATCTGCAGAAAATGGATCTGAAACAATGATCCTAGCGTCGGTATAGTGACGCGTTCTAAACATACATTGTCGATGTCCGTACCAATGGTTATGTCCGACTCATATATCATCTGACCTGGTTAAGCCATTGGTGTCAGCCAATATATGCCTAAGGACTAAACCTTACCCCTCAGAGAGGCACATAGTACCTAGTACAAATTTATTCCTCTCATTTTTGTCGTTTTGTAATGACTACGACTAAGTTACCTTAACAAGTAGTTTATGCTTCTATAGTATTTGTTAATCGCGTTATGTAGGCAGCTTTCCAGCGAACGAACCTACTAATACCGTCATAATGCGGTTTTTCCTCACAGCGCTAGGTCGAACGGTCTTGTTCTTTGTAGTCGGCGCTCGAGGTTTGTTACGTCCAGAGAACGAACTATTTCATTATTGCAATGAACATGAATATGAGTGTAAAGTTTGCGAGTAAAGTTTGCTACTTCGTCATTCACGGTAGCAATTCCTAAATCTCTGTGAATGTCACTTTTCCTTATATACCATGGAACATTCACAATTGCTCTTAGCGTTTTGTTTTGAAATGTTTATAGTAGAGTCATATTGCTTGGTTTGGTACAACCCCAAAGTTCTATACCGTATGTCCAAGACGGTTTTAGCACTTGCTTATACAGAAGCAGTTTCTTGTATAATGCTTAGTTTCGAGTATCTTCCGAGTAGCCAATACATTTCTCTCAGTCTGATTTCGAGCTCGTCTCGTTTTCTTTTAACGTGTGGCTTCTACTTCAGTTTTCCGTCTAGAGTCATTCCTATATTTTGCCTCGTTTGCGTACGGTACTCGTACCGAGTTAATGTAAATAGGTATAGGTTGTTTACCTTTTTGTATGTAAAATTGACATGCGTTGACTTGGTCTCGTTAAGGACGATTCGCCAGGTCTATGTCCATTTGCATACTTTGTTTAGAGCCCCTTGGAGTTTTCGCGTTGATGATTCGACTGACTGATCCATTGCGAGGATAGCTGTATCATCTGCGAACGTTTCTACGATAGTCCCTTCATCCTGTGGTATATCTCTTGTATAGAGCAGGAATAAAATTGGACCGAGAACGCTTCCTTGCGGAACACCGGCGTAGATTTCTTTGAATTCTGAGAATTCTGAGAATTCAGTCTCATGTTTAACACGAAAGAGTCTGTTTTCAAGGTAGGATTCTAGTATTCTATACAATTTGTCAGGTAGGATTGTCCTTAGCTTATACCTTAGGCCTTCGTGCCATAATTTGTCAAAAGCTTGCGATACGTCGAGAAAAGCGCTAGAGCAAATCTTTTTCCCTTCCAGGGCTTTTTCAATTTCATTTGTTATTCAATTCACCTAATCGATTGTGGAATGTTTGACCCGAAAATCGAATTGATGATCCGGGATTAAGCGTTTTTCTTCAATTACTGGTTGTATTCGTTTTAACAGAAGTTTTTCGAAGACTTTAGATATTATCGGCAGAAGGGAAATGGGTCTAAGTGATTTCTTATCGTTTGCACATTTCCCCGGTTTCAGAACCATAATAATTTCAGCGACTTTCCATTGCCTTGGAACAAAAAAGTCTCAATGAGGCATTTACAATGTAGAGCAACTTAAATAATGCTTTTTTCGGCAGCTCCTTCAAAATTTCGCCAGTGATTAGATCATATCCTGGAGCCTTGTTATTTTTTTCAGATTTCTTATTGTCATTCTAAGCTCACATAGAGTTACAGCTTTTATTTTATAGTTGTCGAATGCCGTATTAGCAATTGGTTCTTCCATCGAAGGGTTTGAAGGTTTCTTCTAGATGCTCGGCAAATAAATCCGCTTTTTCTTTGTCTTCTTTTGCCCATTCGACGTTAGCTTTTCTTAATGGTGGCGAGTGCATTACGGGTTTCTTTATGGACTTCAAGGCTTTCCATAGTGAATAATTCGAGCTCTTATCAGCAGTCAAACACTCGAGGTAAGTAGAAACCTCGCGATTTCTTAAATCCTGCAGCATTTTTTTTTTAATTTAATACAAAGGTGGTTCAGATAGGTTTTATCAGGGGGCGCTCGAGATTGTGGCCATCTCTTGCGCGCTCTCCTTTTTTCTCTTATGAGGTCTTCGATTTCAGGCTGATATTTGACTTTATTGTTCCGTGTTGCTATTTTGCCACAAGGAGTATTTTTCCACGCTGCTCCTTGAATGGCTTCCACGAAATTCTCAATTTCGTTTTCAATTTCAAGTGGTGTCTTTAGCGGTACATTTAGTACAACATTTTCCTTGCAGTCTTTTCCGAAAACGTCCCAATTGGTTTTGTTACTAGTTAACCTAAACGGACCTTCTTTTTTTGCTACATTAACACCTATTTGCAGAGTGACTGCTGAGTGGTCTGAGCATAGATCATAGCATTCTTCAACTTTAGTCAGATTTTTGGTTATCTGTTACATACGTATGAATTATTATTGTGAATTATGCTATATATTATTATTACTATTGTGAATTCAATGAATTATGTTGGCTGTCATATTTGACAGGTATGGAATAAAACTTCACTTTTGATACGACAATCGACAGCGTGGTTTCTTTCCCTCTTCTCATTTTTTGGGGTTAGGCAAAAACACATCAGTGGCGACGAGGATTTTTAAGATTAAGGAAAATCTTAGCGATGACCGAATCAACGCAGCAAATTATTCAAGCATTGACAAATGCACTACAAACCCTACAAACCAACCCCAGTACACCAAATTTACACTTTGAGCAATTCAACGAGAATGAGGAACCCTTTACTAATTACATAAAAAGGCTGGAAAATTATCTTGCACTAAGGAACATCTCCGACGCTACAAAAAAACGGCAAGTACTAATTAACTGCATTGGCGCTAAATACTACCAACTTCTATCCAATCTAACAGCCCCAGATGAACCTGACGAAAAATCATACAACGATCTAATCGTACTTTTAAAAGATCACCTCAGTCCAAAGCCGAATGAAATTACAGAACAGCATAAGTTTCTGCTTAGACTCCAACATGAGGGAGAATCTATTTCTAACTATCTAGCAGAACTAAAAAAGCTGAGCGCATATTGCAATTTCACCTGTGACGAGTGTAAGAAATCTACGCTTAAAACACATCTCCGCTCACAGTTCATTCGGGGGCTGAGGGACTCCGACATAAAGGAAAGGCTTCTGCGGGAAACTGATATAACCTTGGAGAAAACAATAGCAAATGCAATCTCTATGGAGGCTTCAAAAATGGAGAGCCGCAACATGCTAAATATTCACCAAGTACAGGCAAAAGGATCAGTACATAGAATCAGACCAAGTACTAAAATGAATGGTTCTAAATTGCACGATCAAGCTCCGCAGATAGAAGAGAAAATTGTGTGCTACAGGTGTGGAAAACTCAACCACATGGCAAACAAGTGCCGTGCAACAAACTTGTTTTGTAAAAAGTGTAGATGCAGCGGCCATGTTGCCTCAGTTTGTATAAAATCGCAGAAACAGACTAATACATTACAAGCTTTTCAAGGCTCTGATGAGGAAACAGAGATGGAGCGTGATTTACAGATGGATGACGACCCGTACGGATTGAACGTGCTAAATTTAGCACCAAAGAAAAATAAAAGACCGACTTCTTTGCGAGCTAATCAAGAAGTTGAAGCACGCGGTGGTAAGTACTTCATAACCTTACATATCAACAACACGGAGGTTGCCATGGAATTTGATACAGGGGCAGCAATATCAGTTATGAATTACGACACGTTTATTTCTCATTGGCCGAAGGCCAAAATTATGCCTACGAGAATTATGTTGAAAACGTACAACAATGCCACATTTCCAGCTTACGGCAAATCTCACGTGCAAGTCGAGTACAATGGACGTAAGGTTATGTGCGATCTTTATATCGTAAAGGAACCGTTTGATACACTCTTGGGAAGAGAATGGGTAAAGGCACTGAACTTATTACAAATTAATTCCGTAAGTACATTTACAGAGGGAGATATTAATCGTCTGAAGGAACAGATTTTCGAGAATCATAAGGATGTTTTTCAACCGAAGATTGGCACGATCCCCAATGTGAAAGGAATACTCAAACTACGAGAGGGAGCATCGCCTATATTTGTAAAGCCGCGACAGTAGGAATAGCGTGGGTTTTTCGTGGGAACTTTTTGTGCGACAAGGATAGCATGTGTCAAGATAAGGTCAGCATGATTTATGGGGGATGTTGTTAGAATTTTCTTATCAGCTTAATGGTCGCGTGTCGTTGTTGTCGAAGATGATTATTGTATATAAATAATTTTGGTTGAGGTTGCTTCGGAATGTGAAAAAAAAAAGTCATATTCCCCCATACGGATTCGAACCCGAGAAACTGGAACCAGCAGCAGATAAGTCATCCACTAAGCCACCGCGAGTTAATGAAGATTGGTTTCTAATATGTGAATAAAACCGCATTCTTGTCGTTGTTGTCGAAGATGATTATTGTATATAAATAATTTTGGTTGAGGTTGCTTCGGAATGTGAAAAAAAAAGTCATATTCCCCCATACGGATTCGAACCCGAGAATCTGGAACCAGCAGCAGATAAGTCATCCACTAAGCCACCGCGAGTTAATGAAGATTGGTTTCTAATGTGTGAATAAAACCGCATTCTTTTGGGGCTTGATATGAAAGATAGAGAGAAAGAGAAATATTTTGTGTTTGTGAAGTTATCAGTTTGATAGTTTTTAATTTTAGGTGAAATGTGCATAATTTTGATTGAGATTAAGGGTCATTTTTGTTATGTGATTACGAGAAGAAATGTTTTGGTATGAAAGCTAGAAAGAAAGAAAGATCAAAAAGGCCGACCGAAGTCGAGTTAATTTCAGGAAATTTTCGGATCATGAGTGATAACCAAATACAAAACATGTCTTGATAGCAAATGGTACAATGTGCATAATTTTGATTGAGATTAAGGGTCATTTTTGTTATGTGATTACGAGAAGAAATGTTTTGGTATGAAAGCTAGAAAGAAAGAAAGATCAAAAAGGCCGACCGAAGTCGAGTTAATTTCAGGAAATTTTGAAAAAATTCGCAAAAATATCCTCTAAATATTTTAGGTGATAAGCAGTCGCAAAATGTAGAATTGGGGGTGGGGGCAGTTTCAGGAGTATAAAAGCAGGCTATTGAGTAGACATGAAATTAGTTTACAATTTTGCTTTGAAAGTAGAAAAGTTTAGTACATACATATTATTAAAAAAAATGTCGTTTATGAGGAAGTTGAATTCAATTGGTACAAAATACCAAAACAATAAGCCTATTAAAAGTCTCAAACTGCTGAACCTTAAGCAGAAGTATAAAATTGCTAAGGCGACGAAATGTGACTCGCAGTTTGGGGAACAAATAATGGTGGAACTGGAGGACTGTATCACTTATCTACCAAAACGGTTTGTGGAGAAGCTGACTGAAGATGAACTAGCTGAGATGACCGACTGCTCGATGGAGGTGGTGGAACCGCTAGGGCCATCATTTGCTATTGCTTTTTATGATAAAGACCATGAAGAAGATGATAATGAAGAGGTACAAGAATATGATTTCCTGCAATCGCAGAAGAATGTATTTCTGCAATCGCAGAAGAATGTATTTTATGGGAATAAATAAATTAATAATATAAAAAATATGCTTTTTATTCTCTCTATTCTACTTGCTGTTAATACAAAATTGGTTGTTTTTCCCACTGAAATTGTATGCTGTTCTACAACACTTTTCTCTCTTCTCTTTTGAAATGTTTAGCGATTTGAAGTTTTGAACGATTTGGAGACGCGAGTTAACCGATTTGCTCTAAAAGGTCGTAAAATTGATTTTAAAATCAGACCTATACCCGATAACGAAGAACCAACTTCATGGATCAAGATGGCTATAAATGGTATGCTTAAACATATTGTAACAGGTCTTAACCCCACCGATAAAGTAGGAATTACTTTTTGTGGTAAGGGTTTTACTGCTGAACGAGGAAATGGATGGATTAGCTTTCGAAATTGCTCAGAGTTGAAGTTTAGTGATGTGTGGGAAATGATAACTAAAATTTTCCAGAGCAACTCAGAAGGTATAAGTACAGACCATTTTTGCATGTCAATAACATCTGTTAAGTTGCCTTCGGGGACTGGAAACAAAAGAAAAAGTAGCAATAAGTTTAATTCCTTTGATGAAGAATGCATAAGACGTAATGGTATAATACACATTAAAAATAAGGATAATTTGTGTCTGCCCCGTGCTTTGGTTGTAGCAAAATCATATGCTGACAAGGATGCTAATATGAAAGGGGTTATCAATGACACTGATCAGGTTCAAACCCAAAGAACCAAGCAACTTATCAATGATACTCAAATAAATATACCAGCTACAGGTTGTGGAATTCCAGAGCTGAGAGCATTCCAAAATCATTTACAAGGATATAAAGTCACAGTCTATGAATACGGAACAAAAGGCCGAAAAGTTGTTTTTGAAGGAATTTCAGCTTTAGATGGATGTAATGATGATGAAAAGAAAAAAATAAATTTGCTTTACGGCAATAATCATTATGCTGTGATAACCTCACTAACAGCTGCATTTTGTTGCATTTATTATTGCGAAAGTTGTCATGTACCATATGATACGAAAAGTCAACATAAATGCGGAGGATCTTGCTCTCAGTGTCAACAAACGCCAAGCTGTAGCAAAACAAAAGACATTTTGTGTGCTGATTGTAATCGAAATTTTAGAGGAAAACACTGTTTCGACAACCACAAAGCGAGCGGATCGTCAGGAAAAAATTCAATTTGCGAAATGATGAACAGATGTCTTTTATGCTTGAAAACATACGGAGGAAAACGAAATCATGTATGTGATGAATACTTTTGCAAACAATGTCGTCATCATGTTGACAAAGATCATCTGTGCTACATTCTTCCTGATAAGAGAACGCCTGATTGCAAAAACTTTTTGTACATATTTTATGATTTGGAGAGTCGACAAGAGAAAGTAATTGGTAAAAAAAAAATGATGAATGGTGAATATGATGAAACAGCAAGTTCACCAATAAAAATACATGAACCGAATTTATGCGTATTTAAAAAAAAATGCGATCAGTGTATAGATCTTCCAAATTTATATTTTTGTCAAAAGTGTAAACTATCGTTGAATGTCATTCAGGAAGAAAAAGATGTAGTACGCAAATTTCTGGAGTACATATTGAATGTTCGGCAAAAATTTAAAAAAGTTATTGTGCTAGCACATAATGGACAAGCATACGATCATCAATTCATTTTGAGCTACATATTGGAAAAAACTAATCTGACACCGGAATTGATCATGCGCGGTACCAAAATAATACTAATGCAAGTAGGTAATGTCAAATTTATAGACTCCTTGAACTACTTTCCTATGGCTCTGTCAAAACTTCCCAAAGCATTCCAACTGTCCTCCGTTTTTAAAAAAGGTTATTTCCCACATTTCTTTAATACTAGAGAAAATGAAAAATATATTGGAAAACTACCATCAGTGGAGTATTACAGCCCAGATACGATGAAAGATGAAGATCGCACTGTATTTTTGAAATGGTTTGCGGAACATCAAGGTGATGATTTTAACATACAGCGTGAACTTGTAGAATATTGTATTAGTGATGTTAACATTTTGACTGAAACTTGTTTGAAATTTAGAAACTTGTTTCTCGAGCAAAGTAATGTTGAACCGTTTTTGGAAGCAACAACTATAGCGTCAGCATGTAATCTTGTATTCAGACGAAACTTTCTTCTTCCAAAAACTATTGGGTTAATTCCTAAAAAAGGCTACAGATGCGTCGATAATCAATCAACAGAAGCCATCAAGTGGTTGATTTTCGAAGAAAATAAACGAAAAATTAATATAAAGCATGCATCTAAAGGAAGAGAAGCAGTTGTCAATGGAGTAAAAGTTGACGGGTTTTGCGAGGAAAAAAGACAGATTTTTGAATTCCATGGCTGCTACTATCATGGTCATCCCCTCTGTTTGAAACACAAACGTGATGTGCCTCTATACGAAGACGCCGATGATACCTTAAATCGTAGATATGAGAGAACACAAGCTAAGACTGAACGATTAAGAAAATTCCAATACGAAGTCATTGAAATGTGGTTTTGTCAATTTCAAAGTCAGTTACAGTCAATGAATAAGGATGATTTAAATTTTTTAAACACACATCCACTAATACAAAATTCCCCATTGAATCCACGTGATGCCTTCTATGGCGGACGAACCGGAAATTCATTTAATTATTATAAATGTAAAGAAGGTGAACAAATTCATTATATAGATGTATGTTCTCTTTATCCCTGGGTTTGTAAAAACGGAAAATTTCCTACTGGACATCCAAAAGTCCACATCACTCCTACTATGAAACTAGGAGGTATAAATGGCCTAGTCAAATGTACAATTTTACCACCAGAGCATCTACTTCACCCTGTCCTGCCAATGAAACAAAATAATAAGCTTATGTTTTCTTTGTGCAGAAGTTGCAGTGATGAAAAAAATCAAGAACAATTGTGCAATCATTCTGACGAGGAAAGAGCCTTACTCGGGACATGGGTAATTGATGAAGTTCTAAAAGCAATCGAAAAAGGTTACAAACTAATTTTCGTTTTTGAAATTTGGGAATATGATGTAGTTCAATATAATCCAGAAACAAATTCCGATGGGCTGTTCACCTCGATGATGAATAAGTTTCTAAAGATAAAACAAGAAGCATCAGGATGGCCTAGTACATGTACAACCCCTGAAGAAAAAGAAAAGTATATTGAGAATTTTCTTAATAGAGAAAATATAAAATTGGAATATTCAGAAATTTGTAACAATCCTGGAAAGAGATCATTAGCTAAGTTAATTTTAAATTCGTTTTGGGGAAAATTTGGACAACGTGAAAACCAGCAACGAACTTGTATTTTGAATAAACCTTCAGATTTGTTTCAACTGCTTACACACCCTTCTATAGAAGTGTTGAATATTCTGGCAGTTGGTGAAGAAAACATTGTTGTTAATTTTGAAATGAAAGAAGAAGCATCTGAGTCCCTATCTACAGTTAACGTTTGTGTTGCCGCCTATACCACAACTTTCGCTCGTCTTAAACTGTACAGCTACTTAGAAAAACTAGAGGAAAGAGTTCTCTACTATGATACGGATTCTGTTATCTATATAAGTCGTAAAGGAGAATTTGAACCGCCTACCGGAGAGTTTATCGGTGATATGACTGACGAACTGAAAAGCTATGGTCAAGGAAGTTATATAACAGAATTTGTTAGTGGTGGACCTAAAAACTATTCCTATAAAGTCTATAGCACAAAAGATAATACTGAACATATTGAGTGCAAAGTAAAGGGCATCTTTCTTAATCACCAAACATCTCAAAAAATTAATTTCGATTCTATTAAAAAAGCTGTATTAAATTTGTCTACAGACAATGAAAGCATACTGATAGAATCTAACAATATACGTCGAACACGAGAACATCAAGTAGTTACTGTAGCAGAGGTTAAAACTTACAAACCCAAAGCAGAAAAACGTCGTTTTCTCAATGATCATAGCTCCTTACCGTATGGATTTAAAAGACAACCTTTGTAATTCAATCAATTTTATGTAATAAAAAAAAAAAAAAAAAAAAAAAAAAAAAAAAACAGAAAAACATTTAAAGAATATAAAATACGAGTATGTTTTGTTTTATTTAAAAAAATTTACAATTGTTTAGCTTCACTTATGAACTTGCTTATGAGATATACATTTTGAAGTGCACAACATTTTCCATGGTACATACATTTTATTATTACGCCGGGGCAAATTCTTTTTAGTTCTTTTAAATTGGGGCAACTGTAATTATCTTCAATATTAATTACTTCTACGTTTTCATTATTAAGTATTTCTTTTAACCATTGGGTTTTTTCAGAGCCCTTCACATAAACAACGGAATTTTGAATTTTTTCGCGAAGATGTGTCTTTACTTGGGTAAAATTCGTGAATCCCCCATCCCAGGTTAATCCATGATGATTTTGATACAGCCAGTGAGCCTGTCTTCTAAGAGAAGATGGAAGCTGATTAGAACCAAAGGGTGGTGTAAGAATGAAATGCTGATGATGTCCATCGCAAAGTACAGCTATTTCCTTTAAAATAAACTCTTTGTTCAAGCCTCTAAAGCCTTGAAAATCAACTATATAATAATTCATTTTTGATGATGTGTTTATGACTAAGCCAACTTTGCAACTGCTTAGTTTATATACAAGCATTACCATTAAGTAAGTTTGTGAACTTCTCCTGTTATTGGGTTGTATTCAATTATACGATCATGTAAAATTAAACAGTACACGGTTGTTGAAGGCAAGACTGAGGTTGTTGTTTTGAGTTCAATTTTTACATCAACAGTTCCAGTTTTAATTGATTCGTTTTGGTGAGAACAATCGATTACTACTATTGGAGCGATATCTTTAAATTCTTGTCGAGATAAGAGTGGTTGTGGTTGTTTCTTATAATAAGAGTCTTGAAATTTACTGTACATGTCATAGAGAATTGCATACCGATCGTGCTTAAATTTGAGATTTAAATCTTCACGGGGGTATGTCTCAGAATTCAAATGCACCTTTACATTGCTTAAATCGCAATGGTCGAATTTGCTAGCATCTTTAGTTTTTTGATTTTTTCGATCGGTTTGTAAAGCGATAATAATATACCTAGGTTTTTCAAGCTGAGTTGAAGTTTTAACTGTCCATATATGATCAGTGACTAGCGGTAGTGTGGGGTATTCGTACATTTCCCAATTTCGAAAATGAATTTGAATTGTCTTTGATTGTATTTGTTTTAGTAATGTTAGCTTATCTGAATCAGCCAAGGTAATGTGAGGAACTCTCCACTGCAGTTTAAAAATTGAAAGTTTTAATTCTTCATTTTCCGTAGAAAAATATGCATTCTCATTTGACCTTGTTCGAATTAGTATTAATTCGTGCCGTGCATTTGGAATTATCTTTTTATAATCTTCTGCAAATCCTAATAGATTTTTTAATGGAATACAAAAGTTGAAAGTACCCGATGTAAGTGTTATACTGCCTTTTCCAGTCCATGATGCATTTTCCAAATTTTTACTTTCATTCTCGTTCAAAGATATATAATTTTTTAGCGCTGTTGTGATGCCTACATTTTTATTATACTCGATCTGCACACCGTTAAGTTCATAATGGATCTCCTCGAAAAGAAATGCCATAGCATTATTGCATAGTTTTGCAGTAGAAGATGTGGTATCATCTGATTTTGTAAGACCTCCTTCTATGTAAATGAAACTTTCGCTGGGTAAAATGAGCAAGTCCTGTTGATGTATTGGGATGCGTATTTCATCACTCGGATTGAAGGACTGAAGAAATGGTGAATAACTGTGATATTCAAATTTGGATATGCTATTATCATAGCTAGGTCCTTCGGTGATGTTCAACATTTCGTTCATAATTTTAGATGACATTTAAGGTAAACCCTAAAGACAGTAAATAGGCGGTATTCTTAGAGGAGAGTTTTGGTCTCGACAGCTTTGATGATCTAGTAGAACTAGTAGAATGATCACCTTTGGGGGTGTATATATTATTATTATTATAGATCAACATTATCAGGAGATGGGAGCTAAATGCAGTCGGATAGTTATTGTTTCTCCTCTAAAATTTATCAAGTCTCCGTCTTGGTCTACTAGCTTTAATGTTAGTGAAGTTATTCGCTTGACATTCACCGGTAAATAGATGACATTTCTTGGAACTTCTATGATTTTATACCCAGGTCCTGCTTCTGGCGAAAATTCGTGTATTGTGTGCACAGGAGTGTTATTTAAATACGAGCCTGTAATAATATTACACTCAACTCGAATTACATTAACACTGTTAATATCAACAGGTAAATCTGATCTGTGTAATTGACCTGGTTTTAAAATGCGCTTGCTAAAACCTAGTAATTTACCAACAGTTCGGGTCCTATTAAAATATATTTCTTCCGAGCCTGACACCCAGCTTTCCAGAGTATTATTATTTGCTTCTATACTTACAAGTGTAGCGGAATTAAGCGTTAACAATTGTTCGGAAATATTCAGTGCAATGTCATCGATTTCATATGATCCTACTGGAATTTCAATTACATGTTCCCCTATATGAAACAAATTGTTTCGTTCATCAACATTGGGTATAGAATTGTATGTTTGAAAATCAATCAATCCACAAACGTAGTCCTTATTCAGGTTTAAAGGTGGAAAATAGTCTGTTGTTAGATGAGAAGTATTTCCACTTAATGTAAGTGTCAACGCCATGACGTCGAAAAAGATAATGAAACCGTTCTTACAAAAGCTCTTCTTTTATTATTTATTCAAAATAACAATCATATAAGAATCTTAAACATAAATGTCCACAATTTACTGAATCATAATCCTGATACTTAAGATAATTATATTTAATTTGTTTACCTAAATATTTAATTAGTTCAATTGGCGGTTGTAGATTTCCAAAGCTATCAAAATATTCAATGTGTCTGAGTTTTTTATAATACGCCACCCAATGTGTTCCAGGGCCTGTTGATGAATCTAGATTTACTATCCCACACTCGTTTCTTAAGGGTTTACCCTTTGGTAAATTATCACGCATAAAAACTCCTCGAAAATGCGGAATTAAGTCCTTTGCGAAATTTCTCAAATCCTGTTCATTCAATGCACGATCGGGTAGCGAACTTAAAAGTTTTTTGTCTGCGAATGTAAAAATAATCCAAGTCCTTTTCTATACGGACTTAGATGTAAGCCATGTCCTATAGGAATCGACTCCATTTTTTGATTATGGCGTTTTTTCTCCTCAAGCGTTTTTTTAGCAATATTTATATCATTGACAGCTTTTGCTATCCCCGCAGCTCCTCCAGATAAAGCTCCAAGAGCTGAAAGCCCAGCAAATAGAGGAACAAGAAATGGGATTACTCCACCAATTTTCGATACCGAAATAACTCGGGGTGTCTTTATATTACTGCTATTATTCTTGATAGCTTTCTTTGCAGATGACAAAGCTACATTTATAGCCTTTTCAAGGTTATGTGGTTTTTTCATTTGAAGGATTTTTCCAACATTTTTAATTGTTCTGCTAAAAGTAGAGGATCTGTTTTTTGACGTGGTTTTTTTATTGCTTTTTTTTTTTGAAGACCCCATACCTAATTTTAATTTAGCCTTCATAAGATTGGTAACCAATATAGCATTTGCTCGCTCAGTTATACCGGCATCCGTTGATACAACCCGTTGCCAGGCTTTTTCAGATAAAATCTTATCAGCTATATGTCGTTCAGAAGTATTTTTAAATTTAGAATAAGATATATCGTGTTGCTTGCACGCTTGATCAAGTAAATTAATTCCTGGATCTCCTCTAGCTAAACGTTCCTGGAGTTTCGTGCCAGGTCCACAGTATTGATATCCTGGTAAATGTAGTTCAATAGGTAGTTTATTGATTACAGAGTTTAATAAACCATTCCCCTTCACGATAACTTGTAGTCTGCTAGAGTTTTTTGAAAAATCAATCATTTTATATGATCACCACCTCATTTAGCGATTAATAACGTTATGGCATTTTCAAATATAACCTTCATATTTATAAGAATTTATTTAGTTTTTATCGTCATGCGTTTCGTTAAACAACAACATCTTTTACCAATTAAAAATATGGACTTGGATAAAAATATTGAAGCAAAACAGAAAAAACATGGTAAACTATTACCAAATAGTATAAGGGGCCTAATTACTGGTCCCTCAAATTGCGGAAAAACAAATGTTATGATGAGCTTAATACAGCAACCAAACGGATTAAAATTTGAAAATATTTACATTTATTCAAAATCATTGCATCAACCTAAGTATGAGTTTCTCCGACTAGCCGTGGAACCTATCAAACATATGGGTTTCTTTACATTTTCAAATAATTGTGATGTCATACCCCCTGAAGAAGCCAAACCAAATTCTGTATTTATTTTTGATGACATTGCCTGTGAAAAGCAAGACACTATTCGAAATTATTTTAGTATGGGGCGACATCATCATATCGATAGCTTTTATTTGTGTCAGACATATACAAGAATCCCCAAACATTTAATACGAGATAATGCAAATTTTCTAATTGTCTTCAAACAGGATGATATGAACTTAAAACACATTTACAACGACCATGTCAATTCTGATATGACATTTCAAATATTTAAAAGGGTATGTATAGAATGTTGGAATATTAAACACGGATTTTTGGTTATTGACAAGGAAAGCTCTTTTGGAAAAGGACGCTATAGGAGGGGTTTTGACTGCTTCCTGAAACTATAAAAAGCTTGTCACTTCAGCTGTGCAAAGCATTCTTACTGTTATGTTCTATCAGAGCAGTTCAAAGGTGTACAGCGTTCAGTCCGTAACAGTGCAAAGCAGGTCATCGCGGTTCAAAACTAGCTGTTCATCATTTAAAAATCGTACAGCGAATATCAAATTCAGTTTAAAATCTTTTGAAAGACTGCTTCAAAGCCTACGAAACTCGTTTACTCACTGTTGTAAAAAAAAACAATAAATTAGCATCATGATGCATTTAAACGAAGAACTAACAAAAGAACTCGTTAAAACTACTGATGCTCTACGAAAAAAATATAAAGCTCTAAGGAATGATAGGGAAGTAACCGAATTTCAATTAGAAGAAACTTTCAAACCAATTACTAAGCCGCTTAAAGAACTACTCGACAAATCAAATAACATATATACAATAAAGGAACAGCAAAATGATTTTGTGCCTCCACTCAAGAAAACAAAGTATGATAATGATGAATTTATCACTCCCAATGAGAGCAACGCTTCAACCATCAGTGACAGTACCCCGAAATCTAGCATAGTAACACCTAAAACTAAAAAAAGGGGTCGAAGTGAACGTAAGCTTCGTCGACGAAACCT
The DNA here is from genome assembly GCA_949372485.1 of Cheilosia soror. NCBI lineage: Eukaryota > Metazoa > Arthropoda > Insecta > Diptera > Syrphidae > Cheilosia > Cheilosia soror. The sequence continues at coordinate 79,318,451 of OX443563.1, forward strand.
TGTTCGTGACTTTGCGGGCCAAATAGACTTTGAAAAATTTGGGGAAATCCCCCAGAAATATATAAATTTGTATGTAAATAATTCAAACACCATTGATGATGTGTACGGAGTACATGTGAAAAACGGTAAATTACAGATGGGTAATAAAGAATTCAAAATTCACGGAAAAGACATAATAGACATCAATAATAAAGCCTATAAAGGAACAAATGGTTTATTCGAACTAATATTTAAGAAAAAACCCTGTAAAACCCTTTACAATAATGAAGATTTAAATATGTACAAAGCCATATTGTATGATACCAATGCTTATAGACGTAATCACGATTCTGGGAAACAGGTACTTGGACATAGAGGATATAAATACAAAGAAATTATAAGCAAACTATTAGAAGATACTCCTATTTCCACCCCGTCTACAGGAAGCGGACTAATGCAATTATCAAACAAAGAAAAAGACTATATTTTCTGGGACGACCCCAATGAGCTCGTAGATCGATTGCGACTTCTAATTGCATCACATCAAATAGGACACAATAATCACTCGAACGAGATTGTGTCGATAATTAAAGAACTAAAGGAAGCCAATATTATACAATAAAACTAATATAAAATGAGTGTTGATAAGTTTGGACGTTTTTCGAATAGAACGCGAACCAGAGTTATTCAAGGACCAAGAGGAGAGCAAGGAGAGCAGGGAGACCAAGGACCGAATGGTCTACAGGGAGAACAGGGATTGCCTGGGCCACCCGGTGAGGGGTTTATTAAAATGAAAAACGGAAATTATGATTTGAATTGGAAACGACTACAAAATATTCGGGATCCAGAAGAAAAGGGAGATGCAGCTACAAAAAGTTATGTTGACAAAGCGGAAGAACGAGTTAGACAATACATACATTTTGAAATACAAAAAATCGAACAAAACTTAAATGTATCCACAGACCCTAAAAAGGAACTCCTCATTTAATTAAATGCTAACTTATTTTTACTTTCAATTCAGTGTCTATAGAAAGTCGTTGTGGCGAGTCGGTAATAATGTTCAGCATAAATACTACATTGATTTTCGATGAAATCGTTGGTTTCATGAAAGAATATCAGCATGTCCTGCTGGAGGAACACCATGAGTATCTAATAGGATTTATATCTTTTCTGAGGACGTTTAAAACAGCATCCACCACTACATCGAAATTTGGATGTCATTTTGTGAATTGTCCTTGGTCATCGGATTTATGTAGGGTTGGACCAGATACCTGTCCATGTTACATGATTGATATTAGAATGTTAAAAGTTAAGAAGTTGATGTTGTTATACAAAAGATTAAAATAAATATTTTACCTTTTACTAACAAAAAGGTTAAATACTGTATCGTTTTAATCATTCTTTGAAAAGATGAGTAAAAGAAACGTTGTGGATGAAATACATAAGCCTGCTCGAAAAAATTTCAAAAGAAGACGAGTCGTTATCAAGGGTCTCGATGATTTATGGCAAGCTGATCTAGTTGAAATGGGTATTTATTCGTCTGAGAATGAAAATTACCGATATCTTCTTACAGTAATCGATACATTTTCTAAGTTTGCTTGGACAATTCCTATTAAAAGTAAAACAGGTATTGGGGTTACTATTGCTATGAAAAAAATTCTGAATGAAGGTCGGATTCCAAAGAATTTACAAACAGATGATGGGAAAGAATTTTTCAATACGCAATTTCTAAATCTTACGAAAAAATATGAAATCAATCATTACTCTACATTTAGTGCTCTCAAAGCTTCAATTGTTGAACGATTTAATCGCACTTTGAAAACATTTATGTGGAAAGAATTCAGCGCTAACGGTTCGTATCGGTGGATTGATATGATAGCACCACTAACTAAAACGTACAATAATTCAACACATAGAACAATTAAAATGAAGCCATCCGAAGTCAATGCTGCAAACGAAAAGCAATTGCTATCAAAAGTATATAATCATATCAAACTTCATATTCTTTCTAAATTTAACGTCGGAGATTTTGTCAGAATAAGTAAATACAAACATGTATTTGAAAAAGGATATACACCGAATTGGACAACAGAAATTTTTAAAATAACGAAAGTTCAACATACGAACCCTGTTACATATTTGTTAGAAGATTATCAGGGTCAGCCTGTGAAAGGCGGCTTCTATGAGCTTGAACTACAGAAATCGAAGTTTCCTGATACTTACCTTATTGAAAAAGTAGTCAAAAGAAAAAAAGATCAAGTATTTGTAAAATGGCTCGGTTTTCCTCCAGAACACAACTCGTGGATATCTCTCTCCACAATCAATAATTCATCATAAACAAATTAAAACAACAAGTGTAATTTGACAAATAAACGTTTTTATTATAATATAAATATCATCAAGTTTTTTATTTAGGAAATAGTCATTTTATATGTTTGCTTCATCGTTTTAAAATTCAGCAGTTCTACATCAGATTTGTAATCAAGATCCTCTTTCATAACGAGTTCAACTTCCCCGTTACTCAATACTCTTTCTGTTTCATATTCATGGTATTCGAAACATTTTATACTTAGAGTACGCATATTATAATTGCTATCATATGAACAGCGAATAGTTAAGAATTGTTCATCATCGAATTCTAGTTTAAAATGTCTATAAAAAACATATTTGCTTTGAATAATCCCTGATATTTCAGCTTCTTTTTTTATTAAATCTTGCCTAAAATTCTCAATTGCTTCATCCACAGTTACAATTTTCCTTTGCAAACTTCTTTCTGTTGTTGTGAGTGGTGTGTGGACATCATTTTGAAATGCAGATGCATCCGTCTTTGTGGTGTTGATTAAAGTGTTACCATCCGAAAAGGTTAGCAAACGAAACGATAAACCTATTTGTACTGTATCATTGTTGGGTAAGTTCAGTGAAAAAGAGAGGTTATTAGTACTGTTCGGTTGTTGTAAGTTAATATCCATCGGTAAAGGTACCCCAAAAATTAAAGATGGGGCGATTGTAAGAAAAGACAGAAATGTTAAGAGAAACATTTTAATAGAAAATTGCTACAGCTGAAGCTACTAATAGGTCGAGTGATAAATATGAACTAATATCATTTTAAAACACCTAGCATGCTAAATTTATACCATTTTTATTTCTATATATTCTATATATTATTTTCTTTTGTTTGATATAAAAAAAAGCTAATTGATAGTAATGTGCGTTATCACGTAATTCTCATCTTCTGGGGACTGCCAAGTAAATCACTTTCACCAAATGGACAAAGTGATGGATATTCATTTTCTTTCCGTTTTATATAATTCGAGTGAGGGAGAATCAACCCAGTCAAAGTTAGCTCGCCGCCTATTAGGATAACGATATATTTAATAAAAAAATCTGTATTCCTTATCACTAAATTTGTTCTCTCACCTAAAATTTTAAATTTTACATGTTGCATAGATTGAAACTGCATTTTAAAATTGAGAATAGGAGTTATAGCCTCGCCATTCCTTATGTGAAATATAGTACATTCTGCTCCATATTCTGGCTGCGCAAGTAATTTCATAGATTCAGAGTAAAACATCAAATCTGTAAATTTTATTTGTAACCACCCGGCTTCACAAACACAAAATGTTTCTCCTTCTCTCAATCTTTCACACCAGAACATTGCTAGTCGTATTCGTTAATGTAAATGAATATTAACCTGCAGAGTACGTTAATATATACATATTATCCACCTATTATTTAAGAGCAAATGTCGCTGACTAAACTATTCACATTAAAATAGTTACATAACCACAAACCTTGAACTTCTATTTATTGACAATAGTCACACCAAGCTGTTTACATATGCCTACAAAATTATTTATATACAATAGCCATCATCGACGCCAGCGACATAAAACAACAAAACTGATTCCATGCCGTCAACGACACGCGACCATTAAGCTGATAAGAAAATACTAAAAAATTATTAAATATCATACAGAATGCGGTTTTATTCACATATTAGAAACCAATCTTCATTAACTCGCGGTGGCTTAGTGGATGACTTATCTGCTGCTGGTTCCAGTTTCTCGGGTTCGAATCCGTATGGGGGAATATGACTTTTTTTTTTCACATTCCGAAGCAACCTCAACCAAAATTATTTATATACAATAATCATCTTCGACAACAACGACACGCGACCATTAAGCTGATAAGAAAATTCTAACAACATCCCCCATAAATCATGCTGACCTTATCTTGACACATGCTATCCTTGTCGCACAAAAAGTTCCCACGAAAAACCCACGCTATTCCTACTCGCGACAGGTCCCGTATGCCATTCGACCCCTTATAGAAGAGGAGATCATGCGATTGGAAATGGATGGTATTCTCGAAAAGGTCGAACATTCGGATTGGGGAACACCAATCGTCCCAGTCACCAAATCGGACAAATCAATACGCTTGTGTGCTGATTACAAGGTGACCTTGAACAAGCTTATCGTAAATGATAAATACCCAATCCCAAAAATTGATGAGTTGTATCAAAAACTCAAATATGGTGAGTACTACTGCACTTTTGACATTTATAAAGCCTACTTGCATCTTAGCATGTCAGAAGAAAGCGCACTATTGCAAACAGTAAGCACAATGAAGGGTCTCTATAAAGTGAATAAGCTCATGTTTGGAGTAAAAACTGCACCCAATATATGGCAACGCTTTATGGATGAGCACATCATTAATGACCTCGATGGTACAGCTTGCTTTTTCGATGACATAATCGTGATGGGACGTACCTTGGACGAGACACTCAACAGATGCAACCTTCTTCTTGGCAAATTAAAAAAATTTAACCTTCATTTAAATAAATCTAAATGCAAGATGTTTGAAAGAAGCGTAATCTATCTGGGACACAAAATTAACAAGAATGGTTTACACAAAACACCCGATAAAATATGTGCCATCTCAGAGATGCCACCACCGACTGAGATAACCCAGCTACGTCAATTCCTAGGAATGGTTAATTACTACCACAAATTCATACCGGACTTGTCAACAAAATTACATCCACTTTACAAACTACTCAGGAAGGATCAGCGATTTGTATGGACATCTGAGTGTCAACATGCGTTTGAAATTCTCAAAAATGAGATCACAAGTGAAAAAGTGCTGGCTCCATTTGACGAAAATCTGCCACTCATTCTGGCCACAGATGCTTCGCCAGTGGGACTTTCGGCAATACTTTCCCATGCAACAGAGGAAGGAGAAAGACCTATTGCTTTCGCATCGAGGAGTTTAACGAAAGCCGAAACCAATTACAGTCAATTGGATAAGGAAGCTACAGCAATATACTGGGGATTGCATAAGTTTTTTGATTACTGCTATGGAAGGGAGTTCACACTCATAACGGACAACAAACCGCTAACTTCAATATTTAGTCCAGACAAAAATTTACCCGTACTTACAGCTCAGCGTTTATTACACTACGCCCTTTTTCTTAGTGGTTTCGATTATAGAATCAAATATAAAAATACAAAGGAACACACTAATGCTGATTTTCTTTCCAGGAATCCCTTAAAGAGGTACTGTTTAGAGGGTCAAGCAAAAGAAATTTTTCAACTTTGGGAAGATGTTTTACCAGTGACTAACAAGGACATCTTAAGGGAGATGAAAAAGGATAAAGAGCTGTCTCTATTGGTCATCCAGTTACAATCCGGAGATACCCTCAAGAATTCACCATATAGAGCTATGGAAACTGAGCTTATGTTGCAAGATGGTTGCATTTATAGGGGTATTCGAGTGATAATACCGTCAACACTTCGCTCCGAAGTCCTAAAAGAACTACACACTGCACATATTGGTATTACTAAAATGAAAGCGTTGGCAAGGAGTTATTGCTATTGGCCTGGGATAGATCGCGATATTGAAGAACTGGTAAGAAGTTGTCATGATTGTGCAAAAGTACTTACAGAGCCAAAGAAAGTTATAATCCATCCGTGGGAAGTTCCTGCTCAACCCTGGCAGCGTCTGCATATTGATTTTGCGGGGCCATTCATGGAGTTTTATTTTTTGGTGATTGTGGATGCAAGGACAAAGTGGTTGGAGGTGTTTCCAATGAAGCGAATAACAAGTTTTTTTACAATACGCGCACTGAGGGAAGTCTTCGCCAGGTTTGGTATTCCGAATACACTAGTATCAGACAATGGCACGAATTTCACATCGAAAGAGTTTCGCGATTTCTTAAAATCAAACGGTATTAATCACAAACTTTCATCACCAGCACATCCTTCTACAAACGGACAGGCAGAACGTTTTGTACGAATTCTCAAAGATGGACTACGATCGTCAGTCAATGATGCTGGAGATTTGCACACGAAGTTACACCGCCTACTCATCCAGTACCGGAAAACTCCATCTACAACAACGGGAAGGAGCCCAGCCGAGTTTATGTTAAAATTTAATTTCCGAACTAAACTTGACTTGCTGAAATCTACACACGCGGGGGAGAGTGAAATGAACTACGAGTGCACGCGAAGTTTTGCAGTTGGGGACTTAGTTCAAATCCGTTACTATCAAAACAAAGAATGTAAATGGAAATTTGGAAAAGTAACACAGCGAGATGGGCACCTGCATTATCTGGTGGATGTTGAGGGAACTTCTTACCGCAGGCACATTGACCAGATGCGTTCAACACTTGTTGAAGGTAATATTCCTACTCGTTTTATACCCGTTCATTTAGAGGAACAAAACGCCGCGATTGGAGTGGAAGATAGCGAGATAACAACAACGGCAAGATGCTTAGACGACGAAAAAAAACGGCAGACAATGGAGAGGAGACGAAAAATACCGGTGAACTTGTTGTTGATGATGCTGATAAGGTTGCAAGTGAAAAGAGACATGAACAAACAACGGAGATTAGACGATCGAATAGAGAGCGTCGTCCAGTTATTCGTTATCAAAGCAATATTTAGTGGGGAAGATTGTTACATACGTATGAATTATTATTGTGAATTATGCTATATATTATTATTACTATTGTGAATTCAATGAATTATGTTGGCTGTCATATTTGACAGGCATGGAATAAAACTTCACTTTTGATACGACAATCGACAGCGTGGTTTCTTTCCCTCTTCTCATTTTTTGGGGTTAGGCAAAAACACATCATTATCCCTTTTGCTATAAAAAAAAATCGACGAGGTCAGGGATTTTATTTTTGTCAGTTGGCCAATATGTTGGCTTTCCCGTAGAAAAAAAATCCACCCCACACTTCATGCTGGCTTTGTACAGTAGTCTGCCTTTCGTTGAATTACATCTTGAATCCCAGAAAGTGTGTTTCGCGTTAAAGTCACCACCGATGATAAAATTCGATCCGAGTAAGTCAAAGGGGCGATCCAGGTCGTCGTCTACCAGTCGGAAGTAACAAGATCCGATGTGGTTATCTAAGTGGTTTATTTTTACCAAAACTGAACTTATTTGCATAGAATTAAGTTCTATTACTATGTCTTCGGAGTGCTTAATACATTCTTCAATCAATATAGTCACTGTAACCTTTTATTTTGGGTCCAGGTCCCCTTTTTAAGTGGGTTTCGGATATCAAGCATATACTGTTTTTTTGTAGGAATATTTCTAGTTCTTCAATTTTTTCAGAAGTCCGTTTGCGTTCTATGTTAGTATCTTGAGCAGGTCTATCACTATCATATTCATGTTTTGCTATTTGCCTTGCGAGGTTTAAACTCGAGCTTGCTCAATTTGTCAAATATAACTTTTGTTTGTTCCTCAAGTTTTTCAACACTTACCTAATGTCGTGTTTCATATACGATAACCTTTTAAAAAACAGAGAATTGTCCGTATTTTCTTGTCAGCAAACTAAACGCCCAAGTTTGACGTTTCCTTCTATACTGCAATCAAGCCGTTCACTATTATATCGCTGGACTGTCTCTACTCCACCCACCTTTTTTTATCAAGAGAAGTGTCTCCCTGTTGATGTCAAAACTGTGTATGTCTGACTTGACTGTGCTGCCTTCAGCTGGCGTCAAATACGGGCCATAATCAACTTATGCTCAGTCATATGCTAATTCAATTATAGACGGCGTATGCTTTGCACTTTAGTGTAAGCCAGTTCAATTTTGTACAATCCTACTCTCCCTCTATAGATTCTTTGACAAAGTGCCACAAATGGCGTGCTTCAAAATGTCAATTCGACTGTTTTATGCCTGAACATAGCTGCAGCTCGCACAAAAGCTGTCAAATGTTGAACAAATTATGGCGAACACAACGAATCGCAACTGCGTATACTCAAGATTTGAATATTGTTTGGTGTTCACTGAGCTTCTCAAAATTGTAATTGCCGTAAGGGTCACTAAAAAACAGTCCTCCACAGTATACCGCCATACAAAAAAATCAATCTTCATCAGCAGACTTCACAGCAGACCCATTTATCTGTATAGCTGCCTCTGATGTTTTCAATCAGCCAACCTGTCAGTCATTAGCATCAATGAAAAATTTGTCTCTATTTGGAAGACAAAGTTGTCCGCTTAAAAGTGGCTCTAAGCGATACATGAAACGACCAAACAAGTTTCGCCACCTTTCATCCTCAAAAGCGCTCATCACTGTCGATATGACATAACCATTTAATTGATCTTCGCGCACAAGTATGGCTTATGTAACGCAAGCCTTCTAAGAACCCGTTCTCCAAAGACTCCTCGCCTCCACTCTATATAGTAATTAAGTTCAGTTCCTGCTGAAATTGACAAACTAAATCCGGCTCTTGAATTGCAATAAACCGTGTGACATTCGCGCATTGCAATTAAACGTTTTTTTTTTTTATTATTATTATGCGATTAAGCCTCTGTGAACGCACCCTTGACCCCCACACAGCTATAAATCGCGCAAAACAGGGCAACATTCGCCCCTCGGACTAATTAAAATTATCATTGGACTGACACTTAATGATATGTCACTGTAATCCACTTGCCGTAACAACGATAATCAGCTGTCAAACTGATCGATGAAATGTTGTCCCGCCATAGACTGTATACACTAGCAATTTAGGGTCAAATCGGATCGCAGAGTGACAAGACACTTTAGTGTCACGTTGAATGCATGATCGGCGCGTATACATAACAAACATCCGTCATTGGATTGTGGAGGTTGCCCTCAACTCCACACTGTCACAGTGTTTCCCACTATACCATTCGTTGGTGGCGGCCGGCGTCGCTTATCGATACACCGAACTTTGTTCGTTGTTGTCGTTGGAGCTGTCACTTTAAAACGTTTTTTGTTTTGTTCGATCTTTTAGTGTATATTCTCCGAATTGGACTGACAATAATAAAATGCGAAATTAAAATTGTCAATCAAATAATTATATTGTCACGGATAAGACTTAAGAGCCCATCCAGAGCCAGAGCGGCTGCAACGACCGATGGTGTGGTGTTGTGGGGGCTGACCGTAACGTCACAATAACAAAAGGTTGACACACGATTACGGTCGCACTTGAGGCGGCGGAGGCCAGCCAAATCCACTTTGGCCAAATGACAACCTTATACAGAGAACGAAAAAGTTTATATACCTTTGCCAGACGCAGACACTGTTGGCTGACCGACCGACACGATGATGACAGGTGGCCTTGAATGGATCATAGAGCTATGTTAATCGCGTTGTCAGAGAGATTAAACTCGGAGCTTAGCTGCGGGGTAAATCGCGGTACACACTATCACTCGCGGCTGTCTTTTTATGCCATGTGGATGTTTTGACGGAACCACTTCAAAGATTCGATTGTCTATCTCTCTCTATAGATTTGTTTTTGTTCGCTGGTCATGTATAGTTTGACACGACTGATAAAAGCAATTAGGAGTTGAGGTTTTTGTTTTTGGCATCGGAAACAGCGATTAGACAAGGTATCCCACTTTGATGCTAATTAATGCGACATGAGGGTTGAAGGAATATTCTAATTGTAGGTAGGTATGGCGGGCTTAGCAGTTCTTGTTGCTAACGACTATAGATGCATGGAAGTACGTAAAATGGTCCATCTTTTAAAACTAACTACTTACTTACTTCTACTTAAAGTGGCGCTACAGTCCGGGGTGGACCTGGGCCTCTACCAACAAGCGTCTCCAGCCAGCACGATCTTTGGCCAGCTGTCTCCAGTTTCGCACGCTAAGTTAGTTAAGGTCCCTTTCCACTTGCGAGCGCCACCTGAGTCGCATTCTTCCTCTACTGCGCCGTCCCTCGGGTGTGGATTCGAAGATCTTCCGGGCCGGAGCATTCACGTCCATTCGCTCTACATGACCGAGCCACCACAGTCGTTGGACCTTCACTCTTCTGGCTAGGTCAATGTCGCTGTACAGCCCGTGTACAGTTTATCGTTGTATCTCCTCCTCCATTCACCGTCTATGCAGACGGGACCGAAAATTACTCGAAGAATTTTCCTCTCGAAGCAACCAAGAGTAAGCTCATCCGCTTTTGAGAGAGGTGCCTCTGCACCATAAAGTAGGACTGGGATGATTAAGGTCTTATAAAGGGTTACTTTAGTTGTTCGATTGCTTTCTTAGCCCAAAGAAACAGCGATTGGCAAGAGTTATTCTTCGCTTAATCTCAGCGCTGGTGTCATTGTCTGAGTTAATAGCGGAGCCTAGGTAGACAAAGTCCTTTACCACCTCAAAGTTATATCTGTCTATAGTGACATTCTGTCCAAGACGTCGGTGTTGGGTGTCCTTTCTCGATGACAGCATATACTTTGTCTTGCCCTCATTGACCGCCAATCCCATCTTCGCCGCCTCCGTCTCAATGCCCACGAAAGCGCCAGTGACATCACGCTGCGTTCTCCCGACTATGTCGATGTCGTCGGCGTAGGCGAGTAGATGGACGGACTTTTGAAAGATAGTGCCTCTGGTGTTAGCGTTTGAGTTTTGCACTATTCTTTCAAGAACGATGTTGAAGAAGTCACATGATTTTCATCAATCGATGAAAAGGTAGTGGGTATCGATTTAGACTTCCTGGGTTTTCTCCAAGATCTGCCGCAGTGTGAATATTAGGCCGATGGTATAGACATTCCTGGCCTGAAGCCACACTGATAGGGACCAATCAGGTTGTTGCCGGAGGGTCTCAGGCGTTCACCCAACACGGCAGATAAGATCTTGTAGGCGATGTTAAGAATCCTAATATATACCTCTGTAGTTGGCGCAGTTCAGAGGGTCTCCTTTCTTGAGGATCGGGCAAACAAACAAACAATGCTGAGATTCCATTCATCGGGCATACTTTCCTCCGACCATATTTTACAGATGAGTTGGTGCATATGCTCCTAACCAAGTCATCGCCTGCCGCTTTGAATAGCTCGGCGGTTAGGCCATCTGCCCCAGCGGCTTTGTTGGACTTAAGCTTAGATATCGCTATCTTCACTTCGTCCAGGTCGGGTGGGCGGAATTGTTGGTCTTCATCGTCCAAGTTGAATGGTTCATTCTGCCTGACAGCGGGATTTAGTTCGTCATCGCCGTTAAACAGTCTGCAGAAGTAGTTCTTCGATGTCCTCAGCATCGACTGCGATTCTACTACGATGTTCCCTTGTTCGTCCTTGCAGGCTTCTCTTTTAAAATCCGAGACTAGAACTTTTCTGAGGTACTTACTGAATATGTGCGGCTCTTTTGGTAAGTGACAAGAGCAGATATCTCTGGCGTTGTGACGTTTCTTGAACGTTTTTTAAAGCGTTTCGGTTTGCCCTTAGTTCGAATCCAAATGCATGTTTCTATCTCTGATCGAGGCGAAGCCTTTAAATTGTAGATGTAGATAATTTTTCGACACCATCTTAAAGGCGTTTCCTATAAGAAGCCGGGATTTTTAAAAATGTCCATTTCTTTGCCAGTTTTTCGTGAAACTGGTCTAAAATGTGGCGTTTCAAAAAGGCGAAGAATGTAGGTAGGAGCAATATCGGGTGAGAACTTTTAAAACAGTCGAAGAATAATATTGAAAGGAGTTCGGCGAAAGTGATCAAAGGTCTGAAAGCAATGCATTCTGTCAGATATGCCATCATTATGGGGAAAGAAATATAAAGATGGAAAACGACATTTGGCTCAGATGAAAGCGCCAATTTTCTGAGTTCCTCACGCCAGAACAGGGCATTTAGGATGACAGATTCATCGCTTTGAGCAGGATGCTACTTTTGCGATCAAATAGCTAGAAAGTTGGCAAATCTGCATTAGTGCATGCAATCCGACCAGAAACGATCAAGGCTCAGTCGGGGTATATTACTCTTAAATCACCTGGAAAAATATTTCCCATGCTGTTGGAAACGCGTGGCAGAGCAAAAGTATAAACCTATACCAGTTTTTATTCTCAGATTGGTACTTGAAAAGGCTTGGGGGTTACACCTGTTTAAGTAGGCTAAGGCCATACGAACTACGAAATGCCAAAAATGGCGCACATCTCACAGCATTGGCTTCCCCCATTCAAAAGAGTTATACCCTCCAGTCTTAGCCCTTATTCCGAACAGGCCATTAGCGCTCCTCAATCAAGTCTCGGTGCAACCCATAATCACATCCAGACACCGGTGACCGCATACATCATTCATAACATCGACATGTCCCCAATTTGCATTCACTTACAACTGCTCGTTATCGATATAGCCTTAAGGCTGGCCAAATAAATTTCCCTCCAAAGAGGAGCATCCATCTCAACGCTTGACAACAATTTCCATACCCTTGTCTTAATTGTCTGCTAACTGCCATTTAATCGAAACGCTTAATCACACCAATTTAATTAAATGTTTCATCTCGGCCCGTTTTGGCTGTGTGAATTTTTGGGGCACCTATATAGCGCAAGGTAACAAAAAAAAATTATATTTCGCGGCGCAGAGTAATTGTTAACATTATTAAAGTAAACTGAATCCATAGCCTCGGGATGTCAATCATAATTCATGTTTACACGCAGCAGAGGACACCGCGTGCTTCCTTCGGTGCCAGCAAATTATTAATAAAGAAATTTATTCAAGCTGCCGGCCCTGAGTGGCCTGCAATTGGGCCCCAAATGTGTGTGCCCTCGCCGCTGTATGTTGAGATGCTGATGAGATGATGATGTGTGTTGGACTGTTGGCCAGAAAAAAAAACATAAAATCCTCCGTCAATACCCGACTAATAATAGCAATGAAGTAATAAGTGTTTAACATGACGTAAACTGCCATTAAAGGACTCGTTACGGGCGGAATACAAATTTCCCGTCCAAGGACAGGCGAACGGAATTTAATTACGAAACGCTTTTGGGTTAAAAAAAAAGGAAATACGGAAAAATCGATCAAACAGGAAGAGGGCTGATTAATCCCAGGAATGGGACCGCTTTAGATTGCGCGAGTTGTAGCGCACATTGCGACGATACCATGGCGGCTTCTTGTTACCCAGGTGTGTTTCTGTTTTTGCGGTGCGCACAAGTAGGCAAACGTAGCCGCCGGCGCAGCGGCGCGTTGCGTCGATTTCGCATTTCACCCCGAAATGGGACTTGGATATTGTACAACTCGAACTCCAACATCGACATCGACACCGACCAGCAGATGGTGCGTCCGATCGTTGGCTCGCATTCATGGCCGGACGGGGGAGGGAGGATAATATGTTGACCAATCACTTGCTATGGGGCAAACGTATTTCATTGCGCCGCCGCCGCCGCCGCTCGATTTTGAGCTGGAAAAGTATCTCTAGATGCCGAGTGGCGATAAATGGATGTGGAACGCGAAAAAAAATGGACACACCGGCCCCAAACCGATGAGTAATATTTCCGCTCGCGAGCACATTCACATGGACCGGCTGGCTGGTCGATCTGGATGCAGCGGATGAGCTTTAGGTGATTCGCGTGCACGCAAATGGGGCGAGCGAAGTTGAACTTCCTGTGCGCGTCGAGGTCAGGGATAGTTATGCAACCAAGCCGACACTATGTCTAACTCATCTGCATCTGCGAGATGGTATGGGAGCGAGCGTATACAATTAAAACGCCAGCTTGTGTCGTGTGTTTGAAAGTTGAAGGTGATAGATTCGGTCACACTCTGTCCCACGCAATTGAATGGTATTCGCTTAAGATTATGCGTTCATTGATCGTAATTGCGGACACCTGGCGAGAGGGGGCGATGCTGTAACGATCCTCGTCCAAAGCTCGCATTGTATATATAATTAAGGTGACAACTCGGCATGACGAACGCGAATTAATTATTAAAACTTTTAAGTTATTCAAATGAATTCGGATGATGTAAGAGTGAGTACTGGTGGGAGAATTGAATGTATGGTAGGTACTTCTGCGGTCTAGGTCGCTTTGAATAGACGCGAGAAGGCAATGTCAATGTTGTGCATACCAAGAGCGTAGATAAAGGGCTGGCGATGTAGGGCTGAGTTCTTAACAGGAGTAGTTCTAGCCAGTTGAAGGTGTACACACAAGTGGTGGCAGTTTTGCTTCCAATATGTTACAGACAAAATGGAGTGGAAAATAAATGTACCTACTGCACAGCAAATTGTTTGATTTAACTTTTGGAAAGTCTACAGGGCTTGCGACGTATCCCTGGTTTGGAAAGCATTAACAAATCGCTGAACTACCACGGCCGAAGAGCAGGGACGTGAGTCAGGGAACGAATATGAAAAACTGAGGGTGCTATCATCAGCGAAAGAATATATTGGATTAGAAGTACCCAGACAAGAGATCATTGATGAATATGAGAAAGAGTGTCGGAGACAAAACAGAGCCTTGGGGAACACCAGCATTTATATGGTGAATTGCAGACTTGAAACCGTCTAAGACAACATGAATTGAACGGCCAGAAAGGTAGTTTTTAATCCATTAAAGAAGAGACGCGTCGATCCCATATGCACGCATTTTCGACAAAAGAGCTTGGTGCCAAACTCTGTCAAATGCTTTCGAAATATCAAGCGCAACAATCTTCGTTTTACCAGAGTGGTATGGAGAGATTGGTTCCACTTTTCGGTGAGATAAGTCATCAAATCACCAGTGGACCTGCTGCCACGAAAACCGTATTGCCGGTCATTGAGAAGTTTTCGTGATTCAAGATATTTCATAAGCTGACGGTTTATCAGCGTTTCCATGACCTTGGAAAGAATGGACGTAAGTGCAATGGGTCGGTAGTTGGTGGGTGAAGAAGAATCGCTTTTTTAGGAACGGGCTGGACAAATGCAATTTTCCATCTACTCGGAAAGAGTCCAGAAGAGTAGGACAAGTGGAAAAGCTTACGCAGTGGTGTTGCCAGCTTTGAAGAACACCTCTTCAGAATTATGGGGGATATAGCATCTGGACCAGCGGATTTGTGAATGTTAAGATCTTTTAATACTCTTGCTACTGTGCGAGTGCGAAAATGTATTTGTCCCATGAAATATTCGACGCTCTCGAGCACAGGTGGAGACATGATGCAATCTGGAATGTTGGAGCTTGCGGCGAATTGCGCAGCCAGCAGATTTGCTTTGTCCAAAGAGCTGACAGCTGGGGTGTCATTATAAACGAGTGTGGGAATTGACGACGTGGTGGAGTTCTTAATATTTTTCACAAAAGACCAAAACAGTTTACTACCACTGGGACAGTGAAGTATTTTTTGTCGTAGGTTTTGGTCATGAGAAAATTTTGCACGTCGTATCATGGAGTTGCAGTCATTTCGGACTGCTGTATAAGCCCGAAAACTCAACTCTCTCAACCTGCTAGCCTCTTTGCAGCTCGAGTCGCACCAAGCATTCTCCTTAGGTATAATACTCTTTCTTCTGTTGGGAATTAAGGATCTTATACAAAGGAGAATGGTGTTTGTTATCATTTCAGCGGTGGCATCCACGTCACTATCGAGGAAGCATAGTGACCAGTTAAAGCTCCCAAAAAAGAAGTTAAGGCCGTCCCAATTGGCTTTCTCATAATGCCATACCGTTTTTTTGGGAGCTTGTTCTTTAACTGTGTGGTTTGTGTATGAGAATTTAGCTGAAATGACACAATGGTCCGACGAACCTAGAGGCGACGTTACGTCAATAGAGTATTTATCTGGATAAGAGGTGAGGAACAAGTCCAATGTGTTGGCGGCATGATCTGCAGCATCCGGAATCCGTGTATAGGCTCGTTTACAAGCTGAGTTAAGCTGTTAATCTCAGCGAAAATCCTAACATACCTTCCTTCGGGTGTTGTCTGTCCAGAATGGCGAAGCCAATCGGAATTGTGTATATTGAAATCGCCCGCAATGACAATTTCAGTATGAGGATACTGGGAAACAATTCCTAAGATGGAGTTAGACAGCTCATCAAACTCGTTGATGACTCAATGCTTGGACTTCTATAAATAAAACAAGAGTGTATTATTTGCTTACGTACATTGAATTTTAACCATATGTAATTAAATTCCGCATTGGAGCAATGGTTATATTGTGGTGGAAATTCGTAAGCAATATCATCACGGACGTAAATGGCGAGCCCGCGATGTATAAAGAATAATGGCACTAAGCGATATTCTGGTAAATCAAAATTCGAGGGCATCGAATTTCTATCCACCTGTGTATCGCTAAGTGCCAAAACAGCTGGTCTGAATTGAAAGACATGGACATATGCAGCAAAGAGATTCCTTTTCAAGCCTCGAATGTTGCAAAAATCAACACGGAACTCACCTCTCATGACAACACACAAAAATTAAAAACGCAACTCCAACGCACTCACGATTGCCGTGTACATCCACAGGATGAGATGGTATACCTAACAAAACCCTTAAGTTAGCCATAAAAAGCAAGGAATCATTTATTTTACTGAAGAAGTGACCAACAGAGGAAACCCTTGTCGTACCGTCCAATAGGTGCCAATGGAGCGAATCGGATTTTTAACCGACTCGAATTAAATATGGAGGGACTCTCAAACCCACAATGTAGTGTATAGAGTCTCAGTTGAACTCGGCTCAGTTAATTTAGTGGGTGATGCGATTTGGGGCGAGTAAATTGCACGGATAAGGATATAATCTCACTCTATAAAGTGAGGACTTGTATAGTAAGTTGCGGTGTAAGGCTCCGAGAATTAACCAATATCACCAAACTACAAGTCGTTTACCGAAGCTTTTCAATCAGTGCGTTATAGAAATGTGCTACGTTTAAGGCCCTCTGATATCTTATATAGAGGGATACAGAGATGACCAACATTTTGACACCCCGGGCTTCAGTAAAACTTATGTCAAGCTTTAAGAAATTCAGCAAGGCATGAAAGAGTTGCAAGAGTTAGATTAGTCATCGAAAAAAAACATCAACCGATTTGTGTTGCGTTGCCCGGGGTGGACCACCAGCTTCAACCAACAAACCGCTACAGTTACGCACATTTAGTTGGTTGAGGTCACTGTTCAAATCGCAGCAGCCCATCAAGTCTTTGGATGGACTCAAAGACTCGACGGGCTGGTGCGATTTCCATACGATCCACAGCTACCTACATCAGCCGTTCCGTTGTATTTTAGGCTGTTTTGAACAGACCAATGTCGCTATATAGCCGGTAAAGTTTTTCATAGAAAGAGGTTTTCATCTGCCTTCAATAAGGGCCATGCTTCTACACCATATACAGCAGAATCAGGATGATTAATGCCTTGGATCTTCTTGCTGCTATAAGGAAGGGCTTTACCTCGGAGATACCTTATATTAAAAAGAGGAAACAGAGATTGATTTGATTTTGATGAGGGCAAATATAGCCCCCATTTATTCGGCTTATTACAAGCTAAAACTAACATCTGATAAATAGCTTAAGAACTAAAACTTGAAACTAAGCTTAAGGATCAATGGTGAAGGAGATCGATTTTAAGGCGGGTAGAGCTGCGGTTGAAATCGAAAACGGAAATGTTTGAGGTAACCTTTCGGCTTTCGCCAGCATACGGGAGATTGGTTCGTTGGAGCGTTGGATGAGGTTCGGTGGGTTGGATGGTAAAAGAGACGAGGGCAGCGTAAATTACGGGGATTTGTGTTTAAAAAAATAGAGTTATTAAGAGGGGCGCAATCGACGGAACCTGAGAGAAGACAATGAATGAAAAGAATGTCTGCGCCCTGCGGCGTCCCTACGTTCCTCAAGGGAGTTAATGTTAATGAGATTTAGGCGATCTGAGTATGGAGGCAACATAAATGGATGGCAGACCTCGAAGAGCAAATCGAAGGAAACGACGTTGGAAATTCTCGATTCTGAGCACATGGACTTGATGAAAGGGAGACCACGCTTGACTGGCGTACTCAAGGAGGGGCAAACAAAAGTGGTGTAGTGTAGAGTGTTTTAGTCACAGGGGTTGCTGAATTCTTTAGACCAACGTTTAACAAAGCCGAGTGATGAGTTGGCTTTTCGAACTATTTCATCAATATGTAAACGAAAATTTAAATCCCTGTCGTGCAATATGCCAAGGTCACGGAGAGCTTGAACGGGAGAGATTGGTTGACCGTGGAGAAGGTAGAGCCGGGAAGGGGATTTCTTGCGCTTGCGCGAAAGGGTAATAGTTTGGCATTTGGGAATATTCAGCTCTAAGCAGTTTTTAAAGCACCAGGTTGAAAACCGATCAAGGTCTTGTTAAAGGAGAGAGGAGTGCGTACCATCGCTTGATCTTTGCGCCGATGTCATTTTGCAAAGCAATTTTAGAGCCTATAGGTATAGACAAAGATTTTAACTACTTCGATGTTTTCGCTGGTCATTGTGATATTTTACCCGCCTAATGTTGATAGTCCCATCTTTGCCGCCTCAGTTTCAATACTCTTAATAATTCCATACGTGCTGCCTTCTCCCGATAGTGTCAACATCAATAGCATATGTTATGTAAGGACCTTTGGAAATTACAGCTCTGATGTTAGCCTGTGAACTTCGTACGATTTTTTTAAGAAAGATGTTAAAGAAGTTACATCACTGTGTCTGAAAATTCACTAATACCGTTCGGATCGAGCACACGAACACGATGGTAAGGTTTCTTTCAACAGGGATACATTCATACGGCCGAATTTTGCAAAACCTCCGCCATACATATTGGGGTCATCTTTTCGCCCTCATTGCCAGAATCCTGGCAAAATCTTGAGAAAACATTAGTAAAAAGCACTTGCTTATATGTAGTTGTGATCAAAGGAGTCTTCGCGTTTTTGGGCGTTGGCCAGCTCGCGTCTTTCTACCTATGGTTGAGGGTACCTTAGTAGACAATCTATATCTTGTATATGATCTTATTCAAAAATCCATAAGTCTTCTTTTGATGGAGAATATTTGAAGTTCTTCCACTTCCAGAAATCTCTTCCCATCATCAACTGCCGTCGCGATGGACAGATATCGAAAAATGTATCCCCTTTCTCCGTCATGACCTTCATGATCCACCTTGTCCACCATTTCTTATCAAAGATCCAGTTCCTCTGCAGTTTTTTTCAAACAGATTTTGATATATTAAGCTTTGAAGGTAATTTCTTGGTACGAATGTCAATTGTCCATCAAACAAACGGCACGCGCTCAAGGACACATTGTTCGTCCTCAAGCTTAAATATGATAATTTGCCGACTTCATTTCCCAGTCCCATGGGTTCATTAAAGTAATCAAAATTAATTGTTCACACCTCATAAAACTGCGTTGGCATTTAAAAATTCAATTTTCCATTTTGACAAATTTGTGACACCAAATTTCGACACGTCACATTACAAGCGAATAGCTAGCACCACCACCACCAGTACCTACCACCCAACCAAGTCCCATGTGGGCAGTGTAACAGTATTTTTATTTTTTAATCAGATCCCTGTCAAGAGACTTCCTAATTTCAGTTCCATCAATCAACTCTATACTAGTGTATGTACCACCCCCTCTCGACGCCTTCGAAAACAATTTGCATACCAGAGAATTTATGTCGTTACAACTGTCAACAGGCGATTAAACTTTGTGTCAAAATTGACTTGGAAAAGTGATGATACTGCTATATGGTGGCATTGACGAAGACGAACAAACGAAAAAAAAAAAACAAGCAATTTGAGGGGTGTGAAAAGTGTTGGCTTAATGAAGTGTTAGTGTTGCCGCAACACCCCAGCTGCAGAGAAGGAGGGTGTTACGGAGGTACATAGTGTCGTGTCATACATCTCTGTCAATGTTAGTTGAAATTTTCATAAGTCTATTTCGAAAGTGAGCTTACATTTTGTAACAGGGTGCGGGTGGGTGATTAAGGACGTCGACAGAAACAGGATTATTCTACTCGAAGTTTAATTGAGCTGAAGGAATATCACTTTGCAGGTTCTTTTTCCATTTTGGTCGGAAGGAGTACGATATATTTGTTGCGAGTATAGAGAGGAACAAAAGGCTGCTGGGGATGCTAGCTCACAGAGATTTAGATGACAACTATGGCGCAATTAGTCTTTCGAGAAGGGCTGCTTTCCATTGATGAGATAGCTTGCTTAAGTCTCACACGTTTCCTTCTACCAAAATGGTACCTTCCCTTGATGATCCAGAGTCAGCCGCTGAAGAAGGCGAGTTATAGGGATGTAGATCCTTTGATACTGCTACAAAAGCCCATTTCAAAGGCAGTGTACGTCTTGAATGTATATCTTAACGCGAATCAGCATTTTTTTTCACAGAACTTACTTGTTCCGCAACCGGGTCGTATTCAAACGTCCCCGATTCAGACTTTAGAAGAAGCCTTTAAGACAAATCGTCAATTTAATAGCCCAATCTATTTCTGGGAAGACTTTCGAGACTATAAGTATTTACATCCCCGATAGCCGAATACAATTATGCAAAGCCGCAAACACAGTTCTCGCGCAGATCATCGAACCACAACAAAGCGACCATGATTATGGCCAAACAAAATGTAATTAAAGTGACGCAAACAAAACGCGCGCGATATTTGAATATCAATCATCTGTCAGTGTTGGAATTTCCAATGGTTCCCCCCCCGTTCCTCGTTCCCGCTGTCTTGCGAGTCCGAAGAAAACAAAAATCCATATGTGGTCCCATTCCAGCGCTATTGACAAATATCATCAATGTCATGCATCTCGCAGAACCATCACCATCACCATTATACCATCGCCATCATCATCAGTATCGTGATCGAACATCATCGGGGTTCCATTAATTACGCGGCTGCTTGTCGCTATGCCGGAGATCAATTAATCTTTCTTTTCGTCTCAAAGAATGAGACACAACGCGGAACTGACCATGAGAGTGTGGACAACGCGACGGGCCTTGGATTTGTAAGAGCTCCATTCTCCATGCCAAAAAAAAAATAATATTTTTGAATTCAAAAATGACTCTTCTGATTGAATCATCGAGACCATGCCATCTGTCTGACTGAAATTAAGGGTAATCAATGATTACTCGGTCTTCTGGCTAATTGCCTAGGTATATAGGCAATAATTGCTGGGGCGGATGAACCTACACTATACCTACACCAAACCGCAAGGACATACGTGTGTGACATGCGTTTTTGTGGTCTGCATTGACGATTTTGACACTCGAACCGCATGCGCTTATGTAACGAGCGACAAATGCAATGATGACAGCCAAATGGAAGAGGCACTCAAGCTATTCCTCAACAACAGTTGCAGAAGCCTAATTGCAGTCGCAACCAGCCAGCCGGTAATAAGAAGTGAATGTGGTGAATGGCCTGCGGATTGGTTAGAGAATATAGAACTGGTGGCACTATGGTGGTTGCTTTGACTGCCACCTATTTGCATTTGTTTCGTAGTCGTCTTCATCTTCATCTTCATCGTCGTCGTCGTCGTCGTCGTCATCATTGTTGTCAATGAATGTCAAATTATCGACGGCGTATGGAATTACCATGTAGACAGTTAGACACACATGGTTGGCTGGTGATGCATTGACGAGCTGGCATCAAAGAAGACACAAAGAGAGCAAGAAAAATTTGAATTTTGCTATCGACAGTGTGTTCGACAAAATGGAAAGCAGTTGAATTTTCACTTCGAAGGGAGTTGTTTTTATGGAGACGACTTTAAGCACTGACGTTTTACTCTTTTTCGATACAAATCTATTACAATCGCATAAGGTTTAAATACGATTTGATATAAAATGGTAGAAAAGGAGAAACTTGACAAAGTAACCTCTTTTGGAGGTTATATCCATGGAAAACAGGAAAGTTGAAAATGGCAGGTGGACAAAAAAAATAATATTTTTAAAAGTAAAGTCTTTGCGAAGGAGGAGTAATGCCGAGTTTTCCTGTAGGATTGGTCAGGCTGGATCGATTTTGAGACAGCTTGGTCATTCTGTTATCAGGAGGACTGAACTAGGTGTCAAAGCTAAGTTGTCAGTCTTTAATTCAGTGTTTGTTCCAACTCTCACCTATGGTCATGAGGTTTGGGTAATGACTGAAAGAATAAGATCGCGAATACAAGCTGCCGAAATGAGATTTCTCCGTTGTATTGCTGGTGTGACCCGTAGAGATCGCATTAGAAATACCAGAATACGTGAGGAACTTAATGTCGAGCAGCTACTTTTCCGGACGGAGCGATCCATGCTTCGGTGGTTTGGTCATGTTAAACGCATGTCCCCGACCAGGATTCCACGACGTGCTATGGAATCCGTACCATCGCGTAGGCGTCCTCTAGGTAGACCAAGGATGAGATGGTTAGATCAAATTCATAATCTCTCCTCTACCCGCATGGGGATTGCCCCTGATGATTTGGAGTCGATGGCGGAGGATCGAAAGCTATGGAGGGTCCACTTGAGCAACCTACACCCGCGACCCACTTAATGGACAAGCGGACCATTGAAAATGAATGAATGAATGAATGTCTTTGCGATGACTGCGGTTTAACTAGAACTAACTAACTCCGAGTTTCCCAAAGTGTGCTCCGTCATAAAAATCCAAGTGGTCCGCCGGGAAGATGGCAAAAAATATGAAAATTCTATCATACTAGAGCTAATTTTGTGCTTCTGAAACTTTGTCATTTGTTCGGAACAATGGAATCTGTGTATTGATTACACAGTGGAAAAATGGGTAAAAATAAATCGTATACTCCAGAACTTCGGAGCTATCAAAATGGAAACGAATCAATGGCGTTGAATGTGAAAAGATTTGGTTGGTCTACGAAGCTTGTTTTTGGGGAAATACACGTTTCTAAGAAGACCGAAAGTTTTGAGAACCACATTAGAAAGGAGATTGGACGCAAAATTACAAAAAAAAAACAAATTTAAAGGACAAGTAGAGCCAATTCATTTTTGAAGACCATAAAAATTAGGGTGATTATTGCGCCAAGGTTGTTAGGCGCTGCGTCGTAAAACAATTTCTTCGTGGATGCACTTTCTACAAAAAAACACATTATGTCAGCAAAAACCTAAGGAAGAGCCGGAATTCTGCAAGACTCCACTACAAAAACCATTGGGATTTTGGAAAAAAGTTCTTTGGAGTTCCAAATCCATTTTTAATTTATTTGGATCCAATAAAAAAGTGTATGTAAGGCGTCTTCCAAAGAAAGAATTGCAGCCAGCCAAAAAGAAACCCTTTTTTAAAGGCTTTTACTTAACTTCGTGAAAAATTTGTTGTGTCAAAATCTTGCAAGTCAAATTCGAACCACTTTCGCTAAACTTAGAACTTTGAAATTTTCCATGCTGGTTGGGTTGTGAAGACAATGCAATATTTAGAAAGAATTTTTGGATTTTGACTTCCCCTGCCCCTTTGAGGGAGGCTTTTTCATAACGCATGATCTATTAGCCGTATTAACTTGAAACTTTATATGTCAATAGATAAGTCATAACTATTACATACCTAATTGATACTTTGTACCGTATCGTCCTATAAGGGCTGAAGAAAGGGGGTGCAAACATTTCTATTTTTACCTGACTACGCTCAACTTGCCATAATACTCATAAATATATGTAGGTCAACTCAAAGAATCTTTTTAATTGTTAGGCAATACTTCACCGAGTATTTTGAGCTAGCATTCATCTTTCTAGTCCATCCAGAGGGCAAGATATAATAATTTGAAAATAGATCTTATTCGGCCAAATGCGAAAAAAATTGCTATCTTGATTGCAGTTGTGCTTAGGAAGGGTAGTTTTATTTGCGTTCTAAAAATAGAATTGTCACTGTGGCGGGCATTCAGAATATATGCTCATATCATGTATGGCGTAGTTGAATTTGATGTATGGAATATGGATATGGATAAAACAAACTATGTACATATGTACGTATATAGGAGTTTGTGATGCGTAAATATGTAGGTATGCACATGCACAATCGTACATACTTATATTTGAGATCTGCAGCTATGGAAAGTGTATAGGTAAGGTAGGTACGCGTAGTAATATCAATCAAACCATACCTGTCGCGAATTTTCATTTATGTGGAATACATACCTACCTATTCTGCCCATTGACTTAGGACTTTGAAATTTTGCATGCTGATGTTTCAGTTTTGATGATAATACAATAAACTTATAGTAAAAAAAAAGCTTTTGTGAGTATGTAGGTAGATATTAAACTGCACTAAAAAGCAAAAAATAAAATAATAGTTTAAAAAACTAAAAAAACGCTTTTATCAGTAGGTAGGTACTGCACTAAAAGCAAAAAAATAAAAATTAACCAATCTATTTTGAAGGTTTATCCTGGAAGGGGCTTAGTGTAAGCCATGTTTGTAGTTATGTATTGTATTATTTGAGTGTAAACTACACAAACATGGCTTACACTAAGCCCCTTCCAGGATAAACCTTCAAAATAGATTGGTTAATTTTTATTTTTTTGCTTTTAGTGCAGTACCTACCTACTGATAAAAGCGTTTTTTTAGTTTTTTAAACTATTATTTTATTTTAATACATGCCAATAACATATGATTTTTAACACCACCTTAGCATACTCCGCGGAGAGTAAAGCAATAACTTACAGATAACAAAATTAATGTTTTGGATTAGTCCACGCAAACTCCCGCAAACTGAAAACTTGTAGGCCGACATGGAATGAACATTAAAAGCCAAAAATGTTCTTCAGGAAATGTTGAAGAGTTCTTTTTAAATATAAAAACTCACAAAACAAATGCCTGTGAGAACGGTGCCTACTGTGCCTGCCTATACAGACCTGTTGCGCCAAATATGGAATTTATATGATGCCGGATTTTAGTAGAAAGTTTTCAGAAAAGATTGACTACCGTTTTAAAAAAATAAAGGCTATTCCACCAAATATTGGTAATTTTTATAAGTTTTGGATACTGGAATTTTAAAGTAATTGTTATTCTGTAGCCAACTCGAAAATGAGTTAAAAATGTTTTTAAATTTTTTTTTAAATATCTACTAGATTTAAATATTTTATAAAATCCTAAAGGCCACATCACATACATGTTACTGACTTCTTCAATTTAATAAAATTTAAAAATAAAATCGGAAAATAGTTATTGCGATTTCCTAAGAAAAATGGGATACGGTCAAGAAAGTGCTCGGCGAAGAATTTCTCTCCAGAAAAGTGCTCCGCGACCCAAAAACAAGTTTTAAAATACCTCGAACATAAGCTTCACCTTCGCACTCAAAGTGCCATATGCCCATACGACGGATATGTGATATCCGTTCTCACGATCAATATTTTTCATGCTGCAATTCAATGACTCCCTAGCCAAAAGTTTGTGGGAATATTATTTATACTTAACATTCGTGGAGTTAACTTGTACGAGTAGCATAGAAAATATATAATTAGAACAAAGTTTTGACTTGAATGATTCATTTTTTTTATAAAAAGGTCATAGACAGTGATGTCATTTTGAGGGATTTATCCCTTTTTAAGGGATTTTCTGCGAATTTTAATATGTCCGAGGGATAAAGGGACATTTTAGCTATTAAAGGGACTTTCTTTCATAGTAACAAATTTCATATAATAACAATTTTCAAACGCAAGTGAACCGAATCCTTAGGTTAAGGCTACGGACAGAGTGAACGCGAGAAGCGGGGCGACAGCTAATGCTAAAGATTCTAAGCTATAAGCAAAGCGAATGGTGTCCACAATGAACGCTAAAATTAACGCTTCGGAAGTCCATCAAAATAAACAAAATCCTTAAATTATGGATGGAAATGGATTCGTCAGAAGAAGAGGACTTTGCATTAAATAATTTATTTTTCAGCCATTCATTGTTGCAAAAGGACAGTCAGTTCTAAAAATTAAGTAATAAATATGATCAATTTTATTATCTTTAAAAAGATTTACGTAGACATCCAAAAACGTCCCGACAAAAATTACTGAATACTTTTGAATATCATTAAAAGTATTCGATTATGTTATGATTATGAGCAGAACAGTTTATTCGCTTTTAGCGCAAAGTTTTGCTTAGCAAGTATCTTAGCATCGAATCTACTATGGCCAGTGCAATTAAAATGTATGGACGCAGTATATTAGCTTTGACCTGTCAAGCCTTAGCTTTAGCTTAGCTTTTCGCATGCACTTTGTCCGTAGCCTTAGACAATAATATTTTCTACTGATAAAGCAGACATCTATCTTTTGGTACCATCAGAAACGAGTAAAATACTTACAACATACGAATACGTTTTGTTTTTTGTTAGAATATTCTAGTACCTATTCTAACAAAAAGGGATTTTTTAACGGTTGATCTGGGATATTCCGTCATAACCTTCTGGCAACACTGGGCATAGTCATGGGACTGAACTATGCGCCAATCATCCAATATAGTCAGACAAGGCTAGGTTAAGTTTGGTGACTGTCATAGAAAGACACACTTAGACCATATTTAAGAGTCTAAAGTGACCAGAAAAATTATGGAAAGGGCATTATAAGTGGGAACTCTAATGCTACCTGCAAAATTATTTTGAGATCTGTGGATTGGATACTATGTATACGTCGTTAAGAGGCTCTGATACTCTGATAGTCACTGAAGCAGTCAACTCAATTAATTGAATTGGTGCAGTAAGCTAAGCACCTCATGGTGGCGGTTTGCTGCGGGGAATGACGGATAGTGCCCCCGCCTCTTGTCTTTGACAGTTCATCACTAAGGAGGGAGACTATAGTGCGGAGCAGATGGGTGATCGAAGAAATCTACCCTAATGATGCTTAATACCGAAATAAGTGAAGGTTAGAAATCGATCAAAAGATACTGCGTATTGATGTTTCAGTGAAGCCAGTTTTGCTTTGTAACTGGTTGCTCAGGTCTTCAAAGAAGTAAGCCCGTAAGAAGTAAGTAAGTAAGTAAGCCCTACGCAAAGTGGCAATAGTTGGGCAGTTGCAAAGGGAGGTGGTCGGTGGTTTCTTCATTCTTTTCCCCCTCATCCATAAAGCTCGTCCAGAAATTGTTTGAGGGTACCATCACATTCTGCGGGCATTCATTTTGGAAGCTCTTCAGCCACACTATCGGCGAACAGCAGCAATATTTTCTACAGTACAAGCTGTACGAGCATGCACTGGTATTTTCACATCTCCTACAGACCCGGTTTGCTCAAATTTTTTTCCGATTGTACGCACATTTGGACGATTAAATTGAATTCGAATGACGCAATTCTGAAGCATTGATTTAAACAAAGAGCCAATGGGAAAAAATAATAAATTGGCTTCCCAAAGAGGAGTATTATACATATTGAGAATTGACTGCCAGAATTCAGAGATCCTATCCAATCTATTAGTCACCAAGAACGTGTCATTTGTTACGGTACTAAACTTTTGTTCGAAAGAGTTTAAAATAAATCGTCACGTCAAAGGTTTTAGATAATGGCGGTTGGCAGTAAGCTGCAGATGTTTTTCACTCTTTGCAAATGGTGTTCCATTAATTGTTGGTGCAATGAAGTATCCTTCATTACAAATATCCAAAAGAAACCAGAGGATTTCCTGTAGTCCAAACAAAACGTCAAACGCAAGAACTACTGGAAGGAATATTCATGCATTAGCCTCAAATTATGTAGGTCTAGTCTAAGGTATAGCCAGGTGGTAGTCTGCAGCGGAATAAGACTTTTGATTTGAAACCATTTTTAACAATATTGTGGAGAATTTATTTGAAAATATTTACAACTCACAATTTAATCTTCCTATACTTGCTTGCCATACTGTAACACCACAATCGAACACCCATCTAGCTCAGGTTGACCAGTTGTTGTTGCTTGTTTTGTTACTGCCGTTTGTGGTAATATACGCGCACGTTCTTCGTCTTATTGTTGGTCGTCGTTGTTGTCTTTTGCTGCTTTTTAGATTCGTGATGACATGATAATGAGTGCGGCCAACCACAGAAAATAAATTAGACCGCCACCGTCCATCCGTCCACCACATACCTATATCTATACCTACCGCTGCACATGCAATCCATACGGATGTGCATTACCACACGATGATGCGCCAAGTATTTTTGGTGCCATGCAATTGGCAAAATGAACATTAGTGATCTTCGATGGTCATTCCACCCAAATGACCATCGATGGTAATTATATCTATACAAAGTAGTGCGACCCCAGGAAATATAAATCGACAGCGCGCATACTATATACTTTGAATTCATAATTCGTGCCGGGGACCACCTCCTTTCGTCGGTTGAATTTCTATCGGTGAACGCCGCCGCCGCAGGAGATGACCCCAAATGAACGCAATAAAACCACTGATTATTCAATTCCATCCCGAAAGATAAACGACCGTCGCATTCACCTGCTCGCCGATCAAAGATACAGGACACGGCAATTAAGTGTCATTAACAGGAGGGAGTCTCGCTGCGACTGTGACTCCCAATCCCAAGTCCCAGGCCCAGTCCCAGGCTATTGCATTGCAACCATCCGGCAGTGCAACGGCAACCCTTAAGGGTGACATTGTTCGAGACTTTGATCGGATCGCTGCATTGTCGCCGCGTCCGACATATTACACAAATCCCAAAGTGGGATCGCGTATACAAGACACTTGTTGGCTGCAGGATATTAATGAGTGTTCTGGTGGCGAGCTCTGGGTGTGCGACCAATTGTGACGTTTAATATTCATGAATCCACCGTTTCTGGTCTGTGTGGTGCTGGTGACGTCTTAGCGGGGCATCTTCGTTTTCGTTATAGGTGGATGTTGTTTTTCTTTGTACATACCGTGTCGGTCATCATCATTGCTGGGGCTTCCTTGTCCGTGCGCCCATTCGATGACAGTGACGGATTTTTCCAACAGCTAGCAATGTCACTGAGAAGACACCGTGGACAGGAGACAAGCTCGTCCGAGGATGACTGAACACATGAAGTACCTTGCTAGTTGGTATGCATGCGATGTGGAAGATGACCGTAACTGTGACCTTCTGATAGGAATCTCCTTTGTAGACGCAGTTTCTGGCTTGGACGGTTCTGTTTAATTAGATGCGGAATTCGCTGTAATAATGTGACAAGAGTGCTCTGTCCCCATTGTCCATTGTAGTTTAGGACACATAATTGCGGAGTTTTGTCGCAAGTTGCTTCTGTCATGAGGAGGCAGTCATTTGATTGAACCATTTGAAGCTGAGACACAACGCCAAACTTTCCAATTCGATTGCTTCTCAGAAAAACTCAACGCTGATCTAAACGTCAACAAATGTAGTTGCACCAGCAGCGTGCGCGCAGAAGGAACTCATCATCAACGTCATTGGGTGTGAAGCCATTATTCGCTGCGAAATTATGACTACCAGGAGACTCCGAGGGAAGGATCCACAACAGAACTTTACCCACTCTCCGCTACGACTCATTTCATCAAGATCGTGACTTAGTGTCACGTTCTGCCATTCAATATTCCTGCCACAGTCGCACCAGTATCGCAGAAAGGAATTCGCTATGATGTGCATCTTCTTCTAGATGAGTCGCCACTTGCTCGGCACCAGAGCAGCGCTATGTGGCGCTATGACGCCGAACGAAGACGATGATCTTCATATAACAAAACCACCGATCATACTGTGCTCTGTGTAATCATAATCATCATCTGCGGCAGCAGAACAGCAGGAGCAGCAACAACATCTCGCACCAAGCGAAATTGGAAGATTTTTCAAAACGACAGCGCCAGAGGATCATACCCATCCTCGGTGGGAGCTGGGAGAGTGATCGCAGTTTGTCCCAAAATGATAAATTTCCTCCGCACCGTGTCGGATTAACTCTCGGTGATGGTGGTTCAGCTCCCAGGCCAGATGGTCGAAATTAAGTGCGCGCAAAACAGTCTCTATGATGAGATCGATGAGGATCACTACACTACAACAGCATGATCGAGGGGACAGAGAGCGCTGCTATTCAAAAAAAAAAAAAATTATTGATCTCTGTCAGAGTACGACGCTGTCAGTTTGCAACGCCACATGGCGAATTTCCTGTTTGGTCCTAAAAATAATTGCTAATCGACTCCTGGCATGATTGCGTTCATATTAATAATTTTTTTTTTTTTTGTGTTGCTGCTCCTCATCGCCGATAATTGCTGATAATTCGACGAGCAATGTTCGCGTCGTCACGTCAGTGTATAGTTGTGCGGTGAACACGCGTGACAGCCGAGAATTGGTGATGCGTGCAATGGCGCATTACCTGATTAGATCAGGTGGTGGTGGTGATGGTGGCGTTGGTGGTTGACTCTGGAACACATGTTTACAGCGAGTAAACATTTTTTTATGGTTTTCTTGCGCCCCTGTTGTGCCGCCAACAACTCGCTCTCCTTGTCAGACAGACAAACTGTCATCTTTCGAGATCGTTTGTGCGTCGAGCGCCAATATCCAAGTTTGACATATCACCGCTGTATGACACACGCACACAAAAGTTGATAGAGGAAAATGGAAAATGACTTTCTGGCATCAGCGTGGGTGGTGTGTGTGGAGGTAGTTTTGGTGGTTTGTCTCGTAAGCAAACGGGTTGGGAAAATACCCGCTCACTGAATAAATAAACAGACTGTCAAACGATCAAAATATAGTTGACGGCTTTTGGGGTTGACAATTTGTGTTTACGTTTTGTGGAATGAGAGTGCTGCGTGTGCATGGATATGAGGAAGAATTTAATGTTTTTCGCAATGTTTTGGCTTTGTGTCGCAACGGGACCATGTGTGTGGTTTGTTTTTTCCTCACAAGTGGGGGGTAGTTTTATAGATGCGACATCGGTTGACAAAAGTATTTTTAAACAAGGGTGAAGCAAAGACGGCAGAGATAGTCGATAGTGTCGCAGATTTGAAGTTAAGCAGACCACATTTGCTGCTGTTCAAGACTTCAAGCACGAACGACTGATGTTAAAAGTTCACATAAGCGCTCTTAAATTTGCTGTTTTAGTGCAAATAGACCCAGAGAAATGAGCATTTAGTCGCGTTTCCATTTGTACATATACTTGTATAGCTCATCAGCTTTAACAGCTACTCATATTTAAAGAAATTACGTTTGGAAGAGTCTGATTACA
Organism: Cheilosia soror; assembly: GCA_949372485.1. Lineage (NCBI taxonomy): Eukaryota > Metazoa > Arthropoda > Insecta > Diptera > Syrphidae > Cheilosia > Cheilosia soror. The sequence goes on from OX443563.1 coordinate 79,349,640, forward strand.
ACATTGAGGTCAGATTTTTGAGCTGTTGTTTTCCTTAAATCAGTATATCCTCGGGCGGGAACGAAGCAACCATTTGTGGCATTGCTATCGGCATTACTCTGATGAGCTTAAGAATGGCGGCAGCATAATGTCTTTACTTTAAGTAACGTATTTTTCAACAGGCACGCTACAAAAGTAGAGCGACAGGGACAGCAAACGACGCCGAATTTCTTGCCGCTCTTTTGACATTTCTCTTCAGTAAGGTTTGGTTTGCCATTTCATGATGGAAAGATACACGAGCCAACAACGAGTCGATATTATTAAAATTTACTACCGAAATTCGGAGTCAGTGGCCTCAACGTTAAGAGCGCTACGTCCAATTTATGGTCGTCATAATCGTCCTAGCAGATCAACAATTGAGCGTCTAGTGGAAAAATTTGAATCCACAGGCACAGTACAATATGTTCCCGTACCAGTGAGACAAAGAAGTGCCCGTAGTGTCTAGAATATTGCTGCCCCTGAGGCTTCAGTTGAAGAAAGCCCAAATGTGTCTCTCACACATCGTTCTCAAGCGTTGGGCATCTCTGTGACGTCGTTGTGGCGAATTTTGCGAAAAGATCTTGGCCTACATCCTTACAAGATTAAATTGACGCAAGAACTGAAGCCGCTTGACCACCAGAAGCGTCGTATGTTCGTGAATTGGGCTGAGCAACAACTTGAAAATGATTCGGATATTCATCGAAAAATCATCTTCAGCGATGAGGCTCATTTCTGGCTGAATGGCTTCGTCAATAAACAAACTATCCGGTATTGGTCAGGCAGCAATCCACACGTACTCCATGAGTCATCATTGCATCCCGAAAAAATTGCGGTTTGGTGTAGTTTATGGACCGGCGGCATCATTGGGCCGTACTTCTTCCGTGATGATCAAGACCGGCACGTTACAGTGAATGGGAATCGCTACCGTTCAATGATAACCGAATATTTTTGGCCCCAATTGGATGATATGGACTTGGAGGACATGTGGTTCCAACAGGACGACGCCACAAGCCACACAGCGAATGTCACAATCAATTTATTGGAAACCAAGTTTGGAGAACGTGTTATCTCACGAAATGGTCCAGTCGCTTGGCCGCCTCGGTCGTGCGATTTGACGCCGTTAGACTATTTCCTGTGGAGCTATGTCAAGGGTATGGTCTATGCCAATAAGCGAGCGACGATTGATGAACTTTGTACGAATATCGAACGTGAAATTGCAGCAGTATCGGCCGATTTATGCTTGAAAACCGTCGAAAATTGGGTTCAGCGTCTGGACTTCTGCAAGCGTGCCCGTGGTGGCCATGCAAAAGAAATTGAGTTCCATACATAATGGCATCGAATGTACTTTCACAGGAATAAAGAATTTCATTGATATCCAAAACCGTTTTTGTTTTATTTTAAAAAACCTGTGTAGCGCTCTTATCGGAAAAACCCTGTATAAAGAAGAGTTTGTACGAGACACCAAGAAGTGATCTATTAGGCATAACACCGAAAGTTGTTGTATTTGACTCGGGCGCATCTCAAGGACTAGTTTTGAAAATCAGCATCAGAAAATCAAATATACCTCAAAAGGAACTAAACAGAAATGACTGCTGTAGGTAGATATATCTACCTTTGACGCAGCTACTCTAAACATGAAAATGCCTAAAGACCACCGAGATGATATCTGATACTGATGTGCAATTGATCGGATCGCTAAATTGACTTGAATCGAATGACCATCTAATGGTTTTGGTGTGATTCCAATTTAGTGTTGATCCTAAGCTGATCGTAAATACTGATGAACTACTAATACTGATCTGGCACATGCGGGTCTTGATCTCAAAATGGATGCATGAATAAAAATAAATAAATAAATAGGTGGCGCAACAGGCGGGTGACACACACCCAAGGCCTAGCTTCTCGCAACCATTCGTTTTGTGTGAGTTTCTATTTCTGGGACGAATGGAAGGGACCTACAATTTTATGCCGAGTCCGAACGGCTGAATTGAGAAGCTTTTTTCATGACAGTCATACTCTCGGATGTTTGTCAGACGTTCGCGAGAGGTGGCGCAGTAGAAAAAACTTTAAGATGTAATTTGGGTTTTTCCGGGGATCGAACCTGGGATCCCTCGCACAGTAGTCCAACACACTAACCACTGCGCTACTGTGCCCACGGATGCATGAATGCATGAATACCTTCCTATAAATGCAGTCAACAGAACAACTTATTAATTTGAGATCGTATAGGTTTGTGCACTTTGCGCAAAAATATTTAACGGCATTATTTTTGCCTCACATTAACAAGAATGGAAAACCTAGGTCCAATTCTGGGTGGAAGCACTCTGCTGCTGCTCTGCTTTAATCTGTTGTCTTTGTGATAATGAGCTAGATTAGAGATTTTGTCTTGAGGGTACGGTGATCGGTCTAAGTGTAAGCATACCTACATTTGGCTCCCTCTCCAAAATCTGCTGTCATTTGGTGGATGTCCTTAACTTAGTGGAGATGTTGGAATGCATAAATCCTCAGCGTAGTCGAGATCATTAAGCTGTCACGAAAGACTCAATCGAAAGTCTCCACTTTTTGTCAATAGGACTCGGCGAAGCACATCGCAAATCACCAATAAGAGCAGTATTGGCGATGGAATAAAAGGCAAAGAAAACCCGAGAGAACGGCAATAAACAAAAACACCTCGTAGCAACAACAACGCACATAAGTTGGTCTTCTCCTCTGTTCTGAACACCAGTTGGCGGACTTGTACTTATCGCTAAGTGGTAGTCACTTAGTCAATTGACAAATCGAAATGTAAGGTTCATTTCCTGACAGGGCAAAGCAGAAATGTCTTCCCAAGTGTACTATATACGGAGAATTGACTGTCTGAATTCAAACTATTTAACAATGAACAGTGGTCCGACAGCCGTCATGTTGCCTTTCCTGCGCAGCTAAGCTGAACAAACTCTCTTTTGACACTGTCGAATGGCTTCTCAAAATCAATGAACAGCAGGTAAAGTATGGTGATCGGTATTCGACGCATTTATCAATATATATGTTGATGTGTTTGAGACAGGAGGACCCGCTCGTTACTCAAGCAAATGCCTCTCTAGTTTCCCGCACACCATAAGACTTTCGCTTTTAGGGAGCTTGACAATCATTCCCTTATTCTTTCACTCGGTATAAGAAAACTCCCGCTCGTTCTACATGTGGATGCAGCAGCTCTGCCGTATTTGTTGCTCTCCCCTGTCCAGTATACCATCAAATCCTACTGTTTTTTTTATTGTTAAGAGCTTTGATTGCAAAAGTGATCTCATCTTTACTATGGGAGATCCTTTACGTAGTCAGACATCCACTACCTCGTGCAGGTCATTTTGACTAGCTTACGTATCAGTGGCACTCCAGTTCCTTTCCCCGTGTTAGCTGATAATTTGTGTTTTTTTTTTCGGGGATCAATCATCTTAGAATCCCATTCACCTCTGGGCATCCTTTAAATATCGCAGTACCTACTCAATTGGACAGTATAATGTAAAGCTGTGCCGATATTCGTCTAACAGACCAGTTTCTAAAAGTTCGTTCAGAAGAAGCTGATCTATCTGTGCATATCCTCCACACTCAAGCTTAAAGCATAGATAAAATCCACAAGAGATGCGAACGCTAAATGGATCGCCCTAAATTTTTGTAGCACAAGAACGTTATTGCCATCGTTCAATTAAGCCAGAACCGAAAAAAACAATTCATTTCCACTGTCATAGGAATCATAACGGAGTACAATACTCGGCGGTACCAGGCAGAACTTTGTGGAGGCTGCAATGATGAGAAAGCTCTTGAGGACACAGCCCAGGCCTCCAACACACCAGGTATATATAAATTCCTGGGGAGGTATTTCTTCGAGACAACTCTTGGATTCGTCTTACATAAAAGTGTCAAGCTAGAAATACTCTTGCTCTACAAGTATTTGAAGCGAATTGTATATAACTTTCGATAGAGGACGGAACTTACAACTTGCACATTGCGTTTGGAGCATTAATTTGGCATATGGTGAAATCAGAATTAGTTTTTGCATTCGAATCGGGAAGCAAAGTAGTCCAGCAAGACAAATCTTAAAATCAACTACAAAGTGCCCACTTGCCAAGAAGGACTTTTGAATGCGCCTTATATTTGGACAATCGAATCTGTACCCATAAGGCTATGGACAGCATAAAGGAGTGGTTTCTTCACCTTTCGGCTAGTGAGATCTGAGATGACCCGTCATTTCTGTTAATTTTGACTCCAGGGATGCAGATATTTTCTAAAAGAATTCGGGCCCCAGTATATGGCGCAAAATTTCGGAAAATAGTACTGGACCCAACTACAAACGCTGTGGAACCCCATCAACTCTACCTTAGACTGAACTTATCAGAAATCATTCTGCTATTTTGGCCTGGCCGATTGCATGCTATTCGTTCTAATCATTGCTGGGTTAATTTTCTATCAGATTTAGAACGTCCATTAAGGCTGCTTCCCTTAATTGGTTTCCCTTCGCTCTTCCTATTATAGAGAGTTCACCATTTCTTTTTTCACTTTGTACAAGATATGTCTTCAAGTCATGCTGCAAATAGCGGTAGCCACATACAGTTCCACTAAATCCATTCCCACAGACCACAATTCCCATAGCAAAACACCTCAGATGCCAACATTTCCCACAGGTCGACGCCCAATTTGATGGCTGGCTACCTAAATTTTTCTTCAATGAAAAATCGCTCCTCCATCGATAATGCCCAGAATGACAGCAGCAACCAGCCTAACGAATGTTCGAATGGGAAAACGCCATGTCGGCCCTGTACATTGGTTGTGCTTTGGTTGCAGTTTGCGGGAACACCGTATACACCCTCCGTCGAGTTGTCAAATTTGTTTCGAACATTAGAGGGCATTAATAAGTTATTTACTGTTACTGGCGCGGTGCACACAAAAAGAAACAAATTCGTTTTGTTGGGCATTTCATCATCATATCTCTGTGTCAGTCGTCATCATTCGATATGAGCGCCTGCTTCGCTTTTTTACCTGTTTCGGTGTGTAGTACAATTATTATTGCCTCCCTTCACAGTGGTTTATTTTTTTTTTTTCTGTTCTTCATTGTTGGACTGTGTTGGATACAAGCGCGCCGCAATTTGAGTCAATCAAAGTCCCGCGACGAAGAATGTAGACGCCATCGATAATTTACAACGTCATCGTCGCATGAGCACTTTACCAATCTTCAAAATGTCGTCTCGTTTGGGTTTTGGCTGAGAGCGGCGCTGTTGCCCGCTGCACTTTACATCAATCTGGTAGGGATGCGTTGTAACATCGCGGTGCGTACGGTTACAGAATACAATCGGGAGAAAACAAAAAGATACGCGCCAGATGATGATTATGACGATGACGATGTAGATGACCAGTTCTCTCTCGGTCGCTGTTTCATTTTTCGGGCCCGATATTGGTTTTCTGCTCGATCATGGTTGGGTCTCTCCGATCTTGTCTTTTGATCAAGGGAAACAAACGAAACCACGGACGTTCCGACGACGATGATGAAAACACCGCATTGCACAGCAGTGAGCTGGATTGGATCAAAAGGATCCACTTAGGGGAACACGATGCTAACCGAAGAAAAGCATCAACGCCAACACCATTATCGAGATCGCGCAGTTGCAGGTATGTACCCATAGGTCGGCTGTCGGTTGTTTCTTTTGTGGGCTTTTTGTCCTGGCAGCTGGAGCGCAGTGTCTACCACTCCGATCCAGTCGAATTTTGACACTTTTGACAAATTGTTTTAGTGTATAGCGTTTTATGGTCATTTCGCTTAGGCACCTGGCATAGGTTGGTAGGTATATGTGGTGGAAGGATATTTCGTGGGGAAGCACTGAGGGCACTTAATTGAGGTTTAATTGGATGGAAGTCACGACAAAAATTGGTTTGTCAGGTGATTTGTTCGTTGAGATGGAAACGATGTGACAAGCTGAGTGAGGACTGATTTGGTTGTCAATCACTTGAAAGGCTTTTGTATCCAGGGTAGAGGATGTGGTTCAGGTAAAAAAATTCGTTTCTCTTTATAATTCGTCACTGGAACTCGTTATACGTGCGACGTTGGGCTGGAACAGTCTGATACCAAGACATGAGTTGAAATTACACGTTAATGACTGTGCGACTAAATGTTGAACCAGCTAGTGTTGCACTAAGCCCAACTCACGTCAACGGAAAATTTAAATAGTTAAGCAAAATTAATTTCTTTTTAACCGATGCACAACTGTGTTCGACGATCAAAACGAGCTTGACAACGCTTTAGTCACAGTCTGATTTGTGTTGGTTAAGTCTGTAGAACTTGAAGAATTTGGCAATTAGGATCCAGACCAGATTTTTGGTGTCCAGTGCCAGGTCCCATATTTTTGCTATAAACAGTTTTGCCTAACCTTTCGAGGATAATAGGTATAGATCCCTTTTGACATTGAGCCAAGTAGTGGCGTGTATTTATAAGGTTACCCGATTCAATCTTGTATGATATCTTAATGGCGCATATACATAAAGCAGCTGTCTTCTTGATGAAAATCTGAGCTCATAGGGTGCCACGCTCCTTTGCCATAGTTTTTAGCCCTTCTCCGCCCTACCTTAAGTAACATTTAGTATCTTTATTACAATGCTAAAAGAACTTTTAAAACCGGCCAAGTAGTTATAGAGATTTCAACACTCTTACAATAATCCCCCTCTCCCTCCTTGTATTTTTTACACATTTCTATTTGACACATTAAAAAAAAAGAAATTTTTGAATCGCTGCATTAGTTCGTACATTTTTTATCGGAAATACAGGTTTGCCATTCAGTTTTTTATATGCGGTACATAGCTAGATAGTTATACTCTTCTATACCTAACCTAAGGATGTAACTATGCTTTTAATAAGGGTCGCAAATTTTGCTGGTGAAGCATTCCCGTCTAAGGGCTGGTTCATGGTGACAGCATAGTACAAATTTTAAAATCAAACCAAATCATTTTAACTTGAAATTTAAATAAATTCCCGGTCTAAGGCCGAAGGGAAACCGTCTGGATCGGGAGTCCAAAATGTTGACGAAAGGACTCCTTGGCCACCCACCCCATCCATGTAGATACTATGGCCAATAGTTTACAGCATCTACCCTAGTTTCAACGCGTGCATCTCCTCCGCGACATACGCCATCTATGGGTTATCAAGGAAAATTTAAGCCATAATTTTTTTTTTAAACAGTTAAATTTCAAATTTTAATTACAAAAAATAAACATGGCTTAATTTGAAATCAATAAATAGAAACAAAAAATAATAGAAAACAATGTTATAAAACTTGATATTGATTTAAGAAACAAAAATATAAACTAAAAATATGAATTCAAAATTTTAAATGCGTCGGTTTTTAACTTAAATTTGTGTTAAAATTTAAGAATTTCAATAATAATTGTTAATCTTACGATAAAGAAAAAAAAATGAATCAAAAGTATACAATTTTGTTGAAATCCGTGCGCACGAAAATCTTGATGTTTGTTTTTTTTTTGATTAAAACACTGGATATTAATTAATGTATAAAACAAAGAAACAAAAAAAAAATCACAAACTTGAATGCAAAAAAAAAAATTAAGTCCTAAATTAAAAACTATAATAATATTTGCTATTGCAGTAAATAAAATCCAATAAAGTAAAGGCCAACGTTCTATTATCGTTGCTCTTTTTTGTTCCTTCTCTTCCTCTTCCCTTCCCTCTATCTGAGCTTTATTTTCGGTACTCAGGAGAATTTTTAAACTTATCCTCTTTTTCCTTACGTTTCTTTAAAATTCCTTTATTGCGTTTAATTATTATTAAGCTTTTCTAAGACCAAATAAAGGCCTTTGAAGCTTCACAATCGAAGAGTCAAATAGTGATTATATGAGATAAAAGAAACCATTACAAGAAACCAAACAAGATGTTAACAGTCTGTACCTTTCTTTAGATAGCCCTTAATGGATAAGGATATAGCGTGGATGATGTTTGTTATATCTTATTTTCTTCAGGGAGAATTATTATTTATTTAACGATGGATGAACGTTTTGTTTCTAATTTTTTTTATTTGAATGACAAATAATTTAATTCACAATTAGTGTTGGCCTCCAGTAATGCCTTTCGCCCCGATCACAGTCACTTGTTGATTGAAAAATCATATAGTCTCGGTGGAAATCGAGCAAACAGTGCGTCTAGATCAGATGTGGTGGTCGTCTACTGATGAGCCCATCCACGATCCACCACATCGGGGCGAAACGCATTACTGGAGTCGAGGCCAACACTAATTGTGATGACAATCGTACACTCCAACGTTATTCATTCATAAATATGTTTATGTTTGAAAGTAGTTTGGTTAAATAATTTAATTCTTTTTCTCTCAAAAGGAAAACTAACTGAAATAATTTAGAAATAGTAAAATTTCCAACGTGCTTATGAATATTCGGACGGACGGAAAAAGCCAGTTGTTACAAGGTCTAGTCCTAGGAGCATTAAATTGAGTGTCACAGACTATAGATTCGATGCAACGCTTTAGGCCAGATTTTCTAGAATTGACACTCGTCCAAGTGGAGTGACCCCCACAAAGGGGGGCATCTTCAAATAAATAACTTCTTTGACTTTTAAAGCAGAAAACGGAAACATTTAAGTATTCAATTTGTAGTAAGCTACTTAAATTATTGCAATCTCGTCTTCCCGAGTTGCTAAGTATATCAGGTCTCATATGTGAGATGAACTCGTTTATTGTTAGGTAAGAAGTTTCACAAACAGTAAATAATATTAATCACTTCTGGGTGTGACCCCTTTTTTGGGGGTCAGCACAATTGCATAACACTCGCATGATTTTAAATTGAACTTGTGGAAGTGCGAAAAAATTGGAATAATGTGACAAATGTCACAAGGCATGAAATGGCCCCCACTAAAGGGGGCAAATTATTTACAAAACTAAACTCCTCACCAAACCACAGTATACCTTGTTACATTTATGAACTTAGCTGTTGGCAACTAGTAGAAATTTCGACTTTTCTAAATTACCCCCTTTTGTGGGGGCCAATCTGTTGGAACACCCCAAATGAATTGACTTCCCTTTGATGTATTGACTTGGCTTGACTTTCTTGTTTTAGGTATGAGACATTTTTGAAGTATTTTTAAGAAATTCAAATCTAATGTACAAAAAGTTGGGCATTTGCTTCCAATCCAAGATGGTTCCACTCATGAAAAGTGTCTTATTCATAGCCTCTTTATTTTACCCAAAAAATCAACTACATACCTATTTTTTAAATTAGAAAGTAGAGCTTTTTGACGTTAAAATTATTGTGGGTACAACTGATAGGTAGGTACAGGAATATAGCTAATATAGATATCTATAGATATGTGAATGAAAATGCTTAGGTTAGGTAAGATAGCTTTCTTGACATAGTCAACAAGACTCACTTCAAAATTATAGGTCCATTGTGATAGTAGATCTTACTTATGGGTGGGGGGCTTAGTGAATAATGCCGATTATTGAGAGGCAAGAAAAGTAACCACCCGGTAAAATGTTCCCTCTTAGTTCGGATAGAAGGTTGTCTACTTGTATAGTAGTTTAATCCTCGATTATGGTAGCCCTTTATTATTAAAACTTTTCCACTGGGTTAGTGGCGGCTCTTAAGTCTTAAAGCGTCATTATGGAGAAAAACTGAAGAAGTTCACAATCGATTGCTTACTTAGACCCTGCCAACATCTTTATATATAAAAAGGACATCCATGCCTGAAAAGGACCTCATTTCGACTTCATTTTCCTCCTCAAACAAATACCATTGTGTTGGGCAATCAAAATTGTAAAGCAAAAGTTTACAAAAAAACAAACAGCGCTGCGACCCCTTTTTTCCAATTAACCTGTAAATTTATGGCTTTTGCATATTATGGCAGCGATTTTTTTCCCCCCAACCGGTTCTATTGTTTTATTCAAAATGAGTACAAAAAGTCGTTCGTTTTGAAATAAACCTCTGAACAATGCAAGCGTCCTTCCTCAATCGGCTGGTGGCTGTGAAAGTTTGTATTTGCGTCCACTCCCGTCTGTAAGGACAACCCAAAGGCACGGATATTGCACGGTCACTGCTATAGGCGCAAACACAGGTAGTGCTGGTTTGACTGAAATCTTTTGTGGTGCTTTGACTGATTGTTCTAAAAATCGACAAAAACCGCGATTGGTGTTTCAGAATCGTTATTTGGGTCAGAATATTGCTTTTAATATGCGCCCCCTCATCTCTGACCACAATTAATTGTTTTGCGTCAGTATGTCTAACAATAAACTACTGCCGGCATGTTCATCAGCGATTAAATTGTAATTAAACCAATTTCCACACCACCAGATACCATTGCGCCATCATCAAAGGATTCAGTCGCCACATTTGCATAGGCGTCATCAATTAAACACTTAACCCTTCCTCTGCTGCGTCTAATTTACTCGTCCCACCGCCACATCATATGCCGCAGCCGGAATTAAGTTACAAATCTTGTCAAATAGTCAAACTGGGACCATCCCCTGTCCAAGAAGAGAAGAAACCAGCTCGCTTCCAGCTGCTTAGCCGTGGTAACCGCGCAGTTTGACTCCCTCTCGCTCCCTCTGGATCGACCAAAACACCGCCAGATACAATTCATAGCAAATATTTCATTTAAATTGGCCGCGCACTGGACTCTCGACTCCACCTTAGCGATATGAGCCTGACACTGACGGCGACCACATTTTCGGTCATATATCGTCTCGCAGCTAACCTCTAATTTTCCAAATGGACAGACGACACGATATCATCTGGACAACTCTCTGTTATAGGGCTGTGGTGTGGTTGGTTGTTGGACACTTGTATGGAATAGAAACAACAACTCACAGTACTACACACACATTATGGTAGGTAGATACATATATGTGCGTTAACCATCACCCTGGCAGAGTGGCAGAGGAGTCGAACGCGTATAAGGTATAACTGCCGAAGAGCCCCAGCGACTACGATGATGATGATGACGAAGAGGACCGACCGACGACGATTGTATATGGAACCCCCTTATTACTAGAACAATAAATTTCACTCCTCTGTAATTTCGATGGCAATTATCTAGCGATAAAAGTCAAAAGCGGGACGGCACTTATGAGACCGTCCACCGCATAAATACCGTAAAGTGATTCAAAGGATTTTCTCTTCGCCATTGCTGGTGTTGCTTGGCAGTTAGTTCGCCCTCGTATTTTGAAAATACTTTTCATTGGTTAAATCTACTCGTTTCGGTTTAGTTTTTTTTTTTTTTTCTTTTTTTTTTCTAGGAAAGTCTAGCTAACTGCAATATACCTAGGAGTTTTAAGCGTTATTTTTCAGTTTTAACAGATCGTTTCAAAGGCTCTTGAAAAAAGTCCAAGTGCCTCGAATCGCACGACCTTTGTGGCTCTTAAAACTTGACACTTAGTACTTAGTAAGAGTACATAACCTTATTAACCTTTTACCGCTCAAAAAGTAATAACGGGATCATATTTAAAATATTGGCGAAAAATTTTTGTAATAATTTGTCCATCTCTATCAATGTTCAAAGTTTCAAATAAATGTAACGAAGCGTTCGTTAGCTACCGTGTTTTTTCAAAAGTAATAGACCCACACCGGCCCCTTAAAAGTCCAGGAGGGGCCTTTAAAAAAAGCCACTTCTTAGCGGGCATCTAAAAAAAACCCACCTAGACTAGGAGACAACACGAAGTATGTACTTATATATTCTGCCATGATGGAGAAAGGACTCTCACCATTGCCGACTCAGGCAAAACGCTACCAGTGGACATATATAACTTCGAACTTCAAAGTAGTTAAAGTCATTGTCTACCTAAACAACATCTGCGTAGAAATCAAGCACCAGTGACAGGCTTGAGTTGCACAGACTTTTGGAAAATTGTGCCCCTGATGTTGGCTTGCGAGTTTCGCACAATTTTCTCAAGCATAATCCTTTTAAATCCTTTTTTCACATCAAAGGTCTCGGTAAAATTGTTTCCGATCTTTTCGGCGCAGCGAGCGTTCTCCATCGTCATTTTGCAAAATCTGACAAGTTTGCCAGGGATGCCAAATCTAGACATGGCTCTGTGTAGCTCGTCTCTATGAATGCTGTCATAATATGCGGCCTTAAAATCGATAAAAAGGTGCTGGGTACCGATTTGGACTTCTTGTGGTTTTTCAAGCAACTGCCTTTGGGTGAATATTTGGTCGGTTGTGGACTTACCGGGTCTAAAACCACATTGATAGGGATTAGTAAGTTTATTGGCGAATGGTTTCAGGCGTTCGCACAGTACGGCAGAAAAGATCTTGTAAACGATGTTGAGGATACTGATGCCTTTATAGTTGGCGCAGCTTAGAGAGTCTCCTTTCTTGTAGATCGGACAAAGGATTTCTTTTAATAAAATTAAATTTAAATTACAGCAGGGGCGGAGGGGGGTTGACTTTTATTAAAATGCCGACTTATTTGAGGAACTTGCCGACTGTATAGAAATCATTAAAATTTGCCCAGCGGCTACCGAGTTATAAATAACGTCAACGACTTTCAACCCATAGAAGATAAGGTGATCGGGTTTGCATAGCGATACTCACTGAGTGAAAAAAAAGGTTACTAATGATCTTAAGGACTATTTACATAAAAGCGACCAACTATCTACGAACGAACGAATATTCGCGAGTTTTGACAGTTCGCGAACTTCAGCCATCAGTTTTTATCAGCAATTTCTATGACTCGTTTTTTTTTTTTTTTTTTTTTGTTGCGCTAATGGATGTGGTAATCTTCTAAAGATGCGCTAGCCCGTGCTACCAACATACACGATTCGCAAACCAGAATAATTTATACCAGGAGTTCGCCTAAAGTATCTACTAATCCACACCCCATTTCCTTCAATCACTCTCCCCGCGGCACAGCCGTAAGGTACTACATCGCATTGCTGGTTATCAACTCATGCTAAATCATCTGGGTCCGCCATTTCGGATCTTATAAGTCTTTCAAGTCTCCTTAATTCTTCGTGTACCTACACTCGTTATAAAGGAGCATACCTCCAGCCAGTCATCTTCTGACCTTATAACATATATGGCTTACTAGACTTTGTGGGTTTGGTAAGTTCGCTCTTCCCCCTGCAAAGGCCTACAATGAAACATTGCGTTCTCCGTATCTTCTTCTTCGTCTGGGCATTCGGGACAGAAAAGCGAGCTATCGTGACTAAATCTGTGAAGGTATTTTCGCTGTGCCCCGACAAGAACTGCGTAAGATGGTAGTTGCAGTTCCCGTTTATTATTTTTGTCCAGACCTCGATGGTGGGGATCAGTTTGTGGGTCCATCTGCCATGTTATCCCGCCTGGCTTGGCATAGTGCCATCGATGTTTCCCTCCCTTCTACTCTCACCCTTCGATTAGGGACCTCTTGTCGTTGGCTGTTTGCCTAAGGTAGATCCTTTGCATCTCGCTGCCATGAATGTCGATGGGGATCATTCACGATATAACGCAGGCTGCTTCATCCGAGATTGTTCGAAATAATGTACCTATATGATTCGCTATTTTGTGGAACGCGATTTGATCATGTGGATTGTGAATAAACTTTAACAATCGAAATTTTGTTAGGTGCTTAAATTGTTTATAAACTCGTTTTCTTAATGCATTTTGATGGGATAATTAATTATCCTACGAAAACGGAAGTTTATCCGCAATCCACATCACTAAGCCGCAATCCACAAACTAGCGAATAAAACATTCGTTCAATAATTTAACCTTAAATTAGAAATGCCGACCGTCCTTTTTTAAAATCGAATAGAAGCTCGCTAAATTTTTGAGATTTCAGTCGGCAATTCACCCATGCCGACCGTCCGTTTTTAAAATCAACCGAAACTCGGTAAGGAGTTAAGTCGGCAAATGCCTTCGCACCCCCTCCCCCCCTCCCGCCAAACCTGCGCATCTCACTACGCCCCTGAATTACAGTCACAGTAAACGTCAAATGTATGTGAATGTAAGTAGCTATAAGTCTTTTAATTTTTTTAGCGTCTTAAAACAGGTCTAAAAAGCCATCTATGATTTCAATTGATTGCAGCTCAGGCTCTGGGCGGAGCAGAAAGACGAATGCTACTTCAGAATACTGGGAAAAATATTGTCTAAAAACAATTTCAAGCTTATTTAGTTTTAAGTTAGATTTGTGAATAAATTGTAAAGTTGAATGAAATAAAACTAAAATAGAAAATATTTAATATACCCTAAAGAAAGTGTCCGAAGCCATGTATCCCACAACTCGAGATCGGCCGAACCGATTTTGATGATTTATACTTTGTTGGAAAGGTATTTTCTCAGTACGGGTTTTAAAAAAAAGAAAAATTGGACAAAGGGGCGTGGCACTTCCCATACAAAAAAAAATCTTATATCTCGAAAAGCACTGAATCGATTGAGTTCAAATTTACATACAATCTTAATTATCGGCCCAAGAATATACCTGTAAAGAGTGGTCAAAATTGGACAAAGGGCGTGGCACCTCCCATACAAAAAAAAACATTCAATATCTTATATTTCGAAAACCGCCGAACTTATTGAGTGTACAGGCAATCTTACGAATGAACATTATTATCTAAGATCTGGGCAATACAATTTCTGTATAATTTATTTATAATAATATAATATTTATAATAATTTTAATATTTACAAATAGAAGACTATAATTTTTCAAAATCCCTTTTTATCAAAGTCATGAGTATTCAACGAAACTTCATGCCAAAATTTAAGTCCAGAGGTGTTGTAGACTGAGGAGATTTTATAGATTTTAGACTTAATTATGTATATATGTCAGTTTTAATAAACACGGTTGAATTTTCTTTTACAAATGAGGTCAAAATATTTCAGAACTCATAGTGATTTCGTCGCAAAATCGACTTAAGAACAAGTACGAAGTACAATTGGGAACTTTATGGGTTCTCCGAAAATAGTCCAACGATTAACCTTGCGATTGAGAATAGGCAAGAAGTGTCAAATATAGACGTAAATCCAAAATTGTAAATCCCATTAAAAGTGCTCCCCCTAATCCTACAATGGCTACCACATTCGTCAATCTCCAATGTAAACAGCACACTAACTTAAGCTAGATTACTCCCATGCAATCTTCTTTCTTTTATTTTTTTTTTTTAAATGGCATTTCCTCCAAAGTGAGTTACTAGCCCCATTAATGTCTAAACCCATTACTGTACACCCCATTTCCTTTACAGTGTCACTGCAAAACGACAACTCTGAATCTGAAGCGTCTAACGACTAAGTTGACAGTCTCTAATTAACACTTCATCCTTATCTGGCACTCCTAATTCAGGCAACAAAACACCAACACGCAACAACACTTCGGAGCCCACTCCTACTCGACGGTCGACTGTCGACTCCAAAATGAACCTGTCATCTTTCAAAATATATAGAAACAACACGGTGAGATCTTTCCCATCTTCTAAGCCACCAATCAATGTTAAAGTTTACACGCTGCGCCGTGTGTACAACTGTCACGCTTGTCGTTCGAAGCCATTTCAAGCGAATAATTCGCACTACTACGATGGGAACCATCACCACCACCACCGGCCCCATGGAACCGCGTTTCCCATTTGCATTTAAGTGACGCAGTTTCTAATCTACTGGCTGTATATATAGTTGGCCTAGCCACGACACATCCAATTGCCAATTCTGTAATTGCCACCTTGCATGCGCGCCCCAGTATACCAGTATCAGACCAGTAGCCATGTTACGTCGTCGTTGTCGCACAAATCCAGAGAGACTTTTGTTAAACCGGACCTGACCGGATCGACGACAGAGGTGAACTTCAAAGCGCGTGATCCCCAGCCCAGAGATGAGAATGCACGACAATTGCAGTCGGAGTGTAGTCGCATCGCAGTTCCAAGCTCCAACTTCCAATTCCAACCAGTAACAGTTCCACGACTGTAAACCGGCGCGCAGCGTGTACAAAGGTACTGTATAGCGTGCAGAGAAGTGTCATTTGCATAACAATGGTGTACGAGACGACGACGACGACGGTCGGTTTTTCTCCTTGGTGCGGGGACGACAATTATTGTCATGGAAGGACGCGACAGTAGTCGTAATTAATGTAGATTTTGTGCTGTCGGAATGCTGGCCATGGATTGCGATAGTCAATTACTATTGTCAACGTTTCATGACAGAATTTGCACGCATTGTTTGTTGCAATGCAGTTGCTGTTGGAATTGGAATCGCTTTCATTTTATGGCCTCAGTTCAGAGTGGTGAAAGTCATTCAATTCAAGTTAAGTGTTTGTACATAATTGTAATCCAACTGGCAGGTGAACTTTTTCATAACCCTTCAGGCTTTCAGATACTATACTTATGTCGTTGTATAACTTTACATAGAGACCGTTGTTGGATTTCGTTTGATCGTTTGTCAATTGTATGGTAACAATCAACTTGTGGCAATATATTTGTACAGGACGATGATCAAGTATGTATTAAGAAAGTAGCTGCGATTACTTTGAGTTCTTTCTATCAAACTACGAGGAATCAAAATAGGTTTCTATTAAACTGATTTTAGCCCATTTTTTACTTCAGCTTAAGCCCAGCTAATTTTGGTTGCCAACTTAGAGGCCTACAATATTTAACCAAGCATCTGATACTTGCATGCATTAAAACAAAGATGGATATCCTTTCTAGACTGTGGAAACAAAATATTTCCGATGGGACTTAACGAAGAGAAATGATAGGGTTTCATGTGAGTAATCCAGCTTAATCCAATGCGTGATTATATGTACATTGAATTCGCATGTCATTACTACCATAATTCGATTGTTAACCCACGTTTTACTGTATTTGAAATTTCAATGAAATTGCTCACATTTTTGACAGTAGTCAACATAATCAAGTCCACAACCACAAGTCCACATAATCTCAAATCCTTAAGACAATCCATCCAATGCGTTGGTCAATGAGAGTATCGCTCAAGTTTTTGCAAAAATGCAGCAACCTTGCAGTGTTTTTGTCAATTTTAAGGTGACATTTGTCAACCGAACAGACTTACAGTAGACGATCGATATAGTGAACCTCTGTATAGTGAACTATCCAATATAATGAACCACCAAGATTTTACACAGACTACTCTAAATAGTGAACTATGGGAATCTCGATATAGTGAACTCACATTTTTTTTCGCAAAATTCAACGAAAAATTTTGCAGTTTTGCTATGCGCCTGAATGTGGACTATTTTTCAGAACAATAATTTACCGTTCATTTGTGTGTTTTTCTGATATTTTAGTTATGAAACGCTTACAAGAAAAATCTGCGCAATTAAATTTAATTCATTCATTCATTCATTCATTATTGAAAAAAATTATATTTATGTATATCAAATTAAGTTTTGGTAATTATTTAAAAACTCCCACTCGAAATAGTGAACAATTTCGATATAGTGAACAAGCCTGGTTTTTATTAGTTCACTATATCGAGCGTCTACTGTATTTCCAATTGGAGTGTTGCATCAATTTTTGTTATGCACTCGGGGTTCCTTTCAGAACTAAACTTTTGAAGAGTTTGAATTTTAAACAGAAGTTACACAGATTGTTTTTGATGATGATGACCTGCCCTCATTCGTGATTTCGCTGATTTGATTAGACGCCAAAAGTTGAACCTCTTAAATATTCTGGTCTTATGTGCAGTTAGCTACGCAGTATACTGGGCTACTAAGGGTGGAATTTTGAACTGCATATTTTGATTATAGATCGAAAGCCTGTCGGAGATACCTACACTTTTACGATATGACTTCTGCCGTCAACGACAAAATGCATTAAGTGAGAATTTATTGCAGACCTCCATTTCAAGTGATACCCATGAAATGTTAGCCATAGACAAGCCATAGCAAGACACATACGCGAGAGCAATATTCCAATTTCGAATGTAGGTCACATTGTAACAATCGTAGATTACCAAGTTGGCTCTTAAGTCGGTTATATATCTAGCAGGAAGGGATATAGCAAGGAATGAGTGCAGAACCCAAATGAGGCAAAATATCTCTTTTGAGATACGAACGGAATCTACTCCTTAAGGCCTCTGAATGGAAAGGATGCTAGTGCAGCGCACGCACCCTTCTCAAACCTAATCCAAGCTGTAAAATTTTCAATCGTACTCAAACTACTTCCAATAAGATTTGATTCAAGAAGATTCAACTGATCTTCTGAGCCTTAACACACCGATTTACCGCATTATTGCAGACACTGAAGTCTTAAGATGTAATTTCCTTCACGCTTTCCCAGTCATCAGGTGTCCTTATCCTTACTACTCCTATTCTGTAGATTGTGCTATTGGAAACTCTCCAGCCCGTTTTAAACGGATTATAGA
Source organism: Cheilosia soror (assembly GCA_949372485.1). Taxonomy (NCBI): domain Eukaryota; kingdom Metazoa; phylum Arthropoda; class Insecta; order Diptera; family Syrphidae; genus Cheilosia; species Cheilosia soror. The sequence goes on from OX443563.1 coordinate 79,367,988, forward strand.
ATATTTTGCATGGTTCGAAAAAGTTAGAAACAGATATAAATAATTTGTGATCAACTGTTATATTATCTTCTCCTATTGTCTTCTGAATAAACTTGATTGCATCATGCCTGCTTGTACGTTTGTCCATTATATGTTTCCATAAACGTTGTCCGATCTTACATTCGTGGACTGTTCAACATGAGTAGGTCTTTGAAGGAAGTCACAAGCGCTATTCTGAAGGCTTCAAACCAATGAGTGTGACACATTATAGGCAAAAAAGACAAAACTATAAAATGCTATAGTTCGGTAAAAAAAATTACAAAACTTCATATCTCTTCGAATTTGCATGTACCAAGTGACTCAAAAGATCTTAAGGAGGTTCATCAAAGGAGAGAGGGAGGTCCACACGCAAAAATAAAGAACACGCATTTGAGATAAGAGCTATATGTCTACTTTAATGTGAATGCCCTTCATCCATCTGTCCGTTTGTCCTTTAAAAGTTGAAGGAGTCGTTAACCGACCTTAAATCCATGGACCTTGGTAAATCGATAGGTTCATTGACGAGGTCAGAAGCTTGAAGCGAATGGCTTTAAACCAGAAACAACATCCTAAAGAAATAAAGATATTGACACAAACAAATCATTGAAATGCTATATCTAGTCACAGCTACAGTTGTAAAATTTAATAGATATACCTAACGTCTATCTCTATGTGCACTGTAGTACACTAAGGACTTTACAATATGTGGCGGTATTGGAAAACGGTATACGTACGTAACTACTTGCTATACAACAAAGACATCTTTAACAATAAGAAGTTAATGCAACACGCCTCTCTGTAATGTCCGTTTGTCCTCTAATCGTTTACAAAATATTTATCCGATTTTACGTCAATGGACCGGGTTGCATCCGTGGGTCCTTGGAGCAAGTCACACGCCCTATGCAAAGTATATCAGGATCACGGGGCGTGGCACATCCCTCATACAACAAACACACTGAAAACGCTTTACCTTGGTGAAATTAGGCACACGAATGTTTAAAAGTTCTAAGAAAAAAAGGGAAATCTAACCAAAGCCTCCAATGACATTCGGGGACGAGGGACTTGACACGCTTTTTGGTTGAGGACCCAGGTCCACCCCGGACTGTTGCGCCATCTTAAGTTAAGTAAGAGCTAACATCAGTACCATATCCACTATCGGAACCATCCGGCATTATGGACATTATGAACATCTTTTGGGGTATCTTCATTGGTTTGGCAATTTTATCCATTGCAAGTATATTTGATCCCTACAGAACTACTTTTTAGTTTAACTGATTATCTAGTATTTAGACAAGTCGAGTAAATAATATTTGTGTGGTGTGGAGACATCTTCAAAATAATTATTTAACAAGACTGCAGTTAAGCGCTGCTTTCGCTCAAGATCGTGTGTGTTTCTTGATACTATGTACTAAGATGTCAGTGAAGCTCCTAATAATAATTTTTAAGAAATTGTCCACATGTCCGTTTATCAAACTCTTTAAGGTGTACAAAGGTGCTAGTACACGGCATGTAGCAAGCCACATACGTATGTAGCTCTGACGTTAACAGAGAGTGCACAAAGAGAGCCCATTGGGACCATTCGCTGACGTCAAACTGACATCAGTGCTACATACGTATATGGCTTGCTACATGCCGTGTACTAGCGCACCTTAAGTGTGTAGGTCATACAAAAAATACCAATTCACTTCGTGGTCACTTTCAAGATACCAGTGGAAGTCTGAAAGATCATCCCCCACTCCCACACAAATTGTGAACACCATCAGTTACACAAGATGACCATCTAGATACAAAAAAAGGACACGAATGTAAACATAATCACCGACAAAGTGATTGCCTCTTCGTGAAACACATGTCCGTCGACTACCAATTACGTAGATAAGCGCGTATCTACAAGACTCGCTCACACGACTAAAGGGCCATTAATTCAAATGTTTTAGATTAATGATTGAAACTGTAGAACGAACCCGAAAATTGTAACTCCAAATGTCATTCGATTAATCTTTCGATCATTTGGCTGGCAGGACAAACTCACAAAAACCATCAGAACGAACGACCGACCAAAGGCGCACATAAAAAAAAAACATTGTCGATGATCACCGCGACGACGCATCAACTCCAATTAAACGCTGAAAATATGATCAATCCTCGAAGAGGGACATTAACCGTCCTTCTCCATTGCGCCTATCCACCACTGTCATTTGTTTTTTGTTCTGATACCAATATAATTGATGGGTACATCTGTCATTCGTCAATCGGTCGTTCAATACCTGAAGGATGTGCTGTGGCGAGGAGTATCTTGAGAGCTGGATCATCTAACTCCGTACCTAATGATCAGCAATTTTTCATAATGATTCCATCACCCAGAGAAGAACAAGACAAAAAAAAAATCAATCACATCAGAGATACCGAAATAGACGCACACATTCACATACCTAAGAGTGAGGGCAGCAGAACATTTGTCATAGGCAGAGGCACTGCCTGGATGCGTGCGAAGGGGGTGAGATAATGTTGTGTAATCGACAATGGCCAATATTATTTTGGGCATCTTTTCCAACTCTGGTTTCGATTCGATTTTCGAACTCATATGCGTACACGCCGAGTAATTTTCTCTTCCCCTGCGCGTGGATGAATTATTGAACTCAAGTGGAGTCATTAGAGGTGGAATGTGTGCTGCCTTTCCAATTACGAAAAAAAAAAAATAATAATAACATGGACGACTCAACAAAAGTTCAATGCTAATGTGGAAAACACTGCTTTTTGGTCGAAATATGGGCGGGTACAGAGATGGCGGCGGCGGGTAGACACGACATTTGAAAAAATATTGTTGTCAATCGATCAATACCATATCATGCGGCTGATGATGATGATGATGACGATGATCAGTAGAAGATCAAAAGAATCTTCAATATGCAGAGAGAGCCATTAATGAAATTTCAATAATAATTTTTCTTAAATACAAAAATAAAAAATTAAATTCCTGTTGGTTAAGTTTAATTTGATATTTTTGGACGCCGCCGCGTGAATTGATGGCATCAAAGTCAAGGCAAAATAATTTTAATTTTTTTGTTTTTGACAAATCGCTTCGGATAATGTTATGGGCTTTAATCGAGTTAGCCTTGGATGCCCACTATACGTAGGTGTTCCGATGAGGCGATTCTACCTTCGGAGATATAGTTAAAGCGTAAAAAGAGACTCTGACAATGCGACCATTTTAAGGCTTCCACAGCTAAAACTCATTTCCAAGGATATCTTATTGTCACAGTCTCAGAGATAGTTTTAGTCGGCAAATTTAGCTTATAAGTATAGATAGCGCTAGCTTTCGATGTTAAATTTGTGAAGAAAATCTATAATGCCATTCGCAGTTTGCAATGATCCCCAGTGATCAATCGACGTCGCTTCTAATACTATGTAGGTCGGTACCTATATAAGTTAAAATATTCCCTATACCTAGATAAGATTAGATGAAATTTTTATTTATAAAATTCAATAGAATTTAAAATATTTAGGATCAGTTTCAAAGGTTCCGAATAAAGTTTCGAATAGTTAGCCGACACACAACGCTATCCACCAGATAGAAAGCTGCTGATATTTTTTTTCTATTTCATCGTCAAAGTCTTTGATAAACTAACTTGCGGACAAATGTATCAGTCACTAAGTTTGTTTCGATATACGTGTCATTTGTTTTGTCTTTGTTTGTTTCGTGTTTTGTAATATTTTTTGTTGTTTTAGGAAAGCCAAAAGAAAAAAAATCTTTCATAAATTAACGATAGAAAAAATTGAAGCAGCAAAAATTAAAAAAAAAAAAAAAAAATCCGGATACTCCGTTTGCGGCTAGGCTATTTTTTAAACTGGGCCCCAACCATTTCGACTATCGGCACAGCACAGGTCGTATGACACCTTCGTCCAGCCCAGGGGTAAGGGAAGGGGTATGGATGAGAGTAGGAAGAGCGGTGATTTGTTAATAGAAGTAGGAGAGTAGGGGGGAAGTAGATAAGCTCTTCAGGCTTACCGATCATTCTAATAAAGCGTTTTTGGGAAGTTCCTAGTTCATTGTTAATCAAAACAGCCTGTCCGTCACTGGCGACCAAAGCCGCCGACAGCATAGCCTGTTGAATTATTACAACTTAAGCCTCCACATCAAAAACGTCCAGAAAAGGACGCAAGGGCAAGATGACCGCCCTTCTTGGTAGGAAAGTTTAGGAAAAAAGTGAATAAAATTGTTCTTTCACAGTCGCGTTTTCGTCCATTTCGGTAAGCCGGAATCGAATTCTGAAATTTTCATCGTCGAGTGTTTCAAAATAATTTGGCCTTGGGCGATTTATTCCGTTCCTACTGGGCCGTGCAATATATTGTCGTGATATATGTTTAAAATTCGTCTTCTAAAAATTCTAACAAATTCATGTGAGGAGGACACCACTGTCGTGACTGTTGTCTACGCTCATCAACGAAAGAATGCTCTGAAACTAATTTATGCTTCTAACTTTTTTGGATTTGGATTTAGACGATTTTGTTATATGAGAGTAATGTAGAGTTTTTGGAGTACTTTCCGGATCTGAGTTTTTTGTGTTTGGGTTTAGAAAATTATTTTATAAGGATTTTTTGTTGAGTTTCTTAAGCACTTTCCAGAACTCTAATCAGAACTCTTCGGAACCCCGAAAAAATATTTTCGCAATTTTTGTCAATTTTCAAAGTTCCATAACTTTTTTGTTTTTGTTCGGAAAAATAATTCTTGTTTAAGGAACTCCAGAACTCTTAGTGTAGTGCATAAATTTTGTAAAAAAAAATGTACGGCTGGCATATTTTGGAAAAAAAATAATTTTTTTGCTCTTTTCTTTTTGGGCTTTTTTTTTTTTTTTTTTTTTTTGTAAGCATCAGGAACTCCAGAACTATGTTGATTCTATACAAAAAAAAGAAAAAAAGGAAAATTCAACATTTTTGCATCGTGAACTTAGCACCCCACATTAAAAAAAATAAAATACTAAATAAACAAAACTTTTCAAAATTGTTATCAGAAATTCTAGAACCCTTGTCCAGCTATCCAGAACTCTAAAAAATATATACATTTTTAAACTTTGGGGTGCTAAGTTCACGCACCCGCTGATACCCTATCACTTTCAGATATCACTATACGAAAACTTTGAAGCCAAAAGTTGACTTTTAGTTCACAGATAAGTTCCGGATAGTCTATCCGATATTTTATCAGCTAGTCTTGAAATTGAAACTGCCCCTTACACTTTTTTTAAAATAAAATAAAAGATTGGCATTGCCGTCTGCCGATTGACTAAATGGAAAACATAAAAAAGCCAAAAGGGTATAATACATTTTTAAAAGCTTTTATTATGAATTCACCTCATTCAATTGGTTTTTGACTTGGTTCTTGGCAAAATCACAGCCAAAATAATCACGCCAATCATGGAATCCGCCGGAGGGAATTGTTCGCGGAAAAGAATATTTTGGTATCGTCGAATCCGAAAATTGAACGGTTTATATCATATAGGTGGGTATGTACATAATATTAACACATACTATTGGTAGGGTGTGGTTTTTTTTTCCAGATTTCTGTTCACTTTTCGGATTCGACGATACCAAAATATTCTTTTCCGCGAACAATTCCCTCCGGCGGATTCCATGATTGGGGTGAATGTCTTCTCGTTTTCCGGAGTGTAGGGCATCTTCCCTTTTACCTTTGATGCAGATTGTAGGTACTTTTTTGGTGATCTGATTACTGGAATGATATTGGCCTTATTTATTTTATTATTTTTTCAAAAATCTCTTCGCTAACATTTTTTATGATTTTTTGAAAATCGCTAAAAATGACTATTTTAGACACTTTTTCCTCCTTTTCATGCAAAATTTTTCTGAGTTCATCCCATTCAAAAAATCATAAAAAATGTTAGCGAAGAGATTTTTGAAAATATTTTTTTGCAGTCACTATTAGAATTGTATGAAGAAACTTTTTGCATCAAAACATTTTTTTTTGGACCGAGGAAAAAAGTCAAAAAAGTCGACTTTTACAAAAGTTCGAAATTTTCAATGGGTACTTAATGGGTTAAGGAAAGTTTTGTATCATTTAAACGGAATTTGAATGACCTTTCCATTGATCCCAAAATTTACATGACGTAAGTTCAAATTATGAGTAGAATTAAGTTTAGTTTTGTCAAAATACTTATGACCACCATTGTATGTAATTGCATAATTTTTGTGTTCGGCGGGAGGTGAAACGTTCTTTTAACAAATTTATTATCGAAGAATCTCTTGTCGAATGGCCTGTAAAATTCGACCGACATTATATCTATTCTATGATCCTGGCGGTTTACCGCCTTTTAGCCCTGTCAAAGTTGGCTCGAATTCAGTGGTAGTTATTTCTGAATCCAGGAATTGAAAAATTTAGATTCGGCGTACTGAAATGCGGATCCTGGCATTTCGGGATTAAGTACCTAAGTTTGACAAGTAGTTTCGCAAAATATCCGAGTTTACTTCCATGTTAATTACAAATGTTAAACCATTAAAGTTGTTGTCGAAAGTGTTTCCACTTTGCGATAGCCTTGCCACATGTGCTTTATAGTAAGCCTTCTTTTGACACTTTTTGTTTGTAACTTCTGTTTGCTTCAATGTAATTTGAGTAAGAGAAGCCAGCGTGTGAAACACGAAGTCAGCTTAGTCATTTAAATTTTCCCGTCTTTTTGCAGTCCTCATCGATAAAGTGTTCCTTGTTATAACTTGATTGCGAAAGACCATGATTTCTTTATTCTTCCTCCAATTGTTCATAATGTTTTGTCGAACTCTTGGATTGGCATTCATCCTATAAATGACAAGGTCCACTTCAACTGCCGTACAAGCATCATTTCCCTAATTTCTTCAATAGCATCCGCTTTTATATCGAGAGTCAATACTATTGGAAAATGATCTGAAATCTGTAGTACTTCTTTAACTTAAAAATCCTTCACGTATAAGCTCCAGTCTAGTCCCCAAAAGGCTTAACTCGATGACCTATGTTCGGCGCACCTTAAGTTGCCGACCTCACTTGATTCGCTTGTTTCGTTTTGATAACCCACACAGCCCAAAATTATTCGACCCCGATATTTCACTTCTGCCATTGATGTTTGCACCCTCGGGGTATTTGGTGGCTCTAGTTGTGCTAAATCTAGGGTGGAATTCTCTGAAAACATGCTAGCGAAAAGATCTGCCTTTTCTTTAGGTGTTGTTGCTAGGGTGCCGTCTTTTTTTACTGGTGGTGGAAAGGAAGAGCAACTAATAAAAATAATAATATTGATAGCCTTTGCCATGGACCAGAATGCGCATGAACCGTTAGGACATCCAGAAGGCATTTTTAAGAGCCTGCTGGCAGATTGATTCCCTCCCTGATGTGTGGATTTTTTGGACGAATCGTGTTTACAAAAGCGTCGTATATATCCGCGACGGGACATAAGGTCAGTTTCTGACGATGGGCATTTAATTAACCCTAGCAAACTGGAAGCAGCTTCTCTTAACTCAAAAGTCAAAATTGACGAAACGACAAAGTTGTTCTAGAGTACCTACTATACCTTACTGGCATAGTTACCTCTCTATCTCTATCTCTATGGAGATAAACATTGCACCTCAAAACCAAGGATTTATGGCGCTACAAAGGTGAGAGTTGTTAGGAGTCAAAACCTACATTTCGTATTGAAGTAGAACGATTACAGTTTGGTACTCGAAATGGATGCCATAATTATTGAACTCACGCCAAATTGGACATAGGTGCAGTACGCCGCAGCATACCCTCCACCAACCAACGACACCGGCTTGCACGGCATTATCTACCTGACACTTATACTTTGACCCACCTATCACTTTATTGTTCTCTCCACATAAATATGTCCATCTGTGATCGCTTGGCTCTTTAAATGGGAATAACAACGACCAATCCTTAACTGCGACCAGATGTTAATAGATTTCTATGAAATCCTTCAAAACTGCGCTTGGACGCAACCAATCCCCGTTACCATCTGTTCGCATATATAGGGATAATTCTGAGTGGAATTATTGTTAATTTGAAGGATCGTGCCACCTAAGCCGCTTCAAATCAACACTCTCTCACCGCATTCAAGTCGACACAAACGCAACTGGCAATTTCCGCAAAATCCAACTCCAGTGGCACTATACCTGGCCACTGGCCGGTTGCAATCAGAAACGACTGTGACTGTGGCCGCATTCACTGTTTGGTATATGATGAAACCACCAGACACGCACGTGACCTATGATCTTCGTCAAATGAGACACTGGCACCAGTGTGTCCGTATAAACCATCTAGCTTCCAAGTTCCACGACCTTTTGCAGCAATGTTGCTGTGATTTTGCATTGACTGCGCCACCACTACTGCAGTGTGTTTGGTCATTATAATGGCAAAAAGGCGCTCGGCCACACAATTCCGCCAGTGTTGACCAACAAACCGCATCAGGAAAAATCCAATCGGACAAATCAATTTCCAGCAGGGTTGTGGTCCCCCCCCAGTCCGGAGCGCGCCGCAACATGGTAACGACATTTGGGCCGCTAATCATTTTGGAAGTGTAACTGCAGTCGTGTTCTTTTTGCGTTTTCAATCTGGCACCGAGCGGGTCGGTGCGCGGGTGGGGCGGACATCCTTCACCGTCATCGTCATCGTCGCCGCCGCTGCTGCTGGACTGGACCACATCTTCCTCGGTATTAATATTTTCATCGGAATGTGATTAATGGCCGCGATGTCGTACGAAAACAAAAAGGAGAACACACAGCGCACCACGGGGCTACGTATTCCTGTGATCGCAGGTTATTATATGCTTCGCGGGATATCCTTGTGAGTACGGATCGAGCGAGCGTATGCTTTATGGAGGAGGATTCGTTGTCGGTCTTTGTTGTTTTGTCGTGGCCGGCTCAGAGCTCTGTTTCATCATCTTCGTCATCATCATGGTCGTCGTCGTAATAATCTGGAATTGGGTTTGAGTTTGGAATTTGAGTTTTGGGTCCTTTTTGCGGTGAAGCGTTAAAGTGCATTTCCATGGATCCTCAATTTGGGTTGTGCTGTGCGTTTTCTTTTATTTTTTATTTTTTTTTTTTTTTTGCGATTGGAGAAGCCTCCTGTGCTTTATCTGATGTGTTACCTTGTTTACATGATCTTTTGCTGTGGTTTTTGTATGTTTTTGTGCGCGAGCAGTTTTAATTTTGATCTTCTGAAGGTTGGAGCCCTTAGCTGTGGTGGAGTAGGTATATATAGATGGAATCGCGCGAGCCACCTCCTTGGCGCATTGTCTCCGCGAATGATCTCGCTTCAACTGGCTGGGGTCTTTTAAATGATGATTCCATCTAATGGCCAAAGGGCAGTGTAATTTTCTCTGCGATTTGTGTTTTGTGCGCATATGAGGAATGTCATCGCCGTGGTCGATATGGGTGCGAGCTGCGAGTTTATGCAAGGTGTCCCTTGAGTTAGGTTGAGGAGTTGAATGGATGGAAGGTTCATATTTGAAGAATTCTTATGGCAGTTGATGTTGGTCAACTATACCTGTAGAAGAGCGTCACAAGTTTGTTTTTATTTCAACCAAATCAGGAACCACGAAGGGAAGAAATTGATATGTTACAGGGCGCAGGTAAGACCAACATTTCCGCACCACTTTTTAGGACCAGTGACTTCATCATGGTGTCCACGTCCAATTGGATGTTCTTCTTTAGTATTGACTGGATCGCTAACATCCTTTTGAAAACAAAACTTTTCCAGTTCGATGTCACGTAGATTTGGGAAAAAAGTTTCCTATCATCGATTGGTATAATGGCCTTGTTGATAATAAGGGGAACTGCTAATCAATTTTTAAGGAAATAGGGTGACAGATACAATCAGCGTGCTCAAAGAGTGAATTTTTGTAGTTTGTAGCGCATTTTCTGAACCTCTAGAGTCGGTCGTCTTGTTAGTTTGCTTGCTCTCATCGAGCGGGGTAAACGTTCTCCTAATCGCTAATGAAAAGAAATCCAAACCCAATAAAATTACAGGTAATGGACACTTTAATTCTGACGGCATTTGAATCATGTAAGCCCTTAGATCGAGATTCGAGATCTCTCATGCGTTGTATAGGCGAACAAAGACAAAATTTCAGTTAACAGGAACGAATTGCTATAATTTGGGTTCTCAGCAGTGTCGCAGTCTGAATTGCTGTTGTATAGAGTGAATCGAGTGATGAACTTATCAACAACGTGGCGAATTCATTGTCGATTATTTTCACCATGACACTGTCGAAGCACTCTGTAATATGTATATTTGAAAACGTGTTTTAAGAAGAGTAATCCAGCTTAAGCCAGTGAGTGATAATAATGAAATTTTATTACGTGAATGACCATACTAAACATTTACTTCAATCATCATTTAAATTCGGAAGTTGTTATTGAAAATTTGTTCATTTTGCATTTTGGCTTAAGCTCACTTAATGTTGAATGAATGAAGATGCTTGACGCCTAAGTATTTTCATAATATGTAATTAAATAGAGCATTTAATACAAATATCATTTGAAAGTATATCACTTTTAAAAAGTACACCAATTTTGATTTTAGCTTAAGCCCACTTAATCCAAATAATAAGGTTGACATTTTGGCAATTTTGTGACATTTTTTTCGAATTCTACTGAACAACAGAATATCACCTGAACTGCGATATCTATCAGAATAATTTGTAAAATGTTTGTCCTATTAAAAAGTAGCCAATTTTAGTACTGGCTTAAGTCCACTTAATCATAAGAAGGTTGATCGTTTAGTACTTTTATGAAGTACAATATATTATACTGACTACGTAGGTATATGAACTTGACCGCAATATCAGACTCAGATTTAAAAGTGTTTTTTGCTATTGAAAATAATGCTGCTTTTGACACTTGGTTAAGCGTTAAGCCCACCTAATCCAGTATATAGATGTGTAGTTAATCCTTCGTTCCTTCGTTCCTTCTGTGAACGAATTTTCCAAATTATACTGAACACAAAAATATTAACATAATGCTGTCCAATATTATACTCGCATTTGAATGTTATTGACTATAGAAAAGTAATATAAAATTTGACTTAAGTCGACTTTGACTAGCTCTATTTTTTTACATACACCTAAGTCTTTCCAGTTTAATAAAATGTTGAAATGTTAAAATATTACTCATATAGTTATGCAGTTATTCTTACTATTCTTAAGGTGCTAGTACACGATATGTAGCACGCCTCATATATATGTAGCACTGACGTCATTTTGACGTCAGGGAATGGTCCCAATGGGTATGCCGTGTACTAGCTCTCTTTGTGCACTCTCTGTTGACGTCAAAGCCACATATAAATATATGAGGCGTGCTATATATCGTGTACTGACACCTTCTTTTTTTTTATAATGAATTTTGTCCATTTATGACACAAGCTTAAGTCCACTTAAGACCAATAAATTTGACAATTTATAACATTTGTAAAACCTTGCAGATTATACTGAAAACTGAACACATAAAATTATCTTGACCGTGGTATTAGACTCATATTTAGGCTCATTTTTTTCAGTATTGAAGAGCAAATCAATCTTTGGTGCCAGCTTAAGCCCACTTAACTATTTTTTGAGTGACCATTTAGCTTTTTTATTTCATATAATTTTGACAATAAAACATTACCCACAATTAAATTGTTCATTACAATAAAATGTCGTCCACTTCTGAAACTAGCTTAAGCTCACTTAATTCCATTTCTGTTTTTTCTTAATACTTAGCCGGAAGTTCAAACTTGACGGAGTAAACTCAAATTGAATGCCACCCGGGCCAGAAAATGTTACTCACATTTGATTGTTCATTCCCGTTGACTCTGACAGTTCGTCGATTTTGACACTAGTTTAACTGCACTTAAGGACAAATCCAAATCCTTTTGGTATTTCTGACAAAATTTGTCGAATTATACGAGACACCAATATTTTCCTGACCGCAAAATAGGACCCACATTTCAGTTTCTCGCCATTGAACAAAAAGGTAAGTCATTGGCGCCAGCTTAAGTCCACTTAATTTTAGTTTGGGTGATCCATTCGATTCATAATCATCTTGTTTGATACCTATACAATACTACATAACTAAGCTATTCTCTGAAAACATTTTCGTTAATTTCTCACATCAGCTTAAGCCCACTTAATGTCATTATGGTTGATGTTTAAGTTTTTTTTTTCTAAATTTGTAATAACAACGCCATCTATGGACAAACTCCTGCCGAAAAATGTGAAAAATCCTTGCGCACCAGCACTTGCGGAACAACCAATTACTAGAACAGGAGGATCTCTCCACAGAACAATTAATACATCACATCTATTCCCATTGGGCCGCCGCGCATCTAAAACGCTTGTGAAATCGTTGCCCATCTGTCTGAGTCCGAATGTGACACAGCGTCGCGGTCGCATGCCTGCATTAGCATTTCAATTAAAACCCACAATCACCTGAGTGCAGTTGTTGGAACCTTCATGTACCAGTACCGCACACCAATCTGGCACATGGATTACCGCTGCATCTCATCATCGCAGGCGTATGGTCACCATCTACTCACCGCAAATACTCACCAGTTACCATCAGTTACCATTAGTTACCGGCCAGCACCGATCTGCGTGTATGTGTCCCAAATTTCTATTTCGGATTTTCCACTTTGTCAAGCAAGTCAAGAAAGCGAGACTCTGGCTTCGGTTTCTTCTTCTTCGTCGCTGGCCACTGCCAGCTTGGCTGGGTTACTCGCGCGAATCCACATTGGAGCACACACACATCGTCGTACGTCGTATAGTCCACGATGGGGACGCGCCGGCCGCTGCGCTCGACATGAGTTATTTGACCGAATCTTTAGAGGACGACGTGTCCAAGTTTCACCATTTGAGATAGAGAGCGGCGCGGCGACTCGCTATTGAGCCACACTAGTATTGCAGCAGAATATAATACGTTACACGCTCAATGCTTCCAAGCGCACCAGCTATTTGCATTCGAACGGAACTCTGTCCCATGTGATGTCGGTGTGCTGTGGTGTGCTTGGATTTTTGTATGGCCATGTCGGTTGGCATATAGTGGCATCATCTTCGCTCGCGCATCTATTGGGGCGATCGCAAGATCTTTGGCAATTGATATCGGCTATCCGCGCTGGACACTGCGGTATATACGGTGTTCGGAATTGGGAAACCATGTGACGGTGTCTTGCGACACTTCTGCCGCTCGTCGAACAATGGTTCGTCCATCATGGGCCACAAAGTGGCAATTAGTTCTAGTGGAGTGCGTTTCGAGTCAAATGAAGAGTAATGAGCGGAAAAGATACTTTCTGTTATTGTTGTTTTTGTATAGTTGAAACGCCGGGCGTTTCCTTGAAGTAGTTGTCGCTGCGATGTTCTTGTTTTTTTTTTTGGATATACATCTGCGAATGGACTGAAACTAGACACTTAGTCAGGTGATTGTCGTAAATTTTCTGCCTCGTTATGAAATATTTGATGGTCGGCTGGTGTGACAGTTTTGCTTTTAATTGTTGAATTATGCGCGTTCGTGACTGCGAGGTCACAGGTGCATGTCGGAACGGGACGGTTACGTATGTTGGTATATGTTAAGTTATATGGGGTATGCCATGCGATGACCTGACCATGTTTTATTGCGTTTTGTATCTTTTAGGAAATATCTGGCGATTTATGGAAATTTTGCGCTTTTGATGGGGGTTCTTGTAGGGAAATGAGACGTGAAACATTTACTTTTGGATCTCATGAAGGCTGACTGCTGTCACACAGATTGTCAGGGGAATGATGATTTTGAAATTATTTTTACACATTTGACTGTCCAAAGTGGCCGTCGATTACAATTTTCGTTAAGCACCACCTTACTGTCTAACTGCCAAACTTTTGTGTGAAATATGGATCAAGGCAGGCACGTAGCTAGGGGGGGGGCTTGAGGGGCTGAAGCCCCCCCCGAAAGTCTTAAACAAAAGACAAAAACTAAAATTTTCTAACTGATAGCTCAACTTTTTTTTTTTAATACTTTTTCCGGGAAAGGCGAACTTATAACGCTTCAACAGCGCCCCGAGATGCTTGCAGATGTCTGTTAGTTCCAAATTTTGTTTGTCCTGTAACAAAAGGGGTTTTGGAAAGTTTATGTCCTCGCGATTGTCAAGTGGACTGTATGCTCATGAGCATTAGCAGCCTGTCTTGTGGGGCGCCTAGAAGTTGCATTTCGAGGAACAATGTCTTTGAGTTCCTCGGAACATCTACCATGGAAGTACCTATAAAACAAGCAGAGGTCAGCGACTTGTCTTCTGTGCATTAACGGTTGTAGATTCAATGTGAGTGAAAGGTCTCCAATAAGTCGAACTGTTCATCTCTGTATGCTGTCAAGTATGTTAAGCGAATGTTTTGGGGCCGAGCTCCATATATGGGAGCAATATTCCAGGCCTGGTCTAACCTGTGCTTTGTACAGTAGGAGAAGTTGCTTGGGGCTAAAGTACCTTTTTGGTCTAAATAAGTAGCTCAACTTAGCAGACGCCGATCGTGCAATATAGGATTGTGATACTGCCATGTGATTCCTGAATTGACTGTGACTCCTAAAATGTGCATTGAGTCCTTGGGATGGATTGAATGGTCATCTATTTGGATCTGAGGAACTGTTGAAGCATTTTTCCTAGAAAATGTTGTGGGCTGTGTCTTGTTTGCAACTGAAACTGAAATGACCGTAATGGGGCTTAATATAAATTCAGTTCTTTAAAAATAAGGAGACTATCCCGGTAGGTATATAATATGCAAACGCTAGGTATGTACACCGTGCAAGCCATAGCTTTAACCTGGCTCTGCCATGTCAACTCTAGCAATTCGCAATTGCCTTAGTGTAGTTAGTGAAATAGCTAATTTCTTCTGCAACCTTTCAAATGCATATTATATAACTTTCAAAACTGTCATGAAAAAACACGCACCAGAGAGCCGAAAAGCTCGACTTCTGCGCCTTTGTGAAACCAAATTCATTGAAAGGCATTACAGTATTAATTCCTTTGTAGAGCTCTTCAAATGCATCTCAATAAGTATTGAAAAAATAGCTAGCAGAACGTGGGTGATATCTTCGAAAGTATCAACACTTTTGGCAGTGGTCCAATGCGATTGCCTAGTAAGCCTCATTGTATACGAAAAACTTTTCAGTTTAGCGCTGCCCTTATCAGTTTCCCTACAGAACAAATCCTTAGATTTCGTTTCTGAAATCGACCGCAGAAAAGAAGTTCTGAATTCTCTTAAGAACATGAGAGAAAATGCCGAAGATTTTTTCGGAGAGGCTTTTCAATCGAAATCCTAACTTCCCGAGGACTTATTTGAAGAACTTCATTGAAACAAACAACGCGTTCCAATCCAGAAACCTCTCCTTCTGAAGCCTATTTTAGAGTGCCGAAACTGATTTCTTGCATAGATTCGTTAATACAAAATCTTACGGACAGATTCATGGTCAACGAAGACGTCCTACCATCGATCGTTTCAAGCTCTTCTCCCAGGTTTTGCTGCAGTTTAGCCTGAGCGAAAAGTTGGAAAAGTTAACACTTTACTTTGATAATGCAATTTCGTTATCAGCTGTGAAAGCTGAGTACATTCTGAGTCGAGTGACCCTTCTACCAAAGTTTTGAAATTGCTTGATTATGTGACAAGACTTACTTTAGACTTATAAATTTCTTGCTTACAATTTTAGCAATGCTTCCCGTGACCACAGCTAGTTTTGAAAGAACCCTTTCAGCTATGAAGCTAGGCCTACGGTGTCTACCGTCTGTAGCGCCACCTATTTATTTTTTATTAGCTATGAAAAAGATTGAAACAATGTCCTGAAGCGTTATGGAGAATGCAAGGTTAAGTTCACTTGCTATGATACAGTGGCCGGCATAAGTATTTTGAAAAAACTAAATTTAATTCTGCTCATACTTTGAACTTACTTCATGTAAATTTTGGCATCAATGGAAAGGTCATTTAAATTCCGTTTGAATGATACAAAACTTTCCTTAACCGATTAAGTACCCATTGAAAATTTGGAACTTTTGTAAAAGTCTACTTTTTTTACTTTTTTCCTAGGTTCCAAAAAAAAATATTTTGATGCAAAAACTTTCCTCAAGCAATTCTAATAGTGACTGCAAAAATTTTTTTCAAAAATCTCTTCGCTAATATTTTTTATGATTTTTTGAATGGGATGATCTCAGAAAAATTTTGTATGAAAAGGAGGAAAAAGTGACTAAAATAGTCATTTTTAGCAATTTTCAAAAAAATCATAAAAAATATTAGCGAAGAGATTTTTGAACAAATTTTTCTGCAGTCACTATTAGAATTGTTTGGAGAAACTTTTTGCATCAAAACATTTTTTTTTTGATACCGAGGAAAAAAAAGTCAAACAAGTAGACCTTGACAAAAATTCTAAATTCTTAAATTTTTAAATGGGTACTTAATGGGTTAAGGAAAGTTTTGTATCATTCAAACGGAATTTAAATAACCTTTCCATTGATGACAAAATTTACATGAAGTAAGTTTTAAATTATGAGCAGAATTAACTTTAGTTTTGTCAAAATACTTATGCCGGCCACTGTATATGTTCATTCGGATATTATTGTGAATCCAGATAAGGTGATTGATCTCATATAAAAAAAAATCAAGACGTCTTCTGCTTTGAAAAAATATGACTAATAGAAATCAATGAAATGGAATATACATAGATTTTTGTTTCGTAAGACTTGGAAGCAAGCCCCCCCCGAACCAAAATCCTGGCTACGGCCCTGGATCAAGGAGAAGGCATCCGTACCCAGCGGCCATTCAGGGATTCAGGTGCGATATATACCTACCTACTATTCCTTTGGCGTTTCCACATCTCAACATGTCTGTCTTCAGAAACAGAGAACCACGTATTTATCACTAGCAATTGGCTTGTGTATATCAGATGAAAGGACAGTTTATAGTTCTTTTAATTTTTGGCAGTTAAACTGACCACGTATAAAAATTTCACCAAATGCAACTATAAATAGCCCAAAAAATGGTCAATTCCTTACTTACTTATGTGGCGCTTCAGGGTGGACCTGGGCCTTAACCAACACACCTCTCTAGGCTTCCTGATTACAGCAGCGTATTCCAAGCTGAGGTACTGGCAGTGGCAACAGCTGCTAAACAGGTTGCAATGATGGCAATACCTCATGCGGATATTACCTTTTTCATTGACAGTCAAGCGGCAACAAAAGCGATCTCTGCCGTTGAGTTAAAATCAAAGCTTGTAAGTCGCTGTCCCGAAGAGCTACGGGTTCTTGGCGCGCAGCACAACGTAAGACTATGCTGGGTTCCCGGATACAGAGGTGTACCTGGAAATGAAAAGGCAGATGAGCTGGCAAGAAAAGGGTCCTCCCTTGAATTAAACTAGGCTGACACCACAGTAATGATTCCCCCCTGTAATCTCAGACAAAAGATTGGGAACAAAATACTAATGGAAGCAAACGATAGATGGAACAGGCTCGACTCCTGTGGCATAACCAGGAAAATGTGGCCAATCCACAACAAACAGAAAACTGAAAAAATCTTACAATTGCACAAGAAATCATTGTCCTCGATTGTAGGTATTATCACCGGACACAACATGCTAAAATACCATACCAAGAAAATGGGAATTAGTACAGACGACCTGTGCAGAGGATGCGGCGATGAGGAGGTGCATGAGAATACCCCACACTTCCTTTGTCACTGCCCTGCGCTCTGCCACATAAGAAACAAAGTCCTTGGCAGTTACTTCTTCGAGGATTTAGAAGAACTTTCAGACAGGTCTATTAACGACCTACTTAAATTTGTAAATAAAACGGGTTGGTTTACCAATCCGTAGGTTTTTCATAGGTTTCCAGAGTATGGGGGTCATAAACCCCTAGGGCATCACAACGGATCTACATTGATCTAAGTGTGGCACGTACAGGTTTCTCCTGTCCTGCCTACCCACTAACCTAACCTAACCTATACAGCGGGAAAAGAGTTCGTTAAATGGATTTTGGAACAACAACAAGTGGATGCTGATTTTTTGAACAAAATCATTTTCTGTGATGAAGTTCATTCATCTTGATGGCTTCGTTAATCGTCAAAATTGTTGCATTTGGGGTTCGGAAAAAGCACGATGTGCTATTCCCTACATAACCTCAATCTGTATAGCTTACATTACATTCTGCACGAATTATGGGAAACCCTTTATTGGTATTGGGAATGTGGCAGTTAGTATTTTACCGAGGGTCTTTGTCTAGTTCCTGTACAGTCTAGATTGCATTTAACAAAAGGCTTATGTTGTCCAAAACCTTAAAAATATTTCAGATTGAATTTATACCCTTTTTAACTGTCTCAGCTTTAATAGAACCACAAGACCCCAAAAGGTCAACCTTTTGATTCAAAACCTATGACTTGGCTTTGTACTTCGGCTTACATCTAACGCTAAAAAGTTTGCGGCGTTCAATTCAAATATCTCCCAGAGAAATCCGAAAAAAAAAAAACGGTACGTCATCCAGATCCAACAGACTTCCAGCAAATCACCTTCAATGCGCGCGAGACAGTAAAAGTGTGAAGGTAAACGTTACTTTTGGCCGTATCCCGCTTAATTATGCGTTCGAAATCTACAACACAGACCTCTATGGCCATGCATCGTTGCACCATCATAATCAGCAATAAAAAGCCGCGGCCGTGCATCAAAAATCATTTACCTATACCTGACACAGGTCAACAATATAATGTGCGCGCATAGTTATGGACTTTCGTGCGCGAGCGCATTATGAAAGTCTTCTTCTTGGGCTTTTGCTCTGCTTGGCCTGGCCAGTGCGCGTCGCACGTGAAAACAATTTCCGAACAATAAATTTCACCGTGAGTACGGTTAAAGCGTTTAATTATTTTTTATTTGGGAAATATTTCATTTGTTCGACTCCCCTGGGCCCGGCGCATTGATTTTTACGACTTGTATAAGAAGCGCCTTCGGCCATACAGTCCGACGAACATATCCATCATATCGGTTAGATATCATTTCTAGTTGAATTTATGAGGCTTGAATTATGGCCCAACAACCCTCTTACTGGGCGATAGCGATTGATGTATAGGCTCTCAGTACGTTACCGTATACAATCTTCTAATGCGCGTTCCGCTATTCCTAAGAAAACTATAATCTAGATGTACAAACTATCGCGTG
The DNA here is from genome assembly GCA_949372485.1 of Cheilosia soror. Lineage (NCBI taxonomy): Eukaryota > Metazoa > Arthropoda > Insecta > Diptera > Syrphidae > Cheilosia > Cheilosia soror. The sequence continues at coordinate 79,387,164 of OX443563.1, forward strand.
ATTGAAAGAAACAAAAGCTACGATCACGACGACGACGCTTCCAAACAAATGCTTACGCACAGTGACGATGTCCACTTGGCCAGGAGAAATGGTAGCACCGCACCTGGTAATTAACATTTTCAAAAGCCAACGGACAGCGCAGTGCAGCAAAAAAAAATGTATCTTTGTATCTTTCTCAGTGAATACGCGCATAATATTGGGATTTAATTAGGGAAAGACCGCACAACAAACGACGCGCGATCGTTGGCGCCCACTGGGATCCGAACTCTGTGCGCGAGGAAGATTTCTTTCACCGACTTGGAGGAGGTGGTTGGCTGGTTGGTTCGATGCCTTGCGCTGGTTTTAATTGCGCTCTGGATACATAACGAGAAATGGAGACGACTGCGATGACTATACGACGACGACAACGAATGAAGCTGAAGCCAGTGAACATCCTCGCTTGAGCTACGCTAAGCATGGCACTAAGTAGTGCACAGAGTGCACTGCCATTGCAGGGCATATGCTTGCCAAGTGCGCACTGTGCAGCTATGCAGCAGCATAATGAGTTGAACAATTGTAAAACGGTCGAGTATTGTCTTGGAATGTGCTCAACGCATATAGAAGTGTTGCACTGTTGATGAGGAGGGCGGCACACTTCTTGGAACGAAGAGTCGAGATCATTGACTCGCTTGTTGAACAGATGGATATGATGGGACCATATGTACGAAGAGTGGCGACCATACTTGGACACAAGAGCAGAAGGGATCAAGACTTGAGAGATGTATCCGCTTTATGAATGGGAAACAAATGAAGGCGATCGGGGAAGCTGTGATTCGGTTCACCGATATCTCTCGGACAGATGGTGGTGCAGGAGCAGTATTCTTCTCCCTGGCACTTCAGTATCCTAGTATTCTTCTTCTTGTTTTCCAAATGAGGCTAGTAAAAGATATGGTAAAAGACGACTAAGAAGCTGTCAGTGGAAGTCGATTCAAAAGCTGTCTAAAAGTGCTAGTACACGATATGTAGCACGCCTCATATATATGTAGCACTGACGTCATTTTGACGTCAGAGAATGGTCCCAATGGGTACATGCCATGTATAGAAGCTCTCTTCGTGCACTCTCTGTTGACTTCAGAGCCACATATATCGTAACGTACCTATACTGGTTAAGGTTGCGGTGGAGATGTAAATCGATTCAAAAGTCTTAGTGGCAAAAACCTCTTAAGAAACTTTGTCGAAAAAGTGGGTCTAAATAGTGTTCCCCACAAACCCCACCGAATCCATTTCTGGAGATAGTGTCAAAAGTCGCCTAGTAAGCCGAATGCTAAATTCAAAAGTGGAAAGAGCTTCAAAGTCGAAGAAGCTGTACTGAAGCCGACAGTGGAGAAAGTCTATTGCGGTCCAGTCCAAATCTACCTCAGCAGCCGTACCAAATTCGTCGGTGGATTCAATGGCTTAATTCGATTACAAACCTTTTAGTGGAAGTTCCCTTAAGATCTCATAATGAAGCAGCCTAAAAAAAAAACTACAAGACTTCAAGCGTGTAGGTATATAGTGTCGAAAGTCGACTACGAAGCCGTATCAAAGAATTCGTTCGAGATAGAGCCGAAAGTAGACTAAGAAGCCTTACCAAAGTCACTTGCAGAGGTAGAGTTAACATCCGTCTTAGCAGCTGTACCAAAGTCCTTGGTGGAGACAATAGCAAGAGTCCATCGATGAAGCTAGTCACAAAAATTTCCTAAGAAGCTATGTCAAAGCTGTGAAGGGATTTGAACCTTTAAAGTCGCCTTTAGGAATGGTGTCAAAAGTTCCTTAGAGACCCGTACCAAAGCCAATTGGTGGCAAGTCCCCAAGACGCGCACGAAGTACACAAGGAAAGCGCTTACACACATAAGAGTCTCATCAAAGTTGGCTCAACTGTGGTCACAATTCAGAAATCAAGTCAAGCTACCACCGGACCACACGTAAAAAGGCATGTGGATCAACAAGTCGACAGCTTATTACGAAGCAACAGCAAGAATAGAAATTTCGCGAAAGCAGCACCGGCACAGGTCTCCTGTGTGAGTTATGCTAATTGAACTAGCCGGATCATTTTAGATCTCGTGACTGGAGCACGAATTTATTGCATCTAATTATGAGCGGGATATAAACGAGGCTAACTGTGTTACTTAGAAGATGCAGTAGATTCCATTGAAGCTGCGCCTATAGTGGTTTGAATATTGGGTTGAGTGCTAAATCATTTCCGGAGCCTATAGCGGTCACAGCACCAAAATAGTCACTGATCGCACAAGGCTGATGGCTGATCAGTGATCAGTGATCACCTCATCATTTGCCATCTGTTTTCAATTCGCCGCACAGTCGCTCATATTTTTTCATTTTATGTCTTCCAGATGCCATCCCAAGTCGAATTGTTTTTCTCTTTTCAGGTCTGCGATTGTCGATTTTTATCTGTTTTTTCCCATCGAGGACGTCTCCATCGAAATCACTGACAACAATGATATACATTCTGTATGCACCTTTGGCGCGTCTCCACCTTCTTGACGACAACGACCATACTCGCACCGATGATGTGGCCCCGATTTCGAACAAAATATCCATCGCCGCCGTCCAGCTTGCTGGATGACATTTATTATTGCTGCAAAATGTTGCCATTCGCCACATCATAAATTTCCTCCTCAGGGCGTAAATTTCATTTCATCCGCACAGATCCATTTAATATTTATAGATCGCCGATGATCGCGCCCTGGCTGTTGGTCGGTCGTCGCCAATATTTGCGCGGCACTTTGGTGCGATACAGGATCAGTACCTACCTACCTATACTTTGGTGCGAAATGACGATCTGCGTCAGAATTGTTGTTCTACTATTATAGCAGTGCATATCGTATAGTGATCCACTCACTAAAGGTGGAAGCGCACAAAGTGAAAGGCATAATGGCGGGGGGAGAGCCTGCGCTGGAACCATCTCCTCGCGGTGCGAGACAGTATCGCACAACGGGAACATTAATTTCTTTCAAAATCACCGATCGACATTTCTGAGCCAACATCAGAACCAGAAAGACCTCCTGCTGGGCCTTTGCGCGTTTGGCTCTTTTGGGAGCAGTCTGGATCTGGACATCATCGCATAGTGTAAACGCAAGTGTAATGGTTTCTCTTTTTGAAAATACTGTACTTTGCTTTGGGTGAAAATTTAAATTTCCATTTGGGTATACCTATGTATAGAGCGATGGATGATTTTGTTGACAAATTTGTTTAGTACACCGATTAAATTGGGTGGAAAATTTGGGCCACTATTTAAATCACTTGCATTCTACTTTTCCATTTTTGACTAGCCGCCAGAAATTGTCTACCAAGCAATCAATTGTATTGTATGGCCAATTTTATTCCGATCGAAAATGATTTTGGCCTAAATTCAGTCAAAATTTCGGACCGCAGATATAAAATGTTTAGGTATCTACGTTTTTTGACGAGGTATTTGTCGCGATTTTCGAGTGTATTATTTCAACATCGATATTCAGAGATATTTTGGAGACTAATAATAACTTCAATTATTGAAGTTTGAATTGTTTGACCGGCTTTTAGTTAGTTTCAGTTTTGAGCATTTTTAGATAGATTTTTCGACCATATTAACACAATTTTATACTCCATTTTTGGGAGACTTTCAGGGTGATTTTTGCATCAAATTTTGAAGCATGAGTTGATTTCTAATTCGATTTGAAAAAGAAATTTTCTTAAGGCCAAAATTACATCGGTAGGTAAATTTCGTACGGTTTTTGTAAAATAATTTTAGTCTCAATTTAAGAGGACGTTTTTGGCCGATTTTCGTGCCAATTTTAAGGTAATTCCAGATGATTTTTGAATTCCCTTTTGGAGCAATTTTCAGTTCATTGCATCAAGTTTTGCAGCATAAGTTGATTTCTAATTCGATTTGAAAAAGAAGTTTTCTTAAGGCCAAAATTGTATTGGCAAATTTCCTACGGTTTTTGTAAACTAATTTCAGTCTCAACTTAAGAGGACTTTTTTGGCCGATCTTCGTGCCAATTTCTATGTAGACTTTTAAGGTAATTCCAGAGAATTTCTGAATTCCCTTTTGGAGCAATTTTGAGTTCATTTTTTAAGAAACGCATCCAACAAATATGGTAGTGATTTTTGAGGCGATGTTTGTTGCTATTTTTTGGTGTTTTGGGAAACTCCCAAGAAGGAGTAATAATTTTTAAATGTAATTTTATGGACTTATTTTTATGCCATTTATTTTTTTTTGTTTGGTAATTTTTCATCAAAATAATGCCTAGCTTTTGGCGACTGCGAGACTGCCTTCGAGGCAATACTTGACTTGATTTTCGATTCGATTTTGGGAATTAAGCACTTTTTTTAACGATTTTTACAAAAATGATTGGCATGGTTTTTTGAGGTATCTAATACTAATTCCAAAAGCTAAATGTGCAGTGGCTTAAATGAATAATTTTAGAACAGATTTTGAGCAAATTTTTAAAGTTTTAACCGATTATAAAGTGTATTTTTTTCGTTAATTACATGTTGTTGTTTTTCTTACAGCTCTGCTGGTAATTTTCGGTACAATACGATTTTCTGTTCCAAATTTCGAGGTATTAATAAACATTTTTTTAAAGTCTGCTGCTAATGTAATTTTGGAGTGAGTCGGGAGGTTTTGACACGTTAACGAACATTTGGAAATATCTTAAGATCCAAATACGATTTCAAATTTTTAAAATTTAAAATTTAAAAAAAATTTTGAATTTACATAAGTTACAGTATCATTTTAGCAATATAAAAGCATTAATGACTAATATAAATATTTTTAACAGAGTGGTAAGGTTTTTCCCAAAACTTTACAAAGTGTCAATTCCTCCTACCATGAAGGAGGATTTGCCATCTGCCTAAGGAGGTTTTGACAGAGGGAAGCGGATCTGACACATGATTATTTAACAACATTTTTAAAATAATAAAATAACTTATATATTGATTTTTTGATCAACAAATATAAATTTCTTTATATATTCACTTTGTCATTACATTTGTAACGCCAATAAGGAGTCACCGGAGACCCCATAATGTATACATATCTATTCTGAATCAGGATTACAATCTGAATCGATTTAGCCATGTCCGTCTGTCTTTCTGTTGAAAACACGATAGCGTCCAAACAAATGGACCTAGGCGAATGAAATTTTGTGAGAGGACTTCTTTTTACTGTCGGTCATCAGGTTTGTATCGGAAATTGTCAATGTCGGTTAAGTAGTTCTGATACCTTCAATACAAAACCAATATTAGACACATGCGTGTACGGTACATCCTAACTCGTATAGCAAAAAAGTTCCATGACTTTTATGCAGAGGAGGGTATCAGACTTTTACTTGTTTGACTGATTTATAGGTCGATTTACAAGCACTTTTTCGTTTTCGACCCTGAAAGAAGTTTTAATGCCATCATTGAATGTTTGAAGTTGTATATTGGTATATACCTTAAAAACTGTTCATTTTTCGATATAGTTGTGAATAGATACATTTTAATAGATAATTTTTTTAATTTTCATTACACTACTTGACGTGGACTTGGACTTGAAGGTATTTTGCGTCGTCTTTTTAGATATATATATATTTTTTGGACTATTTTTCTGTTAAATTTTAAAACAATGGATCAAACCAATTTATGTTAATTTTTAAAGCAATTCCTTAGGCCTTAGCGACCACTGCTCTTCGAAATGTTTTTTTTTTCTGGTAGCAATATTTTTTGATTGGGAAATTGTTGTCTAGGTTAATGCAATTCTTATTGCAAGCGATTTGTGGAGTATTTTTGTTATATTCATACTTTTGGTGTGATTTTTAGATAATTTTTGGCATTTATGTATGGGGCAATTTTTCATACAACCTTGGGTGTCGTTGATTAAGCTTATTTAATCTCAAAGTTATTTTCGATGCCATTCCAAAAGGCATTTTCGAATTGTTTTAAAATAACTACAGTTAACGATATTTTTGTCAATACTACCGACGTGATTTTTGCGCTGAATCTGAACCTGATATTTGCAGCAAGTCTTGCAGCAATTATTATGGATGAATTTAATGGAGAGGGAATTTTAGTGATGAATTTTAATTAACAAAATTTCTTGATAATATGCCTCATCAATATATTATTCGAATTACTGATTGTTTTGAGGGGACTATTTCAGCAAATAGTTTAACGATGATTTCAAGCAATTTCTGAAAAGGAACGTAGGTAGCTAAAACACTATAATTTTGATTGAATTAAAAAAAATTGCTCGCATGCATAGGTAGATACCGATACCTACAATTTTTAAAACAATTGCGATATCATATATCTGAGTTACTTACTTAAGGTGGCGCTACAGTCCGGGGTGGACCTGGGCCTCTACCAACAAGCGTCTCCAGCCAGCACGATCTTTGGCCAGCTGTCTCCAGTTTCGCACGCTAAGTTGGTTAAGGTCCCTTTCCACTTGCGAGCGCCACCTGAGTCGCATTCTTCCTCTACTGCGCCGTCCCTCGGGTGTGGATTCGAAGATCTTCCGGGCCGGAGCATTTACGTCCATTCGCTCTACATGACCCAGCCACCGCAGTCGTTGGACCTTCACTCTTCTGGCTAGGTCAATGTCGCTGTACAGCCCGTACAGCCCAAAGAAACAGCGATTGGCAAGAGTTATTCTTCGCTTAATCTCAGCGCTGGTGTCATTGTCTGAGTCCATAGCGGAGCCTAGGTAGACAAAGTCCTTTACCACCTCAAAGTTATATCTGTCTATAGTGACATTGTGTCCAAGACGTCGGTGTTGGGTGTCCTTTCTCGATGACAGCATATACTTTGTGTTGCCCTCATTGACCGCCAAACCCATCTTCGCCGTCTCCGTCTCAATGCTCGCACGAACGCGCCAGTGACATCACGCTGCGTTCTCCCGATTATGTCAATATCGTCGGCGTAGGCGAGTAGATGGACGGACTTTTGAAAGATAGTGCCTCTGGTGTTAGCGTTTGAGTTTTGCACTATTCTTTCAAGAACGGTGAGTTCTTTACCGACCTTGATGGACAGCGTGCAAGCAAGGTGGGTTATGTGCAATTATTGGGACAATTTTTTAAGGCGATTTATGACAGTTTGAATTGTCACCGATTTTTAAAGCGAAACTATTTTTGAAAAATTTTCAAAATTCAAACACAATTCAGTTTTCTTAAATTTGGTTGGTCGATTTTCATTCAACACATTTTTGAGATGTTTGAAGCATTCTTCGAACAGTTTTTGTTGAGTTTTTTTATTCAGAAAATTTCTAACGACTTGTTGAGTCAATTTTGTGTGTTAAATTTATGTGGAGGACTTTAAGGCGATTTATTTGACTCAACAAAAATGTTTCTGAGAATTTTTTTTGGTTTATTTTTAGAGCTTAGGTACTTATCTTGTGATGTTTTGGTTTAAATAGCTAGGCACACCAGTTAGGTACCAATGCCGTACTATGTAATTTCGGCAATTTTTTTTTAAATCGGGGTTATGGACAATTTATGACGAATTTCTTTTGTTTTTGCTATTTTTTGTTGGGAAATGTTTAACCGATGTTTTAAATTATTTGTGGGAGATGTATATAACATTTTTTGGGTACCTACCTACATTTTACGCAAATTTTTCGAACTAGCTATGCATTTTTGAATTTTCCAACGATTTCTGTAGCGATTTATTGGAGCCTTTACATAATTTTGGGGTTTTTCTAACGTTGATTCTGCGAACTACATATTTACATACAAATGCGTTTCCAACTATGTAATTAGGAGGCAATACATTCTGACATATATTCGGGATGACTATTGACTTAATTTATGATTATTTTTTTAGTTTGTAACCGAGTTTTTGAGGCGATTTTCGAAAAATTTATGTCACAAATTAGTTTAACATGCAGTTCAGAACCTTTATTATTTTTGACGCAATTTTTACAGACTTTTGTTATTCAAGACACGATTTTGGGAGTGAACTATAATGTATTATTTGGCCAATTTTAAAATATAACGATTTATGACACGATTTAGGCACAATTTTTGGTCAATTTAATTATTTATTTTGCTGTGTATAGTTTGGTTCCAATAAGCAAACGGAACATCCGACGAACTAAGTTAATAATAATAAAACCCTACCCTGCATACAATTAAATTAAGTTATGTTAGGTGCTTTAACTGTTTTGGAAAGTGCTTTAACTAGAGTCCATTGCCTATAAAATATTAGAGGTGAACGAGGTATATAGTTTACCTCTGAAGTTGACTGTCTGAAAAGCCGAAAATATTTCCTGAAATATTTCCTGAAACATTTCATGAAATATTTACCAACCAATAACTTAACAAATTTAATTGAAATCTCTGCACGATATTTCGAAACTGCCACATAAACACACATTTCTACTAAACACACTCCAAAAAGTGCCCAATAAAATTCTCTCAATAAATAAGTGTCTAAACAAAGAGTCAAAAAACAAATTCTACGAATGTACGAGTTTGCCGCACCTGAAAAGCTTTAAAGCCAAACCAAACCATGTTTTGACAGCCAACTAGCTACATATACAAAGAGTCAATTGAGCGCTTTTTCAACGTCCCGTATCCATTATTGGCGGGTAATTAGTTTTCCAAACTTCCAACGTGATCGATGGGCTGTTTCGCCCCATCCCCTATTTGCAGTGCGGCAAATACTTCATTAGCCCAAAAATAGACGATATCGTAATTTTTGAAAAATCTCACCTGAACGAGACGACCAATTAAATGGCCCAAAAACGCGGACTGAAAAGTTGTTCGCTTCCATCAAGACACACACGCACTGCGAGACGGACAAACGTGGCTCGTAAAACTTTTCCTAATGGACCGACACGTCGCATTAACACAATTTCACACGCAGTTTTGTGTTTAGTTTATCCGGAGATATAGTCTGGCTATATACACGGAACACAGCACCCGGCAATTGGCCCGAAAATTCGCCGCCACCGGTTTTTTTTTGGCGGCAGCAACAACTGACGGTGGCGGCGACGACGACGATTCCAATTGAAAGCGAAGAATTTATGGAGCAATTTCTGTTGAGAAATTGAGATTCTGCAGGCGGGGAATAAACAAAGAGTCACCTTAACAGTAGCGCACCGCATGTAGGGGCACCTATATATTATTTCTCGCGGTTGTTGCTTCACAATTCAGCAGGGTGCGTCTGGAGAAGTGGGCTTTTCAAGGAACATCTTCTTCTGGCGGAGGACGAACGAGTAAACAAATTGTGGCCCACATACAGGTCTGTGTGTGGTGAAATCGGTTGATGGGTGGCACTTTAAGTCAAAACCACTCTCGGGGGGTGGGTGGGTGCGCGGTTAATGGTTCATATTTTGTCGTTATAAATTACCTTTCGGAACTAAGACGCGTCAGTCGGTGGCGCGCTGATCGATTGGGGATTCTAAACATTTCTTCAAAGGAATACCATGTCAATGGTGTAGGTATTTTAGCTATAAATATCTCCGATGACTCATTTAGACATTTTGGGATCAAACTAGAAATGGCAGGCTATCGCGGAATGGAATGAATCCAACATACTCCAATCACATTTTTAAGTGATTGCTACAGAGATACAGCGAACTCTCTCATAAGCGGCACTGGTGGTGCAAAACATTGACTTTTAAATTCATTTTTATTAATTTATTATTTAAACTTACTTACTAGACAAAAATTACTAAATCTAATTTAAAACTAACTTGTATCTTAATCTAGCTTACTAGCTCTTAACGAGCACTCTAAACTTAACTATATCCTTATAACTATTGCCTTTCGGCCTTAAATCTATCTTTTTGTATAAATTGCACTGTTTTTTAATTTCCAAGGTGCACACGCGCCGCCGGGACTCGAGCGAGGCCATAAGCATCGGTCAAGTCTCGGTAGCACTCATTCAAAGGCCCCTCCCAAAGACTCCCTAAAATACACCTAACTAGCTTACAAACTAGCTTAAAACTAAGGAGGATGTTACATACATTGGTAACGCACCGACCCGGGAGAGCGTGTCTGCCCTCACCTCTTCCTCAAGCCACCAATTATTTAAACTCTTTCTACTATTGCAAGAAATGAGGAACTCGGCCCTTGGTTCGTATTGGTCTTCATAACAAATGACACGAATGACTGTACAATAAAAACTAAATATGTATTCACTTGGCGCATTTTTATACTGAAAATTGCGCCACAAGATTTGAAATGACTTGCAGTTGACAATTAGCGTGGGGATGAGCTTAATGGAAAGGCAACTTTGTCAGGCAGATATTTTACTTAAAACTACATCACCATATTGGTTAATTAGTCAACTTTCCTTCCACTTTGCGCACTTATGTAGGAATTGAATGTATTACGTCACTAAGGAACGAAGTTCCCACAAGCTTACATTTCTAGTGATATCCAAGAATCATATATCTACAAAATATTAACGACTGAATCGGCACCCAATTCTATGTACCGACATAAGCTCGATAAAGTCAGCCAACAGCACAGCGCCAAAAATGACGTATATTACACAAAATTTAATAAAAACTGAAAGTACTTCTAAAGGTCATTTTACAGAGACAAAGGCCCGTCTTTTCCAAACATAGGCCGGGCATTCACATTTATGATGTGTTTGGGTTTGTCTGTTTCGTCTACTTCAAGTCAAGATATGGTCTGCACTCCGGTGAGTCGTCGCATTTAATTTAGGTGATATCGCAAACCGTACTTTATAATACTTTATAATACTTTTTAAAAAAACACTTTGAAGTAGAATTTCCTTCAAGATTAGACTGGCAGGACGGACGGGTGAACAGGGACTCGAATTTAACAATCTACACTGACGGTTCAAAAATGGACTGTGGAGTAGGTGCGGGTGTATTTTCGGAGTCTCTGAGCATCTCAAAATCCTTCAGGCTCCCGGACACAGCCAGTGTGTTTCAGGCGGAAATACTTGCTATCCGTGAAGCCTGTCGCCTAATCAAAATACACACGGACATAGTTCCGAGGCAAAAGATAGACATATTCATTGACAGCCAGGCTGCGATCAAGGCTATCGCCTCAGTCAACATAAACTCAAAATTAGTACTAGAATGCCGAGAGGAATTGGCCTCGCTTGATCAGTTCCGGATTACACTGATCTGGGTTCCAGGCAACAGCAACGTTTATGGAAACGAACAGGCCGACGAGCTTGCCAGGCGGGGTTTAACCCTCCACTGCTCACTTGCGGAATTGGTTCAAATTCCAATAGGAGCAGTCAAAGCAAAAATTTCCGAAGAATTCCTATCGAAAGCCAATCTCAGATGGAGGAGGCTAACAAATTGTGCCATATCCAGAAGTATGTGGCCAAATTATAGCAGGGAAAAAACAACCCACCTTCTGAATAAAACACGTAAAGATATAGCCAGGATAATCGCGATAACCACAGGCCACTGGCCTATAGGGGACCATGCATTCAGATTAGGCATCCCACATAATACCCACTGTCGTAGTTGTAACGACGCAACCGAAAAAGAAACCATCATTCATTACCTCTGCTCCTGTCCGGCACTAGCTAGGACTAGACACCGAGCTCTGGGTAAACCCTTCTTCACTTCCCTCGAGGAAGTTTCGAAGAATAACATCAAAGAACTTATAACCTTTTTGAACTCCACAGGTTGGATCTAAAATCTCCACTTCGACAAGCTTTAATAACCAGGTCAAATGAGTTGTGGTAACAAAACGGCACTTAGTGCTACTTGGGTTTTCTAATAAACCGCCACACCTACCTACCTACCTACCTATCGCAAACCGTGGTGACCCATTAGGTATAGCCTACTAAGTTGTTGATATCGTGCCTACGTAGATTTAGTATCTTATTGGCATCTGATTTGAAAGGCTGATTGCTGAATAGCTTCTTGTCCGGTTTTAGATCTGGGATGTTCTCCCAATCTGATTTGCATTTGCTATGTTCCCAGCTTTTTATAGCCGAACTTATAGCTGATTTGGGGATTGCACAGAAGGGTTCATGTCCAATATAAGTGGTTTCCGAGCCCTTTCTGGCTAGTTCATCAGCTTCTTCAATCACCTTATGGCCAGGGACCTACCATTATCTGGTTTTGTTCCTGGTACTAGGTGTTTGGACGGTATTGAAACAGTGCGGTACTGATTTGGAGTCAATAATATGGGTGAGCTAAGGCCTTTTAAAGCTGATTGACTGTCCGTGAATTGTATATTTAAGGTTTGCGCATTCTTTAATAGCATGGAGCTCTGCTTGAAATACACTGGGGCTTTTCCCATCATATGTATTGAGATGTTTCGATTTGGTCCATGGATACCAGATCCCACCCCGCCCCGAGTCCATTTTAGAACCATACGTATACCACCTTAGGTCGTTTTGGAAATTTGGTGGGTTATTGCTAACCCATGCTTCTCTGGGTTGCGATCTCTGTTGAGATTTTTTTGTTGAAGCACCTGCAATTCCACTCGTTTCAGATTTTCACCTGACCTACCACTTCTGTTTGGTGATCACTTTTTTAAATTTGCGCCTACTTCTGTCATGCCCGCACAAAAAGCGAGTTCCAAAATTTGCCTGTCCTGTAGCCGAAAGACTTTTGAAAAAGTCTTGTCTTTTGGGGGGGTTATTTTTGCATGTCACTGCCAACTACCTTGAAGCTTGCCAACAAGTCTCGAAATCTGCAGCAATTTTTGGCCACTCCAGCTCAATCTCGCAGCTTACGTTATGAGCATTGGGAGTCGTTACAGGTTATGTACCCAAAACCCAACTTTGGCTAGTATCCTGCTAATAACTTAGTAATTAGTTTAAAGTGGACATTAAATCTGAGGGACTGCATGGCATCCTCTGGCCCAACTTTAAATGCAATGTTTGCTGAAATGTGGTTCTCAGTTATCAGCAGACCTATACTTCAGTCTTTTATGTACCCCGGCTGACCCTATACTAATTTTCTTTCTGCTAGGACCCTTTGCAGTAACGGACGTCAGTTAGCCGTTTTCAACGCCTTACTTTTGGTGGCGCTTACAGTGCGGAGTGGATCACGGCCTCAACCAACAAACCCCTCCAGCCAGCTCGGTCCCTAGCTAGCTGCCTCCAGTTACGCACACCAAGTTGGTTGAGGTCGTTCTCCAATTGTGCGCGCCACCTTAGGGTCGTCATCTGCTGCTTTGCCCCTCAGGGGTGGATTCGAAGACTCGTCGAGATGATGCGGTTTCCAATCCTAGTCTTTTATATAATTCCACAGATCGCAGAGTCTTGATGGAGTTAAAGGCGCTCCTTGTGTTCTAACCCGTGCAAAGTTCTTCTCAAGGTTTTGATGGTCCCAATCACACGATCACCTACGATTAAGTAGTTTCAGCGGTTTCCCTTGGATCTTTCTGCTTGGCCGCTGGTGAATCAGGACTTCCACTTTTGAAAAATTAAATTTTTAAGGTATCTGTTGTAATCAGTCGTCAGAGTATTTTTTGACTGACACAGTGTGCAGTTAAAACAAAATCAGTTCCACCAGCTCAATAGCCTCCTACTCGATTGTCTATACTGTTCCCATCATAAAGCTCACTGTTCCCAAGCTGCCGCCGCACGCAATAATTTACCTTAATCCGATTTTTAATAACTAAATGATAAATGTCCCTAAGATTTGAGTTTAGTTCGTTTTTTTCTGTATTCCCAAAGTCATTAGCAACATTTTGTTGCCACAAATGATACAAATGGCAACAAAATGTAAACACAAAGTTGACTCTCCCAGCCGAATTTAATTTGACTTCCATTCCAGGAAATGCGCGACTCCCTCCACCAGTCCACCAAACGAAAAAGGATTAATTATTCGCGTTCCCCGCACCCGCTCCAAATCCATTTGTCATTCCACAGCCAATACGGGCTGTCCCATAAAATTTGTAACGAAATTATATTTTTGTCGTGCGGTGGCGGCGGCGGCCGTCGTGGCCTCCCCAAATCGGTTCTCGATATACTTTTCCATTCCCACAGTAAATCCTTGTCTGCCGTGCGACGCGCAAAAAAAAAACGCAAGCAACTAATATTCGCCATCATAAAACAAAGAGTCTGAGCAGACGCAAACGAGGCGAACAACAAAAAAAAACCAAGGATCTCTTTGGTTTTGCGATATAGTCGCGGTTCCATTAAGGATGAGATGCGTTTGCCAAGTCGTTTTAAGTGCAACAGAAGCAACTTGTACACACAGCGTCCAGTCTCCAGTGTATCCTGCCTGCCAGACACTGGGGTGGACACGATTTTCGTTTGTTTTATTATTGTCCGTTATGGAATTTCCTTTAGAATGCATTAGGCCACGAGTAGGAGTTGCCAAGATGATATTGCCATTCGGCGTGCCAATGACGAAGGACGAAACCTTTAATGACCACGCGATGATGATGATGATGGGAAAACTGTATAGAGAACCATGGAGCATATACGAAAGCGAGCACAGCATTAGCTTCCAATCTCCATCAGCCGAACAAAGAGCGCATCTCTCATCATCACCATCCGCCACCGCCACCACCACCACCAGACGAGACGGTCTGGGGTGGATTGACTCTGCTCCTCGAGGGCTATAATTAAGACGGTCCATGGTCGAATGGTCATCTTGATCGTGAAGTATTGTAAAATCAGAGCAAGGCACACCATCAGAGTGGAGGCGATTGTGTCGCACAAAGGAGACCCAAACGCGATATCCTGTCTCCGTGGTCTTGTGCATGAAATGCTTGGAGGCTATATTCGCGGCCAAATGACGATTATGATGACCACGACGCGATGACGACGGGAAATTAAAAAGGGTCCACGACGGCGGGAGGACGCATGCGGAATGGAGATTCCATTCGAACTGTATGACACATGGGAGGGACCAATTTTAATGGAATTTCTGATTTCGTCTTCTCGCTGCTCGTTTATGTTTAGGAAACAACAATAACAACGCAACGACGACGATGGACGATAATGACGAGGATGCGACCGAGGAAAGCATTTATCCATTTTTTGGGATACATTAGTGGCTTTGAGTTGGTAGGGCGGGTGGACATGGACATCTCTCACAGAGACGCTGACACTTAAAATGAAAGCCACAGGATGAATAATAGGATGCGCTATGCCCAGGGACGTCATTTTGCGGAGGAACGAACGCCGTCGCAGGCAAAAATTTGATTTAGCAGCTCAGTTGTTGTTGTCAATTTTTGTTGCCTCTAACTAAACACTCTCATAATGGGTTTGATTTTTATTTTTGGGGTCGAAATAGTGGACATCGACAGCAATACTGCCCATAGAGAAGTCCAGAAATCGTGGCATCAGTAGTGTATAGCGTATTTTTGTATTAAATCTTCCGCCACTTGCTCTTAGGACCTTCGTAAATGCTGAGCATACGTCATAAACACAACACAATTCCTGTGGTGTTATAGATTAGATTAGATTAGATTAGATTAGATAAGACTTTATTTATGAGCAAATTTAAGATAAAAATTACACAATTCACTTAGTCTTTAATGACCTGGTATGAAAACCGTCGGTCAGATTGGCATAAGTTAAGCCAGTAATAGTACAATAATTTAGCTAATTCAGTTATTAAGACACATAATTGCAAAAAAAGGTAGATGAATTCAAGTTCAATTTCTAAGTATTTTCTTACTTGTTATTTTTGATACATTAAGATAAATTTAAGCAGATATTAAAAACTGGGTATTTAAAAACTTTCTGTTAAAATTTTTCTTCGATAAACCAAAGACTGCTTTATAAATGTAAAGAGCGCGCTCACACTTCTGGCTCAATTTAAAACTCTTATTACTTCCTCTTCGCCTAAATTATCGTTGCGAATACTGCTCTCCTGACCTCACGTAAGATTGGACACTGGCCAAGTAGATGAAAAATGTCCTCTCTTACTCGCATATTGCACATTTCACAATAGAGAGGTAGTTCCGTCCTGTGAGGCACATAATTTAACGACAATATTTCACCTCTCGCTCGAAAGATGGTCGAAATCATCTGTAAAGGATAATTCGGCTTAAAATAGTTTTGTTCACTTAGGTTAAAATCCAGTCTGGAGTAATATTGCCTATGCTGCGAACATCTTGCAAGGTTGATGTGCTCATCGCGCTGTTTTGAGTCTATGGATCATAGCAGATCGTATAGCTGAGTACGCAGTTCAGGTATATTATTCACATCCAGGCTTAATGGGACTCCGTTTTACTCCGAGAGTAGTATCCAGTCACTTACAAAATCGAGCTTGTTTGTTACCAAGAATTTTGAAAACTTATTGACGAGTCTCGACGAATTCATTTGAAGGGTTTTGAGCACGTAATCAAAATGTAATTTAAGTGTGTCTAAAAACATGGTCGGCAATCCAGACTCAATGTGCAGCATGTAGTTTGGCGTTGTTGCTGGCAGTTTGAAAATACGCTTTAAGAAAAACCGAAGTAATTTTTCTACTTCATCGTGCTGTTTATAACCCCATACTTGGGCCGCATAAAACATAATCGACTTGGAGACCTCTTGAAAAAGCTTGTATTTCTCGGTATGACCAATGCGTGTGTTTGACATACAGTTTTTCCAAGATGTACAAATGGCAGACTTGGCTTCGGAGAGCTTGCATTTGAGGTGTTTTTTAAAGCTTACATTGCTTGTAAGAGTTATTCCTAAGTATTTGAACTCTTTTACCAAATCCACCTCTTGTGTTCTAAAATACCACTTTTCATTTGCAGCATATCTCCCGTATCCGTTTCGAAGAATCATAATTTTGGACTTGCTTGTATTGACGGTTAGATTCCAAGTGTCGCAATATTTTTCCAACTTGTCAATCATTTCTTGCAATTGTTCAGGGGAATCTGCCAAAAGCACTATGTCATCAGCATATAATAAAGCTGGAACGGTAACGCCTGCTATATCTACACACCCTCCCATGTATTCCACGATGTCATCAATAAAGATAGCGATGAGAAGGGTACTCAACACGCATCCTTGTTTAAGGCCCATCGAAGAAATAAATCAGACAACGTTTCACCATCCCATACATGTATTATATCGGTTGCGTACAAAGCATTTTCTGCCAGTTTTTCAGCTTCGTTCTGGCAGTGTTTCTGTTTTTGAACAAAATATAATATTTTATAGTATTTTTATTATTTTTTATAGTATTATTCTTTACCTCGTTACGAAGTATATTTTGGGCTTCAATTTTGTCCACTTTTGCAGTTAATGTTTCCAAGGCACAAGTTTTTGGGACGTCTGTCCAAGACGTCGGTGTTGGGTGTCCTTTCTCGATGACAGCATATACTTTGTCCTGCCCTCATTGACCGCCAAACCCATCTTTGCCGCCTCCGTCTCAATGCTCACGAACGCGCCAGTGACATCACGCTGCGTTCTCCCGATTATGTCGATATCGTCGGCGTAGGCGAGTAGATGGACGGACTTTTGAAAGATAGTGCCTCTGGTGTTAGCGTTTGAGTTTTGCACTATTCTTTCAAGAACGATGTTGAAGAAGTCACATGACAGCGCATCGCCTTGTCTAAATCCTTTTTTGACATCGAAGGTCTCGGTGAGTTCTTTACCGACCTTGATGGAGCAGCGTGCGTTCTCCATTGTCATCCTACACAAACGGACGAGTTTGGCAGGGATGCCAAAACTAGACATTGCTCTGTATAGCTCGTCTCTATAAATGCTGTCAAAGGCGGCCTTAAAATCGATAAAAAGGTGGTGGGTATCGATTTGAACTTCCTGGGTTTTCTCCAAGATCTGCGGCAGTGTAAAAATTTGATCGATATGGTGGACCTTCCTGACCTGAAGCCACACTGATAGGAACCAATCAGGTTGTTGACGAAAGGCTTCAGGCGTTAACACAATACGGCGGATAAGATCTTTTATGCGCGATTTTAAGAAGACTAATACCTCTGTAGTTGGCGCAGTTTAGAGGGTCTCCTTTCTTGAGGATCGGGCAAACAATGCTAAGGTTCCATTCATCGGGCATACTTTCCTCCGACCATATTTTACAGATGAGTTGGTGCATGCTCCTAACCAAGTCATCGCCTGCCGCTTTGAATAGCTCGGCGGTTAGGCCATCTGCCCCAGCGGCTTTGTTGGACTTTAGCCTAGATATCGCTATCTTCACTTCGTCCAGGTCAGGTGGACGGAATTGGTCTTCATCGTCCAGGTTGAATGGTTCATTCTGCCTGACAGCGGGATTTAGTTCGTCGCCGTTAAACAGTCTGCAGAAGTAGTTCTTCCATATCCTTAGCATCGACTGCGATTCTACTACGATGTTTCCTTGTTCGTCCTTGCAGGCTTCGGTTCGGGCTCTGTAGCCTTGGCAGGTTCTTTTTACCCTTTGGTAAAACTTCCGAACCTCATTCCTGCTGTAGCATCTCTCTATTTCCTCGATCGCGCGCTTCTCGTGCTCTTTCTTTTTCCTCCTGAGAAGCCGGTGTTCGTCTCTTCTTTTCTGCGCGTAGAGCTCACGAGCAGCTCTAGTCCTTTTTTGCAGCGCCGCTTTGTATGCCTCTTGTTTCGCTGCATGTGCTTGCCGGCACTCGTCGTCGAACCAGGGGTTTCGTTGTGGTGGTCGAGTGAAACCAAGCACATCAGAGGCGGCGTCTCTGATGGCTTTTTGGCAATGTTGCCACTGGTCTTCAATACTTGATGCTGGCTGCATAGAACCTCTTGAGAGATTGAGAGAGACTTGATCGGAGAAGGATCTGGTGATCTCTTGCGATTTTTGCCGTCCGACGTCAAACTTCCTCACAATATTTACTTGTCTTGGCGGTGTTCGGGATATCCGAAGGCGTACCTTGGCTACAAGGGCGCATATTAGGCTAATGTTGGCGAATTTAGCCTTGACGCGGATTGTCGTGAGGCGCTCGTTCACACAGTTGAAGCTTAAGACTTCTTGCCTAAGTCTGCCTCCAACGACGAATCCACATCCAAATAAGCGCTGTTTTTGTTGCCGATAGCAGTCGCCATAGTAAATATCGCAGTTTTTCATCCTCTTCTTGCCCGGTCCATCCCATCGCACTTCTTGGATAGCGGTTAGGTCTGCTTTATAGCAGTTCAGGGCCTCCGCTAGTTGTTCGGCTGCACGTGGTCGGTTAAGGGACCTAACATTCCACGTGCAGATCCGAAATTCGTTGTCCTTTATTCGTTTGCCAGGTTCGTCAACAGTAAAATCATCCGTATCCGAGGCTTGTTGTCGTTTTATAGGCCAATCAAGTGTGAGAAAATCAATGTGAAAATCGAGAAAAGCAGTAACGCAAAATGGGAACTAAAATGATGATATAATGCTTCAGATTTAAAATATTCACGAATTCATCTTAATGCCGAGGGCGAAGATGAATGCTCAGGTTCATTGAAGAAATCCGATGCCTTTTTTTAATAAATAGCCCACAATAGTTTCTTGGCTTTGTCTTTGACCAAATCCAATTACTTTAAACGCATTGCTGCGTGGGAGAGCAGTAAGAGTCTTTGTCATTTTCAAAATTTATGTTTTCAGGTTTGTATTCTGCTGATGTCATTTCATTGAGCCTTCGATGTAGCTGCTGTAAAATTTGGTTTGGTTTTTTTTTCAAACGTTTTATATATTGCATATAGTTTTCAAACTTATAAGCTGAGAAGTTATCTAAAGGACCAAACTGCGTTACACAAGCAGGCAGGTGAAGAAGGCAATGGACATTAAAACTAACTTTATCTTCTCCATATAAAATAGGAAAGATCCGAACAAACTCATGTATTTGAGCAGCTACACTAGTGTTTTGTTGACATGAATTTTCCAAGCTGAGCATTCGAATGGCAGTATGTAGCAAGAGAAAATGGTAATTATCATCGTAAACAGAATCGTTAAGAACTACTAATGCGCTGTACAGTAAAAAATGTCGAAACTCTGTTGCTTTCCACAGCGCAATATCTTCGAGTGTCCTGACAGTTCTGCTGAATTCTGATGGCACAACTTGTATTCACTGAGTACCCGCAGTAATTTTGTTTTTCGCCATTGCTGTTAGCATTTTTTTAATAATTCCCAGATCCACCAAGTGCATTGGATCCAAGGAAAATTGAGAAAACATTCCAACTCCACATGTTTCCAGAACGTTCTGGTCTTTTCGAAATTCAATTCGGTGGTGAACTAAATCACGTCTTTGTTGGAATGCTTCATCACTTCTTGCTTCTGCAATTTCTTTACTAAAAACTACCCTTTTATTAAGATACATGCACATTTGGGGCAACTGTTTTTTCCCGTATGGTACTGAACTCCCGATATCTAAGCTCTTGCTGGACTGTCACATGTAAATAAT
The DNA here is from genome assembly GCA_949372485.1 of Cheilosia soror. Lineage (NCBI taxonomy): Eukaryota > Metazoa > Arthropoda > Insecta > Diptera > Syrphidae > Cheilosia > Cheilosia soror. The sequence goes on from OX443563.1 coordinate 79,407,389, forward strand.
CTCACTTTAATCGCTTTCAGGCTTGGACTATCTCCAACTTGAACACCATTTATCTGCAACTTAGAAATCTTCTGCGCAAACAGTTTGAGGTACCTAATCATTAACGGAATTGGGTCAGACATTATCAAACAAAAATTAAAAGTGTTGTTCGTTGCTTTTTTGTGTAGATACGGATAATGGAACAAAATATTGCGACTATTTAAACTGACTACGTGTTAGAAGGCAGTGAGAATAATGAATTGCCACAAAAACGACGCACGTAGCGTTTGGACGAAGAATTGAATGGCCCGTCATCAGCAGGAGAGATTGTACTATAAATTGCTCGTCGAATTGCGAGCTGAGGAGTCAGAAAGGTAGCGCAATTTTTTGAGAATGGATTCGATTTCCTATGGATCAATTTCCATTTCCCATCTCGAAATTTTCCAAAACACAAAACGCATGCAAAAAACACACTCAGGACTGTTGTACATCTTTAGTATAGGTATATGAAAAGAAAGACCAAAATACAAAAATTAAACCCAACTTTTGTTGGCTAACTAACGGTAACTTCCTTTCGCTGACGTCGAATCAGCAACTTCAACTAAAGTATAGATACACGGGTAGCTAAATGGAGAAGGCGGACATTTTCCTCTTTAACTCGATTTTTAATTCTAAGAGGAACTCTGTCTTTTTTCTGTTGAGTACTTCTGACTTCTATTGCTTCTAGCCCCGACCTCCGCGGCTAATTGTTTAAAAGGTATTTGCGTCTTTGCGAAACAATTTCTTTAATTTAATTTCATTGGACATTTTCAGAGACCGAAAGGCTATGTCGTTTGTGACTGTGCTAAATAAAGAAGATCTCGATGGTTGCTCCACTAATACGCCCGTGTCGTTTTGGCTGAGATTTGTATAAATACCTGATGCCGGACAAGAATGCTGAAGTCAGTCAGTGTCAAATCAGCTGCTGCAATAGAAGGTATACGTTTTGCCAGCCTGATGCTAAGATGAGGGTTACTATGAGGGTAATTTAGGACATGTGGATATTACTGTTGACAGTTGCATAAAACGACAAATAATAATTTATTTCTAATAATTTTAATATTTAAAACATATTAAGCACTCTACTCTACTCTTCTGTCTATTGAATATTCCGTCACTCTTACATGCAACTTATTCACATGTTGTCAATACGTTTCAAGACAATCATTTCGACTTTCACAATCTGACAAAAGAAAACAATTTTTTTTAAATTGACAACTTTAATAGTAAAATAAATAAAATAATTTAACAGATACTATGACAACCACAACGAAAGTTAACCCAAAAATGACAAGTTTATAATATCTTAAGTATAAATATCGACGAACAACATCAGCAATCAGCAATAGGTAGAAGAAATGTTCAGCTTGTTCGACTTAAACCATATTATCGACAATCCACTGACGATGGAAGAAAACATTCGCAAAACCATCTGGCTTATCTAGCGCACATTTTTTTATAACAAATTGAGCACCACCTACCAATTCGTTGCCGTAAATAGCAGGACCACCAGAATCACCATTACAAACGCCTTTCCCGTTCGGATGATCCAAACACAACACGGAATCCTCGTACAAGAAAATTTTTAAAAAGCATGAGAACTTGCTTATTTTCTTTACTGTTACGCACTGCAGCAAATATGGTAAGGTACTACCACCGTCTGTTTCTAACCCCCATCCGCAGGCAATGACATTATTTCCATCAGGAACCTCCTGGGTAGCAAGTGCAATCGGCTGAACATTAACGCCTAACTGCAGTGGTTCTGTCGGTTTCACTATGGCCAAGTCATTCAAAAGGACCGCCCTATTATAGCCCTCATGAACTATGATTTTTGAGACGTTGTAAATGATATGTTGGCGACGATCATTGGCTCCCACACCAATGGAGAATAAATCAGCTGACTGACTGAAAGAGAGGTTTCACAAATTAGATCGAGCTTTGGAAGGACATTTATAGGTATTTGACTTACGGTTGGGTACCACTTTCGTCGACCACACAGTGAGCAGCGGTGAGAACAGCATTGTCGCTTATGACGGAGCCGCCACAGATGTGGTGTAGATTGCCATTGTACAAATAGAGCACAGACGCCAGAAACGGAAATTCGCCTTCGGCGGCGTTTTCACCACCCACGATTCTGCCGCCAGGACCAGCGACTGCAAAGCGCAAGCATCCTCCTAATGTGACAAATAAAGCCAGTACTGCGAATTGTTTGATGATGGCCATTGTAGGTGTCCAACACGTTATGAGTGTAAGGTGGAAATGTTTGAGTCTTTTATACCTAACTTTGACCTTTCCTTATCATCCGTAGAGTTACGAGTAAGTTCATCGGCCGTAGCGCATACTTTGCCAGCTTACAGCCTGACTACGAGCGATAAGCTTATTTTGATTAAGATTAACACTTTTTGGCAAAGTGATATCTCGCATTGGCGTTCCTCATTATCATTAGACAGCTACTTGCGAAATCTGTTGACTGCCTGATAAGCGATTGTCTTCTATCTGATATGATAATGGTTTTAGGGTTATTGGGGCAGATTTGCGGGATAATATATGTAATAAAGTCCGCAAACTTCATCACAGAAATGGGTTATTGGGTTTTACAGCATTTAATGATGGACGCACTAAAAAAATGCGCAACGGATTTCAAGCTGGTTCGTGCATTCGATTTCTTGAATTAATCCTTTTTATACCCTCCACAGGCCACAGGAAGATTCACTTTGTCATTACGATTGTAACGCCAAGAAGGATTGACCGGAGACCCTGATTCTTTAAGATTAAGAATCAGCACGTACGAATAAAAAAAATCTAGAAACAAGCCTCATCATGCTAGATTTTAGCTGCGATTTTTCTCTGGGTGTACAGTTCACGAATGAACTAACTTCCATTTGATCCTACAAGTGAACTCAGGTAGTTCACATAATACGCCAATTGTTTAAGTTCACTCAGTTTAGCAGCTCTTACTTACTTATCGGGCTCCTGACCCGTGTATAGTATAGTCTCTGCCTGTGACACTGCAGCCTTCCATGCTCTACGATCCCGGGCACGCTGCTTCCAATTGTCCAGACCAAGCGCTCTGGCATCCGCGATGGCTTGATCTTTGTAACGGAGGTTCGGTCTTCCTTGTCTTCTCGAACCTAGGGGCTGGGATTCGAAGATCCTCTTAGCTGGAGCATTATTGTCCATGTCCATTCGCTCGATGTGGCCGAGCCAATGTTGTCGACGTGTTTCGGCTTTTTGGACTACATCCACATCTTGGTACAGCTCACAGAGTTCGCGGTTGTATCTTCTCCTCCATTCGCCCTCCTCGCACACAGGACAGGATGGTAGACGAGGTCTTCAGAATTTGGAATCAGCTATTTAATAAAAGGTCGGATCTATAGATTATCAGGGCCTTCAACCAAAACTGAAGGTATTGCGGAGTGACCGGCAATAACATCCATTCAAGTTGTCACACAACACAACTCCTTCCTTAGTCCATCGCATACTCGTAGATCATCTGCTTCTGGTACACGCCATTCATCGCATTAAAGCGCCTTAAGCGTGCTTTTAATTAAAGTCCAACGACATCACTGTGCAAGAGGCATAAAACTAACCAGGCTTCTACGACTAGGTACCAGCCAGCCAAGCAGAATCGCAGCCAATTAGGTTTCACACTCGCTTTGCTGATGTGTTTTATTGTCTCGTGGAACTCGTTATAGTTGCAATCGCAACTCCCCACATCCCCTTCAGCTTTAACCGCAATGTGTACGCAGTGTACTCCAATTCGCGCGAGGCTGTCATGATTCATGAACTCAAAACCTATTAAATTATTGAACATGATGGTCGCCGCAGCACTTCCGGAAGTTGCATTCAGCTTTCATCTTTTGGGCATAGTAGTCCATTCGCACGAGTTGCCGTCAGCGAAGGCGATTGGCAGCACTTGTTGCTGCGGGATTCAGGTGGCATTGGTAGGCATACCCATCAAACCACCTGATGATGGCTCGTCGACTCCAGCTCGTTGGCCACGGTCAATTGAGCCGCGTTTATGGCCACGGCATTTGCAAGAATGCACTCAAGTGCAGCAAGCACGCTTAGCTCATAGAAATCGCCACAAACTGTCCTGGCAGAGGGATTGGGGGGTGGGTGGCCATAAAGCCAGCCATTTTTCGTTGGGTAATTTATGACTTTCATTAAATCACTGCACAAGTACACATCGCATAGAGTTGTAGTTCGTGATTAAGTTGGAATCAAAATTGAATTAAATCAAAACGCTGCCGTTACTATTGTCGTTGCTGCTGTGGCCCGATGGTGCTGCGGGTGATGTTGTTCGATCATGACGAACAGGAGGCCATTATGTCGTCGTCGTCGTCGTCGTGGGGGCGCCCAAAGCCTGACGCGATTCGTGGGTAGGATTTCAATTGAAACGTCTCTATCGGGTCTATCCGGGGCAATTAATGAGGCGAATTGGATTGAAATACCGGAGCGCAGCAGCGATTGCTACTGGTTCTCTCTGGCGACGGCGCTGTAGCAATGAGTTTGGTATCGAATTTCTTCTAAACATGGCAGCCTTTGGTTTTTATCGTGGGCCGGCAAGACTAATGGATGACATGTTGTTCAATAATTAAAGTGTCTGGCGTAAGTATCGAAAAAGCGGGTCAGCTTCGTAAGCCCTCGACTCTTTAATTGGAAACATAAAATGCTGAAACACAACAGGACTAGGTACCTAACCTCTCTCTAAACATGGGTGCGGAGATACAATGGTATGCTATCCGATTTCAAATGTATTCGTGGTCGGGATGTATTTACCTGCTGGTTATGCGGATTAGCTATATAGAAACTGCTGCCAAATATCCGATGTTTCAAATCTGTAGCAAAATATGCTGGTCACCCTGATGAAGTCTCAATTTAACAGAACGTGACACGATAAGGGGTAACTTGCCACTAGGTATTGCACATAACAGTGTGATCAAGAGTGAGAGTGGATGAGATGCCCAAAGTATGGAGAGTGAGATTGATGAGTTGCCAACAGATGAAGCCAGTAGATATGCTTACTCGAATCAGCAAACTAATCTCCCGGACAATTGCCTCTCTTTAAAATCTCCTGAGCACCGCCAAATAAAACAAAGTAAAAGTCTTATCATCGGCCTGGCCGATGCTTTGATACCCTCCACTGTATGTACTGTACAGGTACACGCCATGTGTCTAATATTCGTTTTGTATAGAAGGTACCAGAACTACTTGACCGACAAAAACAATTTTTAATACCAACCTGACGACGATAGAAAGAAGTCCCCTCACAAAATTTCATTCACCTAGGTCAATTCGTTTGGACGCTATCGTGCTTTCAACAGACAGACAGACGGACATGGCTATATCGATTCAGAATGTGATCCTGATTCAGAATCAGGGTCTCCGGTCAATCCTTCTTGGCGTTACAATCGTAATGACAAAGTGAATCTTCCTGTGGAGGGTATAAAAAGGATTAATTCAAGAAATCGAATGGACGAACCAGCTTGAAATCCGTTGCGCATTTTTTTAGTGCGTCCATCATTAAATGCTGTAAAACCCAAAGACCCATTTCTGTGATGAAGTTTGCGGACTTTATTAGATATATTATCCCGCAAATCTGCCCCAATAACCCTAAAACCATTATCATATCAGATATAAGTCAACAGATTTCTCAAGTAGCTGTCTAATGATAATGAGGAACGCCAATGCGAGATATCACTTTGCCAAAAAGTGTTAATCTTAATCAAAATAAGCTTATCGCTCGTAGTCAGGCTGTAAGCTGGCAAAGTATGCGCTACGGCCGATGAACTTACTCGTAACTCTACGGATGATAAGGAAAGGTCAAAGTTAGGTATAAAAGACTCAAACATTTCCACCTTACACTCATAACGTGTTGGACACCTACAATGGCCATCATCAAACAATTCGCAGTACTGGCTTTATTTGTCACATTAGGAGGATGCTTGCGCTTTGCAGTCGCTGGTCCTGGCGGCAGAATCGTGGGTGGTGAAAACGCCGCCGAAGGCGAATTTCCGTTTCTGGCGTCTGTGCTCTATTTGTACAATGGCAATCTACACCACATCTGTGGCGGCTCCGTCATAAGCGACAATGCTGTTCTCACCGCTGCTCACTGTGTGGTCGACGAAAGTGGTACCCAACCGTAAGTCAAATACCTATAAATGTCCTTCCAAAGCTCGATCTAATTTGTGAAACCTCTCTTTCAGTCAGTCAGCTGATTTATTCTCCATTGGTGTGGGAGCCAATGATCGTCGCCAACATATCATTTACAACGTCCTAAAAATCACAGTTCATGAGTCCTATAATGGGGAGGACTTTCTGAATGACTTGGCCATACTGAAACCGACAAAACCACTGCTGTTAGGTGTTAATGTTCAGCCGATTGCACTTGCTACCCAGGAGGTTCCTGATGAAAGGCATGTCATTGCCTGCGGGTGGGGGTTAGAAACAGACGGTGGTAGTACCTTACCATTTTTGCTGCAGTGTGTAACACTAAAGAAAATAAGCAAGCTCTCATGCTTTTCAAAAATTGGCTTGTACGAGGATTCTATATTGTGTTTGAATCATCCGAAGTATAGAGGCGCTTGTTATGGTGATTCTGGTGGTCCTGCTATTTACGGCAACGAATTGATAGGTGCTGCTCAATTTGTTTTCAAAAAATGTGCGCTAAATAAGCCAGATGGTTTTGCGAATGTTTTCTTCCATCGTCAGTGGATTGTCGATAATATGGTTTAAGTCGAACAATTTGTACATTTATTCTACCTATCGCTGACTGATGTTGTTCGTCGGTAATTTATATTTTAATTTATTTGGGTTAACTTTGGTTGTGGTTATATAGTGTCTGTTAAATTATTTTATTTATTTTACTATTAAAGTTGTCAATTCAAAAAAAATTGTTTTCTTTTGCCATATTGCGAAAGTCAAAATGCTTGTCTAGAAATGTATACCTACTGCATAATTATTTTGTGACGTATCTGCACAGCATGTGAGTAAGGCCCACATCAGAGTGACGGAATATTGCATACATAAGTACGCCACACGCATTTTATCGGCAACTAAGTACTGGTTACTTTCAGAGCACACGTTAAATGTTTGGAAAATTGGAAAAAAAATGTTGGTAATATGCGTATCTGCTGTCAACAGGCCTAGAAGATGTATGCGCATGTCTTCTTTAAGCAGTTGAAAGCTCATCGGATTGATGCACAAATTTGTTTTTCATTGACGTAACTGGTGTCAAATTTGTAGCATCAAACACTTAACTATGCCAATTTTAAAAAAGTAATTCTGCCGTACTCGTTCCCAGTTGCGGTATTTGGGTTCTTTATTTTGAACGAAAAAGGAGCCTGCCAGTCCAGAGGATGGTTGATCTTGCTTTTCTGGGCTGTTGTACTTATTGGCCGAAGCTCCGTCTTCATCTCGTAAGCATGGCTGGACCGCTGCCAGATACTTGCAAATACCATAATTGCTTTGTGTTGCATATTTAGACAGTCGAATGCATGAACAGCTAGGTATGTGCAAGGGTCCAACAGGTACAATATTGAAAGATTCTTATGTCGTTGACCGTCTGCCAGATGTTCATAAGTGAGTATAGCGTACTGATAGTTTGCTTACACACATTAGTCAAAAATAATTTGGATTCTCCGTCAGTTCCGCGAATTCACCCAGCCAGCCCCTTGAAAATGAATTCCGTTGATTGGAAGATAACAAGCCCGCAAAAGATTCAAATTCGAATCTCTATAGAAATGGTCAAACAACTCTTAAGAGGCTATAGCTATGGCGCGCACATTCGGAGAAAAGACCCCAGAGGTTAGACAAAAAGGCATATGGCTAGCAGGGAGTAAGTGTCTTGCTCTGTATTGTTTCAGAAACGTGCACCACGCTTTGAGTCCAAAACTACAACTCTTAGACGCAGAAACGAGACAATTTTTATAAAGCTTCCTATTTCCTATGGAAACGTTCATCAAGAATGATGGTACCTCTTGTACATAAAACCTACCCACAAATCATCTGTCCAAGCAACCCTATACAAAGGGTTGACGACCTCAAACACTGGTCGCCTCCACCCACCACCAATCTGCAACAGCAATCACTATGCCAATAACAAACCAATCCCTCCCTTTGATTTCGCAGGTTCAACGAGTCCCTGGGTATGCATATAGTCATGCGTCTTCATTCCGATATGCAAAGCACATAAAGAACACGCGTTACGTTTAGCAATCGCATACACACAATATACAGCCAGCCTCTCTCTGGTCCGCAGATTAAGTGCCCGCGATAAATTTGTGTTTTTTGTATAAATCTTAACAATAAGTCGCCTGAGGACAATTACCCGCCTCCATCACCACAAGCAGACCGCAAACCAAATCCACACACAATAGAAGGGGAGCCTTGGCCACATTACGACCATTCTGTGACCACAGTGGATGATGATGCAGATGCGGTTGCATACACCGTACATACTCACGTCTTCCCAGCAACAGCAGCAGCTGATTTCAGTGTGATCCATTGGCATTTTCGATTGTTGGCCAATAAATGGAGTTTGATTCCATCCAGCGACTCTTAATCAGGAAGACGCGCGCGCGCGCGCCGCACAACACAATGAAGCAATAAATTTGTCGGAAAATGTTATAGGGCTAGGGCTACGCCCTATCCCTGTTGTGCGGCTTGACCAACTCCTAGACCTAGATACTTGTAATTCTGCCTCAATTGTGACTTAATCATCATTTTTTAAAGTTTTTTTTTTTTTTTTTAATATAGATCAACGCGCAGCAACTTTGTAGGTTAAGTGCGCTGTTCGACTGAGATATAGAGACAGGAAAATAAAAAGCGGAACTAGCCGAAGAGTGGCAGTTTCAAGTGTTCAAGAGACGCCAATGTGCGCTATGGATAGGACTGGTGGTGGTGCGCCATCAGAGAGATGTCTTTGTCTGATGGGGATTCTGCGTTCTTTATATGGAACATTCAGTTGGACACATTTGTGGGATATGTGCGGATGAAGAGGCAAAATATTCTCAAGTGCGCTGTCGGGCTATGGGGAAACTGAAGAGTTCCGTCATAAGCGACGTTATCTTTGACACGAGCGTGCGTACGTCTATATGCATCCTAAGGACTGAGATGTTTTGGGGTGGCCATGTGGTTTTCGGGATGAAATTGTCATATCGGGAGGGTATGAGTGCATGAGTGACGACCGGATGGCGTAAGAGGTTCTAAATGTGTTTATCAATTAATTGAGGATCGCTCAGGAATGTCGTGGGGATATGTGCGCCTTTCATCTTGTTCTTTGGATTGGTATTATGCGTCATCAAATTTGGATCATATGACTTGTGGTGGCATGTGTGATGCCAAAATTAAAAAGTGGTTACATGGAAAATGGTCCAATCATCCCAAAAATAAAAATAAAATCGTACAAAAGAAAATGATTGTGAGAAGATAGGCCTAGGGTGCCTATATGGACCTGTTGTGCCAACTATTTAGGTACTTGTTTATTATATAGGAAATGTGGCTCAAGGCGAGAACGGTTAGACAGATGTTTGGGCTTAACCCCATCGTTAGTAGAGAGCTATATGAGGAAGTTTAGGGGTTCTGCTTTTACTAAGATTTAGCAAATTCTGCTTCTCTTTCTTCGTCGTCTTTAGGAAGACGACAGTTGGGACAAGGTTTATGTATAGCTCTGAGCACTTGTTTCCATTCTGTCAAAAAAGAGCGTCACAATTGCCCACCAAACCTGCAGTTTGGTGTGGGCTTACAGACTGAGGAGCCCTTTGTGCCATGGAATTTACTTCTTTTACCTGATATTGACATCAAATTGACGAGAACGTGTTCCTTCACGTGTGTGGCGATTCATTTCCAGGTCTCGGTAAGGTTAGATTGTCACACGCAACCCTAGGTGTCAGGATAAGCTTGGTCTAAGCTTCTCACAAATATCGAAGCTTGGGGAAGCTTGGAAAGAGCTCGTTTATATAGCAGTCTATATGATTAAACTAATGTTAGGTTAACGTCAGATTAAATCACATCTAGGACAAGAGAAGACGAAAAATTCGACAGCAGACAGTAGATCTTAGATTCTAAGCTCAAATGGAAGGTATCTATAAGCTATCAGGCCTATAGAGAATCTGGACTGAAATCTACGGTCCATTGAATCAGAAAAGAGACAAAATTCCCTCCCTCCACATTTACCTTTAAAAGAAGATTCAATGTCACAATTTATGAAAGCCTGGAATGTGTCAAAAAAAATCATAAAGAGTGATGGATGTGAGACTCTGGGTCTATGGCCTGGCCAATCATATACAGAATTAACGATGATTGTAGTGACAGTTGCTATACTTTAACCCAAGCAGCTAAGGAGAGGATGAGACGACATCGCCGTGTAACCTGACAGCCATTAGCTATAGATGTCATGGAGTCAGTTCGTACTCAAATTAATGGCTGTTAAAGATTACAAGGGACACTTAGACGAGATATCAATAAAGACGGTAACTCTATGGTGCGGTGCGAGGACATATAAAACGAACTTGCGAGAGATGGATCAAAGATTATCTACCCATATCCAGACCTTGCTTACATTTGTAAGACCTCTGCTGACTGAATACGGTTTAATCCGCTGGATTTTGGACAGAGTTATCTCGGATGCCCTAAGCTGCGAGAATCCTCTAAAGTAGGACTGTTCATGACCTCGCTATTAATCCTTTTCATTCGCGCGCTGACATAGGGGTCCTCAGGATGGCTCAACGACTGTACTGGAATCTATGTCAGGGTCGCCTATTTGGCCATTAGAAACTGCATTGCAGTAGTAGGACAAAATAACCTCTAACTCGACAGAAAGGCTCCCAAAGCGTACTAGTAACGAACTTGACCCTTGTGGACAGACCAATTCGGACCAACTACGTGAGCCTCATTCATGCACTGGTTTCTCTGAGTGTTTCCACTCTCGCCACCAATCGAGCGTATTGGACAAATTTGCCGGACAATAAATCGAACGAGATCAACGCGAGTGTAAATGTTTTGGTCAAGACAGATACTCGCAACACACTTCGTCCTCGTCTACATCGTGCGTCGCGTCGTCGCGTCGCCCAGATCTATTACCAACTCGACGGTGTGATTCAATCGTACTACAGCCAAGTACAGTATTGGAAGCTTCAAGCCAACATGAATGGAAAAAGATTTCCCAACGAGATCCAAGGAAGTCATATATACCCACCGCTCATACCTACTACCACTCTGCATGCGCCGTTGGGGTATATAAATGGTTGGTACGAGTACGAGAACAATTTATATGAGTTATGAGAGCCTTATGCGACTCTAAGGCTGAGCGCTTGGCTGCTGTTGTTGTTTCCATGCGGCTTGGCGGCGCGACTATATGAAATTGAAGCACCTGTGCTGCCTGGCACTGAGATTGAATTGCACCGCGGATCGCACTCTATGGGCTGCCACTGCTGGTTCGTTCGTCTGAGACTGAGACTGAGACACTGCTGCTGGTGCTGGTGAGCTGCCCCGGTGCGTTACACATTGTCTCTTCGATGTTCGCCCGTAATAACGTAGTTGGCTTCGGGTGAACGGGTTTTTTGCGCGCATGATTATCGAGATCGATCAGTGAGTGCGGCCCGGACGAGTGTCCGAGTAGGATGACACATCATGATTGGTTCGTTATGTGAGAGATCGTTGGCAGCACAGAAGAAGGCACATCACATGTACACTCATACACACTGCTCTGTTCTGCGCCTTGCATTAAATTTTATTGCTTTGCAATCACAAACGTGGCCAGAATCGACAGTATGTGCTCAACTATATACCTACATGTAGGTACAGACATTCTTTGGAGCCTTCGCTCGCACAATTCCTGATTCAAGTGCTAGAGGTCGATCATGATGCGCGAGATGGTGCAGCGCTGCATCATCTATATGTTGCCAACAACGTGCGATGTGCAGTTTGGCGTGTCACTCGGTCGTGAGAATTAGATTTAATTGATTTCCACACGATCCTCAGCAGCAGACAGTATATAGACGACCGAGACGACGATGGCGACGGAGACGCATTGGCCGAATGAGATCGACCGGCCAACTGCCAACTGAGGATGAATTTTCAATTAAGGTTTTGCCGCGGAGCCAAAACCGGAAATTAACAATATGGACACATGGGCATCCACCTTGCACTCGTATACCTGGGAAATAAAATTATTCACTGATGATGATGATGATGATGGATTCGTGGACTAAAAGGCGTCATTATGGCTGCGCGTAGCCTAGATTTTACTTAATTTTTTCTTAGGGAAGGAGCCATCTCTTTGTTCAGTTTGGTGAGCCAGGTGAAAACTGTAAGACGGGGTATCTACGTTCCACCCCGACTATACAGCCCTGAATGTCATCCTAGGTCTAGCAGCGATTCAAAAACGCACACAAATGGAGGGAAGGCTGAGCATTAATCGATATACCATGGTGAGGTCATCTGTCCTTACTTGACGATATGGAGCCTTAAAGCAAATTGTTCATGCTTCTAGACGACATGCTGCAGAAATAAGAACTTTTCTATCATCCGTCGTCTCTCCATGAAAGAAGACTGGGAAAAATTCAAACCCACCACATCACGACTTGACTTAGTCTGGTATATACACTACGGTTCTAAGATGGATTCATAGGGCCTGCCTCTGGCATTTAAGGAGAGTCGCAAAATTCATTTAAATTTCAGGCTGAAGTCGGTGCCATTAACAAGCAGTTCCCGAAGCTCTTAATCCATATCTGTACTAAAAGCTTGTCCTGGTTCTCGAAACATATATGGCAATGGCCCTATACGAACTTGCTTAGAAAGCCCTAGTCTTTCTCTACTGGATTCCAGCCCAGTAGAGAAAGATTTGCTGGCAACGAAACAATTTACTCACTGTCTAAAGTCACGCAGCAGTTCCACTCATCGGACCTGAACTCTTCTGTATGATGTCAGCCAAAAAACATTTAAGGAACTGTATCAAGAGCCTGTCTCAAATCGAATCCATTGCAGTCTGGTTTAAATCATTTAGGCAGAACTGGACAAACTCCCCCAGAAAATCGTGCTGCCTCATTAATCTGGACAAAAATAACCTTAGAATCTTGACAGGAGCAAATAGTGGTCATGACCTCATAACAAAAACATCTTCACCGCATTGGGGTCTCACTGGACTCTATATATGTAGAAGTCTACAAGACTTATATATACCTAACACAGTTCCTAACTGGCCACGAATGCTTCCGTTCGTATTTAAAGAAGTACAAGCACCATGACAGCCCTAATTGCCTGTCTTGTATTGGCCAATTGGAAAACGCTGAACGTATACACCGTACAAATATAATATACAGACAACTTGGCGAACTGTCATCAGCGCCAGAGAACATTGTTGGCCAAATGCACGAAAATTCCAATATGATCTAGCTGAATACATCAGGGATCAGGCTAATCCACCCGCAATGAAATGCTTGACGGTAGTATCGCGTCCTGAGTCCTAGAATGTCCGGCTCTGTATCATTGACAAATTTTGCTGACATACCCCCAAAAAAAATATACTTGTCTTGCTGACTGTCTCCATCAATGAATCCAAGAAAGGCTTTCTCGACTATCTGTCTATCTACTAGGTAGCTTCATCGAAAAGGCAGTTAACATGTTTCAGCAGTTTTTGTTAGAACGCTCATTGCGTTCAACGGGCGCTCAAAAAAGGGACTACAAGGTTTATCAGTTATCACAGCCTCATTGCACAACAAAACCTATGCGCAACTGTGAATATAGATAGCAGGGTTAGAAAACCACTCGCTTTAAACTCCCGTAGCAAACTTGTCTTCCAAGAAATGGGCCTTACAAATAAAAATAAATAAATAAATAGGTGACGCAACAAGCGGTAGACACCTAAGGCCTAGCTTCTCTCAACCATTCGTTTGTGTGAGTTTCTGAATGGAAGGGACCTCTAATTTTATGCCGAGTCCGAACGGCTGAATTGAAAAGCTTCTTCAGGACAGTAGTACTCTCGGATGTTTGTCAGACGTTCGCGAGGTGGCGCAGTAGAAAAAACCTTAAGATGTAATTTGTGTTTTTCCAAGGATCGACCTGGGATCCCTCGCACAGTTGTCCAGCACACTAGCCACTGCGCTACTGCGTCCCTTACACATAAAATAGTAAAATATCCTTATCTACAAGTCGGCGTTAAGTATAAAGCTATCACGCCAAAACAACGGCCATACCCAAGTTCCTAGCATACTCTGTTACACATTCTGCCAGGAGTGAGAGGCCTGTTTCTCACCTCTCACCTCCCGAAATGGAATCCATTTCTGCTCTACGCTGGTGAAGAAGAGTGAAATTAATACCCTTGATATTTCGACACTATTTTGGAACGAAACGTCCCCGTTCGTCACAGTTTTATGTGAAACAAGAGATTTACATTGGTCACTTATAAGTCACACTGACTAAGTGGACGAAATTGCATGAGTATCCGAATAAAATTGCTGTTCGGAGAGACTTGTCTACGTGTTGAGTTGATCGTACCAATCTAGTGTTCCACATAAGGTTCCCGTATAGAAGTTAACCTCGGTCAGTGTTCTACATTTTTGGTGGCTAAGTTTTCTTTCGGAAGCTGGACTTCAAATCTTGGATCAGCCGTGTACAGCACCTTTGGCTGCCCTGCTTTATATCGGATTGTCCTGCCGTTAGACCCCATTCTGTAGTATTGTTAAGTTAATCATAAGATATTAGTTTATAAGTTGGCACTGGCAGGACTTAACCAAAGCTTGGTGTTTCTTTGGGCAAATCCTGCATCCGGCGAGCAAAACCTTGGTGTTTAGAAAAAGCACATCACAATTTGACAGATTTTGGTGTCAAGCTATTTTTTTTTTTTTTTTTTTTTGAAATGCGTGTTCTAATTTTTCACTAGACCAAACTAGATACATATACCCATCTGATCGTTGAATTCAATTGGTTTTGGATGGTTTCAACGATTAACTATATATAAATGTTGGTGTTCTACAAGGCTCCGTTTTGTCTCCGGCACTATTTCATTAATGATATCATTCTGCCGCTTCTAGTCGTCCCTTTTGTCCGACACTGCAGCTACACTCAGGGTTACCTTTGGGACACCTTAGTGTCAATTAGACACATTTTCGAACACTCGGACACCAGGACACCTCTTTTTAAAAATAGTCGATTTTGGACACCTTTTTGAAATGTAGGAACTTTTGTAATAACCATATAATTTTTTCAACAAATTATCTCATCTTTGACATGATTTGTATCTTTGTATTTGAATTCCTAAATGTTCTTTGTTACCACACATAGCGAAGGTCTGCAAGTTTTTAACCCTGGCTAAGGCCAGTCATTGCAAATCATTTAACAACTCTGAAACTTCCAACATAAAATGAGGATTCTCAACTCGACAGGATGAATCGTTACCATATAAATAGCTACATCCAGGTGTCGTTTATTTTGGCATTAAAATTCGGAGCAACGCCTGATAACCGAGAATTAGTTTGCCTGTCCAATAGGATGGTGCGACCGAACGAAACACTGGAGAGATTAAAGGCGATGTTATAGCCATCCTTGCGAATAAAAAAGAAATAAATCCTTTTTTAATATTTCAAAATCTCAAGCGCATTCCAATTCCCACAACCTGCTCAGGATACCCAACCCAACGCAGTGTGTGGTCAGTTATGATGATGGTCCTTTTCTTAATCCGCATCCATTTCAACGAACCGCAAACTATTAGAGAACAAAAATGCATCACATCATAATTATTATCTATTATTGCCATCATTTTCCATCTGTCGGTCTCTTTTGTGACCGTCAGGATAGAAATTAATAAATTTTCCTTTTTTTTTCTAAAAATATTATAAAGACAATTCCCAATTTTATGGTCACAACAGATACATATCCTTGTGCGACATAACCTTTGTTGGTCCATTGTCGAGCTGTCATCGCGTCTATACCTTACACAGAGAAACACCATCTCACCAATAATTATCGACGAATCCTTTTGTAGAGTCACACAACCGCGATATGAATCTTCTCACTTCAACAAATCGACAAAAAAAATAAAAAGGAAAACCTAAGGTTCCCCAAAAGATTCTTGCCAACCTTCCTTATCTCATCGTTGTGTGGAAAACAACACAACACAGATTGCCAGGCTAATAATGTAACAGGTAACCAATTGATGTCAAAATGTCCTTTGACATAGGTCCGATGTGCGGCAAAGGCAAAAGCACCGAAAAATTGGTCCATTTCGTATTTTATTGGACGATAATTTGTGTCCCCTTTTGGGTATACAACAGATACAGAAACAGATAATCCTTTAGCGCATGGCGCTAAACCTTCAAAAGGACATTCAGCATAATAGATAATGTCGAGAGTTGTTTTCTCTGAATGGATTTAAATGTCATCCACAATAGAGATTTGCATCTTTCCGGAATGTAAGACAAAAAGGACAATAAGTGTAATTGGCCCAAGCATCAAGGAATATCCTTTTGCGAGGATAATCCAGAAGTGAGCCACTTGAACGAAACAAGATTAAACTGCAAGTGGGCGATTGTCCGTTTTGTGTGTTCTCAATATGTATTCCAAAAGGATTATCATCGCAGCATGTGTATATGTGGGCTCTCTATTCTGTGGGGAATGTGTGTCCTTTTTGTTGTCTTATTGTTGCGAAAAGAATGGGCATACACAAGATTTGATGGGATTTCTATTAAAATATGAATATGGGATAAATTGGCTCACAAAAGGACACATTTTCAATTGTGACATTGTTGTGCGGCAGTTTTTAAGGGATTCGCATTGTTGGTCAAGTACTTATAGGCGCCAGGACTCCGGATTTGTCTGCATCTTTAGTATAGTTTCCATTGTGGTTGGTTAAATGTGTTCTCCCCATATTCTGATTGTCAGTTTTCTATGACTGGTTTCACTGCACGATTGAATATATTGATGAGTGTCGCTGCAGTGTGACGTATCCTGTCATCCGTGTCAGTTCAATTAACAAAGTTAACGAACGACTTTTAATCGCAATCAATCAAAATAGAAACACCTACCAATTTGAGTGCTGAAACTCTCAGTATGGAGCTGTAAAACTTACACAGCCTCAGCGGTAGCGTGGGAGTGGAGCTATGGGCGTTTAACACAAGCTTTCGTGCGTTCATGAGGAGAATTAGTTAATAGGTTTAGAGTTTAGAGTGCCGACCAAGCATTAGTCTTGAAAGATCGCTGATCGGTACTGCCTTCTGGGTAGTAGATCACTTTCGATTGTGCAGATACCATCTTGTGATTTGGGATTTTATATTTATGGAAAAAGAAAAGTAAGTAGTATTCAGATGAATTCATTGGAGACGTTCGCAGCGTATGCAGACCGATCGGTCATCGATTGTATACGAAACGAAGTATTAGAAGATCGCATCTAAGATGATGGCGCTCATCAACCGAATCGACTTCCATAATTGTGACTTAAGACATGAGGATCAAATGGGTTGAGATCATGGTCTACCTAGGACTGTTGAGGTAATAATAACAAAGTCCTTAGCAGATCAGTACTGATTTTAGATGCCGATCAATGCTTGATCATTGAAACTGTTATAATTTTGTAGGCTTTTAGCAAAGCGCTGGAAGTCAATTGAAGTATTAAATGGACTACACAACCATTAGTGTCTGGTAATCGATGCATGATAACTTCAAAAATGTATTCGGTTTTAGCGAATAAATTCATCGATGGGAGTAGATTTCCATCCAGTTTATTAACACGATTATCTTTCTGTCGTATTACGTACATAGTTTTGGATAAGTCAAAAAAGATCGCTCCACGATCATTGATATTCAGGAACGGATGAATCGGATAATTTTTATCAGCAGTTTCACTCAAATTTTTTACAAAATTCAGTGATTTGGCGAGCATTTTACCGATTTGCACGATCATCACTTAACCGATCGAGTAGTATATGATTAATAGTCAATGTGAGAAAAACTCTTCACACTCTATATATATACTAAGAAATTAGCAACGCGATTGATAGAAACTGGTAGTGATCGATACGCGATCAGTAAGCGGTCCTTTTACTATGATCCAACATCGGAGTCAGGGACTCTCCAAAGATAAATAGAAATTTTACAGTACAAGGGATCTTTAAAATTTATTTACTAAACGAGTTGGTATGGCGTTGGTTTTACTGATCCGACTCAAAGTCGATTGCTTTGCGATCAGTGATCAGGTTGATTTTTAAAGAAGTATCATTAAAAGTGTGGAAAATTTTCTGTGCCTCGGAAGGCGCACGATCACTTAACTAAAGCCTGCTTGGAATATCATTTAATGATCAATATAAATTCTGACTTGTGGTGATCAATACGCGATCAGTAACGGGTCTTTATGTTTTTCCCATCACATGATTCATTTTACGTTGATTTGGAGTCAGGCAACTTCCTCTAAAACAAATAAATTGAAGATCACCAAGCCATTCGTGGATCAGTTGTAAATTTTTTTTAATCTAATATATGATCGAAGTGAGTGGATTAGATTGCCCCGCGATCAGTGATCAAATTCGTTCAATAAACAGTTGTATCTATAGTGGACTTTAAAATCACGACTTGTTGAAATCACTACATTAATCGAAGAGGGTGATCGCTTAAAAAAAGACTGCCTTCAAGATCGGTTGACCATCGATACGAGTACTAGTAAAAGTTTCTATAATTAAATTAATAACATCTGATGTGCGTTCATGAACGACTGCAATGATCGATACTTGATCAGTTGGTGATCCTTTTTTCCTTTGGAATGAATCATACTTTCAATTAATTAGCAACTATCCCCTAAAAAAATCAGTCTGCAGTAAAATTCTCCTTCTCAAAGAGCACCACGATAGCATTCGTGTTGATGCGCTAGCGATCAGTGCATGATCAATTTTAATTTATTGTCGCTTTAGCTAGCTAAGGATTGCTATTGGTAGAAGTAACAATACATCTGTAATACCATCCTACTGCCGTTTTATGGATCCAACTTGTGAAAACAAATAAGTTGATTGCCCCGCGATCGGTGATCGCATGTTGTATTTTGTGTTACAGATTATATACCATGATCACTACTTAAAGATTCAAATTGTGTGATCACTGATCAGTTAGATGATCACTTAAATGTCGATACGGGTATAGACCTCTCCACAAATTCATATATTAAGTCCGATGTGCGATCGACATACGATCAGTGTTTTGCCATGACACTTGCTATCAATCGACAATAACTGTTAATCCCAAAATATATCAATAGGTACATGACTGTCCAAAATATCTTACAACGGTGATAAAAATTATCACAATTAGCTTAACATCTGTTTTTCTACCGATCAGTGCATGATCAGTATACCTACCTTTTGTTACAAAGTAAACGATTGATAGGATTCGATTTATAAGCTTTCACGATAATTTTTCTAAAAATGTATCGATTCAAGTTCTGAATAAGACGGAGTCGGTCGCGATCAGTGATCAGTATAGCAGTTGCAGCAATAAGACTGAAATTTCGTGTCAATTTCTGTGTTTTGTTTAATTTATTGATAGAGTACGATCAGTAGGTACTGTACCGATCAAAGCATGTGATCAAATAAATTAAGACTTCCTTGAAGATATATATTTTGGTGAATGCGGGTAAAGAGCTCCCCATAATTGATTTCGAAATTCGATCGAATGACGATCCCTCTAGCTTCGCTATGACAAGGCACGCTTTTTTTAACTGAAAGTCGGTTATAGTTGGTGATAACGTTTTATTTATGTCTTCTTCATTGATCTGTTCTAAATTATCACTCCCAGACCCATCAGTTCTAACGAATGACGGCGATGCCGCCCATTCATCGCTGGGAGTCCGCAATCAAAGTCGTAAATTCATCAATCAACCAACCATTGATAACCCAACAAAAAAAAATCCTTGACTTGCAACATAGTACTATACGCGTATATTGCGGCATCGATCGGTTTGCTTCACACGCGCATCGTGTCGCATCGCACATATAAATTCGGTCACTTCTCCTGAATTAAAAAGAGATTTACTTATCTCTTGGCTATTGGTCATTTAATTCGCTCCGATCCGAGTGGATATAAATTAATTGGACAATTGAGAGCTGTATCGTGCGCGCACACACAGACATACACCCCAGCGGCCGCATCTGACTCCACTTAGCAACCGAAATTAGCTTATCTCAGTTGTGCGTAATTAAATTCTCTTAAAGTGCAATTAAAAATCGGAATTTCTCGATATCTCGGTGCGCGTGAGGCCGAGACGACCGACGGCCTGCTTCTTGTCTGTGCGAGCTCTACAAACTCTACGAGTGGGTATCTATATATGGCTTCTTCTATATGCCATGCCCGATTTGTTTGTTTTCATTTAACAAACTCAATTGAATGGATTTTCTTTTATTGGACCGAAATTAATGACACACGCAGCGTCGTCGTCGTTTTTCAATTGAAAAACGTTTTTATCGCGTCTCTCTCCAGGAACTACCGTGCACCCATTCCGGGACAATATTTGTGCCTATTTCGAAATAAAAATTCCGTGGAAACAATTTTACGATCGTGCCGTGCTACCGCGATCGGTGTAGGCTTAGTTTTTGGGGTGGCTATCTAAATTGATCGGGTCACAGGATGTTCACGAAAGGCGGCCATGTGGGAACACTGGGTATGCGCTCCCGCATATACAAAGAAGCTGCACTCGTCTAGTGAATGAAGACATCCAGCAAATGGTATGGTAATGTGTACCTGAGTCCATGCAAATGCGCGCACTGAGGAGAAACTTGATTTTGACAAGTTAACCGCCCGTGATCACGCACTAGGCGATTGCTGTTGGCATGGTAATTCGATTATGACATGACTGGCGGATGATGAGATCGCTTGCTAACATGCGTTTTGCCAGTGAAATTGATGTTTTACTGTGTATGGTAATGCAAATTGGCCGTCCGATGATGATGTCTCGAGATAAGAATCGTTGACACTCCAGACTTGTGTTGCAACCTGTGTAATGTTCGTCATTTGCATTCCTATGTGTTCAGTCGTGTTGATTGAACTGCGTGTCATTCGGGTGTAGAAAACTAATTTGCATTCGAGTTGCAATGAACTCATCTGATGCACTTGGACAGACCTTGGCTGGTAGGGGCTACCTGTAGCGTGCGACTTGCCTAACAAGTGCAGAGTGAAAGTAGGCAACAGGATGCATTACGGCCCTTGTACAAGCGATGTATCTTCATTGGGTCATTATCACTTGAAAGATCTGGTCATTGCTTCAATAGTGTCCGAAAGTAATTGCGGCTGCTCGCACTTTCAAACCATACTCAAATGAATCGAAGGCAGAACTAAACCCTCAGAGTCTGGGATCACTAACTCCGTCGAAAACCAGGACCATGTCCACCTGTGACATGCGGTTGATGTTTTAGTACCCCTTCGAAACTGTCTGTTGCAAAACTGTCTTCGCATTTGAAATGCACCCCACCAGACAATCTCTCTGAGAGTATCTCCCAACAACACGGGAGCATAGTTCACAATGTAGGTAATTTTCGTGCGCTCGTGCAGTCCATGTGACAACATCGCTGCAGGACATGCACTGCACTTAGAGTTGCGTGACACCCAACGAGGATTTAATAATAATTTCAATTGCACCATCATCGTGTCGGCCACACGGCATACACTGATACACATGGAACGCGCGCAGATTGCAAAAGTACTCTGAGCCCCACATATGGCGACTGTTGCCAGTGTTCATGTGCTCGCCATCATCATCAGGAACAAGAAGAGAATCCCCATCGCTGCAAAATTAAGGAGAACTTATGTTCGATTCGTTAATTAACAAGCGATAACGACCAGAATTACAGGTGTACAACACAACGTGCGACGCAAGCAGCTCATTCCATACAATCCGCATGTGATCTGCAATCCAAGCCAGAGTTGATGACGATGACGCGACGCTATGGAACCACCACCACCACCATACACCATCATCATCATTATCCTCATCGACCACATGCCATAGAAATCCATAAGTTCACCTAAAGCCGCTGCAAACGGTTTTAGATAAACAGATAGAGATACCACGCAGATTCCGGGCCGAGTCGCAGTGCTGTGCTCCTCCAGATGGCAGCGAAATGGTCACATGGTGGTGGGGGGCTAGAAAAACCTGTCCACCGGCTCAAAAATTGCATGTCCTCATATCAGGAACACATATTAGCCATCAAAATATATTTTCTGCCCCGAACGTCGCGTCGTCGTTGCCAAGCTGAACGATATTTCCCAAGACCATCAGTTGGACGAGGAGGACCATGTTTCACGAGAGATTGAGATAACAAAATCCACATCCATATGCGGAGCATATGAACCGGCGAAAGTCTTTAGCGCGCAACAGAGCGTATACACCAGACCCAGTCGCCTTAGGACGTTTTGGTATACAAACGCAATCACAGGCCGCCACGATGGGCCAGTGCGCGCGGGAACCAGCTGGATCTAAGCATATAGTATCTGCCGGGTGTTGTGCGGACATACACACAAGTTCTCACATTCATAGCAGTTTGGTCATATCACACGTACCTTAAACCAGGACAAATACGCGAGTACTGATGCGGAGGATGGTTGCGATCTCTCTCGCTGCTTGTATCGATCATCGCATCCAATTGCAGAGCTTAACAGACAACAACAGCAAAAGGAAACAAAAACAAAAAAAAAAAAAAACACAAAGAGGACGAGAAAGGTGGGTAAAGTTGTTTGTTGTTGTTATAGATCACCTCGAGCTGTGATCGGTGTGATCGGTGGCGGTGCGGCTTACTTAGCCCGGGCAGACATATGGGCATCGGTTTCGAATATTTGCTTGAGTTTCATATCGCGAATGGGTATAGGCATTTCGACTGGCAGTGCAGAGAAGGCGTTAAGATCCCACAACAATTCATTGGAGCGGAATAGCCAAAGATCGCAATTGATTTCGTGAATACACTGAGAGAAAATATTTGCAGTGTCAGTCAAGTTTTCCTATATTTTTGACAGAACTTAAAAATCTTAAGATCTACAAAGTAGTTAGTTCTCTATAGAACTCTAAGATTTGAAGTATGTCACCAAGTGGGGTGAAAACTACTGGACAGATGTTAATGAAACTTTTTCTGAATGTTCCTTAAAACTGCGAGAAGGTTATAGGATATGCTATTCATTGGCACGGATAATTTTTGCGAGTGTTTTCGACCAATATGTATTTTTTCTACTGTCTTTTTTATTACCCAAATTACCTACTTATAGCTGCGGGCACATCAGCTGGTATTTTCGAAATTCTATTTTTATTTTTAAAAACTGCAGAACTTTTTAAAAATTACACCGGGAACTCTAAAACTCTTGCTTGCACATTGAAGATTCTAAAAAAAAAAAAACGATATGACACCAAAACCATGCGTCTTGATGACAACGAAGGGCAACGAAAAGTGTCAGCTTACGGACAGTCTTAGAAGCTTAGGTTAGGTTAGGTTAGGTTGAATGGGGTGTGAGTTCTTCACATAGGACTAGGCACCATATTGGACCCATCGCCATCCCTGGGGAACCGTAGCGGTTAAATAACCTAAACCGCTTCGCCCAAACAATTAATTTCCCTATACAGAACCTGAAAATTGCCTCAATTTTGTTCGCGAGGCTAACCTCCTCCAAATTGTCGAAGAAGTACCTACCAAGGTATTTCCTCCTGTACCGAGCAATAGCTTGACATTCACAAAGGAGATTGGTTATATCCTCTGTGACATAATGTCTGTATCTGTTAGACCTAATCTCATAGCGTGCTTCCTTAGAAGACAGTGCTGGGAGAGTATCCCTATTACCATTCGTCGCCTTGATCTTCAGTAATTCAGCAATTCTACAGATTTTTTCCTATCTAGCTTAGGCCACAGAGCCTTTGAGACCCTGTGCCCTATACTATATTCAACCATCTCTGATCTGCCCGGTTTTTAATATTCTCGAGAATAATTCTCTTGGTGGTCTTATGGCCTCAATTGTTTCGTTAGGTGGAAGCTCTGCCCCGGTTTTCGCCAGAACATCAGCCCGTTCGTTACCCTCAATATCGCAGTGTCTGGGTACCCAACACATTCTGACTTGGTTCTGCGCGCATAATACTCTGAGCATTGGATGATGAAGGACTCTAGCGCCTTTAGCGCAGCCTGACTATCAATGTAGATAGCGATATTCTTGTTGGATATTGATCCCATATCAAGTAGATCCGCTGCTTTGAGCACGGCCAGAACCTCTGCCTGGAATACACTGCATGTATCCGGAAGTCCTAATAACACGTGTATGTCTATATCCCTGGAGTATATACCTGACCCTGTACCCTCCTTATTTTTGGAACCATCCGTATAAATAGAAATTTCTTTATCATTCAAAACCTCATTCTTTTGCCAGTCCTCAATATCTGGGTACTGTACTTCGTACGGAGTGTCGAAGTCAATTTCCCCCAAACTTTCATCCGTTTTATCGGGGATGTTGGAGAAAGATTCCATTAGTATGGAGCTATGTCCTACCTGTCTGGTCTTAGAAGCTTGCTTAGTGCAATGTTTGGTGAATGGAATTACAGAGTCTTGTAAAAGTCCACCTTCGCTATGCCTTTCATGGGACCAACCATATTCGTTTTATAATTCACACTCGCCTTTTGTATCAGGTTTGATTTTTTTTCCTAAAACAAGTTTCAATCGAGGGAACGCTTATCTACGTGATAAAGTGCCAATTTTTTGAAAATAGGGGATAAAACTTCTTCATCTTGCTTTCGTTCCTTCCATTCCGACTAGCTAAATATACCCATGACCATACCTAACTCCAGAATCACCCAGATCTTGTTATAGGGCATTATATAGGAGTCAATCTCGCTGTTAGGCAACTTTCTGCCGCTCTTATTTATTAACAACACTTTGTGGTAGGACCCTTATAGAACCACTTTCTTCGCTGGGCAACTTTCGGCTGACCTACAGAAAGGGTGAGCCACTTTGTCGTAGGGGGTCTCTCCCAACCACACTTTTAATTGGACCGCTTGTTGCCTCTCAGACCCATGAGAAAACAGAAGCACACTTTGTCGAAGGGCCCTCTAGCACAAGAACAGCGGTTTATTGTAGGGCCATCTCGGAGCCATGCTCGTCGTTGAGCCGCTTTTTGACATTTTGACGTAGGTGCAGCGCTTTGTCGTAGGACGTATACAGCCCTTTAGAAACCCCTAGTTTTCTGCTGTCCGGATTTGCAGAACCACAATTGCTCATAGCGCCATCGACGTCGTTGAGCCGCCTTATCTCACTGTAACCTACAAACCACGCTTTGTCCTTGGGCTCTCTCTGAAGCAAGCTCGTTGTTCAGCCACTTTCTGCCTCTTTGACCTGGGAAACACGCTTTTTCGTGCGGTATTCTAGGAACAATACGCTTGTCGCTGCATCGATTTTTTCCAACCCGATCAAAGAACCACGCTTTGTTGAAGCTAAAGGTCGCATGCTCATGTAGATCTAGACTGGGTCCATTGTCATTTCTTTGGGCTGACTGACACCGAACATGTCGGCGTCATGTCGCAAACGTGTTTCCTAGGTAAAACTGTCCATGATGAATTAAAATATTCGGCAAAACATGTCGTACATGGAGAGTATAGGTGCAGTACATCTCTGGTGTAGGTACATCGGACATATATAAGAGAGTATAACTGTCCCGAGTTGGTACAGATGGTAGATGGCACGTCTCTTCCATTCGTTCCGAATATAAAAAGACGGATGCAAACGAATGGTTGTGAGAACATAGGCCTAGGGTTCTTTACAATCTTGCGCTGATCATTTGCCTTTCTACTAAATAAACAGTCGGCCGATGGTTGGCAGCCCTTACCATTAAAAGGAAATCTTGCAAACCAGCTTCAAATCGGAGGTAACTACGTCTTCATGCCAATAAAGGCAACCGATTAAACTGTCTGCCGATCAGCACCAGAAGTCTGTACTCTGTGGGGGGCTCCTTTCTCTGTAGGTCCCTAATAATAATGGAGAGAGTTTGGTACCTTGTGTTGGCCCTTAGAACTGTATTGACTGTTGATTCACCCTCAAATTATTATTGGCATTGGTTGTCAGCCATTAGCCCTTTTCTCATGCATCAGTAGCTATGTAAATGCTGCCTAATCGTGAAACCGCACCAAGGAACGTAGTATAAACCGACCGCCATTTTGACTAAAAGTCCTTTCAGACAACTCTGTCACCTATACGTGTCCACAAAACTGTCCCCTATTTATCTGATATCCACCACACACATCGAACACTGCACCCTCATAGTTCATTGGTTGTAATTGTCCGTCTCCCTTGCCCAACCAATAGGCACGTAGAAATTTGTCAAACATATTGTCGCCTATTGTCACCGACTGTCGTCCCTATGTGTCACCATCGACCAGTCAGACGACATTTCAGGTTTCATCTCTTCATTCAACCGTTCAAAGAGCACACATGCACACACAAAAAAAAATGCAAACAAAACCGAAATGGTCCCAAAATTGTCCTGAACAATAAACAGGAACAGCCCATCAGAGAGAGAGAGGTAGGTACATCACCGAAATTATTATTACTCTTGAGCCCACTCTAGGTAAGGTAAGGTATCTTTTGTTGTCACGCTAAATTCCCATCCCTTTGCACAATGCCAACGTTCTGTCTCATACTGAGGGACAATAAGGACAATAGAAAATGGGTCGGGAGTACTTAGCACAGACAATAGCCGAGGGACACAATCACAAGCAATAATGACGCTTCTGCTACTCCTGCCGATGTTGATGATTATATGATGAGGTTTTGTGCAATTCCATGCTGCAACAGCCTATTGGATGGTTGATCCTTAGAGTATATATATATTTTTTTTGTAACATGGCGCAGACAGATGTCCAAGGATCATCGTCATAGAAGAACGGATGACATGAGGGATTACAATTCTACTATATATACTTGGTGCATTATGATTATGAGAATGCGTTCATCCTTGTGTCAATCGAGGGTCCCTTACGTCAGAAAATGGGATTGTTCTCATCTATGGCTATACCCTGAGTAAATAGGACGATTTCATGGTGCACATGGCCAACGACAGTTGGTGGAAATTTTTCACTCGGAAAATCCATATTATTTCAGTTTTCAGACTTCGTTTCGTTTTCCTTTATGCCATCGAGGGTTGGCAAAAAATTGCATGAAACCAGATCAGTTATGGTGGAGAAGATGAAGGACTCCTTTTTTTTGGTGGAATGCTTTCAGCAGCCATAGTCTCTTTTTGTCGCGGAGTAACCTGAGAAGATGGGAATTTTCGGAGACCTTATTCATAAATGACATGATCTGATCCGATCCTATGTCATATGTTTTATGCGTCTGCAGATTTTCTTTTCCATTTTTCTTTGTTTGTCTTGTCTTTGAAAAGGATGTGCTTGGAAGCAGTTTTTTAATCTCTGATCCCGAGTAGATACGAGTGTTATTTAGTAGAGGAATCGATTGGTTAGGGAATTTTGCGAACGAAGGCGATCAGTTTCATACAACTGAAGTGGAGAATAATTTTCAAACAAGCAACTCCCATGCAACTCGCACGTAACCCTCACGCAACTCACATATCTGAGCTGAGCCAAGGTATTTAAGTTGAGGCTACAGTTTGCGATGTGTGGCTGCTTCAGTCATGATCTTCACTCATTTCTTGGACTATCACCTCGTCACGAACATTGAGAATTCTAGTTGAAGGTCGTTTGATTGGTTAATCACACACTTCTGGGGCTTAATCTCATTATCCAACAGCCTTAAGTCGGAATATGCCACACAGCACTTTAGGATCTAGATACCTGTAGCACACAGTCATTTACCCGTGCCTGGAGCCCTTTGTATATGGAGCTACAAATGCAGTGTATGGATCTAACGTTGGATTTAAAATGCTAGAATTTGGTACGTATTCTGAAATATTTGATTGGACCTCCACAAGGACAGTTCCGTTCCACATCAACCACCGGAGGATGCAAAGTTGTGTTGGCTGCCTCTTGAGGCCTTTGTCTCACTTCTCATTCATAGCTAGTTTGTATCTATTGGTTACCAAATGGCACTTCAAAAGAGTCGTAAAGCTATTCACAAGGTTTTACTTTTCTTTGGTTGCTACCAAAACGCAAGATTTGCAAACCCAAATAATTGCTGCCCCTGCCAGCAGTACTTACTTACGCCTTCAATGGAATGCCGTAGGTATTACTTCTCGAGGCGAGTTAGCAGCTCGTGCTAAATCCTAAGCGCCTGTTTCTTCGACTCTTCTTAGTCTTTCAAGACTTATAAGCTCTTTGTGTACGCTCGTTATAAGGGAGCATAATATACAACCAGTCATCTTCTGAACTCAACATATGGCTTATTCAACTTTGACGGCTTGGTACGTTCGCTCTTCACCCTGCAAACGCAAAGCTCCTACAGTTATAGGTACATTGAGTTTGCCACATTCTTCTTGGTCTGGGCATTCGGGTCGTGGCCAAATCAGAGGAGGGACATATTATTTTCGATAGCCATCGTGCCTCTTCAGGAACTCTGTTGCAGTGTGCTCTTTTTGTCGAGACCTCGATGGTATGGGGATCAGTTTGTGGGTCTAGCTACCTTTAATGTCATGTTAATGCACCTAGCTTACCACACCACAGTGCAATAGATGTTTTCTTGTTTTCTTCTTTTAACCTTCTGGTGAAGATGACCTATTGCCGGTTGGCTGTTTCCCTAAGGTAGAACCTTCGTATCTCGCTGGTAATTATGTCAATGGGGATATAACGAAGGCTGCTTCGTCCGAAATTATTCCATATCTGCTTATAGGTTTTTTTGCGCATTGACGTAGAGCTTTCTCATTGCTTCTTAGACCGATGCAGCGTAAGGAAGTATTCTTTTGACCACTCTGGATATCAGAATCCTCCTGGCATATCCAGGGCCAATTCCTAAGGCTGCGTACCTACGATAGGCTCGCTCTTTTGAAAGTTATTTGTTCTATTTTTTCGAATGAACAGTCTTACGGCACCATATACTCGAGGATAGGGCTCCTAAATAATGTAAAGAAATCGCTCTCGTATGTAAAGATTTCCAAATGTATTCGCCGGTTAAATCGGGCCTCTTCAAGCCTTTGATCATGAGGTCCGTTGGTGACATAAATTCGGTTGGCTGTACGCAGGGTGTTTATATAAGATCGGCCAAAGATATGTATCCTTTCTAAAACTCTATAGGTACAATATAAAGTTTAGCTGTTTACGTTTCAGTCAGAGGTTGGTCCCAATTTTTAGCTCATCTATGTAAGTCCTCACTAAGCATTGGCGATAATATTCCCTTCATTTCCTTAGTTAAACTTTGATTCTTTATCAATATCTAGGGGACCGTCCACATTCAAAAGAGGATGGTTGTCAATTGCTATTCCCTTGCCAGCCCATAATATCTTTTTGGCAATGGTACAAAGCAGGAAGAGAGTTCCTTTGTAAGTTCTATGAGAAAAAGAGCAGCAGCTTCTCAAGAAGAAAAGATAGAGATCGAAGAAATAGAGAGAAGCTATGGCCCTTATTGTGATTGTCGATCAGTGATCGTCACGACAATTGTCGATTGATTTAAGCTATTCGTACGCACAAAATTTGTTCACTTCCAAGAGAAAGCATCGACCAGACATTTGTAATCGACTACAAGCGACTGTCAAATCGACAAATGTCAATCGCAATCGACAATCACAGTTGTAGATCGATCGACAGTTGTCGATCAACGATAAGCTATCGACACTCACAATAGGGGCCTATGTTGGAAAGTTTAACCAAAAGTAAATGGAAGATGTCAAGGCAACAAGACCGGAACAAAGGCCTGTACTGTAGCAATAAGCAATGAAACTTTGTTGTAGAGTTACAGTCGGTGTTGAGGATATGGAAAGACCACTTCTGCAGACTGTTAAACGGCAAAGCCAACCCAAATTCCGCTGTCAAACATAACGAATGATTCAATTTAGACGATGAGAACCAAGATTACCTACCAATCATCCGACAAAAATGAATAAGGTAGGCCACCCAATGTAACCAATTTAATAAACTTAATTCCAACATCAAGGCTGCTGGTAAAGCCAAGCTATCTAAGGCAGCGAGAACGACTTGGCGGAGAGCATGCACCATTTGGTCGCAAAAAGGTAGATACCTATATGCCAAATGAATGGGCAGAGGTTTATTCAGTCCGCACAAGAAAAGACACAAAATACTCTGTGAACGCCTGAACATTTGACACCCTAGTGGGCCCCTATACCAGTGCGGGTTTAGGCCTAGTAAGTCTACTCCAAAATCAACCAAATATTAACTCTACGGGAGATACTGAAGAAACCCCAAGAAGTTCAGACCAATACCCAACCCATACCGTCTGTTTATCGATTTTAAGACCACATATGCGACAGCATTTATAGAGACGAGCTATATAGAGCCACGACTATTACCGGCAACCTTGCCAAATTGTGAGGTTATTCCGAATGACGATAGACGATGCAGAACAATCGCTGCTCCATTAAGGTCAGAAACAGTCTCGCCGAGACCTCTGATTTTAGGAATGGAGTGATGAGATGAGAGGTAAAATTTTTCACAAGTCTGTTGGACAATTGCAGGGAAGAACAAGTCACAAGTTGCGTTAGGCTACGGTAGGTATATTCAATATTCATATTGTTCACATCAGAAGTCGTAGTTATCACGAGATCCATGATTGGTAGCAATCATTAAGACTATGACCTTCTAAATCTTTTTGGAGCTGCAGCAGAGCAGTTTGATGTTGGGCGGGTGAGTCAGAAGTCAACATTTCAATACTTTCCATAGACACTAAAAGCGATTCCTTTTAAGATTGTGGAGAAGTTATGCCAACGTCCATCTCAAACGGATGCGACAAGTATCAGCTGAACCCTTTTCTTTTTATAGCAATTGAAATTGAGCCAAATTTGTCCGTTCTCTATAATCATTTGACATTTTTCCTACAAATTGTCTTTCCTTCTTTCCGTCGAATTGTAAAGGCACCTTGCAAATCCCTAAGTCCCATCAGTTCCTCGAACTCGCTCATAAACTCTTGTTCAAAATATTTCAAAACAAATCAACAGACTCGTGGCTACCTGTTGCCGATGTGTCCACCATCCAAACTCTCGGTCTTGAGTGTAAAATTTATAAATAACCAGACATCCCGCTGCACCAAAGATACCCAAAGGGTTAAGCGATAATTTAACCCTTTCGCTGGGACATTCCTGAAATAAAACTCGCGACACGCCTGCCGAAAACTGAAAACGCGCAACGGTCCTTTGTCTTCGGTTTATTGTCCCGGACTCATTAGGACATATAATTATACTGACAAAAAAAAACGCATTTACAGCTCACCAACAATGAATCCTTTCAGCCCAGGCACCGACATAGGTATATATCTGAATAATTATATTATCAGGGTGTTAATGCAGACCCTTAACCCTTTCGTTTGGCAGAGACTCTCTCTCTCTCTCGTTTTATGATGCGCAGCATCATCAACAGTCCCTTTTGGCTTAACCCTTTCGTTTTGTGTCGATCTAATTCTCCATAGAACGCTCACCGAAAAGGACAAGCATCTACCTATAGAAAAAAGATCAGATCTAACTAAATGCCATCCATAAAAAGAGGCTGTAAACCAATCAGGACCATCTTTGTCGGGAGCCTTGCATGTCCTCCTATAAACTCGTATGGTACGGTTTTCATTGAAATTCCTTTGCATGTGCAGAGTCATAAAAACCAGTCAAAAACAAAATTGCAGAGAAATTTATTCTCAGCCTGACACACACACACAGTTTGTGTCATTCACGATTTCGTTGGAACGTTGTCCTCGCCGAACGAAAGGGTTAAATATGGAATTGTGTTCGTTTTCTGGTTTTTATTGTAGGGGTGGTTCGGTTATTTTTCTTTTATTGCTTTATGATTCGGCGGCTAAGCATAAAGAGTCCTTTGTGTCAGCAGCATAAAGGACAAGAGGAATATTTTGCTGGAAAACAAGGACATTAGCAAGCAGGAATTATTATTTTAATGAGATCGGAGTTTCGAAGTTTGACAGTCAGCTTTCGGTGGCAATAAGGTCTGTCTAAGTGATCAACACGATCACTACGGCCATCTTTCTTTTGGTGGGGGTTCAGTGGTGGTCAGTGTTGACAATATTCATACGAATATTTAGAGTGAGCATCAGTACATGAGAAGGTAGACCTGAATAGACCCAAACCTTCCCATCTGAACTAAATAATTTGTCGATCGACCTCAAGTTTGGTCATCATGATTGTTGGTTTCTGCATGTCATTTGAAGTATAATCTTGAACGAGATCACTGATCTACAATAGATAAATTGATTTTCTAGGTCAATAATTTTAATTCTTTGATCTAGACTTTCGTCTAACTCTTTCAATTTGCAAGTTTTTTGCGCAGGTATATCTAAGTGAATCCACACCTTAAAGGCTTTCTTCTTCTCTGGTTTCTCTGATGGCCATTCGAACACCGAGGGTGCAAAAGTCCAAACTTGTTCTCAAGGTTCGCCTTTTGATCGGGTCCACCGCTTCTGCTAGTAATGCTGTACCATTATGTCGTTACTACCATCATTTCAAGGTCTTCGCATCAACTTCATCTAAGAAAGCTGCGTACTTCGACTCCAGATTCGGTATGTACTGTGTAGACCTGAACTACAGAGCTAGGGTTGATTTTCTAAGCGAAAGCTTTAACTCTTCCTCCTTATAATGGGCACTTTAATACTATGCCTCACAGAAAAGCAATTGTGAGTATCCGTATCCCCCCTCCTGCTTGAGGGTGAGCAGATATTGAAGACGCTCCTCCTGACACTAGTAGTTTCCACCCATAGTGTGTGTAATGGTCCACAGTTCCCTAACTCCTTGGCTTTATTGAAAAGACACCATCGACGTTTGACAGCCTCCCTTGTCTACTTTCAAGCCTGACTCCAATGGGTACCCTTATTTAAAGGCTTGACAATATCAAAGGTTCACTTAAATCGTCTTGTCATCTTGGGTGTGCGCTTTGTGAGCCATTTTTAGGGCAACTTCTGAAAACAGGCACAAGCGATCAGTTGTCACTCTCTGAATGTGACTTAAGAAGCCCTAGGATTAGGTACTAACCTATGCTACGCCTGTTAATACATGCTTTTGTAAGACTTGGAGAAGGCAGCCGAGTCCCTCGAGGTAGGAATATGGCAGTATAGATTTGAAGTATAGATTTGACGGTTTCCTTTTCAGAGTCTTACATTCCCTATACACAAACTGTACAAGCTGTGGTCGGGTAAAAGGTTTTCACCGTAGGCTTCATCAGGAGTACATTTCGTCTTCAGCCTTGGAAAAAAAGACGTTTAAAATTGGGAGTCCGCTTGCTCTTCACAGATGACTTGTCCTTGGTCATTCTTGGGCGCACGATCGACAGGTTTTTGGACCTTTGTCCTGAAGCATATGGACAAAAGCAAGTGAATCTGAAGTGATGGTCGTTTGTAAGCTGTAAAAAACTCGTACGCGCTGTCAAAACCGTATACTCTATAAAGTCGCTTCAAACCGCAATACGTCAGATAAAGTTGCTAAAAAGTCAATTCTCGATGTAAACCCAACGACAACGAATATGGAAAGGCCTTCACCACGACTCACTTTCTTCTTATTGTCCACCAAATGAATCTAAGCCATGGGCTGAGATCAATGATAAGGAGGCGGTTCAATAGAAGTCGGAAAATTCTGGGTGAGTATGAGTTAGGTACCTGCCGACAATAAATCGACGAACTAAGTGGCCTATATCAACGGCACCAGTTACGAAGGATGACTAGTTACTAGTTCTTATCGTAGATCCCTGTAGTCTTCACAACTATCTAGACCAAAAAAGGACAACAAGAACAAAACTTCTACTTGACAGTCCCAACTCAGGTGGCTATCTTCGAGAGACCCACAATAAGGTTAGCTGTCTTCGACACCATAAGAATGAAAAGGTATGGGCCCGCCAGGAGGAACTAGCTAAAAAGCACGCTTTGGCTCTTCTAAGCTCTACCAAATGCTGGTCATCTTTTATGGGAGGTTATTGCACTGCGTTGATTCTCGCATTTCGCCTGGTTAAATGTATTCTCTTTCTCGCGACACGGTCCTAAAAAGTAAAACAATTTAATATGTTCTTGCTGTTTCTAGGTACCTACCTCCTACCCCTACCCTTTACCTGCCTCTACCTAACAATACATTTTTCTCTAGCAGAACTCATCAACATTCATCTAGTGCCTCATCTATACCTATCTACTCTCGAAGCTGTAGGCTGTCTCTTAGCTACGCGGGTATAGGTACGTATTTATATGTGCTAAGCCGCCACCTTGTTCCTTAATATTTTTGTAGCTTAAAACAAAATATTGGTCACCCTGAGCCTGAGTTTCGTTCCTTCACCACTTGAAAGGCAACTTTAAAGCAAACAAAAAAATATTCAGGTTCAGGGATGGCATCGACACGACATCGCATTTAACCTCAACGTTTGTGCTATTTTTTTCCATCGGTTCCCTTTAAACGGTTTTTAGATAGGTACCTACCTACCTACTTACTCGTACACGAATATCAGGAATATCATCCTGGAAAATTACATTTTTGACACCAGAACAATAGACATTTTTAACAGATTGACGTGGAAGCTACTGGGAGCTATTGTCAATCGTCATAAACCGGGAATGTTTGACGTAGGTATAGGTATCTACCTACATATTGGGCTTATATTTCCACCCACATTCCGGTCAAATTCAACCCCATTTATAGACAGCGTAAACAGTCCTGCCAACCTGTCAAACCCCTCGCGAATTGTTCTCCTGCTAAGTGCGTTTCCCACCAGACAAACTCATTGACAGCGCAATATGATGATAATTATTCTACACTTTGACACCTGTCACGGCGCAGTCAAAAAACGTCAGCATTTTTGAGCGCAAATTAAATTAAATTCAGTTGAAATTGAAATCTCATCTTCACAAGTGGGAACAAAATTTCTATGACATCTCCTACTCCTTGTGGCCATCTTCTAGCCAGCGGTCACCTATTATGCTCCATCTCATACCGATTACCACACCCAATATGCGCTCCGTCTCTGTCACAAAAGTGGTTCTTATCATGCCCCACACAGCTACTACGCTATTTGTCTCCTTCTTGGTCCCATAGTGTCGTTGGAACGACAAACAAAAATAAAACGAAACCCAATCCTGGTCCGCTTCACAGCTCCATTCCACCAAAATACGGTCACAGGTCGCATCGCAATCGCAAGTGTCTCGTCGTCGTTGTCGTCGCTAGTGTCGCCTCTTTAACTAACATTATAAATGTCGGTAAGTACACATATAGCGGTCGCTTCGCTCGCTCCCACACCGGGCGATTAAGCGACTTCGTCATCTCTCTCCCTCTTCGATGTGGCGAAGATTTGGATTTTCGATTCGTCCCACCGAATAAAAGCACACACAACGACACTTTCGAGGTGGCCTGGGCTCCCATTCGTCGCCGTAGCGCGATTTTGTGTCGCATTTCACAATCCCGCGCACTCCAAAACCGAATGCCAGAGAGCTGCGAGAGGAACAGAGAAAACTGCTCCAACTGTGGCGCTGGGAATGCGATGGTGACGGTGACTTTGGTATATAACTATGTGTCGCCCCCCCTTTTGTAGGAGTTTTACTGCCGCCCGATGTCCAAAGTGTCGCCGTGCATTTAATTCGATTTGAAAGTCGCTCCAGCTGGCTGGATAGAGGTTATACACACACGCGATCCACTTCTACTGTTATAGCCGCCGCCACCACCACACTACCACATGGCGCAGTGAGGTTGAGTATCCGGTTTTTGGCTATCCATTTCCACATGGAGTGGATGTGGAGTGGAGATCCAGCTCCAGAGCGCTTGCCTGGCAAAGAGAGTGAGTGGAGCTGTGTTGTTGATGTTGTGGACCAAATGGAGCACAAGTCGCCACAACAGATGCTGGGAAAGAGAATTCCCATCTCCCCAGTTACAATGACTCGTAAGAGTATTTGTTTTGGCCGTTTGGATTTGGGGAGCACGGGCATGGGCACGGGCACACTATCCGCGGTTCCTGTTCTCATTCTCGGTGCAGAGGGAGCAGACGCACGACCTGCTATTGTTTTTCGGCGGTCAACTTTAATGGGGTGGAAGTGGCGGCAACGACAAGTGGTAAAATTTAATTTCAACCTGATTCGGTAAACGTGTTGATGTTGAGATTCTTCCCAAGGATGCTGCTACACACACACACACATACATACAAGCCCACTGACTGATGAACTGTTAAAGTCGTTCGACTCTAAAGCCACCGACGACGAGCGTGGGTAAATCGACAGAAAGTCATTAGATATCGTTACAACAGTACTTAGCGCGCGGCAATTAATGGTAATCGATGCGCTCGATGGCCCCGGGACATCTTTCTCGCCTTTGGGCGCAAAAAAAAATAAGAAAATACAGAACTCCGTCGGAAGATGAGTGGTCTCCCGATCAAAGAGGGGCAATTAGTTAAACGTCATATCATAACATTGGAAAACATTTATTTTGTTGCTGACGCTCTGTACGAGAACAGGAGGCGGGCAAAAATGGCTGTTTATTGATTTGAAAGATTGCGGTGTGTAAATGCCGTCGGCATATCTCTCAAGTGGCGGTCATTATACAGTTTTGAACTGATTAATTATGGGATTAGTATAGGGATGGCTGTGAGAGATGGTTTGGAAAAAATGCATTTCCTAGTTGAACTGGAGCTACCTAATGTATCTATACCTAAATAATATGACATGAGGTTGTCTGGAGGACGGAAAGTATCTACGGTGGTTGTAGATCTGGGCATGGGAACTGAAATTGACAAAGAGATAGAGACAAGCTCCTTTTTATAAGCTTTATTGAGTGTGGAAGTATTTTTTATGCAGCCAATAGTTTACCTACTTAACTTATAGATACCTACACCTAGGGTTATTGCGCGATTTTAAGGGTGCGTGAACTTAGCACCCCAAAGTTTAAAAACTATATATTTTTTTAGAGTTCTGGATAGCTGGACAAGAGTTCTAGAGTTCCTGATAAAAATTTTGAAAAGTTCTGTTCATTTAGTATTTTTTTTTTATTTTTTTTAATGTGGGGTGCTAAGTTCACGATGCACCTCATTTGCAAAAATGTTGGATTTTTCTTTTTTTTGTGTATAGAATCAACATAGTTCTAGAGTTCTTGATAGTTAAAAAAAAAAAAAAACCAATTAGAGCAAAAAAAAAAATTTTTTTTCCAAAATATGCCAGCACCCCATTTTCGTAAAAGTAAATTTTTTTTACAAAATTTATGCACTACACCAAGAGTTCTAGAGTTCCCTAAACAAAGATTTTTTTTCGGAACAAAAACAAAAAAGTTATGGAACTTTGAGCATTACCAAAAATTGCGAAAATATTTTTTCGGAGTTCCGAAGAGTTCTGATTAGAGTTCTGGAAAGTGCTCAAGAAACTCAACAAAAAATCATTATAAGATAATCTTCTAAGCCCAAACACAAAAAAGTTAGAGCCAATTGAAAAATAGCAACATTTTTTTTTCGGAGTTCCGCAGAGTTCTGATTAGAGTTCTGGAAAGTACTTTTGAAACACAACAAAAAATCATTATAAAATAATCTTCTAAACCCAAACACAAAAAAGTTAGACAACATTAAAAATTTCAAAATTTAGTTCTAGTGAGTTCTCATGAGTTCTGGTTACAGTTCCGGAAAGTACTCCAAAATTTCTACAATACTGTCATATAACAAAATCGTCTAAATCCAAATCCAAAAAAGTTAAAAGCAAAAGTTGCAAAATTTAACCAAAAAAGAATATTTTTTTTTTTTTCGGAGTTCCGAAGAGTTCTGATTAGAGTTCTGGAAAGTGCTCAAGAAACTCAACAAAAAATCATTATAAGATAATCTTCTAAGCCCAAACACAAAAAAGTTAGAGCCAATTGAAAAATAGCAACTTCAAATATATTTGAAAATAGTTTTGACATTAACAACTCCAAAGATGCCAATAATAAAATAGTAAAAAAACAATTCCTCATTATAATTTCACGTGAAAAATGGGCAGAGATTAAGCCAACCGATAAAAATTACGGGGATCGTAACTATGTTGTTTTAGAACCTAAAAAATGGACAAATTTGCTAGCGGAAAAAATTTGGTTTCAAACAAAAATCCCGTGTGCATTTTCTTTTAAAAATTGCAAAGTTTTCCGCAGCGACAGTGCTAAAGTTTACTGCCGATTCAAAGCTATATGCACTGAATGCAATTCCAGTTTGAAAGGGTGCATTTTGACAAAGCCTGAGAAGAAGGCAGATGTAATCTTTGAGTGCACTTTAAAAGGGGAATTTTTGAAAAGTACACATGAAAAAACTAGAGGTTTAAAAGGATACCTTAGGGAACTGGTAGCAACCGAGCTTTTAGATGGGAAAAGAGATGCATCTGAGTGGCGCTCTCAAAAAGCACGCGATTTAATTGAGTATGGGGACGATAATCCTCCAATATTGCCAACAATTGAAGTATTGCGAAAGGCTAAACAACAATTATTAGATAAACACCTTAATTTGTTCAATACCGACCCAATTAAAAATTTGGATGTGGCAAAATGCTCAACTCATTCTCTCTCATTGCAAAAAATAGGTCAGAATCCTTTTTTCTGTTTTTATTGGTCCCGTGAGCAACAGCTTATGTGTAAATTGATAACAAAAAATGATCCAACAACATTTTTCGCCTTTGATGCAACCGGAGGAGTAGGAATAAGAATCAAACACGAAAACGGTAAAAAGTCAAAATATCTTCTCCTCTATCAAGGAATATGCATTTGTAAAAGAGGAAGCTTTCCTGCTTTTCAAATGGTTAGCAGTATGCATGATGCTGCCTTCATAACTTTCTTTTTACTAGACGTGCTAAAAAATGATTTCCCCAGGCCTCGGATGGTAGTATCAGACTTTGGGTTAGCTATTTTAATAGCTCTAGCTCGAGCGTTTGCTAATTGCTCAGACTTAAATGGCTACCTTCAAAAATGTTTTGACGTTTTATTGCTAGACAAATTTGAGAATCTACCAGCTTCTTTCCTAAGACTTGATGTGAGTCATGTTATATCTATGGTTTGTAGATGGGATTGCTTGAAGGGTAAGCTACCTAAAGTAAAACAATTTTTCATCCGGACGCTGGCAAAGATATATCAAATGCAATCTTTGTTAGAAATTAAAAATATTTTACGTTCTCTATTAATCGTGGCTCTTAGTAGGGAAATAGGACAAAAAGAAGATTTCACATGTACAGAGTCCGAAAAACATCTACGATTTCTAAACAATATTATTAAAGGGTCTGCGGAAGTAAAAGAACAAGCCAAAGATATGGGCGATGTAAAAGAAGAATGTGTTTTGGATGAGGAAAACTATGAACTTCCTGCTTTTTGGTTGGAGTGGGTTGAAAACATATATCGTGATGCTGAAAATACAGCAGTTCTATCAGATGATGGTACACCAAATGTATTTTACAACCCTGATTTTGCAGGACGTTTGAAAAAACTGATGCTATACTTACCACTATGGACTGGAGTCATGGTTTCTTTTTTCAAAATTGGAGAAACGATAGCCACATCGTCGGCTGTGGAATCTAGTTTCAATGACTTGAAAAACCGATTATTTAAAAATCAGTTGCCAATGAGAGTGGATAAATTCATTCTCCGGCACATTGAATCAATTGATGGTAAACTTCGTGAGTTTGGCGCTTATGGACCCCAAGAGCTAAAGAATGAATTAAAGCTATCTTTAAAAAATCAGCCTTCTATAGAAAATCCTTGGATTGAAAATGAAAATTGGAAACGAAAAGTAGAAAATGAAGACAAAGTAGTAAAGTCGTCAAAGGTAGAAATTGAAATAGATTCTCACGATCATGTTTCTATGAAAAAACGTAAAGCGGGACCA
Source organism: Cheilosia soror (assembly GCA_949372485.1). Taxonomy (NCBI): domain Eukaryota; kingdom Metazoa; phylum Arthropoda; class Insecta; order Diptera; family Syrphidae; genus Cheilosia; species Cheilosia soror. Next base: position 79,447,287 of record OX443563.1, read on the forward strand.
AACTATCTTGGCGATTGTCCTGATTGGGATTTCGTTAAAACTGCTACGGGATTTGGCCTTCCCATTATAAAAAATGGAAATCTATGCGGTAGGGCTTTTAGTAATAAAGCTAATATTTTGGTTTCCAATACATGTGCATTCGATTCAGTGTCTCAAATCATCATGAGCAGTCTCGCAATTTATGACAACTATGGACAGCACTTTGAGGAAACAGACAGCCAAATAATTCAGTTCTGTAAACATATTGTAACTCGAGGAAAAATATTGTCGAAGGATTATACTCAACGAGCGAAAATTCTTCTAAATGTACCTATTTTCACTCAAAAGTCTTATACACGTGGAATTACGTCATTTGATGCATCTTGCAATGTCTTAGAACTGATTGAATATTTATTCCGTGGTATTCCGAGTGTTCTTAAGTCCAAGGTTTGTCAAAATTGTCAGAAAAGCACTACAATCGAATTGGTGACCTGTAATGTCAATGTTGATATCCTGCATAATAATGGTCTTGGTTTTATGCAGCAGGCTATAGATGATTGTATGATAGACTCCACCAAACTAAACCCTAAATGTCGGCAATGTGTCAACGGTATAACTACAGAGTCATCGAAATACGGTCCACATATTATAATAGATACATGTGCTCTTACTGATCCGCATTATTTAGAGTCCCATAGTATGGCAGCAAAAAGACCACTGTCCTCCATTCAAAAATCGGTCCAAGTACAGGGGCGGACATATAAATTAGCGGGATTAGTGAGTTATTATAACGAACCAAATGTTTACAATACCGTTGGCCATTATACTGCCTTGATTTGCTCTGGATTGAAGTGGTATAAATACGATGATTTACTTAGACATCACCTTGTACTTCAACCCGACGATCACGTTAATCCGCACGCTGTTATTTATGTCGCTGATTAAGAAATCATCGTTCACCAAGAGAACTACATAAAAACAATACCTACCTCATAAACAAAAAAATTGCAATTTTTCAATTATTTGAGTTGGGTTTTTGTGTTTGTATTTAGAAAATGAATTTATAGGGATTTTTTGTTTTTTTTTTTTTTGTTTAGAAGTAGAATTTGTCACTCAAAAGCAAAAAAAAAAAATGAATTTTTTTGGGTCGGGTTTAGAAAATGAATTTATGGGGATTGTTTTTTTTTTTTTGTTGTTTGGATGCAATTTTTAATTTTTTTGGGAAGGGTTTAGGAAATGAATTTATGGGGATTGTTTTTTTTTTTTGTAGTTTGGATGCAATTTTTAATTTTTTTGGGAAGGGTTTAGAAAATGAATTTATGGGGATTTTTTTTTTGTTTGGAAATAAACTCACTCATAAACAAAAATTGTTTGGGTCAGGTTTAGAAAATGCATTTATGAAAGTTTTTTGTTTTTTTTTCTTGTCGATATTTTTTGTTCTGAAATAAACGCACTCATAAATAATTCGAACGGTGTACGTAGCTAATCTTTTTTTTTTTTAAGTTTCGCTAAAACACAAAAGAGTTGTAGTGCGAACTGTGGTTTTAAAACCCTTAAATGTTAATTCTGGCGGAATTAATTAGTAATTTTTCAATTGGCTCTAACTTTTTTGTGTTTGGGCTTAGAAGATTATCTTATAATGATTTTTTGTTGTGTTTCAAAAGTACTTTCCAGAACTCTAATCAGAACTCTGCGGAACTCCGAAAAAAAAATGTTGCTATTTTTCAATTGGCTCTAATTTTTTTGTGTTTGGGCTTAGAAGATTATCTTATAATGATTTTTTGTTGAGTTTCTTGAGCACTTTCCAGAACTCTAATCAGAACTCTTCGGAACTCCGAAAAAAAAAAATATTCTTTTTTGGTTAAATTTTGCAACTTTTGCTTTTAACTTTTTTGGATTTGGATTTAGACGATTTTGTTATATGACAGTATTGTAGAAATTTTGGAGTACTTTCCGGAACTGTAACCAGAACTCATGAGAACTCACTAGAACTAAATTTTGAAATTTTTAATGTTGTCTAACTTTTTTGTGTTTGGGTTTAGAAGATTATTTTATAATGATTTTTTGTTGTGTTTCAAAAGTACTTTCCAGAACTCTAATCAGAACTCTGCGGAACTCCGAAAAAAAAATGTTGCTATTTTTCAATTGGCTCTAACTTTTTTGTGTTTGGGCTTAGAAGATTATCTTATAATGATTTTTTGTTGAGTTTCTTGAGCACTTTCCAGAACTCTAATCAGAACTCTTCGGAACTCCGAAAAAAAAAAAAATATTCTTTTTTGGTTAAATTTTGCAACTTTTGCTTTTAACTTTTTTGGATTTGGATTTAGACGATTTTGTTATATGACAGTATTGTAGAAATTTTGGAGTACTTTCCGGAACTGTAACCAGAACTCATGAGAACTCACTAGAACTAAATTTTGAAATTTTTAATGTTGTCTAACTTTTTTGTGTTTGGGTTTAGAAGATTATTTTATAATGATTTTTTGTTGTGTTTCAAAAGTACTTTTCAGAACTCTAATCAGAACTCTTCGGAACTCCGAAAAAAAAAATTTTGCAATTTTTCAATTGGCTCTAACTTTTTTGTGTTTGGGCTTAGAAGATTATCTTATAATGATTTTTTGTTGAGTTTCTTGAGCACTTTCCAGAACTCTAATCAGAACTCTTGGGAACTCCGAAAAAATATTTTCGCAATTTTTGGTAATGCTCAAAGTTCCATAACTTTTTTGTTTTTGTTCCGAAAAAAAATCTTTGTTTAGGGAACTCTAGAACTCTTGGTGTAGTGCATAAATTTTGTAAAAAAAATTTACTTTTACGAAAATGGGGTGCTGGCATATTTTGGAAAAAAAAATTTTTTTTTATGCTCTAATTGGTTTTTTTTTTTTTTTAACTATCAAGAACTCTAGAACTATGTTGATTCTATACACAAAAAAAAGAAAAATCCAACATTTTTGCAAATGAGGTGCATCGTGAACTTAGCACCCCACATTAAAAAAAATAAAAAAAAAATACTAAATGAACAGAACTTTTCAAAATTTTTATCAGGAACTCTAGAACTCTTGTCCAGCTATCCAGAACTCTAAAAACATATATAGTTTTTAAACTTTGGGGTGCTAAGTTCACGCACCCCGATTTTAACCCTAAATTGGCAACAAAATTTGTTACATCTTCAGAAGGTATCTATCTAATTAATCGCCTCAAACCGGTAAATCTATTATGATCCGTAGATCGAAATAGGTACAATTCGAAAGTGCTTCAGTCGGTAAAGTAAGTTTAGTTTGTGAGTTCACTATCTATTAGTTCGCGGACTAGTTAGTTCAACAATTGGTAGCAGTAAGTAGGTCTAGATAGGTCTACATAAAAGTGAGCTAAATGAACTAATTAAGAATTTTTGTCAGTTAAGTGACTTTCGTTTCACTTTTGACGAAGTCAGGTGGGTATAGTACAAGCGCCAGGCTTGCGCCTCATACAAAGAACCTCAGGCTGGTTCGTAAAAGGAGCGGATTCTATTAGTTCACTTATAGTTCACAGAGTTCCCCAATCCCTATATTGTGTCACGCGTTCATACGAAAAGTATCAATAGTGCAAAGGTTGGAACGCAATTCAGAAATGAACCCCTAGGTTAGCTTTAGGGGCTATTTTTTAACTAAACGAACTAATAAAAAAGCACTCATAACCATTTAGTTGCAGTATCACTTCTGGCAAAGATTTACATTATAATGGTAATTGGTATACCAAAGAAGGCGGCCTAAAATTAAATTACTGAACTAGGTACCATGAAGTATACCTACCTAGGTCTCAATAAGTATGAATTATATATACAAAGGGCTATGGAATATCTAGACGGTGTGTTTTTGCCGTGCTGGAAAAGATCAATATTTAGGAATGGTAATCGAGATCACGAGACCTTTTCTAACCTCTAATTTTGATTTTTGGACTCGCCTCTACTTCACTTTTTACTAGTAGTAAGTAGTAAGGTGTTATAGGGCTGTCCGGTCAAGTCTTCCTTCCAGTGCATCTCATCTTGTCAAAATGGATCTGTGGTAGGTAGGTATTGCTACAAGTGAGACTAACCTAACTTTACCTAACCTAAACTAGTTCAATCGATCATCGATTGCATCCTGATGTTAAATGATGGCACGTATAGGTAGGTCGTGTTTGGAGCGAGAAAAATCCATCATTATTGATGCGGGCCGTATTTCTTCAAAACCTAAATAGGTAGGTTGTAGGTAGGTACCCTCAACGGAGTGGGCGCATTGGTTAGTGTGCTGGTCTCAGGTTTCATCTTTAATTACCACAGATTAGGTAATCCTCTCTCGCGAACGCATGACAAAACATTCCTGGAAAAGCTCACTCATCCGTTCGGACTCCTCGGCATCAAATTGTTGGTCCCTGTTATTCATCCCAAAAAATAAAAATGGTTGTTCTAGAGCTAGGAAAAGGCAGGACCTCTATTGGGCCAACTTAGGTTACCTACCTAGGTCTGTAGATATATCTTAATGGCGGTTGGTAAAGACTTTTTTTTTAAAAAGTGCGTGCAGATAGATGGTCTATAGTGCCACGCGTTACGGCTAACTAACAAACTGCCGGGGAAATTATCGTGTAATTAAAGACTGTTTGCGATGAGAAAATTATCCCCAAAAATGGTCCCGAACGTTTTCTGTGAAGACATTTGAAGTCGTTGGTCTATTTAGATAATAATAAATAAATAAATAGTTGGCACAACAAGCGCGTAGATACCCTAAGCCTAGCTTCTTGCATTCTATTAATGGATAAGCAAATAACTATTCCAACCTTGAAAAGCCAGCCAGCATCGAACGCACTATTGGTGAGATACCTACGGCCTTCACTACTCAAAAAATTGGTCGACCAAAAACGCTCCCGTATTCCAACTGACTTACCTACTTATACTTAAGATGGCGCTACAGTCCTGGGCCGCAACCAACAAGCATCTCCAGACAGCATGTTTTTCGGCCATCTGTAGATATCCAATTTCGCACTTTAAGTTGGATAAAGTCCCTTTTCACTTGCGTGCGCCACCTTAGTCGCGGTCTTCCTCTACTGCGCCGTTCCTTGGGTGTGGATTCGAAGATCTTCCGCATTCGCGTCCATTCTCTCTATATGACCCTGCCACCTCAGTCGTTGTTCCTTCACTCTTCAGGCTGGGTCGATGTCGCTGTACAGCCCGTACAGTTCGTCGTTCTATCACCTCCTCCATTCACAGTCTATGCAGACAGGACTGAAAATTACTCAAAGAATTTTCCTCTCGAAGCAGCCAAGAGTAGATACCTAGGTATAACCTCATCCGTTTTTGAAAGAGTTCATGCCTCTGCACCATAGACTGTGATGATTGAGGTCTTATATAGGGTCACTTCAGTTGTTCGAGGAATGGCTTTGCTATACTTAGTTGCTTTCTTAGCCCAAACAAACAGCGATTGACAAAAGTTCTTCTTCGTTTAATCTCAGCGCTGATGTCATTGTTTGAGTTCATAGCGGAACCTAGGTATAGACAAAGGATCATAAATGAGCATGTAGTTTATACTCGATAATTTGGAGCAAATACTCCATGTGATATGAATAAAAACCAGGAGCAGATACTCCGCTAGAGTAGGTACTCTTATTTACAATTTGTTGTGAGTATATTCTCACTTTTGATATGAATAAAACATTGTTTATGCTCTTCTATAGGTGAGAATCTATACTCAATAAATTTGGAGTCTGATAGGCAGTAGACATCAGTTTGAACAATGGATGAGTTTATCCTTAATTTGTCTTCCAAAAAATACAAACAAACCTGGAAGAAGAACGTGTGATCGGACTTTAAAGGATTGTATCGATTTACTTAAGAAAATGTCAAGTGGATATCCAATCACTTTTTGGGTGTAGAATCTGAAGAAAGAAGAGGTGGTTCTATATTGTAGCTCTGATAAAAGGATTTTTTTTTTTTTGAGATAATTTGGGTGACCCGGGCTTTTCAAACAGGAGTAGGAAAAGATATTGGAGTTCACCAAACTTCTGTGTCAGAAGTTTGTGACGGAAGTTGCTGTTAAGTTAATAGAAAAATGTGGGCTGTGGATCATGTGCTTTTTTAGACGTATACAAATTCAATGTAAAATAAAACAGTTAAAGCTAATGTTAAGGTAGGTATATGATATTAGCTTTATTTAATAATAAATAAAGCGCAATCGTGAAGTTCAAATTTCGACAACTTTATCGAGCAACTTGAGCCGTATATCAGCAATAACACGGCGAATGTTGAATTCCAAATCGTCCAAGGTCTCATCGGCATAGACTGGTGACTAAAGAAAGTAATCTTATAATCACACGATCGGGGAGGCCTTTTCACCAGGTCCATTACTTAAATGCACGACATAAATTTATAGTGTCGTGCGCCTGTGGTATGTTGCCCCATCTTCTTGAAACCAAGAAGCATTTTTTATTCATTGTAAAATGGCAAAACGTACTAACCCCAAATAGACTTTCTAAGCACCTCAAAGTTATATCTGTCTATAGTGATATTCACCCTTATTCCCGTTGGCGTTTGTCATATACGACTCTTTTGTCGTGACGTTATAAAAACGATATTCAGCTTTTTTTCAAACTTTTGTTAACGATTTTGCTTCTTTTTCTATGTGTTCACTGTATTTTCAAATCGCTTGTCTCAAAAAAGTTACAAACTCTGACTTAAAACCGAAATGAAATATTAGGCGTTTACGACAAACGCCAACGGGAATAGGGGTGATTCTGTTCAAGACGTCGGTGTTGGGTGTCCTTTCTTGATGGCAGCATCTTCGCCGCCTCCGGCTCAATACTCACGAATGCGCAAGTGACATCACGCCGCGCTCTGCCCGTAGTATAACTGCTCTTAAACAAAAAAACCCCATCTCAAGTCAATTTTACTTAGGATTTTAGTTTGAACGTAACGTAAAAAGAAAACCTGTACTTATTATATATTTACCAAGTATTTACCTAACTCACTCCTCACAGGAAGCCTCTTTCAAGGCACTTTTTTTTTTTGTAATGTAAATGTAAAATGTAATTTTCAAGAAACGAAGGCAACTTAGAGATTTAATTCAGTTGTCGCTGGATAAATCTAAGGGTATTTTAATGGGCGCAGTCATCTTACATTTGAAAGAAATACCTACCTACGCAACTTTCTGTAGACAGCCTGAATTTCTCACCAAATACCTATGCAAAAATTGCAGCTATGTTATAAGTCTGTGATCCCAGGGCCCCTGAATAGCTTAAGACGGCCCTATGATACCACTACCAAATAGGAGGGTATGGAATTCTTACTCGCCCTGAAGTAAGTACGCATAGGTATAGATACTTACTTACTACTAGGTATTTCTCGGTTGTATTGCGAGTTTGTGGTTGCAGAAGACAAGGCGTTTACAGCCGTTCTCCAGTTCGTATTTTCTAAGTGGGACAGAAATTCATTCCCAATAGTATCTACCTATATAGGTAGCTTTCGGAGACAAATGCATCTGCTGAGTGATAATTTTCGTCATTGCAAAGTTTTAGGAAACAACTACCTAAGTACATAATATGAAAGCGGCCTCCTCTATGTAGATACATACGACGGATATTCAAATAACTAGGTCTAAGTACCTACCTCTACCCAATATCCTTAGACATAGCAAAATGGATTTTTTAGAAAATAAATACCTAAGTACCTACCAACTCCCACAAAGCATAAATTGAGTCGGGTCATCATTTGCAGGTTATGGCCAGCTTAGATCGCATTACTGATTATTCTAGGTATACCTACAAATGACAGTCTATTTTAAGTAGGTTTATTGTCTCTAGTTTGGCGCCCCTTTGATCAGGAGCAGAAACCCCTCTGCTAATTTGGAAATAATGCGCCTCTTCAGTCTTCACTGCCGCGGCTGGCATTATCTATGGATTCTTTCGCAATATGTATCTGAAAAATTAGGACTCCTTGCTCATATGTAACTGAACAAATTTTGATCGCAGTCTGAAAATGTTTAGATACCCACAGGGCTTTAAGTTGGCTAGCGAAGATATGCATATAACAGACTTGAGTGAGCCACCGAAAAGAAAGAAATAGGTTAGGTACCTATACTACCTTCAAATTTATTGTTTTAAGATAGGACAGGACAGGAGTACAGAATATGTCTTACTACCTAGGTAGATGTTGGTAATCTTAGTACCTATACTTTACTCGAACCTGCCTCCAACACAAGTTGAATTATTTATGACAGGGAACATCAGTAAAAACGGTAGATATTTATCGCTAATTGCGCTTTGGCAGGTCCTGCCAATTATCTGTTGATAACTAAACTATTATATCTAGTTTTCTCATAATTCCAAGAGTTTGTAAGATTAGAGTTTGTTGTTTGCTTTCAATAATATCTAGGTAATTCCTGAAATTAAAGTTAAATTTTCAGACGTCTGTCTAGGTTAGGTCGCCTGCTAATTTAAGTTGCAAGATCTCCAACTGTAATTGCCGTCGTAATGAGTTAAAACGTAGGTACTCACATATTACACCCACCCTCCCACAAATGTTCTTTCTCTAAAGCCAACAATCTGTCTAATCTCTTAAAAAAAAAACTACCCAAATTGTCCGACTGAAAACAGTACTTTTCAAACGGAACACAGAAAAAAGTACTAAAATTTATAAAATCTCCAATCACCCGCCCTACCCTATCGACACTTGGTTTTATTTCTCTTTCGATTTTATAAATGCAAAGAGAACATCATACTCTCTCTTTCAAATCTATAAATATTTTATACAAAACAACCATCTACCACAGTGTGTGTGTGTGATATCTCACCCATTACCACTTATGTGCATCCATATAGCAGAGTGGACACATTTTACAGTGTCACAGGATTTTTCAAATCGGATAAGTGCCCTCCTGCCACTTCAGTGTGTCTGTGTGTGTGTGTGTGTGCGGAATTGAAAAAAAGGAAATATCTATTTATATATCATTTCGGTCGCATATACCCACACAAGCGCACGGCCCGAGGCGTAAACGAATCACAATCACTCATACGGCACAGCACGGGGTGGCTGGCTGGTATTGTCGTTTCTTTGCTTGTTTATCTTTCCTTTTCGCTCTGTCTTGGCGGTTTTTTTCTTCTTCTCTGTTTGGCCCGTTGCAACCGACTCGACTGTGTGTCAGTGTGTGTATTGTGTCATTCTGCACAGAGAGAGACAATTTTTGTTTTGCTTTCGATACAAATACACAAGACACAACTTGGGTTATTTTTTTCAGGGGGCGACACCTGACTTTAAGTTCTTGAAGTTCTCTTTTTTTTTTCCTTCGCAGCTTCTTGGGGTTTTCTAATTTTTTTTTCTGTGTATTGGACCCCCTCTCTTTGAGCGGTGTTTTTTTTGCGGCATGGATGACCATCGCCATCGCCACAAAGTTTTGCCATTTGAATGGGGTCCAGTATCAATGGGTCCGTTCGATGAGACGCTTTAGACGCGACGCACTCGGTTGGTTTGGTTTTTTTTTTCTTTCTCCGTTCTGTTCGGTGACGAGAGCAATTGGATTACGAGGAGATTAAAAAATTCGGTTGACAGAGCGAGCGAGAGAGAGAGAGAGTGAGGTCCTTCCTTGCATATTATATACGTACAACCCACACTGTGGCCCTTAATCTGGGTACGCATCCCTAGTGACATTTTGTCAGGAGCCCTACACACAGAGTGGTGACAGGCGAGGACTTTTTGGGGTTTGCTTGCTCTGTATACGAGCGGTATGTGTGTGTGCATGGGTAGTGGTTCTCTTCGTTTGTCACCTCCCTCTCTTGTGGATTAAAAACTCATTCGTGTGAGTGCGTTGGCCAGCGCACTCTGTGTGTTGGTTATATGGTGCGGTGTGTAGTCGTGTCGTTCGTTCAGCGCTTTCGGTTTGTCATTGGCGTCGTTGTCGTTGGAGTTGTGTCTCCGTTCTCGTCGTCGTCGTCGTAGTTGTCGTCGTCAGTGTCGCCATCTCGTGTTGTCCTCTCTTCTGTCACTTGATATTATATACCCAGGCGCAGTGTGTATATAGAAGATATTTTTTTTGTTTTTTTTTTTTATTAAATTTTTGTCATCGTCGAGTGTCATTGGTCGAGTGAGTGAAAAAAAATAAAAGAGAATACAAAAAAAAAAAATGAAGAAAGAGTGTGTTACATGGAACGACGACTTTGGAGGACTGTGTGTCGCGTAATTTGGCATCTCGGACTGGTTTAGCGACATAAGCAGCAGTACACGATCAGCGAACGACATTTTGCTGCAGCGCCAGTGTATACGGTAACCCAGTGTGGATTAATTATTTTGACGGGCGGATGGTGAAATTTTTCGCACACGGAAATTCTACCTAGAATCGCATTCCAATTGGAATTTGTGTTTGACAGTCACGCTCATATTCATTTTTTTTTTTGCGCTATTTTTTGTGTCGCCATTTTTGTTGCAAGTCCGTGTGCATTTTGTGGGGTAAAATATTTGTTTTCTTGTTCCCTGTCGAATGTGTGTAATTATTGCTCCTTAACGACGATTATGCGGTTTAATTGTTACGCGGAAGAGGAGGAGCACAGCGCTCATGTAATTGAAGTTTCCACAGCAATAAAAGTGTAATTATTGCCAGCTAGGAGAAAAAAAAAAAAAGAAGAAAGAAAGGATAACGAGTGGCAGGAAGGAAGGAATACTAATTGGAGTACCTATATAGTTAGTGGGTTGGATTTAAATTTGGAGCGTGTTCGCGTGTAATTTCTGCCAAACGGAAGGAAGAAAAGTGTGCAAAGTTTGCAGGTGTCTGTGATTTTTTTGTTCCCTTAAAAATATTTATAATAACACAAAAGCGTAAAAGAATAGGTTTTGCGAACGCGCCCAGCTACTTTTGAGTGATAGGCTGACAAAGGGATTTACCTGCACAATCAGCAAGCAGCGACGGATGATTTCATTTGACATTTCTACAAATTGGTAAGTAAATTGACTGAATTTGTTGTTCATTTAGTGTAAAAGCGAGTGTTTGGACTTGTTTATGTCAGATTGAGGGCTGTTTAATCGTTTCTAACCTAACTCTATCGAACTACCACTTATCTGCTGTCGATATTTTTTAGAGGAGGTAGTTAAACAGGCTGTGCCTGTGCACTTTGAAGGCTTTTTCCATACAAAGAGACCTAAACACAACGCCAAAACAACAAATTGTGGGTTCCATGTTTGTTTGTTTGTAAAATTTTAACTGCTTTGTTTTAAAATTTACCTATAAGTATAAGACTGTAATGAAAGATTTCTTCACAAAACATGACTGCAGCACAAATTTCTTTTAATAAACAACAAAATTTAGAGAATTCACCCAGACTTTAAAATGACAGCAATAATGCGATTTATGCGACATTTATGACAGGAGGATTCTAGAAGTGGGAATACATTTTTTAGGCAATTAGAGTCTTTGGAGGAGCTTTGCGTTAACCCATATCTACCTATATGCTTTCGAGTTTCGAAGCATAGAGCGTCGCCTTCATTTCCATTGCGAATTTTTGACAAACAAATCAATTCAGTGAATACCTATGTAGGTAGATATCAGCACCTAAAATAAGCTAGTAAGCTTACTAAGTCCGACAGCTGGCTGATTGGCCTAAAATTATCAAGTCAACAGTTTTTGTTATACTTACCTGCAGTAGGGTAACCAACAAATCTCAAGAATTTCTTGACTGTATAGGTACCTACCTACTCAGTTGACATTTCGATTGTATACCTACCTATTTAACGAGTAAAAGTGACATTAATCTACCTATACATCTAGTCGACTTAAGATAACTATAGACTTTTAAAGGTGCCAAATGTTGCGATACCTCCATCAAGTCTGTTGAAGAGTCTGAGAAAAATACAAACATGGACAGAAATATTTCAGATTTTGACACTAGCAATGAGAAGTAAGAAAAGCTAGTTCAGGGACCGCAGTAAGGGACTAACCTGTCCAAATATAGACGTAACTTAATTTCCAAACATAAATAGTCAGTTTCGCAAGAAATTTAATTCACGAATTAATGTTTTTGCGGAGTTTGTTGTAACGATAAGGCATTGACATTATTTTTCGATAGAAATTGAAACTTATTGACGCTAGGCACTTAGCAACTCGTTGAAATTTCGATAATAAAAGATGGCGACACTTGTCTTACTATCCGACGTAGGTAGATAGGTCGATGGCCAAAAGTGTCTGAAAATGCGCCCCATTAACGTACATAGGTAGGGATAATAAAGACCTTGTCCTTCCTAAGAGTTAAGGCCTTTAATCGGGTGTCTTAAATTTAGCTTGAATCGATAGCGAAAGTGAGTAACAAAAATCTGCCTAAAAAACAATTTAGTGAGTGACAAATCATTTTATTATGGTGAAGCCCTGAACTTCCTAAACTTACTTTCGAATTTCTATCTAAACATGTGTGGCACATCAGACACTCACTAATTTGTAGCTATACTTACACGTATTTACCGCACAGGGAGTTACCTACTCGTAAATGAGTTAGTAAACTTTTTAAGTGACTTAAGTAAGTACCTATACGTAAATGCTAAATTTGCACCGATTGACAATGGCTCTGCAAAATAAGGCCCCGATGAAATAAAGCAAAAAAAAAAATGAAATAAGGCCCTAACAAATTTTACAGGAAACAACAACGATTTTTAATAAAATTTGGGGTGTTATTTCCATTTTTGGGGCTTTATTTTCTAATGAAAATTGGAGTCTTATTTCATTATGAAATAACACTTCAAAAGAAGAAATGAAATAAGACCCCAAACGAAAAACAAAAACGTTGTAACCCCCTGCTTGGGGTTACCGTCAGATTTGGGGTCTTATTTAATTTTTGTTTGCCATTTACAATGCATTCGACTAACTTATTCTTAGTTTTGAAATCGTGTATTTTAATACGTTCGGCGACTATCACTCGCTATTGGTGCAGTGCCGTAGTCAGGATTTTGGTTCGGGGGGGCTTGCATCCAAATCATACGAAACAAAAACTAAGAATATTCCAATTCATTGATTCGTATTAGTTTTTAAATCGTATGTACTTAAACGAACATACTTAAATAATTATTTTACACACATTCTTGGTTTCTGGATTAGAACGCGTTGTTTCTTCCAATGAAGTTCTTGGAGCTCTTAATTTAACTTCAAATAAGTCCTCTGCAAGTTGGGATGCGGATTGAAAAGTCTATCTGAAAAAATCTTCGGTATTTTCTCTGACGTTCTTAAGAGAATTCAGAACTTCTTTTGTGCGGTCGATTGCAAAAACGAAATCTAAAGAAAATTGATAAGGGCAGCGTTAAACTGAACAGTTTTTCGCATGCAATGAGGCGTACTAGGAAATGTCTTTTTCGGACCGCTGCCAAAAGTGTTTATGCTTTCGAAGATATCGTTCTGCAAACATAATGCTGATAAAGCCATCAACTGTCATAGTGTCATGCAAATGCAATATTTCTTTTCTTTCCTATCCCTGATTACGTTCCTGTCGATGTTTGCAATCTATTTCGTATACGACTTCTGTTGAAGTTCTTTCGGCTGCCGAAAGTCGAAGTGCAACCAAAAATGCATGCTATGGCCTATGATCTCTGTTGATAAATATTTTGTGCACGCACCGGCAGCGAAAAAGAGAGCGACTGTTGGAATGACATACATAACTTAGAATCTTACGATTTTTCTCACCAAGTTCGGTCTTCGAGATTGACATCTCCACCTTCAGGTTTGTCCACTCGTGTAAATTTATCCCAGCACCAACTACTTTAACACAGACTTCTACAAGTTACGTTGTGGTCATATTTGCTCATATCTTAGTATGTTACTGATTAGTGGACTTTTTAAAGCAGCACCGCGGTATTATTTATATACATTAATTTTTGGAAAATGAACGTTAAATTCAAAAGGCCATCACTCTTTCTTCAGAAATTGAGGAATTGGAATTGGACAAGCCCTGATTCTGATGACACATGACACAAAGTTAAAAAGGTTTCATGCAATTAATTCTGCAGTAGGTATACACCAGTGCAGCTTCTTCTTACCTTCCTCCTGGTAAAACAAAAGGACAGATATAGGAAAGCTGGCAGCGCGTGTGCTGAAGGCCAACGCTCAGATCATGGTTTCAAAGCAACCTATCCAAAGAAATCATGATGACATTCCGTTTTGGTGTTTCACAAAGAGGTCAGATTGGCTCGCTATTATTTATATTACAGTAGACGCTCGATATAGTGAACTAATAAAAACCAGGCCTGTTCACTATATCGAAATTGCTCACTATTTCGAGCGGGAGTTTTTAAATGTTTACCAAAGCTTAATTTGATATAAGTATTTTTTTTTTCAATAATGCAAGAATGAATTAAATTTTTGAAAAATAATTTGTCACCTTCATTTGTGTTTTAAATTTAATTGCACGGATTTTTCTTGTAAGCGTTTCATAACTAAAATATCAGAAAAACACACAAATGAACGGTAAATTGTTCTGAAAAATGAAAAATATTTGCGCCTGCATGCGCATTGTAAAACTGGAAGATTTTTCGTTGAATTTTGCGAAAAAAAAGTCTGAGTTCACTATATCGAGACTTTTAATAGTTCACTATTTAAAGTAGTTTGTGTACAATTTTGGTGGTTCACTATATTAAATAGTTTACTATACAGAGGTTCACTATATCGAGCGTCTACTGTATACATAAATTATAGCTGTCCGCCCGCGAATGTTACCGTACCTATACCATATCCAAGCCGTAAGGTGGTTTTCCACAGTTTCGGTAATACAACATCAGCGAATACAATTTTGAATGATTCTAAAATTTCCGACCGAATCTCCAGGTAGGTAGGATGGGTATCTAGCGCCCTCTATGTGTGGTAACAGTCCGTCTGATTTATGAACAACTTAGGCATGATTTATGTTTTTTTGTGATATGTGATGTTGAATGCGAGGGGCAAGAACCGTCAATGGCACTCGAAATTCTTTTTCCTTCTCTGTCCCACTCATATCCACTATCCTGCCCACATATCCTAACATTCAACTCCTAGCTCGCATTTGCTTACATTACAAATTGTTGCAATATTTCGCAATGTTGTTCAAATGTAAATCAAACAATTTAGTATAACGAATATTATAATAGAGTTAACTGGAGTGTGGGCGCAGTGGTTAGTGTGCTGGACTACTGTGCAAGGGATCCCAGGTTCGATCCCCGGAAAAACACAAATTACATCTTAAAGTTTTTTCTACTGCGCCACCTCTCGCGAACGTCTGACAAACATCCGAGAGTATGACTGCCCTGAAAAAGCTTCTCAATTCAGCCGTTCGGACTCGGCATAAAATTGTAGGTGCCTTTATTCATTCGTCCCAAAAATAGAAACTCACACAAACGAATGGTTGCGAGAAGCTAGGCCTAGGGTGTCAACCCACCTATTTATTTATTTAAACTGGAGTCCATTTGACCCTTAAATTTGAAAGAGCCGTAGATATTTCCGAAAATTTTAGATAAATTTTAAAATTTGTTATTGATTTCTATGCTTCAAATATTTCAAACATAGAAAAAGTTATTGTATTGAAAAAATTTCTTCAACCTTTTTTAAACTAAGTAAATTTCAAAAATGGCCATTGCTTGAATTGAAATTGATCCATTTATATAGTTTTTATAATGCAACAAGAAAATGCCTTTATTTGATGAATCTAATTTAAAACGGCGCATCCTTAGAATCATTATCCAGGTATCTACTTTTTGACATTTTCCCACGCGCAATCGATTTAGGGTCTTTTGTTTCATTTTTTGTTTCAAATTGTTCTTGAGCTTGTCAGAATTTTCAAAGATCCACTTCTGGAAATTTATTTTAATCATTTAAAATAACACAAAAAAAAAACATCTACAGTCAAAAATGGTGAACAATTATCACAGTTATCTCGAATGCAAAAAGAGGCGCAGTCAAACTTTCAAAATTCGTGACATATCTTTAAATCAAACTTCGTTCTGCATTTACTTTTTTTTACTCTTAGGCCTTAACCACATTGAAACTGTCAAAGTCAAATGTCTCCCCATGTCAAATAATCCTACCTACTCCACTTTAACTATTTTTTTTTAAGTTCCCTGCCCAATTGGCTGTACACTGCGACTTAAAAAGATCTATTGTATCGAAGAGGGATGGAGTTAGTCTAAGAGACAGATGACCTTCCTAGTGAAGGCCAATATATCCTTAGTAACAGAGTTCCTTAGCTCTGCTGGTGAACGTGTATCCCTGCTCACGTTTTCTTAATCAATGGTCAATGGAGTGCCGGGCAATCACAGATATTGTGCTCGGAGAATTCTTCATCCTCAAGGCAAAACCTGCATCCTGTCTCCAGACACAACTTCATTTTGATAAGATGATATCTCAAGCCAAAAACAGCGGATTCAGATCCAGCCCTAGCTATAGTTGGTCCGCCGATTCGTTGCCCGCCAGATATTTTTGTGTTTGGATATAGCTTGCATAGAATCGTATAGCAGCATTTTACTGTTTTTGAGTCCATTGTATTGGACGATAAAGCTTGTAAGGCCACTTGACTAACGTGAGACACATTATTGAGAATTTGGTGTTAGGTCCAAAGACACCAGCATCAACTAGAGATTCCATTTTAGATCCGTTGGTGTACCAAACCATACTTTTTGGGTCCAGTGTCGGAACACCATTGACCCATTTGGTACGGTCCGGTTTTTCTACCTCAAATAATTTCCCAAAACTGTATTCCCTAACCATAATGTCGAGAATGGAGCAAAACATGTTCATGTTTGGGATTGGGTTAATCCAATTTAACTAAGTTCGTGTACTTACATTTATTTAACGCATAATGCTAAATTATTATGCTGGTTTTCCACTTGTCAATTTGAAATTGACAATTGACGTATTTTTATGCCAATTAAACAATTGGCAAGTGGAAATAGCGAAAAATTGCTTGTCAATGAATTCACTAACAGCGTTTGCCAATAACTGACAAAGATACCACTGGACAAGTGGAAATAGCTGAATTGTCAAACAAAATGTCACTTTGTCTATAATTGACAGAGAAAATTTAATTGGCATCGAGTTCGTAAGTTGGTCAATCAGCTGACAAACGATTTTTTGCAAATAATTGGCATAAGTGGAAATGAATTGACGTTGGTGTCGTTCAATGATATGGCTGTCAAACTTTGTCAATCAACCCACCTTAACAAAACAAGATATGATTCCAAAAGAAACCAACAGATGGCCCACACTTTTTTTTTCTATAGAATGAATGTCATATCACTGATTTTTTATCAAGCCCTTATGCAGTTGCCCTCTACAATTCTAACCAAATTCCAGTTTTGTAATAAAAAGGAAGCCCTCTCTCTCTCTCCCCTTGTTAAAATCAAATCAAACATCTTCTGAACTCATCGCTCTAAAACTATTTTAAAAGTCAAACGAATTTATAAGCCAAACTGCAAATTGTAATTATTCCCGCAATGCACCTACAACACTAAGTATATTCTATACAGAACACAATAAAAATTTGCACGTTAATTAAGAAATCAAATAAAAGAATAAGAAAAATATACTTGCTCACCGGTGTTGCTGTGGTCGGTCTCGGTCTCGGTCTCGGTCCTCGTGTTCTCCTGCAGATATGTACATAAATAAATCGGCGAATTGTTTTTGTGTAATTATAATCTTCATGTTAACACATTCATTACAATCGTGCGGGGTTATCGCCAGAGCGATCTTAAAGTTTTAATTAATCATATTCCAGCGTTCTATGTTCTCCCCATTTCAAGAAATCATTGAACAATAAGTTTGAACACTTTAGTACCTACCCAACAAGTTCGATCGTCATACTCGAAATTTAAATAATTTCCTATACCCAGTCGTAGAGAAAAAAATGGATTCCTGCTTTCTGGTAATAAAATTAAGTCGTCACATGATTTGTCACAATAAAGCTGCTTGATTCGCCCTTTCTGATCCCAAATGCAATTTATGCTATAGCTAGTTCCCTCCAGCGCCATTTCACATTGTGAAAGACCGCCAACGACGACGACGATGATGATGTCGTCGTCCGTCGTCATTGTCGTCATTGTGAACGCTCTTTTCGCAGTACCATCCACTCAATTAAAAGTGGAAATTGTTTCGTTTTCGTTTTCTTGTCTAGTAAATTATTTATAAAAAAATGTTTTCTTATAAATAAAACTCTTTGTTTATATCTCGTGCAGCACTTGTGCTGCTTGTGCACTTGCCGCTTGTACCTAGTAGCTATAAGTTGTATAGCTGTGCGTGTGCAATTGAGAAGAAAACGTAAATTTAGCGAAACAAAAGGTCAGCACAAGGACACTTTTGAGACAAAGGAACAATCTTTTGTCTTTGCCGTTTGCATGCACAGCGAATACAAACTAATTAGTTGCTAAATTATTGCCTTTTCGGTTTTAAATTTATTTTGCAATTTATTGTTTATAATGGTCTTGCACACTTGGCTGCGCATTGAGTTCAGTCATTGAGTATAGGTATAGAGCATAGACGTCTTCTTTTCGCAATCAGCTAAAGGACACTTCATTTTGAATTATTTGCACAAAAATCTGTGATTGAAAAAAAATTCAAAGGAAATAATTATTCAATTGTTGTGAGCTGTATTTATATGGTCATATCATTAACAATAAAATAAGAATAAGAATGCACCTCTTGGTATCTAAACCGAGTTCGATGTTTATGTGACGTCTGACGTGTCATTTTAGTGTATTTTTGTTAGTTCTATCACCACTTGATTGGACACTAATTGACCATAACTTGTTGATGCACTATAATTTGGTATTTAAGAATTTTACTATATAGACATATGGTCGGTGGCGGTAATTCTCACACGTCACACCCTCCACCTCCCCATAAACGGTTTCACTAACTAACTAAAGCAAATGGAAATAAATTAAGTACTTATCTCAAGGAAACTACATACAGTGGCGGACTATGGGGGGCGGTCCGCACCGGGTGGCAGACTAATAGGGGCAAAATAACTATTTTGCACATTACACAAAATAAAAACACAAATAGCTAAAACGATTTTTGGACTTTATTTCATTTTCAAAAGTGCAATAAAGTTCAAATCGAAGTGGAAATAAAATCCAAACAACAAATATATGGGGAGAATTGAAAGCAAACGAGTGCAGGTCCGAATTTTACATACAAAATACTGGCGAACCCACTCAACTGGTGCCGATATGCAATCTGTTGAGAGAAATTCATTTCTTAAATCGTTTCAAATTCAGCTTAGGCCAAATTTGTTTTGTCACTAGACAAGTGGTGCCACATGTCCACCTAAGATTTGCACTCTTGATATCATCCAGATTTAATTTATGTATGCAAGTAGCGATTGGTTTCCCTAGGATTCCTTTATCCGACAGGGTTGAGTTGTTCCTATTCCAGCGAGTTCATCCGCCTTACAATTTCCTGGAATGTCTTTATGCCCCGGCACCCAAATTAGGTGAATGTTGAACTGTTCGACCATCTCCGTAAGAGATGATCGGCAGTCGAGATCTAGAAAAGTTATAGAGATCGAATCCAAAGATTTGATGGCTGATTGGCTGTCCGAAAATATGCAGATATCTTTAGCGGATATCACGTTTTTCTTGAGCCAAGATAAGACTTCTTTTATCGATATTAATTCCGCCTGGAATAGCCTGCAATAATTTGGTAGACGGTAGGAGAGCTTAAGATTAAGACTTTGGGTGAATACATAAGCGTGGCCAAAATCTTTCTTCGACTACTGTGAGGAAGCGAGCAAATGGCTGCACTTACCGCTTGCTTGCTGAAAATATCAAGGAATAATAGATGAAACAATATGTCCAGTGCCGCAGAGGGAGTTGTGCCTAGTGCACCGCTTATACACATGCAGGCTGTGCGCTAGACCTTGCTTAGATAGTCTCTATGTATGGCTTTCTCCAAGGCTGTCCACCAGACAATTATCCCAAAGATAAGTATCGGTCTTATAACTGAGATATAGAGCCAGTGAGTTATTCGATGTTGTAGACACCATATATTACCAATAGCTTTTTTACTAGAGAAGAGTGCTACTGCAGTCTTCTTGACTCTTTCTTGGATGTTAAGTTTCCAAGTTTCCAGTAGTTCGTTGACCACCAAATTCTAAGGATGGGGGGATAAAATACCACCTTGCGAAATGCCTCTGCTAACAGATCCTCTTGTGGACACTTCACGCAGCTTGGAGTTGATAATCCGACCATTAAGCAATAGATTAATCAATTCACAAAGTGAGCTGTCAACATTCAGAACTGATAGCGCATCTGCTATCGCTGAACGGCGTCACATGGTAGCTGCAAAAATAAATTTAAAAGATGCAGAAATTTGGACAGCTTTTGAATTTTTAAGCTTCATTGTTAATTGTGAATTTTCAGACTCGTTACCGAGCCTGTCATTGGCGATGAGAATTTTTTTTAACAATTTGCGTCTCAGTGGCATCTTGTGACCGAAGCTTTTCAAAACTGAAATTAATTAAGACTTATCTAAGATCAACAATGCGCCAAAATAGGTTGACTAATCTGGCTATACTTTCAATCGAAAAGGAGCTAACAAAAAAATATAGATTTTAATGATTTAAACGAAATATTCAGTGCAATAGAAGCTCGAAAGTACCTTTAAATAAAATCTTTGTTTGTGTATTTTTCTTAAATTTTTAAGGGGTGTAAGCTTGCTTTACCGCCGCGGGTGCCACTGCCTCTTAGTCTGCCCCTGACTGCATTATATTATATTCGCCTATATCATGCAACGAAAATAAAAACAATTTTGATGACTTTTATAGAAACATCAGGTCGACATCATATTTATGTTTTGTTGGGCAGTGATGTCATTTTAAGAGATTTAACCATTTTTGAAGGGTTTTCTGTGATTTTAAAAATATGTCCGAAGGATAAAAGGACATTTTAGCTAATTAAGGGATTTTTTTTTTCTTCGTTTCAAGATTTTAATAAAGATTTTCACAGCCTTTAAGTGAAACCTATGCCTATATCTGTTCGTGGTCAGTGGTCACTTTGCATACTTATAATTCATAGTATGAAATTGTAATTTCTTTGTCCCTTTTCCACGCTCTTTTTCTTTCTACGTTTGCGTTAATAAATATTATATGGACACTTTTTTTTTTTCTTTAAAAAACGAGCACGCGCTATTCTTTATAATATTGGCTATTTAAATTACAGCGCGCAATTTTTCAGCCTGGAAATTCAAAAGAAAACGACTCAAAGTTCCCAACGCGAACGAATAAAAATTTGGTCCTTCGAGCCGGATTAATCTGATATTCTTGATTTTCCAAAGCATTCGCAATCAAACAATAACGCTCGGTTTTATAAACCAATTGGTCAAGAGATTAACAACTACTTCGATAAAACCGATTTATGAAAAATGACAAAATCGCATTTGTACCTCAATACAACGAAATTCATCGAGCGGTAAAGCGGCAATCAATTAGGGCGATCACACAATATAATAATATAATCGGCGAACACTATCCTTAAGACAGTACATAGTCTCGAAAAGCAGTTGTTTATGTATCAGTAGATAGGCGAAAGAAACATAAAGCTCTGTAATGTTGACAGCTGTCAAATGTTATTTAATTTGATTTGGGATTTTTTTCAGTTTAAGGTTGGTCTTTTTACTGAACCGTTTGAAGAAAGTGTTAAAATGACCACATTTCGATTATGGTCTGCAGAATCGTCCTTGTAAAGGAAACTCCGGTAAGACATGTGCATCATTGTAGCAATCACTTAATGGAGAATATCGCCGCTGACATTCCAAGTGAGGCTGTAGATCCAAGTTTATCGATTCCTTGCCATTTCTCAGACTCAGCTGTATTTTTATTTTTGGCAAGAAATTGAAGAATACGATCTGAGCGGGCAAGGCCGTCGGCACTACAAGCCGTCTACGTAACCAATTTTGACTTTATTGCGCGTAGTTTCTTGTTTTCGTGATGCCAATTGACAGCCAAGATCATGCGATTTGACGCTTTTTTGTGGGTCTAAGCCGACAAAGTTTTGGCAAATTGAAAACCAACATTCGTCAAGTCAAAGCCGATATAAGGAGCCGACATTTAACAGAAATCTTAATTTTTTGTATACTTCTCTTTAATCACCGAAAAAGTATTGTATAGTCTTGGGGGATTTTTTTTTACACATAATTTGGGATATTCCACTATAACCTTCTGGCAACACTGCATTGCCAGTGGGTGCAAGTAACATTGACTTTGACATTATGGATGGCCCATCCGTTATAAGATTGACAGTTGGCTGACGTGACTTGTCAAATTATTGACCTAAATTAATGTGACATGAGCCGCTTTTTCAGTTAACTGGGAAATCTAGTCAAATATTTATTGGCTGAGTATCCACTCAGTTGACTTTCAATAGAGTCAAACCTGCTAATTCACTTCAATGACCTAAAATTTATTTGAAACTGAAATTAGAAAACAGTATTTTAATTGTGACGGGTAGATAGGTACTTAAATTTATTAAAACAAGTTGTGTGTGGGAGATCGTCGTCCTGTTGGAAGCACATGCCGTTACCATTTATATTATCCAATGTGGGCCAACAAAATGTGGCTCTGCATGGATGGTGATGGCAATTTACCATCGTCGATTAGAAAACGACACCTCAGTAAGCCGCAATCTAGTTCTAGTCAACTAAACTTTTGCATGTACAATATGCCCAATGGATAAATTGCCCTCTCGACTCAGTGACCACAAACTCAAGTCAAACCCAAATAAAGACGGAGCACAAATGATTGAAACTCATTAAAGTCATTTTTTTATGTAAAGTTTGGCATTACTTTGACGTATAGTGTCACTTGTGGTTGTGAAATAAGCAACGACTGTAATTTCTTAAATAAACTGATAACTTTAAAAATATAAACTAAATATATTTTTACAAAAACAGACCCATGCTCACGTTGCTTTGCTGAGTTCTTAGAAGACTATTGCTGACTATAGGTAATTATTAAAGAAAAATTAACTATGCTTACCGTATATAAAATAATGAATAACTCGTTTCTAACTTACAAGCTTATTGACTTCATGCAGCAATTTTTCCTTTTGTAATTTTTTAAATTGATTTAAATGTAGCAGTGAATTATGTAGGTCAATCAAAATCAACATTTTTCATTTAAATAAAAAAAAACATATAAGCAAAAAAAATTGCCTAAATCGATCTTGTCACTGTGAAGAATATTATAAAATCTATTTCACGTTAATCGATTCAGTATTTGCTGAGATTATCGCGGACAAAGTTTTTTTTTATTGCCATTCATGTCTAGATTAGTTTTTAGGCATCAAGTGAGTACACACACATGTCAAAAGAGCCAATGAATACATCGTCCTTGATGAACAGAAACCCCATATGAAATTCCTCTAAACTTGTTTATCAGTTGATATACCTACCCTTTACCTAACCTCACATTCAGGTAGTTCCGTCCCTTCCATTTGTCAATTTAAATACCTTTCTTGGAAGACCATAGAAATTTGTTCAAATGCTGCACGTTAATAGTCCAAAATTGAAATTATAAACGTAAACGACTGCGAATAACTCGGTTTCCTCACCATTGAGCATTCAAACGGACTATGGATACATAAACCAAAATGCAAATTTGCTTCCGTTTCCCGGGCCCACTCCAACTACATAATTTCCTTTGGATTCTTATCACTTAACGATGAACTCCAACTCTTTTTGCAAATTGAAAAGCACCAAGGAATGTGCTTAATCATTTGCGTTTTAAAATCTCAACCAAATACTCTTCAGCTAAATCCGTCTAAAACAGAGAATGAAATTTGTTTGCTAAACAAATCTGCCATTAGCATGCAAAAAGCAAATTAAAATCGTCAAAAATTATATACCTGCCATCACTATCCCCGTGGCCCAAAGTGGGCTTGTTAGTTGTTAGCCCATTTGGCTGTAGTGTATATACACAGTGCATCTTCCCACTGAACGCGGCGAATTAACTAAATTATCTATGAATAAATATCTTGTCAAAACAATTCACAACGTTTCTGTTTTTTTATATAGATTTTCACACAATTTAAGGTGAAATTAGTTGTTGTATGGACATCGGTTGGAAAATATGTTAATTTCTCTGTAATATAACTTTTCGGTTACATGAATGTTGTTGGCACAAATAAAAAAATAAAAATATAGCTAATAAATTATTCATAAATCGTGGCAGTTAGTGGCTAAATGGTAGCAACCAAATGGGTGTTTGTACATTCATTCGAGTTGTCATATAAAGTTGAGAGATTATGTAAATTTGTTTAAAATGGCTTTCGGAAGGTTGCTGTACTAAATTTGACGCGCTGAAATAAAGTATAGCATTGTTAGGCAATCTGATATAGATAACACTTTTAAGTGCCTTTTGCGAATGATGGAGTGATCTTGTTTGAGGTAGGCTTTGAGCTTTGAAAACCCTGATGGGAAAAAAGGGCAACTGACAAAGTTTATGATCTGTGGCAAAATGGGCTTAAACGGTTCGCATATATAAGAATGGGAAGTGTCCATACCTAAGTCGTTTTGGTAAATGGAGAATTAATTCCATATGGCGAATAATGATGGAGATAGATACTCATAAGGAGGGCGTTTCTCTATTTCAAGGACTGACTGAAATTGTAGATACATAAAGCAAATAGGGGACATCCAGTCAGTAAGGCGACAATTTAGCTTTTGATATTGAGTCGCTAAGGTTTTTTTTTATTTAGCTTACATAATATCAACTCCAAAAAATTTAGACGTGAGTTTAGTAAGGATTTTTCAGGGCCAGTCCAGTTCAGGGAGCAACGATTTGGTTGATTTATTGGTTGACAGTGGCTGCCAGCTGGGAAACGCGAACACACTTAGACCAGCATAGGTCCACTGTGATGTGATACCACGAAAAAGGATGATTATAAGATCTCCCTACTAGTTGAACCATTTTAAGCTCTTTATAAAGCTTAGGAGGCTTCCGATGTCTGTGTTTGACAGATCGTCCAAGTCGTTGTAATGAAAGGCTCCTAAGTCAAGCTTTCTTCTACGGGAGAGAGCTGGGGAGTTAGAAAGAAGGTGAAGAATATGAATAGTTTCCTCCTCTTCCTCGTCGATAGAGCTTCTGCAAAATTCGGTTGCGAAAAGGCCTAGCGGCATGTTTTCCTATATCAGGCAGGATCAATTTCTTAGAGCCTTTCAAATCCAGCTAAGGCCAAATTTCTTTTGTCACTAGACAGGTGGTGCCACCTAAGATTTGCACTCTTTATAGCATCCAGCTTGAATCTTTTGTTTGCGAGTAGAGATTGGTATCCCTAGGGTGCCTTTATCCGGGAGGATGGGTTGAGTTGTTCCTATTCTTCATCGGCCTTACCTCTTACAATATCCTGGAACGTCTCTATGTCCGAAAAAGGTTTACTATAGTACAAAATTTATTTACTTTAGGCTGGCTAAGTACCTATAGCCCCTAAGGTCGGGGCTGTGCCGTCGGTAGGTATATAACTTTCCGACTATGTCAACGAAAATGATAGTTATAGACACCAAAATCCAGCAAACCTTATGAGGAAACTTTGTCACTGAAGCAAAGGATAGATGCATTTAAGAAGCATTTCCTGTAGCTGCTTTCAAATGTAGAGAATGATAGCAGAACAAGAGAACCCACGAGCGAGTCAATGAAGAACAAGGTTCAGCACTCAATATAAAAGAGGTTGGCTTAGCTATTAAAAAGTTTAAGAACAACATTGCCGACGGCTCTGATATATAGTTAACAGCTGTTCTTCCTATCACGGGTCGGGAGCCAAATTACCTGAATGACATTTTTCGAATTTGTTGACTGAAAGTTCTTACAAACGCCTCAGTGCGCTTCCTCCTTTTTACAAACCTATTTCAATATCCTAAATGTACGTCTTAAAATAAAAAGATTGACACAAACGACATCTCTTTAGCAGGTGCCTTAAATTCTGTTTTCCAGAATATGTCAAACATTGTGTCTTCGTAAAACTTGAGCTAGACGATGAATATGCCTAAAACACCCTAGATACTTAACAACGTTTTTTGTCCTTGCTAAATTTTACGAAGTCACAATTGCGAACATTTCCATACAAAATTATCTATTGTGACCGTCAAAATATTTAAGTTGAATGTTAAAATAGATTATTATTGGTATGGCCCATTAAGTAGATAGATAATTCTCACTAATAAACGTTTTTGGTTTCGAATTTAAATAAAACGAGTTCACAATAGACTTATTTTATATCCTAATTTCGCAATTCTAAACTTTTCAAGTGTGGATTACAGTGGATTCATGTTTAATCTTCAGATTTAATATTTTGACGGTCACAGTGGATAATTTTATATTGAAAATTTCGCAATTGTGACTTCGCAAAAGTTAGCCTGGGTACAAAAAATGATTATTAGTAACGTGGATTATGTATAAGGGGCATTAAAAAGGACTAATAATCATTTGAAAGCCCTAGGCTAACTTTTATTAACTCACAATGGAGACATTATCTTCAAAAAACTATCTATTGTGACCTACAAAATGTTTAGGTTCAACTTTACTAACTACTTTCAGTACCTGAGGGCACATTTTAGTTTTCCCTTACTAAGATATCATCTGTAAGCATCAAAAAAGAGGCACCTCGCTAGGACCAACGTAGACACGGTCACGGTCTATGCTGGACGAAATGACTGTCGTCAAAAGTCATCAACACATTCAGGGACAAATATACTTCTCAATTTTTGCGAATGCACCCAATATGAGAAATACCATCCAACTTGTCACTTTTATATGCCATTAGTTGTCAAAATATATCAGGAAATAGGTAAGGAGCATTTGGAAGTCAGTAGGTATAGTGATTATAGTAATCTCAGTAGACAAAATTTACATTGAGCTCATATTGTGTCCTCACCTCAAAAACTAATGTAGGCACGAACAGTTCTCCTTCCTGTCAAATGTTTATACCATTTTCGTTTTTGTGAATACGTAAACCGTCGGAACTGAAAAAGTAGAGCCAAAACAAAACAAATTGAGTTCTCAACTTTAAATTTACGTAAGCTCACAATTGCGAAATTTGCGTAGAAAATAGAGCTATTGTGAACTCATTAAATTTATAGTCGAAATAAAAAACGTTAATTAAATTTGTATCTTTTATTATGATGATATATAGCGTCCATTTTACGTTCTACGTTTAACAAGTTCTATGTTTAATAAACTTGAAAATTTTATCAAATAAATTTAATTATTGTGACCTACAATATATCTAAGGTAGAGGATAAAATTAAATCATTATTAGTGCAGTTGAAATGTGTTACATCGTGTAATTTCAAACTCAACACTTGATTAAAGAAAATCTGCATTTTAAACATTCCAAACAGAGTCCGTTATCTTCTAATATAATTTCGTGCCACAACTCTTGTTTATAATGATGTCAAAAAGTGTCAGCCCGCTATAATTCGAATGTGCGTCTGTGAAAAATCATGATTTTCTATATAGCTAGAGGGACCTCAGAAGGGATCGCCATGACAGAAATGCAATATATTACCTTTGATCTGTCATGTCGTGTACCTACCTTTATCTACTGTCTGACATGACTGCCTAACGAATAAATGGTTATCGGGGTCCTACTTCGCACGCAACGCAATAATGTAGTATCTAAGCAAAGCACGATCTTTTTTTCTGTTTTAAATGTTCACTTTCGAAGCGTCGATGAAGAGTGTGAACAAATAAAAGGCAATGACAGAACAGAGAAGTTATAAAATGACATCCCTGTCAAAGACCACAATTGTTTGTCAAAGCTCAGGTGCGCAGCTATTGGAAGACACTTTTGTCGTTTTCGCTTGGTCGTCCAGAACCGTCTGGAAGCAATCCGAACGCTTCTGAAAGCGTTGACACTCAACTGACAGTTCTTCTACTGAAAAGAAGAGAAATTTGCTTCTGGATTTGAATTCAGAATCGCGGAGAGTTCTTCCGGATGGTTCTGGACGACCAACCGAAAACGACATTACTATTGACGAATGGAAAAGTCTAAATACGAGATCTTATGTACATCAAACGCGACAGCTGACAATGTGAAATAAAAATACATTATATTGCAATGTCTATTTATGTCTCCCCCTTCAGTTTCAATATTTGATTCTTATACCCTATTCACACCAAGCCGAAAACTGGGTTTTCGCGAAAACAGACGAAAACTTCATCGAAAACAGAAGTTTTCCCATACATATTGCAGTTTTCAAAACGAGTTGTTTGAGGTCGTTTTCCATGAAAACGCCACGAAAACGAGTACGATCGTTGGGTTGTTGAAGCAGACACACCTTTTGCAACATTCAGCGAGCTCAGCAAAACTGCTGACAGGATGTGAGAGACTGAGTGAGAGTGAGAGTGAGAGTTTTTTTTGTTATCTTTGCTTGCACCATAAAGAGCAAACTACCTGCCAGCCTGCCACAACTAAATGGTATTTTCAGATGTTTTGATTTTGAATGTCGGTTATGTTAATTATTTAACCATAAGTTAACGATTATCAAGTAGCTTAAATAATTTTGTTTGTATATTATGTCAATACGTGCCAAGTTTAGTAACTAAAATAAAAGTCTAGTCGCCACAAACATTTCATAGCTAGTTTCACAGCTAATTGAAACGTCAAACGAAAACGAGTTGGTGTTCGGTGTGAATGCATCTACGAGTTTTCTAAATTTTTTTGACGAAAACTCGGTTTTCGGTTTGGTGTGAATAGGGTATTAGGGTAAAGTGTTTATCCAAAATTTGCGCATAATTTTGCAGCGATTGTCTCCTCCTCCTTGGCCAAAAACATTAAACCGTCAAAAGCTCTCTCTGTCAAACTCCTTAAAAATTGTCCATCTCTTGAATATTATAAAATACGCTGACAGTTTGTTATTTCGGGCACTGGTTTGTATACTTAAATCGAAGTAGTAAACATAAATGTCCATAGAATACTAAAATAAACGTTTGGACAAAAATTCGCATAAAGAACCCAAGAAAGAGTTTTTATTTAACTTAGAATTTAGGTATAGATACCTACTCTTGGTATACGAGTAGATATAAAAAGGGTTATTTAAAAAATTATTCACGGTGGTCCACAACTCAATGTCCAGACTGTCATTAATGTCACGGAGCATTTTGCTGACAGTTAAATTCACCACCTATCTGCGGATACGACCTACCGTATGGCATCTCATGTGAAAACGGAATACTTATTGCTGGAATAAAGTAGGATTATGACAGTAATGCCACCATGAAGTGCTGCAGCATAGAACTTTAGATCTTTTCAAGGCAATAATTCACAACTATGCATACAAAGAAGCTGTGACGCTACACACTATAGTATTGTCAAGATTTAATATTCATGAGTTGTTGTTTTTATTTATTTTTTAAACAACCATTTGGTGTTGAGACCGATGCGATGAACCGACATTATTGCAGCTATACCTAGGTAAATATCTCATTTAATAAATCTGTGATTTTGTGTGCGTGAAATGGGCGCGTTCAACTAAGTTGATTCGGTCAAAATGTACACTCTAGAGATTACAGAACCCTCTAGTGGCAGTTCGCTGATTTATGGCTGGAAGCCGTCTGCTAGTCCGTATGCCGTAGCACTGTCAACATAAAATACAGCAAAAACGAACAGTTGGAACACATTTGGTAATGTCGCATTCAATAGTAGTTGTTGCAGTCGTGCAGGTTGACCAACAACTGTCGTGTGCGACACATTCTGGTTTTGACAGCGCGCCATGACACAGCGGAAATTACTCTATTTCGATTTTTGATCTTGAATTTGGAATCTTCAACTGCAATTAGTTTGCTTTTATTATTTAATAGAAAGTTTCATGTGAGGAATATATTGAGCCGGCAACATCAACATCAACTTTGGCAGTCGCAGAACACTTGAGCAATTAAACTATGTGCGACGATATGCATAAGAGGTGCAGGGAAATAAGTCCCCGGGAACTAAGTCCACTGGGAGACTCATGTAAGTCTACTAAAGGACCATTCACATGGGAGCGAACGAACGAATTTATGAAATGCGAACAAACCACTTTTTATGCATTTATAAACAGAAAATTGCACATTTTACTACTCCAAGATGAGGATAATTAATTATTCCATCAAAATTTATTAAGAAAACAAGTTTATTAACAGTTTAAATAACGAAATTTCGAAATCCAAATTTTTTGCCGGGAACGAAAACACCCTGGCGCGAATTATCAGTCTATTCATAATCCACATAATTTAAATCGCGTTCCATAAAGTAGCGAGTAAAAAATTCGTTCGAACTTAACCTTATTCCAAGAGGAGGATATCTTGGAATAATAAAATGTGGAATTTTCTGTTTATAAATGCATAAAAAGTGGTTTATTCGTATTTCATCAATTCGTTCGTTCGCTGCCATGTGAATGGTCCTTAAGTCCACTTCACGAAAGTGGTTTCATTTCCATCTAAATGGGAACTGAATGTCTGAATCCCTCAGTGGATCTAGTTCCCGGGGACTTATTTTCCTGCTCCAGAAATCTCAGAAGGCCAAGCAGCGCTCTCAATAGAAATTGAACTCCAGACTCGTTCTTAGAACTATCTAAAACCTATTGAGGAGCTTGCTCTACTAACTCATTCCCTTTTGAGTTCCCAATCATTAGGGATTCGAACGAAGGCAACGTAAAGGCTGCTAAAGCTCTCTCGCATGTCAGTCAGGTTTTGAGCGTTGACTGCAAAACCAACCACGCTTAAAAAAGTTTTACCTTTAAGTTTAAGTTTTCTATAGACATCAATAAATGAAAGCATCAAATTAAATTTCTCCTCTTTGAACTGTCACAACTGTCAAAGTGTCAATGCTACAGTTTATTTTAACTCGGAATGCATTTCCAGTATTTTTCGCGTTTCCCACTGTCATGCATTTGGCTGCTTTTGTTAGCATAATCCCGACAAATAATCAATAAAAATTTGACGCAAATGACGTTTCAGAAAATAGCTTTATTTGACATTTAGCTAAAAGGGTATGTCTAATGTCTATGCGCATAAATGCACGACTTCTTATAAAGTATGTATAATAATTGATTGCTATAGATAATTGAGGGTAGATAACTGAGCTTTGGGGTCATTACATCATAAATATAATTTGTTAGACGTCAAAATAAATCGGCGCTCTGGCGAATGAACGCAGTTCTCGAGACAAAAATCTATTTCATATCAGTAAAGCAGTTGTTTGAATATTTTCTGTTTGGATGTGTGCATTATCACATGTCAAGTTCAAGTCTAACAAATGCATTAATCACTTCAACTTCAAAATGGAATGCAAAATGCGAAGTATTTACATTTACAGTCGCTGTGTAGGTATACATAACATCAGGCACTCCGATCTGACATTGACCCTTTGCCGGAAGGAACAAAGCGCAAAGCGAGAAACATTTAGCATACCACCATTTGTTTTTGTCAATAACAAAATGCAATCTTATCGCCATCTGTCACTTCGAGCACTTGCGTTGCGACCTGTTGTAAAGTGCTGCAAAATTAATGGGAACAAAAATGCCGTCGTTGCAAACCCACTTGCAAGCAGAGTACGAGTGTACCTATACAAAAGAAAATCGACAGCAAAACAAAGCAAATATCAATAACTACATATACACACCTCTCCTTCGTTCGATCACATCACAATAACGAAACGAAATCCCCATTCCTCGAGGCGAGCAATTTTTCTTCCTGCCAAACCACCTTCACATAATTAACTTCATTATAACGCCCCATTTCGCTTTGCGTTGCGTCTCGTCTTTGTCGTTTATATACCCGTTCCGTTGTTCAGTGCCGTGCTGTTCTGTCATTTTGTGCTGTCGAACGTAGTCGTTTTTGCTGTGTGACTCCTTTTCCAGTTGACAATTACCGCGAAGGATGTCGAAGTGGGCTTGATGGCAATCGTTATGGCGATGTTGATGGTGACGATGATGATTACCGTGCGATGGTAAATGGAACGGGTGAAGTGGAGGTGGTGTTGCAAGTGCCTTTCAAAAACATGTCAGACACGACATTCCGGCTGCCACTCAATCTGTTCAGTTCAGTTCTCCAGTTCTGTCTGTTTCACTCTTTCGTGCAATTTGTCCGAACCTCTGCCCGCGTTCATCGTCAACATCAACGACGACGAAGACGGCGCGGCCGGCCGGCGTTGGAACTGTAATCAAGTTTTCGATTTTGTCGATTGTCAAATCGGCCTCTGACAGTTCCGTGGTAGTGGTTGTGGGGTAAAATGCGCCTTGTGGCAGAAGGAGTGAATAAGAAAATCAATCGAACGCGGTGCATAGCATATATCGTGCCATGGGAACACAACACGATTGGTTGTCATTTTGTCAACACACACGTACATGAGTGAACGTCAGCGTATACCATGGGAACTTTCCAGCACTTGAGGGCAGTTCAATCGAATGCCTCCTACACCACAGTCCCCCCACTGTCGTGTCACTTTGCCGATTGCCAGTGCACGCACCATTTTCTGCTTCCTCCTGGCTCAGCCATTTCGTGTCACTTCGACGAGGGAAGGCGAATCGAAAATGAAGTCAACTCTTGGATTGGAGTTGTGGTTTCTTTATTATTATTTTTTTGCCCGCCTCAGATCGATCACGGAACAAGTGTTGCACCGGCACCCGTACCAGCATCAGCAACATGCCACAGCGCGAAACCAGTTCAGAGCGAGACAGCGAGTTGGTTCAATCGATTCGAATCCAGAAAAATAATCAGTTAAAGAGCTTGGAGCTCGCTGGCAAATAGAAAAAAAAAACTATAATTGCACTCCAACTCCGAGACCGAAGACTTGAGTTGACCTTGCACTCCGAGGTGCTGGTGCGCTGGCTGCCGCGGTGCTATACAGTGGTAGTGGTGCACCACCATAACTCATCAGCATCACTCAAAATCCGACGGATGGATGGACTATCCGGTCGAAGAGGTTCATCCAATTCCTATGGGGTCTCTTGAGTGGTTCTCGGATATGGTTCCAAACACAACGAGATGAGACCAGTTATTCGCGCGGACTCGTTTCGCCAGACTTTTCAAATTGCATCTTCGTTGATGGTGAAGATGAGCGCGCGAGAAGTGGAATTGCCAACTGATGATGATTATGATGAAGATCATGCCGTATGCTGATCGTCCCCATGCTGGTGGGGATCATCGTCATCATCGGTGTACGTGATGTGTGAGATCTTTATGCTCATTGTTCTGCTTATTCTTGTGGTGATTACTGGATGTGACACTGCGAAGTGGATGTGATGCTTCCACTCTGTAACATGGTGATGATGATATAGTTGAGAAATGTCGACAGTGGAACAAGTGTTGTCAAATAATTGGTTCGTATGATCTTGGGGAATGTATTTTGAAATGACAGCAGTGCAAAATGACGTCTTATAAAAGTTCACAATTCGATGTTCTTCTTTGAAGTTTTATCTATATTGTTTATGAAATACGTTACAATGTTTACGAACTCACCGCAAATGTCAGAATGAAGCAGTCTGTCACGTCGCCTTTAAATTATTGGTCGCTCGCGATACTATCGTTACGAATAGTTCTATAGCGCAGCTGTGCTTCAATTATGATATTTGCGCATTGACACTGACAGTTGTGACAGTTGAAATGCATTGTGGGCACGACTTTAAAAGCTCATTCGATTTATGTTAACTTATGTCGATAGGCACTCAACTGACAGTTCTTCTACTGAAAAGAATAGAAATTTGCTTCTGGATTTGAATTCAGAATCGCGGATAGTTCTTCTGGACGGTTCTGGACGACCAACCGAAAACGACATTATGTTGACTGATCTTTACAATTATTTTTCGGTTTTGTTCAGCCATTTAGTCGATCGTCAAGAAAATGTCATAAAAATTTACTTTAGATATAAGAGACTTCGAAGGTCAGCAAGGATGCACATCAGGTATCACGCGTATAAAATTTGATTGCGGTGACTGTGAGGAATAAGGAATAAATCATAGAATCTGGCGCATCTTTTCGATTCAAGCCTTCAGCGGACAGATAGATAAAATACACGTCAACTTATACTAATTGAAAGTGATCACCAGCAATGCATATACGTCATCAGTCGAAGCTCATGTACCTAAGACATCAAATAGAGGGGTGGCCCATAATTCACGCAAAATTTTAATTTAGCGCCATTTAGTAGTATCTTGCCTACGAACAGTGATGCTAACGGAAAAAAAAGAAAACAATGTGACAGCTGACAGTTCGGGGTTAGTAAAAATGGAGCGCTATACGAAAGAACAACGCATTTTCATTGTCGAACAATATTTTAAAAATAACGAAGGTTTGTTTGAACAAAATCATCTTCAGTGATGAAGCCCATTTTCATCTTGATGGCTTCGTTAACCGTCAAAATTGTCACATTTGGGGTTCAAAAATCCCACGACTAATTGTTGAGAAACAAATACATCCACAACGCGTGAATGTTTGGTGCGGATTTCGGACAGGAGGCATTATCGGACCATTCTTCTTCGAAAATGCGGCTCGTCAGGCAGTGACAGTGTTCGTTATCGTGACATGAATACATGATAACCCAGTTTTTACAAAACTATGTATGTGATCAACATGTAGTTTCAACAAGATGGTTCCACGCATCCACATGCCATACAGCCAAAAAAACCATTTAACTACTGCATGAGTCATTTCCTAATCGTGTAATCGGCCATCAGAACCATCCAGACCTTGCGATTTAACGCCATTGAAATTTTTTCTTTAGTGTTTTTTGTAGTCAAAGGTCTATGCAAACAAGCCCACGACCACCAACGCCTTGAAAGAGGAAATTGGGAGATGTATTAATGAAATTCAAACACATTTATGCAAAACGGTCAAAGAAAATTTCAAAGAAAAAGAACGTACTTGCCAGCAAAGCCGTGGCAGCCATTTATCCGATGTGCTATTCCATACATAACCCAATCTGTATATATATAAAAAATTTAAGCTTCTAATTAAAAATCTGTATTTTCTATTAAAATTACATTTTGCTTGCGGATTATGAGACACCCTTTATTAGATGCAGACGAATTTAATGCTGTGAACACAACGAAGCACACGCACACCTCCAATTAGTGATGGTCTGAATGAGCCCATTATGTTCAGGCAGTTACTTTTTACTTTTCTTTCCGTTGACAGTTTTCACAAGTTGAGATTCAAAGCAGATTCAAATCATTGGTGAAAAGATTAAGAACATGAGAGAAACTGTCATGGCTGTCGAATGAATAGTATAAATGTCGTGAAGACAATCTCTTTTTCTTTCACGGATGGGTTATCTAATACTTTTAACGTCACAAAATTAAAATCTAGAGCGGATTTATAGCCAGAACTGTGTTTTATCTCGTTTACTTTAATTTGCTGTACAAAATAATATTGATATGAATACATCATTTCAATTCTGCAATTTTGTCCTTATGCATTTTGCATTTATAAATGTTTTCTCTATTTTTCTACAAAACACTGCACTTGAAGTTCCATAACTTAATGTCGAGCAGCTACTTCTCCGGACGGAGCGATTCATGCTTCGGTGGTTTGGTTATGTTAAACGCATGTCCCCGACCAGGATTCCACGACGTGCTATAAGGTCCGTACCATCGGGTAGGCGTCCTCTAGGTAGACCAAGGATGAGATGGTTAGATCCCATAATCTCTCCTATACCCGTATGGGGATTGCCCTTGATGATTTAGATTCGATGGCGGAGGATCGAGAGCTATGGAGGGTCCACTTGAGCAACCTACACCCGCGACCCACTTAAGCGGACCATTGAAAATGATGATGATGATAATGATGATAAGCCCTAACCCTTTTGGTTCAGTGCGGCGAAAGTATGAAACCTCTCCCCGCCATTGCTATTTTTTTATTTACATAGATCACAGTGCCATCCATTGTAGAAACATTGCAGCTGCGCAAATTAACGACATATTTAAATTATAACAGATGGCACTGTCAGCACTCAAACATAATCGCACGAATTGCACAATGACATTTGAGTGTTTTCGTTTCTCTCCGCCGTTAACCAAAAGAGCTATATTGCTAATGTTTGCTTTACCTAATTAAAAAATTGTGCATATATTATGTCAATGGTGAAATTATTTTCGAAAAGTTAGTGGCCGCGTTCAATTGACTGGCACTGGACCAATATAAAGTAACTTCCGCTAAAGCTCTCTAGAGCAAGCGGAACAAACAAGACAATTCGTTTTGTATTTTAGAAGAACTGAGAAGTGAATATCCATTTACACTTCTGCATGAGTTTTTCCAAAACTGTTTTCAACCAAATTGCATTGACATATACCTATGACAGTTCGTTTTTTTTTCTCCCTTTTTTCTAAATCTATAGCGGGTAGTTCTATGGCAAAGGGAAATTTCATATTTTGAGCGTAGAGCAAATGCTGAAATTTCATAATTTTTGTATAATATGGAGTTTGGCATTCTTCTAGTCATTTAGCGGCAATATAGAACGCAGCCATTCTATGCATTCAAAGGGTTTAGGAGGTGTAGGCGACAGTTCTCTTGGGACTGTTCGTTTTGTTAAATGTGTGAATGTCGGCTCAATGGATGCTACGTATTTTATGGCCTAAATGCTATATAGAAATGGAACACAATATCATAATTTCAGTATAGGCACCTACTTTATGTTTTCCATTCTTTTAATGCGAATTACGATTTCACCAAACTGCGGCCTGTAGATATTTCAGAATGATTCATTTGTAGAATTTTTAATCAAGCAAATCTACAAACCTATTCGTTTAACTATTTTCAAATTCTAGAGCGCCCAATAGGTAGAGATTGGTTCAATTTCTACATCTATAACTTTTAAAACTATACCTATTTTATGTCAAAATGTACGACTGAATATTGTGTGCAGAACTGCAAACGCACAAAAATTGTGCTGTCATAATAGGTATAGGTAT
This sequence comes from Cheilosia soror, assembly GCA_949372485.1. Classification (NCBI taxonomy): domain Eukaryota; kingdom Metazoa; phylum Arthropoda; class Insecta; order Diptera; family Syrphidae; genus Cheilosia; species Cheilosia soror. The sequence continues at coordinate 79,484,132 of OX443563.1, forward strand.
TGGTTCATAAACACATGCATGTGAACAAATCAGTAAATATAGCTATCACCTAACGAATAACTGCATAAAAAGCAATGAGAGATTTGGTTACATTATTATACAAAAATTAAGCTAGGTACATCTGTCAAATAATGTTATACCTACCCAATTGCCTTTTACATACCACACCTGTAACTCGGAGCTAGACGTATTAAATAACTAAACAGCTATAATAGGAGTGACGTTTTTTGTCAAAAAAAGGTTGCTAGTATCTACCAAATTTGACAATGCTCATTTAAACCCAGATTTCGTAGGTAATGAAATTTCCAGCCTTACCACTCCTTTCCACTTAACCCTAAATAACCTATCTAGTCTACTTTTCTTGTGCTTTACGTTGATACCTACCTACCTGATGTATAACAAGTGAAACTGATTACAAATTTTGTGAAACTTAATCGTTCAACATTGAACTACCAATTAAAAAAGACCAGAAAATTCGTGACCTTCTCGCGGTATGCCTAAGCCAATCCCAGTACCAGTTCCCTATTTCCTTTACCACAAAGTTAATTAAAATATTTCACATCAATAGACGTACATCCATCAATTGACAGACTAACAATTAACCGATAATTATCGTAACAAAAATCCAAAATGTCTTCAATGGACATAGAGGCAAAAACTTCATTGTAACAGAACAAAAAAAAAAAAAGAAACCTTGAAAGCTTGGACAACAAATTTAAAGAAAAAAAAATAAATGACAGCTACTCGTGCAAGAGGCGGGAACGACCTCACATCACGACCTCTACAGTTCTCTTCTGTTTAATTATATTTTCTTGTTGACGTTGTCTCTCTTTCTGTCTCTTCAAATTCACAAGATGGCATTCGACTTCGACTTCGACTTCGACAAATGAAACAAATGATCTCCTTCACAATAACAAGAGGAAAAAAAAAGTAACGAACCCTCACGACGTCAAAGACAACAGATTATGATTGATTCGATTGGCAGCACATCGCGCACTGAATACATTCAATTGGCGGCCGCATTGCCATTGCATTTGATTTTCACTTTAAGCCAAGCTTACACTAGGTACACGCCATACACCAATGTGACGTTGACCCCCCTCTACGATCGACTGACAATCGACAAATGGTCGATCGATGGGTGCCGCCTTTTGGCTGTCAACTTGCGCACCATACACCGTAAACGGAGAGATAACTCCCGCTGACATTTCCCATTCGGACGATACAACGAAACAGCGGCGACAACAAATTCGAGGACGTCACCTCGCCACATCCACTATGAATGGAGTATGGGGACTACCGCCTGCAGTAAGCTGTGCCCTCGGCAAGGAACATAACCTCCAACAAGGCTTAAACTATGTGCTGGCCCCTTAATGAAATCTGTGTACAATCTGTGGGGCATATTCCAATTTCGCTATTCCAGCGAGTGGTTTTACGACTGCACCGACATATCTCATCCCAGTAATATGGACAATTTTGCACACCTGAAGATGCCATCCGCAGCTAAACCACACGTTAGAGAGAGAGGTGATCTGATATAGGAACATCGCCCCATGATGCACCAGCGTACTGGAGATAAATCTTGCAATTATCGTTGTCAAGCGGTGGATGTGTGGAGCCCCGCTACACAACAACACAACACAACGTATGCAATTTGTATCTATCATTAGCGCTGGAGGAGATTACAATTACACCGGCTCTCTGACAATGTCGCGATTGGCGACAATTATTTGCTTGTTACGAAAAATTGTGACTCTCGGCAAATTACAGGTTTGTGCAATTTGCTGCATCTTACATAGTTGCATTTGCAATTTGCGGATCGCAATTTGTGTCAATGGTCTTTTTCATTTGAGATGAAGTGACATCGTGGGAATCGCGAAGATGATTCGGTGGCAGTGTGTTATGACAGGACGTCATTGCAATTGAATGCGAATCTTTAAGCAAGCTCGAAATGGGCAAATTATAAAAGTAACGAGTAGCGAGCGAGTAGATATGTATTAGTACACATAGCTTGCATTTTTGATGCTTTCGCCTTCGTGGGTCTGGCAAATTCTATAGTACTAGAAATAAGGAACTCCTTTTGCCGCAAACCACAAGGTCATTCGTCGAAAACCTAGAACCTGACAAAAGGAAGAGAAGAATGATTAAACAAAGTTAAACGACTGCGAAAGTTTCGAGCTGAGTCTGACAGCTGAATGTTATGCAATATTGTTACTCGATACTCCTAATCGTTTCATTCGATATTTCTATTTTGTAATTTTTAAGTGAATACTGCTTATGGCCTAGTTGGGGAATAATTTCGAACTTCGATGAAACGAAAAAGCGACAGAACATGGAAGGGAGTAGCTCGCGTGTTGAGGCAGAAAAAACGACAAACTCGAAGTAGGTAACAAAATGAGGGTGAGTAACGTGGATAGGACACTAACTCGGATGAAATGAGTCATGAGCGGTAAAAAAGGCGTCAGCATCGTCATTGTCATTATTTTTAACAAACTTGTGTGGTAGTGTAAGCATCCTAACGCCTAACTCGTTACTTTATTTCATAAGAAATCGTTTTTGTATTTGAAAACATTCGTAAATGTTTAGTTTAGAATAATTTGACTGAGTAGACTGAGTAAAAAGCTGATTACGCACGTACAGTCACATTTGACAGAAAAAACAGGATAAAGAAAATACCTATGTAGTTGAAATGGCGGATGAGCCTTGTTGTTCTGGGACAGAAGGTAAACCAAATTAATTAATAACAATTATTAAATAACCATATGACAGCTATGTTCTCAAGTGTGTTTCAAATCAGAACGTCTGAGCACGCTCGGTTCAGAGCGCGCTCATAATGCTCGAGCACTGAACTAAAAAAGAAAAATACCTACGCCTAGTGTTAAGCAAACAGACTCTTTAATTTTGAATGAAATATTTTAGGAGAACATTAGCAGTACCTAATTCTTATTTTTACTCTTCTCTGGTTTTATTATAATATTTGCCGAACAAAATATCCGAAAAGACAACTTTTCATATTAAAAATAAGTTTTTTCCCCACTTAGCTAGTTATAAAAAAAAACATTTATTAGAGGGGTTATGTGTTGGGAGGGGTGAAAGTACAATAACGAATTGAATTAAATTTTACTTAACAATGGCTTTTTTTTATACCTACCTACCATTTACCAATACAAAATATGAAATTTACTGTAGAAACTTCCAATCGAACTACAATATTTTTGACATTGTTTATAGAGATGTGCAATACAAAGTTGACTGCGTTTATATCTGACATTGTTTAAATGTCATTTGCTTGACTTTGAATTTACAAGAATAGTATCCATCGCTGGAAGATATTTTCTGAAATTTGTTTAAAGCGAAAAGCGGTTTTTTGTAAAGTTGGAAGAAACGTTCTTTAAATTTATCATTTTCACCCCTATAGAGGAAACCGCCGGTGGAATTCTTTCACGGAAAAAAATATTTTGATATCGTCAAATCCGCAAGGTGAACAGTTCCCCGTGTAGGTAATGTGAATGAGTTTCACCGTATCGTTGAAAACGTTAAAATCGATTTTTTCCCGAACAAAATGGCACTTCTCACCCGCATCAAAATCATTGCGGATTTAATAGGTTTTCTTGATTTCTTCACGTCGTGAATTTTTTTTTTAAAGAAAATGTACATACATATAAAAGAGCTGGTTTTTAGGTATGCCGAACATTTGTAATAAATCTGTGCTGTATTGAACTTTATTAAAATCAAAAAATAAACATTCTAAAACACATGTCATCTGGGAGTTCCGTGAAATCATTCACTGGGGCGCCAGTGATGCCAAACCTAGCCATATTGTGAAATTCTAGCACTCTTTCATTCCATCTAGCACTGTAAATTGACTTTTTAGCACTGTGTTTAATTTATATTTTCAAGCATTACACATTTAATTATTGATGTAAAACTGTTTTTCTGTGAAAATTTAGTTAATTATTTAAAACTAAAATTTTGTTTAAGTATTTTGTACGTCAAAACAGTGTAGATATATACTAAAGTCGTTTGGTCTGGCCCTAAACTAGCCCTGAAATCACATTTCTGGCTCTAAATCACATTTTTGAGTTGGCATCGCTATTCACTGCTCCTCTTAACAAGTCTCGTATATTTCTCTGAGAACATCGCTTATTTCTTATACTTCCATCAAGAATAGAGCTATCGTATGCATTATTACATAATAAACACTATTTTTTTATTTAAATCACTTTTGAAACAAACTTTTCATATACCTTCGACGAATGCAGCTACAAAGATTTGTATTGACAAATGAAAGACAGCGGCAGCCGTTTGACATTGAAACTACCTTTCCCAAAACCGTGTCGATAAGAAAACTTTTCCGGCGGATTCCACGATAGCAGTAGAAGGTGAAAGAGAATCGAATTGGTGTAGTGAAACTTAATTCCGACGGATTCCACAATAGGGGTGAATGTGAAATGTTGTCGAAAAATGTTCAACCATTTATTTCACCTTTGTATTCTTTATTCATTTCACAATTTTTGGGAATGTTTTGTTTTAACTTGGGCAACTTGTTGTTTTTGACAGATCTATTACCTAATACAACGACAACTCGAGTCCCGAACCCAAGTTATTGGCCGTATTTAACAATCTAGTCATTGTAAGTCGACTTGATTTGACTGGACTCAAATTTACTGAACGCATAAACTACTATAACTTGAATTCTCGGTATGTCACTTCTTGACAATTTTTTTTTCTCAAGGAGTTCTGACTGGACTGGGACTATACGTCGGGGCAATCGATATAACAAACCGCGCTCTCTGATGCTATCCGATAACCTAATAGAAATGTCAAAACTGAGTTCTCCAGACACATGTTGACACAAATAAATGTCAACTTAGTATGAGTCGAGAAATTCTTGACTTAATTTGTCGGTGTTACGGATATAAACTTTTAATGAGAAAGCTGTTCACGTGACCAGTTCAGCCCATTGAAAACTCAGCAACATGAAGTTAGAGAGCTGTCAGACTTCATAAACTAGATTCTTGAACCTCCTCCTCATTGCTGAAGTAGACTAGAGTCCGTCGCTGAACGGAAGTTTTTTTTAAGATTAAAGAGAAAAACCAAAATAGTTACTCGTTATTTTATGAATTGGAAATATTTTTTTCGTTTGATGATCGATGATCTTGAAAAATTAACCTATCTAACCTTCGTTCTATAAACTCTTATGCATTATTTGTTCATTTAATATACTTTTCACAATTTAATGCATTTGACAGATCTATCCGGATTACTATTGGTTGAAGCAGGTTGTAGTCTGTCGTCGCTAGACGTCGTTTTCAACCACTTTTTTGTGGAAAAAAATATTATTCACCTTCCCTTTATTTATTGTGAAGAAGGTTTGGGTAGGGTAAAAGGAAATTGGCAGCATCTGCTGTACTTCCACGAGTGCCTTTTGATCCATTGTGATCCCGTTTTTTTTCATGGAGCTAAAACTTTATTAAACAAAAAAAACATAGCATAAAACAATTTACCTGTTTCTTTTGAGTTCTTTATTTTTAGTGTGCTGGTCTACTGAAGTTAACCAGACATTCTTACAAATCTAATTGTGTCTGCGTGTGCTTTTTCTTCTAGGTCTCTAAAACTTCTGTTTGCCAAATAGCTGAGTTGACTTGATAAGAGGTTAGGGCATTCGCAGGTGCTTGATGCATACTTTTTCATTTCCATTTCTGTCACTATGTCTGGGAAGCCTTGTATTTTTCGGCTCTTTGACAGCTTCATACTGTCTTTGACTTTTTAGTTACACTCTCTATTGCCATAGGTACCATGGCCATGAATCATGAAAACATAAAATGTGAAATATTCTCCAAAGAATCTTCTACCATAAAATGTATTCTTACTTTTTGGAAATGTTTTGCATATAGCTTTTATGCCTTTGTCAACTTGTTGCATTTGACAGATGTTTTAGTACAACCAAGATGACAACTGATCGATGACAACTGATCGTGCTGTCAAAACTAAAAATACGAGTAAAACAGAAAAAGCACAGTGGCAGGAAATTGATGAGTCTCTCATATTTTAACGGATAAATGGCTAATAGTGTAAAAAAATTTGGTTATGGCAGTTCTGTCATTTTAGAAAAATCAATTCCTATCGACCTTCCTGACTATTGTGGTTTTTGGTTTCGCTTTTGTTCCTTTTTCCATCTTTTGTGAAAATTGTTGAATTGCGTCATCATGCTGCTGTTTTAAAACGTCACTTTGACAGATATAGCGTTGCCATAACATCATGCCGATCGTCATATTAAAAACGATCGCACTTAACCCCAAAAAAGGGGGCCACATAAAATCCATAATTCCAGAAAAGAGAATCCAAACAACAGACAGGTGTCACATTTATATGACAAAAATGCAACAAAATTCCACTCAAGCGTAGAACAGCGCACCCAAAGGTCCTCTACCACAACAACAAGCAAATCCATCACATTACCGCGCGGAAAGTTAAATTCAATTCACCTCGTGTCGACGCAATCAACCGTATCCAAGCATCACCAACACTTGCGTTTTGGCTTGTTGTTGTAGCCAAAACCCTTGGTTATGGTCCAAATCCAAATCCATTTGGAATGAGGAGACAAGCACCGAGTGCACTGACAGCCTCCACAGCACACTCCGACACGAATTCGGTGTTCGAAGCGTCGCGTCAGTGGCGGGGCAACGGCAAGCAACGAGAAAGGAGAACAAGAGACGACAGCGAGACATTGTCAGTGTTGAGCAGAGCAGCGGAGTTGTAGAGTTCTTGTAGACCATGGCAGTAGGTATTTATGCCGTCAGAAATATTAACGATCCATTACCCAGGTGATATGTAAATATTATGGGCATTTGCGGCGACAACGATAGCATCAGTGTGCGCGGGGCGAAGCAGAAGCACACACCGTACCCCCGTCTCCACCACTGCACTTTGTGCAGCCCAGTGTTCCCTTTTGTGGTCGAAAGGTTTACACTTCGCTTAACACAATTAAGCGGGCTCGCACTTTCAATAAATCAGATGGAAAACAGGCCCGAAACGGTGAGTCCATGCGACGCGACGACGCACGGTGCCGTGGTATGTGGGGGGAGATCATTAGGTGCGCGATCAAACGGCATTTAATTAATCAAATCAATGATTAAGAAATATCTGCTCGGAACAAGCCGTTCCCGTTCCCATATGCGACAAAGGTGTAGTCGGGTGCATGTTGATGTTGAACGCCTGGGAACGATGAGGAACGCGTGTGTGATATAAATTTATTCATACGACGGCGGCGGTACTCACAAGAAGATGTGACGTAACTTGATATTCTGTCGCACGATCGCCTGACAGATGACATGCTAATACGATCGATCGGATAATCGGAATGTAAATGTGTGTCCAGCGATATCGCTCATGGGTGACTTATTCGGAGATAATTTGGAGCTTAAGTTGACAATGACATAATTTTTGATCGGGTGCTGGTTTTTTTTTCCAGCGGATTACGGCGGCGCGCATCAGGGTTCTTTGGCGCGATCGGCTTGTGTGAGTCACATCGGATTGGCATCAGATTCTGTTTAAGCGGAACAAGGGAATTCCTGCTGTTGCTGATGGGAATGACAGTTGCAAATTGGTTCGCATATAATTATTTGATGTTCCTTTTGGTTAGTCCTGATAGCTAACCTTTGGGGTTCCTGGGAATGATTTTTGGTCAAGACCCTTGTTTACTTCTTTCTGTAGACCGCCGTCATCATAAGAAGGATTATACAATATCCAGAGCAGAGACGAAACTTTGACATTATTTGTTTCCCTTAATTGTTGGTGGGTGTATTGAATGTTGATTTCAGAGGCTCGAAATTAGGCCCCTCGGGTTGTAGGCAAACACTAATTGTTTGTCTATCATGGCTTTGGTCATTCTGCAATCTTCGTCAAATCTCGAAGGTCAAACTTGCGCCTACTGTTATAGACTTGAGTCATGAGGTTTCTTCTCCACCAACAACTTCGATAGCGATATTGCAAAAGTCGCAAGGTTTGGCAAATGTAGGTACATACGCTATGTGCTCTTTGACAGTCGTTTAGAATATCGATGTGCGGATGTGATACTGGAGCCGATTTCGAGCTGCTCAATAACAAATCGAATTTCTTTCTGTTTTGTTAATAACTTCTTAAGCGGACACCTCTCATAAACGGACAGATTAATTTAAGGACCAGACAAAGGCATGTAGTGATCGTTTCACAAGTGGACACCTCCAAAATCGGATGCCGGATCTAAACTTAAACCAAATTTTATACCCCCAGAGTATCGCTCACTTTTAAGCGGACAAACTCCCAGACTCCCAGCTGCCTGTATTTATAACAAGTGCAAAAAATTCTCTACCTCTAAGTCCGCACAATTTGTGCCTGTGAGCTTTTTCAATTATTATTCGTTTCAGTCATTTTTTTGGAACGCTACATGCTTTCAACTTAAGACAATCAAAAGATTACAGTCAGTTGGTAAACTGACAGATCATAACAACCTTTAATATTTGTGTAATGCAATTGTCGAAGTACAAGCTGAAAGGTTCATTAAGTCTGTAGTTATTATCACTTGAAAACGTTACAATTTTCGTTACACACTTTTTTGTTTTCACCCACATTCAATTTGGCACTTTATTTCGGCCATTAAATTGATATACAGATATGTACTAGTACCTGTCATAGCTGTGAGCAATATTCATCAAAAGTTATACGGCTCTAGAAGTTATCTCCAAGGTTCTGCGTACCTACATGTTGTCGTAACATCCTTTTTTATAAACCGATGGTTTTTGCGATAAACGCGAGTTAAAAACAATATTGAGAACCCGCTCAGAGCATTTGCCAAGATATCCACTCTATCAGTTCAACACATCCAGAGTAATAAGCACTCGAAAACGTTACAATTTTCGTTACACATTTTTTTGTTTCCATCCAAATTCAATTTAGCACTTTATTTCGGCCACTAAATTGATATACAGATCACAGCTGTCATCAGTTGTGTTATCTCCAAGGTCCTGTGTTCCTGTGTACCTACATGCTGTCGTAACATCCTGTTTTTTAGGAACAAATTGTTTTCGCAACAAACGCGAATTTTAAAAAAATATTGAAAACCCGCTCAAAGCATTTGCCAAGATTTCCAATCGATCAGTTCAACAGATTCGAAGTAATAACCTTTCAAAAACGTTACAATTTTCGTTACACATTTCTTTTTCTGTTTTGAAATGTTGCTAAAAAAGGTGGGATAGTTAACTAAATCGGTAGATGGCCATGTAATTGATGTAGGAATGGTAAAAAATTAGGTACACAACGCTAGGAGTTCACCTCAAAGTCCTGTATACCCAACAAGTGTGGTTAAAAGGAAACCAAGCTCTAGTATTTTCTCAAATTCCAACAGTTTATATCTGAAGACTTCCCTCACTCTCGTGTGTCACGCTAAATATTTTTATGACATCTTACTGAAACATCAAATCCTCTACAACATAAACTCCTTCCTTCTCGCCATAGCATATAGAACTTTAACAACCCATTATCCACATACAAAGTAGCACTCTAATGCGAGCGCATAAAACCCAACCGAACCCTATTTCCCACTAAAATCCTAAAAAATTGTCCCGCACATATCATAAAATACTCAACAAACCCATTTCCAGCCACAAAATTTTTATAACAAATCAATTTAAAAAAAAAATAAAGAAAACACTTTTTTACTATTTAGCTGACCATCAGCAGCCGGCAACACAACACAATGTGCCCAACAACCAATCCCCTTCGCGCACATTAAACCTCCGGCAAAGTGTCACTTTTATGTCATCGAACACTTTTATGAGACATTGATCGTGGCGGGAAAAGATCTAAAGCCTCGGCAACACATCAAAACGCAAAACAGTATACAACCGAAATCACTCCTTTGATGTGTGATTAAATGTATAGAAATGATGGCCATATATACCTAAACACTAACATGGCCCAAAGCGATCACCAACTGATCGGTTTTCTTGTTGTTGTTGGTTTTTTTTTAATGCATTTTCTCTGTATATTTCTATGGACGTTTTAATTCGTTTTCGGTTTATGATTATATTGATTCGAAAAAGTGGCTATAGCAGAAATCCCCGCCAACCTAATAACTCTTTTGACGGGGGTCTTGTGGGCATAAAGTAAGTAAAAATCTCTATAAAATCACCAAACGGATTTCTGATCGTAAATTCCGATCGATGACAGTTCTTTTTTTTCCTCCCCATAATGGCTGCCCATTTCTGTGTGACACTGACAGTTCTTTGACACAAACTGTGCCTTTTCCAGGGATGGATGTAAAACTTGCACAAACCGCGTCCACGACCTTTATTTTTTTTTGTTACCTACACAATGTATCTGTTGTTGTAGGTATCTGTTGGATATTTTTTTTTGGCATTTATGAGGTGCCCCTCTTTAAATCATAAAACACGAGTTATGTGTGTGATCGGTGGAGGTGCTGCGCGGAGATTAAGACCGGACTTTTCTTGTTCTGTCACTTTTCTCCTGTTGTTTCGGTTGCTGTCGACTGTCGTGTTTTACGACGACATCCAACATCGGAATGTAATTCCAGTCATTTTCCCGTATAAATCTATCTGAACGCGCGGCTACTGATGAATTATGCTGCCTAGCTTACCTAGCACCGTCCGCACATGTGTAATTAGGTAGGCCGCTCGGCGATTAGATGCTTTTTTAATGTCATGTCTTAAAACACACTTAAGAGTACGCGGAGTGGACGACTCTGACAACAGATACACCGGCAATAGCTGTTGCTTGCCTGCGACTTGTATTATGGTGATGGTGAGTCTTGAAATTCAGGTTTTAAGTGAGTTTTGTCATCTTCTGGTGGGTAATTTAATTTCTTCTGTTATTGGGGTGTTTAGTGTTTAAGTTTTTTTTTTGGGATAGAAGCCGATGTAGTTCGCAGATAAGGAACATCAAACAGCGCCAGCTATGATGAGATGAGGTACCGCGCACTCATCCCGCGAGAAGGTCATTGGCAATGCGGTGACATGCTTCGATTTGGTTTGACAACTTCCTGGAATTGGATATATGTAACTGGGGTACACTCCACTCGCTGCTCGTGTATTTATGGGCAATTACGATTAATTGAATTAATCTCATGTGGGGATCAATGAAGGAGCGGGGACCTCACGTCTATGATTTAACGATCGGCAACTGACTTTCGGTAGCTGGAAATTGGTTTTATTTGTTTCACTCTGGCGATAGAATACCTGCGCGGTTTTATCGGCGAAATGGATCTTTAAGTTGTCATTACCGGTTGCGTTTTAGTGGGTTTTTCTCTTACGGCGCGATGTTGACACGCTATAGCGGGTTTGTTTCAAAAAAATAGGTGAATGGTGAAATGCAAGCTCATTTCCCAACAGGGGAAAGCAAAAATGTCTTCCCAAGTGGATTATATACGGAGAATTGACTGTCAGAATTCAAAACAATCACTTAATAGGAGTCTGCTGATCAATTAGTGGTGTAGTTCGAAATAGCTATCATTCCTACCAAAGTGATTGTGTCTATACGAGCTGTTGGTAATTTTATTCTCTCAAAACAATAATTCATAGAATGGTGGTCTTGTTTCGAGCAATTTTGTCATGCCCTCTTTACAAATATTATGTATATATTATGACACCACTGTTGAAGCCACAGCGAGCAAAACCGCTCCAATGCAGGACTCACAAGTCGAACTAACAGCCATCCCAATAATTGTTCTACTTACTAATCTCTAGTCTCACGATTGACGCGACTCAAATGTCACCACCAAATGGCTGATTTGAGTGACTAGTTGATCACCATGTCAATGCTGTTCAGACTGAATGAACGAGTTTTCATTCTCCTCTGCCAATCAGCTCTGTCACAGCATCTTATGGATTTCTAGGGGACACAATGACATATTTGCATGACATGACAGCAGCGTACTGACGTAAATCGGCGTTGACACGCACATGACGAGCTGAATTTTGTTACCTCATTCAAGAATTGACACGTGTAATATTGTATCTTAAGGGAGTTATAAACTTGAGTCGCTGTTTATCTTTCATCCGATATCGACCTATCGCAAGAACCTCGCTGAAGTCATACCTAACATTGATTGGCGGAAATTTTCCACGACGCTAATATCGTTGTTGTCGAGCTGAAGCCTGGGGTAGACCAAATTCATCACTATACCTACCTTCAAGTCGTAACTTTCTGATCGAGGAGGCATAAGTTGGGTATGTGGGCTTGACACGCCTTTATGTTTTTTCGATAGAGTTCTGAAGAGCTGTGCAAGAGCTCTAGAGGTATTCATACAAATTTTCCAAAGTTACCTCCATTTACTGCTATATAGCGCAGAAGCATGGACTCTATCAGACGGATGAAAACACACTCAGTTGCTTCAAGCGAAGAGTTCTCCGTTTGGTCTTTGGTTCAGTTTGTATCTCAGGAGAAGGTAGAATGAAGAGCTGTACAGGCTATAATAGTACAGCGATATAGACCTACTCAAGAGGGTTAGAATTAATAGACTAAGACGGCTGGACATATATGGAACGTATGGACTGGACACATCAATGCTCCGGCCCTGAGAATCTTCTACTGTCTAGTCTACTCTACTCCAGAGGGACAAAAAGCGCTCGCAACTGGAGGCAGCTAGCGTTGGATCGAGCTGGCTGGAGAGGCATGTTTGTTTGATGCTAAGTTCACTATGGATATAATGTAGCTCTGGACCTTTTAGTAGTTCTTGAAAAAACTTTCCTGGAAATTCGGACATTTTATTTCTAAACTGTTTTCTTTAGTCTTTGAGTTCTGATTATAGTTCTGAAAAATACTATACAAGAATCCCTGTAAAAAAAACCATTAGACCAAATCCAAAAAAAATTTGAGCAAATCACAATTTTTGTCGAAATTCACATTAGTTCTACTAAGAGTTCTAAAAGCATTCGATATATCAATATCGTTTTCAAGCCGAAATCCAAAAATGTTGAATGCAAAATGAAAATGAAGAATATTAGATGAGTTCTTATGAGTTCTGGTTAAAGTTTCTGAAAGTGCTCCACAAGAAAATACTTTTTTTGCAATAGAACTTTGAAAATGATAGAATTCGTAAAAATACTTTTTTAAGTTCCCGTGAGGTCTAATAAGAGTTCTGGAAATTAGTCGAAAACTTGTAGAAAAAAAACCTTAGAGATGGTTGCCAATTACAATTTTTGTCGAAATTCGCATGAGTTCAGATTAGAGTTCCGGAAAGGGCTCTAAAACCGGACAATTTTTTCGCAATAGAAACAAAAAAGTTAAAAAACTGTAAAAATGATAAAAATAAAAACATTTGTTTAAGTTCCCGTGAGTTCTGACAAGAATTCTGGTAATTAGTTGAAAAATTGTAAAAAAAAATGATCTCCAAGTTTGCCAATCACAATTTTTGTCGAAATTCCCAAGAGTTCTGAAAAGGGTTCAATAAACTCCAATAAAAAGTTGAAGAAATTAAAGGACAAATCAAAAATTCAGAATGTTGTTTTGATGCGTTCTCATATGAGTTCTGATTGAACTTCCGGAAAGTTGTCCAAAATTCTGCAACACTCTGGTAATATTTTTTATATAATGCGATGATTGTCTGTAGTATGCGCAGATGAGGTGGTCTTTATTTTAGATGTGGGTTGGTGGCCCAACAATTGCCTGGTCAGCTTCAGTTACTAGACCCATCTAGATCAGAGGCTTCGTTTGATTTAAACCAAGCTATAGCTGTTTTCATTGCTTTCAGTCATTGGCCTACCTACCTACCTGACAGCAAAAGCAGATCCAAACAGCGGATGTATCTGCTCGAGATAGGAGTCGCATCTCTAGTTATGTAGCTTGGTCTTCAGCTTACTGCATCCAGTTGAGGACTCCATGTTGACTGCGGTTCACTTCCACTTGTGCGAGCTACCTAAGATGAGGTATTCTTGCAATGAAGTTTGATTAAACAGAATTTGGTAATCACGCTGCCATTGTCAAACCCTGACTCAACATAGAACTAGATCCTGAATTGGTTGAAGTGTCCCTTGCAAGGTTTACAAGGTTTAAGTGCTTCGATCTGACTGGTGACTGTGGGAACTGTTTCACCCATATAGCTAATTAACTCTATAGAAACAGCCACTATGGTTGGGTCCCATATATCACCAGTTGAGGTCCTTTAGGCACTCCCAACGCAGATATCATATCGCATGACCCCCTAGAGTTAAAGGCTATATGGAATAATTATGAAAGAGCTTTACCCAATATTTGAATACCAAATGAGTTACATTGTAAGTCTGTCTGGCTGCGCTATAATACGCCAATTACTGCTGTAATGCTGTAATCAACAATAATTGCCAACAACTTGTTAAGAAAAAATTCATATTCAGATCAATTAGCTAGTATCTATGCAATGACATTCAAGAATTGTCATACTTCCCTAAGGCTCATTCCATTCCATATGGCTGGGCTGGCTAGCCTATGGAGCTAAAAATAAATCCGTGACAAGCCTCAATCAATTTTGAGATTTTCCCACAATCAAGAATCAACATTCAAAGTTAACAACTCCGACTGACACTCTATAAGCCAACAGCTACTCGGCTAATTAATATTCAAATCTATCATTGACAATTAATTTAAACATTGAACGAATGCACGATTCTGCGATGTTTATGTTTAGTTGTTTCAAGCGGCTATTTGAGAGAAACAAGTGTTTGTCGATGTTGCTGTTGTATCTAAGTATCTATGGCCCCATCACACGGGCACGTATGGCTATAAATCTCACCAGTAAAACCTACGAGAAGTTCAGTACCAGGTTGCAGCGAACTATAGCTATTGCCGTCGACCACACACTCGCACCGGGCGAATTAGTATTCAAATACAAATTAGCGGTAGTGCTATTCACATTCGCGTATTCGTTCGTTCGCGAATGCGCGCGAATAGTTACTCGTTACTTAATTGACAATTTGCTGTATCGCCTGTGGCGTGCAATTAATTTGCAACACGTTGACAATTCGAACACAACCCACAAAAGCCAGAGGTAGACCTAATACTACAACAGCAACGAAGGTGACGCGCGTAGGTTGAGTTCAATTTGAAGTTCCGGAATGGATTGCGAATGCGATGAAGAGGGATTGAGGTACTATACATACGCCAAGGTGTGGCGGTTCTGTATTTTTTTTTGTGAGACTTAACAAGCGTCATAAAGTGGTAGGTACATCCAATCGATCTGTATTGAACTTTGACGGACATAACGAGCTGGATAATTTATGGATCGTCAAAGTGTCAAGCTGTTTCTTTCAGATGATGGCACAGGTGACACACAGACGTTTGCGTCGTGTGTGGGATGAATGGCGTTCGAATATAATGGATTTCATAGGTTGGTATTTTGGTAGTGATCATGATGCTATTGGTGATCCATCCAATAACATCATCGATCGATCTTGATCGTCGAATCAAGTTCAAGTACTGTCACGATCGGAGCTTTTACCTTCGAATGCATCATCCGTGGGCGGCATTGCTGTGGTTGATCTTTGGCGCAATCTCTAGTTTACCGATCGTTTTTGAGATCTGCGTATTTTTTAAATTTTCTAGTATTCTGGAACAGATCACTGCCACTGTCATCTGAGAGTAAATTTCAGATCTATGTAAAATATGCCTTCTTCGGAGTCATGTTGTACCAATACAAATCTTCTGGCAAGTACACCTACCGTACCGCAGCCAAGTAGATCGTTTGCAAATAATCAATCAAGTCAAAACTATTAAGTAGAAGTTTCAACTGCAGCATCTAGATTCTAGAGGGAGAACCGATCTTTTAGCGCTGTGGAAGAGTGAGGTAGAAGCCGGACAGGTTTAAAAGTTAGGCATAACTTACTTATTGTGATAGAAGCAAGCAGGAGTAGTATCCTCTAGCCAATAACTCCATAAGGCTTGGTGTTCTTCGAAAACTGAATGAGGATCAGCTTAGGAGATGGATCACAAAAAAAACTTCAGGACGTTATTCACGATCGGTGAACTGCACATAGCATCTATTCAACTTTTAACGCGCTCAACTCGAGTCTCTCCTCTCTATCTAGCCAACCCCTTGTGGATGGTTGGAGATGGCCTACATAAGGTAAAGGTAGTGTTGGAGCTCGTCTTACTTGTTGCACATCGCGTTTAGCTACAATTTCAATGCAATTTGCTGCGTATGATCTTTCCAACTAGTTCCTCAATTTCTGTTTTGCTAAAGTTGAGTTGAGTGCGACGAAATATTGATCAACTCAAGCCTATTTTCCAGCCATTGTCGTTGCTGGTATTATTGGTCATTCGTGTTGATGTATTAATCAAATTTTAATATTAAGTTGAGGAGTGCGTTCAACCCTTTGCCCAACATCCAATGCTTGGTCTAGTGTTCGAGAGTATAAACATCAATTTATTCCTGTTGACTATAACAACACAATTTTGTTTCATAATCAGACAAGTTGATCAACTAGGTATTGGAGGTTATACCTACAACAATTTAATGAGTCGATCAACAAGGTGTATAAGGCTATTCAACAATCAAATGAATTGATCAATTAGATCTATGATCAATTAGGTATTTGCAGCTCGCAAAGTATTTAATGCAAACGTATTAAACTTTTAAGTCCAATTGTTGTAACATGATGAAAGATTGCGCCAAATCTCCGATCATGTTGGAGTTGATCAGCAATTAGGTGATCAATTTGATTGAAAATATTAATTGAATTGGTTATCATTACTGTCGCGGGATTACAAGATACATTTCAATGACATATTTGAAATATTTTATTTTGGACAAGCGAGGAGTTACAACGACAATTAATGGTGTCGTTGTAACTCCTCGCTTGTCCAAAATAATCTCTGAACTTATGCAGTTGCTCGTTAATATAGATCGTCGATAGCGATCTTCGAATTGATGCGTTTGGTCTTCAACAAAAAGTGGAACATAGAGCGAAACGATCGTTGATCGCGATTCCCAAACTTATGGGTTTTATCTTTTAGAAAGTCGAACAATAAACGAGTAAAACGATAAACAATAATTGATCGTGATCCTTGTTCTAATGCAGTGATTGCTATTGACAGCGATCTAACAAATTGTTGATCGCGATCCCCAAAGTTCATGTTTTTTTTCATCATCCAAAATTGTCGAAAATCTTAATGACAAATGATCGACAATAATTGATGGTGATCCCTGAACTTATGCAGTTGCTCGTTAATATAGATCTTCGATAGCGATCTTCGAATTGATGCGTTTGATCTTCAACAAAAAGTGGAACATAGAGCGAAACGATCGTTGATCGCGATTCCCAAAATTATGTGTTTCATCGTTTAGAAAGTCGAAAAACAAACGAGTAATAGTGATCGACAATAATTGATCGTGATCCTTGATCTAATTGCTATTGACAACGATCTAACAAATTGTTGATCGCGATGTTCAAACTGATCGTGATTGAGAATGATCGAGCAGATTGTTGAACGATATCCTCAATCTGAGGATACAAAGTGATCATGGTCGAGAATGATCAAGCTAATTGCTGATGCGGATCAAAAGGCAAAGGACGGTCTATTTAGCTAAAAAGGCTCTGGTTATGATGGTAGGGCGGTTCAAAACGTTGCTTAGTTGTGACTGTTAAATTGTGTCCGAATTACCATGCTTTCGATAAAGTTACTCTATCCAATTGCATGGTTATTGATGAAGTATTTCACTTCTGCTGCCATCTATTGCTTCGTGGACTTGGAATAAAATAATTGCAGCATACACCCTCTTGATACATTGACAATTCCTAGAGATCTATGTATTCCGTTGGTTGATGCCAAAGGATGGCCGAGGTCTGTCATGCTATCGGAAAAGTAAACTAAGTTAGAAAGAAAGTCGTCTTTCCGAATTGATAGCAATTTTCTCCTCCAGAGCGAGTTTTACCAATCGATAGAAGCTTTCTCCAGAGTGAACAACGATTCACCATAACAATCGACATATCTATTTTTACAAAATACGCTTTCTCCACCCATCCGTTTGATGTAATTTTATCAAGTTCAAGATCACCAGACGTATATACATCACTGCCAAGATTCCTCCAACTCCACGTGTTATGCGGACACGACATCCCGACAAATAATAATCACCTTTAACCGCTAAACAGCAGCTTCCTCTCTTCCAAAACATCCAGTAGCATTCGGCAGCCAAACAAGAAGCCAACTCCGCACAAAGGAAGATACTATAACACCGACACACCACCACAAATGGCCATAACAAACAAAGAGCGCGCACACACAGCAGCGCCAGCGCGCAACAACATCCATTTGTTGGTTCTCGCCGCGATGCTTGGCCACCTTTTGTGTCCGTTAATTGGTTTTCAATTTGATTTCAATTTGTTGACCATTTCGTGACACAACGACACAACTTTCAAGGTAACATCAACGAATTTAACACAAGATACGATAGGAAAACATTCGGCAACACTATTGTAGTGTCCACACACCAAGGAAGAGGAAGCAAACAAAAAAATAGCTTCAAACCAAAATCACAAGATCAGCGGAGTGCGATCAGTCGCCCGGACTAAAAATATTTTTATTTCAATTTTTTTTTTAAAGCCGCAATTATTGTAATTCTAATTACTTTTGTGTTATTAACCATTTAACGTGCCTTGTTGACCATCAACGATCATCTCAATTGTACACATGCGCATGGGTAGCATGGGTAGCGTATAACGCAAGACAACCCACATGCGATTGAAGATCGTACAGAGTGCGGGTATCTATAAAGTATCTAAACGCCGCGACAACAATCTGATGACACGGCAACAAATTTTGAAAAGTTGACAAATCGTGCCAGCAGCCTTGAAAGTCATAATAATGATGATGATGCAGTACAGATACAGATGTACGGATACAGATACGAGTACAGTGGTTGGTGTACGTACGTCAACACAACATCTCGATGATCGATATGACACTAACAGTAAAACGAAACGTTTGGGGATCAATTATCTGTGCGATAAACTTTTGACAAAGCCGATGTACTTAAGATCTTGTTAGCAAGTCTTGGGGAGGAAAACAGAATCGAGTCGGCCGGCGGCGGCTACGCGCGGGAGGGGCGAGAGACGCGCTTAAGTAAACGTTCACATGGCTAACGAGATTAGATGCGATAAAAGTGTTGTTATTAATCGTTTGGTGGGGACTGTCTAATTTTTTTTTGTCATCTTGTTTGGCTAAGCTAAATGTGAGTTTTTTTTTGATGTTGTGATGGATGGTAGGCAAATTTATTTAGTGGATGTTTGGAGACGGACAGGTTTAGATGTGAAAGGCTAACAACTTGCGACTTGCTTATGAGGTGACATTCAATTAGCAATAGCACGTT
This sequence comes from Cheilosia soror, assembly GCA_949372485.1. Lineage (NCBI taxonomy): Eukaryota > Metazoa > Arthropoda > Insecta > Diptera > Syrphidae > Cheilosia > Cheilosia soror. The sequence continues at coordinate 79,503,471 of OX443563.1, forward strand.
TTGCCGGCCTCGACTCTAGCAAATTGGCCAGAGCCGCGAGCTCAATTGCCCTTTACCCGTGGAAAGCAGGATTCACACTATACCACGAGAAATAGCAGGCAAAACGAGTTGATTGACTATACCCGTTAGAGTGCGGAGAAAGCCCTTGGGGCTGTGAATAAAGAAGAGATTGGCATCGGTGGGTCTTTGTCTTATTTTTTTGTAGGAAGCTATCCAAATCGAACCAAATATCTTCTCATAACTCAACACAGGATGTCCAAGGAAAGGGAAATGCACGTTACAGGGGAATTACGAAAAACTTGGCCTGATTCAAGGACCAAACAGCTGAGCAACGTTCTCGAACAGGCCGCTGTGCATGATACTTGACACGCGTTAATAGAACAGTTCATCGGCTTCAGGATAAAACGTTGTCCCATTGAACAGTATGCGACTGCGATATAGCCTGTCCTGAAATTGCAGAAAAAAGCGAACCGAGCAACATTATTTTGGCCGATGTTTTATGTGTTTAATATAGAAACCGAATAACAAGGGAGACGTTTTCTTAAGGACTCTGATGTCAAGTGATTTGGAACAGACTACAAATGTAAAACTAGGTTCTTCTCTGGGTTCCAGGGCATAGTGACATAACAGGCAATGAGCGTGCGGATGAACTGGCCAGGAAGGGCTCGGCACTACATGCCTCGCTCTCAATGAAGGTCCACATTCCGTTAGGAGCGGAAAAGGGACAAACATTCGCATTTTCTGCAGAAAGCCAATTTCCGATGGTCGGGGTTGATAAACTGCGTCATATCAAGGAAGATATGGCCTACCTACAACTAAAACAGAACAAATAACTTGCTAAACAGAACTCTACCTCACTTCATCTGCAAATGTCCAGCTCTAGCGAGAGCCAGACTGCGCGCACTGAACCAACCATTCTTTGACGACCTTAGCGACATCTCGGGCAAAGGGATACAGGATCCGTTTTCTCAATTCCACATCAGGTTGGCTATAGTCACCGACCGCACCACATCCTAAACAACCACCAGAAAACAAGTAACACGAGTCGTGGTAACAAAACGGCACATTTTAGTGCTAATTGGGTTTCAAGGCGAACCGCCACTGCTATACCTACCTACCTACCTACCTACCCTAGGTTCTAAGAACGCGTTCAAATTAGCTGATTAAATAAGTTGCATAGTGAAAGCGCTGAACAACTTCTGAAATTATCGCACTACGTACATAATAGCGAATTAAAGTCAACTACGTCGAAGATAGAAATTTGTACTGCAAGAGTACCTCAAGGGTCTACTTTGGGACCATCACTCTTATGGAATAAGATGTATGATGGTACAAATAAATATAAATCACAACAAACGTCGATGAAGGTAAACGTGAACAAATCTGAAGTGATGGTCGTCTCCAGAACGCCTGTTCAATGCACTCTGCATGTTAGTGGAGTCCCATTGAAACAGGTGGAGAAGTTTAAGTATCTCGGGATTTTATTTACGAGTGATGGAAGGAGCAATGCCGAGTTTTCCTGTAGGATTGGTCAGGCTGGATCGATTTTGAGACAGCTTGGCCATTCTGTTATCAGGAGGACTGAACTTGGTGTCAAAGCTAAGTTGTCAGTCTTTAATTCGGTGTTTGTTCCAACTCTTACCTATGATCATGAGGTTTGGGTAATAACCGAAAGAATAAGATCGCGGATACAAGCTGCCGAAATGAGATTTCTCCGTTGTATTGCTGGTGTGACCCGTAGAGATCGCATTAGAAATACTAGAATACGTGAGGAACTCAATGCCGAGCAGCTACTTGGTCCATGCTTCGGTGGTTTGGTCATGTTAAACGCATGTCCTCAACCAGGATCCCACGACGTGCTATGGAATCCTTACCATCAGCCAGCCTCTAGGTAAAGAATGAGATGGTTAGATCAAGTCCATAATCTTACCCGTATGATGGGGACTGCCCTTGATGATTTAGAGTCGATGGCGGAGAATCGAGAGCTATGGAGGGTCCACTTGAGCAACCTACACCCGCGACCCACTTAATGGACAAGCTTTTTGCCTTGATTCGAACACGAAAGAAATTTTAGCTCTGGCTCAAACACGCAACAAATTTTGATTTTGACCTGTATATGTGTACATTTTTGACTTGATCCGGATTTGAATGAAATTTCGGCCTTGACCCGTACCTTCATGCATGAACAACTATTCCGGACGTCTAATAAATGTTTGCTTGAACTTAACTCGAAAATGAAAAATGTTGGCTTTAACCAGATAGCCAACAAATTTTGACATTAAATCGGACACGAAAGAAATTTTGGTTTTGACACGGATATGGAAGAAATCTTGCCTTTAACCCGTCATAAAATACATTTTGGCTTTGGCCCAGACGTTTATAACAAAATGTTGTCTTTTATCCGGATATATATACATTTTTGACTTGATACGGATTTGAATGAATTTTGGCCGTTCATTAAAAACAGTTTATTTTTTGACCCGGACGTGTAATAAATTTTGACTTTGAGCTGGCTATATTTTTATTTGAATGTTGGGCTAGGTCCTCTACAAAATATAGGCTTTAGCTTTGAGCCAAATATGAAATAAATTTTGGGTATGAGCACGACATAAAAAAAAATTCTGGTTGTGATCCGATACAGAATAAATTTTGGCTTAGGCACAGATATGAAAAAAATTATGATAAGTTTTAGGTAATATGAAAGACTGGACCTGTCACTCATTTTTAACTTGAGCCATACATAAACAAAATATACATTGGCTTTGGCGCAATCGTGAAAGAAATTTTGGCCTTCATCCGTACACGTTAGGAATTTTGACTCTGAACTCGATGAACGAATTTTTGGCTTGAGCCGGATTTGAATTTTACCCAGAAATGATATAGATTTAATTTTGACCCTGAGATGGGACAAATTTTGGCTTTTAGCACGACATGAGACAATTTTTGGTTTTGACCCACCCAAACACTGAAGGAATTTCGGACACGAAAGGAATACAGCCGCTGTGACTTTCTGTATTCTGTATTATTTACCTGTTTTTTCTTGTGTTCTTATTTTTTTTTATTTCCTGTTGCGAATTTTGCCCATGAAGGAAAAATTAAAATTTGGGCTCGATATATTATCCCGCTTATTTATACACCTTGATCAGCTGTTTCAAGTGAACGTCTCTATATTGACTGCCTATAAAGGGTGGGCCAAGTACAACTTTCTTTTTAAAAATACAATAAAATTAACAAAATTAATTTTTTTCCATGCATTATGGCTTTATTAGTAACAGCTTACATTCCCATTAATTATGAAACATAACGTCGTTCAACTGACTGCCTCGGCTGGCTTCGCAGTAGCGCATTCTTTCACTCCAATTTCCAAGACTTAGTTGATGGTTTCGGGCTGTAGCTCACGGATGGCTTTGATGATGTTGGCCTTAAGTGCTTGAATCATTTCCGAATTGTTGGCATAACATCGGCCCTTCACGGTTCCCCACAAAAAAAAAGTCCAAAGGGGTCAAATCGCGGTACCGAGGCCGCCAATTGACATCGCCAAGACGGCTGATAACACGATTTGGGAAAGATCGATTGTGGCATGGACTGTGTGACATGGCGCGCCATCCTGCATGACCCAGAGGTCGTTGAAATCCATGTCTTCAATTATGTTGTCCACCGCCATACCAGTCCCACGAACTTTTTGCACAAACTTGCATACAGCAGGCGCAGTGGCCAAAATTTAGGCCAAAACTTATTTTCAAAAAACCCACTGTTTGGGCTACACAGGACTCATGCCAAGAGATCTTGAATCAAAGTCCGAACGTGTGTGTCAAAGTCATATAGTTACGCAGGACTGTATTTATATTTGTCGAAGTTGGTTTCTGTGGGCTTTGCAAATTTCTGTTATCCTTTGATATCTTATTAGTATTACCTACTACAAAGAAGCAAGATCATCCCTTGTATATCATATGCCATAATACCTATGACACTTACCGCACAAAGACCCATTGTCTCTGACTTACGTCACCATACCGTCACTCCACCGTGCGATTGGAATTTTTCTAAAACAACATTCGTCCCATTCAACTGCGATCACTCAAAGTCAATCGCATCAACAATCATTGTTCTTGTGTTTATATCCTTTGTCCCTTTTTCCACGTAATAACGCCCACAACAAAGAGCAACAAATCCCGCACCTTTAGAAAAAGGTCATTTCACACTTGCCAACGAAGACATTGCAAATCCTTGAACAAAAACAAAACAAAAGAACAAAAAACGTCAACAATTCGAAAGACACCTCCTTTGCCGTATATTCTATTTCACCCACGTGTGGTGGGATCGCTACTTGACTACAAAAAATTCATTCCACAGCACAATTTACGCAAAGGATTATAATCACTGTCAAGGGTCCTATAGGCCAACACTCGAGATGACAATTTTCCGTGTTAGTCCTTCAACGATTCGTGAGTGCAGCCCTCCCTCAGTCGTATACAGTGACAGATGCGGACAGCTCTAGGGTAAACAATTGAATTCAACACAAAAATTCTTGAACAAGGTGAATAAAGTGAACGAGATGAACCACTTGAGTTCACCTATGCAAATAAATTGACGATGACTGTCACAAGTGGCGGCACGACGAATTCCGATGAATTTGTGGTGCAGTTTTTTTTTGGTGCTGGCCTGTCCCATCTTACGACCGAAAGGGACAAAAGTAAAGTACCCACCTTGGAATGACATCGTCACTGAGTACCCGGAGACCACCGACCGCACAGGTATATATGATGCCCGCAAGTACTTGTGTTCCACTCGTCCCCACACCACGGCCACTTGTCGCACTGTTTACTCTTGAACGAGTTCAAGCCGAGATATGATCATCATCTCATTGTTGGACGTGAGTGGGTCCACTTGGATCGCTCAAGAGGTACAGAGAGTGCGTGTGTGGCACGATGATGTCTCCGGAGCGCACTTGACATCACCATTCAAGGTTTTTGTCACATGCACGACGACGACCCACAAAAGTATCAATTTGTGTATCGCGGCCGTCGAATTGGGGGGTCTCGGCTGGCCGGCGGCTTAGGTCCGGCTTCCGAGAAACTCTCGGAGACGATTGTTGTAGTTGTAGATATTTACATATAGTTTCTAAGCGCGCAGCCTACTTAGGTCCACCGATCACTTATGCAGCATTTCTCTTCTTTTATACTTGCAGGTCACCCACTTGAGCTGCGCTGAAGAGATGATGACATCCATGTTGGCCACAAATTCCATTGAATGTCTTAATGAGCGTTAATCAGGATCACAGCGAAACCAGAGGGAGTAGCAGCAGCAGCAGCGGTACCAACGACTATCCTCGCAACCCGGAACAGCTGGCGGCCAGACAGATGGTGATGTCACCCAGCCGCAGACCATCGCCACCGAGAGCTGCAACGCATCCGATGAATATGCATCTGAGCTCGCTGGCTCATGCTCAAATGCAGTTCCAGTCGCATTTGCAGCAGAAATTGGCAGCGGGTTTGCCGCCGAATCATATAAGTAGCTATTTTCGGAATCCACCACCTCCGCCGCCGCCGCCACCGACACAGGGGGGCAACTCGAATACGCAGGGTGGTGGGGGTGGATCAGGTTCGAATCCGTTGAATCATCTGCAGAACATGCAGCCGTTTGATTTTCGAAAAATCAATACGGCCGCGTTGGGCGCCTTTCCGCCGTCAATGATACATGGCGGCGCTCGAATGAGTCCAGAAATGGCCGCGCAGCAGCAGCATCAACACCATCTGCAGCAGCAGGCTCTGGCTCAGGCTCGCAGGCGAATGTCGGAGGAGAAGAACGCCTCGAACCAGTCTCTGTTCAACGCAATGGCAATGTCGGGTCATCACTTGCCGTTCCATCTACCGCCTCCGCCGCCTCCACCGTCGGCGTCGTCGCAAAGTGGCCTCACGAACAATCAAGTGGCAGCAATAGCTGCAGCGGCAGCAGCCTCGGGTAACCCAATGCCGCACAGCTTGTTGGCCTCGCACTTTCCGTCGATGAATTTGCAGCGCAGCAAGTCGCCGGATATGAAGAAAGAGAAGTTCGGCCAGAACGCCCTGAACCTGAGCAATAGTCGGATGGAGGCGAAGTCGCCGCAGAACAATCATCATCACCACCACCAACCCACCAACTCGAGCTCTCAGCAGCACCAACACCAGCAGCATCAACATCACCAGCAGCAGCAGCAGCATCTGCAGCAGCAACAGCAACACCAACAGAATCAACAGCGAATGTCTCGGCTGAGCGCGTCCTCGATGCCGTCGCACCAGAATAGGAAGTCACACTCGCCCGGTGGCAAACGCCAGTGGGGATCTCTGCCGGCCAATCTGGGAACTCAGTTCATCAATCCGGTGACGGGAAAGAAACGCGTCCAGTGCAATGTCTGCCTGAAGACCTTCTGCGATAAGGGCGCCCTGAAGATCCATTTCTCAGCGGTGCACCTGCGGGAGATGCACAAGTGCACTGTCGATGGTTGCAGTATGATGTTCAGCTCTAGACGCTCGCGTAATCGACACAGCGCCAATCCCAATCCGAAGCTTCACTCGCCGCATTTAAGGAGAAAGATCTCGCCCCACGACGGCCGCAGTGCTCAACCACATCCGTTGCTCTTGCAGCCGCCGAACGGTCTAATGGCTGGCGCCCTGAATCCGCTTAATCCGTTTGGAAGTTTTCCCCTACTCACACCACCGCCGGACATGCGCCATCATCAGCTTCCCGGCATGGACCTCAAGCACAGTCAAGACTTCCTGCATCGGTCGTACATGGACAGCGCAATGATGGGTCGGTATGACGGTCGAGGTCCAGGTGATGGTCACAAGCAACATACTCACCACATGGACCCGCACCAGGAAGACTGCGACGACGATGATGATGATGACGATGATCACGGGCTGGATGATGACGACGATGACGATGACGGCGAAGGCGGCATAGTTGTCGTCGGTGAGGAGTCCGACAATATGCTGGACAAGACCGTCTCCGATGACTACGCGACTGAGGGCGAGGATCAGCCTACGGACTTCAGTGTAACCAAAGATTCAAAGTCATCTGATGCGGACTACGACAACCACAGCAACACCGATGACTCGCTGAGCATAGCCGACTCATCATACGGCGGCGGAAAGGAAGAGTTTGACAGCTCAACAGCTGCGATGGCTGTGATGAGCGGAGGCAGCGGTGCAGGTGATAGAGAAACCGGAGCTAGCTCGGGAAGTATGGGCTCAAAACGGAAGCGGAAGAGTCAAAACCCGGTCCGTTGCACCCTGCAGTCTGTGGAGAATTCCTGTGATAACTCGCTGGAGGAGTTCGATGTGGCCGATCTGTCGCTGAAGCCTCAACAAGCGCTAACACCCGATGGGGCACTTGAAAACCCTACCCTCGATCTGTCGAAGCGGCCACGCAAGTCAGAGAGTCCGATGTCAGCAACGAGTTCGGAAACATCGAAAGTACTACCGTCACCGCCGTTAACACCATCTACGTCGATAAATGGCAACGATGGCGGCACCCAATCGAGGCTCAACGCAGACGACGGCGGTACGGCAAAACCCGATTCTGATGCAGGTGAGCCCGAGAATCTCACCTTAGATCTCTCGGCGAAGAAAAAACCCTCAGAAGATGTAATCAAGCAGGAACCTCCAGAGGAGCCAGAGTTGGAAATGCCTCAAGTGACAGTGGTCAAGCAGGAGCCCATCGACGAGCAGGGTTTTCCCCACAATAATAACAACAACAATAACAACGACCTTCCAGAGAGTAAAAACGAAGGCTTGCTACCCTCGCCCCCACCTTTACGATATTCCGCTCCCGAAAGTGATCCAGAGCCCGCCGTTGAGGAGTGTCCCAACTACGATGACTTTACCGAAGAAGAAGAGGTCCCCATCGACAAGGATAATCCTCTGCGGTGCACCGCCTGTGGTCGAGTCTTCCAGAACCACTTCAGCCTGCAAACGCACTATCAAAACATCCATCTGAAGCTCCTGCACAAGTGTAACATTGACGGATGCAATGCAGCGTTCCCCTCGAAGCGAAGTCGGGATCGCCACAGCTCAAATTCGAATCTCCACCGGAAACTGCTTTCGACTGGCAACTCGGATGATAACGGCGACGAGCACGCTTGCAATAATAACAAGCCCTTCGGAGGCCTTTCCCCAACAATCCAAGCAGAGTTTCTAGCCCGGCTATACGCCGGTTCCCATGGCATGCCGCCAATTAACTTTGCTGACGCCCTAAAGAGTCACTTCCCGCCGAGCAGTGCCCCCGGATTCCCGCCTGATAGCTGGATGGGCAACGATCCTCGGCTCTTCCACAACCCCCTGGCACTGTTCCACGGCCTGCCAGGCCTACCGGGCTTCCCACCACTCTCCACGCATCTACTCTCAGCCTCTCCGTTCAACGGCCTCAATCTGTTCAGTCGGCGACCATCATCCGACTCGCACTCGCCTCACTCGATCACCTCGCCACCGGCTGCTTCACCTGCCGCCGGCAACAATCATCCACCGCTTCGTCAGCCTGCCGTCGGTCCCTACCCCAATCAGCACGAAGAAGATCGCACCTCACTCTCGCCGGGCAGTAGAGACACACTCGCCTCGAACACCCATCATCCGACCCCGCCCGATCGGGTGTCGTGACCGTATCCAGAGTTCATGTCGTAGTGGTCCTGGTCCTGGTGATACAACCGGGTTCGGACAAACACAAATGGTGCAATAAATCCAACGACCCATCGTCGTCGTTTCACAGAATGCTCATCATATCAAGCCGCCGCTTCTTAAGACCCCTTCCCTCGCTGTATCATATCCCCTCTAGCTAAGAGAATAAGTCGTTGTATAGAAATTAAAAAAAAAAAAAAAAATACTCATCAGTGTTGCCACTGTATCATTTGTTTCTGTTTCCGTTCACTTGTTTCCTTTGTAAAAAAAAAGCAAAAATATATATAATTGTCAACGAAAAACGATAGATATCTATGACCTTTAAAGTATTAAAATTTTAAGCGCATCCTGCAAGCAGGTGCTGGTTCCTGAGAATATGGCGCCAAAACCACACTTAGGCAATTAAGAATTTTCATTTCTTTTAAATAAGTTGTAACCTCTTTTAAGGAATACAAGTTATTCACTGTTTATTTGGACCTCATTATATAGTAAATAAATATAAATATAAACTAAACACAAAAAAAAATAAAAGAATTTATATAAATGAATAAAAATATTTACAAAATACGAAAACAAATACATTTATGTTTTATAAATTAGTTTTTTTTTCGTTTTATTATTATCTATTAATTTTGACTGTACGCTTACTGTATGGACAAAATATTAATTTACATCCTAGTTAAAATATTTTATGAAATATATTAAAAGAAAAACTAAATATATAAGAAAAAAATAACTTATAAAATAAAATTATCAATGAAAAGTATAAAAATAAATAAGAAAATAAATAATTTCAATGAAAAATTTAACTCTGGGGTTTGTTTCTCTTTATGGATTTTTTTTTCACAGGTGCAAATTGGCTAAAGATCGGACTATGTGGTTGAAGGTAAGGTCATTTCAAAGGAAGGGAAGGCTTTAAGTCATCAGCATCATATACCTACATCAATCAATAGCCATATTTTAATAGGTAAGCGATATTTTATAAAGACAAATGGACCCTAACGACTGTGGTACTCTTGAGCATCACCCAAAAGATCGTCAAAGTAATCCTCTAGTTTGACGTTGACCCTTTTAATTCAGAGTTGCTGAGGGAAACCCAAGACTTTCAAGCAAATTATGATAATTGATAAAGTTAAAGTGTTAACACAGTCGAGTTAATATAGCCGTCTTCGATATCGTTGCCATCTAATAAAGAGAGCGGCAAGCTAGATTAAAATTAGCTTATGCCCAAAAAAACACGTGTGCAGAACTCACTGCGCAGCAAATTCCTCCATAATTTTCAATATCGTTCTTAGATCTAGGTTTAGACTTGAATTAAGCTTGAAATCATCAAGAGCCAATGTCGTGAATGCTTTGTTGGATGAGGTCAATATTAATTCAGCATTCTATACAATTAGTTGATAACTTTTAAACGTAGGATGTAATTTTGTGCTTTTGTGGGAATGAAATACGAGACTCCTCAGCCTCACTTAGTAATCCAGCAGACTAACCATTGAGCTCACTATCTCTGGTCAAAAGGTGAGTAAAAAATGACAAAATTCGTCATCGTATTATACAGAACCCGCTTACTGACTGGAGCCGCACTTACCAGGAACAGGACTAACATATACGCTAGACCTACATGCGGAACGACTGGGTGTAGTGGATAATGTACAACGACTACTGGACAAGCTGCAGGCACATGGAAGAGAAAGAATCTATCGACATCTTCGCATCTCTATCTCTTCTCTATATATAAAACAAAGTGGGAAAAACTGTTTCCCTCTGTCGCCCGTAATTTTCAACCGATTTTGTTGATTTTTTTTTAAATGTCGGTTATTACGGTGATTGGGTGATAGGCCAAACAAATTCAAAATCGGACAAAGGGGCGTGGCACTGCCCATACAAAAAAAAACATTGAAAATCGTATATTTCGAAAACCACAGAATCGATTGGGCTCAAAAAACTTACAGGTAATATTACGTATGTATCGGCCGTGGAGTACTCCTGGACAAAGGGGCGTGGCACCCCCAATACAAAAAGAAATTTAAAAAATTATCGCCCGTAATTTTCAACCAATTTAGTTGATTTCTTTTTAATGTCAGTAATTACGGTGATCAATTATTAATAGACAAAAATAAAAAATTATTAAAAAAGCAAAAAAAGGTCTGGCGAAGCTGGCGGGGTTCAGCTAGTTTATATAAAAAAAAACAGTTTGTTTTGACTAACTGGGAACTACGCTAGGAAGCTAGATATTTCGAAACTCATTTAATTTGATTGCCAAAAGAGCCCTAAGAAGCCATTTTTGAAATTCCCCTCAAGCGGACCAAAAGGGCGGTCAAAGTTTGTAGGAAAAAAATATTATTTTTTTTTACTAATCCGTTTGAAACTATGTTTTTTTACTCTATATAAAAAATGCACACAATCAATTTCTCCGATTTTGGAAATTTAGCTTGGAGCCCGAGTTATTAAAAAAAATAAATAGATGGCGCAACAGGCGGAAGACACCCTAGGCCTAGCTTCTCGCAACCATTCGTTTGTGTGAGTTTCAATTTTATGCCGAGTCCGAACGGTTGAATTGAGAAGCTTTTTCAGGACAGTCATCCTCTTGGATGTTTGTCAGACGTTCGCGAGAGGTGGCGCAGTATAGAAAAAACCTTAAGATTTGTGTTTTTCCGGGGATCGAACCTGGGATCCCTCGCGCAGTAGTCCGGCACACTAACCATTGCGCTACTGCGCCCACGGGGCCCGAGTTATTAGCTACGGGAAAAGGGGGACTCCGTTTGTATAGGGCTGAGGCTAAGGTCAAATCTCTGGAGACAATTATGCGAAACCCTGTAAAAGGAGTAAGGGGATCATCTTCACAACTCCGAGACAACTTTTAAATAGGTAAGTTTTATATGTCTACCAAGCCAAAGTTTAAATTTTTAAATCAATCAAGTTAGAAAATTATTAAAAGGACCGCTTAAAAGAGGGAGCCTGGTCTTGCAACCTTAGTGACTTGACTGTCCCCTTCTAAAACGGCCTTATTCGGAAAAATCAGAATTTTCCGAAAGAAAAGTCCAATTGTTTTCTATTCTATATTATACACGTTAACACACAACATGCAACTTAAGCAAAGCGGCGGACAAGTTACCCATAAAACCCAGAAGTCCGTTTTTACATAATTGACAAACTTTCTAAACAAGCAGAGCATGTATGTCTTAAGGAACACATTGACATGTATGCCTATAGCCTATGCTTATACAATAAGATACGCGGTACTGCTCGGGACGACCATGATGGTGACACTTCTAGTACCTACACATAAAGGGTGGTTTGGTTAAGTTTTAAGGGCATATGTTGATTTTGAATTAAACACAAATTATTTCGGAAATTATCGTCATTTCTTTTTATTATGATAATATTGGTATGGTTCAATTATGTATGGAACAAAATATCGGCCAAATGGCAGCCACGATCTCGGCGCAACACCTCCATCCGATGGTCCAAATTTTCGATGACGCTGAGCCATAATTGAGGTTCTATGACGTTAATGTGCCGAATTACCTCATTCTTTGGCTCTTGAATTGTTTCTGGCTTATCGACGTACACCTTTTCTTTCAAATAACCCCAAAGAAAGAAGTCCAACGGTGTCAAATCGCATGATCGTGGCGGCCATTTAACATCGCCACGACATGAGATAACACGGCCATTGAATTTCTCCCGCAAAAGAGCCATTGTTTCGTTAGCAGTGTGGCAAGTGGCACCGTCCTGTTGAAACCACATATCGTTCACATCCATATCTTCCAATTCGGACCATAAAAAGTTCGTTATCATCTCACGATAGCGAACACCATTCACAGTAACTGCCTGACCGGCCTCATTTTGGAAAAAATACGGCCCGATGATGCCGCCAGCAATATTTTCTTCAGTACGAGCTGTACGAGCATTTACCTGTGTTTTCACATCTCCTACAGACCCGGTTTGCTCAAATTTTTGGACGATTAAATTGACCGAAAACGCCCATTTTCATAATAAGCCTGAATAACTTTAACGCGTTTGCTCGATTGTGTATCTTTCCATGGTTCAAATTGAATTAGTCTGAAATTGAGAAATGTCAAATGAAATGCAGAAAAAAACTTGACGTTTAGGTGTGGTTCACATTCAACATCGGCCCTTAAAGTTTAACCACCCTTTACCATTCGCAATCCTTAAGCGTCGGATCATTATGAAGAAAAAGCACGAGAACAGGAACAATGTACGGAAGTTTCACAGAACAGGTAAAACGGACAGAATATCGCGTCCGGAAATCTATACCAGATAACGAGGGAAACTTTGTATTAGATTCACAGTCGGTGCTGAGAATGTGGAAAAATTATTTCTGCATAGACTCTATAATGGCGACGAAGACCAGAATCCCGATGTTGGATAGAACGTACGATTCAATGTAGATGAAGATGACGATAGAGAAAAATTCCGTCAACTAAACTGAATCAAAACTAATGTAATCAATGATGGCTGATGAATGGAATTTCAGCATCGTTTGCCCGGCCGACAAGAAAGAAGATCCCTTTAGACGCGACAACTAGATACTGATGTAGCAGTCTCCTTAACATCGCATTCAATATCCCATCTGCCATGGGTGAACGCCTGAAATTCTTGTTAAATAACCTGATTTCCTACTACCAATCCGGTTTTAGGCCATCAGAAAATTCTGTCGACGCAATGCCACTTGACTTCTGGCAACATCAATCTTGTAAGAATTTTCCGAAACTCACAGGCTAACAAACAAGGCGATGATATTGGAATAACTTGTACATAGAACCACAGTAAGGTGTCACAGGTGCGTTTTCTAGTGTAAATACGAAAGCGGCAAAAATGGTCAACGAGGAGAAGGAACACCCAAAACAACCATGAATCTGACAAAATGTCACGGCAGACATCTATAACTTTGAGAGGTATAGTCAGAGACTTTGTCTGCCTCGGTTTTGCTATAAATTCTGACAGGAACATCACAGAAGCAATAATAAGACTTTGATCATTCCAGTCCTACATTATCGCGCTGAAGCTTAGCAGAAGAATATATCCTCGATCGCTTCGATAGAAAGATTATTCGTAAAATTGTTGGTCCCGTTTGCGTTGACGGATCTTGGCGGATGTGGGAAGGTTCGTTAGTAGTGCCTCGGTTTAGGCTCAAGTATAAGTAAGGTTTTAGTAATTGTCCTGTTACGGTGCGAGTATATTCTGAGAGATTATAGAATCCGTCTATTGTGTATGCTGGGTTGCTTAAAGAATCAAACACCTTGTGACCTGTTGGCTTCAACTGCTATTTATTCACTGATCTTACAAACTAAAAACTTTGGTCTTACAACACAACTTACAAGCTAAGAATCATACTCCAACAATAATGGGAAAGAGAGTTGCATGTTACTCTCTAGTTGGTCTCGTATAAGAGTATCGCTCGAGATAAACATTACAACTTTCTCCCCCTTCAAAAAAAAATTCAATACTTCTTAAACTTTCCATAGTGACTAAGATGTTTATATTTTCGCTTAATTCTTTCTGATCTACGCAAAGGAACATCCAGTTGCTTAAACTTACTAGATTTTAGATTACGTTTAATATTTTGTTTACAAAATTCACCATTTGGTTTGTTTGCCTCGACTTCTATATTAAAGTTAGGATTTCTATCAGATATTATACAATTATCGACCATTGGATGGTATTTACTATCAAGGGTTGATTTCTTGATTTGATTTTTCTGAACAAATCTAATACGATCTCCAACTTTAATAAGGAAAGTCACTGGGCTTACTACTTCCATAACAATTGAGGGAATCCATTTAATGTATTCGTTTTTAAAATGATTTTGATACAAAACCTTCTCCCCTTTCTCAAAATTTACTTCCATATTATTTGTATTCTTTTTCACATTTTCTTGTGCATTATCGTAACTATTTGAAGATATACTAATACATGATTTTCTTTTATCGTTTAAGTTATCTAACAGGATCTTCGGTTTATAGGAAAAAATCAAATCCGATGGGCTTTTACCAGTTTTTGCGTGCGGAATATTTCGCTGATTAAATAAAAATTTAGCAATTACCTCACAAATGTCAAGTTTTTCATTTTCCATTAAATACTTTTTTAAAATTTTTTTTGTAGTTTGCACATTTCTTTCAGCCAAGCCATTACTTTGAGGATGGTAGAGCGGTGATTTAGTTATCTTTATGTTATTATCGTTGCAAAATTTTTTAAACTCATATGACCCAAAAGGCGGTCCATTATCTGAAACTATTTCATTAGGTAAACCAAAAATTGAAAAAAAATTCTTTAAAAGCTGAATTACGTTTGCAGCTGTATTGCTCCTAATTAACACGACTTCGCAGTATTTACTAAAGGAATCCACAAGGATCAAAAATTGAAATTTAGAAAAATAGAAAAAATCTACGTGTATACGTTCGAATGGATATGTAGTACTTGGCCATGAAGTTGTCACTACTTCCCTAGGGGCGTTCATTGTCTGTTGACAAATATGACATTTTTTTATAAACTGTTCGATGTCCATATCAATTTTGTCCCACCATACGTATGAACGAGCCAATGATTTCATTTTAACCACCCCAGAGTGATTCATGCTATGCAGTAACTTCAGAACACTGCACTGCAACGATTTGGGAATAACAATCCGATCGCCATAAAATAAACAGTTATTCTCTGTTGACAAACTGTTACGATTACGATAAAATACTTGCATCGCTTGTTCAATTTTTCTAGGCCATTTATTATTCAACACAAAATTAAAAACTTCTCGCAACACTTTATCATCCTTCATTCTCTTAATAACCATATCGACATCAACATTAAAATCTTCATTGGGAATTTGCACACCGACAGCATGAATGAGACTAACCACTTCTATATTTGTGTTTTCGGTCAGAGGAAGGCGCGATAATGCATCAGCGTTACACATCAATGAACTTTTCCGATATACAACAGTGTAGTTATACATCGAGAGAAACACGGCCCATCGCTGCAATCTATCGGCTGCCACACCAGAAGTACCCTTTCTTGGATGAAAGATTTCTTTTAGAGCTTGGTGGTCGGTGAAAATCGTAAAGCTTTTTCCAAATATATATTTGTGAAAACGTTTAACCGCAAACACCATTGCCAAAGCTTCTCTATGTAATTGAGAATAGTTCTTTTCTGCGGCTGAAAGGGAACTGGATACGAACATGACTGGCTTTTCTACACCATTTATGATGTGCGACATTACTGCGCCAACACCATATGGACTAGCATCAGATGCAATAACTATAGGCTTAGTGGGATCATATAACTCTAACACATTATGTTCTGATATTAATGACTTACTGTTCTGAAAGGCTTCTTGACATGACTGGGACCATTGGAATTTTACATTTTTCCTTAAGAGGTTATACAGTTGTTTGAGGTGATGGGACAAGTTCGGTATAAATCTACCGTAATAATTAAACAACCCTAAATACGATTGAAGCTGTTGCAAATTCTGTGGGGTTGGTGCCTCAATTATTGCCCGTATTTTTTCTGTGTTAGGATATACTTTACCATCTGCCAATATATGACCTAAATAATTAACCGACGATTGAAAAAATTTGCATTTACTAGCGTTAATTTGAACATTATGTTCATTAAGACGACTTAAGACTTCCACGCACTTAGCTCGACAATCATCCTTGCTCTTTCCCCCAATGATGATATCATCTATAAAACAAAAGACATTTTCCAAATTCCTCAAAATTTGATCCATTATAGATTGAAATGCTGAAGGAGCACTACTTAGACCATACGGTAGCCGCGTATATTTAAAAAGTCCTTTATGAGTATTTACTACAAGATATTCCTGACAGGTTTCTTCGACTAATATTTGCTGATACGCTCCAGACAAATCTAACGTGCAAAATACAGAACAATTTGCCAAACTATCAAAAATTTCCTCAATAAAGGGTAAAGGGTAATGTTCCGTCACGATAAATTTATTAATGGTAACGCGACAGTCCATACAAATACGGATCTCACCCGATTGCTTGGGTACGCAAACTATAGGACTCGCCCACGCACTTGACTTTACTGACATTATAATTCCATTTTTTTCTAAGCGATCCAGCTCCTTTCCTAAAAAAAAAAATAAATAAATAGGTGGCGCAACAGGCGGGTGACACCCAAGGCCTAGCTTCTCGCAAACATTCGTTTTGTGTGAGTTTCTATTTTTGGGACGAATGGAAGGGACCTACAATTTTATGCCGATTCCGAACGGCTGAATTGAGAAGCTTTTTCATGACAGTCATACTCTCGGATGTTTGTCAGACGATCGCGAGAGGTGGCGCAGTAGAAAAAACTTTAAGATGTAATTTTGTGTTTTTCCGGGGATCGAACCTGGGATCCCTCGCACAGTAGTCCAGCACACTAACCACTGCGCTACAGCTCCTTTCCTACTTGATCTTTAATTCGTAACGGCACTGGATACGCTTTGTGGAAAATGGGTACGGAATCTTGCTTCAAGACAATGGATGCCTTAAATCCCTTCACGTAATTACTTGACTGAGTCGAAATTACATTTGGAAAATTTATACTTATAAAATCTAAAAAATTTTCACGTATACTACTCACTTGACATTCGGAGTTATTAAATAATTTTTTCTTCCAACCCGGAACTAAAACATTGAGCCACGCTCTGCCCAATAGTGGCGTAAACGGACGCATACAATCAATGACTATTAATACCAACACACGTTCCTCATTTCCGTACCGCACTCGGACATTGATTTTTCCCTTTACACTGATCGTTTCTCCTGTAACTGTAATAAATTCATCTTCAGTATTATATAATTCTAAATGTGAAAATTTATTTTTAAAATCTACATAACTTATCAAAGACGAACAAGCTCCTGTATCAATTTCCATCACCAGATTCTGACCTTCCACATTAATCGTTTCCAGTTCACCACTCGACTCGATCGCATTAACGGGTTGTATTACATTGACTCTCTTTTTTGACTTCGTACACACCACCGATGTATGCCCCTTCATACTGCAGTTAAAACACGTCCATTCTACAGCTGGACAATCCTTTGGATCGTGATAACGACCGCACCGAAAACACTTCTCGTTCCTCCTAACTCCCATACCAGACCTCGATTGATAATTTTGTCTGCCACCAGAGTTGAATGTGTTTGACTTTTTATTTTGACCTCGACCATGCTGACTATTATTATTGGTGTTTGATTTAGAACCAGCTTCACGTACAGCAAATTCAGGAAATGGACCCTGATGAAGCGCTTTGGACTCTTTATGTGACATCTCCATGGTTAACGCTAGATTACATGCTTTCTCGAAGTTTAATGATTCGTCGTTTAATAGAGCACGTTGAATTTCGCTATTACGGACTCCCGCAATAAAGCGATCGACTAGCGCATCATCAATTGCGTTCGATTTTAAATTAACGGGGATAATTGGTTTTGGTTTTACCCACTTATCACAGCATTTGACCGCAACGGTGAACTCAATTTCTTGGATTTGGTTAAGATAGTCTCCAAATCCACATGTTTGAGCTAGGGCCTTGAGTCGAATTATGAACTCCGTTATCGACTCTCCATCCCGTTGTAACGCCTTATAGAATTTATAGCGCTCCGCTCTAATATTTAAGCGCGGCGCGAAATGCCGTTTCAACACATTGATTAATTCGTTGTATTTCATCGCAGCGGGATCTTTCGGCTGCACTATAGACTTCAGCACTTTAAATGAATTTTTGCCAATCAGACTAAGCAATATTAAAGGTTTCCTTTCTTCTTTAATTTCATTTATCGTGAAATAAATTCGAAGACGATCTTCATATGATTCGAAATCATCTCCAGGCTCAAATTCTTCCAATTTACCTATTAAATGGTGAGCCATTTTAAATATTGGAATATATGAACTTTTTTTTTTTTTTTTTTGTATTTGTCCTCGTCGCCAAACTATTGTGTATGCTGGGTTGCTTAAAGAATCAAACACCTTGTGACCTGTTGGCTTCAACTGCTATTTATTCACTGATCTTACAAACTAAAAACTTTGGTCTTACAACACAACTTACAAGCTAAGAATCATACTCCAACAATAATGGGAAAGAGAGTTGCATGTTACTCTCTAGTTGGTCTCGTATAAGAGTATCGCTCGAGATAAACATTACACCGTCGTATTCGGAATTTTCCTCCGAACCCCGAAAGAACTATCACAGAATACGACGGATTTAATTCGTATCAAAAATGTCCACTACGACGGATTCTGTGATAGTTCCTTCGGTGTTCGTAGCAAAATTCCGAATACGACGAATTCTGTGATCATCCAGAATTTCTTTTTAAAAATTAAAAATACATTCAGAGTCCTGCAATGGGTAAAAAAATAAATTTGCTAAGTATATCTGGAAATTAGTCCGGCCCATGCCATAGTTCAGTTTGTCGCCTGCATCAAGATACATATACGCATACCTATAGGAATCATTAACATTTATCAGCAGACAATCCCATTGTGATCTAAAAAAATTCGCGCAACTCTTATACCCATCCATATTCCATAACCTTTCGCATTTTACACGCTCAGCGCGTTTTACTTAACGCCTCTCTAGCATTTAAATTACAACACCCTATCTGTCAATCGGCTTGACCGACTTAACAAATTCATATATTTCCTATTCGCCTCGAAGGCTGCTCTCAATTTCGTATTGTTTTCGATTTTTTTATCTCGGTATCTATGCCACCCATCCGGCAAAAGTCTGCTCCAAATCTTTCATCGCACCTAATACGGTTCATCAAACATCAACAAGTCGCCATCGAAACACAGCGCCAAGCAGTTGTAGAAGACCGCAAGATACACAAACACAATCTAAAATGCAAAAAAAAAAAACAGAAAAAAAAATGACATAATCTTCGGCATCATCATTGCCATATTCAAGTCTGTATTTGACCCATTGTGTATCTAAAGATACGAGTATACACGTATAAATTTTGAAATCCTATCCTCGGGCTATTGAGCCTCCGCCGAGATAGTTTCCAATGTGTACGCTCTCCATTACAAATCTCAGCCCCAAAATTGCACAATCGAACTTCATTCATACAGGTGTGGCCTGGCCGGCCGTATTTTTGCTTGTGTATCTGTGGAGTGTGCGGCCTGTGAGTGCGCGGGTATTACAAAGCCGCCAAAGGCGATCTCAGCCAAAAGACGCATTTCAATAGCAAAATCTATCTTTTTGCATCTAAATCCGAAATATCAACCCAAACAAATGAAGATACCCATCAGATGCAGACGACGTTAGCCAATTAAGAGAAAAGCAAGTAATCGGACAAAAAAGGCCAACAACACGGGTAGTCGTTGGGGGAGAAGTCGTTTTGTATGATGTCCATCTGCAGCTGTAGGTGGAGCTGCTTTGTAAATGCACCTGTGCCCCGCCCTAAAGGACATTCACCTTTTATTGGAGAGAGAGTCGTACAGGCAAAGGACATTATTGTCGAGTATGTCTCTGTTGCTCCTGTTCTGGTGGGTGGGTAGGTACATACCGTCTGATAGTCAAGTGGGGACTTGTTTGACTTTGTCCCTGTTTTGGGTGGTGGTGGTGTGGACGCTGAGCCAGAGCGCAGTATCATATTTCAGTCGACCCGGGTGGGTGGTTTGCCAATGCATCTCTGCAGTTGCTAGCTATACCGTGTACATAGATACGAAATGTAAATGAGTCCTTTGGCGAAATGTTATGTCAGTTACTGATGGAGATATCCTTGCAAAGTAGTGCAGCGTAGTGCATTCGAGATGTTGACTGCGTATTTGAAGGAGACTCGGCAGGACGAATTATGTCCTTTCTGTAAATGCAATCACCCTAATGGGTACGATATGTGGAGTGGTGCGGTTTAACTGAAGCAAACTTTTCCGGAAAACTTTATGCAAAGGGTTTCCTGGGTATAAGTTGGTTTTGGTCGTTGTAAAGGAGTAAACTGGCTAAAGGAATCAATATTGCAAGGTGCATCTATAGTTGGAGTGCAGTAACTTCCATCAAACGGACCTTTTCTGATGTATAATGATGCAAGTTGAGTCAAAGCCAGAGAGATGTTGAAGGGCGGGTGTACATGTACATTGAACATACAGAAAATAATTTCTCAAAGCCCCAAAAATTAAGGAAAGACCTTTCGCAATAAGGAGGGCAGCTATGTTTGTGCGAGTCTCGCTCAAAGTTGAGAAAAATATCCTAAAATCCGGAGACGAAAGTACAGGGTTTTTCAATAAGAGCGCTACAAAAGTTTTTTTTTAAATAAAACAAAAACGGTTTTGGATATCAATGAGAAATCCTTTATTCCTGTGAAAGTACGTTGGATGCCATTATGTATGGAACTGGATTTCTTTTGCATGGCTACCACGGGCACGCTTGCAGAAGTCCAGACGCTGAACCCAATTTTTGACGGTTTTCAAGCATAAATCGGCCGATACAGCTGCAATTTCACGTTCGATATTCGTATGAAGTTCATCAATCGTCGCTGGCTTGTTGGCATAGACCATAGACTTGACGTAGCCCCACAGGAAATAGTCTAACGGCGTCAAATCGCACGAGGCGGCCAAAGCGACTGGACCATTTCGTGAGATAACACGTTCTTCAAACTTGGTTTCCAATAAATTGATTGTGACATTCGCTGTGTGGCTTGGGGCGCCGTCCTGTTGGAACCACATGTCCTCCAAGTCCATACCATCCAATTGGGGCAAAAAATATTCGGTTATCATTGAACGGTAGCGATTCGCATTCACAGTAACGTGCCGGTCTTGATCATCACGGAAGAAATACGGCCCAATGACGCCGCCGGCCCATAAACCACACCAAACCGTAAGTTTTTCGGGATGCAATGATGACTCATGGAGTACGTGTGGATTGCTGCCTGACCAATACCGCATATTTTGTTTATTGACGAAGCCATTCAGCCAGAAATGAGCCTCATCGCTGAAGATGATTTTTCGATGAAAATCCGAATCATTTTTAAGTTGTTGCTCAGCCCAATTCACGAACATATACGACTCACTGGCACGGGAACATTTTGTATTTTTCCACTAGACGCTCAATTGTTGATCTGGTAGGACGATTATGACGACCATAAATTGGATGTAGCGCTCTTAACGTTGAGGCCACTGACTCCGAATTTCGGAAGTAAATTTTAATAATTTCGACTCGTTGTTGGCTCGTATATCTTTCCATCATTAAATGACAAACCTTACTGAAGAGAAATGTCAAAAGAGCGGCAAGAAATTCGGCGTCGTTTGCTGTCCATGTTGCTCTACTTTTGTAGCATCCCTATTGAAAACCCCTGTATTAAGCATTTAAAGTTGGCATCTACACCGCTTGAAGATGAAACGTGACGTTATAAAGTGCTCTTCTATATCATCATACGGAAGCACATAAATCAACTAGCAAGTGTTGACACCAGCACCGTTTAGAAAATCCCTGAAAATCTGTTATGTGCTCCATGCAACACCTAGTGAAAGGCTCTGCTTATTTTTCATAAAGACTACCTGAAAGGATAAGCAGCAAATTTCTACGCTTTTAAACAAAGTTGTCACCAGTTAGACTGGAGCTTGCCGAGTAAGGTTAAAATCACAAACTTTAGAGCGCTCATAAACAAGGCGCTTCAATTCGATGGTAGGTATATACCTTCAAAACTTTTACGAGCAGCGCCAGTAACATTAATTGAACTGCTGCACCTTCACTTCTGCAGAGAGATTCCCTGGTGCTGATGCATGAAAAAAGGGAATGGTTGAAAGTCCGTTCCAAATCACATGAAACCAATTTAACATAAGAAACAGACTTGTGAATTCTATCGTCAATTATGTATTATGGAACGGACTACCTACTGTGGCTATATGATGTAAGTCAAAATATAGCTGCCGTGCAAGCAGGCTTCCGCAGTGAAATATTCCCTTCTCTGGAAAACACCATTATCTTGCGGATCAGTGCTGATCAGTGTGTTAAATACTGATCACATTTTCATCGATTTCGAAAAGGCTTTCGATGTCAAAGGAGCTTGTTTACGCAAGATGGCTATATCCGATAAGCCAATAGCAATAGATGGATTCAACTGTCACGTTCTACATTAGGTTGTCAGAACAATGACTAAGTCAGTCTCCTTAAGCCTCGGCGCACACTTGCGATTTTTTAACGTGTGGTGCCGCAGCTTCACCGCTTTTGCGTCTTAAAAGTATTTAAGAGCCCTCTCCTCTATATGGAGCGCCATGCGAATCATTGGAATGTAAAGCATATAACAGGGTTTACCTGAATGATGACCTATAGCTTTGGCGAATATATGTGCCGCAGCATTAACCACAGACATCATGGCGTAGGTTTTCTCCGGCAAAAAAAATTGTCAAAAAATTTGAGAAAAGTAGTGCCTACTCCATAAACAGAGCGCTAGCTATATCCACTAGTTCCAGAACCTGTAGCTCTCGAACTTCTGATCTCCATGACACTTTTGATGTGATCCAAATTATTCTACTTGTTTGTTGTTAGTAAATTAGTCTCCTATACTGAGAGCACTGTGTGTCTTGTCGAAAACGGAGCTAGTTATATTCACGGGAAAGATGAAAATGAGGGCCTTCACCTTGGCCCTAAGCTGCTTTGGCGTATATGCTATGCACAACGATTTGTCCGCCAGTGCAGTCTGTCACTACATCCCTCCTACAAATGGAAGTAAGTAATTTGGTTAAAAGTTTCCATTACCTTTGGGACTCTCAATAAGGCATTATCCGACAACATTGCGCAGCAACAAGGTTTCCATTAGTATGTCCGGCCCAGAATTTGGGGCCATCTCTAATCCTGCAGCTATGTATCTGTCTAGCTGTGTCTGTCAACAGCCACTTAACACAACCTAACCCAAGTTTAATTGCGTTTCCCTAAGATGAATGACAGTCCACTTAAGCTCGTCGAAAGTGTCAAGTAACTGATATTGAGTCTATATAGAAAGCTTCTATGGAAAGGAAAGATTGCCCAACGTTCTCGAAAATGTCCTGCAAAGGTGTTTTTGGCTCTATAACAACCTATAGCTCTGTCACACGTTCATTCTTCTATTCTAACTGCCTCCCGCTCCGCTTTAGAAACTACGATCGACCATCCATTGAGCTCAAAGGAGGCCTCGAAAATCTACTTCAAAGTTGGATTCAAATATGAACTACTGAATGAACAGAAGCGATTATTTCGATCCGTTTTGGCACGATTTTGGTTTTGGTTCTTATAAGGTTATTTTTTTTATAAAATTTGTTGCGGTGTTGTTCCGGGCGTGCTTGGGGAGTTTTTTTTTAAGAAAATTTGTTCGAGAAGTTTTTGAAACAATTTTGGAACATTTGTCGGTGTGCTTTACAAGGCGTTTTTTAAGTTGCTTTTAACGTGGCTTTTTTAAAGCGTTCCTTCGAATTTTTTGGAGCATTTTTCTGAAGACTTAAGGAGCCTTTTCGGAAAATATTTTGTGGCTTTTTTTGTGTTTTTTTTTTTGGCTATTGTTAGTGCAATTTTTTGAGTCGTTTTTGGAATATCTTTCGATGAGTTTTTCTGGGTTGTTGGAAATATTTTCAAAATATTTTTGATGCTGCTGTTCATGTAGTTTTTGAGAAGATTTTGGAAAGTTTCTCGGTCAGTTTTTGAAGCATTTTTGTGTAGGCTGTCTGGTACGGTTTTGAGCATTTTTTGGTGCGTTTTTGGATTATTTTCCGATCGCTTTTTCGCCTTTATGATGTTTTGCGATCGTCTTTTAGTTATTTGAACGTTTTAGGGCAGTTTTTTAAGCGATTTTTTCAAACGTTGCTCTGTACGTGTGTTCGACCGTTTTTCGAGGATTTATTCAGGGCTTTTGTTGAAACTTTGTTTGGGGCTTTTCTAAGGCGTTTTATTAACACATTTTGAGGAGTTTTTCAGTGCATTTTGTAAGTTTTTTGGTATGTTTTGTGGAACGTTGTCCTCTACGACAGGTCACTATTATTCTTCACGAAGGGATGGAAAAATGTGAGGAGAAGTAGCCGAACGTCTGAATTTGGGCTTATCTCTCTGCCCTCGGAAGTATTTGAGCGTCTTTCAAGTGGAAATCATGTCATTTTGTCAAATGAATAACGAAAGAACATTGTCATATATCGGAAACCATCTATAGCCCAACTTATGAGAGCGCCTTCCTAATGAAATATCAAGGGCACCATTCTTTATTAAACAGCGCCAGAGGTTTGACGCTTCACATTGGGCGCCAGTTTTGCAGGGTTTGATAATGCAATTCCTTTTGAGGGCTGGTTCTATCGACAATACAGCTTAAAATCAATAACCAAATTGCACGTAACCACAACATTTATGGGCGTCCTTTTAACCCGAAAAAAAGCGAAATTACCTAAATGCGCAGGGTCCTTATTGGAAACCTTGGCTCCCCATTATTTAGACAGCATTATTTTACAAACAAATTTCTGCGATCGTTACATTAACTTAAGAAAATCAGCTGCTCTAGGCCATCCTCAGGGTTCAGCTATACCACCATTCAGGTCAAATTATACTGCTCATATGCGGTACCAACTAAACTAATAGACAGCTTGAATTTTAGCAAAGCCTCATTTACAATTCGCACAATATCCTGCGGCTTCACGCATTCCAATCGAACCGACCGCGTCCGTGTGTCATTTTCATCGTCTATTAGTAAGTAGTTCCCAGAAAAAAAAACGACTTCCATTAGGCGCAGCCCCACAGGTTATAGGTAATTACACGATATTCATCCAAAAATCGCATTAAGCGAGAAACTTTTCACATTCACCCAGTGCATTGGCGCGCTTATCTGCGCCACTATAATGAGAACTGCTTTGAGCCACCAAGCCTCCCTAGTTAGGCCAAGCATCGAGCACTGCAATTAAATGCAAAACTGCAACCGTCCGTTTATTACCTACACCACAAGTAGTATCTATAATATAGCCAAGCACTACTCGGATACCGGAAAGTTTTCAGGGCAATAAAATAGATATAAATGCGTCTAATGGAACGTCATGTGTGCTGCAACTTAGACACAGATACTCGTGCTGCATGTGTGTGACATGCTGAAAAATTATACTGGCAAATTGGCGAAAAGTGTTCGTGCCACCAATTGCCATGCACCGTACTTGTGACGTCGTCGCAGCACACAATGGCGGCGCGGCTCCCGAATGCAAAGACACCCTTGCAGCAGCTCCCTGAAATTGCCACCGGAACTTGGGCCGGCGAAATGTAGTTGGATCATTAATTTGTTTTGGCCAAAAAAAAAAAAACAACAGGAACTTTTCACTGATAACACTGCAAGCGGAACTTTTGCAACGAAATACGCCACGCCACCCCACACATCGCTGGCGGCAAATGTAATTGCAAATTGGCCTTGTTCTGGCTGTTACATTGGTGGCACATTTGCATTCCACGGGTAACAAGGACTGCACATCCACATCCACACTCCATTTTTGTGGTTGATGTCATGCGAACGGGGTCGTCGCATGCCCTCCTCGCTCGGTGAGCTATCCTAGAACGAGCTGAGTGTGTTTCCGAGCCGTTCCTCACACAAAATGAGATTCACATTCGGTGTTTCCTTCCGGTTTTTTCGGGCGAGGGCCGATTGTATGCGCGAAGATAAGTCCCACCGATCAATATCGTATGCATGTGGCCCAAACAAAGCATTCGAGAGAACGAGAGGGTCGTACACTTCCGGGGAAGTATGTGTATCTCCCCCACCCCCCCGGTCGGGTGGAATAGTTGTGATTATTTGCAATTAACCTGCGCTGCAACGTGCAAGTCAAATAAATTACTCTATTTGTTGCGATGGCATTTCGGCAGGCATACGAGAGCTGGAGCTCCTTGGATATCCTTGGGTATATTGTTGCGAGAGGTGGGTATATATGCATTTGATGGAGGACGACCGGAATTGGGGAATTGTTCTTGTCCAGAATTGTTTTGCAATTTGTAATTTTGGCTGTTGGGGTTTTATTTAGAGCTTTCGGAGGCAGTAGCCAAAGGATTGACTAATGGAGGGTTCCTAATCGCACAGACAATGAAACTGATGAATTATCCGAACAAAATTGCTGCTGCAGTTCGAGGGCGGATTTGTAATCAGTGAGTTATTTCAGTGACTTGCATTGGCAAGGACATTTTGAAGGTGGGTTGTAGATTGTACGAGTGTATGCATGGATACAAGGGGCCATAATTTTCGATTATTTGTTGGTCGACTGTTTGTCATTTACACATGAATATTGGAGAGTATGGTTTTGTATAGTGCGGGCCATCTGTTCCCTTCATTTTGAAGTTTCTGTTGAAACTGTAGCTAATTCGAAATCTTCTTCTACTCCATAATTTTCCTAAAGATCGATGTCTGGTCATAATACTGCCTGGGCACCTGTCAACATGTACGTTTTCATAAACGTTGCTAGGCCCTGAAATAGGGAACATTTTAATTGAGGCCAGCTTATTACAAAATTCTATGACAATAATTTTTGAATCAGTCAGACCAATTTGATCATGTTGCGATCGACGTAAAAGGCATTGGTATACAGTGATCTAGATGTCGAAATTTTCCGAAATGCCAACATAGATCGGACCATTCCCTTGTTGTAGTGTAGCCCATATAAGAATGCGTATATTTCAGACTCCCTGACAATGAATGAGTACTGTAAAGAGATTTTATGTTAAACGGCTGGTAATCGCAATAAACCGAACTTATGTCAATCGAGTACATCCCTCAACCTACCTAGAAGCCCTATACCGCCTTCATCAAGTCCCAAAGACCAGTGGTATCGATGCCAAGTAGCCATCAGAGACGAGCGTCGGTGCGCGTCGCAAACGAAAGCCTTGATATAAGGAAGAGTGTCTGCAACAAAGCAACTTTTTTTTTAAATACTTCTCCCTGGAAAGGCGAACATAAAACGTCTTGATTTTTTTTGTTGATATGAGATCAACCACCTTATCTGGATTCACAATAATATCCGAATGAACAGATATCATAGCAAGTGAACTTAACCTTGCATTCTCCATAACGCTTCGGGACATTGTTTCAATCTTTTTCATAGCTAATAAAAAATGAATAGGTGGCGCTACAGGCGGTAGACACCGTAGGCCTAGCTTCATAGCTGAAAGGGTTCTTTCAAAACTAGCTGTGGTCACTCAAAGCGTTGCTAAAACCGTATGCAAGAAATTTTTAAGTCTAAAGTAAGTCTTGTCACATAATCAAGCAATTTCAAAACTTTGGTAGAAGGGTCACTCGACGATTTTTTTTTCGCACCAAAGAATGTACTCAGCTTTCACAGCTGATAACGAAATTGCATTATCAAAGTAAAGTGTTAACTTTTCCAACTTTCCGCTCAGGCTAAACTGCAGCAAAACCTGGGAGAAGAGCTTGAAACGATCGATGGTAGGACGTCTTCGTTGACCATGAATCTGTCCGTAAGATTTTGTATTAACGAATCCATGCAAGAAATCAGTATCGGCACCCTAAAATAGGCTTCAGAAGGAGAGGATTTCTGGATTGGAACGCGTTGTTTGTTTCAATGAAGGTCTTCAAATAAGTCCTCGGAAAGTAAGGATGCGGATTGAAAAGCCTCTCTGAAAAAATCTTCGGCATTTTCTCTGTCCTTAAGGGAATTCAAAACTTCTTTTGTGCGGTCGATTGCAGAAACGAAATCTAAGGATTTGTTCTGTAGGGAAACTGATAAGGGCTGCGCTTATAAACTGAAAAGTTTTTCGTATACAATGAGGCTTACTAGGCAATCGCATTTTTTGGACCACTGCCAAAAGTGTTGATACTTTCGAAGACATCATCCACGTTCTGCTAGTTATTTTTTCAATACTTATTGAGATGCATTTGAAGAGCTCTACAAAGGAATTAATACTGTCATGCCTTTCAATGCATTTTGTTTCACAAAGGCGCAGAAGTCAAGTTTTTCGGCTCTCTGGTGCGTGTTTTTTTATGACAGTTTTGAAAGTTACATAATATGCATTTGGAAGGTTGCGGAAGAAATTAGCTATTTCACTAACTACACTAAGGTAATTGCGAATTGCAGGAGTTGACATGG
The DNA here is from genome assembly GCA_949372485.1 of Cheilosia soror. Lineage (NCBI taxonomy): Eukaryota > Metazoa > Arthropoda > Insecta > Diptera > Syrphidae > Cheilosia > Cheilosia soror. The sequence goes on from OX443563.1 coordinate 79,532,165, forward strand.
CAGAGCCAGGTGAAAGTTATGGCTTGCACAGTGTACATACCTAGCGTTTGAATACTGTATACCTACCGGGATAGTCTCCTTATTTTTATAGATTTGAATTTATATTAAGCCCCATTACGTTCATTTCAGTTTCAGTTGAAAACAAGACACAGCTCACAACATTTTCTAGGAAAAATGCTTCAACAGTTCCTCAGATCCAAATGGATGACCATTCAATCCATTCCAAGGACTCAATTCACATTTTAGGAGTCACAGTCAATTCAGGAATCACATGGCAGGATCACAATCCTATATTGCACGATCGGCGTCTGCTAAGTTGAGCTACCTATTTAGATCAAAGAGGTACTTTAGCCCCAAGCAACTTTTCCTACTGTACAAAGCACAGGTTAGACCAGGCCTGGAATATTGCTCCCATATATGGAGCTCGGCCCCAAAACATTCGCTTAACATACTTGACAGCATACAGAGACGAGCAGTTCGACTTATTGGAGACCCTTCACTCACATTGAATCCACAACCGTTGGTGCACAGAAGACAAGTCGCTGACCTATATGAAGATAATCTACAATAGATTACTCGCAGTGGCAGACGAAAAAGGTGCACTTTCAGACTACCAATATGGTTTTCGGAAAATGAGATCCACTGTTGATGCCATAAGAGCAGTAGTGGATATTGCAAAAGGCGCCATCGACGGGGAAAGATGGCGCTATGGAACAAAGGAGTACTGCGCAGTAGTAACTTTGGACGTTAAAAATGCTTTTAACTCGGCGAACTGGTCTTTCATTAGAAGATCCCTCGCTAGGATGGATACACCGTACTACTTGCTACGTATATTGACGAGCTACTTCAACAACAGAAAGCTGAGATATAATACAGATGAAGGTGAAAAATACTACAACGTCACTGCCGGAGTTCCACAGGGATCGGTTTTAGGGCCGTTATTGTGGAATATCATGTACGACGGAGTCTTACGATTGGCGCTGCCTGAGGGAGTGACGATAATTAGATTCGCCGATGACATTGCCGTTGTGACAGTAGGTAAACAGATTCGTACAGTTGAATCCGTTACAAACGAAGCAATTGCCAGGGTAAAGGAGTGGCTAGCAACCGCCAGCCTGGAACTAGCTGATCATAAAACAGAAGCTGTCCTCATAACCAGCCGAAAAACTGTAGAGTTTGCCAACTTTCAGGTTGGTAGCCAAATAATCAGGTCCAAAGAAGCTGTTAAATACCTTGGAGTAATGCTAGACAATAGATTGCGGTTCAAAACACACGTGGACTATTTAGCCAAGAAAGCATCGCAAATGCAGGGAGCTCTCTCGCGCATAATGCCTAACATTGGTGGCCCTGAATACGCAAGAAGGATCCTACTTTCCAGAGTAGTTACATCAGTCCTGTTGTATGCTGCCCCAGTCTGGGCGCAAGCACTGAGGACGAAGGAGACCAAAAGGAGACTATTGTCAACATACAGGCTCTGCGCGCTACGGACAATCAGCGGCTTCCGAACCATATCGGATGAGGCCGCCTTTGTAATAGCTGGAATGGTTCCCGTCGACATTCTTGCAGATGAAATGTTGAGGATATATAACAAAAGAGTTTTAAACCAATACGATGCCAGTGAAATCAAGAGTATTAAATCTGAAGAAAAGGCAGCGTCAATAGCTATGTGGCAAGCTCGTTGGAATAGCACAACGAAAGGCAGATGGACATACAAACTTATACCGACAATCCAGGAATGGATAGAACGTAACCATGGAGACTGTAACTACAACCTTACACAGTTCCTGTCAGGCCATGGTGGCTATCGCAAGTATCTGCACCGTTTTGGGCACGACAGCTCACCATTTTGCCCTGAATGCGTAAATGAAGATGAAGACACGGAACACGCAGTATTTTATTGCCCACGCTTCATGGCATGGAGAAATTCTTTGCCCAGCCCGTCACTTATCATCGACCACATGTTGCAGTCTGAAGAGAACTGGGCGGAATTATGCAATTTTATAACCATCCTACAAAATGAGCTACGGAGAATAGAAAGGCTAGGAAAAGCCACAGCAGAAGCCTCAGAGGCCGCTGAAACACCAGAAGCAGGTGACACAACACGATTAGCTTGAATTCTAACCAACCCCGCGAAGTAATACCTAACGGCAGTCCCGCGGGGAGAATGGTTGAAGTGTGTGGGGTTTGGATTAGTACGTTTAGGCGCACTCCCGGCATCGATTATTCGGGTTTGCGAATCGTGCATGTTGGTAGCACGGGCTACAGCATCTTTAGAAGATTACCACATCCATTGGCGCATCCAAAAAAAAAAATGACCTATATGCTTGTTCTATAGGTACTCCCATGGTAGATGTTCCGAGAACTCAAGGGCATTATCCCTCGAAATGAACTTTTGGGCGCCCCACAAGACAGGCTGCTAATGCTCATGAGCATACAGTACACTTGACAATCGCGACGGCATAAACTTTCCAAAACTCCTTTTGTTACAGGACAAGCAAAATTTGGAAGTAACAGACATCTGCAAGCATCTCGGGGCGCTGTTGAACTATCAGTTAGAAAATTTTAGTTTTTGTCTTTTGTTAAAGACTTTTGGGGGGGGGGGGGGGGGCTTCAGCCCCTCAAGCCCGATTTTTTATGTTTCATTCCAGGCCTAAAAGAATCCCAATCAGAGAGAATAAATAATACACCATTTATATAACCTACCCAAATAAATGAATAAATGAATGGAAATGAAACATATTTTTTTGTTTTACAAATTCTTAGTTTCGACAAAGCTTCGATTATTGAGCTATTAGAGTCCTAATAGAAATCTTTTCAGAGGCCTTATAGATAAAATACTTTCGATAAGTGTTCGCCTTACCGAAGTTTTATAGGATTCTTTTGGAAACTAAAGTAATCCTCTTTTGAAGCTTATCGAAGCTGAAATGTTAGTTGGGAACGAAGCGAAAAAATTACGCCGCTCGTTCCTATAGAATTCCGCTGTTATGAACTATTCAATTTAGTTTAGACGATGAAGGCCAAGTAGGTAATTCCGTCCACACGAATACCAGATATTTTGGGAGGGTTTTGAACCCCTAAAACCCCTATACCTGCGTTAGCCCCTCTGCTAGATGCACAACAGCAACAATGTGTTTCTGAGGAAATGCACAGATGACTACGTAACTAAATTAGCGGTGGCCATGGTGTAGTGGTTAGAGTCATTGCTTGTGACCCGAGCGGCTTTGGTTCGAGCCCCGGTGGGGGACAGCAATACTCTGCCACCGACCATAAAGAGAAACGCATAATATCAGAGTTTCTCCACCACTACACCAAAAAAGGGGTTTCTGCTTGGTAGTACAATGGACCGAGATTCGCCTGAGTGCTCCAGGATTTGAAATCTTATTTAAAAAAAAAAAAAAAAAACTAAATAAGACAAAATTTTAAGCTGCGGACAAAGCTAGTTGAGCGATACGAGATCAGAAAAATGACGAGCCAGGTACTCAATTGTTAAATAAAGTCATTGAATATATTAGAGCTGATGGAACTGTCAATGTACAGTCCATAATTTTATCATCGAATTTGGGTCCATGGATGCACCTCGACTTTGTACGATGAAATTTCGTAGCATACTAAAGGTGACTCATTTGGAACCACCTCTCTCTAGCAATGGATAAACTTTTGCTGCTCTGTTCTAATTCGCACAATCTCAAGCACCAAAAAAAAACCTTGTTTACAATGCTGTCCAATCGCACCTGAACTCAGAATGATCCATCAGACATTTAATTTCGCCTCGTTTCATTTCTTGCGCGAGCATAATTGGTTTAACTTACAAATAGCGTTTTAAAAAACTAGATTCACATCTCAATTGCCCTCCTCGATCAATACATATACCCCACTCCAATGGCAATCCTCAACAATTATTATATTTGCTTCCATCTCTCGGATCGTTTGGTCGTCAAGATCATCAAGATCACAGCGCGCATCACCACGCGTTGCCTCTCTTTTACTCGCCCGCCAAATGAAGATGACATAAAATTGTCAATTAAAAATCGTGAAGAAATCTTTCTTCGAGAGGACCGCACACTCGAAAATTCATAGCGTATAGACGAGAAATCAAATCGACAAAAAAAAAACGTTCGAAATGAAAAATTATAATCATTAGCCCTCGAGCTCGAGGCTCTCAGATCTCCAGCAGTCCACTTAGCGTATTATGTTAGCCCACAGCCACAACACTATAGATCCCAAAGAAGGGGACAACAAATAAAAGCAGAGCAACGCCAATAGTCATTTATTATGGAATAAAATCAAATCAGTGCCGGGACCCACCCAACGCACACAGGGAGAGAGTAGACCAAACCTAAAGACCGGGAAGACTGACAAAAAAAAAAAAAAAAAACTTTAAATAACGAAAGGTATCCGCCCGCAGGTATGTTCGTGATGATGGTCCGAGCCACATATGTGTATATGGAACCTCTGCGCTGCACGCCCTGACCCCCAAGTCGGCCGCAATTTCTTGGGTAATGTTGTTGTCTCTTGACGGCTGCTGGCTGCTGGCTGCGGCGCATAATGTCATTTTAATTGTTTGTCCCAAAAAATCAAGCCTTGCATGCGATCGTCATCCTCATCGTGTCGGTCGTCGGTCCTATGGTTGTCCGTCTTGGGGCGTTGACGACGCTCTGCGAAGATAGATGCGTGGCGTGAGACAAATGATGCAACGGAGCTGCATGATGGAGGAGTTTTTGGACCGAAATCTTGAATCCTGTCTCTGTCTGTGGGGGTAATTTGGTGCGCGTTTTTGTCCCGAGAATGGTTGGGCGGGCGGAGACGCGCTCATTAAATGTGTCATTATCGACCTGAAATAGCCACGAGATCCTAATTACGTTGGAATGCAAGGAACTCTGCAGTATGTTCAGCGTTCAGCGAGGTTGTGGCCTCAACTTCATTGTGATGGTGATAAATGCTCTTCGAAGTGGAGTCTCGGTAAGTGTTTTGTTTTTCTGGTGTAGTAGACGCTAGAGGTGAGGAAAGTCGAATGATAGGTTGGGTGTCAGACTGGATGGAATCGTTGTTGATAGTGGAGACATATTTTCGGAGGACTAGAACTTTGATCCGAATAGCTCAGCTATCATGTATCTACAAAAATACAGGGGGCGCTATCGAAGTGCCTCAAAGAGGTAAACTGTTAGGTCGAGGTCTAAATCAGGTCGATACTTACCATCTTTTCAGGGGCACTAAGTCTAGATATGACTATTGTCAGACGTATTGGGTTGTGTAGAATGACGATGGATAAGGCTCACTGCTGCCTCACCGATGCATTTTATGTCCGAAAAAGTTCTAGAAAAGGCGATGCGCTTAAGTGACTTTTTCAAAGTCACACTTGAAAGTGTTGGGAAGCTTGTATGACATTGACAGCTTGCTTTCGGCGGAGAAAACCTTCGAAAAGAAGCGACAAAAATTTACTTTGTTGTGAATGATGGCAAAATCAAATTTCTGCTGTCAAAGAGAAGGTGTAAACATCACTCAGCTATAACTTTGAAGAACTTTGCCTACCATAGCTCCACGTTAACCTCAATAACATCTGCAATGAAGCCGGAACTTGTCACTGCCAATTTCTTTGGCCTAAGAAGGCACTTTAGTAGACCTTGTCAAACCTATATCGTGCAAAAGCCCGAAAAATTGACAGCTGTATGTCATCAAATTTAAGACCTTCCACCAGTTCTCCGTTGATCTGCCCTTATTCATCGTCTCGTAATATCCTGAACCAATTTTACGATATACCATTAAGCCGCTGCGTCTTCTTTCCAGAAACGTTTCACTTTTGTCCAAACATCGTCGGAAATAACAAGGGAAACCAATCAACCCCTAACGTGTCTTATACACCTCTCGCGAGCGATGCAGCAATTTGCTAAACACCTTTTGCTACTACAAAAAAAAGAAAACAGCTTCTGCGCTCCATTGAATCATCTTTTGAATTGCAACTGTATAAATGAGTATATTTAACGAAAGTATCCTGGCATACCTACTCAACGATAATCCCCCACGAAATGGAGATTACAATGTCGACGACGAGTACACGCATACGCAGGCATGGGAATAAAACTTGATTAACTTTCCCCGCGTGTAGTGCGGTTTTTGTTGGCTACCTCCGCGGTCGTTATTATAGATCACGCTCTCCAGGAGTAGCTGCAGCGCCTTAACGCCCATTCAGTGCAATATCACATGACTTCCACTTTTGTGATGCATGAGCATGATGCTTCTGCTGCCTGTTGTTGCACACCAACTGGACTGAGAGGCAATTACCTACCCGATCCCGACATCCAATCAATATGCTCCGGCAATTGGCGGGATTAGAGTTCACGGTTCGCGATCATCGCAAAATTAGGCATTTTTTCTTTAATTTAACACAACAACAGGTGAATCGATGCACATCGATGATAATCCATAGCATCGATCGGGCAGCCGGGGAGACGACCGATCATGTCATTAGCTGCGATCCGCCTTAAACATTTTACCAAAGCTTATACTAGCGCAGAGGCGATCGAGAGGGAGCAATTATTTTCGTAAGAGTACCATGAAACGGAATTGTGGTAGGTGATCGTTCCCTCATCAGATCGGTCCTCCCTCTCACATGATCGCTGTGCGATCGTCCATCCATTCAAGCTGTTGTTTTTGGGGTGGGGATAAAAGGACATGGTGGTGTGGCGTTTTTTTTTTCGGATAACATTCACGGATATGCAGAGAGCCGTCAATTATCATTCTTTGGTATAAAACGATCGTCATGGACCAGGATGATCTTTAAGCGAAAAGATCATCTTCGTCGTCGTCGTCGTTGCTGGACGGTCATCATGTTGAAGAAAAGGCAACATTTTTTCTCATATGCACTCGAAACCATTCCATCTGCCGGGTGTAGAGAAATTGCTGTTGCTGCTGCTTTTCCACGCTGACATCAAGAGTAACATCCAGTAAATGACTTTAAGTGTAGCCTGGGAGTGCATAACGCATATCGTTCGCAAAAGGATGTTGGAACAGTGTGTACAACAAGAGAAGAAGTGCATGAAGTGTGTTTGAAGCATATGGAAACAATTGCAATATTGGGTCTACATTTAGTTCCTTGTTAGCATGTCTCTGTGCTCTGTGGTAGTACCGCTCTAAAAAAATACTTCCTCCTGATTCTTTATCATGGGCGGAACCTTGAAGCCGATTTCGCGAAGTAAAAAGAAACGACTTTGGGTATAACGACTTATGCAACAAGGATGACAAACCACATAGAACTAGACCGCCGACTTCCATGCACCTACCCCAGAATTAATTCCCCTATCTGTGAATACGTGTGAAATGTCAGAATCAATGGCGGCAATGATTTTCCATGCTATACCATGGGCCTAGGATTTTCTTAAGTATGAGTGCGTTAATGGCGCTCCTTTGATTTTGTGCATCACCAATACATGAAAAATCCTGGGCACGCAGGCAGCTTAGGCAAAGTCCGTTATGTGGGGTGAGTCGACGGTCTATTCTATATGGTTTGTGATGACATGTAGGTATACTAATCAAACACCTATTCTGCTATTTCTTATACATATTTGCGATTGCGTTTAAAAAAATCTTAAAAAGAACTAAATCCATGGAACTAAGAACTGTCGACATTTAGTTCTGCAGTTCCTTAAGTAAAATGCTACAAGCTGTTAAAAAAAAAAATACAAAAGGACATCAAGAGAAACATTTTGTCTATCAAGATCTTAAAGAACTATTTTTATTGTAAATGGAATTCAAGAGGTGTAAAGGGAATTACTTTTTAACATATCTGGAGTTCTCAAAGTTCCTATGAGTTCTGACTTAAGTTCTGTAAGTTTTCAACGAATCTTTGAAAAATCTTCTAAATCCAAATCCAAAAAGTTCTTGCTATAGCGGTGAAGAGGTAAATATTTTCGAACTTTTCTGAAGTTTTCTAAGTTCTCATGAGTTCTAACTTAAGTTCTTTCTGTCCATATTTAAACGGAGAGATTAGTTTGTCATAAAGACATTTTTCAAATAATTTGGGTATGTGGTCGAAGTTTTGCAAATTTCCGCAAGGAGTATTTTCGAATTCAATTGAACAGATTGAATGAAACAGAGTTTCGACTAGAGTTCTAAGACATCTCTGAAATAGTTGGATCAAAATTAAAATCTACAATGTTTGAAACAACAACAGGAGAACTAATCGGCACGTAATAGTGTGGCTTCCGTCCCGGCAGATCGACTATATAGACGAAATTTTCATACTGAGGCAAATCCTGTTAAAGACCAACGAATTTCAAGTCAAAACTCACCATTGACGCATGCGCTATCATGCGATTGAAGAACAGGCGAAATTCGTTGGCCTTGAAGTAAATGAGAACAACGACAAGACATGCTATCAACAAACAAACAAGCATCTATCCACCGCATAGCACAAAACGTCACTTTTGATAGTAACAATTTCGAGGTAGTGAAGGTGTTCACCCTACCTCGGAGTAGACGTGAACTCCACGAATGACACCCTAGTGAAGATCCAGCGAAGAATTACCCTAGAAAACCGTTTCTACTTCGGTTTGGCGACACAATTGGATTCAAAACCCTCAACTCGAAGGACCAAAAATGTGCTCTACAAAACCCTTATCCCGCCAGCTCTGCTTTATGGGGCTGAGTGTTGGGCGATAAGCAAGAAGGGAGAGCTAATACTGGGCTCTTTCGAACGAAAAATACTTCGGCGGATTTTTGGTCCTGTGCGTGCGAGGAGGGCGAATGGAGGAGAAGATACAACCGCGAACTCTATGAGATGTGCCAAGATGTGGATGTTGTCCAAAAAGCCAAACACGTCGACTACATTGGCTCGACCTCATCGAGCGAATGGGCAATAATGCTCCAGCTAGGAGGATCTTCGAATCCCAGCCCGAGAAGACAAGGAAGATTGAACTTCCGTTTCTAAGATCACGCCATCGCGTATGACTGACCGCTTGGTCTGGACAACTGAAAACAGCGTTCCCGGGATCGTAGAGGATGGAAGGCTGTACTGTCTCAGGCAGAGACTCTTCATGGATCGGGAGACCGATATAAAGTAAATCAAGAAACTCGATGAAGATTCCAACATATACTTGCAAAAAAGTCTAAATAACAAAGATTCTATCAAAAATCTAAAAGTGTTGTTCTGAATAGTTCTCATAAGTTCTGATCAGAGTTCAAACTTGACTAATCTCTCATCTAAAATTCGAAAAAAAAAAAAAATATTTTCTCTCAAATATTCCGTAAAAATGTTGATAAGAGTTCCAGACAGTAGGTACTCAAAACACTTAAAAAAAATGCTGATGCAAAATTCTTTAAAACAAGTTAGATCCTAAATAAAAGTCCAAAATTTTGTTCCAATGGACTTCTAATTTGAGTGCTCAAAAGCAGATAGGTACTCGTCCAATTCTAAATAAATTCATACTAGAAAATCCTTAAAACGGTTAGGGCTTAAACAAAAATCTACAACACTGTTCTGATGAGTTCTCATTAGTTCTGTTCATAGATCTGAGAGTTTAAAGATTTTATGCACCTAAATATAAGGTACTCCGTACGCATTATATTTACATTTACAATTTTGTCAAAATGATTGAGAACTCATCAGAACTCATCGGAACTCCCTCTCTCCTTTTCACATTTTATTTGTTAATGATCAGAAAAATAAAAGAGTTTTAGAGTTGTCTAGAACTATTCGGATAGTGGATACATTTTGTGGAGTGTAGGTTTATTTTTAGGTAATATTTCCAATAGTCCTTATTTTTAGTCTAATAATTCTAAATTATGCTTAATATTTCGTGACCCCATAGATGAAATATGAAGGTACCTACTTGATCGTCAGAATTTTTCCAATTTTGTATCTATTCAGAACTACACAAATATAAGAGTGTTTAGTTCATGCAAGCTACTGAAAGGCTTGGTTTTGTAGCTTTCAAAAGAATCCAAATGTGATTATGTGATTATCTATGGCATCTGTCTTTTAGCAAAACATGAGAGCTCCAAAAAATTTCTTTTCAATCTACAATAAAAATTTGGGGTAATCCTCCCCTGCATCGAATGTTTCGTGCGGATGAGGTTCTGATATAAATATTTAATTTCTGATTTTGGAAAGCTTTAAGAACTACACGGGTCCCTTTCCAGCACATCTGGCTCTGTGGTAGATCTGCTCTAAAAAAATATTTCCTCCTGATTCTTTTTCATGAAGCCTATTTTGCGAGATAACAGACAGAATATACATACCTTTGGTACAACTCCTACTTAGAGCTTCAATGTCACAGTGCGTTAATAAGGGTCGGAGTATAAGACTCTTATTCCATGTATTTGATGCAATGATGTCGTAATTTCGACTGCGGTATAACTTTAAAGTCGATTTTCTCCTAGTTTTGGATCCATTTCGTACAGGCAATGCCTGTAGCCGTATTTTCACGGGAAGCTCTAGAACTAATCAGATTTTCCTGGAGGTAGAAAATGTCAGATTTCATTTTAAAAAATGTCTGGTGTAACAGCTCCATATATCGACCCTAAGGTATTGTTTCTTATAGCCATTCGGTTTAAAGTTTTTCGACGAATGTAGGTGTCATTCTTTGTCAGGCATGTGCGTCATTATTTTAAGCAGAAGTTATTGCTATACTCTTTGCAATTCACAATGTTGTGAGGAATATGTAAAGACGGCAAATTATCCATGCCTGCAGTAGGTACATAAGCCTTACCTTACCCTTCCTTCCGACCGTTGCAGTTGTGACGATTCAAAATAAACCTAAATTCCGCCGGACTATTGAATACACTTAGGTTGGTTTTAGTTCATCCTAGGTCACATTTCATTTACGTGAAATGGCATCTTCTCAAAAAGACCGAAAGTCCGAGAAAAGGTTTTCCCAGTCCGTAGATCGAAAATATGCTGGGGCTGCCGCCAGTCCCTTGCAAAAGCTTTCATTATTGATTGGGATTCATGCAGACACAAGCCATCGCGAATGCCAGAGCGCTTGGTCTCGACAACTGGAAGCAGCGTGCCCGGGATCATAGAGGATGGAAGTCTGCTGTGTCTCAGGCAGAGACTTTTCACGGGTCGGGAGCCCGATAAGTAAGTAAGTAAGTAGATAAGTATTCATTGTTAAATTATATATGTTTATGTACATTCATTTCAGGATTAGAAACATACTTCTACTTGTTTTTTGTAATTCTAATTTAGTAATCATTTATTCTAAAACTATTATTTTTATTTTCAATCTTTTTAATCTTCAATAAAACTTTTGAGATCATACAAGCAAGACTCGTGCTCTTATTATAAAGAAAATAAATAACAGGTTATGGGCCCAGACACAATGTCGACAACAACATCAAGCATTGCAAAACTGAATGGGGAGAATTATTTCGTGTGGAAGTATCGAATGGAGTTGTTACTTATGAAAGAAAAGTTATGGAGTGCATTACGTGAATCCAAGCCACAACTAGCTCCAGATAATTCTAATGGAAAGGAAATAATTAATTGGCAGGAACGTGATGATCAAGCCCGTGGTTGGATAGGTCTGTTGGTAGCTGATAGCCAGTTGTGTCACATAAGGAATTCAAAAACAGCAAAGGAAGCATGGGAAGCATTAAAACTTCACCATGAAAAGGCTACGTTGAGCAATAAAGTTTCCTTGATTCGACGTATTTGTTGTACAAAGTTGGATGATACTGGAAACATGGAAACACACATTGCAGCTTTGACAAATCTGTTCCAATAACTGACCGATCTTGGTGAAGAAACGAAGCAAAGCTGGATCGTCGGAATGATGTTAAGTAGCTTACCTCGAAGCTATGACACACTAGTTACTGCATTGAAAACAAGGCCAGAACAGGATTTGACATTAAGTTTGGTGCAGTCTAAGCTATTGAACGAGTATTATCGCCGAAAAGAATCGGATGTTCTTCATGGTGATGGCGAATGCGGGGAAGCAATACTCAAAATAGAAAAGATGGGGATAAAATGTTTCTTTTGCAAGAAATCCGGCCATGTCAAACAAAATTGCCCGGCATATAAAATCTGGAAAGAAAAACAGGGCAATGTAAATATTTTACAAAAAGAGGGATTTTCAAAAGTTGAAAAGCTAAATAATGTGAGCCAAAATGAAGATTTTTTGTTTATGTTTTCGGGTGGAAATCCATTAGAATGGGTCATTGACTCAGGAGCCACTTGTCATATAGCATGTAACGAGCAATATTTTGATTCACTTGACCGAAAGGAATGCTGTCACCTAAATGTGGCAAATGGTGCAAGAGTGGAAGTGAAGGGTAAAGGCACATGCAAGATCGAGTTCGTGAATGCAAAAGGAGAAGTTTCTTCTGCAACAGTAACTGATGTCCTTTACGCTCCAGCTATTGAGGGAAACCTTTTATCAGTAAAGAAATTATTAGACAAGGGTTTCATAGTTAATTTCGTTCCAGATGCATGTGAAATTATATTCAAAAATCGAAAAATCGGAGTTGCGGAACTAAAATCAGGTTTGTTCCGATTGTGTCAACCTAACACAGTATATGCAATCAGTGGGCATAAACCTAATTGCATACATCATTGGCATAAAGTGTTTGGCCATCGGGACCCAGAGGCAATTAAACTTATGTCTTCTAGTGGTTTGGTTGATGATTTGGTAATCGAAGACTGTGGCACTAAAGTCATATGCCAGACATGCGCTCAAGGCAAATTGTCGCGTATCAAATTTCCAAAGCAGTCATCCACTAAGTCAACTGCAGTTCTCGATTTGGTTCATACGGATGTGTGCGGTCCAATGCAGACACCTTCTTTAGGCGGACGGCGCTATGTACTTACGTTCATTGACGATTTTTCGCGCTACACAATTATTTACCTGTTAAAGCAAAAATCAGAAGTTGAAAGTAAAATTAAGGAGTATATAGAATTGGTCAGGAATGTTTTTGGTAGAAAGCCGAAAGTAATTCGATCCGATCGAGGAGGAGAGTATACTGGGGAAAAGGTTACCACATTTTTGCGATCAAACGGAATTCAAATTCAATACTCGGCCCCATATACACCTCAACAAAATGGCGTGGCTGAAAGAAAGAATAGAACGCTCATTGAAATGGCGAGATGTATACTTCTTGAAGCAAAACTTTCAAAAGGTTTTTGGGCTGAGGCGGTAAATACGGCGAATTATCTTTTAAATCGTTCACTAACACGAGCAGTCAAAAGAACTCCATATGAGCTTTGGCACGGATGTAAACCAGGATATGGGAAATCAAATGAAGGTTCGGACATTCTTCTGGATAATACCAAGTACCAAAGTTTAATTGGGTGTTTGCTGTACATTTCTATAAATACTCGTCCAGACATTTCAGCAGCAGTTTCCATTTTGGCACAAAAGGTCAGTAAGCAAACTCAACAGGACTGGAATGAGCTGAAAAGAGTTGTTCGATATTTAAATGGAACGATAAACCTTAAACTAATACTTGGAAAGCAGAATGCTGAGAGTTTCGTCATTGGGTATGCAGACGCTAATTGGGCTGAAAACAGGAAAGATCGAAAATCAAACAGCGGATATGTGTTTTTAATTAATGGCGGAGCTGTCAGTTGGGCATGCCGGAAGCAGACATGTGTATCTCTATCGACAACTGAAGCTGAATTTATTGCATTGTCCTGTGCTTGTCAGGAAGCTCTTTGGATTGATAGAATATTAATTGATATGAAACAGTCAATATGCGGTGCAATAACAATTTTCGAAGATAACCAAAGCTGTCTCAAGCTTATTGAAGAAGAAAAATTATCAAACCGAACCAAACATATTGACACCAGATACCACTTCGTAAAAGATTTTGTAACAAAAGGGAAAGTTCAATGCAGATATTGTCCAACTGAAATAATGCTGGCAGATTTACTTACGAAACCATTGCAAGCTTCAAGAATACAAAAGCTACGTGAAGCTTGCGGTCTTAAATGAATGAGGAGGAGTGTTAAATTATATATGTTTATGTACATTCATTTCAGGATTAGAAACATACTTCTACTTGTTTTTTGTAATTCTAATTTAGTAATCATTTATTCTAAAACTATTATTTTTATTTTCAATCTTTTTAATCTTCAATAAAACTTTTGAGATCATACAAGCAAGACTCGTGCTCTTATTATAAAGAAAATAAATAACATTCATGCTGACACAATCGCAATCCTCGATGGTATGACTATTCGAGGTTCAGAAATGCAAAACTTGTTAGTTCATCCTGATGTTTGTAAGAAGTTACTATACCTACTGGCGACTGACGAGCTAATCACGGGACAAGCTTTTGCAAGGCACCCTTAACATTTAATTCGATTCGTGAACGTTTTCTGGCTATAAGTCGAAGCTGCGGCAAACGACGTAAACTTGTCCGAGCTAGATTCCGCATTAAAGAAATCTCAGGTCTTTAGTAGCTATCTACTGTCTTAAAGTCGGGTTTCATTGAGTCCGGAAAGTCACTGCGGTGGACTTTTTGTTTCATATTTCCTTAAAACAAGACGAGATATAGGATTGACACATCATTGATGGTTGTATGTTAAAGAAGTCTTCGCAAATCGGACCTATTACTATATCATTAAATCCAACCAACACAACAAAACTTCACTTAATCTGGGTGCCAAATGGCGGTGATAAGAAACCAAATGAAACAGCCATTACCAGCCATTAGAAAAGTATCTATATAGGTAAGGCAGTGCTAAAAGCTTCAAGTCATCACCTAAAAATGTTTAAGCAGCTCCGTCCTGCAGAAATTATCTCAATGTTTACCCTCAGCCCTTAGGGTACAGTCCTCATCTTGTTCGTCACACTGTAACTCCACCTAGAAGACGCGCGGTATATTAAAGTTAATATCATCCGCACATAAATTGGATATGATATAGGTTTTGGGGGCATGTCAGAGCACGACTAATTCTGTTTCTGCTGCTCCTCGCTGGCCATCATTCGAAGAATGTTGAAGCTTCCGAATGCCAGCCATCCACCGGAGTATGTTAAAAGTCCTACCGCCCGATACTCACCGGAGCTATGCGCACACTCTGTAATTAGAGTCAACTCAAATCGGGCTGCGCAATCGCATAGTTTCGTGTAATTTCATATATACTCTCCGCGAATAGGAGAACGAAAGAGTGTGCGCGCCTTCTGCTCTGGCTGGTGCTTTGCCTGCGTTTCATGCTACTTTACTGGAACGCATTCTATGTCGGGCGCGTTATTCGTTATACCCCCGCACTAGTCTTCTGTATAGCACACCGAGAATAAGGAATCAATCTCAGGGCAATGTCCCATCTTTCTACTGTTTGCGTTGTTGTTGTCGTTTAATTTTTTTTTTTTTTATAGAACGACGTCGCAGCCCCCTATGGGAAGATTCAAAGTGATTATCCGAGGAAGTAGTCATTCTGGAGTAGGTATTCGTTTGGTCGCCCATCATCTTCATCCTTGATGTGCAATATTCCCTCGCTGGCCTGAACTGGGTAAACATACTATAAGGCCGAAGAAAAAATAAATTATGAAATCAGATACAATTTAGGGGCGTTGATGCTGTTTACCTGCGAAGCGGGAGAATGGGAAAAATTGCGACATGCGACATGATGTTGCACCGAGCGAGGATGAGAATTGACTTTGAGAGTTTATCTGATCAAGTAGTTAAAGTTGGAGTATGGTGCAGGATGGCTCTAGGATATTGGGTAGAAATGATCTAACGACACGACTCTGGCGATGATGTGTATGTGTAAGTGTATCGGGGGAAATTACGTTAGATTGCAGTTACCGAACGCTGGCGGTTGTGATGGCATATAGTTGTTATCTCGCACTCACGACATATTACCGCGCGATATCCTGAGGACATTGTGCTTCGATGGAAAACGAAACCACTGATTAGATGGATGGCATAATTACTGTCAACTAAACGGGAAAGAAGCACAAGTTTACTTGATTTTAGCGGTAAAATTTGATCGGAGGAGTACTTTGACAGGGTGTCACTATGTGGATGTGGTGGTTGTCAATATAAATGATCCTGAGGGGAACAAGAATATTCACCGTACGTTGATGCAGAGTAAGACAGTAAGGTATAGAGGTAGGAGTAGGTATATAGTAATGCAGTCTGGAGGGTGATGTTTTAGTCTTTTCTGATGCAATGATAAGAGCCTTCTTACAAAGTCGTCAAAGTTACCATAATAAATGGAAGTTTTACAATGAACAGGTTTTATACAAGAGGAACTATTCAACTATTTTTGAATCGCTGATAGCAACCACCTTTGATCTAGACATGTTGAGTCGAAGGCCTCTAAAGCTGCCTGTCATTCGGTTGTGCAAGGGTGCTTTTGTCAAAACATGCGTCTTATCATCAAAGCAGGTTCTTTACTTTCTAATAATCGCATGTGCTTCGGTGTTTTGTTGGAATACTTATTGACTTACTTAGGTGGCGGTAGGTACTGCTCGATCTTTAGCCAAAACTCTTCCGTCCATCCGCTCTATGTGTCCTAGCCATCTTAGAAAACTGATGTGCGATTTTCTATCCAGATCGATGTCGAGGTGCAGCTCTTTCTCCAAATCCCGTCAATGCAAGTGGGCCCGAAAATCACTCAAAGAAATTGACATTCAAAACGACTAACCACCTTTCGCTAACCTTTAATGCTTCTGCGCCAAAAATAGGGACTCTGATGATGATGAGGAGAGTATTTCAGAGGCTTGTGGAAAATTGTGCCTTAAGGAGTTGGCTTGTAAGTTTCGCACAATTTTTTCAAATGACAACGCATCACCTTGTCTAAAGCCTCTTCTAACATCGAAGGTCCCGGTGCGACTTACTGACGTTAATGGAGCAGCGAGTGCTTACGGTCGTCATTCTGACCAGACGGGTTTGGCAAGGATGCCAAACATGGCTCTATTATAAGTCGTCTCTATAAATATGTACTGTCATATGCGACCTAAAAATCGATAAAGAGATGGTGGGTATCGATCTGGACTTTTTGGGTTATCTCCATGAACTGCCGTAGTGTGAATATTTGCTCGTTTGTGGGCTTATCGGGCCTAAAACCGCACTGTATGCTCTCCACCAAATCGTCCCTTGCTGTCTTAAATATTTCCATTGGTAGGCCGTCCAGGAGCAGTTGCTTTGCTAATCTCTACAAGTCTCTGTTCAGGTCTTGTTGCCTTAACACAAATTATTTTGAACTTTTGTCATAAAAATCATTTCCGAACATTGCTGCTGGAGTAGCCCCTCTCACACACTTCTTCTTATTTAGTTTAGTCTCCCGAAAAGCCGACGTTCTTCCTTCCCCCGTTGTACGTGGGGCTTTTGAGCCGATCCTGTCCTCATCTGCAGCGCGGTCTCTTAACCATGGACGGATAAGACCTAACACATCAGTTGCGACACCTCTGGTGGCTTCTTAGCATCGAAACCACTGAGTTTCGGCACTTGTTGCTGGCTGTATGGAGCAGCTTCCCGATAAGCTGAAGGATAGGAGATCGGCAAAAGTTTTATCTTCCTTGAATTGTTGGCTATTTACAACCACGCCAAAATTTGTAGGGCCTACGAAATAAGGCTGGCTAATGGGTTGTTTATTTTACTCTGGCCACAATGTACCAGCGTTCTTTGTCTTACACCAGGTACCTACATGGTAGGTCATATTTGCAATTCTTCGCTGTTGGGTCTTATTGTCCACACCTTCAATGCATGCATGCGGCAAACCAATTTCAATTCTCCCCGTTTTCTGCGTAAGTCGTAACTATATGTATTGTATATGTGCCACCAAAGGTCTTCCTTAACCTTCTTAATTCGTGTAGCCCGTTGGAATTGTGATTTGATCAGTCTTGATAAAGATGAACTCTTGGTTCATTATGTCAGCATGCAGACCTCCATATTAGCGAAGAACTGATTGGTTTTTAAACCTATCTAAATAGCAGACTGCGCAAAATCATTGACATTATCAAAGGCCGTTCAAGATCACCTTACTCCTTGGTCGCTTCAATGCAAAATTCTTCGAGTGATTTTCGGTCTTTTTTGTGTTGACGGGCTTTGGAGGGGGAGATTTAACAGCAACCTCTACAAGCTGTACAGCGACATCGAACTGGTCAGAAAAGTACATATCAGTCGACTAAGATGGCTAAAACATGAAGAGCGAATGGACACCAACGCTCCGGCCTTATCGATTCCAACTCGAGAGACAACGCAGTAGAAGAAAACCTCTACTGCGCCTTCGTTGGCGCGCACAAGTGCAAGGGGACCTCAACCAACCTGTAGTTGGAGTGCGCAACTGGAGGCGGTTAGCCAAAGATCGTGCTAACCGGAGAGGCATATTGGTTGAGGACCATTTCCATCCCGGACTGTAGCGTAAGTAAATAGCAGACATCTCCTTTGGCCTCCACTACAACTACATCGGGATTCGGGTTAGTGCTTTCTCCGTTTAGAAACTTTGCTTCCTAGGTTCCTCTTTTTTCTGACAACAGCTTTTCTGTCAGCGAGTATGTCTGTGTATAAAATTAATTGTACGTCAACACTATAGTAACCTGGTTTACCTACATTATAAGGAACGAAAATATGAGTCTTCTAGGGACCGTGTTACCTCATGTCCCTGCCTAGCTACGCGCATTATATTTGCCCCACTACTGCGTCAAGTTTCAAGTCCATAAGTGCTTTGGCAAGCACTAATGTCAGACCACCATTCCGTTTCACTATAAAATGTTCAGCATCCCGAACATATCCACAACTCATTTGCATACCACTTTTTAGCGCATAGCCAATTTTCCATCCACGCCACCAATCAATTCCACCGCGAACCGCATACGAATCGACTTTCTGTTCGATTCAATGCGCGATTCTATAAAAAGAATCCAATTTCGCCCAAAATTGTCCGCAAAATCAAATCCGCACAAGGTCTCCAATCCCCCCCAACCCGCTGAACCACAGTTATGCTTTTCCAATTCCATTCTCAGCACCCATTTGCGTATACGGTATACATACAATGAAAGTGGTTAGAGAGAACACTCTGCGTCTGCATCGCGCGTCGTCCTTGTGAATGCGGAAATGTGTCCGAATTTGCGATGAGATCTGGCGCGGCTAATGCAGATTGAAAACGCCCGGACCACGATTGATAGTCTTCCCTGTTGTGAATTGGGCCGGAAAATGTGCACCTTGTTTCGTGGATGGAAAAAAAGTTGCACTCTCCCCCCGCGGATGCATCACGTCACACGGAACCTTATGAATATTCACGGTTATTACTCTTGTGGCACTTTGGGTGCGGGTATGTGCGGTTATCGCGTTAAATCGCTTGTTTACGCGTCGATAATGCGCGTACACGAGTTTACCGTATACAAAAAACGGCTAAAATGAATTTTTAATATACACAACCATCCGATACAATTTTTTGGCTCATTTTAAAATTGTATCAGATTTACAAATTGCGCGCAACAATAATTACTGAAGTGCAAGGATTTTTTTTTTTCGCTTTTAAATTAAATTTAAAAAAAGTGAATTAAATTTTTAAATTTTTATTTCGAAGTCAACTTTGGCGAAAAACACAACAATGGTGGAAACTCACATTGCGTCCTCGATGTACGAATGTACGATGTCGAAAGGGGGAGTGGGGGTATTATTTCACTCCCCACGACCGCCTACTACAAGGCTCCTGTTATGTGTTTTTATGTTCGGTTGCTGTTGTCGGTTTTTGTTCCGTTAATCCTGATGGTGCACCGCAGAGGAACGAGGCATCAGTGTACACTCTGCCACACACGACCCAATCATCATCAGTAGTTATTCCAAAAAGGCGGATCGATATTGATTTATTATAGCATCCGATTGTGAATTGAATTAAATGATGAGGTAGGTTACCTATACACGTGTTCGCTATGTATAGTATGTATTGGTCAAGGGAGAAGAAAGTTGTGTTCTCAAGTTACATCAGGGCCTGCGGGAAAAGTCTTACTTTGAGGATGTGCAGATAAAGCCTCTCGAACTTTGCAGAATTATGCATTTGAATAATGTGTCAAATTTCATAGACTGGCGAGCTAAAATCGGTTTATATCTGTGACTTGTCGACATCGAATATGCCCATCACAGCCTAAGGGCTTCTAAATTTATTTCTATCGGCATGTGAATTTAAAAGCAGATTCTTGTTTTTTTTTTAAGTTACTGCCATCCAACATAAATGAAGCACTTAGAGGCCCAACTCCTACCTATAGATAGTCCCTTATGCTACCATAGATATCTGAAGTTTCTAACTCTAAAATCTAAAATGGTCTTCAGTGTGGAGGACAATGGTAATTGAAATATTTTGCTGTATCGTTGGTTTCTTCGAAGGATTTGCGGGTTCTCTATATTTTAGCTAAAAGCCTGAACACTTCACACACACCATCACATCAACAGTCCTTACCGCACTGGGGAACAGAAGGAAAGCTGCAGATTTCTTAGGCCAATGTGTTTACGAGAAACCAAATCGTCAATGAAACTGCTCCTACAGCAGATGTTGGCAAGCTCAGCGTAGGTTCGCGGTCTGCCAAAACCTCGTCTAAATATTGTCCTGCATGCCAGAGTGTGATTCAAGTTAGGCAGTTCTTAGGATGCGATTTATAAGTTTCAACAGCTCACTATGCCTGTCATCCAGATAAACAAATCGTCAACCAAATTGATCCAGTATTATGATGGATATGCAAACCCTCTGATTCTGAGCAGCCAACACAAAAACCAGTAAGGATAAACCGTCGACTCCTCCCACATAACGGACTTTGCCTACAAGCTGCCGGCGGGCCCAGGATTTTTCATTTATTGGCGCTGTACAAAGTCAAAGGAGCGGCATTAACGCACGCATACTTGAAAAATCCTAGGCGCATGGTATAGCATGGAAAATCATTGCCGCCATTAATTTTGACATTTACACGTATTCACAGATAGGATAATTTTTTCCGGGGAGAATCGGGTAGGTGCACGGGAAGTCTCAGAAGTCAGATCATTATGCTCGCAGAACCATGTCGGATAACATGGGGCACCTGGACACTGTAACATTGAGTGTAATAAAAGGGCCGACATTTTGACCAAAAACGGACCAGAGCTTTACAAAATGAAGCAATTGAGGGCGTAAGACCTAGACCATTAGCCGTAGCCAGGAGAATTATTGTCGAGAGAGCCAAAAGTAGGGCAGACCTATAAGATTGTCACATATACCTAGAAGGACACATATGGTCTCAACCTGAGCAAAATTGGAAAAAAATCTGTAGAATTGTTAAAACAATCAAAGTAGACCAAAATTCGGAATGACGAAAGAAATATTCTTTGGGCACTGCTTTCTTAGGAAGCACGCTAGGAGATTAGGTTTAACAAATACGGACAGGACACGTGCAGGTATTTCGAAGACCTACATGACATACAGAGGATATTGCTTATCTTCTTCGTGAATGCCAAGTTCTATTGTATACGGAATAGAATGAAGCACCTTGGGAAGGTATATACTTCTTCGACAATTGGGAGAAGATTGACCTCAAAATTTAAATCAGTTTTAGTTTCTGTAAGGAAATTAAGTGTTTGGGTAAATTGGTTTAAGTTTTGACTGTGAAGGTTCCTCAGGGACGGCAATGGGTCCAATATGACGCCTACATTTATGAACTCACAGCCTATACAACCTAACCCATATCCTTAAGTAGGAAGTCGAAAAATTGCAATCGCAAGAGACTATCACAGCTTCAACGATTGCGTATTCCGATGACTTGCTTATCACAGCCTCAGCTGGTGCAGGACAAGACCATTTGCAAAACTGTCAGAAAGCCATCATCAATGCTGCAACTGATGTTCTGACCTCCACCACGAAACCTCTTGTTGGATGAACAATATCGACTAACGATCTCATCAAACCAAAGATCATATGGAGACATGGAGTGGCACTGAGTCGGAGGAGGACTAGAGCCTAGAAGTGTTTGAAAAAATGCATTTAAGACAATATTTTATTGTTCGGTAAGGTGTGACTTTGATGAGAACATAGGATCAGGCGGGGTTTAGAATACAGGGTCGGCCAAATGCAAGTTTCTTTCTAAAAATGCAATAAAGTGAACAAAATAAAATATTTTCCATGTACTATGGCTTTATTGGTAAGAGCAAACATTCCCATTAATAATGGAACACGACATCGTTCAAGTGGCTTCGCAGTAGCACATTCTGTCACTCCAATTTTACAAGACCTTGTTGATGGTTTCGGGCTGTAGCTCACAGATTGCTTGGATGATATTAACCTTAAGTGATTGAATCATTTCCGGATTGTTGGCATAACATCGGTCTTTCACGGTTCCCCACAAAAAAAAAAAGTCCAAAGGTGTAAAATCGTAGCTCCGAGGCGGCCAATTGGCATCGCCAAGACGGCTGATAACACTATTTGGAAATTTGGTGCGCAAAAGATCTATTGTGGCATAGGCAGTGTGGCATTATTGCGCGCCATCCCGCATGAACCAGAGATCGTTCAAATACATGTCTTCAATATCAGTAAAAAAACAAGTTGGCTCTGTAACGCCCACCAAAAAAAAGAGCGGTCCAATGATGGCGCGTTGATGTTCGTGAATTGAGTCTCACACTCTCGGCTATAGCAGCCATATTCTCGTCTGTGCGTACCGTACAACGACGGGCCATGAGTGTTGTCCACTAGTATACCAGTCTCACGAACTTTTTGCACAAACTAGCGTACAGCAGGCGCGGTGGGTGCTTAATTTCGGTCAAAACTTCTTTTCAAAAAACGCACTGTTTGGGCTACACAGCACTCACTTTGGAAATACGTTTTTAATATTTCCCATCGTTTTTCAAGTGTAAAGCGACGAATTTCATTTCGCGGAGGTATGATACAGACGTTCTGTCAAGATTTCGAGCGGGAAATAGCTGTCAGTGTCAAAATAGCCTATGATTTAAAAGAAAGATGGCCCACAGATGGCGGCTTTTTCATACTTCAGGCTTCATCGTGCAAGAAAGGATATTCACAATGATATTAGCAAGTTTCAAAATAGCTGTCACACCTTTGTTGTCTTCTAATCGAAAGACCCAAAGATACCTTGTACTGTGTTCCCAGAACCTTAAGCTGCTTACTTTGGAAAGATTCGTTTTTTTAGCTTTGTAGCTATTTGGCTTTCAATAAAGATCACGATACCTTCGACCCACGGGCCTCTGTTATGGTTGCCAAGACCTCCAATTGAAAGACTCTACTATGATATTATTTTGTTATGCCTAGCGAATCGAAGAAGCCGCTCAACTGTTAGTTTTTAGTCCGTCCAAGGCAATGAATTGCGTGTTAGGTACACGACCACTTTTCCCACGGTACGCTCTTAAGAAAGGGCTCGTGGAAAAGGGAAGCTTATGGGACAAAATTATTTCTGCGACTGGGATAACAATTGTCCGCCAAACGAATTAATAATAAAATACCAAAGTAGAGCAAGCTGACAGCAACATTCAAACGAGCTCTTGAAGGAAAGATGGACGCATTGACTTACGGACGGAGAATTTGGGGAAACATTTTAATCTCTCCACGAGAATCAATTTTACCCAGAGAGGCACCATGGACTTCTTCACAGTTTCAATTCCTAGTGTCAAAGCTACCATCTGTTTAAAAGATATTAACCCAGAGGGACCCAGAGGGTAATTAACCCAGTTAGGTATATGTCCCAAGATTTGCATTCTTCTGGCAGCCATAGTGACGCACATTGAGACAGTATTTTGTGCCACTGTGACAGCTTTTTCCATACATAATTATCATACTCTATAGCCTCATCTTCCTTTAAATTTTACTCGAAATTACGATGTCCTGATGTAGATGCTGCGCCTATCCTACCTCGGGCGCCATTTCGTCTTCCACGAATCATGATCACAACTTTTCTTTTAGCGGATCAGGTCAGGCTCTTTATTGCCATCTTAGCCTGCCTGCGTTGTTCCATGCTTGACCAACTTCTTCAGTGTTCTGCCGTTATCCATTAGCCGATCAAGTGTTCAGCAATTCCTCTACCAATTGAATAAAGTGATTCTGATTTTAGCAACTTTAAAGTTCACCTCGCTATAGTAACTTGACAGGCTACATAGTTGCTGACTCCGCTCCGCCACGCATCGTGAATTTGACCCAGTTTTTTCGTCTTCTAGAAGTAATCCATTCTCAACACGAGTTCTCTAATTCCTTTCCACAATCCATAGGCGTATTAAGCTTCCTAATCCCAGTTGTGACAAGTTCAAGGATCTTTCTATGTCCATATATAATATACAACGATTATGCCAGACGAAGTGTCATAAGCACTGATTTCCGCTCCTTTGTCCACATACACGTTGGCACTGATTTAACACGCTATTGAATTTTGGGTCTTCTTTTCAACATGGCTTTGGTGGTTTGGTCATGTTAAACGCATGTCCCCGACCACGATCCCACGACGTGCTATGGAATCCGTACCACCGGGCAGGCGTCCTCTAGGTAGATACAGGATGAGATGGTTAGATCAAGTTCATAATCTCTTCTCTGACCGTATGGAAATTGCCCTTAATGATTTGGAGTCAATGGCGAAGGATAGAGAGGGTCCACTTGAGCAAATTACACCCGCGATCCACTTAATGGATAAGCGGGCCATTGAAAATGAATCCATCTTCATCATGGTAGTTCCAAATGCCTCTCGAATACCTGCTTAAATTTCTTGATCGTTGTTAGTTCTGACTTCTGTCCTGATACGAAAAGTTTTAAGAGCTGAAATTCCAAATTTTGTCCTCATTATTGGACATTGGAGAGCCCTTGTTCTAGCGACACCACGGCCAAATAATGAATTTCCCCGCTGGCTATTTCGTCGGCCTAGTCCACCGTCTGAATCCCATTCTCCTCAAGACCTCAAGAACTCTGTATATGACTGATGCTTCCCTTTGAGTTCTGAGATTTCCGTCTGAATATTTATCACTCTTGTGCACCCATCTTACCATCAAATGAGTTAACCAATATCCCCAAGGCTTACTTCAGACTTTGAAAGCATATATCTTATCGAAGGCACCTTCAATGTTATACAAGCAAAAAACATAAAAACCAATGATTGCAAGAGGGTCCTGTAGGACCTATTGCCCTAACTATTTATTTATTTTTTGTTTTCTTCATTCCTGCCTTATATACAGCAGTTCCGCGAAGACAAAAATCGGTCTATCCACAAATTGAGGTCATTAAATGGTCCTTCACAACGAATGGGAAGTTTCTTACCGCCAAAAAGTCCAATCTTAAGGTGGAAGTAAGTGGAATCCAGTATATTGGTATAGGCGCATCTGAAGTGTTCCACTTAAACCGCATTTAATTGTTAACCATCTCAAAATGACAGTATGCCGACCCTTACACGTATGAATACATATGCCCAACCAGGATTAAGAAAAAAAGGGAACAAAAAGGAACAGGAATCAAAAAGAAATTGCTCCGCTTTTGATAGCCTATAATTTTCTTAAATTGCCTTTGTGTTGTTTGTTTCTGGCATGTCCCCCTTTCGATAGTATATTCCACACTCCAGCCCTTCATGTCCTTCAGTTATACACTCCAACATGTCGTCTCGGAAAATTTTCTTTCTGGCAAATTAAATGTCGTGGAAAAGTTTTGACACGAGAATTAAGTGGAAATATATTTATGCATGCATGTAACGCCCGCGTCCTACACAATTGCCACATCGGCACACTGTGTGGAAGGACACCGAAAGGAAATAGGCAATAAAGCTACCAAAGTACTAGAATTTTGTTGTTTATTTCCTTAGGTCGCGTGATTACGTCGCGCAAAGTAACACAAAAAAAAATGTCCTGATGCGGATTCCAAAGTGAGGCGCCGAACTATATGCAAATGTTGCCTCAAGTGGATGGTGAGTGGTTTTTGTTTTTTTGGAGGCGGTAAAGGGTTGTGCTTGTGTTCCTGGGATTTGTGTCGCTTTGGGGGGCGCACTTAAGTGGCGTGTAATTTGTTTGCCTAGCGAGGGAGGTCCAAACGTCACACACCGCCTGATGGACGACGACGATCCGACAACCACTTTATGACAAATGTATATGGATACGAGTAGTATCGACAGGATGCCAGCACGACTTGCAAGCGATTAATAATCGAAATGTCATCTTTGACCTTTCGCAAGATACCTGATCAGAGATAGGCGGATGCCTCATAAGAATCGAACCTGTCACGGTTGTCAGTTTGTCAGTTGGCAGGACTGTGTGCGTGATACACCCCGCTATCGTAATGGTTACGATCGGTGATCGTGCAATATCCCCCACCCCTTGCAGTACTACAACCGCCAATATCGGCACTCGCTCAATGTACCTGTCTGTCATTTGTGTGGGGGCCCCTCGCGCGCGAGAGTGACCTGTTCAAAGGCGGGTTGCTACAAGAGCCTCAAAAAAACAATTAAAAACCCCATCCACGGCTCATGTACCGACTAATAGATACCGAAAAGCAATTTGTTGTTCTAAAGAGAGGACCGACCTATGCATGCCGATGCCAACTGCCAAGTGATCCATTGTGTCGGCTGTCCATTGTTATATGGGGAGAGAGATGGAATGACTCTTCGATTCGAGGGATATCCACAAAGTAGAGCGCCATGGGGGACGAAATCAAAAACATCACACCAGGCGATAGATTCACTTTCAAAGTGACCCCAATGCGATGTCGCGTCGTCGTCGTTGGACCCAGCGGCTTCAATCATCTCTCGATCTGACACAATACAGATGTATTTCTTCATTCCATCTCGGGATGATTGTTTTCTTTTGGTTTTCTTGTTGTCTTCCCCTGCTGGCCAAGATCCGCATCCATGTTGCCGCGCTCGTCATCTTCCATCTTCGCATGGATTGGAGTAATTATATTTTTGGATGTGTGCGACTGTGTGTGATAAATTGCTTTAGCTTCGCAGGAGATGTCGGACAAGAAAGATTGCCGACAGTCTCACCTGTGTGATGTGTCTCTCGGTCTATGGCCGCCGCCGATACACGACATGGCCATGTGATTGTGACAATAGGAATATACCAATGTAATGGGAAATCGGTCGGGTGTGGGGCTTATTGAACGCGGTGTCCAAAGATCGTTTGGAGATTGATCGCGCGGCTGTATAGTGTCCTTCGCAGTAGTGCGGGCAATTCTTCAATTTGTTTTCGAGCCAATTCTATATAGCATCGGTATATGGTTGGACAGGGGGGCTCGCTTGGCAGGGGTCTGTCAGTCTGTGCGATTCGAGGAGGCCCAGTCATTGCTCAAACGAGAATCGAATCCGTCATTGCACGGAGCATGCTATTGATTCGTCATACAGCGGATCGTGTTTATTGCTCGCTGTGAAGTGCGACACAATGGATTGATTGTATCGAGTGATGGATTTTGGTTCCAAATTCCTCAGAGAGGGGGTCCAACCGTGGGAGAAATTATAGCGGGGGGTAAGGGTCTACTTATAATTGCGGCTAAAGCTTGGGCATACATTTTAGTTTTCTTTCTGTTTTTTTTTTTTTGCTTCGATTGCCTGTTGTGTTGGACATCTTTTGTGATTGTTTAGGTGAGCGCATGGGGTTAACCAATTTTAATTAATGTTTCAGTGCCTTGAAGTGTTCTAGTTGGACCTTCAATAGAGAGGATAGTGTGACCTTCAATTGACGAGGGAAGGACCTGGGATCTTTTCAAATGTACTAAGTAGTAAAAATTGGTCTGTTCTGGCGCAACATGGCCTCTGATAGGTTTTGGAACAGAGAAAGAATGATCCCTTTGTGATCAAACATCTGCAGATGCCATATTGTCGAAATGGGGTACTGACACCGAAATATTCGGCCCACTGTCATCGATTTAAAGCGAGGGACCAAAGTTTGGGGGTTTTTCCGTTGGGGGAACACTAGAGGAACCTTGAAATCGGGTTAAAACAAAACTTAACTTTAGGCAGTAAGATACCGCTTAGCTTAGTTTCATGTAGATATATTTCAGGGCTACAACCTCGGCTACAACTCACAACAGTTTAAGTGCAGAAGTTTCACCTATCTGGGAGCATCTCCGTAACAAATTTCAAAAGTCCGTGCAATGTGATGCATTATATGACATTGTCAAAGGAACGCTGCCAGCTGTCAGTGGCGAGGTGTTGCCACCGAGGTGACGAAGATGGCCCAGGCCCGGACTTTGAATGTGAACAAAACGTTGTAAATGCTGTCATCGAGAGGGGACGCTGGACATCGACAACTTTGACAAGACGTCGGTATAGACATGTATGTAGGTAGGTATAACTTAAATTAAAACACATTTTTTTATCGGCTTTGGAACACTTCACCGAGATATTCAAACGCAATCAGGACGCAAATCCAGTATTTACTCATCTTACTGGAATATTTTCGAGCTTCACGAGTAATGAAAGGAGCAATGTTGAGTTTTCCTGTAGGATTGGTCAGGCTGGGATCAATTTTGAGACAGCTTGGTCATTCTGTTATTAGGGGGACTGAACTTGATGTCAAAGCTAAGTTGTCAGTCCTTAATTCGGTGTTTGTTCCAACTCTTACCTATAGTCATGAGGTTTGGTTAATGTACGAAAGAATATGATCGCGGATTTAGGCTGCCGAAATGAGATTTCTCCGTTTTATTTCTGGTGTGACCCGTAGAGATCGCACTAGAAATACCAGAATACGTGAACTCAATGTCGAGCAGCTACTTCTCCGGACGGAGCATTCCACGTCCACCCTTCAGGATCCCATACGATGTGCTATGGAATCCGTACCATCGGGCAGTCGTCCTCTAGGTAGGCCGAGGATGAGATGGTTAGATCAAGTGCATAATCTCCCTCCCGTATGGGAATTGCTCTTGATGATTTGGAGTCGATGGTGGAGAATCGAGAGATGTCCACTCGAGCAACCTACACCCGCGACCCACTTAATAGATAAGCGGGCCAATGAAAATGAATGAATCTTCGAGCTTGCGACCGGGTTCAAAGTGTTTTTGCATTCCCAAACTATTTTGGGTAACAGGGTTGAGCAAAGCCGTAAGCGCAGAATGACTGTTGCTACAGACGTATATACTTCGACTCCGCCACATTTTACTAACAATATATTCGGCAGCCATTAGGACAGCAAAAATCTGCGATGGAAAAACAGAGGCATGCTTGCCCAACGAGTAGTAAAGTCTATTATTGTCGATTTCCATGAAAACACCAGCGCCGAACCCTTGGCTAGTTTTGGAGCCATCCGTTAAAATTTGACTACATCCCAAGCCAGCCTCAGATTTTGGCTAAAGTTATAGTCTTGAATGCAAGGAAAGTCGACATTAAATTTGCTCGACAGCAGATGTTCCGGTGTTATTGCATCAGACGGCACATCTATGGACGATACTGCAAATCACACCCCTTGAGACGGTAGATTGCTTTGATAGTAGAACTCATGATAAAGTTATTAAGGGGAACATATAGAGCAGAGCCCGGCGGCGTACTCAGGAAAAGCACCCGTGCGGCCAAGTCAGACTGTTCTTTGGAGTTTTGTTCAGAAGGCAGTCGCACATACTTTCGCCAAAGAGCCCTCTCCACCAAACAACTTGCTGTATGGACTCAAAAGGATTGAAATATTTACAACAACGGATGAGATCTTACGAGTGGAGCATATTCATATAGGCAACGATGCATGAACCAGACTAGGTCTTAAGTCCATCCTTAACCCGCAGAGGAAGACTCCGTCTTTGAGGTTGGGCGGACAATCAGAGAGTGACTTGGTATTCGTAATTGTTGGTTTAGGCGCTGATATAAGTAAAGTAAAGCAAACAAGCCAAAGTGTTAGAATTTCTTCATGAATCCGTTCTCTATGAGGAAACAAATTGAAAAGTTGAGCACTCGAGTACTCGACTGTCCAAAGGATAGCAGATCCAATTTAAAAAGCCCGTCACTTATTGCATAGACCTTATAAGTCTAACCAATGTAATCTGAACCCGAACGGGTACGGAGGTGTGCTGGATTTTACAGGAAACTTTGCAGGAAACTCTTAAATTCGTTGCTATAAAAGTTTTTTTCGTTTAAAGAATGGGTAGACATTCTAAGCGTTGGATGGCTTTGGAAGCAGCTTACACTCGTCGCGTTATTTGTGCTATGAACTCCAGCATTTCCAGTGGTTAGTGTGTTGGACTACTAATCGGGGGTTCCCCCTTTCAAACCCTAAAATATCAAGTTCACACTTAAAATTTGTTCGGCCCACCTCCTGGGAACGTCGAAGAGTACCCACGCCTGTTCAGAGAAAGCTTTTAAATTGAGCCGATCGTAAGCGGGCAAGAAAGTGTAATTGTAACTGTCTCTGAAAGCCGGAAAGCTATAGTTCTCCGGAAGTATATACGTGCCAATCTCAAATAGGGGTAAGAGCTCACAGTTTCCAGGAATACAAACTTCAAAACTATGGGTAACCCACAGACATACCCATTCACTCGTAAGAAATAGTGTCAGGCACCATATAGAATAGACACGTTCTTGTCTCCTGCTGACATACTCTTTCCCAGTTGGATCGGGTCGAGTAGTAATCCTATTCTCCCTTAGAATGCATTTTTAGGGGCCCATCCACTATGCGTCCCTCTGATTCGCACTGTATATTAGTGGATATGGGGCCCTTAGGTGTTTTTTCTAGACCAGTGTCTAGAGCAGTAGTGGGCGCAGTAGCGCAGTGCGAGGGATCCCAGGTTCGATCCCCGGAAAAACACAAATTACATCTTAAAAGTTTTTTCTACTGCGCCACCTCTCGCGAACGTCTGACAAACATCCGAGAGTATGACTGTCATGAAAAAGCTTCTCAATTCAGCCGTTCGGACTCGGCATAAAATTGTAGGTCCCTTCCATTCGTCCCAAAAATAGAAACTCACACAAAACGAATGGTTGCGAGAAGCTAGGCCTTGGGTGTTACCCGCCTGTTGCGCCACCTATTTATTTATTTATTTTTAGTGTCTAGAGCAGGTACATGTGAGTCCAAAGGACCATTCATGTGTTTGTTTGACAGTTGTACTGTTTTGGGCCGCATCCCTGTGAAAAGATTCGAACCTCCTAATGCTCAGATCACACCCAGAGTCAGAGACTCTGCTTTAAAACCTCAAAGAAATCACTCAATTACTTGCTTCATTCCCACAACAAAACTGAACTCTTCGCAAACATCTCTGACTCCAGTGAGTGGCTGTAAATGGAACAGGACCTGCAGCGCCTGCTAAATCACTTCATTTCTTACATATCGTAAAGGTCTATATGACTGCCTCATTACAAGTTGAGGCACAGTTAGGCGCACAATTAGAAGATATCAGGAGCTGAGTCCACATTTTAGCGTCAACGACTTTGGTCATCACGCGTCTAACAACGCCTCCTTCATCCTCGTTTGCCCATGCCATACCATATATCTGCCAGCTAAAGTAGGTAATAGCAAAACATCAGTTTTATGGTTCGCGGAAATAGCTGGCCCGCAGTCCTTCACCAAAGTTAATTAATCCGCGGTCAAGAGTGCCGCAAAGGGAGGCAATGTCTTCCATAAACAACCAGGTAGTTGTGGAAAATCCATTTAAATCCGAACAATTAACCGTTTTTAAGTGCAACCGCCGGCCGCACCGCAGCTAGTTTCAAAATGGAAGCTCATTTACATTCCCCGCTGATGATGTAGTACTGCCGCTGCTGCTTTTTTAAAATATGCGGACTGGTGCCGTTTGCTCGTAAAAATCTGTCCAGTGAATTTAATGCTTCATCTTGGCGAGGCTCATCCATCTGCATTGTGTCCATCAAATCTGCCAGCCGAAGTCGCCCATTTTCTGACCATCGGACGCATCAGTCGACCAATGTGTCCAACAAGGATGTCATACACATGCACAGAGTTGTAGTGGTTCGGTCGCAGCTACAAACGTGAGGTCATTAAATTTGGATTAACACAGACCAAAGACAAGAAGATGATCTGCCATCTTCCAGGGTCCAAACAAAAATCACCGTCCACGCAGTGGGAGGAAAAGAAAGACAAAATCACGTAATTTGTTAAACGAGTAGGCGTGTCCTTCTCATTATGCTGTTCCTAGGGCACAGTATTGCCAGTGAATTTCACATTCCCATGGACCGACCGACCGACGCAGCAACGGATAGCCCTATGATTAAAATTTGACATTCTTGGATTCTTCCCTTTCGGACGACCATAGATACGGCAACGCTCCGCCCGGTCATTATTATACTGGTCCGCACTGGGCGCTCTGTGGTGGCGGTGATGGTGACTTTGGCGCTCCAGCCAGGCCATATATGCCTGATAAATGAGTCTCGTTCTTTAGCGAAATGTCCAGGAGAGAGATGAAGATGATTGTTTTTTGGTTCTTTTTGTGTTGTATCTGCGCGATGCCACATCATGCCTCTGTGTGTATAGATACAAATTGGAGATGAAGATTAATAATTTGTTTTCGGGCTTTGATTTCATGGTTTAATTTTGTGATTAATTTTTTGTAATTATTAACTTTTTTCTCGGTCGGCAAATGAGAGAGGAAATGAGAAATTACGCCGAGCGGTTTGTGAGAGGAAATTATCAAAAATTTCATAGGTAGGTAAGGTAGCTCTACCGTGACAAATTTTTGACATATTCTGTGAAAAACAGTGGAACCGAAACGGCATTAGCTGTGGTTATGTCGTTTTCCCATAACATCATCAGTGTGTGTATTTTGAGTCGCCTCAAAATAGTTACAACAACCACCTCAAGCATCAATCGACAGATATAGGTACGTCGAGTCTTCATATCGATCTGATTTCAAGACATTACAACCTGTCCAACCTTTTGAGGATTAGGTAAGCTCCCCAGCATGGAATTTAACTCTATGGTCGATGATTGATTGGTCTCGCCACTTGTTTGATGTTACACATCTGAAATTTACGAAGCTTCCGCCGCTACAAAACAATCTCTTGTTTTGATTTCAACCGCAGCTCTATCTCCATTAAACTAGACCCTTTTCCTTAGCTATAATTTTCCAACTCCTTAATTTTATATCTTACCTAAGTAGATAGATAGATGATTGGTCGGGAGAGCCTTTACCGGCCCTGGAACTGCGGCCTCTCTAAAGAAGCCTATTGTGCCATCCCTAGTAGGGTCCTAGTGCCATCTTTTTACTCCGGAGACAGTCAGGAAGACAAGTATCTTCTTTGGGGGTAATTCAGCAAGATTCGCCGAGGTAACGATTTCTTCGCCAAAGACTTTCTTTCTAAGACGGAGGAGAGCCGGGCATTTCATGAGAATGTGAAGAGAGGATTCATCACTCTCTAGGCACAGTCTACTATGTGGGGTCTGGTGAGACTCCGATTCGGTGAAGGTGTTTTTTCATAAGACCATGGCCAGTAATAATTCCTGTCAGGATTCTTAGAACTGTTTGGTGCAGTTCTGCCCAGGTGTTTTAAGCCAGAGTTCATTAGATTTAATTTGAGCTAAGCTCCTATGTATTCCCTGAAGCATTCCTTACTGACCCCGCAGAAGGGTTCAGGTCCGACGAGTAGCGTTGTCGCGCCGACTTTGGCCAGAGATTAGAACATAAATTTATTCTAGCGCAGTGGTTGTTCAGCCTGGAATATGGACGAGAACTTGCCTATAGGCTGACTGAAAAGTTCGCTTGAGGCGATTCTCCAAAAATGCTAGATCCAGTCCCGGAATCCATCTTGGAACCGTCTGTTCTGTGTACCAGACTAGGTCAAGTCGCGATGGATTGGGTTTGTATTTTTCCCATTCTTCCCTTGGCGGGATGATGATAGAGAAGTTTTTATGAAAGCCATATTCCGGTAACATGTCATCAAGGAACATGCTGAATGCTTGCTCTTTCAGGCTCCATAGTGTCAATCAAAGACAGGTGACCTCCACGATAGGAATAGGGGTCGATATTTTTCGAATGGAATAGACAATGAATGCTTAGTATTGCTTCCATTTGAACGTGTACTTGAATAGGCAATAAGCCTAGGATGACATTCAGTGCAGTGGTCGGAGTGGAGCGTTGACAGCCCGTCTTGCAGTTTCCGACTATACGTTGAATCCGTTCTAGCTTTTTGACTGCAGTGACTTCGTTAGTTTTTGTCCACCAGACCACCGTAGCGTATGTCTTACCACAAGCGAATATAGCCGCAGTACATCATCCGGGGTCTTATACCCCAACTGTTACCGCTGACTCGACGGCAGATCCAAAGAGATCTGGTGGCTCTGTTTGCGATGCGTTCTATTTGTGGATTTCATGATATTCTACTATCAAGGATGATTCCCAGATATTTGGCTTCCCGTGAAAATTCAATGGTTTCGCCATACGTAGTGGGGCGAGTTAGAAGATCTAGTTTCCTCCGTCTGGTAAAAGGTACGATATTCGTCTTTTTAGGATTTACAGAAAGACCTTCTTTGTTGGACCATCTTTCAACTATGGATAGTGCATGCTGCAGTATTTCGTGCTTTCAAATTTGCCACTGACAATGATTGCTACGTCGTCGTTTGGCCAGGGATTAGAGTAGGTCGTCAATGACAAGGGACCATAAGAGTGGCGAGAGGACGCCCCCTTAAGGACACCCTCTGGTCGTTAACGCCGAAAGTTCCACATCGTCGATGCGGGTCTGGATTTTTCTTTTATTGAGCATAGCCATTATCCATCTCCCTATAATTGGGGACAGATTCATGCTGTTGAGAGCCGTGTTGATGGACTCAAAGGATGTGTAATTGAAGGCTCCTTCAAAATCCAGGAAAGCGACAAGGCAGATTTCCTTCGGTTGATGGAGTGCTCAATTTTAGTTACTAAGTCATTGAGTGCTGACTCGGTAGATTTACCTGGTTGATAGGCATGTTGGGATTTGCTGAGCGGAAAGTTTCCCAGTGCCTTGCCTCTTATGTGTCTATCAACTAGTTTCTCCATGCTTTAGAGGATAAAAGACATGAGGCTGATGGGGCGATAGGATTTTGGACTTAAATCCGAGTTTCTTCCTGTTTTGGGTAGATATTTGACTGTTACCTTTCGCAAGGCTTCCGGTATATTTCCAAAGGTCAGGCTACAAGTGAACATTTTGGCCACGATGGGTGCTAGCGTTTCAGCTCCCTTCTGTAGTAGTGCCGGAAATATGCCTTCATCTCCTGCTGCTTTTTACGGCTTCAGGGAGGATAAGGCCCATTTTATGGCATCAGTTTTGCATATTTGTCTCGCAGTCTTCCAGCCTTCTCTCGTCGGCAGGCAGTTCCGCTCGAGTCGAGGAGATAGGTTTGCTGTGAGAGAATCAAAAATTATTGATCCAGGAAAGTGTGTTTTAAGTATAAGAGTTCAAGTGTTTCTTTCTTATTTTGTGTCTGACGGCCATTAGCTAAGTTTTAGCTTCTATTCCGCCTAATAAATGGGGGCGTCGTTAAGATCTCACCAAAAATTCACATATACGAACGAATTTGGCAGGTAATCTGAAACTTTTGAAATGACCCTACATACGCTTTCGTTGATGACGATAAAGGTTTAAAGCCTTCATTTTTTCTAAGACATTGTCGATGGTTGACTTTCCTAAAACCACTGATATGGGCAGAGTATGTTATTGGAGAAAGGTTTCAGGTCTTTAGTTGGCAAGGCTTAAGAAGACAATCTCCTCTCTTGTGAACATAAAGTTCATTTCATCCGACCAAATTTTGCAAATAAATCATGCTCCTTACCTTGCTTTCAAAAGCTCGACCGGTCATCCCCTCCAGCAGCATTTTTGGACTAGATTTTGGATAGCGCTGTCATTGATTCGGATGTGTGGACTGGAGTTTCAACTATCATCGTCCAGGCCTAATTGTTTTTTTTTTTTTTTTTTTGTTCCATTGTTTGCTGAAGCGCGCTTTTCAAATCTTCACAACTTGCGCATATTGAGCTTAGGGTAACGTCTGCCAGCTGTAATGATATTCGAACTTCCTTGGCAAAGTCGATTAGCTTCTGCTCTGAGTCCGTTTCCGAAGTTGTTGTCATACAGAATGTGATTTGTAATATGTCTCAAGACAGCCTTTTAATTTAGATTTTAGACCTTTGGAAGCGACACAGAATGGCAGGATGACAATAAGCAGTTCGACAGAAGAAGAGCTATATTTCCCGACCATCATTCGACCTTGTGACCGCTTTTCCGAATCTGTACTTTCACAAAAAAGAAAAAGAGAGTGACAAAAAGCACCCAACAGCAGCTCATCTCATAACCTCATCTTCCAGCTTCTAGTCGACAAAATTGTGTCAAGTGTCAATGGTGTATCTATATGTAAGTTTGTCAGTCTTAACATCTTGCGGTCTAAACTCATGTGTTCTTTTAATTAAAAGACGTGATTAAATGCGATCTTGGTCATTATAACTTTATACTTCGCTTCACCGCCCTTAAAACGAACACAATTTCAGTCAGTCAGTCAAATGCCGCCTAAATATCTGCCACTGGTATAGGCTTTTATAAAGTATCGACGACTCATTTGCATATGATGCGCCTTTGCTCTTCCCACATGGGGTGCGTGTCCATTCGATATTATGACCAAACTTGCATCCGTTGCCACTTCAATCGGACCCAGCTTACATGACATTATTTTTCCCAAGCCAAAAAGGGATAAAAGAAAAATCGAAAAACAATATGAAAACATGAATTGGCAACCAATCGCAATATTACAACTTCAGTATAGAACGCGCACCAAACAGCCGACCGAAACCTTATCCGCGTGTCGGATGTACGCGGATACCCGCAATATCAGCATCGTCCCGTGGTCACCACCATCACATCATCATGCAGAGGACGCAGTCCGACAAAACGCGGTCATAATTTACATGAGGCATTCAAGAGGAAAGCACATTATCACCAATGCTGCGCCAGTGGCCAATGGCAATGGCTGGCAATGGCATTGGCAATTGGCAGGACCCAGGACGACCGAACTCATGATGATGTCGTTGTCGTCATAGTCGTCGTCGTTGTTGTGTAGTGCGTTGTTGGCGATGATTACCAACGCGCACCCGATTTAAGGAATCGGCATGAAAGTTGAAATTATTAATCCAATGATCGAGCAAATGGAGACCGACTTTGTTGTTTTGGCCCGATCAACATGCGGCCATGTCAAGATACCGCCGGATATATATTGTCTTAGCTCGAACCAGAAAGGAGCGCGGAACGACAAGCCCGTACAAATGCACAAGGAGCCACAACCATTCACGGTCCGAAGATGCGATATGAATGAAGGCGCACAACATGGCCGAAACAATAATAACTTTTTTTGCGAAAAGACGCGTCCCAATACCAATCTCAATCGATACGCGGGGTGGGGGACATATTTCTGGATTTGTGTGATTCCGTTTATTTATGTTATACGCAAACTTGAGGGAATCTGGCTTACTCGCTTGGGAACCAAGATGATGTTGCGGTGCCGCATTTGGGTCCGTTTTGTTGCCGGCCCTGGACATAATAACGCAGAATCCATTTACACTGAAACGAAAACATTGCTAATATATCAGAGTTTCCTGTTGCCTGTTGGCCCTGTTGTATATTGTTGTTGGGAGATGACTTAGGGCGGTTTGGAATTGACACGTGATGATTTTATAACCAATTACCTGATTGGACGTGGTCGTTGATGCCTACAGCAGGGAAGGGCGACACCAACAAGCATCAATTGGAATAGGGTCTTGGTCAACAATTTTTTTTTTCATGTCATGTGGTATTTGAGAACATTTTTGAAGAAGTCTCAATAATTTGGAACAAAATTCGATGTGTTGTTGGGAAAAACTTGTTTAGAAACGCTTTGCGCTTTAAAACAAATTCTAGTTAAATTCTGACAGCCAATTATTCGTTCGCTTCGCCGTCATTTAAGGGTCAATCGAGCACAGGGCCACGAAATATTGAATACAACAGAGAGGTTAGTAGCCGTAATGCCAGGTGTTGTCACTACGAAATTTTGTCGATTTTGCGAGTTTTCTTGTACTATTCAACCAGCCTTGGATTTACCCTTAGGCCAACTAGGCCTAGGCCTAGGGCATCACGACAGATGGGGCACCACGAAAACTGCAA
Source organism: Cheilosia soror (assembly GCA_949372485.1). Classification (NCBI taxonomy): domain Eukaryota; kingdom Metazoa; phylum Arthropoda; class Insecta; order Diptera; family Syrphidae; genus Cheilosia; species Cheilosia soror. The sequence goes on from OX443563.1 coordinate 79,570,060, forward strand.
AGCAAACGCAACAATTGAAATTGAATTTACATGACGATCATTCCAATTCTTCCTATTTTTCATCACTTAAACCTTCTGTGAACTATGAGGTCTAGCCAGACCTTTCTGATTTTTGATGGGAGTTTTCTTTAAAACATAATGGGCCTTACCAATAATCATTTTTAACCTTCAACTTAAATATTTTGACGGTCACAGTAGATAATTTTATATGGGAAATTTCGCCATTGTGACTTCGTAAAAGTTAGCCTGGACACTAAAAATGATTATTAGTACCGCAGAAGGCCAATAGCTTCTTGAAAGTTGAGGACAGGGTCAACGAAAATATTTTCTCTGATGTTTTTTTAATGTACTCGTTTGATAGACAGAAGCGTTTTTCAGATTATGATTATACCCCTTCCGTCAACTATAAGGTCTGGCCAGACCTTTCCGACTTTTGAACCGAGTTTTCTCTAAGAAACAATGGCAACAGCTTCTTGAAATTCCATGATAGAGTCAACACGTATTGTTCTGTGGTTTGGTAATCCGTAGGTATACCGTAAACCTTCCGCACAAATCATTCAAATTATGCATGTTTTATGTTTTTATTGGATGCATGCATTTTTTTCTCATTCTTTTGTGTCGCATTTCGTTCGCTTCGAATTTCCCGGAAGAAGATTGTGTTCGCCGGCGAGTTCATTTGAGAATCCCAAGCGACACCTCACCAATATCGTTTTAAATGCTTGGCTTAGGTGCGAATGTCAATCTAGGCATCGTCAGGGAATAATAAAAGAAGAAAATGCGAACATCTATAGAAAGTTTATGTGAATTGGAAAACGGTTTGCAAATTTACGGGGATCAATTGGTGGTAAGGAAGAATATGTGAGATATTCGTCACTTGTATATACACTGCTGAACTCTTTTTCTTAAATTCTTAGCAAATTATATTCACATTGAACTGGTAGAACTAATTTTCTTACATTATATACCCACGAAACGAATCATTTCCTAAAGTATTGAGACCTAACTTCGAAACAACCTGTATATTCAAAATGGGCAATGCAGACAAACTTATTTTTTAAATCCTAAATAAAATCACTTGCACAACAAACTTGTCAAGCGTTACATTTGACGTGTCCCAGCTACTGGTTTTGATTTAAAGTCGACGCACGGCCAGATTTAGTGGAACGTATCGAATATTAATAAAATCATTTTTAGTGTCCATGCATTCACAATGGTGAATATTTTCATTTAAAATTATCTATTGTGGCCGTTTAAGTTGATGATTAAAAATGATTATTGGTAAGGTCCATTGTCAATAGACAATATTTACCAAATAATAAATAAAAGGAAATATAAAATAGGGCACCATTTGTTGTAAAGGCCTAGGGCCCAAAAAATGTAAATCCGGCGCTGTATTCAACTCAAAAACGTGTGAACCTACATTTTGGCTATCCCAACTGTTTTTTACTTTACTTCCTTTAGATAGGCGCTTACAGTCCGGTATGGACGACGGGACTTTTAAAAAATTGTACGTCTGATGCAGGCTTTTGAGTTTCGTACAAGTGCTTTAAGAATTCCTTCGTTTTTGTAAGTTTTAGCGAAGATTTTATTCATAGTTAACTTTCTTGGGACAAAATCGCACTTACATCCCCTGATCAGGTTATTGACGAAAGGTTTTAGGCGTGGCAGGAAACTTTTTTCACTGTAATTTTCTCTGCCTACAGTAGGTAAATGCCTCCTTCTGGATTGGACAGACGATCTTGAGATTCTTGAAGACAAGTTGGGGGATGCTTCTTAACAAGTCATCTCCCACTGCTTTGAATACCTTTGAGTACCGTTTCACTCTAGTTTGTAGATCACTATACTAACTCCGTTTTGATCGGGTGGACGGAAGGTTCAACTATAATCGTCCAAGTTGAATGGATCATTCTAACCTGTCAGCGGTTTTTTGGCTGTCACTGCCTTTTAACAGTCTGCAAAAGTCTGTTCCTTCGAAAACTTCTTCATTCTTTTGTTTCTGCCTTGTATCTTTGGGGAGATCGTTTTATGCTCCTGCTCTGGTATAATCTCAAAGGCGGATGAAGATCCCCTTAGTCGCTTCGAACGCAAAATTCTTCGAGTGATTTTCGGCCCCTTTTGCGTTGACGGGCTTTGGAGGAGGGGATTTAACAGCGAACTCTACGAAATGTAAAGCGACATCGATCCTGGTCAATAACCTATCCAAGGTACAGAGATTGGCATGCATCGGAATAACGGGAGCAATGAGATCAATACCTCAAGCCGGGCTGGAGATGATTCTAAATCTTTCACCCCTAAGTGAATACAATTGCAGCATGGCAGCCAAGGGAGCCCTCCGCCTAAAGGAGGCAAAAACCTGGAAGCACAGCTCCTATGGGCACAGTTCCATAATTCAAAAATACTTGAGTATTGATCTGGCTAGAAAAACGGACAACATGAATCCGTACCAGAGCTTTAACAAAAACTACTCTACCTACATACCCCAAAGACACGCACGCAAGCGTACAAGAAATACAAATCTACAATGACGGGTCAAAAATGGAAGTAGGCACAGGAGCCGGAGTATTCTGCGAGTCCCTAGATATAAGTGACGCCATCGACAAGGCAGCAAGTACCATATCTACCAAGAATCTCGACCCTTCCAAGATTACAATCTTCGTAGACAGTCAGGCGGCCATTAAAGCACTAGACAGCGCAACTATCAAAGCAAAGACAGTCAAGGACTGTCAAAGAGCCCTAAACAAAATAGGCGAGAAACACATGGTCACGCTCTGCTGGGTTCCCGCCGGACATAGTGACATTGATGGAAATGAAAAAGCAGACGAGCTAGCAAGAACTGGGTCGGAGCTTGATGCAGTAAATATAATTGCATCAATAGACATCCCAATTAGTGTACCAAAAAGAAATATTGACCAAAAATCAAGGGAAAAAATTAACACCACCTGGTCTAACAGACACGACTGTGTTATATCCCGTAGCCTTTGGCCAAAAATCGACGAAAAAAGAACAAGATGTATTCTGAAAATGAATAAACGAGATATTCGAATCTTAACAGGTGTACTGACCATTGGTAACATGGCCACAAGACTGGGCATTAACGCACCAGACTACTGCAGGAGCTGTCAAGACATATAAGAAACGGACCATCAAGCACCTGCTCTGCGAATGCCCAAACCTCCAAACCAGTCGACTCCGATACATGGGAGACAGACTTTTCGGAGACCTAGAGGACATAGTGCAGGTACCACTGACGAACACAATCAGGTTTGTTAAAAGTACGGGATGGTTTACTTAGTAAACCAACCCCGCCAAGGAACAACTCCAAAAAAACCAGGTAAAGTGTTTACGCATGTTTTTTGTGTTGTCCAATAAAATGAAAATTTGTATCCACGACCAAAAACCAAGTGATCACAATGGACCAAAAGGCCCCCGTGGTAGCACAGCACTTTTAAAGCTGTTCCCTCAAACCTAACCTAACCTAACCTAGGTATGTTTTTAAATTTTGTCCTGACGCGTATTATGACCAGCCGAGGGCTTGTCGAAATCAACCTTCAATCACAAATCCGCTTCCAAGTAGACGCTGATCTTTCATTCACAAGTCGCCGTGGTATCACACAGCTCTTCAATTTGCTTACGCTTACCTCATTTGACTTTCTGGATGGCTGTAACTTAAAGTTTCTAATAGTTGCCCGACTATGTAAGGGCTAGTCCGTATATTCCACACTCAGATCCGAAACTAGTTAATCTTGTTTCGTTTACTAGTGTCATCAATATTGGAATCATCCTTTTTTGAGATCGAGGCTTGTTTTCAGTCGCTTCGTAACGTCCCTTTTCCGAGGCAAAAAAGGGAACCCCCAACTGAAGGATGTCCACTGACCATCAAACCGTCACATACACACATTTTGCCAAATTTACATTAAATACCTCAACCTAACCCGACAGACCTCACAGGTCACTGCGCTCTATTTGACTATTTCACGGTCCGTATTTTTACATCATCATCACTTGATTTGCGGGTCGACATCATTTACCATCATTATCTCTCCATTTAGCGGCCGATGACCAAACAATTAATTGATCTCGACGCGCACATGTGTCACACACGTTGAATCGATTAAAATTCCATTAGATCGATGTCTGTCTAAATGATATTCAATTGTTGGTGATCCGATTCGTCGATCTCCAGCTATACACACCATCAGTTGTGGGCTGCCCAGGTGGCCATATCTGGGTGACTCGATGCGTCCCACACATTCACCAGTGCGAGTGTGAAAATCCTTTTTAAATGCCTCTTCACCTTCAGTGCTCCATAAGAACCTTAAATAGCCGTGTCGAATGAATTGGAACTCCAACACACACATATCTGTGCGTATAGTCAAGACTGTCAATGGTTCCAAGTTCTCCTCGCTTCGTCTCTGTTTTTTTTTTTTTTTTTGTCACAACACATGACTTCTTCATGCCGTAAGTGACAAATAATTTTGATTGATTGTTATCGTTGGCTGTGTAAGCGGCTTTGACTTTTTGAGCCGTCCGCACACTACCGGCCCTATTGTCTGGCGTGTCACGGCAGAATGTCTACTGCGTTTGCCGTTGACGATTGCCCCGAGGAATGTCATTAAGGATGAATGTCGTTGGGTATTGTTTGTTTCTTAATGTTCAACCGGCCTGTCGGTTGTATATGCAATGATCACATCGACCATTCGGTGGCTGAACAGTGGAAGAAGATTACGACTGCCGGTGTAAACAATACGCGAGCTAAGATGACATATGAGAGATTGCTGGTGGACGACGACGGTCGTTACGCGTATACCTATACATGTCCACCGGAACGAACAAATGGATTACTTTGGTCTTTGGAATTGCCATTAGAAAGGGGGGACACCAGTGACACTGTCAAAGCAGGTCGATTGAATAGGGTGAATACACCTCTATAATGTCACTTTGACATTTTTCATGATCTGGCAACTAATGGGTTTGTTGGACAAAGAATAACACTTTTATTGGGATTTGTCAAGTTTTCATAGTTGACAGCGAAAATTGTTTTAAAATGCGATTTAGTATTGCAACGGGTAGCTAAATGTTCATGTGCTAGCTGCGGTTCGGATTGAATGACAAGAACAGTGAGCGTCAGAAGTAAGTGAACCCCAATGATATTTTAGGTATTATTTAGGGTCTTAAAATATGGTCTAAAAATCCAACAATCTGTTAAATATTGGATAAATTAATAACAATAATAAAATGTATTTAATTTTGCGAACATAAAATACTTTGTTTCCAAACTCCAAAGACAAATCAAAACAGCATTGGTGTTCATTTGATTTGACGTTTACATTATCGATACTTGTTTTGTACTTTTGTGGTAGTTTTTGGCTTACGACCCATATGTATGCCAAATTTTAAACTCAGCACTACTAGAAGTTTACTTTTTAATTTGACAGCCAAATTGTGTTTGACATTACATCACAAAGTCTATGACTAGATTGCACGAAACTTTCTCGTTCGCAATTTGAGTCGCGATGTCAGCTTGCCACAGATTTTAAGTAGCTCTCTTCGGTATCGGTGACTTTGACTTCTACGATGATAAATTTAAAAAAAATTGAACGACTGAACTTCTTTTTGAAGTCAGCTGTCAGTGCCAGTTGTCAGTGATGCGATTGCAGGTATTAAACCGGAGGCGGCGAAGATGGCTCTGACTGTTAATAAGAAAAGAGAAGAGAGCCATGTATGGACGACCATTATGTTGGAATAGTTAGAGATTAAACAACCGATTTCATGTTTAATGGTAGAGCGAGCATTCGAGAATCTTCCTCAATAACCTATAACTTCAGCACCAACACCTAATGAAAGCCAAAAAATATATCAATTCATATCGTTGGATCTCTAGATACCTACTACTAAAACTGGAATCGTTTCCGGTTGGCCCGTGCCAAAATGCAAAACTGAGGTGCAAAAGGCGGACACTTTTACTACTTTGAAGACTGCGAGTTCTTTCATGTATCATGTATCTTTGATGATGTAGCCAGACTTCACGATGCTGACCACTAACTGAAACTTGCCAATAGAATTGGGTAAAACAAAATGAACTGGCCTGATCAGAAAATAATTTGCCAATCCGACCATATTTCAAAATATGCACACATGTTCTTTATCTGTTTCCACCCTAAGTGAAAGAAATCGCCATCTATACGCGGAGATGATTGTTATTATTCTATAGCACTTTTTATCTCCTCCGCTCATGTATGAAATGCCACCAACTTCATGTGAAGCGCTCTCTTTTTTGGTGAACAGCGAAATAAAACTTTTTAATTAAATTCAGCCATCTTGCTTTTTTTTAACTTAAGTCTAGTGCACCAGAATCAACGGCTGATTTAAGCAGAAAACAGGAAACAATATTCGTTGGTGAAAGCATTTATAGTGGACCGTTGTGGAACATTAACCCATAGACGTTCCAAATCAATTTTAATGGCTAACGAAACGACAGCGCTTCGAAAGGTGATTTCAAATGAATACGCTTTAGCTGAACAGGACGGACGGAGGTCAGTTCTTACCTATACCCAAAACACAACATTGAAATGAAATCATTGCAGACCGTTTTAATGCGAGATAGGGACGTTGGTCAGCAGAGCCTACACGAAACCATGTCTGGTGACAGGCTTAGGCTATATTTGACTATGCTCCGGGGCGAAATATAACTATAAGAAGCACAAAGTTTCCAAATCTCAATATTCAGCTAATTCTACCAACAAAACGAAACCCCTTGTCTGATCAATAATGTCGCAAAACAAAAAACCTATAGCTGCTTGCAAGCTCTAAGAACAAAAAAAGAAAGGTAAAAGAAAGATCGGGAGAAACGTGCGATCGAAGAAATTGAGGAACAATGTATACGGAATCTTTACCGAAAAAATAGTGTGCCACCTCAGCAAATCCTGCACAGAAACATCTAGAACTAGAGAAGGAAAGGTTTTCACATCACAGTCCGTGATGAGAGTGTCGAAAAAACAAAATGGTGACAAAGACCTGAATTCCGCTAGAAGAAGAACGTTCCACTCAACATAGACTAGGCGACAATAGAACAAAACTCCCAACCAACATCAAAACGAAGTAAGGATAACAAAATCAGAGCTCAAGACCAACAACTCTGCAGGGCCTTACGCTTTACCTACCGACCTTTTTAGGGAAGTTGGATGACTTGATAGAGAACATTCATTTCCATGATTTGGTCAGATTAATGCGTGCCTAATGAATGGAATCTCAGTATCATTTGCCTGGAGGTCCCTTTCCTAGCGCCAACTACAAATGTTTAACCACAACCTAGAAAAAACCCAACAAGTCAAAATCGATACTCACCACCTCTATATATCGGATTCAAAAGAGCTATGCCTAGTTTTGTCATCCCTGCAAAATTCGTTCGTATGTAATAAAGGCTGAAATGCCCACTGATGCAATCTCACCAAGACGTTTAATGATAAAAAAGGATTTAGACAAGGTGTCACGCTCACGTGCGACTTCCTTACCATACTTGAAAGAATATTGTGTTAAATTCACAGATCAAGGCACAAGGCACGATTTTTTAAAATTCTGTCCACACTTCATACAAATTTTCTAAATGCAAAAGTAGTTCTGTATGTCTGTCTGTTTGTTACCTTTAAACGACTAAACCTCTAAAGTCTAAACCAATCGTAATGTAATTTGGGAAAGAGATATCGCGAGACCTAAAGACGGTAGACGGATATCGGATATAGGTGAAGAGGAAAGAGAGTTCGGAAAGGTTTTTGTCAATGAAATCAAAATTGTGAAATTTGTGCATTGTCCTGAACCTGATACACAAAAACATATCGAAGCAAAACAGTTTCTGGGCACGTGAAAAGCCAGGCAATCAAAGCTAGCTTAGAACATACACTCCGTGCCACTTTATTAGGAACAGGCAGTTTTTTGTTTTAATTTTACGATATTTTTTAAACCCTTTGCTATTCTGGGAAAAACCGATTGCAGAAGGAATGAGGGATATATTATGTTTATATTGTAAAAAGAAAAATGGGATTAAGTTGATAAATGCAACTTTTATGACACTTTTCCCAAAGGGGTCATAAAATTGACCTGTTTTTTTTCGTGTCACTTGATTAGGAACAGTAGCTAAATCTACCTGTTACCATGATTTAAATCAAATAAAAAGATACTTTGAGTATTAGGGAGCTTAGTTTAAGTAATAACTTCATACAATCAACAACTATGGGTAAAGGAAAGACATTAACCAAGGAGGAAATTGGCCAAATTCGAGCTTACCGGGAACAAGGACAATCCATCCGTTTCATAGCCAGAAAGATTGGAAGAGGTTCCACTGTTGTACACAGATTTATTAAGGATCCGGAGAGGTATGGAAAAAACCGCAAAGGAAGAGTCAGCAAAGCAACAACATGCCAGGAAAGGCGGGCGATACTGAGAGCTGCTTCAAATTCAAGGCTCTCCGTAAGTAAAATTAAGGCACAAACTGGAGTTTCAGCTAGCAGATCGACTGTTTATCGCGTGATAAAGCAGGCCAGCCATATTCGCCATAAAAAATGAAGAGGAAACCACCATTGAATGCGGCACGTAAGATCCAGCGGCTTGATTTTGCAACAAGTCACATCAGGTGAAATCTAGAGTGGCATACCGTCGTCTTTTCTGATGAAAAAATATTTAATTTGGACGGACCTGATGGATACAGCTGTTATTTCCATGATTTAAGAAAAAAAGAAATACATATTCAAAGGCGGCACAGCAAAGGAGGTGGTGTAATGGTATGGGGAGCAATAAGCTATTACAGAACTGTGAAGCTGGATTTCCAAAGCTCCAAAATGACGGCAATCACTTACCAATCGATACTGGAAAGAGCTTTTCCGCAGTTTTCGGAGATATTTGGTGGACAGAGATGGACTTTCCAACAAGACAATGCACCGATACATACCGATACATGTTGTCCGTGCCAACAAAAGCCTGGATTCAGAGCCAAAATGTAAGCCTACTTCCATGGCCGCCATATTCACCCGACCTTAACATGATGGAAAACGTGTGGGGTTGGCTTTCAAGAAAAGTCTACGAAGGAGGGCGGCAATATGAAGAAACGGAAGTGATTATTGAAGCCATAAAAAGAGCCTGGTCCGAAATTTCGCTCGATTATTTGACAGCACTCTATGAATCTCTACACAGCAGGCTACTTGAAGAGATTCAGCGATCAGGAGGTAGTACCCATTACTAAAAACTATTGCCACTCTTTCAATAAAACCAACATTTATTTATACAAACAAATTTTGTGTTGTTTTTTTACCTTTTAAGCTTCTAACAGGTAGATTTAGCTACTGTTCCTAATCAAGTGACACGAAAAAAAAAACAGGTCAATTTTATGAAAAGTGTCATAAAAGTTGCATTTATCAACTTAATCCCATTTTTCTTTTTACAATATAAACATAATATATCCCTCATTCCTTCTGCAATCGGTTTTTCCCATGAATAGCAAAGGGTTTGAAAAATATCGTAAAATTAAAACAAAAAACTGTCTGTTCCTAATCAAGTGGCACGGAGTGTATATCTGGACTTCCAAATTTTTACCAAAAATTGTAAATTGTTGGACGGCAAGCACAAGGGAACACAAACTTCTTAACAAAAGCTTTGATTGGAATTTTAGTTTATAGCTTTTTCGACACCCCATTAAATGATGCTTTCTTCAGTTAAACAATTTGCTGACAGTTTTGTACACATAACCAGCAAATTTGTTCATTTTGACTATAGCGGTTCTTTAGGATTTTTTTTACAAAATGCCATCGTTGACTTGTAGTGTTTCCCAACCACTTTTAGTTCAATAATCTCTACACTGATATTCATAATTCATATCAGCATAATTTGACAGGGAGCTAGAATTGCTCTCAATAATCCAACCTCTCTGTCGCCGCCAACCATTTTAAAGCCATACCAAAGACATTGGCTTAAAGCCCACTTACAGACGAGACATTTGTTCCCATCATTCGCGCATGCGGCCAATGTCGTTAGTCATCTCATCATCATCAACCACAGCATCGCGCATTTTCTTAATCACATTTCTGTTGTTTGCCTAAGCTGCTGGTATATAGAAAATTTTGACGATCATCTTGCTATTGAGACCAGCCCCGGGGGCAACATTTCGAACAATGCTCGAACGCGACAGAAAAGTCATTTTTTACCAAATTGAAATTTGAAAGAAACGATTTTCAACTCTAACCACTGCTGCCATCAACATGATCAACAGCCATCATGACACTTGAATGCGATGTGCGCGATGCAAAGAGGTGTGTTATTGTTCGAGTATCGTTAAAGAGATGACACAGATGATGGCTACGCGATGATGGCGATGATATTGATGATGAAAGTAGCCTCCGGTTGGGATGCATACATATAGTCAAAACAAATATACACCAGCCACACACATTGACAAACAGAAAGACTTTTATTCGGGAGTTTTGTGTGCGAGATCCTTTCAGCCAATAACTTTGACCAAAAATACGACCGTATATATGCTCGAAGAAAATTTCCCTGAAGGGACATTAAAATTTCATCGCTGGTATGGCTTCACGCCTGCTAAGTGCCCAACAAAGAACATTTACGTACTCCTTGGAACACGGCGACTCAGAGACAGAGATCGCCCTCTCAGTCTCAGCAGTAAATCACTTCGAGTGAAGAAATGGAATTGCACTGACGCAACAGATGGATGGGCCAAGGCAAATAGATCTCGAAGGAGCAGCGCAGCGCCCGAGTTGAAATTTACGACAAAACAGCGCGTAAAAGTCAAAGTTGTGGCGGTGGCGGTGGGCCGGCGTCAGAATTGAAAGTGTTGTTGCGAACGACAAGCCGATATGGACGCACTTTATTTGCCGTGTAATTATGAAACCGATAGGCTAAATGTGAGACGGCAACTGGTTTTGGACGTTTTGGTGTAAATGTCTTCGAGTTCAGAGGCTCGTATCTCAATCATAGTTTGGCCCGAATGACTTACGCACCATTGTGTGTGAGCGCAGGTGTTCTCAAAGGATGACTAGGAAGTGTTAAAGCGAGCGTGCAACATTGTTACTCAAGGCAGATGGATGTCATCCTATGTACTACCTAATGGAAGTCATCAATGAGGACCATCTCCCACTATTGTCGAGGAATTCGAGAAGCCCAAATGAATCATGAATGTACGGTTCCCAATCAAATCGAACCCACTCCCCCAGCTATCCCACTCAAATTGATGAATATACTGCTCAAGAAGAAATGTATACTCCTGATTATTTCCTTAGAGCCAATTCCACCACTTTTCCCTCCCCAACTCCAACTGTCCGATGTAATTGGACCCCAACAAAGGTGTCATGTCAGCCCGAGCAGTGGCACCACATTCTTTCTCAATCTCCCGTCCAAATTGAGATTTATTGAGGCATAAGTAAGTGTTACACTTCCGTGGACCCGACGGATGGACAAACGTTCCGGACACAATCCCCACTACCACCACCACACCCGATACCGATCTGACAGTGATGCATAGTTTTTATTTAAATTGCCAACATTGATGTGCTCCATTCGTTTGGTATTAAAATATTCCTCCTCGCACCCTCGCATCCTGGAAATAAATCCATCACCTGTGATAAGGGGCGCAACCCTTGCTTTTCTCTCCTCTATGCATATTGCAACCTTTCTGCACATCCTTCGGACAAATAAATTTATTATGAGGGTTTGTCACGCAACAATATTGCGCTGGAGCGGGAAAATAATAACTGTCACCCGTTTTGCCACCGCCATTATAGAACTGTACTCCCACCCTGTATAGAGCGGGATAATTTTCAAAATGATTTCTGTGTGCCATTAATTACGGAACACACAACGAACAGAACATATGTCACGACAATGTCCTGTCGCTGTCCCAGAGAAGGATCGCTGTACTCTTTGTTCCACCCTTTGAATTGTCCTAAAGGTGAGGTGGACACATTTTGCCATGAACAATGGGAGTATGAATTCGCCCCGCGGTCAGAGCCAGCGAGGTATAAATCTTTGAAATAAAAACAAAAAAAACTCCGCCTTTCATTTTATAGTACAATACTGACATTTAAGTTCGAGTTATGTAGTCGGCCACTTACTCAAATGGAGTTTTGTGGAGAAATGATTTAAGTGGCACCGTCACCCGGCCGCCATGCCATGAGGCAGCAAAGTAATTGGCCTTGTGGTGCGATTGCATTGCGAGTAGATTAACTAATCCATAGAGAAGTGGAAATGTCACGTAATGGAGGTTGACAAAGACACGCAAATGGCTTTGATTGCATTTGGCTTGGCATTTTGATAAACTGACAAATTGCCCTGTCGCAAGTGTCACAGTTAAAGATTTAAACAGTCATTTTGTATAATTTGTTTATTTTTTGTTAAAAACTTTGTACTCGTATAGCTATTGAAGGTTCTAACTACTGCAACACTACGGTTGTGAACGACATAAAAAGCTAGATGTCGTGGAGGTTACAAAAAATAAAAAGGTAATTTGTAAGATTTATCATATATGTTTGGTTACTTTTTTCAGGGAACTCTTTTTGCCTCGTTTCAAAATAACTCTGTATCGAAAAAGCAAATAGAAGAAGCTTGAGATGAAGTTTTGACCAAAGCGAAGTCCATTGGGATGGCGTCAGCTAACCGAAAGTGGACTTTTGCCAGGGATAATATGGTTCGTGGGTGGGCCATTTAGTGGTTTCTTTTTAAATCATAGGTTATTTTGACACCGACCGCTCTTTCCCGAATTGACTGACTGTCAGTAACATACCTCCGCGGAACGAAATGTGTCGCTTTACGCTTGAACAACGTTGCGAAATATTAAAAACTTTACGAAAACAATATCTTTCTCTTACTACGTATACGAGAAAGATAAAAAATTAAATATTTAAGAATGCAAGAAGCTAGTACACATGGGCGTCCACAGGGGGGGGGGCAAAGGGGGCAGCTGCCCCCCCCCCCTAGAAATGGTAAGGATAAAATTTTAAAAAAATGTTTAACAGTTCGATATAAACATTGTTTTCAGATCGGATTCTAGCGTAGACGAAGAAATATTCTTGAGCATTTACACGATCGAGAACAAAGAAAGCTTATATTATTTCAACGAAATTAATTTAAACTAATGAATGGCGAACTTGATACTTGAACGTTATGAAGATTGAGACGTTTCAAAGCAATTTCACAATCCTTTGCGTTTTTATTTTTATTTTTAATGAAAATCCTTAATTTTATTTTTGTTTGGAGTGTATCTATATATTTCTAAATAACAATCTCTATTTTAGTATATATTCAATCATTCTGACATAATTATCATTTCCTGATTGTGATAAAATCTTTGTCGTGCAGAGTGAGCCTTTCCTCTATATTTCTGAACTCATATTATTCATAAATCTGTTTCGAACACTACTTTAGATCCTTTTAAAAAAGAAAGTATCAAGTGGTATGGATATTCGACATTTTTTTAAAAGGCCAAGGCTAGAAAATAACACTCAGTCTTTAACTGTTGCTGCTCCTTCTAGTTCTAGTGCAATTGTCAATGCATTCGGATCTGACGCAGCTCTTCTAGCTGATGCTAATACAGACCAGCTAGTGGCAGCTTCTGCAGATGAAGCTAGTGCTGGTCTTTCAGAGAACGCTAGAAAAAGCACTGCTTCTCTGTCGGGAATTGTTGTTAACGCAGCAGTTAGAGAATTCGATATTGGGCGATATGTCTATGTCTCAGACACAGACATTTCAATGTCAGCTGAACAAAAACTTGAAGTTTTTCGTAAAACATGGGTTCCGAATGAGGACCATGAATTCAAAAAAGTTAATGGAAGAAGCTTCCGATATGAATGGTTAAAGACGTATAACCCTTGGTTGGGATATTCTGAAATTTCTGAGGGAGGTCTTTGCAAATTTTGCGTTCTTTTCAAGCAAAAGGCTAAAAGAGGACTCCAGGGATCATTTATTTTGAAAGGGTTCTCTAATTATAAAAAATTTCACGATGCTGCACGTAACCATGTTAAATCTGAATGGCACATAAACTCTGTTTCGGAGGGATCCACTTTAATGGACATTGTTAAAAACAAGAAGCAGAGTATTTCAAACGTTATTTCTCAAAATAGATTGGACACAATTATTAAAAATCGTCAGATATTAGGATCAATAAATAGTGCGCACGATTGCCTTCTGTGGAACTCATGATTTGGCACTTCGTTGGAAGAATTCAAATGACGGAAACTTCAAAGATCTATTACAGCTTCAAGTTCAATCAGGTGATTTGGTTTTGAGGAAGCATTTTGAGGAAGGTGCGAAAAATGCCCAATATACATCTGTTCGAACTGAACACGAAATTGTCAAAATATGTGAAAACATAATAGCACATGATATCGTCCTAAGAGCTAATGCCTCAAAGAGTTTCTCGATTTTGGCAGATGAGACCAGTGACATCGCTGGGGTCGAGCAACTTTCCTTGGGCGTTAGATTTTGCGTTTTCGAGAATAAAAAGCTAATAATCTTTGAAGAGTTTCTATGTTTTGTCCATTTAAAACAATTTGATGCTATGTCCATTGCCGAAGAAATTCTTTCAAAATGTGAAAGCTTAGGTCTGAATATGAAGGAATGTTTGGTAGGCCAAGGTTATGACGGATGTTCTGCAATGTCGGGAAAGGAAAATGGTGTAAAAGCGATAATACAGAGAAAATATCCAAATGCCCATTTTGTTCATTGCGCATCGCACAGACTGAATTTGGTTGTTCACGATTTGAATAATGTGAGTGATGTCAGAAACACTATTGGTACAATAAAGGAAATAACTAATTTCTTCAGGGAGAGTAATATTCGAAGGCAATTGGTTCCCAAAATCCCTATGTTGTGTGAAACTCGCTGGACCGAGAAACACAAATCTATTCGCTTATTAAAAAAACATTTTGAAATAATAATAGAGAAACTGCTTGAAATATCGGAAGGTTCCACAAATGGAAAACAAACAGCCCATTCCTTGTATTGTGCTGCAATAAATTCTAAATTTCTTGTATGCTTATTCGTTATGTCTAAGTATTCAGAAATATTAGAACCAATTACCTTGTTATTGCAGAAAAAGGAAATAAACTTGCTTGAATGTCGAAATCATATCAAATCATTAATATCTCTTATTCAGGGCGATCGAGACAGCGGTGCATTTGACTCAATTTTTGAAGAATGCCAAAAATTCGGGGAGGAGATCGGTATCCAGATTAAAATGCCACGGACTGTAGGAATGCAAACCAAAAGAGCGAACTATCCCACAACAGATCCGAAAGAATATTATAAACTTAGCATTTTCTTACCATACATCGAATCTATAATAAGTTCTTTGAATATCCGATTTTCTGAAGAAAATAAAAGTATTTTCAACTATTTTGCTCTATATCCTTCAACATTCAAAACCTTGAATCATGATCAAGTTAAAGAATTGTTGTTGAAAATAGATGAAAGTGGAATCTTGATTAGTGAAGGCGTTGTATGGCATCAAATATTGCAGGACAAGGAAACAAATACTTTGGATGATATGCTTAGCGCTGCCGAGTTTGTGCCTAAGATTCAAGCAGCACTTCTCAGATCTTTATCGTTTCCAGTAACAACAGCAACGATAGAAAGATCTTTTAGTACATTGCGACGAGTAAAAACATGGTTACGCTCAACTATGTCGGAAAATAGAATCAGCGGACTTTGTATGTTGAGTGTTCACAGAGATATGATCAAAAAGGACGAGGAAGCGTTTATTCGAAAAGTCATCGATGAATTTGGACAGAGTGAACGAAGACTACTTTTCTTATTTTCTAGCGAAAATATAAATGAAAAAAAAAACACAGAAGATAACTAAAAAATACTAAACAAAAAACACAAAAGAACATTTAAAAAATAAAACAAAAAATAAAAAAAAAAACACAAAAAAAATTTAAAAAATTAAAAAAATAAAAACAAAAAAAAAGAACAAAAATTTAAAATCGCAAAAAAAAACAAAAGAAGTTACAAAAAAAAAAACCTTTCTCGATTTGCATCTACCTTGTCGCGGTGAGGAAGCTTCTTACTAAAAGGTGCAGGACTTTTTTTACTCAAAGCAGAGTTCGGTAATTTATTCATCATGGCAATTTTAAGTTGACAGTTCGACTAGTCGTACATTCGACTTTTTCTAGCTTTGCCCCTCCCTGGAAAAAAGTCTGCGGACGCCCATGCTAGTACATTTCATACAAAACAAAATTATTTTCTATAATTCGTTTAGTTTTTTTTTTTTTGAGGCCAGTTAAATCGCTGATCCACTGAACAGTGCTGCCGAAGTGGCGTGCTTTTTGGACACGCAAATTTATTTGTGGCACGGCGGCATACAAAAATTGAAAATGGCACACTTTCTTCATTTATCTTACCTTTCGCCAAATAAATAAAGCTCAGCGTAAAGCCAGAAATAGTAACAAAATCCCATACCTTTGGAACAGAAGTCTACTCATTGTTTCTGTTGCTGCCAACAGGGCCGTAGCCAGGATTTTGGTTCGGGGGGGGCTTGCTTCCAAGTTTTACGAAAAAAAAACTATGTATATTCCAATTAATTGATTTCTATTAGCCACATTTTTTCAAAGCAGAAAACGTTTTGATTTTTTTTTGATATGAGATCAATCACCTTAGATATCTGGATTCACAATAATATCCGAATGAACAGATATCATAGCAAGTGAACTTAACCTTGCATTCTCCATAACGCTTCCGGACATTGTTTCAATCTTTTTCATAGCTAATAAAAAATAAATAGGTGGCGCTACAGGCGGTAGACACCGTAGGCCTAGCTTCATAGCTGAAAGGGTTCTTTCAAAACTAGCTAAGTCTAAAGTAAGTCTTGTCACATAATCAAGCAATTTCAAAACTTCGGTAGAAGGGTCACTCGACGATTTTTTTTTTGCACCAAAGAATGTACTTACTCAGCTTTCACAGCTGATAACGCAATTGCATTATCAAAGTAAAGTGTTAACTTTTCCAACTTTTCGCTCAGGCTAAACTGCAGCAAAACCTGGGAGAAGAGCTTGAAACGATCGATGGTAGGACGTCTTCGTTGACCATGAATCTGTCCGTAAAATTTTGTATTAACGAATCTATGCAAGAAATCAGTATCGGCACTCTAAAATAGGCTTCAGAAGGAGAGGTTTCTGGATTGGGACGCGTTGTTTGTTTCAATGAAGGTCTTCAAATAAGTCCTCGGCAAGTAAGGATGCGGATTGAAAAGCCTCTCTGAAAAAATCTTCGGCATTTTCTCTGATGTCCTTAAGAGAATTCAGAACTTCTTTTGTGCGGTCGATTGCAGAAACGAAATCTAGGTAATTGCGAATTGCAGGAGTTGACATGGCAGAGCCAGGTTAAAGCTATGGCTTGCACAGTGTACATACCTAGCGTTTGAATACTTTATACCTACCGGGATAGTCTCCTTATTTTTGTAGATTTGAATTTATATTAAGCCCCATTACGGTCATTTCAGTTTCAGTTGCAATCAAGACACAGCTCACAACATTTTCTAGGAAAAATGCTTCAACAGTTCCTTTAGATCCAAATGAATGACCATTCAATTCATCCCAAGGACTCATTGCACATTTGAGGAGTCACAGTCAATTCAGGAATCACATGGCAGGATCAAATATCCTATATTGCACGATCGGCGTCTGCTAAGTTGAGCTACCTATTTAGAACAAAGAGGTACTTTAGCCCCAAGCAACTTCTCCTACTGTACAAAGCACAGGTTAGACCAGGCCCGGAATATTGCTCCCATATATGGAGCTCGGCCCCAAAACATTCGCTTAACATACTTGACAGCATACAGAGACGAGCAGTTCGACTTATTGGGGACCCTTGACTCACATCGAATCTACAACCCCTGGTGCACAGAAGACAAGTCGCTCACCTCTGCTTGTTCTATAGGTAGAGGTACTTCCATGGTAGATGTTCCGAGGAACTCAAAGACATTGTCCCTCGAAATGTAACTTTTGGGCGCCCCACAAGAAAGGCTGCTAATGCTCATGAGGATACAGTACACTTGACAACCGCGAGGGCATAAACTTTCCAAAACTCGTTTTGTTACAGGACAAGTAAAATTTGGAACTAGCAGACATCTGCAAGCATCTCGGAGCGCTGTTGAAGCGTTATAGGTCCGCCTTTCCCGGAAAAAGTATTAAAAAATTTTAGTTTTTGTCTTTTGTTAAAGACTTTCGGGGGGGGGGCTTCAGCCCCTCAAGCCCCCCCCCCTGGCTACGTGCCTGGCTGCCAACGACAGAAATAGAATTTATCGTGGGTGAGGTTTTTTTTTATTTGCAGCCATTTTTTTCTTGATCTGTTTCAGTTGATCGTAGCTGAGCTATCAACGTAAACAGAACCAGAATTTATTACAGAACGAAAAAGTTTTCTGTTCTGTTTCTGTTTTTTGTCACTTGGTGCTTAAGCACACCATTCATTAACAGAGCTGAAAGCGACCTTTCAATTCAATTCAATCGAATACCTACTTCTAACTCATTTGTTTGCAATCAAAAAATATAGATCTAGCGATGTGCCAAACCGAAAACTTTTCAAACCGGGTTAACCCGAGTTGAAATTTAAGCAAACCGGGTTGCAAACCGAGTTGACTAACTCGGTTTATATAACAAAACTTTTTGAATTACTTTCTTGTTCATCGGAATTTCTTAGAACTGGAAACAAGTTTTGGTCAACTTTTTTTGGAGCTAAACGATTTTTTCGTTCATCAACAACCTTTCCGATGGAACCGATGGGTGGTATGCATAAAACCACAATATTTACTTCAAGTAAAAGGTTTAAGTAAATATTGAAATTGAAGTAGAAGCTCCGATTTTCAGCATTTACTTCGTTTCGTATGCATAAAAATAAGTTTTTACTTGATAGCAAATACTTTAAGTAAATACTGAATTCATTCAAGTAAATACTTAAAAATTATCCAAAATCATAGTAAATGCTACTTTTTACAAACGGGTTTGAAAAATGTGCGGTTGGACTAGTTTTCTTTATTGTACACATCCATCGCCTTGAGTTTTTGAGTCATACTAAACTAGTTTCTTCAAGTGACAAGTGATGGCAACTAAAGAGCTAGAAAATTTGTCAATTTGCCAAATGCATCCTACCAATGAAATATTCACTTAACCACTCTACATTTTCTCGTTCAAAACGATACAGTTGCTTGAAATTTGCTTCGGTCCCCGATCGTCGTTCCTTATATACCTTTGTGGAGTTAACATGTATTATATACTCTGCCATTCTGATTAGAATACATATAGACTTTTCTTTTTTAAATTTGAATTATTATACGACCTTAATCGCTTTAAACTCGATCTGTGACTAAAGTCTCTTAGTATTGCTCCTTACAGGGCTCGGATTTATATGCACTAAAAAATTCAAAATATGCGCATAAAATATGCACCTAAAAATGAAGAATATGCACTAAAAAGTTAAAAATATGCGCATAAAATATGCACCTAAAAATTAAAAATATGCACATAAAACTATTAAATTTTATTTTGAAGCTAGGTATATTTTCCCTTAAAAATCAAAAACTTTTTATCGAGTAAATTCAATTCTTAAATATTGTTTTATTTAAAATAAGAAATAAACTAATTTTCATATGCTTTATTTCGAAATTATGCAATTTTTTTTAAGTTTTCGAAGGTACAACTTTGGCATTTCAGTCTTTGGAATGTCTCGCGGCCATATTATTTACCCACTTTAATCCGAACTAAAGTTTACACCCGGGTTTAAGTAAGTTTAGCCCAACAATTTAACCCAAGCCCATAATATTCAGTCGTTAAACCCCATAATAATAATTTTTTTTTAAACGTGTCGGTGTTTAGTCCGATTGAATCTAAACTGCACTCCGTAGACTAGTTTAAGTACTTTGACCCGGATTAGAACTCAAATTTAAATTAAATGAAAGTGAAAATATAATAAAAAGCAAGAATATAAGAACAATTTTATTAGTTTTGCAAACTGTTATGGCACCACATGTAAATTTTGGAATTAACTTTATAGTATCTAACAATTTTGTTTTTGTTCTATTAAAAAATAAATGTATTAATATTATTGTACACCAATTCACTCATTTCACATTGGACACTACAATTAATGATATGGACCAAATGTTGATGTCACAACACATCAAATCAATCCTCAATTAGTCAAAAACAGCAAAAACAAATGTCATTTTATGTGAAATTTGAAATTACATTGGTTTAAAACGAGTTAAAATCGGTTTAAACTGTTTTAAATCCGTTTTTGATCTAGCGGGTTTAATGCGTGTTTTTGAGTGAATATTATGGATATGGGTTTAAATTGTCGGGTTAATGATCGGGTGTAAAATTAACTTAAACCTGATTTATGGGCGTTATACATAGAAAACGATCGTTCTACGTCCACAACTGATGTAATCGGTTATATTATGTTTCACAAATGTCAATTCACAGTGATTGCAATTGAAAAAAATTTATAGGTGCGTGCGCAATTTATTGAAACCCATGTTTTTCAATTTTATATTTTTTATTTAGAAAATATGCACAAAAAATATGCATTTATTTTAAAAATATGCAAAATATGCATTTAAGATTTTATGCAGAGATAATAAAGTCCCTTTCTTCCAAAGTGTCTCAAAGTGCCTAGCCCTGCTCCTTACAAAACTGCTAAATTCAAGAAAAAGTAAATGCTACGAAATTTTCAAGTTGGTCGATAGCAACTTGAAAAATTTCCAGTATTTACTGAAGAAAAAAAGTAAATACTAGTTTTTATGCATTCCAAAAAAGTATTTACTGAAAAAATTCATCCGAAAAAAGTATATGCTTTTACTTGAAGTAAATACTTAATTTTTAGTATTTACTACGTTTTATGCATACCAAAATAAGTATTTACTTAGAAAATCCCCAGTAAAAGCATTTACTGTCTTTTATGCATACCACCCGATGTAGCGGGTATAGATAAGTATTTATGTTCTAGCATCTAGCTTATACAATGATGGTAGCAAACTTTTCTTTTCTTCCCAAAATTTAAGCGGATTTTTCTTTCGATGTAAATGCAGCAAATCGATATATCTATTGCTTCACCATACTTTCTGCTGATGAAAAAGGTGTCATGGTAGCTTGTGTTTCCGATATCTTCTTGTCTAGAAAACCCCATATTTCATAATCTTTATTGTTAGTTTCGGCGGTTGCTTGAGTTTTATTATTATTATTATTATTATTATTTTATTAGCATTAACAATAAATTCTTAAGCTAATACAGAAATAGTAATATGAGCACTAGCTACAGAGGCTTTCAGCTCTATATGAGAGAAAAAGAAAAAGGATTTGAGCGATAAAATTTATATGGAATATGGTAAGTGTTAACATTCTATAGATACATTTTATAAAACTAAATTTTGATTCTGGAGGAAGTTGTAAACTTGTGTTATGTTTTCATGGTTGATTGTGTTAAGTAAAGTATAGACTGATTGGTTTTCAGGCAAGAGGGAATTAAATGAGCTGGACATTTGGCAGGTAATTTGTCCGAGAATATGTGATATGTCGATTATGTTATTGCAGATTGGGCATATTGGTGGACTGTTCCTTTTTAGGATGTGTTGATGTGTTTCAATAGTGTGGCCTAAGCGAAGACGGACGAAGGCGGAATTCATTGCTTTTGAGGTGGATGTCGGGTAGATGGGGATGGTTCGATTAGTGTTGATTTTAGCATAGTGATTTTGGTAACTTCGCCAATTTAAAAGTCTCTGCATCTTAATCTTTTGGGTGATCTGTTTTTGTAGATCATGTTTTGAAAATACATCGAAGGTGAGAACGGGAGCATTATTGCAAGATTTTGCGGCCATATCAGCAAGTTCGTTATCTTGAATCCCCATGTGGCTTGGAACCCACATAAGCTTAATTTTATTGGGGTATTTTGTGAGGATATCCCTAATTTGGCTTATAAGTTCAGTGTTGTGGTTAGAGTTCAAGGTGGCTTTCAGCGTTGATAGGCTGTCAGTGCATATTATGGCTTTTCCACGGAGTTTTGTCATTGTTTTTACTGCTTCGAGTAAATCGAATGCCTCTGCAGTGAAAATTGATGTGCTTTCTGGCAAAGTTCCAGCTCTTAATAGAGATCCGCATTCTGAGGTGACGGCAAAGGATGTAGTAAGTGTTGATTTAGACCCGTCTGTGAAGAAAGGTTTCCATCCTTTAGATTTAAGTTCACTAATTATTTCCAAAAAATGTGCCTTGTAAATATCGCTGCCTGTATTGGCTTTTTTATGTTCAGACAGAGTCAGTAGAACCGAGGATTGTTGTATGCACCATGGAGGGTAAGATGTAGAGTAGTGTTTCATTCGTTTGATGGGAAGATCAAGTTCTCTTGCGCTGCATATTGTTCGTGATATGGTTGATTGGAGACGCTTGGTTGTTTTTGATCTGATAACAGCGGTAATATCCTTGTCAATAATGGAATTGTATGAGTAGGAAAATTTCGCGAGAAGTTTGGTAAAACACTCTGCTTGTCTTTCTTCTAAAGTAGGAAGTCCTGCTTCTGCCATTATATTTTGTACTAGCTGGACCCGTGCTCGCCTTGCCCGCTCGCACAAAATTATATTTGGTTCATTTAAAATTACACTTTTGAGTGTTTCATTGAAATCTGTCCAGTAGTTTTCGCGCTTTTAGGAGAAAAAGAAAATTCCTCCCTCTCCTAGATCTTGCTACTTATTTGTAATACTGAATTTCCTTTCGTTTGTTTCCCTCTTCCTATATGGAATCTAAAGAACTACCTACCCCAAACCTACCCTGTTACCATACCACATATGGAATGAAATTCTGAAATAAAACCTGTTTTGTATTATACGTCTCTCTTCTTATGAAGATTATTAATATACCCCATGCCATACTGTAGCACGCACCCCATCCCCATCCGGCAACGGGCATACGATCATAATATACATATGTACCTACATATACAACTGACCATAGCACTTACTGCGAAAACAAATCAACCCTCGAATGTATATACATATTTTCACTTCAAAAAATACATTTTGGCTAAAAACTGTTCCTAAGGACATGGCTATAAACGACATAGCCTATAGCAGTCTCATAGTCCTAAGGAACATTTAAAAAAGTTTCATCGAAATCTGTCCAGTAGTTTTCGAGTTTTTAACGGCTAAAGAAAATTCCTACAGTTTTATTATATGTATAGATATAGATTTCACAAACTGGCTGGACAGAAGTAAGTCACTCATACACAGTAGGGACCTAACCTATCTGTTCATGAAAAATTGCTTTCGATGTGCGACAACAACCCCAAAGTAGAACTACGGAATCCAAACAACTACCCCAACCCTACCCTGTTACGTCATATCAGAATAAAATTCCTACTGCGTTGCGTGGCGATATGCGATAATGGATGTAATGCATTGGATATATAATGTGCACCCTCTGCATCGCCCTCCCTCTAATTGATCTTGCTACTTGTTTAATATACTGCATTTCATTTCCTTTCCTTTGCTTCCCTCTTCCTATAGAATCCAAACAACTACCTACCCCAACCCAACACAGTTACCATACCACATATCGAATGAAATTCTGAAATGAAACCTGTTTTGTATTATACGTCTCTTCTCTTATGAAGATTATTAATATACCCCATGCCATTCTGCAGCACGCACGCCTCACCCCATCCCCATCCTTCATCGGACATACAATCATAATATACATACCTACATAATATACAACTGACCATAGCACTCACTGCGAAAACAAATCAACCCTTATCGAATGTGGTTGTTTGACGATCGCAAAAGTATAAACTTCCAATCGTAGCAAGGTATATGTGTATGTATATATTTTCACTTCAAAAAATACATTTTGGCTAAAAACTGTTCCTAAGGACGTGGCTATAAACGACATAGCCTATAGCAGTCTCACAGTCTTAAGGAACATTTAAAAAAAGTTTCATCGAAATCTGTCCAGTAGTTTTCGAGTTTTTAGCTGGCAAATAAAATGCCTACAGTTTTATTATATGTAAGGATTCTAGACGTTCGATATGCGTTGATACTCCTTCTGGCTGCTTGATGATATGTCGATTTTAGGATGTTGAGTGTTGTTTTAGGACATTTTCCATATATGTACAGTCCATAGTCAATTTTACTTAAAACTAAAGCTCTGGTAATGTTACATAGAGAATTTATGTGTACGTTCAATTTTTTACAAGATAGATAGTTAACAATATTGGCTCTCCCAGCTAGGCTCTTCTTAAGGTCTATACAATGCGGTTTCCAGTTGTATCTATTATTAAATATCACCCCTAAGATTTTTAAATTGTTTACATTTTGCACGATAACATTATTTAAACTTAAAATTAATTGTGGGCAAGCTACTTTACGACAAACATGCAGAGTCTTACATTTATCTAATGAAAGTTTGGCCCCAGAGGTGGAGGTCCAGTTTAATATATCTGTAAGCAATTCAGATAGGATAGCTTTGGCTCTTACTACATCATTGAGCTTACACATGATGAAAAAATCATCTGCGTAGCTGCAATGATCTAGATGTTTGTATTTTGCAACTATTGAACTTATTTCGTCAAAAGCTATAATGAAAAGAACCACCGACAAAGGGGATCCTTGAGGGATACCATTGTAAAGTGGAAGGGTTTCGGAGAAATGGTTGTTAACTTTAACCGAAAACGTTCTGTTCGAAAGAAAAGATTTTACATAACCGAACATTTTAGGTCCGATACCCCATGCTTTCAATTTGTTAATAATTAGATGAATACCTATTTTGTCGAATGCTTTTTCGAAATCAAGTGATAGCAAAGTAACGTGATTTCGAGATGATAGGGCATTCGAGATATAATAATCGATGTGTAATAAGGCATCGGAACAACCGCGATTGGGTTTGAAGGCTACTTGATTTTCACTAATGAGTTTGTTGGAATCGATAAACCAGAGAATGCGCCTTGCAACTATTTTTTCTAGAACTTTAGACAAACAGGAAATTAGTGAAATTGGTCGGTAGCCACAAACTGTATTAATTGGCTTGTTAGGCTTGGGCAGGGGGATAATAGTAGCTGACTTCCAATTTTGTGGAATTATGCCAGTATCGAGAATATTATTGTATAAGCGACAAAGCCTAAGTTTGGTTGAAGGTGGTAGGTTTTTTAGCATAGGGTAAGATATGCGGTCCCTGCTTGGCGTTTTTCCTTTTAATTTGGAGAGACAACTGTCTAGTTCCAGATTCGTTATCGCAACTTCAATGTGTCTTGCTGACGGAGTTAGAGTAGCTGTGGGGGGAGTATCATGAAGGCAATTGTTTTTCATTGTATTGAATCTGTTCGAAAAGTGTTCATCTTTTGACTGATTTGACCAAGTGTGGGCAAAAAAATTGCTAATCTCTATTGGGCACGAAGAAGGGCCAGTTGGAGTCTCAATGCATTTAATGGAACGTGCGGAATAGAATTTCCAGTAAGACAGCGGATTTTATGCCAAATTTTAGAAGGAATGGAGTTTGGATTAATTGAGGAAGTGAATTCTTCTAAGCTTTTAGCTTTGCTAACTTTCATTTCTCTCCGGAATAAAGCATTGGATTTTTTATAGGCTATTAGATTGGTATTGGTAGGGTGTTTCTTAAAAAGTCTCCAAGCTCTCACTTTATCGGAATTTAGTGTCTTTAATGTGGGATTCCACTACGGAACATAATGTTTGGTGCGAGATGAAGCGGTTTGGGGTATAGAAATATTAGAGGCGGATCGTATGGCTTTTAGGATCACTGCGGCTTCTTGGTTTATATTGGATGACGGTGAATGTTTTAACAGAAAATCGGTAACAGAAATGTTTTGAGTTTTAATATAGAAACAT
This sequence comes from Cheilosia soror, assembly GCA_949372485.1. NCBI lineage: Eukaryota > Metazoa > Arthropoda > Insecta > Diptera > Syrphidae > Cheilosia > Cheilosia soror. Next base: position 79,595,933 of record OX443563.1, read on the forward strand.
TAACAACATTTCATGTTTTAAAGTAAAACAGTGGTAAATGTTGCTTCAAAAAAGGGAAACATTTAAATACCTACAACTCAAACGCTAGATTGAAATTGAATTCCAACGCCAACTCGGTTTGATATAAGGGTAACTCGGTTTAACTCGGTTTAGCTGTAACTCGGTTTGAACCGGGTTATGAACTCGAGTTGACACATCACTATATAGATCTGTCTCTGTCAGAGAATATAATTTATTTTGTTTTTTTTTCGACCATGAAAGAAAGATAAAAACGTTTTATACATGCTCCTTGAGGAAAAAGCTATATTTCATACGGATTTTCTGCCCAGCAAATGGGATTATTGCGCCCGAAACTCGTTATATCTATAGGATAGCTACTACTCTGCAGACAGTAGCTATAGTCGTAGCAGCGACTTTATGATATTGACCTCGATTTCCAATCCAACGCAGGGACTTAAGAAATATTTTTTTGGCTGTTAAACCTTACCTTATTTTTGCCTAATTTGCAAAAATATGTTCGTCACTTTTGCAAAAAGGGAATATGTATTTTCAAAATTTTAATGGAATATTTTCCTTATAAATAATTTGGAAAGTTAAAATGTGCAAAGTGAAAATAGGGCAAAACGTAGCGACAGTACATGATTCATTCATAAAATATGAGATTTTGAAATGGATGCCAACTTTCTTAATTATTTTTATTTCATTTCTTTCAATTTGTCATTAGATTCAGAAAACTTAGTAAATTCAAAAAATTTTGAAATCCATTTTAGCTAATACTTCCCCGAATATTTTAACATATAACTCAACTTTCTGCTTCATCCAGAAGCTGAGCTACATTTAATGTTTAAAAAATTGGTCGCAACTAGCTAGGTATGTAAAATACTTTCAAATCGATTTCCGAACATTTTGAAAAATAGACATAATAACAAGACGAAATTCCGCCTCGTATCACACTTTCCGGGATATTACGAGGTCCATAAAAGGAGGGTCTATACAAAAACGCTTGGTTCCTCGTAAACAATTAACTACCTCTTCCTCTCAACATCATTTGCGATGTAAAGTTCACTTCAAAAATCTATAGATGTGACATTATATTCGCACGCATGCGGTAAGATGGCCACTTTCCGTATAATGACCGCATCTACACGGGTGTTCTGCCCAGTTGAGGACAACCGCACCTTACCTCCCACTGGCTGTGATGCCACTATCTCTCGTATAGGGTGCCCTACCCCCTCTGGTTATCGTCCCATACATTCCTCATTCGCCTGTCCATACGGAGGGGGCCATTATGACAGGTTCGGCCCAAGAGAATCGCCGGCCGCCGCCAGAGCCCTATGGGCGGATTATTGCGTGCTTAGCGGCAATGACAGATTTGCCATTTCTCAATGTTTTCATATTGTTCCCCACTCAAAGGCCGATTGGCATCGCTGGCTATCATCGCCATCGTTATGGGTGCGCATGCGCATCATATCTTTCACATTGATATATGTACGTGTGTGCGCCGTAGGTGTAACCAACTTCACTGCATATACAAGTGGAGTAAAAGAACTGAAAGCATACTCCGCTCCGCGGTACTTCAAGCGTACACACAAGCTCTCGCCCGCACACAACATTCAGTCACTCATTCGGCTGAGACTGAGAGATTGGCGAGTGCTCGCGAAATGAGCCCCAGTGCACCACCGACCGGTGCAAGGTTAATGAATATTGTTCCAAAGGGAACCAACCAACCGACGACTACTCCACCAATTGTAGCTTCTGACTGTGTACGCGCAGCCGCGGCGCTTTGCACATCTTCGAGATCATCGTCGTCTTCGTCATCATCATCTCGCCACATCTCGGCATGAAGTGCCTCACAAAGAAAGGAGCCACAACAACAACAACAACAACAACAACAAAAATCAACCTCATCGGGTGTAGGCGTAATTGTTTTCACGATCATGTTACCTGCAGCCGCCGCCGCCGAGGCAGGAGCAGTAAAAAGCACCAGCAACCAGCGGCAGCCAGCAACAGCAGCAGGAGCTAAACCGCAACAGCAGCGTCTTTCGCGGGATGTTATGCTTTAATTTCTGCACAGCATCCGATGGATACTCGTCGTCGTTGAGTATCGGGCGGTGGCGGTGCGCGGATACAAATGCGATGTAGTTTTTCAATTTTATGCTAATTAGCCAGCCGGGTCTGGGGATCTTTAGTCATGGAACTTTGGGCTGAAAGCTGCGCGCGCATGCAAAGAGCACACAGCCACCACCGCACTCGGCGGGCGCATCAGCACAAATACAGCAGGTGTAGGAGATATCGTGAGGGAGAGCATTTCATTGATGATAGTGGCGGCAAAGGCGAAGAAGACGGTGGCACTGCGGCTCTGCACTGCAATTCGAATGCATATCGTTACTACTGGGAGGGATTTGGGCTGCCGTTTGTTTAGCTACTCGAATTGGATAGAGAATTGATTTGGCCAGGGTTTCGGGAAAATCGATTTTGCGATAGAACTCGCACTGGGGTTGGAGGTGCGTAGTTAAATGGGTTTTATTTGGTCAGTTGGGATAATCGTAAAGATGGTGGGTCAAAAGGTTCCATACCAAAGTCCCACATGAACATGTGTATACACTTACAGCGATATTGAAGAGGTGTAATCGGCTCCAATGGTTTGTTCATGTTTAAATTGGACTTGGTTGTACTGGTTCTTAAAGGACTGAAGATGATTGTTGATCTACATAGGGTTGGCAACATTATGGCTATCTAAAATTACGAACCCCTTACAAAGTAAAGGGATAAATGCCGCAGGCTTTAAAAGGAGAGTGGTATTTCTACCCAAATCTTGACTTGATAAATTCAATACAGGCGATGAATGCCGCTGGAGCGTTGAACTAAAATTTCGACGACCTAAGGAAAGTCGTATTGAGCCATCTACCTTCTCAATCAAAACTTTTAACAGTCGCATATACACTTTAGACCCATTTGCGAAGAAGTCGGGCTCAGAATAGGTTCCACTCACTAGAACTCTGAAAGAGTAAAGGCACAAAAAGCAACGAAAAGTAGCCACTTACGTCTGAGCCAATCAAAAATGCAATTACATACATCTTTTGAGGGTTTCAAGTCTTGTAGAACCGATGGAGCATTATACTGCTCCAACAAGGTATTACCCTCGCCAGCTGCTGTCCAACTTGTAGAGAATCTCCACATAGAGGTGATCCGAAAACATTTGCATTTTTCTTCAGCTATATTTGAACTTTGGGTTCCATAATTCCATTGAAATTTTTGAATTGTATTACAAGCGTCTATATGGACCTATTCTAATGCGCGAAGCACACCATATAAACGCCTTGTTGACACTTTGGGATGGTCTTTTAAAATCGATGAACTGCAAATGAAGAGGTGATCGATATTCGTCGCGACCCGCTGATGCTCAAAAAGTCGGAAAAATTGTCATAGTGAAAGAAATTATTCGACTATAGCAGTTTAATAGACCAATACAGTCCATACAGGACTCTATACAGGTCTAGCTTCTGATAACTTTCGCTTGTTTGAATTCGTATTTCTGAGTTGAATTTTCAGACATGTGCGAGAGGTGGCAAGCCAATTCCCCCCTTTATGAGGATAGATCCTGGGACCCCTCACGCACACTAGTCCAGCACACTAACCACAATAGAAATTCAATAACAACGAAAAAAGGGACGAATATAGGGGTTGGTACAACAGTCAACTTTTGGTAGCTTTGCCGACAATTTTCCTTCTTAAACAGTTAAAGCGGTTAGACAGTTGGTTGTTTAGACAACGATTGGACAGTTGCAAGCTTCCTGATGTATATGGGTTCACGCTTCAACGTTTCTTGTCCCGCTAATCGTACAAATTAGCCCAACGTCTGTCCCTATATACACCCAGAAATCGGACGCTTTATGGTCGTATGGCCTTCTCAAAACCACTCTTCCTTTTGGGTCGTTTTCTACCCCGATTTATCATAGAGCCCCATCTTTAAGGTGAGGATAACCCATAGCAAGACCTAGCTGGAAGATTCGTTTATCCGATTTTTAGTTTCTTAAAACGAACAATCTTCGCAATTGGTCTTCGACTAAAATCCATACTCACTCATCGCTAGTGTAGAGGTAGAGGCTAGCAAAGGTAATGAAAACTCAACTAAAAGAGTCCTTTAAAAATTACGAAGACTGGCGTGCGTTAGTATACCACAAGTGCCACGCGCTACTGTCAAACTGTAGCCTTAGAGTAACTCCTTAATGTTCCTCCACACATGACTGAAGAAGGCAATCGCAGAATGCGCAATAGCACTTCACCCTATCAAAAAAATGTAATCATCAGAAGATCGGAAAGGTCACATGAAGCTTCTATAGATGAATCTAAATCAGTATGGTACCTACATCATTGGCGCAAGGACGCCAAACGGCGCTGATGAGAGGGATCAGTGGCCCTACTGCTATAACTTAGTCCCCTTGGACGCACAACGATTTTCAAAGGAACTCTGTGCCAAGACAAAATCTGATCTGGTGGTCAAATATCAGGATATTGTCAGACAGTCAAGCAGGGCTTAAAGCTCCAGATTATTGTAAGTTTAACTCAGGAACTCTCTGAAAACTATCGAGTTCCCTATTACAAGGAATCCGAGGGCAAGATCTTAAGTCTTAACAAATCCTTTCATTGGCCCAAAACCTTATTTTGGCATTCCAAATAGCCACATCACATCAATGCAGAGGTGGTCTCTTTGGAGCTCCAAGCGAGGTTATCGAACTGGAACTTTGCACCAGAATTAGCACCAGCTGGCAAAAGTTTAAACTTAACCGTTTTCATTATAAAGGGTTTTTCAACAGGGACGCTACAAAAGTAGAGCGACAAGGACATTTCTCTTCAATAAGGTTTGCCATTTCATGATGGAAAGATATACGAGCCAACAACGAGTCGGAATTATTAAAATTTACTACCGAAATTCGGAGTCAGTGGCCTCAAAGTTAAGAGCGCTACGTCCAATTTATGGTCGTCATAATCGTCCTAGCAGATCAACAATTGAGCGTCTAGTGGAAAAATTTGAATCCACAGGCACAGTACAAAATGTTCCCGTGCCAGTAAGACAAAGAAGTGCCCGTACTCCGTAGTGTCGAGAATATTGCTGCCGCTGAGGCTTCAGTTGAACAAAGCCCAAATGTGTCTCTCACATGTCGCTCTCAAGCGTTGGGCATCTCTGTGACCGTCTCTCTACCGTCGAAAATTGGGTTCAGCGTCTGGACTTCTGCAAGCGTGCCCGTCGTGGCCATGCAAAAGAAATCGAGTTCCATACATTTCGTTACATTCCGTTTTTGTCTTATTTAAAAAAACTTTTGTAGCGCTCTTATTGAAAAACCCTGTACCGGTCACTACTTCAGAGCTCCCACTGATATGTGCAGACTCCTAGCCTAGAAGAGAAAGAAACATTTTTTGTTTTTTTTTATAGCGGCCTCAATATGTTATTGGACATTCAGACGAGTAGTTAGAGTGATCTGAACTCGACTTAAAGACGACAGACAATATCACCGCTCTATACCATCTGTTAAATATTTTTCATTGATCGCCGGAAGATGTATAATGCCTTTGCAGATAGCCCTAAGGTATATATCTAACTCTAGCAATACCACATTATGAAATTAAAAAAACACAACAAGATTGCTCTTCTCCACTTCCATTTCGATAATTTCCTCATCAAAGACACCTCTTTTTTGAATCAAAAAAAGAGGTGACCTATAAAATCGAATTTAAAATAGATTACCTATATTGAGATGAGGGTCCAGCTGTCTATAGCTCTACACAAAATCTGCCCGCGGAATAGATACTTAACAAAAAAAAAAAACCCCATCTACATATATATGCACTCCACGCATACTTGTTACTGAAATAACCGTAACAATCCGAATTAATACTCCTTAATTACATGGCTCACGAAAATCACAATCATTTTCAACACAGCCGTCTCCCCAAAGGTCATCTTGCGTCAAGAGATTTCCAAAACAACCTCAGATACATCTCCGAATCTGAAACCGAAAAAAAAAAAATGATTAATCATCTTCGTCTTGTTTGACTCGAGTGAACATATAATACATGCCGGACGGATTGCTAATGGAAAACCCCAAAGAACGAGATAAAAATTGATGAAGATGACTTCTCTGCCGAAGATGATGATGATCGAAATGGGAGAAAGAAAGAAAGAATACCAAAAACGCCTTCTCCCTCCACCAAAGCCAAAGCAATCAAATGTACATCGTCGTCGACCGACGCGACGGTGACTTAGCAGATACATCGTCCTGCTGCGTGATTTACATGATTGAAATCTGCCATTGTTCTCGCTATAGACAGGAATGCAAGAAGGAGATTTCCGTCTGTCCAGTCAACTTGTCTATCAAACTATCGCTTGACCATCACTTCCCAATGGGCAGTAGATGGATGACAAAACGCTGGTTGGTGCCCATAATATACAGGGGAGGGGCACTGTATATTGATGTCGTTATTAAGTCGGCATTTTGTCAAAAAGATTTTTCGACAGACTGGCGAAGTGAATACTCGCACAAAAGCAGATGATTTGATGGAGTCGCATTCACATTTGGAGCGAATGAAGATGCTGATTTTAACTTGAGAACAATATCAACGGGACCGATGAATCGTGTTTCGAATGGAACCATGGGGACTACACACAAGGAACATCAGGATTCTTATTATTCGGACAAAGAATCAACATTGATCGGGAAAAGATAAGAAAGTTACAAGGACGATTACAGTTGAGTTGAGTCAGCTTTAGATGCACGTCCTGCTCGTCTAAAAAATAACTTAGTCACTTCAGGGTGATGATATGACATCTCAATATGAATTCTGACTAAAAAACGCATAATAAATAAAAAAAAAAGTAGCGTAAGAAAAATTATGTGAAAGCACGGGTAACGAGTGAAAGAAGGTATCTGAGAATGCATCAAAAAATGCTTATGAAAATATGTATAGGCCGAAGTAACAGCGGTTGACAAGTGTAATTCTTCGCTTGATTTCTGATGTTATGTCATTTTCAAAATTAATAGCGGAGCCGAGGTAGTCCCGAACTACCTCAAAGTTATAGCTGTCTATCGTGACGTTCTGTACGATTCGTCGATGTTGTGTGTCCCTTCTTGTTGACAGCATATATTTTGTTTTGCCCTCATTCACCACTAAACCCATTTTCCCGCCTCTGTAGGTACTGATACTTGCAAACATCAGCGTATGCAAGTAGTTGCACAGACTTTTGGAAAATTGTGCTGGCTTGGGAGTTTCGCACAATTTTCTCAAAACTGATGTTGAAAAAGTCACATGATATCGCATCACCTTGTCTAAATCCTTTTTTGGCATCAAATCAAAGGTCTCGGTGAGATTGTTTCCGACCTTTACGGAGCTGCGAGCGCAGTGGTGGACTAAGGGCGGTCCGCCCGGGTGGCAGACTAATAGGGGGTGCCATCAGCAGCAGCCATATAACTATTTTGCACATTACACAAAATAAAAACACAAATAAAACGATTTTTGGACTTTATTTCATTTTCAAAAGTGCAATAAAGTTCAAATTGAAGTGGAAATAAAATCCAAACAACAAATATATGGAGAGAATTGAAAGAAAAAGGGTGCAGGTCCGAATTTTACATAGAAAATACCGCGCACCCACTCCACTGGTGCCGATATGCAATCTGTTGAGAGAAATCCATTTCTTAGATCGTTTCAAATTCAGCTTCGGCCATATTTGTTTTGTCACTAGACAAGTGGTGCCACATGTCCACCTAAGATTTGCACTCTCGACATCATCCAGCTTTAATTTTTGTATGCAAGTAGCGATTAGTATCCCTAGGGTGCCTTTATCCGGTAGGGTTGAGTTGTTCCTATTCTATAGCGAGTTCATCTTCCTTACAATTTCCTGGAATGCCTTTCTGCCCCGGCACCCAAATTAAATGAATGTAAGAGACGATCGGCAGTCGAGATCTAGAAAAGTTATAGAGATCGAATCCAAAAATTTGATGGCTGTCCGAAAATATGCAGATATCTTTAGCGGATATCACGTTTTTCTTGAGCCAAGATAAGACTTCTTTTATCGATATTAATTCCGCCTGGAACACGCTACAATAATTTGGTAGGCTGTAGGAGAGCTTAAGATTAAGACTTTGGGAGAATACACCCCCACCAACTCCGTCTTTTGAGCCGTCAGTCATTCTTTAACCACTGTGAGGTAGCGGGCAAATAGATGCACCGCTGCTTGTTTGCTGAAAATATCAAGGGATAATAGATGAAACAATATGTCCAGTGCCGCAGAGGGAGCTGTGCCTAGTGCACCGCTTATACACATGCAGGCTGTGCGCTATACCTTTCTTAGATAGTCTCTATTTATGGCTTTCTCCAAGGCTGTCCACCAGACAATTATCCCCTATGGAAGTATCGGTCTAATAACTGAGATATAGAGCCAGTGAGTTATTCGATGTTGTAGACCCCATTTATTACCAATAGCTTTTTTACTAGAGAAGAGTGCTACTGCAGTCATCTTGACTCTTTCTTAGATGTTAAGTTTCCAAGTTTCTAGTAGTTCGTTGACCACCATATTCCAAGGATGGGGGGAATAAAACACCACCTCGCGAAGTGCCTCTAATAACAGATCCTCTTGTGGACACCTCACCCAGCTTGGAGTTGATAATTCGACCATTAAGCAATAGATTAATCAATTCACAAAGTGAGCTGTCAACGTTCAGAACTGATAGCGCATCTGCTATCGCTAAACGGCGTCACATGGTAGCTGCAAAAATAAATTTAAAAAATGCAGAAATTTGGACAGCATTTGAATTTTTAAGCTTCATTGTTAATTGTGACTTTTCAGACTCGTTACCGAGCCTGTCATTGGCGATGAGCATTTTTTTTTTTAATAATTTGCATCTCAGTGGCATCTTGTGAACGAAGCTTTTCAAAACTGAAATTAATTAAGACTTATCTAAGATCAACAATAAGCCAAAATAGGTTGACTAATCTGGCTATACTTTCAGTCGAAAAGGAGCTCACTACAAATATAGATTTTAATGATTTAATCGAAATATTCAGTGCAATAAAAGCTCGAAAGTACCTTTAAATAAAATCTCTGTTCGTGTTTTTTTCTTAAATTTTTAAGGGGTCTAAGCTTGCTTTACCGCCCGGGTGCCACTGCCTATTAGTCCGCCCCTGAGCGAGCATTCTCCATCGTTTGGCAGGGATGTCAAAACTAAGAAGGCAATTGATTGGTAAGGCCTTGTCGAGAAACACTAGGGAGACTCCGCATATAACTCATCATCCTAGTCCTGCTTTATGGCGCAGAATCGTGAACGTTATCAAAGGCGGATAAAGATCTCCTTAGTCGCTTCGAACGCAAAATTCTTCGAATGATTTTCAGTCCCGTTTGCGTTGACGGGCTTTGAAAGAGGAGATTTAACAGCGAACTATACGAGCTGTACAGCGACATCGACCTGGTCAGAAAAGTATGTATCAGTTGACTAAGATGGCTAGGACATATAGAGCTAATGGACACCAACGCTCCGGCCCGAATTGTCTTCGATTCCAACCCGGAGAGACAACGCAGTAGTAGAGAAATACCTCTATAGTCTGCACTGCACCTTAGGTGGCACGCACAAGTGAAAGGGGACCTCAACCAACTTGGAGTGGGTAACTGGAGGCGGTTAGCCAAAGATCGTGCTAACTGGAGAGACGTGTTGGTTGAGGCTCAGGTCCACCCTGGACTGTAGAGCCAGCTAAGTAGGTAAGTAAGTAAGCTTTTTAAAAAGTTCCAAAAATTTCTCTTTTTAAGGTTCGCAAAGCAAGTTAACCCACCGAATTTTGGGTTCATATCTATAACACCTATGCAGTGTTATGACAGCTAAAAAGAACCCTTTCAATGACACCCATCACTTTCTTCACCATCGCACTATAATTTCTCAAATTCTCATTAATCTTTCGAAGATTATGACGAATTTTCAATCAAATTGAATAATAATTCCCTTCCTTTCAATTATAAAACCAAAACGAATATTCAAAGTAAAAGACGCACGTTGACCGGTCCCTCATACGTTCAATGCAGTGACTTGATAGATTTCATAGAAATCAAAGTGATCGTCAGATTAATTGATCTTCCAAATGACTGTAATCAGAGGCGAATTTCCCCCCCAAATGTGGGAAATAGGAGGTGACGCCCTAAAATAAAAAATAAAATAAATTTTTCATCAAGCCAACGAAATGAAGTTCTCATTAATTATGCCGCCGAAAAAAAAATTACTTTTTATCATAAATCAATTGCTAAGTGAATAATGATCGTTCACTTTGCCATTGAAAAAGCAGAAAATAAAAAAAAAATGTATAAAAAGAAATCAAGAAGTCCTCCCGATTGGTGCGACGGAGAACATGAAGTTCGCAATGACACGCAATTATCTGGCAGTGACCACGGGAGAGGCGGAAAATAATCTAAATAAATAAATTTCATGTCAACAGGATGCACAGTATCAACAGGAGAGCGCCATCACAACAAAAGCCAACATTGGTCGTGGTCGCTGTGTTGCTCTGTCGAATTGTTAATCTACAAACACACGCATATGCAATTGGATATTGGGTATGCATCGGACGTATATGGTCAAGTGTATGAAAAAGGGTCGCACCTATAATTTACCAACGCGAAATGAGCAGGATAATATTTTGTCGCGATTGTGGGAAGTTTCTTCGTGCTGCCCTTCGTTCTGTTGCGTTATGAACACGTTTGCCATTATGTTGTTGCATCCTGTCGACATCTTTGTGTGACACCGAATGATAGTGGAGTGGATTGTAAAATGAACAGTGTGCGCCAAATAAATGAGCCCATTTAGATCATCAATAAAATGTTCGAATCGAATTGCACTGTGCAGCCGAAAAGGGGTATAAATGAAAAAAATTAAAAACATAAGTGGAAAGGAAAATGCTGATGATGATGTTGTGGAGATGGAAATTTCCAAGATGAAGATGAAATGTTGGTCATTGTTTAAGGAGTTTTGAAATTTTTCTTTTTTGACATTTCAACTGTCAATTTGAATTGAAAGCGTGGGCTCGTTCATTGCAAATATGTGGCCAAGACTAATCTTTTGAATTTTAAATTTTACATATCTTCCCCGTGATCAACTTTGTTTGATCTTTGCCTTTGGCACACTTATTAAGTCAAAGTCGAGTTAATTTTCCAAGGTGCAAGTTTCAGTTTCTTCTCTCTACCACAAACTTACCTCAGGACTTCCCGCCACTATCACTTTTCGCTTCACAATGTAGAGAAAGCCCCCTGGGGCTCTGTTAGACCGCACTGCGTACCACCTACCACTGCAGCGATACTCTTATTCTTATTAACTGTGCGTAAAGCGTCGCTAAATTCGTCCACTGCGAACCAGCTATCCCGCGGTGCATTTGCGCAAGGCGCCAATGTCTTCAGCTCAACGGGGTGCAACAGTTTTGTTTCGGCCTCCTCCCTCCCGCAGATATCATCGATTTCGGACCTGATCATGTGGTTTTGGACAATTTACTCCCCCAAAAAAAGAACAGACACACTGCGCGACTGCATCTGCATAATACACCTTGTGGGCGAAATGAAATCCACCGACACTGGACATCGACTTCGAGTCGAAAAAAAAAACGACTCAGCATTCATAAATTCATAAAAGTTTGTCGCGGTCTTAAATTTGAATCTCTCCTTAAAAAAAGAAGGAGAATATGTTCCTTTCCCGTTCTTGTTCGAATGGGTGACTCTTCTTTAACACGAACATAATGACTGTTAAATCATTTTTGTGTCTCCTCTTGCCATGATACGTCGAACGGTGCACGGCGCGCTGCGGCGGCGACGATGATGATCATGATAAAGTGCGCGAAGGTCAGCCACACAGCCCAGGATATTATAATCCGAAAGTAGTTTTTTTTTTTCGAATTTTCATGTGCATATTTTGCCCGCTGGCGATTTGCTTATCAAGACGATGTTCATCGATTGTTTGCGAGCTGGATACCGTAGCTGTCAACGCACACAGGACGACAACAACTGTGGCGGCGCACTACAACAAAAAGTCTCATTGAAGGTGCATTGATGGAATTTTATTTATTTTCGCAACGCGAATATAATTCAAGTCAGGTTTGACTTGAGGTCCTGAGAGGGCCCTACCTACAGCACTGCTATACATGTTTCGTTTCGACTGTCGCTAATTTATTTTTAATTAAGAATAATTTATTACAGCGTGTGCATGGCATTTTGATGGTTTAATTTGGGAACTACAACCAGTCGGGTCGTTTAGAACATTTTTAAGCCGAGAAGGGGGTGTTTACTTGGGAATTATGATTAAGTGTCTTTTTTAAAAATACATGAGTAAATATTAATTAACCACGGTTCAAAGTGACGGGGTATTTACGCAAAGTGAATGGGGGACAAACTGTGAAGTAAAATATTAAACTTTTAGACAGATTCAAAAATGCATCACATTTTTAACTATAGAATGTAGGTGTAAGTAAGCAAGTGGGCCTAAAGCTATTACTACCTGATCTGGCTTCAATGAACCTGTGGGGCATATTTTCGACGAAATCTGGACTATAACTTTTATAAATAAATAAATAATTAGCACAAACAGGTCTAAATAAAGGACTCTAGGCCTAGCTTCTCATAACCATTTATTTTAGTGAGTTTTTATATTTGGTGACCAATACCTGAAACAGAATATAGATACTGTTCATTTACTCTAGGTACATCACTTCTTTGCAAGTCGTGAACTTGTCACGAAACAAAATTCCTCAGGGGACACAAAAACTATAGATAGGTAATATCAACGCCACTTTTACGTCCAGACATACAGTCTAAGTTGAGGACTTAGTCGAAAAATTCATGACTCACTAGATTTGTCTTAAAGTTTTTTCTACTGCGCCACCTCTCACGAACGTCTGACAAACATCCGAGAGTATGACTGTCATGAAAAAGCTTCTCAATTCAGCCGTTCGGACTCGGCATAAAAATTGTAGGTCCCTTTCATTCGTCCTTAAAATAGAAACTCACACAAACGAATGGTTGCGAGAAGCTAGGCCTTAGGGTGTATATACGCCTGTTGCGCCACCTATTTATTTATTTTAGATTTGTCGTTGGTGACTTTAAAGCCGCCTATGATAGCGTATAATAGGGACGAGCTATAAAAAGCCATGTCACGTTTCGGCATTCCTGCCAAACTCGTTCGTCTGTGCAAGATGACCATGGAGAAATCTCACTGCTTCGACAAAATCGGCAAAAACATCACCGAACCCTTTGATGTAGAAAGAGGTTTGATATAAGGCTAAGCGCTATCTTGTAACTTTTTTAATGTCATCCTTGAAGCAATTGAACGAAACTCACAAGCCAACATCAGAGGTAAAATTTTCCAGAAGTCTGTTCAACTACTTGCATATTGCTGACGATATTGACATTATCTGCGAAGATGGGTCTGGCTGTAAATGAGCACAAAACGAAGTATATGGAGGAAGGAGTCTCAATATCGGCGAACCGGACAAAACTTTACAGTGGACAGATATAACTTCGAAGTAAAGAGTTTTCCAATAAGAGGTGTTACTGTGAATGGCCCGCTATTTCAGTAGCTGTCACTTTTGAAGCTTTTATTCTTTGACATTTGACAAGTAGAAACTACGCCATTACTAAAAATGGAACGATACACGCTTCAACAACGCATTGAAATTATTAAAATTCATTACAAAAATAGTGAAAATCTTGCAGTCACAGTTCGCAAAACTAAAGCATTTTTTGGTCGTCGTGAAGCACCTTGTCGGACCGTAATACAGAAATTGGTGGAAAAATTCGAGCTGTTGGGACAAGTTAGTGATGTGGAGAATAAAACCCGTGCACGTCGCTCAAGAACAACTGAGAATAATGCTGCTGTAGCCCAAAGTGTTGAAGAAAACCCAGGTTTGTCCATTCCTCGTCGTTCTTTGGAATTGGGCATTCCACAAACGTCATTACACTGTATTTTGCATTAAGTCTTGGGTCTTAAGGCTTATAAAGTTCAATTAACACAAGAACTAAAGAACGCCAACAGCCCAGCGTCGATTCAAGACCTCAAAGACAAAATTCGTGAGGCTATCAAGGACATAGGGCAGCCACTTTGCGATTTGGTTATGGAAAATTTCATGAAAAGGATATGGTCCTGTAAACGTGCGTGGTGGCCATTCGGCTGATTTTGTTTTTCATTATTAACGGCATACCTTCCTCTTTATTATGAAATAAACATCCGATCATTTATCTCAAAAAATGGCATTTTCTTTGAATACCAAAATAACACCTCTTATTGGAAAACGCTTTAGTTAAAGACTTGAGTCTACCTAGGATCTACAATTACCTCTTATAGAACCAAGGAGATATTATATAAGACCCTAATCATCCCGGTCCTGCTGTATGGTGCAGAAGCATGGACTCTGCCAAAATATTCTTCTTCGGACGATATTCGGTCCAGTTTGTATCGAAGGAGGAGAAGATTTAACGATGAGCTTTATAGGCTATACAGTGACGTTGACCTGGTCAAAAAGCTGAAGATACAATGGCTGAGGCACGTGGAGCGTATGGACAGCAACGCACCTGCCCGACGATTCTTTGAGTGCACCCTTGAGGGACAACGTAGCAGAGGAAGACCCAACCGCGCGCACAATTGTAGGGCGACCTCAACTAACTAGGTGTGCATAACTGAAAGCAGCTAGCTAAGAACCGAGCTGGCTCTGGAGAGCTTGTTGAGACCGTGCTCCAACCCGGAGTGTAAGCGCCCCCAAAAGTAAAGTAAAGTAAAGCTGTTTCGGAAAGTAAAGCACTCAAGCTTGAAGCAGGGATAAAAGCCACAGGAGAGACTAACGCTAGATGAATGCTATGGCAGTCCTTTAACGAAACCAAAACCGAGAGTATAATACGAAAGGATAGAAAGTCCCTGTCCATGTCCACCCTCGTAGGTATCATAACGGAGCACAATAGGCTGCGGTACCTACCATATGAAGAAGAATTTGGTAGGGGCTGTGGTGATGAGGGAGCTCTTGAAATATCCCCGAGGGTGCACCGTGAAATCTTCGCCAGCCCACAAACCTAACCTAACCTAGTGGCCTCTGTTGTTGGTGGGCTCATCAATAGCCGAACCACTACATCTACCTAGACGCACTATTTATGGAAACTTGTGATTTTCCATTCAAAAACAAACAATGAATGATAACGCAGAAGCCATACTCATGTACGCTTAGAGTGTGCGCAAAAAATTTTAACACGTGTGAATTGTAAATGAAAAAAATCACATGACTCATGCTAAAATTAATATGTATCTACCTCAACCCGCTACTTTTGAGTAATTTTTTATGAAGACAGATAAGCCAGACTCATAAGCCATAACAAGTGCGACCACACTAAGTACCGGGTTGAAGTAATGTGGGAAATATAAGACAACCATACCATAACCTCAAAAGGGGTCACAAAAACAAGTATTGCGTGAGACGTACGGCTCATATTACACATCAAATTAACAAGTATGCGCCTTCTCGTGTTTATTGAGAACCAATAACGGCCATCCAGGAGAATCTTGCTATACAAATCAATCTTTCCCAGAACAATCTCAATAATTAGCCCGCACCACCGAGCAATAAATTACCACCGACTCCTAATGAGTAATAAGCTTCACTATCCCATTGTTGTAATGAGCGCACATCTCTTGAGACTCTCGCGCTTATGATCTTACAAATTATTCTGTTCACTAACCATCCGCATCAGCTATAGCCAGCTAATTGATGGGAACAACAAGCCACTGATGGAGGAAGATCAAGAGCCATAGTCTCATCCTCCAGGGAAAGATTCTATTAAAGATCCACATCGATGCAAATCAAACAGCAACAACAACACCAACAACTCCTCTTCGTATAAGATGATGAGAGAGGCACTGCAGCATCAATTGATCCATCAATGGAACAAAAAGGAAAACAGCCACCGGCTATCGACGGTGGGAATTGCAACCGCAAGTGAGGAAGCCAACGCAATCGCACAACTGGGCGAATCTCTGTCTAAACCGCATACAACCGAAAATACAAACCGAAAATGATAGGCCTCGAAGGAGCTCTGGTATACTCTGGGATCTCCTAAAGGTTCCGCTCCCTGATGCACTGCCGCCGCTGCTTCGTCCAAAGACCAGAAGCCAATCATTTGGTAATTGCATTCAATGAAGGGAGTTTGTGCGCATGCGCGCTGCAACAGCTTTGCCTTGGAAATTACCTCACAAACGCTAACGCACTACAGTGTGTTTATGATGATCCCTTTTGAGGTCCTCTCATCCACCGATGGGTTTTGATTTTAAGTCTCTCTTCGGGGATGCACTGCACATCCAGCATCGCTTTTAATTGAGGTCTAATGAGATGTTTGTCCGGGAAGGAGCGCAAAAACCGGACACCATCAGACGCAATTTACGGATCTCCTTGTGGTATATGGAGCTACAGAGTCACACGAGAGACTGTTGCATGTTTGAAAGCAATTTAAGCCTTTGAAAGGTTTCCATCATTATAAGGCCAGTCGAGATAAGCCTTTTGTTTTCATTTTGCTACATCCCATGCGATATGCAAATCCTTAGACAAGTTCCGTCCAAACAATGTGTGGTCACACGTACTCCGAAGGAGATTACTGTCACCCCTTGAACTTTTTTTACAACCCTAAGTAGGGATACCTATACATGAGTGCGTAATCTCCAATCGAATGCGGACTTGCATTTTCCAATCGAATGATTCTTTGAGCTTTCCCTCTCTTGGAATTGTCAGCACAAAAGGATTGATTATGGTCGAAGAAAATAAGTCTTTCCTCCGCCAACCCCAATCGAAGGATGTTAACATATGTGGAAGCATATGTGGGTGAGTGGGCAAGCTAAGTCCATCGATAAAAAAAAAAATTCGCAACTTCTTGACAGGTGGGTATTTTGCAAGGGTATAGATAAGAAAATGATGCGGAAAAAGGGTTGACCGGAAGAAAGATGGAATCATTACTTTCCGATATGTGAACGAATACTTTAGGTAAGTTTGGAATGAGCATGGGATTTGTGATGAAAGGGATTTCGCAACATGGTAATGAAGTCCTGAAAGGTCTGACAGTAGGAATTTCATGGGGGATGGTATGTTTTTAACTTTTGTTTCTGTAAACATAGGCAGGCTTTACTTACGTGCTACTTCTGCACTACATTTTTTGTAGGTTGCAGACAGTAGAGCTCGCGGTTGTCAAGTGTGCTGATGGGTGATTGACGGATGAGAATTGGTTCTCTGTCCTGTAGATTATATGTCGCATGTCGAGGAATAACTTTATTAAGAACTTCGTTAGCGGTTGTAGATTTGATTATAGGGTAGAATCTCCCATTAAGTCGACTTTTGAATTTGCTTCTTTGCACCGACTATGGGGCTTCTACTATACCGCATGTTCTTAAGAGATCGATCGAACCCAGTTGACAAAGTTTCTGGCACCCTCTTGCAATGTTACTTCACTGGACTGTTCAAGATATTCGCAAGCTAGCGGCAGCCTGAGCCATTCAATCTCTCTCCATAAACTGTACAAGCTTCGTGTTCGGATAAACGTCATTAAATCAATATCTTCCACCGTTGGGGTTGGATCCGCTTCAGGGATGCGTTTTGTCACCTCTCCTTTCCATTGCCTTTATGGAACGGCTACAGAATAACTTTGCCGAAGAACGTTCCGAATTGGGGGACCGACAATAAGTCATTTGATCTTCGTTGATGAATTGGTCATTCTTGGCCCTAGACTAAATTTCAACGTGCAGTCGACAGGTTTGTAGTCGTTTGTGTTGAATCTGGTATGAGAGTATAGGTATAAACGTAAACAAATCTGAAGTGTTGGTCGTCTTTAGAACGCCTGTACCATGCACCTCTGTAAGTTATTGGAGTGCTGACTTTTTTGCTCAGGTTAGGTTATAATTTTGAGACAACTAGCTCATTTTGTTATCAGGAAGACTGAACTTGTGCTCACAGCTAAGCTGTCAGTGTTTAGCTCGGTTTTTGTTTCAAAACTCTTACACGATGGTCATCAAATCAAGATCAAAACTGTGGAGGGTCCACTTATGCACGATACAAATACAACCCTTGCGATGGCTAGAAGGGATATTGGAAATGAAAGGATGAAATGAATACAAAGGCTAAAACAAGATTACAAGTTTCTGTTCCCGTACATTTTAGGCGAAAATTGGCCAAAAGTTGTATTTCTTTTATTACTTGACAAGTCCCTTAAAAAGACATACAATTGCTGCAAAAAGGTGCGAAAAAGGGGAGAGTACTTTCAAAAATCTTAAAGTCCTTTATTGTAAGTGTTGCCATTATTTTTAAAAATTTTTGTTTTTTTTTCATTTAAAGTATTCACCCCTATTCCCGTTGGCGTTTGTCATAAACGACTTGTATTTCACTTCGTTTTTTAGTCGATTTTTGTAACATTTTTTAAACAAATGAATTAAAATAATGGTGACCACATAGAAAACAAAACGAAACTGTTAACAAAAGTTAAAACAAAAATCTGCACATCGTTTTACAACGACACGAAACATGAGTCGTATACGACAAACGCCAACGGGAATAGGGGTGATTATTTTTTTCAATTGCCTCTCCCGCCTAAATGAAGCCAGATAGACCCCCCCTCCCAAGTAAAAAATGCTTGTATTTAATTCCTCTACAAAATACCGTTTTCAATTTTTGGCGCCGTAGTTATCGTACTCGTGCCGCGAAAAACACTAGTTTGCTAACAAAAATTCAAATAGAAATATGAGTGACTTTGATTTGACAGTTAACATTCGAAGAAATTGACATTTTACATTTTCTCTGTTACATTTACATCCACTTTTTCGCAATGACAAAAACTCCCAAAAGAAAATGGATGTAAAACTGGCACTTGCAAATTGACATTTGAGAAATATGACAGCAATCTGTCAGTTATTATAAGTTTATAAACACAGCTTAAGAATGAGCGAAGATTGGCTGGTACTTTTGTGAAGGAAAATGCGAGTGCCTCATTTGCATTTGGGGATTTTTTTTTTTTTGGTTGCGCCAATGGATGTGGTAATCTTCTAAAGATGCGGTAGCCCTTGCTACCAACATGTACGATTCGCAAACCCGAATAATCGATGCCAGGAGTGCGCCTGACGTACTAATCCACATCCTATTTCCTTCAACCACTCTCCCCGCGGGACTGCCGTTAGGTACTAAATCGCGGGGCTGGTTAGCAACTCATGCTAAATCCTCCGGGTCTGCCATTTCGGCTCTTCTAAGTCTTTCAAGTCTTCTTCGTGTACACTCGTTATAAAGGAGCATACCTCCAGCCAGTTATCTTCTGACCTTAACATATGGCTTTTTAGACTTTGGGGGTTTGGTAAGCCGGCTCTCACACTTAGGCGGCTCTCAGATTGAGGCAACTATTAATAAGTAATACGCAACTTTTTTAACCTATTCTCACAACGAAGCAACAGTATTGGCTTAAATTTTTACTTATCAGGAATATTTTTCGACAACTTCTACAAATTTTGTGTTGAAAATAGAGGCGTCCGACATATTTTCCAAAACAATAATATTGCCTAGTTGTAGATGTCAATATTTAAGAGTAGTGACACGCGTCGGTCGCCAGAAGTGTGGGCATAAGGTAGGTGGATACGTTTTATTAATTTTTCACAATTATGCCAGAAGATCTAGTTTTCTATACAAAATTCGTAGAAATTGTGAAAAAATATTTAGGTACCTACATACCTAAGTAGCTAGAAATTTTTGACAATACTGCGTTGCTTCAATGTGAGAATAGGTTTAAATAAAGTCGCGTATATGTAGCTATAATCGCTTAGTTAGTGGCTTGTCGCTTGTTGCCTCAATCTAAGAGCCGCCTAAACCAATGTGCGACATATGCACCTATTATAATGTTGTTTGATTGAACTTGTATATACATTTTTCTCCATTTCTGGCACTAGCTTAAGCCCACATAATCCCATTATGGTTCACCCTTCAAAGGTTGTAATAATACAACATTCACCAACGATAGTAGACGTGTACCTATAGTCTATAGATGTTTCTAAATTAAATAGTCGTCGTTCAGCAAATTTCTTTAATAAGTAATTCTATGTCAAAAACTCTTCTTTTTCCTCTAATACCCTTTTCACACCAAGCCGAAAACCGAGTTTTCGTCAAAAAAGTTTAGAAAACTCGTGGATGCATTCATACCGAACACAAACTCGTTTTCGTTTGACGTTTCAATTAGCTGTGAAACTAGACAGCGCTAAGGCTCTCACTCAGTCTCTCACATCCTGTCAGCAGTTTTGCTGAGCTCGATGAATGTTGCAAAAGATGTGTCTGCTTCAACAACCCAACGATTGTAGGTACTCGTTTTCGTGGCATTTTCATGGAAAACGACATCCAAACAACTCGTTTTGAAAACTGCAATATGTAAGGGAAAACTTCTGTTTTCGAGGAAGTTTTCGACTGTTTTCGCGAAAACCCAGTTTTCGGCTTGGTGTGAATAGGGTATAAGTCAGCGACAGTATATAGTTCCATCAAACTATGTATTTAAACAGAAATTGTCCCAACTTTGTGAAATTATTGAAAAAATGTACACAAATACAGCGATAGAGTTTTTGATTCCCATTTACTGCAGCTATAGTCATTCATCGTCCCCATTACAGCCGCAGATCTCTGTTGGCTGCTTAATTAAATGTCTACCCAGCCATATGTCCTTAGGGGTCGCAAGTTACACACGAAAAGGGTTCAACCCAAAATGGCTCGTTTGGCAATTTGCAAAAACACACACATCACATATGTAGAAGTTGACATAATGTGCTCTCAGGCTATACCAATCGTCTCGTCGTCCTTGTTATCGTTGTTCATTTGGAGTGACTGCACTTATCAATTCCCAAAAGTGGATTTATAAATTTGAACTCATGTATCCAAGGTCCCTTTCCAATCACTATACAAAGAATGTTAATGAATGTTTCGCAGTAAAACAAAAACTTCAATTGATCAGTGAAATTAGCAATAAAGGTCCTTAAATAGTTTATTACTAAATAATAACCATACGTCGTCATTAGAAGTCATTGCCAATCAGCTCCATCAAAGCTGAACCGCCTGCGCGCAGAAGAATTCCATCCTTGGATCTCTCGCATCTATTAAACCAAAAATATGAAAAAAATTAATTGCTGCCAACAATAAAAGAAAAAAAAAACGAATCTCCATATCACTCGAGATCCTTTGGCCATCGCCACTTCATCATCGTCTGAGCTTCATTTCCGACTTTCTTATGCGTCTAGACATCTCGCCAAATAACCCCACATTTCCATTTTCAACATAATAACCAAAGGTGAATAATTTTTTGTTTGTCTGTTAGTGTTTGTTAATTTTGCCTTCACAATGATGGAACTGCATTGAACCTCCTTTGTCCATCCGAAGGAAGACTCCAAAAACAGAGGCGGACACTTTTTTGCGAGTAGTTTTACGATGCCACCAAAACAATAATTTATGCAAATTGACATCGAAACAGAGCCCATAAAGGATCGCAGGAGCACACAGCAATGACGAAGACCACTTCACTATATAATTATCATTTCCAAAAAAAAAAAAATGAAACTGGAGTTGAGGAGGCTTATACCATACCACCGAAAGGATCTCACTCTCCTGGGCTAAGCAATCTTCTAATCATTTCATTAGCAAAAACACGAATGGACGATGGAATTGGTGGTCGCCCTCTCCAATGCGTCTACCTGACTCCGCACGGATCTTGGTTTTCTATTTGACGATGGAAATTGGTTTTTTTTTTGTGCGAGATCTTTGCGTGTTTTGATCCTCAACACGAGTAAACGTTTCTAATCGAAAAAACGGGCTAATTTCAACTTTGGGGTATCTTGTAAATTTGATGCACTTTGGAGGCACTCAGGTGGTTGGAGACGCTTTTTATGTGCGCGGAGGCTTTCTCGGAAGTCAATTGGGCGTGGCTATGGAGATGAAATTAGTTTCTTAAATTATTTTTTTTTGTTTCTATTTACTTTGCGTGTATGCAAATGACTTTGAAAATTAATTCACTGGAAGTATGCATAGGTTTCAGATTGAGGTTATCGTGACACGCAAGTTTAATGGCGAATTAGCAGCCTAATTGGAAGGAATATTTCAGAAACTAAAAGGCTACAGCAAAGGTTTTAATTCAATATTTACAGGAGGAGTTGAAGACCGGAGCGGTAGCCAACTCAGACGATCCCCTTCACCGAATCCCGTCATCCCTATAACTAGATTGAAAATCACTCGAAGGATTTTGTATTCAAAACTGCCAAGGGTAGATACATCTTCATCCCCCTTGGCTAAAATGTCAATGCTTCTGAGTATATGGCTTGGACTTGTTTAATGATGGTCTTGTATATAGTTTCCTTTTTTTTTTTTCTTGAAAAAGTGTTACTACTCAATTGCTTTCTGAGGCCCAAATAAGCAGCGATTGGCAAGCGTAGTTCTTCGCTAGATTTATAAGGCGATGCCATTTTCAGAGTTTATAGGAGAGCCTTGGTATAGCTGATGTCCCAAACTATACATAAAAAGTTGCATAGCTCCGTCGATTGTTACATTTTGACAGATTCGTCGATGCTGTTTGTCTATTTTTGTCGACAGCATAATACTTGGTTTTACCCTCGTTCACTACTAATCATGTTTTTGCGTCCGCTAACGCAATGTTTGCATAATGTGTCACAGTGACATTTCTATCATTGATGCCAATGTAATTTTCGTATGCAAAATTGTCAGACTTGTGAAAATTTTAGCCTCTGATGTTGGCTGTGAGTTTCTTACAAATTTCTCAAGCATGATGTTGAAGAAGTTATACTTGACAGCGCGTCACCTTGTTAAATGCTATTCTGATATCAAAGATCTCGATGAGATTGAGGGCGTTCAAGAATCTAGTTTAGTAAGTCTGACAGCTCTCAAAATTCATGTTCTGAAAGCGTTCGATTGGCTCCCAACTGACAGTTTTTCTACTGAAAAGAAGAGAAATTTGCTTCTGGATTTGAATTCAGAATCGAAACCAGAAGTACGAATACATTCATACGCTATAAGCGATGATGATGCAATTGAGCTTGGGTTTAACAAATACAACGACACATAGACTTCAAACTCAAAAAAAATCTTGTTGCTCGTTCGATTGGCATTCCGATGGTATGGTTCTGGACGATCAACCGAAAATAACATAAGTTAAGATCTCGACTTACTACTAATGTCGTTTTCGGTTGGTCGTCCAGAACCATACGGAAGAAGAAGGAAGAACTCTCCGCGATTCTGAATTCAAATCCAGAAGCAAATTTCTCTTCTTTTCAGTAGAAGAACTGTCAGTTGGGAGCCAATCGAACGCTTTCAGAAGCATTCGGATTGCTTCCGGACGGTTCTGGATGACCAACCGAAAACGACATAAGTTGACGTCTATTTGAGTCAACATGAGTGTCTGGAGAGGAACGTTTTGACACTTCTATTTTCTATTAGATTATCGGAGAGCATGGGAGAGCGCAGTTTGATATTTCGATTGCTCAGTAGTCAGACGTGTAAAGCACTAGGTAATCAGAAACTCGGAACCCAGGAGAAAAAAAAATACAACTGTCAATAAGTGACATATCGACAATTCAAGTTAGTTTTTGCGTTCAGGTAAATTTGAATCAGACAATTCAAATCGACTTATGCTGGGTTTCCACTTATCGATTTGAAATTGACAATTGACTTATTTTTATGCCAATTAAAAAATTGGCAAGTGGAAATAGCAAAAAATTGCTTGTCAACGAATTGACTAACAGCGTTTGTCAATAACTGAGAAACCACTGGACAAGTGAAAATAGCTGAATTGTCAAACAAAATGTCACTTTAAATTGTAGAATAATTGACAGAGATAATTTAATTGGCATCGAGTTCATAGGTAAGTTGGTCAATCAACTGACAAACGATTTTTTGCCAATAATTGGCATAAGTGGATATAAACTGACGTTGGTGTCATTCAATGGCATAAACCCGAGGGCTGTCAAACTTTGTCAATCAACCGACATGTGGAAACCCACCTTTACGATGACTAGATCCTTGAATGCGGTCATTGTTTCCGATCTTAATAGAGCAGCGATTGCTCGCCATAGTCATACTCTGACGAGTTTGTCAGGCATGCTAAGACTAGACATGGATTTTAATTAATAATTCGTCTATATTTTATAAAATCTGTCACAATGCGGCATTGGAATCCATAATCACATAGGTGCGGCCGTGCGGTTATCAATCTGGACTTCTTGGGTTTTCTCCAAAATCTGCCCTCAGTTCATTAATAAACGAGTTCACAGAGTATGACATCTGTCATACTTTTTTTCGACTAAATCTTGGAGATTATTTGGTGTATGCTCTCCACCAAGTCATCTCCTGTTACCTTAAACAGCTCGGCTGGCTGGCTCTGTTGGATTTTAGTTGAAATTTTGCTACCCTCACTTAATTTTGGTCGGGTGAACGGGAATCTTGCATGGTTTTTTCTGCTTGACAGCGGAATTTCAGTCCTCTTCGCGGTTTGACAGTATGCAGAAATGGTATTTGCATTTGACTAACACAGGCTATGAATTTGCTGCAAGGTTGCTCTGCTCATCTGTATGCAGGTCTCTGTTCCAATCTTGTTGCCTTGACACGTTCTTTTACCATTTGCTAAAGCTACCTTACATTACATTGCTCCTGGAGGAGCACCTCTCTATTCTTCTCGTGCGCTTTCCCTTTTCTTCTGAGAAGCCGATGTTAAATCCTCCTCTTCTGCTTGTAGAGCTTACAAAGCCGCTCTCGTCCTTCTTTACAACGCTGCGCCGCTTTGGAGGCGAATTGCTTTGCAGCATGGGCTTGCTGTCGCTCTTCATCAAACTTATAGCACATCAGTTATGGCGTCTCTGATGATGTCTTGACTTGGGTACGTTTGATCTTCGGCATTTAATAAAGGTACACGCATAGGTCTTCTCAATAGACTATTGACGGATACGCGATCTGACAGTCTGACTATTTCTTCATTGTTGTGGCGTCTAGGTGGCAACATCATGGTAAGGGTGTTGGCACCTTGAAATATTCGGACATCTAAAATACTGCAGAGTTACACTTGCCAACTGCTGTTTCTTTGGCCTAAGAAGGCAACTAACAAGTAAGGCCTTGCCAAGAATGAGACGAAGGAGACTCTATATAAGACCCTTATCATCCCAGTCCTGCTCTATGGCGTAGAAGCATGGACGTTAACAAAGGCGGGTGAAGATCCTCTTGGCCGTTTCGTACGTAAAATTCTTCGAGTGATTTTCGGTCCCGTTTGCGTTGAGAAGTTTTGCAGTAGGAGATTTAACAGCAAACTTTGAGTGCGCAACTATGGACGCGGTTAGCCAAAGATTGGGAGTGTTGGTTGAGGCCCAGGTCCACCCAGGAGTGTAGCGTCATCTAAGTAAGTAAGTAAAATACTGCAGAAGGAGTGCCAATATATTATCAATTCGGCTGACAGATTTTTGATCTTTTGACAGCCATATTTCTTTCTGAATATTGACGTGAGGAAACATTACACCCCGCAGGGAAGTCCGTTTTCTGATATTGTCTCTTGTAGGCTATGCTTCCCGATCGATTGTACCATCAAAAATGTCCTCCTCAATGCTTATTCTATGGCGCTAACATCGCCAAGGATATTTAACGAACTCTGTGGGGGTGTGAGCGATTATCAGTCTAATGTTGGCGAATTGAACTTTGATATGCGGTTGTCATAAGCCGTTCACTAATTGTCGTTTTCGGTTGGTCGTCCAGAACCGTCCGGAAGCAATCCGAACGCTTCTGAAAGCGTTCGATTGGCGCACTCAACTGACAGTTGTTCTACTGAAAAGAAGAGAAATTTGCTTCTGGATTTGAATTCAGAATCGCGGAGAGTTCTTCCGGACGGTTCTGAACGACGAACCGAAAACGACATAAGACCTACTTCTTGCCCAAGTCTGTCGCATATGACAAATCTTAGTCCAAATAAGCACTGTTCCGGATCTCTCTACGTAGCAGTCATTTCGCTCCTGCTAACTATCTACAAAGTGACACTGACAAGAAGTGACAATGTGTTCTCCTTCTATCAACATGAGTAGGTACGGACTACCTATAACCAACCTTGATTAATGACTGTGCCGTATATTATGTCGAACTACGATTTATTGCGTCATTGTATAGCTACTGTCATTATAATGAAGATGTCACAACAAGTGGCCAATTAATTGCGCAGCTTCAAAGTCAACCTCATTGCATATGCAAATCCCTCTGGCGAATATGTTGCGTACCTATCTACTCTTCCTAGGGGACGACAAATGCACTTGCAATTGATTTACATATTCCCACAGCTTAAGCGATACTTTGTATGACGTTCTCACGTTACCGGAGCGCGCCTTAAGCTAAAAATCGCTATACAGACGCGCTGTTGTAACCCCTGCTACCGCTGTTTCATTGCACTTTTCCACGCACTGATAATACTGTTAATAACAATTTGATGTTCACACGCATACAAATCAATTTGTTGCATTCGAGTGGGGTATGCGTATATATTAAGCTGCAAGGAGCTGCGTCTCGCAGAAGCGCCAGTTGTATACCGCCACCGCCACCGTCCGAGATGAATGGGCCAAAAGTGAAAGAGTCGAGACTGCAAATTGAATAATTACGCTAATACTTCATAAATAATTAATGTTATGCATTGGACCGGTATTCCGAACATGGTGCGTGAGCGGTACCAACGGACGGACGAATGGACCGAATGGATGGATGGATGATGGGGGATTGGGATTGTGGGATGGTAGGTGGGCCTCTGAATCTCTACCTGCCAGCAGAGAGATGTAGCCGAAGGTGTGCATTTAAGCGGCTTAAGTGCACTCGCTCAAGTACTCGCATTGTGATGATGGCACGTTGATGATGCGAGGCCGCAGACAAGTCGAAGAAGATGCCCGTCTGGCTCGGTATATGCCATGGTGGTTGTGGTAGGTATATCGCACTTGTTTTTCTCGCGCGTATTTGGTTCGAGCCGGGCGCTAATATCGCCCTGGGGGCGAAGACTCTCGCACTCACTGTGGTGGCTTTGGTGATGATGATGCTCTTGATGGTCGATTGATGATCTGGAACTGGAACAACCAACGCGGATGACTGTGTCGATGACGACATGTGTTCAGGTGCATTAAGCACTAATGTCTCTAAGAATATATATATAAACAAAATTTAAGTGTACATATATGTGTGTAGGTATCTCTTGGGATATGGATTGAATGTAAATCGGTTTCAATTTATTTTTTTGAGATTTTTTTTTATTTTTGGTGGAACGGTTTCGTTCCGGGTGATGGATGGGGCTACATATACAAGGCTGTGAGAGGCTGGACTAAACGTGCTTGAGTGAAGGTATTTTGACAAATTGAAATCTAGATGTCGGCTAATGGAACTAATAAATCAAGGTTCTTCATTCCCAAGGCTAATTGCATGCCGCCGTCGAAAGTGGCTGTCAATTTATCACATATGTACAAAAAATGTATTATTATTACCTATCCATGGCAGGGACAAGATCTTTGGGTGCTGGTTAGAATGAAGCATGATATTAAAAATAAAATCTTTGCGAGGAGCAGTATGCGCTTAAATTATTTGTTGTGGCCTCGATTTAGTTTCACATTTCACGATCACAAATGTTTTATCAATTTGCGTACTACCATTTTTCTGTCAAATCACCAAATACGTGTCTAATCCTAATGGCAATATATTTACAATACTTACATAGATTACAGTCACTATAAATACTTTATTAGAATTTTTTTGCGATGGTATTTCCATTAAAAGATAGGTACTCGTACATGGACACATGTGTTTTCTTTCAAGGTCTTAGATTTCCCATTTTATAATCTGGATAAATATGAGAAACTTGTAATAAAGATAACAGTTGTTTTTTTTTTAATTCAAATGTTTGTGCTTTAAGCGGAAATTCCATCCAGCTCCCTCTATCGCCAAACAGAAATTCAGCCATTCTTTTCCAAGACACAAACCAAATATGGTACGCTTAGTGCTGCCAAGTTACAACAACTATTAAAATGAATTAAGAATTGGATACAACAGAATATTATTGTGTTGTGTTGAATTGTTGTTTCTTTAGCAATTTCGGATAGCATTGATTTAAAGGAATACAAAATAGTGTAAAACGTATCTTTAAAATTGTCAAAAGGCAGAAAGAACCAATGGACAATTAACCTACCTGTCGAGCTATGTATTAAAGGAGCGGGATATTAGGTGATGACGTGTAGATCATTCATAAAGTAGACGACTCATTTTTAAGATTTTGTTGCGGAAATGCGCAAAAAAGGGTGACACTACTAACTATAGAATGGGAGGGACCATTAAGTTTCTTAAATTTTAGTTTTTTTTGTGTTAAGTGAAATATTTTATGAGTTGTTGTTGGAGAGTAATTCAGAACTCTGATGAAACGAAATAAATAATCCATGGACAGAGCCGGCCTTAACGATCTAAGCGCCCCGGGCGAGTCATGCACTTGGCGCCCTTTTATATTTCAATAAAATTTAAAACAACTAATAGTCGGTTTTACAGTGCAAGTTTAAACTACGTTTATCCAGATATCAGGTTTAAACCGACGTTTAATACGAAAAGGTGTATTACAGTACAAGTTTAAACTTAATCGAGAGTTTAAACCGAGTTTAACTTAACCGGCCATGAATGGGGGTTTAAACTAAGTTTATTTTCCGGAATTTCGTAGTACGATCTCCCTCCTGGTTTATGACGGCGCTCCAGAGTCGAAACAGCCACGGGCAGAGCTGCTGGAAGCTGCAAATTAATTTAGAAGTGCACATACACACAACACAAAGCATTGTCCACTTAGTTCTTGTTCTTCATTTATACAAAAAAATACAAATCTAGCTTAAATCAACGGTTTAACAAATATTTTATTATTCAGCGTGGTATACAAAACTTTGAACGATAGGTGATGACCTGATGACTGATGAGCTATATCCCGGCTAAGTTGAACGGCCTTTGGCATCACTTCCAGTCAGACGTGGCAGTTTGGCTTGAATTGGTCCTAGGTTGATCATGTTACCACTTCGCTCTTCCCGATTTGTGCATATCGACATGAGGTCCTAAAGAGAAATCCAGCCTCTTTAACTACCTATGGCGACATCGAATTGCGGCTCGCCGAAGACTAGTTTTAGTTTGCCCGACTTGTAGCGAACTAGTTTGCCTATTTGACCCTAGACCATTTCATTTAGGGGATCCTTCTTCTCCACCGGTTCAGGCTGAAAATTGTTTAGAAATGGTCAGAACATGTAATATTATAATCGGTCTTTATGTTATCTTACCTGAATACGTCACTTTTTTTTAATTGCTAAACTGATGGAAATTTCAAATGCCCATAGTTCTACCAATACTTTTACTTATTTAATTTATTTCACTTTTTTAAATTGCCAAACTGACATCAGAATAAACAAAACTGATAGAAATTTCAAATACAGTGGCGTACAAAACAGACGAGAAAAGTTTAACCGAAGTTTAACTAAACGTTCGTTCAAATTTCACTGTAATACACTTACGGTTTACGAACTTGGTTTAAACTTGCTTGCGAGTTTAACTAAACCTGAGTTTAAACTCGCACTGTAAAACCGGCTATAAGAGTTTTATCATTTGATACCCTCCACTACATACAAGCCATGCAAAATGTTTTTCGTGTTAGTTAGTATATGTACTCGCATGGATCTAATGGGAGGCACCAAAACTACTTGACCGACATCGTCAATTTTCAAAACCAATCTGACGACGGTAAAGGAAGTCCTCTCAAAAATGTTCATTCGCCTTAGTCGATTCGTTTGGACGATATCGTGTTTTTAACAGACAGACAGACAAGGACATGGCTATATCGCTTCAGAATGTGATCCTGATTCAGATTTATGGGGTCTTCGGTGACTTCTTCTTGGCGTTTTACAAGTGTACAATTGCAAAGAGAATATACCTTTCTATAACAAATTGTTTTCGATTGTGTTCCATATTTATTATTGAATTAAAAGAAAGGTGTGTCAGTTAGTCACGAGACAGTTAATGAAAAAAAAAATGATTAAAAACAACTACAATCTTATTTTTCTAGCTTTTTTGTCAGCAAATTATCTGGGCGCTACTGAGCCCACACAGTCCTCACTGTCCATTGAAAATCAAATTGCAGAAAACCTAGACAGTCATTTGATTTTCAGTGGACAGTGAGGACTGTGTGGGCGCAGTAGCGCAGTGGTTAGTGTGCTGGACTACTGTGCGAGGGATCCTAGGTTCGATCCCCGCAACAAATTACATCTGAAGGTTTTTTCTACTGTGCCACCTCTGACAAACATCCGAGAGTATGACTGTCATGAAAAAGCTTCTCAATTCAGCCTTTCGGACTCGGCATAAAATTGTAGGTCACTTCCATTCGTCCCAAAAATAGAAACTCACACAAAACGAATGGTTGCGAGGAGCTAGGCTTTGGGTGTCACCCGTCTGCTGCGCCACCTATTTAATTTTTTTTTTATTTTAGTGAGGACTGTAAGTCCGTTTTAACAACATTGTTTTCGAAAAAATGCGTTCGCCACTTGCAACGATCACTGGTATTGTTAACAGAATACGGAGCGATATCCAGGGTTTGGGATATATTAAAGCTTATTCTTTTTGATAAAATTCTGAGATTCGAATCGAATCAAATCGAATTTTCCAATTTTCGATTTCGATAGAGATGTGTATTTTGTTCATTTCTCCCACATTCTCAGTTTCGATTGTTGTCGCAATTTCAAGATTTAAAGTTGATCGTTAATTTTTCTTTCAGCTCAGAACAATGTCGCATGAGTTCTTCTTTATTTTTATTTTTTTATGTTTAACAAGAAATTCCACGCGTCAGAAAAATCTTGCATCTGTTGAAATCTTTTCTTCATATATAAATAAGTAGGGCGTCCAAAAAGCATTAAAAAAATCGACTTCGAAATTTTGTTTTGATCAGTTATTGGTTCATTAACAGCCTCTTCACCCGGTCTACGTTTAATGCGTCTTAATCGCGCTACTGATTTGAAAAATGCTCACTTAAGAAAACTAAGTATTGGGACTTCCCCTGATCATAAAACTTTTTCAAATATACTAAATGGGCTCTATATGGTCGCTTAGTGCGTCTCTCTTTCGCCCTACATAAGTTAGGGAGGAACACGACAATACAAGCAACACAACAACAGTCCGAGGTAGATAAATGCTGAGTAGGTACTCATACTCACTCCTTCAAGATAAAATTTGATACACTGGATTTAGGTTTTTCGAACGCTGGTAATTTTTGTTGAGAAAATGAAATGCTTAATATTATACTGTGTCTCGGAGAATGGATATAAAACCATTAAGGATGGTCGGGAGTATAGTTTTTCACAAAATGTAGTTAGTTTACTGCTAAAACTATTTGCCCAAATAAATACTGTTTTAAATAAATAATTCTAGTACGACTAATTAGTCTGACAAGAACATATCGCACCTCCAGTAAAACAACGACGTAAGTTATCAAAAGTGATCATAAAAACTTTAGGCGGTGTGAAAACCTTTTATTCATTTGGAAGCAAGTGATGAGAACCCATTCATTGTATCTTATTTACTACATACTCGAATATTATTATTAAGATCCCCACCATCAGCGTCTTTATCAAGGATTGCTGATGAAACGAACGTAGAAGTATGAAAACAAGGGTTGGGAACCCATTAATCTGATAGCAAAATTTTCATCAGAAAGTTTTAATTAGAGCAATGTTGTTTGTGACTTAGAATAAGTAAAACTTACAATGTACCTATCTACTCTTACGCCATCTGAAATGTAGCATATCCATTATCAAAAGGTTACGACTTACTTTCTTGTGATATACATGGCACATTTGTAATTTAAGCACTGGCAGTTTTTATTAATACCTATTTTATTAATAAAACACAATAAACATTCTCTCAAAACTGTGTACGTTGATGAATTATGGCCTGGCACCACTGTCCATATTCACTTTTCTACCACGCCTGAAAATAGTGGCGCTGCCTTCCTACAAACTTTCACTCATGCAAATGTCATCGGAAAACCAAAAAAGCAAATTTGACAAAACAGCTGTTGGCTTATTCTTGTTTTTTATTGAATTCATTTTGTTGTTTTCATTCCAAGGCCAAAGAAAAATACACAACAAACACCTACTTCCACCCCACCCCTCGGAACTGATGATCAATCAGTTTTTGTCCACCTTTTTCATCCTCCTTCGCATCATTCTTCATTCATTGTCGCGTTCGCGTTGTGCTGTGCTGTTGTACACAGAAATTCAATTTTTTTCGAAATGAAATTTCAGTCAAAATCGAAATTCTGAAGTAAAATGTCGTTGCATTAAAAAAAATTTCTTCAAGTTATTTTTGTATTCACACACAAGATAATTTAAAAGGCAAAGCAAAAGGAATATACAAACACTCGTCGGATAGTCTCATGTAAAATTCAACAAAAATTGTAAAACGAGAAATAAAACAAAATTAGAAAGTTCGAAGAACTGCAACAGTTGATACGTTTTGTGCTGTCATCGTGTTTTTGCAAAAATTGGCAAAAACAAATCCAGTTAGCAATAATTGAAACAGTGTACAATTACAAAATTATTTTCTCGGAAATTTGTGAAATTCTCTGTGGTGTTTGCGAAACT
The DNA here is from genome assembly GCA_949372485.1 of Cheilosia soror. Lineage (NCBI taxonomy): Eukaryota > Metazoa > Arthropoda > Insecta > Diptera > Syrphidae > Cheilosia > Cheilosia soror. The sequence continues at coordinate 79,628,638 of OX443563.1, forward strand.
AATCAAAATCAATTTTCTTCGCTAGACAACAAATCAAAAATTTGAACGTGAGTACGTATAAATTTTGTTCAATAAATCTATCAAAAACTTGAAGGTTTTTGTTTTGCTATATACAAAATTCTCATTTTTGCACAACTACCCATTGGGAGGGTAGTTCGGTGGATAAGAAAAAAAAAAGGCACGACTTGGTCAAGTGATTACGAAAGCGTCATTGCCGCACGTCTATTTTGCAAATCAATTCTTTTTCTATTTCTTTTTCTCTACACTTTTGCTGTAAGTCTAACTGAGTGTACACCAAAATGGAAATTAATAATCGAACCCGAAACTCGTGTGATACATTCAGCGAGGAGGTACACCATAAGGAAAATATAGCCTGCCAGAAATAGGGTGATGATCAAATGAGTAATAGGTAAAATATTCTGTGATGTATTTTGGCGACGGATCTATGGGGTAAAGGATTGTGAATTTTGATGAATGAAACGAGCTAACAAGGTGCCTCGAGGAAGGTCATTGTGTTTACACGGCATGGTGTGTTGCTTCAAGGCCCCCTGAAATCGATGAGGTCGTGGCTGTGGTGGCGAGATACTTAGACTAACATGTGCGCTGTGGTGTGTTTGTAATTCAATTCGTGTGTACCTATTGGATTCCTTGTACTTAGAGGGTAGGTCAAGGTTGTGCATTAATTGGGTTGAACTTTGTAAAGTGCCCTTACACAATTGAATTGAAATTTTTTTTCTTCATCACTACCTCTTCTTGGCGTAAAATGCATAGCTCTTGATTGACAGGTAAATTTTACAACTTGGTGTTCTCTTTACAATGAAAATGATGCCGAATATATACTTTTTCAGTTCCGCTTACCGCTTTACACATCTCTCTACCTATCTAGGTTTGAAAACATATTGCTTGGTACCTACGTGCCTGTTAAACAAAATCTCGGACAAATTAAACCAGTTTCTGGCTTTTCTATCTTACTTTGTGCGGCAACTGCACATGAGTCCATTATGTCATAACAAGTGAATGCATGGCATATAGCGATCAGATCAACTTCTCTTGTGAGCACCCCATAACCAACCGGTGACTTTTACACTCGTCTCCTTAATAATAATGATCATAACGATTGTAAAAATGCGAGTTTGGAGAGGGACGTGTTTGCAGTCAAACTAGTACTAATACCTGCTCGCAAGTGTACATGGTGTCTGTACAATTTCATGGAGCTCTTCGTTGCTCCATATACGTCGGTTCTACAGTCATCGCATTGGACCAACAATTTGGATCGTTCCAGAGCCAAAGTGAATATCGTTTTGTTTTTGTCGGTCCTGGCCCATTGTACTACCGGATCATTCCTCAGACTAAAAATATCCCTCAAACGAGTGTCGGAGGATAAGTGTGGATGATAAAAGCCACCAGCCAAAAGACGTGTGATAGTATAGCCTACGATAAAGGTATCAACGGGAGGTAAATCATGTAGAACATCTAGAGCGGAGCCACTGCGCCACAACAAGACAAGACTGCGCACCATCACTGTAAGCCCAGCAAAAAGAATCAATCTGTAGAAATAATAAAACACGAAAAGATATAGCCAGAATCACAGGCCACTGACCTATAGGGGACCATGCAGTCAGATTATGCATCCCACATATTACACACTGCCGCAGTTGTAACGACGCAACCGAAAAAGAAACCCTCACCCACTACAGCGAGCTCTGGGTAAACCCTTCTTTGTATTCCTTGAGGAAGTCTCGAAGAATATCATCAAAGAACTTATAATCTTTTTGAATTCCACAGGCTGGATCTAAACCACCCTTCGACATACTTACAACATGCTTTCGTTTTCTAAATTCAGATCGCAAACTTGTAACGTTTGCCTTTGGGCTTTGTAGACAGTCGTAGCGAACGCAAGGCGTATTAAAAATTAAAGTTGGTTGAATATAAGCCTAATCATAGTTGAATTACGCCTAGGTCCACAGTTTGCTGTTCAATTTCTCGACCCTTGTTGTCATTTAAATCGAGTCCAAATTATTGGTTTTATGGGCAGTAGGTATGACACGTAGCGCCATCCCACTGAAAACAAATATCGCCCAAATCAATGGCGTTCAAAGACTTTTCCAATTCTTGGACTTTTTCACTTATGCCACAGCAAGCTAAAAGCGTTGTGTAGTTGGTAATATACTCATACTTTGTAGCTTGTTTTAACTGATCTGATGTGAGGTATCTATATAATAAACAAAAGAAAAACAAATTAAAAACAAAATCACGCATTATTGACAAACGATGAGTTAAGCTATTTTTATTACGTTGGTTTGTATAAGAAATGATTATTCACAATAGATAAAAACTATTTTTATAGCTCTGCCATGGTCGTTGGTTAATTACTTTAAAAAAAATGCTCCCTCTTGGTACTGAAGTTGGATATTAAAATAGCACTATGTAACTACATCATATGTCACTTCGTTGAGCAAAACTATAACCGTATGGTGCTGGGCTGCATTCCAGGTTTGACTATTTTAACTACAGCGTTGACAAGCTGTGACAGTTCGAATGGGGGGAAGTTAACTTAAATTAACCAGAGGCAAAAGTGTGGTTCATTTCGTTCATACTACAACATGTCAAGTAACAATAGCTGTCCCAGATTCCAAAAAGTAACTAAATAAACAATCGCTGTTAATTTAGTTAAAATAGTCGAACCTGGAATACAGCCCTGATGTCGACTTATGCTTACAAAGTTCAATTGTATTCCATTGTATATGGCAGGGGCTACCTAACTGTGCGTCGTGACACCCTGAGGCGTCGGTCGTGGCGCTTTCCTAAGGGCGTCGCAAGTTTTATTTTTTCACTGCTGTAAGACTCTGAACAAAGGAAAAGCAATACGTTTCTCTTTACGAATAGCAAGAGCAAGGTCGAAGCGAAATCCAGTAGTTACATTGCAGTCAAAGATTAAGCGCGTTTGTGTTTCCCGCATTTCCAATAAGACTTGCTTCATGGCTTGCAGTCGTATATTTGCCTCGCACGCAACATTAAATAAGGGTTTTTCAATTGGTATCGGTCGTTGCCAGCCAGATTCATCGGGAGCATTGCCGCAATCCATTAGAGTGTACAGGAGAACCCAAGGCAGTCAATTCTTCGCCGTGCACAAGAAATCGGCCTTTCGCAGATTCCAATTTTGCATTGGGACTTGGGTTTACGCCCGTACAAGATCCAACTAATCCATCAGGAGCTCAAAGTAAATGAACAAAGACAAAGCAATTTGTTCGCTGCCTTGGCTTCGGAGCGTTTGCAAGAGGTCCCTAATCATCTATAACGATGAGGCGCATTTTTAGATGAATGCGCGGTATGTTAACAAGCAAAATTACCTTAAATATGGGACGACGATATTACAACGCGGGTCGACTTGGAAAAAACAATTTAGTGAATCTTCAGTAAGATCAACTTCTATTCACATATCTGTGCTTTTAGAAGGGCGTTGCAAAAATATTTCAACCTCTCCAGGGACTCGCAGTATGAAAAAGATTGCGATGGCATATTTTCCAAGTAGCTTCACTTCTAATAGGACCTACCTACGTAGGTAGTTGTTATCAACTAACAATTCGAATACTTCAACTGGTGTTAACATAATAAAAGTAACGTGTTGAATGATGTAAAGAAAAATAAAAAAAATTATTTATTTACTCAATTTTATTGAATTCCCGCGAAGCTCCTCCGAAGTGTGTGGTTTATTTTGTGCTTGCATGGATAATGAGAAACGTCTGCGCTTCAAGCTATATTTTGTATATCATCTGCGGTAGTTTTTGTTTATATTTATGCAATGAAACACCTTTGTATTCGAATAATAAACAAACGAGTCCGTTTTTACTTGCGAAACCTTGATTTTGCGCTAAATAATTATTTATCATTGTAAATGCAATTGTAAGTCACTGTAATACCTCCAAGGGTGATTAGCACGTGCTTAAACTGTTTGAGCAATCCTCGTAAGTGATTTCATTGCCGAAAAAGTCTTGTTATTTGACTTTTGCCTTGCAAACAAAATATGTAGAGTTCAACTGTCACGTTCCATTTTGATAGGAGGCTTATTTACTGAGCGTTCTATGAGTAAAGATCCTGCCTGAAACTGAAACTTTAATTTTTTTTCCATGAGACTTTAAATAATTTAACTTGCGTCTTGTACTTCACTATAATTAGGCCAACGTGCGTCATTCGATTTATTGCCAAATTGCTTCAACTCTTCTGGTAATTATGCGACAACTACCATGAGAATTTAATCCGGAAATACCACAAACTTGGACTCTTCAGAGTACTGGTACTCTTAAAGAGCCCATCATCCACCGTGCGTCGGTTTCTATATAGCAGTAGTCTCTGCATCAAGTTATGAGGCTAAATAATCTGTGACACTATTAAATGCGGTCTTAACAGCGAGGACTATCATCGCGCAGTATCTTTTTTAACACCTCCATTTCCTACCACATTTGCTGCGTCTTCCTAAATTGATAATGCTTTGATGCATTTCTGTTTCATCTATGGATGTTTCCAGTCTATATCGGTGCAGGAAAATAAGTCTCCGGGAACTAAGTCCACGGAGGGACCTCTCCTTTTGTCTTCCGAAACACTGCAGTATCTTCCAAGCCGAAATTACAGCTATTCGTCAAGCTGCAGCGTAGCTGTCGATTAATTCGGTACCACAAACGGATATCGTCATATACATTGATAGCCAAGTTGCAATCAAATCTCTAATATCCAGCGAAATAAGATCTAAGGCGGTCGAAGATTGTCGCGTATCTCTTACGAGGTAGGTGGACAGTACAACCTCATCCTATGCTGGGTTCCTGATCACTGTGACATTCCAAGGAACTGTGCAGCAGACGAACTATCAAGGCGAGGATCCTCTGGCGGAGATAGTATAAGTCTGCACAATGTGTATGCTATGCACCACTCTCCTACGCTAAACAAATAATTCCCGCGGACGCCTAAAGCAGAGCTGGGTTCAGATGGACACATCTAGGATACTGCGATATTGCTATAGGCTCACCTGGCCAGCTCTGGACACTAGGAACTTCTTCGACTCAAACGATCCAGCATCTCGAAAGTCGTTAATGTCATATCCGGGCACTGCATATTAGGCAAACACGTGCAAAGGCTCGTTCGGCCTTACAGTGACTTCTGCAGAAGCTGTAGGACGAGTCGGTCACTCACTTTCTTTGTAGTTGCCCTGCCCTGGCCAATCTAAGAAAGGCCCACTTAGGACACTATTTTCTCAATGATCTCAGTGTTCTAGCATCTAGGTAACACCGGCGCCGCTAACATTCTTAGGTTTTAAACCGGCAGCAAATGGTGTACATGAGTAGCCAGTAAAGAAACAGCTTCCCAAATCCCAGTAGTATGCACAATGGGCCGAATAAACGGCCTAAGTGTTTCTCTCATCGAGAGCCACTTTAACTAACTAACTAACTAACCCCAAACTGTATACTCCATGAATCAATAAAAAATGTAAGATTTCTACTTAAAAATCTGTATTTTCTATCAAAATTACATTTTGCGTGAATTATAGGACACCCTTTACATGCGCCCTACTAAAATATATTTGTAGAACTCCACTGGTAAGCCATCAGAGCCGCATAGATAAGCATCTTTTATGTACCAAAAACATGGGAAGAATCAGTATACAAAGGACCTGTGCAGAAGATTCGGTAATAAGGAGGTGCATGATCCCACACTTTCTTTGCCATTGCCCAGTGCTCTGCTTCTGCCACATGAGAAATAAAATCCGTGGTAGCTACTTTTTCGAGAACCTAGAAGAACTTTCCGACAGGTCCATAAATGAAATAATTAAATTTGTAAATACTTCGGGAAAAGTTACCAATTCGTTAGTTTCCATAGTGCGGCAGTCATAAACTCCTATAGATCATCCCAGCGAATCTACATTGATCAGTGTTTCACGTCCAGGTTTCTCCCGTCTTGCCAACCCACCAACCTAACCTAACCTAACATCTTTTATACAGTGCTGTAAAACTATAGTAGGATCATATTTGCTTGAAAGCACTCTCTCTTATTGCCCTATTTCTCTAAATGATTTGATATGCCGAATAGGTACATATTTACAAAATTCGACAACAAACAGTTTCTCAAATATGTATCTATTTTTCAAACAATATTGCCTATTGGTATGCGACGTTACAAATCGTTCAGTCTCTAAAAAACACGCTATTTCCATATTTGCTGCTTCGCATTATCTGAAATATGTACACACTTGTGTGTTACTTTTGATAGCTTTTTTGGCACTATGCTGACTGACGCAGCGCAGCTAGTAAAAAACTGGTCACAAGTCCTAAAGTAAAGAAACAAATCATTTTTTATTATTTATGTTTGTCAAAATGAAAACAACAAAAAAATGTGCGTTTTAGCAATTCATTGAGACAAAAACAAAATCTTTGGCAAAAACAAACCAAGAATGGTGCGGATCATCCAGTCTATTCTCCTTTATAGGCCTTTTCACTGAAAACTTGTACGCTTGCCAAAGTCGCTATTTTTACCTCCCGACAGCAGCAGCAGCAGCGTTTGTTGTTTGTTTTAGTTTCCTTAATTTTGAAATAAAGTTCGATGCATGTATCTGCCACATGAGGTGTACTATAAGAGGTGTGAGATGTTATGCATACCCTGCCAGAGTCGATTCGTGTAATATTGCAAATACACTCGGATAGTAAAACCCACCGAATACACCACATGGTCGGTTTCGTCTGTGATTTGGATGCAAGTGGGACAATTTGTCGAATTTATGCATTCAATGGATACGAGAAAGGGGATCTAGCTACGCTCGCCTGTCCGTTTCCGATAAATTTATTTTGGGATTTTTATTTTTATTTTTCAACAAAGAAAAGCGTTGCGCAGCGTCCAATATGTTTGCGCCACGACGTACTCTGATCTCGTACCTTCGACGGAACAAACAAAAGAAATGTTTTTCATCGTTTTTGTTATTGTTCCTTTGTCCGTGTCTAACAACAAAGACAACGGCGATGACTATGACGAAGAAGTGGAAGACAAAAATGCGTAAGAGTCGGTATGTTGTGATGATGCGAATCACCTGAGCGATTGTAGATTTATAGCGCTGATATGCGGCCATATCTCTCGTTCCTGGTTTTTTAGAAAATTTATGATGATTATGCCGTGTAGATGGTTTGTTTGTATTTTGCCTTCGGGGCTGACTTCAATGCCATTTACTAATTTTGCTGTTAATACGATTGTATAAGGCAGTTAAGCGGCAGGTTTTTGTTTCCTAATGTTCGTCATGGGTTGTCGTTTACCCCGGAAGATAAACAAACTATAAAATAGCAAATAGGTAATAATTTGCTGACTATAATAACCGAATTGTTATTAAGATTTTCGAACTATTCACTCGAATAGCGGAATAGGGCTTTTCTTATATTTAGAGGGGAAGCTTGGAGAAGATACTGCTGTTTACTAAGCAGTTATGTCAGATTCTTGCTTAGGAAAATACCGCCTCTTACTGACTGTCTTTCTCGCGGGAATGCCGTCAAGTATTAAGTGTTTGGCCACATTTGAGCTTGCATCTTCGAAGCTCTTGTTCAGCATGGGCAATGGGGGTTATCATCGGGCCCCAAACCTGTGCAGTCACTAAAGTGTGGGCCCATACTTCCTGTTGATTCAATGGTAGATTTTGGGTCTATGATTCGATACAACTTAGCCTGTCAGACTGATCGTATAAACGTACTAAGTAGGCACTATCCTTTGTGGTTATCTCTTTTTGTCGTTGTCATATTTTTATTGCTCTACTATGCCCAGCTATTAACGAGGCTCCGGAAATCGCGCCAGAGGAAATTACGCCAAATTTTTTTTTTTGGAAAAAATTCCTGAACATTTTCTTTACAAAGTCTTGCCTTTTTTCATAGGAAGAAAAGCCAGCATTTTCTGGCTACCTCCGAAATTTCAGGGCGTTTGTTCTATCATCCAGAAGGCATAAACAGTATTATATGTATCCAACCCCCTGCTTGGGGTTAGAAGGTAGGCAGGTATGTAATTGGGTGCTTTTGTGGCGGTTGCCACCGCTTCACATAGACCATCAGTTGGGTCCATTGTGTCCAGTGGCGGGAACCTTCCATTTCATACCTGTTGGAGACAAAGAATTTACCGCTTTTATTGAGTCACCCAGATTTGGTTCTTTAATCCAGATTCTAGCCTGTCCTAACCGAAGGTAACCGAATGGGTGTGGAGTTTGTTGACCTACTGGAACCACACCGATTTAAGTATGAATCTCAGGAGTGCCTTGAGATCAATATTCTCCAGATCTTCTAGTTTTACTGTTTTTAAAGGCTGGGCATTCGCAAAGCAGATGGCGAACATATTCCATTTCTTCAACGTCTCTGCAGCTTCTGCAAAAGTCGTTGTGCAGTATGCCCAGCTTTTCTGCGTGTACCCCTATCGCACAGTGTCCAGTAATGACCCCCGTGAGCACGCGGATATCCTTGCGGCTAAGTCCGATAATGAATTTGGATCTCTTTTTGTTCACATCTGGCCATAATTCTTTTGCGTGCCTCAAGGATTCAATGTCAATCTTTCTAGCAAGCGTGCTTAGCGGTGTTCTTACAGATTTTAGGGCCATTGATGCGTGCATCTGTGACCCGTTTCTTGGAATCTCATCCGCCTGTTCATTGCTCGGAATATCCATATGCCCCGGTACCCAGCATAGGGTCGCCGTGTTGGCTTGTGATAGTTCGTCCAGGTATTTCTTGCAATGACTTACTGCCCTCGACTTCACCACGACTTCACCACGACTTCACCACGACTGACTCCATGGCTTTTATGGCCGCTTCGACACTTGGCTGCTTGGGGTTACTGTAGGATTTGGAGTGCGTGCCAGAATACGAGTTACTTAGTGGCTTAATTTCCATTTTACTTTATGGTGCTTTTTCCACATCTGTCTGGCATAATTTCCTAAATTCAAAAATTCTGATATTTTTTCCAAATTCGAAAAAAAAATCATTTTCTGGCATTTTTTCCAAAAAAAAATCAGACGTAATTTCCGGGAGTCTATTAACGAGATACGGAATACGTCTGTGCTTTATCTCAACTGGTGAAGTGTCAACGGACATAAACGTCTACCTAATTTTCAAACCAGGTAACTGTAAAGCAGACAAACGAACTAGCAAAGAACGGCTTGAAAATGAAACTCTCTACTGATAAAGTGGAGCCCCATGTGGCAACTGAAACGACAAGATGCAACATCTCTACACTAGCGCTGCAACAGACTAACGACAGATGGCGGGATCTTGACACCTGTAACCATGCAAAACAGACACGTCCACGGATAAGCCGGCGCAGGACAAAGAGCCTTTTAAAAGTACATCACACATAGAAACACTTGTCGGAGTACAATAGGCCACTGTATACATGTAGAAAGTCATGCCAAAAGGCTTGAAGTCTTTATACATTTCGCAGTTGCGTGGATGAGGAAGAGGAAGAAACACCTTTCCACTTAATATGTAACTATGCCCGCCGCTATCCTTGATTAGAAAGCAAACTCTAGAAGAGTACTTTTCTTTTTCGGGGAGCTTGCGGATATTGCCGAAACGTTTATCAGCAAAATACGAAAATTTCTTCAGAATTCAAAACTCTTCCAACGGTCGCTTATGATTCGCTGCAGGATTTTTCCTCCATACGAGGAGGAAAGATGCCGTTTCTCTTTGGTTTTTCTTCCATTCAGACTCCTTCAATTTCCAATCAGTATTGACTATACCTGGGAAGTGGGAATAGAGAACGGAAACTTAAACAGAGGCACAAGTACAGTACTTAAAAGCAAACACAATCACGATAATAAAAGAAAATGCGGATTGGTGTGAAAAAATCGGCACAAATATAAACGGATTACTGATAGTGGACGGACTGGACTGGGACTCCCAGGAGCAAATTGTAGATAACCATGAAATATGCAAATATTAGAAAAATTCCAAAGCCAATAAAAACATTTTATTTACTTGCGGATGTTTTAAATTACTAAACAATGAACGACACAAATTTTCCGGGCACGTGGACAGGGATAGGAGCAATCAAACCGACCGACCAACTGTATGCCTAATCTATTTAACCTTGCAGTCTGTTTGTATATGGAGTCTAAATTGAGCCAAAAAACTGTGGTTACTTCCGGAATGCCTAGGAATTCAATTTTATTTGAGGAATGTTTTGGATTTTGTACTACCTAGAAATTTAGAGGAACAGATAACTTCATATGCAAAATGCAGGGCATTTATGTTTTTTTTAAATGTGAAATAAGAACACAAGGAATCAGAGGATAGTGCGGATCAGTTGAGGTCCACACTCAGAGCGATAAGAGGTCCGCATGGAAGGTTTCTCTCAAAAAATCCCCGCTTTGTAAGCTGTGGGTGAAAAGCGATCATATTCCTGGAGCCCTTAAGCACCACTTTGAGATCACAATTCATGAGATCTCTGTAGATAAAAAGAAGAAAACCGTAAGTGGAATTTAAAACCACTGTTTTGAGTTGAGGAAGTAAATGATGTTGTGGAATTTTATGGCTGAAATCTTATAATTGCCGGGTTTGCTTAGTTTGAGTCGGACATTACGAAAGAATATGAAACAGTGTTTCGCTACCTGGGGAGTGGTTAGTATTAGGGATGCAAAGTTTGCCTGCATGCGGGTCTATCGGCCAACGACCCATAACAGTCTAGCGGTGTCAGCACGCGTGTTCTGTATATGAGGTCTATGGTTCTTTAAATTCGCCCACCCTGTCTTTCAGGTAAAGTCCAAGACTATCCCTTTATCAATCTTAGAAAAACGTTCACTGCGGATAATACGCCTGGTGGCGAGTTCGTCGGCTCCCTCTTTTTATTCCTTTGGCTGTGAACCTAAAAGAAAGTGTTCTTGAAACGCTGGCTTACCCTGGTTATCACTCAGTTCCTCCCTGCATTTCGCGACGAGCTTGAGTGTCTTTGTGGTTGATTCGAGAATCGTTTTTTATGTTCTGTAAAAACTTCGAAACCCGTTACAGATTTCCATATGGTTTTCACCTAAATTTAAAGTTTTCTTTTGTCTCAAGGGAAGCTTTAGGCTAGAATTCATCAATTTTATTCAAACTTATTTAAAACAAGTGTAAAAATCAGGCAAATTGAGCATTTTCGGACTCGGCTAGCACTTAGTTAGGTGACCAGACGCGGTCGAAACGAGACAGCTAGTGGATTTAAGGATCTGGTCATTCTGCTGATTTTTTTTTTAATAAACGTTGTTTTCAATTCTGAACACAATTTTACTTAAGTGACTTGATAGTCCTCCCAACTAGTTTGTATAGCTCTATATCACGAATAGCTCGACCAATCTCGTGCTTGCCCCACAAAAAATAGTCCACAAATTTTTAATCGCTCTACATGTTCTAGCCAGTTCAAAAGCCCAATGTGAAAATTTTTTGACGATATGTCGGATTTCGCTGTACAGTTGCCCGTTGAATAGTGTCAAAACTCAACCAGAATAAGTCACAAAGAATTTCTTATGAAACGGCCAGGGCCCAGACCACGTAAAATGAAAACGATCGAACGACGTCGTTTCGATACTAGCAGTCTCTGTATATTGTCGCAGATATGATAGAGACAGCTTTAGTGAAAACGATGTGGTTCGATCGTTTTTATTTTACGCGATCTGGCCCCAGGATATTTCTTCATCCGCTTTTGAAAACGTGCATGCTGTGAGTACTATTTTTGGAAATAATGGAAGTTGGGTATACCTATCCTATACAAATCTTAACGAGACAATCATCACTCTAGTTTGCACATCGTCAAGGAAAATGAGACGAGTCACCACTCGCCACCACTTTTTATTAACTTAAAAATATTATAATCTGTATAATCTGGGCGTGACTAAGGGCTGTTTGGTGGTACGACAAATAACGACTAATGTTGCACATAACCTCTTTAGTTTATTTCTTGCAAAAAGCAGCCCATATAAGCATTTATGTAGAGCTAAAATGGTTATGAGTTCTATCAGCCAACGACCCTAATTTTGATACCCATATTATTTTGCCACCTCTACTCATTGATGAATTTTTCTAGTCGCACAGCCCCTTGGATATTAATCAAATGCAAAAGGTCTTTGTCATTTGCTGAAAAATACTAAAACCCGATTGCTTAACAAAGAACAGTAAAAACGTCTCATGTCTGCAACCATTAAAAAGTCAAAGTCACTCACATCGTCGGAAGCTATTTCTAGACCAACCATATAAGAAATAGAACACAAACTAAACAAATCATCTAGCAGGTCCAAAGGTCCGGCAACAATGTTTACCTATCGGATTTTCGCGAGATAATCACAGCACCTCAGTGTGACTTTGTTTGTTTTAACATTTTTACGACAAGCATTTGGAACACCATAACCCATAGTAAAAATAAAGTTGATTGTCTTAAAAACTGTTCTAAAGATCATGGTGTCAATTTATTTCGTAACGTTTTGAAAGAAATTTCAGCAAGAAGTCAGTTCATTGGCGCATATTAAACCATCAGTAAAATACGTGTAGGTAACTACAAATTGTAATGCGAATATAAGGAAGGTGACGCATTTTAATGTACCTACATACCAGATGGTACACGTGGCCAAATGAAATCAAAGATATTCAGCAATTGAACGGACGTGTTTGGCTTGTCTGGCGATCGATTGTCCCTCAATTGGAAAACTGGTCTTGATATAGAAATTTGCCATCAGCTGTGCATTTTCGCAATCATTATAGGCCACAACCTCAGATAAGCAGCCATTCATCCCTGCTTAGCGCAATTTAATATAATTTTAAATGTACCGGCCCCCTTTGTTTCTTAATCGTTAAAAATAAACAATAACACACTTCTACACTCGCAAATAAAAACAAAACTAATCGTGCGTCGTATGTAAAAAGCAAAAAAGCAACAAGCACCTCACGCGTTGTATAATATCAAGGCTGTCTCATATCGCTCAGATATCAACAAACAAAACAATTTTATCTGCTACGCAGTGCAGTTGTCTAACATAAGCTCACGCATAGTTGTCTTCTTTTTTTGCAGAGATTTGAACTAAAAAATTAGCCATGGACAAGGATTTGAAGAAATCCACAACGGGCGACACATCTCCTCTCACAACCAGTACCGAGTCTGAGACATTCGATACGTGGACTGTGATTACAGACAAAACGAAAGATGAAATACAATTTACGCCGCTCACGCCCGATAGAAGCGATGATGATGACGACATTGCCGTAGATGCTGTACGAATTGAGGTCTTGAAAGCATCCGATGATCTAATCGAGAGCAGGTAAGATAAAACAAGTTTCACTTGAGAATTTTGTGCATTGATTTGTGATTTTCTTTGCAGATATAACGACATCGATGATCTCTCAGATGGCATATCAATCATTAGCGAGAGTGAGAGTGCCGGCCGATTGTCTCCACATCCAGAGCTACGCAAACGCTTGTCCGATTTGAATATGCGTTTTTTAACAAGCCCACCAATGACAATGCCAATGCCACCTACTTGCCAAAACTATGAGGACTTTTCGGAGCGACCCTCAGAGGCGCTTCATCGAGTGGAAACGCTTTCGGAAAGCGACCGCAGGCCACGAAGGCGATCATCACGTCAGCTGGTAGAGTCAACAGACCTTCAGGCAACCCCACGATATGGACTGCGGGGACTATTCTATGTTGGTGCACTGTTGGCTGTTTTGGCGTTCATCAGTAAAGTAAAGTATGACGCGTGGGAGTCAGTGCACGGAACAAAAATCGATGTGCTGCAGGATAAAATCAATGATTTGGAGTTGAAAAACAATCTAATGCGAGCCGAGATTGATATTCTAGCCAAGCAGGTCAATTACCTAACCACTCTAAGTGAGAACAAGAAATATACAACTCCCCCCGCCTCTTCGAATAAACCAAAGAAAACTCCCCAACAGGGGGAGAAAAAGTTGAAAGTTTGGCCAGGTAATGGGAACACCATAGAAGAAATTGAAATCTCACCAAAGGACCTCAAGAAACCTTTCAAATGTGAGGGCCATAACAATGTAGACATTGCTGGAATGTGCATAGAGCTGCCTTTGTCGGGGGAGAGTGTAGTCGACTCGGTTGGCGAAAAAGTTCGAGTAGTTATCGATGAAAACGAATACCTCTCCAGTTTCGAGAAAGTCGTCGATCGAATGGCCCAGATGGCTGAGAATCCTTTTGCGGAACAAATTGAAACACCAACAGTACCAGATCAGCTAAAAACTGATTTCATTCCGCACGAGCATAAGCCTGACAGCAAAAAGTATGACAAGCGAGACAACTACAAGAAGCACAGCTCTAAATATGACAGCGGAGAGAGCAAGGAACGCTCTTCGCGCCGCGACAGATCCAATGAGGAGCACGATGACTCTGGAGAGAGACACAAAAAGTCTAAGGACTATAAAAAATACGACAAACGCTCCTCAATGGAATATGAGAATGCCAGGCGGGAAGCCGACGGTCAGTGGCATGAGAAAATGATGCAACATCGTGAGAATTCTCGAAAGAACAACGAGAAACATCGTCACGACAATAACTGGTATATTGAGCGGGGTGATAGTCGAGAACAGGCACGAACGACCGAATTCAGGCACCGTGGAAGTGGTCAGCGATAGACAATTAGAAAGTTTCAGCTAATTTCGATGTCGTCAATTCTTAAAAAAATTTTGTGATCCTTTTTTATTTTTATTAATCGTTTGTGTCCTTCTCTTATTATTTTTTAATTCTATGCTACCTACCAAAATGTGGAAAGCTATGTAAGTAGACAGAGGAAGAAACTAACAAAACTTTTGTGATAAAAAACTGAAAAAATTAAAAAAAAAAAATAATCAGGGATGGTGCGTTGGTCCCCCATCTCGACGATGGGATAATTTTTTGTCAATCTCTGGAGAAATGAATATATATTTTAATGTATGAGTGTATATTTAAAAAATAAATAAATGACCTGTAAAAAGTAGACGATGCGTAGTTGTTCATTTATAGAAGAGTTCTTCGAATTTCTTGAGTTGACAGGATCACGGAGGGAAGTGTTAAGACGGAAAATATTCATTGCAATCAAAGAAATAAAACTCCAATATCTCGGACACCTAATGAGGAGGAGTAAATTACAACTCCTCCAACTAATGCTGCAGGGAAAGATCGAAGGAAGAAGAAGCGTCGGAAGGCAGAGGCTGACATGGCTCATGAACTTGAGAGAATGGCTTAATTTTTCTACGATAGAAATCTTCAGAGAAGTGACAAATAAACAAACATTAGCATCGATGATTTCCAACCTCAGGAACGGAGCAAATTAAATTTTTTACCACAACGAACTCGGATACAAATCGAGATTTTTTTTTTTTTTTTTTAATGTAAAATAATCTTTATTTTATTAAATACTTGATATACTTGATATAGGCAAATATAAACACTAAACACAAATAATATGCGCGTTGGTGTCTGCTTGTGATCTGCTCAATAGAAAAATAACAAATTTGTCTGCCTTATAATTTGCGATTAGGCTAATACTGTATGAATATTATGCGAGGGTCTTGCCTTGCGAGGTGTCTGTAAAATTTTTCAGAATACGGTTATAAAAATGTGATATGATAACAACAACAAATCTATAACAATAGTCATTCGGTGGTAAATACAACGATTTGTCTAGTAACATTCTGATCTAGAAAAAAAAACATTTGTTTGCTCAAGTGAATTGGAACAGGTACTTTGCACGGAGATTGTTGAACGGTGCATTAGCCCGTTGACAAAGGGCTGAGAAGTGCAGCTATTTGCGGTCAAATTGGTTATTGAGACGTACAATAATGTTTAGATTTTCTGATGCATTCTGTTTTATCATCTTCTTGATAAAATTTAATTTAATGCACGCATGCAGAATGATACAAATTAAATTATACACATTATAATATGGACTGCTAGTAGCCAAGATTGCACTGCTAGTACAGCAGTTGGAGACCAGTGAAATGTATTTAAAACTACGATTAAAAGTTATACCTTGACAATGTATCGAAGTTGTGGGTCTAAGTATGGTAGGTAGATAGCAGTGGCGGTTCACCTTGAACCCAATTAGCAGTAGATGTGCCGTTTTGTTACCACGACTCGTGTGACCTATTTTGTGGTGATTGTTTAGGATGTGGTCCGGTCGGTGCCTATAACCAACCTGTAGAATTGAGAAAACGGATAAGATGCTGTATCCCTTTGCCCGAGATGTCGCTAAGGTCGTCAAAGAATGGTTGCTTCTCCCTTAACCGCTCCTAGTCGAATGTGAACCCTCGTTGAGAGCGAGGCGTGTAGTGCTAAGCCATTCCTGGCCAGCTCATTGCCTGTTATGTCACTATGCCCTGGAACCCAGAGAAGTGTGACCCTGAAACGCTCGCTCGGACAGGCAAGCTCGTTCCGGCACTCCTGCACTAGTTTGGAGGATATTGATTCCCCCTCCCACACCACAGCTCATCTTAGATCCGTCGGTGTATGTGATCGTGTCGAAGCCCTTTACTACTTCGTCCCTCTTCCACTAAGCCCTTGTTGGGAAACCGGCGTGGAAGCCTTTCGTGAAGTTTTATTTGGGTGTTATGTAATCAGTTGGAGACGTGACCATGCCGTTTGGTAGCGATTTCTAAGAAAAAATTATCTGTTAGGTTCCACATTTCACTTTTACTTGAAATGAGATCGGAAATGAATTTTTGTGTTCTACATTTTACTGTATTCGATTTCGATTTAAAAATTTTTGGAATTGAGACAATGGGCCTCCGCACACGAGACTAATTCTGCCGGCATAAAACCGATTTTGTAGGCGAGGGGACTGAAGTGAGAGGAAACAAACGGAATAAAATATTCTGCCGAGTTTGAGCGGTTGAACAAGGCATAAAACTAATACATACATAACTTTCAAAATATTTCAATTGTGAAAATAATACTACACAATGAAAAGGGGTTCATATATATAATTTTTCTGCCGGCAGAAATCATCACGTGTGCGGAGGCCCAATGAAATTGTGATTTCGAAAAATGTTAGAGTTTCCGAATCGCTCGAAATGCAGAACACTGAAAACGAATTCACTCGATTTGCAATATCGATTTCAATCGATTTCTGGAACATAGCTGTACATATATGTAAAATGTTCGGCCTCGTTTGCATTGAAAAGTTTTGGAGACAGAGATTTAACGGCGAACTATTTTAGATGTACAGTCACATCGACCTGTAGAACGGATGCATAGACCAAGCTCCGTCGGTATATTTTACGAGTTTAACCCGATAACGCAGTAGATATAACCTCATCTTAAGTAGCACGTACAAGTAGTAGGATACCTCAATTGACTTGGAGTGCGCAACTGGAGGCAGTTAGCTAAGGACAGCGGCTAATCAATTTGACTCGCTTTCTTTATGGGAAACGACACAACATAACAGTCCAAACGAATGACATTTCCATGCACTTATCATCACAATGCAAACATAGTCGATATGGCGAGATGTAGTGACATTTAAATAGAATTTTCATGATTCTGAAAATGGCCGCATTTTATTTGAAGGAAAAATGATAGAAGAATTAACTTTATGGTACCTAAATAATGTCATATTTCTCTGTCAACATTTTCTTAAAAACTAAAGTTCTTTGGATATAGTTTAACTCATTTAAAATGTGCCGAATTACAATTAATCTTATTTAGTACCTACCTATTTTACTATAGGCGTATTTTTTTTTGAGAATCTATAGCTAGCTCACTTTCACTTTTACATGCAAAACTTTTATACTCACTTTTGGTTTTGTTATACGCACTTTTGGTTTTACATGCAAAATTGTTATACTCACTTTTGGTTTTGTTATACTCACATCCCAAAAATACGCCTTATATTACGCAGCGACTACCTCGTTCAAATTTTAAATCGTTATTAAATTTGCACATTTCAAAATCAACGGAAACTCCACCTGCCCCTTTAGGTACTCCAACTCACTCCGATGCATTGGACAAATCAAATAACTTAACATACTTTTAGTTGTTGAATGGCGCTAATACGACATCTGCCGCCGAGTACCGAGTACCGAGTATAGTGACATTTCACGAAAAATTTCATGCCATCTGTCAAAATTCTTACAAGACAGAAAAGAAAATTCGCATGTTCGTTCCTCATGCCGGTGTTATGAACGAATTTTATCTATTTTAGTAAAATTTTAATAATCAAAATGGCTCAGCGGAGTTTAATTAGTTTTGTTAAAAAATGTGCAACAAAATCCAGTAAAAATCTTTGGCAGTCGCAACAGCCTTCATTGAATAATCGTGATCTAAAGTGTGCACCATTGACAGGTTGCAGCAGTAGTGTTAACCAATTTATAAATCAGCATCGTACATTCAGTACAGAAAGTAAGGTTATTAAGTATAAAAAAATTTATATTCTTAATGCAATCTTCCTTATTTACATGCAGCTGATGATAAAGGACTTAACAAAGCGCCACAAATCCTATCAAAATTATTTCCACAAACTGCGGCTACAGACAATGAGGAAGCCGAACGCGAACGCAAGAAAAAAGAAGAAGAGGAGGAAGCTAAGGAGAACGAAAAGGCATGGAAGCGTATGAAGTTGGGGTAAGTTTTGTTAGTGCGATTTAAATATCGAGTGTTTTTTTTAGTAAAATATTCTATTATGAGATGACAGTCTGAAATAGGAAAGTAGGAAATATATTGACAAGTTAGCGAGTTCTAGTCCTTCCTGCAAAAACAAACGAATATTTCTTCTGCTGTTAAAGAAAATTGAAAGTCGTCCCAATCATACGCAATTTATACAACATGCTTGGCTTTACTCAAATGTAGACCACAACTCAATTGTAACCTAAATTCCTATTATTACACTTTTTATTCAGATTTGCTTTCTGAACTACTTTATATCGTAAATTTGCCCTATAAAGATCGACTACATTATACATTTTTTCCAGCTTTGGAGTCTTTGGTGGTACAGCGATTGCAATGGGCGTTTGGGGAGTCTACGAATTTGGCAAGCCGGAGTGTGACATGGAAGGCAACGTCATCGAGGATGAGTTCAGCAAAGATCCAGCGGTGCAGCAATACCTAAAACGCATGTGGAAATCCATGAACTACTACCAAAAAATGATTCAAGAGCCATCACGAGATAAGCTCCTTCCCGATCCGCTCAAACCCCCCTACATTCAACCGCCATACACCCTAGTTCTAGAGATGAAAGACGTTTTGGTGCATCCCGACTGGACATATCAAACTGGATGGCGTTTCAAAAAACGCCCCGGCGTCGATCATTTCCTTCAGGAATGCGCCAAACATTTCGAAATTGTTGTCTTCACTGCTGAACAGGGAATGACTGTATTCCCAATTTTGGATGCCTTAGATCCAAATGGTTACATTATGTACCGTCTGGTTCGTGATGCTACGCACTTTGTCGATGGACATCACGTCAAGAACTTGGATAACCTAAATCGCGACTTGAAAAAGGTTTGTATTGGTGAATCATTTGCAAAAAAACACATAATCCAAGACATTTTTTAATATTTAGGTCATCGTTATCGATTGGGACGCCAATTCAACGAAACTCCATCCAGAGAACACATTTAACATTGGCAGATGGTCCGGCAACGATGACGATGCTTCGTTGTTTGATCTCATCAATTTCTTAAAAAGTAAGTTAGCACTCGTATGCACTTATCGAACAGAATTTCAATCTTATTTTTTTTTCACAGCTCTGGCAACAGCTGAAGTTGATGACGTGCGGGAGGTGCTCACCTTCTACAAACAATATGAGGACCCTCTTCAACAATTTAGAGAAAACCAACGTAAGCTCCTAGAACAGTTGGAGGAACAAGAACGCGAAGAGAAAGCTAAAGCAAAGCCGATTGTTAAAAAGTGGACACCCAGTTTCATGAGCCGATCATAGATCCAATTGCAGCTCTTTATTTTTATTTAATATACATTTGTTATAAGTGTTTTACATCGGTCTGTAGTGTGAGACGGTTTGATGGGTTTACTTGAGAACGACAGGTAGTTATGTTCAATTATAAGAACTACAAGTTTCAATAAAGCAAAGCTGTCAAATCATGCTTACCTCTGTGCAGGTGTAAACAGATAAGGTTAATCCTAAATTCGGATAGCATTCAGAAACGAAACTTCTCTTACCATTTCGTGATCGATTTTGCTAAAAGATAAAGTTAAACATTTTAGTCACCATAAATAAAATACAAAACTAAATACTAAATGGATACAATTTTATTTTTTTGTATAGTTTGATGACTAGTCTTGCACTGCAGTACATGAGTTCAGTTACATTGTTGAGACCACTCAATTTTTAAGTATGGTCTTAACGTACATTTCTTTTTATCTCTTTATGCTATAATCACCACTCACCAGTGTGCATATTTACATTCCGAGCTGTATCTAAGGCCCTTATTCTGAGTGTCGGTAGTTAATGGTTGAGCGACAACTGTCGATCGATCTATCCATACCAAATTTAAACGCAATGAATAATTTCAAATTTAACTGATACAATTCTACGAACGCTGCCGACAACTTTGTTCACAGTCAGCCATTTGAGATCTTTACTAAAACTTATTAAATTTAAACAATTGGAACTATGCGGAAGAATGCAAAGAGCAAACCTACTGTCAGAAGGAGAAAAAATCCGGCGCAGTGGTAAAATGCGCCGGTAATCATCTAACGCTTGACTGCTGTTAAATTAAAATAAGCTCCTGCGAAATGTATTATGCTAGGTATAACAATTGTGAAGGTAATCAATCACTAATCATCCTGCAAGGTATCGGGTCTAGGAAGTACGTACGATTTAAAATTAGATCTCTGTAGACCTCTTGATTGCGATTGATCGCTAAAACTGCTGACTGCTCAAAACTTGGGTTGAACCAGTAGTGCAACAAACAAATTCGTGATCTAGCACTTTAGCGTGCAACTATATGTATAAGCCCACGCATATAGGATAAAACTGCAGTGGAAAACATTTTGGCGTTTCTAGACTAGGTAGCGTGCGCATCGACGCAACACTAACTATACGCCTCGGGTAAGAAATGATCGCACAGCACATTGATAAATATTGGCTAAGAATGATCCTCCAAGTCGAACTAGAGTTTATTGGACATAATTGTTAGTGAAATAAGACGATTCGACGGATTACTGATCACTGTATTACTCTACTCCGGGAAGCCTCCCGGCAGTTCATGTGAAAATGTAGCGGGTCTGATGCTAAAACACCAAAAGTAGTATTAATTTCCTGGTATACATATGGACTTCTATAACAAATTAAGTGCCGCAAATAACGCTGAATGTAGATCCGTGTTTGGCTAACTCCTTTACAATCACATTCACGAATCGTGCGACAAAAAACGTAGCGTGTAAAACAGGTCCAACATAAGCACCAGCCTTTTCGCAGTACGGCGAAAGTATGAAACACAAACCACATAGAATAGAACTAGACCACCGACTTCCGTGAATTAATTCCCCTGTCTGTGAATACGTGGGAAATGTCAAAATCAATGGCGGCAATGATTTTCCATGCTATACCATGGGCCTAGGATTTTTTAAGAATGAGTGCGTTAATGGCGCTCCTTTGATTTTGTACATCACCAATACATGAAAAATCCTGGGCCCGCAGGTAGCTTGTAGGCAAAGTCCGTTATGTGGGAGGAGTCGACGGTCTAGTTCTATGTCGTTTGTGATATGTGATATGAAACCTCTGCGCGCTCGGGCCATTGCTAGATAACACAGTGCCCATCCATTGTAGTACATTGCAACTACGCAAATTTACGATTTTATCAATAAATTTCATATATTCTATACTCTAAACAGTGATGGGATGGCATATTTACCTATACTTACTCAGAAATCAAATAAAATCGCACGAATTGCTTGATGACATTTGAGTGTTTTCGCTTCTCTCCACCGTCCACCAAAGGAGCTAGGAGCTAGCGCAAAATTGGCTGCTAGCAGTCCATGTCCGTCCAAGTATTGTAGAACTCGTATGTATGATCTCAGTATACTTTCCCTTTGCCGTTGCTTTAAAGGAATTTAAAATTTTATTTTTCAATGATAAAAAATGGCTCAACGGAGTTTAATTAGTTACTACATAAACAAATTTGTAACTAACCACCGTACACTCAGTACAGGAAGTAAGGTTTTTAGTATAGTAATAAGAAAGTTCGTAATGCTGCCTTCCTTATTTCCATACAGCTGCTGATAAAAGATTAAATAAAGCGCCACAAATTATATCAAAATTGTTTCCACAAACTGCGGCCACAAACAATGAGAATGCCGACTGCGGACGCAAAAAAAATAAAGAGAAGTATAAAGCTAAGGAAGACAAAAAGTTGTGGAAGCGCATGAAGCTGGGGTAAGTTTTGTTAGTGTATTGTATCAATTGGAATGTTATTGAAAGGCGTATTTTTCATAGCTAGTCTATTTTGAGTAGATGCCCAGTGACATGTTGATTAAGAGTTGAGCTTGACTGAAATCACAGGGTGCTTTTTGCAGTACTCAGTACATCTTATTATCATATGACAGCCTACAACAGGGAAGCATGGGCACGTCATTTATATTACACAAATTTTTGAATAAGGTGTACTCTTTAGGTTGTCGGAATATTGGCTTGCAGAGTTATTCCTCTATTTACATTTGTTTTTTTCATGTCACTTCCATTTTATTC
This sequence comes from Cheilosia soror, assembly GCA_949372485.1. NCBI lineage: Eukaryota > Metazoa > Arthropoda > Insecta > Diptera > Syrphidae > Cheilosia > Cheilosia soror. The sequence goes on from OX443563.1 coordinate 79,651,304, forward strand.
AAAATTTTCATTTGTAATCCTTTAGATTGTTATACCTAAGCACTTCTAAGCCAGTGATACCTTTATGTTCTATACCTATTCATTCATGCAGATTTAGAGTCGTTGGTGGTTTAGCTATTGGGATGGGCGTCTACGAATTTTGCAAACCGGATTATGACATGGAAGGCAACGTCATCGAGGATGAGTTCGGCAAAGATCCCACGATGCAGCAATACCTAAAACGCATGTGGGAATCAATGAACTACTACCAAAAGATGTTTCAAGAGCCATCACGAGATAAGCTCCTTCCCGATCCACTCAAACCCCCATACGTTCAACCGCCGTACACATTAGTTCTAGAGATGAAAGACGTTTTGGTCCACCCCGACTGGACATATCAAACTGGATGGCGTTTCAAAAAACGCCCCGGCGTCGATCATTTCCTTCAGGAATGCGCCAAACATTTCGAAATTGTTGTGAAATGACGGTGTTCCCAATTCGGGATGCCTTAGATCCAAATGGTTATATTATGTACCGTCTGGTTCGTGATGCTACGCACTTTGTCGATGGACATCATGTCAAGAACTTGGATAACCTAAATCGCGACTTGAAAAAGGTTTCTATTGGTAAATCATTTGCAAAAAAACACATAATCCAAGACATTTCTTAATATTTAGGTCATCGTTATCGATTGGGACGCCAATTCAACGAAACTCCATCCAGAGAACACACTTAACATTGGCAGATGGTCCGGCAACGATGACGATGCTTCGTTGTTTGATCTCATCAATTTCTTAAAAAGTAAGTTAGCACTCGTTTGCACCTATCGAACAGAATCTCAATCTTCTTTTTTGCACAGCTCTGGCAACAGCTGAAGTCAGTGACGTGCGGGAAGTGCTCACATTCTACAAACAATATGAGGACCCCCTTCAGCAGTTTAGAGAAAACCAACGTAAGCTCCTCGAACAGTTGGAGGAACAAAAAAACCAGAAAAAAGTTGAAGACAGTCCGTTTGTTAAAAAGTGGACTTCAAGTTTTAGGAGTCTATCATAGATGCAATATTATACATTACTTGAAGTGCTGTTTATTTAATACAAGCAATACATATCTACATGTATTTACATTCATTTACCAAATTTCCAGGTTAAAGCTTCCATAGATATTGCGCGGTACTAAATACTAATCGTTTTTAGTTTCCAAACTTAAGCTGAAGTATGATTATTAGTAAGGCCCGTAGAATTGTAAATAACTTTTTTGCATGGGAGGTGCCACGCCTCGTTTTACAATCCACATTTCTCAAAGTACATAATTTCCTTCCCTGCTTTATTTTTGTCCATTTAAAATTCGAAATGTTAACTGAGTATTTCGGCAGGACGCAGGATTTGCTTGACTAGATTGGCTATCGAAATCTACTGGCAAATATTTATCAAGGGATCAATCTAGATCAACCGCGTCCCCATTGTCAGTTGATTTCACATTGCTGGTGGTTCTGTTCCAATGTAAAGATCATCATGAACGGCTGTTCACGGTGGCGTATACGTATTATTTGTGTACCTAATCTTTCCGTAAGCATTTTTGAAATAAAAACTCCGCTATTGCCACTTACTTTTTTTTTATTAATTGTAAGATATTTCACTATTTAATGTATATATATAGTATATTTAATTAATAATAAATTAAAAATAATACAAAATTATTTATCTGTTTTTGTTTTTTCTTATATAGGTACTTAGAAATCGAAACTACATAAATTCAGGATACCAACTCTATTAGAATGGGGGTTTTCTCTTCTTTTGAATTAAAATACAAATATAAAATACAATAGTTTTAGATCGATGAATCGGTTCAGTTTTTTTTAGTAGAAAATCAAATTTAATGCGATTAAAAAATGTTAACAATTCAGCGTCATAATTAATAGATATTTACAGAATAAAATGGAAACTAAAAAATGTATGTGGTATGTATTTTTACGGTAGTACATATATTTTTATGCAAAGAATACATAACTTTTTTTTTACACAGAATAGATATGATGGAGATTGGAAATTATATTGGTTATGGTATTTTCTAATCGTGAACTAGTCGTTTACTAATGCCATATACATGCAGCCTTTTCCCTTCTTAGCATAGAGTGCGCTCTGATAATGATCTTGTCGAAAGAGAAATACAGGTTCAGCGCTTAGATGTGTGAGTTTAGGCTTTGATCTGGGGGCTAATTCCCAAAAGCGCGGCGTATCGCTTTTTATTATTATATACTTCCAAAATTGATTCGATTCAATTCATTCAAAAGCGATAGCTGTTCAATTGATGGATTACTGGAGGATTAGACTGTTTTCAAATAAAAAAATATACTACATTCTTATGATGAGAAAGCTGTTAAACAATGCACAAAAAAAACAAAAACACGGAGGGAAATGTAACCATAGATGGCTCTCTCGAAAACAAAAATTTCGAAAATACCTGAAAATGATTTCGTATTAAAAATCGCGACGATTTTGAACTTTCAAGAATCGTGTGTATTTTAAGAGAAAAATATTCGAAAAATAAAAAACATTTCTTTCATATAATAAGGTTAGCGAATTCATGAGAATCACGGAGAAGGGACATTTTCTCGATTTTCACAGATTTAAGTACCTAAAGCCAGAACCAGACTTGTAACGTTTGGTGTGTTGTTTCTACACATATGAAATACTGAGCAGGGATAGCGACACAGCACTATCCGCAACACCCCAGACCCCACGGGTTAGAAGTAGTGTATTGCAGGCTTAAGACGATTCCATAAGAAAGGAGCGAACATAGGAGAGATTGAAGTAAGGGAAGTGGACTTAAAATCTTAAAATCAAAATCTCATCGATTCTCCTGAGTTACACTTCACCGTCCATATGTTCTATAGAGCCTATCACAGGCCATGGGGTCCTAATACCAAACCGCTTTACACAGCGGTTGTAAGACCGATACTAACATATGGTAGTTTATTCTGGTGGCAAGGCCACCAACCTTAAAACCAAGACATAAAATTCAAAGTATGGCCTGTATTGGGGCAATGAGAACCAGCCCCACAGCAGGGCTAGAGGCTACACTCAATCTTAGACCTCTAGACCTCTTCGTACAAGAATGTGCTGCAAACATCGCCCTTCGGTTAAGCCAGACCAAAATCTGGAAACACAGCCTTCCGGGACATGCACAAATTCTAAAGAAATACACGGGCATTAATGTATGCACGTATACACCACTTGTTTTCCCAACAGGGACGGATGGTACGAAGATTAACCGACATCCATCGGATCAACCATACATACGCCATACCTATCTACACGGTGGTATCAAAAATGGAAATCGGCGCTGGGTTCTACTCCGAACATCTCGGACTATTCAGTTCAATCAGACTTCCTGATTACAGCAGCGTATTTCAAGCTGAGGTACTGTCGGTGACAACAGCTGCTAAACAGATTGCAGTGATGGCAATACCGCATGCAGATATTCGTAATTTTTTCCAGTCGAATACTGAATTTACGTTCATACGGCCCTAGCGAGGTATCCGTCGGAACGGAAAATTCTCCGATTTCATACGACGGTTAACTTCGGAATAGCTTTTCGGAACAAGCACTAAATAGGAAAACCCCGATGTACCACGAAACAATATCATGTCAAATTAATGCGTCGCCGCATTTTAATTATTCTTTCCAAAGGCGGATACTTCTCCGTTCCGACGGATACCTCGCTAGGGCCGATTGTATCCATTTTCCGAACATTCATCAACGCATTTTGTTCACTAAAACCTTTTCGCGATGAAGAAATGTCCGAGACCATCGGAGAAAAATTGACATGTGGCTGTCATAACCCGGTGCAAAAACCCATCGCAATGAAACGTAGACTGCCGGTATGCGTTAGGTTTTGTCGAAGAAATGTTCCGAACATCGGAATGATTACCATGAAGCAAAATTCTCCGATTCGTACAAAATCGGAAAATTTTTCTTTCGGAGCGGATACCATGATAGGGCTGATTACCTTTTTCATTGACAGTCAAGCGGCAATAAAAGCGATCTCTGCCGTTGAGTTAAAATCAACTGCTAGGTTCCACATTTCACTTTCACTCGAAATGAAATCGGAAATGAATTTTTGTGTTCTACATTTCACTGTATTCGATTTCGATTTCAAAATTTTCGGAACTGGGACAAAGTGCAATTGTCATTCCGAACAAATTTCGGAGTTTCCGAATCGCTTGAAATGCAGAACACTGAAAACGATTTCACTCGATTTCTGGAACCTGGCTGCAAAGCTTGTAAGTCGCTGTCTCGAAGAGCTACAGGTTCTTTGCGCCCAGCACAACGTAAGACTACGCTAGGTCCAGAGGTGTGCCTGGAAATGAAAAAAGCTGATGAGCTGGCAACAAAAGGCTCCTCCCTTCAACTAAACCAGGCCGACACCACAGTAATGATTCCCCCCTATAATCTCAGACAGACGATTGGGAACAAAATACTAATGGCGACAAATGAAATATGGCGCAAGCTCGACTCCTGTGGCATAACCAGGGAAATGTGGCGCATCTACAACAAACAGAAAATTGGAAAAATCTTACAACTGAACAAGAAATCATTGTCCTCGATTGTGGGTATTATCACCGGTCACAATATGCTGAAATACCTTACCAAGAAAGTACAGATGACATGTGCAGAGGATGCGGTGATGAGGAGGTGCATGAGGACACCCCACATTTTCTTTGTCACTGCCAATCAGCGCTCTGCCACATAAGAAATAAAATCCTTGGTAGTTACTTCTTCAAGGATTTAGAAGAACTTTCAGATACAGGTCCATTAATGACCTACTTAAATTTCTAAATAAAACTGGTTGGTTTACCAATCCGTAGGTTTTTCATAGGTTTCCAGTGTATGGGGTCATAAACTCCTAGGGCATCACAACGGATCTACATTGATCTAAGTGTGGCACGTACATACAGGTTTCTCCACTAAGTGAATTACGTATTGAAAATCGATTTCACCAAAATGAATTTTTTTTGCAAAATTTCGAAAATTTTCGACATTTTTTAGATTTGCTTTCGAGATTTGTACCAAATGTGTATCGAACTTTTGTATTCCATCCATTTGTGTCAAGTTCTCTTTTTTATGCTACTGCCGAAATATTCAATGTACGAGTAGGTCTTAAAAACCTGGGCGTTCTATATATCACCACTCGATAGCTAATGGATTAAGACGATTGTTTTTTTTTTTGTTGAATATAACTTAATAAAATAATGAAAGGTTCGTGTTAACATTGAACATTATTTATTTATTTGATGATAGATTTTGAGAGTTTATTTCAACTCTCTTTATTTTATGTTCTCTCTGTTTTTTACATTCTTTGTTTTTTCAAATATTTTCTTACCATTGCAATTATGTATTTGTTTAAATAACTTTGTCTACTTGGCAACGACTAAAGAGAGAGTTTACGAAAAAAGTATAAATGTTATAAAAGAACAAATACACAGATCTTATAGTTTATTTGGTCAGGTGAAATTTGTCTACCGTCCAGGGGTCGTTTGTTTCTTTCTTTAAAAAAAACCCTCAAATATATTTCAGAACCTTAATCATATTTTCTGTTTACCACATAACAAAGTAGGTATTCTTTTTTTTAGCTTAGAAGCTCATTCGATGAAAACCGATCATTGGACGGTTGGTGTTTAAAACGTTTGCTTAAATACACAATTTAGTTTATTTTTTTCTGTTTGTATTTTTTAATATGAAAAGAACAGCAAAATCACATTCAATGAACGAGAGAGAGAGAGAAAGGCAGAGATATATCTATAGAGAGAGGTGTATGAAAATTATTTAATTTTTCATTTTGTTTATTTTGAGAAGAACAAATATGTAAATTAGCATTAACAAACAACAATGAATACATATTTTTGTTTTCTTTTATTTTTTGTTTTAAGTTAATTTTTTTATTTTTTTCTTTATATAAACATGAAATTTGTTCTCTATTTTAACACTGTTCTATAAGGTATTTTGTATTTTATTATAATTTTATTAGGAATTACTGTGTCAATTGGTTTTTGTATTTTTTTTTTTTAAAGGAGATTGCTTATTGAACTTTTAAGCTAGTCATTTTTGAATGCACTTGATTGTGTTTGAAAATAAAAAATTGTCTAAAATCATTTCAATTAAATAAAAAAAATCGTCTAACATCAAAATAGAAAGCCAAAAAAGCTGATGTAAGCGAATACCTGATGTAAATTAAAATGCAGTCAGTGTGGAGCAAAAGCTAGAATAAGTTGAAAGCCAAGAAACCACATTTCGAATTGAATTCGTCTCCATGAGGCACGGTCTGAATTGCCTTCCATCAGTAGTGGATACAAAGAAGAAGACATTTCTTCTATAATAAGCGTCATTAGATCCTCAAGCTCGGAGGTTTGGTATTTAAAAATTTTATATAGTCCTCCACATAAATGTAGGTACGTACTTACCTGCTTCACAATATACATTTGAATACATTCAACAATGTGCCGTAAATGTGAACTGAGGAATAAATTTACAAACTCAGTAAGAATCTTCTCGACGAGTTCCACGAAGTGAAATGTACTTCATTACCTAAGATTAGGTAAATAAAGTCTTTCTGTTTTTTTTTTTTAACAAAATTTACAAAAAGTATGGTAGTAGTGAATGAGAGCAAAATAAACTATATGCTGTCTGTTACATCTCATTAGAAAGCTTACCTTCGGTGGGTATGTTGTAGTGGTTAGACCGATGTTCGACAGCAATACTGTGCCACCGAACATAAGAGAAACTAATTATGCACTTCGCCGCGAATCGCATATTTTGCGATTCATTCACTTCGCTTCGCGGCGAACATGGCAACTATGCAAAACGATCACTTGGAATGTCGACTTTCAAAGAAAATCACACTATTTCTCGCTGCCGTCAATTTTTTTTTACCATGCAAATGCACCGCTGACAACCTAATTCGCCATCAAATTATCTATCGCATTTCACGTCGATAAAATGGCGTTCGCATTTACATGGTTGCGCGAATGTAATGGAGCGAAGTGCGATAGTTTTCGCCGGCGAACTGAATAGTACCAAAATGCGAAATCGATACAAAATGCGCTTCGCGGCGAAGTGCATAGTTAGCCCCCAGAGTTTCTCCACCACTACACCAAAAAAGAAGTTTCTGTTTTGCCAGTACAATGGACCGCGACTTGTCTGAGTGCTACAAGACTTGGAATCGGTGGCATGGCCTAAATCCACCAGGCTGGAGCGCATAGTTGTTGATGCACAGGTACGGGTTATTTGACGCGTAGTATAATGTCAGAGCCTCTTCTTGTTAGTGCATGTTGTATAGTGATCCAGAAACTCAGCTAAGCATAGCTGTGGCAAAGTACATACTTCACCAGTAAAGCCAATATTTACCTACCTGAGTTTTGGAACAAATTTCCTGTAAAAAAAAATTGCCCATCGGACATAATTTCGAAAACCAGCGAAAAACATCTTCCATTGGCGAAGTGTATGGAGTACACTGCAATTGGCAATTACATACAAAATTCGCCATTGTGTATTTTAACCAGAAAGTTTAACATGCCAGAGCATTTGTCGGATAAGTGATAAGTTAAATTAATGGAATTAATCCTCGAGAAACGACATAAAGTATTAGCGCTCTTCAAGACACCTTTTCTCCAAAACTCCTTTTGCTACAAGACACACAAAATTTCGAACTCGCTTCCTGGGGGCAGACATATTTCCAGAGGACAGACGACTGATTTTAGGTGTAATATAATGCACATACTATCACGAACAGCCGAGAACGGGAACAACTCAAAGAGAGTCAAGTTCATTTACATCTATTGTACGTACATCTATTCGAGCTGCCGTTTCTCGTATACGACTTAATTGTCCTGCCGTTGTAACAAAACCAAAAGAGGAATTTGAGCTAGCGCCGGTTTTCAACTCGCAGATCATAAAACTGGAGCGGTGCTTATTACAAATGTTAAAGTTAGTGAGAAGTGAACCGATAATCCGTAAAGCCATTGGAAATGAAGTATAACCGTTTATTACGAACATACCTCTAAGTGTCAGTTTCTAGAACATGTATGCAAAAAGTCATTTGCCAATTATTAGGGCACTCTAAACTGAACTAAGGGTAGATTGCGATGACGATGTGGCGATCGCCTGTACGATGCCGTTTCTAAAACTTATCCGACAATCATAAGCAATATTCAGATGCACTTAATCCCTACAATTCAAATTCTTCCCCCAAAATCCTTGATTTAGCAATAGAAAGCGACTTTTAGAGATGACTCATTTTGACGGCTATATACTTAGAAGTGATTTGGCCACTGATTAGTAACTTTGGAGGCCCGAGAATAATTTTTGTAGGAGCTGATCTATGTTTCATGTAAGACATAGACATATATGGTAAAATACCCCGAAAGGTAGGAAGGAAAGGAAAGGAAAGTAGTATGACAACCTGGCAGAACAAATTTAACGAATCCCTAAAGGTAAGCCAAACGTACTGTCCTACACCAGTGTCTGGTCTGTTGATGAAACGGAATGTGACTTAGTTACTGACAGGCCTTGGCTGTTTCAGCGAATCCCGAAACTGCCCACATTGCACGAAACACGTATTTCTTGATCGCGATAAGAATCCGAGAGAGAATCGTCACTATCAAGGGACCTCTGACCATTGGAGCTGGGTTGTAAGTGTACATGTGCGCTGAACTACTGAGAACTCTATCAAAATAAGCCTTTGGGCATTTGTACCGCGATTCCTTTACCATTTCGAGTAGTTCTTGAAATGCCGCATCCGTGCATAGCTTACAAAAAAGCCTATACTCCACACTGAGATCAAATGAACAAATTCTGAACGAAATCCTCTTAATGTCCAATTACGGAATTTCTCTATTTTTGTATGCGACTTAGAATTTAAATTTAGTTTTTTTTTTTCTATTTAAATATCACCTCCGACAAAAGACGGTATCCTTTCCAATGTATTTCAATGTTTTTCTTCTACTTTTTTTTTTCTTTCGTCTCCCATATTTTCTGCTAAACAAAATGTTTTCCATTTATTTTGTTTTTCGTTTCTTTTTAATTTTGTTTTGTTCTCTTCAATAATTTTTTTTTTTGTTTTGTTCTCTTGAGTTGAAAAAGCTATAAAAAATAGTTCTCATAGTACAATACATTTAATTGTTTAATTATTATTTTGTTCATAATATTTCATAAATCTTTTCATCGATTCTATTTTAATTTTATTTTTCATTTGTTGTTGTTTTTTTAAATACAATAATTGATTTTTACTCTCTAGAAATCTTAACTAGATATTTTATTTTGTTTTTTTTTAATTAAATTTGATTTCTATTTTGTTTGTTTTCTCATTTATTAATTTTTTGTTTTATTTAATTAATCATAATATATATAATATTCTTAAGAAAACTTAGATTATACTTTATATAAAAAAAAATAATAATAATAAAATAAAATAAAACGAAAAAGAGACATAAATGATTTTTTTTTTTAAATAGAATAAAACAAAATTTCTCTACAATGTTAATTTATAAACATTTGTTGTGGGATTTTTGTTTCATATAAGAAATATACAATAAGGGATTGGTTGTTGCGGGTAGTGGTGGTAGTTGTAGTTGAGTTTTTGTTTTTCTTTTCTGGTTTTTAATACAAATGTTCTAATATTATATTTATAATCCAGATTGATCTGCTAAAGGCGTCCACCTTGTTTATATCTGGCGCTTTTTAAAATTCATTCATCCACGGAACAGAAGGTAACGTATACGCGGCGTGTGATTGGTCTGACTGTTGCAAATTACGAACGAATTGTTTTACATTTACTTTTGTTTATTTTTTATTGTTTAGAAATCACAGGGTTCTAGTATGCTATTTCTACCTCGAAGCAGATCATCATCATCATCATCATCACAGTGCAGACCCATCACACAGTCGTCCCTCAAACAATTCATAAAGTAAAGTGTTTTGTTTAAGATTCCTACTATTCAGGAAGCATTATATAAATGTAATGGTAGTTTGTATACAAAAAGATAAAAAAATAAAAGTTTTGAATTTAAATTAAATCGGAATCATCGTCTCGGTCGTCGAAGCCCTCGAGATCGGCTGATTGCAACATTCCACGGGATAAGGCATACTCTATGAGGGCCAAATGACAGAATACATACTGATCTGGCATTTGTATTGAGTAGGCTCGTTGTGAACGGATTTTTTCGACAGTGCCCCTAATGTCAGCGGTACCGACGTCCTCTAAGCGCGATATGCATATATCTAATGTTATAAATGTACCTGCAAGAAACGAGAGATTATTTGATTAGCACTGAGAGAAGAGATGCCGTGGCATTTAGTTATAATTACCAGTTCGTCCGATTCCAGCACTACAGTGCACCACAATTGGAGGTCCCCGAGGATGGCCGGCCCATGTGTCACCCAATGATTTCACCATTTGAGCCTGTTTATCGCGGACTTTTTGCAAGAAATTTAACATTGCTAACGCCGAACTTGGAACACCATAATCTGGCCAGCTTGTGAACTGCCAATGTGAGACATTCCTTGTTTCTTCAGTCTGAAATGAGAAATTTGATTTTTATAACGGAAATCAGTAGAAAATGATTTACAGAAAAATTGTCCAATCAAAACCGTCACAAATAGAGGCTAAGAAAACTAACAGGGAATTTTTGATGCACCTACGAGTATGTACCTTACCTATAAATTTTTTATGATTTTCATTCTCATTTCATTTTCAGTCTGATGTGAACTGATAAAGATAATTCTTTTGGCTAAAATTGATTTTAAAATGCTTTCAAAATCGCAGTTTATCATACAGCAGTACGGTCAACCAAACTGATTACATTCCGACCAACGCAAGGCACGCCCTTTGCATTCTGAATGTCTGAGCTTTCAAAATGGCAAAACTAATACAGCAACAAATTCACATCAGCCAAAAAAGGAGCTTAACTTCAGGTGCAAGTTAAAAAAAACTCAGCTTCCGCTGTGCATTACATAGAGTCATTCATTTCGTGGTTTGAAGTTTGTAGCGCTGGCATTTGACACCTGTCAAATTCAGCTGTCATTTAAAGCGTCATAATATTAGTTGAATGTTTGCCATTTACGATAATGAATCGATTAACAATCGAACAACGCGTTAAAATTGTTAAAACTTACTACAAAAGTGGTGATTCAAACGTAGCCACTTTTCGCGCATTACGCGATGATTATAATCGTCATAAACGAACGACTACGCAAGCAATCGGTAAAATTGTGAAGAAATTTGAAGAGAGTGGAAGTTTTACTGATGTCGTAAGGCCTGTGCATCGTCGTAATGCACAAAAATATTGCTGATGATCCGAATTTATCGATTTCTTGGCGTTCGCAGAAATTGAACGATCTTTTTTTGCCGGCGATTGAAGATCATGACTTGGACGATATGTGGTTCCAACAAGACGAAGCAACAAGCCACACAATACGACCAATTATGGCTTTATTGCGTGTGAAGTTTCTTGGTCGCGTAATTTCACGTTTTGGCGACATCAATTGGCCACCAAGATCATGCGATTTGACATCGTTAGATTTTTTTTCTGTAGGGCTACCCAAAAGACCGTGCTTACGCGAATAGTCTCCTAACTCTAGACGCATTAAAAACCAACATTACTCAATTTGTGGCCGAGATACCACCCGAAATGTGCGAAAAAGTGGTTAAAAATTACCTCAAAAGAATCGCATGCTGCGAATCTTCCCGAGGCGGCCATTTGAATGATATTGTTTTTCACACTTAATGGCAAAGTCCAAACTTTATATGAAATAAAATTTTCATCAAAAATATATCGCTGTGTGTGTTTTCTTTAGCTTTACTTTCGAGAACGAAAAATGAATGACCCTTTACGAGCGATCATAACCACACCCACAGAAGTATAAACAAGGCGGCCGGTATTGCAAAAAAAAGGCTACTTGCGACGTCTGACTAAAAACGAAATAAAAAGAGCACAAGAACAACGCTAGCGGAAATATTGAGATACGACTTCGGAAAAAGAACATTCTGGGAGAGGAAAGTTAACAGGCAATACGGGAAAACTGTTGCTGTAGACTGTGCATAAAGCATCTTGTTAGGCAAAACGCACCATTCAGCTTTGATGGCGACAGACAAATCATCCGCCTACCTGATAATAACTTAGTGATGATAGGACCTAAGCTATACATTTCAATCATTGGGCTTGAAGGTTTAACAGCCGAGCTGTTTACCAGCAGCTTAAAAAGCGTAATTTCCAAGATTTGGTTAGAATAAACTATGCCTAATGGCCCTGGCAACCCGTACAGGATGAAATTATCTGAAACATTGAGTAATCGCATTTTTCGCCTTAAAAATCCTATCCATCCGTCTTAAGACAGCATTCATAGAAACGAGCCATGTCTAGTTTTGGCATTTCAGCTTTCAGATCTGCTTAAACTGCCAGGAAAGCGATGGAGAGTGCTTTATTAAGTAAGAAAGGTCCATTAGCAATTTTATTGCTATCACGTGCAACGCCGAATATATCGACATAAATGGAACAACTAAGCGGTCTCTCTGACGCTGCATGATCATAGGTAGCTTTCCAGGACCTAGGGAGAAGGGGCTTGTTGATTTATGTCCAGGTTTACCACAAACGATAAGTAAGACTAAATAAATCCGTAAAATGTATAATAACAAGTGCGTCAGTGGGCAGCCCAACATCATGCCTCCTGAATGTGATTCATGTTTCGTTAGCAACAGAACCCGTTAAATTACTGCCTATATAGCTTAACTATAGCACGACCATTAATCAAGTAAAATATGTAAAATGTAACAAGTACTCACCTTAAGATTTTTGAGTTCTAATGAGGCTACCGTATAATCTTCATTAGTTTTTATACTAATTGTTCGCACATGGAAGTTTCCAAATTCACAGGAAGTTTCTTCAGCTGGTTCCCAATATTGACCGCATTTTATTCTACCCCGTTCCAACACACGTGTTGTCATCACTATAACTAAACAATGTTGCTCCCAAATCATTCGCCAAAAATCATGGGATGTCTTTGGTAATGGACCTGAAATGTAAAAAAAAAAACAAATGAATGCATATAAACAAAAACAAATTTCGGGTTAATAATGGATTCTGTTCCGAGAGTAAGTACATAAACATATTTCAAGTGGACTTTCGTTTCAAATGGCTGATATTACACTTTTGGGGCGGCAGAACAGCAATCTGGGGTAATACCATGAAATTGAAGCGAAAGTATAACCTCATTTTTTTTTTGCGGAACCGTGTGTTAAGGAGCCGAATCTGGGGCACTCATCAAATGGGCTGCTGTATATTATTGTTTGGTTATTGATTTTACATACACACAACATACGTTTTTGATGGAAATGAGCCCATACATTATGGTTTAGTCATTTCGTATCTGGTTTCAAGGGAGATTCATTCCTGTATTATGTATTTATATAATTCTGTTTGTTCATAAACTTGGAATATCATGTCCTTCTGTCGTTTTAGGAGAAGATTTTACAGGATTATAAGGATTTTATTTATGAACTAATGCAAATACTTTTGGGAAAATTTGTTTCGCAAGTTATGCGGCGCGTAAAGACTTTGTATGGCGTCTTTATTGGTTCGTGAATTATTTACGTCAGCTAATGGGATTAGGGAGTTATAAACTTGTTTAGAGGCGGAAGGAACCATTCGGAGTAATCCATGAATATTTAATTTTGTCTAGTTTTTGACCGAAAAAAATAAAATAAAATTGCGAACATCGATTTAGGCTTGGATTTTCTAGAAACATTCTCAACATCCGAAGTCGGTACTTCTCAGTAAAAGTATATAAATAGGTCACCCATATGAGTTAAGATGGTTAAGATTAAGATAATGACTAATGACTTTTACAGCCCAACTGATAAAATATTTTGCAAAGTAAGAACCTCTTACCTATGGTAATGAGGTTTGGGTAATGACCGAAAGAATAAGATCGCAGATACAAGCTGCCGAAATGAGATTTCTCCGTAGTATTGCTGGTGTGACCCGTAGAGATCGCATCAGAAATACCAGAATACGTGAGGAACTCAATGTCGAGCAGCTACTTCTCCGGGCGGAGCGATCCGTGCTTCGGTGGTTTGGTCATGTTAAACGCATGTCCCCGACCAGGATTCCACGACGTGCAATGGAATCCGTACCATCAGGTAGGCGTCCTCTAGGTAGACCAAGGATGAGATGATTAGATCAAGTCCATAATCTCTCCTATACCCGTATGGGGATTGCCCTTGATGAATTAGAGTCGATGGCGGAGAATCGAGAGCATGGAGGGTCCACTTGAGCAACCTATACCCGCGACCCACTTAATGGACAAGCGGACCATTGAAAATGATGATGATGATGATGATGATGATGAACCTCTTCAACTGCATCAAAACTTCGTAGCATTATCTGCAAATTGTTTGCGAAATGGAGAAGAGATGCGAATGGCAAAAACGCTTATGCTAAAGCCGACATATTGTCATGGGATCCTCATGGTATCCTTGCAGAGTTTGATTCTATTGGTTCGGCCTCTAAGTGTCATTATGAAATTCGACAGTCCCGAGTGCCCTTATTCTTTGGAACGCATTTCCCTTGATAGCTCAAGAAACACCTGAGATAGCAAAGAATCCTCAGAATCGAAAAAATGATCGGAGTTATCCGATACATCCAGCAAAAGTATTTGGAGGATGAAGGAGATAATTCAGCAATGGAGCTGTATAACGAATAACAAAGCCCAAGCTCGAGAGCTGGCGACTATAATCTAGTCCAGATGTATAATGCGCCATAGAAACAGCACATAATTAAAAAACTTTAGAGTCTAAAGACTTATTGGTTAAAGCCCAGGTCAAAACCAGACTGTAGTTAAGTATCTAACGTCTCTAGTTCAAATTGGCGCACGAAAGCAACATACATTTGATCGCTCGTTAATTACAGACAGGATTTCGCACAGCAAGACTTAAGCCCCTATTGTAAGTGTCGATAGTTAATCGTTGATCGATAACTGTCGATCGATCGCAAACTGTGATTGTCGATTACGATCGATATTTATCGATTTTACAGCCGCTTGTAGTCGATTGCAAAATGTCTGGTCGATGCTTTCTGTTGGAAGTGAAACAAATTTGTGCGTACGAATAGCTACAATCAATCGACGCAATCGAAAATTGTCGTGACGATCGCTGATCGACAATCACAATAGACATTATTAAAATATAACATAACATCCTGTAACGATATCGTCCATTATGTATGGTCGCGCCTTGCAGCGCAAACAAAAACTCCTCAGCGAAGAATACAATGCAATGGAATTCCACTGACTAAGACCGCCCTAAGTAAACATGCCTGCAATCAGAAACAAACGGCCGCCAGAGCGGCGATTAGCTTTAGTCTGTTTGCGACTAAAGTGGGCCATATAATAGGCAATCCCTTCTTATCTCAAATGGTTTTCTGTCTGTCTCCTGTCGCTGTGTAATAATAGCTGTGTATGCACTACGTCTATACCTGGTCCAATACTATCAGCGACACCTAGATCTCGACCCATGGTTCGGGACATGTATTAGAACGTGTTTCGCAATGCAGATAAAAGCATAATTGACAGCGTCTTATCAACTTTGATTTGCAAGTCGAATTAAGTGTAGTAGGGGAACAAAATATCTGACCTAGACCGAGCAATCTTTTACATTTCCCCAACGTCAATATAACGTCAGATTTGTGTGTGTAAACAAAGTCATTTGACGTCACGATTGGCACGATTTTTGACATGTGTAATCGTAGCTTTATGCGACAATTATGTAGAACTTAAATCGTTATAAGTCGTATCAATAACAGTCCTTCATTTCCGATAATGAACCTATTTCCATATCAAACCAGAACACATAATATAACTCACGTATGTAATTACAACTAGTACTCACCTTGAGTTGAAATATACGCATTTTTCTGCTTATAACCATCTACGAAGTTGGCATTTATATAATCTGACAAATCCTCTGTGTCCTGCGACAGAACCACTCTGCTATGATCGTAGCACAGGACGTCCGTATAGCGATTCTTTGTCAGGTTATTCCGCATCCTTTCGAATAGAAAAATAAGTACAACAATGATAAATTCAAAAACTCTAAACAAGCCATATATAAAGGTACTTACTTTGCATGAATGAATGTCCCTTCGGGCGCTCGACTCCTAATATCTGCATATTCTTTGAACAAACCGTGCCTGCCACGCTCCTTTACCATCTGAACGATCTGTTCAATTGTTTTCGGATCTCCTTCTGCCCCGGCCAGACTGTCGTCATCACTGAACCCGGACGAAGCACTACTTGGTGGATTCTCCGACCAGAACTCACTCAATGGTGCCGTTGTGTCGGGATTATTATCGTTTGTTTCGACAACAACAGCGCCGCCCCCAACAACACCTGTATCACCAACACCACCGACTAATACAAAGTCTGTTGATCCCGTTGTAGTTGTTGTTGTTGTTATTTGTAAATTGTTGCTAGATGGTTGGTGCCCAATATTGGCCAATAGCTCGTCTTCACGATTCGTCATCGATTTGTAGCAATGCAGTAACCATGTGGAGTGATCTATTTCTAGAGTTCCGCCTAAATGTCGGGGCAGGGCGTCACGAGGCACATGCAAACTCAGTGTTGGCACTGACACAGTAAAGACACGTTCGCGCAGTTTTTCCCGCACAAACAATCGAAGGATCTTAAATGGTGCCTTAAACCACAATGGTGCTGTGACAATCAGGACCTTTTTTAGTCTCGCTGGATAACCACCCTAAAATGAAAAAAAACAAGAAAATTTAATTACATAAATATAAAAAAAAATGTTGATGGAGTGGGTTTTATAGGATGGCACTTCACCCAACTCATGGTCAAAGGAATTTTCATTTTCCAAGAAGAAAACAGCGTTCCAGAAACTTAACAGTGGGCGTACACGAGTAATTCAAAGCATTTCGGTTACATCGCTGCTGTAGGCGAATTCCCAGAAAAAAAATACTCTAAAAACAACTTGCTCCGGTTTAATGAAATTGTATTCCAGGGAAAAAAAATTAACGTACGAAGGTGTATTATGGATGTGACGTTTAATTAAAAACAAATTAAAGCTTATCGTTGGTGCGAGACTTTAATGTGATAATGATGCGAAAAGTTGTTTGTTCTCTAAGGTAATATTAATTATAGTCTCACGGTTAGCATTGTTTTGTTTTATGAATACTTATGAAAATTAGCGTTGCAGGAACACGTAGTTTGAGGATACAGTACTTTTAAACAATCAGGAAGCATGCTATACATGACACTACGCCTGGAAACGGACTATGGCTAATTGACGTTGCTAGGTACTATTCGTTATTTTTTTGACACCGAGAGAGAACTTGATGGTTCCAAGTTTTGGTAGGAAAAAAAGTATCCTTTGCCCGGTCCACAAGAAAAGTGACCGGCTAAACTGTGCTAAATATAGATTCATCGGTCTCCTTATTATCGCATACAATATAGTACTGTGTCAACGAACTGATTGGCCAATGAGGTTATAGGCCGTGTAAGTCCACAACCGACCAAATAATCACAGTTCGGATACAGTTCCACCAATACCAATGGCCTATTTCACCAACTTACAAATTTGTTTTACAAGTATTTTTCCACTAAATCTGTAGAAAAATTACAAATTAGAGAGTGAGAACGAATTTGTATCTTTTTCTAAGAAAATTGCCACAAATTGCTTGTAAATACAAATGGTTAAAACATTTCCGTCTGAAAACAGATAGTAATCGTCTGAAAAATATAAAAACTGTCTGAAAACATTTATTTTAAAGAATTAAAGACCGCAACGCCGATTCTCAAAATTCATCTAATTTTTTTTTGTTTTATGGACTTATTCTTTTCTTCTACTCCATTGTTTGTAGAAGGAACACCTTTTTCAGACGATTACTATTTGTTTTCGGACGTTTTAAAAATTGTTTCAGACGTTTCCAATATCTGATGTTCTGATGATTTCTATTTATTTCCAGACGATTTCTATCAAATTTCAGACGTTTTTTTCGATTTTTGCCAACGTTTTCAATTTTCTTTTCTGACAAATACTATTTATTTGTAAGACGAAAAAATTGTAGCCAAATAAAAATTTGTAAGTTGGCCACAGAAGCACAATTTTTCAGAATTCTGTACAATTACTTGCATACGCGGATGACATTGTGATCATTGACAGTTTGCAAATAAGGGACAGAAGCGGCAAAAATAAGGTTAGTTGTGAATAATTGCAAAACCAACTATGTATATGCTGTCATCAAGCTTCAGGGACACACAACATCGACGAGTCGGGCGAAACGTCAAAATAGAAGCTTATAACTTTCAGGTAGTTAGAAACCTTATCGGCTCCGCTATAAACTCTAAAAATGTCATCTCAGCACAAAACGAAGAGCAACTCTTGCCAATCGCTGTTTTTTTTCCAGCTGCAAAGGCAACTGAGTGGTGAAGCCCTATCCCAAGCAACTAAGGAGATCCTGTATAAGACCTTGATCATCCCAGTCCCGCTATAAGACGTTGAATCTTAGATTAAAGTGGATGAAGAAATCTTTAGTTACTTCGAGAGAAAGGTTCTTCGGGTCTTAAAAATAACCAACCAGGGGCGTAGCAAGGGTTCGAGCCGTGGGGAGGTGGTGACTTTCATTGAAATGCCGACTTATTTAAGGAACTTGCCGATTGTATCGGGCCAGCACATATAACATCATCGAGTTTCACCCCATAGAAGATGTTTTTTGTATAGGAAGTGCCACGCCAACGCCACTTTGTCCAATTTTGAACAATTTTCACAGGAACAATCCCTGGCCAATACCTAAAATTGCCTTAAGATATTAAAATCGAATCGAAACTCGCTAAATTTTAATGTATTCAGTCGGCAAATTCACCGATGCCGACAATCTTTTCTACAATCGAATCAAAACTCGCTAAATTTTCAGGATTTCAGTCGGCAAATTCACCGATGCTGACCGTACTTTTCAAAATCGTAACTAGGAAAAGGTACATACAGCCAAACAAATATAAATTGGCATTTCCGAAAGGTGGAAACCTTTGAAAATGCCGACTTGTATTTTGTATACCTACATTTACTAGTTTGAGAACATATCTACCTAATGAAAATCCAAACATTTTGTTCCGAGTTAATTTTTGGAATTTTTTGAAATTTTTTAAATTTTCCCTTTTTTAGCTTCTCAAGTTAATAAATGTATAAGTTAATCACTACACCGAAATAATTAATAAAAAAAATCTTTTCTAGAGCAGTTTGCTCTGACCTTTATTGAGTTTACTTCTTAACTAACTACAATCAATAATTTTATATTCGATTTTACCTCGGTACTTTGCATTCCTAAGGTATTGAATTGAATTGCAACATGAATTTCTGTGGAAATTCGCTGTATCGAGGCAGACGCTTTGTCAGCATTTCCGTTGCTCGTGTTGATGTTAACTCTTCCCCTCTAAAAAACGATCGTCATCGGTCGTCAGAAGTATGGTAGGTTGTTGAACTTTGGGCTGCTTGGATATTGGAGATAGTTGACCTCAGGAACGGAAAGTCTATCGATGATTGTTACTGGTCCATTCGTCTTTGTTGTCGGTTGTTCAATTATGATTTCTGTGTTGTTTCTTCTTGGCAAGATTTTGCATATGATCGCTATTGTAATAAGTAGTCCTAGTACGGAGATGAGGGAATATGTTGTTACTCGTTGATTATCGTTTTCTGTTTGTAGAAGGTGGATCTTATTGGTATTGTTAATATGGAGATCCTTCATCATTTCTAGTGAGAGTAATTCACGGTATTCGTTTTCCTTGGGACTGGTTTGCAATATTGCCGGAAGTGGTTTAATCATTGAGGCTTCTTTGGAGATGTATTGGATTCCGTTCAAAGTGATGGTCATGTTATGGAATTTTACCAAGAATGTTCCATTTAGGTTGTGTGTTGTGTTATCAAATTCAAGGGTGCCGATGAATTGGTTCAATAGCATTATGCCCGTTGATATTTCATCTATGGTCGGAATATGATGATTATTTATTTTGTTGCAAGTAGCTGGTAGACTTTTTAATAAATTAGGAATGCAAGTATCGTTTGTAATATTGACAATATTTTTTGAGTTACAAATGGATAGATTGTTAAAAGTTTTACATTTGTTTGTTGTTCCATATAATTTTTCATTATTTCTTAAAATTACCTCGTACAATGTTTCTGTTACAATGTTTTTCTTTTTAATTGGCTTTATTAACAAATTTTCGTAAATTTCATTCGTTGTTAAGGGAATGTTTATTATGTAGAGGATTGACGTACTATTGCTTAAAACTTTTATATCTGCAAAGTCTAGGGCTTCTTCTATTGTTGTGTAGGGTAATTTTTGTTCATTAAATACTTTGGTGGCTAATTCTATTTCATTTTTTGACAATATAAAAGAGTTTATTGTACCTAGTTTAGCCCAATGAATGGCATAGTTAATATTCTCTAGTTCTTCTTTTACAATTTTGATTTTATATTTGAGATTTGATATAATTTCATAATTTATTTTATTATTATTTTTAAGTAAGTTTTGGATTTCATTCTGGATTCTCGTAATATTGTTTATTCGTTCGTTATACAATTCATTAATAATAACCTGTTTATTGTTGTTTTTTAGAACATCTGTAATTTTTTCTTTTATTGTAACAAAGTCATCGTGGTCTGGGTTGCCAGCAATCCATTTCCAACCTTTGCCTATAAAGTCTAGAGAACGTTTCGCTATTCTGGGTTGTAAGTTATGTAAAAGATTACGGATTTGTTGAATTTCATGTGATATTAAGGGAAAAAGGATTTGACTTTGGGTTGTTTCGAGATTAAGGACTGGTGATATGTCGGAAAGGAATTGCTCATATTGTTTAAGATTAATGCTATGTATTAACTTGAAATGTCCATCTTGAATTTTTGTTTGCCCTGTATGTAGGGAGACAATTTGGGAGTTTGAGAAATCCATGATCTGGATCTCCGCTCGACCAAAATAGATGGTGCATCTGAAAGAGAATTAGTTTCTTATATTACTTTTATGGACTATTTTTCCGGATTCTGTTACTATTGTAGAGTTTCTATTTTCCTTAATGATTTCTTGTCTATACCTATTTGTTAATTTTGAACCTAACCGTTTGTTGTTTTTTACATAAATGACCTGTCCTATCTGATAGTCCTTCTGCGGTTTTCTTTTTTTATTATGATATTTAATATCTTTTTCCTGTTTTGCTTTAATTTTCTCGATGTTAATTAAACGTGTCTTTTCAAATTGTTCCGGGTTTAGTCTGGGTATTCGCCCATAGTAAAGTTCTATGGGCTTTTTACCTGTAGTTGAATGGATAGTAAAATTGTACTCGTTAACGGCTCGCTGTAACAGTTCTTTGAAAGACCGTGAAGGTCCTTCCGATTTGAGACATCTCATAATCTCAGATAGGGTGGAGTGAAAGCGTTCGACTTGGCCGTTCACTTCACTTTTGTATGGTGGTGTTTTGAAAATTTTGATTTGGAGGTCATCTTCTAACATTGAGGTTATCGAGGCTGAGTTAAGAGCCTTTTCGTTGTCTATAACAACGACTTCGGGGACACAAAAGTAGAACAAGATATCACGTAAAGGTTCCTTGATATCTTCGATTGAACGGGATGATATTATTTTAGCCTGTGCGAATTTCGTGAACTTATCGACGGCGGTCAACACGAGGTATTTTTCCGTAGAAAATATGTCTATATGGAGGATGTTACCAGGATAGCTAGGGATCGGTGTGTGATTCAAATGTGGTTTGTTAGGATGCCTGTCATATTTATTCTCCTTGCATGTTACGCATCGGTTAACTAGTGTTCTAATTTTTGAGGACATTTTAGGGAAGTAATAGTTTTCCAACAGTTGAATCCTGTTTTCTTCGGCGTTACGATGTGCTCTTCGATGTATCTTCAGAATTTTTTCTTCTTGCTCTATTTGGCCGGTTATGTCTTCAACAAATTTTTGGGTGAATCGAATACGATAATCTTTAAAATGTAACGGATAAATTTCTTGTACTCGTCCCATCGTCATTTCGTCTGTTAGAAGTCCGTTAATAGTATTTGGATTAAGGTATCTCTTGAAAATGTTAATGATGTCGTTTGTTGAGTAGTCTTGGCGTATCAGAATATGTCTTGTATAGTTGTCAAAGGGGTTCTGGATTTGATAGCTATTTTCATTTCCTATCTTGAGTAAAAGTTGATTTCGAAAAACGTTTATAGGGATTTCTACAGATGGAATTAGGTTTTGCGCTGAACTGTCAGCACTGTGTTCTGTAGGGGTCATTGAGTGTATTTCAGTTTTTGGGGGTCTCGAGAGAGAGTCAGCAACCACATTTTCCTTACCTGGTTTATATTTTAGCTCATAATTATACTCCTCCAATATGGCTTTCCACCTTTTCATTTTGGAGTTTGTATTTTTGTTACTTAGAGCATAGGTAAGTGGTTGGTGGTCTGTGAAAATGTTGACTTTCCGGGATCCGTAAAGGAAGTTTCTCAAAGAATTGAGGGACCAAATAATCGCCAGCATTTCTTTTTCGTTCGTGGCATAACCTTCTTCTGTTTTGCTTAAGGTTCTGGAGAGAAATGTGATTGGCTTATCATCCTGTGAGAGGACTGCTCCAATGGCGTAGTCGGAAGCGTCAGTTGTTAATTGAAAGCTTTTGTCAAAGTCTGGATATTGAAGAATAACTTCTTCGGAGGCGAGAGAGTTTTTTAATTTGTGGAATGCTTCGATGGCATCTTGATTCAACTGAATAAGTTTTTTCTTTGACATATTTGCGGACACATGTCCATCTTCCCCTCTTAAAAGGGATGTCAGTGGTTTTGCCAACTTTGAGTAATCTCGTATAAAGCGGCGGTAATACCCTGACATTCCGAGAAAGGATCGAAGTTCTTTTAGGTTTTCAGGAATAGGTCGATCAACTATAGCTTGTACCTTTTTTGGATTGGTTTTTATTCCGAATCTTCCAATAATAAACCCTAAAAATTCTACTTCTTTCTGGAAAAATTCGCATTTATCGAGCTGAATTTTCATATTTGCTTTTTCTAAGGTGTGAAATACTTTTTCCAGATTTGAGAAATGTTCGGTTTCGTCTTTCCCAAAGATGACAATGTCATCAATGTAAACATAGCAACATTTTCCAATGAGGTCTCTTAGAATGTCATCTAGCGTTCTCTGGAAAATGGAGGGGGCGTTCTTTAGCCCAAATGGAAGACGAGTAAATTCGAACTTGCCATTATTTACCGAAAAGGCAGTTTTTTCTATATCAGAATCCTTAAGTGGGATCTGATGGAAACCACTTTTTAGGTCCACTATGGAAAACCATTGATTTTTACTAAGGTTTGCAAGGATTTCGTATATTTCAGGGATTGGATACTTGTCGGCGATAGTTATAGCGTTTAGCTTACGGTAATCAATTACCATTCGAAACTTCTTTTCTCCTGAAGCATCCATTTTTTTGGGGACAACCCAAACAGGAGAATTGTAGGGAGATCTTGATGGTCTTATGATACCGTCTTCTAATAGTTTCCGTATTTCTTTTTCGACTTCATTTTTAAGTGCCATGGGGTAAGGATATGATTTCGAGTACACGGGGTCTCGAGTTGTGGTTCGAATTTCTCCTTTGACCATGGTGGTATAGGTTAACTTTTCGTTTGGTTCCGAAAAGAGATTGGGGCATTTATGAATAATTTTAATAAGTTCGGAATGTTGTTCTTTAGTCATGTGGTCGGTTCTAATATTTATGTTATTGACAAATTGTGATTGATGTTGTTTGAGCGGAATGGAAATTCTTGGATGAGAGAAACCAGGGTGAATAGACATATGGTTTCTACTTGTGTTAATGATAGCATTTAAATGTTTTAGTGTGTCATGTCCTATGATACCATCAAATGAAATAAGACTAGGGAGAATAAAAAATGTAATTTTGTCAGTTTGGGGGCCAAAAAGTTGAATAAGTGCATGATGGGTTATTTTAATATTTCCCCCCACGGAGTGAGCGTAGAAGGGTTTAGCATTTAGTAGGGGATTCTTTATGTGACGTGGTTGAACGTAATTCTTGTTGGAACCTGTGTCAACAAGAAACTTCAGGGTCTCTCCACTTCTAGAAATGTGTTCGAAATAAGGAAGTGAAGAGGGCGTTAGTCTAAAAAATAGATGTCATCCAGTTCTTCGTGTTGGTCAAAGTTTTCTCCTCCACTCTGTTCAGTGTATTCTTCTAGTGATTCGTCATAATTTTGGTCTTCCTCTGCAATTTCTGTCTCGTAGTCTTCCATGGATTTTTCTTCGTCACCGAGTTGAGCTGTGTGATGGATTCGCTGCATCTTTTGTGGTTGGTGTATTTGCTGCGAATGTTGTCGTTTTTGTATGAATTGTTGATTCCTTGGTCTATTTTGATAGTCTACTTTCTGAGTCCTCAGGGAGTAGTCAATGGACATTGGTTTCGGTGGGAGAGGTCGTTGATTTGGTGGTATTCTTTGTTGTTGGTACCTAGGTTGGTATTGGACATCTCTATAGAGTTGAGGTTGTTGTGGAGCACGAGGGTTGTGCAGTAAGTGGGGATAGAAATTGTGTCTAGGAGCTGGGGCTGGTGCAGGTCCTGGAGGACTGTTCCTTTTAGCGGGAACTGGAGGTGCTTGTTGAGACGATCTGGGAGAACTGTGGGAATTGTTTGCGTACTGGGCGCGAAAGTCTACGTTTTGTAGTTTCAAACACAAATGCAGGGCCTGTGGAAGGTCTGCTGGTTCACGTATGCTAAGCAGGCGAGGCAGATCTCCTTTCAAACCCCTGACGAAGGTATCGAGGGCCTTGTCACGGTAGCATTGAGTCATGTTGTTCATAGCATCTTGACTCATTTCCATTGATCCCAGTTTGTTTAGGATTAATGACAAGTGGTGATAGACGATCTGATAGAATTCAGAAATCGTGCTATTGCCTTGCACTAGCGTTGTCATTTGATATTCAAGGGTTCCTAAGTCCCTTTTATCCGCATAGTGAAGAGTAAGGCATTTCGAGATTTTCTCCCAGTTAAGAGGCGTGTTGTACGACTCTAGCACGACGTCGGCATGTCCTACGATTTTGTTGCGAATTACAGACAAAATGCCATAGTACTTGGGAGTACCCCTAACGTGATCATAAATTTGGATTATTCTCTCAACACTCTTCTTCCATGAATTGAATTCATGAGCTTGCCCAGAGAATTCTCGTAGACTTTTAACTACGTCTGGTATTTTGTCAAGGTCGGCTAAATTATTATCAACTAAGTTGATGGGTTGGTCGACTTCGTTATTGATGTCGGCCGCGGGATTCATTATCGAATTAAATATTTGTCTTCCTTGTATTTGTAGCGTTTCTGCTACTAATCTGGTGATTAGTTGAACTAAATCGTTAGGATTAATACCTTGAGCAAGTTGGGGGGCAGGTTGGGGAGCAGGGCCAGGGATAGGTGGATCTGCGACGTGTTCCAGGCGTGCTGGCCTAATAAGGTTATTTTGATTTGCCATATTGGCTGAAACGTTTCAAAGTATCTAATTTGAAATAAAAGCAAGAGCACGGATGGAAATAGATAACGGCAAAGAAAGAGGAACGATTTTTTCAGATGTTATCTTAGTTCTAATGTAATAAACTTGTTTGAATAATGTTTTGTTAAATAAAATCAATTAATTAATCAATAGGTTTCTTTACACGGTTTTTAAGTTGTGCTTTTAGGATTTAACTTCACTTGTTTACTCTTATTATTTCTCTTATTATTTCAAAAATTGATTCACTTCTTAGAGCTAGACTTACAATAATAGTATGAAGTGTTGCTCCATGTGTTGATTAACGATATTTTTTGTTTTGGTGGTTCTTCTATTCCTATTCAGGCGGCTGCAGCTTTATAGTTGCTCCTTTTTGTCCTTGGTTATCGGGCTACTGGGGGACCTCTTTTCTGTTCCTTTTTATCCTTGGTTATTGGACTACTGATGGAACTCTTTTCCTGAAGTTGCGAATTAATGTTGAACGTGTAAGTTCGAAAGCCACACAATGGGCGCCAGTTAATCACTACACCGAAATAATTAATAAAAAAAATCTTTTCTAGAGCAGTTTGCTCTGACCTTTATTGAGTTTACTTCTTAACTAACTACAATCAATAATTTTATATTCGATTTTACCTCGGTACTTTGCATTCCTAAGGTATTGAATTGAATTGCAACATGAATTTCTGTGGAAATTCGCTGTATCGAGGCAGACGCTTTGTCAGCATTTCCGTTGCTCGTGTTGATGTTAACTTATATGCAGCTTCAAAGCTTTCTTGATTTGCCGACTCTTAAAATGCGTGGGGGGTGTCGCTGAAATGCAATTTGTTTCACACAATTCAGGTAATGGTATCAGGAGTCAGAACCCAAATCATACTACATTATTCGGAAATAAATGGAGTACAGATTTCTGGCCGTATAATGGAATACACAAAGCACGTTTTGTTGTTTGGGTAAACATTTTCTTTTTAAGTGATTTATCAGGTTAGAGAGACGAAATATATGGACTGGAAAACTGACATTCCACCTTTAAGTGACACTACTACGATGACATTTATACCTACATAAACCATGAGTTAGACACGACATTCTCAAAAGTTAGAGTCAACATTATAGTTAACTCGAGGATAAATGGGTTATTGGTAGCCGATTTTATTTAATTTAAGCTTTTGAGTTAAAGTCTTGGTTTGGTTTGGTTATACGGTTGCCATTTTAACAGTGTTATTACAAAAATAAAGGAATATTTAACTTATTTCTAACAGACTGAAAAATATCGAATTCCATTGACAGATGGTAAAAAAAAAACACAAAAACTTTGAACGAATTTAAACACACATTCATTTCCATTTTCAATGGTCCGCTTGTCCATTAAGTGGGTCGCGGGTGTAGGTTGCTCAATTGGACCTTCCATAGCTCTCGATCCTTCGCCATCGACTCGAAATCATCAAGGGCAATCCCCATACGGGTATATGAGAGATTATGGACTTGATCTAACCATCTCATCCTTGGTCTACCTAAAGGACGCCTGCCTGATGGTACTGATTCTATTGCACGCCGTGGAATCCTGGTCGGGGACATGCGTTTAACCTGACCAAACCACCGAAGTATGGATAGGAGTAGCTGCTCGACATTGAATTCCTCACATATTCTGCTATTTCTAATGCGATCTCTACGGGTCACACCAGCAATACAACGGAGAAATCTCATTTCGGCAGTATTTATAAATAAAATTAAAATTCTCCATAACATTATAAATTCACAAAGCCCACTTAATCTGTATAATATGTTCCACCTGTCACTTAACATAACACACGTAAATTTTCATTTAATCTTCGGCACTAATGACAACTATTTGTTTTTAGTTAATCACGTCACACATTAACATCATCTTCAGCTTAAGGACACACACTTCTAAAACAAAAAAAAAACAACAAACACTCCAGTCTTTATTAAAAATTTAAATGTCAAACACTTAAATAATTAAACATTTGACACACTTGTTATTTAGTTATTTAAATAACGTAAACAAACCCGCATAACTAGGAATTTCTCATTTAAACAGCTGTCGTGAGGTGAAAACTCACTGAACTGAATGGTTTAAGATATTTTTTGTCGTTCGTTTAGTAAATATTTGGCACACTTGGCTTCATCGAGCTGAATCAGAGATGTCCACGCGATGACAATTTGCCTCGATAAATCACACACAAGAAGGAGAAAATCTTATATCTTTTTTTTTGACAGTAATAAACTGATTTAATGATTTTTATGATGCAGCTATGAACATGTATATTCTATTAATAAACTTTTGAGTTTTTTTTTTTTTTAATTTTGTTATTTTAATGAACCAATGACCAATGAAAGTGACCATGGTAAGGGAGGCAACGGAGAGTGAGAGACGGAATATAAATTCCTTTTCGAAACACTGAAATCCCACAAAAGATCAGTTTTACCCCCAAAAATAAAAGACCACAGTCGGATAAGAATATGAACTGAACACTAATACTCGTCGGTGGGTTGTCCCAAATGAGTGTGTTTGGAGAAAATTAGTAAAAAACTTTATCAGAAGCCAAATTGCACTATACTCCACATTGCACGTAATTGTGTGGAAACTGTTTGTTTGGATGATGATGATGATGATGGTGCATTGTGCTGTTCATCTTAATGAGAACTCTCACAAGGGTTGCTTTTGCTTGCATCATATTAGAAGGGAGGTATGGGGAGGCATCTCCAAACACGCCAGATACCATGAGGGGAACTGGTGCAATAGCAACTGTAGAGTAGCACACACAACACGAACACACCACTTGACAATATATTCACAATCCGATTGCACAATGCAGCGCTCTCTCCGAGAGCCAGCGAAATAAGAGCATATTTTCAATTTCATTTCTAACTACCCCCGGGCGGGGGTTGGGTTGGGTTGTTGTTGAAAAGGAATACAAAAAGAAAGCGACATACTGCATCCCCAGTGATGCCATTGCTAAGGGTGAAAATTGCTAGTTGGGGTGGTGCGGCAGTGGTACGTGTATACATGGTACTCGGTGCTCCAGCATTTGTAATTGGAGGTAGGATGTTGCCAGATTGGAGTGTGCTTAATATGTTCAAATATTGTTGTCGGAAAAATTATTTATACGTTACGTAAGAGATAAAATCAATTAAGAGTTCTCGCTCGCGGCATAGAATTCACGTTGAATACAATACCAACTACGTGGACGAGTATCTGCGAATAAGTACAAGGGTGGATTTAGTTTCATTAAAGCCGCACATCTTATACACTTGAAAAGATTTACATGCAAGTACAAATA
The DNA here is from genome assembly GCA_949372485.1 of Cheilosia soror. Lineage (NCBI taxonomy): Eukaryota > Metazoa > Arthropoda > Insecta > Diptera > Syrphidae > Cheilosia > Cheilosia soror. The sequence continues at coordinate 79,680,157 of OX443563.1, forward strand.
CATATATTGAAGAAAGGGTGTAGCTTTGAAAAAAGAAAAAGATACAACAACAGTATCTCAAGAAAACCACCTCTGGAACAGTGAGTACATATATTTGATGATCAATGGATGCCATCTTCAAATCAAAGAAATCCGATTAACAGTTGGCTGGAGCGATGTATTTTCACACCCAATTACCTTCTTTCCACAAAGCCCCCAACTTTGACAACAACTCGACATGTAACGAGTTCGATGTGCTGGCTGACTCCAAAACAAGAATTATTTCTCTGTACGCCCTCATACTGAAATCGCCCTTCTGGGTGTTTTCCACCTCCACAGTTCTCACTGCCTCCGCCGCTGACAAGGTGTCAGATGAAAAAAAAGACTGTCAAACCAAAAGAAAACACATGGTACGACTTGAGCTGTAAAGAGGCAATTTAAGATTAAGGGAGTTAAGTTATCGGTCTCACACAAACATCTGAGGAAAACCGTAAAAAGAAAAGCCCAGAATGACTGCAATGCCCTCATTAATCGTGTCAAATTCTCATATGACCAAAAATTGAGGCAACAAAAAAAAAATACTACAACGATCCCAAGAGGGCAATACAAAGTATATGCTGTCAACAAGAAAGGACACCGAGCATCAACTTCTCGAAAAAAATGTCACCATTGACAGATATAACGTTGAGGTGGTTGGCGACTTTGTCTACCAAGGGGCCGGCCGCTATGAACTCAGACAATGACACCAGCGCTGAGATTAAACAAAGAATAAATCTTGCCAATCGGTGTGTCTTTGGGATAAGAAAGCAACTGAGTAGCAAAGTCCTCTCTCGAACAACTAAAGTGACACTTTGTAAGGCCATAATCGTCCCAGTCCTTCTCTATGGCATGAACTCTATCAAAAACGGATGAGGTTACCCTCGGTTGTTTCGAGAGGACAATTATTCGAGTAATTTTCGGTCCCGTCTGCATAGACGGTGAATGGAGGAGGAGATACAACGACAAACTGTTCGGGCTATACAGCGATATAGACCTAGCCAGAAGAATGAATGCGTCCAATGACTGAGGTGGGTGTGAAGATCTTCGAATCCACATCCGAGGGACCGGACGGCGCAGTATAGAAAGACCGCGACACAGGTGGCGCACGCAAGTGGAAGGGGACCTTAACCAACTTAGCCTGCGAAACTGCAGACAGCTGGCCAAAAGTCCTGCTGGCTGGAGAAGGTTGTTAGTTGAAGCCCAGCTCCACACCGGACTATAACGCCACCTTAAGCCTTAAGTAAGTATACCTAAGTCCCAAGGGTGGTAACAGCTTTTTGGACTCACCATCGTTCCAAACGCTTATTTACAATGACACTATAGCTGTTAACGCTTTAAACAAAGCTAATAGACTTGGTGCATATTTCGTAATCAACCAGATTGTGCTTTACTACCACCTGTACTTGAGAACATCGAATATACCTGTTAGGCACAAATCCATGTGGCAAGAGCACTTATGATCCGCTGGTTCAGGCTATTCTGAAGGGGTGTTCTTCCACACCATAGCGTAATGTCTGTCCTATTTTTTGAACTGTTCCCGAGTAGGTAGTTGGAAAACAATACTTATGGAAACGCTGATAAATCGTCAACTTTTGCAACATCTTGAATCAAGGAAACTCCTTAATGACCGGCAATACGGTTTTCGTGGGAATAGATCGATTGGTGATTTGACGGCTTATCTCACCGAAAAGTGGAACCAATATCTCCACTATTCCGATATGTTAAAGATTGTTGGGCTGGATATCTCGAATTTGACAGAGTTTATCGCATCAAGCTCCTTTGTCGAAAAATGCGTGCTTATGGGATCGACACGTCTCTTATCCAATGGATTAGAAAATAACTTTCTTGCCGTTCAATTCAATTTGTTTTAGATGGCTTCAAGTCTGAAACTCAATCTGGTGTCTCCCAAGACTACGTTTTGTCTTCAACTCTCTTTCTTATTTTTATAAATGGACTCCTGCCTGTAACTTCTAAACCAAATCATTTTTTTTCAGCTTCTCATAGTCATTCCATAAATCACGTCCCTCCTCTTTGGACGTAGATCTGGAATGGCAACGTATATGTTAAGCCAATAGTTTTAAATTTAAAAAAACGCACCTTTGACTGCAGTCTCTAAAGCAAACTCCAAATTTTTCTTCACCGAATCCCGCAGATGTATGGACGTTAACGAAGGCGGATAAAGACCTCGTTAACGCGATTTTCGGTCCCGTTTGCGTTGACGGGCTTTAGAGAAGGGAACTAACAGCGAACTCTATGATGTGTACAGCGTCATTGATTTGGTCAAAAAGGACGATTGAGTCGTTCTTCATAAACGGATAGGTCATGTAAAGCGAATAATGGACACCAACGCCTCAGCTTCAACCCGAACATTTTCTGATTCCGGTGGGACAACACATAGTGACATACAATAAAAGAGGAACCGAAATCGAATACTGACGGTACCCACTTGACGCTATCTTTAGCACCCAGCTCTATCCCGGATTGTCACTCCACTTATAGTAAGACACACGACAGCAGAAACACCAAAATCTTAAGCTTAATACTTTTACTGAATGAATAGAATTCCAGAACATAACCTAAAGAAAGGCTTTCAAAAAATTGGTCCAACAGCCTCATTCAAATGGTCCCAATACAAGGATTCAATGGACTACAGCCTAAGGTGAGTGATCGTCTTTATAGAACCAATCTGGGTTCTTTGAACCCGAAAAGAAATCAAAAGAAAACAACCAAGATTCTCCATCCTTTGCAAGTGCTCAACAGCCAATGTAAGCTAGTGAACTGAGATTCATTTTATTCAGCGAAAACACCTTGCAGTTTCATAACTCGCGGCATTGTCCTGCGTGTGCAGGTGCACAACCTCATTGTGTGTAGAATTTCAATGAAAAATGCAAAAATGCATCTGACCTGAATATCCAACAACCAACCCAACCATCCCCTCGTGCCCTGCCAATATCGCACTCTATATCCTTTTATTTTCTTTCTGTCGGTTGGTCGACACCACACACAATAATGAATCTGAACTGAACAATAATCCATGAACTGGATCAACTTATATTGGTTTCTGGTTTCTCTGGATTCGTCCACTTATTTTAGTTTTTTTTTTTTTTTAAATTAAAATCATAATGAAAGAAAGATTAAAAACAAAAATAAATGTGCAAAGCAGGAAGTGTACTTCGCAACAAAAAAAAAAAAAAAACACAAAAAACCTGGCGGTGATGTTTACAATAATTTTACCTGCTCTCATCCTGCTGCTCTGTGTATAAGGTGTATCCCTATGAATCGTATAAAGTGTATAAAGTGCACAGGTTATTCCTTGTTTCCGTTTTTCCTGATTTTTTTTTTATTCCAAAGGAAACAAACAAAAGGGATAAAAGGCTGAATCAAGCAAACAAAAAAGATTCCCAGGATATAATTAGAAAAAAAAAAGAATGCCCACAAACTCGTCCTATTTACGTACCGAAGAGGCTCATTTATAAAAAAAAAACTATGCCATCCCTAGCCAGGAGCGGTATAAGCAGCTGCTGCTGCGAACTTTTTGCTGGTCGACCAAACAACCCTTTTGTTCCGTTTCCAATTATTCCTCGACATGGCATAGATAACTGGATAGAGGGTCCTTCCTACGTATACTGCGTATTCAATGGGCGAGCAGTTTAGGGAAATACTTTGATTTGGTTTGGATGGTTGTTAAAATCCTTTTTTTAAAAAAGGACTTCTGAAAACATACTCATCAACCTACATCTTCCTACACAGACGTCCCAGTTAACTTTACCTAGGGCAACAGCCACCCACAGATCCTGCCGTGAGTCGTTGGAGGCTCATATACGACGCTGTCGACCCGAATTGGATATACCATTAATTTGAATTCTTCTTTCGCTGACAATGGCACATACACCGGCTTCGATATACTGCGAGCTTTTCATGTCAATTATAAAACCGCCCACTACTCGATTAAGTGGAAAAGCAGACCTACAATGTGCACTTGTATACACACTACACAGGGCCAGCGCGCACACAAGTGTGGCTAATGGCTTTCCAAAGAGAGGACAACGACAACGAGGAGCACAATAATGTCAATACCTAATTACTCTATTTTTATAAGGATTCCTTTCACTTTATACAGTTAACTGGTGCACTGGACTGGCCCTCGTATACTTCTCTTACTCGCACTCGGCTCTGCAGATAAGTCGATACATATATTTTCTGTCTATTCAGGGCTCTGGCTTGGTCTATTGTGTGTTTAGGGACAGCAAGGTGGTCGTGGTGACGATGATGTCAATAATACTCATGATGATGACGACGACAACGACCTCGTCATCCGTTTAATTCGCTTCGGCGAGTTCTATTTTTTCTTGTTCCATTCTTCTTCTTTTTTTTTCACTTTCATTTGAGATCAATGTGAGGAGAAAGAACATAGAAATGACTTGGTTTTGTCTTCTTCTTTTGTATCCGCTTTTGTTGTTTGGCAAGAGCCCATTCATTTGCGGAACGTTTACCCTGGTGCATATAGACGAATGTTTACCCTTAACCTGATTACCTAGAAAATTCCAACATAGAATGTTAAAATCCACACACAAGAAACAAAAAAAAAAAATTCCTCCTCAAGTGGAATAGGTAATGAATAAAAATGTAAAATATGCGATGAGTAAAGGAGGCGATGTGAATTTGCCACAAGCCACACATGGTCATGTTACATTGTCGATACCTTTTCACACAGTGGCAGGCAGAAGTTATGCAGGGGCGGAGCAGGCTATTTAGTTAAAGTTTCGATCGCATTAAAGTTTCAAAAACGACATGAATCCGTTTATATGTAGTTGTAAGGCTATGGAGCAGAAAAGGGACAGTCACCAATTGGTGGTTACAAAAATTATTGGGCAATTATGATAAAAAAAAAGAAGTTTAAAAGTGTCCCCTCAAATGAAGACGAACCTAGGACAACTAAGGCCGGTCCCAAGCAAGGAAATTATTCAATAGGGACAAGGTGAGAAAAACAGCAGAGGACTGTTTCAATGAGTAGGTATACATAAAACAAAAAAGTAAAAACCGAAAAACTTAATCGTCAATGTAGGCCCAAAATTTCGAAAGGTACTATATCTAGGGATCCTTACACCCTGCACTACATCAAGAAGTCGGATGGCTTAAAGACCATATCATAAGAACATAAACTCAATTCTGCACAAACCTCAAAATGGATGACATGACCATAGCAGAATCCCTTTCGGATCTCCCGTCCTTAGAAAACGTATCACCAGCTTTGGTTAAAAAAAAGACAGGGTGCAGTGAACACATTTCAGTTCTACAAATCAGCAGTACCGGATAGTCTCACACCATCAGTCATGTTACAAAATTCTATAGACCAGGTATAAAAACCCATCTCGTACACACATCGAAGCACGGGATACATACCAAAACTCTGGAGAGAGGCAAGAATGGTCTTCATTCCAAAAGCTATGTTGCCGCCAAGGCTATAGAAAAATCATTTTCACGTGGTTTCTATTAAAGACACTATAGAAAGACATACCGACCTAAACTTTCTCAACACGAGTTCACAATGGCAGCTTTCCTTAATATTGCGGAAGGTTTCAACAACGTGAAAAGTGAAAACAGAAGCAATACAATTTTGCCTTAGAATATACAGAACTGAGCCAGTCCATCGCAAAGTGGGTGGTAAACATGCTCTTGAACAGGATCATCAACTCAGACATTTGACCCAGCTCTGCGGCAAAGATGAAAAAGAAGAGGAACATCTAAAGGGAGTATTCATTGGATTTTCTCATCTTCGATAAAATTTCCAAAATCTACGAAAATAAGGGAATAATAAAAATGATACCAACATTAAAAGGTCCTTAAAAATATACTCTGATCCTATGGTCAGAGCTGAACGAAATGTGAACAAAAAGGTGTATAACAGACAAGAATTCAATTCGCATTCTCACGGAAATAATCACAAGTCACTGTTCAATTTGAATCATGAATCTAGAAACCAACGTCGATGCAGAAGCTCCAAAGACGATAAAGAAACAAAGCCGATTCAACTAAGGAATCATAATGGAACTTAAGCTAGTATCAGACGATTTGTTGAATCAGCAAACGTTTGCTGAAAATTGTGTTCCAATCACAAAATATAGTGTAAGCATAAAATTTCTGTCATCAAGTATGCAGGATTTGTTGTGATTGGAACACAATTTTCAGCAAACGTTTGCTGATTCAACAAATCGTCTGATACTAGCTTTAAGGTCTTCGTTTAAACCTAAAGTTAAGTACGCAGCTCCAGCGAAGCTATTTTTAGCTGCTTTCCAATTTTTCTCTCCAAATATTAGCTATCCCAGCTAAATTTTGACACAAATTTACTTACCGTTGTCGGTAAGTGTAGCAAAAAAAAAACAGCTGTTCTTTGGAAACAACTTCCTTCAAAAATTCATCGACGCTAAAAAGTGTTTTTGTTTTCGTTGCGTTTTCGTTTTTTTTCTTGCTCTCTTCAAGGACTTTTCTGCGAACTATTTTTTTGCACTTTCAAGGTATTCCTCGTCGAGGTAGTTATTCATTAAAAAAAAACTCAACTATTCCGCAACACAAAAACACAACAGAAAAAAAAAACTACACGATCTGTCAAAAGTTTAGCTCGAGAAAATGTGCCGAACCATTAATGGGCACGCTTAATTTTGACAGATACATGCAGTACCTGTCTGAAATGAGAATTTGATTTTTTTTACTGATGCTGCGCACCGCTCGGCTAAAGTGATTTTAGCTGAGGGAATTTTGTATGGGAGCTAAAATTTAGCTCGAGCAGTGTACTAAGCTTAAAATTATAATTGGTGACATCTATTATACGATTAAAATATTAACCACCAAGATTATTTTTGATGGAGCGTATTTATCTTCTGACGAGATGGCGCATTTTTGTTTACGTTACTATGGAAATTTGGCAGCGATATGTGTTTCTTTAAAACAGTAGCGTCTATGCTGTTTTGGAAAATTTTTCCTCGCAAAAATGTACGACAATGGCCGCGTTCCATTCCATACCAAATTCCATTTAAAAAATTACATTTCAGCATTTGCGCTACATTGTGAAATATTCATTTCTTTGAAATTTTTCAATCTAGCCCAAAATGAACTGCTAAAATAACGAACTGTCAAAACAAAATTGACATTGCAGGCCCAAAATACATTTTTGACTCCCATAAAGATGAAAAAATACGAATTCAAATTGGTTTTAATGTCATTAGCGGCCAATGGAACGCGGCCAATGGCATATCACTAGCAGCACATCAATCAGAAATAACTGTCAGATAGAGCTTTCGAACTTTCCCAGTAGGTATCGTTAAAAAAATGGTCAATTCAAATATTATGAAATACCAACTGATTCACTATTTCGATGCCCCACTGTTCTTTAGAAAAAAAGGTATGAACGTAGATAATTACTGTGCACCCAAAGCAATGCAATTCAAAAGCGGATACAAACAAAAACAGAAAAAAAAACAAGAGACTGAACCCCAGAATGCAATGCTATTCAAAGCGAATAGTTGCGGATTGAAGTGTGTCCTAAGGGTGGTCGTGAAGTAATGTAATACCTTTCTGACAACTCTGGGTCCCCTTCGCTCTGGTTCGCTGTATAGAATATTGGAGCAAGGATTAAGGTCAGAAATAAGTAGCGTTTATTTGAACGAGCTAGTTGTTTTGTTGCTTCTCCTTTTTTTTTTTTTGCTCTGTTTGTGGTTAACTTTTACTTTTTTTTTTTTTTTTCTTTTATATTCTGCCGCAGAATTTGGCACAGGGTATATTTATGCCAAAGAGAAGTATTGATTTCATAATGACACATGGCAAACAAAAATATTCAATGTGAGCTTCATCTTAAAATTGTTCGTCAATTGATATCGATATCCTAAAGACGTAGTATCTGTTATCTTATTGAAAGATGCATTGAAAGAAAATGAAAAGAGCAGCAGAAAAGAACGCAGACGTTGAATAAACTTTGTGGAAAAATGTGTTACAATGGTTTAGGGAGAAAATCACCGAAGGACTTTTACCAGAATATTGGCTTCGTCAGCATGGAAGAGGAAAGGAAAAAATGAAATCAAATGATGATGGGGATAAGAAAAAAAAACAACTGACACGAATTTGGGTACACAAATAGCTATAACTAGATACTAGAGGGTTTATGATGATGCGCCTCTATAAAGAATGACATTTATGCGGCCAACATGTACCACGTACCTATCTATTTATGGAACTATTCACTGGACTGGAATTTTTGCAAAGGAAAATGATACTTTTTTGATTTTTGGATAGTTGGGTCTTGGGTGATTTTATTGATTTTAGAGAAAAGCACCAAAGGGTGCAATTTCTTTTGAAATGTTGTGCCAGTTCAAAATTTGGAATGTTTAGACTATTCGACAAAAGGAACCACAAAATATGGCGGTCTTTGATGGCTTATCTTTTAAAAGTAAAGTGTCCCATGAGAACAAGAGATATTGTCGAAAACAAAGCCCTAAAATTGTTGGTCCCTTCTAAAAATAAAAAGCCGCTTATTTTAGGTGGAAGCTATAGTAACGAAATTAGAAAAGTTAAACAAAAAATATCACTAGAAGGCATGAGTAAAAAATATAATAATTGTGTTGGGATAGGTACTTTCTGTAACACGGTCTATTCTCAAATTCCATATCCTTTTTTGGTAAGCCATTGATAGTGGATGCACCTTATTGACAAACTGATTGTACTAGTATGACACATCGTTTCATTAGCTCTTGAATAAAGCACTTATTGTTATAAAAGGCACCACTTAACTGAAGTGTGTGGTTATGATGAGTTATTTACCAATACTCAGAGTTGTATGTTTGCCCTGATTATCCGCTGTTGAAATAGGGAAGGCGTAATGAAGACTATTGAAAAATTCATGCAACTTTTTGATCGGCTTTTTTAAAGTTTATTAAAATATTTGGTGTGATTTTATGAAACATGTATGCATATTTCAGTCTTTAATTTATAAGTGAAGCCTGTCCATAAATCAATATGGACCTATACCTATAAACTTAAAATTATCAAAATATAAGGAAAGGTTAAAAATGTTTAATAGTAAGTAGGACTATAAGAACTCTCATACTGTTCGCTCATCGAAGTTGAAGGGCTCAGTATTAGGTTGCCTCTGTTCTAAGCTTTTTAGTAGCTCCAGCGGCAATGCCTTTTCGAAAGTATAACAAAGGACAAACTGTCAGTTCAGGCCTTTATTAATTTTAATATTTTTATGATTGAAATGATTTTTGATCATATTGTGTATTAAATAAAAATCAAACTAACAGGTGCACAAACCATTTTGTTGGTGGATTTGTATACTCCAACGAAATGACTATTAAGGTCTGCTCAAACCAAAGCGAACTGCGAAAACGGCAGCGAATTTCGCGTGGCAAACGGTGGAATATACCATACCACCATCGCCATGTATTTATTTCCCGCTCCCGCTTTAGCGTTGGTTTGAGCAGACTTTTAAGCAACTATTTTCTCGCTATTCTGTCTAAGAGTGAAAAGATCTGCCATTTTCACCCTACTATTTTAACGCGAGTAAAGCCTTTAATGAACATTTTAACGTGGAGTTCTTTTAATCAAAAAAGAGTTGTTATAAATATGGGAATGATTACAGCGGCACGTCAAACTCCATAACGAATAGACAGTTATTCTTTCGAAATTTTTATCAGGCGTTCGTAAGAGGTGGCACTGTGGCAACAAAACAAACTTTAGGTTAATTGGAACCACTCGCACAGTAGCCCAACCCTCTAACCACTGTCGCCAATAGAAATAAATAATATTAATATTTCAGGAGAAACGTGCGAAATCTGAAGGCAGCGGTCTAAGAATAGAGGTGTTTGCCATTGGATGCCAGCTCAGCTCCTCTGTGAGTGTTCGCTTTAAATTAGTTTGTACACAAACCATTGCCTTAAACGTCAAAAGCTAGTTTTCAAGTCTAAGTCCTTCCAGTCCTACTGAAGGCAGGTGAATATAACTAAGTACGAAGCTGGCTGATATGTGAATATCTTAAGGCCATGTGTGTTGCCTATTCCCGTCGGAGGTCAGTGTCATCCTTAAAAATTTCTTTGTCTATTAAATGCACATTTTTCAGCGGGTACACAAACCATTGACCTGAAGAGTTAAAAAATCAAAAACTACGTTTACGTATCCATTCGTTTCCTAAAGTACCAAGCCAAGTCCCAGTTTACAGAATCTCTCCTTAAAAATCTTTTTGCTTAAAAAAAAAAAAAAAAAAAAAAGAGATAAGATCACTTGAAGAACTTTTTGTTAAGCAAAGACAAGTTCAGGTCGAGATAAGATTTATTTTGCGATAATCACAAAACTGTCTGTCCGTTAAAAATACCGACTAAGTTTTGACATTATCGTATGGAGAGTAAATAAAAAATGTATGGTGAGTAAAAAAATAAAAGCTGGCAAAAATTATCCAAATTCCCAATACCCAATACGACTCACGTGTCGTATCGTTGTAAAAACGATATTTAGATTTTTTCGAACTTTTGTTAACGATTTTGGATCTTTTTCTATGTGTTCAATTTCAATGTAATTTCAAATCGTTTGTATCAAAAAAGTTACAAACACTGACTTAAACCGGAAATGAAATATTAGGCGTTTACGACAAACGCCAACGGGAATAGAGGTGTTTGTGTTATTTAAATTTTCTGACATCTCCGCGGTCAAAAAAGGATTCTGCTACCCCCAGTTTAGGGTTGCAAGAAATAATTTGAAGAAAGTAGATATCGAGCATGAAAATCACGGACTTTCTCGGACAAAATAGGAACTAATACCCTATTCACACCAAGCCGAAAACCGAGTTTTCGTCAAAAAAGTTTAGAAAACTCGTGGATGCATTCACACCGAACACCAGCTCGTTTTCATTTGACGTTTCAATTAGCTGTGAAACTAGCTATGAAATGTTTGTGGCGACTAGACTTTTACTTTAGTTACTAAACTTCGCTCGTATTGACATAATATACAAACAAAATTATTTAAACTACTTGATAATTGTTAACTTATGGTTAAATAATTAACATGACCGACATTCAAAATCAAAACATCTGAAAATACCATTTAGTTGTGGCAGGCTGGCAGGTAGTTTGCTCTTTATGGTGCAAGCAAAGATAACAAAAAAAACTCTCACTCTCACTCTCACTCGGTCTCTCACATACTGTCAGCAGTTTTGCTAAGCTCGCTGAATATTGCAAAAGGTTTGTCTGCTTCAACAACCCAACGATCGTACTCGTTTTCGTGGCGTTTTCATGGAAAACGACCTCAAACAACTCGTTTTGAAAACTGCAATATGTATGGGAAAACTTCTGTTTTCAATTAAGTTTTCGACTGTTTTCGCGAAAACCCAGTTTTCGGCTTGTTGTGAATAGGGTATAAAAAAGAGTACAAAACTACTCTTACGAAAAATTTTAACTTTCTCGTTTTTATTGCGGTAGGTAGGTACTTCATGTTTTAAGGCCGTGTGTCAATTGCGCTTACCAATTATTGTCGCCTGATTTTCTGACACATATAAAAGTGTAAAGAAAAAGAAGTTCACTAAACTCAAATCTTAAAATAGAGATATTTCCTTAGTCAGATAGGTACTCCCTATTTTTCAACTTCAAATTGGAGGAAAGGGGAAAGAAATAAAGAAATCCTGGAAGTTTGTCTTTTCTTATTTTACAAACAAAAGGATTGTGTTATCCACTAAGCTGCAAAGAAGCTACAAGCAAACATATAGCAAGCTGCAAATGACGAAAGCGTGTGTATTAAGCGCAGCTACATGGGCAGTAGACCGAATGGTTTCAAACATAAGCAAACGTCGTTTCACTGGGTGAAGACAAAGCCATTACTCTAGTCATTTTTTCATTCAGTGTTTTTGAACCTTTTTTTTTGTCGACTACCAAAGTTGTTATTACAATAATATGTTGCAGAATTCAGGAGCAACACGTTACGATTCAAAATCACTACCAAAAAGCGCAAATAGAATTTACACTTTCAAGCTCTGTTAATTTCGAATTTCCTTTTCTCTTGACGATGAGAAATGAAAAACCCGGACAATCTAGAAAAACTATCCCGGACGTTCCCCGCGTAGGTGAAAAAGAGTACATGTCCGGGAAAACCCGGACGGATGGCAACGCTACCCCAGTTTCACAGTGAAAGTTTAAACTACACTTTTAGTTTAACAATTATTTCGGTTTCATAGTTTCGTTTAAACCTTAAACAGAGTTCATTCTGTAGTTTAAGTTAAACGACAGTATTCTGTCGTTTAAACCTCAGATCACTTGACAGTGACATTTTAATTTCAAAGCTGCCGATTGTCAAAAACACAAATATTTGACGTTGTTTTGCGTGTACTATAAATGAAAGAAAAGGAACAATTTTGGGAAAGCTAAGTACTGTACAATACTGCCAAATTATATTCATTAAATTTAATTAAACTGCGTTTAATTGCAAATTACATTGTGAAACCAGACTTAAAATTTAAACTCAAATGCAGGTTCAGTTGAACTTCAGTTTAAACTTTTACTGTGAAACTGGGGGTTAAAATGGTTGCATTTGCATTACAGACGTGTGTCTTTCGAGATTGTAATTTTGATGAAATTTTTCTTTGAATAAACCCAAAAATGTCAGAAAAGTAACCAAGGACTGATACACGTGTATTTTTTTGAGAAAAACATAAATGACTTTTCAAAAGGGATATACACGCAGAACTGACTGCCACAATTGAAATATTCCAATGGAGTCGAATGACGAATTAGTGGAGTTGTTTTGAAATCCCTACAAATGATGAAGAATTGTTCAGTTTACAAAATTGCCGTGGGTTCAGGTTCCATCATCGAAATCAAATTCCATTAAAGTTCTGGAAATAATTGCTAAAACCGAAAGGCCCCCAATTACATGATAAAATGATAAGCACATCAATTAGCACAAAGACGTATTATTATCAAATAATTGTCCCGCAAAAAAATTGTCGTAAATTGATTTGCATTTCGAAACGTGAATAAATTTGCCACAATTATATATACGTTACACAATTCCCATATGGTAATTGTAATTATTTTCAAAATAATCACATTCCAATGCATATAGTTCCTCCCGTATGGAAATTGCATAGGTGCTCTACAACACGCGACATATTGACGCACGTCGCAGAAAATGTTCAAATGCGCGAAATGTTCAAATTCCTCTACATAAAAAAAAACTGACGTGACAAGAAACACACATTTGAATACACCAGACAACATTATTCTAATGGGATTCAGCTTACATTACACTAAACAGTTGTATATATACCAGACTAAAGAAATTGTTTCTATAGCGAAACGGTAGAGGGAGACAAGCAATATTGTCACCAGGACTTTTGATCCTTTGTTCGGGGAAAAGCCTCGCATTTCATTGCCACAAACTGCTTTCGAAAAATGAACGAACGATTTATAATGATGGAAATGGCACCTGAATGACAGACGAAAACGAATGTAGAGCACGACATTGAACTTTTTTTTCCAACCACTAGATGACTGATTCTGATTCATTAGAGAAAAATCTCAGAAATAGAGTCGATTAAAATTCGATGTCTAATCGAGTTTGTAATTTTTAAAAATCCATAGAACAAGCTGCCTATGTCTGGCACCCCCTATCTATCAGCCACCCCCACGCCCACTTCTGGATGGGAAAAATATGCGCAACAGCAGCAGTGGCAAAGTATTCTCTTTTTTTTCTGTACTCTTTCGGTTTGTTCGTATTGTTTACGCCATTCACGAAGCGTTTTGAATAAAAATCGAAAAACAATAAATTATTTTTCAATAGATACGAGTGTAAATCGTATATAACAAGGCAAAGATTTTGAAAAAAAAAAACCGAACCATCGTCGTCGTGTCGTCCACTTTATAAATATGGAGTTCCACAAAAAAAAAATTATTATTCATACAAAGAAAAATATATATCTAAAGAGGAGAGATACATCCGATTTGAAAAATCCAAATTTGGTAAGCGGTTTATGGGCCAAATTTGGAATGGACAACCAATTCAAAAAAAAAAAAGAATTTAAAAAGTGTAAACTAAACAGAGCAGGAGGAGGTGGTTAGGCGTATGATTGCTGACGATGACGACGAAAACGGGGGAAGGAAGCTCGCATATTTGTGGTGTGCGTTGGTGTATCTGTGTATTGGATTAGTCTGGCTTATGTTTTGTGTAAAGCTCACCTTATTCTTCTGCTCTTGTTCGATTTTTTTTACCCCAAGTGTTGCTATTTATATTATTTGTTAATATTTTTTTTTCTTTTATTTCACTCCAAAGATGTACACAGTAGAGAAAATGGCAAACATGAATTTCAGAAAACCAACGAGATGAAAAAAAAAAATATAAAGAAGACGAAATTATTAAATTTTCACCTTCACACGGACGGAAATGAGCGAGAGATGTATGGTGATTAGACGATGTTAGGAGTGAAACATTTTTATAAATAATTCTATTAATTCTTTTCTAGGAATTTTCGTTTTACTTTTGGCAAACTCACAGAATTTCGAAAAAAAAGTGATTCACTAAGCACTGATGTTCCCTATATGTAGTTTTTTTTTTTTTTTTTAAACACAGTATGGGAGAGAAATAATTCACTTTACCACTTTACACAGCACAAAAGTACAGTGTACACCGACGACGATGAGACATTAATAAAGACAAATTTGCACCGTTATGGCGAATAGAACAAAAAAAAAAGGAGATTCTTTTAATGAAACAGCGCAACCCTCTTGAGCAAGGGATGACGATGAATTCGAATAGAATCGAATGGAATATGAAAAAGTAGTGCGTTTACAAGGGTTGGTTTGTGTGCTCTCGCCAGCGAGTATATAGGTTGTTGTTGTCGTTGTCGGCGAAAAGAGATAGCAAAAGCAGGGAGTAAACACACAAAACACACAGGGTTGATGTATCTCATCCCCTTTTCCGTGGACACGAGTCAAGGATGCACAAGAATTTTCTAGGAAATCATCCCCATGTTCCATATCCCACTGAGTTTCTATAGGGAAATAATTCAGTTTGGAGAACATGGTTTACCGATTGGGGTAGTTTTGGTTCGTCGAGGATATTTTAAGCGAACTTTAGTAACAGACGATTTATTTATGGGTTCTAAATTTGCGAAAGAACTTTATACAGTTTTATTTTTCAAAGAAACTTTTTTTTATAAAATTATTCCCGAGAATAGGTATGTCATCGCACTTTATGGAGTTTAAAAATCTTTAACCCCTCTCGTTGTCTCAAGCAGTTTCAATTTGTTTTTAAAAATAAGTACGTCCTATGCAAGGTAACCGCAATACATCAATCATTTGTAGTAAGGCTTATAAGCCTATAAATAAACGTTAAAATTCAAAATAACGTGTTTTCCCCTTCTGAACACACCCATTTCTGCCATTTTAAAGACATTTGGTGGCCATTTTTAAGTGAGAAAAGTGCAATTAGTACAGGTACAGTCATCTAACTTTATGATATAGATACATTATGAATTTCCGAAAATGAATTAATGAATATAATTATATTTTTATCACTCAAGATTTTGCGACATCAAATATGACATTTCTAGATATGGAATATGTTCAATGAAAATAATAATAAAAAACCGCGTATCATTGCAATCAACTGGGCGCCAGTTGCTGGCTGAGTGCGCTGTTAGGAAGTGCTGATTAAATTGCATAATGAAAGACACTGCGCAGTGGGTAACAACCAGTTATGTGTATATTATTTTAATGCCTCTGCATTCCTAGACACAAGCGTCTGCGTTTCAACAATTACCCGAATCGCCAAAGATTATTACCTTATTGACAAGTTTGTGCATATGCTTTGCGCCAAGTGCATCGATTCTCTGCTTTTACATCAAGTGAGATTTTAAAGAAGCGGTTTGATGTAATCTTCACATCGCCTCTGAGATCTACCAGTACACATAAAGAAGGTAACTGTTATGGCGGATAATTCTGACCTTCACTATTGAAAATCATGCTTTTTGGCAGATTCGCAGACCAAATCCTTTGCTGCGCTCTACTCGGTACTAATAAACTCCCAGAAATTCTGTCATTTTAGCGTCCGTGAAAAAGATTGCGAGGCACAAAATCTTTCGTAACAGTAAGAGTAAGCGCTTTTAACTTAACTGTCAAATGCGATTTGATAAAAAAAAAAACCAATAGCGGCCATGCCACACGGTTTTGGAACGAAATTTGTATAATCTACCCGTAATGTTTTGTAGAGTTCAATGTCAAATAGGGTCGCCGTTACGTCGACGTGCATAGATCTTTTGTACCAAAGAGGACACCTTTACTACCAGTAGGAAAACAATCGAGAAACAATCGGCGCAGTGGTTATTGTGCTGGACTACTGTGCGAGGGATTCCAGGTTCGATCCCCGGAAAAACACAAAAATTTATCTTAAGTTTTTTTCTACTGCGCCACCTCTCGCGAACGTCTGACAAACATCCGAGAGTATGACTGTCCTGAAAAAGCTTCTCAATTCAGCCGTTCGGATTTGGCATAAAATTGTAAGTCTCTTCCATTCGTCCCAAAAATAGAAACTCACACAAAACGAATGGTTGCGAGAAGCTAGGTCTAGGGTGTCTACCCGCCTGTTGCGCCACCTATTTATTTGTGTATTTATTTTTAAGTTTTAAAAGTATAAAAATTCACTTCACTGGGTTTTAGCATTCGACTCAGTAGTTTAGTAGTTGCACAAAGTTTGGCCTAGGGCCCTACCCAATTTGCCATAACATCACTATAAAAACTAATTCTTAAAAAAACGAAAGGAATTGCATGAAACAAACTTTCGCTTACGCATGATTTCTGTCGTTTTTTGAAAAACGAAAGCGTTTTTCTTTTAAAATCCCATCCCTGGATTATGCGACCGACTGTTAGTGTGGTTAAATAACGTCTACCAAAAATTTACAAGACAATTGTACCTCTTAAACTGAATGCATCACGAATCAAGATGTGATGGGCTTTTTTCACTGTGTCATCTCTTGTGATCTTGTGAATGTCTGACAAGCACCCAAGAGTATAATTGTACTAAGAAAGCTTCAACCGCTCGAAAACGACAATAAAAAATATTAGGTCCCTTCAATTCGTCGCAAAAATAAAAACACACCCAAACGAATGGTTGCAAGAAGCTATGCCTAGTTGCGGCAACCATTTACTTATTATTTTGCAATATATGGGCCGCATTGACGACGGTAAATCCAAACCAAACAGATTAAGCTAAAAATTCTAGAAGGGCAGAACTTTAGGTTAAAAAACGCTGCCGTAGTCGGGGAATTATAGTGGAGTAGCCCACCTAGAGAAGTGCCACTAGATGCGGACACAAGTTGGTTTAATATTTGTCATCGCAGTTATAAGGCGGCTTCATTAAAATAAATTTACAGAGGTTGTAGAATTTTGTCATTTTGGGAATGGATCTCATCGTCTCCAAAGTTTGCAACAAATTTGTATTTCTTTTCTGTATAAATATTTTTTTTCAATATTTCGTAAAAACGTTTCAATGTAGTAGCTACTGTCAAAACATCAGGAAATTAAACAAATATATTAAGTTCATTCGCGGACTTTTCGGAGCCACAGTTTTCTCAGAGATCGCGTACTTGATTTAAAAAGTACATTACGCCAAGATTACATCATTTCAGTTTACATGTTTGCACATTCTTTCCATATAAACATTGTACATACGTAATAAGATATCTAATCGAAAAAGCAAACACGTGCATGGCGTTGTCTGGTGTTAAAAATTCCTCCACTAGTCCTTTCCTTTCTGTTTTCTCACACTCTATTCAGATACGTCACTATATAGGAAATATAGCACAATATCAGTTCACATATACATTTCGGTGTCCACGAACTGTCAAATTTTACAATAAACAGAAGGAATCAAACAAACGGCATAATCTTTTTACAATGCAATCGGAAATAAAACTAGGGGTACGTTTACAGAGGTCAAACAAACCAGGATCTCACGTTCCAGCAGGTTGTGGCTTATTCTTCGTCGTTTTCATTTTGAAATAAACAAATGAATGCGATCGACATCAACATTTTTTTCGATTACATTATCCACTTCGTGGATCTACAGAAAACGTTTAAAATGAATCCTCAAAAATGACCACGACAAATCTGCGATATCGTAATGAACCCTTTTTGACACTTGTAAAGATCGAAAAATTGGAGACAGTGTCAAAAAATACGTAGTTTGAATTTTACTTTTGACAGTGAATATGTTTTTAGGGTGTACGTAACAAAATGTCAAAGTTTACATTGCGTCAAGTTGGGTTTTGTGGCTCGCTGCGCTCGCGGCAAAGACTCTAAACTCTAGTATAATAATTTTCGGACATTTTGCCGTACGTTTGGGATCCAACTTTTATATTTATAAAGAGTTTTTAATGAAAATAGGAATACGTTACAATGATTACGTAGTCGTGTTCCGAACGTCAGTTCACTACAAAATCTGTCAAAATGAACGTGCGAGTAGACACTCCGATGTTTTTATACTGTTTGATTGGTTTTTAGCACATAAATGTAATTACCCAGCTTAATATTTTCAAAATTGCCAGCTCTTTTTTGATAATGTATATTTCTTCTTTCTTTAGTCACACCAAATTGATCTCGATCTAAACAGCAAAATTGTTGATGTAAGTAAGTATCCAAGAAAAAAACTTGACCGACTTTGATTTAAATTAATTTCGTCTGAATTAATTATTTCCCTTAAGCTACTGCTTATTTTCAAACAGGTGACACAATCAAATCATTTAATTCACTTGTGGAAATAAATTTATCTTTTCAACCGATTTAAACCGTATTCCCCACAAAAGGTGTATTATTTCCGTTTCACAAAATGCACTTCCTACGACAGGACATTAAGTCCACTTTCAAACCGTTCCGTGTGCGATTTTAAACACTGGCATTTCAAAACTAAGATTACTGTTTAATTTCTATTCTTTCTACAGCACGCAAGACACAAAATTTAAATTATACTATGTAACTAAATAAAAACAGTTCAAGGTTTTTTATTTTTTTTTTATTCAAAAACTTTTTAATTGCGCTCAACTGATTCGCATCGTATCGTACGGGGGTATTTCAAATTCAACACTGCGAGCACTTGGGGGGGAACGAATTGAATAAACGTCAGAACCGTATACAGATTACAGACTGTCCGATTCGGAATATTATGTCGTCGGTTGTCTCTCACTGTTAGAGATGTTGTACTAAAAAAAAAAATTCACAAAAACTGACACTGAACTGACACACGGCAGAAATAGTGAGAGCGAGTGAAAATTCAACGAGACACACACAAACATTGAATTATTGCGTCAAAGCGGAAAACGGAACGTAAACCATTTTTTTTCTATAGTTTTCAAATGAGCGAGTAGGACGATATAAAGAGAGGAACTAGAATCGGAATAGGAATCGCAATCGATTTGCGGAAACTGACAGCGAGTTTGCGCATTGAAAGCGTTTGCATTATTAATTCGAAAATTCTTCAAACATCGTCTTTCGTATGGCTGTGCGCTTCATCGTTTTGTTGCTACTACAATCTAAGATACTTTCGGATTGCCTGCTTGCCGTCTATGGATGTATAGTCGTTTGTTGTTCAAGCTATATTTTTCAACACAAATATAAATGTATTGTAGACATTGGATAAATGTATGGTAGGCAGCAGGCAGGCTAACTTTGTTGTAGGCATATTGCTATTATGGAATTCACTGAATGATTGTCAATGATTATGATGATGACGCATACCTACCTGTTGTCTCGTTACAATAGAGCAGGCAGTAGCGAACACAATGAAAACAAAAAATATATGAATAAAACGTAAATAAAGTGTTCTCCCCCGCCCGCTGGCATTTTTTTTTTTTATAATACTGTTTGCTTCCCTTGCCATATTCTTGGGGCTTGCGTGGGTGTTCTTGGTTATTTGTCGGTGTTGTCATTTTTGTCGGTAGATAGCAGAGCAGAGGCGTAGTTATGCTTGAAGAAATTTTTAATTTTGTCTGCTTATGCTTGGTATATGGGATTACAGAAACCCCATTTAGTAGCTTTTGGGAATGTATAGTTATCAAGAAATTAGTTTGATCAATGTTTAAGGTTAGACTGCGAACAAGACAGACTTCGCGTTGAAGCCTAGTTTAAGATGCCTCTACGACTAATCCTATGAAGGCAAAACAATGAAATCGTAAATGAGCAATTTAGTCATACTTCTCGTTTTGCAGTAGGTACGCTGTTCCATTGCGAAATTTAGTAATAAATAATTGTACTAGATTACTAAATAGAAGTGTACACTATTTTGTCGCACACAATGTATTCTCCAACTGCAAGATTTTGACATCTCATTTACTTTCGAGGTTCATCTAGCGATATTCGCCGAAATGACATCTACGAATATTTGCACTTTTGCAGTTAAAAAGCGGCATTTTGTCTGTCTCACCTGCGGTTATGGGTTTACTTCAATTGAAGGGATTTTGTTCATCCTTTTTAAAACCACTGTAGGAAATACAGCCCAAACGGTAGGAGGTAGGTAGCTGACATTTTGAAAAAGTGCCTCTTATGGACAAGCGATTTAGGGAAATTCAAACTCCAAAAGGGGTAAAAGAGGGTTTGTATTGGCAAATTCTTATTTTTCATCCGAACGACTTCAAACTGGGTTTTTGTACTCTATAAGAAAAAGAGAAAACCAATTTCTCCGATTTTGGAAATTTAGCCCGAAGCCCGAGTTATTAGCGATGGGAAACTGGATCAATCTTCAGTTTGTGTGGGAACCATTTTTGTTTATCCTATCGATCGGTGTTAGGCAATAACGCCCAAGGAAATAACTCCCAAATCAATTTGGAAATAACGCCCTAAAGGACCATTAACATGGGAGCGAACGAACGAATTGATGAAATGCGAATAAACCACTTTTTATGCATTTATAAACAGAAAATTCCACATTTTGTTATTCCAAGATATCCTTCTCTTGGAATAAGGTTAAGTTCGAACGAATTTTTTATTCGCTACTTTGTGGAACTCGATTTAAATGACGTGGATTGTGAATAGACTGACAATTCGCGCCAGGGTGTTTTCGTTCGCGGCAAAAAATTTGGATTTCGAAATTTCGTTATTTAAACTGTTAATAAACTTGTTTTCTTAATATATTTTGATGGAATAATTAATTATCCTCATCTTGGAGTAGTAAAATGTGCAATTTTCTGTTTATAAATGCATAAAAAGTGGTTTGTTCGCATTTCATCAATTCGTTCGTTCGCTCCCATGTGAATGGTCCTTAAATTCGTACAATTTGTTGTTGCAAAATTTTTCGTTATTTTGGGTGTTATTTCCTTAACAGGGTTTTTTTTTTGACAAGCCCAAAATAGTAAGTGGAAATGCATAAACAACGCAACCCCCTGCTTGAGTTTTCTGTTGGATTTGGTAGTCGATTGGAGTTTGAGCTGCAAAAACAACCAATTACGAACATACTCTAAATCTGAAAGTAACCCCAAGCAGGGAGGTTGCGTTGGTTGGAGGTTACGTATCAAACTGCAAATTATTTTTGGGCTTTATTTCCATTTTGTTGTTTATTTTTGGGGGCTATGCATTTTTTTGGGCGCTATTTCCTTGGGCGTTATTGCCTGACGCCCTTTCGAGCACAATAGGTACTTGCTGCAAAGCCTCGGATAAAGGTTAGTATGATATAAAAGTGGCTGATAGTTCATTTTCGCCGTCGTTTCGACAATACATTTTTATTGATTTAAACAACTCCTGTTGGTGCCTGTGACTTTTTCAAAATGACCTCAAAATAAAGCTCAAACCATAAAGCGCCGAAAATTGGGGGCGCGACTAGGTTTAGGCTAGTTTGATATTGAGTCATATGCAAAAAGTTGCCACTGGGCTTTGCAAAAATATACCGTTTGTGATCGGGATTTGGGTAGCCATTTTTGAGAAATATTCATAAAACGGCAATATTCGAGTTTTCTGAGGAAAACTAAGTAAGTCATCATGTTGAGAATGCTTATGTTGTCATAAATATGTATTTTGATCAAAATCGTTAGAGCGGTTTTTTTGTAAAAATTATGCTGACAAATGTTACAACTTTGGATTCGAAAAGCACTGTTACTAAACTGTTTAGCTGAAAACTGAGTATGACGTATTCTTCAGAATATAAACATTAGCTAGCAGTTATATTTTCATCCAAATAGAAAATTGCGTTTTCGAGATATGAGCAGTTTTTAAAGTACCATTTTTAGCAATTGCGGTGGAAATCGAAGGACGCATTCATGGTTCAAAAAACACTGTTTTGCAACTGTTTAGCTAAAAACTGAGCAAATTGTATTACTATGAATTTAAGCATTACCTGAGAGTAACATTTTTATCATAATCGAAAATTGCGTTTTTGAAATATGAGCACTTTTTTAAAGTACTATTATTAGGGATTTGGGTGGATATCAAAGGACGAAGTCTTTTTAGGGAAAAACTGAGTTTGCTAAAGTTAGAAATTACAATAGTACCTTAAAAATAAGTTTTTTTTTTTAAATCGTTTTTACCGTTTTCGAGAAAAAGCCAATTTTCAAAACTGACGTTGCTGGACTTTTTAGCGAAAAACTGGGTATGCAGTCATGTTAAGCATGCTTACGTTAACTTAACTATCAATTTTGGTTCAAATCAAATCGAGCCGTTTTCGAAAAAATCTAAATTGTGTAATATTACGTAAAAATTTTGTATGGGAAGTAGCATTAATAAAAATAGGGCTACAATAAAACAAAAAAAAAGCCTCCTAGCGGGAAGCCCACAAACTCTAAATACGTAGTTTGAAACAAATCAGTTTAGATTTCCCCTGGGTGCGACAGACAGACATACGGACGGACAACAATACATGTCTTTCTCTTACTACGTATACGAGAAAGTTAAAAAACTGGATTAGGGTCATTTAGTACAGGAAAATAATTGAATTGAATTGAAATCATTACTCTCTTGTTTTCTTTTTTAATGTGAAAAAAATTGGAACTTGGTTTGAAAAGACTACTATGTACTTATATTCCTGGTCAGAAAACGCAGCCAAAATATTGGCCTGAATTTTGATCTATAAAAATTATTGATAGAGGATTTATGGAAAGTGCTTCTGTCTTTGAAAGTACAAGTGGAAAAGGGTTCGAAATTTTGGGAAGAAGCGAAAAACAATCATCAGAAACAAACAAATCAACCGAATTATAAAAAAAAAATGTATTTATGTCACACTGGTCATCTGTTTTAGCTTTCCGGGATTTGTTTTCTGTTATGTTTCTGTCATTTTTATAAATATTCAGTTAAAATAAAAAAATCACTATTTTTGGAAATTGTTTTATACTTTCCTAATTACAGAAGTTGCAACGAATTAAATACAGAATTTTGCATTTCCAGAATTTTGAAAAACTGAATTAAAAAACAAATTTGAATCATACCTATCTACAGAATTTTGAGAGATTAAATCTATTAAATACTTTTCAAGACCTAATGAGACAACAAATTTCTAGTCTCGACTTTTTATGAGCTTTACCTCATTGTTGTGAGACACTGCCATGATTTTTGCATACGAGAAATCAAAACATGAAATCTGCCTCATTTATTTAACAAATTCTCAGTCTGTGAGATCTGTCTCATTTTCTTTTTGCATACGAACCCGAGCTATAGCTATAAAAAGTAAGACTTGAGTCTGAACGAAAGCATCTTGCATATCACCTATTGGCTTGGCCTATCGGAAAGGTCAGAAGAAATTCTGCCAAGTCAGCTGATTTTTTTTATATGATATGACACTAAACGTCACCTGAAAACCATTAGAATTTTGACGTTAACCACTATCATGACAGCTAATAGAGTCTCAGGGGCTGCATTCCAGGGCTGCATTCCAGGTTTGACTATTTGAACTACAGCGTTGACAAGCTGTGACAGTTCGAAGGAGGGAAAGTTAACTAAATTAACCAGAGGCAAAAGTGTGGTTCATTTCGTTCATACTACATGACATTAGTAACAATAGCTGTCCCAGATTCCAAAAAGTAACTAAATAAACAATCGTTGTTAATTTAGTTAAAATAGTCGAATATGGAATGCAGCCCAGGTTTGACTATTTTAACTACAGCGTTGACAAGCTGTGACAGTTCGAAGGAGGGGAAGTTAACTAAATTAACCAGAGGCAAAAGTTTGGTTCATTTCGTTCATACTACCACATGTCATTAGTAACAATAGCTGTCCCAGATTCCAAAAAGTAACTAAATAAACAATCGCTGTTAATTTAGTTAAAATAGTCAAACCTGGAATGCAGCCAGGATTGACAATCATCGTTGTTTGTCATCAGCATCACTCATCAGGTTGACGATAAAGTGAGGGTGAGAGCAACACCCTTATAGTATTATTTTTAGCTACTTCTGTCATTTTTAAAGTTCTCTTTGACCTTTGACAATATGACGCCTTATAGAACTTGACGCCTTTCCAAATACAAAGGAACCGCCTTCATGCGAAAATGTAATACATCTCATTATAACGCACTTGAGTGGGCATTGCCATTCTCTAATACATCATAACCGCATTTGAAAGGATTTCTCCCACATTAAAATATGAGATACTACTTTCTCGGAAGCTAGCGTTTTATGAAATCATCAATTGGTTCAACTGCATAATCACTTTTTGACCGGCAACACTGCTAACCACATTTTGTGTTACAAAAGAAAAAAATAATAATAATGTCGGCACAGCTTTGATTTCATTGTACGCTCTGATTGTATGCAAACATAGCGTATGGCGTATCTATGCACCTTGCGTGCAGTTCTAATTCCGATTCTAATTCGAATGCAAATGCCAATGGTGGGGGGTGGTGCTCACGCTCACGTAGCAGGCATTTGATTTTATCGTATCGTCGTCGTTGTCGATTGCGGAAATAACTGAACGATGGAGGTCAGGAAATAATGCAACAAACACACGGACACTACAGCAATGGCTGTTAGACGTTTGTTTTCTAATACAGATTTAGATCAATGATAATTATTGTCGTTTGTTTTTACGCTATTTACCTGAAGACAAATTGATGAAACGTTTTTTTTTCTCTCTCTTTCTGTGACTATTCCTTCTTTACGGCTCGTTTGATGGCTGACGAGACGACGGCTATGGTAGAAGGCAATACGGTTTCTGACTCTTTTAGCACGTGCTCTCAGGCAGCTGCTGGTGCGGTAGTTGAATTGCGGTGGCGTACGAACGCGTGTTGCACGTAAAAAATCTAAATTCACGATGTCTTTGGATCACGATTGTAAAATTGGTAATCAGCGACTGTAGTAGCTATGTATGTATAATGAATTTGGTTTTCCTTTTTACCGAGAGTGGTAAAAAAAAACTGGAAGTAACGGATTAAAGGTTTGTTCTGAGTGGAACACGATGTCTTTTGGTTTGTCGTATCGGGTGGAGTGTTGACAGCGGAGCATGATTGACAATTGACAATTTGAAACGAATTTCCTTATTTTAAAGACACCTTCGAAGGCTGCGGTGTGTAGTGTGTATTGGTGGTTACTTGTCTAATCTGTGTGTTTGTCCGGATATCGGATATCATGCGATATTTTCCGTGACATTGAGCTTAAGCAGTGCTATGTGGAAAAGGTTCTGTACAGATGTTTCATTGCGGTACCTACAACATACATTTAAAACTGACATGACCAGCACACTATGTCAAAAATGTGAGACAGAAACTTTCAGAGTTGGTAGCGTTCTGGAAAAGAAGAACAGCGATGGCAAGTGTTCACGATAGTTAGCTTGCAAAAAATGTATTGAATGTCAAAGCAATCAATTGGCTTTTTAAATGAATATAATATTTGAATGACTGTCGGCTCTGTTTGCATTGTACTTGTCAAAATTGAGGCTTTTTGAAATCGCACAGACCTCATTCTTTAAGAGCGTCAGCCGATGAAAATGCAGATATAGGTTCACAAAAATAGGTGGCGCAACAGGCAGGTAGACACCCTAGGCCTAGCTTCTCGCAACCATTCGTTTTGTGTGAGTTTCTATTGAATTGAGAAGCTTTTTCATAACAGTTATACTCTCGTTATACGCGCGAGAGGTGGCGAATTAGAAAAACCCTTAAGATGTAATTTGTATTTTTCCGGGGATCGAACCTGGGATTGCGCTACTGCGCCTACCTTCTTTTCCTACTTTTCAATATATGAATAATTCGTTTTAAATCACGACACCTTACCTACTCCGAAAAAAAAAAACTGGGTCCTAAAATCAGCTGGACAGCAAATGGCAGATATCCACTGACCATTAGACACGATATATAAATAGTGGTCAATACATTAAACGATTTAATTTTTACTTAATTTAATTTTTGAGTTTTGAAGACAAAGTCGCGAATACAAGCTGCCGAAATGAGATTTCTCCGTTGTATTGCTGGTGTGACCCGTAGAGATCGCATTAGAAATACCAGAATACGTGAGGAACTCAATGTCGAGCAGCTACTTCTCCGGACAGAGCGGTCTATGCTTCGGTGGTTTGGTCATATTAAACGTATGTCCCCGACCAGGATCCCACGACGTGCTATGGAATCCGTACCATCGGGCAGGCGTCCTCTTAGGTAGACCTAGTATGAGATTTTTAGATCAAATTCATAATCTCTCCTATACCCATATGGGGATTGCCCTTGATGATTTGGAGTCGATGGCGGAGGATCGAGAGCTATGGAGGGTCCACTTGAGCAACCTACACCCGCGACCCACTTAATGGACAAGCTGACCATTGAAAATGAATGAATGAATGAATGAATGAATGAGACAAAGCGTATTTGTTTTTTTCCTAGATCAACATTCCGTATCCTCCACCCAAAGCAAAAATATATCTGCAGTCGGCCGGCGTTTAGAAAAAAGTTATGAAAATGTTATGAACAATTTATTGAAGAAAGAGCAGAGCCCTATGAAACACCATCATTTGTTAGTTAAACAGTACCTAGTGTAAAAAATTATAAATCTGGAATTTGTTGTATTGCCGCTGGCGCCATGAGAGAGGCGAGATCGTTGAGGCTGCCGTCTCTATGCTAAAAATGTCAATGGCTGTCAGATGCAAGTGCAGCGGAAGGAGTAGGTCAAAGTGCTTTGCTGATGGACAAACAAACTGTTTTGTATACCCTCCACTCCACTTCCACATGCAGGGTCGGGAATGAGAATAGCCCTGAGGTAAGGCATGCCTGTCGTTAGAGGCGACTAAAAGCCACCCGAAGGAGTAGTCTTGGAGATGCTATGAGCGATGCTGCTGAGAACTATCAGTGGTAGTAAGGTCATAACGGAAAGATGAAACAGAAGGGTAACAAAACCCAGGAGCGCACATTGCGCAGCACACCGGTCAGCGGCTGATCCCAAAGGGGCGGCTGAACAAAAAAAAATGCTATTCGGCTATCGAAGCATCGGCCAAACCGATGATAACACTTTTACTTTGTTTAGCTTATTGCGATTAATATCTTTATACGTGGAAGTCCAACAGAGCACCAAGTTCAAAAGTATTGGTCTTATACGAGGTAGGTATAGGCAGTGAGTGATGCGAGATTGTAGACCGGGAATGGGCCATAATTCTGAATTTCAAAATACTGTATCGACAAAATTCTGTATTTTTTTTTTTTTGAAAATACTGTATGAACAAAATTCTGTATTTCAGAATTCTGTATTTCAAAATGCTGTATATCCAAAATGCTGTGTATCCAAAATGCTGTATATTCAAAATACTGTATGTGCAAAATTCTGTTTTCCGAATAGCTGCTTATACCCAATTCTATTTTTTGAAAAAGTGTTTGCATAAGAAAAAGCCAGTTGTAATATAACTTTTTAAATTTATTGGAAAAAAAACAAAAATTGGAAATCATTTAGGAACATAATTTAACAAAAACATAACAGTAAAGTTAATACTTCAAAGAAATTTAATAAACAATAAACATAAAAATAACAAATTAGCATAACAGAATTATTTAAAACAAAAGCAAACTTTTTGCTATTCGCCTTAAATAAGCAACGTTGCTTAAATCGGGCCTCTTTCGCATAATACGTCGAGTTCTCTTGTTTTTAAGTATGGTTTTTTTTTTTTTTAATGTGCTCCCCATTCCTAACCCTTTCCACCTGTGCTTTAGTAAAAATTAACTCCTTTTTCAGGTCTCTGATAAGTTTATACAGGCCCGGCTTTTTCCTCCCAACCAAGACTTTTAATCGGCGATGCCATGCCTCAACGCTGTTTTGGGACCTCGGAAACACTTCTGTTCTTGTTTTTGAACTTTCAAAAACAGACCAAAACATCGGTTTATGTTTTATAAATCTATGTAGATATGCAAGGAGACAGTAAAATATAAAAATAAAAGAAGTGGTATGTTAGAATTCTGTATTTAAAAAAAATGGTTTTGATAATGTAAAAAAGTGCGCACTTTTTTACATTATCAAAACCATTTTTTTTTAAATACAGAATTTTGATATACAGAATTTTGAAATACAGAGTTTTGTTCATACAGAATTTTGTTCATACAGAATTTTGAAATACAGTATTTTGAAATACAGTATTTTGAAAACAGAATTTTGACCATACAGTATTTCAACCCCAACCCTTGTAGACCCCATTATTGTCTATGGATTATTTGCAAGAGAAAAGTCCAATATTAGCCAGCCTTTTAAACTCTTGCATACTATGCTTTCTGCCTAACTTTCTATCTAAAATAAGACTCAAGTATTTAGCATCATTAAAAAATGTAAAGGTTGTGCTATGTATTTATAGATGGGTGGTCAATGTGTGGAATTTTATATTGCTTGGATAAGAGGACAATTTCAATTTTGTGGGGGTTTACGCCCCCAGGTGCTTTACTGACATGACAATAGCAACGTCATCTGAATTAGCAATAACCCAGCAGTCTAAGAAGGCGAGAAAGGACGCCACCTTGTGGGGGTTTGCGTTGACAATCTGGCTAGTGAGGAAATTAGTCAACTTGCCAAGTGGACTATCATCCCCGCACAAACGAATGGTTGCGAGAAAGCGCATTCTATGTCTAGAAATACAACCAATAAATTGAATACTCATTATGGCGAAGGGAATCGTCGATGGTACGCATTAGCGTATACAGAGCCGTTTCCACAGATTTGCCTTTTGACATGTTGACGTTGAGGCGAGGGCAAAGGTTTCGTGTCAATGCTTCTGATTAAATGAATTTCCACAAGTCGGCCTAAAGTTTTTAAAAGGAATTTTATTCAAACGAATTAAAAGGCTTTTTAATATTTTACCTTTGGAAAAAAATTGATTTTTTATGTTCTTTAACAACACGTAGTTATTTTAATGATCCCTGCCCATAGGGACAAAACGGAACCTTATTGTTTTTGCTATGATGTCTGTCCGCCTGTACGAACCCACTAAGCCAATTGACTGGTTTTGGAGTACATTATGTAGTTAGCAATTTGGTGAAAAAAAAAACGAACGACGATACTTCGGATCATTTCCTTTGTTATTGTCCTGCCTTTGCTCGGATCAGGTGGCAGATTGTGCTGATACTGTAAGCTCCTCTGAAAGTCGAAGAAATTCTAGTAAAATGGGTACTACTGGATTTGCTTCCTTGTTGTACAATGGACCAGTTGCGTCTGAGTGCTCCAGTGAAGTGTTTCCTAACCCGACAAAAAAAAAAAAAGTTTTCAAGACATCAACTCTGGCCAAGTACGGAACCTTCGGTGGCGAGTGATACTTGCACATGAACGTTTTTTTTTATGTTGTGACGTATCTAAAAGCCCGTGTGGTGTTTTTTTTTGTATGCAAGACAACGTCATGCCCATGTTTGCTATATGATACGTTGAAGGGTTCTACAATTTAGTGTTAAATTCAAACGGATGAATTGAGATTGAGGCCTAAAATAAAAATCACAGAAGCTAGGCCTAGGGAATTGTTGCGCCAGCTAAAGTGTTTTCCAATAGGGATCGGTAGATTTTGACAGTTCATGGTCGACATGTGGTTTTATCTGTTGTTAATTTTTCTGTATTTAAGGCAAGTCACTATATTCGTTTACCCCATCGACTATTCAATGGGTGATGGCCAAATTAAAGTCGACCGGTTAAATGAACAATCAGCCAGCAAGGCAAGATGTGCCAAAAATATCGTCGCTGTCCGTAAAAGTGTGCGGGAGATCCCGATGCAATTCCGCGTCGAATGGCGAATTTTGAATTGGAACTTGGTGATAGATGGGTCTTTATAAAATAAAATAAAGAAGTCCGTTGACATCTCCGACGCAACTTGTTTTATTCAATTCGAACATCTACCTATATTTATTGGAGAACCCTTAAGATAAGTTTACGCTTTCAACGCACCTTTAGGACACAAATGTGAGCATATGGTCTTTTATTAATCAGAAAAGAAAAACTTTAGTAATGATATCTTAGCGAGGCGGAGTGTAGTTTTGTTCTTGATCATACAATTGGTCAATCAAATCGGCATTACTTCTTGCGCTTTTTATTATAAATACTTGCAGGTATTATGAAATTGATAAGCAAACATATTAGAACATATGGTTACATTTGTTCAACAAAACACTCAAGATACAAATGAGTCCAAATTATCTAATTGAACAACATGTTACTATCTATGAAGTGGTTATCTCAGCGTAATACAGTTTATCCAATAACCTCTCGTCAGAGCACAAAACCCCATACGAACCATCTTTAAATACTGTTCAAACAAGCCCTCCATCATCAGAATTATAATGTATTTATGGTAAAACAAAAAAATCAAGCACATGTTTGTTTAATCGACGAGGTTGCAGCAACGACTATCTCTACAACACCAAAATTAGTAATTTACTCCGCGCGCTGACATCACTCACTCCATAGAGCTCTAATAGCCGCACTATAGAAAATCAATATTCACTATAAATCACCTTGTTCGATTGTGTCATTATCTATCTGTCTAATAAATCCGCAAGCAATAAATATTATCTAGTAAACAAAAAAAGAATCAAAGAGCTACATTAACACGTGTGACAAAAACGTCAACAATCGCTTAATGAGTATTGAGTATCTCTCTGCAAAATATTAAGAATTTAAATTAAATAACAATCGGTCAACGGTCAATAGATAGTTTTACTAAATTTTACGTTATATACTCATTATGTGTGAGATATGCATGCATACAGCACCTTAATTTCGCTAAAATTGCTAGGCGTTCATAAAGATTCATTGAACTCCGAATTGATGAAGTGGGCACCGTGAGTCGTCGGTTAATTAATCTTTAAACCCAAAATTAAATCAGTGAAAGTTGCCAAGAAACAGGCCCTGAGTCATAGAAAGTTTTACAAATTTCTAAGCCATTTGGGATCTTTCCATAAATACGAAAATATCAAAACTTTAGTCATAATTCGTTCGTTAGAATTGAAAGAGTATTTTGGCCGAAAGCAAAACAAGGGTGAGTAACTCAGTAACACTTGAAAAAAAGGCTTAACATTCCATTAAGCAACTGCGTCCAGCGATAAATCTAAATCACTTAGTCGATGACCCTTAGGAGTGCACAGATTAAAACATCAATGAGCTTGATTGCAGTGATGACAAAACTGATTACATGTCTCAAGGTCTGATTACATTTGCATGAACACATAATCTGGGGTGGGGAACTGAGAATTTTTCCTCGGTCGATAACCATTTTTGATTGATTATAGTAACGTGTTTCAGTCAAGATCATCAGCTTGCAAGTCGTGCGATCGTAATCAAGTTCTGCAATTACAAATGATCAGCAGTTGTGGAATTGATGCAAATTAATTTAATTATCTACACATGTGTCGCAAGGATTTAACAATTAAAATATAATGACCCAAGGGCTGCCGCGAGGTGCTTATACGAATACTTCCGTCTTGGTTGCGTCGCGCAAACAAATCAATCAAGTGAGTGTAGCAGCACTAGGCGTCGGTCGGTCGTCGGTCGCCTTTGATTCAGGAAGTGGGATAATTACTCTGTGGGAATGACACGTTGATTACTTTATGGCTTGAGACGAGGAACTGGGTTTCCTGCATATAGTCGAGTCAGAATTAAACGAATGACTTGACGATGCAGCAACAACATTTTCGGTAAAAACTCGGTAAACGAAAAGTTTGTAAATACAAACGGACAGCTTATGTTAACGATCCTAGAACAAAACCGCACCAGGCAATTCTTCCTTGAATTCTCGCCCAGAAAATCTAACTCTTTTATTAATCTGGACAAACAAATTTCAGAATCCTGACAGGTAGGTACAATTACGGTCATGGCGTCTCACCGGACCCTACATGTAGTCTGTCCTGAGAGTGACGAATTCTCTCTTCACATATTCATGGAATGTCCGTCTCGCTTTCGTCCCAAAAGACTCCTTTAAAGAGGCCGCAGTGCCAGAGCTCCATAAGGGATCTTCCGACTTATGATCTAATCTAACAATTCTAGTAAACGATTCATGTGCAAAAAAAACCACCTGAATCGAACATAATATAAGATATCTTTAGGCAGAGTAGAGAAAGGCAAACCTTATAGACAGCGATTCTACCAAATCATGATTTCTGTCGATGTATACGATGATTACTAGACCCATGGGCGAAAGCCTCCCAGAAGACTGCTAAGAGATTGGGTCCAGCGTTTAGCATGTATAGGAATTACAGGTGCAATACGCACAACACCAACATGCGCATTGGAAGTGATCTTAGGGATTTTACCGCCAGATTTATTTACTAAGAAAACAGCGGCCCTAACAGCACTTCGTCTGCATCGAGATGCGAAATGGCACAATCGGGGTGCCATCTATGGACACAGGAAGATCCTGGAGCTTGTTAAAACCCAGATTAGGGAACTAAACATGCCTATGGATGGTAAAACAAAAGGAATCAAAAAACTCGCATTGAGAATGAATTACTTTCAGAAAAGAGGAATGGTGAAATTGTGATTTTCACAGATGAATCCATGATGGATGGCGGAGCGGGGGGGCGGAATCTTTTCAGAAGATCTGGAACTAGCGCGTCACATTAGTTTCGGGAAACACACTTCAGTATACCACGCTGAGATGATTGCTTTGCTGCATGCGTTGGATTACTTGCTTGAGAGTCAGGTAAAAGGAAGAAGGTGACTAGATGCATGGAGCAGACAACCATTACAACATCACTGGCACTGGAATGTGTATTCAAGCTCAATAAGTGTTCACCGAAAAATCAGGTAACACTGACTTGGGTACGAGAACACATAGGGATCGACGGCAACGAAAAGACGGACTCCCTTGTACAACAGGGGTCAACTGAAAAGTTGCTGGGACCAGAACCATTCTCTTCAATTGGTAGAGGAAAGGTAGAACAGCTGATTCACAAATGGATCACGGAAGAACACCTGAGAAGGTGGTCAACTGTGGAACAGTGTGGACAAGCTAAAATGGCAATAAAATGGCCGACTTGCTCCACTCAAAGAAGGGTTCTAAGCATGAGTCGAGGAACATTGTAATTTCGGGTATCATTTAAGGAAGATGGGCCTTAGAGAGGATGATACTTGTAAGCTATGCCTGGAGAAATCTGCGACAGCGGCACATATACTGTGTCAATGTCCAGCTTTGGCTGGCAGAAGAATGAGGATCTTGGGGAAAACATTGGGTCGAGACCCATTGGATGAAACAGATCTCACATAAACCGATGCTAGCGTTAACACTAGGAGTCGAACTCAGGAAAGAACTCTGCAGAAGTTCAGATAGTCTCTCTGGGTAAGGTTTATAGTGGTAGAGAAACGAAAAGAGATCCGACAATGGTGGTCTGATTCGAATATCTCTCGAAATGTATATATTACATTTGCAATACAATTTATCAGTAAGGTCAGGGGGAGACTATGTCTAATACATAGAATAAAACCATATTCAGTGGCCACAGTGGTTAGTGTGCTGGACCATTGAGCGAAGGGTTGCAGGTTCAACAGCCGGAAGGACACAAATTATATTCTAAAATGTTTTCGACTGCCCAGCACTCGCAAATGTTTGGCAAACATCCAAGAATGTAACCGTCCTGAGAAGGCTTTTCAAATCAGCCGTACGGATGCAACATAGGTCCATTTCATTCATCCAAAAAAATAACTTGTGGAGCTCAGTTTCTGATTTGTCGTCGAATACCAGTCTCATTAGGTAGAATCCTTAGCACACCCAGGTTCACGCTGTAGCAAGCACTCGTATTTTCATCATAATGGTAGTAAATTCATATAAATAAGAAGGAAGTTGGGAAGTGTAGCGGTTTTTCATTTTTCAAGTAGAACTATTTGCCACTCTGTTCACACAACTCATTTGATATGGTTCTGAAAGCTCGTCTAATTTCCACTCGTTTGAGTTCAAGAAGCTTATTAGTTCTTTAATGCTTGCTTCTTAGACCTAGGAACTCAAGGAGTAGAAGCAAGGTTTTCCTAGAGAAAGCTGTCTGGTCCTAGTTTGATAGTGAATGAGAGTTTCTGTTTCGATTGCGTCATTGTCATTTGGTCCTCTATAGATCAGTGACCTGTTGTGATCACTGTTGTCTGGCGATATCTCTTCGTGTTTTGTTAATGTCGTTTTCGGTTGGTCGTCCAGAACCGTCCGGAAGAACTCTCCGCGATACTGAATTTAAATCCAGAACCAAATTTCTCTTCTTTTCAGTAGAAGAACTGTCAGTTGAGTGCCAATCGAACGTTTTCAGAAGCGTTAGGATTACTTCCGGGCGGTTCTGGACGACCAACCAAAAACGACATAAGAAGGATGGTTTGTTTTTGACTTACTGTAGTTTGGCAACATTCTTTTGGATACCTAGGACACTGCCATCTCCATCTGAGATTGGACTTCACTAGGAAGAGATTTATGCCTTAACTGCAACGAGCGAAATGTAAATTAATTCCGCCAGTTAACGCAGTTGAGCTAAGCCTGGCCTGGCAGCCTCATTAGCATGTTCGTTTCTATAAACGTTGCTATAAACTGGAACCTAAATCAGGATGAGCGATCAAGCGAGGCCAGTTCATTTCAGCATTCTAACAAAAAAGACGATTGAAACGCATCAGAACATTTGTTAAAACCGAAGAAGGAGGAATCCGAAGGATAATGATTGATGAGAAAAGTACTTTTTCTCCTTTCCTTGACATAAAGTTATCTTTAATAATACAAGATGTCTTTAGAATTTTGTAAATGAAATTCAGTCTAAGCCTAAACACATCTAGATTCAAAAATGCATTTGCTGGGGAAGAACAACATTTTGTTAAGACGACGCCCTTGTTATAATACTAAAAACCTGCATCTAAACTGGAGAGAGTTTAGAGAGTATGTATTTCTATCCGCCCACCTCATTACATCATCAACTCTCACTTACCTTCAGCAATGTTAAAATCTTTTGCGATAGATCATAATCGAAATTCGAGTACTTTGATCCGCTCATATCGTAAATGAACACTAGTCCGGCTTTTTGCGTATTTGTATCCTGTAACGCCACATCCAGCTGACAGACGATTCCCTGTAATGTTGTTGTATGTGTCGCACTTAAAGGACTATGCTTGCTGGCCGTAAACAATGCAATCGCCGCACCACTCGAATCTCGGGCAGACTAAAATAAAAACAAAATAGATTATAAACTTTTTACAATTCAGCATTACCACTTTCACTCACCAAAATTGTAAACTTCCCAGTTTCCAACTCCGACCTTAATGGCTCCACGTTTGGATCAATGTTGTACAGACACTCCTTTTGTCTGATCTGTTCGTGCTGTTCGTATAGCGATACAGCACGTGGTACATCAAATTTCCGAGCGTATAAAAACTTTATTGCGGTGGTATGTGATACATTCTTTCGTACTGAACACGATCCAATCTGATTGACGAGATCAATGAATTGTTTCACAGCCTATAAAGAGAATTACGTATATTAGAAATTAGCGATCATTTATCTAGAGAATTGAAAATGATTAATCCAAGAAGCAGAACAAGTACGTGTACATAATGATTTAGAGATTAAATCAAGCGGGCTTATACAATAACTACGGCTGGCGGTGGCTCGAGCAAGTCCCAGCTGGGGAGGGAATGAGAGCGCCAAAGAAGACTAATAAAATGCGTTGACGTGTGGAGTCAAATCAAAATACAAATCTAATGGTTGACTACAATATGACATGATAGAATATTTTGTACTGTATGGTGATGGTGGGTAAATAATATTCAGAAAGCGAAAGAGTTCGGATTTTGTTTGCATTCGGTGCGCGTGCGTATTTTCCTACTCATGCAGGTACAGTGGATGTAAAAAGAGTGTGAACAGTTGATATGTAAAATAAATAAAGTTGATTTAGTTTAAGGTCCAATGTCCTTTAAAAGCCATACGTGTATCAAGAACTGTGTGACTTGGATTGGCACGAACAGGGTACAAGCGTTGATTGCAATGGCATTGTGACATTAGTTAGGTACATTTTGACACTAACGCCATGATTTCCATTCAATGCAAGTCGGAGTGAAATGAGTGCCAACATTGTGGGTGATGTCACATCAAGAATATGTCAAATCACTAGTACTTTATCAAGGTCAGATTAATGAAGGAGCTTAGCGTTATTTGATTAAATACACTATCAAACCTAAATACAATGTTTTAAACCGTAGCCCCATAGAGTTTACCGCGCTTACAAACATTGCACATTCGAAATAGGTGATACGCATTGCCACAAACGTTCAGCTAGCCAGCCAATGTGTACTTTTCCGGAAGAAATAAGTCATACTTATGTGTGTAAACCAATTATATGTATTATAAATGTCAAATTGTTCCGGAAATGTCAACATTTTGCACCGATTTAATGCACCAGACAATTATTTCGTGAGCTAAAATAATGGAGGCTAGGGGACGAGTATAACAAAATTGTTATACCCAGCTGACGTTTAATGTGTCCCATCTGTCTGAGATTAAGAATGTAGCTTGCTTTGCTAAACTGCCTCGCTAAGTTGTAAGCATTTTTGTATTGGAGATACTATTCAGCGCGAGATAAAATTTTACTGGGCTATAGGAGTAAGTTTTTGGTTTGGTTTACCGCATTTAAAAAAGGAAATGTAGCCCTAGAACCCAATTTCGCAGTAGATACTCTGTAAGACAATTTATTTTGAATATTATTGTTTTCCCTCAAACAGTGTTTACAAACTTCTTGCAACCACTGTGCTGTGTTTTTGCACTTTGTATTAAAGACGATTTAAAGCGAACAACAAAAAATATGAAACATGTACACAACGATTGTTGTGCTTAAGAGAGACTAATAGAGTGACCCATTCATTGGATTTATTCATGTCATTGTGTCAATCAAATTCAATTAAGTAAATTCGATCAACGTCTGGCCCGAAAGTGCTCAAAACATAAAATTCGCAAAATGTAATGGGATGAACAAATGGGTAATGATGGTGCATTGCCACTACAAGTACTTGAAAGAGAAGGATTATGTGCTCCGATTCTCTCGCTGATTAGGCTAATGTTGATGAAGATGTTTTCCTTTTAAATTTCTATAGAATGGCCAGAATAACCAAGCCAACATTTTCGCCGATTAAAAAAAAAAACAAAATTTCCACGCATAGCCGAGCAATTAAATTAGAAGAAAAATACATTATACAAACGATAAGGTAACAAAATGGAAAGTTCAAGCTTTGTGAGCAAGTATCTGGAACATAGCATACCATTGACTAGATACCTAGATACATACGTTCGTTGGTTCGTTTGATTTTGAAGTTCACAACGGAAGTAGCAAGACATTCACTTTAATGATGGATTTGCGCGGCGCGCCGCTTCTACAGATTGCGTATAGATAAATAAATAAACGGTAAATTTGTACGGTTAGGAAGTTAACTATATATTTAGCAGGTTTTATGCAAAAAATTGAAATTGTTTGAAGGAAAAGGTAACAAGTTCATCACTGCGATGAGCGTTATAAAGTTTGCGCTTGGTATATCATGTGTGTCAGTGGTTTTCACGAAAAAATAAAAATAAAAAGAAAACAAAAGCCAACACATGCAAATGGAAAAGTTTATTTTATGACAGTTAAATGTATAACATAAATCCTTGAACTTTTTTATGAAAAATTACAAACAATGATGAGTCTAGAGGGAGTGGCGGTGAGCAAGGACAACCTTGATGAAGAAATAGAGAAAAAAGAAAAATAATCGTTTCCCAACGGTTCTTAGAATGAGACTTTTATAAATTAAACCCAGCAAGTAGGCACAACCCCCAAGGACAGCAGCTGTCTGTGTAATAATGAGATATAAGGGAAATGCTATGCAAAAAGTGATGTACCAGGTCGGGTGAGTTGGGCGTCATGGCAAGAGTTAAGTTGCGATTAAATTGTTTGACACAGGGTCAGATGTTTGATGGGAATTCTAGTCATGTGGGCTTCTGACAGGTCAGTTCCTTCATGATTTTTAAGATTTATTACACAAATTGGTGGTAAGTTGAAAGTGACTCAAAGTGGCTTTTCGAGGTGTGTACAGCTCGGAAAAGTACCCGAATAGTTAGTCGTAGTTTGAAACCATTGCAGATGAAGTGTCAATTAGTTGACGTTTTGTAAAGCTAACAAGGAGAAAGCTCTCGTCAGCATACAGGCTCTGCGCAATACGATCAATAAGGGGATTTCAAACAATCTCGGATGAAGCACCCTGCTTTATATCGGGAATGATCCCCATCGACATTCTTGCCAGCGAGATGCAAAGGATCTACCTTAGGCAAACAGCCAAACGGCAAGAGATCCCTAATAGAAGTATCAAAGTAGAAGAGAGGGAAACATCGATGGCACTATGGCAAGCCAGGTGGGATAACACGGCAAAGGCAGATGGACCCACAAACTGATGAACAAACAGGGACTGCAACTACCACCTTACGCAGATCTATCGGAAATACCTTCACAGATTTGGTCACGATAGCTCGCCTTTCTGTCCCGAATGCCCAGACGAAGAAGAAGATACGGAGCACGCAAAGTTCCATTGTAGGCGCTTTGCAGGGGGAAGAGCGAACTTACCAAACCCCCAAAGTCTAATAAGCCATATGTTAAGATCATCAGAAGCTGATTGGCTGGAGGTATGCTCCTTTAAAGAGTGTACACGAATAATTAAGGAGACTTGAAAGTCTTAGAAGAGCCGAAATGGCGGACCCAGAGGATTTAGCATGACTTGCTAACCAGCCCCGCGAAGGACCTAACGACAGTCCCGCTGGGGACCAAGATCTTGTTTAAGGTGATGGTACACCACGGACTGCATCTAAACTTCAAACACAATTGTAGTATCCTGGCAACAGTAGTGTCAAAAAAAAATGAAAAATAAATCGTGGCTTGATCGGTAGACACTGCCAGAGAGCGGGCACGGGATAGGGCGTTACAACAATACAAAATCTCCAGACAGTTAAAATATTAAAAAAGTTACCAGTTCCAAAAGGTAATCTGGAACTACAGTGGCCGGTATAAGTATTTTGACAAAACTAAAGTTAATTCTGCTCATAATTTAAACTTACTTCATGTAAATTTTGGCATCAATGGAAAGGTCATTTAAATTCCGTTTGAATGATACAAAACTTTCCTTAACCGATTAATTACCCATTGAAAATTTGGAACTTTTGTAAAAGTCTACTTTTTTGACTTTTTTCCTCGGTTCCAAAAAAAAAATATTTTGATGCAAAAAGTTTCTTCAAACAATTCTCATAGTGACTGCATCAAAATATTTTTTTTTTGATACCGAGGAAAAAAAGTCAAAAAAGTAGACCTTGACAAAAATTCTAAATTCTAAAATTTTTAAATGGGTACTTAATGGGTTAAGGAAAGTTTTGTATCATTCAAACGGAATTTAAATGACCTTTCTATTGATGCCAAAATTTACATGAAGTA
This sequence comes from Cheilosia soror, assembly GCA_949372485.1. Lineage (NCBI taxonomy): Eukaryota > Metazoa > Arthropoda > Insecta > Diptera > Syrphidae > Cheilosia > Cheilosia soror. The sequence goes on from OX443563.1 coordinate 79,719,994, forward strand.
ACTTTTAAATTATGAGCAGAATTAACTTTAGTTTTGTCAAAATACTTATGCCGGCCACTGTATGTAGTTTTAACGAAAATCATCAATTTGGATTTAGAAATAAGCACTCTACAATCGATCAGGTGCATAGAATCACAGATAAAATCGAAAAAGCATTCGAAGAGAAAAAAAAGTGTGTGTACTACAAAGGCAACTGCCAAAACAATATTCGACAATTCTGAAGTCATATATATCAGATCGATTCTTCAGAATTAAACAAGAGACAGAGTACTCAACATTAAGAGAAATTAAAGCTGGTGTACCACAATGCAGCGTGCTATGTCCAGTTTTATACCTTCTAATCACTAGCGATTTGCCTGAAAGTGGGGAAACCACTATAGCTACTTTTGCAGATGACACAGCTGTCCTTGCTGTGGGATCAACTGTCGAAGTAGCAAGAAAAAAGCTTCAAAGGGCAATAGACAATATTTCTGATTGGACAAAAAAATGGCAGATTAGATTAAATGACCTTAAGTCAGTCTATATTAATTTTACGTATAAAAACGTACCATATATTCCAGTATACATAAACAACAATGTAGTGGAATACTCAAATACAGCCAAATATCTAGGCATGACTCTAGATGCTAAACTGCGTTGGAAAGCGCATGTAAAGAAAAAAAGACACGAGTTGAACATGCGATACAGTAAAATGTATTGGCTTATTGGGAGATATTCATCTCTGTCAAATTATAATAAGTTATTGCTATACAAGCAAGTCCTAAAACCAGTATGGACCTACGGGATCCAGTTGTGGGCATGTACATGCCAAACAAATTTGCTAAAAATTCAGGTTTTCCAAAATAAATTACTAAGGAACATAGTCAATGCACCTTGGTACATACGCAACGCTGATCTACATAGAGATCTTAACATTGAAATGGTTGAGGAAGAAGTTAAAAAAGTTGCCCGAAAGCATAGAAGTAGACTTCTTAACCATGTTCACATAGAAATATCAGAACTTTTTAAATACTGACAATATAATCAGGAGATTAAGGCGGGTAAAACCTCTTGATCTTAGCTAAGACCAAGAAAGTAGGTAATACTTTCAACTAAAAAAGTATAGAAATTCGGCAAGCGTCGGATTTGTTCTCTAAGTTTTTTTTAAAATGAATCAAAAATAAATTGCCGATTAGTCGAACGACTAGGTGCAATCAATTCGGGATGACGAAAGTCAGTCCCCTTGGGAGTTTTTTTTAGATCGGGTTAAAGAAGTCCCTCACTATTGCAGAAGCATCCCTCGCGTAATAGCTCTGCAATGTCTGTCGATGATTTTTTCTTCCAGCGAATTCCCATTACAAAAAAAAAAACTATGTAGTTCAAGAGCCTATACTTTTGTCATGCCGACATCCTCGGGATGAGTATAGGTTACTTAGATAGTGGAGGGGGAGGGGTAAACAAGGATAGGGCTATCTCTGAATCTACTAGGATAAATTTGAAAATTCTTTTAGAGTTGTGTTGGTAACACTATGGATTAGTTACCTATTTAAAGTGGGCAGGAGAAAGCTCAAGGTGGCTAATTCTGCAATGGTGACACTCACCGAATTAGTATAAGTTACTTTATTTTCTTATTACATGCCAGAGGAGGCGCAAGAATAGTCTATTCTACTATGACGTCTGTTTGTTTCTTTGTTTCTCCATAATTCAAGAACCATTTGTCCGATTTTTGTAATTTTTGAAGTTATAACAATATGTACTTCTTACCGGATTTGGAAAAGTCTTATGCCAAAACTTCTCCATAATAAAAACAGAAGAAGGAAAGAGACTGCGGAAATTCCATTAGATATCATTGATTGTTGAAATTCTTTTCATTTCCCTTTTTCCCATTGTCATTCAAGGATCCCAGGTCTTGCTTCTCACAATAGCATTGTTAGGGTTGTTTTTCGAAACGATTGGAAGGAATCTACCATTTTTTGGAAGAAGATTTCTCAAGATATTTAGGTCTCGGATGTTTGCAAGAAGTTGAACAGTTAAAAAAAAATGCAAAATTACTTTTATGCAATCCTATAATTAATACAATAAAACTATTTAAATCTAAAATAACGCTTCTCCCTTTACAAGTAAGTTCGTCGTAGGTTCCCAATGTCGAAATGACACCATTTACAACGTACATTGAGAAGTATCACTCTTCTCACGCCTAACCATCGAGCTCGTGTCCATAATGATATTACGTGTCGTCCTCGCCTTTCTAAAACTCTCAGCTATATTTAGAATATGAAATTGTACTATCGTGACTTTTCTACTATAGGCTCGAAACTAGCCTTTAAAATGTTGTCCCTGTTGAATTTGTTGAATGACTGAAATTATATCAAGGTTCGTCTTCACAATACATAAATCACTCTTATTTCAGGTACGCTATAGATAAAAAAAGAAGGCATTGTAACGCAGCGGTAACGCATGCTGCTTAGGGCTGAACCACAATCCAAAGCTGCGTCTTTATTGAAGTCTTCCAAGAATATTAAACGGTTGATAGCACCCAGATAAACAGAACAGATTACATTCAATTCCTATTCGCCTTGCAAATAACTACACTAACTCAAATCACAATGGCAATTCACTGGAACGCATTTGCAATCACGATACCATCAAGGTAATAAAATTCCAATTAACCTCCGCGTTACACCAAGCAAATTATAAAACATTTCCAAGAATAAACACAACACCAACAGATGAAGTCAACTTTATCTAGAAACAAATTTCCACAAAACTCAAAAGTTTTATTGAGATCATCATATGGCTGCGCTGTCATTCGAAACTTCAAGAAAACACACATTTCATGGCATTTCGTGCGAATCCGACCTAAGTTAACGAGAAAATTCGCTCGCATCTACTGCCTTATGGCTCATTTCTAAAACAAATGCATCTAAATCTAAATCAAGACGAACAAAGAGTTTTAAAAATTAACTCTTAATCAGATTTTCTATCTGCATCTGTAGATGTTTTCGGCAAACCACTGACCCGGTTATTTAAATGAGATGCTAATGCGTCCGATAGCGTGTGGTAATAGGTGAAACTAGATTTCTTGAGATTTTTTTTTTTTTTTTACACCAAAAATGAGAAAAAGAAAAATAACTTTCCAAAACCACAAACACACACATACGGACAATGGATGAACTCACTAGATAAATTTGCACAGCAACTGTATTCCGGACACTGGACACCATGGTAATTGAAATTTAAAAATGACAACCGCTCTATGTTGAGTTTCTTTCGCACCATCAAACACTGCACTACCGATCTTACTGACTGTTAGCAACGAAATGGATATTCACATTCACACAGATGGGCAACAACAGGTGCTACAATTGCTACCCATAGAGGGCTGATTCACCACTAAAAAAAAAAAAAAAAAAAAACCACAACAGGTCTTTTGAAAGCAGCCCCTGGTATACACGCTAACACCGGGACGGGACTGAAGACTGACTGACAGACAGACGCTGATGGTGGTTTTTCGCGATATACTAGCTTTTCACTCATACTCGGCGGCGGTATTACTCTACCCTACCTATAATCAACCTTTGGATTCTTTTGAAAATTGCCTCATGTTCGTGACGTACGTCAGTGCGCGAATACCTTTTGTTTTGAGGTATTACTTCACTGCTGAGAACACACCCACAAGCATATAGGGGGGCTGCCGCTGCGTACATAAAATGCCGTCAGAGAGGATTCCTAGAAGGTTTTTCAAATAAAATAAATGCCGGTCTGGAGGACTTTCTTGGAAGTGCTAATCTCGAGGGCCAAATACCCCCGTTTTGGAATGCTAACGAAGATGTTAAGTTAAATTGAAAGTAAACGGAATCAACCGAAAACAGTGTCAATTCGTGGGAATTTTTCGTATTTTTAGCTTTTGTTTAGTTTGTGTTCAGGGTACGACATACACTGGTTGTCAATTATCCGATGGTCACGCGAAGTAACGAGTCTTTTGAGAGTGTTTGTTTTTTTCGTGGAAAATTTAATATTTTGGTTCATAGACGCTAATGAGCGGGCGGAGAACCGCACGGTGGCGGTGGGACAGATCCCACTCGTAATTAGACTGCGAGGGTATAGCGATAGCGAGGGACTTGTTTGAGTCGATTTGCAAGGTACACGTGTACTGAGCAGGGGTAGGTAAGGTATGTCTTATCGTTTTTTTTTTTAATGGTTACTTTCATTCATTGGAATGACATGCTCTTGTAAGTGGGTACACCTGACCTTTAAGAACGCGTCACAATGGTATGTGATTTGAACACTAGACCCTTAAGGCTTGAGAAAACGTGTCATCATTTTCTTGGATAACCGAAAGGTAAACTAGCGTTTTGGTGAAAGTAATGGGAGTGCAAAGAAGTCTGTCGAACAATCGGTTAGAGATCGTTCATAGGTCGCATTTGCCGAATATAAGAGGCAAACCTAACGACTAAAGTACATAGATTTAGAAGTATTTCCAGGCATTGCCTAAGTTATCGTATTTTCCTCAAGTTATCGTATTTTTCTTAGCCTAACTGCTAGGTTCCATATTTCACTTTTACTCGAAATGAAATCGCAAATGAATTTTTGTGTTCTACATTTCACTGTATTCGATTTCGATTTCAAAATTTTCTGAATTGAGACAAAGTGAAATTGTGATTTCGAAAAAATTTCGGAGTTTCCGAATCGCTCGAAATGCAGAAGGCAGAACACTGAAAACGAATTTACTCGATTTGTAATTTCGATTTCTGAAACCTAGCTGTAAGTGGTTTTACTTACTTCGCTGCACTTGTACTTCCCTTTCCTTTACTACAACCTTTTATTCAATGTATATAATAATGCTAGTAGCTAGTAAAATGCACATGTAACTCGTTCAGAAATATTCTTCCAAAGTTTATCTCTAAAACAAAGCACTGTTTGCACTTTAAGAGAACAAATATGTTCTGTTAGACGTCCCCAAAAAATAAAACGCGCTGCTTGATGGCGGTCAGGACAAGAACTAGGAAACTTTTCAAAACTATTGCAAAAATTGGAAGAGTTTCAGCGATTTTTAAAAGGAAAGCAAGATGAGTTTAAAGAACAAACAGTGCAAACTATACTCTGTTCCAAAGTTAAAAGGCCACATAGCCAGCGATATAAAAAAGACACCTCCCTAACGAAGACTAGCAACTAGGAGGCCTTGGAATAGAAGACTGTTCCTTAAGATCCCCAACTACCACCTCTACACTACACCTAACTTCTGGATGAAAGACTGGCAGTCATTAGGTTTTGTAAAAAAAAAATATATATACACTCCCGCTCAACTGAATAGGTTCAACATTTAAAAAAATAAGTAAAAAGACAATATCTCGTTAACCAAATTGCCGATTTTAATGAAATCAATTTTTTTGTATAGAAGTATAGAATAATCATATTAATGAAATACGAAAGTTTGCGGTCTCTAAAGCTACGATTACACGACCATTTTTTCGAGTCATTTAAATGGCGCTCTGACGTAAAAATCCCGTCACAAAGCAGTCATTTAAATGTCACTCTGTGTGATCGCCATTTTTCGCAACGTCATTTAAATGACAAGGAAAATGGCGCACCAAATGACATGAATTAAGTGCCATTTAAATGACTTAAAAAAATGGCCGTGTAATCGTAGCTTAACACACGTATTTATAATTTTTATGATTATTTTTCCAAAAATTTATCGAAAAATGACTGTTTATTTTGGCTTAACTGAATAGGTTCAACAATTGAAAATTAAAAAAAAAAAATTATATTAAGTACTAATTCACAGCTTTGGTTGTTTTTAACATTAAGCTACATATTTAAGTATAATTTATAGATACGATTTGGAAAATACTTTAATATTTTTCAGTAATTCCAAGTGAAATTGTTGACCCGGCGTTTTTAATGGCGCCAAATCAGAGATATCGTTATTTTACTTTTTAAATAATGTTGAACCTTTTCAGATCAGCGGGAGTGTAGGATTAGTTTTGATATTCATACAGGTCAGCCAGATCGAAGGATATTCTTCTTCTGGCAATCTGGCAATACTTTCATTTAATATTTTCACTGAACCAGAATGGGTCCACGAAATCCATGGTCAAGAATCTCAACAAGGCACAGATAACTGTTTATCTTTGTATAATGTATAATGGGTAAATAGCAAAGCTCTTGAAACACTACCACATTGAACCGTTAATGAAGAACATGGCAGTCTTCGGCAGTAAGTTTGAGTTAGAGTGAAGGCAATTTGTAAGCCAAGCTCTTTCAGACACTTGTACATTATGCTTAACATATTCCATCGGGGTGGACCTATGGATGTCACTGACGATGTGACGATGAGAAAACAGGATATTACTTAGAAGAACTGTGAAGTAGCTTTGAAGTAACTGACCGACACTTTTGGATTTCTGCAAGTACCTACTACTATCATCAAATAGATAATACAGCTAATCTCAAGCTACATGCACTTTTAATCTTTGAAAGCGAGTAACTTAACGATATTGAGAGGGATATATGGTTCAAACTGTTGTCTCTGCACAGCTTACAAAGTTCATGAATTAATGAACAAATTTGCAGTCTAGCAAACGTCAGATAAAAAAAAATAAAAAACAAATAAATAGGTGGCGCAACAGGCGGATAGACACCCAAGGCCTAGCTTCTCGCAACCATTCGTTTTGTGTGAGTTTCTATTTTTGGGACGAATGGAAGGGACCTACAATTTTATGCCGAGTCCGAACGGCTGAATTGAGAAGCTTTTTTGGACAGTCGTACTCTCGGATGTTTGTCATACTTTCGCGAGAGGTGGCGCAGTAGAAAAAACTTTAAGATGTAATTTGTGTTTTTCCGGAGATCGAACCTGGGATCTCTCGCACAGTAGTCCAGCACACTAAAATTTTGCTTTACTGCTGTGTAACTGAGCTACGATCATTAATACTGTGATTACAACTGTATTATTAGTTTTGCCTACAAGTATATGTACTATAGTGGCTAGTGAGAGTAGTTGTCAATTTGTCATCCAAGCTCTGGTTTTAGTAGTTCAGTTCGGGTCTGATCGACCACAACAAAGTCAACAATGTATTTCGTATGCAAAATATTTGGAAAACCCGTTTCGTCCATTTATCAATCAGAAGCTTGTCTATAGATAGGAAGACCTACATTTATTCTGCAGATGATTTTCCTTTTGAATAAATAAATTTAAGCAACAATATGTGCATGGGAATATTCTTGTCAACAGAAAGTCAATAAATTTGGTTCCACATAACATTAATTGTTTGCCATAAACTCCTGGGATTAGGTTGACAGGCATTTATCTAGGTAAATATCAATTCTATGCAATATGTTAATGACACAATATAAATATTCAGCAACGACAAAGAAATGGCGTTAGAATAACATTCCCATACACAAACGGACTCTGTGACACAAGTGTACCGTCTAGCGCTAATGAAACCCCATCAAGTGCGCAAAGAAAATGTCAATGAACAACATTTGACTAGCTGACACAAGCAAAACCGGAATAGGGACAGGAAGACGCTACATATAGCTGCACTTATCTACAGGCTAATGTGTTATATAAATATAACGGTCCAAGGCAAAGCGAAGGACAAAAAAATGGTTAAATCTTTTTCAATGCATTGCGCACCGGCACATCGCCCATCTAACTTTCCAAGTATATTGACTTAGATATCGACGAGAGTTCAGTCGATATACAAGTTTATGTTAATGACATTTCCGTAAGTAATTACTTTGCAGATAAGTTATGACCTAATTTGTCGGCTGTAGGTATAACGCGTGTGTGACTGCGTGAGTCATTTACATAAATAAAGCAAACAAATTTGTGTTTCCAGGAAATGAGAATATGAGATGCCATCTTTGTTCCTTTCTTAAAGTGTGTGCACTGATGTTACAAATTACCACAGCTCTTCTGATTAAAGATTCACAAATAAAGGATTGTGATGAACCCATTTATTAATGTATTGTAATATCGAGAGTTGAAAACAGCGTTCCAGTTCATTGACTTGACGCTAAGAAGGCGAACATAAGTGAAAAAAAGTAATAAATGATGTCAAGGTATGCTGTTCAAAAAAAATTATGCAAAATCTCATAGAATATTATAATAAGCGCGTGTAAATCTGGAATGAGATTGAAAAGTTTTAGAGATTGAAAAATCTTTAGATGTTGTCGGTGCTTGAGGGAAATTTCAATCAAAACAGATGTCTAAATCTATTAATTTGGCCATAAAACTGATTAGCAGTGCTTTATATAAATATAAATCAAAACCAAAATGTCATAAAATCGAATTATTTCATTTACTTTATATGGTTAACTTTATGTTGTACTAGATGTATCCGTGCGGCTTTTCCCGTGTCAAGGAATTGTGTTGCTCAGGATTATGTACATCATGTTCCAAATTTAAAACTTTATTTTTTTTTAGTATTTATTTTTGTGTTCAACGCCATCTATCAGACAACTTTTCTTCACTTCATAACAGATGCATTGTGTAAGTTTCAGCTTAATCGACCGACTACGTTTAGAAATGTCGAGAAAATACGTTTGCAATGTTATTTTTTTGTATTGGAGGTGCCACGCCCCTTTGTTAATTTCTTACTAAACTCCACAAAAACAACTTTGGGCGATTAAAAAGCTTGTCTGAAAATTTGAGCTCAATCGGATGGATGCGGTTTTAGAGTTTTGCGAGCACAAACATCTTTTTACATTATAAAGTTTTTTCTTGAGCAACCCACCTATGTGTACGCAGTAGCTCAGTGGTTAGTGTGCTGGACTACTGTGCGAGGGTTCGATCCCCGGAAAAACACAAATTACATCTTAAAGATTTTTCTACTGCGCCACCTCTCGCGAAAGTCTGACAAACATCCGAGAGTATGACTGTCATGAAAAAGCTTCTCAATTCAGCCGTTCGGACTCGGCATAAAATTGTAGGTCCCTTCCATTCGGCCCAAAAATAGAAACTCACACAAAACGAATGGTTGCGAGAAGCTAGGCCTTGGGTGTCACCCGCCTGTTGCGCCACATATTTAATTATTTTTAACCCACCTATGTACAGCTGACCATAAAAAAAATAGCCATCTGGCAAAGCCATGCCAAATTTTAAGCTCCTAGAACTATAGTAATTTAGGCCGAGCTGTGTCTATTGGATTGGTTTTTATTTTATTTTTTCTAACGAATTTTAGAACAAAAGGTTTGGCCCGCCCTTTTCAACCATTACGAGAAGAAATTTTAAAAATCCCTTCTTGTCGAACAAGTTTTGAAGTTTTTATATCCAAGGGTGTAAGGCCGAGGTCTCCATATTATAGGTATTTCGACTTATTTGGACCTGAGGTTAGTAAGACATTTTGAGTTCTGTCGGACGTCGGTACTTCGATCGATCTTGCTGTTTTATAGTTAAAGTAAAGGCCTGCACCCCAAGATGAAGGTTGCACCTTGGGAGTAAATTTTCGACCACGTCCCATCAAATGCCACCCAAATCCGTAATGTCCACTGAAGAGGTTGCTGTTCAAAAAATAAGCATGACTTAAGCTGGGTTTCCACATCTCGGTTGATTGACAAAGTTTGACAGCCCTCGCGTTTATGTCATTGAACGACATCAACGTCAGTTCATTTCCACTTATGCCAATTATTGGCAAAAAATCGTTTGTCAGTTGATTGACCAACTTATGAACTCGATGCCAATTAAATTTTCTCTGTCAATTATAGACAAAGTGACATTTTGTTTGACAATTCAGCTATTTCCACTTGTCCAGTGGTTTCTTTGCCAGTTATTGGCAAACGCTGTTAGTCAATTCATTGACAAGCAATTTTTCGCTATTTCCACTTGCCAATTGTTTAATTGGCATAAAAATACGTCAATTGTCAATTTCAAATCGACAAGTGGAAACCCAGCATTACAAGCTCATCAGCTTTTTCCTGGCAGAATTTTACGTTGTGCTGCGCAGCAAGAAACTTTAGCTGGATTTTATCTCTATGGCAGAGATGGCTTGCTTGTCAATTAAAAAAGTAATATCTGCATGAGATATTGGCATCATTGCAACCTATTTAGCAGCTTTTGTTACTGCCAGTACGAGTACCCCGTTTGGAAAACGCAGCTGTAGTCAAGAAGTCTGTTCAACGAACCTTAAGAAGTTGTAATTTGTGTTTTTCCGGGAATCGAAACTGGCTCCGTTGGCTCAGCACCGCTCCATAAGCCGCATCAAGAAAAAGGCGATCCCATCTTCTAAATAATGTAAGAAACAAATAAATTACCGTAGCCGGTTCGCCTGTTCATTTTAACAGATTTTGTACTAAAGTGACGTTTACCGATGTTCGGTTCACGACTACGTTATCAACGTAACGTAATCCTATTTTCATTAAAAACTCTTTATAAATATAGAAGTTGGATCAAACGTACGGCATAATGTCCAAAAATGACTATACTGGAGTTGAGAGTCTTTGCCGCGAGCGTAGCGAGCCACATACCCCAACTTGACGCAATACAAACTTTGACATTACGCTATGTACCCGTGTCCCGAACAACGGGCGATAGCAACACCCAGAAATCACATTTAAGTGTTACATTAAGTTACCTAGATTTTTTTTACAAAATTATTCTTGCCCTTTCTTTTATTCTTATCGACGGAAGTGAAGTTGGATCCCATTCGGAATTTGCAAGCGCTGCCGTTTTTATAGCAAGAGGTTACATTTCTTATTTTAGATCTACCGATAGATGGCGGTATACTCACCTTAAGGGCAAGTGACATTTGCTGTCTATAAATGACATTTGCTGTCGCTTATACAAAATATTCAAAATGTACTGTGTGAATGTCTTAAACTATTGGTACCGACCAGTGTCAGTTTCGAGCCTGTCCTGAGGTAAATCCTGGAAAAGACCAACGAATTTAAAGTCCACCTTTACTACTTTTTCATCGACTTCAAAGAACTATATGAAACTATATGAAAGCATTCATCATCGAGCTCGTAATCCCGGCAAAAACTGAACCAGCTACATAATATGTACGTCTCGTGACGATGAAAAACATGCGGCGCAATATGGAGGAAGCCCTTAGAATAGTTAATATAGAATAACCTGTATTGGTGGTGGGGAAAAAAACCCTTGCCTGCGTACAGCATATGCACGTGTACGTGTATCCATGCTGATTTGTGAATTTTTATCTAGCCTAGTACGTGTTTTCTCGAAACATATTTCAGGTGCAAACAGTCGGTTTCTACTATCAAAGGTCATTCGAAAACGGCACCTCTCCTCTCCATATATTAGATACTTTCACAACTGGTGTTCTTAATACGTTCTGCGAAAAATATTTTCTGTTGATATTGCTAAAATAGCGACTCATTTCAAGATAAGATCTATAAACACGATCAAAATTATAAGAGATAATTAGTTTAAACAAAATATTTATTTACCGACAATTTTCGCATTTTGTACAAAAGATAATACACCCCACTTGTTCTTTTTCTTTTAAAGAAGCACGTTTTCTTTGTATATTGACTTCTAGTGATGATCGCAAACAATTGAACTCCACTTTTGTTCGAGAATGGAATTTTTTCAATCCGTTCCACTACTTTATAAATAGCCCCACCTCGGCAGCAACTATTTCAATTATGCGAAAAAAAATAAGCATCTAAATCCATCCATCTAAAAGTAGAAACTCTAGCACAGATAACACCGAAAAGAGATACGCAATGCGCACACCACTTCCTCAATTGCCCCGGAAAAACTAGCACTTTTTTGATAGTGCCTAGGCCTACAAATGCCATACAGTAGAGTAGAGGGGAAAAAACGTAGGCACTCACTTGATCACTGATCGTCTCACATACGCACATGAAAATTTAGCATTTTTTTTACAGTTACCAAAAATTAACAATTCAAATAAAAGGAAAATGCAAGGCAGATCAGTTTTGATCCATCTTTACCCGTACCTTTAGGACATATTGAAATATCCTTCTATGGCATGTATCCCCATCCTCCTCGTCGATCATGTTGAGTTTTTTTTTTTTTGATTTTTTTAAAACTTTTCTTTGACTATTTCGTATCACTAGAACACATAATTTAGTTGGATTTCTCTTTCAAAGCAGCACACTCACTGACGGGCGGACGGTAGCAAACAACCGGCCGGGTTCTCTAATCAAATATTAATGATCGCACAGGAGAACCATTAAACTTCAATCAACCACGACACACAATGTACGTATGATGTACGCGTACTTCCGTAAAGTGACCGCACCTAAGCTTATTTGCAATTCGCAAGTTCACGATTCGTGTAATGAAATCTCGCTGAGATAGCACACTACTGGGGGGAAATAGTGGATTTCCGTTCTAAACTAATTTCTATTCCCTCACTACAAGGGGGGAAGTTGCAAAAAAAAAAAAAATAAATAAATCGTACTGCAGCCGGGTAAGAAACAAAAAACAAAATTGATCCGCGCCGCGAGCGTGTAACAAGTTCAGCACCACACAGCGAACGACGACGGAGAGCCGATGAAACCGTATGAGCAACTGTGATGCGCGCGCGCACCACACACGCCTCTCAACCTCGACTTCTGGCTAAAGTTCGATAAACTGAGTGGAACAACCATCAGTGGAACTTCTGCTTCTGAGATTGTGGACACAGCGACAGCGCATATATGGGCGGATTGGGGGGGCACCGACTGAACGAACACTGCACCCAATCTTTTTGGAGGCTTCTCCCAGAGCGTGTGCCGAGGCTATCTCTAGTGTATAACAGGAGCAGTGGCAGCATGTCAGATGGAGTGAAGTTTGAGGCGATTCCTTCGCTTCTCGAATAGCATTGTAGACAGTAGAACAAACAAAAAGAATACGACAAAGTGGGCACGGGAAGGCAAAGGCAAGTATGTAAAAGTAGAAGTACATTGAAATAAAATACCCGTCTCTTCCTCTGGGCTTTGTGAAAAGCACGATAGTGTTGAGGCACAGTGCCGTCAATTTGTCGCGTTGAGGTAGTTTTATTTTATAACTTGTGCAAGGTCGTGTCGATCGATATGAATAAAAGGATGGAACGGGGTATAATGCTGCTTTGGGTTATAAAAGTGGAATTTAGAGTGCTGCTGATCATAAAAGAGTTATAAATGAACAATGAACTCTTCTCTGAGGGGATCAGTAATAAAAATTAACTATTGTTCGACGAATTTTGGCTAAAAATGATGTCATCCATTGACAATGGGCTTTGTTTTTAATAAAAAGTCATGCAGTAGGGTCATCATGCAATGGTATAGTCCTTGAGACCAGCCTGGTCTGGCGTCTGGGGGTAAGTGATTTCGAATGGACTATTAAATGTCAGTCTCTATACTATCTGCATAAATCAATACAGTTTGAGGACAACTGGTGGTTTATTATCTACTTTTGAAATGGGGCTACAATTTGGGTTAAGATTGATGAACGGCAACTTATCCTAGGCTCCGCGACATCCACAGATACTCAGACGAGAAGAAGTGCTAAGTATAGAATTCTGGAGAAAATAAATGCAGGGTTCTTTAAAGGTGTTTTGAAATTTTCTATGACCATTTCGCATAAATTTGACTGAATTTCATTAATACACCTCCTAATTTCTTCTTTCAAGGCGTTGGGTGGTCGTGGGCTTATTTGCATAGACCTTTGACTTCAGAAAACCCCAAAGAAAAATGTCCAATGGCGTTAAATCGAAAGATCTGGATGGCCAATTCTGATCGCAAAATCGGCCGATTACACGATTAGGAAATGACTCATGCAGTAATTGAATTGTTTCTCTTGCTGTATGGCATATGACACCGTCTTGTTGAAACCACATGTTGGTCACATCCATATCTTGTAATTTAGGCACTAAAAACTGGGTTATCATGTCGCGATAACGAACACAATTAATTGTTACTGCCTGACCAGCCGCATTTTCGACGAAGAATGGCCCGATAATGCCTCCAGTCCGAAAACCGCAACAAACAGTCACCCGTTGTGGATGCATTTGTTTCTTAACAATTACTCTTCGGTTTTCTGAACCCCAAATGCGACAATTTTGACGATTAACGAAGCCATCAAGATGAAAATGAGCTTTATGGTGGATTTACATTATCACGCCACGCATTTTTGCATGACTTCAGAAAGAGAGATCCGTTTGCTACAGTCGAGGCTAATGATCTGTAAGAGTGAGACCACAAATCTCCATAAAAAAGTTATGGTTAAATTCAATTGTTAGGCTCGTGGTCTCACTCTTACACATCAGTAGCCTTGACTGTGGAAAATCGGATCTCACTCTCTGAAGTCATGCAAAATTTCGTGGCGTGGTAATGTATATCCAGCATTATGACTTAAGATGATTTTGTTCGAAAATTGCGGACTGTAGCTGACAAACTTTCATTATTTTTAAAATATTGCTCAACACTGAAAATGCGTCGCTCTTTCGTATAGCGTTGTTCTTTTTACTAACCGCGAACTGTCAGCTGTCACATTGTTATCTTATACTGCTATTGGCCTATACCAAATACTTTCTTAAAATTTTAGCTCAATCAGTTTGGTGGGTTTCGAGATATATGTAAGATAGTTAACCAAACTTCACAGAAACAGCTTTGGGCTTATAAAAAAAAAAGAGTTTCTTGAAATTTTAGCTCAATCGGTTCGGTGTTTTTTGAATTTTGCGATTATTGGTGGTGTATATTTCCATACAAAATGGAAGCTTAGATTTTTTCGATTTTCCCACCTTTCATTTTTAGGTTTCCAGAATTTTCTTTTTTGCTAAGCCACCCCTGATTTAAGACAAACAAAAAAAAAGAGGAGAATCATCCAAATCGGTTTAACAGTGCTCGAGTTTTTGCGAGATTAACGCACACCAATTAATTATTTTATTTTTATTAAACTTCGCAACAACTTTCGCTGTCACTTTTATTAGAAAACAATTGTGCTTGTAAAAACAACAGTTTAGAGGTGTTTTTATTTCAAAAAAATAAATTTAAGCCCCAAGACTTATTTACAAATAATACAATTTGCAAGCATTTTCAATTTAATTTGTTTCACTCTTTTGAAGACCAATCTATTTCCACTCGACCCCACTGTACATTTGACGTAAACAAAAAAACAACGAACCAACTTCATTTTGAATGTCTAACTAGTTGGCCAAAAAAAAAAAAGAAATTACAATATTTGAGTTATGTTTGCCCTTTTTTTTTTTGCTGTTTCATCTCATCTCCTTCTTCTTCCATCATTCGGCGGCAGCAACAACCGACAGTAACTGGCAACTTATGTCCAGTGCAGTCAGTGGTACATACAACCATCTTGTCTTGTTGGAAACTTTCTTTTGTGGAGAAATGAAACCTTTTTCGCTTGAAAGCGAATTAATTATCGTTTTCGATTATAAAACTCTAGAGAGTTTGTTTTGTCTTGTTATTGTTATTGTTGTTGCTGTTTCTGTTGTTTATTTTTCCTTTCAATCGGTGAGCTACCGATCTGACAAATGTACGGATAACGTCATATCAATGAACAAACATTTTTGAATTTCTAAAACATAGATCACTTTTGATTTATTAATAAAATATTTATCCGCCCAAGGCTAATCACAATAATCCCACTCGTTGATGGGGAAAAATTAATCAGACCAAAGGGGCACGCAAAAAATGTCAGATTGAGAACCCTGATCAAGGTGAACACGTCTGTAATTTGAGCCGAGCCAGAAGCTTAACAAGCCGGAATCGCAAGCGCTCACTTTAATTAGTCTTGTCAAGTTGAAAACAATATACAAGACGTGGAGGGTGCTCGTAACCACCCGGCATTGTAACCAATAAATAAATAAATATGTTATTAAAATTCAATTATTCGGGAATCGAAAAAGAGTCACGGAAATCGGCTCTGCTGTCCATATAGTTATGACTAGTAGTGGTTCGTCACGTCATCACGCCATGTTACTACTGAAATGGCGACTATCAAAATACATAACAAACTGGCTAAGGTGTTGGTGAAATTTACAATTCTTTTGTTCGCCAGTCAGTGGCAGTTAAACGCTTTTGCAAATGAAAGCGCGTTTTAGTATAAAACATAATATTTCACTGAGTGAAATTACAAGGGGAGAATCCGGGTTTCAAGATGTTCCCAAGTAAGGCTGCAGCCACGGGAGAACTTGAATGAAGACGTCATTGGCATGACGGAGAGGCTTAATCAATGTTGACGGGTATTCAAATTTTGTCAAAGTTTTGGGTAAATTTAACCAAATTTGAATATCACCTGTCAAAGTTTGATTTAAATCCATTTAATTCAAATCTTGGTGTTGATGACTTCTTTCATTCGAAATCTATTTCATTTTAAACATTTTAAATGACGGAGACTAATAAAGGGTGTCCCATAATTTACACAAAATTTTAATTTTGCGCCATTTAATAGTATGGTGTTGCCAACGGAAAAAAAGATAACAATGTGACATCTGACAGTTCGGGGTTAGTAAAAATGGAGCGCCATACGAAAGAACAGTGCATTTTCATTGTTGAGCAATATTTTAAAAATAATGAAAGTTTGTCAGCTACAGTCCCCAATTTTCGAACAAAATTATCTTAAGTGATTAAGCTCATTTTCATCTTGATGGCTTCGTTAATTGTCAGAAAACCCACGAGTAATTGTTGAGAAACAATTGCATCCACAACGCGTGACTGTTTGGTGCGGATTTTGGGCTGGAGGCATTATCGGACCATTCTTCTTCGAAAACGCAGCTGGTCAGGCAGTAACAATTAATGATGTTCGTCATCGTGACATGATAACCCAGTTTTTAGTGCCTAAATTACAAGATATGGATGTGACCAACAAGACGGTGCCACATGCCATACAGCAAAAAAAAAAAAACTATTTATTCAATTAGGTACTGCATAAGTCATTTCCTAATCGTGTAATCGGCCTTTTTGCGATTAGAATTGACATCCAGCTCTTGCGATTTAACGCCATTGGACCTCTTTCTTTGTGGTTTTTTGAAGTCAAAGGGTCCTTGCAAACAAGTCCACGACCAGCAACGCCTTAAAAGAGGAACTTGGAAGGTGTATTAATGAAATTCAGCCACATTTATGCGAAACGGTCATAGAAAATTTCAGTAAATAAGCACGTACTTGCCAGCAAAGCCTATTCCATACATAACCACAATCTATAGACTTTATGAATCAATAAAAAATGTAAGCTTTCTAAATAAAAATCTGTATTTTCTGTCAAAATTAAATTTTGCGTGAATTATGGGACAAATAAGCGGGCAAATGGCCATTATTTTGAGAGAAAAGGAGGTATCTCGTCAAATTGGCGAAATATTTTGACAGCTGCAAAGTATTGAGCATATTTTCGGATTAATGGATACTAGTTTACTTAGCCTTATAGGATTTACCTCTTTCGTTTGGCAGAGATTGAGATATGCGACAAGCTTCCCAGTTAACGTTTAAGGAGTATGTAGGTACATCCCTTCGATCATATGCTACTCAGGCCGACAGCAGAACTACAAATGCAAGAGCACTGATATTGTGATGATCAGTAAGCTGATCAGTTGCTGATCAATAATATATCGTTGATATTGATAGTGATTCGTCCCGTCGTCCTTCTGAGCGCACAGTTTTTAACATAGTCAAGAAATTATAAAATAATTGGTCTCGGATGTGGTAACATATATGCATCATCGAAGCACTCGCTCTATTGAAAATATAGCTATACTGTCAGTGCAAGTGTGGCACTTAAGATCCAAATTTATCGATTAATCGAGCGTTCTCAGACTCGTAGCTTGTCTTGTACTTTGCAGGTACTTGGACTTCTATCGTCATCCTTATACAGTTTAACTGACGAAAGAATTGAAGCCTTCTTTTATTTGGATAATAAACCAATTGGAAACCAAAATCCTTCACAGAAAATGCTAGTTGCAGGATGATCCCTCCTGGCATCTTGGTTGGTTGGTTTAAGATGGTCCTCGATAATGTGCACTTTCATCAAATTAGGTCTATATTGTGCTGACAATGGGAATAAGCCCCAGGTGAGTAAGCCACATTGACATCGTTAAGCTTGGTGTCACTCGCAGAACACCAGGGCCCTGTAACACAACGCAACAAGTAGTTGTAGGACAAGTGAATTTCGACAACTTGTCAAAAATTGCGTAACACGTTCTGTTACAGAATTAATTTGTACTTGTCGGACAAGAATAGTCGGACAAGTGAATTTAGATTTTAGACTTGTCGACTTGTCGCGTTGTGTTACAGGCCCCTGAATACGTGAGGAACTCAATGTCGAGCAATTAGTTCCCCGGACGGACTGATCCACGCTTCTGTGGTTTGGTCACGTGTAAGTCATGTCCCCAACCAGTGGTCTATCTCACCAACTTACAAATTTGTATTTACAACTATTTTTTTTTTTTCAAAATTTTTGTATGAAAAGCCCAAATTTAGGTTGAAAGGAGTTTTGTATTTATTTTTTAAAAATTTTGTGGGAAAAAACTACTTCAAAATACAAAGTTGTAAGCTGGTGAAATAGGCCACAGGATCCCAAGACCCTTGTAGAAAATAACTAGGATAAGCGAATAGCGAATAGCGAATCATTAAATTATAACCGAACCGCACCTCCTCGTGTTCAAAATACGGATCGCTGTTGGACTGTCGTTCTGGTCGAAACGTGAGGTAGGGCGGAAAGCCAGATCAGCGATTCTCCGTTGGTTGACCTGAAATTACGGAACTGAAACGATATTTGCAGCGACTAATAACATTGCATTGGCCCATTTAAGTGATAAACGAGCCATTTGAAAATGAAAGAATGAATAATGAATGAAACGATTGTTAAGATCGTGACAAAGGTAATGGCCAAGTCTGACCATCTTTCGGATACTGGCGAGAGCAGCACAGCTTGCGATTTTTTCAAGAACGATGTTGAAGAAATTACATAAAAATTCCGCATGGCTTAGTCTAAATCTTTTTTTTACATCAAAGGTCTCGGTGAGATTGTTTCCGATTTTAATGGAGTAGAGAGTGTTCTCCATCGTCATTCTGCACAACCTGACAAAGTTTGACAGGGATGCAAAAACCAGACGTGGCTCTACACAGCTCGTCTCTAAAAAAATAAATGGTATCGTATGCGGCCTTACAATTGATTTAAACAGATGGTGGGCTGTATCGATATAGACTTCTGAGTTTTCTTCAGGACCTGTTGTAGTGTGATAATGATAAAACACATTTTGGCACCGAAATCCTAATCGAGTACAACGCAGTGGAAGAAAACTTTACCTAACGTGGTGTCATCAATGGGAAGTTGGCCTGCCAACACCAAACGTAAGTGGCACTTAAAGAAGTCGGCACACCTTCGTCGATAGAAAGATATGACTTTGTATCAAAGCACGTTCACCTTTTGCAATCATTTCTCATTTATAAAAATGAAAATTACGATTCAAAACCAAAAACCAAACTTTTTGCCCTAGCCTAGAAGATTCCCACAGAGATTCCCTTTATAGTGTATTCAAGAAATAAGAAAGAATATTTCGAAATTCAAACCTTAAAGGGGTAAAAGAGGGGGTCAAAGTTTGTTTGGGAACATTTTTATTTTTCAATCCATCGACTTCAAACTCGGTTTGTGTACTCTACAGAAGAAATAAAGAAAATTAACTTCACCGATTTTGGAAATTTTGCTTGGGGCCCCAAGTTATTGGTGATGACCCCTTTAAGGGGGGTATTTTCATAACTCACGAACCGTTGGTCGTATCAAGTTGAAACTTTGTACATTGATAAAGAAGTAAAATATAGCCATAGTAGTACTAAATCGAAAGTATTTTACAATAGATATCTGCCTGTTTTGACTTCTTAGAAAAATACCTACAGCAATAAGCATTTTTTATGATTTTTGCTAAAAAAAAAAACCCGACGTAATCTAACAAAAAGGGAAAATGTGTTGTTTATTGTCTACGATTAAGTTAGCATGATGTATAGATACCACGTCACAGAGTGTTTCGTACGTGGCTATGCGACTTGTGCTGTTCATACTCACACACAATGCACAGTTCATATTAAACAAACGCCTTGAGTAACGGAAACTAATTAGGAATCTCTGTGTACAAAATCATGAGGGCAGCGGGAGCGAATCCGCGGCAAAAACTATTAGGTGACAAAATGTTATTTGAAACTTCATGACACTGACAAAGTGCCCAAATGATTATATATTTCTCTGTCAACAAAGCAAGAAACCTATTTGCCGCTTGTCAAAATAAAAACTCCCACCTGTAGACGTCTAGACATTAAAAGTTCACATGTAAATCTATCTCCAAGTTTCCTCTTCCGACGTAACCTACTCTTGACCTATAGCTGCTCTTTTTGACCAACAAATATTGATCAATACATTTCTGGTGAACCTCTTAGCAACCATTTCCCCAATGTAAACTCGATAAATCGCTGTCTCAGACTTCCGTCAAACTATCTACTCTGACATATTATGCTTATGTTTACAAATATTTATCTACTTCCACCAATGGCCACATTGTTTCGCCATCAAACACATCAAACTAATGTCCAATGTGATGGACAGAGCTCTCCGGAAATTGGTTTAACAACATTATCACCTCGACTAATGGACACAGACCAACAACAAGACCCGTCGAAGAGGCATTACCAAAAAAAAAAATGTATATTTAATGAACAATGAAGCCACTAGTCAGTCAGTCGGTTGTAGGTGACTAACTCCAGCCGTCTGCCACATTCCACCGTGTGAAAACCAGTGGGTGCCGGTGCCGGAATAATGACTGACATTTCATGTGTAATCAATTTAATTAAACAAAATTGAGGACGACCGAGGGAAGAAGAAAAGAAATTCAAATTGCACATGGGTGTCATTTGAATGCTGTTGTCTCATCATCATCATTGGCTCATCTGCGTGATGCGTATAGTGAAAACAGAAATGAAAACCAATTTCCCCCATATCGAGGTGACACACCAAATTAACTATCCGCAAGTGGAGGCGATCACCGAGTCCCACACCGCACACCCAAAGCTGAAGAAAATCGTCAACTGAAAGGAGTTTCTTCTGTGTGCAAAGTAAACAAAAATCTGCACTTTTATCCCCCCCAACTAGAGAAGACAAAGCAAAGAGTCTATGCGGTCCTTAGAATGGGGTTAAGGCAGAAAAGATGCACTCACCGTCATAGAAAGTACCCACTTTGTGTGCACAAAGTGCAGGATGTGAAGCGATAGTATAGCAGCAGGAGCAGCAACCAGCAAAAGACGGTAATCTCACCTCGAGTGATTCACCTAATAATGAACACGACCGGCACGAGCTCGCTCCCAGTCCCAGTATACTCGTAGGTAGGTCTGGTAAATGGGTTTGACTATGGTATCTTGTAAATATATCTATGCTCGGCGCTGTAAACAACGGATATGAATTTCGAAATAAGGAGAGGAATAGAAAATGCGAAAGAACAGAATAAAACATGACAGCTGAATGAATGAGGAGGAAGACATTTTAATACGAAATGAATGCAGTGAATGAGCGTTTTTTGTTTGTTCAATATGGAGACAGACTTGGGGGCAAGACAAGATGTTATTTCAATTTTAAGTTGAGAAGGCATACTGGGAGAATGGGTGTAACAAGTGTTCAAATGTACATATGTACTTCTAAACAAGTATTTGAAGACTTCTTCCAGACAAGAGCAGTACAAAATATTCGGTGTAGGTGCAGAGAATGTACGTTGAAAAAGTTTTCAAGCAAGATTATTGCATTAGCGGGATCAATAGGTTTTTTCTGTGTTCAGGTCTTGGGTGGTAAATTTTCGAGGTGGCAGATGTTAAAGAGTTTTACCTGAGTGGGGTAGTTTCCACCTGGGAATAAGAAATACACCGACCCTAAAAAATAATAACGAAAATGTAGGTAGCCATAACCTATAAAGGGGTTACTTAGTGGTACAACGGAAAATTCCTCAGCAAAAGAACGTTGATGCAATATTAAAAAGACGTTATAAAATTCCAATTATTTACACCATCAAATTCAAAAAGGGTCATTCACTAGTTGTGATAGAACTTTGAAAACCGATTGCTGTCATTATGTTCTATTTTGGAATGAAAAGGTACACGATTAAGTGCAATACGAATACATTTACTCGCATACACCGACGACATCCACATAATCGGTAGAATGGAGCGTGATGTCACTGATGGCGACTTCTTAAATATTCGGCCCTAGCGAGGTATCCGTCGGAACGGAAAATTCTCCGATTTCATACGAATCGGAGGATTTTTGCTTCGAGGTATACTTCGGAACAGCTTTTCGGAACTTCCTTCCGACAAATATGCAACGCACACTGGCGTTTTGCGTTTCAGTGCGATCAAGTGCGTTTTTACTGATATTGCGTTTTAACGATATCATGTCAAATCAATGCGTCGTCGCATTTTAATTATTCTTTCCGAAGACGGATTGAATGTAATTTGAGTCTCCGATGGAGTATCGGCTAGGGCCGATTGAGAAAGAGGCGACGAAAATGTGTTTGTCAAGGCAAAGTATAGATATGCTGTCAACAAGAAAGGACAACCAACACCGACGTCTCAAACAGAATGTCACTTTATAACTTTGAGGTGTGGTTAGGGACTTTGTCTACCTAGGCTCCGCTATGCAATGAGAAATGAGACCAGCGCTAAGATTAAACGATTCTGCCAATCGCTGTCTTTTTGAGCTAAGAAAGCAACTTGGTAGCAAAGCCCTCTCTCGAACAAATGAAGAGACCCTTTACGAAACTCTAATCGCCAAGTCCTTCTCTATGGAGCAGAAGCTTAGACTTCATCAAAAGCGGATCAAGTCGTAAAGAGCTACCTTCCGAGTCAACTATTCGACGAATTATGAAGAAATTCAGGGAAAATGCGTGATAGAGCAGTCTCAGTAGGTATGTCCACGAACATATTGTTGCAGTGGCATAATAGAGGTGCGCGAGAACCAAGAACTGGCATTCAAAAATTTTACCGCATTTATAGTTTCTATATTGGCGACAAAAAAATTCACGCAAAATATCATTTTGATAGAAAATACAGATTTTTAATCAGAAAGCTTAAATTGTTTATTGATTCATAGAGTAGGTATACAGATTGAGGTTATGTATAGAATAGCACATCGGATAAATGGCCGCGACGAATTTGCTGGCAAGTACGCACTTTTTTATGGAAATTTTCTATGACCATTTCGAATAAATGTGGCTGAATTTCATTAATACACCTCCCAATTTCCTCTTTTAAGGCTTTATTGGTCGTGGGCTTGTTTGCATAGACCTTTGACTTCAAAAAAAAAAAAAATACCATCGGAAGATCTGGATGGCCAATTCTGATAGCAAAAACGGCCGATTACACGATCAGGAAATGTTTTATGCAGTAATTGAATTATTTCCCTGGCTGTATGGCATGTGGCACCGTCTTGTTGAAACCACACGTTGGTCACATCCATATCTTGTAATTTAAGCACTAAAAACTGGGTTATCATGTCACGATAACGAACACCATTAATTGTTACAGCCTGACCAGCTGCGTTTTCGAAGAAGAATGGTCCAGTAATTCCTCCAGCCTAAAATCTGCACCAATCAGACACGCGTTGTGGATGCATTTGTTTCTCAACAATTACTCGTGGGTTTTCTGAACCCCAAATGTGAAAATTTTGACAATTAACGAAGTCATCAAGATGAAAATGAGCTTCATCACTTAAGATGATTTTATGTATGTATGTATGTATGTAATAGAGACATTAGCACAGGCCTCGGCCCTCATTGAAGCTAAGCTCTGGGCCTCCGGGTATCGTAGAATAGCGCCAATGCAAATGGACAAACTAAACCCGTAAATAAGCTAATTGAATAAATACAAAGACGTAAATATTCAAGGTTCTTACATATTACCGCTTGAATTTAGTTTAGCAACTTTCTCCTGAGGGATCTTATCAAAGTAGCGCTGGACTTTTGACGATGTCATTATACCTGTTGGCACCCAGGTGTAACGCAATTGTTGTGGATCTGATTCCCAGTGTGTTGGCGAAATACTCTTGAAGTTGAGGCGTTCGCGAACCGATGTGACCTGTTCCTAGTAAATGGCATGCGCTTCGCGGGCACTTGCATGTTTGACACGTTTTTTCATTCGCACTCTAACACTCGCGATCACAACATGACTTTGGCCAACACATGTATCGCAGTATATTTGTTGACTTCTTCCTTCGAATCGCCATGTGACGTTCCCGTGTGGGAAACTTTGGTGTCTTTCGAATGACAATCTGTTGAACTTCGAACTCGTCCATGGCTTTCTTCAGATTTAATTTATTCCAATTGTGTTCCATTACACCGGCACTTATTATTATCCTCAATCAAATGCATTTTTCGCTTTCAGCTTCATCACTTAAGATGATTTTGTTCCAAAATTGCGGATTGTAGCTACCAAACCATCATTATTTTTAAAATATTACTCAACATCTGCGTACAGTCTCACGAAGAGCAGACTACAAATGGCCACCTAGATCGTGCAATTTATTGCCTTTAGGATTTTTTCACTGGAGTTCCATTCATTCTCTTCTCTACGCCAATAAGCCACCAATAATTGCTGACCTTGAGGACAATGTTGTTCGCTTGATTGGCGAATTTTAAAAGGAATTTTAAGAATTCCGAAAAGAAGAGACGTCGTTGCAGAACAGCTCTGAATACTAACGAAAATTTTACATATAAAGGGTTTTCCAATAAGAGGTGTTATTTTGGTATTCAAAGAAAAATGCCGATCGGATGTTTATTTCATAACAAAGAGGAAGGTATGCCGTTAATAATGAAAAACAACATCAGCCGAATGGCCACCACGCACGCTTACAGGACCATATCCTTTTCATGAAATTTTCCTAACCAAATCGCAAAGTGGCTGCCTTATGTCCTCGATAGCCTCACGAATTTTATCTTTGAGGTCTTGAATCGACGCTGGGCTGTTGGCGACGTTGTTGATGATCGGCCGGTTTGAGTTCTTGTGTTAACTGAACTTTATAAGCCTTAAGACCCAAGTCTTTTTGCAAAATACGGTGTAATGACGTTTGTGGAATGCCCAATTCCAAAGAACGAGTTTCTACTTGTCAAATGTCAAAGAATAAAAGCTTCAAAAGTGACAGCCACCGAAATAGCGGGCCATTCACAATAACACCTCTCATTGGAAAACCGTTTACTAACGAAGATTCGACAAATATATAAAAACCAACTATGGTGCGTGGCTAATGTGTCAAAGCAAATTCGGTAATGAAGGAAACAATTTGGCCATTGAAGTGGAGACACTTTTAGTTTGAAACTGGAAACATCATTGTTTTCTAATGAAACCCATAACTTACTTTGTATCACTGTTAGTTGCTGAATGGGGTGTGTGATTTATACTACAACATGTGGCACTAAGACAAGAACCGGTGTAGTCAGTCGGTAAGTAGCTGAAATAGCCTTCTGTGGAAATGGCTTCGTTTTTCAACTCCAGCTCCCTTTGTGCTAAAACACAAACCTTTTGGTTGTAAGGTATAGTGGTTGTGCATAGACTTAAATTGCTTCCTTAAAACAAAGTTTTGTTAGTAGCCAAGGGAACTCTACAAAAAGAAATCATATATCCCCTTATTAATGTTTTAAAGAAGCTGAGTTTAATATAAATGCACAGCATATGCGGATGATGTGGTCAACATAGTACACTTTAAGTGAGGGTTTAGAGGTTGCTTATTATCCTTAATAAGCATTTGAGCAACAAGTAGTGAACTCAATCGGCCCTAGCGAGGCATCCGTCGGAACGGAATTTTTTCCAACGCATACTCCGTCGGAGACTCAAATTAAATTCGAGGTATCCGTCCTCGGAAAGAATAAATAAAATGCGACGACGCATTGATTTAACATGATGTCGTTTCGTGGTACATCGGGGTTTTCCTATTTAGTGCTTGTTTTTTCGATTGTTTTTGCTCTGGAAACACAAATTGAAGCAACAAATACAGCCAATTACTTTGCTAAAATGTTTTTTTTTTATTGATTTCATTTATCAACACTTCACTGCAAATTGTAAAGAAATTCCGCAACAAATTCCTTTTGGAGCACATGGGAAGAAAATTTTTAAGAAACTGAATATGTATCAGTAAAAACGCACTTGATCGCACTGAAACGCAAAACGCCATGTGCGTTACATATTTGTCGGAACGAAGTTCCAAAAAGCTATTCGAAAGGAAGACATCGAAGCAAAAATCTTCCGTTCCGACGAATACCTCGCTAGGACCGAATGTAAACCTTTGCCATCAAGAAAGATTGTTAACACCCATTCACAGGTGCATTGGCGAAGTTAAAGAAAAAGCGAATAACCGACGCGTGTATAAAATTTGATTTGTTGAATTTTGAGCGAGCGGTAGTACTGCCAAATGATCTCACGCGAAGATCTAACAAAAACACTAAATCACATCAGAAAATTCAGCTTTGAAAGTGTACTCCAACAAAAAAAAAAAACACTCAAAACTGCGCCATTACCGTTGATAACCTTCTATCCACTTCAATATTTGCACGTCATAGACATATAAACCATCAATAGCACCTAAAAGGCATTTATACGACTATTAACTGCTTCCTCCCTAAAAACAAAAAAAAATTATATTTATATTTGACTAACAGAAGTTATCATCTGATAAGACCTTTGGTAGAAATCCTAAACATCTAATCTATTAGTAACAAAAAAAGAACAACAACCTTCACCAAAAATACACTTTCAAGATAACATTAGAGAGGCCTGCTATATCCAGTTAGTATACCTCAATCTTATCGCGCAGTTCCTCAATTAAATCGAAAATATATCACGTACATTCAAGAAAATATTTTTACTATTACTGCAACCATTGAGATATAAATTTCAAATAGAGGCACGTATGAAGCACATTTTTTTGCCCAATTCATGTCACATTTGCTTCAGCTTTTGGTAAGTCGTAACATTTTTTTTTCTTTCGTTTTTAGGTTGATGAACTGCTTCATATAAATGATAAGAACATCATAACAGCTGGGAAGTGAATGGTAGATGGCCTGAGGACAGAGAGAGGAAGCTGAATTGGTTGTTAAATTTTGTTTTGTCTCTCTAATCAGAGTCGCAAAAAAGTGGAATACGTCGTTGAAAAGACTGTCCCTCCGTCTGCCTCTGTCTTCTATCTTCTATTGAATATTTATTAATTTGTGTGGTTTTCCTGGAACTCTTGCCGTTGCCAAAAATAACACAGAACGACGTAGGTTAGCTATATATACAAATACAACCAAATTGGATTTATTCGTGGAATTAATTTCGCGTGTTTAATGTAGTCCGATAAACATCGAGTAGAGATAGAGGTGTCGCTGTCGAGTCGGTCGTAGTAGTTCCGTGAATTACGTATCGGAATGGAATTCCTCAAATATTCTACATTAACCCAAATTATCTAAAGCCAAAGATACTATCCCCGAGAGATTCCTTTACACCATCCAACTCACTTCCCGTTCGGAATAACAGCCTTCGTCGACTATAACCCATATTTACAAGAAGGGAGGCAACAACAATACACTGGCTGGCACTACACGAGGATGAGTGGGAGTGGACTTTTGTTATCACAATCAAGCATCCAACAAGCAGCCCCCGAAACTATTTTCTAGTTCAATGTACTCAGATGCTCTAGTTGACGAAGAGGGTTCTTGCCTCCATTGTGTGATGCCGTTTTCAGTTGGCAGAAGCACTGACAAACTGGCTTTTTAGGCCACTTCATAAACAGAAATAGGCGGCCATCCACCCCCTGGATTATTGTTGCTCGCAGATTCGACGCCTAGGGTGTTACTTCATAGCACAAAGGATAAGGAGCAGTGAATTCAACTTTAAGTGATAACTCTGGGATGATGTTCGAGTATGACATCATGGGTTGATTTAAGAGGGCACCACGATTTATGGAAATGTGTAATTATACAACAAAAATTAATCATTGGGGCTCATGTCGATTGACTGCTGGAATACTAAACACTTGCAGTCACAATTGATCTGAATTCACGATTACGTGAGAAAAAAAAAAACAAAACAAATGAGTGTAGGTACCTACATGCCATTCAGTTCATTCAGTCTATTCCGATAGTCACAATAATGTGCATTCATAAAACGGTGACGGGAATATCTACTGTTTAATGGGGACTGGGTGCTATTAAACGGTTTTACAGATAATTACATTTGGCTTAGACTTTATGGCGTGCAACTGCAAAGCGCACACTTTCCGAGAAATACTTAAAGACAGTTTCTGCGAAATATTGCATAATGCACTTAAGTATCGCTTTGGTATTATTTCAAACAAACCGGAGCGCTAATGTAGTCAAAACAAATAAGTGGAGGCAATTAGCATTCAACTTAATGTCAGTGGATAGGGGATAGGTACTAAGAATGACAGATGTCACGCATTCGGCGGGATATTCTTGTTTTATCGCACTCTGACCCAACTTTTCAATGGGGTGGTTTAATATCCACGCGCTCCATTTTCTAATAATTCCCCGTTTTTCCTCGAGAGCTCGCCAACTTGTTCGTTTCCAACTAGACCCTCTGTGTCCTAATACCCAACATGGTCTTATTACAGTGCTTTGAGTGCACTCTGCGTATCGATGTAGAGGGCAATATCTGCATGGTGTAGGTAGTGGTGTTTTTTCTCATAGATCTCAGTCTCTCCTTCCGTCTCCCAGATCACTGTAGCGTTTTTCAGACGGAAATAATGGCAATAAGGGAAGTCTTATCCTGGCTAAAAGAAAACGTGATATCCGCTACAGATATCCGCATCTTTTCGGATAGTCAGGCTGCAATTAAGTGCCTGGAATCAGTCTCTATTAACTTTACTACAGCAACAGCTTTAGACTGTCGCAAGTCGCTCAGAGAGATGGCGGAGCAGTTCAACAATCACCTCTGCTGGGTGCCGGGGCTTAGAGACATACCAACTAAGGCTGATGAACTTGCCAAGCTCGGAACTACACTACTTATCGTACCAAGTAAATGTACCTCAGGTATCCCGATCGCTACGTGTAAACTCATAATAAAGCTGGATACCATCGAAAGAACAAACCTTAGGTGAACATGTGGCACGACATGTCTAGCGACAAAACAGATCTGGCCAAAGCTGGATCTTAAACGTCCTAAGAATTTGATCTCTCTTGACAGAAGGCATATCGGCGCCACAATAGATGTCATTACGGGACACTGCTTTATAGGCAGGCATGCAACAAAGTTTGGCGTATTCTCAAACGATTTGTGTAGAGGCTGTTTGGAGGAGGAGGAGACCATTCATCACTTCTTCCGCACTTGTCCGGCACTCTCCCGAAAACTGAAACTCCATTTGGGAGCCTCGTATTACAATGATCTAAACGATCTAACAAACCTAGACATTCGTAGTCTCCTTTGCTTCATCAGAAGCTCAAACTGGATCAACGAGTAGGACGAAAGTTTTACTAGATTCATGCGGTATCACAAGGGACATTATAATGGTCCAAGTGTGTCGGCCTTTTGCCGGCAACCACGTGGCGCGTTAAGACTCGACCAGAATTATAAACATCAGCCTGCTTAACAATGCATAGAAGTTCGCCTACGCCAGAAACCATTTGTCAGCGATCTGATTAGCGTCTACTCACGTTGTTTTAGGCACGAAAAGTCCTAAATTTCACCCTACGACAGAAGTTGGAGCATACACTAGATGTCTAGATGGATACTCACCATCATTTTATCGATTTTAATGCTGAACAACAATTACAGCGACGAGCTATAGAGCCTTTTAGATTTAGTACTGAATAAGGGAAAAATCAAGTGGTTTTCTGTCAACAAGAAGAGAGACACAACAACCGCAAGGATCCAATAGGTCCAGCCCGAACTATAGCCGAGCTTTCCTCAATTACACTAGAGAATACCATCTATCTCCGCGAACGAGTTACGGCGTCTTATTTGCAGGACCACTCACCTCAATATTCTTACTGCCTTGGTATGAAACGTTGACTTATCTCTGCCTATTGATGAGTAGTCGCATCTAGTGTTTGCGATTTCGAGACCTGAGACAACTCAAATACGAGTTCATTTTCTTCTCCAAATCATACTTCATCTAGCAGCGCCAGAAATTGACTTTTTTACTTTTTGTACCAATATTTTGCGGAATTTCAAAAAAACTGTTCTTTGGAGATACTCAAAACTTGCGTGACTATGTATTGAAGACTACGACACTACATCTATCCACTGCGACAGTCAAACGACAAGAGTGTAATGTTGTTTTCGGTTGGTCATCGAGAACCGTCCGGAAGCAATCCGAACGCTACTGAAAGCACTTAACTGACAGTTCTTCTACTGAAAAGAAGAGAAATTTGCTTCTGGATTTGGATTCAGAAACGCGGAGTTCTTCCGAACGGTTCTGGGCGACCAACCGAAAACGACATAAGTGGTCTATGCAAGTCTGGCAACATTACTTTACACAGAAGACTAAAACTATCGATATTAGTATCCGATTTCAATTTTGCTGCAACGATGAACAGCCGTTTCTTGGAATTAAACAGCAAGAAACGATAATGATTACATTCTGCGAATCGGATGACTCATTAGCACTTTAAATGGATCAATGCATGATTGGTATTTCAAATCACGAGCCGAACCAGAGCGCACATCATCTACGACAGAGTGAACGACTTTCAACGAAGTAATTTTGCGGAGTGCATTAGAGCGATTAGATTTCTACCACTTAAGTCTAGGTATTTAAAGCAAAGTGATGACAGTGAGCCGGTGCCACCGCAATTCTAGTTTCACTAACAATTGTCCATTCAAGTTTTGATTGCGAATATCCCATATATATAGGCTTGTTCTACAGCTTAGTATCGACTCCCACGGCACGTGTGAATAATTTACTTCACATGATCTAACATCGGATGCAGTCACCCAAAAGACGAACTTAACCTAAGCAACAAATAGCAAAGACATTTGAAGGAATCATTCCGCATAGTAACACACTCCAGATGCCTGATGATCTGATGAGACATGAGTGTAAACCTGATACCTTAGCTTGATGATAGTCAAATACTACAGTAGTCACTCTGCGCGCTTAATTGTTTGTTTACATTTCCGCTGCCAAACCATTAAGCTCTAGAGCTTTATGGACATATTTCTATGGAAATTCACAGACGACAACAGCTAGCACACGTCGAATGATCTTAATCTAATCGAAACCGGTTTTTAGAGCTCTCTATTTGAGATGTCGAGAATAAAGTACGTTTGCATACCAATTGAAGAGAGCTATTTGTTTTGTAATAATTCGTCTCCACTTGTCATAGCCTTTAGCATTTCCAATAAGTCTTGAGAATTTATGCAAGACACTCTTACTTTCGATATTGAAATTTCCAAGAAACATACCTAGTGCCTGATAATTTATTCTACTCTATCAGTGTGGAATTCTGAGAACTGTTTCGCTCCTGCTGATGATATCGACTTCAGAAATAAACAATATAAACCGCGACGATAATGACGATACACCACCCCAAAGCAATTCAACAATAAAAATAAAACAAGACGAATCAACAAAAACGTAAACGATAGTAAAAGCTGATTTTGAATGTCAACTACGTTGTCGTCGGCCGAAACGCGCTTCAGCAGAAAAACGGATGGGATTATAGATAAACAACCAACATTCCGATAAAGACGACTTTCGGCACTCTACGCATAAATTTATCCAATTGGCAGAAACTTGTAATCGCAAGTACCACTCGACGATGACGACGAACCCTTCAAGAGCACAATTCAAGATTCAAACAACCGGAATTGACAGATTAGAGGAGCAAAAAAGCAAAATCCTACATCCCACCACTAGGTATATGATCCATACCAACCCACAATAGGTACACACAATACACATCCGAAAGTGGACGAGCCAGCGCGCAGAGCACAGAGATGATTCAATCGACGAGGGGGAGCGCTGTTCGAGCTCGCACAACAAAAACACTCTCACAGCACACTTTTGGCATTTTTTTACAAACGAAATTCCGATGGTACCCAGGAAGGAGTACACATTTGAGATTCACATCGAGATTTCTTTCAAATCTCATCAGCAATTCACACAACAAAAATAAAAGAGAATAACCGAAAAAACATGGAAAATTCAATTCATTCTCGCCGCCAAAAAAAAAGTCGTAGTTGCACAGTATTTCGGCGATAAACACTCGAATTATCCATCAGCAAGTTGAGAATTTATTATTTTCTTTAATTTCGATTCTGTGTGCGGTTTATACATCGCACAGCGAGCGGAAGTAATTCAATTTATTCAGTTTCATTTTGTGTTCAATTATAAATAATTTTTTTGTTTTCCTCTTTGCACTGCACGAATATGGGTAGGTACACAAATGTTTTTCTATTGATTTTCAGGGGTAAGACACTGGGTAAAAAATTGTTTAGAATTATTTCTTAAAGACACACGAATGCCCGATTGGATTGGTAATACTCAAATACGTTAATTTATTGAAAAAATGATTAAATTTTAATAAAATTTACTCACCAGCTCATGTTCGGCTGGCACTTCTGACGCCATTTTAAACGATATGATGGGATTTTGAAAGATGTCAAAACGAAGTAACTTCAGCTGTGAATTGTAATAGATTAGTTCTATGGGGTAGAACTGAAATAATAGAATAGATTGGTATGAAAATAACTCAGCGCAATTTAGGGAAAGGCTACATTTGTATCGAATGTTTTTGTTGTTGTTGAAAAATGAGATTAAAATCAAAGCATTTCGTTCGTTTTAAGTTATCCGGAAGAAGATTTCCAGTCGTCACTGGTGAACAAATTATCTAAATATATCACATGATGTTTACATGTTGGAAAATGATTGATTTTGCGGCGAAGAAAAATCAATGGAAGAAACGCTGGCACTTTTGTTATTGTCCTGCCCTTGCTCGGATCAAGTGGCAGCTGATTTTTGGCGCTGATATGGTGAGTGCTGATACTATAAGCTCCTCATCGCTGAAATATATTTT
Source organism: Cheilosia soror (assembly GCA_949372485.1). Lineage (NCBI taxonomy): Eukaryota > Metazoa > Arthropoda > Insecta > Diptera > Syrphidae > Cheilosia > Cheilosia soror. The sequence continues at coordinate 79,752,915 of OX443563.1, forward strand.
CGGATTTCTCCGAAATACGAAGAAAATCCAATTAAATGGTTAATATAGGATTTGCTTCCTCTTCCTGATAGTACAATGGACCTGTTGTGTCTGAGTGCTCCAGTAAAGTGCTTCCAAGCCAAAAATTGCATGTATGATGTTGCAAATGTTCAATTTTTATGGCGAAAATTATGTGAGAAGCGAACCACAGCTAGTCTGCATGCATCTTCATATTTTCTTCTCCAGGACTTATTCAAAAGGCTCTGTCATAAAAAGAACCATTTGCCACTGTGCTGTTCTGAAAGAATGTTGTCAATATATCCTATGATCCAGGTTGTTTGCATGTATCTACCGCAGAGTAAAGAAGCGCATTCAGATATCGGATCTCCTGCACTTTATCAAAACCAGCAACTTATGGGCCAATAATATTAGGGGTCTTAGTTTGGTCCATCTTTTCAGTCTCACTCTAATCATTATTTTAGATGGTCGTAACAGTTCGGGGTTGACCACAAATTCAACCACACCAACAATACGATATTCAATATGACATACAAAATTTGCTTTACTGGCCGATCAAAATGCAATCTGCAAACTGGTGGATTCTTTGTGCTTTTGTTGCGGATATTATCCACAATAGCGAAATGGACAAAAGGGAAACCAGAATGGAGTTGCTTTTAAAAAAGATCTGTTAGTCAGAGACAGCATACTATAGGCGTATTTTTTTGAGATTCTATGCTAGCTCACTTTTGATTTTACATGCAAAACGTTTATACTCACTTTTGCTTTTGTTATACTCACTTTTGGTTTTACATGCAAAATTGTTATACTCACTTTTGGTTTTGTTATACTCACTTCCCAAAAAAATACGCCCTATAATAATTTATGGTGAGGCCACAAGGTAATAAATTGTAAGGTATGGTTCTTATGATAAACTAAACAACAATTTCAATAGAAACATATTATAATAAGAGTGAAGTCAGCGAAAAGCACAAAAGACTGTGTGGCTGTTTGACGACAGAACGTAAACAAGTCTGTGTTGATTGTTTCTGCCAGCGACAGAAATGCAATTTATCGTGGGAGGAAGAGTTTTATTTTTTGCACAATTTACTGCAGCCATGTTTTTCTTTATCTGTTTCAGTACGAGTAACGTAAACAGAACCAGAAGTTACAACAGAACGAAAAATCTTTCTGTTCTGTTTCAGTTTCTGTTCCTGTTTCTGTTCTTTGTCACTTGGTGCCTTTAAAGATATTCGGTTTGCAGAAAATTGTTTCTATATTATCAAACAATACTATTTATTCCTTCGTAATGAAACGTAACCTTCAACCTGTCAACAAATTCTCCCACATACACCATCCATTTTCGCTCAGTTCACCTGTCAACCTCTCTTTCGCTGTATACTGTCAAAATGTACTATTCATTTTGTGAACCACTGTACAAATGGCGGATTATCAGTGCTAAACTACACAATACAAGAAATGTCGCAAGGAGAGTCATTCGAAAAACTCAAATTGCATTAAATCCGATTGATTTTTAAATGCAAATCATCGTCGAACGGTGCGCGTATTAACGAAATTCCCCACTCGAAATCTTAAATTCGCCGTGCAACCATGACTGATCCATATGGTCCGCGTGTGGTAACAATTTACAAGACAGAAACTGGTTTCGGTTTCAATGTACGTGGTCAAGTGTCTGAGGGTGGTCAACTGCGCTCCATCAACGGTGAGCTGTACGCCCCCCTGCAGCATGTGAGTGCAGTCCTAGAAAATGGAGCTGCCGAAAAAGCTGGCATCAAGAAGGGTGATCGCATCCTAGAAGTGTAAGTACATACAACACCGAAACACACGCACAAACGTGTGCTCTGACGATTTGCAAAATCGATCCGCCCCATTGGATCGATTGAACGAAAAAAAAAAGAAAAGAAAAGAAAACTTTGGATTCCTCCCCATTTCTTGGCGTTGACCCCTTTTAATATGCCCTCCTTCTGCTGGTGTGCTCCTATCGATCTCTCACGATACATATTATTACCTTTGGTTTGTGTTAATTGTGTTTTTTTTTCCGTAGACGCTATTTTCGGGCCGCTTTACGTAAGCAACGACTGTTCATTTGGAGTTTTTGTGGAGGCCCAGCGGCGCTTTAACCAAAAATTTGCATATATACATTCCCCAGTGCTCGTTGTTCCATTGCAAATGAACAAACAATAGATAAACTAGCGTCTGATTCATTGTTTGACTGCGCGATAGTGGTGCATGCAGGGGTTTATCAGTGTTTGTTGTTAGATGCGATAGCGCGTTGTTCTAAGTGGGACGGGGTGTATTGGATTTTCACATGCCTGTGACTAGTATGGAACGAGTAGAAAATTGTAGGAGAACAGCTGACCTCTTGGTCAGGCGTTGGCATGGGCGAGAGTCAACTAATGAGGTGCTCAATTAAAATTTAATTAGATTCATCGTGATGTATGGGGATGGAGTTGTTGTTCTTACGTTTTATTGCTGTTCTCATGTGCGGCTGCTGTCTGTCGTAAGTCTTCAAGTGGCCAACTTGGCGTTGTCGGAGTGGAGTCTTTGTTAAGTGGTTGTTATGTTGATTTTTATTGTTTTCTTTGGTTGCTGCCTGGATGTTGGGTGGGTGGTTTTCTTCCCTTTGCTTGAACTTCACTTGATTGGATGCACATGCATTGTGATTCTTGTGATTATCAGTGTTCTCGGTGAAGGACATCAGCTACTCAATGGTTGGCAATGATTCCGTGCCGATAAGGGCGTTGATGCAGTTATCAATATCAGTGGGGGTCTTCTGTATCTAATGCTGTATCAGTGGGTGCAGATGAAGCACTTATCCTGTCTGCTAATCCGGTCTTCCAAATTTCAATAGGTCTGATTATTCGAAAATCTAACGCCCCTATGTTTGCTAATAGTTTAAAATTAAATACATAAAGCAGCCCCTGATCAGATGAGATGTAGTATCAACACGATGTACAATATGAGCCAGCAACTTTTACCTACCTTGTACATAACTTGATTGTTCCTGAATCTATGATCCTACCAAATCCTTCAGACTATGTCTAATCGTTTTCTAAATTCCAAGGTTGCCTGTGAGCGCAGAGCCTTTAAAGTTAGTCCCTTCTGCGTTTTCATCCACCTTTCCATAGTTGGTTACAAATCTATCGAGTCCGCCCTAAAGTTCAGTCTGAGAGGATCCAAGGAAGACCAAGTCATCAGCGAAGACTAATATTTCTTATTCTTAGGTCTCCCAATTCGAAGCATTCTTTGTTGTAACATACAGTCCTTATAAGTGATGAAAAAGAGACGAGACAAAACACATCCATGACGAAGTCCAACGCACATAGTAGAAGGAATCGATTTCATGACGTTTGTCCAAACATCACCTTGTAGAGCTGTTGTAAAGAGAACAAATGTGAGATTAAAATGAGAGCTTTTCTCGAAGCACTGATTTACCTTCTCCAAATCTACAAAACATGTTTAGACAGATGTGTTGTGACATATAACTCAGGTGGTAATCAGTTAAAAGTTCGAGACGATGCCACAAATAAATTTATTAGCGAATTCCGCTAAAAACTGCGACGGTACAAACTACAATCCGTAGATATAGCGATGTTTTTGTGTGGAAGAAGGTGTTCACAGCAAAAGTCTAACAGTCGAGTCGAGGTTCCTCTCAATCATGCCTCTTGATGTCATAAGCTCCACACGAACAAGAACGTTGAAGTCACCCATCTAGGATATAATAATCCATATCTGTTACCTTTTCAAGTGCTGCATCTACTTCGTTTGAAAATGTTGCGTACTGACGCCAGATTCGGTGCATATACACTAGAGCTTGTTTAATAGTTTACCTCTCAGGCTTAAGCTACTTAAGCAACCCTTCATCCTAATAGTTTATCCACGGCAATAGCTTTCTAGGCAGTCTGGGACTTTTAAATATCCCCACTCACGCCTAAATGCTACTCGTTTCGTTATGATTTTCTACCCATTTACGAGGTCCTGAGTTGTAAGCGGTATGAAAAACGTAACTCATAAACACACGACACACAAGCGACCCAAGGTAGAATGTTATTCCAACGACCCAACAACGAGGACTAGATAAAGGAGTGAAATCGAGGGCGTTCATTCTCTTCTTTAACGTTTTTATTTTCGCTTTATTTCAAAATTCCTACGTTTCATGCATCTTTTCCTGCAAAGGAAGGGATGTTTCATGTGCCTCTTCTTAATCGATGCCTTTGTCGAGAAACCGTAAGTCCATTATTGATGCATGAATCTCTGACGATCATAACGTTTTGCGAGATCATTAATCAGAGTCTACAACCGCGCTTTACCCTCACCAAATGACAATTTTCAGGTCTGTCGACAAAGATCGTCCTAATTACGCAGGCTTGGCAATATCCAAAGTTCCTGGTATGTTGGAGGCCTGGGTAGTGACATAGAAAGTTGTATCCTCAAGAACTTCTTCACCACTGCATGTGGAACCGCATGCGTATTGTGCCTCATTATGATTTCTACGAGGGTGAAAATGATTCTTTTATCATATCGTATGAGTCTCTCGTCCCTAAGCTCGTTGAAGGACGGCCATAGCTTTCTTGTGGTAAAACAAGTTTTCATGGAAGTTCGTCTGGCATTCGCCCCCCTTGTGGCTCTACCCTTATTCATTCTTGAGCGTGCACAGAGGTATCATCTCGTTTTAAGTCAGTTGCTAAACTTTCTGTTGCTATTTCGTCCGCTATCTCATTGCCTGCAATGCCTTCATGTCCAGGTATCCAGCAGAGAGATACCCTGTGCTGTGTTTCTTAACTTCTTCGAATTTATTTCTTTTGGAGTAAATGGGTCTATATAGCTGCCTGGTTGTCGATAAAGAAAGTAATACTGGTATTGCCACTCCCACAGAGCCATGGGATGCTATTGTCACTTCCAGGATTGCCGGGCGATTCAAAGAAGACGCCTGATTCGACCAGTCTATTTTTGATCCGGACTGGGCGTTATGTAAGTCTATGGCGTGATTTAGTCCGCGATAGTTACATAACCCCAAAGTATTTAATTTACCGTCGATTGAGATGTGTCATTAAATTCTCCAGTTTACTGGTTGGCTAATTATGGCTTGCGATGATCGTACAAAGATGTAATCAGACTTAGAATAGCCTCATTGAACTGGTGGTGCCGATGCACGCCAGTGTTGTAACTTTCAGAATGGCATTTAGGTAAGTGGCCTTGACTGCTATAGGTCTATCTTTAGCAATGTATATCCAGAGGTTCTGGCCGAATGTACATAATTTCCAAAACTATTTCATGTACAATCAGACACGATTTCAATTTGCACTAACAAGCCTGCCGTATATTTTCAAACAAAACGTTGTCACCGCCAACAGAATGTACCCCACTAGTTCCGCAGTGTATGGTATTTACCTATTACCTGTCCAAGGAAATACTCAAAGTTGCCCTTCTGGAAATTTCCATTTTTGGTTATTTTCCCCTCATTTCTATTTATTTCTTATTTTGCCACAGACATGCTGCACAGGGAAAGGCGTCCGGTCTATTGAAACCAAAACCCATTGGAGTATATCTACACAGTCCTTTTGCGCCTTCAGCAAGCCGACTTTGAGTAAATAAAGGATTATCCGCCTTTGAACGACAACGAACCCTCTAAAGTATAGAATTAAATTTTAATTCCATTAGGGCACAACAACGAGCAGTATTCTATTTGTTCACTTGAACTTGTCAGCACCCAACATCCACAAAATATTTTTCGTTGTTTACCTGTGTATAGTCAGGTACGTCTTCGAATTACCTTTAAACAAGTTATCATCCACAAAGCTACAGCTTTGTAAAATAGGTTTTTTTGTTAAATAAGTAATTATTGAAGCACGATAAAGTCGCTTGTATGAGTGCATAATATACGATATACTGAATTGTGTAGGTTTCGCAGACTGATGTCATGTGTACGTGTACGAGTGTCGGGCTATCTTTAGTTGTTGTCAACTGCTTTTCCCTATTTGTCCGTTTTATAAGCCAATAAGTTATCACACCATAATTTGGTATATCGCTTCCCTACACAGTAAAGTGTATTATTCCATAGAAAAGAAAAAACAACCCCACATTTATGTGACGAACTTTAGGACACCCAACACCACACCCCCCAAATCGCGTCAGAGAATGAGGGAATCCAAACTGCGGATACAAATGAAAATTGTGTCAGATTCAGATGTCGCCTGACTGAGGACAGCCGAACCGACTGAAATATTTAACGAAAGACCGGCGAGCCTCAGTGCCGCAGGAATTCCGTTTTCAATTTAATAAAATATGAATTTCTCTGTGATAAAAATAGAGAGAGGAAGTCTGAAAAGGGAGCTATTTCCGACTGAATGGGTATGGGCAGGCCAGGCCGTGTATAGGTGGGTGGCTGTGTGTTATTAGTTTTGGGAGGCAACGAAAATAATTCCAACTAGTTCAAGGGGGTACGAGTAAATGAGTATATTCGGTGGGAAAATGCCGGAATTGCCACTAGAAGGATGGCCATTTTGAAATATGTCATTCATGTGTAATAAGCAGAAACGAATGGGTCATGTTTGTGGGTCACTAAATATTTTGTAGGTTGAACCAGTTGTGGACAGAAATTCGAAATGCAGTCGAAGCTATCTTGGAATATTTTTAGGTTGACTCATATGGTAGGTATGAGAACCGTTGAGACAGGGTCGGTCTGTTTTGACGACGTCTATTTTGACATTGTGATCGAATTGGTATCGGATTAACTTGGATTGACTCATTGTATTGATACGAGTACATAATAAATAAAGCGAATTAAATTTTAACATCAGCAAAACGGGTGATTTGACTGCGTCAAATATTGGACAGCTTGTATAGCACGGATCGCCGCCATACTGCAACCACAGATTGTCTAAGTTCATTTCTTTAGTTTAGTGGCTAAAAATCTATTGGCATTATTGGCGCACTGACGAGAATTGATAAGTCGCTTGGCGATTCAGTTGCTCACCAATAGGTACATCAATTCAAAGCTGGGCGAAGCATCGGTTCGGAGGTTCGTCAGTAGGGGTACGCCAGAAGGCGGTGTGATCTCAACTCTTCTTTGGAACCTAGAGGTGAATGAACTACTTCTAATACTAGAAGGGGAAGGGTGCAAAATAATTGCCTATGCAGACGACGTTGCTATCGCTGTCTCAGAAAAACATCTCGATACGCTTAGGGATTAGCTATGCAGAATGCCCCTCTAGGCTTTCTAAATGTCCCGAAAAAAGGGGGCTTGTCGTGAATTCTCAGAAAACTGAACTGGTACTCTTAACAAGGAAGTAAAAAACTCCCATCCTTGTTCCCCCAAAACTAAATGGCACCATGCTGGTGCTCTCTAACACGGCCAACTATTTAGACCTGATTCTAGTTTCAACTCAAGAAACATTTGAAACCTGCATACCCTCCACGATCGACTGGGAGTGTGATGCAGTGTATCACAGGGGATCCACCTACTTTTATACAGATAGGTCCGAAATGGAAACAGAATTAGGGGGAAGGTGGTGTGTGTTTTCTTCCTAGATTTAAATTGTACTATCTCATTCCGTCTTCCCAATCACTGTAGCGTGTTCCAGGCGGAAATCATGGGAGGCCCTGTCGTGGCTACGGTATAATGTAATATCAGCAAAGGACATCATAATTTGTACCGATAGTCAAGTCGCAATTAAATCCCTGGCCTCGCTTATCTTTTAAAAACGCCCTCAATATCCGCTTATCTTTTAACGAGATGGCGGAACAATTTAAAATTCACCTTATATGAGTGCCGGGCCATAGGGGATTTTTGAAGAAATTGCAAGGCCGACGAACTCGCCAGGCATGGCACAACTTTGTAGATTCTACCGGAATAGGAGAATCTCTATATGCTTCTCGCTACGTGTAAACTTTTAATTAAACAAAATGCGATAACTGCACCACGTGCTTTATCACGAAACAAATCTGGCCCATGCTGAATCTCAATAATCTTGTATCACTAAAAATATCCAAAATAAGCACATTAGTAGTTGTCATTAAGGGACACTGCATTATTAGCAGGCACGCTTACAGGTTTCGCCTCCCTGCCAACGATTTCTGTAGAAGCTGCATGGATGAGCAGGAGGAAGAGACTTTTATTCACCTCTTATGCACGGGCCCAGACGTCTCAGTTTCAGCACGTAGAAAACCATATCTCGGAGAATACTTCTTCGACAATCCCCACGCTTCATTCTGCGCTCCTGCTGGTTCAACGGGTAGTTGTGAGATCATTAAATCCTTGGGCCTTTTCTGGCCTAAGTGAGGTTGTACTTGTTGTGGCCAGCCACCCTAACCTAACCTATTAAATCTACTTCGAATTGTCTAGATTCGATTTAACCGGAATGTAAGAACTAGAACTAAAACCCTTCCATAAACGTCAACTGAGAAAACTATTCCAGCTAGGAACCGCCAACACACTTAGACCAGCATAAGTCCATTGTGATACCATGAAAAACTGATCATTGCGGATAACGTGTGTCTCTCCCTACTCACCATTTGAACCATTTTGAGCTTCTTAAGAGGCTGTTGATGTCAGTGTTTGTTAGATCACCTAAGTTCTGTAATGGAAGGCTTCTAAGTGAAGTTTCCTTCTACCGGAGAGAGCTAGGTAAGAAATAGTTTCCTCCTCTTCTTTTAGCAAAAAGGTCTAGCCTTATATCGTGATTCCCTATTAGGCTGCCCATGCCCAGTAATGACAATTATTGTAGTGCCGAGAAATCAAATTCTTGTAGCGTTTTAAATGTAGCTGAGGACAAATTGGTTTTCTCGCTAGACATGTATTACCACTTGTTCACCAAAGTGCCTCTAGAAGATACAGTTTAAAATTGTAAATGCAGCCAGCGTCACTTTGTTTTCTCGACAGGCTGTCAATTTGATTGTTTTTGATGAGGTTTTCTTTACAATATGGCAACACTTAAGCATAGCTGATTGTCAATCTAAATAATTAAATAGGTGGCGCAAAGGCGGGTGACACCCAAGACCTAGCTTCTCGCAACCATTCGATTTGTGTGAGTTTCTATTTTCGGGACGAATGAAAGGGACCTACAATTTTATGCTGAGTCCGAACGGCTGAATTGAGAAGCTTTTTCAGGACAGTCATACTCTCGGATGTTTGTCAGACGTTCGCGAGAGGTGGCGCAGTAGAAAAAACCTTAAGATGTAATTTGTGTTTTTCCGGGGATCGAACCTAGGATCCCTCGCACAGTAGTCCAGCACACTAACCACTGCGCTACTGCGCCCAGTGTCAATCTGTCGTGGGTTAAATGACTGTACGCTTGAAGGGTTAGAAATTGATCGATCTCTGTAAAATGTTGTTTAGTGATGAAGGCAATCCGATCTGAAGATAATCTATCAGTTACCGATGCACATGCTCGGTTTATTGGCTAGCGGCATCATCTGCCCGTACATCTTCGTAAATGAAGAAAATCGAAGTGTCACCGCTAATGGCCAGTACAGTGGCTTTTAGTTTCCACAAGTACACATGGTCTGCAGACCAAAGGCTCAGAAATATATCGAGAAGAGCTGCTCAAAAGGCGTTCATGTTGGTTCCTCGCAGTTTTGTATGAAATTTACATTTCTCTAGCAGTCCTTACCAATGTTCCAGTGTATATACTTTGTCGCAATTCAAGAACATAACAGTCTAAAAGAAATGGTAAGCGGTAGTCATAGCGTGGTTGGTTAATCTACGTTTTGAGCGGTCAGTGTCCAATTGTCTCGAAACTTCATCAACTATCCATTTCCAGCGTCGCGTCGGTCGAGCCTATCAGTCTAGTCGATGGTTATATTGTTATCTTCCGCAATTATTGCCACGTAACCTTATCTATAAACCACCGCTGTAAAGAGCAACCACCCGTTACACGTAAGACTATGTATACTGTAAACCTCGCAAATATTTGCTTTGATTGGCGAGCTACCGACTATAAAATAAAAATATTTACAAACCAACAACCGCATTGATAAAACATCCATCTGCGATAACCTCATTTTCAATTGAACAATTTCTAGTGACCCAAAAAAGGCCCCAAATCGATTACTTCAAATATCTAGTTGATTGCACAGACGTTCTTGACTCAAAATCCAATTAAACGTAAAAGCAAACACTTGTCGCTGTCAGTCTTTTCCTAACCTTATCGCGTTGCGACTTGGAAATACAATCTGTATGTTTTCTCTGATGTCCATCACCTCCAACTCAAGTGTGGCTAAATTGATAACACAATTGAAGGCGATCACAGTGTAAACCGGCTCCGATAATGATTGTAGTAGCCTGTTGACAGTATCACAGTGACATCTTTAGGCAGTCAAAAGTCTCACCTCCCCAGTGAAGCGTGTGTGGTGTCTTCCAAAAATCACTCTACGCCACAGAAACCCGTTTCATTCCTCATTCTTGTGAATTGGCACAAATTCAAAGTGATTTTATTTAATTTTTCATTAAACCAGCTGCTGCAGCTGTTACTTATAAACATACTACAAAGATAAGCTACTTCTCACCTGGTAGTGGCGCATTCGAGTGTCAACAGTCCCGCCATAAAGTCGCGCACACGCTGCACTTGTTGTTTTGAATAATATATTCAAATCGAAAGCGAAGGAGCCAGAGCCAGAGATTGCGGCTGCGGGTCCGGCATTAACATGCTACCCTTCAACTATGTCCAATTCATGGGATTTGACACTGGTCGAGCACTAACCACCATTGAAGAGAGATACCGAAGGTAATATTGTGTCTGTCTTAATACCACCGACCGACCGCCTCCGGATTGGGTTTACTTTCGTTTTTTTTTTTTGTGTTTTTGCTTCAATTTGTATCTATAGTTGAACTAGTTTTTGAAAGAGTGTCGCAACAAGTCAATTGAGTGGCAAATTAGCCACTAATGGGTTGTGGTAACAAGAAACGACGTTACGTCTAAATTTAAATTTTGTGTATACACTTCAAAGGCAGACGATTCACCCAAACTTGATTTTTATCGCCTCACATGTGGAAGACGGAGAAGTAACCCGATTGTTGTTAAAGTTTATTATTAGGCGTGTTTTTTTTGCAATCCTATATAGGCTTAGCAAGTTTTCCATACGAATCGTTAGCCCGGATAATCATCGGGGCTTATGCTTTAGCCCAGATAAAAACTGTGCTACCAATCTACGATTGCTATAAATGTTATCGAAAGAGCTATCGAAAGTGCTATCGATTGTGTCATAAATGACGTTAGTTTGACAACCAAAATTATTAGGGGAGACTGGGGCACCTTTAATCCTGAGGCACATTTGAACATTCGTAATAAGACAACATTTAAAAAATATTTAAAATTACATATTAAACAAAATTTAAACTTTTTAGGTAGGTAATACTTGGAAGCGTGGAATTGCATATTTTAATTTTTCTATTTGTAAAGAATCATTCACATGGAAGTGAACGAACGAATCAACTTTTTATGGATTTATAAACAGAAAATTGCACATTTTATTATTCCAAGAGGAGGATAATTAATTATCCCACCAACAAATATTAATAAAACAAATTTATAAACATTTTAGATAACGAAATTTCGAATTCCAAACTTTTTGTCGCGAACGAAAACACCTTTGCCCCGAATTTTCCAAGCTTATTCGCAATCCACATCATTTAATTCGCATTCCCCAAACTAGCGAATAAAACATTCGTTCGAGCTTAACCTTAATTCGCGAACTAGAAAAGTGTTCATGTGAACCGACTGTCAAAACTTGCGAATATTCGTTCGCAGGTAAATAGTTTGTCGCTCTCTTGTGAATGGTCCTTAAGAGTGTAAACATTTTGTGGCGAGTTTTTCTTTTTATGTATTTAAAATACATATATCTTTCAGGCACAACTTCATTTGAAACCACATTTTTTTTTGTCGCTTAACCTATTGGGGCAGGTTTGAACAAAACGCTACGGTACACGTTTGAACAAGTGGTCTTTAAGTGGCATTGAAATAAAGGCTAAGCTACCACCACCCATCAACACTCCGGGAACATCGAGAACACCCAAATTCCTGAACAGCTAACCCATTTTTGTTTTTATAGAGTTTTTTTTAGTCATTTGTAAAATATTTGTGAATTTCAGTTGGCTTCTGTTAAGTCGTTTTTGTTTTTTTTTTATTGAAAAAATTAAGTTAATTTTTTTTATTAACAAATTACAAAGCTTGTAGTAGCTTATTAGCTGCCAAAAGCAATTTCAAATACTGCCGTTCAAAAGTGTCCGAGGCTAGTTGAAAACTGCTCAGCCCACCAGATCAAGGTTCCCCAGTCTCCCCTAAAAAAAAGGAAAAACAAACATCAGAAATCAAAATATGGACAAGAAAAATTGCAACTCAAAATTTGGACTTAGGAAGAAACACTGGGACCAGACTGGGACTGCTGAAATGCTATAGTGCACGTAAGCAGTTGTGCACTGCCACTGATTCGCCGCTGGAACTTGAATCATCCTGAATTATTCGTTAAAAGTGCAGGCACATCCAATACGTCTTGCAATTCACTCTTACTCCTGGAACTTGCTGTTGCTGCAGAGCTTGCCAACAATAAATAAACCATCTGAAACTAAATGTATTTCTCCTCATTTGTAAACTATTTTAATATGCCTACAGCTAACTTGTTCTCGTCATCTTTAATTTTAAAAACTAATTGACTCTGCAAATATTTTTTTTGTGAAAAAAAAAAAACAGCTTAAAAGTCAAATGTCAACTAGCATAGTGATGCCAAGTCACAGTAAAGCGTTTTTGTTTGTGTGTTTATCTAAGCCTATATAGGATTGCAAAAAAACACGCCTTATGTATATGTGCATGTATTTGACTCTTTTGTATTCTTGTTGACAACATCACTTTTATCTGATGTGAGTTCGAAATCGAAACATATCTGGTAGCTTAACCTTATCAATGTTTGTTGTTTATGAATTATTCTCCCTCGATGTGCCAACTTGTGTATAGCTGGCCTATGACCTTTGCTTTTTCCTTAATCTTTTCATTGTTACATTGTGTCGTTTCCAGTTGCAAGCATAATATATTTTTTACATATTTACGATACACATATACGAGTAGGTGGTATTGCTTTGCATGGGTATAACTTGAAACTTTTTGAACTTTTTACTTCTTCTGACTCACCTAAGCGATAAGAGGTACGTGTCGACCTAAACAATCATGTGCCGTATGTGTTGGGAAATATTTGAAGGCAATTTTTTAATTTTTTGATTTTCTATATTTATCCGGAACCACTTGTTCCTTTGAAAAGATTTCCTCCTAACGCCTTGTCCAGCGTAGACACGAGAAATGCGGTGCGTGCGTTGAAGTGCGTGTAATGCGGACAGATTACAAAATCAAATCTATGTTAGGAAATATAGATGTCCAACGTAGGCACGATTTTGCGGCAAATCCGTGCGTTGCGATGTTCCCGCATCGCAAGCATTGTTTGAAAATCAAACTGGTTTGATTTTGCCCGCATTATCGTGCGGAAATTAAGATGGAAGTTTTTATTTCATAAATGACTGAAGGAGTGCGGAAAAGGAATGGAACAAAGTTTTCTGAAATGTCGAATGTTTTTATCTGTATATATTGCACTAGTTGTGTCTCGTTTCTTTTTTAGATTTTTTAATATTCTTATTTTCAATAAGTTAGAAAATATCAAAAAAATCGTTCTTGCCGTAATAGAACAGAATGACAGCAGTTTATTAAAGCCATCCGCATGAACGCATTATCGTGTTCTAATTGGACAATTTCCGCATTCCCCGCAAATAAATGCGGTGCGTTCAAGCAACGCACCACCCGCAAAATCGTGCCCGTGTCTAGTCTACGCTGGACACGGCGTAAGCTTCACAAAAGGGCCGGACTTTTACATAGTAAATCATCAGTTCCATCACCTTTTTAAGGTTCCGTTCCCATAGGGACAAAATGGAACCTTATTGTTTTAGCTACGACTACGATCGATGTCTGTCCGAATCCACTAAGCCAATTTTGTTCCTAGGTCTATCTCAAGAACTAATTGACGTAAATAAATAAATAAATAGGTGGCGCAACAGGCGTGTAGACACCCTAGGCCTAGCTTCTCGAAACCATTCGTTTTGTGTGAGTTTCTATTTTTGGGACGAATGGAAGGGACCTACAGGACAGTCATACTCTCGGATGTTCGTCAGACGTTCGCGAGAGGTGTCGCAGTAAAATTTGCACACAACATCAGGTATAACCTCTAGTTAAACGATGGACTGGTCTTGGAGTAATTAGTAATTTGGTGAAAAAAATATTTTCCTTCATACCTACAAAAAACTGTTTAATTTTGTACCTAGGTCTATTAAATCAAATAACAAACAACACAGTAACGTTTTCAAGACACCAACTCGGCCCAAGTATGGAACCTTCGGTGCCCGAGTGATACTCGCACTTGGCCGGTTTTTTGTAAGACACAGTTGGCACTAAGAGTAATGGCCAAACCACAACGGCGCTTTGCCGCTTGCGTGCGTTGACAGATAAAGTAGAACCAATGCTTTCATATGGTGCAAGCCAAAATGCGGCTTCAGGCTTCGGGTCGCGTTTAGATCGTAAATATCGTAAAGTCCAACGCGACGCCAAAGTAGAGCAACTCTCTACTTTCAGGTGCTTTGGGCGGCTTTGACATTTCATTTTCGGTTTGGTTTGTTCGATTTGATAATATTTAAAGTGGTAGAGCATATGCCGTTCATGTTGGAGTAGCGTGATTTCAGTTAGGGTATACACGTACTCGTTTTTAGTAGAATATGAGGTTTTTGCAATACAAATTAATTATTTTACTGTGTGGAAATGACGAATATTATTTTTGTTGTAATGCTACTAGTGATTTCTTCAGATTGTTGAACAAAAAAATATGTGCCCAAATGTTATGTGCACGCTTTTGAAATTTTAGTTTTCTCTGAAACTACTCTGTGCTTTATACAATTGATAAACGAAATAAACATTTTTGTTTAGAATATTTATAGTTTCTTTTTCTAGTCGAGGGAAAATCTAATTTTCTGCTATGTGCAAATGATTGGTATTAATTTATTACTTGGTGTACCCGCTTTTTTGCTCGTGCCAATGAATTGAAATCCTTAGGTAGATATAGCTACATATTTTTTATTGTCTATCGGGACAATGAACATGAATATGCGTACCGACTTTGACCTAAATTCACGGGAATTCTCCGTCCTATATCGAAGATTCCCTGTAAATTTGAACTCCATAGGCGGGAAGGTTTTGAAGTCCAGCCATAGGAATATAAAAAAATGTCTGGACAGGACAGCAAGATCTTCGCGGAAATATAGCAAAAAAAATGTTCGTGTATTTAATTAATACCAGGCAAATGACCCTAATTAGAGGGTCATAAAATCCTTTCAATATGCATTGTCATTACTGGGGATAGGATCCCATCGAGCGACGAGAAGCAGTACCTGCGACCGCATTCGTCCGAATGTCTAGCATATCACCAGATGTATAAATATAACTGAAATAAAATATAAATATGAATTGAAAAATCGAGTAGATCGTCGGTATCCATATTTGATAATTTATTAATAGATTTTTATTTTTTTATACCCTCCACAGGAAGGTATATTCACTTTGCCATTACGTTTGTAACGCCAAGAAGGATTCACCGGAGACCATATAAAGTATATATATTCTGAATCAGGATCACATTCTGAATCGATTTAGCCATGTCCGTCTGTCTGTCTGTCTGTCTGTCCGTCTGTCTGTCTGTCTGTCTGTTGAAAGCACGATAGCGTCCAAAGGAATTGACCTAGGCGAATGAAATTTTGTGAGACGACTTCTTTTTACCGTCGCCAGGTTGGTATTGAAAATGGGCTATGTAGGTCAAGTAGTTCTGGTACCTCCCCTACAAAACCACTATTAGACCCACGTCTCTCTCTGTCTGTTGAAATCACGATAGCGTCCGAACGAATCGACTTAGGCAACTGAAATTTTATGAGAAGTCTTATATTTATGGCCTTCAAGTTTGTATTAAAAATGTTCCATGTCGGTCAAGTAGTTCTGTTACCTCCCATACAAAGCCAATATTTGACCCATATATCACTGTCTGTTGAAATCACGATAGCGTCCAAACGAATCGACTTAGGTGAATGCAATTTTGTGAGAGGACTTTTTTTAACCGTCGTCAGGTTGGTATTGAAAATTGTCTATGTCGGTAAAGTAGTTCTGCTACCTACCATACAAAACTAATATTATACACATACTAACTCGCATGGCAAACATTTTGCATGACTTTTATGCAGTGGAGGCCAGGCCGATGATAACACTTTTACTATTATCATGAATTTTTTACTATTTTGAACAAATTTCCTCTTAAATCGTGCATTAAAAATAACAGGTATAAGCAAAAAGGAGTAGACTTGCATTCTGCTCTGAATTGGGGTATATTAACATAAACCAAACAGAACTTTCAATCTCTCATACTCTAGTCTCTCAACGCGCCAAAGCTCTGAAGCGGCATTTAGTTTTGGAAAACTCCGGCTTGCGTGCGTTGACATAAAGTACGGTAAAGTTTCTAAAACGCCTGTCAACGCACGCAAGCGGCAAAGCGCCGTTGTGAATTGGGCATAAACTAGTTTCACTTTGTTAATGTGATATCGTAATCTGCGATGACCTGTAAAATATAAATTCAGTGATTTCTGGGCTGAATGCCTCCTAATCTCCACACTCTTAGAGCATCGCTTCTTTGTAACCTTAACTATCATATTAGCGGCTTCGCTCCCGTTACGAAAGTACCTAGTATGCTTTGCTAAGCGCTCGATTGGATGAAAAAAAAGGGTTCCTTATACAGGGTTTTTCAAGAGGGACGCTACAAAAGTAGAGCGACAGGGACAGCAAACGACGCCGAATTTCTTGCCGCTCTTTTGACATTTCCCTTCAGTAAGGTTTGCCATTTCATGATGGAAAGATATACGAGCCAACAACGAGTCGAAATTATTAAAATTTACTACCGAAATTCGGAGTCAGTGGCCTCAACGTTAAGAGCGCTACGTCCAATTTATGGTCATCATAATCGTCCTAGCAGATCAACAATTAAGCGTCTAGTGGAAAAATTTGAATCCACAGGCACAGTACAAAATGTTCCCGTGCCAGTGAGACAAAGAAGTGCCCGTAGTGTCGAGAATATTGCTGCCGCTGAGGCTTCAGTTGAAGAAAGCCCAAATGTGTCTCTCACACGTCGTTCTCAAGCATTGGCCATCTCTGTGACGTCGAAAATTGGGTTCAGCGTCTGGACTTCTGCAAGCGTGCCCGTGGTGGCCATGCAAAAGAAATCGAGTTCCATACATAATGGCATCGAACGTACTTTCACAGGAATAAAGAATTTCATTGATATCCAAAACCGTTTTTGTTTTATTTAAAAAAAAAACTTTTGTAACGCTCTTATTGAAAAACCCTGTACAAAATGAATCCCATTTTGCCGTCGCTAATAACTCGGGCCCCAAGCAAAATATGTAAAATCAGGGACACAAATTTCATTTATTTTTTAAGCAGAGTACATAATCCGAGTTTGAACTCGATGGGTTGGAAAATAAGAATTTTCCCATTGAAAAGAAAATTCATTGCCAGCTTGGTGGCTCCTACCGTTTGAACGTTGATCAACAATCACCAACATTTTCCCACAAAAACTTTGACCCCCCTTTTCCCACTTTTGGAGTTCGAATTTCCCCAAATCGCTGCTAAGTGCTCACCTTGACTATAAAAGGAAACTTCTTTCAAAATGTCAGCTTCCGTTTGGACTGGGCGTTGAGCACCAATCAGTCAGGACGAACTGTACTAGGTTAGGTTAGGTTTGGTTTGTAGGCTGGCGAGGATTTCTCCGTGCCACACTCAGAAATTTGCGCCTTAATTTGCAAGAAACGTGTGTGCGTAGCGTATCGGAATTGGTACTATTCAACGTGCCAGTACCATTAACATCAAATGTTCTCTCGTTCTTCTATTCCTTCATATCACATTCGTTCACAGTTCCAGTTCGTTCGGAACTAGTTCCGATCAAAAAAAGAATCGTTCCATGTTCGTTCCATCATTGGAACTGTTTAGCGCAACTCTAATACTGACCCACTGTAATTCCCGTAGGGGGAAAAGAGGTTGTCCCTTACCCATATTATAATCCTGTATTCAAATCACTTACTGTGCTGCTACATACAAACCATCTTGTTGATTTGACGAAGTTCATTATCTTCTCTATTGATGTGCTGTCTAGGTCGTTAAAGAAGTGACTCCCTAGGAATTTATACCTGGTGTGTTGGAGACTTGGGCAGTGACGTAGGAAGTGAGTTGTATCCTCAAGAGCTTCCTCATCACCGCAGCCTATGTAAAGTTCTTCTTCCGTTAAGCCCATTTTCTTCATATGGTACCGCTGAGTTTTGTGCCCTGTTATGATACCTACGAGGATGGACAGGGGTTTTCTATCCTTCCGCATTATCTTCTCGGTTTTGGATTCGCTGAAGGACGGCCATAGCATTTTTGTGGTATTACAAGTGTTTACGAACTGTAGGTACTATATAAAGAAAACGTGCGCTACTGCCTCCGGTTCCCTGTTGCGTTTTCGTTTCATCGGAGTTCAGAATAACTGCCCATCAAGAAAAAACAACTCAGAAACGAATGTTTGTCATATATCGAAACGTTGCACACATCATTTATTTTTATTTATTTTTGAAGCAGTGCAAGACTGATTTGGAGTCATCTAACACTGACCTAAGGGCAATGAACGTTGCTTGACTGTCCGTTAACATGTGAATGTGGTTTAGAAATTTTAAAATTTGGTGAAAATTGGACAAAAGGGCGTGACACCTTCTATACGAAAAAAAAAAAAATTTTTATATGTATCTAGAAACTACCGAACTGATTGAACTAAAATTTTAAGAAAAAAGGTGTTTCTGTGAAAGTTTGATCAAATTTGGACAAAGGGGCGTGGTACCTCCCGTAAAAAATATATACATTTTAAATGCTATTTCTCGACACCCATGGGAGCTAAAGTTGTAAAATTACAATTGTAGACATTGATGTGCATTGTTCAAACAAACAGCCGCGCGTGTTGGTGTGGGTGGGATTGGAAAACGGACCATGGCACCACACTTACAACAAAGTTATTTAAATCACTATATCTGAACATTGGCTTAATGAAGCATTTTAAAAAATCTGGCGGGATTGGACAAAAGTGCGTGACACCTCTCATAACAAAAAAATACATTTCAAACGCCATTTCTCGACAGTCATGGGAAAAATATATATGTGACTAGACAATTCGTGGCCACACGTCTGAGGAAATATCGGTCGAGGCACACAGAGTTCTGTACTCAGTCCGAACACATCGGTTAAATAAAACGGCCGGGGAACAATTGATGGACAATGAAAATGTGCCGGGTCCGCTAGTACATGATAGTTGTATATATACTTGGCGTATTTTTGAAGGGCGAGGGGCTCTGTTTGAAACAAACTTAGGGTCCATCAAATTGTCATTGAAACATTGCGGTTGGACTCGCGAAAACCAGCTCCCATACTCGACTCCATTTTACAACCATTTGCATACCACTTTCCCAGTAAAGAGGCTATTGCTAACTCATGCTTGTATGTTGAGAATCTGCGTTGATAACATTTTGTAGAAGCACAAGATTTTTGGAAGGCGGTCTGTAAACGCGTATATTATGTCTTGTTTTAGGGGTTATACACCAGAGCCTACATCTCCGAGTTTGCAGCTTATTTCCATGATTTCTTTTTTCATTTCCACGTCTCTTTTGAATATTTTTAATCTGGCTGAGGACTGTGTATTTCAGCCCGATACGACGCTGTTTCTCGTTATTTTGAATCCATAATCATTTTTTTTTTTTATTGAAACGCCTGCTCGATGTCTACTCGGCGAAGATCGTTATATTTTATTCAAAAACAGAATGTATGCTGTGCTCAACATAATAAAGCTCGAGGCAATGAACAAAGTGCGAATCGTTTGGTTAGCTGAGATTCTCGGCTTCCACAAGGGAATGCGCTGGTTATGAATTTGGTTTCCGCGAAGCTGATGTTTAGACCGAGATTTGCAGAGCCCTTTCAGTTGCATCAGTTGCATCTATCATCACTTAAGAGTTATTTACTTTATAAGTTATGAGATAAAGGTCATCCGCGAATAGAGTGTGACTTAGATATTCCCCGCCAGTGTTGATTTGAGATTTTTGAAGGTCTCTTTAGGACCGCTTTAATAAACTTAAGTTTCTTCCGGCGAAGAATAATCGCCTTAATTTTGTTTTCGTGTAGTGCAAAACATTTGTTATCCTTGTCGCAATTTTTTTGGAGGAACTGGGGATACCTTTCGAATATCCTACTAACTACACTGTTTTAACAATTCCATGATGCACCGTCTATGACCACAGTAGCAAACATGAATTGACGAAATTTAGGACCAGTGACCGTTTGTGTTGAACCGATTTTTTTAAATGTTTACAGAAGAACGTTCATATCGAATTCACTCCTGAATCCAGTATTGTTCCCTAGTTTTTGTTGTATTAATTTGGTTAAAATCTTGGTCTTGGTGCCGTCCCAATACAACTTACGAAGATCAACTCAAAGGCTACCTCTATCGGATTATTATAACAGGCTTCTTGTGGATTGAATTGGAAACTTGGAAAACATTTGGTTTCAATAGAAAAGCGTAGCATTATGAAACAATCATCCTTTTGCCAACAAAACTTCAACGATCACATTCTAACCCATCCTGAATGTCTGACTAACATCCGAGAGAACAAGTGTCCTAAGAAACCTTTCAATTAGCCCGCCAGTTATGAGTAAAGTATACAATTTACCGGCATGATTCAAAGCAATCAACAGTTCACATGGTGCGATACTACTTCCACTGGCTGTATGTAGTTGGAGACGGTCATTCTTTGACTGTTTCGGACTACTTTTGCATTACTTGATGTTCAAGTTAAAAAACCATTGCAACCGACTTAAACCTCCTACCAGCGACAATGTGAAAATGTAAAAGTGCTCCCCATAGGTGAATCTCATTAACTCTGCCTTTAAGCATAATTTCCTTTGTAAACGCGTTTAGCTGTAGTTAGCAGCCCGCACTTCTAACCTGGAAGTAACACAATTACGTCTGTTCCGCATTTGCATTCTCCCATACCATTTAAATGGTGCTGCACCTTCTCACAAGGAGTTCATTGCCCACACTTCCTTACAATAACATTCCTTTCAAAGTGTTCCTTTACAAAAAAAAACAATCCTTACAACCCTCTTGCTTGGGAGAAAAAGAAATCATCCCAGATGATGTTATGCCCACCCCATTGGAGGTGGCTTACGTTGTTGAACATATCTGCACGTTGCGCCACTGTGCTCGTACTTAATCCAAGTCTCTTCCGTCGTCATTCTCTTTTGATGCAGTTTATTGTTCCCATGTAAATGCCTGAGCCACCCGCATCACATTCTCCCTTGACAAACGACTAAGTGTGCTTCCTGCAATTTAAATTTAATTCCTCAACATTTCGCTTTATTTTCTTGCAGAAATGGAGTCAGCGTTGAAGGAGCCACTCACAAGCAAGTTGTTGACTTGATTAAATCCGGGGGCGATTGTTTAACACTGACCGTTATATCTGTTACACAACAAGTAAGTTTGCTTAATATTGCGACTCGTCTTTCCGAAACTAAATATAATGGAATCTCTCTAGGAAGCAGAAAGACTGGAACCGCAGGAAGACCAAAGCAGTTACTCATACATCGACTACTCTGAAAAGCGATCATTGCCAATAAGGTGAGTTGCAGTGAGTGCTAGCCAGACAGAATCTTTTACACATTTAGTGCTCCTTT
Source organism: Cheilosia soror (assembly GCA_949372485.1). Lineage (NCBI taxonomy): Eukaryota > Metazoa > Arthropoda > Insecta > Diptera > Syrphidae > Cheilosia > Cheilosia soror. The sequence goes on from OX443563.1 coordinate 79,774,715, forward strand.
TGGTAGCATCCCCGACTATAATATAATCAATCGCAATGGTGAGCGTTACATCGTCTTCAACATTCATATGGCCGGTCGTCAGCTGTGCTCGAGACGGTACCGTGAATTCTCCAATCTACACACTATACTACGAAAGGAATTCGTAGGATTTAACTTTCCAAAGCTGCCAGGCAAGTGGCCATTCCAACTGAGCGAACAACAGCTTGACAGCCGTCGTCGCGGTCTCGAACAGTATCTAGAAAAAGTATGTGCGGTCCGGGTGATAGCTGAGAGCGATGCGGTACAGGATTTTCTCACCGACTCCGAAGATGATTTGTCCGCATCGCCAGTCGACATTAAGGTTATGCTGCCCGATCATGAAGTCGCCACTGTTTCGGTGCAGAAATCAGCGAACGCCCAGCATGTTTGGGATGTTCTCGTGCAGCGGGCTAATCTAACTTCGTACACTCAGCAATATTTCTATCTTTTCGAGATTGTCGAGTATAATTTCGAAAGGAAACTGCAGCCCCACGAAGTGCCACATCAGTTGTATGTGCAAAACTACAGTACAGCGTCGAGTACGTGTTTGTGCGTACGGCGATGGCTGTTTTCTGTTGCGAAGGAGCTTTCGTTGCCCGACGGCGAACAGGCTTCGAAGTTTATATTTTATCAGGTAAGCAGATTGATTGGAAATACAAAGAAAAATTAGTAATGGAATCTAATTGATTGCTTCTATATTTTGCACAGTCTGTGGATGAGGTGAACCGTGGCAATATACGAGCGGAAGGGCGTCTCTACGAGCTCAAAGCTCTACAAGATGCAAAGAAGTCATCTGAATATTTGGCATTAGCGAGAACATTACCCGGATATGGTGATGTTGTATTCCCTCACTGTTCCTGTGATAGTCGCAAAGAGGGTCATGTCGTTCCAGCTGTTGGTAAGTAGATGTAAAATTTGTTTTGAAGTAAGTTCGAGGATTTGAGATTTCTTCGTTGTTTTGCTGGGCTGATATCCAACGATTGTATAAGGACCACCAGCCAAGCCTAGTCTGGTGGTTTGTTTTCGTTAAACGCTTGTTCCAACTCGGAATCTATGGAATTCATGCCATCAGGTAGGCCTTGGATTATATCGTTGGATAATGTCCGACATTTTTCACTTACCCGTATGGAGATTGCCGCTGATGAATTACAGTCGATGGCAGAATATCGCGAGTTATGGAAAGTTTGCTGAGGCATCACACCCACCATCCTGGTAATGAATAGATTACGAAACAACTTCTTAAAGTCTTTAAATTGGTCCTCAGATGAGGATCCAAACGATAGCCTGCATTTTTCGACATAAGACTACTGTCCAAAGAGAACCCAAATTCGTTCTCAGATTTGTTTGGCTGATTATTCTGAGAGTTGACTATAAATTCCGGAATTTGTTGCGTCTCGTTGTAAGATCATACGCATGACGTGATTAGGAATGCATACATTCAGATGATGGGCTGTCTAGATGATGACTCCTTTAGACTATATTATATACTGTCCTACTGCCCACTACTTGGCGGCAGAAAATTATTTTAATTGGCTAATCGAGGTACGAAAGTAAATCTAAAAAAATTGGGAGAGTGTTATATCTAAGGTTTAGAGACTTTAATGACATCTGGTCCTCTAGGTATTCTTGCAGCGGGCTCTCTATCATATCTGTGGCAATGGACAGAGACTGCTATTGTTAAAACAACGTTTTGATTTTACGTGATCTGAACACAGGAGAGTTGGTTTTAAAAACAGAAACGAAAATATGTAGTAAACGACCCTAACTCAGCTGTGCTATAAATTCTGATAAATTCATGTCAGCAAAAATTAAACGAAGAATAGCTCCTGACAATAATTTAGCCCGATAAGGCAATTGATAAATAGAACCCTATACCGAACAGCTAAGAAGGCTCTTTATAAAACCTTGATCATCCTGGTCCTGCTTTATGGCGCTGATATTTGGACTCTAAAGCCGATTAAGATCCTTCGATCGTTTCGAGAGAAACATTCCTCATTAAATGTTCGGTCTCTTTGCATTGGACACTATGCGCGTTGGTATAGACCAAGTCAACTGAAGACGCGTATACGTTGAGGCCTACGTTTCTAGAGCCTTGTCAGTAAGTAAGTTCAAACTGCTGCTTACCGTATAAATCTCACCTCTATTTGTATTGTTTGAATAGTGGATGCGTTCATTACATAATTTTGCAATAGGTAGGTTAGGTTAGGTTAGGTTTATGGAAGTGCACAGCTTTAAATTGCTGTGCACGGGGGCCTTTTGGTCCATTGTGATACCTTAGTTTTAGTCGTGGATAAAAATTCTTACAAAAAACATGCATAAACACTTTACCTGATTTCTTGAAGTTGCTCTTTGGCGGAGTTGGTCTACTAAAACCGTACTTTTAACAAACCTGATTGAGTCCGTCAATGGTCCCTGCACTATGTTCACTAGGTGTCTGAAGTCTGTCTCCGAGATATCGGAGTTGACTGGTTTGGAGGTTAGGGCATTCGAAGGGCAGGTGCTTGATGGTCTCCGTTTCTTCTATGTCTTGACAGCTTTTAGAGTAGTCTGGTGCGTTGATGCCCAGTCTTGTGGCCAATGGTACAATGGCCTTCAGTACACCCGTTAAGATGCAAACATCTCGTTTGTTCATTTTCAGAATACATCTTTTTCCTTTTTTCGTCGATTCTTGGCCAAAGGCTTTGGTATATAACACAGTCGTGTCTGTTAGACCAGATGGTGTTAAGTTTTTCCCTTGATATTTGGTAAATATTTCTTTTTGCTACACTAATCTATGTCAGTATGTCCTTTAACCCAGCAGAGAGTGACCTTGTGTCTATCGCCTATTTCGTTTCGGGCTCTTTGACAGTCCCTGACTGTCTTTGATTTAATAGTTGCGCTGTCTGGTGCTTTTAGGTCCGCCTGACTGTCTACGAATATTGTAATCTTCGAAGGTTCGAGATTCTTTGTAGATATGGTTCTTGCTGCCTTCGATGGCGACTATTACATCTATGAAGACGCTGCAATCATCTGGGAGTTTATACGAGTCATATAAACATAAGGACTCGCAGAATACACCGGCTCCTGTACCTACATACATTTTTTACCCGTTAGTGTAGATTTGTATTTCTTGTACGCTTGCGTGCGTGTTAGTGATCCAATCCTGTCTTTGGGGTATATATGCAGAGTAGTTTTTATTTAAGCTCTGGTACGGAATCATTCAGTCCGTTTTTCTAGCCAGATCGATACTCAAGTATTTTTGAATAATGGAGCCATGCCCATAGGAGCTGTGTTTCCAAGTTTTTGCCTCCTTTAGGCGGAGGGCTCCCATGCTACAAATGTATTCACCTAGAGGTGGAAGATTTAGAATCATCTCCAGCCCGGTTTGAGGTGTTGATCTCATTGCTCCCGTTATGCCGATGCATGCCAGTCTCTGTACCTTGGATAAGTTATTGAGGTAGGTTGCCTTTTCTGCTGCCTTCCACCATACAATGGACCCATAAGTGAGTATCGGTCTTATAATTGCTGTATACATCCGCATACCCCAGCGTTAACCAAAGGTTTTGTTGCATGCGTAGAAGGCACATAGTGTTTTCTTTGCTACGTTTCAGTGTTACGTTTCTTGGTAAGTTTAGAGTCCAGGATGATGCCCTGCCCAGATACTTAGCAACAGGTACCTGGTTACATTGTGGTTTCTTAGTTTTAAAATCTCGGTCCCATTTTTAACAATATGCCTTACGAAAGCCTGCACTTGCCAAAATACTTGAAATCAACTTCTATTTTATGACCTTTCTTTTAAGTTCCGAGTTCAATTTGAAATAAATTTACATTAGATAACCACAAATCTGCTCAGCCGTATTTAATATTTTTCTTATTTCCACAGGCATGAAGAGTTTCCGTTTGCATGCGTGCCGTGAAGACGGTGCCCTGGAGGCACAAATGGTGGAACTAACATGGGACACAATAACCAGATGGGAAAGCGATGAAGAGTCAATGTCCTTTTGTTTCCAATACAATCGTCCCGATAAACCTCCGCGATGGGTCAAAGTCTATACTCCATATGTAAGTAATCCTCCGTCTCTCTCTCTTGGATATTGAACAATCTCTCCAATCTATATATCCTTCCAGCACGCATTTCTATCCGATTGTTTCGACCGAATAATAGAAGAAAAAAAATGGGAAGACAGCGGCGATTAACGACATTAGAAGGACTTAATGTAAAAAAAAACAAAACAAAAACAAAAAAATCAAACAAAAATGTCAAAACTTACTCTCTGACCCTATCTCTCTTAGTCTGTAAGCTCATTCACAATATTTACATTTACGTCTCGTTTTGGTTTTTCCTCAGTTTATTTTCGCGCGCGCATTTTTGCTCTCATCATAGAATTAAAGATAACAAAATATATATCCATGTACATATATTTTGATGAACGAACAATATATATATACATAAACATATATTATATACAGATAAATCTAACTTTCCACTTCATAGTGAAATCCTTTTGACCAAACTAACAAATTTTATTCTCAAACATCACATCGACTATGTTTATGGTCAGATTAAGTCAACGAATACAACTACTGGCTGAATTCGGTCACAAAATTGGGGCTAATTGCAATGCACTGATAGAGAAGTTCTTAGTGGCAAACATAGAGAAGCACGCATGTCCTGATGGCATATATATATATAGTTAAATCGAATACTTGTAAGTATTTATTGTTACTAACATTTTTCTCAAAAACATAAATGCCTTTGAATCCCATTCCAATTTTTCCTTTCCACAATCAACCTACCATCTCTTCAAATGTTGTCAATTTATATTATGAACTCTATACAGAAATCTATTTAAAAAAAAAAAATGTTACAAATGGAAAACTATTTTTAACCGATTTTTTAAACTAAAAAGCATTTCTAAAAAGCAATCGACATCGGTGGCAAAAATCCACAAATAATGATGAATGTGTTGATGTGTGTGCATGTGAACAAAGTAATATTATTTTGATGTGTAACTCTTTTGGCTGGCAATATTTTTGGTTCTTCTTATAACACTTTCAAGATGAGAGATGCTCTTTACCTAATAAGCTTGTATGTAAATTAGTAATTTATTTTTGATGCACTTTTTTCCTTTAAGGTAATATTTATGTAGTCCACTTCTAAACATTTCCATTTGTTATATTGTTTTTTATTTTTTTTACATGAAAATTTAACCAAAACGAAGAAATTTATGCTAAACTTTATGTAAGGAGTGGACTGATGTTTTTTTTTAAAGTTGGCAACAGTGTTTAGTAAAACGAAAGATTGAGCCGTCCAACTTTATCACTGGACTACTAGACAGTTTTTGAATGCATATCGTCAGAGATATTTTAAGTGTCTTATTTTTGACGGAAAAAATACCACAACTCAGAAAACTCAGACACAACTACTGGTCCATTGTACTGCCAAACAGACACCTTACATTGCTGTACTTAGTTTTCCCGCCTTTCGAAGAAAGATGAGAAGGAGCTTCAGTGATGAAGAGCTTACATGTCCGGCACTCACCACGTCAGCCCCAAGGATCCGCCACCTGATGCGAGCAAAGGCAAAGGACAACTACAGAGGAAGTGCTCCTCTGTATCGTCATCCTCTCCACAAGCAGGACAGGTGGTGGTGTTGCTCAAGCCCAACACATTTAAGTGTGTGGCAAAAGCTTCGTGGCCCGAAAGGACGGGCACAAGAAGTCTGCAGTCGATTCTCCTGAGAGACAGAGGGAAAGACGCCGACCTCTTACAGATGTCCGGACGCAGTCGTTTGGTCTGTCTACATCCAGCACAGTCACGCCAACGACACTCGTGTTCACGAGAAACCCAAGTATCAATGGATGACCTAACCACAGATGCAGGCAAACCCAACGCAGGTTCAGGTCCTAAGAAATCTTCTTCTGAACCCAACCTGGCGAGCTCATCAGCGATCTCGTTTCCCTGGATACCAGTGTGACTTGGGACCCAAAGATATACGGGCCCGTAGTTTAGTTTAACAACGTCTGCACGTGTTCTGGATAGGGTTTCTTAGTTCTAACTATGTCGTAAGTTTGTCATATATTCCTTGAAATGACGAGTCCAACTAGTCCTAGAAGTAAATTGCGGTAAGATTTCTCTCTTCACGTATCGTATCCTAGTTAACTTCCTAAAACCCAAATATCGATGACACGTCTGGCCAATTTATCGGCTATCTCATTCGTCTCTGTGTTGCTATGGCCGGCAACCCAGAGGAGAGTAATTTCTAACCGAAGACTAGCCCGTGTCAGTAGGGCTCCCATACTTCCATTTTGGACTCTTCTTAATTTATTGATGTTGTACGCTTTACTTAAGGCAGGACCATCCAAACATCCAAAAAAAACATTATTGATTGATGTTTCCTCTTGAATGCTATGATAGCCGTCTGCACTCGGTATTCGATGTAAGACTTCCAGTTGACTTCAGGGTCGAGAATGACTTTTAATCTGAAGTATGTAGTTGGCAATTTCGGATAGAGATAGATATTGGCTGTATAGGCGAGGGAGGCTGAAAGTTGGTATTCTGGCATTGGTGTTGAATTGTATGGTAATGGAAATAGAAAAACGACAGTTTAACAGTTAAGCCGTTTGTAAGTGAACCGGGTGAACTTGGACTTCAACATCAAACTCCTTTACAGCCGGATTCGATTCGTGACTGGCTGCATGCAGATACACCATGTCGATTGAGGTACGCTTTGAACTGGGCGCACTACCCCGTTGTACTTACTTACTAAGTAGATTTAAAGATTCTCCTGGCCGGATAGTTTTGTTGTCCATACGCTCTACATGACCCAGCCATCTGAGTCGATTAATTCGAATCTTCTGAACTAGGTAAAGTCCTTCTTCTACAAAATTCTTCAAAACAATCGGGATCAAAGATCCCACAGACAACTTTTCGCTCAAGGCATTCGAGTGTGTTTTCATCCTCCCTTGCTCTGAAAAAGATTTTAAGATTTTCAACTTCAACTTCAATTCGGCTTAAAATAAATCAAAACGAAAGTTCCTTCCATTGGTCCCAAAATAGTGAAAATGATGGTATATTCATTTTATTTGAAATGGGCTCATATTACTGAGCAATATAACAGGACGGAAATGATAAGGGTCTTGAACAACGTCTCCTTAATTGCTAATGGTAGACCTTTGTTATTCAACTGCCTTCTTAGACCGTAGATATGATCCCTTCCAAATCATCTTGGTAAGTCATTAGCTCCCACAGCTATATTAGATTTGAGTTTAGATATGGCTATTCTCACCAGTGTTGCCATGAAATCATTTCGAAAAATCTGCAATGCATATTTTATGGAAAAATATCTGGATTCATAAATATTGCGATATCAAAAAATGTAATTTTGACAGGTTAGTGCTAGACACATTCAGTACACAGCCTTATAAAATCAGAAGTGGATCAGTTTTAGACAACATTTCTTCTCATGGAAGGTAAAAACCTCTACTTTTCTCTTCTCTAGAATCTGACATCCAGATTTTGGCATTTCAAAAGTCTGCAGCTGGGGTGAAAAATCTGTAAAACGCAGACAAATCTGCACTTATGGCAACGCTGATTCTCACCTCATTTTAGTCAGATTGACGAGATTCTTGGCTATCATCTGTCTAAATCTTGATCGCCATCGCCGTTTAACAGACGAGTAGACGAGTGCGACTCTATTACAATGGTTTCTCTTTGGTTCGGGCTTTATAGGCTGGACACGTTTTTTTATCTAACTTTCAAACCATCATGTACAGTGAGCGTCAAAAGTGAGTAAACACCGATGCTTCTTTCAGTTTTCTTTAGGATCTGGAAACAGGTCTAAAAACCAACAATTTGTAAAAAGTTTATAAATATTTAAAAAAATTGTATCCAAACTCCAAAGTCAAATGAAAACCGCATTGGTGTTCACTCGCTTTTGACGCGCACTGTAGTTTCTAGAGTGACATCTTTCTTTCGACTCAACCGCATGATTCCCGCATTATTTCTTGTTTCTTTGGAGAGATGTGTGCTCTTTTTTTTTAACATGTTCTGTTGGCCCTGGTCGTAGTGTAGTTTTGCAAGTTATGCCTCTTTTTTGCGTAATCGAACCACGACAGTTTTCAGAATCTGATATAGAGCACATTCATTGGGAGAATGAGAGAAAATGCGTTTCTAATTGATTTGATTAAAAGCATATTCATTGGTAGAATAATTTTCAACTCCGTTAACAGTTCGGTGTCAGTCAGAAAACCGTCTATCTGTGGAATGGAAAACGTGAACGTTAATGCATGTTTCGACGCAACGAATTCTATGGCTCGGGGCCTTAAGTTCTATCTAAGCAAACTGAAAACAATGGCCGCGTTCAATGTGCTTGGTTGGGTGAAAGTGGCTGACAGCTGGGAAACCCCAACACACTTAGACCAGCATAGGTCCATTGTGATACCACGAAACAGGATCATATAAGACCTCCCTACTAGTTGCACCATTTTGTGCTCTTTATAAAGCGTAAGAGGCTTCTGATTGTCAGATCGCTCAAATGGCACAATGTGCTTAAGCACATAAATATAAAGGTGACAGTTTATCATAAAACTTAGGCAGACCATCTTGCTTAACCCACGAAACTTGCCTAGATTTGCAGGCAAATCGACCAAAAAGAGACTGTTGACTAGCTAAGCAAAAGCGTATTGAACGCGGCCAATCTTTACTAGCAATACAGCGAATTCAACACGTAGGGAATTTCACAGCTGATGCCCCACAATTTACACAATAGGCTATCCTATTAAGCCAACTTTGGTGTAATTTTCATTCCCTTATACTTGTAGAAAATATGTTTTCTTTTATTTTTATCGCGCCATTTGTTTCCTCGCATCTTATATTATTTTTCGATAACCTCTCTTTTTACATTCGTCCACTTCTCTCGTCGTATTATTTTGGTGATATGTTTTTTTTTTTATATGTTATTTGTTATAAAACAAAAATTATTGTGTATGTTTATTCTTAATTGTTAAAAAGTAAAAAACACTTAAAAACTACACTTTGTGGCCATAAATTTATTATTGTACACATGTACCTATTTATTATTCAAAATTAAGCATATTTTTCTTTATCGAAATTATTTAGGCTCCTAAATCAACCAGAAATCATTTTCCAAGTGAACAAATAACAATATTATAATTAAATTTCACCTAAAACCTAAATAAATAAATTTAAACATTCCACTTAATATAAAAGAAATGTTACAATTTTAAAACATTTAAATAAATAAAATATAAAAAAAATAACAGTAGAAAACTGCACCGATTTTTAGATTAAAAATAAAAAAATATATATTCAAAATGATTTATATAGGATCTACATTAAAATAAAACACAGAATGTTCATAGAGAGTAAATACAAATAAAACAAAATTAAATACAAATCATTATAAATCATTTAAAGAGAAAACTACATAAGTGTAATGTTTCATTAATAAAGTTAATATTAAAATACAGAAAATCATTTCCAAATTCCATAGAATTTTTGTATTCCATTTAATGTTGAGAAATTCATTAACGTTAACGAACATAATCGTCCATTAAACTTGAACATAAATTCGAAATGTTTTCTATTTTATCTGTCGCTTTTTGTTTTATTTTTTTTATTACTATTTACAACTAGAATTAATTGTCGCTTATACTAGATAACATTATTTTCAAAACAGTGAACAAAATAAATGGATAGAGATTTAAAAAAAAAAAAAAAAACTTTTACAATATTACGGACCTATATTATGTTATAAACAAAATATTATGATTTAAGCAAAAATCAATTACTTATATGTTATATATTATTATTATTATTATTATAAACTTTATTGTGATTAGTTAAAAAAACAAAACAAATAAAATTAATATTATAATATTGAATAAATCTCATACAAATTCGTAAAGATGAAATGTTGGTTTCAATTATTGTTATGTAGTTGGTAATTCTGTATAATTCACTGGATTAGAAGCAGTTGGGAAGAAACCTTTTGATATATTTGACATCGAGAAAACGGGATTTTCAGCGGGGTTCCAGAAATCGAGTGAAATTAAAATTGCAAATCGAGCGAATTCGTTTTCAGTTTTGTGCATTTCGAGCGATTTGGAAACTCCGAAATTTTTTCAAAATCACAATTTCACTTGTCTCAATTCCGAAAATTTTGAAATTGAAATCGAATACAGTGAAATGTAGAACACAAAAATTAATTTCCGATTTTATTTCGAGTGAAAGTAAAATGTGGAATTGTGGAACCTAAATCAAAATACAAACAAGGCAGGTAACCCGGTGAACTCTTTCTTAAATATGTTAGGTTAGGTTAGACGCAGTATTGTGCGAAGAATCATGACAAGACACTAGGCACCTTAGTGGGCCCGTCGCGATCCCTGCAGGAACAATCATTTGCAAAAGATGGAGAAACATACTCAGTCTTCTTAAAGCCCCAGTTATAGCAATGAGGCGTTTCATTTTATAAGACTTATTTCATAATTTTGTCGACAGGGTACGACGTCGTCGGTAAGTATATAGTTCCAATTCCATATACGATCCGAAACAGCAGATCTACAGCACTGACAGATGAATGGTTGTATCAGTTTTTCGTTGTTTTTTTTTTCGAAATAAATTCGGATCTCCTTTGCATCCGGGAACAGATAACGCGAAAACCAATCCATTTGATCTACCAGGGGGCCAACTATGTAATTCGATTCTACAATCAAAATGTTCGAATTCGGAAGATTCGTACTCTGTAACTCTATAGCCAGCGCTCATATTCGAAAATCGAACGGACCTCGAATTGTCTATTTTTTTTTGGTACTACCTAATCCTAAAGTAAATGCCAAAACCATTCGAATTCGCAAATAATCATTCTAATGCAAATGTGTTTGCGAACAGGCTGTGTAGATTGAAGAAATCTCAAAAATGTGAGTACGAAATTTGTTCATAACTTATTGAATATTATTAGAGTATTAAAATATACTTTATGCATAGGGAATCATCTAAATGTGCAAACACAAAGACATCTCAATTTGAGATTCTTGTTCAATACATGACAATACATCCCGACTTATCTAAAGGATTTATCCCGAATTCGCCTTGGCTCAATTTGATCATTGCAATCCTCATTTTCTTTGATAAAAAATCAAATTACGACACTGTCCATGTTGATTTAGCACCTATTCACGAATCACAACAAATGATTATTTCGTTTTATTCAAAAGTCTGTCAAACACAATGCGAGACTCGTTCGAAAGTCTGAAATTGTTTGGGAAAAAGTTGGCAGTACTTACATCCGATTCTAATTTCATACATAGTTCCGTTTGGAAGTAGAATCGGAACCAACTTTCGAATAGAATCGAAAGTAGAATCGAATTACATAGTTGGCCCCCAGATATAAAATCAGAAAAAGCACGAACATCCATTTAAAAAAATCAATTTTATAAAATTTTTTTAAATACTTCTCCCGGGAAAAGCGAACCTATAACGCTTCAACAGCGCCCCGAGATGCTTGCAGATGTATGTTAGTTTAGCACTTAAATTGCTGCAAATTGTAGTCTTCTAGAAATATGTCTACAGGAAGCGAGTTCCAAAGTTTGCTTGTCCTGTAACATAAGGAATTTCGGAAAATTGATGTCTTCGGTTATCAAGTGTACTGTATAATAGTCATGAGCATCAGTAGCCTGTCTTGTGGGGCGCTCAAAATATGCATTTCCAGGGATAATGTCTTCGAGTTCCTCGGAACATCTACCATGGAAGTACATATAGAACAAGCATAGGTCAGCGACTTGTCTTCTGTGCATCAACGGTTGTAGATTCGATGTGAGTGTAGGGTCTCCAATAAGTCGAACTGCTCGTCTTTGTATCAAGTATGTTAAGTGAATGTTTTGGGGCCGAACTCCTTTAGCCGTTTTTTATTATCAACTGTGATCCATATAGATCATCGATTTACATGCACTAACAACAACAACATGTGATCCTACTTTTCATCGAGATCACGAAATATGATCTGAAAATTAATTCAACTATTTCTCGTTGTTGTTTCGTGGCGTTGTTTATTTCATTCACTAAATGTTGGTGTCCCTGTAAATTATAGCCATACAGTAATGTTGCCAGACCAAAATATGGAACAAAATTAACAACACATAAAACCAATTAGCATTTTTTCAAATTCGAATAAGTCACTACTCCGACTTTCGAGATGTTTTGTTTCGCTATATAGCACAGAAATATAAATGGAAATATTATCAGTACAATACGGTTAATTATGATGCGTATTTGAACATAACATTTGAGCATAGTTTTCCACAAAAAAATATTGAGTGCAAAATGTATGCAGATTTGTATTCATATGGTAACACCCCCGACACAACAGCGAAATGTCAAACTCAAATATGAGCAAGTGCAATGAAGAAATCATCGCGTTGTGACGTCACATTGTACCGTGTGGCTGCAATATGGCGGTGGCAATACAAAGTTTGTCATAATTGGTACTGGATTTTATATGTGAAAAACAACTTTTGCCACAACTTAAATATAAAATCCTCCAGTTTGTTTTATTTTCATGATCTGATCCGGATCAGATCACACTGATAATAAAAAACGGCTTTTGTAGAGAAGGAGAAGTTGCTTGGGGCTAAAGTACCTCTTTGATCTAAACAGGTAGCTCAACTTAGCGGACGCCGATCTTGCATTATAGGATATGTGGTCCTGCCATGTGATTTCTGAATTGACTGTGAGCCTTTGGGATGGATTGGATGGTCATCAATTTGGACCTGAGGAACTGTTGATGCATTTTTCATAGAAAATGTTGTGAGCTGTGTCTTATTTGCATTAAATACAACCAAGTTGTCTTTTCCCCACTTTAAGATTTTGTCCAGATCATCATTTAGAGAACAAATTTGTTCGTATCTCTGACTGTGTGATGTAGCCGCATTCACAGGCCCACTGTTCGAGATAAAGGATATAAGAGTGCTGTCATCAGCAAAGCTGTAGATATTATTATTTGTCGATCCAAGCAAATCGTTGATGTGGATAAGAAATAGAGTTGGAGAAAGAATAGATCCTTGGGGCACTCCTGCATTTATAGCAAACGAATTAGATGATACACCATCATTATTTTCGGGTTTAAAATGTTTTCTAGAATGTCTAAGGAAATAATCATTGGACGGAATAAAAGATAAGCTCGTGGAAAGTACATGGTCACCGTCAGTGCAGGCGATATATAACTTGATGTGACGCTGTAATTCTGGCTTGAGAGTAGCTACCAGAGGGGTAAAGGAAAACATTTTAATTAAGAACCAGCACATCACACACTCATGACTCAACAAAAGCTTTGAAGTGATGCTATCAGAAACTTTCTGTCAATCTTTTTCATCTCTTTATAGTGGTCTAGGCAGGGTTATAGTCGCATTCGATCTTGGCGTCAACATCCGTAGTCAAGACTCCCCTTTTAAGATCCCTTTGCCAACGAAGTGTTTTTTTATGCCACCAAACTCTTAAATTGTGGGCGCAGTAGCGCAGTGGTAAGTGTGCTGGACTACTGTGCGAGGGATCCCAGGTTTCATTCGTCCCAAAAATAGAAACTCACACGAACGAATGGTTGCGAGAAGCTAGCGTATTACCAAAAGCGCGGCGAATCGCTTTTCATGGCGGATTGGTATTTTTGTATTTCCAAAAGCGTTTCGATCCATTTAAAAGCGATAGCTATTTAGATGACGGATTTATTGCGGATAAAAAAGAAAAGTTACATTTTCAGTAGTTTTTTATTACCTACTTACTTACTTACTTAGATGGCGCTACAGACCGAGGTGGACCTGGGCCTCAACCAACACGCCTCTCCAGTTAGCACGATCTTTGGCTAACTGCCTCCAGTTGCGCACTCCAAGTTGGTCGAGGTCCCCTTCCACTTGTGCGCGCCACCTAAGGCGAGGTCTTCCTCTACTGCGTTGTCCCTCCGGGTTGGAATCGAAGACTCTTCGGGCCGGAGCGTTGGTGTCCATTCGCTCTACATGTCCTAGCCATCTTAGTCGACTGATACGTACTTTTTTTTCTGACCAAGTCGATGTCGCTGTACAGCTCGTAGAATTCGCTGTTAAATCTCCTCCTCCAAAGCCCGTCAACGCAAACGGGACCGAAAATCACTCGAAGAATTTTGCGTTCGAAGCGCCCAAGGAGATCTTCATCCGCTTTTGATAACGTCCATGATTCTGCGCCATAAAGCAGGACTTGGATGATGAGGGTCTTATATAGAGTCTCCTTGGTGTTTCTCGACAAGGCCTTACTAATCAATTGCCTTCTTAGGCCAAAGTAACAGCGGTTGGCAAGTGTAATTCTTCGCTTGATTTCTGATGTGATGTCATTTTCAGAATTAATAGCGGAGCCGAGGTAGACAAAGTCCCGAACTAACTCAAAGTTATAGCTGTCTATCGTGACGTTCTGTCCGATTCGTAGATGTTGTGTGTCCCTTCTTGTTGACAGCATATATTTCGTTTTTCATTCACCACTAAACCCATTTTTGCCGCCTCTGTACTGATGCTTGCAAACGCACCAGTGACAGCTCGCTGTGTTCTACCAATGATGTCGATGTCGTAAGCGTATGCAAGTAGTTGCACTGACTTTTGGAAAATTGTGCCCCTTGTGTTGGCTTGCGAGTTTCGCACAATTTTCTCAAAAATTATGTTGAAAAAGTCACATGACAGCGCATCACCTTGTCTAAATCCTTTTTTGACATCAAAGGTCTCGGTGAGATTGTTTCCGACCTTTACGGAGCAGCGAGCGTTCTCCATCGTCATTCTGCACAACCTGACAAGTTTGGCAGGAATGCCAAAACTAGACATGGCTCTGTATAGCTCGTCTCTATAAATGCTGTCATATGCGGCTTTAAAATCGATAAATATGCGATTTCAATCGTGCGACTATTTAGTCGCAAAAAATGAAACAACATTTCAATGTGAACGCGCGCACATAATTTTGTATTTTATGTGCGCGCATTCATATTAAAATGTGTGTTTAATTTTTTGCGACTAAATAGTCGCGCGATTGAAATCGCATGTGTGTTTCGGGCTTAAATGCGCCCCTTTTGCCACCGATTTCAAACTTATTCAAGCGTTCGAAAGCAAAGTCTGCAATTTTTATATGTCACATGTTTCGTTTTTAATGTACTAATATAAACAACACGAAATGATAAACAATACTCAATATGAACCTGTCATCATAACCGGAATAAGTCTTCTTTTACAGTCTACTGAACACTGAACAGCCTATATGCGTACATGTTACAAATTCAAAGCATGACAGATACGAGATACCCGATAAACTAGATGCGACCACAGTTCACACATGAGCTACAAACATAAATGACTCTTAAATCAAGTTCAAGTGCGAATACATTTTCCACAAAAAATTATTATATCGCCAAATTTAACACCATCCCTCTAATAGAACATATAAGCCAGAGTCTGCTCTAAAGCCTGTCTGATAAGTCAATCAATTTCAGCTATCAGACAGTATATTTGCCAACAACTACAAGTGTCACCGGCTATCGGGCGGCTGTTGTGATTTTTCAACACAGCTTTAACGATACATGCTAAATAGCATGACGGTGATAATTCTGATGCCTGAGGTGGAAGGAATAAAACAAACAATCCAACACCACTCTCGATATGACAGTGTAAATAAATTAAGCTGTTGGCTAAAGTAATTATCATAAACCATTTCAAGACCAGTAGCTAGTGTAGCTAAATGCGCGGTTGTGACTCTATTCTTTAGGATAAGAGTAATGCCACAAAAAGTTCGAATTAAACGAGATGTTGTAAAGAGATTTTTTTTATTTTTGTTTCTATGTTTTAGAGATAAAAAACAATTTTTATTGGTGTGAAGAGAATAAAGTTGTAAACATAAAACCAAATAAAATAAAAAGTTTATAATTTACTGAATTTTTTGCTAACGAGAAAATAAAATCATTTACATATATTCACTAGATACCACAGCATTATCGGTGGTGAATATCGATTCGGACTTCTTCGGTTTTTTCCAGAATCTGCCGAAGTGGGAAAATTTAATCGAGGGCCGACTTTTGCGGCTTAAAATCGCACTTATGCGGGTCAATTAGGTTAGGGTTTTATGAATTCGCAAAACATGATAGATAGGATCTTGTTTGCTAGCGATGTAGAGAAGACTTATGCCACTGCAGAAGGGGTCTCTGTTCTTATGGACCGGGCAAACTATGCTGAGATTCCATTCATCAGGTATAGAGAGTCATCCATCTGACCAAATTATGGATATGAGTTAATCACCCATATCGTGGAATCCGCCGGGGGGAATCATTCACGGAAAAAAATATTTTGGTATCGTCAAATCCGCAAAGTGAACAGTTCCCCGTGTGGGTAATGTGAATGAGTTTCACTGTATCGTTGAAAACGTTCAAATCGAATTTTTCCCGAACAAAATGACATTTCTTGCCCGCATCAAATTCATTGCGGATTTCATAGGTTTTCTTGCTTGCTGCATGTCGTGAGCATTTTAATATAAAAAATTTACATACAAAACAGCTGCTTCATTAAGCCCAACATTTGTAATAAATCTTTTGCACAGATTGAACTTTATTAAAATCAAAAAATAAACATTCTGAAAACACATTTCGTCTGGAAGTTCCGTGAAACCACTCATTGCTCATTTCAGCGTTCAGCCTGTCTCGTATTCTTCTCTCGTATTCTTCTCTCTAAGTTCCACATTTCACTTTCACTCGAAATGAAATCGGAAATTAATTTTTGTGTTCTATATTTCACTGTATTCGACTTCGATTTTAAAATATTTGGAATGGAGACAAAGTGAAATTGTGATTTCGAAAAAATTTCGGAGTTTCCGAACTGCTCCAAATGCAGAACACTGAAAACGAATTCACTCGATTTGCAATTTCGATATCTGGAAACTAGCTGTTAATAGCTCGGCCGGCGGGTAAATCATCAGGCCAGGCAGCTTTATTGGTCTTTAGCTTGGATATTCATTCATTTTTAATGGTTCGCTTATCCATTAAGTGGGGTGTAGGGTGCTCAAGTGGACCCTCCATAGCTCTCGATACTCCGACATCAAAGGCAATCCCCATACTTGATGAACTTGATCTAAAAATCTCATCCTATTTCTACCTAGAGGACGCCTTCCCAATGGTATGGATTCTATAGCACGTCGTGGGTCCACCGAAGCATTGACCGCTCCGTCCGGAGAAGTAGCTTCTCGACATTGAGTTCCTCACGTATTCTGGTATTTCGAATGCGATCCCTACGGGTCACACCAGCAATACAACGGAGAAATTTCATTTCGGCAGCTTGTATCCGCGATCTTATTCTTTCTGTCATTACCCAAACCATAGGTAAGAGTTGAAACAAACACCGAATTAAAGACTGACAACTTAGCTTTGAAACCAAGTTCAGTCCTCCTAATAATAGAACATTGCTTGGATATTGCTATCTTTACTTCGTTCGTTTTGTCTATAGTCGCCTATATTGAACTTGATACAGAAAATGAAATGGAGGGCTTAACGTGCACTCCTGCCTTTACGGCTTAATCGCACGGTGGGCCTTCCCACAGAAGGGGTCAAAAGAAAGACGTTGACCACGCCCCAGGGCGGTACAAGTACTTACTTACTTACTTAGATGGCGCTACAGTCCGGGGTGGACCTGGGCCTCAACCAACACGCCTCTCCAGTTAGCACGATCTTTGGCTAACTGCCTCCAGTTGCGCACTCCAAGTTGGTTGAGGTCCCCTTCCACTTGTGCGCGCCACCTAAGGCGAGGTCTTCCTCTACTGCGTTGTCCCTCCGGGTTGGAATCGAAGACTCTTCGGGCCGGAGCGTTGGTGTCCATTCGCTCTACATGTCCTAGCCATCTTAGTCGACTGATACGTACTTTTCTGACCAAGTCGATGTCGCTGTACAGCTCGTAGAGTTCGGTGTTAAATCTCCTCCTCCAAAGCCCGTCAACGCAAACGGGACCGAAAATCACTCGAAGAATTTTGCGTTCGAAGCGCCCAAGGAGATCTTCATCCGCTTTTGACAACGTCCATGATTCTGCGCCATAAAGCAGGACTGGGATGATGAGGGTCTTATATAGAGTCTCCTTGGTGTTTCTCGACAAGGCCTTACTAATCAATTGCCTTCTTAGGCCAAAGTAACAGCGGTTGGCAAGTGTAATTCTTCGCTTGATTTCTGATGTGATGTCATTTTCAGAATTAATAGCGGAGCCGAGGTAGACAAAGTCCCGAACTACCTCAAAGTTATAGCTGTCTATCGTGACGTTCTGTCCGATTCGTCGATGTTGTGTGTCCCTTCTTGTTGACAGCATATATTTCGTTTTGCCCTCATTCACCACTAAACCCATTTTTGCCGCCTCTGTACTGATACTTGCAAACGCACCAGTGACAGCTCGCTGTGTTCTGCCAATGATGTCGATGTCGTCAGCGTATGCAAGTAGTTGCACAGACTTTTGGAAAATTGTGCCCCTGGTGTTGGCTTGCGAGTTTCGCACAATTTTCTCAAGAATGATGTTGAAAAAGTTACATGACAGCGCATCACCTTGTCTAAATCCTTTTTTGACATCAAAGGTCTCGGTGAGATTGTTTCCGACCTTTACGGAGCAGCGAGCGTTCTCCATCGTCATTCTGCACAACCTGACAAGTTTGGCAGGGATGCCAAAACTAGACATGGCTCTGTATAGCTCGTCTCTATAAATGCTGTCATATGCGGCTTTAAAATCGATAAATAGGTGATGAGTATCGATTTGGACTTCTTGGGTTTTCTCCAGGATCTGCCGTAGTGTGAATATTTGGTCGGTTGTGGACTTACCGGGCCTAAAACCGCACTGATAGGGTCCAATCAGTTCGTTGACAAATGGTTTCAGGCGTTCACACAGTACGGAAGACAGGATTTTGTAAGCGATGTTAAGGAGACTGATGCCTCTATAGTTGGCGCAGTTTAGAGGGTCTCCTTTCTTATGGATCGGGCAAACAATGCTGAGGCTCCATTCTTCAGGCATACTTTCCTCTGACCAAATTTTAGAAACGAGTTGGTGTATGCTCTCTACCAAGTCATCCCCCGCTGCCTTAAAAAGCTCGGCCGATAAACCGTCCGGTCCTGCAGCTTTGTTGGACTTCAGCTTGGATATTGCTATCCTTACCTCATTTTGGTCAGGTGGACGTAAGTCTTGGCTTTCATCGCCCAGGTTGAATGGTTCATTCTGCCTGACAGCGGAATTTGTGTCGTCTTCGCCGTTTAGCAGTCTGCAGAAATGGTTTTTCCATGTCCTCAGCACCGACTGTGACTCTACTACAAGGTTTCCTTGTTCGTCTCTACAGGTCTCTGTTCGGGCCTTGTTCCCGTGACACGTTCTTTTTACCTTTTGGTAAAACTTCCGAACATTGTTCCTGGAGTAGCACCTCTCTATTTCCTCGATCGCGCGCTTCTCATGCTCTTTCTTTTTCCTCCGGAGAAGCCGGTGTTCTTCCCTCCGTTTTTGCTCGTAGAGCTCACGAGCTGCTCTCGTCCTTCTCTGCAGCGCCGCTTTGTAGGCCAGTTGCTTTGCTGCATGTGCTTGCCGGCACTCTTCGTCAAACCAGGGGTTTCGCGGTGATGGTCGGGTGAAACCTAGCACATCAGTTGCGGCTTTTCTGACGGCTTCTTGGCATCGATGCCACTGGTCTTCAGCACTTGATGCTGGCTGCACAGGACTTCTCGAGAGGTTGAGGGAGACGCGATCGGCAAAAGTTCTGGCGGTTTGTTGCGTTTGTAGCCGTTCAACGTTGAATCTTCTGACAGTATTTCCTCGTTGTTGTGGTGTCTGGGATATCCGCATACGTACCTTGGCTACAACAAGGTAGTGATCCGAGTCTATGTTGGCCGCTCGGAAAGTTCGGACATCTAGAATACTGGAGGAGTGCCTTGCGTCGATCGCAACATGGTCAATTTGATTGACCGTTTGATGGTCTGGTGACCGCCATGTTCCTTTGTGAATGTTGAGGTGTGGAAACCGTGTGCTTGCTATAGTAGCATTACGTCCCGCAGCAAAGTCAATTAGCCTAAGTCCGTTTCCAGACGTGGTGTCGTGTAGGCTGTGCTTTCCGATTGTGCTACCAAAGAGGTCCTCCTTTCCTATTTTGGCGTTAAAATCACCTAAGACAATTTTAACGTCGTATTTAGGACATTGCTCATATGTTTTGTCGAGGAGCTCATAGAAACATTCTTTGGTAGCGTCGTCCTTATCTTCTGTGGGGGCGTGAGCGCATATCAGGCTGATGTTGGCGAATTTAGCCTTGATGCGGATAGTTGTAAGGCGCTCACTTACGTGTCGAAAGCTCAAGACTTCTTGCCTAAGTCTGCCGCTTACAACGAATCCGCATCCAAATAGACGCTGCTTCTGCTCTCTGTAGCAATCACCGTAGTAGATGTCACAGGTTTTCATCCTTCTTTTGCCTGGCCCATCCCACCGCACCTCCTGAATGGCGGTGATATCTGCCTTGTAGCAGTCTAGGGCCTCCGCTAATTGTTCGGCTGCACGCGGTCTGTTCAGGGTTCGAACATTCCACGTGCAGACCCGAACGTCATTGTCCTTTTTTCGTTTTGCAGGGTCGTCAACAGTGAATCCATCCGTATCCGAGGCTCTTGGTTGCTTCGTAACCATTAATTTTTCCGTGGTTGGGTAGTTAGCCCCACGCACAACCCCCAACCTGGAGGACCAGGCCCTAAGATAACCCTAGAACAGCGGGTCGGATACTCCGTTGTCAGTAACCCACTTCGGGGATATGAGTGCTGCCGTTGGCCCATAAAGGGTTCATCCGCCACCATCTCTATTTCAGCACCCTGACTAGTGCTGAAAATCCTTACAGACCTTTGCTCCAAATATGTCAGAGAAGCTCACGCAAGGTATCTGCCATCTCGACTGTTGACAACACCGTTGATTCAATCTTGTGTATTCATCCGCTGTATGTCCTCTTTCTGAGGGGCTCATGTAAGACCTCTGAGACTCGTTCAGTCAGTCATTCCGACAGAGCATTATAGTGTTGCTATTTTCTTCGTGTTCAACACTCGCGCTTATAAGTTTAGCAAGCCAAGCCCGGTTGAGCGAGACCAGTACCCGGTGGTTACCACGCGGAGGTAAAATAAGCACAATTGATGTGTATGAAAAAGTTACAACAGCTGGGCACCGCCAAGTTGATGCCAATCAGCGCCTACCCGATTCATACACACCCAACCACCCGGTACAAGTACTGCCCTAGTACAATTTCATAGTCATGTATAAGGCATGAGCTATACCCCTTGCTAGAGAGCGAGGCCTATCTAACACCTCTCATGTTCAAGAACACTTATGTTCCCGCGATTTTGGGCAACCACAGCCACCACTATACTCCCACTAGGGGGCCTACTCCTAGACAGGCTGCGCTAAGCCGACTGATGACAAGTCACCAGAAAACGACCTAACACAGGGGCTCCTGTCTCCCGTGGTACCAGAATATAGCTTCCGGTGGAGCTTCGCAGCCGTTAAGGCTACTTCCAGATGGACTCCTTATAGCCCGAGGCCTGGCAACCTCATGCACGAATGCTAACAACAAAAAGAAAGACAACCTAAACATCAGCTACTCTTGGCGCCAGCCGGCGCCTTCTAAAAACTTCCTAAGCAAACCTACCAAAGTTTTCAGTAGTGTCTCTTGTAGATAAGACCCTACTGAAATCACGAGTGTTAACTCCCCACTCAATGCCCATAGCAGGGAGGTCCCTGATATCAGCATAGAGCGGAAAGCAACACAAAATGTGCTCCCAGTCTTCACAGGGCTCACCACATGCGCACACCTCAGAACTAGCCAGACATCTCTTACGCAAAAATGCATTGAGAGAGCCATGACCAGTCATGAGGAAACCCATGTACAGTGAAAAGCCCTGTTCAAACCGTACGGCAGCCAATGAGACATCAGGAAGAAACTCGAAAGTTACCCTTCCAGTCCCACTGGCGTTCCACCTCTGTTGCCACACAGACGAAACTTTATCATACAACAACTTCTTCCACTCACGGGCACTCAAGCCAGCCACCCGCTCACCACTAACCCAGTCAGATGATGACAGAGGTAAGCCCTTCTTGATCTTGTAGGCAATTCATTTACGAATCACCTCAAGATCCAAAGGGGGAACCCCCAGCAGCACCTGTAGGGCATTAGTAGCGACGGTACGGCATACCCTGAGCGAACTTAGCAGGATTACTCTCTGACAGGAGAGAATCATGCTTCATCCAGCCACTTTCTTGACGACGTCACCCCATATCGGCGCACCAAAAGTTGAACAAGCAACTAATAGTCCACCGTATATAGTGCGCACCGCCCTTCTTGAAAGGCCCCACTCACTCTTGAGTACTCTGGTTGTCATGGGGGATTGAACTTTATACAGCAGATTTCTGGTCTTCATCACCGTTATAGAGTCTGCAGAAATAGCTTTCCTACATTCACAGCACCGACTAAGAGGTGTTCTTCGCTATTTCTACAGATTTCTGTACGTAATTTGCTGCCCTGGCGTATGCTCTCTAGCTTTTGGTAAAACTTCCGTACATTGTTCCTGGCATGAATGGAACAATAGACGCCACCGTTCAAACCATTCCATTTAGGGCATCCGTCCGCTACAGCCTGGAACACGATGAAGTGATTTAGTGACCACTGGGGAGATTTTGGAAAGAATCAAGAGGCCCATTAGAAGAAGTCAACGTCAAAATTGATCTGTCTCCAGTCGGAATGCCTGAATTGCGATGATTTTCCATTTATACTCTCGAATATTTGTCAGACTTTCGCAAGAGGAGGCGCAGTAGCAACAATCTTAGGATGTAATTTGTGTTTTTCGGTAGATCGAATGAGCACACTAACCACTGAACCACTGGGCCCACGTACGTACCAACTTATTAAACCGAAAACTTTTCCACTTGTTAGCAGACTGAACAGTAAACTAGCCCCCTCATGGTTTCTTATCAGGTGCGTATAAGAAACAGTTGTAGTATTACGCATTAAGCAATATGGCATCACAAGTGCTGTGACTGAAACACGACTTAAAATCTTATCACAATATTCTCTGTGGATTTGTAATTAGGACTCGTAGCGACATCTCCCACTGAAATGGCTGTTTTCATCTCATTTCGCATTCCGAGCACGATACTCCGATCATTGGAATGCAACGTAAATAAAATGCGATAATGTCAAGTTCATCATATGACTTTTCATTCCTAATTATGTGACAGTGACTGACATACATATGACTCTCAACTCAATAACTGACAGATGATTTTCATATTCATCGCCATTGTTATGGTAATTAGTAGTGAGTTGCGAAATCGTAAGCCGTGTCAAAATCTGTCAAGTGTTGCGCGAAATGTTCACACTTTTCTATTATCTTTCCAGTTTGACAGGTCCACCCATTCAGGTAGGCACGAGGAAATATCATATCAGAACAATATTGGAACTGGAATGGTCCAGAAAATTTCGTTTCGATTTGGTTCAAATGATGAATTTATAGCATGACTTCAGTTGAACTTATTCACTTGAAGTTTGTTTATCAATTTGAAGTGCATGACAAATTAATGTTTGCTCACTCCATTTTTAGATATTGAAAGCAAACACACTGTTTTGATGTCGAATTTCGAAAGTGAAATTCAGAACCTTGTCCTGAAGTTTAAACTTGTGACATAAGGTATTTCACTCAATAGATTTGGGGATTTAATTTATTGTTCTTATCGAAGGGGTATCGGAACATCTACGAAATGATTTCAATCAGTTTTTTTTTTACTGTATTCGAATGGTACATTTGTGTGGTGTAACAGAAAGAGTGGCTGGCATTGCAAAGTTATTTGATAAGCTGTGCAATTTCTTTCACGTCACTATGGCTGACAGATCATTAAATAATTGCCAATTGTTCATATTATTTATTGTACCCTACAAAATATTTAAGGTAAAGGTTAAAAATGATTTTAATTAAGGCCAATTGAGTGTTGGTGATATTTTATCAGTTAATCGTTTGTCAAAAAAAGTTAAACAACACAAAGCAAGGCGAAAACTATTAAGTGCGATATCTTGACAGAATCAGTCAATCCAATCAGTTTGACGTAGGAGCAATACATTTCTTTGAAGACCTCTCTGGGGTTTCTTTTTTGAGTTTTCTATAATGCCTGGGCTTGTATGAATAATGTGGCAACTGAAAGTAGGCAATCAAGGGTTCTGGTAAAGAGGCTTTGGACAACACTTTGCGATGATGATGAAGGGGCCAAAGTTTATAGTATATGTATGAGGGTTAGTAAGTGTCCACAAATATCCTGATTCGGACAGTAATAGAGCAGCTTCCTACCTTGTGCACCATTATAAGCGAGTTCAGTTTAAAATATATTGCGATACAATTGTTCTGATTGAACTATACGAAGTATGAAGGCAACAAAAGTGCCAGAATATGATGACATCTTCAACCTTACTTCAGAGAGACGACGCGGACGACCATACATTAAGCTGGAAATGGACCTCGGCCAACATGACGTGTGAAAGGAGAGGTATGTTGGTTACGGCACAGCTCAACCCCGGAATGCCACTTACTCTTCATCGTCCTCGACAATGATTACGCCGCCCAAAAACATCTACGAGATAGAGCTCATAATAAAGCAGTATCGGGCTTCGAACTAGTTAACCACAAGACGTAGGTTCTCCGGATAACTAGCCGATAATGACTGACGAATATTGAAATCTCCGGATAGGGAAGCAATTTATCAGTTCTAAGAAAGAAAAATGTTGGAGATCGGACTAAACTTCAAAGCGCATTTCGAGTACATACGCTAGCAAGAAGATGTCACCGATGCAAGCTATACAGAGTGGCCAGCTCAATCCTTCTATATAAGCGGGGGTAGTTTGGGCGAAGGCATTAACAAAGAAGTAAAAATGATAAACTAGCTAGTAATCAGTTTTCAAACAATTTTGGATGAAGCAGCCAGCTTTATGACCTGTATGGTCTTCATCGTTACTCTCGTTGACAAGATACAAAAGATTCACTTTAGATGAACCGGCAAGAGGTCATCGTTACTATAATGGTAACCAGAAAAAAGGACAATCTGAGTAATCGCAGAATCCGTCGTATTCGAAACCCCGAAAGAACTATCACAGAATGCGTTGTAGTTCGTAGCAAAATTCAGAACACGACGGATTCTGTGAACACCCAGAATATCTGAAACGGAGGTATGCAGTTGGATCTACAAACTAATCCTCACCATCGATGTTTGGACAAATTGGACACGTGGTTACTGCAACTATCATCTAAAGCAGTACCTATCTGGACGCGGCAGCTATCAAAACTATCTCCACAAATTGGCCACGATAGCTTACTCTTCTAACCTGAAATCCACAGAAAGAAAAAGCGCGGACCACGCAATGTTTCACTGAAAGCGCTTCGCCGAGAGAAGAGAAAACATGTCAAGCCCGCAGATTTGAATAAGTCATATATTGAGGGCACAAAACTACGGCGTAAGTTGTTAACCAGCTTTGTGAAGTAATAAACGAAAGTCCAGCGGGAAGGATAATGAAATAGCACAGATTTGAAAGGGTGATTTTTTTGCTGTTTGGTTTATCAGCCTGATTTTGTTGACGTACTAATTGAGTGCGCAAACTAAATACGGTTGGAGTCATGCTCCGTAAATTGGGATTTCCGCAGAAGCTGGAGGGATAACGAGCAAGTAGAGTCAATCCAACAACAGACTTGCCACACCCTGGCTCTTAAATACCCTAGGATCCAAGTTCTTCCCAATCACCACATAGTTAACATCACATTCACTTCATTAGAAGCACCATCTGCTTCCCAAGACTGCTAGTAACTTGATGGGTTTTTCTCTGTAGTCTCACTCCTAGCAAGGGATTCAGAATGAAATGGAGTCTCCAAGTCGACGTGGTGAGTTGTAATTCATTCAGTTGCGCATGATTCGTGTCAAAGTGAAAAATGCTCAGGTTAGCATTGCCATTTCACCATGTATAGTATAGACTTAAGTCCGAACAACGTTTGTAAATTATTAAATTTTATTACCAAAAAATCGTGCTCAGTAAAAAATGTATCGTGAATCCACGAACATATGGCAAGGCGAATTTGGGCAGTAATTCACCTCACGTTTTGGACCTGTGAATATTAATAAGCCAGCAATTCCTGCCTTCGAAGACAACAAAACTCGTGTCATTAGTAAGATACCAGTCGATATGTTGGAAAAAGTATGTTAAAATTGAACATTCCGGATGGGCCACTTGAAGCGGAGTCGCGGTCAACATTTAGGCGAAATATTTTTCAAAGAGTATTTGGCAACGATTTATCGACCCTAATAGAAATTTCACTGCAAATTTTTGTTTATTTTGTTTTCATTTTAAAAACCAAACGCTTAAAAAATTACCCATTAGTATATCTCGAATTTTGCGGGAAGTAAACCACTAAATGCTCAAAAACTTGACGAACGTACTGGCAAAATGTCAATACTGTTACCACCAACACAGAAATCGTTACAAGTTCATTTCCCTGATAGTACCTACAGATCTAGTGGAGGATTACTATATTTCGGAGAATATTTGCAAAAATATTTCTTCGGACTAGTGGTGACAAAGACATCTGACAGTGACAATCTACTGTCAGATAGAGTGAAGCCCAGTTGCACAATGACCACTTAAGTATTCATTCTCCCTCAAATTCCACTTGAGATTCGATTTCTGTTTCATAGCGTCATATTTGATAATAAAACTTAAGTGCCCAATATCGGACACTAAAGTGTTACACGAGACTGGTGGCAAGCTATTCAGCTGTCAACTTTTTGGCAAGTTCATTTGCTTTTTTTTCGCTTTACGAGTTCAATTAAACAAAATAATTATTTTTTTTTGCTAAAGTTAGGGGTTTTTTGTCATTAACAACGCATTTGGAAAAACTTTAGTTACACTGAACTCTGCACTGTGCAACTGGACATGAGTGATATAACCACGGATTACTATAAATAACTTTCCACTATTCCACCGCCATTTGGACAAATAATTTTTAAGGCTTATCTCTAAGACCCCATTGATTGCTGTCAATCACAAAGTCCCACTGTGTGAGTCTCTAAGATTTTTCACTTGTCATAAATAAATTTACAACCTACCGAATAATCACCTGAAATTAGTATGCCTATCACCGACTAACAGTGGTCACTCAAAAATAACTCAATTCCTGCCTCATTTTGCTTGGGAATAATCTAATCGCAAATCACATGTTCCATTCATGGAACCCTAATAATGATTTAACACGGTCACAAAGTACAAACAATGCGGCAGAACCTTATCAATAAAAGTTCAATCAATAGTTTGTTGATCAGATCGACATTTTTACTTCAAAACTGGCTTCTGTAAGTCAAACCACGGATACATCTTTTTCAACCAGATCATGGATCAGATTGTGGTAAGATTACCATCTGCTCGACATAGACCTTTAATCTTAAAGCAAATACAAATCAATGTCTTCCCTGTCTTATCACAGAATAAATAGGGCAAAAAATCGCACATTTGAGTTCTGTTTGAGTGTAGTATCCGTCAGTACATGGCTGCCACTCGAACCTCACATATTAGTGGACGCGTGTGTAAACTTCGCTTCACCAATGGCGATAGAACGTTTTGCGGGAGCTGGATGGTGTTTGTCGCGTGGCCCAAAACGCTCTGCTATATGCGATCGTTTGTGATAAAAATCGAATGGACGGCTACTGCCCCACACCGGTCTATTATCACCATCATCCGAATGCCAGTTTTATCGAATTTATGATAATTGTCATTCCGTCATTCACACTTTGCACAGCACAGCAGCACTGGCTGGCCTCCTACACCTTGGCTTTGATTGTCGTCTCGTCCGTTCGTCTGATTTGATATTCACGTCGCGCCGAACATTGCGATCTCATTCCGATGTCAATCGTTCGCCTTGCAGCACCAGCACACTCGGTTTCAATTAATTTCGCGAAATATTCAAGTGCCCGTCGCGAATTTTTGAAAAACTGTAGATCGTCCATTAATTTGAATTTTTGAATTTCGTCGGTTGTAGTGGAGTTTTAGCAAACGTACGTTTTGACTGTCATTTCGAACTTGTGGGTTATTTCAACACTCCCTACGGATGATGCTCTTCGTTGCGATGAATTGTTTTGTGTTTTTATTTTTATTGTGGTTGACAATGTGCCAAGTGAAATTCAATCACTAAATTACGAGTACGGCAAATCTACGTGAAATTTAATAGTCCAAATTATTTGGTGCACTGGGGCGTATGTGGAATATTTTTTTTTTCTATGAAAAGTGAGATACTTTGTTATTGAATCTTATCGATGATATTGATAGTTAAAGTTATGTAAACTATTGTCTATTTGGACTGCACTACTAGTCGTTATCTCTGTGGAGAATTTTCAATTACTGATCCTTGACAGTGAACAGATTATCTTCGTTTGATTTAAGTGGTGATATTCCAAGAATTAGTGAAGCTATAAAATTAAAGGCACGGCAATAATAATAAAATTCTTCCTCATTCAAGTTTAGATTGTTAGCTGCTGCAGTGTTGTTGACGACGACGCTAGTTATACGCTGCAATGAAGCGAAAGTGATTAAATCTTGATTTGGGGTTACTTTGGGTCAAATTAGATGGGGCTGAGCTAAATACAATTCCAGAAAAATATTTTATAGTTTAGTTAATTACTGGAGTGTTTGTAAACTTGACGGTGTATTAGCCAATTGTCCGATATCAGTTGGGTTGAGTGGGTCGAAGGGCTGCTGAGCTAAACTTTTAGCTATTAGCTTTGTGAAGGAAGATCAGAAAGAATAGTGAAAACAAAATTGTGTCGCTCTTAGTGTACATTTCAAGAGATAAAAAAAAATAGACTTGAGAGTGCTCTGTAAGCCCTATAAACTCTCTCAAAGTTAGGAGCATTCGTATCTTACGATGAATGAATTTATGAACACGAAAGGGTGGACTATTATTGAAATTTATTAAGCGGAAGGTAGTTGTGTGTGACCATATTTAAATGCCGCGACTTTTACAAAAAATGTTGCTGTGCATATGACCGCGAGATACTTCAACTTCTTCACCTTTTTTGATGAGATTCGATTAACACGCAAAGCGTATGAAAGGGCGTTCTGAAGTTCAATGCAGGACCTTTCTACGGTACGGCTGCGTATATAAGTAACTTGTATTTATTTGGCGCTGATTTTCAAAATCAGAGAAATCAATATACAAACTTTGACCACCGTTTTTCCTCTTCCGGAATTCGAATTTCCCCAAATCGCTTTTACGTGCTCACTTTGCCCATAAAAATGGAATTTTTTTTCAAAATACATATCTGCTTCCTTGATCTTACCGTTTCGGCTGGGCGTTGATCACCAGCAGTCATAGAACAAACTGTTTTATATATGAGATGAAAAGAAGCACCTCTAAGATAGTTCAAAGTCCGTGGTGAAATGTATTGATTTAACGCCGTTTACTCGAACACAGCTTGTATTTGAATGAATGACTTTCAGAAGAGAACCGTCAATTGCATTCTCCTCCACAACACTCTAGACTTTAGAGTTTACATCGAGGGACTCGGTCACATGCCTTCTCTAAGTCTACATATGTAGAAAACATGTGTAAACAAGTGACCATTCTGATAGTAAGTAGCTGGACTTCTGGAATCTAGATTGACAAGGTCAGAAAAGTGCTAACTCGCCATCAATGCAGGATGTCCAATTTGAAAGTTCTTCGCACCTCGCGTGTATCGGTTTCTTGAAAAAGAGTCCCCCAAGTCAATCCACACTTTAAAGGATTTCTTTATCTCTCTGATATTTACGTAAATTTGGGGCGTTTTAACCTACAAGTCGCTACAACGAGCCGCCTCATTTTGCAAATATTTCCTGCTTATGTTATGTCTTTAGTTAAAAATCGCTATGAGTTTAGTTTAGTTGGAATGTGTTCACATCTTTCGGATACCTGCCATTTAAATTCATCGTGTATCTTGTCCTCATGTAATTGTTAAGTCTAATTTGCGACAACTTTATCAAGCAATTGGGCCGTATATTATCAATAACACGGCGAATGTTGACTTCCAAATCAGCCAACGTCTCTGGCGTATTGGCATAGACTTCACATATCCCCAAAGAAAGGTATCTAAATCTGTGCGATCACACAATCGTGGAGGCGAGTCCACAGATCAATCACGCGAAATTATGCGCCCAGCAAATGTTTCCCGCAATAAATTGATGGCGTCGCGAGCAGTCTGACATACTGCGCCGTCTTGATAAAACCAAAGTTTTGTCACGTCAATGCCATTCAACTGAGGAACGAAGAAGTCAGAAATCATGTTTCTATAACGCTCTCCATTGACGGTGAACTTCTGGCCGGCATCGTCTGAACTTACGACGCGTTTAATTGGCACGCGGTTTTAACTCTTACATCAGCTGGATCTTATAAGCTTTTGAGCCAATATATTTCCGTAAAGTTTTCCACAAAGTTGATGGGCATAGTTCCAATTGCTGTGCACGATGGCGATTCGACTTATTCGGATTCTCCTCAACACTGCACTCCACAACGGCGATAACTTCTTCTGTTCACACTGTTTGTCGTCTTTGGGGATATAACTTGCTGAGATGGATGATTATGTCGACCGTCAAATGTATGTAGTTTAACGAACCGAGAAGTGGTTTTCGAAATAAGTTTGCACAATTTGAACGCGTTATTCTGGCGTTAATCTATTCATCGTGAAATGGCAAACCGTACTAAAAACAAATCAACTTTCAACTACTGACAAATTGACAATCTGTAGAAACAGTGTTACCAGTTTAAAACCTCTAGAAAAAATACCCTTTAACTTGACTACATCCACAAACAATTTCCAATACTTCTCCCGTGAGTGAAGATATGCTTTACGTAAGTACCTAACCTATCAATTTTTGGTGCCACCCTCAGACTAACACTATCATTTCCGGGTTCATAGAAGGGAAGCTCGTACGCGGTTCGATTCGAATGACAATCCGACGACTAGACCCTAGCAAACTGTCATCCTTCTATAGGGCTGCCAGATGAAATTTTATTAAAATCGGGACACCAAGGCACGAAAATCGGGACAAATCGGGACATACAAAATACATACACTTTTATACACGCAATTAAGGAAAACTAAACGTTTTTTAACATTACCTATACATGCGTTAAAAACACCAATGAAATAATAGTAGGTACTTCAGGAACTTCCAATATTCAGTCTAACAGTTAGGTATAAGGTATGGATACATAAACATATTTCATATATTTATCATTTTGATCAGAGAATCCGTCGGAGTGGACACTTTTGCTACGAATTTAATCCGACGTAGTGGAAACAAAAGTGTCCACTACGACGGATTCTGTGATAGTTCTTTCGGGGTTCGTAGCAAAATTCCGAATACGACGGATTCTGTGATCACCCAGATTATGTGACCAATGAAATCTTTCTTAAAGAACCTGCCAGAATCTTTACAACTATATTCGCAATTAAAAAGTAGCCTTCTTAGCCACGGCTACATATTTCATGTTTGTGTATCAAACCAAAGTTTTGCGATGACTTATTAACCAGAAGAAGTCATGTCAATTATGATT
This sequence comes from Cheilosia soror, assembly GCA_949372485.1. NCBI lineage: Eukaryota > Metazoa > Arthropoda > Insecta > Diptera > Syrphidae > Cheilosia > Cheilosia soror. The sequence goes on from OX443563.1 coordinate 79,806,357, forward strand.
AAGGACATCTTTTCATATATAAAACAGTTTGTCCTAACTAATTGCCCATTGGTGATCAACGCCCAGCCTGGCCCAGCCCATACCATAAAATCTAGGATGCTAATACTTGTTTTGAATCAAAATTCTGAAGGAAAATTCTGGAGCAAGGCGCATTGAAGTAGTGACCGAGTGGCGGTGGCATACGAGTGGTGTGGCGATAGAATAGCGGCAAGTGGTATGAAATTGATTTAACGCCCACTGAAGTGGCAAGCAACGTATGGTGCCATACTGATTTACCAGTTCATAAAATGTTATCATAATGTTGAATAATGCTTGGTCGTCTCGCATGTTTTTAGTTTCTGGGTAATCAAAAATTCTCAGTTGTAACGCAAAAATCCACGTCGTCATCGTCACCATCCGCGTGCCACTCTCTGACTGGCATCACGCCACCTGAAAAATACCACCCCCCACTCCGCTTTAATCCGTGCGTCTACATTGGTCCACTTGGTCACCACGCCACTGCCACACCACTTGACTGCGCGCCTTGCTTTATATTTCATCTGATGAAACACGTCTAAAGCACTCTATACCTATAAGAAATATCGAATGCCAATTTTTCTGATTTTGGTAATTTTTTTTTTGGCTCAAGAGGGGTTCAATTTGTATGGGGAACATTTTTTTACCATATCGAGCACGTAGGAAACTTCATTAGGTACATATAATACTTCTGTAACGAAAGCGAAGCTTCGACTAAATTTTAAACAATAGTCGGTATTAGAACCAAAATATACCAACCGCCACATACAACACTGCCACAGTTTGTCTGCATTCAAAGCAACAGTTGCAACTTTATATAGTAGTTAAGGTTTGTAACAACATTCTAATATTGTTTTATTTTTTATTTCCGATCATTTTCAAACGAAGTAGAATAAAAAGAAAGAAAATCGGGTCAAAATCGGGACATTTTATACATCGGGACATAAATCGGGACATGGTTCAAATGTCGGGAATGTCCCGCCAAAATCGGGACGTCTGGCAGGCCTATCCTTCTGGGATGGCCAAAGCTCGTCCTATTTTTTCTAAGCTTGGCAATATCCGAGACTCATTTAGTTCTCTAGTCATATCTTTCGTGTGCACCTCCTCAGCCATGTCTAGTCCCGCTCTACCTCAAGAGGGTTAGCAGCTGCTGCTGAGGGGGCTCAAAAATAGTACTGCCAACAGAAATGTAAAACAAGATTAATTATTCGAAACCGACTATACTCAATACTGGTTCTATAGTATAACTAGCTGGACCCGTGCATTTAAAATTACACTTGAGTGTTTCATTGAAATCTGTCCAGTACTTTTCGCGCTTTTAGAAGAAAAAGAAAATTCTTTTTTTTTTTTTTTTGTCCTGTCGCACGATCGCAAAAGTATAAACACCCATTTGTATGTACATATTTTCACTTCAAAAAATACATTTTAGCTAAAAACTCTTCCTAAGGACGTGGCTATAAACGACTTAGCCTATAGCAGTCTCACTGTCTTAAGGAACATTTAGAAGAAAGTTTCATTGAAATTTGTCCAATAGTTTTCGAGTTTTTAGCTGACAACGAAAATTGCTAAAGTTTTATTAATGTATGGATTAAAAAAAAATCCCACCTCTCAATTGTGGCAAATTTAAAAACAAAAAATTCCATCAGCATATAATGAAACCAATTTAAAGGTTTAATTATGGAAAAATTAACCAGGATAGGAAGGGCAAGTCCAACTGCCCCTATCCTGCCACACTTAAACTTGTGCTTCTTTCGGTTGTGTTCGTTTCTTGGTAAGGTATCCATTGGCTTCCATTGAAAAATTATTTCCAACAGATTCCAATTGTTACGTTGCCTCACTTATATCAATTATCCTATCGGCAAGGTTTCTTAAAGGCATAACTTTGATAGTGCTTCCAAAGTATTTTCGTTTTTTTTTTTCTAATAATTTTATCGCTTCTACAATTCAGACATATCGCTATCGGCATAGTTCTTAGCTGGTCCGTTGAGAGAATCTTAATTATATTTTAATGTATTTCCCTAGCGAAGGTCATAATTTTAATTACATAATCAGTGTTATTATAGCTTCAATATTTGAAAGGTCACTAATGAAAATCACAACTTGTATAGCTCCCTAAGGGAATGGCGTATTTTAGTCTTTGGAAGAATCATTATTCTGGCAAACTATGGTTGAAATTTTCACAATAGAATGTGGTCTCTTTTCGTCAGTGAAAATATTTTAATAAATTCCATTTTGAAGCTGAAAAGGCCATAAAACGGCTTTCGTCAAACAAACAAGGAACCGGTTTGCCGACCATTATGAAATAGCTCTGCTGGCATATTTAAAACTTCGACTTGACTAAAAGTGCCATTGATGTCGATCATTACCCCCAAGTGTGATTCAGGAAAACAGCCAGACAGAATATTAAAAATGTTCAAAATTGATGCATGTATCTTCATCTCATCACATCACACGGTCATTAAAATCCCATCACTGCATGAGAAACACGACTATAAGTTGTCTAGAAATTTGCATAAGCTTTCCTAGTCAACGCCTGCGACGACGAGGGCTCATTGTTGATTAATTTCCTAATTAGTACGATCTTACCCTAGCGATACACTGGGTATAGTGTTACGGATAGTTGAACGCAATTTAATCCAAATATGCGTTGACTAATTGAAATTCAAATGCAGCGCTACTAGGTTAGGTTAGGTATATAGTAGGTATCTTTCCTTCTCGTGCACCTGATGAATAATAAATGCGCCGAACCCACAACAACGACACACGACAACGACAACGCGACGTTCTTGTAGGTCTAGTTTTATAAATAATTTTATTTTATAGAATTTACATAGAAATTATTAGAGAACAAATTGTGTTGTTGCGGTGCAAGCAGCAGTCACCGAAGCCCAATCTTTGTGTTGTCTTTTTTGTTTGACTCACATGAGATGACGACTTGGACATCGCAATGTGGATCGAAATATATTGTTTTGAGTTTAGTCTTATATTTAATAATAGCCAACATGAAAGAGATGCTATTTTAACAGCAATCAGCCAAGTTGAACACCTAACAGCCTTTCAGTACGCGGACGTGTGTTATATTGTTCGCTGGGCGTGTGCGATCACCGATTTGCTGTCATAGCGTTCTGGCGAGCGGATTTCCCCAACAAAAATGAGCAAGTCAGTTTGTTTTGGCATCCTATAGGGATGGAAACGAGTGTTGAAATAACCCACTGTTAGAAAGATACATTTTCGATGGTGATTAAAAGCGATATCCGGTTTATTCCCGATACCAATTAATGTATCTAACCAACGAAAACAAAAAAAAATGTTTTCATTTCTAAACAGGTATTCAACAAGTGGAATAATGTTGATCTTCGTGTGACGAAGGCAGTGAAACAAAACAGTCTTCTTCTTCTTTTTTTTTTGGAAATTACAAATATTTCAAGTCGGTTGAGGTTGAAAATAAAATTCGGTGATTCACCTGTGAGTTCCATCTTCCATCGGTCAACGGGAGAGATGAACTGAAAGTGCTTCTATACAATCAAAATGAGTAAAACAAATCCAGCGTACACATCGGTGCCGATAATTCGTATCGAAGCTCTGGATGATAGTACGATACCATATGTGGATCAGGATGTAGAGGTTGTGATATGCGGTAGTGAGCCTGAAGGTGATGTGACCGAAGCAGAGGCGACGGTGTCTAGTGTTGATTCTGCAGCAGCGGATCAGAGACGAAGGAATTTAAGGAAAAATTCAATATCTCTGCCGAGCGGATTGAATACCTTGGACTTGGAACGTCTGCAACAGATGCATGAGACGGTGCTCGAGGAGGAGAACGGCTGTCATAGTGTGAGTAGATAATTTGTTTATTGTATGAAATCGAATTTGTTTTTTTTTTCGAGAACTTGTGGCAGACGAAATTTTATTGTGATTGTATATCTTTATGGCCCGTAATGAATTGGCAAATATTGATATTTGGTGGCGGGATTATTAGATACTATTGCTATAGGAACTTATTTGTTTATGTCAATCGCATTTGGGCAAGTGTTTGGCGAAACAATTGAGGGTAATGTCGGTCTAATTTTTGAAATAAATGGGGACCGATTTTTGTTTTAATAAATTTGAATAAATGTTTTTTCTTTTAATGAAGTAATCGATATAAGTTAATAGTGAGTAGAGCCTTCGTTTTACTTTGTGTGCTTTGTTTAGAATGAAAGACAATTCCAAATTTGATCGATGAAAATTAGGCGCACATTTTCCGCCAAAATGAACAACTTCCATCATTTTAAAAGTGAATCGCTTTTTTGACATATCTAAGACCAGGGATGTTCTCCCAATGTGAGATGCACTTATTGCGTTCTCAGCTTTTTATAGCCGAATTTATAGCTGTTCTGGGGATTGCACAGCAAGGCTCTGGTCCTATAAAAGGAGTTCCCGAGGGTTTTTTTTTGGCTAGTTCATCAGCGTTTTCATTTCAATTCCCTCATGGACGGGAAACCACTATAAAATGGTTTTTGTTTCTGTTACCAAGTGATTGGAGGGTATTGAAATAGCGTAGTACAGATTTGGTGTTAAAAATGGGTGAGCTAAGGGATTTTATAGCTGACGATTGACTATCCGCTGTCATGTCAAGTCTGTGCAACTACTTGCATACGCTGACGACATCGACATCATTGGCAGAACACAGCGAGCTGTCACTGGTGCGTTTGCAAGTATCAGTACAGAGGCGGCAAAAATGGGTTTAGTGGTGAATGAGGGCAAAACGAAATATATGCTGTCAACAAGAAGGGACACACAACATCGACGAATCGGACAGAACGTCACGATAGACAGCTATAACTTTGAGGTAGTTCGGGACTTTGTCTACCTCGGCTCCGCTATTAATTCTGAAAATGACATCACATCAGAAATCAAGCGAAGAATTACACTTGCCAACCGCTGTTACTTTGGCCTAAGAAGGCAATTGATTAGTAAGGCCTTGTCGAGAAACACCAAGGAGACTCTATATAAGACCCTCATCATCCCAGTCCTGCTTTATGGCGCAGAATCATGGACGTTATCAAAAGCGGATGAAGATCTCCTTGGGCGCTTCGAACGCAAAATTCTTCGAGTGATTTTCGGTCCCGTTTGCGTTGACGGGGTTTGGAAGAGGAGATTTAACAGCGAACTCTACGAGCTGTACAGCGACATCGACTTGGTCAGTACGTATCAGTCGACTAAGATGGCTCGGATATGTAGAGCGTATGGACACCAACGCTTCGGCCCGAAAAGTCTTCGATTCCAACCCGGAGTGACAACGCAGTAGAGGAAGACCTCGCCTTAGGTGGCGCGCACAAGTGGAAGGGGACCTCAACCAACTTGGAGTGCGCAACTGGAGGCAGTTAGCCAAAGATCGTGCTAACTGGAGAGGCGTGTTGGTTGAGGCCTTACTTAAGTAAGTAAGTAAGACTGATTGTCCGTGAATATATGGATGTTAGCGCCTAATACCTGAACTGTAGAAAATTTTTGCGCATTCTTTATTGGCATGGAGCTCTACTTCTACCAGGGGTTTTCCCTATTGGTGTTAAGATTCACTTAATGGATTAATTTTTATCTCATATTTGATACGAAACTCAACGCACTATTCTTTATTATTGTGGGTTGAAGTTGAAAACTCTGCGGCCGAAGCGCTAGTGTCTATTCGCTCTTAACTATCTTAGGCTACTGATATTCATATTTTTTTGACTAGATCGATGTTGTTGAAGGATATCGCGGTATGGTCTTCTTGGATTGTCCCAATTATTCTTTTTTATTGTGAGTCTTTGGTCGGTAGCGGACTTGCTAGACCTAAAACCGCTGTGGAAGGGACTAATTTTTGACAAATTGTATCAGGTGTTAAGCGGATTGATGTCTATATAGTTGACGCAGATTAGAGAGACCCAAGAGATTCTGATTTCATCAGGCATATGTGGGGCATACTATCCACAAAGTCGGTCCCCGCAGTATTTAAGAGTTCGGTCGATAAGCCTTCTAGTACCAACAGCGTTTGTTGGACTTAAGATTTGGTATTCCTATTCTTACTTCATTTTAGATGGATGTAGTAGTTTTCTTCGTCTATTTGGTGCATTTAACCGGGTATCGGAATTTGGGTCCTTTGCGGAAGTATTTAGTTTCGCAATATCGACAACACTCTACTACAAGGTATCCTCTCTCTCATCTCTATGTCTCTATTGCAGTCTTGTTGTCTTGACATGTTCTTTTTACTTTTTAGTAGGGTTTGTTGTATACATTGTTTAACACCTTTCTATTTGCTCTTTCTTTTTTCTCCTTAGAAGCCGATATTTTTCTCTCCTCTTCTCTTCGTAAAGCTTACGAAACACTTTCGTCCTTCTTTGTAGACGAACCACGAGTTGGGCGTTAGGTCTTATCGCCCAAAACCATAACGCCCAAAAACCACCACATCGCCCAAAATTTAAAGGAATTAAGCGTTGCAAAGCCCAAATAGAATGACATATCGTCCAAAGTAACGCATACACCACAAATCTGACAGTAAACCCAAGCAGGGGGCAGCATGTCCCCCCATATGGCGTTAGGTCTTATCGCCCAAGGTCATAACGCCCAAAAACCACCACATCGAACAAAATTTAAAGAAATAAATCGTCGCAAAGCCCAAATAGAATGACATATCGCCAAAAGTAACGCATACACCCCAAATCTTGAGAGTAAACCCAAGCAGGGGGGTTGCAGGGTGGCAGCATGCCCCCCATACGTATTTTGTTTGTTTATTTTTGGGCGTTATGCGTTTTTTGGGCGTTAGTAAAAATAATGCCATTACGCCCAAAATCAATGCCACATCACCCAAATTTACGTAAATTTTACAACAACAAATTGCCTAGCAATGTTTTGGGAGTTATGACATTTTTCAATTTGGGCGTTATGGTTTTGGGCGATAAGACCTAACGCCGCTTAGGTGCATGGGTTTGCCGGTAGTCTCAATCAGACTCAAACCAGGAGTGGGAGGGTGAAACCTAGCACATCAGTTGCTATGGCTTGTTAGCATTGATACTATTCGTTTTCGGCACTTGATGAAGGCGGCATAGGGTTTCCCGATAGGTTGAGGGAAATTCTTTCTATGGAAAGGCGAAGTATTTCCCTTTCGTCATTTTGTTAATTCCATTCCACAAAACTGGTGCTTTGTCCATGTAATATTTTGTTGTGATTGCCTGTCTGTCTTACCTAATTTTCCATTCAATTATATCATAGGCTTTTAAATATTTGAGTTGTCATTATACAGGATATCCCAATCGAAAAGGTCAATCCAGGTAGGTGGAAACTGGGAAGTTTCCATAGGTATAGATTTTACGCCCAAACTTAAAAAAAAAATGCGAAACACACAAGATGACTATAAAAATAAAAACAAAAAATGCACTAAATTAACAATGCATTTAGCGACTTTGTCGTTGGTGCCCTAATAGCTGCAATGACATGGAAATATTTATTGTTTTTTGTTTTTCGATTAGTATATTATACCTCAAACTAATTGACGATTAATTTACTAAACAAGGAAGGTTATAACAGGTGGGCCATCTAGTGGTTTCTTTTTAAATCATATGTTATTTTGACACTGACAGCTGTTCCCCGCTCGAAATCTTGACAGAAAGTCAGTATTATACCTCTGAGGAATGAAATGAGTCGATTTACGCTTGAACAACGTTGGAAAATATTGAAAACTTATTTCCAAAGTGAGTGCTGTGTAGCCCAAACAGTGCGTTTTTTGAAAAAAAAATGTTGGCCGAAATGAAGCACCCACCGCGCCTGCTGTACGTAAGTTTGTGCAAAAAGTTCGTTAGACTGGTTTGGTAGTGGACAATATTCATAGTCCGCGTCGTCGTACCGTGCGCACAGACACAGAGTGACAGCTTGGTGCGGATTGTGGAGTGGTGGCATCATTAAATCATTTTTCTTTGAATATGAGTCTGGGAACAACGTTTCGGTCAACAGTGGGCATTACAGAGCCATGTTAACCGACCTTTTTTTTAATGAAATTGAAAACGTGGATTGGGACGTCCTTTGGTTCATGCAGGATGGCGCGCCATGCCACACAGCTCATGCTACAATCGATATTTTGCGCACCAAATTCCCAAATCGTGTTATCAGCGCCCGTCTTGGCGAAGTCAATTGGCCGCTTTGGAACTGCGATTTTACACTTTTTTTGTCGGGAATCCTAAAGGACTGATCGATTGCCAACAATCCGGAAACGATTCAAGCACTTAAGGTCAATATCATCGAAGCAATCCGTGAACTACAGCCCGAAATCAGCAACAAGGTCTTGGAAAACTGGAGTGACAAAATGCCCTACTGCGAAGCCAGCCGAAGCAGCCACTTGAACGACGTTGTGGTTTATAATTAATGGGAATGCTTGCTCTTACTAATAAAGCCATAATAAATTGAAAAATTTTAATTTCATTAATTTTATAGCATTTTTAAAAATAAACTTGTATTTGTATCAAAGTGGATTGCAATGGCTTACGGCTAACATTTTGTACTAGATTTTTATGTTTAATTAAATGGCTTAAGCCCCAAGTGACATTTAGGTTATACAAATTCGTTTGCACGTGAACTGTTCTTATAATATCTAATGGTGTATTGGATTAATCTTCGGTAAATAATGGCACATCATTTTGAGGACATGTAGATTGTAGGTATCCATCAATTTCATTTTCATACCCTCCACAGGAAGGTATATTCACTTTGGCATTACATTTGTAACGCCAAGAAGGAGTCACCGGAGACACCATAAAGTATATATATTCTGAATCAGGATCACATTCTGAATCGATTTAGCCATGTCCGTCTGCCTGTCTGTCTGTCTGACTGTCTGTTCGTCTGTCTGTTGAAAGCACGATAGCGTCCAAACGACTTGAAGTAGGCGAATGCAAATTTGTGAGAGGACTTATTTTTACAGTCGTCAGGTTGGTAATGAAAATGAGCTATGTCGGTCAAGTAGTTCTGGTACCTCCCATACAAAACCAAAATGAGACGCATGCGAGTACCTGTACAGTTCATACAGTGGAGGGTATCAAAGCATGATAACACTTTTACTTGTTTTTTTCTACAAATAGCTATACGTAGATATAATTGTGAACATGTACCGAAGTACGAAGTGGCACGTTTCTTATTTTCCTAATAACAAAATATATTCAATGGCAATTTTTTTTTATTTATTTTTTGTTCTATTTTCATGAATGAATTTTGGATTTTTTTATAAAATACATTGAAAAAGTTGAAAGCCAAAGAGTTCACATGCGTGGATGCTCCCAATGGAGTTATAGCAGGCTTTAAATGTTTTATTTGCAAATAGAAATTATGATGCAATCAAAATCCATTAATAAATTTCATTAAAACAAAGAAAGAATAAACAAATGGTTTCAAAATAAACATAAGAATTAAGTAAAGAAAACAATTTTTTCTCTAGGTATGTACGGTTCTATATAGATACGAGTACGTAGCTAATCCTCATATTAGCACACGCACAGTACTGTTATAACAATTTTTTATTGTTTACTACAAATATAGACATATTCTATGCTATAAGCAAAACTTTTCCGAGAATTGTGTTATTTTTATTTCATCTTTGGAAATGCCAATTTTTCTACACCAATCGTATGGCAATTTTTCTACTTGGGAAATTCTTAATCAGCCCCACTTTAGGGTGAAATTCTTCTCGAAATACCACTGTTCCATCATCATTAAGTAAAACAAATTAAAAAAATAAAATTAAATTAATTTGATTGGCATGGTGTTTACGAAAGAATTGAAAAATTCTTAAGTTAAGAGTAAAAAGTCAAATTTATAAAGATGAGGAAGCGACCGCGTACATTAAAGTGTTGTTTGTAACAAATAACATTTTTGAATGAGAAAATTATGTATGTGTTTAGAAAAATTTATTGAAGTCGTATTTCTCTTTCCACCCGGACTAGAGCTGTCGAATACACAAATACTTCAAAAAAGATCAAACGGACAAGCACAATATTTGTTTGCTAATGATTTGGAGACCTTGAAATTGAGAAAATGTGACATTATGAATATCTACGAATTTAACAACGAAATTCTTTGGGTGATTTTTGGTCCAGTTGGACATTGTTAGAAAACGTGTAGAATTTCCAGGAACATTAGTCTTCTATTCCAACTCAGAGGATCAAAGCAGTTTGTAGAGAGAACTTCAACCAACTTGCAGTGCGCAACTAAAAGCAATTAGGTTCACCCGGACTGTAGCACTACCTAAGTAGAAAATAAACACAATACAATATTTTTTAGAGTTTGTTGCTAAATTGAAAACAGTATAAACCTTCCGATTGTTTCTGGAATACTATTTTATTCGAATTATGGTTTGCCAGTATATTCATCCTGTCAACTCAATTTTGCGATACATTTTCGATAGTTTAGAAGATCCCTATTTCACGAATAGCAGCAGGATCAATATTTTGCCTAAATTGTTGCTGGATTGTCGGGACAATGTCATTTTCAAACTGTGCCCCATAAAAAAGAAGTCAAATCGCAGCTCAGTGGAGGCCAAGCAAAATCACCAAAATGTTTGATTACGAGATAGATTTTTTTCCCAACTGCTTGAGTGTCAATTATAACTATCCTACTGATTCCGATTGCTCATTTTCTGACCAAAAATACTATGGGTTATCATCTCTCTGTAGTAGTCTCATTGATTGTTATACATTGCTGCTATCTTAATTTTTAAGGAAAAACATGGGCCAAAATGTCACCGCTCTTAAAATCACAAGGAACAGTGACATGCTGAGGATACTTACATTTTTCAATATGGTGGTTTTCGAAATATACGATTTTGAATGTTTTTTTATGAACTGTGCCACGCCCCTTTCTCCAATTTTTACCTATCCTGACAGGAGCACTCTACGGCTAATACCTAAGATTATCTGTGAGTTCGATCTCAATCTATTCGGTGATTTTCGAAATATAATATTTTGAATGTTTTTTTTTTGTATGGGAGGTGCCACGACCCTTTGTCCAATTTCGACCAATCTTCACAGGAACACTCCACGACCAATACCTAAGATTGTCTGTAAGTTTGATCTCAATCGATTCTGTGGTTTTCGAGATATAAGATTTTAAATGTTTTTTTTTGTATGGGCGGTGCCACGCCCCTTTGTCCAATTTTAAATTTGTTTTGCCTATCACCCAATCACTGTAATTACCGACATTAAAAAAAAAATCAACAAAATCGGTTGAAAATTACGTGCGACAGAGGGAAACAGTTTTTTCCACTTTGGTTTATGTATATAGAGATTTCATTAATTATATAAATAGCGGATGTGGTTCGAGAATTTCGTCGGAATTTTCTTTTCAAACTTTGCACTTATTTGGTAACTCTCTTTACTTTGGATGGCAATATTTTAGGCCAATGCGGTACACTTAGTTTAATCTGTTCTGTTTAGTCTATCCTTTTTTGATAGCAAAAAGACTGGCCGTAAAAATCGTACGTAATTTAAAAGGAAAGCAGCAGACGGCCACCCCTTTATTTGTGGTTTAACAGCCAACGCACCAAGAACAAAACAACTGTTTACTATCACTTCAACTATACGAGTCCGACATTCCCCCTGTATTCCCAGACATACGATTGAGAACAAAATACCAAATAAAAAATGGAGCAAGACATAAGGAATATGTTTTGTATTATCCATTGGTAGTTAATTTTTCATAGAATTTTGAAGAACTTTCTGACACGTGCCTCGGGATAGTTTTTAGATTTTTCACAGGGCATCACAATGGATCTACATCAATCTAAGTGTGTCAGGTACAGGTTTTTACTATGTTCCCAACCCACTAACCTAACCTAACCCTAACCAACCGAAATATCACTTTTTCGGCTCCCTTCCATTTTTGGTTTTCTACGACAATTTGCCAAGTTCGCAGTTTTGGGCACTACTATGTGGCTCTGCGAAATAAGGCCTCAATATACATGAAACAACAACAACGATTTTTAATAAAATTTGGTGCCTTATTTCCTAATGAAAATTTCATAATGAAATTAAACCCCAAAAGAAAAAATGAAATAAGGCCCCAATCGAAAAACGAAAACACAACCCCCCTGCTTGGGTTTACTGTCAGATTTGGGGCCTTATTTCATTTATTATTTTGGGGCTTTATTTCATATTTGAAATTGGGGCCTTATTTCCAGCAGCCCCTACTATAATAATTAAATGTAAGAAAATTCCCGACATAATATGAGAATTTAAATTTTTGTATTCATATTCACCTTTCTAAAGCTACAATTACACGGCAATTTTTTCGAGTCATTTAAATGGCGCTCTGACGTAAAGATCTCATCACAAAGCAGTAATTTTAATGTCGTTCTGTGTGATCGCCATTTTTGGGATAACATTTTCGGCGTCATTTAAATGACTAGGAAAATGTCGGACCAAATGACATGTATTTAGTGCGGGAAAAAATGGCCGTGTGATCGCTCTTCAATGACGCCTAGGACAAATGACTAAACTTTTTGGCTGTGGCGTCATTTAAATGGCATCCCTACAGAAAATTCTAAATGACTCGCAGTGTCCGTCATTTGATTTTGGGACATAAATGACGATGTGATCGCCGTTTTTCCAAATGACGAATCGTAGCTTAAATGTAGCTCTACTGCGACATTTTTTCCTGACGTCACAGCGCCATTTAAATGACTCAAAAAAATGGACGTGTAATCGTAGCTTAACACTTTAATTCTTGAATTGTACTCAAATTGTATAAATTTTAGCTTAAAGTTACACAGCTCTAAAACAACGTTGTTTAAGTTCTCAAATATTGTTTATAGTACACGTACCTACCTACGAACGAATATTTTATTAGTTGCGCTTGCGAATAGCTAAGCACCAGAGTCTACAATTCGATTAGAAATAAGGTTAATAAAGGCCCGCCTTTTTTTATAATTATTCTCCCGGGAAAGGCGAACCTAGAACGCTTCATCAGCGCCCCGAGATACTCGCAGATGTATGTTAGTTCTGCACTTAAATTGCTGCAAATTGGAAATATATCTACAGGAAGCGAGTTCCAAAGTTTGCTTGTCCTGTAACAGAAGGAGTTTTGGAAAATTGATGTCCTCGCGGTTGTCGAGGTACTGTATAGTCATGAGCATTAGCAGCCTGTCTTGTGGGGCGCCCAAAATATGCATTTTCACGAATAATCTCTTTGAGTTCCTCGGAACATCTACCATGGAAGTACCTATAGAACAAGCAAAGGTCAGCAACTTGTCTTCTGTGCACCAACGGTTGTAGATTCGATGTGAGTCTCCATCGTAGTCGAACTCCTCGTCTCCGTATGCTATCAAGTATGTTCATTGAATGTTTTGGGGCCGAGCTCCATATATTAGAACCATATTCCAGGCCTGGTCTAACCTGTGCTTTGTAGAGAAGGAGAAGTTGCTTGGGACTAAAATATAGGTACCTCTTTGCTCTAAGTAGGTACTTATTAGGTAGTAAAAGTGCTGTATCAAAAGTGTCAAACAAAATAAGAGCCACAATGAAGAACTGTCACAATTTCGTAGGTCTAGAGATCTCTCATTTCATAATGAGAATCACAAATTTGAGTCTTCTTAGTTCTTACTGCCTCTTGAGGCCTTACTACTCAAAAGAGACTGTAAAGCTATTATTTTCTAGAAAATTAAGCCGATTTGAAAGACTCCAGCAAAACTCTTGATAGATTGAGTTAGTATAGAGAAGAAAATGCCATTACGGTTCCACTGTCTATTCGTCTAATCTTCGACCGAATGGACAGAGTGCTAACCGAAAAACGGATGCTTGAAGTTGTCACCCAAGAAACTAGGTATTAGAAGTTGACAGGGCTCTTCAAGCGGTGATCTTTGATGAGTCTTCTGACTGGTTTCACGCGGTATTATTAAGAAGATGATAAAAAAAAGGATTCAATTCAATTAACATATGCGTTCTTATTAAAAATTAATAAAACAATGGCCTTCCGCATTACGTTGTCACAAATCATCTGCAAAAAAACACGTGCTTTACTTTAGCACGACATCTTCAGTAAATTGTTCTAATTAATAACGAAACATAACTCTCAATCTTAATCGGCGATAATGTGTAAATGCCTTCATGCGCATATTAATAAATTAACACAATTGATTTGATTATATTAGCACTGCGTGGCTCAGTGATTAGTGTGCTGGACTACTGAACGAGGGGTCTCATATTCGGTTCCCGGAAAAACACCAATTACAAACCGTAAGGTTTTTTTCACCGCGCCATCTTTCGTGAACATCTGAAAAATATCCAAACGTATTATAAATGTCAATGTCATGCTAAAGCTTCTCAATGTAGCCGTTCAAACTAGGCATTGTAGTTCCCCCTTCAATTTGTTAACAAAAAATAGAAAACTCACTCAAACGAATGGTTGTGAGAAAGTTAGGCACATAGGCGTATAGGCAGAAATGTTGCGCCAACAATTTTATTTATTAGCACTGGCACAGGTGGTTCTTAAATTGTTAACGGTCATGTCATGAATTTCAAATTCACTCTCATTTCGGCCTAAGAGTATGCAACGAGTTTTGTTATATGTGATCGCTGTCACTCGAATGTGTCAGTCAGTCAATGGCACAATACGAAATGAAAATATTTCTTTATTATCGTGAATGACCATCGAATGGCGTCAATTCGAATGCGTGCTTAATGACGCGCGCTAGGTGGCAAGTGCTTTCCATTGAATGCCGATAAATACTTGTACTTGTGTTTATTGTGATTGATGATGGTGGCGAGGCGAGTATTTTTATTATCGACTAGGTTGAGCTGGTAATCTGATTTTGTTTGATCATTGCTCTTAAGTTGAGTCAATTAGTTTGTTTGTATTTGCATTTCAATTATTGTTGTCTTTAATAGCACAGCCAACACCAACAATGGAGGCAATTCGAATTGGAAGTGGGCACCAATGATTGGTTTGTTTGCAGAGATGTTACGTTTATTGTTGATTTGGGATTGTAATGGAAATATTGACACGGGAATTGATAAGTTTCCCCGCTGGTATTGTGACAAATTTTGATCTTTTGAGGGTTTCAGAATTGATTTTGTGTCAGACAAGAGATTAAGACAGAAGTAGTAGGTAAATAATAAAAAAATGACAATTGAAACGTCAACACGAGTAGGTTTAGTTATTTCTATTTGCTTAGTCTGAGAAATGGGAGATATGGCCCTTATTGTGATTGTCAATCAGCGATCGTCACGACAATTGTCGATTGCGTCGATTGATTTTAGCTATTCGTACGCACAAAATTTGTTCACTTCCAAGAGAAAGTATCGATCAGACATTTTTGTAATCGACTACAAGCGACTGTCAAATCGACAAATATCGATCGCAATCGACAATCACAGTTCTCGATCAATCGACAGTTGTCGATCAACGATTAACTATCGACACTCACAATAGGGGTCTATAATTTGATTGGGTCATTGAAGTTTTAAACCGGTTTTAGATGCGAATGATCTAAGTGGAACAGATAATGCAAGATAACAATATGTAGTTAGAAGCTAAAGATATACCAGCCCAGTCTCCCGCTATATTCATTTAAACTGTTCGGATTTTCTTTTCTTTTCTTTCTTTCTTTTTTGTGGGTAAGTAGGGTACCGTGACCCTGTGAAAAAATCTGTCAAAGTTGATGTTATTGAAGGACAGCTCTTTTTTAATTGTGATCACAAAAGCTGAAATTACAGCGAATTCCCGCTTTTTAGGAATTAAAGGAAGATCTGCACAAGTTTGAAATAGATACGCTTCTTTAAGGGTTCAACGGTGCAACACTTATTTGGTATAGAAGATATATCTTTCTGTTCGGGGTTTTTCGAAACTAAGTAGCTTTAGTCCTTGCGACCCCATAACCTTTAATAGAATAGAGAGGGATGACACAACGGCTATGCATTTCTGTCCCTTACAAGGTCTGCATACTTTTGGTTTATAACTCAATCCACTGGGATGTGCAGGCTTATATCGTTGGGAGAAATATAGCTCATATGATTTGGTGTTTTCAAACAAAACGTTCAGCTATGTATAGCCAAATAAGTATGCATATGTGTATTTAGATACAATTTTTATTTTATTTAGTAAGTATTTGTTTTTTGGTTTGACTGTACTATGGATATTATTTCTTCCACCATCCGCTGGAGCCTCCATGACCACCGCCATATCCTCCTCCGAAACCACCTCCGCCTCCATAGCCACCCCCGTAGCCGCCTCCACCACCTCCAGAGGATATAACTTTGATAACCTTAACAGAGGAACCACCGCCATAGCCTCCTCCATATCCGCCGCCTCCATGACCACCACCGCTACCATAGCCACCTCCAAATCCGCCACCGTGTCCACCACCGCCAAATCCGCCAATAAACCCGGCATGGGCTACTGCAATTACTGCCAACAGTAGACACACAAATACCTGAAAAGGGCAAAAATTAATCCTTATTTATGGCTCAGATCTAAATACTCACTTTCATCTTCCTAGCGAATTACTATACTCAGTCGAACTGCGTGTTAACAATCAAAGTTGGTCCATTTTATACCTCAAGACGAGGTCTAAGTAATCAACAAAAATAACATTAATCACGACTAATTGGTAAACTATAAAAAGTAAAGCTACCAAAAAAAAACACTCACAACATTTCTCAAAGGCAGGTTGTAACATCTAGTTCCGCACGCAATAATTAACCACAGGCCACAGCTTGACCAGAGACATAATTTGAAGAATACCTTCGTACATTACTGGTGCCGATAAGATGAACAAAAAAGTAGCTTAAAGTGCTTCTTCACATAATATTCAAGTGGGAAATACCTACCCAAATGAATTTGCGCAAACCTATCGCGAAAACAAGCTTCAGCTAGAGTGTTGAAGGTTATATTAAATGGATTTGGATCTTCGAAAATTTAAGAGCTCTATTAAAGATACTCGTAATGACACGGTATTGGGCTATAACAAAAAAAAAAACAATTTCAATAGTCACTAAACTCGATGTTGTAGACCACTTGTCCATAAGTGTTTGGTTTTGGGTTTCACACTTAAAAATCGTAAAATGTACCCTCATCGGTTATTTAAGATGGTGAACGAATCAATTATGCTGTATTGATAAGTAAGACATGATTTTTTTTTCCAAATTTTATGATTAACAACATTTTCAAATTCGTGGAAAGTATAAGCATCGCTAGTTTTAGTTAAAATTAAGAAGTGTCAAAACAATGCAAGGATTTCCTGGGGCGCAGCGACGAACTGCAATTTTACTTTTTAAATATTTAGGTACTAGCTATATAAATGTTACCGCAATTTATGTATTTTGTACAAAGCATCAGCTATCGATTCACTTTTGACATTTCACCATGAATGGAGTCGTCTAGAAGCAGTTTTCCTGTTAGGTTAGGTTAGGTTAGAAGTGCAGTTTGCAATACATATATGCAATCTTCACCCAGAAGCCATTGAGGCCCATTATGATTATCCTTTTGTAGTACATTATACGACATGCATCTAACAAAATCATTCGGATCTGTTGATGAATCTTTTTAAATCTGATAGAGGTATCGTTGCTAGATCTTTCATGCCATCGGAGAACCGTGCTCCCATACAAGGGTAGCGACATTCTTGGAGGGCTGGGCAGTGACACAGGAGATGTTCCACAGAATCAATTTCCTCTTCATATCTGCAGCTTCTGCAGAAGTCATTTGTGAACCTAGTCGTTTGGCCATGTTCACAATGATGCAGTGTCCGGTTATTACCCCGACGAGCACTCGGATTTGGCTTCAATGAAAAAATGTTAGGATCTTTGACCTTTTGGTGTCAATTACGGGCCACAAGTTACGAGTTATAGTACAGCCGGGAGTGTTGTTCCATCGTTCCTTAGCCAAGTTTAATGTGACATTATCAATGAAAGCTAGTCATACGTCTCTGTCAGCTGCCGCATCTCGCCAGTTTATCTGCTGTCTCGTTCCCTTCTACACCAACATGTCCAGGAACCCAGCACAGCAGTACTGTGTGATGATTTAATGCTCTCAATGCCAAGAGGCATTGGCTTACTGATTTTGGAGTTTACCAGATTGGAGTTAATCGCTTTAAGTGATACTTGGCTGTCCACGCAGAAAGTAATTTCCATTGCAGGTAGTCCCCTAGCTAAGACAGTCTAAGCTGCTTTCTTAACCGCGTAGATCTCTGCCTGGAAAACGCTGCACTGGTCTGCCAGTCGGTATGAATGGCTGATGTTTAATTCTTCTGGGAAGACTTCTGCTCCCGTTCCATTTTCCGTCTTTGAGTCATCTGTGAAGATGAAGATGGGTATACCTTTTATGACAGTACTCGGGGAGAGTCAGTATTTCCTGTCCGGTATACAGACTGTACATTGTTTGTCAAAGTCATACCTCAGTTTCTTTGTAGTGTGTGAGTGGCATGAGGTCGCTCCGATCAAAGATGTGAAGTGTGCGTGAGTAACCGAATGATTCGGGCTTCCAAATTTTGTTCTCTCGTAGTCTGAAAGCATCTTTGGTTGCCACGTTCTTGGTGTATAGCTCGATGGGTTGTAGGTTGAGCATCGTTTCTAGACCCAGTTGTGGTGAAGATTTTAGTGAACCCTTTATATGAGGTAGGATTTAGTGTTAACAGCCTCCCAACACACAACCGAGCCGTAGGTCAGAATTGGTCTTACGACGTGCCTTCCTCCGTATTCCGTTTCTAGTTAAATTTGGAGTGGAACACGATACCCAGGTATTTGGCTGTACTACTCACACATTTACTAGTCGTTTGAGCCATGAATCTTTCAACATGTTGCTAGCGCCATCTACCTTACTCAAAAGATCCATATACTTTACATAATGTAAGCAATGAAGTAAATCTGATAGTACAATAGTTATTTCTTGGCGGTATGCAGCAGCCAATTTCCTAATTAGAGCCAACGGTGGCGAGTACATTAGGAATTTTAGGCCCTTTCCTCCACGGACTGACAGTCTGGGGGTTGTTGTTGGGGTCAACTGCTTATCAGCCATGGAAAAGCCACACAGTTATCAGCACGATTAATGTTCGGCCGTGTATATCCGATAAATTAGTGGGGGACACTAACTAGCCTGCTTTAAATCAGACGCTCACGGTCAT
Organism: Cheilosia soror; assembly: GCA_949372485.1. Taxonomy (NCBI): domain Eukaryota; kingdom Metazoa; phylum Arthropoda; class Insecta; order Diptera; family Syrphidae; genus Cheilosia; species Cheilosia soror. The sequence continues at coordinate 79,825,480 of OX443563.1, forward strand.
TCAGAAAGTGCGCTGGGATAAGGTGTGCGAGAAGAAGGATAACAATATTCTACAGAGAATGGGAGCAGCATTTATTTAGCTTGGGATTTTGTATAAGCAACAGATAAAAGGCAAGAAGTTCTGAGCTTGCGATATGTCACATTTCCACAGAGAGGTGACATGATTTAAGACTTAACATAATTGAGCGAACACAAGCCATCAGTTTCTCATAGGACGGCATTTAATATGAACTCAATCGAAAATGGACGTTGGGACGTTTTGAGAGACAGACTCCTCGGTTAATATTCGCTCCAGTGTCCATCGATGGAGTGGAAAGGGAAGATTAAAATAAATTTTTTATTTTCTATGTAGCGATATTGACCCAGTCAAAAAGCAGAAAATACATCGGCTTAGATAGCTAGGGGTATCATTACATCTCAACATTTTTTTCCACTGCGCCAACTCTCGCAAACGTCTGACAAACATTCAAGAGTATAAAACTGTCCTGAAAAAGCGTCTCAATTCAGCCGTTCGGACTCGGGTCTCTTCCATTCGTCCCAAAAATAGAAACTAACACAAACGAATGGTTGTGAGAAGCTAGTCCTAGAAGGGTGTCTGCAAGCCTGTTACGACAACTATTTATTTATTCTTTAGATAGCGAGGGCATTGTAGAATATGCGTCATCCCTGCGGGTCTTTGAGTTCAACTCTGAAGGACAACTCAGTAGAAGATGTCGCGCCTTGGGTGTCGAGCACAATTGGAGTATTTCCTCAACAAACTTAGTGCGCGGAAGTAGACCTAGGGACCGAACTGACTGGAGGGCCTTGTTGATCTATGCCGCGTTGTTCACAATTCCTAGTCCGAATAGTTGAATTGAGAAACTTCCTAAAGACGAAATTACTTTCTGATTTTTGTCAGAAGATCGCCGTATTGTCGCAGTTCACCCTGAGGTGTAACATGGTGTTTTTCTTCACTGTCTGTTTTGTCTATATCTATCCAAAGAATCGCCATGTGTTTACGGAAAACCTATTTGTCAAAAGAAGTCTGTATACCTTAGACGAGACAAGCATAGCTTCAGGGATTCAGAGAGCCTACTCTGAAGTTTTCCTTTGATCGAATATCTGTGCGAGTGCGAACCCATATCAATTTCAAAATGTTAAGTAGTGCAACCAATTTTAACAACGTCTTAAGCTCATACGACAGTTTTATAGTGGTTGCGGGGTTAAGTGTCGGTACAAAAAAAAATAATTCCAAAACATTTCTTAATTATTTCGGAAACATTTGAAAAAAAAAAATGCTACTAGCTATATGCACTTCTTTCATGCACTAGTAGGAATACAAGAATTTGTTAACGATTAGCCTCACCTTCCTTATGTGGCCAATGACCTAATTAAAAAATGCAGAACTTCTATAGCCACTATACAATACGTTGCCGCTAAAGTACACGAGTCTTGATTACAGATTCATTAAGATTTTATTTGTTAATAAAATTGTTGAATTCGTTGGTACTTATTTTAAGTTTGAGAATTTTGGTTTCTTTACAAATCACATATTATTTCTTCCACCATCCACTGGAGCCACCGCCATATCCTCCTCCATGACCACCTCCATACCCGCCTCCGTAACCACCTCCATAGCCGCCTCCACCACCTCCGGCAGAGATAACTTTGATAACCTTAATGGTAGAACCACCGCCATATCCTCCACCATAGCCGCCTCCATGACCACCTCCATATCCACCTCCGTAGCCGCCTCCATGACCACCTCCATAGCCACCTCCGTAGCCGCCGCCGCCACCACCGCCTAATCCGCCAAGGAACCCAGCATGAACAACGGCAATTGTTGCCAAAAGAAGACACACGAACAACTAAAAATCGCAAAGATTAATCCTATGCCAAAATTAAGACCATTTCCTTTGAATACTCACTTTCATCTTTCGAACTCAACACTGAACTCAATCGAACTATACAATTGCAGTCAAAGTGAGCACATTTTATACACCTCAAGTCGAGGTCCGAGCAGTCATCGAAAGAAAAGCAAAAGTAAATAATCGTTCAAACTAAAAAAAACATATGTCTTAAAGCTGATTATAATACATAGTTCCGCACCTATTAATCATTATTTTGGCATAACAAAAATAATAACCATACTTAGTCTATTGACGTGGGTCTAATAAAAAGAAGAGAAGAAATCGCACACACATTCAATTAAAGACAGTCCGATCGGCGATCTTCAATGGTAAGCTGCTAAGCAGAAGGTCAAATCATTGCAACTAATTAACTGGCGCTTTGAAATCCCAAAGTGCGAATTCAATCAGAGATAAAAGATTTTGTGGTCTACAAGATTTCAAGTAATTACCCTTTTTCGGATGCATTTTTATACGGATTTGGTCTTCAGATTTAATAATTACTTTTACCCTGACCGGTTATTAAAAGTAAGCGAACGAACAAATTAAATAATGATCAGCTTATTAAAATGTAGATACTATTGGTTGGCAACACTTGTGCCCAAAGATTCAGAAGCGAAACGAGGTATGAGATTATAAACGATGCAGATAGCTGTATGTGCTTGACAGAAGACATGTCTAAAGTTTTGGATGTTGATGTATTGAAAAAGTGTCAATTATGCAGAATAAATGATTACAAAAGGAGAACCTACTCATTAGGTCTGTTTCTTTACTTTTAAATCGTGTGAATTATAACTTATTCTTACACGAAATTTTAGGAACTTTTACTCAATATCGTTCTTTAACTCTTGAGAAATTCGAGAAAGCGGTTTCGAGAGAGTCAGATATTACCGCTCAACTGATAATCTTACTAGTTTTTACTCAGCAAAACTGTCATAGTCGCCTAAAAATTGACAGATGTTTTGAAATTTGTTGTCCTATTTGGCCAGGCACGTAGCCAGGGGGGGAGCTTGAGGGGCTGAATCCCCCCGAAAGTCTAAACAAAAAATTAAAACTTTCTAATAACAGAGAGCTGAAAAACTCGACTTCTACGCCTTTGTGAAACAAGATTCATTGAAAGGCATTATTTCCTTTGTAGAGCTCTTCAAATGTAGGTTTGTTTGACGTAGACCCTATGGCGTACTAGTGCGCACTGGGTTAGCCCTGTCGCGTTCGATATAGCACTGAGTTCGCACTGACAATGAAAACCCGTGTTCGAGGTGAGCACTGGGGCGCCCTAGTTGAGCACTGAGCCGACCCTAGGTATTCAGTGAGGGCAGGAGTTCAGTTCTGGGTTTGGCTGTCAATCGTAGGTGTTATTTGGGTGAAATCATATTTTTGTGAATATTCGACTTGTAAATGTTAAAAGAAATGTGTTTTTCAACATAACAATCATTAATTAAATTGAATGTTATTGCTGGTGTTAAATCTGTATACCTATTGAACATTTTTTCAGTGATAGGTCTCGACATGAAACTGAATTTCTAGGATTTCCTTGGTTTTTTTGGCAGCAACGAAAATTCACTGACACTGGCTGGCCACGTCGAACAAACTTTATCTCAATAAGTCGTGAAGAAATAACAAGCAGAACGTGGCGATGTCTTCAAAGGATTCAACGCTTTTGGCAGCGGTCCAAAAAAGTGCTTTTCTAGTAAGCCTCATTGCATGCAAAAAACGTTTCACTTTAACGCTGCCCTTATTGGCTTTCCTACAGAACAAATCCTTAGATTTCGTTTCTGCAATCGACCGCTCAAAAGAAGTTCTGAATTCTCTTAAGAACATCAGAGAAAATGCCGAAGATTATTTTAGAGAGCCTTTTCAATACGCATCCCAACTTGCCGAGGGCTTTTTTAAAGTAATAATTTTAGTATATTCGTTTAAGTACCTACATTATGATTTAAAAACTAATAAAAATCAATGAATTGGAATTTACATAGTTTTTTGTTTAAAGTATTCCTCGTAAGATTTGGAAGCAAGCCCTCACAATTCCACATACTTGGATTCATACTAACGTGAAATTTATTAAAAAAAAAAAACAAAATGCATCTGTAATTTTTTATTGCCTACTACAAAAGCGTTCCCTAACGTTTTCGTAAGTTTTTTCTGTTTGAGAGAGATTTCATCCCCACTACGGCCATTTTGACAGTATTTTTCATTTTACTACAAAACTTAAGGAACAGACTTATTATATGTTTATTGATTTTGTGTAATGCATAAAGGTGTCATAACGTAACGCAAAGTCGAGAAGTATTTGCATTTAATGTATAATAAGGCCTATCTAAGGTTAAAATATTAAAATTAGAAGAGTGAGGGGGGGTATCGGGGAAAAGCTTATTTCAAAAGTTATTTAAACTGGACGTTACTTTAATAATACTGTTGAAAAAAGCAGACTGCGTATCTTCACAAAAACGGTCTTCAGATGATAAAAATCTTCTCACTCCCCAAATAGAGTAAACGTAAAACGTGACGTATTTCAAACTCGTACAAAATTTCGAACTCGAGATTTTTATCAATTCTGATATTTTATTTATAACTGTCCTGAAAAAGATTTTCAGTGGTTCGTACTCAGAATAAAATTGTAGGTCCCTTCCATTCGTCCCAAAAATAAAATTCACACAAATGAATGGTTGTGATTGTGAGAAGCTAGGCCTAGCCGTGTCGCCAACAATTTTTTTTTACTTAATTTTTTTTATGAATAAAAAACGTAGTGGTGTTTTTAGATTATGTTTATTTTATGCCTAAAATTTTGTCCATTAAGTCGAGAAAATGAATTCGGTTAACTGGGCGTGTCGCTAGAATTGATAAGCAATCGCGCCCGATGTATGGCACTTTCCCTTAACTCTTTTTGGCAAGCGGCTAAACGTGGTAGTGTTTGCCCAGTTGGTGTCTGGTGAGGCGCAGGGACATAAGGCCCAGGGACATAAAGCCCAACTTTTATTTTTGGGGCTTATGTCCCACTTGGATGGGACATAACGCCGAAATTCAATTTGGGCCTTAAGTCCCACCCAAATGAGACTTAAGTCCCATACATTTCTTTTGGGATTTATGTCCCACTCAACCTATTTCTTTAGATAAGCTTAGATAATTCAGATAGATAGAAGAGCACGTACTAAATAAGTATAACGAGTACAACAGATTTTTGGCTCGGTTGTCTTGGTAAAGTTTTAAAAATGATTTATATTTACAACTAAAATACAGTTACTAACAGTTTGCGAAAAGTAATGCAAACGAAAACCGCCACGAAGTCTTTTGGAAATAAAGGAATCATTTGCAAACGAAAACGTTTTGTTAAACTACGGCATGTCGAGGTATGATAAAAAAATTGTTTTACTTAAAAACTCGATTTTAGAAAGCCAATTTGGATACACCATAATTCCCGGCATCTAAAATCGCTGAGTAAATTGAAACATTGCCTCAATCAGAACGACATTTTAAGTTGGTAGCATATTTAATGTTCGTCCATCCTGTGAATGCAGGCAATTATTAATTGTGGTGTATAATATATCCCATGCGGAACATGTAATGTGAGTAGCTACTTTTTAGTTTTATTTTCTAGAAGAGGAAATAAACTTATAAAATTCTAGGTTTTGACAATTTGAGAAAATAAAACTAACAAAATCGCGCGATTTTTTTGTCAAAAACTAGAAAAGAAAACAAACTTATAAAATTCTAGTTTTTGACAATTTGAGAAAATAAAACTAACAAAATCGCGCGATTTTTTTAGTTTCATTTTCTCAAATTCTCAAAAACTAGAAAAGAAAACAAACTTATAAAATTCTAGTTTTTGAGAATTTGAGAAAATAAAACTAACAAAATCGCGCGATTTTTTTAGTTTTATTTTCTCAAATTCTCAAAAACTAGAAAAGAAAACAAACTTATAAAATTCTAGTTTTTGAGAATTTGAGAAAATAAAACTAACAAAATCGCGCGATTTTTTTAGTTTTATTTTCTCAAATTCTCAAAAACTAGAAAAGAAAACAAACTTATAAAATTCTAGAAAAGAAAATGAACTTATAAAATTTGAGAAAATAAAATTAAAAAATTTCTCTTCTCAAACAATAACCTGCGGTATTTGTTTCGAGAGTCATAGAAACATATTACTTCAATCCTACAACCGTTGCAAGATGTGTAGTTGTAGCTGTTTTGCGAAGATAAACGAAGAAGCAATCGCTAATAAGAATAAATTAATATGTCCATTTGGCCGGCAGATAATTAAAAACATATCTTTTGTTTACTTTTAAAGTTTGTTTGTTCGAAGACTAATTTAAATCCAGAATGTTTTGCTAAATAGTATTTCTTCGAAAATTTGGGAGTTATGTCCCATCTTCGACAAACAAATTTTGGAACTTATGTCCCACTTGGGTGGGACTTAAGGCCCAAATTCAATTTCGGCCTTATGTCCCACTCAAGTTGGACATAAGGCCCAAAAATAAAAATTGGGCTTTATGTCCCTGGGCCTTATGTCCCTGCACCGTCTGGTGACCGGGAAATCTGCCGAAATTCACGCTGCACCGCTGAATTTTCCACAAATATATCCAAACAATTATTTCGCCTCCTCTAATAGTGTTATGTCTTTTTGACGTGTATTTTGTATCTGTTTACTTCACAAATAATGTCAAAGCAGAATTGACATTTGCCGCCATTTGCAAAAAAATATAGCATTTTCCGATTCAGTTATGACTTGTACTTATTTTATGTTTGGCATAACGCAAATAGGCTACGACAAAACGTAGTTTTTGGCTCCTGCCTCCTGGGCGTGTGAGTATTGATTCCAGAGAGTGGGAGCAAGAACCGATTTTGACCTATCTGCACAGGAACACTCCACGACCAATACTTTTGATTATCTGTAAGTTTTATCTCAATCGATTCTGTGGTTTTCGAGACATAAGATTTTGAATGTTTTTTTTGTATGGGCGGTGCCACGCCCCTTTGCCCGATTTTGAATTTGTTTAGCCTATCACCCAATCACCGTAATTACCGACATTTATAAGAAAAAATCAACAAAATCGGTTGGAAATTACGGGCGACAGAGGGAAACAGTTTTTTCCACTTTGTTTTATATATATAAGAGATAGAGATTATTATCTGATGCCATTTCGTTCAGTTTAAAAAAATCATTTTATTCAAATGAAATCAACATTGTAAATAGATAAAGGTACTTTTAGGCGTGTATAGATTGACTTGTTGGTACAGATTACTTCTTCCACCATCCACTGGAGCCACCGCCATATCCTCCTCCATAGCCGCCTCCATAGCCGCCTCCATGACCGCCTCCATAGCCACCTCCGTAGCCACCTCCATAGCCGCCACCTCCACCACCTCCGGAGGATATAACTTTGATAACCTTAATGGTGGAACCACCGCCATAGCCTCCTCCGCCATAGCCACCACCACCTCCACCATAACCGCCACCATAACCGCCGCCATAGCCACCTCCATGACCACCTCCATGACCACCTCCATAGCCTCCTCCGTAGCCGCCTCCGTAGCCGCCGCCGCCGCCACCACCGCCTAATCCGCCAAGGAACCCAGCATGGGCCACGGCAATTGTTGCCAAAAGAAGACACACGAACAACTAAAAATCACACAAATTAGTCCTTATCAGTAACGCAGGTCCTCTTCATCGTATACTCACTTTCATCTTTCGAACTCAGCAAAGAACTTAATCGAACTATAAACTTCCAATCAAAGTGAAGCCAATTTATACACCCCGACTCGAGGTCCAAGCAATCGGAAAAAAACCAAAAGTTCCAACTACATAATTGGTTAGACCCAAATACTTCTCAAAGGCGAAATGGTAGTTGTTCCGCATTTATTAATCACCGATCTAGCCAGAGGCACAGCAGTAGGAATAACTTCAGACCTACTTAATTAAGTATATAATTAGTGTAGGTCATAGATAGAGAAAAACCTGCTTAAAGAGCTTCTTCAATGGGGGGAATACCCCATTCCCATGTGCATTCAACTAAAGCAGACATCGATCGAAAGATATGATATCTGCCAACAGTTACTTCCTACAAGGCCAATCCATTGTAACTTATTAATTAAATCGTTTAGAATTAAAAAATGAGAGTTCAATGACAGATGGTAGTGTGCTATCCGAAATGCGAGTGATTGTGTGGATGCATCTTTCATTAGATAAATCTAACCCAATTTGGACACAACTCTTCAACTGGTTAATAAAAATGTGAACGAAATATTACAGAAGATCAAGCTGTTATAAATTATTTGGAACTTGGTCAAGTGTAGACAGACGTTTTGGTGCTGCCTGGCCCGAAAAGTTAATAAATTTCTTCTGACATATTTATGTGTCACATTTATGGCTAAATAAGGCTCCAAAGATAGCTATCTGTGTGTGGTGATTAATTGGGCTTATGATTTAGAAAAGTTGGTGGCGCGGGCATGGGATAAAAGTGTTTAAAGACTTGTGTCAATCCTTAATCACAATTGTGGAGATTCTTCTTTCTTCACTGAGAAGGATTAGTTAAAAGTTCTGGGGCTAAAGTATGGGGCTAAAAAAGAAAGATTTCTGTATGTGTCGGATGCACCTTGTTGAATATAGATTCATGAACTGTCAGAGAGGAATCTCTTTCTTCACATTCCCAGCTTGGTGGAAGCCTGTATGACATGTTTTTCAAAATTGGGTCTTTTCAGAACATCATTTCGGATTTCTGATTGTTTGGTGGTGTTCTTTTCGACTTTGACTAAAGCACCGAAGTTTTTTCATCGTAACCCTGCACAGATGAAAGAGTTTGGCAGCAATGCCGAAACTTGGCAACATACATACATACTAACATTTTCAATGGCCCGCTTATCCATTAAGTGGGTCGCGGGTGTAGGTTACTCAAATAGACCCTCCATTCATAGCTCTCGATCCTCCGCCATCGATTCCAAACCATTAAGGGCAATCCCCATACGGGTAGAGGAGAGATTATGAATTTGATCTAACCTGGCAATGCTTTGTATATTTCGCTTCTACATTCGTTATTGTAAACGACTTTGAATTCACTAAAACTGTGTTGATTTGGAACTCCTGATGTTTTTTTTTTTCTAATATTTGTCGAAGGGTGAAGGTTTTGGTCGATGGTTGACCCTGACCTAAAAACGCATTGATATAGGTCGATCAGGTTATAGTCAAACGTTTCAGGCGTTCACACTGTATAGTGAGCAGGTTCCTATACTCAACTGGAGACTTATGCCCTCTGTATAGTTCGGAGTATCTCCCTTTTTGTGGTTGGGGCACACGCTGCTGAGGTTCTATTCTTCAAGCTTACATTCGGCTGACAACTTTACAGACAAGTTGGTGCACAGTACAAAGTCATCTTCGGATGCTTTGAAAAACTCTGTCGATAGGACAAGCACTCTAGAACCCTTGTTGGACTTAAGTTTGAACATCGCTGCCTTCGTTTTGATCGGGTGGATGGAATTTTTGTCATCGTCTAGCCGGCACTCCACGTCGAGGTTTCTTTCTGATGACACTTGAACAGTGTTACCACTTATCCTTTTTTCAAGAAAAATCATGCAGAACGACAATACGGAAGTAGCTTTGTACACGATAGGGAGCCTGCTGAGAATTCTTTAGCTTACTTACTTACTTAAGGTGGCGCTACAGTCCGGTGTGGACCTGGGCCTCAACCAATAAGTGTTTCCAGCCAGCACGACCTATGGCTAGCTGCCTCCAGTCCTATGCACGCTAAGTTGGCTAAGTTCCCCTTCCACTTGCGTGTGCCACCTGAGTCGCGGTCTTTCTCTACTGCGCCGTCCATCGGGTATGGATTCGAAGTTTTTTAGGGCGGGAGCATTCGTGTCCATTTGCTCTACATAACCCAGCCACCTCAGTCGTTGGACCTTTACACTTCTGGCTCGGTCGATGTCGCTGTACGTTGTTGTATCTCCTCTTCCATGAAAACTACTCGAAGAATTTTTCTCTCGAAACCAAGAGTAACTCGAAAGCCAAGAGTAACCTCGTCTGCGTTTGATAGCGTCCATGCCTCTACACCATAGAGAAGGTCTGATATTATTAGGGCCTTATAAAGGGTCACGTTAGTTGTTCCAAAGAGGGCTTTGCTACTCAGTTGCTCTTTTAGTTCAAAGAAATAGCGATTGGCAAGAGTTATTATTCGTTTAATTTCAGGGCTGATGTCGTTGTCTGAGTTCATATCGGAGCCTAGGTAGACAAAGTCCTTTACCACCTCAAAGTTATATCTGTCTGTAGTGACATTCTGTCCGGCTGTTAACAGCCTATACTTTGTCTTGCCCTCATTAACCGCCAATCCCATCTTCGCCGCCTCCATCTCAATACTTACGAACGAGCAACGTCCTGCCGATTATATTGATGTCGTCGGCGTAGGCGAGTAGATGAACGGACTTTTGAAAGATAGTGCCTCTGGTGTTAGCTTTTGAGTTTTGCACTATTTTTTTCAAGAACGATGTTGAAGAAGTCACATGACAGCACATCGCCTTGTCTAAATTATTTTTTGACATTGAAGGTCTCGGTGAGCTCCTTACCGACCTTGATGGAGCAGCGTGTATTCTCCATTGCCATCCTGCACAGACGGACGAGTTTGGCTGGGATGCCAAAACTAGACATTGTTACCTTTCTTGGTTTTTCCTGGCGGAATATAATACTATTTTCATTATCTTTATTACCTTCCATGACTGAGTAGACTGTAGTAGCATTTGTAAGTTTTGTTAGGTATTATTTTAAATATTTATTGTAAAATTCTCCAATAGATTGTCTGAGCTCGTTGTTTAATCTATTACATTTGGTTTTGTCGCTTTGTTCCCTTATCTGCTTATATTGTTTTCTGGATTTCGTATCGGTAATAATTTGACATATTTCCCGATCATCCTGCACTTAACCCCACAGCGATAACTAATCTTAATTTTTACTCTCGTTGTAAATAATCATCTTTCATCCTTCAGACTGCGAATTAAAATATTTTTATTTTAAATGACTTAATTATTAATTATTAAATAAACAAATAGATCAATACAATAGATAAATAGATGTCTTGTGCTATGCTATTACAAGGTAGTAGTCCGACTCGTTGGCCCCTCTGGGTGTATGGACAACAAAAACACTGGAGGCATACCGGGCGTCAATCGCAACTTGATCAATTTTATTGGCATATGATCCTTGAACAATGTTCTGGCAATGATACTACGGAAGTCCAAGAATTCTTGCCTTAGTCTTTCAATCAGCATCCTAACAGACGCTGACCGTAGTAGATTACATACAGCTCTTCACTGTTCTTGTACTTTCTCCATGATAATTCACTTCCTTATTGGCTGCAGCATCGGCTTGGAACCTGTGAAGGGTCTCTACTAGTATAGTTAGATTGCACGCTGTCTGCTTAGGGTCCACATATTCCACGTGCAGATCCGAAGTTCGTTGTCCTTATTTCGCTTGCTTGGGTTGTCAACATTTGGCTCATCCATATTCGAGGCTTGTCGTTGGTAAGAATTTATCCCGAAACTGAATCATCAATCTTGAGTACCGGGCCATTTGCTGCACCCTTTCGACGTAAAGGGCCGAATATTTCGGTGACTAGAAACCCACTTCGCGGATGAGAGAGCTGCGGTTGCCCCATAAAGCTCTCGTCGGCCACCATTTCTATTTTAGCACCCTGACTAGTCCAACAAAATCCTACTACCTCAGGTGAAAGTATATATATATATAAATTTTCGAGAGATATTCGAATCAGACCACCATTGTTGGGTCTCTTTTCGTCTCCCTACCACTATAAACCCTACCCAGAGAGACTCTCTGGACTTCTCCAGAGTCCTTCTCTGAGTTCGATTCCTAGTGTTAACGCTAGCATCTGTTTATATGAGATCTGTTTCATCCAATGGGTCTCGACCCAATGTCGAGTCAGGTGAAAGTAGGAAGGTATCTGTTATAATGAATGTTAACAACACATTTGATTCAGCCTAGTAAATTCACCTGCCCTACGTTATCCTTCTGAGGGGCTCTTTAGACTCCTGAGACTTTTTCAGCCAGTCCAACTGAGCACTGAGCTGTTTTTCTCGCGTTCAACACTTGGGTCTCTTAAGTTTATCAAGTCGAGTCCGTATAGACAAGACCACTACTGCGACGTTAAATAAACGCAATTATTGATGTATGTAGGTATATCCAGGCCCAGGTCCACGCCGCCGGACTGTTGACCCACCTTAAGTTGAGATGTAGTTGTAGTTGTAGGTATATCATTTAGTTGAGACAACTAATGGACACCACCAATTTGATGGCAATCAGAGCCCTGTCCTCTTCATACAACATACAACTAACTAGTTTTGGAACTTAGTGATTGTAAATGGCCGCGTTCCATTGACCGCTAGATGAAAAAACTGACATTTCATCATTTGCGCTAGAGCTCTAGCACATATCGTGAAATGTCAGTTTTTTTTTATATGGAGTTTGGCATGCCGCTAGTCATCTGGCTGTCAATATACACGTAATGAATTATAATAATATCAACATAACTCAACAAGGAAGGTGTGCCTATCATGATTTCAAAAATATTGTTGGCTATGAAAAATATTACATTTTTATCATTGTACTATCTACTGTGATATTAATCAGAAAAGATCAACTACAGCAGTTGCAGTTAATCTTAATCTCAGTGGATAATAAATTTGTACAACCACCATCAACCGTCGATTAAAAATTAAATTGCATAGGAATTTACTACATTTAATTGCAGTTTGCGTTAAGCTTTTGAATTTGCATTTATATTGCATTAAAGGCTTAGGAAAAATAAACGATTATTTCCAATGCGTCACTTTTCCAAGTTTCCGCAGGTGTTTATCGTGTCAAGTTTTGCAGGTATGTATAATCACAATAAATGTTTGATTGTTAATTTTTTTGTCCTCCTACTGAAATATTTTTTAGAACCTTAATTCGCACTAATAATCAGGTTGCCAGTAGTAGCACATTTCAACCCAATGCCACAAACATCAGTCTTTATGTACCATCTGTCAAACCAAATGTCACACCGATATGATAAAACTAGATGAGTGTGTTTTTCCGCTTAGCGAAAAATCCTATTAGCGGGCAATTAATTTTACTGCCAAGCTACTTCATCAATAAACAGATTACTGTGGTGTTGATTGATGTCATTCACTTAGTTAACCCTAACCCTGAACATGAACTTTGTAAATAACAAATGAAACTTCTTTTCGTGGCAATTAAACAATTAATCATTATTTTTGAATTTTGCCCACCTGAGCACTTAATTTCTCAGCATTTGTTTTTTTTTTTAATTTGTACCTACGTCATTCACGGCAAAACGTCACAATCGATGAATGTGTCAGTGACATTTGAAAGTGTCAGCAAAAGTAGAAGACAAAACGTTTTAATACCGATACCGACCGGGGATAGTGTCTGGAACATGGGAGACAACAAAGCGTGCCTCGTTCAGCTTCACCGATGATGCGTCAAATTAATCGATGACATTGGCAAGGGAGAAATAGAAATCACCACCGATTAGTGGTGAGTTTTTTTTTATTCTCTCCTTGTGCATAGTTGGGGTGGGGGGCAGTTATCGTTTTCTGATTCAAAAGCCTGACGGGTGACGGATAGTGTAGCAAAAAATTACACTGATTCAAAAACCAAGCGATCGTGGCTCTCAGCCATCGATTGGCGTTCAGTAGTCGAGCAGAGTGACAACGGAAATGATCGTCAAAGGAAGACGCCTTGTGCGCAGTCGGTCATCGCGTCAGTGTTTTAGTAATTAAAAGCATTACTGTTTTATTTTCTATTGATTGAGTGTAATCGAATTAAATCGTTGACGCTGAAAATTAAATTTCAAATTGACACTAAAGTGACATCAAAAGTGCAACAGCGCTGTCATCAAAGAGGCCAATTTTTGTGCGTAATATGGATAAAATCGAAACGGAAACCTCATTTATATCCGCTGACATTGAGAAAAAAGACAGCGGTCCTACTTCAAGTGTGAAAGTGCAAAATCTTAATAGTTTACTGGATAAGGCAGGTACAGAGTGATTTTTAATGGTGAACCGAAATGCAATCAAGTGTCAAATTGCTGCAGCAATTAGCATCACTATTATGTACTTAATTGTTGGATAGAATTTTGTTTTCTTTTTGCAAAGTGCGGTGTCAGCAATTCCGAGAATTTAGTCTCGTATGTCTGTTTTTTTTTTGGTTCTATTGTCAGTGGGGACATAGATATGTACCTCTACCTACTGTACATATAGTCTTCTGACAGATAAGCAGATTTAGCTCATGTGGATTATGCGAGAAGTGCGCGGAGTGTGCTTTATAGTACCCACCGAGTTGTGTTTTTTTTTTCTTAAATATTTGTTTTATATTATATTTTGAGTTTTAATGCTGCACTACAATAATATTATTTTGTCCGCATAAATCCAACCTTATCTGCTTTACACTGTGCGTGACCGGCGGAAGCTGAAAATATGTGCACACGGCTTATCGCGTTTAGTAGATAATGGTTTCTTTATTTTGATTTCACAGAGTGCTAAGAGGCGATGAAGATGAGCATTCTGTTCCGAATTGTTTACCTTGTTGGATGCTAACACTTTAAGTGGCGTTATTTTTGTATAGTCTTTTGAGTTGATACGTTCTTTTACGTCTACAGAAAAATATAGAAACATACAATTTTCAAACAGAGCATCACGTGTTCATCTATTTTAAGTAACTGGCACTTCGTTGAACTAAAACCTATCTGAACCGAGAGCCTTTGCATTAGACGTGAGTTGCGAATAAGGCAGATATCAACTAGTTAACCTTACCACTTTAATAATGCATTTGCAGTACGAAACTGTGCTTTTTACGGGTTGGTGATGAAATCTCCTTTTCCAAAATCCCCTTTCCCAAATCCCCAGAAACAAAATCCCCCAGTTTTAGATTTGGTGGTATTAATTCTGTCGCCGCGACTCCTAAAAATGGTGTTGCAAAGTGAGATACGTATACATGAGATACAACCCCCCTGCTTGGGTCACTTTAGGATTTGGAGTAGGTGCAAGGTTGGGTTTGTTTGTGGGAGATTTTGGCATAGGGGATTTCGTCCCGAGAGATTTTGGAAAAAGAGAAGAAAAAAAATGAACGATTATCTCCAATAAGGGAAAAGGGGATAACGTAGGCATCCCGCTTTGGGTTGGCGATGAAATCTCCTTTTCCAAAATTCCCTGTGCTGAAATCCCTTAATCCAAAAGACCCATTACCATTATAGAAAATGAAGTTCTCAATTGTGCGAACAGCGGATTTTAACGAGCGATTTAATAAGTAATTGTTTAGGTAGGTGAGAGATTTTGGCATAGGGGATTTCGTCCCGAGAGATTTTGGAAAAATAAATGAGAAATTATGTCCAATAAGGGATTTTGAAAAAGGGGATAACATAGGGATCCCGACTGATCAGTTTTTCTGGGAAGTGTTCAAGCACCAAATTCATGGAGGCTCTAGTGGCATGGAATAAGTCACCCTATTTTGTCACGAATCTGATGCATATTATGTGCTTCCAAATTAGGTAATAAAATAATCTGTGAAAATTTGCTCGCCATTTTTTCTGTTCACATTTATAGATTCTTTTCTTGAATTTTCGGAAACAATACGGCCTGTGGCCTATTTCACCAAATTACAATTATAATTACAAATTTGTATTTGTTGATTACATTTTCAAATTTGTTAACTGATTTTCTGTTTCACAAACTACAAACTTAATTCCAACAAATTTGTTAGAAAGAGAAAAAAATGAAGGGAAATTGTATTTGTTATTTACAAATAGAAAAAAAAACCGTTTCACCGTATATTTTTTGGAGTTGTAAACAACAACTGTTTTTCATAATTTTGTAATTCTTCTAACAATCTTACTGATAGCATCAAAGAACAAAATTAACAGAAACAACATTTTTATCGGTTTTATTCGCAATAAGAAAAATGTTGGGCGCAGCGGTTAGTGTGCTGGACTACTGTGCGAAGGGTCCCAGCCCCAGGTTCGATCCCCGGAAAAACACAAATTAGATCTTACTGCGTCACCTCTGGCAAACGTCTGACAAACATCTGAGAGTATAACTGTCCTGAAAATTCATTTCAATTCAGCCGTTTGGACTCGGCATAAAATTGTGGGTCTCTTCCATTAGTCCCAAAAATAAAACTCTCAAAAACGAATGGTTGTGAGAAGCTAGTGTATATACGGCTGTTGCGACAACTATTTATTTATTTATTTATTTTTATTTAAGCAAAATATTTTTTTCTAACCTGTTAGAAATTGATTTAAGTATATGTTCATATCGGTGTCAGTGAAAAGTTTATTTTCAGACTGATTTGCAATCCGACGTCCAATTTGTCTTAAGGACTGTTCACATGAGAGCGAACAACAACCTATATACGAACTATCGAATATTCGCGAGTTTAGACGGTTCGTTCACATAAACACTTTTCATGGTGGCGGCAGTCCACAAATTTCAGCCTTCAGTTCCTACCAGAAATTTCTCTAGCCGTTTAAAAATGTGGATTGCGAATAAACTTTGACAATCCACGCTGTCGATGGTGTTTCCATTCGCGGCATAAAGTTTGGATTTTCAAATTTCGTTGTATAAACTATTTTAAGATTGTTTTCTTAATACATTTTGATGGGATAATTAATTATCCTCCTTTATAGCAAAATGTGCAATTTCCTGTTCATAAATGCATCAAAAGAGGTTTGTTCGTTCGCTCTCATCTGAATGGTCCTTTATTTCCTTTGGCTTAGCACGTTTTAACCGAAACTTTTCATTGAAAACAAAAGAATCTGAAATTTCATAGTTTTTTCTTCGTCTACTTAGCACAAACTTATATCACTATCGGTGTTACTATGCCTTTGACGTTCCTTCCTTTGAAAAATAACAAATTGTTACTAAATCGACACACGAAAAGTCTAGTGTAAGAAATTTTCAGTAATTGAACAAATTTGTAAAACTTTTTGATTTGGTGAAACACAAACTTGAAAAAAAATATGAATTTTAACATATTTGTACATGTAAGCAACAAAGGAAATTAACTTTTGGTGAAACGGAAATAATGAAATTTCTACAAATTTCCCATTGTAAATAATGTTTTTGTGAAACAGAAAAAACCGATTTTTGCACAAATTTGTTAAAAAAAATGCCTGTAAACAACAATTTGTAAGTTGGTGAAATAGGCCACTGGTAACTCCATTTGTCCAAAATCAAGTCCTTACTCTTGGGCAATGTAAGACCGTAGTTGACATTTTAGACATTATCCAATGTGTTCCTTGATCCTATAATAGCAACAGTCTTATTTATTAACCTTCCCATTTAGGTGAAAAGAAGATGCAATTTTCTAGATACGGAATGAACCGATCATTTTTGGGAGGCCTAAAGGTGGACACTCTTTCACTAACTGAAACTCTTGGATTTTCGCGCAAGCTTTGTCCTCTTTCATAGTTTTCGGTGACCTTTCATATTCTGCTGGCCTTCGTCTTCTTCAATACATAGCCTAACACTTCGCTAGATTCATTTTACTATAGTAATATTATAGCAACCCATGATGTCCTATGAGGAATCCTATACTAGGTTTCTATGGGCATTGTGATTAAATGGCTTAATAGGTCTTTCCCAATATGAGATAAATTTTGTGTGCTCCCAGCTTTTTTTGGTTAAATGAAAAAAGGTTTCGGTCCCGTGAAAAGTATTTCGGAGCCTATTCTTGTCATTTGGTCGCGGCTTTTTCGTTACCTTCAAAGCCTTCATGAGACTGCTTTTGTTTCATTAATTTTCTGTTTTCTTTTTGTAAAATATGTGTAGGAAAATCTTTACGGTACTTTTTCGAGGCAGGAGAGGGAACAACTTTGCACTGTCGTGTGAATTCTTATAATAAAATACATAAGAGAGAGACAGACAGACTAGAAGTTAAAGCTTGCCGACAAGTGTAGATGTCAATAGCCTACTTTTTTGTATGGTCTTGAATGTTCAGCTTCGAACTGGGTTTACTATTTCAAATTATAGGTACCTTCGTTCTAAGTCGAGGTAGAGCTATAACTGAAACTGTGTTAAGTATCTTTTTTTAGGGTTCCGCTAAACAAAATCATGAAAGACCAAAAGCCTCTAAAACACAGAATTTCGAATTACAAACTCGCGGCGATGTTTAACACCAATCAGTGGGGCTAATTTTCGAAATTTTGGTTTAGTAGTTTGCAGTGTGACCCAATACGGAACTCACTGAATGACAACAAACGCCACCACACTACTCTATTCATTCGATCTATCGACGCTACTGCAGAGTGCGCTTGTTGTCAATTCCTGTCGATGGATCGAATGACTTAGTCTTAGTTTTGGAGGAATTAATGGAAATACTACAACTTTACATCCCCCTGGTGGCCTAGCCGCCTAGTATACCTCTCAATATTGACTTTTTAATGCGACAACAACAACTCTCAAGATCGATTAAAATCTACCTTACCTCGTAACTTCCTTTTTAGTCTTCCAAAATTAAGGACAGTAAACCAAGTTAATGGATAAGCTGTTTTTGAGACGGACCCCTTGATGGTTAAACAATTTTTGAGTTTTATTAAATAGTAGAGTATAATAAAAAAATATTAGCGAAGAGATTTTTGAAATCAAATTTTTGCAGTCACTATTAGAATTGTTTGGGTAAACTTTTTGCATCAAACCATTTTTTGTGTGAGACCGAGGAAAAAAGTCAAAAATGTAGACTTTCACAAAAATTCAAAATTTTCAATGGGTACCTAATGGGTTAAGGAAACTTTTGTATCATTTAAACGGAATTGAAATGACCTTTCCATTGATAACATTTACAGGAAGTAAGTGCAAATTATGAGTAGATTTAACTTTAGTTTTGTCAAAATACTTATGCCGACCATTGTAGTACTTAAATAAATAAATAAATAAATAGGTGGCGCAACAGGCGGGTGACACCCAAGGCCTAGCTTCTCGCAACCATTCGTTTTGTGTGAGTTTCTATTTTTGGGACGAATGGAAGGGACCTACAATTTTATGCCGATTCCGAACGGCTGAATTGAGAAGCTTTTTCAGGACAGTCATACTCTCGGATGTTTGTCAGACGTTCGCGAGAGGTGGCGCAGTAGAAAAAACCTTAAGATGTAATTTGTGTTTTTCCGGGGATCGAACCTGGGATCCCTCGCACAGTAGTCCAGCACACTAACCACTGCGCTACTGCGCCCACTTGTAGTACTTACCTATAGAATATGCATAGGCATAGCTCATCTACTAGTCGATTGTGATTTTACAAGAAGATGCATGGATTCGTTTGGATATGTAGGCCGTCCGTTTACATTTTTTGTAGAGTCGATGCATCTTTAGAAAATGTGCTGAGCGGTAACTTCTACATTAAGAACAACTACGTTCTCTTTTGCTCACTTTAAGATTTGTCCTAGATCTTCCGCTCGGCTAACTTGAGCTATATACTAGTGATTTTATCAATCGACTTCTTTCAGAATGCATTCAATTGGTCGTGGTGTCGAAATGTCATGTCTGACAATATTATCGTTAGCATAGAATTTGATTGTGTCCTTCTCAAATTTTAGCACAACTAATTTCTTTTTGATTTAAAAATAAACTTCCTTACCTAATGTTGTATATTTTTATTTTGTTTACAGACAACTGATGACGTTTCCGGTTCAGTCACATTCAGCGTACCAGAGAAAACTGTCACCACATTTGCTTTCGATGGTGGTGAAGATGGCGGAGAAAGTGGACGTAGACCTTTGCATAGGTAAGTTGAACATTTTACTAATTAGTTGTAGATAACACAACTAAATGTGCAGCACAATAAAAGCAACAACAATTTGTACTCTAGAGCCCTCTGTCATCTAACTAAGCTACTGGTAGCATTTTCAATGACGAAGATGTTGGCATACATAGGATCCTTGTACGATTCCCATGAAAAAAGTCATAACAAAAGTTGCATATTGCTTCAGTTTGACAGATCATGCCTTTTTTTATCTTTGTCTGCTTCAAGGACTTTTCTTTGATCTAAAATTTTTCACTTTCAAGGCATTCCTCGTCGTGATATTTATTGAAAAAACTCATCACTATTTACTTTTCCGCAGCACAAAAACATAACAGAAGTAAAACGGAATGATCTGTCAAAATTTGGCTTGAGAAAATGAGCCGAACGATCGCGCTAAATTTTACCTAGAGCTTCGTACCGTTCAGCTAGGGATTCGCTTAAATTTAGAACAGCTAAATTCTTTAGAATTTTGTATGGGTGCACAGAGAAGTATGAGAACAAATACTTCATACTTTTAGGAGGCATTATATCGCACCTCCAGTAAAACAACGATGTAAGTGAAAATTTTTGATTTTCTGAGTTAAATATGTCAAAATCATAAAAAATTATAGTTCTTTTCAATAAAACGAGGACCTACTTGATACACTAAATTTGCCACAAGGGGGCTGATGCGTCTTTGTTCCGTTCATTAAAAAAAAGAATTGGAACAACAATGACATACCTATCAGTCAGTTGTGTTCTGAATCTCGTAGGTGAATTTCGATTTTTGGTGTTACAAAGACGTAAGTGTTAATTATGTCAGTGATAAAAATAATATATTTTTAGGTTAAGTCTCCGAATTATTTCTAATTAAGACAGTAGAACATTGCGTACAGAACTGGTTGATAGGGAGATGTTTTGACATACAGATGAGTCGGTTGTTGTCTGGAGTTAACAATTATGTCGTTTTCGGTTGGTCGTCCAGAACCGTCAGAAAGAACTCTCCGCGATTCTGAATTCAAATCCAGAAGCAAATTTCTCTTCTTTTCAGTAGAAGAAATGTCAGTTGAGTGTCAATCGAACGCTTTCAGAAGCGCTCGGATTGCTTCGGGACGACCAACCGAAAACGACATTAGTTGGCGTCTGAAAATGACCTATTTGACATGTCAATGTCATTGACTTATGGCTTCGCTAAAAATATTCAAACACAGACAAATTGCAGCGATAAAAATAGACCAACAATGATTTATTCAAATCGAATTGCACCCTCTTCGCGCCGGCCGCCGCCGCAACACACAATAATTGAAATGTTGCACAAATCAATCGAAATTGATGACTTTATAAGTTCCAAAGGCAATAATTCGAAAAGTGCCGATCGAGTAAATCAGAAAGCGTCATACGCCTTTCGATTGGTAATTTATTTAAATAGCCAACAGACGTATTTTCAGTTCCAATCAGACGATCAGCAACCACCAACGACAATGAAAAAGGTAAAACAAAGTTGTCTTAATTTGATAAAAGTTTTAATGGAGAAAACGCACGCACACTAGCACTAGAAGAAACTTCCAGACCAGACTCAATGGAATCACTCATCAAATTTGAAACTCTTTTCGGAGAAATTTTCTGTTCTCGGTTTGTTTGGGGGCTCATGCGTTTTTAAGTGAAAATCTGCGATTCCACCGGAACCCACGTAGCGCAGTCAATTCGTTATGATGACTATCCATAGATACACACATCATAATCTCAAGTATGCTGTAGGCACTAATAAAGACCAATAAAAGTATATATAACTCAACTAACTAACTAACTACCCAACTTAGTTACTTGCTACCGTACGCGCGCCAGATACACTACATCATAATATCTCATTCCTTATAGTTCGGCGAGTGAATATGAATTTCGTGCTTAGCAATTGTATCTTAAAGTCAACTTTGCTGAGCTCTATGCGGTTGCTGGGTCTGTCTGCTGTATCGCGCATTAAGCTCTCTCTCACAAATAGTATCTCAAGAGAAACGCTTCTGATAAGATCGTGTCTTAGTACCTAGTCCATCACGCCCGCGTTAGTTCCGATTTAAATTACCATTAAGCAGATCATTTATTAATTAAATGGTAATTATTTCTTGCTATTTGGAGTAGAAAATTGGCTGCGAAATTGTGGCGGTCCTTGTCGGTGTTCCGGTGCGAAAAACTGGATAGCATTGTGGTAAGATGCCCTGTGGGGGATTAGTTAATAGTATTTTCACACAAGCGATGGAGCAGTAGTCAAGTGATACTTAATTTAATTTGAAAACATATTGTAGTCGTCATCGGCCTCAGGAAATCTCTGCGAAAATATGTGGAGAAAAAATTAAATATGATAGTGTGTTTCCTTCGAGAAGTGAATGTAATAAACCTAAGGGAGTTGGCTTGGAATTTATTCATACATACATACATCTCAACTGATAAGTGTTTCATTTAAATAACAAAGCAAATAACTAGATATTGCCTTGTTTGAATTGCATCCGTACATTCAATCGCCATGTATCGGAGTGCATTTGTATCTATTTGCTTAACAGTGTTTTGCATAATGACAGAATGGATGGTGTCATATTCGAGTAGACAAGTGATTTTTGTATACTTAAATTAAATAGATTTGGTGTCAAGTTTTACGGATTCGATTTATAAAGATGTGACAAATGTATTTCGAGATGTTGTAACTACATATTAGTTTAGTAAGTGAACATTATTATTTTGGAAGCTGATAAAACTGCTTTCGAATGAGAATTTTGAAAAATTCAGTAGAGGAAATGTATTTACATCCTCCGATTGACCTTGTTCAAAGGGTTCAAATTAATTGCCTAACAAATTCTCCTTACTTTAAACGCTAAATGGTAAGATATTAATGGTCATCTATAGAAAGCTAGGTGACAGAAGCTAGATTCAACCTAGATCGAAAGTATTTAAAAAAGTATCACCCACAACCGACGTTTAAGTAGGCCCCAGTTATATAGATATCAGTAAAATGCAAAAATTTCGAGGAAAGTGGTTAAGTTCGCCAATGAACTTCGGAGGTCCCTTTAACTGACTGCGCCAACTACAGAGGTATCAGTCTCCTTAAAATCGCATACAAGATCCTATCTGCCATATTGTGTGAACGCCTTAACCCATTCGTTAATAACCTGATTGGCCCCTATTTCAGTGCGGTTTTAGGTCAGGAAAATCCACTATCGATCAAATATTCACACTTAAGGACCATTCACATGGGAGCGAACGAACTAATATATGAAATGCGAACAAACCACTTTTTATGCATTTATAAACAGAAAATTCCACATTTTATTATTCCAACATATCTTCCTCTTGGAATAAGGTTAAGTTCGAACGAATTTTTTATTCGCTACTTTGTGGAACGCGATTTAAATGATGTGGATTGTGAATAGACTGACAATTCGCGCCAGGGTGTTTTCGTTCGCGGCAAAAATTTTGGATTTCGAAATTTCGTTATTTTAACTGTTAATAAACTTGTTTTCTTAATAAAATTTTGATGGAATAATTAATTATCCTCATTTTGGAGTAGTAAAATGTGCAATTTTCTGTTTATAAATTCATAAAAAGTGGTTTGTTCGCATTTCATTAATTCGTTCGTTCGCTCCCATGTGAATGGTCCTTTAGACAGATCCTGGGAAAACCCCAAGAAGTCCAAATCGATACCCACCATCTTTTCATTGATTTCAAAGCCGCGTACGACAGCATCTATAGAAACTAGCTATACAGATCCATTTCTAGCTTTGGCATCCTTGCAAAACTCGTTCGATTCGATTATAGGATGACGATGCAGAAAGCTCGCTGCTGCATCAAGGTCGGTAGCAACCTTACCGAAAACTTTGATGTCAAAAGAGGATTTAGACAAGGTGACGCGCTGTCGTGCGACTTTTTGAAAGAATTGCCAGAAACTCACAGACCAACACACAAGGCACGATCTTTTAAAAGTCCGTCCAATTGCTTGCATTCGCCAATGATATTGACATAATTGGTAAAACTCAGCGAGCTGTCACTGGTACGTTTGCTATTATAGAAACGAAAGCGGCTAAAATCGGTCTAGCGCTCAACGAGGGCAACACCAAAACCAAGTATATGCTGTCAACAAGAAGGGACATCCAACATCGTAGAATCGGACAAAATGTCACGATCGACAGCTATAACTTTAAGGTAGTGAGGGACTTTGTCTACCTCGGTTATGCTAGAAATTCTGACAACAACATCTCAGAAGAAATTAAACGTAGAATAACTCTTGCCAACCGCTGTTTCTTTAGGCTAAGAAGGCAATTGAGTAGTAGATCCCTATTCCGAACAACTAAGGAGATTCTCTATGAGACCTTGATCATTTCAGTCCTGCTTTATGGACTCTATCTAAAGCGGATGAGGATATCCTCGGCCGCTTTGAGAAAAATATTCTTCGTAAAATATTCGGTCGCGTTTAGGTTGACGGGCTTTGAAGAAGGAGATTCAATGACGAACTATACGAGCTCAGCTGTATTGCGAAATCGACCTGGTCAAAAAACTGCTAGTCGTTTAAGATGGCTAGGACATGTAGAGCGAATGGAAAAAATTACTCCGGCCAGTAGAGTCTTCAAGTCTAACCTGGAGGGACAACGTAGTAGAGGAAGATGTCGCCTTAACTCGAACGTGACCTCAACCGACTAGGTGTGCGCAACTGGAGGCAATTAGCTAAGTACCGGGCTAACTGGAGAGGCTTGTTAGCTGAGGCCTCGGTTCACCCCGAACTGTAGAGCCGCCTAAGTAAGTTTGAAGAGTTTGACCACCGACAGCGGTATCGGTGCATGGCGAGTTGGGGATTACGTTAAACCTCTGTTCTATGCCAAGAATAATTTCCTACACTTAAGTCAACGTTGTTCGCGTCATTGGTGAGATTAATCCACTGAGGCTAACTTAATGTGGAGGTTTATATTTTTGACAATCGAATTCATTTATCGATTCATCTTTTATTTTTAGGATTTAATAAATTTTTACACATTTAGCTCCAAACTATAGTGTTTTGAGTAGGTACAATTCGTGTCTTTAAACTACGTATTTTCGAAAAACTATCAACTTAATTCGAATTCGAAATTACAAGTGACATATTGCTTATGTAAATTGTTCAATAAACTTTTAATGAACCTCACACAGGCATTGCACTTTTATTTATTGAATAATTTCACTTATACCCACTGAATTTTAATTCAGTCACTTATAAATAAATTGTCATGTATAATGTTACATACGGTACGCAGTAAGGTTTATTAAATAATTAAATGACTTCATGTGGCCTGAGAAAGTGATATCAGAAATTGTGACGACTTAAAATTGACTTACTTAGCTTCAAAGTCTGTCGCTTTATTGCTTATCTTGTTTATATCTGCCAACCTACGTACAAAAGCACGTGCTAAGACGTACGTCTGAACTTGTGACTTGATTTTTTTTTCTTTCAAATTCCATCGAACTTCATAATATCCTCCATGCATACGGCATAGTGCAGCAGCACTGTCGTGCATATTTATTATAATTATAATTACCGATAACCGGTTAAAAGCGGTGAATGAAATGTTTGGGATTTTTTTCTAGCGATGCGCACCTGTTTATAGGTAATGGGGTTTTTTTTATAGGTACTTAACTAAAAAAAAATACCCAAAGTAGTATTTTTTTTACTTTTGAAGACGTTACAGTCTTGTGCGAACCTGGTCCAAAGTAGTTTAACTAATGATAAATTATGTACACAAGCAGTAGTTCAATATCCTTTTTGATGCATTATTCGTTGAAAGCTGTCAGGTATCAATATATTTAAGTCTCATCACTCAAGATGCAGGGTCGCGTCGAGGGTATTCGAAAAAGGCTTCCCTTTGTATACCGATTTTATATAGAATGTAAGAAATCGGACTATGGCCTAAAGATTATGAAAATAACGTGCCAGTGATTTGCAAACTGTCCCTCCATATAGTAGAAACTAGTCTACAATATCCAACCTACCAAATAAGCACACTTAAGAAAATGCAGGGTCAGCAAGTTTTTCTCGAGTTCTTTTACCATTCAAAGACCACAGATTTAAGGCGCATTGTTCTTACCTATTGCTTAGGACCGGCTCGCTGATGAAACTCATAGCGATTTAAATTCTACTTTAATACTTAAGGGCTACTTTCTGTTAGCAATAAACTTTCACAGAAGAGTTTACAGGCTCCTTATCTTAAATTGACTGCCTTGCATTTTTGCTTAGACATTTAGGCTATGTTCTGTTCAGGATTTGCAAAAAAAAGGAATAATTAAAGGCACCTTACCGAGCCTTACATACATACATACTTTCTCAAAAATTGTAATTTGCCTAAGTTTACGTCTGTCTAAAAACTATACCTCAATTTGCACCTAGATGCTAACCAGATAATTCAAGATCTTAACAAATATCATTAGCACTTTACAAAACAATTGCTGTCATTTAAAAATATTAAAAATCTTTGGTTGCAAAGAATGTTCTCTCTGTACCCTGGGGGGTTATTCCCAAATGCGCGGCGGATCGTATTGAAAGCGATACTTCGATTTCGACCGTCTTCGCTTATACTTATTCTCAAATGCGAACTGTGCTTTCCACTCTTTTCCAATTAGACTTCCAATTTTCCATTAATTTTCCCAAAAGTTTGACAGCTTTTTCCCGTCACAAGAATTTAGTTTATTTTTTATCCGCAATAAATCCGCCATCAATCCGTCACCTAAATAGCTATCGCTTTTTATTAGATCAAATCGCTTTTGGAAAAAATACAAATCCGCCATGAAAAGCGGTTCGCCGCGCATTTGAGAATAAGCCCCTGATGATCGTTTTCCTTTAGGCTGGGCGCTGACGTGAATTATCTGTCGCACGACAGAGAACCTATTATACATTTAATGTAAGTTGGTTCACAACAGACAACAAACGCAACGTTTAAAGCTAACGTCACTTGAGCTGCTTTGTTCGCGCTCCCTCAACGAGTATAATAGAAAACCAGTAGAACTGAGAACTGACGCCTTTTGGGCCGCAGGCGCTCATGTGAATTGTTCTTTAGCTACTAAAGCACATGTCGAAAATCATGTCAATTTGCGACAGTCTGACGTCAGACTTTGTCCTAAAGTCGTGTGTAGACATAAAGGCTGATATCGGAATGTCACAAATTGACACGATTTTTGACATGTGTGTAATAGTAGCTCTTAGTTTTATATGAATTCATAGCACTCGAAAAATAGTTCGTACGTCGTTAAGGCGCAAAAGGAAATTTTAAATACCCTCCAACCGCCCCTGTTTACGAGCTATTCAACTTAACTGATGGCTAACTTAAGCATTTCCAATTTATTTATTTTTAGAGACAATTTTCGCAGCAGGCGAAGAGGATCAATTGCACCATTACCCTCCTTGAGACTTAACAACAAAGAGATGTTGGCCGGCGAATTTGACACCCAGAGTGTCATCAGTAACCAGACCTCAATAACAAGCATAAATTCCATAGCTAGTCTGCTAAGAGAAAAAATGCAGGTGAGTTGAACTTTTAAGCTT
This sequence comes from Cheilosia soror, assembly GCA_949372485.1. Classification (NCBI taxonomy): domain Eukaryota; kingdom Metazoa; phylum Arthropoda; class Insecta; order Diptera; family Syrphidae; genus Cheilosia; species Cheilosia soror. The sequence continues at coordinate 79,852,678 of OX443563.1, forward strand.
GAAAATGATGATGTTGACCGTCTATGTCTTTCCAATTGTAGGCGGTTCCGCAAATGATTCGTAAGAAGAAAAACGAAACCAAAGACTATAATCTCAAGATGTTTGTTGTCTCCCTGTTCTTTATCATAGTCTTCCTGGTGAGTAACTGAAAATTCGACAGTGTGTATCCCCAATTAACCTCTTTTTCCAGATCGGTTATGCCTACGTAATGTATCACCGCCAAGTGCTGACACGTTCCTATTTTGCGAAAGCGAAATTCTCAGCGACAGATCGCATGCTACGCATCTTCAATGTGGAGGACGAAGAAATAATCTCAGCGAAACTAGGGGTCACGCTCGGAATGGAGACCGTGCCGTTTCCCTGTCTTGAGGATCAGATGTTGAATGACGGCAGTATTTGTCTGGAGTGGAACAATCTCGCCAGACTGTACATGAGTTTCAAGGATAACGAGGTTTTTCGATGCTACTCGGTGCGATGGCAGGCCTTGGGCTCTGGAATCTTTCCCACTGATTGCTATGAGCTAGCTCGGGACTCGGGACTCTGGTTTGGTGGGGGGCCAGTGAAAAACGTTGACTGGACACTGAGTAGATCGAATTTTAAGTTCTCCCCCTTTATAACCGGCGACATGAAGGTACATCAATTTGGTAACGCGATGAAGCGGTACTTTATCAATTCCCTGGGAATCGGTATCCAAATCAGCGATCAGACTCCATTGTATGTGTCGGCGAATCAGTCGCAGAATCAACTGTGTATTCGTGCCATGAATGATGACTACGCCTATGTCAATCGATTGACGGAATACCCAGAGCTGGAGTATAGGGTTTGTGCTGCAGATGACATGCGCGGTCTTCACATGCTGATGACGCAACAGAGTCTTTGGGACGGGCTTAAGGAGCAGGACATTAAGACTCTAAATTCGATACTTGAAGAGCCGATCTATAAGATTCCCTATGGCAACGACACAATGTCCATCAACGAAACGAGTATATACAACTACTCGGAGGAGGTAATTGCCACGGGCTTTATGCGGCTTGGCCACATCCTGGTCAATGAATTCTGGCAGGAGAATGTTGGTGATTTCACCGTCGATCAGAGTCGCTTCCCGACATTGAAGGAAACGATAGATGTCCTCCATCGCAGAGGCTTCAAGATTGTCTTTACCGTGCAGCCGTTCATTAGTACCGACAGTCCTACGTTTAAGGAAGCGGTACACAAAAAACTTCTTATCTACGAACGACATTCAGAGCGAAGCATCCCAGCCTTGACCCGATACAAGAGCTCGTCCAGCGCTGGAGTCGTCGATATAACGAACAACGCATCGATACCATGGCTAATGGAGAAGTTACAAGCACTAGTGAAGGAGTATCAGGTGGACAGCTTCTACTTGGACTTGGGCACCGGACACAATCTACCTCATTACTATCAATGTCGAGAGACGCTTCAGAATCCCGACATGTATGCTAAGCTGCTCACATCAAGCTTCGAGAATGTAGGCTTTATTGGTGTCTCAACGGCCACAGAGGTACCAAAGCCACCCGCGTTTCTAAGCACCCCTCCAATGAACTCGTCTTGGCTCGGTCTCAAGGAGGTCCTCTCAACGATCCTCAACTATGGTGTCATTGGATATCCATTCATTTTGCCCGGTTCAATTGGTGGTGACTATCACCTGAATAAGTCACTCTCGAAAATGGTTTCGTTCTATTCCCTTAGCCAGTCTGATCTACCCGATCAGGATCTCTATATAAGATGGCTGCAACTTACCACATTCCTACCGTCGATGCAATTCAGTCATCTGCCGTCCGAATATAAGAGCGACTATGTCACCGAAGTGGCTAAGGAGCTAACGAATATACGACAGAAGACTGTCATTCCATTGCTGAAGAGGTATCTAAGTGAGTCGATGAACGAAGGTCTGCCGCTGGTTAGGCCGCTATGGTTGTTGGACCCCAACGATCCAGCTTGCTTGAGTGTTAATGATGAATTCTCAATTGGAGAGGAACTGATTGTGGCACCGGTACTTGAGGAGGGTGTCGATGTTAGAGAAGGTGAGTGTTGTTTTATTAATATTTTATGAAACACTGGTCTACTACATTTACTCCGCTGTTGGTCTGATAATTTTGTAATTCTTGTTTGATACTGCCTTTATTTAGTTACTATACAACCAAGCTTTAATGCAACTTCGCTACAGCTCTGGCAATATCACGCTACTTCTCTACTATTGCTCTGTTACAGCTCTGCTACTACTCTACCAGATCACTATTTTGTTACTGCTTTGTGCCTCCTCTGGCACTTTTAAAAAAATTCACAGCGATTGTCGTGATACTAATCTGCTACATCATTGCTAATGTCCCGCTGTTGTAATTCTTCTTTGATTCTCGTTGAATGCTGTTTTGCTACTACTCTGCTACGACTCTGTTACTGTCATGTTACTTCATTGCTACTTTTCTGTGAGAGTTCGGCTACTCTTTTGTTATAGACATCCCAGTTACTGATTTGCAACTGCTCTTTTTCATGTAGCCCACAAATAAATCATTGCATGAATAGATATTTGATGCTTCTGTTTTGTTACAGTTCTGCTAACAGATCTGATACTTCCCTTGCATACTATGACGTATTTCCTCCTCTAATATTGATATTTCTTTCAAAATGCTTTGCTACTACTCAGCTAAATTACAACTAAGCTGGTTTTATAATAGTATTTTGCTACTGTTCTCTAATTTGTCTGTTAAATTCCTGCTACAGCTCTGCTAATGTTCTGTTAACCATTTCTCATCCTCTATATGATTTTTAAGAAGTGCTTTCTAAATGGACGAATATAGAAGCTTTAAAGGGTTATTCATCCTAAAACGCCTAGCCATAATGTTAATTTACTAAATTTTACTTTGTCCCAAATAGTTTATAACTAAAATACGTTTTAAAAATCTTTACAGTATACCTACCTCAAGGCGTTTGGAAGGACGGGATCGACGGCTCTCTGAGAAAAGGTAGCCGCTGGATACACAGCTATCGTGTGCCAAAAGAAAAAATCGCATATTTTGTTAAAATGCCTGATAATACCAGATTTTAGGTTGTGATTAACTTTTTTTTTTAAGTTAACAATTTAGTTTATAACTTGACCAGAAGTACTCTATAATTTTCTCTATAAATACTAAGCTAAAAAAAAATAAATAATAAAAAAGAAAAATTCAAACTCAAAACTCCATTGTGATCCCACCTCATTAGAAAATCGAAATAAAAAATTGCAAAATAAAAGTATACTCTATTTTACTTATAAAAAAAAATATTTTTTATTATGTTTGTTTTTTTTTATCTTTCTAAAAAATAAAATAATAAGGTACCATAAAGTAAATTTCTTTTCTTTTTGTTTTTTTTTTTTTTTGTAATATTAAACGAGTATATAAATAATTGTAAAAATAAAAAATAAAATTAAATAAAAAAAAATAAAAAGACGGTTAAGTAGATACGCCACTTAAGGAAATTACTTTCAGAATTAAATTCTAATCAAGGATAATATCGTTTTTCATGTCACTGCTGCAGTTCGGAATTCTCAGACCGCATGACTCAACATCGATCGGTCTGGTTGCATTATTGCACATAGACTCGGGCAGAACGATATCTTTCTGATCGAGACATATTATCGATCGTCGTTTCACTGGAATAGGTGCGCCGGGAATTTTACATGTCACTGGACATAGCTGCCACTGACCTATCCACCAATGTGACGGACACGGGATTTCATTGCAACGCCGAGAGATCTTCTTCGGCATCGAATTGTTGGCATTCGACCAGCAGAGTTCCTCCTCGTTAATCACTGAAAATGGTTGGAAAAAAAAAAATTGGAAATCATGAGTAGCTATCGATGAAAATATATTTTCATGAACTTTGAGTAGTAGTAGTGGTAATTGTGAGTATATTTCATTTTTCAGTTAATTTTATTTTTCAAAAAATGGATGGAGATAAGTTGCATTGAATTTTGTTGGTAAAGGGGAGACGTAGACTCGACCATTGTACTAACAGGAAGCAAATCCAGTATTACCCATTTTACTGGAGTTTCAAAAAGCAGGCCAAGGACAATAACAAGGGAAATGATCCGGAGAATATCGTCGCCCTCTCCACAAGCGTCGCGTCGCAGACAGTGGAATCACTTAAGCCTAGCACACAAAGATGCTTAGCAAAAGCAAAGTGTTACGGGACCAATAAGTTGTCTGAAGTCTTTTTGGCTGAGAGACGGCAGGAATGCCGCACATTTTTGTATGACTATCGGGAGCATACGTTTAGTCTGAAAACATCCTAGAGAGCCTTGTGATATACAATTGACCGAGGACGCCGGAAGACCCAGCGCAGGTTTTGGCACTGAGAAATTATCCTCTGAGCCATGCTTTGCAATCTAATGGGACATTTCATTTCGCGACCGTGTTCAAAGAGTTATTAGATTCCCGAACTATTTTTGAACCCTGTTGAGCAATTCCTTAAGCGTAGCTTGACTATTGCTACAGACCCTGCCACCTATCTTTAACAATATATTCGCCAGTCAATATAGGATAGCTTAGAGGCATGCTTGCCTAATTTCCACAAAGACCAGACACCTGATTATTTTTGGAGCCCTCCGTGAAAATTCGACAACAGCTATTCTTGAACGCAAGGAAAATCGACTCTAAATTTTCACAATAGTCAAAGTTCCGGTATCCTTGTACCAGACGGCATATTCATGAAACTAGGATCGTACGATAAGTTTCGCGCAAAGTCATCGAAACTCTAGTGTGGGTGATTCTAAAAACCACCCCGCCTAAGATGGTGGATTGTTTAGATAGAGTAGAACCCATGATAAAGCTACAAAGGGGAGGTAAATCAAGCACAGCATCTAGAGCAGATCCTGGCGTACTCGGGAAAGCATCCGTGTGCAACCAATAAAGTAAAGACGTTTTTTTTGTTTTTTTGGTCAGAAGGCAGGTTTCGGGAAAACCTTCTCCGCCAAACCAACGACGCATAGGCTAGAAAAGGCCTTATCATAGCCAAATAGATCCATAGGATATTTTAAGGAGATAAGCCCTACGTCTTACCGAAAACACCCTTACACTGTCAGTAAACTGAGAGCGCATTGGATGTCTTCGACTTGACATGCTTTGCCAAAGAATTTTTTTTGTCCCAGGATCACTTCCAGATATGTATTTCGGTTCATCTGAGATCTAGATAGAGACGCCTTTTTGCAGTGGCTGAGACAGACTGGTCATAACCCTCCGTCTCGTGAAGAGAACAACAAAAGAGTTTTCAAAGGATTGACTTGCCAACCGCTGTTTCTTTGGCCTTAGAAGGCAACTGACTAGCAAGTCCTTGTCAGGAAACACTAAGGAGACTCTATATAGGACCCTCACCATCCCAGTCCTGCTCTAGAAGCATGGACGTTAACAAAGGCGGATGAAGATCTTCTTGGTCGTTTCGAACGCAAAATACTTCGAGTGATTTTCGGTCCCGTTTACGTTGACGGGCTTTAAAGGAGGAGATTTAACAGCGAACTCTACGAGCTGTATAACAAAATCGACTTGGTCAGAAAAATACGTATCACTTGACTAAGTTGGCTTGTACAACTGAAGGCGGTCAAAGATCGGGCTAACTGGAGAGGCATGTTGGTTGAGGCCCAGATCCACCCCGGACTGTAGCGCCATTTAAGTAAGACCGATAGCCCATTCCTGGTGCACCTATTCATTGACCATATTTAGGGCCACAGACTGTGTGATCCGACAGAGAGTATGGCAACATCATCCGCGTATGCCTGGAGACAGAGCACCACCTTGTCCAGCCTCTGTTCATCTCTATCGATGGCGGCCACAGTCCGCATCTGTAAAATCATCAGCATTGCCCTGATCAATACAATACAATACCAACGTCTTATCTATCCCGTGTTGTCTATAGCAGACTTAAACATGCAGTCAAAAGTCGCGGTGTCGAAAGCGCCCAAGCTCTTCAGCATGAAATAAGACGCACTTAGGTCTGAAACTCTTATCGAGTGAGAAGTCGTCTTTCCCAATTTTTGGTATAAAAACCACTTGAACCGTACGCCAAGGTGAATAAATTGACAACCGACCAGCAAGTATATCAATTGACAAATATGAGTGCATTGGCAATTTGGCATAAATTTGTGGACCGTTCCTGTATACGTAATTGTGATGTATTTGCAATTTCGCACAATATTTCCCACATCTTTTTACACCATCCCCAATAATGGCCAACTAATTTCATTGGCCACTGCATTGCTGGAGATACATAATTTTAAGCTTCACTTAATCGCGTTAACATCGTTATAGGCGATATGAGCAAAAATCTTTCTTCAAACATAAAACAGAAGCCAATTTGGACTACCGCTAAAATGTGTGTTTACCCTATAAATTTTCTGGTGCACTTTGATATATGCAACAAATTTCGTGACGACATTTTTTTAACCAAACATTAACCCCATAAGTATGCAACACCAAATATAATAACAATAAAAATTATTTAAAATTCTCCAAGAATTGTCATACATAATTGGAAAAACATTTTTTTACTCACATTTTCCGCTCTCGAAACACAATGGTATTCGATTCTGGAATCCACCTCCACACGTTGCCGTACACGCTGTCCAATCGCCCAATTTCCATGTGTAATTCTGCACGGAGGTGGTATTTACCACAGGCAATATGAACTCATAATAGATGCCTTCATTTGGTTTTGATGATGTAACAATCACCTAAAATGTAACAAAGAACCCATTAATCTGTCAAAATTATGATTCATTTAGCATGCGGACGGTCACTCACATATAAAGTGATGGAATGCTCAATCGAATGAGGTATAGTTATAGTCTCTTGATGATCGACACGATCGTATATGCTCTCTGTGCTGGCGATAATAAAATCGCCAGGCATAGAAATTTGTCTACAATTAAAAGGAGTCACGTAAGAGCGTTGCCCATTCGATTCGACTTGCATCTCTATGCTTACCTATGACCATTTAAATAGAATTTACTGCTATTAGCCCTGCCAATAGCCAGGTAATTCGGTGAGTTGGTCATCTCTTTGATGATGATGTGACGGGCTTTTGCCGGTATTGTAACTATTTCCACATAACCATCGGTTGCATTGAAAGCGTCCCTAAAAGTGCCCTACGCATTTTTTGAAAGAACTTCGATGAAAAGCCTGTTCAAAAGCATGAATGAAGTTAAGTGTTACCTTAACGGGCTTGCAATTTTCACCCGTCCCGCTGCACACCCCGCACTGGTCTTCTTCTTTGTTGGAATCGACAACCCAATCGCAGCCGACTTTCTGAAAGGAAGCAGATGTATCATAGCAGTAGTTCCTGGACGGGTTAACATTTAAATTGGCTTACCCTGCAGATGCCATCGATGCAGATGTTCTTGGTCCCCAATTGGCAGGGTGTACCGTCTGCGGCTACATCACCCCAACTGTCGGTGACGGTGCCTTCGGCATCCGTGCAAAATAACTTGCAAGGATTATCTATGCAAAAGAAATCGACTTAGCTCGGACATTGCTCATCGGTGAGGCCGTCTTTACTTACATTTGTCGAAATAAGGAAGCCATTTGTAGAACTCCCCACGGTATGGAATACTATTGTAGTTCGAGCACTGTTGGGCTCGAAAACTAGGCTCACCATCGGGACAGGGATCCTTGTTACAAATAATGTATCTATGAAGGGAGATTATCGTCAGATATATGTGGGCACAAATTGACTGGTACAATTTACCTCCTTCGTTCGCCAATGCAAAAGAGTCCACGATTTGCCGGCACTGGATTGTTGCACTCCCTCTGCTGAATCGAAACCCCTCCACCACATGACCGGGAACATTGACTCCATTCAGACCAATTGCCCCAGCCACCGTCGCGTGGTGTGATCTCCTCCATTTCCACACATTGTCCATTCTGACACCACTAAAATAGAGATTCGGATAAACTTTGGCCAAAAATCACATGTAAAAATGTACTCACTTTATGCTTCCCACACTGCGTTCCTGGAGCAGTTGGTCGCATATTCGTTACACACTCTCCGTTCACGCGACACCATAGCTGCGAACAGATCTCAAGCGGCGATGAGCATGAATCAACTTTGCCCTCGGTTACGTTGTGTTGCAAGCGACATTGCACTTCAGCGTCGTACATGGCGCCAGGTGGTAGTTCAGGGTAATCGTATACTTCAGCGGGTGGAGCGTCATCTAGGCAGTTACCAAGGCCTTGGCTGGAAACGGAAATATATGGTTCTTAGCATGAGGGGACTAGTTTCAATGACATTTTTGCGCTAGGAAATGCTTTACAGTTTCTTTTATTCGAGATCTGAATAGATGTACAGATAATGAACTAAATTTAAGGGATTCTCTCAAAATGAAGAAGAAATTCAGGAGCAATGTGGTGTTCGTCTTAACGAATTGCTTGCCGTATGCAGGTTTAATAATTGCCAGATAGATTTATGAGAATATTGGGAAACGAATTCAGAAACAAAAGCAGCATTGCAGGTACTCCAACAAAAAGGACGGAGCGGGTTGGACGAAGGGATATGTAAGCCCTAAAAGCAACTGACAGCCATGTCAAACTGAATTCACCCTTAGGCCCATTTCACACATACCCGGCAGCCGGCTAACCGGAAACGGATACCCGGTCGTAGGGAATACATTCTTATGGGCGCTTTCACACCAGCAAACCGAAACCGCCGTCCATAAGAATGTATTGCCAACTACCGGATAGCCGGTACCGAGGCCGAGCGGCTGAATTGAGAAACTTTTCCATGACATTTATACTCTCGGATGTTTCTCAGACGTTCGCGAGAGGTGGCGCAGTGGAAAAACGTTAAGCCCCGGTGCGCACTTGCGATTTTTAACGCGCAGCGTCAAAGCTTTTGCGTTTTAGCAAAATGACGCATGTGTGCACTGCCGCAGCGTCATCGCAGCGTCAACGCACGTATGTGTGCACCACTCAATTTGTTTGTGAGTACCTACTGCAAGACGCAAAAGCGGTGACGCTGCGGCACCGCGCGTCAAAATGACGCATGTGTGCACCGGGGCTAAGGCGTAATTTGTGTTTTTCCGCGGATCGAACGAGATCACAGCGTCCAAACGAGAGCGAGCGATAAATGCTAAATTTACAAATGTCAACTAAAATGCGCTCATGCTCTAACAGCGAGGATAAATCGAACATTGTCAATAGAACGTGCGTCAGGGAGTGCATAATGTGAACGCATAAGTGGTTAATGGTCATATCGTCGAAGCATGTGCAGCGCAGTGCTTTTCGGAAAATGAGAATTTACTGTTGTTGACGACCTTATTTGGATGTGGATTTGTCATACGCGGCAGGCTTAGGCAAGAAGTCTTGAGCTATCGACTCGACACGTGAGTGAACGTCTTGTGACAATAAAAATCCAGGCTAAATTCATCAACATCCGCCTGATATGCGCTCATCGCCCACAGATGAAAAAAAAAGACGCTATCAATGATTGTTTGAACGAGCTCCCTGACAGAACATTACTCATATGAGCAATATCCTAAGTACGACGTTTAAGCCGTACTCGGTGATTTCAACGCCACAATATGCAAAAAGGAGATCTTTGGTCGGAAAGAATAGCCCACAGGGCATTATATCTGGAAACGGACATAGGCCAATTGCGGAAGCTAGCACAAGGCTAACTCAATACTCACCTCGATATTCATAAATAAAATGGCTTTCATCAAATCATGATGACAGTCCTCCAGAATTTTAGATGTACGATAATTCAAGCTGCGAATGCGAATATCTCGCGATCGCGTATAGCCCTATGTTGGATTTAACATGGCAATGTGCCGTCAAGTAGATTCTTCAGCATCATATGTATATGAAAGAATTGTGCGAAACTCACAGGCTAACACACAAGATAAGATATTTCGAAATGACAGAACTCTGAATGCGTTTACTGGTGCGTTTGCTCATTATTGAAACAGAGGCGGCTAAAGTTGGCTAAAGTTGTCCGACGAATCGGACAGAACGTCACAATCGACAGTTATAACTTTGATGTTGTAAAGGACTTTGACTATACCACTGCTAAAAAAACCCTTTGATAATAGCATCTAAGCAGAAATTAGGCGAAGAAGCTTAGACTTTATGTAAAGCTCATGAAGTTATCCTCGGCCGCTTCGAGACAAAGATTTTTCGTCACATTTTCGCTCCAATTTAAGTTGACTTAAGGAGAAGGCAATTCAACGACGAACTCTACATTCTGTACAGCGAGTAAAAGGGGACATCAACCGACTGGAGGGACGTGTCGGTTAAGGCCCAGGTCTGTTGCACAAGTAAATTTGTATCAGAAAAGTATCTCTCAAAAACATCTCTCACACATGAACAGAATTCCAGCATACGAAAAACCATCATCAAAACCATTTTGCTCAAGTTTTCTAGTCCTTGAAAAAAGGTAAGTCACTTAACTGACAACCCCATATGTATATAAAAAAAATGTCTTTGCAAATAATACTCACTCAAGAAAATGCGTTATGTACTTGCGGCTGCAATTCGACCAAGACACCTGCAATGTGTCTGCTCCAAATATCGGCGTCATAATATGTACAATCGGTCCAATCCGTCCGTGACAGCCTATTTTCAGTGTATCATGGAACATTCCGAAACTGCAAAACGAAAACAATAATGGAAAACAAAATGAGTCTGAGATAAGCCTTAGGCTGAAAACACACCGGATAAAGCAAAACGTTTTTGATTCTTAAATCAAGAAAACGTTTTTTATTTGAACACACACCGAGCGAAACAGAATGTAACAAAACAAAACGTTTTGTTTTCTTGTTTCGTTTGGTGTGCGTTGAAATAAAACAAAACGGAATTTCCGATGCTTTTAGTGCTTTTAGTGTTGTTCAACATGTGGTCGGACTCAGACGATGAAGTTGTGCCAATATTATTTCAAATTTTTGAAGCAATTGAGGAAAATGACGCAAATAGCAGAGAGTGGTGGGTGCACCCATATAATCAAAACCGAAATGCCGAGGATGTGATAATAAACCTAATAGCAGAGTTAAGAACTTATCCTGAAAAATTTCATAATTTCACCAGAATGCGGATTGAAACTTTTGATTATTTGCTGGGATTAATCGAAAATGCTATCAGAAAATCAGTTGCTATTTCTTTCCACAGCTTATCAATAGTAAGTTTATTGGCATGTTCCTTATCCTTATAATTATAGATATAGGGCTTCTTGCCTCAATTAAAAAAATAAATTTTTCTCCATCTACGTCCATATTTGTTAAAATTTGCGCACGGAGTAAACATAGAAGCAAATAAAGGTGAAAAGTGCAACGAAAGAAGAAAATAAAAACAACGGATTTTAAATTTTGTTTCGCAAAAACAACAGGTCAGCTATCGGCAACGAAACATGTTTTTCTGATTTGCTTTGGTTTTTATGTTTCGTTTCATTTGGTGTGTGTTGCGCCATAAGAAAGTATGCAATTATCAACAACGACGCTGATTCGAAACAGTTTTGTTGTATTCGGTGTGTGTTGCTCGTATGCAATGGCATGTATTTTCGACAACCACAACCGAAACGCTTCAAAACAAAAACGTGTGTTTTGTTTCGTTTGATTTGGTGTGTTTTGTCTCATAAGAAACCATGTTCTCTTGTTTCACGAAACAAAAAAACACGTTTTGCTTTATCCGGTGTGTTTTCAGCCTTAATGTACTCAATCTGTCACCTAAAAAGGAACACAATGCGGAGGCCGAGGCCATAAGCCGCATGTCTTAATGTCTAAATCTCTTAATCGAAATACATAATAGAAACATCTACTCAACGCCGACTCTGTCGACGACGCGACGATGACAACAGAGTGTGATTAGCGAAACAATCGAAACACGAATCCGGTGATTAGCTGGGAATAAATCAATTTTCGATAATTGCAGCAATTTGTCGACGACGCGACGCACGCAGACCCGCAGTGAAAGAGAATGCGAGATCTATCCAATCCATCCATCTTCATCATTGTTCGCCGCGAGAGGGTGCTGTTTACCGCGCAACTTGCTGCTTGTTAACAGCGTCTTAGCCTATTCGCGGTTGTTAGCATCTATTGTGTCCGCACTCTCTGTGATATAAATTAGCAATAAATTATTCCAGCATCAGCCGATTAAGTTGTTCGTTTTGTTTGTTCGTTTTTTTTTCTCTCTTCATTTTCGTATCAATCAAACCAGACTGACAGGCACGCTTGCGCGTATATGGCCTGGTACAAGCCACCACTTGCGATAAGACGATGCCGCGTCGTTACCGCCTCACGCCTTACGTTGTCGTGCCGCCGCCGCCGCCGCGCGCTGTTCTGCGCGGTGTCAAAGTTTTTTGTTCGTTAGGTCGTTTTGTTCGCCGGCTTAGTATGTCAGAGCGCGCGGGGGGCCCGGCCGCCTTAGGTGCCTATATCCACTGAGGAAGTTGAATAATAGTGTGGGGACGGCACGCGGTAAACGTGTGGGCGAAGGAGTTTACTATACACAACCTTCAATGCATTGGCAAAATAAGAGACGCTCATGCTGGGAAGTGGAGAAGCATGAATGGAGTCGGATAGATGGCGGCGACTTGGTTTTTGTGAATGAATTTCAACGGATGAGTGTATGGAGTAGAGTATGGAAGCCGGTTTATGTATTTAGATTTTCTTTTTATTTCTTTGGAGCACGGCTATCCATTTCAGAATGGCCATTGGGATTGAGTTTATGTTACGGAATTCGAGTGGTCGTTATCGGGTTCTAGTGGCGTATTAATTTGTTTGTCTAAGCATATAATGAGCTCTGTTTGTCGTCGATTCTTTTTGGCTATCAAACAAAAGACAAACAATATGAGTGGACATATGAAGTGAGTCAGTACTTAAACTAGCTATAGAGATATTGGGGCGGAAAATTCGCCTTCGCAAAGGACGGTGTCAGTGAAGTTATAACGGTTATGGTAACGTTCATCAAAAAGGAACCACTGAGCTCACTTCTAATAACAGAGCCTGACATAAGAGGTGTTTTTGACTGTTTCGATCCTCTCCGATCGACAAAGGAGCACACTCTATGTCCTTCAAACGTTGACATTTAGGTACTCGGGCGCAGTAGCGCAGTGGTTAGTGTGCTGGACTACTGTGCGAGGGATCCCAGGTTCGATCCCCGGAAAAACACAAATTACATCTTAAAGTTTTTTCTACTGCGCCACCTCTCGCGAATGTCTGACAGACATCCGAGAGTATGACTGTCATGAAAAAGCTTCTCAATTCAGCCGTTCGGACTCGGCATAAAATTGTAGGTCCCTTCCATTCGTCCCAAAAATAGAAACTCACACAAAACGAATGGTTGCAAGAAGCTAGGCCTTGGGTGTCACCCGCCTGTTGCGCCACCTATTTTTTTTTTTTTTTTTTTATTTAGGTACTCGGTGCGCGATGTTTTCGGTTTGCACTTCGAATGCACTCTAGCTTTTTCTCTGAAGAAACTAATTAGAGGAGCAGATTTAATAGCATGTCATTGGTTGTGTTCCATTTAACGATGCTAAGCGCAACTCCCATAATCTAGCGCAGAACTACAAGGTGGCGCAAAAGTAATCCTCCTATCAGAAAATGCTATAAATTTTGCGATTGGCCCCTAATGTCAGTTCTGTTTTGACATTTGTGTAGTAAACACATGCGAAATACACGTTAATAAAGAATGCTACGCTACACTGCTCCAGAACGCGGAATATTGGTGACTATTTATTTGAGCAATAATCGGTCGGTGACTTTGGCACAACGTGAATTTCGTCGCAGATTTCCTAGCCGTCCAACGTCTACTGATGAAACACTGCGACGTATAGCCGCTCGCCTCAAAGAGACTGGCACAACACGAGATGCTGCCAGGCGTGGCAGACCCCGGAGTAGCCGTTCTGCAGAGAATATTGCTGCTGTAGTGTAGCCGAAGATGTCATGGACATGAAGACGTCGCGGGCCAAACGGTTACTGTGAATGGTGAGCGCTACAGAGCAATGATCAACGAGTTCTTTTTGCCGCAACTTGATGAATTGGGATTGGAAAACATTTGGTTCCAACAGGACGGTGCAACGGCACACACTGCACGTGCCACAACCGATATGCTGAAGGATGCATTTCCCGGGCGCCTAATCTCCCGTTTTGGCGATTTGCACTGGCCAGCAAAATTGCCTGATTTGACCGCTCCAGACTTCTTTTTGTGGGGCTTTTTGAAGTCGAGGGTTTATGTCAACAAGCCTCAGACTCTTGCAGCTCCTAAAGACAATATCCGTCAAGAATGTGAGGACCTATCGCCGGAAGTTTTGGCCAAAGTGATGGAAAATGCCATAAAAAGGGCTCAAATGACAATCAACTGTGATGGCGGCGGCCATTTACATGACATCATATTCTCGACTTGATGTAAAAAAAATTAAAAGACCAAATAAAAATAATCCACAAGAAGAATCAAAGTTTTTCATTTTTTTTTAATTACAGCCAAAAAACATCGGAAGGTTATTTTTGCGCCACCTTGTACGAACTAGATTTAGAAAAAAATTACAATAAAAACCGAGCTGCCAACCATTACCATTCGATTCAAAGTAATTCAATTTAGAAAAATAAATCGAAGTAAAGGTGTAGTTTATTTTTCCGAGTAGACACTCGTTTTGAGCTACAGTAAGGTTTCCCAGAGATATTGCCCTTGAAGATCAGATGTGAATTCCGACCTTAACTCAATACGACTGAACCACTTCTGCTGCAGAAGAGGGCACACTATAGTGCGCACTGCGTTAATTCGATCATTCATAACTCATAAGGCGCCCTAATTGCGAGCACAGAGTTATAGGTAAGTGTAAGTGTATAAGTGTAAGATACACTTATGAATGTGTTGAAAGAGAAGTTCATCAAACTCCTATCTTAAAACAGAGATTTATCGAATTTTACGCTATTAGTTGATTGAAATTCAGTGTTTTATTTCCTCTTCTAGCAAAACTCGAGCAAAAGAAAACGTCAAAAAATTTGCCTATCGGATAATTTATTATCTTGCTCCCGGAGCAGGGTAATTTTTTGACAGCTAAAAAATTCGTTTTCCATTGCGATAAAATAAATAAATAAATAGGTGACGCAACAGGCGGGTAGACACACAAGGCCTAGCTTCTCGCAACCATTCGTTTTGTGTGAGTTTCTATTTTTGGGACGAATGGAAGGGACCTACAATTTTATGCCGATTCCGAACGGCTGAATTGAGAAGCTTTTTCAGGACAGTCATACTCTCGGATGTTTGTCAGACGTTCGCGAGAGGTGGCGCAGTAGAAAAAAACCTTAAGATGTAATTTGTGTTTTTCCGGGGATCGAACCTGGGATCCCTCGCACAGTAGTCCAGCACACTAACCACTGCGCCCACTTTCCATTGCGATAGTGTCAGAAAATTATCCGAGGATAATTATTTAGCCCAATTGACACACGGTCTTAGTTATTGCAAGAATTCAGTGCTGGATTTAGCCGTCAATTGTCGTATCTGTTATTTGGATAAAATCTGTTTTTGCAAACTATGTATTTATTTATTTCTGCTGCACAAGTAAATGTTACCATCAGAAGTATTTTTCAATATTAATATAATTTATTAAATCAGTTCAATGTTATAGCAAGAGTTCAATTTCTATATGTACGTATGTATTAGTATTAGTAGCTACATTTTTAAAGAAAGAATATAAGACTTTTGCATGTAAAAGTAAAAGTGAGCTAGCTATAGATTCTCAAAAAAGTACGCCTAATGACAAAATTTGTGGTTTCCTTGGGTTTTTGCAATGAATGACTGAGGCAAACAAACTTACTAGTCTAAAGGTAAGATTAGACTGTATGCCAAGTGGTCATAAAATGCCAATTTCTGACAGTTTTCCTGTCAAAATATGGTCATACAATGTAATGGGCATATCTCATATGCTCTAATGACCTAAATGCCACATATTACCAGGCTGATTTTGACAGATAAAAATGCCCAAATGGCATATAGTGTAATCGGACAATAAGCACGTATGCCAGCATAAAGCCCTATATGCCCATATGCACTTTATTGAAATTTCGTTATGGCATTGCTGGCATTTTTGATGGAACAAGGATTATTTTGTTGTCATCGGTGTTTGAGTTCATGGGATTGTGATTTATTTTCATTTTCTTTCTCTTTTTTGTGGATTATTCAATCTATTATTTGTGTAAACTATTTATTTGATCTATTCTTTGAAATTTGTTTTTGTAGAAATTGTTTGCTATCTATTTGTTTTGTGCTAGTTATTTGTATTTTTGTTAATATTCGTTATGTGTTTTCATTGGTTCGATTGCTTATTTCACTTGATCTATATTTTGTTTGTTATTTTACCCTTTTTAGTTCTTTTGTGTGTTTGCTTTTTTCTGTTTGTACTTTTCTGAACCATCTACATGTCTTTGGGGAGCTCAATCTAGGCTTTGCTTTGTTTTTCTTTACATCATTACCCTACTACAACATTTGGCAATAAATAACAAATGCCTTAAATGACCATCAAGGCAAATATGACCATATTAGTAATTTTGGTCATATAGTCTAATATACAGTTTTGATAGTCCGGACATTTTGGTCACTTGACAGCTAATCTGGTCATTTGCCTGTTGGCATTCATATGCACAATTGGCATACAGTCTAATCTTAGCTTAAGAAAGCTGGGTGACATAATTTGTTTAAATATTTAATTGTAACCTCGACTCAGTTTATAGTTGCCATTTGTGGATTGTGTCAAACGCTGAGTTTGCAGTTGACATTTAGATTAATGTACTAAAAGTGACGTTAACCTTCAATCTAGTTATTGCGTTCAGGAGAAATGCAACCCAGACAAATATATAGTCGACTTCGACTTAGCAGGGAAAAATGTTTCAATGTGTCCGAATTTCTTGGAGTATATTTGTTTCTCTATGCAACATTTTTAAATATAATGTATTTATCTCATAAGTCATAAAAATGTATGTATAGGTTTGCGCGTTTTCCATAAGTGTTCGCCTTTCGGACCTTACCGAAGTTTTATAGGATTCTTTTAGAAACTAAAAGTAATCCTCTATTGAAGCTTATCGAAGCTGAAATGTTAGTTGGGCGGTATGCCATAAAGTGTTGCAGTTGATTTTGTCTCTTACTCTTATTGAAATTGACTTTACTTTATGACAAAGTTATGAAAATATAGAAAATAGAGTATCTCCCTGATTGTTTTATCAGTATACTTTTTACAAACATCGACCCCACTCTGTAAACATGTTGGATTGGCTAATAAATCATTGAAGCACGTGACTAAGTGACGATAATTGTATTGGCAGCTATACAAATTAAAACTGCTAATTAAATACATGAGTCTGTATAATCATACACATATAGCATCAAGCAGGAAGTTGAGGATGAATGAACCCTAAAAAATTATTGAAGCCATTAAATTGGAATTTTGAGATTAACAAATTGCGAATTCATATTTTGTAGAATGTGAATTAAAAACTCATCAGCGCATCAGATCTGAAGGTACATTAACTTGACATTTCAAAATTTCTGCTGGTATTTAAATGATTGGGCTAAAAATAGTTTATATAACGAAAATTTGAGTTCAAACGGTAGCTCTCACATCCTCAAAGTGGGTTAAAAGCCGGCCCCTTTCGTCCAAAAGCCTGTTTCGTCCAAGGGCCTGGCCCTCAATGATGGGGGTTGTTTGCCACACAAAAAAAAAATATGTGTGACGTGACGACACAATGACAAGTATCGGATATGACTATACAAATTTTGACGACTTTATCTAATAATGAAATAGGTGTAATGGAACACAATTGGAACGTTATCGGTCGAATAATGGATTAAATCTGAAGAAAGCCATGGATGAGTTCGAAGTTCAGCAGACTGTCATTCGAAGGACACCAAAGTTTCCCACACGGGAACGTCACATGGCGATTCGAAGGATGAAGTCAACAAATATACTGCGGTGCATGTCTTGACCAAAGTCATGTTGTGATCGCAAGTATTCGAGTGCGAATGAAAAAACGTGTCAAACATGCAAGTGCTCGCGCAAAGCGCATGCCATTTACCAGGAACAGGTCACATCGGTTCGCAAACGCCTCGGCTTCAAGAGAATTTCGCCAACACACTGGGAATCAGACCCACGACAATTGGGTTACACCTGGGTCCTGGGTGCCACCCAGGTATAATGACATCGTCAAAGGTCCAGCTCTACTTTGATAAGATCCCTCAGGAGAAAGTTCATAAACTCAGTTCAAACGGTAATATGTAAGAACCTTGAATATTTACGTCTCTGTAATTATTCAATTAGCTTATTTGCGGGTTTAGTTTGTCCATTTGCATTCGCGCTATTCTACGATACCCGGAGGCCCAGAGCTTAGCTTCAATGAGGGCCGAGGCCTGTGCTAATGTCTCTATTACATACATACAAACATACTTTATCTAATAATGAAATAAGTTTCGTATCTCCGGTGCACACATGCGTCATTTTGCCGCTAAGACACCAAAGCGGTGAGGCTGCGGCACCGCGCCCCAAAAATCGCAAGTGTCCACCGGGGCTAAATGTTCGGCCCTTAAACAGACTGCGTACAGTCAAGCCTGTATATAGGTTAGGTACATAGCCGATGTTACACCCATCTGGAAAGTGAAATAGTATGTAGCCAGGAAAGCCCAACAAAATTAAAGAACACTAAGATTTGTGATTAGGCTAGGGAAGTCAACCATAAAATTGGAAACAATAAGGGAATTCCACTGCTCCGTCAAAGTCGGAAAGAACCAGAAAGAACCCTAACTAACTCTTTGATGTCGAAAAAGATTGATGACAAGGTGACGCACTATCATGTTACTTGTTTAACATTAATCTTGAAGCAACTGTACGATACTCACAAACCAACAGGTGTGTTCTGATGATACTGTCATACTGACATTATCGGGAGAACTCTGCGAGTTGAGCTTGCGAGTATTGAAACAGAGGCGACAAAAACGTGCTCTGGCTAGTAAAAAAGTAAATAGGTCAAAACGAAGTAAGATACATATATGCCGTCACTAAGAAAGGACTCTCATCATCGGCAAAATGTCCCAATGGACAGATATAACTTCGAAGTAGTTTTTCGTCTTTGTCTATGCTCTATACAGTTACGTCGCAAAATTACATCGGCGCTAAGATCAAGCGAAGAATCACTCTTGCCAATCACAGTTTCTTCGGGGTAAGAATGCATCTAAACAGTAAAGTCCTCTCTCATAGAGGCAAGTAGACATTATAAAAGATCTTAGTCATCCTGTACTAGGCTTAGAACTAAGGAATAGGGGGCCAATTCGACAAGAGTTTATAAAGACTTTTGTAAAAAGTGAAAGGCATCGAGTTGGACGCAAGTTTGTTGTTATTATTAAGTGACACCTTGCCATCAATGAAAACTAATCTCAAATTAGTCAATATAAATTCCAAACTTTGTTGAAACAATAACAAAATAAAGAACAACTGGCCTGACCGTGACCACATTCAATTCTAATCGAACGACGAGCTTATGTACAGTCAGTCTCTAACTGATACCCCACAATGTTTTGGGGTAAAGCGTCGTTATCCTAAATTCTGATCCAATCCCACTCAATAAACTCTGCAGATTAAGAATCTCACGCATGAATGGCTGGCTCTTCCTGTGTGCACGCACATAGCTATACGTTTCGGCCAATAAAACCCTTCCCCCACACGGCTCAACAGCATTAACTTTACAAAATATATTTTACTATACCCAAAACCGACAAAAACAAATATAACCACCACCAGCCTACTTACTTGTGGCCCAATTCATGGGCAATCGTATGCGACAGCACAATCCCATTATCCTCGTTGACGCTACACGATTGCGTTGGCTTGCACATTCCACCCACATTGGCGACGCCCAGCGTCCTACAAAAGAGCGAAACAAACAAAAATATGTGTGGTGGTGAAAAGGCGAATTTATGTTTAACAAACCGTTCCCTCAGGAAGTCGCAGTATACTATGCCTGAGCACAAAAGCAAATTGAAATGCAGATAAACATAAAAATAAAAACAAAATCAAAATAAATTACATGCAATTATTTCCGCAGATATTCTTGCGCGTTATTAGTACGGCGACATCGTGATGATTCGGATCGTTTTCATCTTTCTCGCTGTTCTGTCTGTACTGCCATCTGTGGGAGAAATCAGAGAAAATGGAAAAAAATTCCATTGAGACGTCCTTATAATCGCATCGGCAGGAAGTGTAGTCACTGTAGTCCGCCTACTTACGCGCAAAACGTATCCAAATTCCTTTGAGCACTTTCGGTTAAATTTAGGTCCGGATGTGCATCGCTCCCGTCGATCAGTACGATCTTAACCACAACCACTTCGATGGAGTTGCCAATGGTGGGGTCTTTGTATAACGATGAGACCATATTCATTATGGTCAGGAGGTAGGTCTCGACATCGTCGTGGAACTCAACCATTGTGGTATCGGCCACAATCAGCGTTTCAACATGACGTGGGCTGCTAATTGAACGTTTCTTGCGATGACGTTGTTTCTGTTGCTGTTGCTGTTGCTGTTGCTGTTGTTGGTGGTGATGATGGTGGCGTCGTTGGCGTGGATTTCGCTGTGCAGCATCCGTTGTCTGGTGTTGCTGCTGCTGCTGCTGCTTCTGCTGGTGAGGTCGTGCCGGAGCCTTTCCATGGCGCTGACGATGTTCATGTTGATTATGGTTCCGTCGCACTTTTCTGCCACCTTGAACAATGACCTGTTTGTTGTGTTGTTTTTGTTGCGCATAATGTAAACGAGACAGAAAGAAGAGAAAAGCGGAATAATTTTTCATTAAAAATTTACATATTAATCGGATTCTGTTTACAAATTGTTACTTTGCCCTGCGATTGCCATTCGATCCTTGTCTCGGTGCGCCTGCGGGGCTCTTTGGTGCCACAATTGCTAATGTGATGTTTCTTCTTGCCACCACTGCCGCTGTTATTGTTGTTGCGGTTTTTCTTCTTCTAAATAAGGAAAATTTTAAGATTTTAATTGTGGTTGCAACGCCAAGTGACTGCTTGAAATCGGAGGAGTTGATTGGTATTGGTACCTTCTCTTTGACGGAGGATCTGTGGAAGACAACGTGCGGATGCCCATTTGTGGGATGAGCATCATGGTGCTTCGATGGTTCAATGTAATATTCACTGTTCTTGGTTCTTATGTGGCCTACCTGAAAGAAGACACAAAGAGATGCAAATGTGCTATGAGACCTCGTATACAGTTGTTAAATGTATAATAAGACATCAACCACAAATTATGTGAAAAGAAGGGAGAGGTATTCATGCATGAAATGTATTCGTATTACAACAACTTATTAACAGAGTAGGTTCTTGTTAACACAGTTGAGGTTTAAGCTGGTGATTGTCTTAACATTAAAGAATAAGGCCGCATTATCAGTTCCCGATAATATCGATTTCCGACGACCAAGAGGAGTCAATTATAAGTCATGTGAGGCACGTATTATACAATGCACACGTTGTTGTGAGAGCAGTATGGAAGGCAAACTAGGGAGGGATATGTAAAAGTTAGAAAATGTCGATGGATTCATCCTCTGTTGTCGATGTTTAAAGGTACTGTAGGGTTCAGCCGAAAGCGGAAAGTCTTACCAAGTTCATCCGAATCTAAATTTCATCGAAACAAACTTTTTGCATAATAATTATCGTCATTGAATGGAAACAAAATCAAAGGAACCGTTGACCGCTCAAAAAATATATTTTTTTTGAATTTGGGAACCCCAGTTCTTAGGCGAACTCTTTTGTTTTAACCGTATCAAAAGGGTGTCTTAATTTAGGCTGATAAATCTTGAAATCGGGATAACTTTCGAACCGTTACCTGACAATGATAATTTCTTTGGACGACATTAATGCAGGCGATGCGTGGTTTCACCTGGATTGCCCTACGTATTAAATATGTACTGAACACTAAACTATTGGCATCTAATTGGAATGTTTCTGGCCATAATATTGTGCCTTGCGGCCAGCAGAGGTATTTATTCTTTCAAAAGAAAACAAGGAGATGCTGATGATCCTCATACACCTCAGTACTCTTCGGGACTACATGGTTTACAAAACGAAATACCCAGGGGCGGATTTACCAGCAGGCTGAGTAGGCTGGACCCTAGGGCCCACTATTTTTTTGATATTTCCAAATTACTTACTTAGATGGCGCTACAGTCCGGAGTGGACCTTGGCTTCAACCAACACGATCTTTGGCTAACCGCCTCCAGTTGCGCACTCCAAGTTGAGCTAGGTCCCCTTCCACTTATGCGCGCCACCTAAGGCGATGTCTTACTTTACTCGGTTGTCCCTCCGGGCTGGAATCTAAGACTCTTCGGGTCAGAGTTGGTGTATATTCGCTCTACATGTCCCATCAATTTTAGACGACTGATGCGTACTTTTCTGACCAGGTATATGTCGCTGTACAGCTCCCAGCTCGTATAGTTCTCCTCCTCCAAAGCTCGTCAACGCAAACGGAACCGAAAATCACTCGAAGAATTTTGCATTCGAAGCGACCAAGGAGATCTTCATCCGCCTTTGACAACGTCCATGATTCTGCGTTTTAAAGCAGGACTGGGATGATGAGGGTCTTGTATAGAGTCTCCTTGGTGTTTCTTGAAAAGGCCTAACTAATCAATTGCCTTCTTAGGCCAAAGTAACAGCGGTTGGGAAGTGTAATTCTTGATTGATGCTTGATTTCTCCTGTGGTATTATTTTCAGAGTTAATAGCGGAGCCGAGGTAGACAAAGTCCCGAACTACCTCTAACTTATAGCTGTCTATCGTGGCGTTCTGTCCGATTCGTCGATGTTGTGTTTCCCTTCTTCTTGGCGGCATGTATCGGTTGTGGACTTACCGGGCCTAAAACCGCACTCATAGGGTCCAAATAGTTGGTTGACAAATGGCTTCAGGCGTCCACTCAGTACGGCAGACAGGATCTTGTAAGCGATGTTAAGGAGACTGATGCGTCTATAGCTGGCGGAGTTTAGAGGGTCGCCTTTCTTGTGGATCGGGCAAACAATGCTGAGTTATTTCCTATACAGAAACTACAAAGATTCATATATTTTTTTTATGTAAATGTTATTAGATCTACCAAAACAATTCGTGGTGTTATAGGCATACGCCGCATGATGGCATTAAGCGGAGATACAATCGAGCAAGTCCCGCCCCAATTGGCCCTATTTACTTAAAAAATAAAAGAAGTGGATTGGATCGCAAAGTTTTCCGTAGCTGAACGAAAAATGCTAAAGATTCTACTTTACTTTGCTGAAATAGATGTTCAATAAAACACACCTAGCCTAGCCTAGACATTGGAAAAAAAAAGAGAATGATGCGGGAGATATTTTCAGGATTAACACATTTCTCGTCCTCATTGATTGACTAGTATCCGCGAATTAGAAAAACGGCAAAAGGCCTACAATAGGTTCAATGAAAAATTTTCATTTCTGTCCAAAATGAGTGAATAGTCATCTCATCATCAACCCCTACGGAAAAAGTAACTTTCTTGGAAGAAATATATCCTAATGATTTAGAGACTGACTTAGTTAAAGAATGCACACATTTTAAGTGTCATTTGTTCTGCTGAAAGAATTTTGGAAAACCCAATTCAAGTTAAATTTAAGATTTAAAGAATATAATAAATGGTGAGAAAAAAAGAGCTAAAAGTGAACACGTCTGACTTCAATTTTGTCCTAATGTTAAATCATCTGATTGAGACATAATTCAGCTTTTTGGCGGTATATTATGCAGTCGCAAATGCTCAAGTTGGTCTTTAATATCGCCAAATAATTTCTATTCTGCGTGAGACTACGTGTCCCAAAAACTTCGCTTTCAATATTTGGCCAATCAGCGAATGCTCGACGCTTGAAATGGTCAGTACTCAGTAGGACAGTAGGCTTCAGTCTTTCAACAAATAACATTTTAGAACTAATAGGCCGAAATCCTGCTCGGTCTTAAATTTTCTTCATAATTTACTGAATGGTAAGCTCGAAACGTTCCCCGAACAACACTCGAATTTTGAAAATACATTTTTTACGATTTCGATGCGTTTGAATCGTGTAGCGCTCCATATTAAACTGCTGACCATGACATAATTCAATTACAGCGAATGATAGCAAAATATTTTCAAAAATGGCCGATGTCGGCTGTCAAATTTCTATCAGGTTCTACAACGATAGTCGCCGTCAGTCATACCATACGTAATATTTCCACATGAAAGACTACATATAATTATGTTCTTTGAAATAAGCTGCCAAATGGCCGGCATCATCGCGAATTGGAACCTGAATGGAGCAATTACTAAAACCGGATGTAGTTAAACCTATTTTTGTATTTCACAGAGAATAAATACACTCGTCAAAGGTTTCGTGTTTCTCCTGTTTAACCTTGCTGGTGGTTTGTTATATTTTGCAAAAGTGATTGTATCCGATTTTGACGTCAATTATCTAGGTACCAGACAAGTGACACTGTGACAGTTAATAGTACGTTTACACCGCACCTAAATTCATCATTTCGGCTAAATTCAGCATTTCAGGCCAAATGTTCAACATTTCGCCATATTATATTTTCCAACATTTCGAAATGTTGGATTTCAGCGAAATGTTGAATTTCAGTGCTGCATTTGTAAGTTTGTCAAATCGAACAACCCTAATTCTGGTGACTTTTGGGCTCACTGACAAAAAAAAAACCGCTGTACAACTCGATTGTAAAAGCTAAAAAAGTAGGAAGTAGGAAAAATATGTCTGTATAGTGAATTATTACTTGTATTCATGTTTAGATTAATAATTATAACTAACAAATTAATTCTTTAGGTACAAACTTCTTTTGATTTCGAAACACAAAAAACATCTGTAGGTAATCAATTCTGATACTAGCTGTCATTTGAAATGCTGAAGTTACAGTGGGAACGCAAAATTGGATTTCGAAATTTTGTCTGCTGAAATGTTGAATTTAGGTGCAGTGTAAATGTACTATAACAATTTGTTTTTTAGCAGTGCAGACCTGAGCAACAATTTTGATCTTTTCTATAGTTTTTCTGTCATATAAAACTTTGTCAAATTATATAAAAACCCGATAGGTTTTTCGATAAATTTTAGAATTCTCCAAATTACCACAATTGGGTCCATTATTTAGTTTAGATAATTTATGTGACATCGATTTTAACAGCGCCATACCCATTATAAACCTCCCTTATTGCACGTCTTAAAGAAGTCAACTCATTAATTACCACGACTGACAGATGGCAGCACATTACATAGACCTATATACCCTCAAACTTACAATCATATATCTGTTCACTGCATGCAATAAATCAAATCTCGCTCCAAGTGTTTTTCTCTTTTGTTCGCTCGCGGTCGCGCTGACTTTCAAAGAGCGACATAACTCAATAAGCACAGCACACTGGGCATACTGAGAAAAACCCTATAATTGCAACTTTCGCTTAAACAGTTTGCCGTCGTTAAAAAGCCACAAGAAACCAAAATATATTGTGCCTTCCGTCATGTTTTCCCTTTGTACAAGCTACTCACCTTGTCTGTCATCAAACACCTCAGCGCATATATCTCGCAGGCGCTGTCACTGTCACTATATAGCCCTTTCTTCCTGTGCGCGATAAGATTTATGAGCATTTTTCAGGTGAATGTCACATCGTGACTGTAGTTTTGTTAGCAATTTTTATTGCACTTAAATTGTGCGGTTTGATTTTTCCCATTCTTCCCGTTTTATTTGCGGAATTGCCTGCCACGCCTACATGACCATAAATCAAATCCGATTTGCGAAACGGAAAGACAAGCCCAAACTATGGCGGCGGCGGCGGGGATATCCAGTTACAATGTTGTTCAGTGGCGTGCAATCCGATTTGTAGCGAGAAAAACGATCAGTCGGCCTGACAATTATAATACATACTGCCTCTATCGATTACCCAGTAATTACCAGCGATCAGTATCCTCACCCTGCCCACTCAACCCGCCATGAATCAGACAGCTAATGGATTTATTTGCCAGACCGCGACCCTATGGTAATGACATAAAACACTGATGCCAATACTGCTGACTGCTGCGCGCTCCAGATCAACAGCGAGCGGCTGGCGGCCGGCGCGGCGGTTTAATCGTTGGATCTTATCCGAACAGTAACTCGCACAGGCTGTGTAATTAATTAATTATGATTGAATGTGACAGGTAGGCTGTGCACTGCAACAGCTGGCAGGAGGGGCCACCAACCAGATACCAAGAGCAAGACCAACCATCATATCGAAGCGAATAGTAATTTCACGATTCAATAGCTCACTGCGGCTGAACGCTGAACTGTGCCGTCGCCGACGCCGCCGCCGACAAAATTTATTGGAAATCGTGTTTGTAAGCGGCGCGTAAAACCGTCAATGGATAATAATTGCAGTATGCTTCTGTTGACTGTTTGAATATGACTCCTGGTGGTCGGTGCCCCGTCAGTGATGTGGGAGGGAGCTTTAAGGCGCCGCGCCGTTGCTTGTGGGCGTGGTGGTGATATATTGTATTATCTTGATCTGAGGTTGTGACTTACATGCATGAACAATGATCGTTGAAATTCAATATCAATGAGTGAAATGATTTATTCGTTTCTGGAGTATGTTGTTGGAGGAGGATCGGATTGCATTCATTATTGGATTAGCTTGTTTGCTGGGATCATTGAACAGGGATTGGTGAGTTTTTGTTTTGTTTTTTTTTTTTGGAAATTATCCAGAGAATTCGTTTTGAGGGACATTTAAAAATTAAGTCACCCTAACAAGAAATGCATATAAATGGTTGACATTCGAACAGTACCTTAGTAGGCTCATCAATGACCATAATGACACTTCACCTTCTTCTTAAATGACATCTCCTGAGACTCCTCGGGCCTCTCCCTCTAGCCATAGTCCGGCATACGGGTACTGGACGAGGACGACTAAGCAACTGGGCCCAGAAATATAAAAATACCGTCCCCTAAATTAGTTTCGAAACTTAAGGCATGGTTATAATGTTGCGTGAAAGTTATTTTTCCAACACATACCTATTACCTACTACGTCAAATTTGGGTAGCTGACATCTGCTAGCTAACTAACTAGTGAACATGTTTTATTAATACAAATAAGAGCCTAGTAATAACATAATTATTTCTTAAGGCTAAGTACATTTGAGCTGATCTCCAATTTTTTTTTCTCCAAACATTAGCTAAATCCCAAGCTTAATTTTGACATAAACTGCATTGTGGATATTAGTGTCACAGAAAACAGCTTTTCGTTGAAAATAACTTCCTTTAAAAATTCATCGACGCGAAAGTGTTTTATTATTGTTGCGCTTTCTTTTTTCCTTCTTCGCTATTCTTTGATCTCAAATTCTTCACTTTCAAAAGATTCTTCATCGAGGTATTTGGTTTAAAAAACAAACCTTAACTTTTCCACAACACAAAAATACGGCAGAAAAATATCAAACCCATTATGTCAAAATTTAGCTTGCGAAAATGTGCCGAACCATTAGTGGGCGCGCAAAATTTTGACTGTAATGAAGACTTAGAATTGTTGGATGAAATCAGGAGCCAGATGTAAGAGGCTCTGTATCTTTATGCAGCGGTGAGACACGCAAGCTATGCTCGGCCGTAGCTCGACGGCATTGGGGGGGGATCTTGCTGCTATTGCTCTTCTTACAAAAAATCTGTGTCTCGAGTATATAAAAAAAAACGGATGACAACATTGATACTACCCACAAAAGATGTGATCGAATGTGACTATCGAATGATATATGAATGTTTGTATGTGTTAAATTGTATTTATGTATGCGTGAAATTAACGAGTAATAGTTGAAAAATGTTTGTAATTATGTATCACCTAATCTAGTTCTGTGTGGTAGCAAGATGTTATGCCACCTTATAGGGTCCCGCCCACTAAATACAAAAGAGTATATTTAACACTCTCTTGCACCATGACTATCCTAACCCTTTTTGTTTATTACAGGATAGTCCCTTTATTGTTTAAGCTGTACTAAACGGACTAGTACACCAAATTTATTTGTATGTGCATGCTAACACCGATCGAAATCTCACCCTTAGAAAATTACCTTTAGCACATAATGATCAAATCACTGAATGAAAATTAGCTCATAATTTTGTATATACATTAAGACACGTTTTATTTCAATAATTTTCCATTAAGAATATTGTGCTTTATATAGGTAGAATATTAGTTTTCGGTCTTAAATTCATTTTTTTTTGCCAAAGTTCTATTATGATTCTCTCTTCTATTAAGTACTTTGAATCTAATAAATTCTTTAATTAAATGAAAAAAAAATATGATAGATTTCACAAAAAAGGAACCAAAATCAATAATCAAAAATCAAAATAAAAAAAAAAGGAACGTTCTATCAACTCTTATTAAACGTATATTATCAAATGTAATTACCGCGTTTGTATTGGGCAATTATTGCGTATGGATATATATATGTATTTATATATGTATATAGTGTATTGTATATATGATTATACCAACAATAAAAATAAAAAAAATTTACTCACTTCATGCAATTTTCAAAAATCCGTTCGTTCGATGTTGATGTGGCCACATAAACTCGTTCCAGGAGACGGTGATTTGTATATGACGTAGTTTTGTGTATGATGTTAATATGCACTATTTATATATACCTAACCTATACATATATTATATTCAACACACCCGCGATTTAAGAACTTACTTTATCAACTATTTTAACGGCAAATTTAGAATTCGTAATTCGTAGAACATTAACTTTTTATAATATTTTAACAGGTTTTATATGTATTACGTTACTTAATTTATCAAATATGAAAATTTTAGCAAATCTATAAGTATGTATATTATATATACATAAGCTAAATGAACTATGGCACTTTTTATATAATTCTTATTCACTAATATATAATATCGTTTAGGTAGGTTAGATTAAACAAATTTTAAATTGAATTTTACAAACTAAAATGTATCAAAATAAAACAACGTATATGCAAGAAAACCGTAGGCTCTTCGGAACCTCTTCTTCGACAGAGTGCAACGCGGAAACTGGCAAATTTCTGGTTTCACTTCCTATGCGTTCCTATTTGGTAAGTACATGTAACCAAGTTGAGATCTTGGGATCCGCTATCCGCTATGCTTAACAATATAGCCGGAGTATGGAATATATCATGCGATTTGACGACTGATGCTTAGGCTTGTTATATATTTGTGTAGCGTATATGAGCAATTTCGCACTATTTAGACCAATTTCGGAATTCCACGTAGGCACTTATGTACACACAGGGTGATAATGACGAGCTTTATGACCATTAGCTTATATATTAAATATAGCGTATATAATACGTTTACGCTTTTTTGGCAAACTTATGATGTAGATCTTTATGCTGAGTTTTATACATAGACTGCAAACCGCGTGGGGTGCCTACACATGCGTATAATATAAAAAAAATGTTCAAACGAGAGAAAAGGACAATTTATATGAATCATACCTTATTGATGAAATAATGATAATTTACTTGTCGTAAGTAGTCCTCAATTAGGCTGAATTTTGATCCCCACGACTTAGTTTTTTGATTTAAAAAAAAATATATATTTGATCTGTACACCGTACCACTTATATATGTATAAATTTGTCTGCTACGCATACCAAGAGATGTTCTATGCGAGCTTAAAACGTTAAAAAGGCCGCGCAAATCAGATCTGGGCTTTATATAACCAATGGTAACGCTGCCACTATACAGATGGTTAAATAGCTGAATGGTGAAAACTGCTGAATCTGCTCATAAAAATTGAACTGACAAGGTTTCGACATTGATGGTGTGAGCACACTTTTTTTGCTATAATTTAATTTTGAAATGCACTCGCAATTAAACAGGCACTCTACATGACAGATACCTACTACATGAAATAAGTCTGAAATGAAAGTTTAATTTTTTAGGTGAAACAGCGGACCGTCGCGTCGGCTAAATGGATTCGCTTAAATTCAACTTTGCTAAATTTTAGAAAGAATTTTGTATGCGAGCTTAAGCCCATTATCCTGCTTGCGCTAAATTTTATCTGTCATACAAAAATGTCTACAAAAATACAATTCAGCGAAGCAGTTTAGCATTTTAGAAAAGCAGTATCCAGTTCCACGCGCTAAATTCTAAGTTTCATAATATAGATGAGACACACTAAATGTCAGCCGGGTATAACAATATAGTCTGTGTTATACGTACTAGGTACACTTTCTATTATACTCGGCCCATTATAGGTAAGTATCCACTGTTTTAGCTCGCGAAAGAATTGTCTGGTGCATTAAAACGGCGGTAAATTTTGACATATCCGAAACAAAACAAATTGTGGATTGACTATTTCATGGAATACTTGAAATATAGGTAAGTACTAAGTAAGTGAGTAGGTAGGTGACCGATGGATCGCGGCCATTATCTAGAATAAAATGGTTGCTATAAAATTAAGCAGCCATTTTTTAACCTCGTGGAGAGACAACTCGTATAGCTTGGCTTAATTTTAGCTCGAACTGCCTAATAGGCTTAGAAGTCATATTTGAATGATTGCCAAAGTTCAGAATAAGACTATAATCTACCACTGTAAATGTACAAGTGTGTAATTTGTTTATAATAGATATCAACTTACCAATCCATCACATGCCGATAGAGCCACTTTCGATCCGGAATGTCCACGAACTTTCCCATGATAATGACAATTTGTATTCTTTTGTGGTTTCTTACGAAATCGGAGGTCTCTGCGGTGTCGCTCTATAACTAATCCTGGAGCCATAAAATAATTATGAGGTCTGGAAAAAAAAAACAAAAAATAAACATCATCTTCTGTCACTGTCACAGGATGGGACATTTTAACGATCTTAATTTAAATACAAAATGTGATCAATTTTCGCTGTTACACGAACAGACCTAAAGTGTCTCCACAAGGCAACGTATCAGACTTACTCCATTTCCAAGTGTAGAGTTTCATTGTCTAAATCTAAATGAAAGTGTAAGTCTTCTGGGTTCATGTCGTGATGATGCGTCAAATTGTGTGACAGATGTTCGCCTTTTGTGTTCACCTTTCGCGGTGTTATTAAATTGCCAGAGATCAGTTCGTCTGAGTATTTACCTAAAACGAAATTTTAATCAAGTCATCAATTTAGCATACCCTCATGTAAATTTCTCTCCAAAATTCAAATAAAAAAAAAAAACACGAAACAAACAGGCTACTTCAATTCGCCGTCATTAATCAATGTTAATGAATTTATTAAATCATTGATCTAATTAAGATCTTAAAACAAAATATATAGCTCTACTTTAGAACAAAACGCTATTATAATCAAGGTCTCTATGACTACTTTCGGCAAAGTCCAGTTGCAATAAAAATCATTTTTTATGTTAACACACGCGTTAAGAGCTAAAAGAGAGGTTACCACAAAAAAAACCGGGCGGCGCAATTTCCTTGTATATGAAACACTTTGCATCACAGCACTCCGTTGGGAGTACGAGTGGGAAGGCCTGAGATGCTGTCGTCATCTTGACCGTTTCGAGCTTCTTCCTACATGTTTTGGCAAAAAAAAAAAAAAAAACACGCGGTCAAGCTAATTTGCATGAATTTTTATTCGCTAAACTGTTCTCATTCACAAAGATAAAGCCCACAAAAACAAAGAAAAACAATATTGGCCAACAAACACATAGGTACATTGATGACATACGTCAATAGCAATTTTAGAATTCTGACACTTTGAAGCCGCAGAAGTCGAACACCATATTGGTTTTTGATTTTCAGTTTTGACAGGTGTGTGGTCACGCCATAAGTTATGGTCAATGGAATTTTTTTTTCTTCTTATACTTATGGTCTGATCTCTGATGAATCAGAAATGATTCCAAAATTCTTGAAAGTTGAATGGTCAGGAAATTTTGAATTTTTTTTTTAATAATGTGTAGTGTATATAAAAAATATATATATTACTCACCATGTAATGTCGTTTCGGCGAGAACATTCCAAATGCATATCAGCGAGGACAAATAGAAAAATGATAGTTTACTCGCTTCCATCTCGATGGCATTAAGTTGTTTGTTTATGTTTACTTAGTTTTTAATGGAATTATTTAAATAAATATAATTATAAAATATTTAAAAATAATTTTATAAATATCTTAGTGGTTCTTAAATTATTAATAATTGAGTATTGAATTCACGTTTGTGTTTTGTGTTGCGGTGGGTGTGTTCAATCATCCGTTGTCGATTAGTTTGGCGATTTTATTGGTTATGTTAAACATTGCAAATGCATTGCGGATGCCGGAGTAGAATGCAACGGTTGGAGTCTCTTACTGAAGGGTGGTTGGTGTCTGGAATGATGATACACTGAAAGCATAAGTATTTTTTTTTTAATTAGATTAATGGAGTGTTATAGAAACATTTTAGATTTTTTAAACAAGTATCGGTCGTAAGACAAAGAAAGTCGAAAAAGGCATCATATAGAGGCTTTTCAAAAGATCGAGTCCCCGAATACAACCGGTAGGTAGATAAGTAGGTAAGAAATTTGTTGATCTCCTATTGGAAACTCTCTTTTCGAACATTAGATAATCACCGGATCACTTTCAGAAACAAATTTTGTGTCAGACGGTGAATGGAGACAAGTAACACAACATCATGCGTGGCAATTGATAAGTCTATCTGCTAAGTTCTACATTTCACTTTCACTCGAAATGAAATCACAAATGAATTTTGTGTTAATTTCACTGTATACGATTTCGATTTTAAAATTTTCGGAATTGAGACAAAATGAAATTGTGATTTCGAAAAAATTTCGGAGTTTCCGAATCGCTCGAAATGCAGAACACTGAAAACGAATTTACTCGATTTCAATTTCAGCAATTTCGATTTCACTCGACTTCTGGTACCTAGCTGTATATAATTTTTCTGATAGCTACAAATCGTCTAAAAAGGGTGATTTTTTAAGCGTTTGGTTTTCAAAATTAAAAAAAAAAATAAACAAAATTGAGTTAAATTTTTAGAGTCGATAAATCAATTCTTGCCATTTACTTTTTGAGTATTATTTAGTGTACATTTTTACCGCAATTCGCCGCAACCGCAAGCTGTCCATTCGGTTCAATTTTGGCATACTTTTTCCAACATATTGACTGGTATCTCACCACACGAGTTGTGTTGCTTTCCAACAATTTGTGGAAATAGTTGCTGGCTTATCCGTACAGACGAAAGACTTTGCATATCCGAACAAAAAAATAGTCCAGCGGCGTCAAATCGCATGATGTCGGCGGCCAATTCACAGGTCCAAAACGTGAGATGAAATGCTCACCAAATTCGCCTTGCAATATGTCCATGGATTCGCGTACTATGTGGCATATCGCGCCGTCCTGTTGAAACTACATGTCGACCAAATCTAGATCTTCTATTTTGGGCAAACAAAGGCTCTAACACATTTTTTACTAATCACGATTTTTGGTAATAAAATTCAATAGTTTACAAGCGTTGTTGGGGCGTAAGTCTATCCATGGAGAAATGGCAAAGCCAATTAGCCAACTGAGCATTTTTTAGTTTGACACGTGTCAAGAATCACGCGTGAACTGTCAAAAAAATCCGGCTAAAAAATCAAACTGCAAAAATATCACCCTTTATATCCAGGCATGATGCAAGCGGTTTGCTCTTGCATGAGTGTTTCTCCACAGCTCTAATCTGCATGGTAGCTAAATGCGAGGTAAATTCTGTCAGACTGCACTACAAAACCTAGTTAACAGAGTTGAAGTTTAAGTCTTGAAAGATAATAATTCACCGACACAGAGGAAGCTTTATACAGCGCTGCATTTGAAGGGAGGTGTAGCCTATAGTGATCTGCATCCTAGTGAAACACTTGTTCTCCGGATCAAGGCTATGCTCAAAAATAGGACACTGTATACTAATGCCGATGCGGTAAATTTGTTATGCCAGGTTTCAACAGAGACTGTCCGCAAGCCGCCAAATCTCCCTTTAATGGTGCACAGTTGTTGACTCTCTGCTTACCTATAAATCCTGCTCAGATGTCTACACTTATGATGAGTCCTGACCCATAACTGGTGTATAAGAAATTTGTTTTTATTCAATCTTCTCAAGAATTCGCGCTTTTTACAAAGAGGAGGAAGCTGGCTAGTCGATAGTCTGATATAGCTTATCAGAATGGAAACCATTCTATACTCTAGCAAGGTCGCATATCTCGGAGTAATCCTTAATAGCAAGATGCTGTGGTGTAGAAGACAATCTCGATACAAAAACCTTAAAAGTGCTGTCTGTCTTTCGACAGTGCAAGGGCGCTTTTGGCAAGACATAGGGCTTGACCATTATGTCGCTTTCGTCAGCATATTCGAGTATTCGAGTAACACGCACGAAGATGCCACTTGACATTGCCTCACCTTGTCGAAATCCTTTCTTAATATCAAACGTTTCTGTAAGGCTGCTCGCGACTATTAAGGGGGATTCACAGTAGGTACATAGTAATAAACTGTCAAAGTACTGCCTAAGCTGTCAGTTGAATGACATAAAATCAAAGTGAAAAAAAGCGTGGTTGGATTTTCCAATGGAACAAGAAAACTGCTTCTGGGCGACTACACTTACGTATTGGTGAAACGTCAAAAATTATTGTATGGATGCTGCCAGCTGGCTTATAAAATACATAACATGCACTTGTGCAAGTGCTTCTTGAGTGGATCTGACTTGAAATCGAAAAGTGAATTTCTCTCCTCAGAATCAACAGAAGAGTATTTTTTGCGCCAATGGAACGGTTTCAGAAGTGATTTTCTTCATTCCGAACGCTCCCGGAAGCTTCTTTTTACCCAATGGAAAACGACATATGGGTAATTGAGGCACCTCCGAATCGGGACAGCAAGGAGCCGGTCCCATCGGTGTTCTAATTAGAGAGGTGTTACTGTTAGGGTTGCCGTTTTGAAATCCGCCTTCCAGTCAGATTTGACTGGAAAAAAATCAGCCAAAACCCTAAAATCCAGTCAAAAAAACAGTCAAAGAAATTCAAACAAAAATCCAGCTAAAAATCCAGTCATGAAAGTATAAAAAAAATAAAAAATACAAGTAGAAGTGTTATCAATGGTCTGGCCGTTGCTTTTGATACCCTCCACTGCATACATATACAAGTCATGCAAAAAGTTAGCCATGTGAGGCATGGGCATTGGGCTAATGTTGGTTTGGTGTGAGGTGAGGGGTACTAGGACCAGAACTACTTGACCGATATAGCCTATATTTTCAATACCAACCTGAACGGTAGAAAGAAGTCCTCTGACAGAATTTCATTCGCCTAGGTTGATTCCTTTCCTTTTGACGCTATATTGTGTTTTTATCAGAAAGACAGACAGGCAGACGGACATGGCTGAATCGATTCAGATTTAGAACTTGATCCTGGTCAAATCCGGTGACTCTTTCTTGAAGTTACAAACGTAATGATAAAGGAAATTATTCCTTCATGTGGAGGGTATACAAAATGTATTAACATATAAATGAACTTTATATAGCAATCTCTCTGAGCGCTTCAATTGTTTCCTTATCATTTGCATCAACATACATAATGTCGAATATTTTATTGCTGCTTCTGTAAGTAATATTAGTACCAACCAATTATTTTGTTACTTCGGCCGGTATAGGAAAGTTGAACATCACACAAACTGCTAAATTTTCAGTTTCAAATATTTGTTTGCAAGTTGGCAAAGGCAAGTACTTAATGTGCAAATGCAAACGCATAAATTGGTTCATTGTATGAGTGGGATATGCTTCCAAGCTCAGAGCAACAAAAATAGTGAAATTTAAGCAATATTTGTTCGTTTTTTTTATTTTGTTCTATTTTCACTTTGAATTTAAAAATTTATATTGATAGAAAAGTGATATTATACGAAACATTTAAAAACAGTCAAACAAAATTCGTATCCAGCTAAAAAACCAGCCGGCTGGATTTTAAAAAATCTTCCAGCTAAATGCATATCAATCCAGTCAGATCTGACTGGAAAGCAGTCAAAATGGCAACGCTGGTTACTGTACTTTACTTATTATGTTTTCATATCTTTATCCGATGCAGACACTATTTGTTTTGTTCGACCTGTAGGAGTTCCAATTTCCCAAATCTGCTTAGTAATGCATAGGTATGTACCAGAGGTACCCATCATTCCTTTTATAATCCGTTTCAATCAATTCCAATCCCATCGCACACGATGACCTTGTGATAAAAATAGGATACCTACATAAATGAAACCCATCTCTTCTGGGAATATAAGAATTAAATTCTCCACAAATAGCCTTAAGAAAAAAAATAAAAATACCATCAACATCGAATCTCCCACCATCAGGCGACACAATTCCCAAGAATAATAATTCGTCCGGCAAAAAAAAAATAAAACGGAAAACAATCTCTCACTAAAAGATCACCTTTGGGAATGGCTCCATCGTTTTTAATTTCTTCTCATTTATAAGTTTTTTTTATTATTATCTCCTTTTCTTGCTGCATCATTAATAAAAATGCCAAATCTGTTACACAGTAGCTGGCAGCGGTGGCTGGCGGCACTTTTTTGTATCTGGCGCCATTTGATCGCTCCCATAACGACGATCAGTGGCATAGATTAGGGAAGCAGCACGAGGAAGAAAAGGAACAAAAAAAGGTAAAAAGATAACCAACAGCAGCATATTCAGCTTCAGCCACCACAAGAGAAGACCACTACCGCCGGCCGTCGCCGCCGCCGCCACCACAGCAGACAGGAGAAGGCGACATTCGTCTGCTCGGCCTTAACAAACACACAAGGCAACGCAACAAACATGCAGTAAGGCAAAGTTGTAGGCAGTGGCAGGCACCACATAAGCACACACAATCCAGTCTGCCGGCCGCAGCAAAACAACGAGACGATCTTAACACATAGATATACAAATCATTTTGTTTTGGGGACCCGTCCCGTCGATGATCATTTTCAAGGAAACGCCAACAACAATACACCAAGTCTGCTGTGCGCTGTTGAACGAGACTAATTTCTCTCTCCAATCTTTTGAAAAGGTAAAGAGGCTGTGCGCCAAGTTTAGGTACCTTTTTTTTTAACTGGAATCACAGCTTGGCCGTGTGCTGGCCATGCGCCAGCCACGGACACGATCGTTTCTTCTTTCATTTCTGATGATGATGATGATGCTGATGATGATGTTGTTGTTGTCCAATTTAAAGGTTTTTCTTTGCATCTGAATCCTTCAGTCGAGTCCGAGTGTGTTTGTTCCTTGGTCTCGCCATGGCCAACCCCTATTGACTACGCAGCATCAGAGCAGCAAGTGAATTGGAAAATAAAATAGTTCCATAGTGCACAGTGGTCCCGTTTGTACTACAAATAGGCTTTTCCAAAAAAAAAAAAAGTAGGTAGACCGGTGACAGGAGAGTGATACTACGCGAATCCTGAAATATTCCATTCATCACAAAAGCAAGCTTACTCAAAACAAGTAAAAGTGTAGTGTTATCATCGGCCAGGCCGATGCTTTGATACCCTCCACTGTATGTACTGTACAGCACAAACCATTGAGAATAGACCGTCGACTCCTCCCACATAACGGAATTTGCCTACAAGCTGCCGGCGGGCCAGGATTTTTCATGTATTGGTGCTGTACAAAATCAAAGGAGCGCCATTAACGCACGCATACTTGAAAAATCCTAGGCACATGGTATAGCATGGAAAATCATTGCCGACATTAATGTTGACATTTACACGTATTCACAGACAGGGTAATTTTTTTCGGGGGGAATCGGGTTGGTGTACGGGAAGTCGGCGGTCTATTCTTACTGGTTTGTTCTGTACAGGTACACGCATGTATCTAATTTTGGTTTAGTATGGGAGGTACCAGAACTACTTGACCGACAGCTCATTTTCAATACCAACCTGTCCTCTCACAAAATTTCATTTGCCTAAGTTAAGTCGTTTGGACGCTATCGTGTTTTCAAATGACAGACAGACAGACAGACGGACATGGCTAAATCGGTTCAGAATGTGATCCTGATTCAGAATATATTATACTTTATAGGGTCTCCGGTGAATCCTTCTTGGCGTTACAAATGTAATGACAAAGTGAATATACCTTCCTGTGGAGGGTATACAAATGCAGAGTCGCACGCTCAAAAATAATGAATAGTTGGCGCAACAGGTCTGTAGGTATAGGGCCCTTGGCCTGGCTTCATTCGTTTGTGAGTCTATATCTTTGCAACGAATGAAAGGGATCTCCAATAATTGTACCTAGCCGATTGAGCTCAAAAGTTTTAGACAATCTTTGATAATGGCCCGGGAGTGTTCTTGTGAAGATTGGTCTTAATTGGGCAAAGGGGCTTGGCGCCTTCCATACGAAATGAAACGCTATACTTTGACATTCATGGAGCCAAATTTTGTAAAATTGTTAACATTGATTATGCATTGTCCTGATAGACAAGAATATTATGTAGGCAATACTCCTAAGCACTTTTACTTTTGACCCACTCTCCCCTACTTAATTTAAAGGAATCTAGTAGCGCCTCTGCATCACCAAGAAGCCATTTTGTTTATCGTTCATGCTATTGCTCTCAAACTTGAAATAGAAGCTGGCTAATGATTTATTTATTTCCTGTACAAATCATTATATCAATCCTCCCATTCTGGATAACACATTATAGATTTTGGGCTTTACTAATAAATATTTGGTAGGTCACAATAAATACTTTTAAATGGAAAACTTCGCCATTGTGAGTCGTCAAATTTAGGCTAGACAAACAAATTATTATAAAGCTATTGCGCACTACTTAACTTCAAAGTCGAAAAAAGGTTTTTCGTAAGGCCCAATAAATATTTCTCTGTAGCAGCCAAAAACTGCATCACTTCAATTGTTGGGAAAATAATTTTACATGTACATATATACGCGATACTAATAAATAATTTTTAGTGTTCAAATTAAATTTTACGAACTCACAATAGCAAACTTTTCCACACAAAATTACCTATTGTGATTTACAACAAACTTAAGTTGAAGGTTAAAAATGATTATTTAATGCAATATGACTTTATTATTATAAAAACATAGTTTTCTCATCAAATGACATTTATTTTATTTATTTTTATTTATTTTCATGTTAGCTTGAACAAATTACATTATGCTTGATCATTTTATTGCCATAAGGCAAATTTCAATGTCCCCCTGAATATCTAAGTGGACCCACTGTGCGTCCGTTTAACTGGTCGGTAAACTGTCTTGTCTTCCACGAGAGGAACAATAAAAGCCAACAAACAATCATAATAAGAATAGATGGACACAAGAGGAAGAGGAGGATAATATGAACTGGCGACGTCGTGCTTATGCGGCTCTGGATAGCAGCAGCGCAAAAAAAAATTAAATAAAACAAATGATCGAGAAAAAAATGCAGGCGCCGCGAATGTTTACATTTCTTGATTTAGAGTTTTTTGTTCGTTTAATTTGAATTGACTGCGTTTTGTTTGCGGAGAAACTCTTTACTCGTGCGGGTTGGTAAACAGATACAAAAGGATCGGATACCTGGATACCTAAAAGGGCAAATACCATACAGCCGAGTAGGCAAACAACACTTTTGGATTCGAATCGAATTGATGATTGCCATTGATTGAAATGTGACAGTGAGTTATTAATTATATTTGTAGTAGATATTTATGTATTGCTTTGTTTTTATTTTTAAGCAAAGATTATTAATGAAGAAAATTGTATACCTAGAATAAGTAGCATTAAAAATTGGGCAGCAAAATGTCGGTTCGTAAGTTCATTTAAGATGTCATAAGTTTCATATTGGAGTGAGCTGTCAGTCAGTCAGTACAGTACCATATTATTATATGGTTTATGAATGGGACACTTTTAATACTTTGGAGGCCTAAATATACAAATTTTGGTTCTGAGTAAATCTTAAAAGTATCTATACCGATCTACGTGATCTTGTGAATGTTAAAAACTTGGTAGGAACTCTCCGCTAAAATTGAGAGCGGTTCAGTCTCCACAACGAAATGTTCCGATAACCGGAAAAAATCATCGAGAAACTTCCCTACAATAGCCGTTAAAAAATGTTATGAAAATTCTTGAGTGAAATAAGCTACACTCAGGGAAAAAAACACGTAAAATCATTAAAAACGACTTTAAATCAAAGTAAAATCAATATGATTTGGCTCCAATGTTGAAAATCGTCAAATCAAAGTCGTGTCACTTTGAATAACGCAACTAATCCACAAACTTCAAATTTAATTCAAGTCGACTTTGAATCAAAGTGGTAACATAATATATTTAAATAGGTTTCACATAATCTTTTTATTATTTCCCAACATTACTTAAAGCGTGCTTGATGTTTAAAACAAATCGGTTTCATCATTATTTTAAGTCAAAACCACAGTTTGAATTAAATACTAAACAACGTTAAATTAAAGTAGTTAATGTTATGTTTAAACATATAAAGCAATAGTTTTTAGGTACATCCGCCTTTAGTTTAAATATCGTTAGCATTCAATTCAAATACGACTTTACATTAAATGCATTATAGAAAGCATTTACAATTAAATACCACTAGTATTTGAATGAAAGTAAAAATGCTAATACATTTAATTATGTTTTCCACTTCAAAATAAAGTCTTTAATACTATATGTAAACACATTTCCCATTATTTTTGAAAAGAATAGGCATTTATTTTTAATGCCATAACAGTTTAAATCAACTTAGAATTCCTTTTGAATTCAACAAAGTAATGTATTTAAATCAAAGTAATAATATAATACTTTTAATTTAGTTTCGCGCATTATTTTATACTTACTTATATTGTGATTCGCATTTAATTTTAGTGAATTTTCGCCATTGAATAAAATGTGAAAACACGAATCACGATCCATATTGAAATCAGTTCCTAAATAAAATTTTATATTATACCTGTAATAAAAATTCAAAAAAAAGAAGAGAAACAAACAAACTTTTTGGTATCACAATATCTTTTTTTTTTTATTGTTCAAGTCTTAAAAAAGTTACAAATACTTATTTCTGATAAAAGTATTTCCATTGTTTATTTGATATAAGTGTAGCGGAGGGCTTGTGAAGAACGTAATTTATTTAACAAGTAATAAAGAACTAAATTGTTCTCCAACTTCGTATGCTTCAAAATGCTTGTTGAACAATTTAATTTTTATTTCATAGTAACAAAAAAAACAATTTATTATTATCTGTTGAAAAGCAAATCAATTATTTTGAACAGTTTAAATGAAGAATCAGCAACAGCTAAGTAATATTTTGTAGGCTTTTTTAAATACATAAAGGGTTGGATTGTTAACCCGATATTATAAACTACGTATTTACCAATTCTCCAATATTTTCTGC
Source organism: Cheilosia soror (assembly GCA_949372485.1). Classification (NCBI taxonomy): domain Eukaryota; kingdom Metazoa; phylum Arthropoda; class Insecta; order Diptera; family Syrphidae; genus Cheilosia; species Cheilosia soror. The sequence continues at coordinate 79,894,022 of OX443563.1, forward strand.
GTAGTTTTCAATTGAAGGAAGTCTCAAAACAAGACTCTTCTGAGCATCAGTAATCGTGACTTTGCGTTTTTGCTTCGACCTTTACCCTTAAATCTTGACACTGGAGGTAGAACTAATTTAAGCAGGATAGCGATAATAAAATCCTTGGAATCTATAAAAAAATATTATTAGTTGGTTCCTTTGTCTTTACTTAGAATTCTCAAACCTTTTTCTGCCTCAGCTGATCGCAATTGAACGAGTGAAACGATCTTCATCTTTTAATAAAGATTATAAATTGCTCCCACTTACTAAATGAAAGGTGCTGTCTTAAGGGGTACAAAATCTAAAAATAAATTTTAATAGAAAAGAAGGAAAGTAAATAAAACGAAAAAAATTTTATTTATCTTAAATATTACCAGATCTGGCGACGAGGGCGTCTGCAAATTTTGACCAAGACTTTAAAAAATCTGATTGAGTGTTCGTTGTTACGAGTTCTCGTTGACGAAGTGAAAAGGTTCTTTTCCACTTGACGCAAACTAAATTCCAGTAATCCTAAAATAAGTAAATAAAACTTTGTTTTGTGATAAACAAACAAACACATATTTCAAAATCGTATTTCTTATTATCCTTATTATAAAAACATAATCGAAATTTGAAGAACTTTTAGGAACGCTTATCGGAAAAATAAGTTTTCTTAGTTATTTCAAAAGCATGTCAAATAAAATGTACCTAAATATTTACCAAATGGAAGCAAAACCGCGACTTTAAATAGTTGTATTGACGGAGAGGTATATTTGTTAGAGGATAATAGCATGAAGTAGAACAATATAACATTAAATAAATGTGGGTTAAAGAAATCACGAAAATACAAGAACGAAAAATTCAACGAGTTTATTTAAAAGATGATTTCTAAAAGGTTTAAATTGATTGTTTTTGAACGAAAATGCTTTGCTTTTAATTGATATTACAGTGAACTATTGTACTGCAAAGGCGTGTTTAAAAAGCCTATAATTACGTTAAAATAACAATTACCTACATAATGTTTAACTTATATATTTTTTCATCCTCAAATAACTGAAGCCAAGCAATGCACTTGGTTTTTATTTATTTATTTTTTATTTTTCGAAAATATCACATTTCTGCTGAATGTTCTTTTTTTGGCAGGTATCTACACTAAATAACTCTAAAATAGTAATTGCATAGGAATTTACTTACCTCCAAAAACTGTGGATAAACTTTACAGGTCAAACTCTTTCAGCAATTTGTTAAGTTTATTGGCGTCATCATCATCACCTTTCATCTACACATTCAATTTCAATTTCGTTGTAATATATTATTGTTAATGTTCATAATTTGCTCCGAATTGTTATACGACACCATATTTTCACATTTATTAAAAACACGTTTATAAAAGAACTAGCTATTAACACTGCAAATTTAACCAAATCGTGCACGGAAATGATAGAAGTAAAGATGAACACATGAATTGCAAGCCACGCACGAGACTGAAGGCATATATGTTTTCTTTTTACAGTTATCTTATGTTAGTAACCAGATCAAGTTTGAACTTATTGATTTGGCACTTTATTTTAAAGAGTTTGCAGTTTGAATCAAAGTGCAATTTTACGATTCCACTTTGATTTAAAGTGAAAACATAATTAAATATATTTTTTCAATGAAAAAGGAGTTAAAATCAAAGTGAAAAAGTAATTAAATCATTATGGAAGTATTTTAATAGGGTTTTTATACGAAGTTTACCTTAAAAATGATTACTGTTGCCACTTTTGTTTTTTTTTTTACCTTAGTTTTATGCCAAAAACTGGACTCATGTGTAAATGAATAAAAATATGCTTTGCCCAGATCACGTAAAATGAAAACATTCGAACGACATCGTTTCGACACTAGCAATCTCTGCCTATCGCCACAGATATGATAGAGACAGCTTTAGTAAAACATTACATCGTCATTACATCATTAGAAATGCAATTTACCTCGATTTGACATGAAATGGTCGTATTCGTGTCTTTTTTAATCCATTGACATCGTAGCCATCCTTTGATGGATTTTGTTACTTTATGTCTTCAAAGAAAGAAGACGAACCATATTTTGGGATATATACTATATTTATTTCGAAATATCACCAGAAAGGCCTAAAATATTAATTTTCCCAAGCGAAAAACATCACTCAAATTTTTAATATTTTAGTGCTTTCTGGTGACATTTCGAAATAAATGCAGTATATATCCCAAAATATGGTTCGTCTTCTTTCTATCAAGCCATAAAGTAACAAATTCCATCAAAGGATGGCTACGATGTTAATGGCTTAAAAGACGTCTAAGAAATCTTCAATTGAACATGCCACAAAGTAAAAAACGTGACATATATTCTACAAAAAGTCGAGTAATTATAGTGACGTCAGAGTCAGAGTGGCATGCGTATGCCATGTTTGGCATGTCGTGTACTCGTGGCTTAAGCCTTAAGATATAATAATATATACATTAATTCTGAGGAGAAATCGATGCCCTTCCCACAAATTGAAGAACATTTCTTTATACACGTGGCTATTTTTCCGGGTGCCACTGAGCTCAGTTATTTTCGCCTCCCAATCCCAAAACTCAACAAAAAATTCTTCATTTGTTTCAGTCCACTTCGTTCTTCTTTTGTAGCTTTAATGACCCATATTTATAATTTTAATAACATACATTTTTTTGAAAATTGTTTTTTTTGGCAGCGGGCTGAAAAGTCATCAAAGACGCGGAATTTATAAAGACGTTTGTTCGATTTGTCAAACTTACTGTTTTACTGAAATTTTGAATATGTGGCGAAATGCTGAATATTTGGCCCAAAATGCTGAATTTAGCCAAAATGATAAATCTAGGAGTGGTGTAAACGTACTTTAGCCTAAATATAAATACTTACCGACAATTTTACACAGCAAACGATAATTAAATCGTTGTTTAAACAAGACCAATGTTTAACAATTTTTGCAGTCCTACTAAGCAAATTTATTTAAAATTGGGTTTTCAAATACCTGAATTTTACCCAAAATTCAATCTGGTACGATTCTTTATTCAAATACAATTATGTATTCAGATAAATAAAGTCACAACGTCGCTGCTTTACTATTCTATTAATATTACCTTCCCAAAAAAAAACTTTTTTATTGTCATTAGTTATTTCATAATGTACTTGAAAAACTAGAAAAAAATGCATATAAAGTGGCAACTCTGCTGTTGTTATTTCTTTATGAACTCAACGACAAGGCAGCATGGGTTTGTATGTAGATATGCAAAATAACGGATGGTATTATGAATGAGATCGTTGGACATTTGAACTAAATGCGTTTTCACTTTGATATAAAAATAACGACGTGGCAGACAGCAACTTTATATGTATGTGCAATAATATAACGGGTGAGTATTGTGAAGAAGCGCGTCCAAAGTTTAATTCAAACACGTTTGCAGCTGCATCAACTTTGAATTGAATGATGTGTCTACCTTAATTTAAAGTGATATCATAAGTAAAAGGGCCATTGAATTAAACACGCTCGTCACTTTGATCTAAAAGAGTATTTAGTGTTTGTCATGATTTGAATCAAAAGGATTGTTATTTTGATTTTAAATGTTTCACTTTTGAATCACCAATCAAAAAGATCTGCTTTAAATCAAAATGGTTTCGTACTTAAAATAAGGTTATTTTCAGCTCAATTGATTTTTTTCTTTTTTCAAAGCATTGATTCAAATAACTTTCGCATTAATATGAATGATTTACTTATTGTTCTACTTAAATCAAATTGATTTGACTTAAATTCTAATACGTTTTATCAAAAATTAAAGCACGTAGATATAAGTAGGATTCTATTTAAATATACGATGCTGTTTTTCTCTGGGTGTACAGACAAAAACAAGGACCTGTACTAGGGATACTTTTACAACTTAGCTGATTCCTAAGCAAATTTTACAAGGAGTTCGGGGATACTGTTCAAGCGCGCTAACCATCTCGCTTCTTTTCACATTTTCTTTTCATTGGAATTACATTGGCTAACCTTCTATAACAACTTTGTCCAGTGGAGTTAAGGGACTCGGCTACTAAGGAGAATAAACTCTTAAGCAATGTACTCGACTACCCTAAAGATGTTTAAAAGTCGCCAGTGAAAGCAATATGAAGATGGACAAAAAAAGAATAAATACAAACAGTAGGTAGACATAGCATTATAATATATACACAGTTATCGCAAAATAAAAAAATAACCCTCATATTTAAAACGACATCCCTGCGCCTGCATACAACGATAAATAAACTTGCCATTTATTCAACATGCAAACTTAGCTAGCTCTTCTAGTCGATATCGGCCGACTTAGCATACATTTTGTACCAACCATCTAAAGAAAAAAATTTTCAAGTAGATACTTTCCTATTGGACTAACTGAATCCATTAAGCCAAGAGTTCCCTAACTGTGCGTCTCGACGCCCTGGGGCGTCGTGGGAGTATCCTAGGGGCGTTTGCAGACTTCAACTTGTCGAATTTTGCGTCGAGACTTGGGCCTACGCAAGATCCAACTGACCCAGGAGCTCAAAGTTAATGATAATGTAATGGCCATAGAAAAAAATCATCTTTAGCGACGGGCCGTATTTTTGGATGAATGACCAAATTGCCATATATGGGATGACGCCAACTAACACGAGGTGGCAATGCATCCATAAAAAGCTGTTTGGTGCGCATTTTAGACCGGCGGTGGCGTCATTGCTCCGTACTTTTTCATGACGTTGGTAAGGCCAATACCATCAACGGCGAGTAATACAGAACGATGCTGCTAACATGTGGTTCCAGCAAGAGGTGGCTATGTGTAACTCAGCTGCAGGGTATGGTTATCTGATCTCCATCAGAGCTGACGTGAATTGGCCACCAAGATCATGCGATTTAACCTTGAAAAATTTGTCTTGTGGCGTTGCCTGAAGTCGCAACTCAATGCCAATAAACCGCAATCGACCGATGTCCGCCGCATTCCTTAAACCCAACATATAACCAATGCCAACGCTCAAATTAAGCCAGATCTATGCGGCAGATTGGCCCACTCGGATCCGTAACAACGTGAGAAGCTGCGGCGGACATTTGGGCATGGTGTTATATTCCATACAATAATGGCATACCTACCTTGCACACAGCTTGTTTTATTCCATTTCAATGTCGACCAATCTTCATTAAAAACCCCTTTAGTGAATCTTCAGTAAGCTCAGCTTATTCACATATCTGTGCTTTGTTCCGTTGTGTGCTTTTAGAAGGGCGTCGCAAAAATATTATAACCTATATAGGAAGTCGCAGTATGGAAAAGTTTGGGAACCCCTGATTAAGCAATCTAACGGACAGAAATGAATCTTCTATCTTAAATTAGTTAGTTTTTTAGAGGTTTTTTATGGTTTTTAAATTGGGAACGCTGTTTCCATGTTAAACGCTGGTTTGGTCATGTTAAACGCATGTCCCCGACCAGGATTGCACGACGTGCTATGGAATCGGGCAGGCGTCCTCTAGGTAGACCTAGGATGAGATAGTTAGATCAAGTCCATAATCTCTCCTCTACCCGTATGGGGATTGCCCTTGATGATTTGGAGTCGATGGCGAAGGATCGAGAGCTATGGAGGGTCCACTTTAGCAACCTACACCCGCGACCCACTTAATGGAAAAGCGGACTATTTTGAAAATGGATTGAAATGAACGCTGTTCCTGAAGATTGTCAATTTGACAGTTGAAAGTTGATTTGTGGTTAGTAGGTAGGTACGTTATGCCGTTTTACAATAAATAGATTAACGTTAGAACAATGCGTGCAAATTGTGCAAACTTATTTTGAAAACCATGGTTCGGTTCGCTAAATGTATCGTGCGATACGTCTATTTTACTGTAGACATAATCGTCTGAGACTGAGACTAACCATCTGAGCAAGTTATTCGGAACACCCCGTTATGGAGCGCAGTGTTGCGGAAATGAGTTGATTCGCCATCGTGATCAGCATTCAGTTTGTGGAAGATTTTACGGATAATTTCTAACTTCATTGTTCCTCAGTTGAATGGCATTTTGACGTGACAGAGCTTTGGTTTCAACAAGATGGCGCAACATGCCACACGGCGCGCGACACCATCAATTTATTGCGGAAAACATTTCCTGAGCGCATAATTTCGCATATTTTATCTGGCATAGATACGTAAAGCCACTTTAGCACAAACCAGTAAGAATAGACCGTCGACTCCTCCCACATAACGGACTTTGCCTACAAGCTGCCGGCGAGACCAGGATTTTTCATGTATTGGTGCTGTACAAAATCAAAGGGGCGCCATTAACGCACGCATACTTGAAAAATCCTGGTCGCATGGTATAGCATGGAAAATCATTGCCGCCATTAATTTTGACATTTACACGTATTCACAGACAGGGACATTTTTTCCGGGGGGAATCGGGTAGGTGTACGGGAAGTCGGCGGTCTATTCTTAGTGGTTTGTGCACTTTAGTCTATGACGGACGGTTTGGAAGTGAACATTAGCGGTGTTATTGCTGATATACGGCCCCAGTTGCTCGATAAAGGCGTCGAAAAGTGGACTGCGCTTCACTCGAGCTAGCCGTAGTGCGCATATGCCGCATAATGGCAAAAGAGTATTTATTAAATAACGCTAATAACAGCTTCAAGTGTTTAATTTCATATTTAATTTGTATACCTCTAAAAAATACACCCTTTATTATAAGTACATACTCACACCATTTACCCATCACAGTTCGGAATCAATGAAAATATTGTAAGGACTTAAACAAGGTATGATAAGCATAGAAAGCAGTTTAAAAAATGTCACATATCACATGGCTTAAGTTTGTTGGCGTTTCCTCAGCTAGCAGCCACTTTCAACCTAACCTATATCAGCAAATAACATTATGTTGCTATAAAACTAACAAGAAGAACTCTTAAAATTATACATTTGTTCCACCTATTCAAATGTTATGACTTTTTCCAATAGCTTCTAACCATGTTCCCGAAATGTGACAAGTTTTCCATGTTTTCCTCAAAAATAAGTCGCATCGCTATAGTCGTAAAATAAAATAAAATAAAAAATCAAACTCATTGAATACCGTTGCTACTTAAAGCAGAAAAATAAAAACTTGTCAACATACAACTTAAAAACCAATAATTTCTCCAGCCATTAAGATACACAACTTAATTGGAAATGTCAGAGAGAGAACAATCGACATCGATATCGATATGTATATCTAAACACTCAATTTGCATTAATTGCTATCGAAATAAATATTCAATTAGATCAAGGATCGTGTGAACAGCGATAGATCGCCGAGAGTTCATTATCAAATCAAATCTAATCAAATCAAATAAAACGAAACGAAATCAATTTAAGTTGAAGACAAACAAACCAACACGCCAACGGATACGTTCCGAAAAATAAATAAAAACCCAAAATACAAGCAATTAAAAATCACCCCATGGAACATCTACATCAGGCTATCGCTATAGCGGTTCGGTACTCGACCCAGCACAAGCACGAAGCTGCTGCCCAGGCTAATTATGATTAAACACTTGGCCAGAGCAGTGGCGCCAACACGACCAGGAGCCGGATTTATTAGCCGAGGCTAAAAGCTACCTGTTCGCGAACGGAGAGTGGAGGTGGCGTCAAGGCAGATGGAGAGCACGCTGAAGTCCATAAAGAACGCAATACCATACACAAACAAACGAAAAAAAAAATGTGCTAATGACTAATGCTGGAGCGTGTTTCCTACATTATTGTTCTCGGTTTATACACGTCTGTCTGACTCTTGACGTTCCAACCGTCGTCCATTTTTTTGTCTTTTTACTTTAAGTGGCTCTTAAAACTAATGCCATTAAAAATTTAAATTTGCCATTATCCGATTAGGGTTCTGATAAGCCGGCGCGACTTTGTGGAACATAAATTTATGAGACGTTCATTTCGCTCTGGTTGTGTGTTCCACTGACGACGCTTTGCGTTTAGCGGGAAGCGCATGCACGCTTCTGTGAAATCGGAAATCTGTCTCTGCGTGACGGTCCACTGGGTTGGGCGCACTAATTCACTAATCCCCGACGCATTGACACGGAGAGGAAAGTCTGAGCTTTGGGCTGGCTGAGTGCGTCTTCATTATGGGAATGCATAAAGTATGCATTTTATTGGACTGTCAAAGCGGATTGGGTTCAGTTTAGACCTTTGGATGAAACGGCCGTGACTGAAATTTTTTTTTTCTGTCACTGTGCCAGAGTTGCTATAGCAGAAAGCAAATTAGAGATATGTTTCGGATAAGAGTGTCGCGATAATTTAAAAGTGTCGAAGCGTTAAGTGTTATTTATGAGTTGTGCTATTGGTGACCTTAGCTGGTTAAGCGGTGCGATCACACAGAAGTGAATACAAACAAGTTTTGCATCGCATCGACGTGAATCTGCCACAAGATAATATTATGTGAGAATGCTGGTAGGTAATGTTATTTAACTTGAGAAGCTAAGACTTCAGATTCTATCTAATTTCAACAAATCTGTTGTTGACTTTTAGAGTTTCATTGAAAAGTTTAAGTGCAAAAAGTCGGGTTGATTGCCTGTTCGCCGGATTAATTTAAATAACCACGCGATACTGGACTGTTGCGAATGAAAAAAAAAACAATATTTGTATCTGTAGTTTTTCTAAAATACATACCTTCGAGTTTTAGAAAACTCAAAAAAAATGTTCGAGGTATTTTATTGCGCTTTCGAATTTTCGAATAACGAAATTTCGAATTCCAAACTTGTGCCGCGAACGAAAAGACCATTGGCGTGGATTGTCAAAGTTTATTCGCAATCCACATTCGCGTTCCACAAACTAGCGAATAAAATATTCGTTCGAGCTTAACCTCAAACTAGACATTGCGGGTAGAAACTGATGGCTGAAATTCGCAAACTGTTTGCCAACTAGGAAAGTGGTAATGAAAATGGACTGTCAAAACTTGCGAATACTCGTTTGTTCATAGGTAGTTTGTCGCTCTCGTGTGAATGGTCCTCAAGAGTGTAAACATTTTTTATGGTGAGTTTTTCTTTTTGTTAAAATAAATCCTTAAGGTACAACTTCATTTGTAACCGTATTTTGTTTCTCATTTTTGTTTTTATAAAGCTTCTTCAGTCATTTGCAAAATATTTTGTAATTTGCGAATTTTAGTTTGCTTCTGTTAATTGTTTTTTTTTTTGTATTGAAAAAAATAAAGTTAATTTATTTTGTGATGTGCTTTTTCTGAGGCCGAAGTTTCGCTCGCCGGATCCATTTTTTGCCCAAAGAAAAACCAAATTTTGGTTAAGAGATATGCTTTATTTCAATACCTAACCAACGTATAAACTACTGTCTTATGATTAGTTTAACAATGATTAAATTCCTAATTTGAGTATACGCTATACAAATACAATAATGCGGCCCAACGAGAAGCATGGCTTCGTATTACAAGAAGCGGCCCACTGACAATCGTGGCTCGATATGCGGCCCAGCGACAAGCGTGGCTGCGATTTGCGGCTCAGCGCCAAGCGTGGCTCCGATCTGCGACCTAGCGACAATCGGGGCTACGATTTGCGGCCCAGCGACAAGCGTGATTCCGATCCTAAGCAGGACAGCCAAAGATGCTGACACTGCTGATTTAAGGCCAGCTTCCCAAGGGAAACTTAGCTACCAAAAAGTCAATTTCTGGGAGCCTTATCAGGTACACTAGATTGGTACAAAACAACAAGTAGACAAGTCTTCCCGAATGGCAATTTCATTCGGGTACTCATGCAATTTCCTCCAATTACTCAGTGTGACTTATAAATGACGAATGGAAATTTCTTGTCACAAATATTGGTTGGTTGGAGAGTCTAGGAAATTTGTGCAATAGCAGCGGGTGGTGTATCTGCGGTTGCCTGTGTACAGTACTGTCGCTGCAGAGCTTGCCAACTAAAAATAATTGTGAACTATTTCAATATGCCTATAGCTAACTTCTTCTCGTTATTTATCATTTTACAAACTAATTGACTGCCTTCAAATTTGTTTAGTGAAGACAGAAATAAAACAGCTGAAAAGTCAAATTTCAACTAGCATAGTGCTGCCAAGTCACTTTTGTTTTAGTTTTATCTAAGCCTATAGGTAGGATTGCAAAAATAACACGCCTATCGATTCTGTCATAAATGACATCTGACATCACATAATTCATTAAAAAAATCTATATTAAAGCACTTTGTCAAAAATATGCATATAAATTACCGAATTCTTATTTTTCCCTGCATTTTCTATGTTTATAAATTATTTGTGGATTTGTTTTTCTTTGTGATTTTTCAGATTTTTTTCTTTTGCTGATGTGTGTTTTTTTTTTGTGAGTGTCATTTTACGAATTTCTGTGATATGAGTGCTGCCAAGCTTTTATAAAGAAAGAGCTAAGCTAATCGTTTTTTTTTTTTGTAAAGCTTTTTTAGGATAGGAAAAAAACACACCTAATGTTTTTATTGTTGATTATAAATGATCATGCTTGATCAATCTCTTCTTATAATAAAGCAAGCATGGACATTGTTAAAGAAACACGAATACTGTACAACTACACAGTCATGACGACTCATCCTCATGGCATACGAAAATTGAATTATCGCCTTCTGTAAGCAAAATCGAATTGAATGAACAATTCAACTCATAGATTAGCTACATTGATGCAAAATGTTAAAACTTTGAAAATCTATAACTAGTCTTAGATACATTATATAAAATAAAGGTACCTATGCCCATTTGCTTTGTGGCTGACATTGATTTAATAATGACGTGGGCTGCCCATCAGAGATGCATTGGCAATTATCAAAGCATATGTGTCAAAAATGGTCTTGTGAGTAAAACAAGCTTAAAAACATTTATGTAGATAATAATAATGGCGAAATAAAAGGACAAACCACATCGGAACTTTGTATACTTAACACCCCCACCCATACTACTTAGCACTAGGTTAACATTTATGTAAATCTTTCTAAAGTGGTATCACCTTCTAACACAAAACGATCGAAGTGGCATTAAATTAAATGCACGCGAGCGGGTTATTTTTATTCACATTCTTTGTAACGAAAAGTCAGTTCGGAAATGCAAATGTCATCAAGCTGTGTTTTAGGCAGTATAATATAATATTATCAAGACGTCGGAAATAAGAGCGGCTTTATCTTTATCGCAATTTAATCCTTCTTTATGAATCTAGTACATTTTCAGCAAAATCGTAAAGATGGATATTTTAGTGTTTTGGCAAAACTACGAAAAGATATTATGAAATGTTTGAATTAAGCTAAGTTCTCGCAACTTTAAGGGACAATAATACTGAAAACAGCCTCAGGCTATACAAAGCGGAGATTATAAAAGCTCGTGGAGACTTTTTTGTGGCGGCAACTAGCGACTGCAGCAGGCTAAGACAAATTATTTCTTACGCTCCATATACGCCTATTTTTATTCAAAAATATAATGGAGAATGAGCTACGTCCAAGAGACCTTAATCCTTAATGAATACATATACCCAAAACCATCAATATTTACTTCCAGCCTCGTGGATAGGGTCAACTAAGTTTTCATACCAAAGTCTGGCTATGCCTTCCACGTCTGGCCGAAGGGCTTCAGGCTAATCATTCTCTGATCAGTCGTCTTAAAAACCTCGCAAAGATTAAATGGCAAATTTATATTTGAACGAAAGTGAACTTCCTGGCATCTAATGGTTCTCATCACAATCCTGCGGTTAACCTAACCTATATAGCCTAAACTTCGTGTCCAACTTCCAAGACGCTTATCGTAGTGATTTCTCTGTGTAGATAGCTTTAAAATGGCTAGTACATACTAGGTATACCATTGAAAATCGCTTGATTCGATTGATATTCCTTCTGGATGTTGAAGACGCCTTCAGCAATATCAAAACAGAGGCTATCTCCAATTCCCTTGGTAAGATGAGGGTTGACAACTGTTTCCGCGTTTGGATACAAAAACATGCACAACAACAGAATAATTCTCCCAGAGCTGGGGAATTGACAAGCCAAGAAATCAGTTTATGGTACTACATCCCATGGAATAGTCCTCTTGCCACTTCTTTGAACCTTAGGAGCACACTCACCGTGCGTCGTGGGAAATGAAGAATGCAACGTGGTAGCCTCTATAGAATTTCATCTGAAGAAAGTAGTGAAATACCCATAACTAGGTAAAGCTGATGGATTCGTTCAGTCCCCTTGGACTGATGAAGAGAGATTCTTCACAACAGGTAGGTAGGTACACACAAAGGTCCAAATTTGACTAAACTATTAGTCAGTACCCCATTAAAGAAAGGATGTGAGTCACATAACGACTTTCTTGTATAAATCGAAACCATGCATATTCCGCAAATCATTTGATCTATCCGACTATTTAGCCTAATTGATTATTCCACACCTATAGCAGCCATAAAATACCTTTACAATGTATCCCCAGGATCTTCTTCAATGCGGCACGTAAAAAACGCATCAACTCATCAAATGCCATAAATGACTTAATAGCCGTCCATAAATTGAATCCTGTACACAAAACCCACGCCAATCATTCCGCGGTTCTCCACGCAGCCATTAACACAGACACAGACCGACAGACACCTAATAAACTAATCAACTAAGAGCCATGTCCAAATCAACGTCGCTACAATTAGTGCTGCAGCCGATCGGCCGCGGCGCGCGGACAATAAACAATGACTCCTCGCGTGCACTATGCAAATGCAAATTCAAATGCAAAACAAATTCGCTCAATAACAATTCGTTGTATTAATTAACACGCTACAAGGAATAAAAATATAAAAGTGTCAATGTACACTGGGAAATCGACACCTGATCACCGAATGCGTAAATCTGTGTCAGCCACCAAAGTCGTCATCCGCTACCACACGACACGACACTCCAACTGCAACAGCAACTTTATCTCCTCACCTCAGGCAGCAACGAATAAAAACTGAAGGTGGTGGTATAAAGAGTTAGACCTCTCCTGCTTCTTATACTCAGAAGACGCGACTGTAACGGCTGGCGAGTGGTATTCGCAGAATCCCTGCTGCACGCTTCGAGGTATACCTAACCTACTCCTTGGTTTTGCAAATGCAAATCCGATCAATAAAAGTGATTTATTACGTGTTCGCTATCTAGAATTTATAATTAAATAACTTACACAAACGCTGAAGAAAATCTGAAGACCGAAGACGGTCTGTTGGTCTGACGGTCTGACAGTTGATCGGTCGGTTTGTCTGTGTCGGTGGCTGCAGTGCAACAACACCAGCGCAGCGCAGGAAAGCAATTGCTGCTACTTGGCCGCCGACGCCGCAATTTACAATTCAATTTATTGCCTGATCGTCGACAGAGTCTCGTGGGGCTTTTTAGTACCTTAACGTCTCCCATTATTTGAGTGCGCGCGCGCGCGCTTGCGCACAGTGTCGGCCACAATCGCTCGCCAATATGTGGGGATACCATACCAATGGATGTGGGGTGATTGCCTGTTTAGTGTAATGGCTAAATAATTGCTTAAATTATGGTTATTAACATTTGTAAACAAATTAAAGTCGGACGCTGCGTCGCGCTGGCAGAAAAGGAAATTTATATCGCATATCGATAGCGGCGCGATCGAAAGTGGGAACATTAATCAATTTGACGCGGCTTTGGATTCGGTGTAAATTTGATGACAGGACTTAAATGCTTTTAAGTATTGCTATGGATTTTTTTTATTTCACTTCGGCTGAGAGGGAATTTTCCATTTTTCAGAACTCGCATATTTTAAGATCCGGTTAAAATGAAAAGTTAATTGATTTTGCCATTTATTAGATAAATTAATTAGTTTGTGACACGATTGTGTCAGTTTAAGGTACATTTCCATTAGACATGTCATTTTGGATTAGCATTTTGTTGTTCACGTGCTTGTAAATGGATATGGTAGATATTCCAAAGGGCGGAGTTAGATAATATAGGTATCTACATCTTAATTGTGGCTTGTGATTCTTTTCACAGGAATCGTTTTATTATTTTAGCTACAGCATTTTCGAATTTGTCGAAAATCGATAGAGATCTTTTGTTGTTGGAATACTTTCCAAAAACGACACTTAATTTAAATCTTCTAGAACAACTTTTAGACTATTTGCATAGTCAATCGTCCTTATTGGGCCATTCTACAAAAAAAAAAGGAACCACTATGACTTCTATTATTGGGGCAATAAAATTCTAATTGGAACTTTTTGTAAAAATAATGTGTGACCCCCTATTCCACAAGAAGAATTAAAGATTCCGCTTTTGTTTTAGTTTAGGTACCATTTGATTTCCTAAGTGACTCCGGTTTGTTTGTCTTGTCTCTTCAACAAACTTTAGGTCTCACCAAGTCTCAATCTTTTCACAAAAATTTATATATAGAAAGCGCTTTTCGACAAACGTATTATTTTCTTATATTTTTGTTGTTTAGATCGGAAGAGGTTACAGATTTCATCTAAATTTGACTTAAGACACCGATTTGCTAGACTACTGAGCGAGGAATGTTAGGTTCCATTCCACCCCCGGAGAAACACAAATTATGTAGAATCTGAAGGTTTTTCTCACATACTCTTTACTCCCATTCCAAACATATCCGAATTCGCCAGATCCCCGGGAAGTTGTCGATTCGATGGACTAGTTCAGGGGCCCGATCACGTAAAATGAAAGCAATCGAACGATCTAAGACACAGTTACACAAGAATTAATTTATACCTCAATTTGCAGCCATAATTCTTGGAGAGCGTGCTTAAGCTCTGTGGTTGACCTATAAGTTTTACCTTCCGCGTATACTCTCCTGACTAGGATTCTCCAGAGGTTTTCAAATTGGTTGGTCAGGGAGAGCATGCGGGACAGTCCATTACATCAATAGAATTTATTCTCCGAAGTGGCTATTCGCACGTTCATTTTGACAGATTTTGTACTGAACTGACGTTTACCGATGTTCGGGACACGACTACGTATTCAACGTAACGTATTCCTATTTTCATTAAAAGCTCTTCATAAATATAAAAATTGGATCCTAAACGTACGTCATAGTGTCCGAAAGTGATTATACTGGAGTTTAGAGTCTTTGCCTCGAGCGTAGCGAGCCACATACCCCAACTTGACGCAATATAAACTTTGACATTTCGTTACACCGCGTTTCCACGAGCAATATTTCATAGCTTGCCATATAGTATGCTATAAAAATTGCTCGTGGAGACCACAAATAGTATTCTATGAAAAATGGTATTCCATCTATTGCTCAGCTCATAGCTTGCTATCGATAGTACTCTATGGGGTGTACTTTTTTGTTGTGACGCATGTGTTTTCGTGTGATGGCTATGGAAATAGTAAGATATGAAATGCCCACCCTACATTTTATTGCATACTATCGTTATTTCTTTCTATGAGAAATGACAGATGGCAAGCTATGAAATATTGCTCGTGGAGACGCGGTGTAACGTACCCGTGTCCCGAACAACGTGCGAATAGCAACACCCTTTATTCTCAACCAATACGTTGACACAGTTGGTGTGAACTCTGGCATTGTCGTGCTGAAAAATCAAAGTCTGTCAAAAATGGTACCAAACTGCGGAAATCTCTGGAAATATTGGGGTTCTCCTTCCGTAAGTCACGCCAATAGGAGTTGTTTCCATCAGGGCTAAATTCCATTTTTTCTCATCAGAAAAAAATTATCTGTGAATGTAAATGGAACACTCAATTACTTAATAAAAATTCCATGACAAGTTCTAAATAAAATTTACAGATGTTCAATGACTCCAATCAGTGTCATTATTTTTCCGGGAAAATTCCAGCCTAACGACTTTGTGACGTTCTTAAAAACGTGGAGCGCGATTCATTTTAGAACTGCACAGCATATTTGGATTATGTTGAATTGTTCTCCAGACCGTGTCAAAAAACTCTGGTAGGATTCAGCTCTGCTAATTTGGTGCAACTTGCAGTCGAATTGCCGGCATGGCGAAAGATTATTCGATTTCCTCGTTCACTTTCTTTTTCTTAGTGATCGTTTCACAATCCCATAACTGTTGGGATTTTTTAAGAAATTGGCAATAACCCGCCGACTTTTGTTAATTCTCCTCGAAATTTCACTAATGGTCCTTTAGAGCCAACATTTAACCTTTTTCGATATCCGATAGTGATCTTTCCTGCGGCATGTTTTGTAAAAACACTTTTTAAAGTCACTTTAACAAAGCAGTTTAAAAATTACACTGAGCTAATTGCTACTAGAGATCTTTTTTAATTGGGTTATTTATAAATATGAGACATGTAAAAGAAAAATCAAACAAGGAATTGCGGTACTATCGAACGGCCTGTTCCTTTACTTAATGTCGTTCCTAAACTTTAAAAATCGTAAAATAGAGCGGCTTCACAAGATATTATACCCCTCCACTGAAAATCTTACTAGTTTTTATTCAACAAATTTCTTTGAGTAAGAATTAAAACAACTGTCATCAGTCGCCTGAAAATTGACAGATGATTTAAAACTTGATTTGAAACGCGTGTAACGACTATTTGCATTTTTCTTTTGATTTCCTGCGATATGAGAAACAAATTGGTATGAAAATTGTATCAGAAGGTGGGAAAATAATGTAGCTTTGTTTCTCTTCTCGAATGTATGTAGTTCTTTCAGTAAAAACTCGTCCACATACTTGGATATGGATTCACCCTCACATGCAATTTATGAAAAAAAAAATGCATCTGTCATTTTTCATAGTTAGCTACCAAATCGTTCAATCTAGCGCTGCGCAGAACTGTCCGCATGATTGATTGAGAAAATGGGAGAAAAAACGAGCTGTCAATGCAATTCGATTATAAAAAAATAAATTTGGAAAAAGGTGGAGTTCGTCGATAAAATTTCATTTAAATTCCATTTAATGTTTATACATTTGAGTGGTATTAAAAAGTATACAGCTGTCAACTTGTAGGATCTAAAAAAGAAATGTGTTTAACATCTGCGACAAATCACAATACAATAAAATAAAATCAATTATCAATTCTTTTTCTTAGAAATGTGTTTCTTAAATTGTTTGTTGCATATTTATATTATGTATTATTATTTCAAAGAAATCATTCATGGCGTACTGGTATATCACGTACATGGTACATCCCATACGATTGTATTCACTATGCGTGAATTCAAACCGGCTCTTTTGTTTTAGTTAGCGTTATGATGACTTGTGCGTCAGAAATCAACAAAAGCGCGTTAATGATATCAAAATATTGTTCATACTAATAAAAGACATAAAACCATTTTCGATAAGCAAATTTAACTTCAAAAGCTTATTTCGTGTGCCTTAATTCGATGGACATCAAAAAGACACATAAAAAGACGCTTAATCGCTAAATACTTTGTACTAATTATTTAAATTTTCGACAAAACTGATCACATAGAGCGATAAAATTTTTATTAAACCATATTAAATTTCATATCGTGTCCCAAAACGAACGGAAAGTTATTGAGTTTATATAAATGTGAAACAGCGCAGAATTTAAACAAGTTTTTTTACGATGAAAATATGACGTTTGTCCGATTGTCAGACTGTCATTCTAACCTCTAATTAAAGGAGTGGCACCAATTTCATAAACAAATTAACAAAATATCAAATAATCGTAAAACGGATTAAGATCACAGACGTTATAACGACTGACAAAAAAACAGCAAAATTGACTATCTTTTGATCGGCTTTGAACTTTGAAGTAATCCAATATGACAGGCGATATTTTGCAGGTGGCGTTGTTTTCTTTTTTGTTGCTGCTCACTGTCAGTTTGATGCCTTTTGTTTGTGCAGGAAACGGAAGTTGCTGCCATATTCTGTAATAAATTTCCAGTCAAATTATCAAATTATCTTTTGGCAAAATGTTTATAGCCTTTTTATGTTATGTTTTTAATATTTTAAAATATTTATCGTTCGCTAATCTGGGATAGTTTTATTGGCCCACCGTTGGCTATATATTTTTTATTTTTTTTTTTCGTGGAAGAACCACTTTGGCTCAGTCTAACGTTTTGACTTAAAGCCGCGGTCAAGTCAAAGTGATTTAGTCAAAGTAGAAGAGAACCTATACCTGCTCTGAATGTGGTGATAATTTTAGGCGGGGGCGCTTGAATATGTAAAACAACTTCTTTATTGGGCTAAATCCACCATCACAACAGCAGTATACACCAGTAAACGGCGCGGCGGCCGGCGTTGGTATGTTAATTAATGACCGAACTAAACGGTCGACGGTGATGAGAGAGTGTGGAATAAATAAAATATTTATAATGCAGTTAATTTTGAAAAAAATTTACGACTGGCCGGCCAGTTAAAGATGGACAGAGAAAGAGAGTTTTATTTAAAAATGATTTTTATTAAAAAGGGGGCATTAGCTAAGCTGACCCCACCCACTTGGGGATCGTTTTAATATTTACAAAGTTAAGCCGAATTTTATGGCCTTAGAGCGATTTTTTTTTATAAAAAAAAACTGCATGTGGGAATAAATGGGAGATTATTGTTGGCTCAAAATTACTAAGGGACAAAGAAAGAGATTTATGTGGGTTGTTAATGCATAATGAATAATTTTCGCCAATCTGCGATTGTTCGCCGTAATAATTTGTCAGGTGAGCCAATTCGCTTTTATAAGCACATTGGCAAGCTATATGCAACAAGCACTATTATGTACTTTGTATTTACAATCTTGGGAGTAATTTCGACACGTTCAAAGAACGTGATGTCAAAAACACCTAGGTTTAAAAAACAGTAGGCAGACACAGTCCTATTTAAAAAACAAATGTCAATTGCGACAGGTGACAATTTGTAAACTGACAACTGGAGAATTGTGAAAATTCTAATGTCAAGGTTTGGTTTCATAAAAAAATTGAATTGTCATATATTTTCTGACAAATTTTCTTACAATTTTGTAATATTGTAATATATGTAATATTGACAATTCCGATAGCCGTTTGAATTTCGGTCAAATATATATTTCTTTAAAATCGGTGGATATCTAAATCTAAACCGCATTAAAACAGAGTCACTATCGTGATGCTAAGGCCTGCGAATGTTTGTCAAAATATGATAAAAAAAAAATTCATAAACTGACAATGGCAAAATAGTAATGTCAAAATTGTTGTTGTATTTAACGATTTAACTGATAATTGTGTCCCCTTTCAATATTTTAATGAAGTGAAAATTTGTCAAAAAAAGTGCGACACCTTTGTAGAATTTTTATCTGCCAATGTTTATGAAATAGGGCCCAGGCTTCTCTATTGTCGGAGGTTTGTTAGAGGTTCGCGAGAGGTGGCGCAGGGGAAAAACCTGAAAATGTAATTTATGTCTTTTTGATCATAAGACTACGCCAAAATACGGCTCTATTACAAGTAGTTAAAAAGTTCATTTAACTCAGATAAGCATTAACCCAAAACATGACACCCTACTGAAGACCATATTCTTTCAGTGTTGAAAGGTTAGTAGCAAGGGAGACCCGATATAGGCCTCCTTCGAAAAAAAAATTCTTTAACGAGTGGCTTGAAAGAGCAAATGGGATATAAAACTGTGAACGAGCTAAAAGATGTGTATGTGGTCCAAAAACTCAAACGACTATATTTCTAATGAATAGCTAGATGCATAATAGCAAACAAAATTAGGGTCTCTTTTTCAAAAAATAACCATTTGTACTAGAGCTCTGATGTCAATTTTTTTTTGCCGCTAAACATCTATAGCAGTTTAAATTCTACGTTTCATATTATGTCGTTCACAGAGACTAGCAGTCCGTGACTAATATAGGAAATTGTACGCAAGACAAAATCATGCCTATAGGTTGCCATGGCGGACGTTTAGAGGAACGAAATTATTGCTCGAAATGCGAATTATGGGCGCCCAACCAGACAGGCAACCCAGATCACCTAAGTGCACTTAAAATCCCGTCGCTTTTTCAAAACTCCTTTTGCTATACCAGCGGTTCCCTAATTGTGCGTCACAACGATACGCCCTGGGCGACGCAAGTTTTATTTTTTCACGGATGTAAGACTCCGAATCCGAACAAGGGAAAAGCATTACGTTCCCCTTTACGAATACCAAGAGCAAGGTCGAAGCGAAATCCAATAGTTACATTACAGTCGAAGATTAAGCGCGTTTGTGTTTCCCGCATTTCCAGTCAGACTTGCTTCGTGGTTGGCACTCATATATTTGCCTGGCACTCAAAATTAAATAAAGGGTTTTTAATTGGCACCGGTCGTTGCCATCCAAATTGGTCGGGAGGATTACCGCGCTCCAAGAGAGTGTACAGGAGAACCCGAGGCAGTCAACTCCCCGCCGCCATGCACAAGAAATCGGCCTTTCGCAGATTCCAACTTGGCGAGTTTTGCATCGGGACTTGGGCTTATCCCACTACAATATTCAACTAATCCAGGGGCTCAACGTTAGTAACCATAGACAAAGCCGTTTGTTCGCTGACTTGGCTTCGGAGGGTTTTGATGAGGACCACAATTTTTACCGAAAATCATGCCGTTATGTTAACCCACAAAATTGCTATAAATATGGAACGACAACGATTTTCCAATGTCGTCGACCCATCCTTATTGAAAAACCCTTTACCCCCAGTTTCACACTCGAAGTTTAAACTATAGTTCAACTGAACCTGAACGTGAGTTTAAATTCGAAGCTCAACTCGGCCGGTTTCACAATATAATCTGAACTTCATTTCAATTGAACTCAGTTCAACTAAATTTAATAAATAGAATCAGACAGTATATTGTACAGTACTTAGCTTTTATACGACTTTTCCAAAATCGTTCCTTCACTTTTCTTTCAAAGAATACACGCAAAACAACGTCAAATATTTGTGTTTTTGACAAACTAACTTTTGACAACGGAACTAAAATTCCGATTACATTGTGAAACCTTAGGCGGTGGCCATGATGTAGTGGTTAGTCATTGCTTGTGACCCGAGCGGCGGTGGTTAGTTTCTCCATCACTACACCAAAAAAAGGGGTTTCTGCTTGGTAGTACAAACCGAGATTCGTCTGAGTGCTCCAGGATTTGAAATACCCTTTTTCAAAAAAAAAAAAAAAAAAAAAAAAAAAAAAACAGGACGATGTGAACTTTCAATTTAAAGTTCAGTTGAACTTTGGTTTAAACTTCCACTGTGAAACTCCAAAAAATATGTAGGAATTTTTACCAAAAACAAAATTTTTATTAAAAAAAAAAACATAGATGAGCAGGAGCACACACACACACACCATATTAGTCCAAAAATGCATTTTTTTTAGTTAAGGCTGTGATGCTCAAAAGATCATGCGATTTGAAACATCGATGATAAGCCAGCAATTATGTTTCAATTGTTTGTAAAAATTAAGGGCTGTGAAAGTATAAATTATTGTACTTAGAAACGAAATACCTACCTAGCTATTTCGAAAATTACCAGAAGGTCAGAAGGCAGAAAACTGACATGCATTGAATGTTGGTGTTCGGCCGTTGCGTCGATTGGTTGGGACACAACTACGTATAAAGAAATGTCAAAGTTTATATTGCGTCAAGTTGGGGTATGTGGTTCGCTCGCGGCAAGGGCTTTAAACTCCAGAATACCATTTTCGGACATTATGCTGTACGTTTAGGACCCAACTTTTATCTTTAGGTAAACAGTTTTTAATGAAAATATTATTACGTTACGTTGATATCCTAGCCGCGTTGTCCGAACATCGGTAAACGTCAGTCAGTTCGAAATCAACGAGCGAATAGACATTTCGGTGAATTTTACATTAAAGTTTTCGAAGTGGCTATTCGCCCGTGTAGCCATGGGTATAACTGACATACGTAAGGCTTTGGGTCACAGCCATAATTCACGTAACGAAAATGCCACACCGGTACAAGGTGATAAACTGGAGTTAAAAGGGCCCTACACACGTTCAGTGTGACTTGACAAGTACCACTGACGATTTTTTCATCAAGTAAAATTGTGGGCGCAGTAGCGCAGTGGTCAGTGTGCTGGACTTCTGTGCGAGGTATCCCAGGTTCGATCCCCGGAAAAACACAAATTACATCTTAAAGTTCTTTTCTACTGCGCCACCTCTCGCGAGCGTCTGACAAACATCCGAGAGTATGACTGTCATGAAAAAGCTTCTCAATTCAGCCGTTCGGACTCGGCATAAAATTGTAGGTCCCTTCGATTCGTCCCAAAAATAAAAACTCACACAAACGAATGGTTGCGAGAAGCTAGGCCTAGGGTGTCTACCCGCCTGTTGCGCGTTGCGCCACCTATTTATTTATTTATTTAACATTGATGATAAATCGTCTACACACGTATCAATGAATATTGATAATATTTTCGCCTGAATTATGTTCAGTCGTATCAGATATGTGTCAATGAGGATGGATAAAGGATAATAATTTGTATCTTGCTTGCAGCCAATAAGTTTTGTAACTACTGGCAGAACTTTAGAATCGTTGTTCTATTGTTCCAGAGGCCTGTCGTGCAATCATCGATAATTTTTGAAAATTAGACATCTTTTCACCAAGTTTACCATTTAAAAAATTACAACATTGACAAGTAACATTGAAGAAAACCAAATCAGTTTTGGTTTTTATCAATGTATCAATGTTACTTGACAAGAACATTAAGGAGCATACAAACGATCAATGTTACTTGAATGATGAGTCATATAAAACAAATAAAATATTTGTGAAAAACTAAGAAATGAGAATAAAATCATGCCTTAAAAAAATGTAAACAAAGCACTCGAAGTTACCAATTACCTATGCAACAATTTTTTTTAATGTGTTATCCTGTTGCCCCTTAGAGTTTGCAAATAATATTTCTCATATTTAAATTTAATTTTCTCCAGGAGTTAAAATTTGTTCTTTTTCAAGTGGCGGCTACAAATAAGAAAATTCTTTGGAAAGAGCTCCTTCCGATCATTATGAACTTTTCTGGGGATTCGGCGCATGGATATACAGATTTGGATTCCTTTACAATGTGTAATAGGTATGTAACTCCACAGAGTTCCCCAGTTTTTAAGGTAGTTTCTTCTGCCATCATTTTTGCACTTGATCTATTCAATATATAAAAATATTAACTTCAACTTATTTAATTTCAATTATCACGTAGGTACTTTTCACAAATTGTTTTCACGAGGGACGGGTACAATTACAATTTCTTAGACCGCAACATATTTAAAATAATTAACATTTATTTATTATCTTGTTTTAATAGCTGCTTTTTGGTATAGATTTGCTTTTACATATTTCTTCTCTTAAATTTCCCAATATCAGTTTCTTGGTAAATATCAGTTTCTATTTATCAAATTTGATTTTTTTTATTTTTCGAAACACACATTTTTATACGATTTGACAGTTAATGGAGCGACTTATCCTGTGATGAGGATTCCGCCGAAATCCGCTAGACTCGGTATGACCGAGTATCAATAGCGCGCATGCCAAACTCCATGTAAAAAAAAACTGACAATTCATCATTTGCGCTAGAGCTCTAACACATATTGTGAAATGTCAGTTTTTTATATAGAGTTTGGCATAAGCGCTAGTCATCTAGCGGTCAATGGAACGCGCCCAATAACTGAGATCGAATAGCAACAGCCTTATTTCGCAACAAACAAAGTTGTATCTTATAACTCAATAAGGAAACAGAAGACTTACTAAGGTCTTAAAAATCGATCGCATTACCTTTGTAAAATCCTAATTGACCCAATAAACTCAAATACTCGTCAAAAACCAGTTAATTTAATACATCAACTTTCCCCAGTGCATAAACTAAAATCCTAACATAGATAATAATATATGTGTATGTATATATTTTTTTTACATCAAAGAAAAGATGTGCATCCATTCACACTCTCCTATGCGCGTCATAAAATAATGCCACTTACCTCGAAGAAAACTTCAAAATCCAACTCGTCTGCTCTATCTTGAAGTGTAATAATAAATAAACGATCGTTGCAAAAATTACACACTCTGCCAACGCCAACTCGCACTTCACTGTCAATTTAAGTAGGCAGCACAGGTTTTTATTTTTTATCGTAAGTATAAGGAAAAATATTCAAACTAATTTTCGATAAGACAAAAATCGTGCCAAACCGTTTGTAGGTATATTAGATATCCTTTAACTTACGTCACTTTTATTTACCGGAAGTTACACTCGCAATATATCACTCAACTGTCGATCGGATTTTCATCATCTTTCGGATACTGTGATACGATGTTTGTTATAAAAAAAAAAACACACACATATGTATACGCTTCCGAGTGAATAATTACAAAACATGTGCTTTTGAGGATATGAGCACGCTACAGTCGGTTTCGATCACTCAAGTTTAAATATTTTTTTTATTTTTTGCTTTTTTTTGCAACACAAATTTTAAAACGAATAAAAAATAAATACCATAAACCACATGAACCGAATTGAATCACTTTAAGAGCATCTGCGTCGTAAATCCTCGAAATCGAATTGAAAACTTCCGAAATTCATTAAGTTTCCAGTGCCCTCAATAACGGTCGATCGCAATTTATCAAATTGAAATTTTTTAATTCATTAAAAATCACTCAAAGCGATAGCAAATTAATGGTAAACATTTAAAAGTGGATTCTGCGAAGACTACGTGCATTACTTAATTTACTCAGCCCGAAGAACAGAAGCCGCAGAGGAGACCACATAAAAAAAAAGAGAAAAAAAAAAAAAACTTTACAAAAACCAAATAACGACAAAACGGCGACGGGTGTGAAAAATGCTGGAGAATATTGTTGCAGATACACTGTGTACAGTTTTCAAGACGATGCTAACAATGCCCAGCCGATCTTGTTGATGCTCAAACTCAGACTGAGAAAAATTCAAAGTGAAGCATAAATTTAATGAAAAGGGGTTTCTTTTGGGTAGACGTCGACGGCGACGACGACGACAACGGATGACGACGACGATGACGGCGGTGGCGGCGGCGGAGGAGAGATCGCGCTTCGAGCTGGCCTGGCCAGGGCATAACGCTAGCGCATAGCCATAGCACAGCGCTCTCCTCCGATATGGCCATATAGAGAAAGAGAGTGATCTTGTGCGCCTGTTGTTTTCTGTAGATCTCTATAGATACGCAGCACCACAGACAGATACTTTTGTTGTGTTTTCGCTGTTGTTGTTGTTATTGGATCTCCTCTTTGGATTCACGCGCTGTACGTATCACAACGATCGCTGGGATAGTAAGTGAGGCGCTAGTGTTTTGACCAGCCAGCGTGCAAGATTGTACTACACATCAGCAACTAGGTAACGATAGCAAATTGCCGGCTAATGGCTGTTGTTGGTACTACATGTACCCGTACCCGACGTAATGTTGCCGCCGATGTTATCACGATCACCTCGATCGCCGACGACGCCACTGTTGTCTCTGGATCAGGACGATTGATGTCTACACCAGGCGAACATGGTTACCTACTTGTGGTTTGTGTGTGAACGATGAATGAAGAAATGCCACAGGTAGACAGAAGATCGTTCTTCTACATTCATGACGTCAGACTATGACCAGAAATGGATGCATCTATAATCCGAAGATCACTTCAACTCGTATTTGGCTAATCTCTAAACAGATTTTGGCAAATGGATGTGATGTACGCTCGTGCCTTCCATCACCACTCGCCACCCACTCCACTAGTCGATCGTTTCACCATTAGCCAACAGCACCTAAATTGCGGAAAGTGCTGTGCTGATAGAGATCTTGAAAAGATACATTTATACAGATACGCGAACATATCTATACTCGCTCTCCGGGTGTCCATTCAGATTGGGTATAGAAACGACAAACACTTTAGTTAATGAATGGATTGTGGAATAAATGAATGAAATTGGGTAGATGATAGATTGGGCGTGTGGAACCGAAGGGGGGGCACCACAAGAAGGTGTTTGGCACTGGTCAGTGGTCTGGTCAGTAAAGTTGAAGACAAAGAACGAACGTGAATGTAAATAAAAACAAACTGCGACTGCGAGCGTGAAGGCGGTTGTTTCTCTTCATCTATCTAGAGATTGGCTCTTTTGAACCGATTCGAATTTGAGCTGAGATTCTCTACCGATACGCTGCGGCTACCGCGACAGCAGTTCTCTTTTATCGTCAGAATGAAGCAAAGCAATTATATGCGAGGAGGTAGACTCAAATTAATTTTGTTTCGATCTAATATTTCAGCGATTGGCAGAGGGCGAGTCCGAGTAGGTACGAAAAGCACGATCGAGACGCACGATTTTGTTATGCAGTCAGATGCGTTGGTTACTTACATCCTGTTCGAGATGAGAAGGTAGGCATTTATGTACGTACATAGTTTGCAATGCATTTTTCAGTTTAACTTTTAGTCGTCACATTAAAATTTATTGTGGGTCCACAGTATACTAGATCATTTTGTATGGAAAACATTGTCACTGGGGTGGGATTTTTAAGTCAGAGTTCCCTGTGCCATGGGTAATGATGAATGAGCCTCACCAATAATATTTTTTAACTTAAACTTAAATATTTTAACGGTCATAACTCACAATAGATAATTTTATATGGAAATTTTCGCTATTGTGACTTCGCACAATCTGTCAATTTCTCCACTATGGCCGCGTTCCACTGCCCGCTTGACGTTTAGCGCTCTCGTTTCAGGAAATTGAATAAGCTGCTTTCGTATCTCATAACAATGGCCGCGTTCCATTGACCGCTAGATGACTAGCGCGCATGCCACACTCCATATAAAAAGAACTGACATTTCATCATTTGCGCTAGAGCTCTAGCACATATTGTGAAATGTCAGTTTTTTTTATTTGGTGTTTGGCATGCCGCTGGTCATCTAGCGGTCAATGGAACGCGGGCAATCTCTTTCACGTGTAGAGTTTGCTTTAGCACTTTCGCTTTGGAATAATAACGACCTTTAATTAAGTACACTGCGTGATGGGAGTGGGTCGTAGAAATAAAAACTAGCATTTGCCTTGAGTAAAAGGTTGTATTGTAGCTACCTAAGTAAAAACAACTATTAATTGCTTTGTACTTTGCTAAAAAAGTTAGTTCGAAAATTGGCTGACGTGCACTTGCTTAGCTGTTCCTTTCAAATTTAGCAATAAGTGACTACTATGTCAGATGGTTTAGTTTTAGCTTCTTTAAAGAAGTTTAAATATTTTGCTTCGTTATTAAGCACAGAGCAAGCTACGATCACACAACTTGTTAGTCTATTTTTTGACCTTCAACTTAAATATTTTGATAGTCACAATAGATCTACTTTTACATATCTACATTATGTATAGAATTTCTTGCCACTGTGACTTCGTATAAAAAGTATAATGCCTCAATCAACACGCCTCTCCAGTTAACCCGATCTTTGGCTAACCGACTCGATTTGCGATTGTGGTTGCGGGCCCCTTCCACTTGTGCGCACCACCTAAGACGAGCTCTCATCTACTGCGTTGTCCCTCCGGCTTGGAATCGAAGATTCTTCGGGCCGAAGAGTTGGTGTCCATGCGCTCTACATGTCCTAGACATTTTAGTCGACTGATACGTACTTTTCTGACCAGGTCAATGTCGCTGTACAGCTCATTGAGTTCGGCTCCTCCAAAGCCCGGCAACGCAAACGGAACAGAAAATAACTGGGGCAATTTTGCGTTCCGAAACGACCAAGAATATCTACCTTTGCTAACGCGTCCATGCTTCTGCGCCATAGAGCAGGACTGGGGTAGTGAGGGTCTAATTTATAGAGTCTCCTTAGTGTTTCTTGAGAAGGACTTAGTAGTCAGTAACTCCATTTCTTCTCTTGTGGTGTCATTGTCAGAGTTTATAGCGGAGCCCAGGTGGACCAAGTCTCTAGCCGCCTAAAAAGTACCTAGCCTGGACACTAAAAATGATTATTAGTACTGCACTTGTATAGGTTTTTAAAATTCCATCTAGGAAATATATGGGAAAATGCATGCGACTATGGATTGGCTTTAATCACTTTTAACCTTAACCTTAAATTTTCTGTTGGTCACAATAATTTTATGTTAAAAATGTCGGCCTCTTGTGTTCATAGACTGTTCATTGTGACTGTTCGTGTTGCGTACCATTATTTAAGATGCTGACCAACTTTATCAAGCTAGCTCTATACTAAGTCGATGATCTCATCTAGAGATACGAGCTTAAGTGAATCACAATTTTACGAGAGAATTTTCATTAGTACTCGTAGACCTCAAAATAGAAATGATAACATTGTCTATTAGGAAATTTTGGTTTTGGGCAATAACGCAGTACATTTCTTTGAATTAAGCAGTCACTCGTATATGAAAAAAAGACTAATTACACATACACATCATACTTTAGAGTTCACTCAATGCGAAGAAAATGTAGAAATAAGAATGCATACCTTTAAATAATACCCTCCCATTGCTCAACCGATTAGTTAGGTATAGAGCTGATCGTTTCGGTATGTTTGGAATGAAAACAACGACCGATATTATGTGAACGAAAAATATACTTAAACCGAAACCGTATGAAAGAATCTTCCTTGAGCAAATCTTTCTGTTTCAAAACACAACACAACACTGACTGTCAAGTTTTCGTTCGAGAAGTGATTAAAAGATCGCTGATGCTTAGAAAGTAATGGAAAGAAACTCAGCAACACATTACGGTGTTAATTATGGCAATGATTAAGCTGTCAAATCTCATACAAACTGCTTGCTTGGAGTAACTGCCTGAACACAATGCACAGCCACAGCCGCATCTGAAAAAGATCTGTAGGCGTGAGTCGTGCGAGCTCCTAAAACCGTGCCCATAATTCAGTGGCACTGCTTTTTGACATTTCATCAAAAAATTTGGTCCCTCACAGTAACAGTAGTCATCCATTTGTTTCAAATTTCATAAAAACCACTGTTAGGTATCGCACAGCAACACTCCGACGTCTGCGGAGCTGGCTCCGAATCATTGTGTAAAAAAAAAAAATAAATAAATATGTGGCGCAACAGGCGGGTGACACCCAAGGCCTAGCTTCTCGCAACCATTCTGTGTGAGTTTCTATTTTTGGACGAATGGAAGGGACCCACAATTTTATGCCGAGTCCGAACGGCTGAATTGAGAAGCTTTTTCATGACAGTCATACTCTCGGATGTTTGTCAGACGTTCGCGAGAGGTGGCGCAGTAGAAAAAACTTTGAGATGTAATTTGTGTTTTTCCGGGGATCGAACCTGGGGTCCCTCGCACAGTAGTCCAGCACACTAACCACTGCGCTACTGCGCCCACCGAATCATTGTGTGCTCACTATTATAATTGGTTGTGCTTTAACCATTGACACATCTGTCATTCAAACGAATTAATAATATTGTCGTTTTCGGTTGGTCGTCCATAACCGTCCGGAAGAACTCTCCGCGATTCGGAATTTAAATCCAGAAGCAAATTTCTCTTCTTTTCAGTTGAAGAACTGTCAGTTGAGTGCCAATCGAACGCTTTCAGAAGCTTTCCCTATAGTTGAGCACTGGGCTGACCCTAGGTATTCAGTCAGGGCAATAGTTCAGTGCTGGATTTGGCTGTTAATCGTAGCTGTCATTTGGGTGAAATCATATTTTTTGTGAGTTATTGACTTGTGTATTGACTTGCACTAGTAAAAGTTAAAAGAAATGTGTTTTTCAACATTACAATCATTAATTAAACAAATTTAATGTTATTGCGGGTGTTATATCTGTATTGACGTATTTTTTTGGGACTGAGTATAACAAGACCAAAAGCGAGTATAACAATTTTGCATGTAAAACCAAAAGTGAGTATAACAAAACCAAAAGTGAGTATAAATGTTTTGCATGTAAAAGTAAAAGTGAGCTACCTAGCTATAGATTCTCAAAAAACACGCCGTATACCTATTAAACATTTTTTTTTCAGTAACAGGTCTCGGGGTTACATTTCGTGTTCGACATGAAACTGAATTTCTGAGGTTTCCTTGGGTTTTTTACAGCCACGAAAATTCACTGACACTTCTCAGTGCGCACTAGGGTTGGCCACGTCAAACAAACCTAATAAAATTGCTATCTTTTCGCACATCCGGAAACCATTTTTTTTTTAGAAAGACAGTTATGTGGGTCGCATCAATTTATCCATCTTTCCCATGCCTATATTGCTACCACGCAAACAACATCATCCTAGAACAATGAACATTTTTCAATTCCCTCTTCTCTGTGGAATTTTTTGAAATATTTACTCACTCACCTAGGCACATCTCCAACTCCAACATTCTTAAACCCATCAAGGCTTCAATATTCGAGTACCTATCTAATTTGATATTTTCTCAAGCTAATCCGATTAGCTTATAGAGGCGCACATTACAAATTGAATCCCTTCCCTATCAGCATTAATAGAACACAACTGTCATTATAATGGCAATTATATTATTGTCCTCTCATAACAGAATGGATTAGTATAATTTATCATAAGCTAATTGTATAAACAAACTCTCACGCTTCAACAATTTTGTGTCACATCAACTCGCAATGTATTCGCATAATCTCGATGATGTATTGCTTCAACTTTTAAAAATATCATTGCTGTCACACCTCAGTTACTCTGTCAAACGAGATAACTTTAAATAATGAAAAAAAAGTAGAATAACAAATGATCACACCAAAGCCGCGCCACAAGTGACAAAGTTCCTAGAGATGGCGACGACGACGACAACGACGGCGCTAACTCCACCCTCCATCGTCCCTTAAGCGCCAGCGTCAGGTCGCGCGCCATACCCATCACCGAAGATCATCTCTCCATCAAAGTAATCGATTGATTTGATGGATGGCCTGGCGAACTGACGCGACTTTTATTTCATTAAGATCCGCGCACTGTTGTGTATTTGGCGTGGCATCTCAGTCATCTGACAGTGCGCGCGCCCCCATGCCCAGCCAGCCAGACTACACCAGCTAGTCAATCAACCTCAAGCAAGAGAAACTCTATGGCGCACACAGTCAAAGGTTCAATAACAAGCAATTAATCGAGTCACAAAAAGGCAATTACTTAATTTAATTCTAATGACAGCTACACGAGCATGAAGCGCGACGCATGCCGCGTCCACTGAGACACGACTACATTATCCGCGAGACGATAGATGGGAATTGTGTGAACCCTTGTGCCACAACAATCTCGGCCGGCATCAATTCTGCTTGCCGCAGCGCATTGTGATTGTGAGACTGTGCTGGGACTGCGCTGGGACACACATGCCGACGTGCCGCCATGGCTTAATGGGGGAGATTATCGTTTGCTCTTCTCGCACACAATGGAAGAATGAAGGGGAGAGATTAAGTTAGATGCCGCCACCGCTGGCTGCCGCCAACGTCGCCATCGATGCTACCACTCTCCGTCAGAGCTCTCTCTATTATCTCGATGGTATATACATAGTAGATCGCCGATTCAGATTGTTCTCCATTTGTTGGACAGAAGGGTGGTGGCGATCACGACAGACTATACAAAGTAACAGAAAACAGCTCTATGATCGCTTTGCCTTGTAAACGATCGATAATTTCCGTTAGATTGTTATTGCCCCCGTCATTAATTCCATCAGCTGATTGCTATCGATGCGAAGGCGGATTCAATTTGAGCAATTTGTTGGCATTTAAAAGTGACGCGAATTTAATTGCAGAAAATGGTCAACTGATCCGTTTCTGTCAATGTCAGTCAGTTAGCCAAACCCGCACCCGATGTGATGTCAAGTTTATTTTTAAAAGAATTTGTAACAATTCAATAATTGCTGTCTTTAAATGCGCATAGAAAATCAATTGCCCTAGGCTAGTTTTCCAACAATTTATGTTCCGGAATTCATTGTGACAGGTCGTATCGTACAAAACAAACATTGAACCTAACCTTATAATTATAAAATGGAATTTATTTTGCTGTTAATTAATTAATTATTATGAAAGATCACAGCGATTTGTATAATTTCTCTATATATCAAGATTGAATTCCGAACATGGTTTCAATTACGAGCGATGAAGTAATGTTGGAAAATTAATTTCGATCAGATTAAACATATATTTGGAATGGTTACACTTGTAAACATTGTACCAGTAATTAAAAAGAATAAATTGATGACGAGAGTTAAGGTAAAACCAGAATCAGTATAACATTTTGGACGTGACATTGGACGAGGTTTTAATTTGCGTGCATCAACTGTTTTTATCCATCCGGAAGTCAGCGACAGGGAGGAAATACGACATGCAGCAGATGAATTCAACGGTTTTGTCATTGACTATATTGACGAAATACCTTATATGAGCTTTATCCTGACATGTTTGTAGCTTAGGTCAGTGAGGCTTTTTCAAGTCTAATCAGGGTGCTGAAAAGAGAATGATGGTTGCAAAAGAGCCCTTATTGGACCAAAAGGAGCTCTCACATGCATGAGGTGCATCACTGACACCAGAATATTGAACCTGCTGTTCTAGGGCCAAGCATGGGTCTGGCCCTTTAGGCTGGGGACTATACGAAGAAACCAAGATCCTCGGATAGTAATAGTAAAATAGGAAAAAGATAATGTTATCAAAGAATGTTTTAAGAGCTCTTCGACCAAACGTATGAAAGCAATGTCTTAAATACGACAAAAAAAAACGGGAAGGTTATCTTTAGATAGGAACGCAATTTTGCAATGCGGCACATGGTTTCCTTACCTCAATATTCATGAAGAAACGCATGACTTTCAACAGGTAATAAAACCTAAACCTCCAGTATTCTAGATGCCCGAACTTTCCTAGCGGCCAACATAAACTCGGACAACTACCTTGTCAAGATACAAATGCGGATATTTCATATTCCTCAGCGACGCGATGGAGAGCTACTTCTACTGTCAGGAGATTTTACATTGCAAGTGCTGCGCCACACATGCCTTCCCATGCGAAAGTCGTGTCGGGCGAGATAGGTCGATTTTTAGGTTAGTTGAGAAAAGAAGCATAGATTACATCCAATATTAATTCTCTTTTCATACATACACATACATTTTCAATAGCCCGCTTTTCCATTAAGTGGGTCGCGGGTGTAGGTTACTCAAGTGGACCCTCCATAGCTCTCGATCCTCCGCCATCGACTCCAAATCATCAAGGGCAATCCCCATACGGGTAGAGGACGCCTGCCCGATGGTACGGATTCCATAGCACGTCGTGGGATCCTGGTCGGGGACATGCGTGTGACATGACCAAACCACCGAAGCATGGACCGCTCCGTCCGGAGAAGTAGCTGCTCGACATTGAGTTCCTCACGTATTCTGGTATTTCTAATGCGATCTCTACGGGTCACACCAGCAATACCACGGAGAAATATCATTTCGGCAGCTTTTATCCGCGATATTATTCTTTCGGTCATTACCCAAACCTCATGACCATAGGTAAGAGTTGGAACAAACATCGAATTAAAGGCTGACAACTAAGCTTTGACACCAAGTTCAGTCCTCCTAATAACAGAATGACCAAGCTGTCTCAAAATTGACCCAGCCTGACCAATCCTACAGGAAAACTCGGCAATCGGCATTGCTCCTTCCATCACTCGTGAATAAGACCACGAGATACTTAAACTTCTCCACCTCAATGAGACTCCACTAATATGCAGAGTACATTGAACAGGCGTTCTGGAGACGACCATCACTTCAGATTTGTTCACGTTAACCTTCATCTCAGCTTCAACACAAACGGCTACAAACCGATCGAGTGCGCGCTGAAGTTCAGTCTGAGAGGACCCAAGCATGACCAAGTCATCAGCGCAGAGCAAATGACTTATCCTCAGATCTCCCAAATCGAAACGTTCCTCGCCAAGACTGCGCTGTACCTGTAACATCCAGTCCATATAAGTAATGAAAAGGAGAGGAGACAAGACGCACCCCTGACGAAGTCCAACGCCCACGGTCCTTCTCTTTCCTCTTCACTTAAAATCAACCTTTCTCGCCCGACACGACTTTCATGCCGGCAAGTATAGGAAGCAAAAACCAACTCGCATACAAAGCGGAGCTGTTCAAAATCACAAAAGCTGTTCGTAAGCTCTATGAGTAAAAGAGGATGAAATATAATATCGGCTTATTGCAGGAGGACAAATAAGAACAGAGAGGGATCTAGAAAATAGAAAGATGTTACTTACCAAAAGGTAAAAAGAACGTGTCAAGAGGCAACAAGACTTGAAAAGAGATCTGGGCAGATGATCAATGAAACCTTGTAGTATAGTCACAGTCGGTGTTGAGGATATAAAAAGACCACTTCTGCTGACTTTTAAAAGGCGAAGACGTTCGAAATTCCGATGAAATTCAGGTACAACGAACTATTCGATCTGGACGATTTAAGCCAAGATTTCCGTCCACTCGACTAAAATAAAGTCAGGATAGTAATATCTAAGCTAGGATAGGCCTCGTCCCGGCGGTAGAGCTATTTAAGGCAGCGTGAGACGACCACAAGAAGGTATGACTGATGAATAAAACCTCAGCAGTGTTTGTCCGGTCCAAAATAAAGGAGATTCTCTGTACAATACTGCACCAACAAAATACGAACGAACCACTTCTGATGCAATTATAAAGAGAAAATTGCACATTTTACTCTTTTTATTGTAGCATAGGTAATTAGTTAGGCTACGGACAGAGTGAACACGAAAAGCTAAGCGAAAGCTAAAGATTCTAAGCTGTACGCAAAGCGAATGGTGTCCACAATGAACTCGAACATTACCGCTTCGGAAGTCCATCAAAATAAACAAAATCCTTGAATTATGTAAATGGAAATGGTCAGAAGAAGATTAAATAATTTATTTTTCCGCCATTCATTGTTGGAAAAGGACAGTCCGTTCAAAAGATTAAAAAATCAGCTAATAAATAAGACGAATATTGTCATCTTTACAAAGATTTACGAAGACATCGGAAGACATCCTGACAAAAATTGCTGAATACGTTTGAATGTCATTAAAAGAATTCGATTATATACCCAAATCTATTGACAGCTGCGTTTTAGCTTGAATTTCTTGCTAAAAAAACTGAGCAGAAGAGTTTATTCGCTTTTAGCGCCAAGTTTCGATTAGCATGTATCTTAGCATCGAATCTACTATGGCCAGTGCGATTAAAATGTATGGGCGCAGTTTATTAGCTTTGACCTGTCAAACCTTAGCTTTATCATTCGCTTCAATTTTCGCGTTCACTCTGTGCGTAGCCTTAGTCTATCAAATTGTAAAGAAAACAAGTTTTAAAAAGGTTTAAATAACGAAATTTCCAATTCCAAACTTTTCGCCGCGAACGAAAACATCCTTTGTTTGGAATTGAAAATTTCGTTAAGTATTTAAACTATTTTAAAACTAGCTTTGTTAATACAATTTGATGTATTAATTAATTATCCTACACTTGGAATAGTAAAATGTGCAATTTCTATTTATAAATGCATGCAAATTATTTTTTTTCTTATTTCAAGTGTGAAATGTCACATTGACCTCATCGTAAGTTTACCATCTCGGTTTTCCACACAAATTCGCGTCTATTTTCATTTTTCCATTCAAAATGTTGCAGTTCATTTACCACGTCGTAAACTTACCAAGTTTACTACCTACGTTTACGACGAGTCCCCTAATATAAATTCCATCATGAAATTCCATCATTATCCATCATTGTGTATCAGCCCAAACAAACATGCCTCGCCAACTGTCACAGTTGACAGTTGTCAGTATTAAAATTTTCATAGAAGCAACTGTCAAAATTTCTATCCGATTCCGTCGGTATCTGTAATATTTTCCGACTTTAAGGTACATTGCATCAATTTGTTAATTGAATCTAATTAGTTTATCAAAAATAATTACCTCATTGCGTTATTTAAATATTACTCTTCACATATCGTGCAATTGTCTGTTAATAACAAAATCCAATTTGTCATAGTTTAGGTTAGAAAATATTACTAAAGACTTGCTCGCTTATGTAATGGAAAAAATCCAACGACAACTATACAAAATTTACAAATCAATTGTACATAATCCAAACATAAATTTGCAATTACAGAAAATATGATTCGTGCGCCGCTTATCAAGGCATTATCTGTGGGCTCGGGCTCGCCTGTTCATCGGGTAGCTAGCGTAGCGGCGATACGTACAAGTGCAGCAATTGCCCAAACGCCAGCAAAGGCCCCAGAAAAGATTGAAG
Organism: Cheilosia soror; assembly: GCA_949372485.1. Lineage (NCBI taxonomy): Eukaryota > Metazoa > Arthropoda > Insecta > Diptera > Syrphidae > Cheilosia > Cheilosia soror. The sequence goes on from OX443563.1 coordinate 79,930,089, forward strand.
TGTTTGTTGATGACATCCCAGTGCAGGTGTTGCCTGGTACCACTGTACTGCAGGTTAGTTTAAATGAAATACGTATTGGATTTGCAGTCAATTATATAAAATTTGTGTTTTTGTTTTAATTTCAAGGCGGCTGCTATGATTGGTGTAGAGATACCAAGGTTCTGCTATCATGAGCGTTTAGCTGTTGCGGGCAATTGCCGCATGTGTTTGGTTGAGGTAGAGAAGAGTCCCAAGCCAGTGGCTGCATGCGCAATGCCTGTGATGAAGGGATGGAGAATCAAGACAAACTCAGAGATGACACGCAAGGCCCGTGAGGGTGTTATGGAATTTTTGCTGATGAACCATCCCCTGGATTGTCCCATTTGTGATCAGGGTGGCGAATGCGATTTACAAGATCAAGCTATGGCTTTTGGGTCGGATCGGTCACGGTTTACTGACATCAATCACACAGGAAAACGGTAGAGTGAAGGTGAACTATGGCTTAACAATGAATGACGTTGGCTTTTATGATTTTCAGAGCTGTCGAAGATAAGGACATTGGTCCATTGGTGAAGACCATTATGACACGTTGCATTCATTGCACACGCTGTATTCGTTTTGCTTCGGAGATAGCTGGTGTCGATGACTTGGGTACAACTGGACGCGGCAATGATATGCAAATTGGAACTTATGTCGAGAAGTTGTTCCTTACTGAGTTGTCTGGAAATGTAATCGATTTGTGTCCCGTCGGTGCTCTAACCAACAAGCCATACAGGTGAGTGATGTTAAAGAATAAGAAACATTGTGCGAGTTGTGAATTTTCATGCAATATCGATTTTTTTTCTTCATGCATGCGCGCAACAAAGTGAAGACATTTGTGTCATAATTGCATAGGTGGTAGATTTTAGTTGAGAATAGTGTAACGGAAAACAAATTACCATTTTGTCAAGGGACCGTGTCTACGAAAGAAACAACGACAATCGCTTGAATTCCATCATTCGTCAATTTGATTGACTCCACTAACTCTGAAAGTTAACAACGTAGACGTCGGCAAAGCTTTTCGTTTGGAAAACAAATCTGCAGCCGAGAAGCTTCCTCAATCCTCGCATTTCTTAATGCAGTCATAGTCCCAATTTGATCGTAGTCTCTATTCGTTCGTGTAGTCTCTGTTCGATCGTAGCCTCCACTCGGTAGTGGGGCTTCGCAGTTATATCTTCTAGCAGAGTGCACGTTGAGTGGAGTCTGAGTGAAGTTTGCAAGTGTTGACGATATTACCCGTCCAACTTGTGTAGCATCTCATCCGCAGTTGGCTCCTTAGTTCCGAGGGGTCGAGCAAGCTGCTAATGTAATCCACAAATGTCGCTGTGAGTAGAAAGAAGGCCGAAATGTATTAGATGCGAGATTAGATGTGTCGCAACCATTCAAGTTATTCTTACGATCCTTACTGGTAGTTTGTTCAACTCAATGTTGTGTCGCCCCATTCAGGAAGTGAACATTGTACTTCGCTTGACCAAGCGGTGGGCATTACTGAATACAACAGGCAGACGTTTGTGGCTTACAAAAGTTTGTTTTCACAAACATTACCAGTCACAACCACAGCACTTTTTGAAAAAAATATCAAATATCACTTAATTACCCATTTTCCAGCTTCGTCGCTCGCCCATGGGAGATCCGTAAGATAAGCAGCATCGACGTCTTGGACGCTATTGGCAGCAACATTGTTGTGAGCACTCGCACCAACGAGGTGTTGCGAATTTTGCCCCGTGAAAACGAAGACATCAACGAAGAATGGTTGGCCGACAAATCACGTTTCGCCTGCGACGGTTTAAAACGACAACGTTTGGTTGCACCAATGGTACGCCTGCCAAATGGTGATTTGCAGGCAGTCGAATGGGAGGGTGCTTTAATCGCTGTGGCCAAGGCCATCCAGAAGGCGCCAAAGGGTACAATTGCCGCAGTTGTTGGTCAATTGGCTGATGTTGAATCTATGGTTGCGTTGAAGGATCTTATCAATCGCAACGGCTCCGAGACGCTATGCACTGAACAAGGTTTCGCCAACAAGGGATCTGGCACTGATTTGCGATCAAACTACTTGTTGAATGGAACAATTGCAGGTGAGTTGTTTATTGAAGATTTCATTGCCAACGAGTGTGTATTCGTTTTATGATTTACAGCCATAGAAGAAGCCGACGCTGTTTTGTTGGTTGGCACCAATCCACGTTATGAAGCACCTCTTTTGAACACCCGCTTGCGCAAGGGCTATGTACACAATGAACTCGATGTGGCTTTGATTGGACCCAAGGTGGACTTGTCATACAAGTATCAAGTAAGAATTTCACTTCATAGTGTTCAGATGTTGAAGAGAAACGTTGTTTTTTTTTTAGCACTTGGGAGACGACGCCAACTTGATTACACAAATCTGCAATGGCAGCCATGCCTTCTCCAAGAAACTGGAAGGTGCCAAGAAGCCAGCCATCATTGTCGGTGCTGAGCTATTGGAACGTGCCGATGGCGCTGGAATTCACGCTACCATTCATTCCTATGCCAAAAAGTTGAGCAAGCCAGTAAGTTAAACAGAGCTGCAGAACTCTGGTTTGTTTTTAATATGAAAAATGTGTCATTTCAGGATTGGAACGCCTTCAATGTCCTCCAAACAAATGCCTCACAGGCTGGAGCATTAGATGTCGGTTGTCAGCCCGGAGTAAGTGCTGCAATTAAGGCGCAGCCAAAGGTTTTGTTCTTGCTCGGTGCCGACGCTGGAGCCATTAAACGCGATCAATTGCCAAAGGATTGTTTCATTGTCTACATTGGACATCACGGTGATGCTGGGGCAACAATTGCCGATGCTGTTCTTCCTGGCGCAGCATACACAGAGAAACAAGCCACTTATGTGAATACCGAGGGACGTGCCCAACAGACTCTGGTTGCTGTCTCACCACCTGGATATGCTCGTGAGGATTGGAAGATTGTGCGCGCGTTGTCCGAAGTTGTTGGTTAGTATGATGATTTGCAGTTATAGAAATAGGGAGCGCTAATAGATGGAGAGTCTGCACATGTTGGTCGGTCCGTTGTTAAATTGTACAAGTTAATTGGCTTTTGATTTCATATATCGTCAGTTTCCAGTTTTGACTAAGAGCTATCCGGCTCCTGACAACAACTGAAAACTCTGTCTGCACGAAGGCCCATACTCTTTGCACTGAAAGATGCATTGAAAGATCTTTGACGTGCTCAACCGTTTGCTCCTCCATCCATGACATGAACTGACGCACGATCGACATGTGAAACTCTGGTTGAATTTTGATTGTAATCTCTACTCGAACTTTTATCTGCTCGAGAATGATGGTTGTCATTAGTTTCGAAAAACGGAGAAAAGGGGTAATACCGCACCAGTTACTGCAGCTCTTAAGATCGGCTTTCTTTGGCATCTTAGCAGTAACTTCGTCCTTCCAGTATGAACGGAAGTAGATACCCGCTGTGACTTAATCGCTTTCCGTAACGCAGCTTTTATGCCATCAAGTCTAGCTGCTTTTGACTTTGAGAAAATTGACCACAGTTTGGATTTCTGCAACTGTTGGAAGTCCGGTGTCTGTATGTCGACCAATTGGGGGCTCATAATTGCTTCACTCTTCTCGTTATAATCCAGATTAAGCAGTGCACAACAATGTTCCTATGGGCAACAAACGCTACTAGCTGTTGCTTTACTGTTCCAATACAATGCCTCTTTTTGTCATAATGCAGCCTTTTCTAATTTAACCACTTTACAAATTTCAAGGTACACCCCTCCCCTACGACACACTCGATGAGCTGAGGAACCGCATCGAAGACATCGCCCCCCATCTAGTTCGGTATGGTAAGCTCCAAGGAACAGCATTCGGTGCGCTCGCAGATCAGCTGTCGCCGGTAATATACAAAGCAAAAAAATACATTTTTCCAAGTGTTCAATGTAATTTTTTCTCCTCAGGTCAAATTAATTGAAAACACAAAAGTGGAAATCAAACAGAAGGCTCTCAAGGACTACTTTATGACAGATCCAATTTCAAGAGCATCACCAACAATGGCCAAGTGCATTACCGCAGTCAAGAAACAGCAGTCCAAAGCAGCCGTTGCTCAGTAAACAAATCGTTTGGTCAACTTTAGCAAATTAAAATTTAAACAAAAGAAAAACTACAACATCTATATTATTTAAATAGGCTACGAGGCGTTAATTGTGAGATGCATCAGACTCCCTGTGACTGATGTAGCGTTTGTACATTAAAAACAAAAAGTTAAAAGGAAACAAAGCGAAATTATTGAAATCGAAATTTATTTGAACAATTCAACATAAAATTACATAAAATTCAGAAAGAGTTTTTAAAGTTATTGTTTATCGTAGAGCAAACTCAGAGACTCACGGTACTGCCTGAAGAAATTTTTAAAGTTGGCCTCATTCTCGATATCGTCCTCTTCAATGGGAACCTCGTCTTTGATGGCAGATGGTATGGGTTGACTGTTAGTGGTTTGCTTATTGAATGTTATAAATTCATCCATGGAGATGTCTTCTTCGTCGTCATTGTTGTCGGCAGCGAAAATTGGTTGCAGTGACGACGATGTGGGTGGCGGCGTGGGTAATTGCTTTGGCGCCGTGTTTTCCTGTTCGCGTGGGCTTGCATCATCAAGTGTGTAGTTTATTTCAAAGTTGATTGGTTGCGTGGATGTCGGCATTGGCAGTTTTGCTGATGGACTAAGGAAGAGAGGAATAAATTCCAATAAAAGTATGGACGACTACCGCATGAATCGAAATGAGTACTTAATTAACAGGCATTAAATAAGAGGGCATTTTCGATAGCTTTATCGAAACGAAATGTATTACAAGCATTGAATCTGGGGGGCCTGCGGTATAGAGTAATAGCTAGTTGAGAGTACACTTTACTGGGCGTGTGCAAAAAGGGAAATAAATGGCACTTCTTGTTTGCAGACAGTTGCAATTGTTTTGTGTTGTGTCGGCTTGCTGACTGCATGCGTGTTTCAACGTTTAAGTAAATAAGTAAGTCCAGCTAGATGGATCATAGATGCCCTGGTGACGATAGTTACGCTTATTTTTGATGCCTATCAAACACTTTTAAGGGAAAGTAGATTAGATAAGTTTAGGCAGAAATGCGAACGAACTGAGTAGCAAACATTTTTGCAGACACTGCAGAGGCAGTTATTACATATAGATGTGTATATTTGGTGGCGTTAGTACACAATTCAAACCCGTTAACCCTAGATATTACCTAAATTGACAAGGTATACCAACTTGCGCAATTGATCGTTCCAAAAACATACACGTATGCGCGTTTTGGGCAAGATAATAGACGTAAGATAGCATTTTTGCATCATTGCCAAACAACCCGCATTCCACTCAAATCCTGAAAATGAGAACCCTTTTTATACTCACTTCAAATCGACGATTCTCCTCTCGCCCTCGGCATTATCATTTGCATTCTCATACATCGGCAAATAATCCCCAAAGAACTTTGTAATTTCCACTTCATCGCAGTTGCCATAATATCCAGCATAAGCTGTTCGATGTTCATCGCCCATATACAAAACGCTATCGTGTGGATTCTCAAATAGTTCCGCTGGTAACTCAATCATAGAATCTTCCTCTTCGTCCACCAAGCCTTTAGCTCTTGATTTCAATTCCGATTCGAGCAATTTCTCCTTCAGAATCTTCCTTTCCGATTGTAAATTTAAAACTATTTGACATTTAATTCGAGATTTTTGAATTTGAGACAATGCCCCATAGGATGTGAAGCACAAATCTCCCTCATTGCGATGCGCTTTAAATTTTCGCTGTTCTTTTTCCTTAACACTTTCCGATGGCAGTATACAAATATCATAGATTTTCCTTATTTTTCCCAACAAATCAATGCGATGACGTAGAAAATGTTCGTGTTGAAATTTCATTACGAATTCACTATAAGCCGGCCATTCAACTGGCTGGCCGATATTGTTTTCTTTGTAAACAGCAAAGCATTCTGATCCACGGAATCCATAACTTCCCAAATGGTCGACAAATAATGAACGATTTTTTATTTTGAAAATAGAACTGCTACTGTGAAGATAAGCATCCAAGGCGACGATTTTCAATTCGATTCCTGTGCCATCGATGTTCCATTTGATAAAATCGCATGTTTCTGAATTCACAACTAGCCATAGTTTGTAAAAGAATGGAAAATTGTTAATGTCTTGCCGGCAGAGATATGGTGAGGAATCGTTCTCCAGATTCATTATGAAAAACACTCTTTTATTTATGCAGCTCAATTTGCAAGTTTAATCTCTAATTGCGTTTGCGATTGCGATGCGTCTGAATTTTTTAAATTTAAAATGGGATAATAAACGCTTATCGCGCCATCTTGTAAGATTTAACGTTTAACGTCGGATCATCAGATGGCGAAAGAATCGATTGGAAGAAAGTAACGGAACCGGAAATGTTGTTCTTTTACACAATATTTAAATTATATAGTTAGAATTGTTTTCCATGATGGAAAAAGAAATGTCCGCATCCGAATCCGAAATCAAAAATATCACTTCTGAAACCATTCCATACTCTTCTGATGATTATGAGAAGAGGATTTTGCTTCTCGATTTCAAGACAAAATCTACCCAAAAAGCACTTACAGAGGTTGGTCTTCTCCTCCGTTCTAATCACCAGTTGGTGGACTTGTACTTATCGCTCAGTTGGCGCAAGTGGCATTCAATCGATTGACAAATCGAAATGCAAGGTTAATTTCCTGACAGGGGAAAGCAGAAATGTATTCCCAAGTTCGGTGAATTGACTGTCAGTATTTAAAACTGTTCCAACAATCATTTAAAAGGAGTCTGATGATGAATTAGAGGAGTAGTTCGAAATAGCTATCATTTCTACGAAAGTGACTGTGTCTACGAGTTGTTAATGTTATTCTCTCAAACATTGTTGTTCATCTATCCGAAGATGTAAATATCAATAGATATCAGAATAGGTTTGTTTATTTCGCTATTTAGATTGAACTTAAATAGTTCTTCGTAAATTTTTGACAGTCCTGCAATTGTCGACCCTCTAGTGCTTGAGCATAGCGATATTATTATATGGATCTGCTCATTGACGAAACACATTGGGAATGAGAATAAGCACATATAACCTGTCCTAAGGATGTGGCGGAGACGAGGAGATGCATTTTTTGTTTACATACTTCTTTCAAAAAGACAAACTAATAAGAAGTAATAACTCTTCAACAGCTCGAGATGTTTGCATTCAGTTGTTACTTCATACTCAAATTGTGGTAAGAGTTCTAAATTTTCGGAAAAGTGATGCCCTTGCGGCTTTTAAATGCACTTATAGCTGATGTGCAATGGGTTCCATAAAAACACTTTCTACTTCCTTTGTTATACTGCCCAAGACACTCTAACGTCAGAAACACAATGAAAGCTTTTTTCGAGGTTTTAGAAGAACTTTGGCTTTGCTTTAACCCGTAGGTTTTTATAGCTTTTCATTGACAAATGTACAAGTTGGCCTGCGATATCTGGTGGCGAAGAAAAGAACCCTATCAGACATACAGAAATCTGTCATCGGTAAGCGGTACGTGTATTTTTGTTCAGGTAATTTATTTATTTTTTAAATAAAAAACTATTTTAATCAATGTACACCTCTAGTCATTCTCAAATTCAACTGTTGTTTTTGAAAAATAAAATAACGCCGGGTCCGTAAGATATGTTTGAATCGTTTAAAAGTGGAATGAAAAACTTGTGTTGGTTTCGTGTAAACAGTTTTGTTTTTTGGAATAATTTTTTAACTGCTTAACGTTTTTTTTGTTAATATGTATTCCATTTATTCCAAATACCAATGGCGGGCCCAACCACAAACATTTCTCTAACCAAGAGATTATTATCTCAGACTTTGTCGATAACCATCTGCGATTGTTGAGCCCAAGTTTTTATAGCCGAATGACAACAAATTGGTTTGCTTTGCGGCTTAAAAATTCTAAAATTTTATTCATTCAATTTATTTTATCTATTTTACAATATTTTGTTTTTCTTACCTTAGGTTTTTTTGTTTATCAATTTATTAATTTTGCAATTTAGTTTTATGTTTCTTACGTTAAATGTAGTTCAACTACGCGAGTGCACAGGAAAAAGAAAAATGGCCGTTGAGAAAAAAGCCAGGAAATGCGCGCAAGGAAAGAAATGACAGATAGATCTGTTCGTTTGACAAAATCTAGAGGGTGGAAACCCAAGGATAGTTCACAGCTCACACGGAGATGGCGTAGCTTGAGACGGCGCTAACATACCGCCCCCAGTAAGTTGACTGCGATCTGCATCCGCCTTACTCTGCTCGTCGGGTCCAGCTACGTCTAGCACGGCCAAGTTGGCTGAAGGTCGCTCGTATATACCGTTGGAGGTCTTCACTTTAGCTCGACGCACTTGTCCGTCCATTGCCGTTACGGTATCAACAACAACCCCCTTGGGCCAGCAGTTTCTTGGCAAGTTGTTGTCGGTGATGATGACCAAATCCCCTTTGGCGATGGGCTTCACCTTCTGGAACCACTTAGACCTTCTGTTTAGAGTCGGCAAAAACGCCTTCACCCACCTTTTCCAGAATGCGTCGGCTATCACTTGCGACCGTCTCCAGCTCTTTCTCATATCGACTACCTCAGGATCACAAGGTGGTTTTGACCCATTCGAAGTGCCGAGAAGAAAGTGATTCGGCGTGAGGGCTTCGTCGTCTGCACATTCCAAGGATACAAAGGTCAATGGCCTCGAGTTAATGATACTCTCAACCTCAATAAGAGCGCTGCGCAAAGTTTCGTCGCTAAATTTACTGGAGGGAAGAATTTTATATAAGACAGTCTTAATAGATCGTACAAGCCTCTCCCACGCACCACCCATATGAGGTGCTACTGGTGGGTTAAATTTCCACTTCAAATTTGCCGATATAAACTCATTGGCAACCCTACCCAAGTCAACCTTTTTCAACTCTTCCCGAAGCTCTCTCTCTGCCCCTTTAAAATTAGTCCCGTTGTCGCTATAAATTTCCAAGGGAATCCCACGACGGGCCATAAAATTTCTTAGGCACATAATGCACGAATCCGCAGTCAAGCTGTGCGCTATCTCTATATGAACCGCTCGCATGGTGAGGCAAGTAAATAGGGCTGCCCATCTTTTTTCATTTCTTCTTCCAACGGTGACTAGAATCGGGCCGAAGTAGTCCACTCCGACGAACGAAAATGGTTTGAAGAAAGCACCGAGCCTTGCACGGGGAAGGTTGGCCATCTCTGGAACTCTTGGAGATGCATTTTGATTCTTGCAAACTTGACAAAGTCGCCTCACAGTTTTGAGCAAGGATCTCATATTCGCAACGTAGAATTTCTGCCGTAGCTCGTTCACAACCGTTTCATGGTTGCAATGGTGGTATTTACGATGGTAGTGGTCGACGATCAAAAAGGTGATACGGTGGCATCTCGGCAGAATAATTGGTGTTTTGCAGTCGGTGTCAACATAGTCTGCGAAAGCAATTCGGCCTCGCATCCTTAATATGCCCTTCTCATCGATAAAAGGTGATAGTTTGGTAAGTGGGCTCCTGTTGTCAAGCACTACTGTTGTTCCCGGTTGGTTGTTTTTCAAGCGAAGAATATCATCAGCATATGAAGCGAACTGAGCTTGTTTGTAAAGCAGCGCTTGTGCGTGCTGGATGGCAGTCGATGTTAGAACGTATCCGTTGATTGGTCGCGGCTCCGGTGCAAACCTGCATGAATTGGTGAACATAACAACCCATGCTAAAGTCCGAAATAAAGCTCTCCATGTCGCGAAGCGTTCTACGTCGAGTAGGTTACAGCTTCCCCTGATTTCGCAGATTTGGAGTAAGCGTGGCCGATATTCTTCAGTGCCACTCGTTTCGACTGTAGGCATCTGTGGCCATTGCGACGAGTCCTTGCGCAGGAATGAGGGACCTCTAAACCACTCGTCCGTTGGTTGCAGTTCAGGATTGACTTTCCACTTTGTTGCTTTATCTGCAGGGTTCAGCTTGGTCGGAATCCATCTCCATTCTGAAATACTGGACGTCTCGAGAATCTCTCCAACCCTGTACATGACGAACTGTTGAAATTTTCGCGGGTCAGTCCGAAACCACGATAGCACCGTCTTTGAGTCGGTCCACAAGAAGCGCTGGATCGGAAACGTATGAGCATTGCAGATGGAATTCATCAAGCGGACTCCCAATACAGCTCCCTGTAGTTCAAGTCGAGGTATAGATAAAGGGCGTCGGGGGGCCACCTTGGTTTTCGCGCTCACGATCGTAACATCAGTGTTATCGCCATACTGGATTCGGAAGTAAGAGACTGCCGCGTATGCGTTTTCACTAGCGTCAACAAAGGTGTGAAGTTGCACGTGAACCTCTGGTTGACACAGGAATGCCGAGTAGCACCTTGGTATTTTCACTTCTGACACCCTGGGTAATAATGTCCGCCACTGAACCCATCGATCAAATAGGAGAGAGGGTAGCTCCTCGTCCCAACCTATCTCTGTCCTCCAAATGTCCTGCAGCAATATTTTAACAAAGACCAAAAAATGTGAGAGAAACCCCATTGGGTCGAATATCGCCATCAGTATCCTCAGAACTTCTCGTTTGGTTGGAACCTTACCATTACACAGTACTTCACGGTTAAGGTGATTGGGTTTTAAGACGTACGTGAAAACATCAGCTGATGTACACCAATGCATACCCAAGACCTTTTCTGTTGACGTGATGTCATTGTCGTTCACTCCAAAGGCTTTATCTAGAGATCGATTACCATCTCCCTCAAGTGCTGTTAGTACGGTAGTTGAGTTTGACATCCAGTTCCTGATATGGAATCCAGCTTTCGAATGAATTTCTCGTACGTCCTTTGCGAGCTGGATGGCCTCCTCTACTGTATTCACACTATCGATAAAATCGTCGACATAGTGGTGGTTTATTATCGCATCGACAGCTCTAGGATGGCTGTTGGCGAAGTTCATCGCATTACGATTCTTTGCATAATGAGCGATACAGGGGGAGCACGTTGCTCCGAAGGTCATAACCCTCATCTCGAAAACGCTTGGCTCATTACAGTTTATTCGATCTCTCCATAAGAACCGCTGCACTCCTCTGTCATCCTCTCTCACTCGCACTTGGTGAAACATCTCTGCTATATCTCCACAGACAGCAATCCGCCCGCAACGAAATCCATACAAAATTGTTGTTATTGGCACAAGCTGGTCAGGACCCTTCATGAGGAAATCGTTGAGTGACTTTCCGTTGCACGACGCAGCGGCATCCCAAACCAGTCTGATCTTGGACGGTTTGTTTGGGTTCCGTACCACAAAAATTGGCAAATACCAGACGCGACCTCCCTTAGGATTAAGAATCTCATCAGACGATAATCTTTTGGCGTACCCCTTTATTAAAAGGTTCGCTATCTGGGTATTCAAATTACTTCGGAGCTGGCCGTCGTTTACCATTTTCTTTTCCAGGTAGTGAAACCGCCTAAGTGCCATGGGATAGCTGTCCGGTAGGATGAACTCATCCGCCTTCCAAAGAAGTCCAACCTCGAAATGTCCATCTATGAGCCTACATGTTTTTTCCATGATGCTTAGCGCTCTCTTTTCGTCGGCTGATACCATCTGTTGCATAGGAATCCGAACCCCGATGTCCTCGATCGAAAAAAACTTTTCCACAAGTTGGTGGAGATCTCTATCGCTTGGTTTTTCGTTGATAGAGAGACTAAAGTTCCGATGTCCATCTTTGTTTCCGTTGCCATCCTCTGCACCGTGAATAGACCAGCCTAAACGCGTTTTAGTAGCCATCGGTTGCGACCAACTACCTTCAACTACTTTTAACGGTACTCCCAGCTTCCAATTATCCATACCAATCAGTATCCTTGGCTTTGCGTCGCGATATGATTGAATAGGTAAGTCCGCTAAATAGGGATACCGTTCCTTTAGCAGATCACTGCAGACCGATTGTGTTGGCAGATCCAAATTCTGCACCGTACGAACATCCCTGAGTCGATATTTCTGGCTTCCTTCGTAACGCCCTGCGATGGTTAAAGAAACTATCCTCGAGTCCCGTTCGACGCGCGTTGTATCGGAGGTCCATCGCAAACAAAGTTCCTCAGATCGGCCAGGCAAATCCAACGCATGGGCTAACTCATCGTCCAGCAAAGTCAACGACGATCCACCGTCCAAGAAAGCAAAGGTATCTATGGACTGTCCATTTCCATAAAGGGTTACCGGAATAATTCTAAAGAGCACACTCAAAAAGTCAACCCGTGGTTCGTTAGTATGACAGCCTTCAAAAAACTGATTGTTGTAGACCGACGGACGACCAGAGCATCTTGCCATCGATGCTCCGTTAAACCCATCGACTAACTGTCGACCCTGATGGTTGTTGGTTGACTGTTGACCGGAACATCCCGCCGTCGCTGGAGCAATCCGCCTATCCACCGGTTGTCTACCTTGGAAGTTATTGGCTGAATGCTGACCGGAACGTCCCGACATCGTTGGAGTAACACATCTATCCCCCGATCGTCTACCTTCGTACTCTGCTTCTGATGTCAACTGGAATCGGTGTAAAAGCGGGTTGTGTCTGAGGTTGCACCCTTCAACCCCACACAACATTGACACACTGCAACGAGAGTGTGGGTGCTTACCCAAGCAGATGTGACATAAACGTAACTGCCGAACTATGCTCCACCTTTGAGATCGATCCATCCTTCTAAACTGGTCGCAAGAATCCACTGAGTGACTGCTTTGACATACGAAGCAATCTTTTGCGGAACTGCTTTGAGTAGCTACCCCCCTAGCATGCGCGCACAAATGACCACCGCGTTTATTGGAGCGTTTCTCAAAAGAATTCGGAGCAGAAAGAGTGGTGACTGTGCAGGCTGCTTCTGCTATTTCGTAGAGCCAGCTCGAAAAGTCGTTTAAAGTGGCAGATTCCAAAGTTTTAGAAAAAATTGCCCAGTTTAAAAGGAGGTGGGGTGTAAGCTTATCAACAAATTCTTTTAAGAGCGTTGGATTATTCAAATGGGCCGTCATATTCGAAGCTTCCATAGTGGCACACACATTTTTGATTGCTAAAGCATATTCGATAAGCGTTTCCATTTTATCAGCTCTTGGAGGTGCTTGGTTTTTAGCTTTAGCAATCATTGAATGAAGAATGTGCTCGGGTCGTCCAAACAACATCCGAAGTGTCCTAATAACTTCCGGAACCATCGTAGGCAGCAAGAGGCGATCCTTTACAGCATCCAAAGCTCGCCCACGAAGACATCTCTGCAACCGCAGTAAGTTCTCAGCATCTGAGAATCCAGCGAGACTAGTGCTTTGTTCAAACGAGCTTATAAAAACAGGCCATTCTTCCGGAAAGCCATTGAACAAGGGTAGTTCTTTAGGAATCGCGTGCCTGGTTGCCAATTGAGTTGGGGAGAGAACGTTTATGGGGGGAGAGCGGGGGTTGGAACAAATTGGTTCTTGGTTTGGGGGTGCTATAGGCACCTCATAGTTCGGGGCTGGTGTACAAGGGTCAGGTTGACCATGAATCACACCAGCAATTGGAAGTGGTCGCTCTGGCTCCTGGCTTGGCTGCATGGGTACATGAGCGCCAGTGGGAGCAGCGAAATTTATTTTATCTACCCATCGCTGGGTTAGGTGGCTACGATCTACTAATACTGACTTACCTGAATCTTTTTCTTCTTCATCTTCTGATTCTACAGCCTGCGACAGAATCTTGTACTTCTTCTGCAGATAAATTGCGTTGCTTTGATCACGCAGCTTCTTTTCCTCCTCCAGTTGCTGAATCAGCACTTGTTGCTTTCTTTCTCTGCTTCGAGATGAAATTCTTGATGCAGGTGCCGATGCGGATTTCGCCTTCGCTTGGTGGTTGATATGCGCAGAGGTAGGTGAAACTTGCGGCGCACTCGAACGACACTTTTCACAATGCCAGCTGACATCTTCGATGCGGGAATCCACGTGTGCGCAGTCAAAGTGGTACCAGCGTGTGCAGTCATCACAGGCAACCATCGTCGATGTGTCTGGCCGGGTGCATAATTCGCAACTCACAGGAACCACAGGAGTTGATGTTGCGCCTGCTTGCGTATCCTTCTTTGTTGAAGCCATTGTAGACTAAGAATTTTTAAGAATTGTTGAGCCCAAGTTTTTATAGCCGAATGACAACAAATTGGTTTGCTTTGCGGCTTAAAAATTCTAAAATTTTATTCATTCAATTTATTTTATCTATTTTACAATATTTTGTTTTTCTTACCTTAGGTTTTTTTGTTTATCAATTTATTAATTTTGCAATTTAGTTTTATGTTTCTTACGTTAAATGTAGTTCAACTACGCGAGTGCACAGGAAAAAGAAAAATGGCCGTTGAGAAAAAAGCCAGGAAATGCGCGCAAGGAAAGAAATGACAGATAGATCTGTTCGTTTGACAAAATCTAGAGGGTGGAAACCCAAGGATAGTTCACAGCTCACACGGAGATGGCGTAGCTTGAGACGGCGCTAACAGCGATATTGCATAATATTTAAGCGGCATAAAACGCTTCATTCGCGAAGGGGAAGAACTCGTCAATGCTGGTTGGGTCTATGCTAAAGGTGTGATACCAACAGCAAACAGTGAGATAACTCGTCTGGTCACAAATGCATCCTCGATGACTTCAAAACCCCACGAAATCAAACTAAGAATTTTGTTTACCCTATTCACACCAAGCCGAAAACCGAGTTTTCGTCAAAAGAGTTTAGAAAACTCGTGGATGCATTCACACCGAACACCAACTCGTTTTCGTTTGACGTTTCAATTAGCTGTGGAACTAGATATGAAATGTTTGTGGCGACTAGACTTCTATTTTAGTTACTAAACTTCGCTCGTATTGACATAATTAAACAAAATTAATTAAGCTATTTAATAGTCGGTAATTTATGGTTAAATGCATAAAATAATTATCATAAGCAACAATCAAAATCAAAACATCTGAAAATACCATTTAGTTGTGGCAGGTAGTGCTGCACATTTGCAAACAAAAAAACTAGAAGAAACGACAGCACTGAGGCTCTCACCCAGTCACTAACATCCTGTCAGCAGTTTTGCTGAGCTCGCTGGAATATTGCAAAAGGTGTACCTATCTGCTTCAACAACCCAATTAGCCAACGATTGTACTCGTTTTCGTGGCGTTTTCGGCGTCATGGAAAACGACCTCAAACAACTCGTTTTGAAAACTGCAATATGCATGGGAAAACTTCTGTTTTCGGTGAAGTTTTCGACTGTTTTCGCGAAAACCCAGTTTTCGACTTGGTGTGAATAGGGTATTATGCTTAAACCATTTTGTCTAAGTACCTATATGAGTTGCATTGGGGTCGTACACCAATGAGACGCTCGATCCAAAACTTTTTCTTTATTTTCCATTAGATTAAACTATAGTTAGCAGTATATTTGTATGTTTTTACTTAACAAAAATGTTGTTATTTTTCACAATATTTAATTATTTAATGTCGCTTAGCTTCTTTTGCGTATATTTTTTCGCTGATCTGTCAAGTTTGTATGTCTAGTAGGGTTCAAATTATCGCCGCTAGTGCTATGGTACATCCTCCATTTCTTAATAGTGTGGCAGTCATAAATCCCAATGACATCACAAAATATTTACATTGATCTAAATACAGTGGATAAACAGTTTATCATATCTCGACAATCCATTTGCCTAACCTAAAATAAATACGTGAGGGAGTTTGTAAATTAAAACTAATCGCCAAAAATAAAATAACATTTGCACGTACCTAATTAATATATAATTGATTTCCGATCTTGATACCGTAATGCGTTTAAAATAAATTCAGATTATAATTCAAAAATATATCTACTATGAAAGCAGTGGACCATAATTTGTATCGAAATCGTAAATATGCACTTTGTTTAGTTTAGTTAGTTATTCCAGTCGAATCATGGGTATCAGCCGTGTCTCAAAAAACATAAGCATATTGATTGTTGTGCTAGCATTTGCTAACGTAGGTATGCACTTAAATCAATATTGTTCGTATATTGTAAATAAAGGACTTTTCTATTTTTTTCGTAGTGTGAAATTGCCTTACACATTGAAAAATTTTATTGCATTGTTCACAATCCAGCAAAAGCTCAAAATGTAAGCTGTTGGCTTAAACCGATCAATCGGACAATTACACTAATTAATGTGAGATTTAACGCACCTCAAAAAGTCAACAATGTATTTGTGAGTACCTACCTAATATAAATTATTTCCGTTTGGCATTTAAGAAGTACAATATTTATTAAATGTTTTCAGATAAACATTCAACTATATAAAAAAGCAGAAATTGTCTATAGACCGTATCTTGTTAATACAACATTCAATTACTGTGATCTTATGGCAAAGAAATTTTCTAGCGCTTATACGCGCATTATTACTCCATTGTACATGCCATTTTCAAACCTAAACCACACTTGTCCTTATTATGTAAGCTTAGCATTGGTATAAAGTTACATAGAGTATAGATATTTAAAAAAAAAATATTTTTTTTACAGGGCCCTATTTGCGTAAAGGACTTGATTGTGGATAAGAACAAGCTGACATTTTGGCCATCTGGAAACTATAGAATAGATATTTTGATATCCGAAGGAAAAGCTAAAGGCTTGACTTTTCAGATTTTTCTTACAGTGACCAATTAACGGCGATCCAAAAGGATAACAACAATAATATAGTATTATATGGGTAATGGGTCTAAGCCAGTGTCAATCGAGAATCTATTATTAAACGACAGTCCATCGCTTGAAAGGTGACACTAATCCTGACATGCTACTTCAATATAATCGCACTTAGGCATAAGTTGCATTACTTAAATTATAATTCTAATATAATTTTGACTTAGCATTCACAAGTACCAACATATTTATAAGATCTCGGGTGTGTAAAATTTTTTGTTGATAAGTATTTTTGTGGAAATAAAGATAAAAACAGGAAGGACCACCGCCTATAGCTGCTCAAAACCATTGTGTGCGTTTGTTTTTTTTTTTTTTTTTAAATAGAAGGGATATCGAATTCGAACAGCTGATCTTGATAAGTCTTTCCGGCACAGTTAGTACTTTATGAATACCTACCTGAGTTTAGTTCATTCGAAAAAAATAGCCACTTATTTTAAAAGTTGCCGGTGCCCACATTCCAAAGATACATTCCACTTCTCTGAAAAATATGACACTTAAAAAAATGTGGGAACACTTCTTTTGTAATCCGAAAATATTTCAAGCATTGACATACTATACATGGCGACTGCTAGTGAAATGTCAGTTTCATACAAACCTGCGATGAAAAATGAAGCAAACATAACACCGCGTCTCCATGAGCAATATTTCATAGCTTGCCATCTGTCATTTCTCATACCGCGTCTCCACGAGCAATATTTCATAGCTTGCCATATAGTATGCTATGAAAATTGCTCATGGAGACCACAAATAGTATTCTATGAAAAATGGTATTCCATCTATTGCTCAGCTCATAGCTTGCTATCGATAGTATTCTATGGGGTGTACTTTTTTGTTGTGACGCATGTGTTTTCGTGTGATGGCTATAGAAATAGTAAGATATGAAATCACAAACCAGTAAGATACTTGCTCATACTTGCTCAAATGTTATGTTCAAATACGCATCATAATTAACCGTATTGTACTGGTAATATCTCCATTTATATTTCTGTGCTATATAGCGAAACAAAACATCTCGAAAGTCGGAGTAGTGACTTATTCGAATTTGGAAAAATGCTAATGGTTTTATGTGTTGTTAATTTTGTTCCATATTTTGGTCTGGCAACATTACTGTATGGCTATAATTTACAGGGACACCAACATTTAGTGAATGAAATAAACAACGCCACGAAACAACAACGAGAAATAGTTGAATTAATTTTCAGATCATATTTCGTGATCTCGATGAAAAGTAGGATCACATGTTGTTGTTGCTAGTGCATGTAAATCGATGATCTATATGGATCACAGTTGATAATAAAAAACGGCTAAAGTTGAATCTTCAACTTTTTTTATTATATATACAACTCAAGGTTTGTGGTAACTTGACATTTTTTTTGATATTTATGGAAAAAAAAGTTCAGAAAATGTTTGGCTGTTGCTATTCGCACGTTATTCGGGACACGACTACGTAACGAAATGTCAAAGTTTATATTGCGTCAAGTTGGGGTATGTGGCTCGCTACGCTCGCGGCAAGGACTCTAAACTCCAGTACATATAATCATTTTCGGACATTATGCCGTACGTTTTGGATCCAACTTTTCTATTTATAAAGAGATTTTAATGAAATTACGTTACGCTGATTACGTAGTCGTGTTCCGAAAATCGGTAAACGTCAGTTCAGTACAAAATCTGACTAAATGAACGTGCGAATAGCCACTTCGAAAATGGCACCGGTGCCAATTTCCGATACACCATTTGTCGCAAAAAAATTAAAAACACCGACTAAAGATCGAAGTGAAAAAACGACAAACGCCAACGGGAATAGGGGTGATTATTGCCATTAGCTAAAAAAAAGTATGTGTACTTAATTTTTAATTAACTAAAAGACAATTATAGTTATTTTGCAGAATGGAGATAACAAATGAAAGAGAATTTCTACATTTAGTGGACGAAATGCAGAAAAAAATTCATTCACGAAGGCCTAACAAAAGTGATATAAATCGGCAATGGGATATGAATTGTCTTGAACCATATAAATCTACGCGCACACGTAATGAGTTATTATACAACGACCCTAATTAAGGCCATAGAATCATTAATACGATGATAAACCCAGAAAGCGGAAGGTTGCAGTACCTGGGTATCGTTTTTTGTATCCCTGCGGATGTTCTAAAGGGGTATAAAAAAGAGGTGCAATTATATCAATAGTTTGCATTAAGTTTTAACAACTGCGTGATCAAGTGTTAAAGAAAAGTACAGTGTGTTTAATATTTAACTAACGAAAAGATAGTTACTTATTCTTTAAAATTAAAATCATCAATAAAAGACAATTTAAACATTTTAGTGAAAGAAATGGAGAAAAATATTCCGTTGGCAAAATCGTTCACAAAGGGCCTAACAAAAAGTTATGTAAATCGGTCTTATTTCTGAATTGTTTTGGACGACCTTCGATAGCCTAAAATACATTTTAAATCTGAAAATAATTTTTATTAAAACAATGTTTGCAATTTAAATTATTTCTAGGTACCACTCACTTAACGTCGCGTCGGGCAACTCCAATGGATTCGATTTGGTTCGAATTTCCTTCCTTAATTTTACCAGGGCCCTTAGCTATTTCACAAACACTTTCCACTTTGCGTTTTGCAATTTTTTAAAAAATTTAATTCCTGCAAAGTAAAGTGCGATGTGTTTCATTAAAAATGCAAAGTTCTCAAGACTTTGCATTTTACGATTTTTGGCAACTTTTTGCAAAGCGCAAAGTCTAGGCGTTTCACCAACTAAAAACAAAACTTTGCATTATAATTACCTATTCTTTGCACATTATTGCAAAGTAAATACATTTTTTACTGTTCTCTGGCATCGGCCGGATAATAATTAACGCAGCCGCTCATTCAGCTCAAATTCACAGACAGTCTTAGGTATTGGAACGTGAATATTACTGTGAAGATTGGTAAAAATTGGACAAAGCAGCGTGGGCGTGGCACTGCCCTTAAAAAAAAATGTAAACGCTATTGTTCTACAGTCTTGGAAGCTAACGTTTTTAAATGTTGTAACATTAATATCCATAATGCATTGTCCTGATAGACAAGAATATTGTCTATCTAGGCAATACGATTTCTGGAAAATCAAAAAATTTTGCGTTCCACAGAGAATTACAAAAATAACGGTTTCTCACTGATTTATATGAATTTGAAATTGATTTTTTTATTCTTCTATTTTGCACTACGAAGTACGAAGAGTGCAAAGGCTTCGATAGTTTATTAATAAATTCATATTCAATCAGTCCTATTCTGTTACTGATATTGAATTCAATATTTGTCTTTGTTAAACGGAAGCTTTCTAGGGTTGAAAAATAATTTGCAATCATGCGAATAAACCTTCCAACTCCAGTTCCTTGAAATCGGAAATATTAGCCGCACTGGGTACAGTTTAAGTTTCGTTTGGTGATTAATTGAAACTCTTTCGTAACGTTCCTTTGATCAATTGCGACCAATCTTCACAGGAACACTCCCAGGCGAATATAATAATAATGCTAGAAAATTAGCTTATTCGTTTCGGTTTTTTTCGAGATATGTACCTACACGAATTTTTTTATACCCTTTACAGGAAGGTGCATACATAGGTATATTCACTTTGTCATTACATTTGTAACGCCAAGAAGGAGTCACCAGAGACCCTATAAAGTCTGTCTGTCTGTTGAAAACACGGTAGCGTCCAAACGAATCGACCTAGGCGAATGAAATTTTGTCAGAGGACTTCTTTTTACCGCCGTCAGATTTGTATTGAAAATTGTCTATGTCGGTTAAGTAGTTCTGATACCTTCCACACAAAACCAATATTAGACACATGCGTGTACACTTGTACAGTACATCCTAACTCACATGGCAAACATTTTGCATAACTTTTATGCAGTGGAGGTTATCAAAGCATCGCCCAAGCCGATGATAACATTTTTACTTGTTTTTATGTCTAATTTAAACCTAACAGAATCACCTTTGGGACAATAAAAAATATTTTCTCAATATTTGAGTTCAATTGGTTCGGTCGTTTTCGAATTTTGCTATTATTGGTGGTGGAAATTTCTATTTATTAAATTTTAGACTTTTGAGGTTTTTAGAATTTGTTTGCTTAATCGGTTCAGCTGTTCTCGAGTTTTTGCGAGACTAAAGCACATCAATTGATTTTTATATAATTATATAGATATAGCATTCAAAATATGCCTTTAATACGACCCATTGTAAACTATTAGTATCCTCTTTGTATTAAAAGCGTGTTTCGAAACGGTTCATTAAATATTTTTTAACTATTTCCACCAACTGTTCAATAAAACCTCAACTGCAAATGATTTTTTTTCTTTGCATATTCGGCCCTATCATGGTATCCGTTCCGAAAGAAAAATTCTCCGATTTTGTACGAATCGGAGAATTTTGCTTCATGGTAATCGTTCCGATAAGCTGTTCGGAACATTTCTCCGACAATACGTAACGCACACCGGCAGTCTACGTTTCAGTGCGATGGGTTGCGTTTTTTGCACCTGGTTTTGACAGCCACACGTAAATTTTTCTCCGATTGTCTCCGACATCTGTTCATCGCGGAAAGATTTTAGCGAACAAAATGCGTTGATGCACGTTCGGAAAACGGATACTTTGAACGTAAATTTAGTATCCGACTGGATTTGCGTTGCGGAGAAAAGTACTCTCCGAACGGATACCATGATAGGGCCGATTATTGACAAACTTTTCATGATTTTAAATGTAAAGTGCAAATCTAATTTGTTTGGTGAAATAGAGCCCAGCTCTTTTTTCTGGTTATCTCCTTGTTACCGCTTTCAAAAAACATCTCAACACTATTAATTTCTAATTTGTTTTATTAAATAATTAACCAAGTCCCCCATTGTCGTCGTCGTATGTCGCAAACGACTGACGTGACGACATTTGTCGTGTCGAGTCGTTTGGAATTTGATATTGCGTAACTAAAACGACTCGACTCTCTGAACTCTCACATTCCACATACCTTCCACAAACTATTACACATGTGGTTTGACATTTCAGTCGACGAATTCATATGTGGTCCATTGTTTTGTTTGTGAGTTGGTTAATTACTTAATTTAACAAATCAAAAATGAAGAGTGTTGATATGATTTTTGAAACAGTGACGAAGAAGTAAACCAGAAAAAACGACTCACGCAAAAAATACAATCCACATTTTTTGACATTTCAGACGCCATTTGTCGATCGCCGCCGCGACAAAAGTTGTTTATTTTTAGTCGCCAATACCAAACAGTCGTGTCGTTTTGTTTTATGTTAATTTTGATTCGCCAGAAAAAAGCGCTCTTTCTCTCCCGAGATCACTTTTTTCGTTCGTTTGGTACAAAAAAAAGCAATCTTTTTCAGAGTCGAGAGCACTTTTGCGAATCTAGATTTTTTCTCAGAGACGCTCGAGATTTACCAATACACTTACATTATGATGAAAAAAAAGTCTTCACAACTAAAAAGGTAAACAACTTTTGGCAGGCACACCACCAACACGAACAAAGAACAGCTCAGTATACTTCTTTTCGTTCGATTGGCCAGACGAAATCTAGAGAAATCTCAAAAAATCTCAGATTGCCAATCGAATTCAACATTAGAGTCATAAACGACAACGACAATAGGGGTGATTATTTGCAATTGACCAATGCACACGTGCGCTATTTTTCCGCAAAATTCAAGTGAAGGTATGGACAATGTAATGTAGAATACTCCTTTTGTGAATCGATGATAGGTAAAAGGATGTACCCAATAACGTCGTCTTATTTTTAAAAGATAGTTTTTGTATCTCATGTACATGAAAATAAGTCTTTTTTTTATAAACTTACATTGCTGGGAGCTAAATGTATACTACAGATTGTTTCGAGCGGGAAAAACCCGCACGTGTGCATAGAAATACTGTGGTGTAGCTGCGGATCCACTGCGGGCCTGCGCGGTAAAAAAAACCCAAGTGTGCACCGGCTCTAAGGGCGATAATTATTTGGTCATCAATATATGTACATACATATTACCAAACAAATAGCGTGCAAATAAAGTTAGTCCAATTATACATTATTAGACAAAAGAACACTACTGTATAAAGCGAGTAACAATTTGATTTATTCTTCTTTATTTCTTCATTTATTATTACACTTATAATTCTCGTAGATTACGGCAACTATAATAATAATTTATTTTCTCATAATGTATATGGATACATAATGTAAATATAATTTGTTTTTCTCATTTCTGTCGATCTTATAAATTAAAAACATAAAGAATACTTCTTCTCATCGTTATTACTCTTCATATCAGTTGAATAAAAACCCTAATCATCATATTTTTTTGCATTTTTCGTTATATTCTACATAACTTTTCATGTTATACAGCTCACAATTCATTTTTCTTTACTTGCATTAAAAATATTGTATGTTATGTATCTATTTATTTATATTTAAGAAAACAAAATTCTAAATTCAACTAAATTACGAACAGGTGAGGAACACAAAAAAAAAAAAAAGAAACAACAGTATCATTTGAATGAAAAGAAAAAAAAAAGTTCATTTTTATTAAAAAAAAAAGAAAAGAAAAGAAAACTTAATAAAACTATGTGCCTATAGCCTATAGGTGATAGAGCGATATAATATCTAGATATTTTTTTGTGAATTTTTCTTCTTCTTCTTTTGTATTAATTGTTTAATATAGAAGTCTATGTTTTTTTGTTTTATTAATATTAAATCGAATATCACACAGAGGAATAACAATTATTTTTCATTTCATTTTAACAACAGTATTCATGTTTATTTTTTATATTGTTGTATTATGTAACTTTTTCTACACATTAGTGAACTGTTTCGTTTATTTTTATTTTATAAACAAATACAAGTGAGTACGTTCATATAATGATTAGCCTATGCAATTTATAGGTTGTTCTCTAAGCATTGTCCAAACACACTTTATCCCGTTTTTCGTTTCTATAATAATAAATTAGCGTGATTTAGTGTGTGTGATTGTGTTTGGGTTTGTCTTGAAATTAAATTTATTTATTTAATTTGTGACAATTGTTTTCTTTCGTTTAAATAGTGTTTATTTAATATACATTTATAGCGGTATAGAGAGGGGTGGTAGGTAGTTTGGTGTTATAACAATATTTGATTCAGTAACATTGATGATAGAAGAGATTAGTAGTAGTTGTAGTGATTGGTTTTCTTTAAGAACAGAAAAAACTTGAAAAACAAATAAAATGTCAATATTTATATTTAATTGAGTTTACTGTATTAAATTTAAAAAAAAAACACAAAAATAATAATAACAAAACAAATTCACGTTTTGATTTTAAAAATCTCAGCCCTTAGTCGTTTGCCTGGGAGAGGGGTGCCATTTTAGCCTTTGAATTATTTACAACAGATCACGATGAAAAACCCAGGTGTGTTTGGTGTGAGCGAATTTATGTGAGAGCCATTGAGATTCCAGAAGGTTGAACCGATCCTGGCTGAGGTATAGGGGTTTACCACGCCTGTAAGTAAAAAAGTTATATATTTTTTGAAATTTCGTCTTAAAAGTGAATGTAAAAAACAATTATCGGATGTATCAACTTGAGTGCTGATACATTTGATTTATTTATGCATATATAACTACAGCTCGATTATAGCGAAATGAAAATTTTAGTTAGGGGCATTGATTGCCAATACCCAGTGCTATAATTGGTACTACAAAAATTCGATGGAAAGAAAGTATGCCTGATGAATGGGACGTCCACCCTCTAACTGCGCCAGAAAGATTCTTTCTGTCGTTTTGTGTTCGTGTTCGATTATTGCGGTTTTAGAACCGGTGAGTCCACAACCAATCAAATATTCACGCTGTCGCATATCACGGAGAAAATTAGATACTTACCGCCCGCCCGTTTATCGATTTAAAGCCCATTGCGACAGCAATTATAAACGAGCGAGATATTGCCATGTATATTTTTGGCATCCCTGTCAGACGTTTTACTGGTTGCATAAAAGGCATTTCGATGACTGATGACCTATTATGTGACTTCTTAAGCATTATGCTTGAGAAAATTGTGAGAACTTGCAAGCCTGTATCAGGAGGACAATTTTTCAACCATCAGTGCCATAAAGGCGTTAATAGATGGAGCAACTGAAGCAATACTGTTGCCCGAACTGGTCATCTGTTAGGAGATCTCTGGCCAAAGTGAAAAAGCTAAATATAGTTACAAATTACTTTACCAACAGGAAGACCGACGGGGCGATGGACCTCCGCTGCGGAACATAATCACGCCATCGGTAATAATATTTGCCCCAGAATGTGACTCATTCAGCAATGGGCCTCCGCACACGAGACTAATTCTGCCGGCATAAAACCGATTTTGTAGGCGAGGGGACTGAAATGAGGGGAAACAAACGGAATAAAATGTTCTGCCGAGTTTGAGCGGTTGAACAAGGCATACAACTAATACATACACAACTTTCAAAATATTTCAAAATATACTACACAATGAAAAGGGGTTCATATATACAATTTTTCTGCCGGCAGAAATCATCCCGTGTGCACTCGAAGTATGGTATAAAAACGGTTTTCTGCCGGCAGAATTAGTCTCGTGTGCGGAGGCCCAATCTGATTAACATTGCTGACAAGGGAAACACTTTTATCGGAATTTATTCACGATACTATTGAATGATTGACGGAGTTTTGCTACCGCCATAAGGAGCTGCCATAAGGAGTTCTGGCTAAACTCATCCACAAAACACCGTCTGCTATGGATGAAGTAGTCGTCGGAATCTCACATCAGTGAGATATCCAAAATACGGGTTTCTATGAATATTCCTTTACAAAATAAAGCGAATTACTCGACAGGCTTCCTGCCTTTAACACATTGTCACTGACCCAATCAAATGCTGGTGTTTTGGCAATTGTGGGATTCAGGGAATTTGCTTCGAATGTTGACCTTTGTTGACCAATGCACATCATACAATCTATAGTTTATACACTCTGCAGTATAAAAAAAAACTCACTTCAAATCGCGATCCTCTTCATCAAAATCGTCCAGATAGAGGGATCCCCATAAACAGGCCCGCCTGCCTCGTATAACAATGATGTACGTCGATGTTACCACTAGGAATATGCCAATTCCACCGCCACATGACATCGTGTGCTAAAATTTACAAGCAATTTTCAATTTTAAGTCATTCGCTAGAGAGGGAACATTCGAGGAAACTTACTCTAACCGCTTCACAACAGTCATTTTCGGCACAGCAATTTTGTTTAAGGCAAACTATCGCTCCGCACAATAGGCAAATGGAGCTCTCCTTTGGCACTTTGTTACAGTTCTCGCAGGGTCGCTCGTGATAGTACTGAAAGCATACGACAATTAGTTTCAATGCAGACAACAGAGGATTATCTCGTAACTTACCGTAAACAATCGCTCGTATTCCCGAGGCAAGCCCAACAATTTAGGTTGTTGCCACGCAATATTTTGATTGACTATCGCTAGCTCCCGGATAGCATCCAATGGTGGATGTACATCCATCAATTGCTCACACCAGAACTGGGGCAGTGAGTCCTCAGTGCCGGCTATAAAACAAAGGCCCTTCGACGCATTGAAGCGCTCCCAATCCATGCTGTCGGTGACCAATTCCAAATAGTACACCAGACGAACGAATTCCAATGGCGGAGCTGAGATCTCAGGCATTTCATGGCTATACAGGTGATGCCTCAGTAGTGCGGCAATACGCAAAAATGGCAGACACAGCGTCTGTAGCTGGGTCTCCATGGATTTTAGATTCACCTCGATCGGTCCGGATTGGTCGACTGACGCTGGCAAACAATCCCGTCGCAGTCTCTGCAGTCTGTCGGTGTGGCTGAGTACGAGGGCCATGGCGCGTCCCAAGTATGGAGTGTTACCAGTGCGGGATTTATACTTCTCCATGATATAGTCGCATTCGAGATCAGTCAGTGCGACGCATAGCTTCACCACGATTTGGTAGTACAATAGATTGTACATTACGTTTACTATACAGTTGAAGTACACTGCAGGGCGGAGGGAGGTTGTTTATTAGAACTACAATGGTTCACTTCGTGACTTACCTTGATCTAAGTGTAGCGGAGCCAAGAGGATAAATTTCAACAGCAGTGCTATTGGGTCAGCAAATAGACTAGGGATGAACTCCTTGCAGTGGGATGGCACCGGAGCTGCGTCGGTCACCGGCATTCCGGCGAGGGATGCCCACGAGCGCCACAATGGCCATTCGACAAGGACTCGCACATGGACAGAAAGAACATGCAGCAGTGGAACTATGCATTCCCGTTTCGGTTTGTATCGAGTTGATTGGTTCGAGCATAAGGTTCCGCCGCGCTGAATGATTTCCGATTCTAGATTGGTTCGAGCTATTGAGGTCACAAATAGAAACAGACTACGGAACGTTGGCGAGAAGCGATTCATTTTGCGGTGTGTGATGTTTGTCATGTCCTCCATGGCACGGCCCATGGCTTCGGATAGTTTCGTCGAGGTCTGTAAACAAGAATGTTAAACAAATTAAGTAACGAATCAATAAATAAATTTACCCTTATTGGTGGTCTTTCGTTTTCCTTGATCAACACCATGAGCTCCAGGACTAGAGTTCCGAAACATTGCGATCCCGATCGCACTACCGGCGCTGGTCGGTCCAATTGCGGATTTAATGGAAGAACTGAATTTGATAGCTGTCTGCAGACGGGACAGTAGAACTCACCACGCTCGTGCAGATGCTGTCTCTGAGTGGCATACAATGTCTTGAGATAAGCGTCCAGGCAGCTCAAATGTACGTGATGACCACACGACTGGACATAGACTCCATTTTCATAGCCCAGATTGTTGGACAGATACCATGACTCCTCACCAAACTTCTCACTCAGAATTCGGTTGCGCCGATTGAAGTCAGTCGCAAGAATACTCGTGTTTCTTAGCCTCTTCTCGTCTTCGGCATTAAGCGGGAGTGGTAGACGCTCAGCAATGTTTCTGCGATGGCCCACAATGCCACTGGACTCCACTAGAACTACTAAACCGATGGGATTCGCCTCTGTACTGGCGCTCGTACAATTGCAGATGATACAGTCGTACTCCTTCTCGCGCGGTTGTTCGTATTCTTCGTCGTCTTCGTCGTCGCCGCATTCCATACTCTGGCCGGCTGTCTGCATGAATTCCTTTTGTTTGTTGGCAAAATCTTGCATCAGCCTGCGTTGTCGTTCCTTCGCTCTGCGCGATCGCTCCTCCTTCTCCTTGGTCTCGCGTGCCTTCTGTTCGGCCTGCTTTTCTCTTTGGTTCGGCCACAGACGGCTGCGAATTTCTTCTATTGTCAGCGCACATTGCTCATCCCGTTTGGCGATCTTACGCAACAGATTGCCAATGAAAAAGGGCCCATCGCCGATTCGTGAATCGGAAACGCGGATATTTTTGTAGTTTCGCTTCGGATGACTAGACGTAGAAGAATAGGACGAGGACGACGATGAGGATGATGAGGGACCTGCTTCGTCGCAGTCCACATCCATTGTAGCTGCAGCAGCAGCACCCTCCTCACCAGCTGCTGCCATCCGCTCATCTTCACCGTCCTTCAGCGAGAAACTATCCAGCGTGCCACTCAGTTGCGAATGCAACTTCAACAACAACGACAGGATACTCTCCTCGATGACAACCTCGTCCTTGTTGAGACCGATTGCGTGTTCTACGTTCCTCTTGCGACTGGCCGAGTCGAAGACCCGACGCGAACCGCTGCTGCCAGTGCTCAAGGCGCCAGCGCCAACGCCAAGCGTATTCGATGGAACGATATCCAAGTTGCCACTTGGCACCGCCACGGGCTGCACTCGTTGGAACGGCAGCAGCATTCCACTGGCGCTGTTCGTTGTTGGTGAGAACATTTCATTTGGCTGACGGTTCGCCACCGCGGTGGTGTTTACCGATGCTCCTGGTCCATCGCCTGTTGTAGCCAGACCCAGATCACGACGGATCGCCACCTCCATTCCGGACTCGGGCAGATCTATTGGCTGTAGGGTGTACCGCGATGCGATGTTATTTATCGTCTGCAGCGCCATAGAGGCAGCGTCTTCAATTTGACTGTCACTGTCGTCATCCATGCTGCGGATAACTAAGGACGTTTCAGGAACCACCGATAAATCCTGCGGCACTGCTACTTCCATCGATAGTACAGCCAGGGAAGTATTGGAATTCGATGCCGATGCTCCAATATCATTGTCTCCGCCCACAATCATTGGAAGGGTCTCACTGTCTGAAACATCAAAGTCAATGTCACTGTAGAAAGGGTTCGAGTGGTAATTCGCCGGCGAAACCTGTGGTTCGTGGGATTTCAATGATAGCTTCGCAACAATATACCGAAGATTTTCACAGAGATTATCCGTTGGATAGCACTGCATCAGTTGTGGCGGTTCCCTGCGCGAGAACGAGTAAACGGACTGCTGATAGGATTCACATTCCGCAATGGCGTCCATGCTGTTCTGGTCACTAATCTCCACTGCTATTTCCAGCAAGAACACTGCCAGCGCCAGCAGATGCTCAGACACATCTCGCGAGTGCACTGCACGGTAGAATATCGACAGAATCGTTGAGTGAAACACCCTGGAGTTCAATATTCGACAAGGATCGTTGAACAGCTTGCCCACTGGTCGTGGCAACCGAAACGGTGGCCAGAGATTGCCACTTGGTGGCATCTTATCTTTTGACTTTACAAAGTTGGTGAATCGATCAAGGGAACTCTGAAAATCACGTCTATGGACGGCTCGCAACAACACGTGCAGTGGATCGTAATAGTTCTCCCACACCTCATCGATTGGCGTAAACAAACCTTGTTCCAGATTATCCGAACCCGACGATGGCGCCTTGTAAACCGACAGCTGCTTGAGGAACGTCTCGAAATTCTTCGTATGGACATTTCCCGAACGCTCCGGCATTAGCTCCAACAGCTGACTGTGCGTCTTATTCTCAGTAGCGAGAAGTGCACTGATTTCTATGATACACTGGGTGGCCTCATCATTGCCCAGATTAGTGCGTGATGTCACTAGTGTCGCTAGAAAGGTTAAAAAGCCCTCCAACATTGAAGCTTGTTCCATTTTTTGAGGTGATTTGAGTGCAGCCGTTTCCAGCCATGGTCCGACGCCAAACAGATCGATGGTTTTTGTCAGAAAGAAGTAGTCCGGCAGATTTGTGGCACATATTTGCAGGAAAAACAAATCCATATCGGCCATGGAGTTGCAGAAATTCGCTTGGATATATGTCATGGCTTGACCTTTGATTTGAAGGCCATTTCGTACCCATTTCCCAGCGAGGATTTCGTAAAAGAAACTCTGAAAATAAAACCAAACAAATATGTAGTTGTTGCTGAGAATGAACTTGGACATAATTTATATAAATTTAGGAATATTATGTTGAAAAAAAGTCATTTCCAAGAGTCGCATAAGAAGATACATAGAAGATTGTGTTTGAGCTGGGCATAGGAGTACCTTCGTTTAGATTCTTCAATTTAATCAAAATTATTAGTCCTGCTTTGAATAGAAATAAACTGGGTGATCACAGAATCCGTCGTATTCGGAAATTTGCTACCAACCCCGAAAGAACTATCACTGACTATCACATAATCCGTTGTAGTGGACATTTTTGATATGAATTAAATTCAGATTCTGTGATATTTTTTTCGAGGTTCGTAGCAAAATTCCGAATACGACGGATTCTGTGATCACCCACAGAATAAATGTTGCAAGCAAAAAATATCCGTGGGGTCGCTATAAGATAGTTGCCGCAACAATTTAAAGCAATTTCAGCCGGAAGTCTTGTTCAATCAAGTTGTTAGCTGTGTTCTCGTCGACATCTTGGCGTTCGCAACATTTTGTGGCACTAAGGGTCAACTGCTATAGGATTAGTACTTATGGTCAGGGGTAAATTTTTCTTATACAAACTAATGTGTCAAGATCAAAGGATCAATTCCGCTATTCAAGTGAGCACTAGCTTCAGCTATTGCTATTATTCTCGCAGATAAAGACTTTGGTTTAACGTTTAAGAATCCTTTTAAAAATCCAGTCATAGAAGCCGAACAAACAAATATAACTGCTTACATACTCAGCAAAGAGTAATGATTGAATGTCAACGCATATTTGGACAAATAAAACGAAGATTCACTTAACTTGAGTTACCTAGATTAGATTCAGAAAGTGTGACTAAAATGTGAATGTACTTTCTGAAGAAAATAACGAAGCAAAATAAGATCAACAATAATTCAAGGTTTTCGTAAGTCAAAAAGTTTCAAGCAGTGTAGGTACATATATACATATATATTTATTATTTATTTTGTTTTGTATTTTATTTAACACATAGATATTCTTTAAAACATAGTTTAATGAAAGGAACAAAATGTTCTTTTCTTTCTCAACGCAAATATTTATCTTTGTTGAATATTTAGCTCGCGTTGTTCACATAGTAGTATACTTCTGGCGGAAGCTCAGTTACTAAGCATTGATTAGAAACGTTCCAGAATTGTGGAATGCTACTTGATGGCCCTGGTAGTTCTGCCACCTGGAGTACTTGTACTTGACACTCATTTTGATCAGGACCTTCGTTAGTAGTTGGTACAATGCATGGCTCTGCATCTGTAATTCAATTAAGTGTTTTGAATCATTGTCTGGGTTAATGTTAAAATATTTATGTACATACCTAGTACTTTATTCAAATCTGGATTAGTTTTGTTTTCCATCAAAGCCAGCAGTCGCTTCTCATGATTTTTTAAAACATTGGGAAGATTGCCTGTTTTATTTTTATCGCATTTTGATTTAACGCGCGCCTTCATATTTTCTATTTTCTTTCTTATCTGGAAGGTGTTCATATCAATGCCGTGGTCCTTTTTAATTTGTTCTTCCACTGCTTTCAAGGCTGATTGTTTTTTATTTTTCATGCCTGGTGTTAGGCTTTTTCCCACCAAGCAAGGATAAAAATGTAAAATGTTAATGAAGTCTTCGTCGTTCATCGTAAATTTCTTGTCGGAAAGATTTCCTACGATAAGATATTCTTCTTCTCGTTAAGGGAACACTCACACTCAAATTTTATTCACACCGCCAAATGCTAATAACAAATCTAAATCTTAATAATACTGAATTTATTATAGTTTGGTAGCCCTTTGTTTGTCTTTGAACAGAGTTAAGTAGTTTCCTTCCTGACTAGTGCAGAATACAAAATATGTGGGTGCTTAATTACTAGTATAGATAAATAGTACTTCAATTTTCAATAAAAAAAAAATCGTGTTTACAATCAAAATCAACTGTCTGATCCAGATGAGATGACAGATGAACCCGATGAACAATGAACCTAATAAATAAACTACCAATCCGAAGGAATACTTTTTACAAGTCACAAACTCCTAATCAGTGTTATTGAGTGATGGGAAATTTACCTTTTCATGAGATTTTCATTTCATTAAATAAAAAAGCATTCTCGTGGGAAATAAGGAGGGATTGTGATTGAAAAGAGAAGTTTAACAAATTTCATCCAATAAAAAAGAGATTTCTCTAATTTCACATTTTTTTTCTCCTTCTAAACACCCTAACAAATCAGGAAGAAAAGAATAGCAAAGATGTATATTTTATCTTTAGGTTCGTTCGTGTACTTTCAGTATAGAAAAATGAAAAATGTCAAATCTCAAAAATCGAGAGAGAAGTCTCTCAATTTCTAGAGAAGTACTTGAACGGTTTTCTTACGAAAAGTTTACGAAATGTCATTTCGACATTCGAAAAATGAACGTTAACGGCAAAATTTACAGAATAAGTTGGATTTGAATTTTTTAAAAGCTTAAATACCTATTAAACCTACTTTTTTTAATGTTCTAGGAATATTCAATTACAACTTCTTCCTCCGACATCGTTGAAGACGAAAATAAATGGAGTTTTGTTTGTCAAACTTTTGAGATGTCACTTAGATGACAGTTTTCATTTTTCAGTAAGTCGAAATTCGGCGAGTAGAAAATTACGAAAAAATGAAAAGAGGGGAAATGGATTTCTCTCTCATTTTTTCCAATTTACTCAGTACGTGGTCGCATTTGCACAGTTTCTTAGCAAATTTTTAATAATTTTACGTTTGCAAAAAAGTACCCGAACGAACCTTTTCTCTTGGAGCAGGATAATATTTTGACATCTGAGCCCTACTCTCTATTTCGTTCCGGAAGTCTTTTGCTTTTGAATTCGAACTCTGTAATACTTTCGATTTTCCGTATATCAATGCTTTTGACATTTGGAGATTTTATTCCGCTTTCGAAATAGAGAGTACCAAATATTAAGTTTCGAAAAATTGCACTTTTGAAACGAAATACAAAGCTGAACTTTTATTTCTTATAAAAAAAAATATAAAAAAGATTAATTTGTTTGTTGATCAGATGTTGTCATAAGCTGTTAAATCGACAAAGTGACAAATGATAAAAAATTAAACAATTTTACTTTCGAAATTAAAAGTAAATAATGTGTATGAACGGTTTAACGGTTGCGTTGGCAAGAAATCGCTATCGCTATTAGGTTTAGGTACCGAAAACATAACCGATTTTTTTTTTGTTTTCCAATGACATAGGTAAATGTCAAATGAAGCTCTGTTTGTTTTTAATTTTAAACATATCGACCTGTGGAGAGTGTGTTCAGAGACCGAACTGTACACGTAAACATGGTCAGTTTAGAAGATTAATTTTATTACTATTTATTTTCTAGTTCTTAATTTCGAATAGTGGGAGAATTATGTAAATTTCAACAAGGAGGGAAAAAGATAATTGTTGAAACGCAAAAAAAATCCCAATGATATTCGAACACTGTCACAACACAAACTCACTGACATGACACTCCAATTAGGGAGAGCGGAAGGTACGACGAACCGTACATACAAAAATATGTTCACAAAGAAGCATAATACCAAAGGAGACAGAAGAGTATCAAAATACAGAGTAGTGTTAGTACAATTTTGTCTTTTTCTTTACACTTGCTATTTCTGTTGAGTATGGAGTGTGACTGTGAAAACTATATACAGACAAACTTTCGATTGTCTCTGGCTGAAGCTAAAGCATCACCCACTGTTACTGTGTCTGTCTCTTCCCACTCCACTGCCTAGTGCCTAGTGCCTATTGCCTTGCCAGTCGCTTGACTACATCTCATCGCACGCAACCGGCTGACATCGCAAAACAGCCAGCAGCCAGCCATCTATTTGTCTTGTCGTGTGTTCAAGAAACTTGAAGCAAAAAAGAATGCCAAATAAAGTGAAATAAAAATTTTCAAATCACATACCTAACCTACCTACCCGTACACAGTGCCATTAGAAATAAAAATTTTCCAACAAAAAAAAAAGTGATTGTTTAGAATAGTGCAAGCAAAATGCGATTGAAAAAGTTTCTATTCCTTGTTTTGGTTTTTACCTGTGCTGGTCACATACCAAAAGCCAGTGCCCTAATTGAGGATGTTCTCGACGTTCTCCATGTGGCCAAGGAAGTAGCCAGTGCTATCGTCAAGACATGGGATTTCGTGGAGCAGACAAATTTAGGCGAAAACATTGAACTGCCCATTGTTCGAGAGAAACAAAAGAAAGTCCTTCGCCGCATGAAGGAACTGGCTAGGAAAATCGATCAGTCTGAGAGTAGGGTGAGTATTCATTCGGCAAAAAAAAAAAAAAAACATTTCAAACTCAAACCTAAAACTAATAAATCACTTGGGTGTCTCTTTCAGTACGCGCATAATGTGGAATGGGCAATTGAGTCTATAAATAGCTTCACCAAAGTGAACACACGCTTGGAGTTGCAAATGCACGAAATTGACGATATCATGAATCGTATTGCAACACGCTACAATCAAATGCAACGCTATGAGACTAATCAGGATAAATTGGAGCAGACTACTTTGGTGACATTTGCGGAGTGGTCGGTATCACCAAATGCTTATGCGGTTAATAATCTCCTGGAGCAGCTACATTTGCTATTCTTTGGCAATGATGGCGAGACGCGAACGCCAGCAAAGAGCGCATTGCAAATGATAGCAGAAATGCTGGAGGTAATTTTGAGACAATGTTTATTTTTTTAAGGAACCGCTTCACTTTGATATCGAAATATGTACCCAGCTGCTGACTGGAGCTTCTGTGACACACAAAGACGAAAGCAGAGAACAAACTTTTAATGGGTTCGCTAACTGTGTATCAACTTGGTTTTCCGGTTATGTGTGTAGTGTTTCTTTGTGTCGTTTATTTATTTCTCTTACACACGCATGAGTGGTCAATTATTATAGTGGACAAAATATCTTGGAGAGAAAGCGCAAAGTCAGACTTTGCAAAATTTACAAATGAGTCACTGTTCTTGATTGAACATGAAGACGTGAGATGCTAAAATACTTGTAATAATATAATTCATATATCCCATTCTTAGTCATAGTCATAATCAAAGATCATCAGCCACATAAGAGATCTTAGGCTTAACCGTCGCCGGACGAAGTAGTTTTTTCATAACAACAAACTTAGCACAGTAGGTATAATATCAACAACCAAATGACGCATAACACGGCAAAGTATCTGTTGTAAAGTGGCGATTATATCAAATTGCCCCTGCATGGCATAGAGCCTGTCATTATATTAGCATTTTTACATCTTACATCAACCGAATGACAGTGTTTAACTCAATGACTGGTACATCAATTTGCGCAGCTTGATTTTTCGTTAACAAATTTGGAAGCAAGTTGTACCCAAAATCGAAATATTAAGATAACTTCGACATTCGCATATTAAAATGTCAAGGTAAATTAGTTTTCTTTCGCCTCATTAAAGTAACATTTGTAGATAGTACATCTACAGTGTAATGCTAGAACAGCGTTTGCTATAATTTCTAACGACACCTTTAGTGTTATTTCATGTAGTGTCAATGATGTGAGTGTTCAAAATGTGCACGATTTCGTGGTATTCGTGTTCCCTTAGGATATACATTACATATAGAGAAATTTATTGTGAAGTCACAAATTAGAGCCCATTGAGTCATTTTTTTTTTCGCTCATACTTCAAACTTTGAACATGAGAACCACAATCTATACATTCTCGCTTATAAGCTAGTAACTTTCCCCAGCAAAAATAGTTAAAAATGCTAGTGCACTTTTAACCTAATATGATTTGACATAACCCTTTTAAAGAAGGATCATTTCCCGGGCTTGAAACTTGGTATACTTAAAATAACAGCGCCATGGTCAAAGACTTATTGACTTGAGGCTTTGCTTACTAAGTAGTAAATCGACTGATATTAATTACTGAAGCCGTATCAGCTACAGAGAGAAAAAGCCGAACCGATTATGGGCTCAGTATTTAGGTTAGGTTAAAAATGGTATGAGGGATATACAAAATTTCAAAATGGGGGCATCGCGTTCCCTGAGGTGGGCCTCGCTACTAAGCGCAACAAAATTAAATTAAGACTGCTCGGCTAACAAACTACAACTGTCGCAAGCCTTTCTATAAACTTAAACCAAACGTCAAACTTCATATCATGGGAGTAATCCAGCTTCAATCAAACTATACAATTGTCTACATATGTATAATAATACATAATTGATAGACTTCTAGGGGTAAATGGAACCCATGCATTGTAGGTCCATTAGTTTTGTTTCAGAAATATAAAAGTTGCGAACACAACGAAGCTTCTATATTAAAGCGTTGTATACAATATTCATTTGTTTACGGTTGAAAGGGTTACTTCAGACTCAGAATGTAGAACAGTAAAAACTATGCGCCTTACTTATAAGTCATTTCTAAGCTTCACCTATGACTGCTAAAGATCGTTCAATTTATTTCTATTTGGCTTGGTTTGGCTCATTTTGCACTTCCACTTATTTAAGCAGATCGAAGCAGACCATTTATTTTTGATTCCTTAAAATGTGCTTCCATCAGTATTCATAACACGCTCTCTAGATTCCGCTCGCTAAATTCATTACAGCATTACTTCTCTTTTATATGGATGGACTTGGAGATGGGGTTAATCTCATTTTACGACATCTCTTTCCACCTATTCCCTCTACGTTCCACCACTCCCATCACTATGCCATCGAGTTGAATCATTAAATCATATGTTTTATAATTTGAACCAGTTTCTGAAGACAAAATATTTTCTACACAGCCCAGAGAGAGATAGGATATGAAGCTTTAAAATATACAAATACCAACACATATGGTGGCTTTTACATTTTCTTTTTCATAAAGAGAATACGTAGGCATACGATGCACATGTGCATTCATAAATATTTTATCACAGACACAATGACGTTGTATTGTTAGAGTTGCCAAATGCCATGAGGGATTTAGTTTTCGAATTGCGGCCAAGGAAATAGGAAATCTAAATTACTAAAGACCCGCTTGTTATAGTGATAAAATGAATGAATGTTCAGTGGCTTCGTTTGATAAACGAGTAGGTGTACCTACCTACTTGAAGCGTGTTTGACACATTTTAGTGTTTAAGGGTGAAAGGCCATTGACATTGGTATTTGCTGTTTCGGGTAAACAAACAGACTAGGTAGGTATGGTAGGTAGGGAACAATGGTATTTCATTCATTCTTTTGTTCTATGATTCGAATAAAGGTTTTCGAAAAACGGTGTTGGAAAGGTTTTTGGTAATCTGTCAAATGAAAGAATTGAACGTTCATATTTCCTGCTTAAAAAATGAAACTCCTGTTATTATACGAGTTTTATTTATATTTTTTATTTTATATTTTACTAATTTGGGCTCTTGTAGAGAAAATGTTTTCCCATTCGTTTATTTTTTTTTACCATTTAACTGAGATTCAATCGCAGATTCGGAAACTAAAATAAACAGTCTTGTAATCAGGTAATCCCAATCAGTAATTATGACTGTGTTCTTATCGGATTGTACTTCGCTTATTTATTTAACTAAGGCTTGAACTGGTCTGCTAAACGAATATGTATATCGAAAGCTTTTGCGAGAAAACAGAAAATAAGTGAATCCATAGGTCATAAACTTCTGCGAAATAAATACCTTAAAGTTGGAAAATGTTCAAAACAGTTGGAACAATTTTAAAATGATGAACGTGAGAAAGACTTGCTATAACGAAAGTTCGAAAAACTGGATCAAACATTTTCGAATTCGAAATAAATTGTTTCAGATAAGATGAAAATAAAAGGAAAATAGTACTTACTACATAAAAGCCTTTAAAATCTCAAAAAAACAGGAGAGGTAAAGAAGTTAAGTAAAGTCGCTCACTATTCGTATTCGAATCAGGTACATGGTAGGAACGAACTCAAATTCGAACAAAAATCATCATTCTTTGGGCGGTATAGTTTCCTAACTTTAAGGCTTTGCCAATCGTTGGTCTAGTGAGTAGTTTGATCGCTTGATCCCCAAAAATCATTCATTCGCAAAGTCAACTTCTACTTATCCGTCAGCTTCCGCTGGAATTTTAATTTATTTCAATCATAGAAATCGTTTCATTGGGTTATATTTGAACATTTTATCTACCACTGCATCGCGGTTAACATAAATTCTCTGATTAAAAATCGAAATAACTTTGTCGGGGAATCCCAATTTAACGACTCTGCTCGCAAGCCATTGAAATGTGTCTCGAAGTAGAACCTCACCTCCGTCCGAAGACAGTCTCAACGATCCATACTCTTCCAATACTTGCGGAATATGTAGAGTTTAATCAGATCGAGTAGCAACGTAAAGCTGTAATAAGATATAGTAAACAATTCTAACCACTAAGCCCACCACCAGACTCAATGCCAATTGCCATCTCTCTTTCTCTCTACTGCCTGTGGAGTTGAATGGTCTCACTTAGTCTTAGTCCCCCTAAATGATTTCTGCTTGTTTAGTGTATTATTTCTTGTTGTTGTTGCTTATTTATTTATTATAATATTTTTTGCTTGTCTCTCATTCTTTCGTCAACAAAATGCAAACGAACTCGATAGCACAGAGGGAGAGCAGCAGCAAAACACGCTACGCTATACTCGTACACTCTTTACTTGTGATTCCGCAGCGCCGCAGCAGTGTTCCAACTTCCAACCCCATTACCGTACTTATAAATCGAACAGTGGTCATACGGGACGGTGTACGACTAAACGAATTTTCTGCACTGTCTAATTCGCTTGAGGAGGAAATACTACTCGGTGAACAAGTATCTAAATATTGTGCAAATCACAACGCGTGGCCTTGTCGAGATAGATAGTTAATTCGTTAATAATTCTTTGTGTGATGCAGTAGAATTATGTAAATAAATTCGCCTTTGTCAAGAGTAATTCGAATATCAAAAAAGAACGACGAAAACCTGATTTGTTTACGAAATCGTTGCGGTTTTGCAGTGTCTACTATAATACGTGGGTCAGATTGGCCAATTTGATTATCGCGTTGGTGCTAAAAAAGAAATACAAAATAATAAAAAAATAGTGTTCCTATCCCATACTTAAAAATTAAATTAATGTTCTGTCTGTGAGCAAGAATTCTAATAATAATGCTTATACGAGATTGTTCAACAGTGTCTGTCATTATGTCGTCACTTCTTCTCCCCCTCATTGTGCTGGTCATATCAACCACCTTTGTTGCGGTTGAATCGCGAAGAAATATTGCTTTGGCAGTGGATACGTCGCACGCGGAATATCTCTCCTTGGAGAAGGCCTTGTGGCAATATATCGCAAAGCCCCGGATAACTCGCGAGGCGCAATTAAAGAAAGTCTACGACACTCATCGCAAGTTCGCACAAAGCAATCTACAGCAAACGTTCGATGATTCCCGTTACAGTATCATTCAGCACTTTGAATGGTTAATGCTGAAATCGGATTTGATCTATGTTAATAGCATCTTTGAAGCATTTCGAAATTTTTTAAATACCATTTCTGATGGCGGTAGCGGAGCGTACGATGAGCGAGCGGTTTTGGATTTGTGTGATAATGTCCTAAGGAATGACAGTACATTTTCAATGGAGAAGATATTCAAACAAATCGAGCTGGTCATGGTCAAACAGACTATGTACTATCGAGCTATGGTGGTTAGTTAATAGTTTTTTTTTATTTGTTAAGGGTAAATGCGAAAGGGGTGTTTGTGATTGAATTTTGTTTGCACTGTATTGTGCACGATCACGTAGAGATCGTTTTGTTTTTGTTCTCAATTAGCGGAAATAGCCTTATCTGTTGAATTTTTGTTTTGGAAATCTCACATACGTTGCAAAACATTTACATAAAATGCTTACACCGCGACAAGATTGTGTGCGGAGACCCCGTGACTGCAGGTTGCGATATAGTTGAGCAAGGTTGGCGGAAGGAGAGATATGAGTTGTATGAGTCAAGATCTACTAAATGTC
Organism: Cheilosia soror; assembly: GCA_949372485.1. Lineage (NCBI taxonomy): Eukaryota > Metazoa > Arthropoda > Insecta > Diptera > Syrphidae > Cheilosia > Cheilosia soror. The sequence goes on from OX443563.1 coordinate 79,970,104, forward strand.
AGGGTATCCACCTGTTCTTGCCCGGCAATTGAGTTGTAATTTTTTATTTTCTTTCAATCTCAAAAGTGATCATCGCAAAAACATTATTTCGAAATTATGTAGTGAAAATCTTGACAGCCGATTCAAAAGAAAAGCGTTAGGTACTTTTGATTATCACTTTGAGAGTTATGAACGACTTGTAGTGTTTAAACTAAAATATGGTCTGTCACCTTTCTGTATTCGCTTCACTTCATCTAGAGACAGAAAATAGCCTCGTTCTATTGACCACTAAGGCCCTAGTTATAGCTATCATTGGAATGCATCATTGAAAATTTTGTTTTCCGATTTTAAGACGAATAATCAAACAATATTGCCTTTAGTTGGTATCAAAATAAAGGTAGTCAACTGTGGAATTTTTTTACGAAAGAAATTACTTAATTCTGACTAAAACTTTTCTTTAAATTCAATTTGATTATTTCACTGATCGAAATCGATTTCAATGAACAGCTGATTCTCGTTTCTCCAATTTGGAACCCAATCGTTTCACTGATGTGTTCGATTCTCTTCCAATTCCTAGCTGTCAGTTTTGCTTTTAATGATCAACTCTAACCTCAAAAGCTATACTCGTTTGTTGAAAAATCACTGACAGTTTCTTTCACTGACAGGAATTTTTCAATGATTGCTATAACCGACTTGTCAAAAAAATGAAACCACCATTCCACTGATTTGTTCCAATGATGCATTTCAATGATAGCTATAACTAGGGCCTAAAAGTCTAGCTCATAATATCTCAGACTCAAGCGCAAATGGAACACAAATGGCATTAATTTTGCTTATGTTTATTTTTACTTCAAAAATGTATTTAAATAAAATGACTTAAGGCCGTGTGTCAATTGCGCTAAATAATTATCCTCGGATAATTTGTTGACACCTTTGAAAGTGTTGAAAGAGAAGTTCACCAAACTCTAATCTCAAAACAGATATTTATCGAAATTTATTGAAATTCAATGTTTTATTTCCTCTTCAACATTCTAGCAAACCTCAAACAGAAGAAAACGTCAAAAAAATTAGCCTATAGGATAATTTTATATCTTGTTGCCGGAGCAATATATTTTTTTTTGACAGCTAGAATCCGTTTTCCACCACGATAGTGTCAGAAAATTATCCGAGGATAATTATTTACCTTTGGCACACGTCCTAAAGCTATAAAGGTGGGTTTCCACATGTCGGTAGATTGACAAAGTTTGACAGCTCTCGCGTTTATGTCATTGAACGACACCACCGTCAGTTCATTTTCACTTATGTCAATTATTGGCAAAAAATCGCTTGTCAGTTGATTGACGAATTATGAACTTAATGCTAATTAATTTTCACTGTCAATTATAGACAAAGAACATTTTGTTTGACAATTCAACTATTTCCACTTGTCAATCAAATTCTTTGCCAGTTATTGGCAAACGCTGTTGCGTTCACAAAACTAGTTTACTGACAGGTGTTTGACACGGTTTTGGTGGCTTTTATTGGTGTAAGAAATCACATTTCCATTTACTATTAAGCCGCATTTAGAAGACGATCATTTCAGTTTCAGTTTCAGTTGAGCTATCAGTTAAGCTTGCTGTTAAACTGATGTCTAATTGAAAAAATTGAAGCGTCCAACTGAAACTGAAACTGATTCCCATAAGCTTTCAGTTCAGTTTATCTAACCTTCGGTTACTTACGAGTAAATTGAAAGCTCAACTGAAATCCGTACTGACGTCTAAATGTACTGCCATTTTTAATTGAACTGACAACTGAATATTAACTGATCGTCTAAATGAGGCTTTATCTACTAACAAGGGATAATCGCCGAACGTAGTAAAGCATTTCAAATTGAAATATTTTTTCCAATTCGTCACTAAAAACAATATCCGCAATCACGCTGTTTTTATGACAAAAATTGTTCTCATTTCTTAAGAGTCAAAAAATAAAAATATCATGTCGCAGTCACATTCAATTTCCAGGAAGAACTCATATTTGCTGTTCTCAAAACATTAGCCGTGTGTCAGCAATCAGCAATGTACATTCATTTAACGCAAAAGTATGATTGTGTTTTGCAAATTTATAGCCAATTGGTTTCGCTCCATTAATATGAATACCTACAACTGCATACCTACCAATAAACTCATACCAATCAACAACAGGTGTTTCGATTGTGTAAAAAATACAGACAAATCAAATCGATTATTCTTCCGTGCGTGCTTGACAATATTATTGTAAGAAATGAACAATATTATTAATTGTAAGAAGAACAAAGTCTCAAAAATGCCAGTGCATGTATACGAAACGGAAGTGTCAGCAGTTTTAGTTGAAACGGGTTGTTTCTGTTTGTAATTGTAATTGCATTCCGAAACAAAGCCAGTCAAAGTAGGTTCCAGTAAAATAAGAAACACAGAACTTGATGTGATTGGAGAAGGAAGAAGGTACATTATAGTTGTCATCGGAAAATTTGCAAGAAAATATTCAAGTTAATGGCAATTATAACCTTTTTATCAGTTGGCAAGCAGATGAGAATGTTTGCTTAGTTAGAGTTACCTGTCACTTTTTTAAAAGATTTGCTGTTTATAACAAAGCAAGGACGGAAACATCTTTATGAAGTATATAACAATTTATGACCATAATTATTATGTACCAAATATAAGATTCCGGTATGACATGACGTAAGCCAATTTTCCAGCAAAAAAATGTCAAGCTAAACTGATGTGCATAAATGTGGAATTAAATGACAATCGCTGCAATTTAAAGGCGTAATATAGGTTGAACTATCGAATTGGCACGTAATGAGCAGAACATGCGAAATGACAAAAAATAGATTATCGGTAACAGTGGCAATTTGCCACACTTTAAATTCTTGGCTTCTGATTTTGACTAATAATTCACCCCATCAAATTTGATACAGTATGCATTCCAAACCGAATTTCGTCATTCTGGCAACTGTCAAATGTGAATACAATTTGTTTGCACTCTTCTTTTGTGTTTATTGAATTATTAATCGCTAATAATTGCTCTTTTATATACTTAAATGAACAACATTGTGTGAAGTTAAGTTTTTTATTCTCCTTTGAGAAATTGTAACAATTGTCTATGAGCCCGATTGACATATTCGACGTAACGAACGGTCCCATAGAATCCTTCGCCGCAGTCCGAACTTGGAATCTTTAAAACAACTGCAATTCATTAAATTCGGAAATATCCACAAAATTAGTTTGATTTAACTGTTATCTGCAGCATTTGATAGTTTCTCTCATTATTTTATTATTTCTACCAATGAAAGTGTAAAAATAAATAAAGTGTTGTGCCAACTGTCAACGGATACGACGGACAGAAAGTAAACTAATGTGGTTTTCCATTGGGACATAAGATCAATCTTTTTTTTGATCCGGAACAAAAAATCAATCTTTTTTTTGATTCGGATCACTTTTTGCAGATCTCGATAATTTTTGAGATTTGCACACACTCTCACTAATACCAATATACCTGGCACAGCTGTTTTACGTCATTCGGAATTTGTGTTCAAAACAAAATTACGAAAAGCCTCGTGAAAAGCAATTATTCAGAACAAAAACGTAAATAATGAGCATGGACTTAATTTTGGAGCAATTACTATCATCTTCGTCTTCTTCCTCATCATCTGTGGTCTGTGGATTTCGATTCTTCGTCGATATGATTACCCACATTAAATTCGTATGTTTTCATCGACAAACGAAAAAAATGTGCACAGCTGATGTACTGTCTAATAATGCACTAATACATTTACAAAAGCAGATCAATCTGCCTATCGTGTTCCATTCGGCACGAAAAATCTGAGATCTGAAATAAAAATCTGATGGTCCCAATGGAAAACGACATAACTTTATCCGTCACATCCGTACGTTTCTTATGGGTCATTTTCCATAAGCTGATGTGTATTCTATCAGCCTGTCAATCTAATACGTTGCCGCAACGAATGCGACGTATTGGGGCCTTTAACCTCTTGCGTTTAACATTTTTTTCTTTTGAGGTCGATATGCAGGAAAAATAAAAGAAATACAAAAATCGAGCTTTCGCCCAAGAAGTGACAGTTTTTTTTTTAGTAATCTGTCAAAAATGAAATAAAAGAACTGAAGCTGCCTCCAACTCGGAAATGTTCGTTTAACTTTTTAGTAATTTTCGTCTCTTTAAATTTTGACAATTTTCGAGTTTAATTGGACAAAGTACGGGAACAGACGTTGTTACCTGACAGTTTTTTCTCGGTATAAATAAGGAGAGAGAGAGAGAGGTGAATAATTTTGTTTAGTAAATCAATGAAGAAAATGTCTCAAGTGCCGACTTGATTATGATAAACTGTATGGTTTGCTTTTCTGGGAATAACTGACAGGTATAAAGACAAATCATCAGTTTACTCGTCAGTCATTATCATTGTAATGCATCATTGAAAATTTTGTTTTCGGATTTTAAGACGATTAATCAAACAATATTGGCTTTAGTTGGTATCAAAATAAAGGTAATCAATTGTGGAATTTTTTTACTTAATTCTGACTAAAACTTTTCTTTAAATTCAATTTTATTATTTCACTGATCGAAATCGATTTCAATGAACAGCTGGTTCTCGTTTCTCCAATTTGGAACCCAATCGTTTCACTGATGTGTTCGATTCTCTTCCTATTCTCAGCCTCAAAACCTCAAAACATAGACTCGTTTGTTGAAAAGTCACTGGACAGGTTCTTTCACTGACAGGAATTTTTCAATGATTGCTATAACCGACTTGTAAAAAAAAATGAAACCACCATTCCACTGAATTGTTCCAATAATGCATTTCAATGATAGCTATAACTAGGGCCTAACCGCTTCAAAATCGAAACAATGTAAATCGGAACATTTAATTCAAAATGTTTGTTCTTCACCTGCCAACTTAATAATACAGTAATTAACGCTCTTTTTTTAGACAACTGTAGTGTGAAACTCGCGTAATAATTGTATCACAAAATATTTTTAGCTACGAGTAAAAACAGGAGTAAATATTTTGATTAAAGTCAGATAAAGTCGTAATAAAATCAATACACCAAACAAAAGATGCATAATTGAACTGATATAGGAATAAACAACAAAACCAAACAGATTCCCAAGTCTATAACTGTCACGACTGTTCTTCATCACAAGATCTGTAGTTTAAAAGTTTTAGTATAAGTTTCTATTTGCCGTTTCCACAAATCATAATTGAACGCTCCTGATGCTTGCGGCTTGGTCATGTGTCAGGTTTGGTGGATATTTAAGAAGTTTTGGAAAATAAATATTTGTTCGTGTTTGGAATTGGTTTACACGAGCCAATTACTTCCAGTCAAGTTTAACTATTGTAAATTGCTTCATACACATATTGAAGGGATTTATGTGGACTCTTCGAGATTTGTTATCAATGACCAGTGTTGTGGTCTTTAGGTCAGATGTAATAAAATTACTTAAATGTAAGATCAGCGGAATCAATTGAACAATCAATTTATTGATTTATGGAAGTGGAAATGACAAATGATCATTTCAGTCTGTGCCAGTGCCACCTCGATCTGTTTGCAACAGAATCACTTTTCTTGATCGCCAGATGTTCTTTTAATCGTATAAGAATTGAGAAATCAAGTCGATTTTCAGTTCGATCGGAATTGCACATAGTCTAAGAAAAACGTGTTGAATTGGGTTTGGCAAAAACGCATTAATTTTTTTGGGAACATCCTTAAAACTTGGCTATACAAATATGTACATATAAAGCGTTTAATTCATAATGAATCCACACGACATGATGTCATCTGACTCCAAAGTAAGACATTACCTTTCTCATTTATCAACAAAAAAATAACCCCATTGTAAAGCCACAGTAAACATTTAAATTTCATACATGTCATTCAATTTCACATTTTGTTATACTAATATAAATATTTACATCCGTTTGGCTTGATTACTTGGTCACTCCATCACCAAATGAGGAACGTACATTAAAATTCCCCCAAAAAAATTTGCCTGTACGATAGTGTTTATTTTATCGGAGCACACGACACTCCTTGTTGCGCTGCTGGTCAAATGCCAATGCTCTTTGTTTAGTTCATTTATTTGGTCATTTTATTCAAAAACAAAGAAAACGCAATGGCAAATGAAAGAGTGAGTTGACGACCTTGAATCGAAATGGTTTCGAATTTCGAAAAGAAATTATTCAATTCAAAGAGGCAAAAAATTAACTGAAACAAAACATTGTTCCGATAAAAATCACTTCAACGAGATTGCATGACACGTAATAATGCAATTAGAAAATGGTTTTTGCTTTCCAGCAATTGATATGCCAATTAAAATGTAATGATGCACACGTCAATATCGCGCTACTACAACAATACTCGTAATTAAAATAGGAGATGGAAATGAAAATTCTGGCTATCTATATGTTTTTGGTTGCTAGTGGGGTCGTGTGACGCGAGAAAAAGCGAGGGTAAACAATTTCTATTCTCATCGTCGATTCAAGTGATTATCCGCAAGATAGAAGCATATTGACTGTAGTGTAGCAAATTGCTATTCTAGTCTGACATCTGTGACAGCGTTTATATGACATACCAAAGGGCTTTTTACAAAAAAAGATTCAAATGATCGTCAATACCTGCATGACATAACAATCTGTCACATTATAGGTGGAAACTTGAATATATGAATTGTTTTAAACTGAATTTAAAGTACATACATATGTATCATAAAGTGAGACGACATATCGAAGAAGCGACTGACTTTTTTAATGTAACAACCCAGCACATCTGCAGTAACGAGAACATTTCTTCTTTTCCAGGATGCAAATGAACATATCTGTGGTACAAGCCAATCGGCACAACAATTCCTGTATTCGCTCTATGCGGACATAGCTTTAACCGAACTCAAGGGCTACACCATGATGCAGTTCTCATGGATGATGTTGAGGATTTACGGCAAGGGTGAGTAAATTGTATTTCGTAAACCAACACCAAATACTAACTCTCCCCTTGGTATAGGCAATTTCACCGAAGAGTCCAATCTCATGCGAGAGGACTACGATAAACGTACTGAACGTACTTTGAAACTGCTTCGCGAAGTGATGAAACGAGCTGACCGCATTGTCTGGCGATGTGATCCACAGGACTACGTCCGTGGCAAGACATTTGATGAGGTAACTCGCCTGCTGCAGGGATATATTGAAAATGAAGTCGACATGAACTCAGAGGAGACATGCCGTGAGAATTGTGCATTCTATGAAGCGACAAAGAGCTACGGATGCTTTAAGAATCTATATTGTGCAAGGCAACAGAGATGCAGTGGACAGCTGTTCAATTGCAAATATGTGGACTCGGATATGTGGATTTGTCCATCAGTAAGTTGCAGTCTCAGTTAATCATGCACATTCACTTAGAACGCTCCTCTTTAGGCACAGAACAGTACTCGCCGGTATGAGTATATCGAGTATGAAAGTGGTCGGACGCTGGGTAAGAAGACAGCCTGTCCACGAGGCACCACTAAGGTCGATTCTTGGTGGCGTTATGTGTTTTGGCATTGCAGCTACTGTTTCTGTATGTGTGATGAGCAAGGATTGAAATCGGACCGTTACTTTAATCTCCGTGAGACTGTCTCCAATATCGACGACAACAGGTGAGTGTGGCATGCGGCCATTGAATCAATTATTATTATTCTGATCATCGTTTCAGAGTGATCACCGGCCTGCGTTTCGTTAAACAGAAACGTGTCTTTCACATTCAAATCCAAGAGGGTAAACTTCTACCACGCGGCAACATTAACCAATCTACGCTAGCCTGGAAACCAGTTGATGACTATCAAATCTTCGATCGCGGTGTTTCCAATGGAAACGACTATCACACACTTGGATGGGATAAGCGAGCCATTGACTTGGACGACATCGAGGGAGATGATGTTACGCATGTGGTCACTGGAATACGGTTCCGTGTAGTGGGTGCACATTTGAATCTCGAGGCACGACTTAGCGAATACAATTTCGAGAGTGGAGAGCTGGTCTCCCCAAAGACCAATAGTTTCTGGAAATCGAACGACAATACAGATGTCAGTGGCGAGAGAAGGTTAGTTAAATGGTGTCTTACAAGTATGTCAAATAAAGTTTATTTCTCCTCATAGAGTACAAATAAACCTCAATGATCCTGATGTGTCAACTAGGACTTTGGTGAAATCATTGCCCACATCGAGGCACAACCAATTTGTCGAATTCACTCACACCAGCGTGGATAGCGACGCCGCACAGACAACTGTGCCATTTATTGATATCCAAGAGGTCGTCTCAAATCCACCAGTGCCATTGGCTGGTGTGGGTATCTACCACAAGGGCCGAAATAACTATGGAGGGTTCTTAGCACCAAAGATTATAACATATGACTTTTCGCCGTATGTGCAGTTGCCAACAAATGGCACCAAGTAAAGAGATGGATTTGCTAATTTTTATTTAATTTTTATTTTTTTTTATTATTATTATTTTTTTCTATTACGCTTAGTAGTATTTTTAATAATTAATATAATACTTATGAATCAATTTAATAATGAAATCTTTCAAATGAATACAAGAGAAATGAAAGAAAATGAAGATTGTCAAAAGAAGAGGCAAAAAAATGTCTCAACATGAATTTGAAATTGGCAAATAAAAATAAATTAACTACCATTCGGGTTCAGATGCCTTTTATATTGAAATTTGCAGAAAATTGATTGGGATCGGTTAGAGGAACTAATTATTTATATTAGAAAAGATGCAGTTAACAAAGTCGGTTGAAAAGAATCAAAAGAAATAATCAATAACCTTGCACTCCCAGTTCACCAGAAGATAGCTCATTAGCAACATCTAAAAAAGGATGATCTGAGTTACAAAACGTAAAGTAAATTCGCATAACAACAATATACAGTTTCTAGCACATACAATGATGGAAAAAATAATAGAAACAAATATTTACATAATGCTGAACCATCATTAACTGTATACAATTTGGTTTTTCTCCAAAATCAATTCTAAACTTAAATGCAAGGTAACAGTACTTTGAAATGCTGCAGCAATTTGTTCTTATCAGCTTTGGGTTTTCGTGTAACAGTAAAAAGTATGAGCAAAAATGTTATTTTGCCTGGAAAAAAAAGTCGGCACCAGTGATTTTGAAGTAAAGCCCGATCTTGTTTTAATTGAAATAGTGGTAACTTAGTTTATCCAGTAATTTAGAGTTTTTTTAGATGAAAATCTTAAAACAGTGAAATTAACATTTTGTTAAAGTGGGTCTTGAAGTTCATTGCACCAGTTCTGAGCGTGGGATGATAAAAAAAAGCTAAGAAATGACGGTAAAACAATGAATGAAATAGCTAAGGTCATAAAGTGTTCTAAAAAAAAGTCCTAAAAAGTATTCACAGCTATCCATTCAAGTTCCAAAGTAGAAACAGTTTGACAAACTGTAAAATACGACTATGTAAAAAGAAACAATTTTTTTTCTTTCACAGACCTAAAAAATGAGTTAAACGCACCAGTTACAAGTCGTACAATAAGAAGTAGATTAAAGGAAGCAGGTCTTTCTGGAAGAAGTCCCAGAAAAGCTCCACACTTGACAAAAAAAAAAAAAATTAAACTCGGTCTAAGTTTCGCCATCAAACACCTCCACCGTGCTTATTGAAATAACGTCTTATGGCCGGATGAAACCATGGCCAATTTGGTTGGTTCCGATGGGAAAATGTACGTCAGACGACCAAAGACTTCCGAATTCGATCCCAAATATAAAAAGAAGACAGTTGAACATGGCGGCGGAAATTTAATGAATTGCTACTAGGTTCCACATTTCACTTTCACTCGAAATGAAATCGGAAATGAATTTTTGTATTCTACATTTCACTGTGTTCGATTTCGATTTCAAAATTTTCGGAATTGAGAAAAAGTGAAATTGTGATTTCGAAAAAATTTCTGAGTTTCCAAATCGATTGAAATGTAGAACACTGAAAACGAATTCACTCGATTTGCAATTTCGATTTCACTCGATTTCTGGAACCTAGCTGTTGGGAGTGCTTTCCAGCATCTGGGTTTGGTCCAGTTTTCATAGTAAAGGATGAAATGTGTGCCCTGGACTACGTGGAAATCTTAAACACTGTTATGCTGCCATTTGCTGAAGAGAACATGCCTATTAATTGGGAGTTTATGCAAGATAATGACCCCAAGCACTCCTCAAATTTACCCAAATAATGGTTTCATAAGAACAAAATCAATGTTATGAATATGGATGTTATCACAATCTTCTGATCTTAACCCGATAGAACATCTATGGGGCGGTCTTAAGCGCATAATCGGCGGCTGCAGAGCTAAAAACAAGGGAGAACTGTGGTCAATTATTCAAAATGCATGGCACTCTATAACTCCCGAAACTTGCGCCAAGTTTGATTTTGATTTTGGAGGGGACAATACTAGAACTAAAAACTAAAGCTTAGATCAGACGATTTATGTATATACAAAAATTTCATTTGTTTGTGACATACACAAATTCTAAAAAAATCATACTCAGAAGCGGTTTGTCTATTCCACAAACATTTGTGGTTCAAACGATTTGTGTATTTTGTCCTAAATGTACAAATTTCATTTATGTATGGCCATACACAAATGGCCCATACACAAATCAATTTGTGTATACAGATTTGTGGCTCAGACGATTTGTGTGTTCCTACAAAAATGGAATTTATGAAAAATTTGTGTATTGGCCAGATTGCTTTTGATTCGCTGGTGTTTGACGTATATTCAATAAAAATAAATAAAAAATTGCTTGGATTCGGTCAGTTTTCGAATTTAACAAAGTTGATTATAAAATGTGTTGCGGTTATTTTGGCAGCGTATTTACTCGAAAGTGAAATGGAAGACGAAAGCCAACAACAACAAGTCATCAAGTTAAAACGCAAGCGCCGTACTTGTTGGAGTTTGGAGAACAGATTGGCTTGGCCACAATAAGTGGTACATAGTTCGAGCTCCAGAGTTTGAACTACCTCTATGCGGGATTGCTCTAAATGCGCTAAATCCAATAATACTGCTCGCGCGAAATACAAACGGAAATCGGAACTCTTGTCGGAGTATTAACAGTCCACTGTGTACTGGGAAGACATGCCGCAAGGCTTGGAGTTACCGCTAATGACTTCTGTCGCAGTTGCATGGATGAGGAGCTTCGGGGAGCTTGCGGATATTCCCGAAACGGATATCAGCAAAATACGGATATTTCTCCAAAATTCGAAATGGTTTCAAGAGTAGCGGAAATAACCGACTCTGTTTGTGGTATCACAATGGACCTTATCTGGTCTAAGTGAATTACTCCGTATTAATGGATAATTGCCACCTAACCAAGCTGTGCTGTTCCACTCAACAAAAACTTAGTTCCAGTTGCATTTCAAGTGCAGCGCAGGATCGCATAGAAATTCAATTGTAAATAGCGCTAGTAGTAGTGCCACAAAACAAAAACCTCAGTTGCAATAGCATTTCAACATTTCAAGAGCAGCTCAGAAATACAACCGAAAACACAGCAGTGTCCCGGTAAAAATTGCTTTTCGTTGGGCCGCTTTCAGACACCCAGAAACCACGCTTTGTCGGACCTATTTTTATACTTACACTCCATGACCACCGTATCATTTTCATATTCATGCTTTCCCACGAAAATGTAAACGGTGGTAGTTTCCAAATCATTTATTTGGTAGTTGAAAGTGCGGATGCTAAAGTGTATATATCTACCTAGGTTCTTAAATATGAAAGCTTGAATTGTAGTTTTATAACCATATGATAAAAACCTTATTTTCATGTCATAAATCATGCGATGTCCATGATCCGTGTCCATCCTCATTTAATTGAAATATCAAAACCATTTGTGTATGCGAACGAATTTGTGTATGCTCTATTTTTCAGAATACACAAACTATAGGACATACACAAACTGTACATAAATCTACACAAATTGTCATAAATTAATTTCTATACCCGATCAAACGATTTGTGCATGTACACAAATTCGATTTGTGTTTTCAATACACAAATGATACACATATCGTTTGTGTATGCCATTTGTGGTTATAAAATTTGTGGCTCAGACGGTTTGTGTATTTTTTTGACAATAATTTCCAAATTTTTACACAAATGTTTGTGTATACACATATCGTCTGATATTAGCTTAAGACTTATAACTAGGGTTCTGTATAGCTGGAGACTTTCAACTATCCAGAGAAAGCAATCATCGATGACAGACATAAAATTTCGTAATTCAAGACAACTGGACATTAAGAAGGCAGGGGAACCCGTCGAAGCTGTGCTGTAGAACTTACATATTCGCCATATTATATTCGCCTTATTATAAGAGATTACTATTAGAGCATTAGTTAGAGTGAAACTTGCCAGTATAGTTAGTTAGCCAAAAAGACTGGGGAGCTAAATTTAAATCATCGTCTCTTCATGAGAAAAAATGGTTGCCTATGCTAGCCATCGTGGTTCTGACAAAGTGGCAAACCTTCGGAGTGCGATGGCGTTTCATCCGAAAAGCATAGCAATTACATAGGCCCGATCTTATAATATGTATTAATATTCTTGATAAGGTGTTTTAGCGGACGGAAACCAGTGAGTGATTTTTGGTCCCGTTTGCGTAGACTTACTTTGGAGGAGGAGGAAATTTAACAGCGAACTTTACAAGCTGTACAGCGACATCGAAATGGCATAAAAGTGCGCCCTTAATGATGAGCTCATTTATTTTCCTGAAATCAACAACTATCTTCATCATTTTCAACATTTTCGGTCCATCAATACCAGATTTTTAAGGTACAATAGGCAACGGTCAATTCCAAGGGATTTGCATACACAAACTCGTGGTTTAGGTTTAGATTTTCCCTAAAATCTAGCAGAAAAATCAATACTCAATCAAATTTATAGAGTTGGTATTCATAATATTCGCAGACTTTACAGAAACGAAATTGTTACTGCATTGTCCTAGGCACTGACTTGGAAAATGGATTCCAGAATTGAATTGCATATTTCTGGTTAGATACACAAATGACTTCGCGGCACAAATGGATGACAAGGATCTGCAATAAGTTATGAAGTAAACTGAGACAATCTTGCTGACTAGGGGTCAGATTACCACTTTAGCTTCGAAAAAACGATAAATGCGTGAAATGTGTGAAAACTTCTCAGAACTTTTATCCGTTCCGTAAAAAATATTTTGCCCGAATATACTCAAACATTGGGGAAATAGATGATGAAGCAGGACCTATTTTGAAAGAGAGGCAAACATGGGCTCCATTGGGGGAACAAGTTTTGCGGTTTCACACGCCCATATTTTTATACAGTGTTGTTATTGATTTGCATCATTCTTACTATACCCGTTCTTCTATTCGGCGGAGAAGCATGGGTCCTATCAAGAGCGGATTAAAACGCACTCAGCTCTATGATCTTCCCTTTTTATCCATACTGATAGAGGATTTCAATGCCGCCGAAGAGAGAACACATTCGATCCCCTTTTAGTAAGTTATTCTGTTAATGTTACCCTTATCATTATGCCACACATTTGAAAGTAGGCTTCAAAACTAGCCCAACCAGACAATACTTAACAAACCACTCACCTGTACTCTCAGTGGATGTATCATCAGTAACGGCAGTATAAACGACGACGATGGAAGAATTTCGCTCAACGACATTCCCATTTTTGTGACGGCCTGACACAAAAATGCAGCTAAATAGCGATGAAGTGGAAAATGAAACGACGCTTGCATCATTTCCTCCTGCAACAAACAAAAACAAAATTCATTAAATCATTCAACAAAGTTCTCGTTTTGCACTCTTCGACCAACCTTGCTCAACCTGGGTTCCAAGAAATATATTGCATCTAACCACTCGTGCAGGGTATTTACACAGAATGTCAATATTTTCTTAGCCAGTGGCGCATGTGTTCCGTCTTTAAGGTGTGAAATAATCGACCACATGGGATAAGCACTAGCTTCCAATTCACAAGAGAATGCTGCATAGTAAGAGCTTGGTTCGAACTCTACATGACTTGTTGTCTCGCGTATATTGACATTCATTCCTTGAAGCATCGATAGAAATTGGAACCACATATCGATGAGATTGTCATCGCGTAAAAACACCAATGCAACGGATTCATGTGAGAGAACGTTGTTGAAGTCCGACACCAGTGGCCAATAGCAATGCTCCTTCATAACTTGCCGCGTGCAATCGATCACAAAATGGAAGTTCTTAACAGGATCTACTTAGAAAATAGAAAGGATATTAAGAAATTGTACAAATTAATAGACAGAGGCATTTTTTTTTCTTATTTACCATGAAGCGTATTTTGTATGAGTATCTTGGACATCATCAGTTTCAAACTGATAATCATGACATGCAGGAGAGACAGTTCATTGACCATTTTCAATGCTAGACTCTCGTTGGAGAAGAGTTGAACGCTCATGTGTACCACACGATTACTGAGCGTATCTGGATCTCTGGACATTTCCAGCACACATGGTATACGACTGTAGTGCATCACAAAGGTACGGGTAAGGTGTTCCTGAAATTATATAAAAGGAAAATGGTACGCTTATAAAATGATAATGAAATCTAAATTTTGTGTTCACAATATATGCAGAGTTTTCAACGGTGGATAACTCCAAGCACGAGTTGATCTAAAATCTAGATTGACCTAAAAACACTAAACCTACTGAAAGCTCTCGAAAAGCAGTCACGGAAAGGTGTCTCTTCGTCGTCGTCGGTTCAAAGATAAATCAATTGTCGGAAGGAAAAAAATGTTAAAAAGCTCATTGGTCATTATTACAGATGAGAGCAAATTTTGGGCTAGTGAACTGAAAAGAAAGACCCGTACCGACGGGTACTTTATTTATACATTTAGAAAGATTTTGTCTCCCAAAAGTATAAAAAGGATACTCGGCTTTATCCGACACTCATCACTGACGGAATTGTCGCAAGCAACACTAGGCTCACTCCTACATTGGCATTTATACTTCAAACCTAGGTATTCTCTTCAATATCCACGCTGCAGTTGAAAAATTGGACAGCAAAATTAAAGAAAAATTGTGAGTGACCATCAATAGCTAGACCTAGACATCAAGCGATACAGAAACAACCTGCTGTTGCCTTTTTGTAGATAGGCAGTGTCAGACTTTACTTTTCATAAGTTAATTTGTGTCGGTTTTTGATGATGCTATCTCGGTCTTAAGACCAATACCTATGTACGGTGTGGTTCTCTGTTGGACTGCTCTGCTAAGCAAAGTCTTAAGAACAGCCTTCCTGTGCATCAGCGGAGAACTTTGAACTATTCCTTTCGCTGCCCTTGATATTCTGTTTCCTTTGACCTTATGGGCATTTTTAGAAGGCAAACGACAAACTCTGCAGCAGTTCGCCTTAAATCAATCTCACAGTGGAATAGTAAAATCACTGGCCACGATGCTATTCTAAATACATTCAGGACTGTTCCATGAAACATTGACTACGCGATACCCTAAATGCAGTTTGATAAAAACTTCTAACAATTCTACTACATCATTTTGGGAGGATGATTTCTTCGATAACGAATAGATCCACTTCTTGTCAGATGACATAAACTGTACTAGTGGTATCTTCTCCGATAGACTAAATCTTCTTTCATCTTCCCAGTCAATGGAGCATATTTCAGGCGGAAATTTTGGTGATAAAAGTTTTATCTTTGCTGGGAGAAGTTTCCTTAAGATCTGGACTGTCTCATATAGACCTCTTCGGACCTAAGGCAGACAAAACAAGTCGAAAGCGAGACTACATGACATCGTGACACACTATCTGCTCCAGTATATTTTTTTCTAACTTGCTATCGTACTTTTACGGCTACCTATAGCTAGTGCCCCGAATGGAAAATTCAATTCCACTCCACTCACCTTGTAGTCTTGATCGGGAAGCATATTCAACAGGAAGCACACTAAATTCTGTGGAAATTCCAATTTAAACGTCCAGAATATAAACTCCTCCAGTAGAGTTGTGTGATTCAGCTTCTCTCCCAGCGCTGGTAAATGTTTATAATCATCGGGTGGTTCGGGTCTATAAAAACGCAAAATTAAAAATAAACAACCCTCCATCAACCATTAATTGAGTTCAAACTCACCGCGGAAACCGATTCACTGCATCTAGATATTTCTTCTTGTTCGCTTTGAGAAATTGTCCACGTTCCGTGTCCGTACAGGGTTCTTCATTGTAGAATTTATAAACCTAGAGTAGGTAGAAAAACGTTTTAAAAATAATATCCTTCAGATCAAATTAGCATGCACTTACCTCTGGATTGATGAGTGCCCTCGTCATAACCTTACGCATTATTTCGCCCATATTATTCAGTTCAATGAGCATATTTGTGTACTCCTCACATGTGTACGCAGTCATGTTATAAGTGCCAACATTGTCACTGCACTGGCGAAAATGTTGCAACAGTCTGAACAGCAATAGTGGAATAATGGCTTCGGCCACTGCCAAAAGGTTATTAGGAACTGGATCTTTGTTGGCGCCCTTGTTAATGCCATGGTCACTGCAGAAACCCTCTGCTTTCATTACGGAGGTATCGCCGCAATCACAAGCGCCACCGGCTTGTGACAAAAACATATTAAAGTCGTGATTAGTGTGATCTCCCTTTTTGAAGCAATCACGACATATAGACATACAGGGTGATATGCCGCACGTTCGACAGCGGTACGCAACGACATGTGGCACCCAAACGAGACCGCATTTCGCATGATTGTCATAGCTGCGAACTGAAAATAAAAAACAAATATATATAAATTAGATTTTAGATGATTACCTAGGCAAAGTTTGTTACAGTTGTTAAATATATGGCTTGTAGGATATGTATACCTTACTGTCTAGTCTATGCAATTAAAGGTTAATATGAAAAACAGCAGTCAAAAGTGATAAACAAAAGCGAGTGATGTTGTGGGTAATAACATTGGACGCCAAACTTCCATAACTCGAACTTCTCTATTACTCGAAGTTTTATTGAGAACTCTGCGTTTTAAACTTTTCAACTTTTGGAATCCATAACTCGAATTTATTTTCATTCGTTTTGAGAGTTCGACTTATGGAAGTTCCACGTACCAACTCTTGAGGAGCTCTAAACCCAGAATGATCTGGCATTACAGTTGAAATGGATGTCAAAGTACGTCGAAACTATTTTAATTAGTATCATGGCCTTAAAGTCCTGCTCCTGACATTGGCATTAGAAGCCATGGATGATGGAGGCGTGTGTGATTGTCATTAAGTTCAAACCAGAATGAAGTCACGAGTAACGAGAAAGCAATAAAGAACTCTAGACTAGACACGACGCTCGTCTCACTGTAGATGGCTTTGAAATCAATAAAAAAGGTGGTAAGTATCGATTTGGACTTATAGGGCTTTTGAACGGCGGGTTAGGTCATTAGGTCATGTACGAAGAATTTTAAGCGTTCACACAAAATGGCAGATGGGATCTTGTATGCGATATTAAGAAGACTGATAACTTTGTAGTTGGTGAAGTTGAAGGAGTCACCTTCTTGTAAAACGGTACGTCCGAGTTTTTATTCATGGGATGAATGGTACCTACAGCTTTTTGGCGAATCCGAAGGGCTGAATTGTAAAGTTTTTTTCAGGGCTGTCATACTCTCGGATGCTTGTCAGACGTTTGCGAGAGGTAGACATGCATTCATCTGACCAAATCTTGGAAATCAGGTGGTGAGTGCTGATTACAAGTCATCTCTAGGTCTTCTAAAGAGCCCGGTGGGTAAACCGTGCGTCAGGCACAACCGATTTCTTGATCTTTAGCTTGGATATTGGTATCCCTACTTCGTTTTGATGAGTGGGACGGACGTTTGTCTATCGTCGACCATATTAAATTGTATACCTTTTGACGTAGAGTTCGGATCTTCGTCGCAATTACAGAGTCTACAGACATAAATTTTTCACATTCTTACCACCAAATGTATTTCTACTAAAGGGTTGTTTTTTTTTTTTAGAGGTATAGAACTTTGAAATGGAATAAAACAAAGATGATTTTTTTAAATTGACATGCAATTTACTTTATTCGAAAGATAACCTTCTGGCATTATAAATTAAATATGATTCCTAGCATATGACCGCCACGGTTGGCTCGGACGTAGTCTAATCTGGAGGTTCAAATTCCGATGACTTTTTCCAAAATTTGTGGCAGTATATCGGCAATAACGCGGCGAATGTTGTCCTCCAAGTGGTCAATCTTTTCGGGCTTATCGGCCTAGACTAGCGTAGCGACTTCACATATCCCCACAGAAAATAGCCAAGCGGCGTTAAATCGCACGATCTTGGAGGTCAATTCACGGGTCCGCAATGTGAAACTATGCGGTTACCAAACGTTTCCTTCATTAAATCAATTGTGGCACGAGCTGTGTGACATGTTGCGCCGTCTGATACCACAGCTCCTTATCATCATGGTTGTTCAATTGACGAACGAAAAAGTTAGTAATCATGGCTCTATAGCCGTCACCAATGACTGTAACGTTCTGGCCAGCATCGTTTTTAAAGAAGTACGGACCAATTATTCCACCAACCCATAAAACACACCAAATAGTCATTTTTTGTGGATGTAACGGTGTCCAAACATTCAAATGAGAATTATTATCACTCCAAATACGGCAGTTTTGCTTATTGACGTATCCATTCAACCAAAAGTGAGACGATTATGTTGACCGCGCGATACGTATTTCGATCAGAACGGAATGATTTTCAAAATAAATTTGCACAAATTGGAAGCGTTGTTCAGGCGTCAGTCTATTCATGTTTAAATGCCACTAAAAATAAATCACTTGACAGCTGACAAAATGGCCGCCAGTTAAAATAGTGATGCCAACTTAAAGTTCCTATACCTCTAAAACAAAAACACCGTTTACAAGGTTTACCTCGATTTCTGTGCGGGATTTGCTGGCCTATGAAGTTTTTTTTACTTTACCTATTCGTAAAACTTCAGTTCCCGGGGTAGTACCTCTCAAATTCTTCGAACGCATGTATCTCGTGCTCTCGCTTTTTCATCCTGAGGAGACGATGTTCCACCCTCCTCTTTTGCTCGTAAAGCTCGAGAGCAACTCCAGTCTTCTTTTGTACCGCCGATCTATAGACATACAGCATATTGCGAGGTTCCACATTTCACTTTCACTCGAAATGAAATCGGAAATGAATTTTTGTGTTTTACATTTCACTGCATTCGATTTCGATTTCAAAATTTTCGGAGTTGAGACAAAGTGAAATTGTGATTTGGAAAAAATTTCGGAATTTCCGAATCGCTCGAAATGCAGAACACTGAAAACGAATTCACTCGATTTGCAATTTCGATTTCACTCGATTTCTGGAACCTAGCTGATATTGTTTTACTGGGTTTGTTAGCCGATATTATCCATTAAACCAGGGGTATCGCGATTTTGGTGGTCAACACTGCCAGCAGTGGTCTTCTGCACTATAGCTGTTGCTCTGATAGTACTAATCGCGAAGCATCGGGATATCTGCGCGATCGGCGAAGATTCTGATGTCAGTCTCTTACGACTGCAGTTTTTCACATCGTACTTTCTGACAATATATCTTTGTTGAGTTGTGTGCATTCTTACCTCGGCTGCAACATTTTAGTGCTACGAGTCAATATTGGCTGCTCGAACTGATAAGCATAAATAAATAAATAAATGGAACCAATTTTTGTACTACCAAAATGGCCATCCTTCAAATGGCCTTCGTGGAATCATGTAAGTTGTTAATAGCACAGTTAAAAATAGAATAAGTAAACAAGTGTTTATAACGTCACTTCATAAACATAGAAACATAGAAAGAGTTGACCCACTTAAACTGTTTTAAGAATATGTACTACTCTTATAGAAAACGTAGCTAAAGGACATTGTTAACCGCAGACACACTTGCATTACTGCGAATGGAATCACGTCAACAGGTGTATCGTCGGCATACGCTCAGCGTATGTATGGAGAAATTTGAAATGCTCCTGCGGTCAATAAACCTACACCAAGTAAACGTATAGTAGTAGGTTTTAATTTTTTGTATCTTTGCTTAGTGTCTCTAGCAAAACACAAGTAAGTTGTGCATGTTCCATGTTTGGTTTGGTGCGGTAGTGATTAGCAGAAGAGAAGGAAAGATTGTGTGTGAGGAGTGGTATTCGTCATTTCAAATTGAAGTTCTCTACCGGAGATACCAGTCTCAGTCATAAGTAATAGGACAGCATCATCATCAACATCATCAGCTGAGTTGAAACGTTGAATCACTTTTCTATTTGCGAAGATGTGCATGTATTTTTTTTTTTTTATTTTTTTAAAGAGGGAGGTACTTGACCACGCAAGGTTAGTTTGGAATGTTTCACCAAGTGACTTGAGTTAGTTGGTGATTAAATTACATTACAATAAAAGTGCCTGAAAAATTAACAGAAGTTGTTCACACACTTTGATTAGATTTATCACCCCCCTTCTCAAGAGGAGGTGAGAATAAATGAGAATTTGCTTAAGGGTCTGCCTCAAAAAGACCGACTTGTAGCAACATCGGAGCACGAAATTCGGTATGGGATATTATGTAGTTGGAAACGGTGTGGAAGTCCGTGCCTAATGTAAAATAACATTAAATATTAAACAGACTTCATAATTATATAGTTCTTCCTTGATGATGGAAAGGCTGCTTGAATCTTTAACACTTGCCTAAACAGCGGACCGTAGTTGAAGTAGTTTTTATACCCTAAAGAGGTATAAAGGGTCACATGCTAACCCTACAGACATCCAACAGCCGTTGCGACGTCCGCACGCCTTCTAGCTAAGAGGTTCTTTGTTGTATAGCACTGTAAGTAGGCGAAATCCATCTTGAAGTTATGCAATTAGTGAGATTTGTCCACCTTCGAAATAAAGTGCCAGAAAATTGCTCTCTTCACGTATTCTAGCGGAGGAAAAACTTCTTGCAGTTGATACGCAAAATGCGGAACCTCGTCTGGCAAATTCATGGCTCTCTCACATGATCCTATGTCCGGGTCCGGGAACTCAGAGAGTGAGAGATGAGTATCTCCCAGCAGTCCACCACAACTTTGCACGTAGACGTGGTCGAATCGAGAGCCTAAATCACGGCCTGCCTGTCGGCGAAGATGACAATTTTCTGTCTTGATATCGCTTTTTTTCAAGAACAGTTGATCTATTGCTTGAAAAGCGATGCGGTCGTTGGGGAGACTCCAAGATGGAGTTTTATCACTTTTTTCTGTAGACTACTGTAGCTGTCTTTCAGGCTAAAATTTTGAAATAGATATTAACGCATTTTTGATTCTCTCGGAGGACTATACAATTATATGTATTATATTATGAAATAACCCTAACCGATGAGGATAAACCCAATACACTACCAAGCGCAAAATTCGCTAAACCCTATCTTAATGGCAAGTGTTCTTCATACTCTTCTTTAAAGTTCTTTTGTTCCTGGTGGTACAGCAAATTAAACTGAAATTCGAAAATCCTTACCATTTCTATTGGTGAGAATTGGGGCTTTATTTTAGTGAGTTAACTAAGCTCCATACAGGCTAGTGCAGCTTTATAGACTTGAAGATCTCTTCGCCTTCTTCCCAGAAAAAACAAGCCATTGCATTCTTATGGGATACAATTTTGTTCTATCTTTTAAACAATATTAGTCGAGGAAACCGCATTTCTTTCGGTAAGGCCTGAAACACACATGCGATTTCAATCGCGCGATTGTTTAGTCGCAAAAAATGAAACACACGCATTTCAATATGAATGCGCACACATAAAATCCGAAATTATGTGCGCGCATTCACATTAAAATGCGTGTGTTTCATTTTTTGCGACTAAACAGTCGCGCGATTGAAATCGCATGTGTGTTTCAGGCCTTAAACTGATCGATTCAAAACTCCTTAGGTGTAATGTGTGCTATATTTAAAACCTTTATAGCTTACCAATTCAGCTTTATACCATATCAAGTGCTGATGGACGAGGGGAAAGCTGATACTAAGCTCCCTCGAATGAAAATTTCTTCAATTGATTTTTGTCCTGTCTACGGGAGGGTGAATGAAAAGTATGCAACCGAGAAAAAAATGCATTGCCTCGGCTATACCAATTGATCTTCGAATCGAATCCCACCATTCAAGCTTAATACGTCAGAAAAAAAGACTGTACTTTATTTTGAAGGCCAAACAATGGAAGATAGACGAAACTTATCAGTGATTGCATCAGAGGATTTAAGGCTTCAGCAAACCAAACATCCAGGCTATATCTATCTTTCAATTTTGTAGATGATAAACCGCGCCGGACGATCCTTAACTGACATTAAGGCAAAGACAGTGTCTGAATAATAAGAAAATGTAAATTACTTAAAGCACATGACTGTAGAGGTAAGAAAATGGAGTAGTATTGAAAGATCAACGCTTCCTAAATACTTGACAAACTACACATAATTGCTAACAAGTTACTTAATTGTTCTTAAACAGTTGCAACCCAATATTTCACCACGCAAACACAAGTGTTTCTTGTTGAGGAACACGACGTAACCAAACAATGGCCAAGTTACTCCCTATACGTTTGCTTAGGTTTTTTTTCCTGTAATGACAATAGACCATAAAAATATTCCATAAAGTAAAAACAAACATACTTATATTACACATTGTGTGCTTACGCTATGTATCTACAAAAAAAAAACGTGCTATCAGCTATGCGGTCCATAAGCATTCACTTAATCGTTGTAACTATTATAAATCGCTCGCTATCTCTGTCTTTCAGCAATAGAAAACGTCACGCGATTTTGCCTTAAGTCAAGTGCCAGACCGCATGCCTGCCGTTTAATGCACTTCATACCCGCGCAGAAGCGTGCTCTCATAATTATCTGTTTAAGATACACATTTCCAAAGAAAAGCAATCAAATTAACACAAGCACACGATATAAGGATGACGTTGATATTGAAGGGGAGACTGTTGAACTTTTAATGGTAATGCACATACAAAAAATGTCGATACACCTGTTGTCCACGAAGAGGTACTCTCCAATTGACATTATAATTATACATGATATAGACAAACTTTGAAGAGGACTTTAACCTGCCGATTACCGATTCAGTTTAGAGGGAGGTATACGTGTACCTTTTATAGGCATGTACACAACATTATTCTTATCGCTGGCGCTGCAAACACTTATCGATTGATATAAATGCAGTGAGTGGGGCATAGTCTTCATGGTATACCTTACCGTACCTGAAGGACGTCCATTTTTATTGAACGGTTTTGTTAAGCCATGTGACAGATATACCTACTTATCTTTGATTGCAACTTTTGTTATCGTCAATTTCATGATACAAGTATACGTCATATACCACTGAATGCCCGCGTTCCATGTTGAACGCTAGCTGGATAAAGCGACACACGACAAATTAATGTCAAACTACATATAAAACCATATTCAACAAGCATAATGGCGACTTGTCAACAACAGAGAAAACCTTGAAGAGAATTATCGTTGAATGTTTGTAAACGCAACAGATTCGTTTCCGATCGCATATTCATCTCTTAACCCCAGCTGTATGCAGCCAGCATCAAGTTCGGAGAACAGGTAGCATTTTTGCCAAAAAGCCACCAGAAGCGCCAAAACTAATGTGCTGGGTTTCGCCCAAACACCTCTGGTAAAGCGATGGCAGCAAGTCCACAACCGACCAAATATTCACAATACGACAGATCCTGTAGAAAACCCAATCAGTCCAGATCGGTTCCAGCCATCCATTTATACATTTCAAAGTCGTCTATACAATAGCACCTATTATAGAGGCGAGCTATACAGAGTCATGTCTAGTTTTGACATTTCTGCAAAGCTCATTCGTCTGTGTAAGATGACGCGAGAGAATGCTATAGCTGCTCTATTAAGGTCGGAAACAATTGAACAGAAACGTTTAATGCCAAAATGAATGGACTAGACATCGTTGCTGGGACTCAGCGAGTATTTGTAAATATTGACACAGAAGCGACAAAAATGCGTTTGGTCGTTAAAGAGATCATAACTACGTACATAATGCTATCTGTCAACAAGAAAGTCTGTGTGGACAGACACACATCGAAAAATCGGGTGGAACGTCAAAATTAACGGTTCAATCTCTTAACACATAACAAATTTTGCGACGAATTATTCTTGCTAGTAGCTGCTGCAGAGCTGTAACGCGACTCCAAGACCCTCATCATCTCAGTTCTGATGTATGGCCCAGAAGCGAATGAAGATATGTATCCTTGCTTAACTAATTTGAAACTTTTAACGCCCGTTTTGTGTGAAAGAGTGTGGTTTTTATGCATATTTTGACAACGCGAAGCGACTTCATTTTGTTTTGCACTTTAATCTAACAAGATGACTTGTTACTTTCAGTAAAAAATAATTTGCGCAATTTTAGTGCGGAATCGGTAATTTAGCGCTGTGCAAAATGACATTCGCATTGCAGACTCTCCGCTTCCTAGACAATTTAGTCAACCTAACATGGGTAGACAGACCAACCATTTTGTGCTTTTTTAAGTAGCTTAGCGCAGTTTTTGATATGCCGCTAGGATTCTGTTTAAGTTAAAATTAAAGCGAACAACAACAATTTGACAGAAATACCTATACGGCGATTGAACTGTTATCGTTGTTTACAAATTACCATCAATGAATTTGTTCTTAACAAATATGATGAAACAGCGTTTTGGAATAAAAAAAAACGATAACCCTCATTAGCGCTCATTGTTCATTCCGTCAAAGTTAAGGACCATTCACGTGCGAGCGATAAACTGTTTACGAAATAACGAATATTCGCGTGTTTTGACAATCCGTTCACATCAATTAAATGGTCGTGGCAGTTCATTTCAGCCATCAGTTTTTTTAATTTAGGGTTAAGTACGTTTACACCGCACCTAAATTCATCATTTCGGCTAAATTCAGCATTTCAGGCCAAATGTTCAACATTTCGCCATATATTTTCCAACATTTCGAAATGTTGGATTTCATTGCTGCATTTGTAAGTTTGTCAAATCGAACAAACCTAATTCTGATGTCTTTTGAGCTCACTGACAAAAAAAAACCGCTGTAAAACTAGATCGTAAAAGCTAAAAAAGTAGGAAGTAGGAAAAATATGCCTGGATAGTGAATTATCAGTATGTATTCATGTTTAGATTAATATAACTAACAAATTAAATTTTTTAGGTACAAACCTCTTTTGATTTCGAAATACAAAAAACATCTGTGGGTAATCAATTCTGATACTAGCTGTCATTTGAAATGCTGAAGTTACAGTGGGAACGCAAAATTGGATTTCGAAATTTTGTCTGCTGAAATGTTGAATTTAGGTGCGGTGTAAATGTATTATTAAGCTCGAACAAATGTTTTATTCGCTAGTTTGTGAAACGCATTTTTATGGCATCGATTGCCAATACATTTTGACAATTCACACCAAGGGTGATTTTGTTGCCGGCAAAGAGCTTGGAATTCGAAATTTCGTCATTTAAACTGTTTTTAAACTTGTTTTCTTAAATTCGAATAAGAAGTTTCTTGTGTCGTTTTATTGGGATTCGAAGTGATCTGTCTCGTTTTCATTTCATCGGAGTTCGAAATTGCTACCCAGCGAGCCATAATAGTCTAAGAGCTACTGAACGTTTTGCTAACCTCATCGTTAAATGGGAAATTTATAAATATTATTGTTAATTGGAGTCTTGCGTTCGCAGAAATCGCCGTCTGGCACCCTGGAGCTGGGGCATTTGCAAGGGGCAGTGCCCCAAACATGTAAAAAAAAAGTGCTCAATTACGTCATCGTTTCACGGCTAATTTTTTGTCAGGAAATGGTACTCGTACCCAGAAAACATTTTCATATAATGCCAGACGTTTTTGACGGTTCCTTAAGGCTGCCAGACGCTCATCAAAGTGCAGAAAAAATCGCCTCATTTACGTCATCGTTTCATGGAAATAATTTTTTTTATTTAATTATACAAGTGTCCCTGAGTACTAATATATAGTTGCCAGACGAAAATTCCGGGTCTTTCGCCCTGCCAGACGCAGGGGAAAAACGCATTATCAACATTTATTCCTCTAAAGTGCTAAAAATAATACTTTAAAATCTTAAGATTTAAATAACTTTCGACCATGAATTTTGGAGCTTTTTTAGGTAATTGGTTAAAGAAATTATTTACAGTTTCAAATTAACTATCAGAACCTCTTATCCGCTTTAAAAAGGAAAGAAAGCGGTCCTTTTTAATATTATTTCCAAATATTTATTAATTACTTTCTGCTTTTCGCTTTTAGCTGCTATTTTTTAGGGAATTATTATACACTTATTGAAGCTAACTTTCTGATAAAATGTTAGCCCAATGTTATCCACTGCGATACAACACTATACGGCTCACAGTGGGAAAAAATTGTCGATTTGGCGATCAAAAATAAATTTTTTGTGTTGCGAAAATTCTTAAGCCAATTTTTTTAAATGTGAAGACTACGATGTATTTATGATGCACAGTGTTGCACAATTTTAAGTTCTGGAAACAGTGTTGTGTAAAGTTATCGCACATTTCATTAATTTATCTACACCTTTTTATGTTAGTATGCCCAAACTAAAAATATAAGGGGAATAGTATCTGCATAGGATTAAGACCAATATAACTAAATACGTAGGTACATACAAAACGTTTCAATTACAAAGATGAATTCAACTTTTTTTCAATGTAAGAAATTGATTTTGTACAATTAACAATAATTATGTAATTCGCTGACCAAATCTGATCTGTCTACTCGCTGCTGGGATATTCGTCAAAGTGACCGAGAATATGCTAGCACCCTTGTCGCATAGCGAACGTAGACATAAAAGGGAATTGATAAAATCCCAAAAAATAGGTACAGGTGGGGTGCGGGAGAATATTAATTGAAATAAATTATGACAATAATGAGTGTTTCAGTGTTTAACGATAAAGATGAAATAGGATGTAAATTATAGCTATAAACCAAGCAATTTATAGAATAACAAAGTTAACAATAATTGAAATAAATAAACAAAAATTACTAATTTACTAGTTAGGAATAAAAATTAAATATAAACCTCGAACTAAATAAATAAGAGATAAACAGTACCGTTCGAATTGGCCAATTGATCTCTTAGCAAATGCACACCATTTCACAACTATTTTATTACAGAATTAAATTTTCAAGAATGAGGACAAATGAAGATTTAGTTCGAATGATGCTGATATCATCATAGATCATACCCCTTAATATACATTGAGAAAATTACAACAAACAAAATTTAAAGTAAATGGCTGAAGAGTGAAGACATTCAAGAAATTTTTGAATAACAACAGTGCTATGCTTTTTTTAAATGTGTAATAATTTTGTTTTGTTTTTTATAAATTTGTTTAATAAAAATACGTACTATACTTCGTATAGTGTGATGTGAACCTCGAAAATGTGAACTATTAAAAAATGTGAACCGGAAAATCGGAAAAAGTTTGTTTCCAGAACTTAAACTTGTGCAACACTGTCCACCATAAATACATCGTAGTCTTCACATTTAAAAAAATTGGCTTAAGAATTTTCGCAACACAAAAAATTTATTTTTGATCGCCAAATCGACAATTTTTTCCCACTGTGAGCCGTATAGTGTTGTATCGCAGTGGATAACATTGGGCTAACATTTTATCAGAAAGTTAGCTTCAATAAGTGTATAATAATTCCCTAAAAAATAGCAGCTAAAAGCGAAAAGCAGAAAGTAATTAATAAATATTTGGAAATAATATTAAAAAGGACCGCTTTCTTTCCTTTTTAAAGCGGATAAGAGGTTCTGATAGTTAATTTGAAACTGTAAATAATTTCTTTAACCAATTACCTAAAAAAGCTCCAAAATTCATGGTCGAAAGTTATTTAAATCTTAAGATTTTAAAGTATTATTTTTAGCACTTTAGAGGAATAAATGTTGATAATGCGTTTTTCCCCTGCGTCTGGCAGGGCGAAAGACCCGGAATTTTCGTCTGGCAACTATATATTAGTACTCAGGGACACTTGTATAATTAAATAAAAAAAATTATTTCCATGAAACGATGACGTAAATGAGGCGATTTTTTCTGCACTTTGATGAGCGTCTGGCAGCCTTAAGGAACCGTCAAAAACGTCTGGCATTATATGAAAATGTTTTCTGGGTACGAGTACCATTTCCTGACAAAAAATTAGCCGTGAAACGATGACGTAATTGAGCACTTTTTTTTTACATGTTTGGGGCACTGCCCCTTGCAAATGCCCCAGCTCCAGGGTGCCAGACGGCGATTTCTGCGAACGCAAGACTCCAATTAACAATAATATTTATAAATTTCCCATTTAACGATGAGGTTAGCAAAACGTTCAGTAGCTCTCAGTCTATAAGAAGTTTCACTCCAGGAACCCCGTAAGCTTCTTTTAAATGTTGAAAAGGCGGCAGTATTCAGGGTGCTCAACGTGAGAACAAGATTTAATTTCAAATCCTAGAAGGTGTCTTGAAATCTTTCTTTATCGCTTACCAAGTTCCGTTTAAAAGCTGTCACAGTTACAGTTAGCTTTTACATATATCATTTAAGTTGTTACCGCTAAACGCTTTATCTTTATTAAAAGTCAGTTAACAATAGACTTCTAAAGCCCTTCAGCTACAATGAAAACGTCAATTAGGTACCAGTCCAATGAGTTAAAAGATTTCGTGGGTGTTAACGACGACGTCTATTCGGAAAAACCATGCTGATGTCATTAGAAACATTTGTTGACCAAATGGTGACTCATTCGAACCTGTCACTTTAATTATGTCTAGTTATATACGTATATCAATGATTAATAAAACAACAAACTGCGTGGCGCCAAATGCAATTCAACCGGGTAGACCTTTCGATATCCCCATATTTATACCTATGCAGCAGACAAAAAATCTAGGTCAATGTTGTCTCTAACCAAATACGATTTCAGCCGATACATATGGATTTGGTCTTTATGATAATTTGTGAAAATACACACATGTAGCTATATTTCTATGGATTTGAAGTTTAATTTGTCATCATCTCCAAAAAAAGAAGTTCACTCTTCACGAGTAGGTACTCAAAAGTACGACTTGACCTTGACTTTTCTTCTTCTTCTTTTTTTTTTTTTTGTTATTGTCTTCGAATATGGGCGTGAAATGCAAACTTGAATTTCTAGCAATGGCAATTTATTGTTTTCCTAACAAGTCAGCTGTTTGAGACAAGTTTCTCACATCTGTCATCAATCTCGATTGTCAGCTGTTCAGCGAAATCAAGAAAGAGAGTAGAGGTCATCAGCAGTTAACCTATACCTGCCACTGACAGGTACCATTTAAATGTGGCAACACACAATCAACTACTACCCTACTTACTGTCATCAAAAGGAAATCAATAGACATCCGCTTGCCTCGTCGTCGTCGGTCGCTCTGACTTTGTCTTAGTTCTGCTTAACCTGAGGCAATTCAATAGCATTTTCCAGCTAAATCTGGTAGAAAAAAAGAAAATCCACCAGCTACACAAACGCAACACGAATACGAACACACATCTCCACCTCAGTCTCTTTGTCAAAACATTGAGGACTGTGTCGTCATTTTCTTCTTTGGGTTACATTTTCATTCGAATTGCGATTGCGAAGTGGAGAAAATGAAAAATCAGGTAAAACAATCAGCAGGTAGATGGATAGATTGATAGAAGAAGACAGGCGATAAAGAAGAAACACATACACCGGAGGAGACCCCTAAAACTCACAGATACACAAAATAAACTAAAATCGTGTTCGTTGTTTTGTTGGTTAAAGAAATGCGAGCGAGTAACCCAAGGTTCAATGCTCCAGCGAGGTAGGTACTTCGTTCGTACTCCACCAACAACAATTTACACAGAAAAATTGCCATGCCAAAAGATGATGAAGGAAAGAAACAAGAACCACCAGGCACCAGCACCATCCATCCACCATCCACCACCGGCAGCCATCAGGTATGAAAATTATTTCTTCTTCTGTCTTTGAATCGTGCTTCTTATAATGTGAGTTCCATTTTACTTTGCCACAGGTTTTCTCTTACTTTTGGTTGCCTTTTGCGATTATAGGAGGAGGCAAAACACGTGCATATCGCCGTTCGATAGAATGGTATCGCAGAAGACGACATCGCCGCGGTGTTGGTGTCTCGCAACCCTAACCAATGAGTTTTTTGAAAACAAAATAAATTTGAATAACGAAACGATTTGCCTGACAGGATTAGGAATTCTAATGGAAGCGGATAGCTCGGTGGCGGGAGATTGCCGATAGTTCTTTAGAACTTGCTGAAGACAGGCAAATGGCATTTAATCTTTTGAAACAAAGCGGAATGTGACAGTCGGCTTACGGGTCAGGAAGTATGCGCGTATTTAGCATTGTTCCTTGAGACTGTGGAAGTGGGATTCAAAATCTCCAGAAGAATGAAGGATTTCTCATTGAACTTGGTGGAGAAGAGCGAGGAATATGAATTGGATTGTGGATTTGCCAGATTGCGGAAACCGTGAGGACTCAGGCAACTATTCTATACACACAGAAAAATCAGATAGTGGACATCTAGATTGATTGCAGTCAAACGAATGAAATTGTAATTAAATTACTGTTCATTCGTCAACGAGATTTTGTTGCTCAAAAAACAAACGCAGGGATGACTTCAAAGTAATCAGAATCATCCACTTTCACTTTGTCGTATTCGAAGGATATTCAAAGGTGAATATTGTTCACCCGTCCAAATTGAGTGAGTATAACGAGAGGATATCTAAACTTAACCCCAAAAAGGTGCTGGAACGGATATAGAAAAAACTTTCCACAGCAACGCATAATGTCTTGGCGTTCACTAGCTTACTGCAAAATTTGGTCAGATGAAAGTGCCCGTACCACAAGAAAGGAAATACTTTGAACTGGGGCAACTAGAAACGAATAAGTCTCCTAAATGTCGCGTGTCGGTGGATTATACAATGTGAATGTCAAAAACCTTCGATGGTAATCTAATCGGCCCATATCAGTGCTTCTAATTTAGGCCAGGAATGTCAACCAAAAAACGCGGGAACTGCAAATTGATATTCACCTCCTCTTTATCGACTTGAAAATCGCTTACGATATCCTACATAGGGACGAATTTAAACAGAGCTGTTTCAAGTAGGAAGGAACTTTGTCTACCTAACCCTTACAATTAGCTGTTCAGAGAACAAGCGAAGAATAACTCTTGCCAGTCGTTATTTCTTCCAGCTAATAAGTAATTTAAAGAGCAAAAATCTGTCCTTATAAACCAAGGAGATATTATACAAGGCCTTAATCATGCTGGTTCTGCTGTATAGAGAAGAAGCATGGACCTTATCGAAAGTAAATGAAAACCTTTTGGGATTCTTTGAAAGAACGATTTTTCAAACGATTTATGGACGAATTTTAGGGGCCATAGAGTGACGTTGATTTGTTCAAAGGACTTAAAATACAATAGCGGTGGTCCCCAGGTCATGTAGGCAGTATATCGACAACAACGCACCAGCTCAATGAGTCTTTCAATCAACCCCTGCGCGCACAATTGGAAAGCAACCACAACCAAATTGATGTTCGTAACTGGAGGCAGGTAGCTAAGGACCGGATTAACTGGAAAGGCCTGTTGATTGTGGACTAGGTTTAAGCATGGTCCTTTGGGAAGGAATAAAGAAAACGGACGATGGTCAATGCGTTAAGAGAACTTTCAAGTACGGACAAATAAACATACTATCTGAGGAATTCAGCGGCTGCATTAATCCAACTCTCATCTACAACGATGCATGACACGAATCCTATTTGCCTGCCGTGCAACCAGCTCTATGCGCTTTCACTCCACATGTAAATGTAAGCGTTCGATTTAGCATGGGAAAAATCCATTTTCGCAATCGAATGTCGAACGTCGCAAGATTCCAAAATAAGAGGAAACATTTTTTCCACCAATTACCGGCCCATAGAATTTTCGTAAATTTTTCTTAGGCCATGAGAACGCCTTATCAGAGATATTTTAACATCTGAACTGGAGTAGAAGTGAAATGTATTGTCTTCAGTTGACATAGCATATAGATCATTGGCCGCATTCTGTTGACGTCTAGCACTACAAATGGCGAAACTACAAACGATAGATAGGGTGAGTAAGTAAGATGGCTCTAAAACCCAACCAGGGATGGCACAATAGGCTCCTTTAGAGAGGCCGCAGTGCCAGCGCCGGTAAAGGGTAAATCACAAAGTAAAAAGCCCTTAACTTTAATATTAGGATTTTTATTTCGCTTATTTCGCATCCACGATGTTTTTATGATCTACACAAAGATTGATATCTTAAGCCATTTTAACTAGATTTAGTAGTTTTGTCAGTAAAAAAAAAAACTCTAAAGAACTCAGTTTTTTTATACAAATAGGCAACTGCCGCCCTACATAAGAAGAAGAAACCAGCATTGTGGGAGTCATCTTCATCGAGTGGTATCAATGAAAGCGATGGTTAGATGAGTCTTAGATGTCAGGTTCAGAACCATTGGGGTAAAGAGGTAGTTCGCGTGAATAAAGTTCATCCTTCTTATTAACTTATAAATAGTACATGATACATGATGGCACAAATACATTTCTGATGCTCCTGAAGATGAAGTTAGTAATAAAAATTCAAACTCAAATGTCACTAGGGATCTAGCGGCTGCGTTCCTCCGTCAGGGATATTGTATTTTGTAAGATGTCTTGCGGCCAATAGAATTGCTCAAAATGTTCTTTCTTTCTTTTGTTCTAGAAGCTGTGGTAGGGCCATGATAACTCACAGTCCTACCACTGCTAGGAAATCCAATATCTTGCTTCTGCATGCAGCGACTGTTAACAGTGGATGTACCATGAGCAATCACAATCCTTCCACTGCTTACTTAATGCTGTTCTCAATGCATATTTTCAAAGTTTGTTTAATTTTTGTATCCATAAGTTGGTACCTACCACGAGTAGCATAGAAAGAGAGACTATCCAGAGATACGCTATGTATGAGCCATATCTCTACCGGTCAACACGTCGGCAGTTAAAATAGTAGCAAGTGCAATATTTTGATCCATTATCCGTAGGTAGGTACTACAAAAAACAACCCACAAGACTTTGGATTTATCTGACAATAGATGGACCAATTTTTAATATTCAAATATCTGCCGACAGTGTTAACACACAATTTTCAACCTTACAACGTTGTCAGAAAAGTCATTGTCAGGCCATTGTAAGACATCCATCTGACAATGAAATTGTAAGACTTTGGAACAAAATCTTTGAACGGACAATTTTGTATTGTAAGGTAGTTGGCCATTGTAAGCTAATTGTCAGTCATTGTCAGAACATTGACTGATCTGACAATAGAGCGAGAAAGAGAGAGTAAGGATTAGTCTGAATACGATTTAGCTCTGATTTTAGCTACTGACTTTTGAACGGTTTTTTATTTAGATATTACATGTATGTAAATAATAAATACATATATATTTTTGTAACGTTATTACTTTGTTCTTTAAGTTATATTAAGAATAATCCATAGAAATTAAGTTCTGCACTAAAAGAATAACTAGGTAGGTATCTACTGGGAGCGCAGGGTAGAACTCAGTTTTTATTTATTTTGCTCCAAGTTTGTGATACATATTCCATGTTATTTGGAGGCACTTTGTGCAATTGTAACTCCCTTGGTAGGTACCTTCTTCGTAATGTTTACAGGTGGAACTAAAATATATGCATTTGTACCTACCTACGAACTCAAGAACTCGAATGTCCAATTCTCAAACATCAAAGCCGTGTAGGTACCTCCTAAGGATATTAATGAGACGAACAAAATTTGAATTCGTTATGACACCCTTTACGCGCATGACATCCTGCTGCATTCTCTTTATCATCACTAAACGTCAGGCACAAGCAATAACGTCCTACTTACCACATCTAACAAATTTCATTCGATATGTTTGCCTCTACTCTCCCACCCTCAATCAAGCAGTTTTGTTTACAAAACTACTTCTACTCCAATGGAATGCAAAGGTCAATCTTGTAAACAAAACGCACAATTTATTTAACATAACTTCTCAAGTATTTAATAAAAAAAAAATGCACACAAACAGCACGCAACATTGTCCAAATTGACCTCTAATTCTATGGAAACTTTCAACAAACACGTTTATGACTTTATTGTTGCACGATAAACTTGTAAAACCCGCTCCTGCCGTCACCATTTGATAGATTCATACCCGATTATCAAGGTCTTCATTGAATTCAAAACAAACCTCATAATTGTCCACCATTAGGATACTTATAAGGCGAAAGAGTACACAAATAAAAACGCACATAGCCAGTTGCAAACCGATTTCATAACAACCAGTCATCGGACGCAGAACAAAAATACACTATTACTCACCGATTTTGACAAACTCCTCGAGTGTCCGACCTCCGGCAATTAACCAGCGTATCCAGTCCATTTTTTCCGTATTGTCGATGGACTCCTTGGGACAGAACAGATGATACATGATCGCATCCAATTCGGGCGTAGGTCCGTTGCGACAGCATTCCGCATTGACCAATGCTCCGATCTCGTGTTGACGCTTGTACAGAGTTGCTGAGCGAATCATGTTTGCAATTCTATCCGATTCGCCGCGACTGGTACTTGGGATTGGTGGATTGGGAACTGCTCCCGATGACGATGATGATGGCATTGATCTATTTACTGAGTCGTCTGCACTTGTATTGGAATCATTGGCAGCGTTGGATCCATCGCCACCACCACCATCGCTACTCAAATCGTTTGATTCCATAGCTGACAATCAACTCCAGATTATAAGCAACTAATTTTGTAGATAAACTATCTATATGCGCGTACACCTTTATCACAGGTGTTGGGTGCAATTTCACTTGGACAAAGCACTTGTTTTTTTATTTTTTATTTTTTCTTCTTCTTTTATTTTTTGCTTCTCTCTATTCACTTTGCACTAATTTAACAAACAAAAAATTACTTTTTTCTCTTCTTCTTCGATTTGACATACAATTGAAGATAATTGATGGCAACACTGGCAGCACATTTCTTCTTCTTCTTTCGTGCTGCTGCTGCTGCTACTTGAGCAAAGAAATTCCTTTGCACTATTCACTCGGATAACGAACTCACATAATTATTTAAGTATCACTTCGCGACGATTTCAACATGGAAATTTATTTCGATATTCAATTGAAAATTAAATGGAAAAACTTAGGAAAATATACAGCCAATGAAAGCTACGGCCCGACGAAGGCGAAAAATGACGACAGACTGGCTGACGGACTAAAAAAGGAAAACACGCATCAAATTGTCATCTCTGGTCGCGTAATTGTCAAATAAAAATATTTTTTTTTTTCACTGCTTCTTCGGCGAATATTCACTAGAAAAGAGATATTTTTCGTACTTTCCCGAGCTTCCACGGAGGATAATTTGAATGAAAATTGATTTTTCTATTCACTGCGAATTTTAGATAAAATTAAATTGCAAAAATTTGTTTAGTTTGTCGCAAAGAGATTCACGTTTCACGGAGTTATTTTTTTGTGTGGTGGAAAGAACACGGCCATGGGGAGTTTTTTTTTTTTCAATAAATTCCAGGGATGTTCGGCGCAAGCAGTTGACATTAGAATGACAGAATCAGAAATGTCCATTGGTGGGAAATTGTTTTGAGGGAATTATTAGAATAGCTTCACAGGGGATATTTTTTTTTGGGTAGGTAGGTAGTTAGGTCGAGCGGTCAATTGAACATTTTTCAATAATGATTGATTTTAGATAGAAAGATATGTTGTTGAAAAGAAATTTAAACATAGAATTTGAATTGTTTTAAAGCATGAAGTTAGAGAAATCTCTTTGCTATGATTGGAGTCTCTTTCTTCTCTTTTTAACGCTTAAATATGTTGAGTTTCCAATCCATTCAATCAACATGAAACGCACTTCTGTAGGTACCACTTTTTTAGTTATATATGTTTTATAATTTTAATGAAAATCAAATCAGAGCTCGAACGTAACGGGTGGCAAGGTTTATTTGTTGTCTAGTAGTGTATATGCGTCAAAAAATTAGCCGAGGAGAATTATTTAACGCAATTGACACACAGATCACGTAAAAATAGAATAATCGAACGACATCGTTTCGACAAAAGCAGCCTCTGTCTCTTGAATTCTATGTAGGATTGGGTTTGTAGGGAATTATTTCGCTAAGCCTTTATAGAATAGGTAGCAACAAATAAAATAAAAAAAATGCCTAATCTTTTTTCCAAGTTTTTAAGTGTCAATTTTACTACATATATATATTGTCGATTTCCATTGGGCAAAAAAAAAAGTAAACACTTTTTTAGGTTCAGAGCACTTTACCGAATTTCGATTCGAGAGCGAGATTCACACATACTTTCACAAGTGACATTCGTAAACTCAAATTGCAATTTAAAAATAGCTGAATGTCAAATAACACACCGACACAAATGAGATGATATCAGATTGATGTGCTGCCTTTCTTCTTTTCATTCAACGACATTCTTCGTTTTCCTTCGACGAGGTAGCCGTACGGAAAATTCCCAGATTTCATATACGAATCGGAGGATTTTTGGAGGTATTCTTCCGAACAGCTTTTCGCAACTTCGTTCCGTGCGTTTATACTGATATTTTTGACAGCTTCATATGCGCCGCCAGGAATTGCTTGCGGTATGGACTAGCTTTATATATTTCCTGAACAAATTCTATTAATTTTGCCCACATTTCGTCAATCAGCCGACGTTATTTTTAAGCAAAACATTTAAAATAAACGTCAAAGCTCAATGATGCCAATTATGTTAAAATTTAGTTTTTTTGTTTTTTGTGTTGTGATGGCATTGTCTGTTGCAGGTCTGCGAACTGCGACGCATGCTGAATTTACAAGTGTTCTTCCCATTTAAACCTGTGTTTTATATTTCCACTGCAACATTGTATTTTGGGCATTACTGTATTAACAGTTACATGCATGAAATCAAAGCTGGCGATGTGATTATTCGAGGAGGAAAAAATATTTAAATATTATTAAAACAATATGTGAAAAGTTTAAACTTGCTATCTTTACTGTAGCTATTTAAATTTAATTTTTAACATAAAATAGCTATATATTTTGTATGGGAGGTAGTAGTGGTTTTCATCCGATCTTGCTCATCTTCGAACTTAGCCTAAGTTTGGTGGATAAAAGCTTACGTACCAAATTTGAAGTCGATAGCTCTTAAATTACGGCCGTAATCGGGATGCTGATCATTAAGAAGAAGACGTCGCCGGTGGTCGTCGGTCCGCATCAGCCGCTCTGAGAAGATTCGATAGAAAAGAATCCACTACGATGGATTTAATTCGTAGCAAAAATGTCCACTACGATGGATTTTGTGATAGTTTTTTCGGGGTTCGTAGTAAAATTCCGAATACGACAGATTCTGTGATCACCCAGAATATAATTTGAGTCTCCGACGAAGTTTGCGATGCGGATAATTCACCGTTCTGACGGATACCTCTGTTTGTTAGCAAATGGCGCGCCTCGCCTGTATCATAGCTTATTGTCGTATGCACAGTGTGTGACTGTTTTCTTCAAAATTGTAGTTTCTTTAACTTGCTATTGATTATTTTAATGAGATACCTACATATTTTTTAGTGGAATTTCTTATTATTAAACATTTAAATGGCATATACTCCAAATGCGTTTCGCCCGATCGATGTGGTAAATGCTTAGTCCATATACTTTATTCTTGACTTGAAAACTTTTTTTGGTGCAATTTTTTCGTTTTTTGGAATGGCGCCCAACGTGAGGCTCTATGGCAATAAACGTAACATTAAAAAAACAATATCCTATAAAATAAATAAGAAGTCTTTAATATCTTTTCTCTTGCATTCGCTTTCTTTTGTTCATAGCATTGCTACGTGACAGTTATACATAAATATACTTAGATTAAGTTTCTTTTTGTTCTCTCCTGTTTAAAAAATATTTTTGTTTTTTTTTTGTAATGCACTCTTGTAGTAAAATAGATACTTGTAGTATTTTTGATTTGGTTTCTTATAAAAAACGAGGTTTTTCCCTTTCTTTTTAATACTACTCTCAGTCGTAGTGTGTGAGGAAGTCTGGAGGTACAAAGCTTCGCTTTATGTCCACTTTGAACATGTGACACCATTTAGTTATCTGGGAAATAAAGAAGGCTATAAATGGAACTAGCTGAAGAATTTATCTTCTCTCACCTGGTTCTCATCGATATTGTCACAGAAACTTAAATCTAGTAATTTCAGTTTCTTGCATTTTACAAGAATTCTGGAAGTAAGGAAAAAATTGCAGATCGACATAGATCTCGTATAAATCGAACTTACTCATAACACCGCTCAGTGGAAATACCCAGCACTCCCATCAGATCGAGTTGCTCCAAGTTGGGACACAAATTCGCGATATTCTCCACATCACGATCGGTTATACCTCGAATAGCAGCTAGAAATAGTTTCTTCAGCTTTGGACAACCAATGAGGAGATCTTTGAGACTTTCACCCGGCAATGGCTCTTCTCTAAGACTGAAATTTGTTGTATATTTGTAGGTAATTGTTAGTATGTAAATATACTCTCAACGTACCACCAACCGAAATCGACTTCTTCTATGTCGTGACACATGGATAGTGCCTGCAGACCCATGGAAGATAAAGAGTGTGATTTCCACATATCCAACGACACCAATTGTTGATTGTATTTGGCTATTTGTAGTGCAACGTCGTCCATATTTACTCCGATACCGCAAAATGCTGAAAGTGAATTCAGTTTCTATTGTTGATACGGATGCTCCGCTGTTACCTACCCAAATTTAAATGCTTCAATTTGCGATTGCTCTCGAGCATCGTCAACAGCAGATCTGG
The DNA here is from genome assembly GCA_949372485.1 of Cheilosia soror. NCBI lineage: Eukaryota > Metazoa > Arthropoda > Insecta > Diptera > Syrphidae > Cheilosia > Cheilosia soror. The sequence goes on from OX443563.1 coordinate 80,008,983, forward strand.
TTCGATGACAGTGCGGAAGAGATCAAGTCGTTCCAAGTTCTTAAGATTGGCCAAGCAAGAAAAATTCAAAATGGGCGGATCTATAGCGTAGTTCCTCAATGAAAGTTCTGAAAATGCAAGAGGTGTCAAATAAATTGATGCAATACGAAGAATAAGTTTTCTCTCCGCACCTTTGAGGTTATCACAGACAATTCCGACAGTTTCAATGCAACTTGCATTCAGAAACCTACACGAGTTCAGTCGCAAATGTGTTAGATTGTCTCCGCGCTGTTGAACGAACCTTAAAGTGAAAAATTTGATCTACCTTCCGTCGAATGCAATTTAAAAATCAGAAACTCACTTTTTAAACTCGGTTGGAGAAATCGAACTATATAGCCCGCACCACGATAAATCCAATTTCTTCATCAACGTCGATCTCTTAGCCAAAGTGCATAGAAGCTCCGACGTAGCCAAATGCCAGTATGGCTTCAGGTTCAATTCACTGTACAATAGCGGATGCGTGGAGACATCGTAGAGAAACTTTGAAACCTGCCCCACCCGAAACAACGATATCAAATCCAAGTGCGAAAAAATGTTCAACAAAATCTCAAACTGCAATTGGGGAATATTATTTCTTTTGCCTTAAGAAAATAGTATCTGCCACTTACAGGCATATCACTCAGTCCAAGCTTAACAGCCCGCTGTTCGCCGAGTTCGTCCTCATTCAATGTGACGGCTGCCGTCTCTTCGATAAATTTGTCCAAATCGTTCTTTAGAAAATCTAGTAAACTTTGTAGGTTCTCCTTGAATCTTGGTCGAAATTTTATACTTTCCAGCTTGCGAACGATTGGGCCTTTTCGATGGCGTGACTTACAAATGTTGATGATGTCCTGGGCGTTGTAGACGCTGGACTTTCTTCCTACTAACACCACACCGTCGATTTCGGTAAAATAATGCAATGGGCTGTGGTTGAATTCCAGTCTTATAGTACTGCAATAAAAAAAGGAGATTGATCGACTTTTCGGGGGCTAGACAGTTTCGACTTTACTTTGTCGGTAAGAGTATTTTCTTCAGCGGCGGGGAGAATCGGCATGCGTTTATTGTTGAATATGCCTGCGGGGCGACTTCCCACAGACAGATCCATTTCTCTGCGATTGTGTACGCCCAAATGCGGACAATAGCACCGGGATTATATGTCTCGAATATAGCCAGTTCTTCGGGTATAACGTACTGCTCGAAGCTTATTACTGGAAGAACAGTAAGAAAAATTAAAATGTCAACACAAACTAGAAGGCATTTCAAAGAATTACAGGGAACTCTAATTTTAGCAATCAACGAGAATGTACAAGTTCACTACCCCAGTTTGAGAAGATCCTCCAACAGGCTAATCGTTGACCTGGGCCTCAGTCGATAAGACACACAAGTTAGCGCGGTCTTTGGATAACAGCTTCCAAGTTGATTAAGGTTCTCTTTTACTTGTGCGCGACACTCAAGACAGGAAATTTCTCTACTGCATGGATTTGAATACTTTTTGGGCGGTTTATATCCCAGGCACCACTGATGTGCACTTATTTAACCAGGTCAATGAAGCTGTATATAACGTAAAGTCGGCTGTTTTACTCAATTGCTTCTTACAAAATGAACGTGTCCAAAAGTAGAAGAAAAAACAAAGATTCCATAATGAGTCATGGCAATATGTACCTTCATTTGGAAACAAAGAAAGTCACCCGTTTGCGTTTCCACCAGCTAATTAAATTTGTCACTCTGTCAACTAAGGATAATCCCATTGCCATGCGTCTCTAATCGGTGACTATAAACCTTCTACAAATCGTTAGCTACATTCTCAAATCAAGTCGCCATTCAAGTGATTACATCTTAAGAACAATGCTTACAAACATATCAGACAGCTTTATCACTTACCAATGAAATCATGTGCCGGAATACTGGGTAGATTTTGTGGCTTTATTTCTTGCACTCTTGACGGCGCCATATCCCACCATTCGCCATACGTTCGCTGCAAAACGAAAGTGAATTCATAAAATTCTGAAAACCACTTCACTCTGTTACATCAGAGACTCAAAGGGGATTAGTAGCGTTGTTCACGCAAGTGGTACGCACTGTTTTTGTTCGATTTTCAATCAATTTGTTTTACTTACCATGGCAAATGTTTCGGGAAAATCTCCATAATCGGGGAATTTTGATGGGCGTCCGGTGATATTGAGCGCCGTGTACGATATACTGTAGTCACTTCCATACTGCGAGCTAAAGTCTAAGACCGCCTGGGCGTATTGATTGATTCGCACATCTGAGTAGTAGCTTGTCTCGAAATCTGTGGTATCATAGCTATCGTCAAAGGGTGAAGATGATGTACTACCAGCCAATGGGGATTCTTCGTCAGATGTGGACATTGAATGGAACTTTCTTTCCCAGCAGGCGTAGCAGTTATTTCAATTATACTCATATAAGAGCACTTTGGTCAACAAAAATATTGTTTTGTCTTCCACTGGCAGTGAATCCTTTGTCTACGTATGTATATTAACTTCTTTTCCTGGTTGCATTACTTTAGGAACTGCGATGGGGAAGAAACACAATAAAACACATTTTCTGTTGGCACAACAACAGACTTTTGCTAAGCAACACAAACTAAATCTTCGGGCGGAAAAAATCAAATTTGCTTTAGAAGCTTGGGCTTAATTAGATTAAAAAGGTAGCACTAAGCAACTAGTTAAGTGATGGTGTGAATCGACATTTTTGGTTTTGTTTCGCTTGCCTTCGACTTTGTCCTTTGTCTGGGTAATTATTCACCGTAATAAAGAACCTAGCCAACACAAAACCAATTGTCCTTTGACCTCCAGATTCGACTTCAATTTATCGTTTTGTGTGTATATTTCTCCCTATTTTGGTGTACTTGAAAATTTTGTTGAGAACTTCTGTCTTTTTCTTTATTTTTGTTGTCACTTTTTGACGTTTCCTTTCAAGTGAAAGTGAATCATTCAGCGAGGAATCGCGTTCAGGTGGGTAGTAAAGCAGTGCAATAGGTAGTAGATTATTTGAATGTGGCTGAATTGCTCATTTCGGGAAGGGAACAAATTGAATTCGAATTCGATTCGTTTTTTTTTTTGACAAACAAAAGGTCTGTTACTTTTTTTTGTAGTAAAACTGGAAAAGACTGTTAAAATGGCAGTGGTTGGGATAAAAAAGAAACTTAAAAAAAGTTAGGGAACGCTTTTGTAGTAATCTATGAGAAATGACAGATGCATTTTGTTTTTCCATAATTTACAGTAGGTTTGCGGTGACACGTTTTTGTTTTCTAATTCTGTATAGAGGGTTGCGATGGGCTATAATTTGTTTAGGGCTAAAGCCCACCATAAATTGCAGTAGGAAAAAGGCTCATTAAAATGTCTGATATACGCGAAGAATTTTCTTATTTATTATTACCATACCAGCTGATTCATTTAGCGACCAAAGTTATTCGGAATTAATCAAATTTTAATTCAGCTGTCAAGCGACTGACAGTTTTTTTCAATTCTTACTTCAAGAAATTTGTTGAGTAAAAAGTAGGAAGATTCTCATTGGAGGGTTAATATCAATATCCTTGGGGCAGATCACATAAAATGAAAACGATGGAACGACATCGTTTCGACAATAGCAGTCTCTGTTTATTGCCACAGATATGATAGAGACAGCATGCATGAAAAAGATATCGTTCAATCGTTTTTATTTTACGTGATCTGACCCCTGCTTTCTCGAAGACGCTCTCTTTTACGAATTTCTTGAGTTATAAGTGTTAAGGAAAGGCATTGATTAAAAATTAGTACAAAAAATAGCCCATTAACATGCCTCAGTGTTGTCTAAAGATACAGTTAATCTATTCATTTGCTGGACTTTCAAATAAAAGGACTTTTATTTTATGAGCTTCTAAAAATACAAATTACTAAATAAAACAAACGCGCTATATTTATTTACTATAAAATATTTATTAATATACTGTTGTTTCTTTATTAATACAATAACATTGTAAGACTTACATACATAGTTGTAGTTAAAATTTTAAAATGATATTTTCTTTATGGCTAAAACTATAATTAAAATATACAAATGTCACTATACGTAGGTAAATTATTAAAAATAATTTGATATTTTCGATTGGGCTAGTTTTGTTTGCAGTTAAAGTAAAAATAATAAATGATTTTTTTTTTTCAAAAATTTGAACAAAACTTCGAGTAGAACTTTAACTACTCTATTTATTTAAAATAGTTAATTAAATAGTTTTTTAATGGAAGTGCAAAGGCAGAGAAGTGCATGACAAAAAGATAGAACAATAAAAATATATTTTAGGCACATCAAACAATTGTAGTTTTATTTTCTAATGTATTTATTTTTTGTTTTATTTTAGTTAGATTATCACAACCGACTCATTTTATATCATCCGCTTGTTTAGTTTAAATAATGTTTTAATATATTATTAATTTTAAAACTTTTTAAACTGTATTGCTAGCTATTTATTTTTATTTTAATAAATAATTGTTCGCAGATTTTTATTAAAATCAGGTTTAGTTGTAAAATTAGCAGTTGTGACATTTAACCAGACCAACTTCATCGCAATTCATACATTTGAGTGCAACAAATTCAGCGGTAAAATGATTTCTATGGACGGATTTTTTGGAACCATTGCACGATGGACATGGTAGGAGACGATAACCACCGCAAGTTTGGCATGTAAATGTTGATGTTATTGACTGAAATATAAAACGAGTTATAAAATTGAAATAAAAAATTAAATTTATAAGAATAGGTACATACCTTGTATGGTTTTAAAAGTTGACGTAGTTCACCTGATTCGTTCAGTCGCTCCACATGTTCTGCGTCCTGAAATGGGAAAGTGAGTAGTTTTTATAGAATACTTTACTTGTCTTCACTATTTCCAAAAACAATGATATAATTTGTGTAAGTCATACCTAATATGTCTTTCAATATAAATTTGCTTTTTATATGATGCGATCATTTGACAGATCATAGCGTTTTCGTTTTTCATTGTTCACGCCGCCGCCGCTATGGCTCTTTGTTTAAGAACATTTCGTAGAAAGAATAGTTTACAAAAAAGCGAGAGATAGTTGCACAACTTGTTTATGACTTTTTAAATAGAATAGGGGCCAGTTTCAATATTAAGCTTTCTCATTTCAGAAGTCATATCCCAAAATATAGTCTTAAATTCTGACAGTCCGATTTCCGCATATAATCCACTTTATATTTCACTTTACTCCTGTCTTCGGATTTATAATTTTGGACAGATCAAAAGAGGAGACATGTACCTTCAATTACCAAGTAAAGTTGGTTGTGGTTTAATAAATAAATAAATAGGTGGCGCAACAGGCAGGTAGATACCCTAGGCCTAGCTTCTCGCAATTATTCGTTTGTGTGAATTTCTCTTTTTGGGACGAATGGAAGGGACCTACAATTTTATGCCGAGTCCGAACGGCTGAATTGAGAAGCTTTTTCGGGACAGTAATGCTCTCGGATGTTTGTCATACGTTCGCGAGAGCTGGCGCAGTAGAAACAACCTTAAGATATAATTTGTGTTTTTCCGGGGATTGAACCTGAGATCCCTCGCACAGCAGTCCAACACACTAACCACTGCGCTACTGCGCCCAGCGAATGGTTTAGACACATATAAAAATAATGGTCAACAAAAATAGAATTACCTATGTGGACTTAAGCTAGTTCCAAGTGTAGACGAAACTCATTTTAAGATGTTTTAAACTATTAATAAAATATTTTTCTACTCTAATTGCATCTTGTACTATCTTATCTTAATTACTCCCACATAATTTTATTCTCGTTCTCGTTTTAGCGCTGCTTTTCTATTTTTAATGTAAACTAATATTTAAAATATCATTAACAATGTACGAAAACATAGAAGTAGACATCTATGCTAGTTAAAGGAACCGTTCGTGTCTACATTAGTGTTAGGCCATATTGAAGACACAAACATGTTAAAAACGAGGCAGCGTGCCTCTTGAAATGTCAACTGAGCTCTCTGTCAAAATTTGACATAATCGAAATGTTAGCTGATGTTCAGAAACAGTATTACCTGTAAGGCTAATTACAGTTAGTGCAATGTAAAGTTTACTCACTTACGTAGATATCCTATATTCTTATTAAAAAAGTAAATTTAATTATTAAACTTAAATGTTTATTACGCCCCTGGACAAATAACAATTATCGCCCTGACCCAGTAACTGAAAGATATAAAACTGTACCCAATCCTACCACAAAGCAATAGCATACAACCTTATAAACCGCTTCGAACAATGGATGCAACAGTTCAGCAAATTACAAAGCAATGCGATCTTCATTGTCTAACCTTGAGCGGATTTTTTATTTCATGTGTGCTTTCTGTAATGTAAACAATTTAATGATGCGCATGCATAATTTTTTCTGTTAAGTGAAATGTCCAAAAAGGCTCTCTTTTGAAAATTTCACTTTTAACGCGCGACGACGAGACTCTTATCAGTGATGAACGCGTGTTGTTTTAATTTATCTTCGCCATAAACATATAAAAAACGACTCCCAGAGTGCATACATTCAAATTGGTATTACGTGCTGCTAAAAAAAAATTAAAAAAGTTTGCTATTGCTACAGCGAATTGTTACAATTTATGCCTTAACGCTCCGCCACTACTAGTATATGCTTGCGTGATTTGAATGCTATGTACTAATATCAACCGGCCCCAACTATTGAAAATTTATTTAAACAATAGACAGACAAAAAACAACATTTTTCTTAACCCGTTTGAGAAGTATATTCGAGGTTTATCGTGAAGAAAGTCATCTTTCGTACCGCTATATCACAACAGGACGTGACAGTTAAACCAAAAGCGTATTCTCCACATTTGGGCATTTGGCTGCACTGCTTATATCGCCTCGGGTATGGCTGCACGTGATGGACGCGAATGTGTCGTCGCGTCGCGTCGTTGACGTTTTTCCTTTTAATTTCACTTTCTATGGGCTCTTCGAAATTAATATTTTATTTATTTATGATTTCGTCTTGCCTTTATTTTGTAGGTAGGTACTAGAGTTGTAACAAGTGCTAATTGGCAATGATTTCTTATTTAATTTGCTAATACATAGCAATCGCTATAAAATAAATTGTCATGATTTTATAAAACTTGTGTTTTCACACAACTTTGCTGAAAAAGGCTAATCATGAATATTTTACTATTTAAACAAAGAGTCTATAGTTGTGTTTCTATATAAGGTTTGCTGACTTGATGCAAACAATTAAGTAAGTCCAATATAACGGTTATTTATAATGGGTGTCTATAATGAAGCAAGTCGTTTTAAAATGACCAAAACAGCTAAAAGATCATGAGGCAATCAATCGTTGGGATTTATTGAAAGATATCACTTGGTAATAGACAATTAAATTTGATGAGGCAGATTGTTTTGCGACTTATAGGTCCAATCGCGTAAAGTTATTCACAATCTCCTTAAAAAAATGACAGAAAAAGAGAAAAAAATAATAAATTCGCTAAGAGATGGGTCGATTTTATGTGAGTAAAAAAGAGAAGGGATTTTTGCTCAATTAACCTAAAAATTCGTACCTACAAATTAATAAGTAATGGTTCGGAGGATGGAGTCGGGATTGTAAAGGGTGTCCCATAATTCACGCAAAATGTAATTTTGATAGAAAATACAGATTTTTAATTAGAAAGCTTACATTTTTTATTGATTTATGGTAGAGTATCTACCTATACAGATTGGGGTTATGTATGCATATCGTATAAATGGCCGCTACGGCTTTGCTGACCGTTTCGCATAAATGTGAATGAGTTTCATTAATACACCCCCCCAATTTCCTCTTTCAAGCCGTTGGTGATCGTGGGCTTGTTTGCATAGACCTTTGACTTCAAAAAACCCCAAAGAAATAAGTCTAATGGCGTTAAATCGCCAGATCTGGATGGCCAATTCTGATCGCCGATTACACGATTAGGAAACAACTCACGCAGTAATTGAATAGTTTCGCTGGCTGTACGGCATGTGGCACCGTCTTGTTGAAACTACATGCTGGTCACATCCATATATCTTGTAACTTAGGCTCTAAAACATGATGATTTTAGAAGAAGAATGGTCCGATAATGCCTCCAGCCTAAAATCCGCACCAAACAAGTCACGCGATTTCGATGCATTTGTTTCTCAACAATAACTCGTGGGTTTTCTGAACTCCAAATGCGACAATTTTGACGATTAACAAAGCCATCAAAATGAAAATGAGCTTCATCACTTAAGTTGCAGATGATTTTGTTCGAAAAATCAGCATACGCTTGTTGTTGTTCTAAAGTCTATTCAACGAACTAGCGCTGCATGCTTCAGTTTTTGAGTTAATTGAACTTTGGGGGCATCAAGCTTCCAGTCTTTCGTGAGAATTCGCTGTAGAGAGCTTCTTAAAATGCCCAATTCTTGACTACGGTGCCGAATTGATGTTCCTCGACTGTCAGCAATACTCTCGCGAACTGCTTCGATGTTTTCTGTTACACGACTTGTGTGAGGGTTTAAGATCACAAATTGATCCAGTTTCCCTGAATTTTTCAATTATTCAGTCATATTTTGTCTGAAAATTGCGAACTGTAGCTGACGAACCATCATTATTTTTAAAATATTGCTCAACAATGAAAATGCGTTGTTCTTTCGTATAGCGCTCCATTTTTACCAACCACGAACTGTCAGCTGTCGCATTGTTTGCGTTGGCATCACTGTACTATTAAATGGTGCAAAATTAAATTATGGGACACCCTTTATTAAACCTATCCTTTGTGTTAAAACTTTTTCTGAAATTCCACTTTTCTTTTTAGTAGGTACGACATAAAAAACATACAACTTTTTTTGACAGAACAAGTAATTCTCTTCCTGAATCCCATCCCAAATGCTATTAGGTATATCTGTCTATGGCATGTCTAGATCTACTACCTATCTACTTTTGATTATATCATTTGAACATGTATGATAGATTTGGCTATCATACACGTTCAGGCTGTAAGCAATTGGAAACTGCATAATTAATTTCGAATATCTACCAGAGATACCACCACTAGTTCCATTTTTATTAATTACATTCTGATAAATGATCTGTCGGTTACTTCTTTTAAAAATCTAGTTCAGTTAGCATCATAAATTATGAACATTTTTGACATAATCGCTCATCGTTTTGAATTGACCACCGACGTTCACGCTTTCAACAAAGATTAATTAAATGAAAATCAGTACCCCATCGGGGGTAACAGCGGCATGTTTATATGGTTCACTCAAATCAGATCCACATTTTATGTGATTCTTTTATTCATAAATAATTTCCATGAGCAATTTTTCATCATTTGCAAGAAAAAAAAAAAACAGAGAGCAGTAAATTGCAACGACACGAACGAACAGAAAACTTTCTTTTTCGTTTGCGAAAAATGTATAAATATCTATTGTCATGATATGATTATTGTTATTCCCGTTGAAAAGGTATGGGTAACGAAAGTGTCTTAACTATTCACAAATTGAATTACTGCTGTCATCGTCGTTGTCGATGTGTGTGACTTTGTGGATGGCAACTCCCTGCAGACAATCATGTGCGCCATTAATTTTTTTTTTCAATTAGCAATTTCGAAAATAGAGTATGCAAACGCAAGACCGCAAATGAGCTTGATGCCGTTCTACCGTAATTGTACAGAGTGCATCGGTTAACAACAAAGTTGTTACACCCGTTGTTGCAACGATGCACAATTGACAGTCATTATACTGTTGCAACTGGTTGTGTGTCCTATTTCGATAGCTTATACTCTGTCAACACGTTAGTAGATGCACACCTAAATATTCCATGATACCGCTACTCATCGCATTGCTTATTTTATGTACCTCTTTCCTATGGACTTTTATTCTATATTCCGGTCTTTTATTTTGTTTTTGCTTCACTAAATCATCTTCTCTTCGTGCAATTAGTTTGAAATTGCATTGTTTTTGTTTTCATTTTGTTTGACATTTAGTATTTTTTCAGACGCAAAATGTCAAACTTGTCTCACCCGCAGAGTATAAATTATTTTATATAGCTTAAGTACAGTTTTAACTGATATTTAAACTTACACCAATATGCTGGCCCTCGACAAACAACTGAGGTACTTGAATTTCATCCGAATGCATTCGTTCTTTGATTTCTTGCTGATATTCCGTGCTCATGAAGACATCACGTTCCTCGAACTTCACCAGAAGTGTACGTAAGATTTGCTTCATGTTGGAACACTTGGCGTACGTTTCGCGTATAATTCCCATGCTGGTGGTATACAGGACTACCTTGCCGATGTCTTTTTCTTTGTAGTTCTGTAAATTGAGAAAAGAAAAAAAGATTAGAACAGATAATTGCATGGAAATCAATTAGAATGAGAAAATTGGAAAAAATGTTGCGTATACGTCATGGTGAACTGAGGACGATTATGTAATTATCACAATATTTCCGGGTTACAATATAGGAAGATAGCTACTTTAGTAAAACAATATACTAAGGTGTGTGTAATAAGCTGGTACGATTTTCCCCTGTTCATAGTTTCCTATACAAATTTGCTGTAAAGCACAAAGCAATTTTGCAGGAAGTTTTCATTTCGCTGAATTAATTTGAGAAGGTTTGCGTTCATGGAAAATGCATGAGGCAAATAGACTTTTCAGTGACAGTTGATTATTAAAACCAAAGTAGTAGTCAAAATCAAGTGAACACCCAATGCGGTTTTCATTTGTCTTTGGAGTTTGGAATATTTCTAAAGTATTTTACGCTGTCGAAATGAAATATATTTTGCTTTTGTTATTTCGTTATAAAACTTTTTTAAGATTGTTGAGTTTTTAGACGTCTTTCAAGAGCCTAAAGAAATCCTAAGAGAACATCGTTGTTCACTCACTTTTGACGCTCACTGTATATGCTGGTAATATATTCCGAGCCCTTATTTTCATTTTGTACTTGGCATCTGACAAAAAGGCATGATTTTCAATAGAATTAGTCACAATTCTCAGCCATGACACGTGCGCTTGCATGCAAATAATTCCAAACATATTATGTACTGTCACAGTCACAATGGGCCGCCATGACAGATGCGTAATATAAATAACCTTTACATTGTGTTCTGTGACAAATTTTGCCAAATGATTGAACAATTATCACAAAAATGATTTCATCTTTTGACAAATGATAAAGGTTGTGGATAGTAAACAGATAGCAAATCTGACAGATGATATACTAGACTATGCATAAGTGACAACTGATTTGGTTCTAGTCTAACTTCAAAGACATAGGTAAAAAGATTACACTATTGTATTTTAAAAGAACATTTTTAATTGCATTTCTGACATTTGTTTATCTGCATGTTGCAGATGTCATTAAGACACTTTCATATAATCTTTAATGTATAGCTTAGCTACAACACTGCTTAGAAGGGATACGTTGATTCATCGGTGGTAAAATAAGAGCGATCGAAGAAGACTAAAAATAATTGCTGATGTTATTAGGCTTCCTAAATTCAAAATGTCGCAGGTTTCTGTCACACACATTTTATGCCTAATGTTGAATTCGATTGGCAATCTGAGATTTTTTAAGATTTCTGTAGATTTCGTCTGGCCAATCGAACAAAAAGAAGTATACTGCGCTGTTCTTTGTTGGTGTTGGTGGTGTGACTGCCAAAAGTTGTTTACCTTTTTTGTTGTGAAGATTTTTTTTTCATCATAATGTAAGTGTATTGGTAAATCTCGAGCGTCTCTGAGAAAAAATCTAGATTCGCAAAAGTGCTCTCGACTCTGAAAAAGATTGCTTTTTTTTGTACCAAACGAACGAAAAAAGTGATCTCGGGAAAGAATAAGTGCTTTTTTCTGGCGAATCGAAATTAACATAACGAAATTGACAGCTGCACCATGCACTACCCTCCTTTAACCGCAATGATCTACTCCTGCAAAACAAACAAACTATCCGGTTTTACTATTAAACTAATGTCTAGCTGCCATCGCACTTGACATTTCCCTCGTCGCTAAACCAAACTGAAATTAATATTCATCCTCTTCAAATGGAAATTCAATTCAATTAGTGAAATTGATAAATTATGCAGAGTGGCTTAGTGTGTCAACAACTATATCGGTACATATCAATTACAAACACGACACACTAACCGAAATACTGCATCCATATTTGTATCTCAATTTTTTGTTATTCGATTTCTTCGAAATATATCATTTATTAAGTACAACCAGGGGAAAAGTGTCTGCGCTAAAGCATTAACTGCAAATCTATGCCGCCCAAAAGTACGCCTCGCAGGCGAAACTTTGTCACGATTTTAGAGCCAGATTATGGAGTGAGTTCAGTCACTCTCTACTCCCAGAAATTAGTATAGTGGTTTAACGTAGGTTGGGACCGCCATGGCACCATCAGATTGTGTTTATTTCACCGAATCACATCAGGAAGGAAAAAACGTACAAGAAAAATGCAAACATTTCCAATACGTGAGGGAAAACTTGTCGCTGGTAATTTTTTGTCGCACGGAAAAGTCAACGACTGTGCAAATAGGAAACAGAAAAAATAAAAGAAAAATGTTTCTGGCAAAGGTGCTGCAAAACTCCTCGTGTGCGTTAAGCCATGATCTTGATTCGTGACTTTTCAATTGGGAGTTTCGCTTGGCTAGCGACAAAAGTGAATTTGCTAACAAACTTGGTCTAATGACAGTTGAACCTGGTTCAATGTCTAGGACGGCTACGTATGTCTATGTAAGAGCTATTTGCATTTTGTTCATGTAAATCGCCAGATTGTTGCAAGTTCGAGTTTTTCTGAGGTGACAAATGAGAAGTTACGAATCTGAATGTGCTGGCAATTAATAGCGATAAGACTTTGGCAACTTGATAAATTGTTGGATATTTGGTGGGTTTGAAAAGAAAATCATTGCGCTAGGATAATGTACAAGTTTTTTGTACTGAGAAAAATGGCCATAATTAACTGACACAAGCTATACGATCGTAAGAGAATTGCTATACGATAAGTTATCAGTGATATTTTTCAGTGAGTGGAATATATTTTATTTTAAGCCAGTTTCCGTTGAAATACGGCCGGCATTAAGAAATTTCTCTTTTGGGATTTTGAAGATTTATTCGACGTTTTGTCGGATTATATTGCAACTAAGTTTTATCTGATTGACTGGAGATTATAGAGGATGCATTTCTGGTTGGTTGTGGTCAGCTGAAAATCATATTGGATCGTGTAAGAGAAGCGAGATTTGCGCGTTCAGTACCTTATGCAGGGTTATCCAATAAGAGGTTTAATTTTAAAGCAATAGAAAAACGCAACACATTTCTGAAAAGGGATAATATTTTTACTTTAATTTGAAGTAGAAACAATTGTCATGTAATACCATTTTGTAATATTTAAACCGAGTCGAAAACTCGGTTTTTGCACTGCAAAACTTCGTAGAAAACAGACGTTTTCCCATAAATATTGCAGTTTTCTAAACGAGTTTTTGAAGTCGTTTTCCATCATGAAAACGCCACGAAAACGACTTCCAATCGTTGGGTTGTTGAATCAGACGCACCTTTTGCAACATTCAGCGAGTTCAGCAAAACTGATGGCAGGATAGCTCTCACTCAGTGCAATCGTTTGTACTAGTTTTTTGTTTACAAATGTGGATCTTGGAATCTTTGCACCATAAACAGCAAATTATTCGTTTTTTCTAGCATTTTAGAACGGCAGCACTACCTACAGCTAAATGGTATTTTTAGATGTTTTGCATTTTATTTTATGCATTTAACCATAAATTAACGATTATCAAGTAGGTAGCTGAATTCATTTTGTTTGTATATTATGTCAATACGATCGGAGTTTAGTTACTAAAATGAAAATCTATTCGCCACAAACATTTCATAGCTAGTTTCACAGCTAATTGCAACGTCAAACCAAAACTACTTGGAGTTTGGTGTGAATGCATCGACGAGTTTTCGTAAATTTTTGTCGAAAACTCAGTTTTCAGTGCGATGTGAATAAGCTATAACAGAGCCATTGTTTTACCAGCTGTGTTTTCATCGTCCACAGTCATACCATCAATTTCAGTTAAAAAATGTCGTTCAATATCATTCAGTAACGCAAGCCATTCCTTTGTCAGAAAAGAACACAAAATAGTTAAAATCAAATGTCACTTTGTCACTGACGGTAGAGATCTATGCTGTCAATGGAACGCGTCCAATGTCTTGGCTAAATAAATGCGATAGGAACTCGGCTATTTTGTATTTTGACGTTGTATGTAAATGAGGTGTGTTTCTTTCCGAAATATCAACTACAGAGGAGATCTTATAAAATGCAAAAACTACTAACTTCACTTTTTGAATTCTAAACATGTTAGATCTAGTACAATATGCAACTCTGTTCCTGTCCATCACGTAATTCCCTGGCAACTCGAAACAGTTGCAATTAAAATAATCATGAACCTAAATCGAATAATAAATAAATTCTTAACACTGATTTGAAGTAATTCCCACTAAACATTATTTCACCAAAGTAATAAACGCACATAAACATTATTCTAGTCCGATCTTATCGCAAGTAGTAATTACTATACAAGAAATTGCTTTTGCTTTAGTAAGTCATTATTATGGTGGTACCTAGTTCTTTTTGAGAAGTGCCAACAAAAACGATACAACTCAGCAATAAAACAATAATAAGAAACAGTAATTACGAACACTATAAAACAGAATCATAGAGAATGAGCACTAGCAATTATTGAAAATTGCATAGGAAGTATTTTTCCATTTGCTCCCTTCTGCTGTTGATTCTCGGAACGTGTTCTATTTACCGGGAGATATGGTTCACAATCAATGTCAAGGTAAATTCAATTTTCTACCACATCATCATTAAGTCACGTTTTATGGTAAGTTATATAATGTCGGTGAGTAGGTAGATACTCCTAAAATATCAATCTCCAATGTTTTGTTTCCTGTTATTTTGGGGTGTAATTAGAGTCTTATTTTGGTTAGTTAATCTTGTTATATCGCAGCCTTAATAGTGTCAAACTAACAAGGATTATTCGTTATATGATATGTAGTTAGGTGCGCTTCGACGGTTTACTTCGATTTTGGCTTAACGCAATTTTATAAGTAAGCAATGTATGCTGGTCCATCATTTTAATGTGGTATATACTCAATTTGTAATTTTGTAAATAAATACAGATTAGCTGTAAGCTGTTGCTGTCACTGCTCATTTTGTAACTAGGAGAAATTTCGAAAGGCAAACTGAATAATGAAGTCATTTATTCGTCGAAATAATGGAGACGTTTGGATTTATGTATAGTAGCTTTAAATTACTGTAGTATATATATATATGTATGTCAAAAATTCTGTCAATATTTGACACGCTGACGCTAATTTTATGCCAGCTGAAGTTGTGTGTACAGATAAAATATCAGCATGTTATAAATTGACATAATTTTTGATGGCATGAGTCTATAAGCATTAAGTACTTTTCGGAGCAAGCAAAACACTAAAAATCTGTCAAATTAAAAAAAAATTGAGAGTAATGCTCTCAGAGAGTGGAAAATGTAAAAAAAGCACGTGCATATCTACATGGAGCAGATCTACTTTGAGCCACTTCCAGCTAAGTAACAATTAGCGCAAAAGAAACTGCAGAGAAAACTCACAATTTGAATTTAAATGGATATAATTTTTGTATTTTTTTAGTAAATGTATTAAATATTTTTTACTTTTTCATTTTCATTTACCTCTTAATCGAGCGACCGTTTGAAAATATTTTTTATTTATTTCGTCTGTCAACTTGCTGGTTTTGTAAATTTTATCAGTTTATGCCGAAAAAAATGTTGTGAGCTGTTTCGAGCCAAGAGGGGAACTGCTCGTTAAGGTACGATTTCACGGCCATTTTTTGGAGTGATTTAAATGACGATGTGACGTCAGGAAAAAATGTCGCATTAGTATGGAATTCAAGCTACGATTCGTCATTGGCCATTTGCGAAAAAATGGCGATCACACGAAATGACTATCATCGTAATTTTTGCCCCAAAATCGAATGACGTACACTGCGAGTTATTTAGAATTTTCTGTTGGGATGCCATTAAATGACGATCACATGGTAATAACCAGCCTCATCAAAATGACAAATGTCACCTTTCCTATTATATTTCGATTTCGCGTCATTTATCTGTTTTGCGATCAGGTAATGACCACTGAGAAAAATAAAGCTACTGTGATTTAGTGTTTTTCTCTCGGCGAAGACACATACATACGTGTGACTTTTTGAATTATTAAATAGCAGTGAAAAGTACAAAAAAATTATGATAATAAACTAGCAAACAAAAACACTTCGTAGTGCAAAATATAAAAATATAAAAATCAATTTAAATCAAATTTAAATCACCCCTTTATCTATTTTTGATCAATATTCACAGGAACACAATCGATTCGGTGGTTTTCAAAATTCATGGTATTTGCTCCGCCTGTCAGATTTTGTATGGAGAATAGTTTACGCAGGCCTCATAATTTTCGGCGACGATTTAGGCTCGGAAACCAACCGCGGAAAGTTACGCAAGTCACAAATGTCAAACAGCCCGTATGAATTGTTTGTTTGATTCCAGATTTACAGTCGATTTACGCGGTTTACGCAATAACATTTCCGGGGGGTGTTCATTTAAAGCACCGCAGAAATTTATACATTTACGACCTGCATAAATTTATCAGATTAAGTGAATACCCTTATTCTGATTAATTTATATCGATTGCGTTCGGTTTTAAAGGCGTACGCGAAGAGACCTAATTTTTTCTCGCTTTTGGTTGGTAGCTATAGGTTTAGATTGATCATATGACAATTTTTTCAATTGAGGGTGACAGAGGCGTAGCCTAACATTCTGGTCCTAAATATATCGCCAAAATTCGTGTACTTGCAATTTAAAGTCAAATGAGTGACGTAGTGCCATCCTGCCTGATGGAATCAGTCATCGTTCAATTTCAATTATGTATATTTATGTACGTATGCCTATATTTTGAAACGCCCACATAAAAATAAAAGCTAGAACATTTTAAGAACAAAGCTACATTACTATTCCTTTTACCCTTTCTAAAACTAATTTAACTAACTTCCAGATTCATGTGCATAGCAAAACTAATTACCTCATATATCAAGCACTTTTCTTCGGTACACACAAGTCCCAATTCCAAATGACTTGACCAACTGCCTCACAGACGACAGACTCACAATTAAATTGTTATTTATTGCATTCGTCACTAGGTTAAAGTTCACTTTCTTACCGGAAGAACAACATTGCAATGCCCGTTCACCCTGTGCACTCAACCAGTCTTAGTCATTAACTGCACACAAATTACTCATTAACACTCTCTGATTAAGCTGCACAAAAAAGTTAATCACATTCGTTACGTACAATTTGAAGAAAAGAAACAAGTCTCAAACCCATAATGTCTTTTCTAACGGCCGCACATTAGCCATGTCGACCTCGTTTCCGTTCAATGTCTTGAACGCACATTTTCTTCACACATCTCCACCTAATTCCCGCCAGGTTAAATGCACATTGACATGGTTAACTGATCAGTAAAAAAAAATTAAGAACATAATCATTAATAAGAACAAATTCTGTTCTGCGGCTAAAAAGAAAGTCAAATGCAAACAGAAAAAAACGACCTTCTCAAAGACTGTCATGATCATGGGCATTTTGAGCCAAAAGAACAGGTTATTGACCAATTGATGCAGTGTGTTTCGGAGTTTCGCTTTCTAAAAGGCGTTTGATTTGATTAATCTCAGTCAAATAACCATCGCGCACCAGATATGCTGCTAATCTAACCGAAGGGTCTGTACGTGTACACTAATGAGAGATTGGCCTACTTTTGGGCCACGAACTGACCCTGAATATAAAACTTTGCTCGAAATCAACCTTTTCGAGCGTATTCAATCAATTTGCTTCGAGGCTTGAATGCGCCATAAAGTTTGATGGAAGGTTTGGGGTATAATAACTGATGGACACGATTTTCAAGTAGCGGTGCCGATTACTTTGATTGTTTGGATATTTACATTTTTCTGGTTCAGTGTCAAACTGATAAATTTATTAATCATAACTAAATTAGGTACCATGTTCAGCGAATTTTTTTAAGGTCTAGGAACAACCTCAAACGTGGAAGGGATAAGAAAGTAAGATGTTAGCTGATTATAATTAATTTATAAACGATTTTGATTTTGTGAAGTATGAGGGTACGGTGCGTTAATTTCAAGGTCATGCACTAGATTTAAGTTCTGAGGCGAAATTTGATGAGCTACTGATGACAATCATTTTGAGGTCATTAGAAGAGAAAGGGAGTAAGCGTTCATATAAACAAATCATTTAAGCAGTGACACCTAATCGGGATACCCACTAGGTGTGCCCTTTCGGAAAACGGCTCAGACTTTAATAATGGCGCCGAATGTCCATTTTATTTTGACATTTTTGTGAAGCAGAGCTATACTATTGATGAAAAATTCATCGGTAAATTTGGCTGACCCGCTGATCCACTGGTTTGTCTTTAATTCGGCGTTTTGCCATACAACTTTTAGAAACTGGGACAACATGGGCCGAGCAAGCCCCGGACGTCTAGTTTGGCCGAGAATATCGCTGCCGTGGCTGAAGATGTCATAGAGGCTCCGTCGATCTTCAACAGACGACGAGCCATGTAATTGGCCATTGATTCCTTACAAAGTGCAGCTAATACCTAAGAGTGTTGACCGTGAATTGCGTCTAACCTAAACCCACACACTTCGGAATCTCAAGTTGGTTGATGTACACTCGCACTTGTGCGCGCCACCTAAGGCGAGGTCTTTCTATACTGCGTTGTTCCTCCTGGTTTGAATCCAAGTCAACGGACAGGAACGTTGTTGTCCATTCGCTCTACAGGTCATACCCACCTTAGTCGACTGATACGTATCTGACCAGATGGATGTCGCTATACAGCTCGTAGAGTTAAATCTCCTCTTGCAAAGCGCGTCAACGCACCGAAAATTAATCGAAGAATTTTGCGTTCGAAACGAACAAGAAGCTCTTTATCCGCCATTATGCTAACGTCCATGCTTATACGCCATAGAACAGGGTCGGGACTCACTTCTCTTTTGGGTTTCTTGACAAGGCCTTTAAGGTCAGTTGCCTCCTTGGGCCAAAGAAACAGCGGTTGGCAAGCGGCTATGGACCTATTTTCACTACATGGGACTGAAGGACATGTCGTTCCAGAAGTACGGAGGAACGATTGTCTCATATAGCATCATATAGATTTGCACTATCCCACAAGAACACCAGATTTTGACAGTCTTAAACATCTTTCTGGGTGGGCGCAGTAGCCCAGTGGTTAGTGTGCTGGACTACTGTGCGAGAGATACTAGGTTCGATCCCCGGAAAACACAAATTACATCTTAAGGTTTTTTTCTACTGCGCCACCTCTCGCGAACGTCTGACAAACATCCGAGAGTATCACTGTCATGAAAAATCTTCTCAATTCAGCCGTTCGGACTCGGCATAAAATTGTAGGTCCCTTCCATTCGTCCCAAAAATAGAAGCTCACACAAACGAATGGTTGCGAGAAGCTAGGCCTAGTGTGTCTGTCTACCCGCCTGTTGCGCCAACTATTTTTTTTTAAACATCTTTCTGAAGGGTAATTTTGAAGTCACTGGTTTATGTAAACAAGCTCTAGCAGACCTCAAGGAAAACATCCCTCAAGAAGTGTAGAATTGATCGCCCGGAGCGGAGTTCTGTCACTTAAGCGATATGTTCACACTACAAACTCGTATTTTGACACTCGACTTAAAATGGGAGTAGCTGTCATTAATTATGATGACAAACTATAGATATAGACTGCACCTGGTTGGAACTATTCTTTTGCTATTGATAATTTTTCCCAAAAATAGTTACTTGTAAATTCCAAATAATGAAACACATACAAGCGGGAAAAAAAAACATTTTTTTAAATTCAAACAGCAATGAGAGACATACTTGCACGTGACCAGGTGTCAATGGCCAAAGAAGACTCACCGAAAGCAAAAGTTAAATTCCAAAAAATGAAAGTGAAAACTTTATAATGCTTCTACAAAGTTTTCCACTGAACCACAAAATGAATATTTAATTCCGACTACAGCCAGTAAATGGCAGATGGTTTTTTTTATAGACTGGTTCACATTGTTGCATTCAAATCACCATTAACGAGAAAAAATAAAAAAAATCCGGATATGGAAAAATGTGAAAAGTCTATCTTCACAGATGTCGACTCGATCGTTACCGGTGAACAGGAAAGCAAAATATTCGAAAAAAGACGAGAGTGGATCATTGAACTTGCAAGCAGTAAAGTACCAACTGACAGTTATGACTATATCTTCCGAAACGTCTGTCTACTTTTCAATTTGTATGCCTCAATAAAGATGGAGAAGTTGTGGAAACAATTTTCTTTTATTATTTTGTAACCAAAAAATGTTTTACATGAAATATAAAAGTAAAGACCAACTATAAGTGACAAATAGAAAAGCAATAAAAAAAAAACAGGTGTGTTGCTAAGTTCACTTCAATCATATGACTGATTGCATTTTTTATTGTGCATGGGAGCGTTGACAAAAAATAAAACCGTCATCTAAAATGCACCACAATATTATTGTGGTATTGGTAGGTATACTGTATGCACTCTATGTCTACAGTCGTATGCTGTAAAAACACAACCATACCTTACTATGTATTACTAAATCTAATGAAGCGATTCTTTTTGATAGTTTACGCTGATTAGAGCCGATGGTGGACGAGACTTCATATGCACAGCGTCAAGTTGACGTCAAGTTAAATAAATAATTTCATAATTCCTCTCAAGCAACAGCTTGAGTAGTAAACGCGTTTTTTTCTTGCCTTGATTTTTGTTAGCTAATTGCCGCTATTTGGCTGAACGAAACCAGTCGGTGAATGGCGTTTCTGTTGTTTTTTGGCATCGTTCTTGGTACACAAACTGGCCACATTGTTAGCATTGCACAAGACGAAGATAAGGTTTCTAGTGTTTTTTCCGAATACCTACGTAATGGTATATCGGGGGGTTGTTTTGATTTCTAATTAAGATCATTGCCAGAAATGGGAATGTAAATATTTGCTTATTTTAATAGTAATGAATGGGCGTGATAATTACTATAGAGTGGTGAATTATAATATGAAAACAACGAAAGTGTGTGATTGTTTAGAAATGTTAAATTAATGTAAAAAATTATAAAGGTACCTACAAAACAGTTTCGCCAGGCCTAGCTTCTCACAGCTATTAGTTTGTGTGGGTTTGTTTTGGAACCTACAATCATGACGAGTCCAAACGACTGAATTAGGGCCGTGTGTTAATTGGGCTAAATAATTATCCTCGGATAATTTTCTCACACTAGGCGTATTTTTTTGAGAATCTATAGCTAGCTCACTTTTACTTTTACATGCAAAATTTGTATACTCACTTTTGGTTTTGTTATACTCACTTTTGGTTTTACATGCAAAACTGTTATACTCACTTTTGGTTTTGTTACACTCACTTCCCAAAAAAATACGCCAACTATCGTTTAAGTTGTCAAAAAATTATGGGAGCAAGATAATAAATTAAGGCTAATTTGTTGACGCTTTCTTTTACTTTAAAGAGGAAATAAAACACTGAATTTTAATTATTCAGTAAAGTTCGATAAATCTCCGTTTTAAGAATGGGAGTTTGTAAACTTGTCTTTCAACACTTTCATAAGAGTCAGCAAATTATCCGAGGATAATTATTAAGCCCAATAATTGAGACTTGGCCTAAGAAGCTTTCTCAGGACAGTTATACTCTCGGATGCTATACTAGCGTCATCTAGCCGCCAATGGTGATTTGGAAAGATAAGGCAAGTCGACATAGTCCAATACAAATCAGATTTGCGCCCGAAAAGTTCAACACCGTGTGAAAGTGCATCGATTAATGATCACCTCATTACTTTCTGTTTGTCGGTTTCGTAAATGCATTTTCACCAAAGTGACATTTAATGCGTCGAAATATCAAGTAGTTACGAAGTTTGTGAGAAGAATTTGCAATCCAATTTATGCGCGGCACTAATAATCATGCTGTGCGCGCTTAAATTTGACCAACTCACAATTTTTAATTCCCTCCTATGAAATGATCTATTGTGACTCATATTAGCAAAATTATGGTGAATATGCAATATTTAATGTTTAAAAACTTTGAAAACGTGTAAGCGTTGAGCAAAATAAGAAACACGAGAGTGCTTGTATGCTTAAAAGCTGGTCTTGTTGCAGCTGTGACATAACTGATATCCTGAATCCCATAATACAATACAAGCTTTAATGAATTGACAAAAGTAATGCCAATTTAGCAATAACAAATTTCAGAAGCGCAATTATTTTTCTTTCCTTTGTGGCATTTTAATACCAACTACTTAATTACTCTTCAGATGCAACACATAAGACAAAAAAAAACCACGTTAACCACTACTACACTACATATGGATGTGGAATGTGGATGAAACCCACCCACGCGCACTTAACACAGACTTCCATGTCAGTGAACTTTGCGGTCGATCAATTTGAACTGCAAATAATTTGCACGTTTTACCCGCAATCTTTCCATTTGCCCAGACTGACAGTGACAGCTTGTCGAAATCTCTTAATGTACCCTCGAAACATAAAAGTATGCTATTATTGTTTCTTTTCTCTTTCTCATTCTCTTCGAGATGTTAAAACAATTTGGATTGGATAAACCCATAGCGATGCTAGAGGGTAATTTTGTTAATTGATTTTGAATAGTCATCTTGATCGAAATGTTGCTTATATTAGCGAAATGTCAAACAATTTAGAGAAGACTTTTTCCACGCGCGCACCCATAATAGCGACAAAGATGACTTTCTAGTTTTTGCACACTGTCATTGTAAACAAAACCGTAGGTGCGAATGTCTAATACAAAAAAAAAATCAGTCAATCCGTCAAATAAAATGACAGAAAGAACAGACGAAAACCATTTTCCTACATCAATTGACACAGATATGACTGATCCATTGACAACTGTGGGAGGTTGTCAAAAACAATTGAATACACCACTGGGGAGCAACCAAGATGACTTCCATTTGCAACAAATATACTCGTCGCACAACTGACCTGCTTTCTCTTTTCACTTGTAAAATACACATAAGTGAGTAAGATCGCTGTAAAACTTGTGTGTAATCGGATCGGATCGCCGACCGATCTAAATTATATCGCATTGCACATTTTTCTTTTAGTATTTTTCCTTCGGATTGCATTTTCCTATAAGCCCAGGTAGAGCTAACCAGTTAATCTACCACATTTAGCAGATTTTAATCAGATTGGGGGTATTATTTGGTTTTAGCTTTGCGCAAACAATAATGGCTTGGGACAAAAATGTGCTTCTATGGTGAATTGAAAATTATACCCCTCAGTGCAATGCTGCGGTTGTTTGTTGCATTTTTCTGTCAATTCTGTGGCGAGATGAATAATTTGCAATTACCTATACAGTAATGCGTGAAGAGTTTTTTTTTCGGCATAATTTGCAAATCAAATTGAGTGTCATGTCTGAAATTTACGTAAAAGGTGAAAAGTTGACAATGAGTGGATTGATTGATGTACAAACTACCTACCTGTACTGGAATTTCAGATGGAAGTGATAATTGGTGAGTTATTGAGGTAACAATTACGTGTTTATGGAGGGAGATTGATTATGTGTAAACGCGGGCTTAAAGATGAGACCGTTTCGTGTGCGAAAAAAGAAAACGAAAGTGGTACTTTGCACGTCTACGTAAGAGAGTAAAATGTCTGTAGTAATGTTCTTCTGGCAATGCTATGCTGGAGAGAAACTTTTTAGAGGCTGTTACTTTGTATGTTACAAAATGGATGCCAACGGAAAGTAAGATTAAATGCCAAGTGGTGTTAAATAAATAACCTATATATACCAATTTGTTTAGAAATGTTCAGATGAATGAGATTGAAAACCAATTTTTAGAGAAATTGTCCATTGTAAAATTTAAACTTTCAGCCACACTCCTACAAGGGAACCATCTTTTATATAAGATCAAAAGCGACTTATAGTATTTTGATTATACATTTGGCGCGTTCGTCTCGCAAACTTTTTACATACCGATTTAACTACATAAACTGCAAACATTAGGAATTCAACAAAATCGAAAATTTGTACTTTCGAGCCAATATGTGCTAGAGCTCTAGCGCAAATGATGAAATGTCAGTTTTTTTTATATGGAGTTTGGCAGGCGCGCTAGTCATCTAGCGGTCAGTGGAACGCGGCCAATAATACTTCCATTTCTGCGCACCTGTTATGTCATAATTAGTTGACAGATGAATACCGATGAACAGCAAGAAACAACGATATGCGCAGTGTGCTATATTGTCTAATCGTATCATGTTTATACAGCTCTAGTGCTATAGCGGAACATAACATTTGCTTTGGCGTATATTATTCTTTTCACTCCAAGAATAAATATATTACTCATAAAAAAATATAATTTAATCTTTAAATTCATTCATTTTTATCGACTAACGAACTTCTTAAAACACTCGTCAACAAGCGGTATCAAGGTAGTCGCCTACGCAGATGACATACTTAGTTGTCCTGATTTCAGGAAAATATAGGTATAATGGATTCACTAGAATCTACACCACCACTGGGTCTAGAAACGTTGCTGAACCTACAACCCATCAAGCTATACACACTAAGAACGTGGCAGCCAAAATTTCTTTCAGACTACGAGAGAACAAAATTTGGAAGCTCGAATCATTCGGTCACTTACGCATACTCTTCATGCCACTCACAGACTACAAGAAACCGAGGTATGACTTTGACAACAACGTCTGTATACCGGGCAGGAAGGACTGGCTCTCCCCGAGTCCTGTCATAAAAGGTATACCCATCTTCACAGATGGCTCAAAGACGGAGAGTGGAACGGGAGCAGGAGTCTTCTCAGAAGAATTAAACATCAGCCATTCGTACCGACTGGCAGGCCAGTGCACTTCAGCGTTTTCCAGGCAGAGATCTACGCGGTTAAAAAAGCAGCTCAGACTTTCTTAGCGAGAAAACTACCAGCAATGGAAATTACATTCTGCGTGGACAGCCAAGCATCACTTAACTCCAATCTGGTAAACTCCAAATCCGTAAGCCAGTGCCTCTCGGCATTGAGAGCATTAAACCATGACACAGTAATGCTGTGCTGGGTTCCTGGGCATGTTGGTATAGAAGGGAACGAGGCAGGCGGTAAACTGGCCAGATGCGGCTCTGACATGGACGTACTATTAGCTGACAGAGAAGTATTTCCAGCTTTCAACGCAGCTAAGGAATTCATTAACAATGTCACTCCCGGTTCTACTATAACTCGTAGCTTGTGGCCCGCAATTGACACAAAAAGGTCAAAGATCCTAACATCTTTTGATAGAAGTCAAATCCGAGTGCTCGTCGGGGTAATAACCAGACACTGCATTATTGGCAACATGGCCAAAAGACTAGGCATCTTCACAAATGACTTCTGCAGAAGTTTGCAGATATGAAGAGGAAATAGAATCTCCTGTGTCACTGTGTCCTGTGTCACGGTTCTTCGACGGCTTGGAAGATCGAGCAAAGATACCTCTATCAGATTTAAAAAGATTCATCGACAAATCTGAATGGTTTTGTTAGATGCGCATTGCGCATGTCCTATCATCTACTACAAAAGGGTAATCATAATCACAATGGGCCTCAATGGCTTCTGGGTGAAAATTGCATATATTGCAAACTGCAAATTTTTTATCTGCTCTTCTCTTAATCCTGTGGGTAATTTTGTACTAGATTGAAAAGCATATTTCACAATTGGTGAAATGTCAGCTTTTTTTTTTATGGAGTTTGACATGCCGCCAGTCATCCAGCGGTCAATGAAACGCTTCCAATAAGTTTCTTATGAAGTTATTCTCTCAAACACCACATTATAGTTCTTTCAATAAAACGTAAACAAATGGAATTCCACATACCTAAGCCGAGGGCATGGGAGTTATTTTCTGACATCTTGATTTATACCTAATGTAAACTATATAAACGTTGCTAGAAATCGTAAAGTTCAACTGTCCAAATTTAACCTGAACTGTATTTAGACAGTCTCATAAATTTGATCGTAGCCGTACGGCCTGAAGTGAACAGGCACATCAATCAAAAAGTTATCGAACGATCGCGGACAACATTGTCCGAAATTTATTTACTGTCGATGACTAATTATTTTCTTCTTCTACATAAACACAGTGTTTAAACCCTTGACAGGAAATCCGCGTTGGGGCGAAAATCACTTAATATGTACACGAGTCAAATTTGAATCAATGAATCATTAAATTGATTTTAATCGTCCCATAAAAAATAAACTTTTTAAATAAGTGATTAGCACTGTCTCTGTTACACGAGTGTTGCGGAGCCCCAAAGTTCTGTTAAAAAAAGGATGGTTCTGCATATATTTTTATTTTTTTGTAAATTCGAGGAAGCCTAAAAACAAATTTCAGATTTTTGCATTTTTGTCCACAGATTATGTAAATAGCTTACTGTAAGAGAAATTTATGAGGGTATTCACTCCACGGACTGTTGTATTTGCGTAAATATCTTTTCACGTCTTCTTCTGAATAAACTATGGAAGATTTGTCACCTAATACTTGGTAGATAGATTTTAAATAATAATATTATTCGTTATTATCTCCAACGAGTAAAAAATCGTGTTTCAGAGTGTAAACTCATTGACAGACAACAAAAATAAGTTGAACTTGTCAGGAACCAAAGGAAATCCCAAACCAATTAGAGAAGCTGGTTTGGATCTTTGTTAAGTGAAATATTTAGACTTTAATGTATTTATTTGAAATAACTGGTTCTTCTTGCCCTTACGTCATAGTACCTACTTATTCAACTCTATTCAACTTTATCGAGTATATTAATCCACTCGTCTCAAAAGATCTGCCAAAACATTGTAACAAATTTGCAATTCAACTAGTACTTTATTTTGTCCCTCTTATGTACTTGCGGTAAACATCATTTACATAATCCCATTTGTAAAAAAAAATGACAATAATCTCACTTCTATTCAGGGATGACATCGTTTCTTTTTTTTTTTTTTTTTAATTTCCGTCACTTTACAATAACTTGGAAAAATAGCGTACAAAAACTTGACGAACATTTTTCATTGTTCGGTTTGATTTATTAAAGGCAGCTCACAGCTAATCCAATTTGGATGGAATATCGAACATAGCGTTACATAATGTGCAATATTTTCGGTGTATCCGAAGAAATTGTCACTTCGCTTTGTCAATAGTTTCTTCATGAATGTTGTTCATCTTCGTTACAGTAATGCTATTGTGAATGTACGAAATATTTTCACCAAGTTGATTAGATTTATGACAACAATAAAATAAGTGATACCTATATTTGATGCCAGTCAACATTAATTTAGAAAGTTATTACAAAAATAGTTATGGCAGATAGGTGCAAAAACAACAAGGTGTATGTCAATTTAAAATTTTGTCGTAATGAATTTTGTAAAGCTGCGTTAAGATCGCAGATTTAAGAGTGCCTCATCATAATGTAACATTTAATAGATTTTAAATACCCAACAGGTAGTATGTTACTTTGTAAGCAATTCCAAAGAAAGTTTTTCATTTGGTTAAGAGGATTTGCAGAATATAAAACTTGCCTTTGCATTGAAAACAAATATTTTTAGTTTTGTTAGAAAACAAAAGTTACAACAAATGTTACGTTAGTCAAAATAAATAAATAAATAGGTGGCGCAACAGGCGGGTGATACCCAAGGCCTAGCTTCTCGGAACCATTCGTTTTGTGTGAGTTTTTATTTTTGGGACGAATGGAAGGGACCTACAATTTTATGCCGAGCCCTAACGGCTGAATTGAGAAGCTTTTTCATGACAGTCATACTCTCGGATGTTTGTCAGACGTTCGCGAGAGGTGGCGCAGTAGAAAAAACTTTAAGATGTAATTTGTGTTTTTCCGGGGATCGAACCTGGGATCCCTCGCACAGTAGTCCAGCACACTAACCACTGCGCTACTGCGACCACGTTCGTCACTCATTTGTTAAATGACATTACCGACGACATAATAATTGCTGTAAGGATCGTACAGGTAGGTAGGTATTAGCTGAGCTCAACAAAATCTGTATAGGCAGTCTTGACCACAAACCACATAGAACAAGACCGTCGACTTCTCCGACATAACAAACTACAAGCTGTCTGCGAGCCCAGGATTTCTCATGTATTGGTGTTGTACAAAATCAACGGAGCGCCATTAACGCACGCATACTTGAAAAATTCTAGGCCCATGGTATAGCAATAGCATGGAAAATCATTGCCGCCATTGATTTTGACATTTCACACGTATTCACAGACAGGGGTATTATTCCGGGGAGAATCGGGTAGGTGTACGGAAGTCGGCGGTCTAGCTCTATCTGGTTTGTGGTATTGACGCAGATTCTAACAAAACCTTTTCTGTTGCATATGAATTATATTTTCAACACGAACGGATGGGCTCTTCATTTGTTTCCGAGTCTGAACGACTGAATTGGGAAACTTTTCTAGGGGATGCATACTTTCGGATGTTTTTTAAAAACCCTCAAGATGGAATTTTTGTTTTTCTTTGTCTACTGAGCGATATGGTCTCATGTTCAAGCAGACTACGCCACCTCTCGAGCGACATAAATATCAGATCAGCTTTAGCCGTTTGAAAACGGAAAACTCATTCAAATAAAAGGTTGTGAGAAGCTTGGTCTGGTCACGCAAAATGTAATTTTGATAGAAAATACAGATTTTTAATTAGAAAGCTTAACATTTTTATTGATTCATAGAGTATACAGATTGGGGCTATTTATGCAATAGCACATCGGATAGAGGCACTATCTTTCAAAAGTCCGTCCATCTACTCGCCTACGCCGACGATATCGACATAATCGGGAGAACGCAGCGTGATGTCACTGGCGCGTTCGTGAGCATTGAGACGGAGGCGGCAAAGATGGGTTTGGCGGTCAATGAGGGCAAGACAAAGTATATGCTGTCATCGAGAAAGGACACCCAACACCGACGTCTTGGACAGAATGTCACTATAGACAGATATAACTTTGAGGTGGTAAAGGACTTTGTCTACCTAGGCTCCGCTATTAACTCAGACAATGACACCAGCGCTGAGATTAAGCGAAGAATAACTCTTGCCAATCGCTGTTTCTTTGGGCTAAGAAAGCAATTGAGTAGCAAAGCCCTCTCTCGAACAACTAAAGTGACCCTTTATAAGACCTTAATCATCCCAGTCCTAGTTTATGGTGCAGAGGCATGGACTCTATCAAAAGCGGATGAGCTTACTCTTGGTTGCTTCGAGAGGAAAATTCTTCGAGTAATTTTCGGTCCCGTCTGCATAGACGGTGAATGGAGGAGGAGATACAACGACGAACTGTACGGGGTGTACAGCGACATTGACCTAGCCAGAAGAGTGAAGGTCCAACGACTGCGGTGGCTGGGTCATGTAGAGCGAATGGACGTGAATGCTCCGGCCCGGAAGATCTTCGAATCCACACCCGAGGGACGGCGCAGTAGAGGAAGACCGCGACTCAGGTGGCGCACGCAAGTGGAAGGGGACCTTAACCAACTTAGCGTGCGAAACTGGAGGCAGCTGGCCAAAGATCGTGCTGGCTGGAGACGCTTGTTGGTTGAGGCCCAGGTCCACCCCGGACTGTAGCGCCACCTTAAGCAACATCGGATAAACGGCCGCCATGGCTTTGCCGGAAAGTACGTACTCTTTTATTGAAATTTTCTACGAACCTTTGCATAAATGTGGCTGAATTTTGTTAATACGCCTCCCAATTTCTTCTATCGAGGCGTTGTTGATGGTCGTGGGCTTATTTGCATAGACCTTTGAATTCAAAAACCCCCAAAGAAATAAGTCCAATGGCGTTAAATCGCAAGATTTGAATGGCCAATTCTGATAGCAAAAACGGCCAATTACACGATTAGGAAATGATTCATTCAGTAATTTAATTGTTTCTCTGGCTGTATTGCATGTGGCACCGCCTTGTTAAGACCACATGTTGATCACATCCATATCTTGTAATTTACCAAAACCATTACTTGTTACTGTCTGACCGGCTGCATTTTCGAAGAAGAATGGTCCGATAATGCCTCCAGCTCAAAATTCGCACCAAACTTTCACGCGTTGTGAATGCATTTGTCTCTCAACAATTTCTCGTGAGTTTTCTGAACTGAATGAAAAAATTTGGACGATTAACGAAGCCATCAAGATGAACCATATTTTGTTCGAAAATTGCGGACTGTAACTGACAATCCTTCATTATTTTTAAAATATTGCTTAACAATAAAAATGCGTTGCTCTTTCGTATAGCGCTCCATTTTTACTAACCCCGAACTGTCAGCTGTCAGATTGTTACCTATTTTTCCGTCACTGTACTCGCCCGACACGACTTTCATGGGACGGCATGTGTGGCCCAGCACTTACACTACAAGCTTCCATTTTGTTATCAGCAAACAGCCAAATTTTGCAATAACGACTAGAAATCATACGAATGTCGTATAATATTGTGTTTCTTTGAGTCATTCCTATCAACAACTGTCGCATCGAGTTCATTATCGACTGCAGTTTTTCGTTTCAAAGTCAGATTGTGGAATAAATTTGCGAAAAAGAATATTTTAATTCAATATATTGTCATTGTGAATGGCGAAAAATTCCAAATGCAATTATCTATTGTGACCTTCAAAGCATTTAAGTTGGATGTTAAAAATGATTTATTGGTAAGGCCCATAGTTTAATTGCCAGATTAGTTAGTTAGTTAGTTTAAAGTGGCTCTCGATGAGAGAAACACTTAGGCCGCTATTCGGCCCATTGTGCATACCACTGGGATTTGGGGAGCTGTTTCACCGCTACTCATGTAAACCATTTGCTGCCGGTTATGAAGCTAAGAATGTTAGCGGCGCTGATGTTACCTAGGTCACTGAGATAATTAAGAAAATAGTTTCCTTGGGCCTTTCTTAGATTGGCCAGGGCAGGGCAACTGCAAAGAAAGTGAGTGACGGACTCGTCGTCCTCTTCGTCTCTACAGCTTCTGCAGAAGTCATTATAAGGCAGACCGAGCCTTTGCGCGTGTCTACCTATTATGCAGTGCCCGGAGATCACGTTAACGACTTTCGAGATGGTGGATCTCTTAAGTCGAAGAAGCTCCTTGGATCGCTTTGCGTCCAGAGCTGGCCATGTGAGCTTGGCAGTGTCGCAGTATCCCAAATGCTTCAATCTGAGGCCTGCACGCATTACTGCGTCCGCATGAATTATTTGTTTAGCGTGGGAAAGTGGTGCATACACGTTGTGCAGGCTTATACTTTCCACGCCAGAGGAGCCTCGCCTTGCTAGTTCGTCTGCTGCACAGTTGACAGGGATGTCACAGTGACCAGGAACCCAGCAGAGGTGAGGTTGTACTGTCCAGCTATCTCGTTTAGAGATACGCGGCAATCTTCCACCGCCTTGGATCTTATTTCGCTGGATATTAGGGATTTGATTGCAGCCTGGCTATCAATGTATATAACGATATCCCTTTGTGATACCGAATTAATCGACAGCCACGCTGTAGCTTGACGAATAGCTGTAATTTCGGCCTGAAAAACACTGCAGTGTTTCGGAAGACTGAAGGAGAGGCCTAGGTTCAATTCCTCTGAAAAGACTCCGGCGCCCACTCCCTCTAGTGTCTTAGAACCGTCTGTGAATATTGACAGTGATTTATGTAGGACATTTTGTGAATCCCATTGGTTCCTGTCCGGTATTTCATGAGTGAAACCTCTTTCGAAATTGATTTTCGTGGGCAGATAGTCGGTAGTAGTGGGCAGGGGAATCGTCTGTAGAAGTATGCTGGCTTGTCCAGTTGGTTGCCCTCTCCAGTGTTTTCCCTCCTGTTTTGATATAAACGAGCGAATGCTGCCTATTGCACCGAACAGGAAAAAAGGTAAACGAAAGTTGAAATATTATGCAATAGGAGCTACAGAATAATTTTATTGTATATAATAATCAATATGGTTTGTGGGTAACTTAGCCTTAGCGATGTGGTGTCTGCTGCGATCGAAATCCAAGTGACCGAGAACACGGACGATCAATTGGTCGATGCACCAAGTTACTCTCGCCACCCACAGGCCTTGCACAAGTAATACATTTGTTTGTGTAATTTTAGACAAGTTAGACATTAGGATTAGAGAAACAATAACATTGAGTGTAAGAGAATTTAAGAGAACATTATAACAGTTTGAAATATACGTAGATTAAAGTGATTGATAACACTGAAGGCAAGTCAAGTCGAAGAAGTGAATAAACAAAATAATATAACATCTAATAACAACAAAATGAACTAAGATTTAAGCTACAAATTAACAAATAGAACGAATGTAATAATCAGATAGCAAATTGAAAACAAATGTAAATTAACGAACGAAATGAATGAAATAAATAGGTACGATTGTTATGCTGATTGTTGATTGTAGCCTTAGTCTCAAACACCTCCCTTAATCTGATCGCCACATTGGTGGCATATTCCTTACTGACGATGTCTAGTGGAAGTAGGTTAAGCATGGTTTGCAGAGCGGCGGTTGGAGATGTCCTCAGTGCGCCCGTGATGCACATACATGCCAAGCGCTGAATCCTCTCTAAGACCTTTAGATTGGAACTTTTGTTCAAGGCCGGCCACCACACAACGATGCCATATAGAATTATCGGTCTTATGACCGCAGTATAAAGCCAGTGTATTATATTGGGTTAAAGGCCCCATCGAGAGCCTACAGCCCTTTTGCAGGAGTATAGAGCCACTAGGGATTTCCTAGCGCGTTCGGCAATGTTTTCTCTCAATAAGAGCTTCCTGTCAGATTAACTTCATTACCGATCTATGCGATTGACTTGTCAAACAAATAGTGACGCGGATCGAATTGCGCAAACAATTTATTTGATTTTCGAAAGATTCTCTGGCGATTCAAATGTTTGTTGTTTTGTTAATGAATATTTTCACCTCGTTGCGGACGTCATAAGCCCCATGTCATACTCGTCGTTAATGTAGTAAATCTGGAGATTCAAATTAAGCTTGTTGATCCAGTAAGTAAGTAGTGGCCGTTGTTTTTTATTTCCATGATAATTGATAATGCACATACACACGTCATGTCCATTCTGTCAATTGAAAAATTGCTTTCGAATTTTGACAGCGGCGAACTAAAGTCGATAACAAAATTGATACTGCAGTTGATAGATAGGTTTGTGTATTTGATATAGAATTGAATCAGCATACTTTTTCAATCTGAATCGAGTTGAAAATGGAATGATTCTGATTCGTCTTGAGATCGAAATTATCTATAGAACTTTCTAGTACTATTTTAAAATATACTTTAAAACGCTCGG
Source organism: Cheilosia soror (assembly GCA_949372485.1). Classification (NCBI taxonomy): domain Eukaryota; kingdom Metazoa; phylum Arthropoda; class Insecta; order Diptera; family Syrphidae; genus Cheilosia; species Cheilosia soror. The sequence goes on from OX443563.1 coordinate 80,042,417, forward strand.
AATCCATTTCACTGCAACTTATCGATTGAAAACTACTTATCCAATTACGATAAGCTATCTGTTGATATTAGGGAACACCTTTTCTTATCATTTATCGTAAATAGAACAGTTTTACTTTTTAAGTAGTGGACAAGTTATTGCTGATATGTTTTCGACATACTTATCAAACACACCGCGAACATTTTATTACATAATGGGATAAGATGTTGCTGCTAAGTACAAACAAAAAAATAAAAACGTTTATTCAACAACAATATTTAACAATTATTTATTAAACAAAGTTAAGTATTGCTTAAAGGATTAGCAAACTAAATGACAACAGCTTCTGCTGCAGTGAGTTTAAACTTTAGCATCCGGATTCCACTTTGAAGCTGTTACTCGATAACGAATCAGAGCTGGATTTATAGGTACCACTTGAATATCCCGTCGCAAATGGTACTGCGGATATCGTGAATACAGCTGAACGTCCATTTGAGTATGCACCAGAGTATCCACTAGTACCGCTGTTTACAGATTTTATTGAATCCGATGGGGAGTCAATTTCATGGCTAGAGTATTCACCAGAGTGTCCACTATTGCTATGGTCACTTTCCGGAGTTACTACGTTGATATTATGTACATAGTTTTCTCCTTCTCCACCATCAGTATTGTAAGATCCTCCGCCAACCAATCCAGTCGAAGCTGGAACTGGTGCTGGTGTAGAGGCTGGTGCTGGATTAAGCTCGTAGTTTGAATTGGATTCAGATACAAAACGGAATAAATACGTTGGCACTAAAGCGGAAACCGTAGGAATATGGACTGGAATTGGAGCTAAAACTGGAGCTGGGGCTGGTGTGGGAGCTGGTACAGGAGCTGAATTAAATTCGTATTTTGAATTAGGTTCAGACACAACACTGATTGAATATGTCGGCACTGAGTTGGAAACGGATCGAGATTGAGCTGGAGCTGGAGCTGGAGCTGGAACTTGAACAGGAGCCGGAGCTGGCGTTGGAACTGGCACTGGGGCTGATTCTGGATTAGACTCGTAGTTTAAATTAGATTCAGACAGAACATGGAATGAATATGTCGGCACTGACGCGGAGCTATAAGATGTTGAAACTGGATTTAGAGCTGGAGCCGGAGTTGGAGTCGGAGCTGGTGTGGAAGCTGGTGCTGGGGTGGGCTCGTAGTTTGAATTCGGCTCAGACACGAAACGGAATGCATAATTCGGAACTGATGCATCAACAACAGCAGATTCAGATACATGCACTGGCGCTGGTGTAGTTGTAAAATATGTTGGTGCTGGTACAGGTGTTGACGAGGAAACAGAGGCATGCTGATAGGAAATATCTCCCGAAGAAGTGTAGCCACTATAGTGGACACCACTTGGAATAACTACTTTGATGAATTTTACGATATTTCCGCCACTATAACCTCCACTGTAGCCGCTGCCTAGTCCAAAAATTTTATCAAAAGTTGCAGCTGATGGAGAGACAACAGCCACTACGGCAAGAACACTCAGAAAACCTTTCATAATAAACTGATAGCTTTGAATATTCTGTTTGGCAAGTACACGAGCAATAACGTTATCAAACTGATGCCATTTCTACTGTATCATGTCCGTTTTATAGCATCCCTCAAGAACTGTGCCAATTAATTGTGAAAACATCTTTATGTACTGTATGACATAATTGTTTTGGCTATCTTGACCTTGAACTATCTATTGATGGTTTCGCATCTGGCATCGCCACATTTGGTGATGGGGCGTGACGCCTTTGCTAACCAAGTTTGGGTTTAGAAAACTGCAAAACTACATGCCACATATGGATACACTAATAACCATATTGACCAGCTATATGGCGGTGTTGATGTTGAAAATTTGAGCATAGCAACTAATTTGAGAAGATAATAGGAAGTGCTCTAGCGAACGGTGATTCCCTAGAATATAGGAGGTACCAGTAGTGGACGATGTATAAAGTGTGCTAATGCAAAATTCTACTTGTTATTGCTTACTTTTGCAAGGTCATTTAGCGTTTAATTTTGTTATACAATTTGTTATCACTATTATACGCTCACCATGCTATCTTCATTGATTGGTTGCAATTTCCACAGTGTAATGAAAAATTAACACATTGTCCTCTTAATCAGCTAAAACTATAGGTAACATCATTGGTAAAGTATATCAACTGTTTTAATGTTTTTGAATGACATTACCATTTTAAATGTAAATGATTCATTTCACCACCCCGATTCATATGCGAACAGTCCTACAAACACATGGTCAGGTTCCTATTCCTATCACATCAAATTTTACTAACTTGTCTTAGTTAAGACATGGAACTGTACCTCGCTAAACAAATAGCGGTTATCATAGATGAAAATGACATTTGTTGTTTGTATTTTTTCAATTCAAACCTGTTTTGTCCTGAAATAATCACCTTTTTTAGCGAAGTTAAACAAATAATTTACCAACTGCTAAAATAGCTGAAAGTTGTTTCGACTTTTTTTAAATTACAACTGCGACTTTGTTCTAATAACAAAATTCTATGAAAATCTATGTTATTTCTCAACGCAAAAGTCATCACCTTATCGGAAGATGCTATAATTTTTGCAAATGGCGGCAAATGTCAATTGTACTTTGACATTTGTGAAGTACACAGATACCAAATATACGTCAACAAGACATGAATCGCTGTATACACAACGCGGAATTATTATTTTGATTTTTTTTTGATTTGATTTTTTGACTCGTTGGTGGTTTTGCCGCAGCGTGAATTTCAACGCAGATTTCCCTGTCGTCCAATACCAACTGAACAAACACTATGCCGTTTAGTCGCTTGCCATAGAAGAGTATGGGATAGCACGATATGCTGCCACTGCCAGGTCTGGCCGGCACGGCACCATAACAATCGTTCTGCGATGATTATAGTAGCAGTGGCTGAAGATATTGCAGAGGACCCCAGAGCATGGATCAGACGACGTGTCACACAATTGGGCATAAGTCGGGAGTCTTCGCAAGTTATTTTTTTAAAAGACTGTAAGATTTTCCCTTATAGAGCCAGACAGTGCATCAGCTGTTAGTTGAAATTCTGAGGGCTGCATTTCAGGGTCGCATAATCTCTCGTTTTGACGAATTGTAATGGCCGGCAAGGTCGCCTTATTTAAGCGTTCCAGACTTATTTTTTTCGAAGAAACGACTCTATATCAACAAGTTGCTAACTTCTGAAGCCCTCAAAGAGAATATCCGTCAAGAATGCGAGGAACTATAGCCGAAAGTTCTGGCAAGAGTGACGGAAAAATACCATAAACCATTATCCAAAAGCAGAACCACCGTTTTTTGTTACCCACACATTGTATAAGAAATGGGTGGGCATTTAGTTGTTTCTTTTTAAATCTTTGGCTATTTGGATACTGACAGCTGTTTCCCGCTCGAAATCTTGCCAGTTATCAATAAAATACCTCCACAGAAAGAAATGAGTCACTTTATGTTTGAACAACGTTGGAAAATATTGAAAGGTTATTTCCAAAGCGAGTGCTGTGTAGCCCAAATAGTGCCTACGTTTTTTGAAAAGAAGTTTTGGCCGAAATGAAGCACCCACGCCTGCTGTACGCACGATTGTGCAAAAAGTTCGTGAGACTGGTATGCTAGTGGACAATACTTATGGTAACCGTTTCATTTCACATATCACGCAGGTTTTGTAAAATTTTTTTCAAAGCTCCGAGATTTCGCCATACATTTTTGAGGTGTCGAAACCTCGGATTTTCAGCGAAACCTATTTGAAACCCCTCTGAGTTCATTCGTCCGTGAGAGGTTATCAAATCGAACAAGCCTACAGCGTGAACTTTTGTTTATTTTGTGTTCATTTGTGGATGTCAAAATATTAAGCGTCAAAACAAATGTGACAATCTGACAATACAAACGAAAACAAGAAAGAAAAATTAATATTTTCAAGAGAACGTACATTTTTTAAATGTAAAAAAAATGTAAATTTGTTCATTTTATTGCAAGTTTTTAAAAGAAACTTGTATTCAGCCCACCCTTACTGTCGTGTCGAATGTTTGTCAGATGTTCGCGAGAGGTGGCGCAGTGGAAAAAGCCTTAAGATTTAATTTGTGTTTTTCCGGGGATCGAACCTTGAACCCCTCGCACAGTAGTCCAACTAACCACTGAGCCACTGCGCACACTTTCACATTAAAAATGAACATAGGCCATTCCTGGATGATTTTCCTTTCTCTATCTTCGCAGGATATTCTTTGTTGCACCACAACACAAACACAATAATTTGTCTAACAGAAAAGTCGCAACGGGGTTCATATAAATATTACATGCGTAGATTTTGAAAAACTTTATCTTTACTAACCGATGACAAACTTTGCCCGTCATACATTCCCCTTGAACAACTGGTTTGGCAAACAGTTCCACCACCGATCTTGGTGGTTCAGTAAATGAAATGCGTAAGTTAATAGGCAATTAAGTGATCATGTTCCAATCCAATCATTTAAGTTGCGTACCATCAAGTCAATACCATAAGAAAGGTTAAATGAACCCCCATCAAATAACCAGCTTTATTTCAAATTAAAATGCCACTGGTACCAGTCTCAGCAGTAGGTAACATCGCAGCTTTAATAGTTGTTCTGTGGGCTTACAATGTATTGAAAATGTTTCCAGGAACGAGTGTTTGAGAAGCGAAATGTACTATCTACTGTCAGCATCAGACAACAGACCGGCTTTATCCTGAATTTGTTTTCACCTTTTTGTTTTTATTTCTACGTATTGGTTAGAAACATACATTCACTGCGTATAGAGGAAACATTACTCCACACGAATCTAATTGCAGATGAAAAGAAAACAAGATGGATAATGAAGTTTGCGGCTTCGCAGCCACCTAGTGTGGAGATTCTTCAACGGGTAACAGGAGAAACAAACCGTCAAACTCAACGCACAAGAGTGGGTCTTGCGAACAGTATTCAACGGATATAATAAATATTTTTCGATTTTCTTACGGGTTAAATTTCCTAAGATAATGCATCTCAAGTACGTTCACCTGCTTTGGCATATGAAAGTAAATAACCCCACAGATGACACTTCCCTTAGTCGCCTTCTGGATTGGTGAAATTAATAATGTCATCACCAAATTACACTATCACTTTGATTACATTAATTTACTGTACTCATACATTATACGCAATTGCGGATTTTATGTGCATCTAAAAAAGTTGGTCAATCAAGTTTTGGCGGCGTAAATTAACTTTATAGTCTTGTATTAGCCATCTGTTAGCAATTAACCAGAATTACGGAGTTTGATTAATGGACATGACTGGGCAATTGAGTAGTGTAAGACATGGACCACGGACGATAAAAGACATAAAGATGTCTTAAGTTTCAACAAACTTCAAAGCGCCGAATGTGTATATTTTTAATTGATTTCAATGGATACGTGCAAGAGTAACACGTTCTGCAAAACTATTATCCACGAAACTAATAATTTGGTATTGTTTTGTAATAATTTGCTTCGTAATGGACCATTTACATGGTTACATGGTCACATGATATGAGTGAGGTGGAAGATGCTAGATAGTTGATTCAATTGAGAGTAGAGGGAGCTAAAGCTAATATGGGATTATATACTCATTGAAATTGTATGACATGACACATTTGACAGAACGTATGTGAATTGCTTTCATCTTAATTTGACATTAGCTTATGCCCAAGTAATCCTATTATGGTTGTCCGGGCAATCTCTTGCTTGCAATATGAATAGAGAAGTTAAAATTTGACGGATTTACATATGTGTCAAAAAGTGTGTACATTTTTTACATGCTGAATTAACGAAATTTTAGACATAATGTTATAGTATATTTCATACCTTAACCTTTATTATCATTATCATGATATAATACTGTTGGAACCAAGTTAACGAGGTACCTACCTGAAGGCAGCCCGTAAAGGTACTTGTTTGAACTCACCCAAAATGGAGCTGTCAAGAAGCCGTTTTGATGAAGAGATAAAGCTTAAATTAACATATTGAATTTATACTCAAAGAATTAATGGATTATTTTTAGAAAATAAAGAATCAAACAGACGTTTATCTTTCATTTCATTTCTGGTTGTAGAAATCTACCACACGGACTTGTAGAGTTCATTGTAACATTACTGCAACGAAATTTACCGTCAGTTTCGAGTTCATTACAAAATGTTGCCATCGTTGTCATCTCCGTGTACTATGCACATATTTAAGCAGCATATTCCCATAAAGTTCAACCCAACTGCATTGACAGCTAGATGTATCCATTCAATTTGGCAGTCAACAGACTCCATTGCGTGCAAGCTTACTACATTCAATTAGCACGCACGAATTTCATTTGCCAAATCTCCGAACGAATCGTGGGAGACTTTGATTTATTTCATCAATTGAAAAAAACAATTGTGAAATTTTCGCAATTAATAAAGCGAATAAAAAGTCATGCAGCTCACATTAAAGCATCTAACGCCTGCATTTGAGTTGGCTGTCACGTCTGCTTGTCATGTGCATTGGGTTTACCACGCTTCTCTTTGATTTATTCGAAATTGTAATCCAAAGACAATGGCACTTGGCTTTATACTTATCTCTGACAATAATAATGTTCTGCAGTATTATTATTTGCGAAATCCACCTACTTACTACACGATCTCCACCCTGAGACAATCTGTCAGTCACTGACAGGAGTGATTTTTTGCTTTGTTTACCTTTACGAGAGAACTGCTGCAAACGCTTTTTCTTTTGTTTTTATTTTATCTGCTCACTTGCATGTCAGTAATAAGTTGACGTTTTGAAATCTTATGCCTATGCTCAGTTTGCATGTTAATTAGACATTACATAAGTATTATCTGTCAACAGGAGAAATAACTTGAACCGTGTTTACACTTTTTGGGACAGCACTGCAAAAACATGGTGCTGTTTGTTTTTATGTTGAGAAGAGCAAAACAATAGAAACGTGCCCCTAAACAACAAGTATAATTAATATGCCCACTTCAGAGAAAGCTCTAATGATTCTTTCGGTATTCTATTAAGCGCGTTTTTAGCGGTATCTAATTGATTCAGGCCGTTGAAATATGCTCAGCGAAACATTATGCAAATGCGGTAAGCTGTTATCGTAAGGTAAACTAACTTTTCCTTTTAAAGAATTAGTTTCTCGGCTGATTTTAGGCACATGGATAATTTAAATAAATAATTTCTGGCATTGAGAGAGAGGGAGAAGTTAAGAGAGGGAGGGAGAGTAATTAAATTTTTGCTGTTGTTGGTAAATAATATTATTCTGACGGTACAAAGAATCCAAACAGAGAGTGACGAAAAGACAGCAATAAAAGTGAAATTTCGTTGATCAAAGCTATGGATATCCGGTGGCTTTTGTCAGTTTTATGTGCACAAATGGTGTAAGGTGGACGTTAAATTGTGAATATTTAATGAGAGTTTCAGAGAAACGAGAAATTTTATACAAAAAAAGAAGCCAAACATATTTGGGGTCAATGAAAACATTTGGTTAAATATTGGAATCATTTTTGTCATATTTTTACAAGTATAAAATTCAAGCAGGAGCCCAACCTAACCATTCATCGGTGGATTTTCTCTCAGTGTGTTTGACATCTGTCAAATCGAAATTGTTGCCGTAAAAAATTGCCTGCGAATCGAAATAATGAATTTGTATGGTGGTTTGATGTAAAGTGATAAGCCATTGGATGGTTGTTAATTTAATTTAATTAATTTAATTACGTCATAGTAATATTTGTTGCATGTCACACACTTGGCATATTTGTGGCGCTAGTATGTGTTTGCATACGTATGTCAGCCTATGCAATACATTAGGTCTGTTCCTTTATTTTTAAATCTTACGAATTTTTACGCATTTTTACTCAATGTCGTTCCTCAACTCGAAAAATTCGTAAAAGAGAGCGGCTTCGAGAGAGCAAGATATTACCCCTCCATTGACAATCTTACTAGTTTTTACTCAACAAATTTCTTTGCGTAAGAATGGAAACAAACTGTCAGTCGCCTGAAAATTGACAGATGACCTGAAATTTGATTTGAAATGCGTGTAACGACTATTTACTTTTGTCTCTGATTTCCTGCGATATAAGAAACAAATTGGTATGAAAATGCATGTAGTTCAGTAAAAACTCTTCCATATACTTGGATTCATACTCACATGCAATTTATGGAAAACCAAAATGCATCTGTCATATTTCATAGTTACTACAAAAGCGTTCGCTAATGTTTTCGTAAGTTTTTCTCTTTGAGAGAGAATTCATCCCCACTATTGTCATTTTGACAGTCTTTTCCATTTTTACTACAAAATTAAAGGAACAGACCTATTATGTCACGTAGATAACATATTGTGACGTCGTAGTGGCATGCTTTGGTTGGGTATTTTTTAAGTCATGTGCTCGTAGCTTAAAAATATGAAACGCAAATAAGTATCTAGTGTCTGCTAATGCTTAATTGACAGACTGAGATTTCCATCAATGGAAAATTCATTCTTTACAAGGCTATTCTTGTTTGTTTCGGTTTTCGGGTAGGATTTATCTAACCAAAATAATAAACAAATCGAAAACTAAACATTTGCGGTGGATGTCTAACCATTTGTCCTAGATGTCAAATTTCAACCAGACAGATAATACTTATGTAAATACCCAGAACATGCTAATCTTTGACATTTAGCGTTTTCAATGATTCACTAAGGTTGTGTCATAACACCGTCGCGTCGGTGAAAGTGTAAGAACTAAACTACTTACTTGCAAACTTTCATTTTCAAAACAAGACTGAAGAAAGACTCATCCAAAAGAAGATCATTTGTCAAAAGTCAAATGGAATTTAAATGGTTTCTATTTGCATTCAGCAACCATCAGCGCTTAAAAGTGAAGCCATATTTTCATGACAAGATTAAGTGATGCTACAAAATATTTACTCCGTTCTCACTTTTGAGAGTAGTGGAATTAATGTAATTTGTACTGCGAATCTAGCAATATTGTTATTGTGAGATTATAGATAAATATAGCAAGACCTACATTCCCAGAAATATGTCATATACAGTCGACACTCTATCTGCATTGCGTGCAATAAACTTGAGTAAACAAATATAATGAATTTAAACCCCCTTCAGGTTGACTCCTTATCATTAATTTGAGGAATCCATTTTAAAAATCTGAGATAAATTTCCGGAACTATAAAGAGTAGCAGGTGTTATCTCTGGAAGAAATATGCGTCAGAGGCAAGACCGATTTTAGTTAGATTTATTCCAAGGCAATTTTTGTAGCTAATTGATGTGCCTGGAAAATGCATTCAAAATTTTTCATGTTAAAGTTTCGACAAATATAAGTATCCAAACATGCCAACCTTGACTTTATTAATATTTTTGACGTGAATCTATCCAAAATGCAGTTCACAACAACATTTTATGATCTACCTGTTGAAATATAAAATAATTAAAGGAAAAATACTCATTTACGTGTTTTTGCCATTATTGTGTTGGGTCAATGTTTTCTAAACGATGTTGTGCCTCATAAAATATCCATACAACCAGATTAACATCGTGAGCAATATATCGCTCTTCGTCAGCGGTCACTGTCACTCGTTGTTTTGCATTATGGAATGAAGACATGATCTATAGGAATGAAGAAATACGAGGAACTGGTCTTCGATGTGGTATCAATTAAAATCTTATTAATGAGGAGATAGTTGATGGGATCTTGTTGTGGTAATAACATTATTACTGGTTGTCAGATTGATTTTTGTTGTCTCATGAAATGCAGTCCATTTTTATTTGGATTTTTTGATTTTACATGATTAATGATCATCATCGCTGGGGTCATGAAATTTCAAGTGAAACATGTTTGCAAACAATGTTTAAATCAATATTAGATGAAAATATTAAATTGTATTTTTATGAATTGCTAAAGATCCCCAAAAATTTGAAGCATTCAAATTGGCATTCGTCATTACTCATTAATTAAGCTGCGTGGGACATTTTTTAATCTGCAAATTGTTCGACTGTACGTGCCCGATCAGTGTTTTCTTTGTATCTGAATGCATTTCTTGTAAACATGTGAATAGCTATTTGTGATTTCATTGAATTTGTAAAGTTTGAAAAAAAAACTGCTGTTTTATACACGGTACAGTGGAGCCCTGAAAGTTTAGACAGTAAAATAAACAAACAAATCTAAGGACAATGTTGATGCTGGCTTCATTTATAAACAGAAAATTGCACATTTTATTATTCCAAGAAGAAGATAATTAAATATTTTATCAATTATGGGAATGGTCCTGTAGTCCATTCTAGAGCTGGATCTTAGATCTTAAAAATCGTGGTAGTTATTTCAAATTAAATATAAATCATAAATTTTGTGGGAGCTAGTTTCAATAGGGACTTTTAGTTCGTAGGCCCAACAAGAACATGTCATTATAAAATAGAATGGGAATTAAAAAGCTAGGCCTCCAGACTGTCCAGAGTTACCAAAAGCATATATGTACAAATTTGTATTTATATTACAAAAAAATAAGTATGTACTGTATACCAACATATTATAATCCGGATTTAGCCAACACATGTTCGTAATGCTCCAATTTAGATAATACCAATTAGCCTTATCTACCACTGATTTTATAAAACTATATCAATATTCTTACTCATGCTCACTTAAGCATTTGTATCTACCTTTCGTAACTGAGTTAAATGATAACAAGCCAAAATATGATAGTGTGTATCTTATCAATGTGTTTATTATCTGCAATTTATTCATATTCCATAGCATAACCAAACAGAGACCACTTAAATACATAAGCCCGTAAAATCCTTTAAAAAATGTAGCGTAACTTTAAACTTTAGCCGACATTTCCAATATTACGTAGATAGCGAATAGTTGAAATAACTTCAAGTAACTTGTAGTGAAATGATAATAACATCGCTTCGCTTTTGCAAAATATCTAACAAGACAGTCATAGATTCTAGTTTAATCGAAACCCATAAAAATACCTTAGAAATAGTTGTATTGTCCTATCTATAATCTATGAATTCAACTTATCTATTGTACTTAAACTCATAGCTACTATAATAATAAATGGCTGCGTTCCATTGACGGCTGAAGGCATGTCAAACTCTATATAAAAAACTGACAGCATTTGCGCTAAAGCTCTAGTACATATTGTGAAATATTCTTTTCAGGGAAATTTTTTTAATCTAGCGCAAAATGAACTGCTAGATTGAAAAAAAAAACGATCTGCTGAAACAATTTTTTCAAAAGTTTAAAATTAATATAAAGGGTATTCACTTAATCTGATAAATTTATACAGCTCGTAAATGTATAAATTTCTAAGGTGTTTTAAGTGATCATCCTTCGGAAATGTCATTTTGTAAAACGCGTAAATCAACTGTCAAGTAATCAAAATTGTTTTTTTTTATTACTTGAATTATTCTTACCGTAATTTTGAGATCTTGTTAAAAAAAACTCTGAAAATAAACAAACAAATCATACGACCGTCTGTCAAAGTTTGACATTAGTGATTTGCGTAACTTTCCGCAGTTGATTTGCGAGCCTAAATCGTCGCTGAAAATTGTGAAGTCTGCGTAAACTATTCTCCATCTACATACAAAATCTGGCAGTTGATTTACGAGGTGGTAAATTTCTGCAGTTTATGAGGATTTTACGCGTGAATACCCTTCTAATAAAAAATAACCAAAAGTTGAAGTATAGAAATCAAAGTGGAAATAAGGTAAGTAATATAAGAATTCAAACTTTCATTTCTTTTGCAAAGTTTTTTAAATAGTTTTATACGTCTATTCTCAGAATTGTCAGAAAAGAACACAAAAAATAAAAAGCAGATGTCATTATGCCGCCAATGGAACGCAGCCAATTATGCGACAATTTTCTCAAAGCATTTCGGCAGTTTTTAATTATAATCTTGCTGGTGGAAAAATGATCACCCACTACATATTGTATTAGAAAAATTTCGACAATAAACCTTGAATTTATTCACAAAAAAAAAAAAAAAAAAATGGCAGAAACTGATGTATCAAAATAAATGTTCAATTCAGAATTATCGGCCGCGTTCAATGCGCTTTAAGCACCTAATTATTTAGGTGACAGTTTATTATAGAACTTAAGGTGGGTTTCCACATGTCGGTTGATTGACAAAGTTTGACAGCTCTCGCGTTTATGTCATTGAACGACACCACCGTCAGTTCATTTTCACTTATGTCAATTTTTTGGAAAAAATCGTTTGTTAGTTATGAACTCGATGCCAATTCATTTTCACTGTCAATTAATATACAAAGTGACAATTTGTTTGACAATTCAGCTATTTCAGTTATTGTCAAACGCTGTTAGTCATTTCTCAGCCAATTTTTTATTTTTATTTTTTTTTTATTTAGTTCAATTTCTTAAAATGCTAGTTGATACAATCAATTATAAATATACATACTAATTCAGAGCAATAAAGTGACTTGTATAAAATTCAATTGGGTTAGAATTACTTTATTAACATTTTTTAAGAAATAGAATAGTAATCATTCTGTAGCACAAAGTGACTATAGGCGAATGATCCTTCAATTCATTGTATTATTTTATATTTCATATAAAAAATGAAAATTTTTTACTATATTTTCACTTTCCAATTTTTTAATTGGGATACAAATACGTCAATTGTCGATTTCAAATCGACAAGTGGAAACCCAGCATTAGGCAGAAAATCTTGCCTAGCACACAAAACTTGCTTAGGCAAATCGACCAATCAGAGGCTGTTGACTAGCTAGACAAAAGCGTATTGAACGCGGCCATTTTCAAAAACATTAAATGTGCATTGTCGCATATTTCACGGCAGCAATCTAGCCTTAAGTGACAGTCACGTAAGTTTGACCCACCTAAGGTAACATGTCATTATTCACAAGAAGTGTCATTTATGTTTGTCATTTATTAGTAAATGAATAGCAATTAAGTCGCAAATAAACAAAGCTAAACCCTGAGGCTGAATCTTACTTTTAGCATACTACGCATTAGCCAAAATACTTCCACTCTGCTCTAAATGATTTATTAATTTCCGTTTTGTTCGCTGATTTATGGATCGTCTACGTAATACCACACACAGCAAATTAAAATAAATATGGACTTGCAAATAACTTCCACTTAATTCCATTTTGTCTTAATATTGTTATGCAGATACAGACGTTTAAAATTATATACATACCTATAAGATAATAATGTGCCAAAAAAAAAAACGATAATGGCTTAGTTTGGCTTGGCTTTCTTTAAAATAAGCTGACATTAACGAACAAAAACAAACTCCTTGAAAGGCGCTGTCAATGTCGGGTCAACTTTATAAACAAAAATCCATAAATAAGAACTATATTGAAAATAGCATACGAATAATATTATGAGATAATCTCAGCTCCATAGTGGTCGCTTTGTTCTATTTTAGCAAATCATAAACAGTTATATTTCAATGGGCAGTCTGTAGGTAATAATTTGCAAAGATCACTTGTGTTTATGTAAACATTTAACCAACGATCTAAAGACCTTGCAGCTAATCTCTATATAAAAAATTCAGTAAACTATTCAGCATCTGATACTTTGTACTAATAGTTTTTTGAAAAAGTTTCCATGAAATATCGATGTTGGCCCCTTAAAAATATTCAGCCACTTTCTTCCTGATCAACAGAAAAAAAAGCTCAAGATAAATATCTAAAATCTACTACAATATCATCAATTGACAACGATACAATAGAACGGGTACACTTTCTCAAGTTGAAACTAACAATACTGGAAAAATAAGTGATTGCATCACTTGCATTGACATTTGCCAATATTTGTTTAAAATGGCGTGATGCGCATCCAAATGACATATATGCCATTATTTTAATAAATTCGATCAAGATTTCAAAATGCGAAAGGTGGCAGTTGTCTAAGAGAATGTACAATTTGTTGAAATATGCTTCGTACACCATTCGACACATTCAAGGTTTTCTTTTTAAATTGTCTTGAATTTTAAAATCTGGAAATTTTATTATTTTTTTTTCTGTAGATTTAGGTGAATTGCGAAAGGTTTTTAGTAGCACGTTTTATTTGCAATATTTTATGATTCTAGTTCGATCAAAATACCCAATTTAAATGCAAATTGAATTCAAGGCGGACTTGCTTAACAGGAAGAAAAGAACAAATGTTTTTTTTTTTAACTGCTAGAACCAATTATGCAATCATTTGGATGATCCTGTTTGATATATAAAATGTCAGGTTCATGACATTGACACTGACTTTCAGCTGAGGAATATCAAAATTAGAAATCATAAATAAGAACAAGTGTGAAATTGAATTGAATGAATTATATTTTCTTAAATAATTGCAAAACTTATATGCACAAACTTAGATTTGTCACTCTGCGACTAAGTGTATTGATAGAAGATGGAACGAACAACACTGCGACAGCTGTCAAGAAGACACACGTGGAAGCGAAGGAATATAATTAATTGTATTTGTAAAATAGAATTCAGTAGGTTAGGTTACACTTCAAAAGTTCAAAGTCTAACAAATATTAAGCATATATGTCTAATGTTATATAGTTCTAAAATAAAGACTGTTAAAAACTAGCGATCACTCATGTAGTTGTACAATTATTACTCTTTAGCTTACTGATTACTGATATTATAGCAGTAAGCAACATAATTCTAAACCATTTGTCATGTAATAGAATTGTGACTCTATGCAATTGACGAATCACGTACGAACTTATAATAATCTCTTAACAAAGATAAATTGATAGATGACATTAATTTACGCCAAGAATGGATAACATTGTTATTTGTTATCACTCATCGTTTTAAAGTCCACAACAATGTAAACGTGCCTTTATCATATTTGCAGATAAATTTTAAATGATTGTTTTTTTGATGGACTTATTTGAAAAGTGATGCCAAAAATGCTCGGCATGTTTGTAGAACGTTGTTTGCTTTATCAAACGATAAAAAAAACAGTACCTAACAAGCTAATAAGACAGTAAATTACAAGTCCAAAGTAGGCATGTTTACTTCAACTTAAAAAAAAAAGACACTGACATCTCGAAAGACACAATATTAAAGATTTAATTACTTATAATGTTGATAAATTATTATTTTTAAATCTATGGACGTATTATGCTATTAAAAAGAAAAGTTCATCAAACTGGAATACATATTAGGAGGTTATTTTTTTTCTCCTTCAGAACAGAGACCAGATCACATAAACCGATGCTCTGAACCGAGAATGCACTTGTTTGTTTATGAAACACACTAACTGTCATTTTGCTTTATTCTAAGGTTGGACTGTTTGAAAATGTTATCAGTGTTCATAGATTGCAATCCAATTATCCTATGCAGAAAAAAAGCAACACAAATTAAAACTCTGAAGTGTCTAAAATTAAAAAAAATATTTCCAGCTTGAAAGGTCTGAAAGGCCGAAGGCTAATTAAACTGTCTATTGGTAACTCCCTTCTTTAAATTTTTCTCAACAAAAGAAAAATAAGCAATTCTTTAATTTGTTTAAAAGAAGCAGATATAAAAAAGCTATTTAAAATTAAGTTATTCTCTGTTTGATTGATATTAGAACCTTCACGGCTAAGAAAAATTGATGTTTTACAAATTTGTGGTTCGACACGCGTTCCTAAACTTTCTGGCTGACATTCAGCCAACAATGCCCGGGGGAGTACGTCAACAGTGATAATTATGTAGAAAAGGAAGACGCACATTATCTGAAAATTCGAAATACGCGCGAATTTAAATTCGAATAAAAATGAATTGACCCATTTCTAGATTAGTAAGTCTTTTGGTTGGTCTAAAAAAGTCTAGATTGATCATATGACCAATTGTTTAATTGACACTGACAGAGGGGTAGCCGATCAATTAAATAAAAAATATGTTTGCTTGAATACTCAGTTGATATTTTGAATTTCGAATATATTAGAAAATTATGACTTCTTTGAGCGATATTCCTTTCTTAAGCCGTCAAAATGTCAAAATGTTCTTGAGGCGCTATGTCGTGAAGCCAATATTATACTTCTATTCCGCGTTCTATTGAGCGCTGACATTTAGAACGTAGTATGGTTGATCGAGAAATGCAGCGCTTTCGATCTAGCGCCACTTTAGTTTTACTTACATTTATAAATCTAAACTATTTAAACATTGGATAACTGATTTTATCCTTTCTACAGTTTATTCCTATTTTAACGTTAGACTCCATTTACCAACCTATTTTTTGTTTCTGCATCTTAAATAGAATGAGTGAATTGACAGCCCATTTAGTTTGTATTGTTTTCTTAATTTAGCGGGTATTTTCCGAGTAATTCCCTTTGAGGGAAATTGGCTTCAGTTCTAGCCCAAGTTGTCTATACGCAGTTTTTTCTTAAGTCGGTCACCCAGCGCTGAATTTAGTGCAATCCGAGCATTAGTTCATTTTTAAATTCAATTAAAAATATACGTTTGTAGCTTTCACTGTTTCCAAGTTATGTATTAGGCCCTAGTTATAGCTATCATTGAAAAGCATCATTGAAAATCTTGTTTTTCGATTTTAAGACGATTAACCAAACAATATTGGCTTTAGTTGGTATCAAAATAAAGGTAATAAATTGTGGAATCTTTTTACGAAAGAAATTAATTAATTCTGACTAAAACTCTTCTTTAAAATCAATTTTATTATTTGACTGATCAAAATCGATTTCAATGAACAGCTGATTCTTGTTTCTCCAATTTGGAACCCAATCGTTTCACTGATGTGTTCGATTCACTTCCTATTCTCAGCTGTCAGTTTTGCTTTCAATGATCAACTCTAACCTCAAAACCTAGACTCGTTTGTTGAAAAGTCACTGACAGGTTCTTTTACTGAAAGGAATTTTTCAATGATTGCTATAACCGACTTGTCAAAAAAAAAAAAGAAACCACCATTCCACTGATTTGTTCATTGTATTCATTTGCAGATTTAAGCTGCTTACATACTGGATCAACTTAAGCGAATTGCATATTGTTTGGCGAATATTCAATTTCGATACTTTTTTGTGGCGAATTAGGCTTGAAAAACTAGTAGGTTTTTATTTTACAAATTACTGAAATAGTTATATTTTTTTGCATTGGCAGTTTATGTTCAAAATGACACTTACCGACAGAACCTGTCATCACAGTATATACTACATAGCTCATTATTAGGAACTGTTGAGATCGTCAAAAAACGAGAATACACCCCAACGACTGTCCATTGATACATCTCTGTCAAAACTGCCATTACAATTACTAGAACTCATAACAATATTCATATTTTAACAGATAGCATTTGTAGAATCAATAAGCGCACTGAAAACTGAATTGGATAACGTTTGGTAAATATTTAATGTCGTAACATTTGGTTTATGGCAAATGAAACTTGAACTGTAAACTAGAAACTTCAGATTAAAAAATTGCTTATTTTTTAAACTAAGGTCGCTGTCATAGCATTTTCTTTTCGATTTCAGGCAAAAAACCGTCATCAAAATTACTAAATTTTCATAATCGTTAGAAAAAAACTAAAAACACAATCTTGTCACTTCCCGCAGTGTTAAAGAACTCGCAAGCACACTTACCTTAACATTCGATTGCTGCAACTGCAAAAAGGTGGCAATTCCATTCCTCACGCGATTCTTTACTCCACGCACTGTACCCTTGGAGCTTCTGATGGTCGAAGTAGCCGACGATGGACTGCGTATGTCCTTGTAACCGGCAAATGCATCGTCACTTAAACTTTTTGGTTCACTCTCGACTAGGCTACCGAAATCGTGTTCGTTCACATGGAATGAATAGTATTTATCGTTTTCAAATTTACGCGGTTCCATCGGTCCGCACTTATCCGTGTACGTACCTTCTTTGATTAGAACACAATTCTTATTGTTATCTTTACGATAGGCGTTGTCGAATTTAGTGGCGGCATTGGTTTTGTTACGTTCACTCACTAATTTGTCATTTTTATCATTGTCCGCGTATTTGAAATCGATTTTCGTTGAGAAACCCCCCTTCGGCGAGGGTGGTAAATTCAAAAATTTACGATCGCGTATATCTCTTAGTAGCGAATCGGGAAGAAATGATAATTTCGACGGCAATCCATCAGATAAACTTAACGAGTCACAGCTCAGACTGGACTCACTCTCCTCGCTATCGGTGAGTGAACCAGCTCGCTGGTGATCGTGATGAATGTTTCGCGAATTATGATGACGATCGTGATCGTCCTTCATGAGGATTTTGGTCGTCTTCAAGTGCATTTCCAGCTTGGGACTGACCTTTTTCGGCAACGGTGGTGGTGTAGTTGAATTGGTGGTACTGCCACCATTATCCATGTCACTGCAAGTGCCGCTGTCCAAAGTGTCACTCGGCGAAAACTGTCCACTTGTCATCATATAGTACAGATACGTTGGATTGCTGACATTCAATTCAGTGACCGAGGTGCCATTGTTGTTGGACTTTTGAACCATTGTGTCTGATCCTTCACTGATATCCTTTTCAATGTTTATCTGGAGATTATGGTGATTTTCGGGAACACTGGTCAAATTCACCACAGTTACTTTATTCTTCACAACACTTGGGCTATTCAAATTGGGATCACTTTTAATTTCAGACTCAAATTGATGCTGATGCTGGAGATTCACTAACGATTCACTACACACTTCCGAGTCGGGCGAAATTTTTATCTTGACAACATGAAAGTCTTTCTCCGTCGATGAAACTGATTCGGTCAGTGCACTTGCACAATCTGCTATTCCTCCTTGACTATGGTTAACAATCTCGATTTGTGAAACTGGGGAAGAGCCTGTACCAGTGGTAGTGAATGGAGATGGTAAGATACAACTAATACCACTACTTTCATCGGCATCTATACTATCACCGGTGGTGATGGTGCTACTACCAACACTGATGGTTGTGTGATTTTGTGCAACAACAGTAGTTGGCTCCACTTTCATCGTTGTCGCCGCATCATGCTGTTCGCTTAATCCATTCAACCCGAGTTGTGTGGCTGTTTGGTGGATATGTTCTTTCATCTGTGATAGTCGGCGGTCTTCTTCTGAAGTGGGGCTATGTGCTGTTGAAGTAGTATTCGTGACAGAAATGGTCTTTGCCAGAGCCAGATTCGAAATGGCTACTGGAGGCATTTCACTTGTGTATCTTTTATGGATTTCTACTACTTCTACTTCTTCGTCGCCGTCGTTGTTGTCACCTTCATGTTGTTGGGTTTCTTTGGAGTTTCTTGTATCGATTGGTATTTTAAGTGGATCTACCCCATTGATGTTGATATATGTTGTGGATGGCATTGTATAGCTGATGTGGAGTATCTATAAATTCGCGTTTTGAATTACAAAACGGTTAGAGAGAAGAATTTAACATTTATTCGCGTTCGTCTTTGGCATAATAGTGCTGAACAGCTAGAGGGGTCTTCTCTCGAAACACACCAGCCGAAGATGCATACGTATTTTCGACGTAATTTCTCTGTATCTAGATTGAAAATAATTGTTTGACTAGCTAATGATTATATCACTTGCAATGAAATTCAATCATCGATTTCCTATATTTGCTTTTGTATATCTTTAATTTCTTGCGAACTTTGACCAGCGAGTGAGAGATGACTTGCCTTCCGTTATGCGAAACGTGGTTATGAAATAAGGAAACACATTCATATGCGGAGAGCGCCTGTATATTCGATCAGCTGACACCAAAAAGTAGCGCAATTCCTTTGGACTGTTCCAGTTTTATCTGATAGTCAAGTTCACCCATTCACTATTTACTAGGATACCGGCTTTTAAAACGGATCACCATGCACACAACCAAAACACTGTATCTTGTCGTTGCGTCTTCCTCTTCACATAATTCTGGTTTCTCTTCTAGATGTGTCGTCTTATTTTGTATCTAGATACGAGTAGAATTTTCTACACAACACTAGTGAAGATGCATATGCATTCAGAGAAAAAAAAAAAAACAACAAATGGAAACACAACAGTATCTATAGCAGAAAAACTTGTATCTCGCACTAGACGAACAGGTACTCTATTCGCGCAAATAACGGTGTGAGCAGCTTAGCGCAGTGCGGTGTACATACAGCTCTTAACAGTATCGCGACGGTAACTAAAGACAAAACAGTCGAGTTGAGGTTTTGCGTTTTTTTTTTTTTTTGGTTTTGTTGTTTCTCTCTGAAACGAACGAAAAACAAAAAGATATAAAATTCGCGGCTAAGATCGAAATGACTGAGGTATAGGTTGGTAGGTAGGTTAGGTAGGTCTGTTGGTTGGTTGGTGGATATATGACTATGTAGATGGAGAGATAGTTTGGGGGGTCTACCTGGTAGGTTAGGGTTTCGAGTTTGAGTGGAATTCTCATGTTTTCTGTTTTCTTTTTTTTTTGTTTGCATTACGGTCTTCTTCTGTTTTGAAAGAATCTGTATATTTCTTGCTTATGGTTGAAGGTATTTATTAAGATCTTGTGGTATTTTTGATGATGGTCGATGGTGGTGAGTTGTTTTTTTTTATTTTTTGCGACTTTTGTTGCAAAGATGAGGTAATTCCCCTTTACAGGAACAAGTAGGGAAGAGTAGGTATATATCACATATGCCCATAATACCTTCAGAGCTATAAATCAATGCATCTTGCTGACAGTTTAATGTACATAAAGTTGAGGAGATATTATTGGTTGGATGTGTTACAAATTAATTAATTTGCATTTTTCCAGTACTAAGTCAAAAGCTAAAGCAATTTGGGCTTACAAAATCGTTTTAAATTAGCGACATTTATTATAACCATCATAAATAGAAAGATGGTATTAGCTCCTCGCG
Source organism: Cheilosia soror (assembly GCA_949372485.1). NCBI lineage: Eukaryota > Metazoa > Arthropoda > Insecta > Diptera > Syrphidae > Cheilosia > Cheilosia soror. The sequence continues at coordinate 80,063,226 of OX443563.1, forward strand.
TTGGGCGCCATTTGTAGTTAGGTTAATAAATCCCTACTGCTTAAAGTATTAAACTGGCTCTAGTCAGACCTATTTTGCTCTACGGAATCGTGGTCTGGTTCACAATGTAAGAGAATAAATGAAATACCAAAACTATTGAAAGCATACAAGGATCAGCAAGTTTATGCATCAAAAAGGCTTTTATAGAAACGTTTTCTCTCAATCACCTGAACTCAACCTTCCGCTGCTGTTGCATATTGTAAAGTGAAAATGAAGGGCTTTACGTAAGGTAGCTTGCTTTACAGACGGGAAATCTATCATCGTTTACATAGTTAGGCCAGCCAAAAAATCCTTGTATACATCAACAACTGTAGATTAAAGGTGGTAAAACAATGCCGAGAATATCTCAATGAGATTGCGAGTAGATGTTAAGTTACACTTCCTGTCAACTGTAACTCAGACGAACTAGCCAGACAAGCTTAGTAATTACCCTCTACATACTTCACATCAGTGAGGGACCGCACTCTCTAATATTTTAAAAGTCGCTAACAATAGGTAGAATGGTATAAGCACCACATCTGCATAAAATCTAGACAAATTTGTCTGAAACTAGACGCTTTCTTTTCTATAAAATAAATAAATAAATATGTGGCGCAACAGGCGGGTAGACACCCTAAGCGTAGCTTCTCGCAACCATTCGTTTGTGTGAGTTTCTATTTTTGGGACGAATGAAAGGGACCTACAATTTTATTCCGATTCCGAATGGCTGAATTGAGAAGCTTTTTTAGGACAGTCATACTCTCGGATGTTTGTCAGACGTTCGCGAGAGGTGGAGAAGTAGAAAAAACCTTAAGATGTAATTTGTGTTTTTCCGGAGATCGAACCTGGGATCCCTCGCACAGTAGTCCAGCACACTAACCACTGCGCTACTGCGCTCCACGCTGCGCTTTTTTTTTATAAATAGGAATAAAATCAGGTCCTCTGTCCTAAGAATTTTTACCCCCTACAAAAATTTCTGAAGGTGGTGTATGGACAAAGAGGAAAGAAAAGTATTTGTTCACCTCCTTTGCAAATGTTTAGTTCTGCAACTTTGCACAAGGCTACCTTAAGATATTCTTCTTCTTTAAAAATCTAAGCAAAACTGTCTCGAAATGACGTTTGGTGATCAAATTCCGACTCAATATTTTTGGCCACCTTCAATTCTGGTTAGTTACTGACCATACAGGATCATTTTTAGCAGAGCAATACGTAGGGAGCTTAGCTTAGTCTAACCTAAGCCTCTACGTTCCGAGTTTGGGATGGATGAGTTTGCTCTATTTGAGGTCTAACCATTTTGCAGATTGTCACAACTTCTTTTAAGCTTTTCAAATGCTTTTAGCTCGCATACTTTGCATTTTCCAAACCCATTTTTGCCTGATATAATGTTTCTGCCATTAGTGCCGCTCAGTGATATTGACATAGCTTACTTCAACAATAGCCATTTTTAAAGGAAAATTTAGAATTTTGCGGGTTCTGTGGTTGATGGACCGATGAGCGAGGGCGGTTAATCTCAGGTTCAACACCCACAAAAACACAAAAGTGATTTAAGTTTATTTTTCTTACTGACCTAACTCTCGTCAACGTCTGCCAAATATCTTGAGAAAGCTTCCAAATTTATCCGTTTTTATTCATGATAAGTTTGCGAAATGATTGAGAGAAGATATAGCTGTTTTGTCCATTATTCACTTACATATTTCTTTTTGTAACTCAAACATACTGGCAACTGTTGTACACTTACTTGGTAAAAATCCGCTGACACCTCTCTAGAATTTCGGGTATCTATCCACTAGGTAAAGAAAGTTAAGGATCGATTTGTAAAAACTGAATTAAGTTTTCCATTTCAATTAGTAATTAGTCAAAATAAATGTGGCTTTCATTTCAAATACCGTTTAAATGACTTCCTAAAGAAAGCTATAAAAATCATCAATCCTATTCCACATATATACATTTAGATCGAACATTTATCACCGGCTTCAGGGTATCAAAAAACGACCTCTCAAACACACTTGATTATCTTAAGCCCCTCTTTAAGTACTCGAACTTAATTACCTCATTACATTTATAACTTTTAAGTATTTTAACGTCAGCTTTCTAAACTAACGATCTATTTAAATCTCTTTATTACCAAAAGCGATTCGTTTATTTATTGCCTGTTGCCTATTGCATTGCGCGGCTCAGATACCCCTCTCCGTTGACTACGCTCTATGTCAGTTTCCACATTATTCGCAATAAATGCTGCTCACAATAAATTTGCATTTCAGCTTGCAACTCAATTTTAATCTTTCTCTCCACTTCAATACGAGCATCTGTATCTATCTCTCCTCGTCTTCATTTAACAAGCATATCAATCGGGCAAAGATTACCATTAATTGCAATTTTGCTGGCCAATACCGCTCCTTTTTCGCATTAAGTTCTCTTCACCATCTCATCGTGTAAGTAACACTACAACAATATATCTGATGCCAATCGAAAGAATATAGCGAAACTAATAAAAAGAAGAAGAAAAAGAAGAAAAAATATATTACAGATATCGGGACGGCCTTCAGGGCTTCATGCAAATTATGAACACAATTTCACAAGGCGCAACAGTAACTGGTTTTTCTGTTGCCAATTTTTGTTGGTAATTTAGTGGCCACCAAAGAAATTCTTTCAATACTCGTTTACATAGCAATTGATGAGGCTGAGTAGTTTTTTTCTTATTACCTGTATAGGGTAAATGCTGAGTATAGGCAGCGATATTTTTGAAATTGAAAATTTTAATTACCTCTGTCGACTGGGGCGTATACTTAATATTTTTCACCTCCTTGAATCGTTTAAATATTCGGGATGTATATTTCGATTTTATATCGGTACTAAATTTATAAATAAAATTTGTACGTTCTAGTACACTCAAGACTGTAAACTGTAAGCTTTAGTTGACTCGAATTTTTGCTGCAATTACACGGGAAAAAAAAGTAGTAAAGGCATAAATAGAGACAACAGAGTCCAACAAGTCTTAAAACCTGATTGGCGTAAGTTAAAATTATAATCTGAAGTAAGCCTCACAAAAGTGCGGAAATAAATAAATAGTAGTTGGCACAACTGGGTCCATAAAGCTTAGCTTATGAATTAGCTAAGATGAGCAGATAAATACATCTCCGATAAAGCGAAATATTTGGTCGTGTTAAATGCATGTCCCCGACCAGAATTCCACGACGTGCTATGGAATCCGTACCATCAGGCAGGCGTCCTCTAGGTAGACCAAGGATGAGATGGTAAGATCAAGTCCATAATCTCTCCTATTCCAATATGGGGATTGCCATTGATGATTTAGAGTCGATGGCAGAGATTCGAGAGCTATGGAGGGTCTACTTGAGCAACCTACACCCGCAACCCACTTAATGGACAAGCGGACCATTGAAAATGATGATGATGATGATGATAAAGTGAAAAATCTCTGGGTGATCACAGAAACTTTATTTGGCAAAGCATTTCAATTTTAAGACATCCAAGGTGCTCTCAGTTTTCTGGCACTGTAGGCGGGTTATTTTTGCAAGCCATTTCTTTTCCAACTTTGAATTTTCAAAGTAAAAAAATAATGTCAGCAACGAAGTGAAAAATTCATCAGAAAATTTTTAATTTTGGTTATAAATTTTAATTTTAGGATATAATTATTTTTTCTTTTCTTAAATTTACAGAATCAATAAAAAATGAATGCAGAAATGGCACGTTAACATGGTGTTTTCGAATGCCACTCTGAGAATTTGCTTTAAGATTTATCGCGTCCGCAAACTGCTCTTTGCATAAAGTGCGTATTTACGTTGACATTTATTTACGTGTTGCTTATTCACTGGTTAAATTTTATATTTAATTTTACGAAATGGTTGCCCAAATTTATTTATAACTTACTTTACAGTCCGGGATGGACCTGAGCCTCAACCAACACGCCTCTCTAGCTAGCACGATCTTTGGCTAACTGCCTCCGGTTGCGCACTCCAAGTTGGTTAAGGTCCCCTTCCACTTGTGCGTGCCACGTAAGGCGAGGTCTTCCTCTACTGCGTTGTCGCTCCGGGTTGGAATCGAAGACTCTTCGGGCGGGAGCGTTGGTGTCCATTCGCTCTACATGTCGTAGGCACCTAAGGCGAGGTCTTCCTATACTGCGTTTTCCCTCCGGGTTGGAATCGAAGACTCTTCGGGCCGGAGCGTTGGTGTCCATTCGCTCTGCATGTGCTAGCCATCTTAGTCGACTGATACGTGCTTTTCTGACCAGATCGATGTCGCTGTACAGCTCGTAGAGTTCGCTGTTAAATCTCTTCTCCAAAATCCATCAACGCAAACGTGACCGAAAATCATTCAAAGAATTCTGATGTGATGTCATTTTCAGAGTTAAAAGCGGGGCCAAGGTAGACAAAGTCCCGAACTACCTCAAAGTTATAGCTCTCTATCGTGACGTTCTGTCCGATTCGTCGATGTTGTGTGTCCCTTCTTGTTGACAGCATAAATGTGGGTACTTTATTTAGCCCTCATTCACCTCTAAACCCATTTTTGCCACCTCTGTACTGATACTTACAAATGCACCAGTGACAGCTCGCTGTGTTCTGATGTCGATGTCGTCAGCATTATGCAAGTATAGTTGTACAGACTTTTGGAAAATTGTGCCCTTGGTGTTGGCTTGCGAGTTTCGCACAATTTTCTCAAGAATGATGTTGAAAAAGTCACATGACAGCGCATATCACCTTGTCTAAATCCTTTTTTGACATCAAAGGTCTCGGTGAGATTATCTCCGACCTTTATGGAGCAGCGAGCGTTCTCCATCGTCATTCTGCATAATCTGACAAGTTTGGCAGGGATGCCAAAACTAGACATGGCTCTGTATAGCTCGTCTCTATAAAATTGATTTATAAAGACTTTTTAAATTAATAATTAACAGAAATAGATCTACCCAATCCAATGGCGTTTCGATTGAAAAATTTCGTGAAACATTACTCAAACTCCACTAGCTGTCAAACTCCAACGCACTTGTATTGATAAATCTCGAGCCACTCTAAGAACGAATCTATACTAGCAAAAGTGCTAATGTTGTTAAAATTGGAATCCCAAGAGTCTTCTTCCTCTTCTTCTTCTTTATTGTTCGGCGAGGAACAAGATCATAACCCTCCCATTTTACTGCATCGTTGTGGTCCGCCTGTTGAATTTGCCGATTCGACTTCAAAAAATGTCTGCAGGCTTTCCGGTTTCGAATCATTTCGTCACTGAGGCCAATCGAATGTTGCTTTTTTTCATTTGTGTAATCCAAAACCTGCCTCGGCCGCGACTGTAAATGAACATTGATTTTGACATGGCTCGTAGAATTCCTCCTTTGAACAATATTATATTCAGCCGGTCGTCTTCCATTTTTTTCAAAATTGGTTCTTTGACGTGAAGGCTTCCATGGATCTTCGAACATCTTATTGTATCAAGCTTTGGTACCCCTGCTGTCATGCGAAGCATCTTCATCTCAGCTGCCGTTAATTTGCTCTCTTTCTATTTGTACATTGTCCAGCATTGCGGACCGTACATGTAAGCCGTCCGGCGCTTACTGATGGTTTGAACTTTTCGTAATTGGAAATCACTTTTCCGTTCAAATAAATATCTGGACACTGGACTAGGTCAGAGTGGATCAGAGAATGAGCAGGTACTCTGTCTTTTTTGGATTAATTTGATACCCATTTCCCTCCAAGACGCTTGACACTTACTTATGATGGCTCCGTCGTCGTCAGCAAAGAATAACTGATGCACTTTGAATAACTGAGGAATTCCAAGTGTCATTATCTTTTATTGTTTGCATTCCAAGCTAGCTTGCCTATGTGTTTTTTTCCGCAACTATTTTTTTCTTCTACTTCATCAGCAATAATTGGTAATTCCCCATCTGAGTTTGATTAGTAATTGCACACGAATGACATTTTTTATGTTGAGGTTATAACAAATGTCTACTCTTGGCAAATATTACATTAACCTTGCTGTATGTTCATTTCGCATTTGTTGCATTGGTTTACTTATTTATATCTTGTAAAGCAGCTATATCTTATTTAATTCCACTTTGTTGTTGTCTTTTTAATTCTGTAAATAAGTAAACCTTGCGGAATGCTGAAATAAAAACGTTAAGAGATTACTAACAATAACACTGCTAATTGACGTTTTTTCTCGTTAGAAATATTTATCTTGCAAATGTTTGGACAAACAAATAAGGCAATGTGGGGTGTGTCGAAAGTAAATTGTTTTTTATTCGTCGATTTGTGTTAAAGATTGAAATTCTTTTGGAGAAGAACTATTTTCTTATTATGGTACATTTGCACTAACAAATATTCTAGTACTTTTTCCTAATTACTAATGTCATAATGAAATTAAAATAAAAAAAAATAAATAGGTGGCGCAACAGGCGGGTGACACCCAAGGCCTAGCTTCTCGCAACCATTCGTTTTGTGTGAGTTTATATTTTTGGGACGAATGGAAGGGACCTACAATTTTATGCCGAGTCCGAACGGCTCAATTGAGAAGCTTTTTCATGACAGGCATACTCTCGGATGTTTGTCAGACGTTCGCGAGAGGTGGCGCAGTAGAAAAAACTTTAAGATGTAATTTGGGTTTTTCCGGGGATCGAACCTGGGATCCCTCGCACAGTAGTCCAACACACTAACTACTGCGCTACTGCGCCGACATAATGAAATTAACCTATAATAATAAGAACCCAAATTTTTACAACAATCGGTACGTTATATCGAAATTTCTTTAGAGAAACAGAAGTGTAAGTGCCTAAAATTTATAAAGACCAGTAAGACCAGGATTTGAACAAATTTTTAACAGTCTGACTATAATTATATATATTTTGTCAAATGGTGAAAACCAAACGAAATTGACAAGGCTCTTCTGAAAGCCATAGAAATTGAAAATTATCTCTTTATTAGTCCCTAGGCAAATGATTCATCATGGTCGTGCTGTTGCCCCTACTCGCATCCATTATTATTTGCCGCAAGCACTGTAATCCAGGAGATTCGATCTCATTGACCTGGGCTCACTATTAAGTGAGGTACATGAGAATAGTTTTATCTAATTGTTTAACATTAATTGTATCCAACCTGCCGACAATGACTTTCTTGAAAATTCTCCCCAACCACTGTCCGGTTTTGTTTTGTTGTTGCTTTTCTTTGCCAACAAATTCAAGTGACAATTAAATCAAGAAAGCAACCCGATTTCTGCAATTAGGCCTAAGTAGCATTCACTCAAGGCATTCTGCCAAAACAGACAGTGAGGTCAACAATACCGCAATACACGTAATTCTTGTTCTGTTTGTTTTACCTGTTTCGATTAATGGCAACCTCCTGTCAATTTAACACACACACAACTGCCAATTTGCTATTTCCATACAACAAATGGGTCTTATTATTCATGGCACATGTATATGCTTTCGTAATCCTCCGCTATTTCCAGACAAAATTCACCAATTTGTTAGCAAATATAAAGAAAAAAAAAAACACATTAAAATGAAGTAAAACAACTGAAATTTAATCCCACATAAAGTGGATCAATGTCAAGTGAACCAAAATATGTCAAAATTGTTTTGGCGACAATTATTCGGTTGTAAATTCTTTATTATTGCAGACAAACGCAACAAATCTTAGCCTAAATGGACTTTAGTCTACTCGTGGTACCAACTGAAAAACCCTCAACATGACTTTTAAATGTCCTTGAGAGATACTGACTATAGTGAGCTGGCAAGTTCATATTTCGTGTCAAACGAGTTTACTTTATTTTTCTTCTTGTGCCTGGTGAGCTTTAATTATATGTATGTAGGTATTGTTTGAAGCGGAATAATAAAATTCAATTTACATATATAATTTTGGTGAATTTTAATATAGAAAAGATAACATTTTATTATGATAAAACTGTCAAATGGTTATTTATTTGGCAGAATTTTTAATACAGCAAAGTAAGAATTAATTCAGCGTAACACTATCCCCAATCCAATCGTATAAATAAAATGCTATGCAGAGTGCGTACCATGTGTTGTTGCTGTCACTGTCATGTCAATGGTCTCTCTGTACATTCTGTACTTTTTAAACGTCTCTTTGTTATAAATATAGATTGAACGATAAAATGATTGGCGGTGGCGCAAGTGCAGCAGCTAAACGACAATAAACATCACTTTCTTTTCGCAAAGTTGTAATTATAAAATGTCAATTGCTCTCCGGAACAAGACTCATTAACGTCAAGTTGTTTTTTTTTCGCTCGGTTTGAACTTCCTAAAATGACTGTGTTTTTGTAATAATTAACCTGAAATGAATGATTGTCTTCAGGTTTTGAAAATGCCGACAAACTGTCAGTGCGCAGTCGGATTTCATGCACTGATTAAAAATTCCTCGTCAGTTGCATGAGAAAGTGTCGAAGATACTTTTGTTGTGCGAGATGAGGTACCTAATGGTTTACAGCTGCTACTATGCGTATGAGCAAGTGCGCGCGCTTTTACATTTTTGTTTTTTTTTTGTTTGTGAAATGTTTATCTAAGGATAGACATGACATCTAATTAAAATGAAGAGAGATGAAAACAAAAGTGTGATTGCATTGAAGGAAATAAATTGATTTAATCGACGCGACGTATTGTTTGGTTTGTTAAGCATGTATGCGCCCTCTACTTTAAGACTTAAAATGGGGAGACAACCCACGGTGGGCAATAGGACCGGAATGTAAGGATCTTCTTTATTTTGGTACCTGTTAATGGTTTGCATAGGTTAGACTCTTTCGGTTGGAGCACAAATATAATTTACCAGAAATGCGCACCCTTTTTCAGTGCCTGGAAATACAAAATGTAAGAACATAATTTAAACATCTAGGGGAAGTCTATACGAATGCAAGCTTCGAAGGGAATTATATACAAATTTACGGGGGTGGAGGTGGATTATGGGAAGTCAAAAGAAAAAAAAATTAAAGCAAAATAAAAGCTCACATTTTTGGCCCGTCAAACCCAGAATATGTTTTTCGAGATTAGAGTGACGTGGCTTGTAAGACCAACAGTCGACTTTTTTGTGTTGCATTGCAGTGTTTCTGGAAATGCAAGGAGGAAGACAACAAGCAAAAAAGGTGCAACTATCTTTATTACCTCGATTCCCATATTAAAATAATAGGTACTATTTATTTCTATTCATTAAAGGATAGAAATAAATTCAAATGCGCTTTGGCTATGGCGGGAATGTGTCTAACGTATTTCCCATTGTGGTGTGCAGCGTTTTAAACTCTTAAAAGGGTATTAAAACCACCAAAATTCACATATTCTCGGATAGCCATGCGGCCTTACAAGCTCTATTCTCTAATACAATTGATTTTAAAACAGGAAACTACTGCTACGATGCCTTGCTAGGCCCTATCCAAAATCAATGAGGTTGAACTTGGATGGGTGCCTGTGGCCATCAATGTATTGCGCCATAGGGCGTAATCAGTGCGCACTGAGAAGTGTCAGTGAATTTTTGTGGCTGCTCCAGAAATTTAGTTTCATTTCGAACACGAAATTATAACCCTGACGTTTACGTAGCACAATAATTCACAAAAATATGATTTTACCCAAATGACAGCTACAATGGACAGCAAAGTCCAGCACTGAACTCTTGCCCTGGCTGAATACCTAGGCATCTAGGGTCAGCCCAGTGCTTACCTCAATCACAGGCATTTCATTGTCAGTGCGCACTAGTGCACCATACGGTCCACGCAAACAAGCGTAATGCTGGATTTACATTACCACGCCACGCAATTTTGCATGACTTCAGAAAGAGAGATCCGTTTGCTACAGTCAAGGCGAATGATCTGTAAGAGTGAGACCACAAATGTCCGCAAAAAAGTTATGGCGGCCTAAATTCAACTGTTAGGCATGTGGTCTCACTCTTACACATCATTAGCCTGGACTGTGGAAAAACGGATTTCTCTCTCTCAAGTCATGCAAAAATGCGTAGCGTGTTAATGTAAATCCACCATAAATGATAGAACACGCCGAAATTGGCATGTAGTCATGTGACGTCAGTCGGGGCCCCGTAGTTTGACGTGTTTATGTTTTGTTTTTACTTTCGAAAGATTGCGGGTTGAAATTGAAATGTTTTACTTTTAGTTCTTTTGAAATAGGTATTTAATAAAATTCGAATGGATGTTTGTTCATAAACTACGTGTGGCGAAGTTTCTGTTTCGTTTCGTATTTATTTTGGTCAGTAAGAAGACCCAAACTTGCCATTCTTATCCAACGACGTTGATGAGTTATTGTCAGCACCCAAGAAGTACTCGAAAGGAGCCTATTGTTTTCATTTATTGAGATACATGCTGTGTTACATTTAAATCTGTGCCAAAAGAAATATGACAGAAATATCTGTTGAAACAAAGTACGACAAATGTTTTAAATCAGTTTTTCTATTAAAATCATTTAGAATCTAGAATCTCAGGACCGCTAAAATTTATGTTTTATCGCACATAAAACTGCAAGCCCAAATAAAATTTAGTGGGTCGCGAGTGATGTCATATCTGTCAAAAAAGAAAAATAAATATGGCGAATGAGCCGACACGGCGTAGTCTTGTATCATCATCTAAAATCATTCTTGCATTATGGCTAATAATAAACGATTGTTACTAAAAACAACTCCGTCTAAATCCCCGGGGAAAATGTCACGGGTTTAAGTTAATCCAAAAGATTAATTAAGCCTCCTCTAATAACTAACTAATAAATTCTACCCTCTAGAGATTCCCAATAGATCTTTAGGACATATTCGCAGCCAATTTAAAGCTACATACTTCGAGTATAAATTAATTATTGGCGTAGCATTCAATTTAGTTTCGATTTTGCATACCTAAGCTTCGAATCAGGCGCCAGAGTGTGTGCGATTGCGAAGGATTTATATCTATTGCATCAAATTATAGGCCAATGGGTATAATTTTTTTTGTTTTAAGTTATGTTTGAACTTTTCATTTTACTTGCCTTAAATTTGTTAATAAAATACGCTCGCAGTACGAATTAAAAGAAAATGAAACAATCAATTTGACCTCTACTGTAGTGAAATGAATTGGCATAAATTTCATTTGCGCTTCTATTCATCACACGATGGCGCTGTCGATAAATCAATTGTCAGTCCGATTTCAGTCATCTGTCAACAGCACACATTTCTGTCAACATATTTTTAATCAATCAACGAAATTTGCTCTGTGATTTTTCTTTTAATATTAACGACAGAGAATAAAAAGAAATAAAAAATTCTTTTAATGTAAAAAAATCCTTTGCGGTTAAATTTCCAAAATTACCTATTACGGCATTGCCAACAAATTACAGTGTTTTTATGCTCGCTAGTCAGCCTTCAGTGAATCAAAAACACAGCTCATCATGTCTGGTTGGGATGTGTACGATGATATGAATTTGTAAGTTTTTGCCTACAAGCTGTGTTTATGTTTTTTTCCAACTGGTATTCTGTCCATACAGATACATAACACCCGAACGATTCATCGTTGAACCAAATGGCAAAGACGAACTACTCATCATCGATCGGGTTTCGAATTTTGTCAAAGTTCAGGGTGAGTACCAAATTAATTATTGGTTGCCATTGGTTTATTATTTCACACCGGCTTACATGGACTCCCTTTACTTGCAGTTAAATCAAATCAACTCGATAATCTGGTGCCAATAAGACGAGTATGTGGTATTCTTGGTACAATTCGTCTACTTGGTGGTCAGTATTTGATTGTTGCGACACATCGTCTATTTGTTGGCATTGTGAATGGTGCAATAATCTGGCGGCTGGCCGGTTACGACGTGATACCTTACATTCCATCTATAACACACTTAAGACAGGCACAACGTGAACAAAATGAATTGTACTTGAATATGGTGCGAAAGACGCTGGACACGCAGTATTTCTATTTTTCGTACTGGTATGATTTGACGCACACGCAGCAGAGATTGCATTCCATGCCGCCGGAATTCTTAAAAGTCAGTATGAAGTTGCCCAATCTATTTTTTTTTTCTTATGGAGTGATGTTTCCAGAATGGACTGCTGGAGCGGGCGGACAGCCGCTTTGTATGGAACGGAACGCTTTTAAGGAATTTCAACTGTTCTGATATGAAAAAGTTTGCACTGCCTTTGATATTGGGATGTAAGTATTGAAAGCGTGATACGTCAGAGTCGGTGATTTCTTCTATGTTGTCTTTATATACTTTGAGAGATATTCTCTTGCATGTGCTTGATAATATACAATCCCTATACCACTTCCACTTCTTTATATGCATAACTTGAACATATCTTAATGTAGGCACCCCTGAGAGTGTCATTCAGTTTATTGAAAGACTCTAGCCGCAATTTATGAAAAGCAAAAGACGCCTGACGCCTTTCGCCTTAGTAAAGCATTAACCGAGACAACATTTTTTTCTACCTTAGTTGTCTCCGTGAATCAAGTAACAATCAATAGCCACACCTTCTACTGGTCGATAATATCGCGCCGATCAATCCAACGCGCCGGAACTCGACTCTTTTGTCGCGGCATCGATGAACATGGTCATGTCTCAAACTATGTGGAGACAGAACAACTTCTCGAATACAACGGACAGAGAATATCATTCGTGCAGACGCGTGGCAGTATGCCGTTCTACTGGCGTCAGACGCCCAATCTTCGCTACAAACCCCCACCAGAGTTGGTCCAGGGTAAAGATCACCTTCTCGCCTGTATGAAGCACTTTGACATGCAGTTGCAGATGTACGGGAAGCAGGTTCTAATCAATTTGGTAAACAGCAATCCATCTTCCGCAGTCCACATAACTATTTAGTTTCCCTTCCTAGGTTGACCACAAAGGTGCAGAGGGCTCGCTAGAGAAGAGCTACGCCACATTCGTCAGCCAAATGAACAACCCGCTCGTGCGGTACGAATCGTTTGACTTCCATTTGGAATGCAAGAAAATGCGCTACGATCGGCTAAATATTTTAATTGATCGCTTAGCCTACGAACAGGATGAGTTCTCAGTGTTTCATCTCAGAGAAGACGGCACTCTGGTATCGTCTCAAGATGGAGTGTTTCGAACAAACTGCATTGATTGCCTGGATCGAACAAATGTCGTACAGAGCATGCTGGCACGACGCTCCCTCAATCAGATTCTGGTAAAGTTGGGCGTCATCAAGGCTGGACAGAAGATCGAAACGGTTTCTCCAAATTTTGAAGCAATTTTCAAGGGGGTACGTTAACACATACCCACGTCTGACATGATTAGGTCTAATCGATCACTTTTGGGCCTTAGGTTTGGGCGGACAATGCTGATATGATTTCGCTTCAATATTCAGGTACTGGTGCCTTGAAAACGGACTTTACACGCACAGGGAAACGAACCAAAGGCGGCCTACTTCAGGACGGTGTCAACTCGATGGTTCGTTACTATTTGAACAATTTCTCCGATGGTTTCAGACAGGTGAGTGTGTCCCCTTACCTCATATAGCATTCAAATTTATACCGCTCCATACAGGACGCGATTGACCTCTTTTTGGGTAACTATGTCGTTCGAGAAGGTGAGGGCGCCGTTGTGCAATCACCGCTCACTAAAGTTCGCGGTTGGAAGTACGGAACGGTAAGAGTAAAGAGTGTTTCGGTCTTTTCTTCTTTCTTGTGAAAATCATTTTCCCTTTTCAGTTCCCGCCCATCTTGCTGTTTGCTGTCGCCATGTTCTTCGCCTCTGTGATATTCCCCACGGAAATGCGTACCGAAAATCTGCTGTTCCTTCTCTTCTGGGGCGCAATGGTCGGCGTCACCACAAGTGGCATCTTTCGCTATGGCACCGAATTCGTCGATTGGCCGCGATTGTATCCACCATTCAAGATCGAAGCTTAACATAGGGCCATCATCACTCCGCTGGAATTCAATGATAATATAGCTCAATTGGAACTAGAGGAGACTCCAGCAAAACCATACTAACGAGAAGGAGGACGAGATTTATTATTCCAAACGCCATTACCATAGGGTTTCTGTTTTGTTCATTTGTTTGGTGTGTAATTTGTTAATTCCCGTATTTGTATTCCTGCCGCGTTCTATCCCCATTTTTCCAAAAACAAATTGCAAGTCTTTGCCTAGTGCTAGTGGACACGAGTGTGTAGGTTATTATTTATGAGGGAACATTTTTTGGAAGAAATATTATAAAATCGAACAATATCACATTTACATAGACAAATAGAAAAATCACAAGCAAATGACGTGTGTTTTCAAGTAGGGGGTATCTATTAAGCCGACCCGATTTCTTGTAATAATTAAGATGACGGAGAGCTTAAGATTATTGAGGATTTTTCAGGATTAGACAGGGCGGATGAATCCCAACGACGGCCCTCATATCCCCAAAGTGGGTTACTAACATCTTTCGGGCATTCTGTCCTATAGGGTCAAACAAGGGCCTGACAATTAGGTTGAGGGTTGTGCTACCCAAAATGGAACAAATATATGGTTACGAAGCAACCAAGAGTCTCTGATATTATTGGATATACTGTTGGTGACCCTACAAAACGAAAAGGGATATTGACATTCGAATCTGTACGTGAAATGTTGCACTCTGATGAACAAGCTGCACAGAGAAGGCTAAAAGGCATTCGCATCAAAGCTTAAGCCCCATTTAGACGGTCATTTCAGTTTCAGTTGAGCTATCAGTTAAGCTTTCAGTTAAACTGCTGTTCTACAGTGCATTTAGACATCGGTCTAGTATTCAGTTGAGCTTTCAATTTATCTATGGATCGAATCGCTTTTGGAAATACAAAAATACCAATCCGCCATGAAAAGCGATCACGCTCCCACAAGGAAAAATATTGCTACCAAAGATTGTTTCTACCAGCTCCTCGACAAAACATATAATAAACAATATCCTTAGTATGACTTTAAAATCTTCTTTGGTGATGTCAACGCCAAAATGGGTAACAAGAACATCGTTCGTAGTACCTTTGGGAAGCATAGCCTACATGATACGTCTTGAAAAGGACTTAGCTCCCTACCGCTCTTAGAAATCCGCACAAATTCACAACTCTATTGGGACCATCTACACAGTGGCACTATAAGGCCCCTATTGTGAGTGTCGATAGCTGATCGTTGAGCGAAATCTTTGATTGTCGATTGCGATTAATATTTGTCGACAGTCGCTTGTAGTCGATTACAAATGTCTGATGTAATGTCGCTGATCGACAATCACAATAAGGGCCTAAGACAAACAAAATGTCGAACCAAACGCCTGAAGTTAGATAGAGAATCAAAAAGATTTGTTTTCTACTAGCGCACGCCTTCCTTTCTTCCTTTTCGAAATGTATTTAACTGCTTTGCCGCATGACTTCCTCTAAAGACTCAAAAACTAAAATGATTACAATGATTGCTGCCAAATAAAACGTCCGTCTTGTTTTTACATCTAAGAACGCACTTTATTTCTACAATCAACAGCAACAACAAGGTGGGCAGCTTCCCTACAATGGTGCACAGATATTCATTAGCCGATACGGGTTCGATGCGCTCAGATATTTCAGTTCTTGATCGAAGCCTTGTTCACTGTTCTGAATCCACCTTCGATCCAAGTAATATTCAATGCAGCTGGTGAATTCCTTTTCATTAAAGTTATCCACTCGAACCGGCACAAACGGATCCACATGCTCGAAGCCCTCCTTGTCGAGCAAATACCTCGGCATGTATGATTCCCTGAAGCCTTCGGAGGTAGCCAATTTGTCCACGGACAGCACGCACACCCCATTACACCAGTCATAGTTGGTAATGTCCAGGAACGGCTGGGTAAGTGTTACCTTGTTCGGACTGATCTTAGCTTTGTTATCAGCAACAATTCGAGTGACCGGATGAAACAAAGCATTGTAGCCATCAATGGCGACCATTATTTTGCATTTACCTCCAGACGCATGCTGTTTTAGCTCACCGATCAGCGCAGCTACGGTATCTGAGGCGAATTTCACCCTAGTGATGCCGTGTTCGATGAGTTCCAGCAGTGTTGACCCAGCCGGTGTTGTCTCTCGTTTACTCCACACATAGTCTTTGGTTGTTTTGAGGTCAAGCGTAGGAAGTAGCTTTGCATTTTGGGTTTTGAAATGTAACAACCATCCTGCAGCATCAAATGGCAGATCGATGAATCCTTCAATAGAGGTGGAATTGGCTGTTTCCTTGGGTCGTTTAAACCAATTCGCCACCCACGGTACGTGGAGTAATAAAAATCCATTCTGGAACCCATGATGAATGATATGAGCCATACTCAGACTCTTGCCAACTCCATCGTCTCCGTAGAGCACATAGCGTACAGTGGGATTTTTCAAATTGGACGACTTTATGTAATCGATAACTTCTAGGGCCGGTTCACGAATCATCAGGCAAGACTCGCCGAAGGTTTTCACTTGTTTCTCAAAGGATTTCGGTAGACCGCCATGTGTGAAGAGTTGTTTTTTATCCTCAGCTGGAATTTTATAGAATTTTCCCAAATGACTTGAGGAGTGGTTCGAAGTGTTGCCTTCTAGCGTACGAAAGTCGGCGAGCTTCTGCACGGCTGGTTCAGCAGCGGTGCTGTAAGAGGCGATGGCACTTCGCGGCAGGCGGCTTATTTGACGAGTAAACATGTTTCGCTCTGAAATGTAAAGAGAGATGTGTTGAGTTTTTTTTTGTTGTTTAATTCATGATTAATGTTAACGAAATTACTTTTGTTATGGACAAATCGAATGAAGGAAAAAATGTGGTGGTGCAGTCGATGAAAAATTATGACATTTGCAATGACAGACGTTTGACAAATGGGGTCAGCTGGGCGATAAATTCAAGAGTTTCCTATTTACCTATAGGTGGCGCTTAAATAGATGTTAATAAGGTAGTATAACTTTAGGCTTACGAGATCGGCGCCATTTTGAAATAGATAATTTAAATCCATTTCCGTCTATCAGTCAGAACAGGGATTTAAAAAAAACTAAAGGATCAACAATAATTACAAACCACTAATGAAATAGAAGGAACACTCGATTTCACAATTTTTTTATTATCTATTTAAATGCAATACACATTCATGCATTCGGTAATTTGATATTCACTTAATAAAATTACAAATTATAGGTACTCTGTATTCCAATGGATTCCATCACCAAAGGGAAGGCCTTGTCGCATTCGTCTTTGACGAAGAAAATTTCCTTGTCGTAAAATCCGATTTTGCTTCAAAATTAATGATTTGATTTGTCTTAATATTTTTATTTGCCTACGAAGGTCTTTTCGAATTGCTCGTGTTCGATTGCGATTATTGTGGCGTAATATTCGACCATGTTGACTATTCGATTGCCCATTTGTAT
Source organism: Cheilosia soror (assembly GCA_949372485.1). NCBI lineage: Eukaryota > Metazoa > Arthropoda > Insecta > Diptera > Syrphidae > Cheilosia > Cheilosia soror. The sequence continues at coordinate 80,080,547 of OX443563.1, forward strand.
TTCTATCAATAGAACTGTTAAATCCGCCTCTTTCTGCACCGGATTCTTGAGAAATGCCAGTTTGTATGATTTCGCAGGATAGTGGAAGTGGAATTATTTTATCTTGATCACCCATTTCACAATTTTGAAAATATGCCAATCTGAACAGATAAGGAAATGTGCGTATAATTTTGTTTTTAAACGTTTGCTTTTTTTTTAATAAATTAATATGTGTAGCTATGTTGACAAAAGAATGAAAACATACGAAATAAAAAAAATCTGTAAGGCCCAAAGTAAAGAGACCGTAGGTACTAGTCGTAGATGGCTGGGTAGGTACCTACCTATTTCCTTTTATTTTCAAAACACATTATGTGCAATTTTTATATCAGCTAATTTCCAGTACCTACTGTAATAACCATGAAAGAAAAACGTTTACAAAGTCGTTATTTTATTTAAATTAATTATTTCACTTCAATACATAAATCTGTTTTAAAATTGGTGTTGCCTCATTTCGTTCGGTCTTCTTCTGCGTCTATGTTTTGTCTCTTTTCAGTATAGTTCTGTCTCCCAGCTGATTTGTGGCTGTCATATCTAGTGCTGTTTGTTTACACATTTCAATCTTGCGTCGTCGGCATCGTCGTCGTCAACATTCCACCCCACGTGAAATCTCAAGGAGATTCACTAAACTTCAGAGCGGCTAGCTTGATGGCGGGGCGACGAAGTATTCCCCTGGTAGTACGGACTTCTGCACTGCGAACTTGGCCATCTGGCGCGGTGAAAATGTTCGTTATAATCCCTTTCTGCCATTGACTTCTTGGCTGCGTATTGTCACATATGATTACTAGCTGATCCTTCTGTAGAGGAACCACTTCTTGATTCCATTTTGAACGTGTCAATAAACGAGGTAAATATTCCAAAGTCCACCTTTTCCAAAGCCTGTCCTTGAGATTTTGTGCGATTCGCCACTGTTTTTGCAAACAAACTCGATTTTGGTCTGTGCTCGGCGTTTGTGTTGAATTAAGGCAGCCAAGGAGGAAGTGATTTGGCGTCAATGGTTCGTCTGCATCTGAAGTCAGCGGTAGATCCGTCAATGGCCGGCTGTTGATGATATTCTCAGCCTCTATCAAGACACTTCGGAATGTCTCCAACCTTGGTGCTTCTTCCCTCAGAACTTTAGTCAACAAACGTTTGACACATTGAATAAGACGTTCCCAGCAACCACCAGCACTTGGGTTTGCTGGGCAGTTGAATGTCCACTCGATGTTTTCTTTTGAAACACTCTGCTGAATACGATCCAGATCGAAAAATCTATTCTCCTTTCGAAGTTCTTTTTGGGCACCGACAAAGTTGGTGCCATTATCACTACGAATTTTAACAGGAGTCCCACGGCGGTTGAAGAAGTTTCTCAGGCACAGCAAAAAGGCGTCTGTCGACAAATCCTCTGAAACTTCTAAGTGTACCGCACGGGTTGTGAGGCACGTAAATAATGCAATCCAACGCTTTTCTCTTCTTCTTCCGATGGCAATTTGGAATGGTCCACAGTAGTCTACACCAGTGTAGCTGAATGGACGGACATATGGAGTTAGGCGGTCTGGTGGCAGTTGACCCATCAACGGTTCGGTTGGCGTCGCCTTCAGAATGATGCATAGAGGACACCTTTTCTTTACTAACTTTAAAACGGCGCGAGCGTGTGGCAACCAAAATCTTTGGCGCAACTCGTTTATTGTCAAGAGATCATTTTGATGATGACGCTTGTGATGAAAGTGGTACATTATAAGCCGCGATACTGGATGATCTTGAGGAATTATTATTGGGCGACGTGCAGAAAGGGGTAGACAATAAGCGGCATCAATTCTTCCCTTCACTCTTAATAATCCTTCTTCGTCCAGATATGGTGTTAGTTGATAGATATTACTTGATGTCTTCACTGTTTTTGCAATACGCAGACTAGCAATCTCACTTGCAAAGACTTCTTGTTGGATTTGTCGGCAGATACATTTTTCTGCAGTTGTGAGCTCGAATGCTGACAGTTCACCTGTCTGACAACCGCGATGTTCTTTTATCCGAGTGTTGTTGGCGAATCGTAGAACCCATGCGACGACTCGTAGCAGTCTTAAATAAGATGAAAAGTTAGTATAATTGAATGGAGACTTACGTGTGTTTGTCAACAGTATGACCCGAGCTGGCAATTCTTCTGTAGTACAGTGTTCGGAGTCCAAAACTTGAGTTTCTTTTGGCCAAGATTCTTCGTCCCCAAGCAGAAATTGCGGGCCCATAATCCACCTGGATACTGGCTCAAATTTTGGAGGAAAGCGGGCACGAGTGGCTTCATCGGCAACATTTAGTTCTGATGGCAACCATCTCCACTGCGATGGTTCTGAGCTGCTGAGAATTTCAGATAATCTGCAAGCAACAAATTGTTTGTATCTTCTAATTTTTGAACGGATCCATAGCACATTTGTTTTTGAATCGCTCCAAAATATTATGCGGTTCAATTGAAAATCGTGACAATTCTCTATTGATGTTGCAAGACGGCTTCCAAGAACTGCTGCTTGCAACTCAAGGCGGGGAATAGTCATACCCTTTTTTGGAGCACATCTTGTCTTAGCAGTGATAAAGGCTACGTGAATTTGGCTTCCTCTTTTTATTCGAAAGTAGCCGACTGCTGCATACGCGGATGAACTGGAGTCGACAAATATATGGAGTTGAATCTCCTCAGCGGTTGGCAATAAAGGTGAGTAGCATCGTTTCACCGCAAAATTCTTTACATTCTGGAACTCTTTCCACCACGCATTCCACTGGACGCACAATTGATAAGGCAAATGATCATCCCACCCAATTTCCTGTTTCCAAGTTGATTGCATCAACAGTTTTATAAACACCATAAAATTCGCCAAAAGACCGAATGGATCAAATATAGCCATTATTATTCCCAGCATTTCTCTCTTCGTTGGTGGTCGTTTAGTTTCAAGAACCTCTCTTGGAATTTTGTTAAATTTAAACTGGAATTCGAAGGTGTCATTGCTTGTATTCCAAAACATTCCCAAAATTTTATCTGTGGTACTCTGACGTTCCATATTAACCTTTTCTTCTAATGATGTATTGGTTGTGTTTAATTTTGTCTGAAGTTCTTTGCAATTAGAAACAAAATTGCGGAGTCGAAACCCAGCGGCACTATTAATTTGAACTGCTTCCAAAACGACATCTTCTGCTTCCATTTCGGAGTCAAAACTTGCAACCAGATCATCCACGTAGGTGCTCTCAATGATGGCTTTTGCTCCTCTCGGCATTACAGAGAAATGTTCAGTGGCGTTAATATTTTTTACATATTCCGCACAGCAAGGAGAGCAAACTGAACCAAATATCATGGAAGTCATCGAGTATTTTTGAATCGCGTTGCTAGAGTCACCGTCCCTCCATAAAAATCGTTGTGAATTTTGGTCGACAGCTCTAATTTTTACCTGAGAGAACATCTCTTGAATATCCCCCGCAACAGCGATAATCCCTTGGCGAAATTTATGAATGATGACTAGAAGCGACTGTGCATGTTCGGGTCCCTTCAAAAGATTGGAATTTAGCGAGACATTGGACGTCGTAGCAGCGGCATCAAAAACTATCCGGATTTTACTCGGCTTATTGGGGTTGACCACCCCAAAATGTGGAAGATACCAAGTCGTTGGGCCTTCAACTTCCGATTCCCTGTCTGAAAGGAGTTTTGCATAACCTTTGGCGATGTATTTGTTTATTTCAGCTTTATACATGCCGGCATAATGTTCATTCTTACACATTTTGGTTTCAATATTTAACAGACGTTGTTTTGCCATAGTGAAACTGGAGGAAGTGGGTAGCGTGGTGTTGTCTGTACGCCATAGTAGACCCGTTTCGTAACGTTCTCCTATCTTTTTTGTGGTTTCAGAAAGAATTTTCTTTGAACGAATATCATCATCGGATTCCAAAACAACATCGGAACTTCTTACGCCAAAGTTTTCTATCAGAAAATATTCTTCGACCAATTTCTCAACTTTTTCCAATGTTTTGGAACGGCAAACGTGAAGCACCCTTGGCTGATGAATATCTGGGGCTGAATTTAATGGTCCATATGCAACCCAGCCTAATTTTGTTCCTGCAGCAATGGGCCTTTCCGAGCCATCTTCGACAACATCTTTATGCACTCCTAAGTAGCAATTATCCAGTCCAATTAGTAGCACTGGCTTTGCATCTTTGTAGTTGCTAATCGGTACATCCTTCATGTAGTTATAATTCTCTTTGCAAAACGTTTGAACCGGCAAGTCTAAATTTGCAACTGTGCGTACGTCTCTTAAGGTATAGTTTTCGGCGTCGTTGTTTTGTCCCTTGATGTAAAATGCCACTTTCTTGGATGCTTCTGTTTTTGTTTTCTCATCATACCATTGCAGAGTGAGTGGAAGACTGTGTCCCTTCAGTCCCAGAGTAGTAGCGATGTTTTCTTCGAGTAAAGTAATAGATGATCCCTCATCAAACATGGCATAGACATTAACACTTCCTTGAGGTCCTGATAATACTACAGGTAGAATCTTGAATAACTGGTTACACTGCGAATCCTGACGGCAGTTCAGAACTTGTTGATTTCGTTGAGGTTCAGTTGTTAATGATCGTAACTCTTGATGCAATGTTTGATGGTGTAATCGAGTGCAGCTATTAACTCCACAAGGTTTCCTGCGAAGACAGTTGGTCAAATTATGCCCTTTCTGTAGGCACCCGAAGCAGAGACGATGTTGTTTTACTTGGTTCCATTTATCGTTGACATCAAGAGCATTAAAAGCTGGACAATCACTTAACCTATGTTGTTGACTACACTGGATACATGTAACATTCACCTGCTCAGACTCAGCAGTGTACAGAACTCGGCGGGATAATTCAGATGGCATAGGTAGACGGCTGTGGCTAGCATTGACGTGTTGACGAAAATGTGTTGTAGATGACGGATTGGGTATCGTATTGTTGGTGGATTTAACAGGCATCAGACTCACTACCCTGGCGAGTGTTTTTATCCAATCTGCAAAGGTTTCTATAGTTGGAAATGGTAAAATGGTTGCAGCATGTTTTGCCCATTCGTACTGTTTTGAAGGTGGCAGTTTGTTAACGAGTTCACGAAGTAAAGTTGGGTTTGCTAATTGATGTGTACAGTTGGCTGATTTGAAGAATGCGACCATATTACGAACTCGATTTGACAATGGCAGGATATTTGCTAGGTGACTTTCAGTTATTGCTGGAAATTGTTGCACTTTGAATAACTGCGCATCCACAAGCAAGTCTGAACGTCCAAAGTTAAAATGCAGTTCTTCTATAATATGCGGTAAATTCTCTGCGTATAGAAGCATGGACGAAACTGACTCCTTTGCATTACCCTTTAATGCTCTTTGCAAACGCATAACGTTTTGTCGATCAGTATATCCAAACTCAATTGTGGTATCCTGGTAATTGGCAAAAAAAAGTGGCCATTCTTCAGGATCACCACTAAATAATGGCAAAGGATATAGATTGGCGGCGGCAACATCGACGAATGTTGGGACACGTCTTGCTGTAGAGGCTGCTTGCTCGTACAGAGTAGGAAGTTGAGGATGTTGTTGTGTTTGTGGAGGCATGACTGATAAAGGCTGACTTGTTTCAGAAAGTTCCGGTAGCATTAATGACGTCGGGTTGTTATTTACAAGGAACTTTTCGGCAGAGGAATCAATGGGCATCTGCTGAGAGATTGGCGGAGGGATATATGGTGAAGACGATGACGGGATGGACTCAAACAATTTCGGCGGAGACTTATTTGTTGATTCCGAAGACTTCGGTGGTAAAGGTGGCGACATAAGGTTGGATGCAGGCAACTGGAATGCAGAGGAGGTTCCGATCTTGTTATAATCATTTACCTGTGCTTGCAGTTGTTGAAATTCATTTTGGCTACGCGACGATTCTTTACGCAACTCTTCGACAGAAACTCGCAAAGTATTTATGCCAGCGATAAGTGACGTAAGCTGTTCACTGGAAATAAGTACATGAGTTTGCGATGGCGTATTTATCTCGACTACAGTTTTGTCCAGCTCGTCGTCTGAGTTTTCCTTTGGTTTTTCTTTTTCAGCTGAGTTTTTGTCCATCTTACTGCTTCTTAAAATCATCAAAAAGATATTTTATATTCTATACAAAATGGCGTCGGCGGCGTCTTAATAATTGCAAAGGCAGATTTATTTTCGTTATTACAGTTTCTCTCGTGAGGCGAATTAAGGCAACAATTTTAAAAACTAATGTAATAACCATGAAAGAAAAACGTTTACAAAGTCGTTATTTTATTTAAATTAATTATTTCACTTCAATACATAAATCTGTTTTAAAATTGGTGTTGCCTCATTTCGTTCGGTCTTCTTCTGCGTCTATGTTTTGTCTCTTTTCAGTATAGTTCTGTCTCCCAGCTGATTTGTGGCTGTCATATCTTGTTTACACATTTCAATCTTGCGTCGTCGGCATCGTCGTCGTCAACACCTACTCTAACCCCAAAGTTAAAGAAAAAAAAAAAAAAAAAAAAAACTGAAAGGAACCGTGTATGACAATATGAGAAAGCCGTTTGGGGTGAACAGCACAGCATTTGTTCAGCCAGACCCTAAAAAGCGAATCTTCTTTACTCGTAGCACAAATAATAGAGTAACATAGATATCGCATCTAGTGCAAATAAAAATGATCACTTTTTTTCATCCCCTTTTTCAAGCGATTTGTTGAAGTCAAACCTTGCAACCAAATTCAACAGAATAATCAAACCTATAACACAATTTCCAAACATCAGACTTGACCTGTGAGCTGTGCCTGTGAGTTGCATTCGAAAGATAAATACACTTGAATTCGTTTTCGTTTGCCAGTGCATTGTGCAATGCCAACGACTGACTAATGAGGAGGGGGATGCTGCTGTGGCTGGTCTTGTGTGGTGTTGGCTTTGTTTGGTAGTGTGTAGGTATACATATTGTATTTTTTTCGGACGGCTGGGATGTGAATGGGATGCGCTGGGTGCGGCGGCTGTGCGGCTTCTTATTTTTATTTTGAAGATACTTTCCTCCATTCGCCATCGACTTTCGAACGATTTGGATGTTCATTTATATGGTTGAGAAATTTTTCTTTGTAAATTTTATTGCGGAATGTACTTTTTTAGCGATATATTTTTCAGTGTTATTTTTTTTAATAGCAATGGGTGATATGAGATTATTTGGAGTTTCTTGTTCCGTTTGTAGGAAAACGAAAAGAGATTACCCTAATTTGAACATTTTTCAATGTCCTTCTAGGGGAAAAAATTAAATTGTAAATAATTTGTGGAGGCAGGCGTGTGATTTCAAAAATGAAGTCAAATACTTTGTGGATACCATTTTTGTCCCGAATTTGTTGGAAGAAAATACATTAAGAAGGATGCTGAAGGATGATCCTTCCTTAACTTTAAACCCTGATTTAGATTCAAACTTAAATTATTAAGAAGATCTAAAGTTTCCTTCAAATACCTAAACGAAGAAGAACTTCGAGCACTTGTAGCATTTCGTGTGTATGGTGCGATCAGTTATTAAAAAGATGTGCAAAAGAGAAGAAAAAAAAGTGCAATTTGGAAAAGAAATTATTAATTTACAAACTTAAAATAAAAAACTTAAAAATAAAACATTACAATAAAATGTGCGCATCATACTGCTTTTAAATGGCTCAACATTCCTTTTTCCGCTATGTTGGTGGGGTTGTCGAAATCTACAAAATACAACAACAACGAAAAATAACTTTCTGAGTGGGGAAGCGAGGAGTAACAACGCCTCTCGCTTGTTTGGGATTGATCCTGACAATTTATATTGGGAAATTCTGTCGAATTTCAGTCTATGAATTATTGTTTGATAAAATTACTGCCCCTATTATGAAATACATAAAACCAAGAGACAACTCAACTGTAGTTGTAGTTGTCTTACATAATAGGGGCATACATTAACAACAACCCAGAATATTTTTTTATAGATTGCAAAGCGCTTAAAAATTTCTGAGAGATGGGCTGGGCTTCAGACTTCCTCACATATTCTCTTTTTATAGATGGGTCCCTGTAAAAGGATTACAACCAGGATATGAAAACAATGCCCATTTGTATCTAAAAATAAAAAAAACGAGAGCGTTGTGTATTTTTGATAATAGGAGCATAAAGAAATAGATTTGTTGCCAATAAAATATGTGTAATGGTAAATGGTTTGTTTGATAGTTGAAAAAGTATTTTAAACTATTTTGTGTCTGCAAACGGTGTAAATGGGGCAAACCTAAGCGAAATTATAAAAAAAAAACAATTTGAAAATCTGTCAAGATCTTGGTCTTAGATTTGCGCTATAGTCTGCGATCAAGGACCTAATAATATAAAAGTTTATAAAATATTAGGTGTTTCTAAAGAAAAGCCATATACAATTTTCAACGATGAAAAAATGTTTTGTTTTATGATTTTCCACACTTATTGAAATGACTTCATACCTAATGTAATGTAGTAAACAGAAATCAGATTTACAATCCAGATGGTAAAGTTTCTTTGGATGTTTTCAGAGAAATATAAAATTTGGCAATTGAAAACGTGAATATAAATATATATAAACTAGCGTAGCCCGTGCACACTTCGTAGTGCAAAATAGTTAAATAGATAGATACTGTTTTTATTGTAATTCTCTGTGGTACACAACATTTTTTGTTTTTACAGAAATCGTATTGCCTAACAATATTATTGACTTTCAGGACAATGCATTATTTATATCAATGTTACCTGAAATACAGCAATACGAACAAAACAAAAAAAATAATAATGAAAATCGGCCCAGAGGTTATCGAGATATAACGTCATCGAGTTTCACCCCATAGAAGATGTTTTTTGTATAGAAGGAATAAGATTTTGAATATTTTTTTTGTAGGTATGTGAAGTGGCGCTTCCAATCTGACCAATCTTCACAGGAGCACTCCAGGACCAATAATTAAAATTATCTGTTAGTTTGAGCTCATTCGATTTGGTTTTCGAGATATGTATGTATAAAATTTTTTTTTTTTTGTATTGGCGGTGCCACGCACCTATGTCCAATTTTGACCAATATTCACAAGAGCACTCCAGGGCCAATTAAGATCATCTGTGAGTTTGAGCTCAATCGATTTGGTGGGTTTTTACATATACGATTTTGAATGTTTTTTTTTTTTGTTGTATGGGCGGTACCATGCCCCTTTGTCCAATTTTAACCAAAATTCACAGAAACCGTATATGGACTAATACCAAAGATGTGTGAAAGTTTGGTTAAAATCGGTGAATGCGTTAAGGCGTGAATCGACGACAAACCTTTTAGGGCTCAATTTTTATATATATAGATAATGCATTTGATTGCATTGATAGTGGTTAACGTTAGGCTTGTGTAGTTCGTGAACGAACTAGTTCACAATAGTTCACAATAGTGAACTAGTGAACTAAGTTCACACACTTAGTTCACTAGTTCATTTAGTTCGCGGTTATTATTTTTAATGGGCCTTACCAATAATCATTTTTAACCTTAAAATTATTATATTAAATTATATTTTGACCACAATAGGAAATTTTATATGGACATTTTCGTGACTTCGTAAAATTTAGCTTGGACACTAAAAATTATTATTATAGTACCGCCGCGCAATGATTTTCATACAAACGGAATAAACTAAAGCTAAGTATACACACGATTGTCAGATCTGTCAATCCTCTGAACATGACTGACAATGAACTTACAATAGCCAACTATCTTACAGTACAAAATTGTCCGTTCACACGCTTGTAAGATTTTGTCGCAAATGACTTTTCTGATAACGTTGTCAGGTTGTGTGTTCACATGGTGGTCAGATGAATATGAAAAATTGGTATATTCGTTTTTTTGGATATTCTATATGGGCTTAGAAAAACAGCTCATCTCACTCACCTGTATCTTTTTTTAAATTTTCAAAAAATTCTTTTTTGTATTTTCTGTCAATTTGACTATTTTGAACTAAACTGAACTAAAATGAGCGAACTAGTTCAGTAGCGTGATTTGAACTAAATTGATCGATCACTCAAATGAACTAAATTGCCCAACTCTAGTTCACATTATGACAAAAATATTTTGAAGCGCGGAGTTCAGCTAGGGAATTCAGCTTATAATGAGCTGAAACAATTTGTGTCTTACTTAAAAGAAATTAAAAAAATCAGATAACCTCCCAAGAAGCTTTTGTTTAAAATGAATGTAGCAGACGATAAACGGGGTTTTATTACTTACTCACGATAGTAATGGCCTATATGAGAACGCGGATATTTACTCCCAAATGTTTTGATGTCAAAAAATCTTTCATCAAATCCTATCACTTTTTCTCCTTACAGTAATTGTGATGATGATGTCGAATTTTTGAACCTAGACACATCCCAAACTCAACCTAATGACTTCAGAAACTTCTTCATTGCTAAATCTCGTAAAGAAATAGAATGCGATGAGAATATGTACGAAAAAGTCATAAGCGATATGGAAATCGGAACTGAAATCACGTTAGAAACAACTGCATGCGATATTTTACCAGATATCTCGCTTTTAAAATGTTTTTAAGGAAAAAATTGTTCAAAATTATTCTTAAAAACTGATGACGAAATAACATGCCCTTTGGTATTTCTCATATTTGCAGAAAATTATTACAGTGACTTTGGGAGACTAAAGGCACCAACTGATGAATGTTTGTAAACATTACTAGTATTTAATAGAGCTTTCGGGAACGTCTACAAGAAAGAAATATAAGAGAGACAATGGCCTTGGAATGCAATTGTGCATATTGAAATATTGAGCCATTGGATTTTAGACGATAAAGTTATTTTCTTTTTTTTTTAACTTTAAAAATGCTCTCTGTTTTTTGTAATGTTTTATTTTTAAGTTTTTTATTTTAAGTTTGTAAATTAATAATTTCTTTTCCAAATTGCACTTTTTTTTCTTCTCTTTTGCACATCTTTTTAATAACTGATACACACGAAATGCTACAAGTGCTCGAAGTTCTTCTTCGTTTAGGTATTTGAAGGAAACTTTAGATCTTCTTAATAATTTAAGTTTGAATCTAAATCAGGGTTTAAAGTTAAGGAAGGATCATCCTTCAGCATCCTTCTTAATGTATTTTCTTCCAACAAATTCGGGACAAAAATGGTATCCACAAAGTATTTGACTTCATTTTTGAAATCACACGCCTGCCTCCACAAATTATTTACAATTTAATTTTTTCCCCTAGAAGGACATTGAAAAATGTTCAAATTAGGGTAATCTCTTTTCGTTTTCCTACAAACGGAACAAGAAACTCCAAATAATCTCATATCACCCATTGCTATTAAAAAAAATAACACTGAAAAATATATCGCTAAAAAAGTACATTCCGCAATAAAATTTACAAAGAAAAATTTCTCAACCATATAAATGAACATCCAAATCGTTCGAAAGTCGATGGCGAATGGAGGAAAGTATCTTCAAAATAAAAATAAGAAGCCGCACAGCCGCCGCACCCAGCGCATCCCATTCACATCCCAGCCGTCCGAAAAAAATACAATATGTATACCTACACACTACCAAACAAAGCCAACACCACACAAGACCAGCCACAGCAGCATCCCCCTCCTCATTAGTCAGTCGTTGGCATTGCACTGGCAAACGAAAACGAATTCAAGTGTATTTATCTTTCGAATGCAACTCACAGCACACATCACGATCAAAGGTAAAGTCTGTTGTATCTGTGGTAACATCATGTCTGAGTATGATTCACGCTAGTTTGATCCAACTGGGACGCAGCGGTACGTCCCATTGAGTTGAAAAATGGTCATTTTTTTTTCCTCTTGGTGCGATATCTATGGAACTATAGTATCTATGCTCGTAGTCTATTCTGTCTCAAGTCACGGAAAGCCTGATAAATCATCAGGTTATGAAATTTCTTGATTCACGGAATCTCGTTGATGACTAGCAGTTAAGGTTTTTGTGGCAACAAATTCACTGATGATCTGGCTTATCTCACTGAAAAGTATAATTAATTTCTTCATCACTTCCGTGAAATCAAGATTGTTGCGCTTGCTATTTCCCGCTGATACTGGGCTCCTTCGAAAAAAAAAAAAAAAAATACTTCGGCGGATTTTTATTCATATGTGCGAGGAGGGCGAATGGAGGAGAAGATACAACCGCGAACTCTATATGAGCTGTACCAAGATGTCGATGTATTCCAAAAACACATCGACTACATTGGCTCGGCCACATCGAGCGAATGGAGAATAATGCTCCATCAGCTAAGAGGATCTTCGAATTCCAGCCCTCAGGTTCGAGAAGACAAGGAAGACCGAACCTCCGTTACAAACAGGAAGCCATCGCGGATGCCAGCGCTTGGTCTCGACAACTGGAAGCAGCGTGCTCGGGATCGTATAGAGGATGGAAGGCTGCAGTGTCTCAGGCAGAGACTTTTCACGGGTCGGGAGCCCGATAATAAATAAGTAAGTTGAACACGAAAAATAGCAACAGAATTGACTGACTGAATGAGTCTCAGAAGTCTAATATGAGTCCCTCAGAGGGCGGATATACGGCGGATGAAGTAGGTACCTACAATCGTAAAGCATAGACTATATTATAGCGCATATGGAACGTTTTTCTCCTAAAATTCATGAAGAAACAATGCTGTAGGTGTAGCCTGATCAAAAACAAAAATTGTCAGCCAAATTGATTATCTTGCGATTATACGAAAGACGCTACCAGTGTTCTAGATGTCAGAATTTTCCGAACTGCCAACATAATCTCGTTGCTGTAGCACAGGTACGAATGCGTATATCTTAGACCCCCAGAGGATATTTAATGTTGAAGAACGGCTTCAAACGCAACAAACCACAAAAGCTTTGCCAATAGACCAATGATATCTATGCCAAGTGGCCATCGCGGAGACACAGAGCAACAGATGTGGTACAGGATCCAAAGTAACTCGCCTACAAACCGGCGCGCGCTATGAAGGACGCATTTTCCACAACTGCCTGACATAAATTCCGAGATTTCTGACAAAATCTAATAAAATTCTGCTATTTTTATCGACAAATAGTTCATTTTCGTTAATTTCACATGTCTCCACCATTTCTGTCGGTTTTTCGTTTCATTGAAGTTCGGAATTACTGTCCAGAGAGTCATAAGAAGCTTAACAAGAAACTGGGTAGTTACAGGGTGTAAAATCGGGATTGGTTTGCTATTTTAACAGTGTTTGCAATAAAAAGATTTTCTTAGGAAAATAACTCAACATAAAACCTTTTTGCAATGCCCTTCTAATAAAAAAGGTTTTAGTTTTAAAGCAAATCTTTAAATCTATCTTTTTGACGCGAATTATATGACCATAAACAATATTGTAAGCAGGTTGGTGATTTTTCAACACGCGTTAAAGTTATAAAATACTAAATACCTAAAGGCAATAACCCTTTTTCGCAAAAAGTGTTAATAATATACAGTTTATCATCAAAGCGTTAATTCGAATACCCGATATAAGGGGAATCAATAAATTTCTTTACATCAGATATCAGTGATCAGACTAACTAACAACTGTCTAATTATATTGTCATACTCATGTTGTTTTTATTATCGCATGTCTGTTATAAACTCGATAACATCATACATATCCATCAAATTCTCACGCAGTGACGTTTGAGCACCATTTAAACAATAAAATAAACCTACTGTAAAAATAAAACAACAAAAAAAGTATTTTCCGCAATTTATTTGCAACTGCATCTGTCACGATCGAATGATAATATTCACAACACGTCTGCTGAGTTGGTACCAGCAAAAACGTAAATGTGACAGCTTTTAACATCTTTATTTACAACTTGTCAAACTATAACTAATGCATCGTCATATAAATATTAACCTCAGATATTTTTATAGATTTCGATTTGCATACGAGTCGTTATTTTGGACAGAGGTTGCTCCATATCGACACAAATACCTGGGAATTGAATGAAGTGTCAAAATCAAAACAATATATTGTGATGACGGATATTTTACAGTGCTAATAAAATTATGTACCGATGAAGTATTGTTTGATATAATCAGATTGTTCATCAATATATTGCCTTACTAATAATCATTTTTGACCTTCAGCTAAATTTTTTTTTAAGTCACAATAGATATCATTTTATGTACGTATCCATATATATGGAAAAAATCACTTCCCACTGTCAAATCGTAAAATTTAAACAAAAAATGATTATAAATACCACGAATAGGGAATAATAATAATCAATTTTAACATAGTCGCGTAAGTGACGTTTATACACATCTTTGTCGAATCTCTTGGTAGGGTTTGAAGTTCATAGACGTCAATTAAAAAATTTTTAAACGTATATAAAGGGGGTCCCATAATTCACGCAAAATTTGAATTTTGCGCCATTTTACTAATCGTACAGTGATGCCAACGCCAAAAATACAACAATGTGACAGCTGACAGTTCGGGGTGAGTAAAAATGGAGCAAGTCCGAAACCAGATTTTAAATTATACATGGTATTGATTTTAACACTTCCAGTTATTTATGTAACTACTGTTAATAGAAATTCCACAACCGTTGATATGAACCCGGCAGACCATTGGCAGCTATGTCAAAAAGCTATAAAGGAACGCAGCGTCAGAAGTGTTGGTCGCTCTTCTCACAACCACCGCCTAGGAACCTCTGTTTCGACTCCGAATATGCTCAGGCAAACAAAGTCAAAACGGAAGTATGCAAGTCGTGGCTCCGGAAGTGAGCTAGAGCGTCCCATAATCTCTACGTTGAGAGAAGGAGTGATGAGAAACGCTTGCTAAGGAGAAAGAAAAAAGATCATCAGCAACGTGAAGTCGAGATGCTTTAGCAGGAAAGAGCTCTATAGACGAGTGAAAAATCAACTTCAGCATTTACGAGCCGCCCAGGGCCCTGCAAAGATGGGGATGGAAACACTGTAGTGGATACGAAGTCGATGTTACCCATCTGGAAATACTATTTTAACCAGTTGTTGAATTGTGATGACAGCCATGATCCCGCCAATCACAACCAATAGGTACATACGCCCGACCAAAATGTCATTCAGCAGACGAAAAACGAACAGCTGGGAGCCGATGGTCTACAAGCGGAACTTTTTAAACACGCTGGAGATGACCAGGTCAGGAGTATACTGTATACACCAACTTATCTGCAAAATATGGTCGGAGGAAAGTATGCACGACGATTGGAATCTCGGTACCATCTTCCCGATCCACAAAAAAGGAGATCGCCTACGCTGCACCAACTATAGAGGCATAAGCCTTTTAAACATCGCCTATACGATTCTGTCAAGCGTATTATGTGAACTTCTTAAGCCGTTTGCTGACGATCTAATAGGTCCTTATCAATGCGGCTTCAGACCTGGAAAATCTACGACCGACCAAATCTTTAATCTTCACATTACGACAGATCCTGGAGAAAACCTAAGAATTTACTATCGATACCCATCGCACCTGTTCATCGATTTTAAAGGAGCCTACGACAGTGTAAATAGGGATGAACTATATCGTGATATGTCTTTACTTACTTACTTACTTACTTCAGGTGGCGCTACAGTCACAAGCGTCTCCAGCCAGCACGAACATTGGCCAGCTGTCTCCAGTTTCGCACGCTAAGTTGGTTAAGGTCCCTTCCATTTGCGTGCGCCACCTGAGTCGTGGTCTTCCTCTACTGCGCCGTCCCTCGGGAGCGGATTCGAAGATCTTCCATATGCAGTTTTGGAATTCCTACCAAGCAGACGCTATACAAAACACTCGTCATCCCGGTCAAGCTGTATGGTGCAGAAGCATGGACCCTTACACAGTCGGATGAAGGCTCCCTTGCTTTTTTCGAGAGAAAAGTCTTACGAACGATTTATGACAAAAAAAATAATGTTTAGTGAAGAAGATACAACAACGATCTATACATGAGCCTAGTAAACAAAATTCGGATCCAGCGGTTAAGATGGCTGGGCCATGTAGAGCGGATGAACATCGATGCTCCAGCTCGTTAGGTCTTCGACGCCATACCAGAGGGAAGGACACATTAAGGAAGACCTCATCTTCGATGGAGCGACCAGGTAGCACCACGGGCAGTAGTTTAAACATTTTTCGTTACAAGTCTGAGACACGCACCCTCCTCCCCACGACCCTTGTGAAAACGTTACATAATGTATATAATATGTGTTTAGATAAATATTACATCATCACAGTTATAGTCCGAATTTGATTTTTCAACATTTACCTACAAATCTAGCGTCGTTTACAAAAGAAAACAAATTTGAATTCATGTTGCCTATAACACAACTACTTACATCTTTCCTTGAACCAAAATAAGCAAACAAATTCACACCATATCTTAAGATTTCCTCACAATCGCATCGCACGTATATCTTGAACCAAAAGTGTGCGTGCGTCTAACCTCATTGAAACGAAAATTTATGAATGAAACTCGAACCTTGAATCATTGTGCGTAAATCTATCAACACACTTGGAAAGGTTTGTACACACACATTCAGTACAACCATCTAAACGAATCTATTTACATTATTTATGACAGCATTTCATTCAATAGTACTCAACTCACAACAGCCTGAATAAATCGTTAAACTAATTTTAATTTTAATTAACGGCAAAACACTGACGGTGCCCTGACAGCTTGTCAACATGAAACTGCCCACTGTGACCGCCCAGTGTGATAATAAATGAATGCATGCGAAAGTGTACGTACGTGACGCGTTCATTGACTTGATGCTGGATGACTGTAAATGTCACTTGTCATGCAGGTTTCTGGTATATCTATTATTGGGCTTTTTATTTTGAAGGAAATATGGATATAGGTACGGTACATACTCCTGAACGGTTTGCGAGGAACTTAAATTGACCCACTTTCCATTTCGGTGATCGGTTTTTTTTTACCTTGAAAAGCGAATGGATTTTTGGTTCAGAAGAGTACTGGACTGGATTAAGATACATATTGTCATGTCTATACGAGTATACAAGGAATAATCACAATATAAAGGTTATAAGACAAAAGCAAAAACTATAGTCCCTATATTTTATTAAGTAGGTACGTAGGTACACTGTGGTTGTTAACAGTGTACCTACTTACTTCGATTTTCCGGTTTTAGCCTTATTATAGCTACTACGTTTCCTTCAGGGACAAATGAGATGTGTAAATGGATTCATTGCAGGTGTTGATGATTTGGAAAACGAGCTTTGGTGAATATTAAACGGAGACGTTCCGCACAAATTCCGCTTTAAGTCATTGCGAACCATTCAATCAGACTAAAATCAAGTCCTTATTCGAAAACTTATGTTTGGCAGAACAATTTGAACAAACTTCGAAATTTGACATAAGATATGGCTATTTACCACACACATCTGTCCAAGATAGCTGGTCTGGACAGGCGAGCTATTTGAGGTCTGTGTACCGCAAGTTGTCGCGGTGAAGACGACTTAGTGGAGAGTATTTACATTTCCAAGATTGGGTCGGAAGAAGTATATGCCTGATGAATGGAACTTCGTGTGTTTGATCCACTAGAAAGGAAACATTTTTTAAACTTCGTCAACCAACTACTTATATAACAGAACAGATCCAGTCATTCAGTCGGCCGCAGGCAGTGCGTATTTATACCCTAAATTTAGTGAAAACTTACTGAATAGATTTCAATTAATTAATTTTTGTAATATTTACTAAGACTCCGAGAAGGCTTTGAGCTATATCATTCATTGCTATATGCATTTTTGGAGAATTTTTGACTAAATAATATTTTTTTATGACATTACGCTGCGAATAAATCAGCTAATACAGTCCAAATATTCACATCACGACAGATCCTGGGGAAAAATCCAGAAGATCGAAGAACCGTGACCCATACAAGAGGAGCTGCGTTCTTGAAGAGCTGGGCAGTGACACAGGAGATGTTCGACAGATTTTATTCCCTCTTCATCTCGGCAACTTCTGCAGAAGTCATTTGTAAAGATACCTAGTCTTTTGGCCATGTTTGAAATGATGCAGTGTCCGGTTAATACCCCGAGGAGCACTCGGATTTGGTTTCTATCAAAAGCTATTAGGATGTTTGACATTTTAGTGTCAATTTCAGGCCACAAGCTACGAGTTATAGTACAATCGGGAGTGTTGTTCCATCGTTCTTTAGTAAAGTTTAATGTGACATTGTGAATGACGCCCCTAGCTGCGTTGAACGCTGGTAGTACTTATCTATCAGCTAATAGTACGTCCATTTCAGAGCCGCACCTGACCAGTTTATCTGCTGCCTCGTTTCCTTCTACACTAACATATCCAGGAACCCAGCACAGAATTACAGAGTTTTTTATTTTTTTTATTTTTTTAAATACTTCTCCCGGGAAAGGCGAACCTATAACGCTTCATCAGCGCCCCGAGATGCTTGCAGATGTATATTAGTTCCTCACTTAAATTGCTGCAAATTGTAGTCTTCTGGAAATATATCCCCAGGAAGCGAGTTCCAAAGTTTGCTTATCCAGTAACAGAAGGAGTTTTGGAAACATGATGTCCTCGCGGTTGTCAAGTGTACTGTATGGTCATGAGCATTAGCTGCCTGTTTTGTGGGGCGCCCAAAAGTTGCATTTCGAGAGATAATGTCTTTGAGTTCCTCGGAACATCTACCATGGAAATACCTATAGAACAAGCAAAGGTCAGCGACTTGTCTTCTGTGCACCAACGGTTGTAGATTCGATGTGAGTGTAGGGTCTCCAATAAGTCGAACTACTCCTCTCTGTATGCTGTCAAGTAGGTTAAGTGAATGTTTTGGGGGCTGAGCTCCATATATGGGAAAAATATTCTAGGCCTGGTCTAACCTGGTGCTTTGTAGAGAAGGAGAAGTTGCTTGGTGCCAAAGTACCTCTTTGCTTTAAAAAGGTAGCTCAACTTAGTGGACGCCGATCTTGCGATATAGAATATGTGGTCCTGCCATGTGATTCCTAAATTGACTGTGACTCCTAGGGCTCTATGCCAGACTCGGTCAAATGCCTTTGATATGTCCAAGGCTACGGCTCTGGATTCGTCGTGTTGTTCAATTGCTTGTGTCTATAAATGCTTTACGTAGCTTAACAGGTCTCAAGTGGAACGACGGCTCCGAAATCCGTATTGCCTGTCGCTTATTAATCGGTGGATTATTTATTTCGACATTTATTGCCTTTTCCATTACTTTTGAGAGCATTGAAAGTAACGCTACTGAAAGAAACGTCTGCAAGTTCTGGGGCACAGCTCTTGAGTACTATAGCGGGGATTCCGTCGGATACAGTTGCCTTATTGCAATCTAGTTCTTTAAGGATGCGTTGAATTATTCGAGGCCAAAATTTCACTTCTGCCATCGATGTTTGCACCTGCTACCGTTCGATTCTCCGGAACATCTGTGAATATATGCGCCATGCGGATACACCTTTTATGACAGTACTCGGGGAGAGCCAGTCCTTTCTGTCCGGTATACAGAGTGTAAATTTCTTGTCAAAGTCGTAACTCGGTTTCTTGTAGTCTGTGACTGGCATGATTCCGCTCTGATGCAAGATGTGAAGTATGCGTAAGTGACCAAACGATTCAAGCCTCCAAATTTTGTAGACTGAGAGCACCTTTGGCTGCTACGTTCTTAGTGAATAGCTCGATGGGTTGTAGGTTCAGCAACGTTTCTAGGCCTAGTTGTGGTGTAGATTTTATTGAATCCGTTATACCTATATGCAGCAATTCTTTGTACCTCTTGTTCAGACTCTTGAGATAGGACTTAGTGTTAACAGTCTCCCACCGCCACCACACAACAGCCATAGGTCAGAATTGGTCTTACGATCGCTGTGTACATCCAGTCCACTATGTTCGGTTGTAAGCCCCACTTCTTCCCGAAAGCCTTTCTGCAGGCGTAAAAAGCATTTAGTCCTTTCTTCATTCTTTCCTCCGTATTCCGTTTCCAGTTTAATTTGGAGTTAAACACGATACCCGGGCATTTGGCTTCAGGTCAGAGATTAAGACAAATGGCTCTCAATTTTGGTGGTTCCCATTTTGGAATCGTATATCTTCTGCAAGATGAGTTGAGTCTTGTTGGGGTTAACCGTTCTTTCTTCTTGTCATAAAGAAGGGACACACAACATCGACGAATCCGAGCGAACGTTTTAATAGACAGCCATATGTCCGCCTCAGATCTACTTTCACATCTGAAAACGACATCATCCTCATAGGAAATCAATCGAAGAGTTATACTTGTCAATTGCTGTTTCTTCAGGCTTAGTCAAGAAACACTAAACAGACTCTAAATAATACTCTTATCATCCCAGAAGCATGTAAATTAACGGAGGCTTGTGACGATATAGTTGTTCATTTCAAACGCAAAATTCTTCGACGTGGACAGGACATGAACGTTGGAGCCGGTTGGATGAATCTTCGGCTTCAAACCTCGAGGAACAACAACAACAGAGCACGACCTCGTCTTAGAAGGGGCGCAAAAGTGAAAGGTGGGTTATAGTATCTCATTGTCATTATTACAGCTTTTCAATTGAACTTTTCAAATATGACACAAAATTATAGGTCACTTGTATTGGTTCCGAAAATAGGACTGCCCATACAAAATTGTTGTTGTGAGTTCCGCCAATTTTTTTCTATTTATGGAAACATTTGGTTTCAAATTCTTTGGGGGAGACTTTTTGTTATTGCGTCTCAAGATCGAATACCTAACAAAAATGAAATGATTATCAAATAAAGCAATAATGATTTTTCATTATAGCCAGTTCGTGTTAAACTATACAAAAGCATTAAGATAGCATTGACCACATCTTAGCCTTGAGTTGCTGTAGCAATCTAACGAGTGCTACCGACAAAATATAGTGTTTGCTTGTGAAGAAACATGGTACCCAACGCCCATATGCCAGACACATAAGCATGGATCCCACAATCGACATAGATAAATCGAGAAACTACCATAAATTATTTGTTCATCATATTATAAGTTCTATGATAACTATCAACCCCAAACAAAAAAATGCAACATGTACCCAAATTGACAGAATGTATACGTATAGGTAAAATAATATTATGTATGTACTAGATTTAATTCAATTCTCAAACACTGATATCATCTTGTTATCGTACTTTTTTAGCTTGCATCTAACAGATCAGGCATTTATTGCAGTCATTACTCAAGACCAAACATCTATCGAGCGATTTTTCAATTTGCACCTATTCGCAGACTAGAACAGAACAGAACAACATCCCACAGATACTTAGAGCTAGATACTCTTCGGCGATATGGTATTTCCGGAGCTGCTAATTGAATTAAGTGTTTCGTGTTTGGCCAGATAGTTGGTGTGTTTTCCCAAACCACAAAAAGAATACCCATGTGTGGATTTTCAGTACCCATTTTGCGTACGCGTTACTCGCGTTGTATATTCGAGCAGCATTTTGTTTTGCGAGTACAAAATGATTTCCTAATGTATGTTGTAGGTATCTAGTAGTTAGTTAGCTGTTGTGCATTTTGATTTTCGTGTGAACTTGAAAATTTGCGCGCGAATATTGTGCTCTTTCGATTTTTGAGGTTAGGAAGTTCATCGAAGCAGTAAATTGGACATTGGGTGCGAAATGCGAATGCAAATAAAAGATGGATAACAATTTGTTTAACTTTGTTTTATTATTATTGTTAACAGTGGTGCGATGAGGGTAATGAATGAGCTCGTTGTTATTTGTCAGTTTTTTTTTTTTTTTTTTTTGATTTGAGGCATTGCATAAGCCAGATATCTTAATAGGGGACTTCCTCTTGCATAATATATGCACCTTCATAGGGGAAATGTTATTCTCATTTGGATTTCTTCGGTTGATTATTTTTAATGCTTGCAAGAGGAGCTAAATTGTTTTGGTTAATTTAACAGTTCGTGCTCCAACTCTTTTGTTTTTCCCAGAATAATGGTCAATATTAGATAATTCGAAAGAGTCGAAAAGTTAGGAATGAAATAGTTTGTGTTACTATATGACACTTCTATAGGCCGGCATGAATTTCTTGGAAAATCACCCACCTTCTAAAATTCATACATAGCTCCAAATATATTCAACATTAAGTTGTCCTTCTCGAAACTTAAAGAACACGAGGAAAAGCTTTGAGACGATACGTAGGGTGTAGTCGGCGAGCGTGCTGTTTATTCTTTCAAATATTAAATTTGCATTCGCTTTAGGACACGATAAAGAAAGCGCGCATAGCTCTCTATGCCTGCTGCAGAACGTTTGGCAAAAGATGGCGCCTGCAACCAAACCCGACCCGACCTTGGATGTACACAGCCGAAGTACGACCAATCCTCACTTATGGGTCAATAGTTTGGTGGCCGGCTCTCAGAAAAGCCTACAACATACCCAAGCTCAACAGAGTCCAAAGAACGGCTTGCATAGCCACCACAGGCACTGTGCGATCAACGCCGTCAGACGACAGTCCTTCTGCATCTTTTATTCTTAGACCTTCGTATCAGAAACATCAAAACACATATAGCGCGATCAGACTCAGAGAGTCTGAGTGCTGGTATGCGAGACCCTACGGACATAGCAACAAAGTAAAGCAGCTTTTTAAAAAACACTTTGAAGTAGAATTCCCCTCAAGATTAGACTGTCAGGACGGACGGATGAACAGGGACTCGAACTTAACAATCTACACTGATGGTTCAAAAATGGACTGTGGGGTAGGTGCGGGTGTATTTTCGGAGTCACTGAGCATCACAAGTCAAAATCCTTCAGGCTCACGGAAATACTTGCTATCTGTGAAGCCTGTTGCCTAATCAAACTGCACACGGACATAGTTCCGAGGCAAAAGATAGACATATTCATCGATAGAAGTTGCGATCAAGGCTATCGCCTCAGTCAATATAAACTCAAAATTAGTATTAGAATGTCGGGAGTTAGTTGGCCTCGCTGTCGCTTGATCAGTTCAGGATTACCCTGATCTAGGATCTAGGCCATAGCAACGTTTATGGAAACGATCAGGCTGACGAGCTGGACGGGCAAGGTTCAAGCCTCCAGTGCTCACTTGCGGAATCGGTCCAATTGGAGGCTAACAAATTGCGTCATATCCAGAACGATGTGGCCAAATTACTTACTTACTTAGGCGGCTCTACAGTTCGGGGTGAACCGAGGCCTCAGCTAACATGCCTCTCCTGTTAGACTGGTCCTTAGTTAAATGCCTCCAGTTGCGTACTCCTAGTCGGTTGAGGTCGCCTTCGACTTGCGCGTGCCACTTAAGTTGAGGTTTCCTCTACTGCGTTGTGCCTCCGGGTTAGACTCGAAAACTCTACGGGCCGGAACATTTGTTTGCATCCGCTCTACATGTCCTAGCCATTTTAAACGGCTTACTCGCAGTTTTTTGACCAGGTAGATGTCTCTGTACAGCTCGTATAGTTCGGCGTTGAATCTCCTTCTCCACAGCCCGTCAACGCAAACGGGACCGAAAATTCTATGAAGAATCTTTCTTCCGAAGCCACAGAGGATTTTCACCCGCTTTAGATAGAGTCCAAGCTTCAGCGCCATAAAGCAGGACTGAAATAATTAAGGTCTTATACAGAATCTCCATAGTTACTCAGGATAGGGCTCTACTACTCAATTGCCTTCTTAGACCAAAGAAACAGCGGTTGGCCAAGAGTAATTCTTCGTTTAATTTCTTCTGAGATGTTGTTATCAGAATTTATAGCAGAGCCGAGGTAGACAAAGTCCCTCACAACCTCAAAGTTATAGCTGTCGATCGTGACGTTTTGTCCGATTATATGATGTTGGTTGTCCCTTCTTGTTGACAGCATATACTTGGTTTTGCCCTCGTTGACCGCTAGACCCATTTTAGCCGCTTCCCTTTCTATACTAGCAAATGCACCAGTGACAGCTCGCTGTGTTCTACCAATTATGTCAATATCATCAGCGTATGCAAGTAATTGGACGGACTTTTGAAAGATCGTGCCTTGTGTGTTGGCCTGTGAGTTTCGGATGATTCTTTCAAGTATGATGTTGCAAAAGTCGCACGACAGCGCGTCACCTAAATCCTCGTTTGACATCAATTGTTTCGGTGAGGTCGCTACCGACCTTGATACAGCAGCGAGCTTTCTCCATCGTCATCCTACACAATCGAACTAATTTTGACAGGATGGCAAAGCTAGACATGGCACTGTATATCGTCTCTAAAGATGCTGTCGTACGCGGCTTTGAAATCGATGAAAATATGCTGGGTATCGATTTGAACTTCTTGGGTTTTTTCCAGGATCTGCCTAAGTGTGAAAATTTGATCGACGGTGGACTTTCCTGGCCTAAAACTGCACTGATAGGGGCCAATCATGTTATTTGCAAAGAGTTTAAGGCGTTCACACAGTATGGCAGACAGGATCTTGTATGCGATGTTAAGGAGACTGATACCTCTGCAGTTGGCGCAGTTGAAGGGGTCTCCCTTCTTGTGGACCGGGCAAAGATTCCATTCATCAGGCATGCATTCTTCTGACCAAATTTTGGAGATGAGTTGGTGCATGCTCTCTACCAAGTCATCTGCAGCTGCTCTAAAAAGCTCGGCAGGTAGGCCATCAGGCCCTGCGGCTTTGTTGTTCTTTAGCTTGAATATTGCTGCCCGTATTTCGCTTTGGTCAGGTGGACGTAAGTTTTGTCTATCATCGTCTATATTGAGTGGTATGTTCTGCCTAACTGCGGGATTCTGGACTTCGTTGCCATTATAGAGTCTGCAGAAGTAATTTTTCCATATTCTCAGCACCGACTGTGATTCTATCACAATGTTTCCCTCATTATCTCTACAGGTTTCTATACTGGATTTTCTGCCCTCGCACGTTCTTTTTACTTTTTGGTAAAACTTCCGTATATTGTTCCTGGAGTAGCATCCCTCAATTTCTTCGATCATACGCTTCTCGTGCTCTTTCTTTTTCTTTCTGAGGATCTGATGTTCCTCCCGTCTCTTTTGCTCGTAGAGCTCGCGAGCAGTTCTAGTCCTTTTTTGCAACGCCGCTTTATACGCTTCTTGTTTTGCTGCGTTTGCTAGTCGACATTGTTCATCAAACCAGGGGTTTCGTGGTGGTGGTCGTGTGAAGCCCAACACATCAGTCGCGGCCTTGATGATTGCTTTCTGGCAGTGTTGCCACTGGTCTTCTGCACTAGCTGTTGCTGCGATAGGACTGATCGAGTCATCGGGATACGTGATCGGCGAAGATTCTGGCTGTCACTTGCGATTGCAGTTTTTCGACGTCATACTTTCTCACAGTATTTCTTTGTTGGGGTGTGTGTCCAAATTATAGCAGGAAAAAACAACCCACCTCCTAAGTAAAACACGTAAAGATATAGCCAGAATAACAGAGATTACCACAGGCCACTGGCCTATAGGGGACCATGCAATCAGATTAGGCATGCCCCATATAATACACAATGTTGCAGTTGTAACGACGTACCTAATCGAAAATGAAACCCTCATTCACTACCTAATCGCTTGCCCGGCTTTAGCTAGGACTGGACAGCGAGCTCTGGGTAAGCCCTTCTTCGTATCCCTCGCGAGGAAGTTTCGAAGAATAGCATCAAAGAACAAAATTAGGACAAAATCTGACCAGTAAAATATGTAGCGGCTTAAGAGCTCCTGCCTCATGAGCAAACTTTATTTTTGACACGAAAAGGGGCCCACAATTTAATGCTTTTTACGAAAGGCTGATTTCTGAATCTAATCCATGACAGAAGGTAGCGCCAAAAAGTTCTTATGTAATATCCTTGAACGAGTAAGCCAGTTCTAAGCTACCGATACCTGGATATTTTGACTTGAAAATAGAAAATAGATAAAAGTATCTAAAAAGCTAAGGTCGGAAGTCAGCTGTTTAAACAAAGCTGACCCATAAGCCAGCGTCCTTGACAGTTCACCGTCATTTTAGAAACCGAAAGTATTTTAACAACGGCGTTGACACTCTGATGTGTTAACACATTTTATTACCCTTACCTTCCGTCTACATTGGCCTCACTATATTGTGAACTCGTCGATGGCTCTCATATGACAGACACCATGTACCTCAACCGAGAGAGACTCATCTCACATTATCTCCATCAATTAGGACCAATGTTCAAATTTTAACAGTGTACGATAGAATTGAACATAGCACATAGTCGCATGCAAATTGACATTGAGAAAAAAAAAGGGGAGAAGCATCCCATGTGGCACACACACACACCGACGCATGATATATTTGCGTACCATTTGGGGAATAACCGACCATAAACAAACAGCAAGATGTAGCGTGTAGCATCTCAAGCCTTTCCGACTAATGGGTTTAGTTTGTCGAATCAATGACCAGGGTGCTAACAATTATGTCATAGTGAGCTCGAACTAGAGACAGTTTGACACATTGTTAGACGAAAGGTATAAAATGTTGGAGAGGCCAACAGTTGAACATCAGTTGAAGAGCATTCTTCTCTTGGACTAGCAGAGCAACCGAGTATCTAAACCACCATGAAAGTGTTCTTGTGCGTATTTGCGTTGGTAGCAGCGGCTTCACCTTTGAACGCGTTCTTTCTGAATAAACTCACCGGGGGTGGCGGTGGCGGCGGTGGATATGCACCAGTTTATCGTCCGTCATACGGCGGAGGCGGTTATGGCGGTGGCGGATATGGCGGTGGTTATAGTGGATATGGAGGCGGCTATGGTGGTGGCTATGGCGGAGGCTATGGCGGAGGCTATGGAAATGGTGGTGTTGCCGATGTCAAAGTTGTGAAGGTCCTCGTTTCACATGACGGAGGATATAGCGGTGGTGGTGGATACTCTGGTGGCGGCTATGGAGGTGGATTCGGAGCAGTCGGTGGAGGCTATTCTGGTGGTTATGCCGGAGGATATGCTGCTCCAGTTGCTGTAGCTACTCCAGTAATAGCCCCAGTTACAGTAACAGCTACACCAGTCGCTACTGTACCGATTGTATCGCCGGGAGGTGGATATGGCGGATCGTTGACATACGGTGGTGGATATGGTGGTGCTATTGGCGGTGGTTATGGCAGTGGTTATGGCAGTGGTTATGGCGGTGGTTATGGCAGTGGTTATGGAAGTGGTTATGGCAGTGGCTACGGACTTGGAACAACTTACAGCGTAGGTGGTGGCAGCATTGGCGGTTACGGTCTAGGCTCCAGTTACGGATCAACTTTATGTTAAAAAAAAATAGGATTCCTGCCAAAATAGTCATTTTGTTAAATACTCCAAATATTTAGATAATGTAAATAAGTTGTAAACGATGTAAAGTAATGCAAAAATAAAGAAACGAATTAAAGACGAAAACACACGAAACACCACGAGGTTCTGTTACATAATTTTGGAATGCTTGAATGCCTTTGTCGGCTTAGGTGTTATCTATTATTTGTTGGGCCAATTAACTTTGGCAGTCTAATAAGTTGGCAAACATACATCGTTTTTTTTTTTTAGCTGCCATCAAGCTTAAGTGGTCTTAAGCGAAAAAACAATTAGTTAGGACGACACGGTTCTATTTAGTTTTCAATTAATTCACCGAAATGAGAAATTGGGTAAACAATGTTGGGAAGAAAGAGTTCATTGGTATCTCACGGGTGGTTGTTCATTATGACCGACCCAAGTTTACGAAAAAAAAAATTTTATTTTACGGAATTTTGGGTGTTTCAAAAAAAAAAAAAAAAAACAAATAAATTAATTTTGATGGCAATTTTCTGGCGAATCTTTCTAGTTCTATACTCTGATTGGTGTGATGTGAGTAGTAGATGTTGTAGAGGTACACTTTCGACAGCTTTGTTTTGAGAGCAGGAATATTTTTGACTCTAGTATGTCGTGTAGTCGTGAAGTCAATGAACGCATATGTAGCTGTGAACTACCCTCGGAACTACCTCAAATATTTATCACATATAGGTACGCCGAATCTCGACCACAAGTAGTTCAATGCATTTTTAAATGGGTTTAAAACCCAAAGGCACCCACACCAAAAAAGCTATTAGAACAATGTTTGCCACAAAATGGCCGACGAGGCGTTTTTTCCATGCTATGCAAGGTTAGAGGAAACAAAAGATTAGCGCTTTTGTGACTAACTGGCGAAACAATGAACTTTTTAGAAGGCCACCGAATAATTAGCCACCAGCCTTATGGACTTCGTGTAGCTGTCGTTCTGCTTTAGACCTTTTAACCGGTCTGGCATAGAACCTTACTTAACAAAATGTATATCACAACTCTGCGGAGTGCGAATAGATGCAAAAATTTCTTCTATGCAGATCGAGTGGGGTTGCACTAGAAGGTGTATCATCTGATTCCTATACGCAGGACTTACTTAAGGATCTTAACCAAACTTTATTCCTCTGGATATCACTGATTTGAATAATAATAGTTGCTCCATATTTTCCTTCTCGAACAGTATACTTGTAATTGCAACTAATTTGTACTAATTTTAGTTTGCCATTTAAGCACGAGTAGAATTTTGTTTGCCATTTCATCATGCTGGAGCCATAAGTAAGAGCTTTTTATTTTTGGAGGTTTGTTTTCCAAATTGGCAACACTTTGTCCAGCAACAATCGATTTTATAGTAGTCGATAGCTGATTTGTGCTAAAATTGACTTTCTAATAAAATCAATATCATAATCGTTACCTACCACGTTTTGTGTGCTTGTGTTTGTTATCATTTCAAGGTTCTGAAGGTAGGTATCTCTTAAAAATATTCTATATGTACAGATACGAGCAAATCAGCTCTCAAAGTCTAAATAAATAACTGACAAACATCCTCAATTGGGAAACGATTATTTAAATAAAAATTTGTATAGTTGATGCAAAAGATCCATACAGGACCTCAGGCCAAGCTTCTTATAACCAAGGTGACTGAAAAAGACTGAATGAAAAGAAGATACTGTCGACCATCTTACAAAAATCAAAGCGGCCATCCGAAACTTCCTTCAACTTACTTTTAGTTTTCAAATGAATGCTATAAAACTTCGGTAAGGTCCGAAAGGCCGAATACTTTTTTTTATCTATAAAGCCTCTGAAAAGATTTCTATTAGGACTTTATAATAGTTTAACGGGCACAGCCTGCATCTTCGTAAAAACTCATTGCCTAGATAATATTCCTGTCTTTCAGGATAATGCACATCAATGTTACAAATTTCCAAAACTTTAGCCCCCATGACTGTCGGAAAAAAGCGCCTCCTCACCAATTTATCTATTTTTGACTGATCTTCTCAGGAACTCAATCGATTCCGCGGTTTTCTAAATATTAGATTTTTAATGTATGGGCCACGCCCCTTTGTAAAATGTTTGCCAATCTTAATAGGACCACTCCAGAGTCAATTACCTGTAAGTTTGAGCTCAATTGATTTGGTGGTCTTGGAGATATAAAATTTTTATTTTTTTTTGTAAGGGCAGTGCCACGCCCCTTTGTCCAATTTTGACCAAACTTTACAAAAACCATATATGGACCATTTGCAAAGAAGTGTGAAAGTTTGGTTAAAAATAGTAAATGCGTTAAGGCGTGAATCGATGACAAACATTTTAAGGCTCAATTTGTATATATATAGAAGAGAAGAAGAAGATTGTTGTACCTTTTACAAATGCCCTAGCACCTAGCTGATGAATCACATAAGAAATTACGGATAAAAACTGTGATTTTGTATGCATTTATCCAACAGCTAAGTTTCGTTAAATTATTTTAAACTCACTTAAAACCCACTATTAACTTCTTCATTCATTCATATTTTATATGAATAGAGCCCAAAAATAAACAACAATATGGAAATAAAGGCCGATAATTTGCAGTTTAAAATTAGAAGTCAAATCAACAGCTGATAAGGCTATGGGTTACATAGATCGTATAGATACTAAAGTATCAGGCCAATTGGAGACCGACTTCATTCAACTGTGTATGCTTAACTTGAGGCATCTATAGCTATACCGAGCACAAGCTGGATAGAGATCATGGTCCACCCCAGACTGTAAGCGCTATTAAAACTAAAGTATAATGGAACTTTGCCTCACATTCACTCCACTTTCTTGACAACGAACTAAGGGAAGTTTTTAAAGAGGATACAGTTTGTACCTCTGCTGCAGAAAATTGAGTTTTTCAAGAAAACATCAGCGATTTTTTAGAATAGAATGGAAAATCAAATGGGCCTAACATAAAGAACAAAGAATTAAAATGAAAGATCGATTTTTGGGAGGCTATAAATGAATTCAGTCAGTCCTAGCCCTAGGCTCTAAAGAATCTACGGGTAATGCGGAAATAATAAATAAAATAATTTTAAAACAGCAGGATAGAATAATATAGAACATGCCTAGCAAGTAGCTATAGACCTTGTTATGCATAGAGAGGAGATAAGGTCATGTTTCTACGAAAATCAGGGTCAAAAGTAGTTTTTGCCGGTCAGCTTAAAATCATTCCTATTGAAAACTATGAAAAGAGTTATGAGGGGTTATCTAGAATTTACACAAGAGATAATAATAAGGACAATCCTACCTGACAAATTGTATAGAATACTAGAATCCTACCTTGAAAACAGACTCTTTCGTGTTAAACATGAGACAGAATTCTCAGAATTCAAAGAAATCTACGCCGGTATTTCGCAAGAAAGCGTTCTCGGTCTAATTTTATTCATGCTTGTTAAAAATGTTCCAAATTAAAAGAGAAACCGAAATAAATTCAATGGTAATTTATTAGAACAAATCAAGCGGATTACAATTATCTTTTAAAATTCAATGTTACGGTTTAAAGCAAGGAAAAATGACTGAGGCTTAACTCAACAAATAAACGAAATTTATATGATTCTTTCATAACTGTTACTTATGTATAATATTAAAAAGAGAAGTATGTATAAGAGAATTCAAATTTACTTGAGAAACTTAGAATGAATTTGAGCATACATATTACATATGCATATTACGTATTGATTTTTTCAACAATGCTCTATACAAGAGATATACCACAGGATGAAGGGACTATCGTAGCAACGTTCGCAGATGATACACCTATCCTCGCAATGGATGAGTGAGTCGAATCATCAACGCGAAAACTTCAAGGGGCTCTAAACAAAGTATGCAAATGGACAAAGACCTGGCGAATCGCCTTAACGAGACCAAGTCAACGCATGTCAATTTTACATACAAAAAGGTAAACAACCTACCTATTTACATTAACTCGGTACGAGTACCGTAGGCAAATGAGGCAAAATATCTAGGAATGACTCTAGACGCAAAACTGAAGTGGAAGCCACACGTTAAAAAAAAGCGAGACGATCAGACTGAGAGAAATGTATTGGCTACTCGGAAGATACTCGAAACTAAGCATATACAACAAACTGCTTCTGTATAAGCAAGTGCTAAAACCGTCTTGGACATACGGTATAGAACTTTGGGGTTGTGCCAAACCAAGCAATATGACTCTACTACAAACATTTCAAAACAAAACGCTAAGAGCAATTGTGAATTCGCTTCATGGTATATAAGGAATAGTGACATAGTTAGCTGCCTACCTAACGCGATTAATAAATACTACAGAAGCATAAACTACTTGTTAAGTTAATTTAGTCGTAGTCATTACAAAACGAAAAAATAAGAGGAGTACATTTGTATTGTACTACTATGGGAGCGAGCGGCCGGTCCCCATAATGCCTCTCTGAGGGGTTAGGTTTAGTCCTTATGCATATTATATTGGCTGACACCAATGGCTTAGCCAGGTCAGATGACATATGAGTCGGACATAACCAATGGTACCGGACCATTGGTATCTTTTGAAGATTACTCACCTCTAGGCGCAACCGAAAAAAAATACTCTTAATTTAAGAAAACTTGCTTGGGCATATCTACGGCGACAGCTCTACATTAACTTGTAATCGTTGCATCATGAGGAGATTACTGTACCGAGGGTATGTAGCCATGATCGAAATAATTACAATTAAAGGTCAAATAATTAAATAGTTGACGCAACAGGTCCACATAGAATAGCTCTTCACTTTTTCCTTCACCAGATCCTGTTGTTATGCCTTCCGTTTTGGTGTGTGTGTGCCGTACCGCAGACGTTGTCACATTTTTCAAAGATCTTTCCATTGAATTCAACTATTCTTCTTTTTCTTCGAGAAGTTTAACTTACATCTTGGTTTATGTATTCAAGGATTACTCGCATTTTCAGACTTGACAACATTACCAAATTTTCAAACTGGAGATGAAGATGATTTAACTTTTCATGACGAAATAAAAACAGCGCCCACT
Organism: Cheilosia soror; assembly: GCA_949372485.1. NCBI lineage: Eukaryota > Metazoa > Arthropoda > Insecta > Diptera > Syrphidae > Cheilosia > Cheilosia soror. The sequence goes on from OX443563.1 coordinate 80,112,754, forward strand.
TAAGACAATCTCCACATTTATTCGATACTTCAAACAGTTTATTAAAAATTCATTAACAATTTATTCGTATTTTTATAGGTTGAGTATTGTTTTTAGGATAAACTAAAAAAAATCACTATAAATGGCACATAGCATCTGCAGAAATACCTCACACTTAGCATCCCGCTTCTACAGTAAAACTATTGCTCGAACTAGAACCCGAAGCAGAACCAGAACTTGAACCATATCCATAGCTGCCGCCAGTCGAGATTGGTACAGCAGAAACTTGGAACACAGCTGATGCGTCGCCATTTGATTGACCACCAGTGGAGTATCCACCATTTGAATATCCGCCAGTGGAATATGATCCAGAGTAATCATTGCTACCGCTGCTTACAGGAGTAAATGTAGCCACTGGAGTGGCAACTTGATTGCTCGAGTAACCACTGTTGGAGTAGCCATTAGCAGCAGAGTATCCAGTAGCACCATAGTAACCACTACCACCAGAGTATCCAACGTTGTTTTCGTAACTCTTGGGGATGATGACCTTGATGTTTTTCACAATCGATCCTTCACCAGTGTTGTATGATCCGCCAGTAAATCCAGTTGAGACTGGAACTGGAGCGGGAGCAATTTGGACTGGAGCTGACACTGGTACAGGAGCTGGTACTGGTGCTGGTGCTGGTGCAGGCGCATAGGCTTGTTGAGAAATAAGTTGAACCGAATAAGTTTTAGCTGGCGCTGGAGCTTGAAGTTGTGCGGGAGCAGGAGCAATTGCAACTGGGGCAGGTGCAGGTACTGGCGCTGGTGCTGGTGCTGTTGCGTAGTACGTTGGTGCAGGCACAGGTACAGGTGCAGGGGCAGGAACAGGTGCAGGAGCTACAGAATATGAAATGGGTGCAGCAACTTGTTGACTTAAAGCTGGATATGCAATACCCCTAGAGTAAGTGTTACCACCGCCATAGCCGCTGTATCCACCACCGTAGCCGCTGTATCCCCTACCACCACTGTATCCACTGCCACCTGGAATAATCACTTTGATGACTTTGACTACATTGCCGCCACTGTACACTCCATTGTATCCTCCAGCGTATCCACCGCCATTATAGCCGCCTCCGCTGTAGCCTCCACCACTATAGCCCCCACCACTATAACCGCCACCACTATAACCTCCACCATTATAGCCACCACCACGACCACCACTTAGAAGCTTATCGAAGAATGCCGATGACGGCGAGGCAATAGTCACAACAGCCAGTACGCACAGGAAACCTTTCATGATGAATCGATTGGCAGAAACCCTCTTTGGCAGTGATAAGCTAATCCAAGCAGTAAATTTATCGAACTGATGCCACTTTCCCCGTATCATCTCCGTTTTATAGCACTGCCAAGAAAATGTGACAATTAGTTGACCAAACATCTTTATGTACTATGACATAATTGCGTTGCCTATCTTGACATTGAATTTGGTTTCCATTTTTTTTTTGTTTTTTCTCTCCAGCCAATGAGCCAGATGATGTTTGCGTAAACGGACGGACCCAACCCGTATTTGAGATTCCAAAAAATTTGAGACAAATAGAACTTTTTAACACACATGCGTAGCGTATAGGATTGTGTATGTGGCGTAGCGCATGCGTATATGAATTTATTATGTACAAGTCCATTAGCTAATCTATGGGAATGTTGGCGTTGAAAATTTGACCATAGAAACTAATTTGGGAAGACAATAATTGGCATTGGGGTCGCGATTGCAGCAGCTGCCGGTGGTTATCATTATGTGAGATTTGCAAGTTTTGTTCTAAAAACAGTTGGGTTAGGGTACATTTTTGGTTGTCAATATTTACAAAGGTCAATTTGAATTATTTAATTGTGTTATGCAATTTATTATCGCAGCCGGTGATATCGTCAAAAATGCGGAAACTTGATTGATATAGAAAAATTAGCACAACAGTGTTGTGACTTCACTGCTCTTATTGGCATGTAGGTTTCAATCTGTATGATGATACAAGGAAGTGGAAGGATGAATCAAGAATCTTCGAATGTCCGAGGAGTTATTGCTGCGGATACTATGGGTATATTATATAAAAACGGTTGGATGCGGTTCACGGCAGCGGTGGGCTTTTTGATACTCGTAGAAATTCGAAGATCCATTCATCACTAAAACATCCATTAAATCTAGCAGCTTTCGATATTCCCATCTGCGCAGTATTGGTAAGAGCTATAGCTAAGCTAACTCGGACCACTACCTTGTTGTAGCCAAGGTACGAAAGCGGATATCTCAGACCTCAGACGCCACAAGAATGAGGAGATCACAAACCAGTAAGCATAGACCGTCGACTCCTCCCACATAACGGACTTTGCCTACAAGCTGCCGGCTTTTCATGTATTGGTGCTGTACAAAATCAAAGGAGCGCCATTAACGCACGCATACTTGGCCCATGGTAGGTATAGCATGGAAAATCATTGCCGCCATTATTTTTGACATTTACACGTATTCACAGACAAGGTAATTTTTTTCGGGGAGAATCGGGTAGGTGCACGGGAAGTCGGCGGTCTAGTTGTTACTGGCTTGTGGAGGAGATACTGTGAGATTAATTAACGTTAAACTGCTACGACAGTCACAGTACACATATTAAAGGTAATATTTTGCGCATCTACAATGGCGACCTACAATACAATATGTGACCCCGACAATAAACGTATATGTAGAAATAATACATGCGCGCATGAGTTTTCATGGCTGACAATGTGACAGAACGTGCAGAACGAAACGAAAATTAATGCGTTTAATCGTTTTCATTGGCACGAACGTTTTGCTTCGTTGGAAAACGAAAGGATGAAAAAAAAAACGAAAACTACTTCACTGATTTTTTGGGGTTTTTTTTTTTTTTTTGCTTCTTGCACCTCCAAAAACGAAAGACAACGACAGGGGGATTATTCCCAAATGCGCTGCCGATCATATTGAAAGCAATACTTATATTTCGATTTCGACCGTCTTCGCTTTTGCTTACTCTCAAATGCGAACTGTGCTTTCCAGTTTTTACCAATTAGACTTCCAATTTTCCATATATTTTCACAAAAGTTTGACAGTTTTTTTTTCGTCACAAGAATTTATTTTATTTTTTATCCGCAATAAATCCGCCAGCGCAGTAGCGCAGTGGTTAGTGTGCTGGACTACTGTGCGAGGGATCCCAGGTTCGATCCCCGGAAAAACACAAATTACATCTTAAAGTTTTTTCTACTGCGCCACCTCTCGCGAACGTCTGACAAACATCCGAGAGTATGACTGTCATGAAAAAGCTTCTCAATTCAGCCGTTCGGACTCGGCATAAAATTGTAGGTCCCTTCCATTCGTCCCAAAAATAGAAACACACACAAAACGAATGGTTGCGAGAAGCTAGGCCTTGGGTGTCACCCGCCTGTTGCGCCACCTATTTATTTTTTTTTTTAAATCCGCCAGCAATTCGTCACCTAAATAGCTATCGCTTTTGAGTGGATCGAATCGCTTTTGGAAATACAAAAATGCCATGAAAAGCGATTCGCCGCGCATTTTAGAATACGATTTTTCATTATCGTTTTTATCTTCTTAAAGTGTTTTAACAGTGAAATCTTATTTCCGTTTATTTCTAACAATTAAAGATCCAAAAGAAAGAAACATTTTCGGAGCGGTAATGGATTGCGTGCACTACATAAAAGAGACGTGTCTTCAATATGGCAATGCTGCTCATGATGGCTACTTTGTTTGGAAATTAGATCAAAAAAGTTGTAACCAAAGACATTGAAGAAAATCTATGTTTTCAAGCGAACACAAACAATTTAATTAAATGATATATTAATATAGAATCAGAAGAGTATAAGGCGCAAAAACACACTATTAGGTACAGCTGTCAAAAACAAGTTTTTCGCACTGTAAAAATGATCCAAAAGTATACAAATTTCAACTACACTATTTCTACGTTTGCAAAGATAACAAAAACAAAAAAAAAGAACCAAGGAAGTTATCTACATAAAGCAATTTTTTGCTTTGTTCGCTTGTTTTCTTTCGTTTTTTGAAAATTTACAGAATTCAATCCCAGCTGTCAATTACTATCAAATTTGTTGTTGCTGAAAACAGTGTTGCCAATTCAAAAAAAAATCATCTAAAACAACACCCTCTACAAGTGAATTTCTTCGAAGAGTATTACACAGCTCTGTAACTCAGAGTAACATGTCCAATGCTGCCTTCTATATTGTATACATTTTAACAGGCACTTGTGAAGTTGTAGTCATATAAGGTTAGATTTTAAGGTGAAAAGCATGTCGCTTACTAAAGAAACTAGTACCAAAAATTCAGTATCAATCCCAAAATTTCTTGAAAATCCCTTAGTTAAATTTTATAAAAGCTAAATTCCATGAAGATTAGTATCAAGGTGATAATTCGACTAGTTAGCATCAAAATAGTCAACTGAGCCATTTACATACAGATACAGCGATAAAAGATTGTATACATAAGTTAACGTTATTCAAAGCGCCTTCTATGGCTACGAATGCAATCATTGTATACGACTTACGATGAAGGGATTCCTCAACGTAGCGTTTACAGAGTCCTTCAACCGATTTACCACATTATAGTCACTAAAGTTGTTGAGAAATGTTCAAGTTATTGTTTAGTTCATATATATTTTGTTACATTATATCGTTATTTATTTCTTGTTAATTATTTTGTTAATATTCAGTTGTTCTTGTTTTCTGTAAGAATTATGTTTTGCCTCACTGTACTTACATACAGCCTAATTTAAAGATTATGATTAATGCTACAACAACACTTGTTAGAACTACACGCACAATCAATGTGTCACGCACAATTGCATTACCTATGCGGTGCGATGCTTTTTGTATTATGCTTTGTGCTGCTGTTCGTTGTGATGCTGCTGCGCTTGAAACAAGAGAAATTCTTTCACTTGGATTTTCGTCTCAGCACGCACAACACCTTCAGCATCATAATTCGATTGGTATCGTATGACAAATACATCATATAATAAATTTGTTACATTAGATGAATATTTGCTTGTTGTCTAATTTTCTCTGGGTGAATTCTTCAAACCTTCGTTGCAGTTTCCTCTTAAATAGTCCATTCATCAACATAATTAATGGTCCTTCTTAGCCGAATTAAAAACATTTAAAGTGAATCGCGAAAAGACAAATTAAAGACCCTTTTGGAATTTCCACGTGTGAAACAGTGCATTCGTTTTTCTTAAACCTTTGGATGGCATATTCTCTTTGATTTATACAGTATTTCGTATAATTCTTGAAGGGAGCTATCATTTGCACATACGAGTATATTTTACCGTGAATTTCCTTCCGTGTCGCGAGTTTCATTGCACAAATCTAGACTCTATTCAATATGAGTGTGTTAAAACTAAAATTACAGCGCGAAAATGCACAAGAAAGGTTAGATCGCGCATCAAAGTTCGTGGAAACTATCCAAGAATCCACATCTCTTGAAATATTAGAGATTCGATTAAATAAATTAGAGGAAACGTGGTTAGAGTTCTCTTCTTTGCATACTGACTATCTGCCGCATGTTAGAGATGACCTTGAGAACATCAAAAGTGAATTCGTTTCGTATGAGGAAAAATATTTCTTGACTCATTCAAGTCTAATGAAAGGCATTCGGGATAGACATGGTGTCGCTCAAAAAGATTCGGACGGTTCGGTGTTAGAGCGGCTGGTAAATCAGCAATCCGCATTTCTCGAAAACTTAAATAAAAGTTCAAACCAAAATTCCGCTTCAGTGAATTTACCCGCCATCGTAATTCCACCTTTTACGGGAAATTATAAAGATTGGCCGTCATTTCGTGATCTTTTTATTGGTTCGGTTGATAGTAAAACTAACCTTACTGCAACACAAAAGTTTCACTATCTCAAGTCATTCCTTCGAGATGACGCGGCCAATCTTATTAAACACATCCCGATATCGGATGCAAATTTCTTGGAGGCATGGGATCGTTTAGAAGCGCGGTACGATAGAGCGCATTTGATTGTGAAATCGTTCATTCAATCTTTTTTGTCGCTTCCTGCAATCAGTGTGAGTAACGTCCAAACTCTTCGAAAAATCGCTGACGGGGCAGATGAAGTTGTGCGTGGCCTTAACGCCATTAAAACTACTGGTCGCGACCCATGGCTTATTTATTTGCTACTGAACAAGCTTGACCCAGACACTAACCAAGCATGGGCAGAAAGTGTCGGTTCTCGGGAAGATTGCACGATTGACGAACTTTTGGAGTTTTTGCAATCACGGTGCGATGCGTTAGAGTCATGCCACTCAAGTAATCGGTCTATTTCGTCGCGTGCAAAACCACCTGCTCCAATACGATCGCATATTGTTGAAGCTTCGGATACTAAATCGCAGTGCCCCAAGTGCAAAAGTGAGCATATATTAGCTCAGTGTGCCAAATTCGTGGCATTAGACAATAAGTCTCGTCGTCATTTCGTAAAGACAAACTCACTTTGTTTTAATTGCCTTCGGGTTGGACATTCGTCGAATAAATGTCGATCTACCTTTCGGTGTCGCGTTTGTAAATCACGTCATCATTCCTTGGTCCACCCTGAAGATAATAACAGAAACCAATCGTCGTCGGTTCCAGTTCCATCTCCGGTCTCTGATTCGAACATTTTAACTTCATTTGCTGACCAACTTCAACCTTCTTCGTCATCTTCGTCCTCGGTTCCCTTGCCGCCTTTCACTTCGTCACTCGTCAACAATCACTCGCTTAAATCTAGTCTGCGCAAACAAACCATTTTGCCAACTATACTGGCTACTGTAAAGGACATTCAGGGGAATTTCATCGCTTGTCGAGTATTGCTGGACTCCGGGTCTCAATCGTCTTTCGTCGTGGAATCATTCGCTCAAAGACTCGGATATCCTCGCGCACATGCTCGAATTCCCGTCTCCGGTTTGTCGTCTATGGAAGCTGGTTATACTAAAGGGTGTATTTCTTTGCACCTTTGTTCGCGAGTCAACTCAACCGTTTTGCCAGTCGATACCTTTGTATTGAGTAAGCTTACTTCGAATTTGCCTACCGATTCATTTGATATTTCTTTGTGGTCACATATCGAGAGATTAGATTTAGCCGACCCTTATTTTAATCTGTCTGCTCCCATTGATGTGCTGTTAGGCGCAGATAAACTTTGGAGTATTTTGAAAGGAGAGCAAATTAATGGTCCTGAAGGTGTTCCACTCGCTCAAAGTACATCGTTTGGATGGGTAATCACTGGAGAGCTCTTCGACAGTACAATGCCCGAATATAGCTTGTCCTCACTTCATTCTACTATCGACGTTGACGTGTTGCTTCAGCGGTTTTGGGAGTTAGATGATGTTGCACCACCCCAAGATGAATCGTTTATCAACGACCCTGCCGAGCAACATTTTCGCCAGACTTTCGGTCGTTCATCGGATGGTAAATATGTTGTTTCATTACCCTTCAAATCGCCTAAACCCACTTTCGGAAACACATTACCATCAGCTGTATCGCGTTTACACTCCATGGAGCGTAGGTTTCGTTATAATCCTCAGTTGCGTCGGTTGTATTTGGAATTCATGAAGGAATATTTGGAACTTGGCCATATGGAGCGAATTCCATTCCATGAAATACATTCAGCGCCGGAGAATCAATTTTACTTGCCACATCACGCAGTGTTAAAACCCGACAGTAGATCTACAAAACTGCGCGTCGTGTTTGACGGTTCTGTTAGGGACTCCAATGGCCAATCCTTAAACAGTAGGTTGTTGGTAGGTCCTCCAATTCACAGAGACTTGATCGGGGTCTGCTTGCGTTTTCGACAGCATCGGTATATTTTTACTGCTGATGTTGTGAAGATGTTTCGGCAAATTTGGGTAGATGATTCGCATACGGATTACCAGCGTATTGTTTGGCGCGAAAATCCTGCGGAAGAGATCCAACACTTTCGATTGCGTACCGTCACCTACGGTACAGCTTCCGCTCCCTTTTTGTCGGTTCGAGTTTTGAAGCAGTTAGCAGTTGACTATCAGGCACAGTTCCCAAACGCGTCCCGTGTTGTCTTACATGACGTATATGTTGACGATGTCATGACGGGATCAAATTCGATTGGTGATCTCATCGCGCTGAAATCTGAACTCGTTACTCTCTTGTCTATGGCTAAGCTCGAGCTTCGAAAATGGAGCACCAACTGTTGGCCCTTGCTTTCTGATTTCCCAATAGAAGAACGTGAATACTCTGCCTTCGACACCAACAGCTCTTTAATCAAGGTGCTTGGAATGTATTGGGATCCTCTACGTGATGAGCTTTCCTACCAAATGTCTAAAGCCCACATATCGTCGTCATCAACCAAAAGAACATTACTCTCCGAAGTATCTAGGATTTTCGACCCACTGGGATTGTTGGCTCCCCTTGGTGGTATTGTTCAAAATGTTATTTCAAGAGCTCTGGTCGTCTGAACTAAATCTTGGTTGGGACGATCCGTTACCTCCTCTGCTAGCTCAAAAATTGAATGCCTACAGGCAGGAGCTCCACTACTTTGAACAGCTTCGGGTTCCAAGAAATGTATTCTCGTCGACGGAAGAGATTGAGCTACATTGCTTCTGTGATGCGTCATCATTAGCCTACTCTGCCGTGATTTATAGTCGCTGCAGACTTCCAGATGGGACGTACAAAATCACTATAATCGCGGCCAAGACTAAGGTGGCTCCCCTAAAACCAGTTTCAATCCCGCGACTGGAACTCTGTGCTGCCCTGCTTCTGACTCGGTTGTTAAATCTAGTAAAATCGTCGATAACAACAAAAATCTTTAAAACCTTTGCGTGGTGCGATTCAGAGATCGTACTACATTGGCTGTCTGCACCACCTCGTCGCTGGACTACATTTGTGGCTAACCGCACAGCTGCCATCCTCGAAACGATTCCACGACACTCATGGCAACACATCGCGTCGGAGTCAAATCCTGCAGACTGTGCTTCGAGAGGTGTAACTCCATCTAATCTGCTCACGCACAACCTTTGGTGGACCGGTCCGTCGTGGCTATCGGAAGACGAAGAAAGCTGGCCAAAATTAAACATCGGTTCGCGCAGTTCTGACTTCCAGGATGTCGAGGAAAGGCGATCATCACACCAAGTGTTGGTAACATCAGCTGAGCCCGATGTCATAGAAACTCTCGTCGGAAAAATATCGTCGTGGTACCGTATGCAGAGGATACTGGCATATTGCCTTCGTTTTGCCCTTAATTGCCGTACCACCAAACCCAATCGACATACCTCTGGTCTCAATTTAAGCGAAATACAAAAAGCTAAAGCCATTATCCTTAAAAGTGTACAACAAAAATCATTCAGTGCGGATATTCGGTTCCTAATTCAAAATCATCAACTACCGGTTAAATCAAAACTCCTCAAATACTCCCCGTTTGTTGACGATGAGGGACTGCTTCGCGTAGGGGGAAGAATCAAGCATGCAACGATTTCTTTTAATCTCAAACATCCCATAATTCTTCCCAAAAATAATCCAATTTCTTCTCTCATTATAGCAGACATTCATAACAATTATTTGCATCCAGGAGTATCTGAAACGTTCGCTATAATCCGGCAGCGATATTGGATATTAGGTAGTCGAAACCTCATCAGGAAGATGGTGCACAGGTGCAAGGTCTGTTTTATGCAACGCAAGCTGACGAGCCAACAGCTGATGGGTGAGTTACCAGCTCCGAGGGTTGAACCAAGTCGGCCGTTTGCCAACACTGGGTGCGACTACGCTGGACCTCTGACAATAAAATTTTCTCGAGGACGTAACCCCAAATTGTCAAAAGCATATATCGCACTCTTCATATGCTTGTGTACGAAGGCCATTCACCTGGAGGTAGTGAGTGATCTCACTACTGATGCGTTTCTTGCCGCCTTGCGTAGATTCGTTTCTCGTCGTGGTCTGTGTTCCAATATGTATAGCGACAATGGAACCAACTTCCAAGGTGCTCGTCGGTGCTTAAACGAAATGCACAAGTTGGTTATGTCAGAGGTACACAACGACACAATTACAGCTTCGCTTGCCAAGGACAACATCGCATGGCATTTCATACCCCCATCTGCGCCACATTTTGGTGGTCTATGGGAGGCAGGTGTCAAATCGGTCAAGGTGCACCTACGTCGAGTTATAGGTTCCACGATTTTAACATTTGAGGAACTATACACCGTACTGACTCAGATTGAGTCAATTTTGAATTCTCGTCCTTTGTGTTATATGTCTGATGACGATATAAACCCTCTAACACCTGCTCATTTCCTTATAGGCGAACCGTATACAGCTGTTCCGGAACCGAAATTGATGAGCACACCTGTCAATCGTTTGCAGCGCTGGAACAACCTCCAAAGTATGGTTCAAGGATTTTGGAAGAGGTGGACGAATGAGTACCTTACAACACTTCAGACGCGGTCGAAGTGGCAACACTATAGTACGAGTTTGAAACCTGGGGACATAGTTGTGCTGAAGGAGCCCAATCTTCCTCCTACTAAGTGGCTTCTCGGCAAAATAGAAGCGGTGATGCCAGGCGCTGATGGACATGTTCGAGTGGCTTCAATCCGAACGAGTCGGGGCTCATTGGTACGCCCAATCACTAAACTTGCATTGCTGCCATCTCCCTGAAACTCGTTCCAGGGGGGCCGGGATGTTGAGAAATGTTCAAGTTATTGTTTAGTTCATATATATTTTGTTACATTATATCGTTATTTATTTCTTGTTAATTATTTTGTTAATATTCAGTTGTTCTTGTTTTCTGTAAGAATTATGTTTTGCCTCACTGTACTTACATACAGCCTAATTTAAAGATTATGATTAATGCTACAACAACACTTGTTAGAACTACACGCACAATCAATGTGTCACGCACAATTGCATTACCTATGCGGTGCGATGCTTTTTGTATTATGCTTTGTGCTGCTGTTCGTTGTGATGCTGCTGCGCTTGAAACAAGAGAAATTCTTTCACTTGGATTTTCGTCTCAGCACGCACAACACCTTCAGCATCATAATTCGATTGGTATCGTATGACAAATACATCATATAATAAATTTGTTACATTAGATGAATATTTGCTTGTTGTCTAATTTTCTCTGGGTGAATTCTTCAAACCTTCGTTGCAGTTTCCTCTTAAATAGTCCATTCATCAACAAAAGTGTTTGTCGGTATTCCGTATTAAAACCACTTCTATGCTTCGATCCGTAGAAGCAACGTGAACAAGATCTAGAGAGGTATTCAGGATAATTTCTAGCACTGTCAGGATAGTATTTGCAGTTAGGCTAACATTATGCCGTATCCCGTATGGTCTTGCGGATTTGTACGCTTTGAAGCTATGTAAAGCCCAAAGCTTGGATGTTGATTATCTGTTTATCAAATTAAACGATTCTCCGCTAAAGGGCTTTTTGTACTTTTCAAACAGCTTGGTATGATGGATGGATTCTTCTATTTTGACACAAGTGAGTCTCGCTTGGCATCCCTCAATTTGTTCTTATACATTTTGAGGGATGGCTAGTAAGAATAAGAACCCGACTCGATTCCTTTTTCTTGTACCTCTGGGTCGATTAAAAAGTTTCCTTAGATGCATGTATTTAAAAAAACTAAAAACTAGTTACACAAAAAGACATTAATAATAAAATGTCTTATCAAAATTAAGAACATTTCAAGTACATAGATAGCTACATCTAAAAAATAGTTTTAATTTATGAGCTAAATACGAGTACTAACATTGTCCAAAGAAAAAATTAAATTGCAGAAAAAAATAATTTGATTGTCACTTCAATGGCTTACAATCTTATCAACTGACATTGACACATTCTTGTGTTATTGCGATTTGCGTGACAGATTCATCGCTAAGCATTCATCCAAGTCGATCTTAATCATTTCAGAGAAAAATTATTATATAAAAAGCATGTGTCTCTATTTCTTAGTCACAGTTGCTCCTAAAATGAACAAGAAGTTCTTGGTAACATTAGTTGTTCTTGCATTGACAACTGACTTAAGTGTTGGGGCAGCGAATGTTCTTACGAAACGTGGAATTCAAGGTAAGGACCACCATACAAAATTTCCATTCTCATAAATAAAATTATCTACATTTTCCAAGACTATGACCCAGTGGTTCATATTTCATCAGCGATCCTAACCTTTAAGCAAAACGATGGGAGCTTAAATGAAGAAACAGATGCTGCTGGGAAACTATTGCAAGGTGAATGGAGTCGATTTGAGGTAGAGGGCGATAAACATCAGAACTTTGATGTTGAACGTAGTGGTTACCTAAAATTTGTGGGTGTCGTCGGAAGTGGAAATATTTATGTCCCAGAAGACGAAACTGAAAATCATTTTGGAAACTTCAATGATGGGTTACTAGGACTAGGAGATTCGCAGTGGTCCTACGCCTAGGAAATTTGTCAAATGAATGGGACAAAAACACATATAAATGTACAAGTAAAATAACAGCGAACAAGAACTGTCAGATTCTCATAAAACAATAAAATAATTCTAAATTTAGAAAACGCTTCCTGCAAGCATTATTTAATTATTTATAATTTATTCAAAAAGAACACCACTCAAATTTTTAGCTCCAAGGGGTATTGCCCCCCTAAAACGCTTTATTAAGTTTAAATCGATATATACTAAAATAAATGCCCAAAAATTGTATATTCTCTATTACTATTTAAAATGGCATAACGCTGAGGTAAATGGTTAGGAAGCTATAGCCCTTGAGACATATTTTACCCCTTACAAATGGGTATAGAGGGGTCATTTTAAAAAATAGCGATTTTTAAATAATTATTACCTTTCAAAGTGCATAAATGAGTGGATTGGCTGGTATGCCGAAAGCTGAACTACGAGTGAGAAATCTTAGTTTCGATTCCCGGAAATGTACAAATTGCATCTGAAGGTTTTTTCTCCAGTGCGAACGTCTTATTAACATCAAAGGGAGAAACTGTGCTGAGAAAAAATCAAACGATTCTACGATAACTTCTTCTCTCTTTCTTTAGGTCCCGCTCACAGTCCGGGGTGGATCACGGCCTCAACCAATAAGCCCCTCCAGCCAGCTCGGTCCCTAGCTAGCTGCGTCCGCACAACAAATTGGTTAAGGTCAATCTTCAATTGTGCGCACCACCTGAGGTGGGGTCTTCCTATGCTTCGTTGTCGTAGGGGTGGGCTCAAAGACCCGTCGTTGTTCATAGGTGAACTCACGCTCGACGTGACCCAACCATCTCAGTCGCTGTATTTTGAGCTTTTTGACTAGGTCAACGTCGCTATAAGCCCGTAAAGTTCGTCGTTGAATCTCCTCCTCCACACTCCGTCGATACAAACTGGACCGAAAATCACTCGAAAAATCTTTCTCTCAAAGCGTGCCAAGAGGTTTTCATCAACTTTCGATAAGGTCCATGCTTCTGCACCATACAACAGGACCGTGAAGATTAGGATCTTGTACAATATTTCCTTGGTTATGCGAGGGAAGGCTTTAATTCTAAGATGCCTTCTTAGCCCGAAGAAACAGCGATTGGGAAGAGTGATTCTTCGTTTGATTTCTACGTAAATGTCGTTTTCCGAGGTAATTGTAGAGCCTTGCTGGGCAGACAAAGTCTTTAGCTACTTTAAAGTAATATAAATATCCACTGTGGCGTTTTGTCCGAGTGGCCTATATTGAGAGTACTTTCTCGATTAACAGTCAGTCTCATCTTCGCCGCCTCCGTTTCAATGCTTGCAAACTCGCAGGCGACAGCTCGCTGAGTTTTCCCAATAATGTCAATATCATCTGCATATGCAAGTAGTTGAACGGACTTTTGAAAAATGCTACCCCAATTACTTCAAGAATGATGTTAAAAAACTTACATGATAGCGCGTCACCTTTGTCTTAAACCATTTTCGACATCAAAAGACTCCGTGGTGTTCTTTCCCACTTTAACGGAGCAGCGAGATTTCACCATTGTCATCCTGCACAAACGGATGACTTTTTCAGGGATGCCGAAATTTAACATGGCTTTGTATAATGCGTCCCTATATATATAGAGGTGATGTGTATCGACCTGGAATTTCTGCGTTTTTTCTAGGATCTGTTGGAGTGTGAATATTTGGTCGATGGTTGACTTTCCGGGCCTAAAACCGCACTGATATGGGCCGATCAGGTTATTTGCGAAAGGTTTTAGACGTTCACCTGTCATAGCCGACAGGATCTTATACGCACCATTCAGGAGGTTTATAGGTATTCCTCTGTAATTGGCGCAGTTCAGAATGTCTCCCTTCTTATGGATGAGGCTCACGATGCAGAGGTTCAATTTATCGGGCATACTTTCTTCCGACCAAATTTTGCAGATAAGTTGGTGCATGCTCCCTACCAAGTCATCTCCCGCCATCGGCCGGCCGCTTTGAGCAGCTGGGCCGGTAGGGCCATCTGCTCCCAGCCGCCTTGTTGGCCTTTAGTTTGGATATCGCTATTCTTACCTCATTTTGGTCGGGTGGACGGAAATTTTGGCTATCATCGTCCGGAATGATAGAATCGTTCTGCTTGACAGCGGTATTTTGGTCACCTTCGCCGTTTAACAGTCTGCAGAAGTGGTCTTCCCCATTCATCAGCACCGACTGTGGATTTACCACCGTATTTTTATTCTCTGATGGAACAACATCCGAACATTGCTCCTGCAATAACTTCCCTCAATAGACTCGACCACATGCTTCTGCGTGATCTTTCTTTTACCTTCTGAGAAGTCGATGCTCTTCCCTTCTTTTTTGCTCGTAGATCTAGCGGGCTCGAAGCAGCTCTGGTTTTGGTTTGCAGCATTGACTTGACTGATAGGCTGCTAGTCACAGTTCTCGATCGATCGACAGTTGTCGATCAACGATTAACAATCGACACTCATAATAGGGGCCTACACTTCTGTAATTTTGACAGAAAAGAGAGTCCCATTTGAGCAGTGGAAAAGGTCAGGAGTATGCGCTTACCGCTAGAGACATCTCGCACTGCTTTCTCTGTTTGTTATCTTAATGTTGGCCGCGTTTAATTGACTTTTGGATGACTCTAGAGGCTCGTCAAACAGAAGATAAAAAGTGAGCTGTCCTCTGTCAAGGCAATTCAATTAATAATGAACACAATTGGATAAACTAACAAATGTAGATGGAATTTTTCGATAAAATGCGGAATTTAAGGTTTAAGACTAATTCCTGCTCGCGCTAAATTTGAACGACCGTACTTCCCTTCACAGCACAGATAAAATGTTCGCTAAATTTGTAAGTATTTCAATACTTTTTTTGTCTGAACTTTTTTCCCTACACCATTTTTCAAATATTTCGCAAAATAATCATTTGACTTTTTTTTGTTCCATCAGAACAAATATTCCAATGTCTGACAGCCCAGCTCCAGTATAATACTCGGCCTCCACATCGATGGGGAACTTTGATAAATCCAAATTTGCACTAAATCGTTCAAAGTTATTATTGCCGAACTTGTGACCACCGTCGCCGTCGTCGTCTTGCTGTCCAAATGTTCCATCAGAAGTGTCAAAAATTAACACCGATTTATTGTAGGTACCAGACAATTATTATCGTAAAACTTAACCTGGAAACTAGAATTAATTCTAACGCGAAATGTCGCTAGAAATGTCAAAATAAATCTCATTTCGCTTAATGGAAACACCTGAAGAGATTTTTAAATCGTTTTGTCAACATTATTGTCTGTGAAACTGTTGTATAAGTCAAGTCTGCTGGCGCCGATTTAAAGTTTTAGAGCAATAGTATGGACTAAAAAAATTATTTTTTCTTTTTGTGAACATGTTCATATTTAAAACTTTTGGAGCTCATCTTTTAAACAAGTAATAAAATAATAATGTCAACGAAAACTGTGCGCATGAATTAGAAAAGTGCATTATTATGTTTTCGCATTTTTGACAACTGTATCAGTGGAAATAATAGAAACTGAAAATTCTGACGGTTCAAACTTCCAAAATTTGTATTGGCATCTTCTCATCTAAATTTGCGGGTGAATTCCCATAGATTTCCAAAGGAATTAACGAAATTTGATTTCAAAGGGCTAACTGCATCAGCTGCTTGGGCCCTTTTCAGAAATAAGAAACGTTTGCATCAATTTAACTTGATAATTTTTATCTGTATTTGGTATATTTTGGGCTTTGCACAGTAACGTCAGCACGGTATACTAATATTCAATTTTATTATCCACTTACAAACTTAAGTGACAATTTTTCCACAACAAATTTACTACTAATCTAAGCTTCAATAAATTTAAGGTGAGCATTAGAACTGTGATTATTTCTTAAATAATTTTCTTAACTAAATTAAATTCTTTTGGTCTTGCTTATAGGCAGCTTATATTGCACATCAGTGTTCACATTTAAATATCTTAAATATCTACTAGTATACAAAAATAAAAATTATGATCTATAAAGACTGCTGTAGCTGAAGCCGCCCTTGCCGTGACTGATTGCCATGACGTCCTTTGGCATTGACTCGTGTAAGTTCTTCACATTTTGCATATAGTCGAAGGACTTTGATGGCGAGTACTGATATTTCCCTCCGTGCGAATCGTAGCTTTCTAGACTGGCAGCTTTGACAAATTCATACGAGCTTGGGCTCGATTCTTTTTGCTCCTTATAGGAAGAACTGTACGATGAACTTGGTGCCTTTGCGGACTCATATGATAGACTATATGACTCACTAGGTACCTTCGGTGATTCATACGATTGACTATATGACTCACTTGGCGCCTTTGGATCCTTGGCGTCGTCATCGGCCTGCTGGGATTTCTCATATCCCAAACTTAATCCTGGCTGCTCTGCTTGTTCTTCTTGCTCAGCCTCTTCATAACCACTGTACGGCACTATCTGCATACTCACATGGTCATTGTATCTGCTGTAGTCCGGTGATTTCGCAGACTCTTCATAGGGGTTGTACTGCTCGTTATGTTGCTTAGCAGCTTGGTCTCCCTCGTCGTCACTCTGAAAGTCCTGATGGCTCTCGTACTGCTGATGCTGTTCCTGGTGGTGTTCGTCGTCTCCTATTCCAATATCTGACAGCCCAGCTCCAGTATAATGCTCGGCCTCCACATCGATGGGGAACTTTGATAAATCCAAATTTGCACTAAATCTTTCAAAGTTATTATTGCCGAACTTCTGACCATCGTCGCCGTCGTCGTCTTGCTGTCCAAATGAGTCGCTATAGTCCGAATGCGACGATTCCTCCTCTTCCTCGAACTGCTGACTTCCGTGTTTCCCATCATCGTACTGCTGACTGGCGTGTTCCAACTCTCCATAGCCGTGTAGTTCACCAAGTGCCTTGCCAGCGCTTAATTGTCCCGCATAATCACCGACAAATCCATGATTGTACGAACTATCGAAACCGGATTTACCATATCCATCACCGCGGCTGTTGCTGCTTCCTGAATACTCGGCAGTGACCAGTGACGATACTATCCCGAAGATGATGGCTCGGTACGCAATGTTTCTCATGTTTTTTCTATTGTGACGCTTGTAATATCGGGTAACGGTGATGGTACACTAAATTGCAGCTTTCGTTGTTTTGGACTTTTATATCGAAGAAATGTAAAAGCGGAATATTCACGCCGCCCCTCTTTGGGGGATTAGCTGCATGACGCGACGGTGTTGGTGAGAGTGGAGTTTTTATTTTGCACATAGTACATAGCGAAATGCAACCGTCAAACATCGACATCGTCATTGCCATCATGTAACACTTGGTGGGTATGGTAGCACCCATAGTGGCAGCGAAACAGCCACCAACTTAGTCTATACTGTGCTCTATTTAATTCAATGGTAAACTTTCATTAACGGAAAAGCAGATCGATGTGGTGTGTAGGGCACAGTGGGGCCGTTCGACGTTGGTTTGTAAAGTGTTGAAAATGAAAATGTTGGGAAAGACGGCTTTCGTTGCTGCAGCTAAAATGCATATGGACAACATCAACTGACAAAGGATGCGCAAACAGGCAGAAGATGGGTACTTCCTCAAAGAACATTGTATGGATTGACGAAGCGCAATTCACAGGAGATGGGGTTACAATTACAAACCTTCATAGTTTGCACCATTGGTCAACAACATCCTTTCAAAGGTAAGAATTAATTATTGTGAACAACTTCTTTCTTCAAAATGTGTGATTATTTCAATGAAGGTTTAGCGTAACTGTTTTAAAATACGTTAGTAGGCCCCGCACGTTCTTCCACAAACAAGAACGATTGCCGGAGCTCCTTGCAGATGTTCTTCTTGTTCAGAGAAGAGCGATGTTCTTTCATCAATATAGGCCACCTTGTAACATTGTCACCATAATTTTAATGAACTATGGACTGGTCGATATGGCTCCAATCCATCGCCACCCAGATTTCCTGACCTTAACACAAATGGATTTTTTTATTCCGTAAAAGAAAAACCTTATTTTTGAGAAAAATCTAGTCTTTTTTGACCATTTTTGTCTGAAAAATAAACGGCTTTTACTACATTGATCGTACGTAAAAATGTTGCTTAACATAATTTTTAGAAAATTTCTCAAGGATAAAAATTTCATAAAAAAAATTAAAATTTATTAAGTAAAATTTTTGAGAAAAAGGCATTTTAAGTAAAAAATTGTAACAACAAATTTTCAAAATTTTTAGTTTAAGGAGCCATAACTTTTTTGTAGCTGCTCAGATCTAGCCGAAGTGCTTAAGAATTGTCTTTTCAAAATGTACAAAACTATTTTTGTTGCTTTAATAGTTTAGAAGTTATAGCTTTTAAGTGGTAACACCTCCAAATTAGAGGTCACCTACTTTGATGGGCTAAAACGGGAAATACGATGAAAATAGACCCCCCCCCCTTGCAAAACAATTTTTTGTTCGGCAGAACTTTAGGAATCTTCCCTTAATGGATTATACTTCTTAACTGGGACACCCTGTATAAAAAAAAATTGTTGAAAATTACAAATTTGTATTTCCAAGTTATTTTGGAATTTAAAAGGGAATTTTGAAGTTTTTTCTACAATATTTTCTACATAATTTGTTGAAAAATAATTGTAAATAGAAATTTGTAAGTTTGTCAAATGCTGCTAAGGCTCTGCAAAATAAGGCCCCAAAAGAAAAATGACATAAGGCTCCAAGTAATACAGGAAACAACAACAACGATTTTTAATAAAATTTTGGGTGTTATTTCCTTTTTTGGGGCTTTAGGTTAGGTTAGGTTAGTGGGTAGGCAGGACAGAAGAAACCTGTACGTGCCACACTTAGATCAATGTAGATCCGTTGTGATGCCCTAGGGGTTTATGACCCCCATACTCTGGAAACCTATGAAAAACCTATACGGATTGGTAAACCAACCCGTTTTATTTACAAATTTAAGTAGGTCGTTAATGGACCTGTCTGAAAGTTCTTCTAAATCCTCGAAGAAGTAACTGCCAAGGACTTTGTTTCTTATGTGGCAGAGCGCAGGGCAGTGACAAAGGAAGTGTGGGGTATCCTCATGCACCTTCTCATCGCCGCAACCTCTGCACAGGTCGTCTGTACTAATTCCCATTTTCTTGGTATGGTATTTTAGCATGTTGTGTCCGGTGATAATACCTACAATCGAGGACAATGATTTCTTGTTCAGTTGTAAGATATTTTCAGTTTTCTGTTTGTTGTAGGTTGGCCACATTTTCCTGGTTATGCCGCAGGAGTCGAGCCTGTTCCATCTATCGTTTGCTTCCATTAGTATTTTGTTCCCAATCTTCTGTCTGAGATTACAGGGGGGAATCATTACTGTGGTGTCAGCCTGGTTTAGTTCAAGGGAGGACCCTTTTCTTGCCAGCTCATCTGCCTTTTCATTTCCAGGTACACGTCTGTGCCCGGGAACCCAGCATCGTCTTACGTTGTGCTGCGCGCCAAGAACCCGTAGCTCTTAGCGACAGCGACTTACAAGCTTTGATTTTAACTCAACGGCAGCTGTTGTCACTGCCAGTACCTCAGCTTTGAATACGCTGCTGTAATCAGGATGGAATAGGCTTAGTTCAAGTTCTAATAATAGATACAAGTTTCGTCCCATTCCACATATTCCACATCACGACCCCACTGGCTAATGTTATGATGACTTTCCCTCTCTAGGCCGTCGTCGCGTCGGACAGGCCATCAATGCAGACAAGAAACGCTCCACATAATAATAACGATCGTTGTTATTCCTTCTTTCTTTGCCACAATATTTTATGAATCTTTTTGCTTATCTAACAGCTATTACAAGCTATTACACACGGAAGATAGGTAAGGTATAAGCTAAACCATACCTAAGCTCATTAGTTGGAGCGAAGAAAACTCGATGTATGCATCATCATGATAAACAGACAGTGTTGTTAACGGCTGGCTATAGCGCGCGCTTCTTCGCGGCTCATAGGAGTGTCATCTCTCCGGGCTCCGATGGCGCTGAGCTCGACATCAACTTAGTGCTGAGGTAGTGAGGTGTTCCCTCATTGAACATTTGAGACAGATTTTTTGCTTGAAAGAAAAACTCGTGCAATCTGTTTTCGAATTCTCACATTGCGCAAAAACGCACGCACTCATTATTATAGCCAGTTAGTGATCATTAGGCGATTATTGCCGGAGCGCGCCAATTGCCATGCCATACCCATAGTCATCGCACTATATTGGTCGTCGTATTAATGGAATCACCTATTGTTTTGAATTAATATTATGATCTGGTTATTTGCAGAAACATGGACATAGAGATACTGACAACTGACAGACACATCGCAGCGATGAGGTAACGTGGAAAACATTAAAATTATAAAATTGTTCAAATAGTTTTGCCTGGAATTGTTATTGCTTATGTTGTGGTCTTTTATTGTCTGACATGGGGTGTCGATGTCGATGTTTTTGTTTTGATTTATTTGAGAAAAAAATAATAATAATTACGCAGCGAAATAAACAAGAGTGTTATTCAATTTGATTTACTATCTAGATGGAAATAGGCGACTTTATTGTTTTTTTAGTGAAAGAAATATATGTTGACATAGGGGCAGATTTTTTTGTGGAGGCTTCTTCGACTTGGTTGTGATATAATTTGGCTAATGCAAATGGGATAGTTAAATGGGGCATTAATTTAACTCATTTTGTCATTTTTGTCAGTCGCTGTGAAATTGTGGACCCACTCGGAACTTGCCGTCCCATCGAAGCAATTATCATTCCATTTCTCATTTTTTGTCTGCTTATCTTGTGGAAATGGACGCTAATTACCTGTTAATATGGTCGCTACATCTTTATACATAGTCGTCTACTCAGGAAGTGCAGCAGTTACACTCTTCCAGTTGGTCAGTTGGAATAAAATGGTCATAATGCTTTGTGTGGCCACTTAATTCTGTTGGTAGGTAAAAAAGTTACTTTATTTCTCTTTGTCTTACATCATCGCTGATACGCTACATGCTTTGGAAGCATTTGTATCCTGAATATCTGGTATTTCTTTAGTCTGTATACACCGGGAATCCATGAAGAAATCTACAGGAAATAAATGCATATACTCGTTTGCACTACAGAAACAATTACGATTTCTATTTGAATCGTAGTCACGATGATACATTTAAGAGACTGTTTTTAATTAATTAACAAGCACTAGCTATATTTCTCTCACGACAGTAATGTATTACACACAGAACTTCATTTTAAACTACACTTAAGCCAAATTTAAATGACAATTGTGATGTGCTTTTTCTGAGGCCGAGGTTTCGCTCTCCAGATCCAGGATTTGCCCAAAGAAACACCAAACTTTGGTTAAGAGATATCCTTTATTTCAATAACCAACGTATAAAATACTGTCTTATGATTATAGCTTAACAATGATTAAATTCCTAAGTTGAGTATACGCTATACAAATACAATAATGCGACCCAAAGAGAAGCGTGGCTCCGTATTAGAAGAAGCGGCCCACCGGCAAGCGTGGCCCAGCGATAAACGTGGTTCCTAATTACAGAATGCGGCCCAGCGACGAGCGTGCCTCCGATCTGCGGCCCAGCGACAGGCGTGGTTCCGATCTGCGGCCCAGCGACGAGCGTGGTTCCGATTTGCGACCCAGCGACAAGCGTGGTTCCGTTCCTAAGCAGGACAGCCAAAGATGCTAACACTGCTGATTTAAGGCTTCCCAAAGGAAACTTAGCCACCAAAAATTCACAAGACTGACCGAAGTCAATTTCTTTGTGGGATCCTTATCTGGTTACACTAGATTGATAGGTACACACAACAAGTAGACAAGTCTCCCCGAATGGCAATTTCATTCGGGTACTCATGCAATTTCCTCCAACTACTCAGTGTGACTTGTAAGTGACGAATGAAAATTTCTTGTCACAAATATTGGTTGGTTGGACAGTCTAGGAAATTTGTGCAATAGCAGTGGGTGGTGTGTCTGCGGTTGCCTGTGTACAGTACTGGCCATACAATGTGTTCTTCTCAATTCAGCCGTTCGAACTCGGCATAAAATTGTAGATCCCTTCCATTCGTCACAAAAGATAGAAACCCACACAAGCGAATGGTTGCGAGAAGCTGCACGCATAAATTCAGAAAACTGTTCACATGACCAGTCTAGCCCAATGACTTAACAACATAAAGATATAGAGCTGTCAGAATTACTAAATTAGATTCATGAACGCCCTTATTGCTTTAAATACTCTAAAGTCTAGAATCTTTTTTTTTTAGTAAATATTGATTTAGAATTACATATTATTTAAAAAAAGGCAGCGGAAAAAAAAATAATACATTTTGGTCAAAATCTTTCCAAGGACCTGGCAATGAGCTACATATAGCCTAAAACCGTATCACAGCTCTAAAAACATTTTAAAAAAGTCGCATTGAAATCTGTTCAGTAAGTTTCATGCTTTTAGGTAACAACAATTTTTTTTAACAGCTGTTATATATTTATAGGCTAGCTAAGCTTGTTTTATAGTGTTTGAAACGAAAATACTTAAAGTAAGGCTAAGTTAAGTGAGACGTAAGACGTACGTATCTTGCACAAGTGTTACTAACTTACTTACTTACTTAGGCACTTAGATGCCTCTAAACTCCCGAGTAGACCTGGGAGGCCGTTTTCACTCCATTTCAAGTTATATCCCGTCAAAGTGGGGCACCTTCATAGTTTAGAAGTTATATCATTTAAAGTGGTTATTTCTGTAAATTATTTGCTTGCCCGAGCTTCACTGGGACACCCTGTGTCGAAAATGTATTGATTAGTACCAGAAACTATTCAATAGATACATTTTATCCATAGTTAATTTTTTTTTAATAGTTTCTGGCATTTATATCTCAGAAAAAAAAAATAGAATCTTCAGCACGCAATTACAAAAACTACATAAAAAGTCTCGGGATTCCTTTTTTTTATGTTTGTATTTCCTAAATGGTGCGAACGGTATATATAACTTGACCATATACAAGCTACAGAAATTATTTTCTTCCATTATGACGTACTGTATAGCGACATATGAGCCTAGTAAAAAAATCCGTTTCCAGCGGTTAAGATGGCTAAGCTAATGTAGAGCGGATGAACAAGAACATCATACCAGAGGGAAGAAGACACAAAGGTAGACATCATCATCCATGGAGCGACCAGGTAGAAGGACACCTCCGACTGCTTGGACTGCGAAATTGGAGATGACAGGCCAGGTCAGAGATCGTGCCGGCTGGACGGGCATAATAAGTAAGGCCCACGAGCACCACACTTTGTAGCGCCATCAAAAGTGACAAGGAAAGTAATGTTGCTGGGGTGACTCCAAGAGAAATCATGTGGGAAATGTAGAAATTCAAGAGGTTTGTTTCTTCGAACAAAACACTCTCAATTTGGATTTCAAAAGTCTGGCCATAAAAGTCGTGCCATAAGACAGGTGCCTTCTAAGTAGGCTTGGGATGAAATGGTTGGATTAAGTCGAAAATCTTCCATGCCATGCACGGATGGCGATTACCCCTGAATAGGTAGCGGAGATTAAAAGTTATGGAGGAGGGCCAGAATCATATTGATTATGTTGAAATCGACGGGAGAAATATATCCAGTATTTTAGACGCCTACACATTTCAAGTTGCTAATAATGTTTTCTGGTCATGGGTTGCGAGAAGAAGAAATAGAGGAGAAAATACAATCGCAAACTCAATGAAGTGTACATGTACATACCAATCAGATATTGTCAAGAAAACCAAAACAAGTCCAATCAGTTACATCCAGCGAATAGTCAATAAAGCTTTAGTTAAGATGACCTTCGAACGCTAGGTCCTAAATAATAAGGTACCTACACCGAATCTTTGATTCCAAGACTAATTCAGCACGAATTCCAGACTGCTTGGAGTAAGCATACTCAAGTGATGGAAGCAACTCGAGCTGGATCGTAGACGATGGAAGGTTGTGCAGTGTATCAGGCAAATACTACTCTGCACGGAAACCCATTAACAGGAAAATAAAATATAGACTGGGATATAGTATCTATCCTGGCAGTTAAGGTACTGTTGCGGAACAAAAGTTCAATGGCGAACTACTTTGATCGTTAAAAAGTACTAGACCACGCTTTCCTCTTCATCTTATCAAGGAAGCTTCTGCCATCAGATGCAAATGCAGAAGACCAAACACAGAGCTGTCAGGAGTGCCGACCAATAATTGGAAGCAAATCAATGCAGCCGATCAAGTGGTATATACCATAACACAGCTAATAAGGGTCAAAGACATGATAAAAGTGGCTTATAACATCTACGGTCAGAAGGAAACTGTGGCGCAACAGGCGGGTGACACCCAAGGCCTAGCTTCTCGCAACCATTCGTTTTGTGTGAGTTTCTATTTTTGGAACGAATGGAAGGGACCTACAATTTTATGCCGAGTCCGAACGGCTGAATTGAGAAGCTTTTTCATGACAGTCATACTCTCGGATGTTTGTCAGACGTTCGCGAGAGGAGGCGCAGTAGAAAAAACTTTAAGATGTAATTTGTGTTTTTCCGGGGATCGAACCTGGGATCCCTCGCACAGTTGTCCAGCACACTAACCACTGCGCTACTGCGCCCACATATGACGGCATAGTTCCTCTAATAACATCGCATACAAGGCTCAGTCTGCAATAATCTTTGAACGCCTAAATCCTAATCCGAAGGTCAACAAACCGATAGGTCTTTATCAAACGGCTATATAGAACAGGAATGTCTATCACGACAGATCTTAGAAAAGACACATGAGCTCCCAATCGAAATCCAAAATCAATTCTAAAGTTTGCAGTTGAGTATAAAGACACGAGCTCGACAGAGCCATCCTACTCTGCCCTTATCCGTCCAAGACATAGAGAACTCTTGTGCTATATCTAGTAGGAATATACATCAAGCTGAATGGCGCCTGCAATTGAAAGCAGTTATCTGTCTAACAAATAGCGACAATGTCGTTTGAGGCCCAGGTCCGCCCCGAACTGTAGACAGAATGTTGACAAAAGAGTATACGCAAAAGTATCGATCGGACTGGTGAATGATCAATATTGTAGAGCCGTTGTCCACCGAGGACTGTGGGGTGTCTTAGTTTTACTGCCTTGCCAACTAAAATCACATCACCTACGCTCCCGCATGCAACTTCAACCAAGTGACAGGCCGGCTCTCTGCTAGCTGTCATTTGTGTGCCTTTTCAAATCCTGTCGTGACAATTGATTGTTTTGCAAAATGTAGGTAGACACATTCAACGCTCCAACTATACTTCCTTCGACCGGCAAGTCAATGACCAAAAAAACACTCGCACGCGCGCTATAAATATCAAAATGTGTCTCACATAATAATTTGGTGTAAATTGAAAAGAAAAAAAACCCATGCACTCTCAATTTCGATGGACATTACATAATAATAATTAATTACCCAATATTAAGAGTTAACATATGGTCGGCTTAAAAATGCCAAAGCCTGACTTGAGTGCTATAAGAAAAATCGAGTCAACTTTCTTACTCGCTGGGGGTGTGTTCATGTTCACTGCTCATTGGTACCATACAGCATACACTCATGCGAAATCTCGGCGGCCAAAAATGCATGCTGGCACCAACAAGATGCGAAGAACAGATACGCACTTGCGTAAGATTTAATAACTTTCCGTCGATATACATTTTTGTGAAGGAATTTGACGCCACGAGTTATTACGCGCTTTGTGTCATTAATTATTTTCAATCTGCACACGGCGGCATGTGTATAAGTCGGTGTGCCTATTTTCAGAAATGAGGAAAACTATAGACAAGCTATGGAGCTGGATCGCAGGACATAAATGAAGTGATCTCCGTTCACAGCGTGTGGCTGGTGTATGACATTTGTAATGACAATCATTGATACTACACGCAGAGTGCAAAGTATCATGTATCTACATGGCATGCGTATCTAATAACGTATTGAGTGTCTGGAACTGGTTTTAAGTCAATGCTTTCTTGGTTCTTAATTGACAGCGTAATACGGTAGCTCTGGAATTAACAAGCTACTCATATGAATGGGTTTCGTTAAACTCTGAACGCGTTGAGCGTGATTGATGCTGATATAGTAGTGGAAAATCATATATCTTAATTTCAATGCTCGAGTTTAAATCTTGAATTTCAAGTGTATGAAGTTGGGGGGTTTAAGAAGTATTATGATGATTATGTACTGAATCGTTTGGGAATGTCTCATGTCTGACTTTTATGACACCAACCCTCGAAGGGAGAAGGATCCTTTTTTTTAGTGCTAAGAGGACATACATTTTATTATTCTCTACCTCCACTCCGATTCCAATTTCAGCATAATCCGGAGATATAATGATAACTGGAAACTGAACGCGTAATAAAGGGTTTCCCAATGAGAGGTGTTATTGTGAATGGCCCGCTATTTCGGTAGCTGTCACTTTTGAAGCTTTAATTCTTTGACATTTGACAAGTAGAAACTACGCCATTACTAAAAATGGAACGATACACGCTTCAACAACGCTTTGAAATTATTAAAATTCACCACAAAAATGGTGAAAATCTTGCAGTCACAGTTCGCAAAACTAAAGCATTTTTTGGTCGTCGTGAAGCACCTTGTCGGACCGCAATACAGAAATTGGTGGAAAAATTCGAGCTGTTAGAACATGTTAGTGATGTGAAGAACAAACACCGTGCACATCGCTCAAGAACAACTGAGAATATTGCTGCTGTAGCCCAAAGTGTTGAAGAAAACCCAGGTTTGTCCATTCCTCGTCGTTCTTTGGAATTGGGCATTCCACAAACGTCAATACACCGTATTTTGCATAAAGACTTGGGTCTTAAGGCTTATAAAGTTCAGTTAACACAAGAACTCAAGCCTAACGTCGTGTCTTTGCTGATTGGGTCCTTGAAATGCGTGAAAATGATCCGGAATTCCATCGAAAAATCCATCTTGACTGATGAGTCCCATTTCCACCTCGGTGGCTACGTCAACAAGCAAAATTGTCGCATCTGGGGCTCGGAAAACCCAAGAGTTATTGTTGAGAAGCCTCTCCATCCTCAACGTGTGACTGTTTGGTGCGGCTTATGCTCCGGCGGAAGTCACAGACTACGTAACCACGGTCCTAGACTTCAATATTAAATACAAGACCAGTATTCCCGACCGACAGCAATGGGTAGAGAATACGGTTATAGACAAAAATACGCTAGAAGTATACACAGATGGGTCGAAGACAGAGGACGGAGTAGGAGCCGGGATTTTCTCGGTTTCATTCTCCCTAAACCAGTCTTTCAGACTACCAAATAACTGTAGTGTCTTCCAAGCAGAAGTTATGGCTATTCGCGAAGCCGCTGAACTGCTGAAGGTGAGATCGATATCGAACTCGGATATCGTCATCTATACCGACAGTCAAGCAGCTATTAAAGCACTCGAATCACCAATATTAAGATCCAAATTGGTCAGGCACTGCCGCAAATCTTTAAATGAGATCGCGGATAGGTGCACGTTAACGCTGTGCTGGGTCCCTGGCCATAGAGATATACCAGGTAACTGTAAAGCAGACGAACTAGCAAGGAACGGCACGAAAATGGAACTCTCTACTGGAAAAGGAGAACCCCATGTGCCAATTGAAACGGTAAGATACAACATCTCCACACTAGCACTGCAACAGGCTAGTGAGAGATGGCGGGAACTTGACACCTGCAACCATGCAAACAGACCTGGCCACGAATAAATCGGCGCAGGACAAAGGTCCTATTAAACGTCAGTAGAACACATATCGGAACTCTTGTCGGAGTACTAACAGGCCACTGTATACTAGGAAGACATGCCGCAAGGCTCGGAGTTATCGCTAATGACTTCTGTCGCAGTTGCATGGATGAGGAGGAGGAGGAAACTCCGTTCCACTTACTATGTGACTGCCCGGCGCTATCCTCGATTAGAAAGCAGACTCTAGGAGAGTACTTCTTCGGGGAACTTGCTGATATTGCCGAAACGGATATCAACAAAATACGGAAATTTCTCCAAAATTCGAAATGGTTCCAAGAGTAACGGAAATAACTGACTCTGCATGTGGTATCACAATGGATTTTACTTGGTCTAAGTGAATTACTCCGTATTAACGGATAATTGCCACCTAACCTAACCTAACCTATGCTCCGGCGGGGTCATTGGACCTTACTTTTTCGAAAATGAAGTTGGATCAACAGTTACGGTGAATGGATTGCGCTATCGAGAGATGATTAATGATTTTTTATGGTCGGAGTTGGATGGTATTGATCTGGACAACGTTTACTTTCAACAAGACGGCGCTACGTGCCACACAAGCAACGAAA
Source organism: Cheilosia soror (assembly GCA_949372485.1). Taxonomy (NCBI): domain Eukaryota; kingdom Metazoa; phylum Arthropoda; class Insecta; order Diptera; family Syrphidae; genus Cheilosia; species Cheilosia soror. Next base: position 80,141,454 of record OX443563.1, read on the forward strand.
CCATTGATCTTTTAGGGGAAAAGTTTCCGGACCGTGTTATCTCTTGAAGAGGTGATCACAATCGGCCACCGAGATCTTGTGATTTAACACCTTGCGACTTCTTCCTTTGGGGCCATGTGAAAGATAAGGTCTACGCCAACAGCCCAGCGTCGATTCAAGACGAACAAAGTTTGTGAACTTCAGAAGGCCTTATACGGAATCAAACAGTCAGTTTGAAACTGAAAATACATCGGCTGTGTTTCTTGTATTAACGATGCAAAAGAATGGAAAAATTATTTTAATCGTTGCCTACGTTGATGATATTTTACTCGCATGTAAAGAGGAGTCTTATGGAAGCAATTAAAAAACAAATAGGAAGGCAGTTTGACATAGTGGATAAGGGACCATATTGAATCATTTTTTGGCATAGAAATTGAAAGAGATGGTTCAAGGTGGGCAATTAAAATTAGTCAAATGCTGACAATTTGATACCACACATCGTTATGTCTTTGAATAATGGGGTTCGTTCCCACCGCTAGGTTAACTCGAGCTTCGGGCCAAGAACCAGCTTCGTCATCCGATGATGCGGCATGTACGTTGCTCTTTTCGTTCTTCACTTTCATTGCGTCCTCGGTGACCTGGTTGTCCACACTTGAAACAATTAAAGGTGTTGGACGTGCATTCGTGAGCGATGTGGTCTGGCTTGCCACATTTGAAGCACTTCCTCATCGTGGCTTCCGACTTCGCGGCTGCTGTTAGTCGTTGACTCGACGGATTCCTGTGGCTCCCTCTCGAGCTTGATGGCTGCTGATCAGGACCACGTATCTTCTCGTACACATGAAGCTGTTCTTTGAGTTCACTTACACTCTTTGCTCGGTACAGCACCGCTTTGTTTTGAGTAGTGTCTGGTACTCCCCTCACAAAATAATCGACCAGGCTCTTTTCGTCCAACTCAATAGACTTTGCAATCTCCATCCTTCGATTACCTAACCTTCGATGTGCAACTACCGACGACGACTGAACTCCGAACTCCTCAATGAGAGCTGACTTCAAGAATTTCCACGTCGCGTCCGTATATTTGACTGCCCTCGTTCAAACAACTTCGCGCCACCCTTCAACAATTGCTTCGCCGTACACAAACTTCTGCAATTCGTTCCAATTGATGGTGGCCGCATTCTCCTAAGCTGGTAAATATGCCGAAGTGGATGAAATCCGGCCAGAAATGCTTAAGGCTTTAGTTGAAGAGTAACTCTCTTCTGCCATTCAAGTGGCCTGGAAATGCGGCGAAACTCCCAGGCATTGGCAGATTGGGGTCATTGTGTCCCTTTTGAAGAGAGGGGATAAAAGGGATTGCTCCAATTAAAGGGTATCACTTTTAAGTCTCCCCGGAAAAGTCTTTGCCAAGGTGCTGGAAACGCGTTGCAGAGCTGTGGTTGAGTCACGATTAGGAGATGAGTAGTGGGGTGTTCGTCCCGGCAGAAGCACAACCGACCAGTTATTCACTTTCAGAATGGTACTTGAGAAGGCTTGGGAGTATGCTACACTTGTTACGCATGCTTCGTAGATTTGGAGAAAGCATACGACCGAATCTCTTATAAGGTAAACTCTGGATTGTATTACAGGAGTATGGAATTGACGGTGCTCTCTTCAGAGCCATTCAATCTCTGTACACAAACTGTAAAAGCTGTGTTCGCGTAAACGGCGTTAAATCAATACCTTTCACCGTGGGCGTTGGACTTCGCCAGGGGTGCGTCTTGTCGCCTCTCCTTTTCATTACTTATATGGACTGGATGTTACAGCGCAGTCTTGGCGAAGAACAGGTGGAGAAGTTTAAGTATCTCGGGGTCTTATTCACGAGTGATGGAAGGAGCAATGCCGAGTTTTCCTGTAGGATTGGTCAGGCTGGATCGATTTTGAGACAGCTTGGTCATTCTGTTATCAGGAGGACTGAACTTGGTGTCAAAGCTAAGTTGTCAGTCTTTAATTCGGTGTTTGTTCCAACTCTTACCTATGGTCATGAGGTTTGGGTAATGACCGAAAGACTAAGATCACCGATATAAGCTGCCGAAATGAGATTTCTTCGTTGTATTGCTGGTGTGACCCGTAGGGATCGCATTAGAAATACCAGAATACGTGAGGAATATATTTAGGAAGCATTATAACCTTTAAGCAACACAAGAAAAGGTGGTTGCGGTTTGTCTTCGAAGGGTGGCCAGTCACCAAAGCAGAAGGATAAAATTCGTTGTCCACATAAAAGCACTTCCTTTTTAAGTTTTTTTTTTGCGATTCTTCATTATGTAGATACTAGTTGGTTGTACCCGCTTCGCTGGGTATGCAAAGTAATATTTGATAAACAAATTGATTTTATTTAAAGAACTTCTTTGAAAACTACATTGCGTGTAAATTGTCTCTGGTTAATTAATAATCTTCCTTGCTGTGGATTAGATTCAATATACACCTTCTTTTGTCTTGCAACTCTTGATTGTGATAAAGCCACATACAGTTGGCCGTGTGAAAATACTCCGGTCTTCAAATGCATGCCAACGTGATCAAATGACTGATCTTGAGCCTTGTTTATTATTATAGCGTATGCTAGAATTTATCGGAAATGGAATCATTGTGGTAATTCATGCTCTTATCAAATTTCGTCCAGGCTCTTCCACAATCAATCGAGTTCCATTGCAGTCCTTTTTTAGGGTTCAAGTTTTTCAGCAACATGATGATGAGACCTTGCTTAAGTACAGCACATGAGGTGGCTTGCTGGATGGAGTTTGCTGATTGAGGAATTCAACAGGGAAATTTGGTGCATCATTTCGATCTTCAGTCTTCACTGATAACAGAATCGCTCCTATTCATTTCTAATGTCTGTCTCCTGTTAATATAATTTCCGTGGGAATTTCAACAACGTCGTCTTCATACATTTCTACTACCCGCGGCAATTTTGCAATAATGAGAAGACTCATATTTTAATAGCCCTCAGGATTTTGTCCACAGAGATTCCTTCACGATCAGTTAGTTTTCTCTTTTATATTTAAATATCGCGAAATAAAATTTCCTATTAAAGTACCTGAGAAGCAGTTAGTAAATCAGTGATCTTAAAATTCGTAGCAAAGTACATATTGCCTATAAACGGTTTCTGTTTTTTTTGTATCTATTGATTTAGAATTTAGATTTATGAGTATAAATAATATTTTACTTCTTTTTACTTCTTTATTATCAATGTACAAAGTTTCATATTGATACGACAAACTCCTTCGTGAGTTATGAAAAAGTTCTCATTAAAATCATTGCCAATAACTCGAGCCCAAAGCAAAATACCTAAATATTTCTTATATAGAGTACACAAACCGAGTTTGAAGTCGATCGGATGAAAAATAAAAATGTTCCCGTACAAACTTTGACCCCCTAAGAAGGGTTGGTTTTATTTGGCAATTTCCTTTTGAAAACACTTGCCGAGCATTACTATAGTAGAGTTTGAACCTTGAAGAAAATTAAAATATATGAAAAATAGGCGGTGCGTATTTGAATAATGAGAAGACACAAACATTGAAAATTTATTCAAATACCCACCGCCTACTTTTATTTAAAATAAGAAAAATAAGAAAAGTAAGGAGCGTTACAGAATCAGTAAGGGTAAATATATATATGATTCTTTTTCTGCAAAAGTTGCCTTGGTGTCGCATCAGCCACCTGCGCATTTCTTTGAAAAAATCATTGTCAGAGTTGAAAAAATTAAATGCATTTTGTGAAAATGTTTTCAGAAAGTACCTAGCTGTGGCAATAAACGTCAAATCTTAAGGCCTTTTCAAAGTCTTAGTCTTAAGAAACATTTCAAACTAGTTTGACCAAATCTGTAAATTACGTCAACTGATAGATAAATTTTTAAAATTTGCATATTGTCCTAATAGACACCAACGTATTTAAGCCAATACAATTCCTGGGCACGGGCAAAGCCGATCGGGTATGGCTAGTAAAGTATACATTTTCAAATAGGAGAGGAGCACCTCGTTTTGGGTCACAAGATGGCATATTGCAACATCTAAGAAGGAAGTTCACATGTCAAGAAGGAGGACTATTTTCAATTGAGTCGTGTCCCAGATCATAAAAGTTAAAAATCTGATAAAGGTCTCTAGCGGTACAAATTATGTACAAGCATAGCAAGTGCAAAGGAGTATATGTTTCTCGGATATTCAAGTGAATCATAGGCGTATCGTTTGTGCGACAGAAACAGAAACATCGTTGTGAGTAGAAATGTAATTTTCTTTGAATCTGAAAAGTTTCCAAATTCCTTAGATACAACTTTCTGCGACGAATTGGCTATCAACGAAACTGAAGATCTAACTGTGGGAAATGAAACACCTGTTTTGAACACAACCGAAGAACTTACCGAGGTTAATATTCCAGTCATCCACGATGAATTGACTACCAACGATGCTGGAGATGTAACCAAAGTTAGTGTACCAGCGAGCAGTACATATGTCAACGATGCTGATTCTTCATCAACAATGGATATTGCTCCTTTTCTCAACGAAGAATACGTGGCTGCAGAGAACGAGGTACGTAGATCCGAATGCATTGCTAATCGCAGACTCAACCAAGCGGGATTTAGTGCAAAAATTGAAAAAGTTGATCCTGAAACAGTAGCTGAGGCGATGTCAAGCGAAGAATTACATCAATGGAAAGAGGCAATGCAAACTGAGTTTAGATCGTTGCAAGCAAATAACACTTGGGATCTCGTTCATCTTCCCAAAGGTAAGAGTTCTATTAAATCAAAGTGGGTTTTTAAAACTAAGCGAGAAAATGGAGAGGTAAAAATATTTAAAGCTCGATTGGTATGCAAAGGTTTATACGTCGAAAAGGTTTCTTATTGCTCTAGCTGTGAGGCATAATTTGAACATCTGCCAGATGGATGCTGTTACAGCATTTCTGAATGGGGAGCTGAAAGAAGAAATATACGTGACGCAGCCGGAAGAGTTTAGTGATGGCACTGGTAGAGTATGCAAACTACGAAAATCCTTGTATGGCCTGAAACAATCCAGTCGGGTATGGAATGAAAAGCTGAATAAAGTATTGATTGGATTTGGTTTGCAGCGCTCCAACGCAGATCAGTGTGTGTATTATTCCGCAAATACCAGCCAGTTGATGTTCGTTGCCGTATACGTTGATGACGTGTTGATTTTTTCGAAAGACAGACGCGATGAAATTAAGTTGAAGGAGTTGCTCTTCGGAAACTTCGAGATGAAAGACTTGGGTGAGGCTTCTTCGATACTTGGAATTAAAATTTCTCGCAACCGTTCTGAAGGAACAATCACAATCGATCAATCGCAGTATATACTTAGCATTTTGGACAAGTTTGGCATATGAGTGACTGTAATCCCGTCAGTACTCCAATTGATTGCAATCAGAAGATTTCTTCGAAAATGTGTCCATCAACCCCCGAGGAAAAGGAAAGTATGTTGCAAGTCCCGTATATGGAAGCTGTGGGTAGTTTGCTTTTTGCAGCGCAGACTACAAGGCCTGATATAAGTTATGCAGTGTGTCTACTCAGCAGATACTCGACAAATCCTGGCAGAGCTCATTGGATTGCTCTTAAACGAGTGCTTCGTTATTTAAAGGGCACTTACAACAAAAAACTCGTATACTCGAAGGATGCTAGTCACTTTGAAGGTTTTTGCGATGCCGATTGGGCGGGCGACGAGGACGAAAGGAAATCAACATCCGGTTATATCTTCATGAAGCAAGGCGCACCGATGTCCTGGTCATCTAAACGTCAGTCAACCATTGCGCTTTCATCGACTGAATCCGAATTTGTTGCTATAGTCACCGCAATACAAGAGTCCATGCGGTTGAAGTGTTTGGAGATGGAAATATTTCCAGACCAACCGAATCAGATGGTTTTACACTGCGACAACAAAAGTGCTATACAACTAATAACTAATAATTCTTATTCACCTCGAACAAAACACATCGAGATTAAATGGGTCAATCAATTTGAAATTTATACCTAGTAATGAGAATTTAGCTGACATCTTAACAAAGGCGTTAGTCAAGGTAAAATTTGAATCAAACACTAAATTAATTGTTCTTTATTAAATTACTATATACAATACTAATAAATATTAACTTGAACTTTCAATGAATTATTATAAATATTGTCGAACCAACTTGTTATAAAACACTATAATGAGATATGAATTTACATTTTGAATGAATTATTATAATACTAAATTCAACTGGTTATTTAAAGAACATAACGTTAGATATGAATTAAATGTAGTAAATAAACATTCAGGGGAAGTGTTGAAATGAATTATTGATCGAACAGATCTCATAATGTTCTAATTTACAATGTTCCATGCGTATAGTATATACGCATATTCATGTGTATTCATTTTTGTTAGATTGATCTACCTCATTTGAACTAAATAAAGATCACTTCGTTTGTATACTCTGAGCGGTGCGTTTCTTCCTCTTCGTTTAACCTTCTCTTTTCAGATATCATTTTATCACAAAACAGATCAAGATTTCTTACAACTTTGGGGCCCTCTAATCCGTAAAGCGCCCGGCCCAGGTCCGGCAGAATTCCACATCTATCATTGCATCCGACCACGACAACCCAAAAATAACCAAAATGTTGATGAAAAATAATCATGAAAAAATGTCGCCAGCTCTTAGTCCATTACGAAATGTGAGGAATATGTATTTAAAAAATCTAAAAATGTAAAAACGACAAACTCACTTTGCACTTTAGTCACGTTCAAGCTTTGCATTTTACGCTCAACTATAATAATGTATCTTACTTCATACCATTAGATCGCAATAAAACTATCTACAATCTACCGCCACCTCTGAAGGAAAACATGATCACATCAAACGTTTTAATATCAAATCCTTGGAGACATTTATGGTTGATGCCAAAATTTATGACATAATTAGCCTCGGCGGGTAACGCCTTACAGTTCGGCGCATCTTCAGTATCGCGCGCTGTGCCAACTAATATGCAACTTTGTCAGTTGATATATTCTTGATTGCCATCAACATGTAGTTGCATTTAATGGGCTGTCATTATTTCTAGAATCGGTGAAAAAGAAAAAGGAAAAAAATTCAAAATCAAAAAAGCTACCTATATACAATCACAGCACGATGTGGCATGATACACCTCCGCTACGCCACACCGCAAAGATGCACGCATTTTTTGCCGCTTTATTTTGTTGTTGTTTTTTTTTTTTAATTTTTTGGCTAAAACGAGAATTTCCATACAAATTGGAATTCACTGTGTCATTGGATAAATGGGACCGTAGTTGACTTGGTTTCATATAAATACTGACCAGTGAGCCTGACTTGGGATAGTAATATAATTGAAGTGGATTTTGTAAGATCGAGTCCGAGTATATCGAAAATGAAAGTCCTATTCGTGTTGATGGTTCTGGTCGCGGCTGCCTCAGCTGGATGGAGCAGTGGATGGTCGGGTGGCTATCCTGTGTACAGGAGCAGGTATAGCAGCGGTGGATATGGTGGTGGATCGAAAATTATTCGCGTGATAAGCAGCGATAATGGTTGGAATGATGGCTGGAATTCTGGTCGCGGATGGTCTGGCGGTAGTGGGTGGAGTAGCCCCAGTGTCGGATGGAATAGTGGTTACGGTAGTGGCGGATGGAATCGTGGAAGTGGTTGGAATTCTGGTTACAGCAGTGGATGGTGGTAGTTGTTCAACGGACATTGTAACAACATTTAGCTGTTAAGTGTTACCGCAATTATGTGAAAGTCAAATTTTTTAGTTAATTCTCAAGGATCTTTGTTCAGTTAAATAATAAAGTGTTTTGTTTCTGAAAACAGTGCGGCGGACTTATAAATCTACCTGAAGTCTTAATGGCGACATTTTCTATTAGCAATTGTGACTTGCAATAAATTTAAAGCCGCAAGCATACCCAAGTGGAGAATTGTTTATACAGTGCATGGTTGACTTCCTGGCAGATGCATATCTGTCAAACGCTATCATAAAATTATGTCCACTAACAACATTTGTTTCGTCTAGTAGTCGAATTTGCAACTCAAACTATCTAAAGCAGGCAGCCAGATGACAGATGAAGTAAAATGCAAAGAAATAAAACCTCCCTTCCACGATATAATGTAGGTACTGGCATTTCAGAAACATCCAATACAGTATAGACTTGTTTACGTCAATCGTCAAGCAGCCATTTTTCTGTCGCTAAATTCTAAAAAAAATTGTTTTCTGTTCCTAATTCTGTTTTTGTTGCAAATGTACCTATATGAGATTCTGTTTCTGTTCTTTGTCACTTGGTGCCTTTAGAGCCATTTCCTGCCTTATCTCAACAGATTTTGACTCGTTTTTATTCACAATTCCTGGTTAAATACAATTTGCGGCCAACGAATTATTTGGATGTAGGTCTATTGCAGGCAGCGATCAACAAAAGCCTGCAATCTTCTCGTGATCATTGCCCAGCCCAGACCTTTCAAATTTCTAATAGCAAAGATTTCACGTTGGATTTGAAGAGTCTCAACTGATTGTTTAAAGACCAAACCAAGTACGAAGCTTTTGTTCAATTGGATGAGCTCAGTTAAGGTGCTAGTACACGATATGTAGCACGCCTCATATATATGTGGCTCTGACGTCAACAGAGAGTGCACAAAGAGAGCTTGTACAGTACACGGCATGTACCCATTGGGACCATTCTCTGACGTCAAAATGACGTCAGTGCTACGTATATATGAGGCGACCTACATATCGTGTACTTAGCACCTTTACAATATGTGCGAGTTCATGCCTCTAAATGGCGTGCTTTTTATGTTCTTAGGTTGGTATTGAGAAAAAACTTGAGGGTTTAAAACACCCTAATTCTAAACCTGTAGAATTTGTTTCCCCCTGTCACAGTATTTGAACCAAACTGGGCTAATGAACGGCTGAACATCAAATTTCATTTTGTAGACACAAAAGTACATATCATCTTCAATTCGAACATAACATCTTTAACGACTTCCCGACCCGTAAAGAGTCTCTATCTGAGTCTGAGACAATGCATTCTATCTACAAACCAAGCGCTCTGACATCCGTGGGGGTTTGGTATTTTAAATAGATGTTCGCTCAACTTTTTTTGTCTCTAATTTGGGGGCTATGATTCGAAGATCCTTTTGGCTGGAAGTACATGTAATATTGTTCAATGAATACCTTCCAACCTGGGCGTTGGAATTTGCAAGGGGTGCATTTTGTCTAATCTCCTTTTCATTAATGACCGAAAGAATAAGATCGCGGATACAAGCTGCAAGCTACATATGAAATTCCTCTCTTATATTGCTGGTGTGACCCATAGAGATCGTATATTGGAAACACCAGAATACGTGAGGGACTCAATGTCGAGCAGCTACTTCTCTGTCCGGAGCCTGATCAATTTTTCTACCGGATAGTAGATAGTTTATCTTCAGATAGTTGAGAAAGAAATTCTACGATTGTCATTCCTTCGCCAATCATCCTTCCCAGTAAAGCAATGAAATGAAATTTTAATCGCTGTGGTTTTTATCACTAGCTTCATAAATCGGACTATTTTTTAACTTTTATAGTTAAAAGTTTCACATCAATGCGGTGTCCAATTTTTCATTAACGAATGACGCCACTGACGGACTGAAGAAGATTCTGACATGCCAAATCACTTGCCCCTTAAATCTAGGCGGATTGAACTGGATTCGGTTGGTTGTGAAGGCAGGAGCGGATCTTGACGAATCAGATTCGCCTTGATTCAGATTGACTGTGATTGATTTAGATTCGTTAATTATTAAGGAACCCTAAGGCGCGAATGGTTAGTTCGAAATAATTTTTTGTGTTTTCGCTAATTTGACATTTATGTCAATATGAATTTCTATGAAAGAATACTTGCGGTACGGATCTAATACCTCTGAGAGAGTAAAGTGTAGTATGGATGCAAGTGACTGTCAAATTGTCTTACCTTCTCCTGACGATGACATCACTATAATAGCGGATGTTAAACTCATGGAAGAAATAGGGAAAACTCTCGCAAAAAAGTTGAAAGTTTTTGGGACTTGTTGAAATGTTTCACCCTAAACAAGCAATCCCTTGAGCTTATCTTTCTATCGATCGATCTATGGTTCTAATTCTAAGTCGACTACTGATCGAAAATAGTCATTCTAACAATGCACTTGACTGACCTTGAATTTTTACGTCACTAAATATATGTAAAAGAGTTCATGTTAACACATAAAATGCAATCAGAAGTCATAAGTGTTTATTAAATACAAATGGATAGCTGTCTATTGTTGATGTTTTATGATGCGGATCTAATCTAAATGATAATATAGTTCTAAAGTTTTTTTCTAAGCTCGCAGAATAGGTACTCCTGAAAGCTTTACATAAGGCTACCGAGTGCATCATCAGCTAGTGATTTCCACTTCAAACAGCATGTATGGCGTGAGAGCCTTGCCTTGTTGACTTCATGCAACTAATCGATTTCAATGCGTTATTAATTTTAAATTTATGACACTGATGTGAGCATCATGATCACACATAAGGCTCAGATCTAAAGGTGGGTAGATAAACTGTCACTTAGCGCACATGCAAACCACCGACTACTGGATGATGGGTTAGCATTAAAACAGATTTCAAGTGCGACTTAGACTTACCACACAAGATGAATTTCGCTTAATTAATTCAGACCGAGTCTAATTTATAAGTTGGTGTCATTATAGAGCAATTATTTCATGACAAATGATCAGAGGCAGGCTATAATTTAAATAAATCTTCCGTAAACAATCATCTTCCTCTAAGCCTATAATTTATGATGCACATCTGTCTACTTGGACAAATCGTTTTAGTTTGAGTTTACCTATCGTATGTTCGTTTTTTTCTTCAGAGCTATTTCCTTGCAATGATAAATAGATAGCTCTTATGTAGCGACAACTTAATTGGGATGTTAAACTATTACAAGGTCTTATCAAATGCCCTGAATAACACGCCATTGATGGGTTTTCGGCATTTTTAATGCTAGATGTAACATTATTTGTAAAAACAGGCTAATAAGTATCTTTGCTCGTCATATTTGTCAAATGGTCTCGAGAGGTGACGCAGTGGAAACAAGTGTAACTTGTGCTTTGCGGAGGTTGAACCTTAGAGACTTTGACCCCTTGCTCAGTACTCCAACAAAATTTGCAGAACTAGGTTAGGTTAGGTTAAAAAGGGGTATGAGATGTCTCATACAACACTAGGCACCATAAGGGCCCATCGCGATCCCTAGGGGGAGCCAATTGCAGTGACCTACAATGGAAAAACACCTAAATACTTGCCCTTGAGAAAGCCCCAATTTCCCTGCAAAAACCAAGTAGTCCCTTGAAGTTGGTATTGTCTATCTCCCCTAAATGTTGCAAGAAGTACCTGCCCAAAAATTTCCTTCTACTGCGACATATTGCCTCACATTCGCACAGTATATGTGTTATGTCCTCTTCGGCTTGCAGGTCATTGCAGAATCTGCAAGTGTCCGAGTCTGCTAGCCCTAGTCTTTTGGCATGTTTTCTAAGAAGACATTGCCCTGATAATATGCCGATCAGTGTCCTGAGCTGTTCCCTGCCTAGCTTGAGGATTTCCCTAGATCTTTTACGGTCGTATTGCGGCCAAAGTGCCTTAGATACTGCGTGACCGGTGAGTACCTCCCACCTCCGGTCGGCTTCCTTATTTATTTTATTCCTAATATCGCTTTTTATGATACAAGGAGGTGGTTTAATATCCACATCTCCTCCGTCTTGCAATTCCCCGCCTATCCTCACAAGCTCATCCGATTGCTCATTTCCAGCTATACCGCAGTGTCCTGGTACCCAGCACAGTCTCATTCGGTTCTGACTGCATAATGCCTTAAGCATTGTGCGACAGGTCCTGACAAATTCAGAATTGATGTTCGTAGATTCCAGTGCCTTGAGTGCAGCCTGGCTATCGATGTAGATGGCTATATCCTTTCCAGATATAGATCTCATCCGCATTAGCTCTGCCGCTTTCAGAACAGCCAGAACTTCTGATTGGAAGACACTGCTTGTATCCGGTAGTCGTATAGACACTTTTAGATCTGGATCTAGGCAATAGATTCCAGCACCCGTACCTTTCGCTGTTTTTGAAATTTGCAGAACTAACTCTATATACTCTTGTTTTTTTGTTTTTTCATCTACATATTTATTGTAGCTGCTTGTATTCGTACGGGGTCATCTGCACTCATTTATGAACATCTTTCAACTTTCATAGGTAGAACACGCAGATGCCGATCTTGATGGTTTGTGATTTTAATCTAATCAATACAAATTGGCATGTGGGATCAAGAAACCCTTCCTGTTAAAATCCGTCGGAGCTTGGACCTTGGAGCTTGAGTCCGCTCCAATTTTTTTAACATTTAACCTTCTTAAACTACTTGGCGTACATTCAGATCTCATTACTCTTCGTGGCTGACTAGTTACGCATCTAATTTTTGCTGTTCTATATAAGAGAACTTGGCTCTTTTTTTACATTTATGTTTTTGGTGTGATGAATTTTAGCTCAAAATTCTCGTTGAAGTAAAAAATAACAGCATTTCTTGAAATGACATGCGTAGATTTATGAGTACAATGGCAAGTTGAGCGTAGTAAGGTCGAAATAGAAAAGTGGGGTGCAAAAGTTTTTCAACACTTATAAGACGAATTTTGAAAACCAATGAATGAGGCACGTAATAATTTCAACTTATCTATCATCATACAAACTTTCAAGTTCATACGGCTAACGGTTCGTGTGAGCCACCCAACTCCCCGTGACCCCTTTACTCCTCAATTAATCTCACCCACCCACCCTACGGCCTAATTTGGCCACACATCTATAAATTCGAAAAAAAAAATCATGAAAATCGGAGGAATTGTTCTCGAGTTATGGAGGGATGAACAGACTGACGTTGCCTTTTATAAAGTGGTATGGATGTTAAGTTGGTTTGTGTAGGTACGCTTCAAAAACTCAAAAATATCTTCACCGTTTGAGCTCAAATCAGAATATCGTGCGGGTATTGGTCCGAAAGGGATTCTGTAAAGTTTCGTAAAAATTGGCTAAATGGGCGTGGTACTTCCCATACCAAAAGAAAAAAAAACGTTCAAAATCGTATACATATCTCGAAGACGACCAAACCGATTGAGCTTACATTTTCAGACATTCTTTGATATTGGCCCGAGATGTTTCAGTTTTAACATTGATTTGCATTGTAATTCTTGGGCACGGGCTAAGCCGCGCGGGTACAGCTATGTAAATATAAAAGAGGGAATCACAGTGTACCAAATCCTGAGGACTGCCCGAGGCCTTGCACTTAAAAGTGCAATGTATGGGTTGCCAGAATTTAGTTTTCTTTAAGCGCCCAAACCTTAAAAAAATGCCCAATATCGAAGCCCAAAAATCGTTGAAAATAAGTCGGTTCTTGTGTTAGCAATTGGATTGCAATTAAACTTAACTCCGTAAAAATTGATTGATTAAAGCTGTTCTTACGTTGGATAACACGTAAGCCCAAAAATGTTCATTATTTTGGCTTGTGTGAAATCAAAAGTCCTGCAAAATAAATTAGAGTGCGTGCAAGTTGAACGACAGTTCGATGTTACTTGATTGCAAGAGTGCTGCCAAGTTTTAAAAGTACAAAGACAAAATTTGTAATACGATATACCTAGAACACCCTAACATTGACCGGGTTCTTAACATTGACCAAAAATCTACAAAGTATCTAAACTGTCCTCACGACATCACTGTCCTAGTTATGTGAATTTCGTACCTCACTTATAACATCTGTTTACTGTCAAAGTGGTAAAAAAAAATATTGGATGCATTCAGCCGTCAGATTTAAATTTAACCGCCGATAACGTACGGAAGTATTTGGACGTGTAATTTATAGTGCTCAAAAATTATCCCTGTACACCCTGTTACGGTGTTTTTTTTTGTTACTAAAACCAAACAAGTAAGTAGTTTACTTTATTTTCAATCAAATTGTGTTGAAATTAGCACTATTTCTTTAGTCTAAAGTAATTTAAAGTATAAATAAAAAAGTTCCTTCATACATATAATGAGTTTTCCTAACTTTGACCATGGAGTTCCCAACTTTGACCGACGGTTTAGCTCAAGCGCTAGTTACTGTCAGTGAGTGGGGTTTTCCTTTCTCGGCGGCAAATACCAGAAACTTGGCAAAAAATTATCTGGACAATGTCGGGAGAAAAGTTCCAGCCTTTGGGGATTTTAATTTGCCTGGTAAAAAGTGGCTTCGCGGATTTTTAGAAAGAAACAAATCCACTTTAACATTACGGGCTTGTCAAAATTTAAAGGTGTCAAAAGCCAAACTTAGCCAAAATGAAATGAAGGTTTATTTCGAATATTTAAAAAACACTTTGACAGATGATAATGGTCAGTTTCTTCCTGCTGAAAGAATTTTTAATTATGATGAGACAAACTTGTCTGATGATCCAGGAAGTATAAGGTGCGTTTTCAAGAGAGGTGTAAAATATCCTGAGCGGATAAGAGATAGCACAAAATCCAGTATTTCAATTATGTTCTGCGGTTCAGCATCTGGCGCAATGATACCACCATACGTAGTATATAAATCGGAACATTTATGGGAAACCTGGATGGAAGGAGGTCCACCAAACACGCGGTACAATAGAAGCAAATCTGGTTGGTTTGATGGAGTTCTATTCAAAGATTGGTTTCAAAACCACTTCATTCCATATACAAGGAGACATAAAGGTGAAAAAGTAATTTTAGGTGATAACCTAGCAAGCCATTTTTCCCCACAAATAATTGAATCAGCAATGGAAAACAATATTCGGTTTGCATGCTTTTTACCAAATTCAACCCACCTTTGTCAACCCTTAGACGTCGCATTTTATGGTCCCTGCTTAAAAAAACAGTGGCGAAAAGTTCTAGATACGTGGAAACAGACCAGAGGCAAAAAATCGCAAAGCTTGTCCAAAGAAGCGTTTCCATCTTTATTAAGCAAGCTAGTTGCTGAAAGTGTTAGTAAGAAGGGTCGGTCGAATAACTTGATTGCTGGGTTTAAGAAATGTGGTGTGGTTCCATTCAATCCAAACATGGTTTTGTCTAGAATGCCTGTTGAAGTTGAGAATTTATCATCAGATGTCGGAACTAACATCTCTTCAGCAGTTATTACACTATTATCCGAAATGCGTTATGGAAAAGAAAGCACACAAACAAGGAAAAAAAGAACTAAAGTCAATGTGCAGCCGGGAAAAGGTATAACCATGGTTGATTTTGGTGGATCGCCGTCGCCATCAACATCAGCAATAGCACTTCAAATAACACCGGAACCCGAATTTGTAGCTGAAATAGAGCGTTTATCAGACACCTCTGGAGACGACTTTCAAGAAATTTATCAACATGTTTTAGAAGAACAACAAATTGACGATCCCCTTTCAGATCAATCCGTTGAAGATCTTTTTCAATGTGTTTTAAATTCAAAATAAAAAACATAAACTAGTACCTATGTATGTTTCTAAAATTTGCGTTCTCCAAATTATAATTTCGTGACTGTTAATTTCTTTAAACAATTTACCTATTTTGTTTGCTTACCTAGTATTTATTTTTTTAACTTTAAAGTGTACTTTTTTAATTTAGTATTTCTTTGAAAAAGTTTGCGTTCGTTTCCCAGCTTTTTAACATTTTCCTTAATTGAATTTATTTACAGATGAGTTATTGAAACGTATAAAACCTAAACGTACCTATTTATTTTTAATTGATTTTGTTTTTTTTAATTTAATGAATTTTGATTTTGATCTTAATTGAATTTATTTACAGATGAGTTTATGAAACGTATAATACCTAAAAGTACCTATTAATTTTTATTTTGTTTATTTATTTTTCTTATTTATTTTATACAAAACTGAATAATATGTGATTTTGTGTTTTAAAGACTGAATTAAAAAGTATTTATTTTTTTTTGTTTACTTTATTTATTTTATTTTAAATATTTTTTTGTTACTTAAAGGCCTCAGTAATTTTGAGTTAAATTTGAAAATCTAAAATAAAAAGAATTTGTGTTTATCAATTTTTTTCTATTAACAAATAAAACATAAAGCAAATAATTTTTGATTTCCAAACTGCCATAACCCCGGTCAATGTTAGGCCAACCGATGCTTTACGTTGACCGCTTACTTATTTAACAATAACTTTGTTAACAAAAATAAAAAACGCTGGGGATTTAAACATTATAATACTAAATGTTAGTCCCCGTAGTGCAATTATTTAAAATAATTTATACGACATAAGAGCAATTAGTAGCAACGCGTTAAAGTTCAAAAGTGGTCAATGTTAGGGTGTTTTACGGTATATCCCAAAATTGTGTAGGGCGCTCATGGCAGAAATTTCTATCGTTTTTTAAGCAAAAAGGTGGCCAAAAATACGATAAAGCGCCCAATCTGGCAATGTGAGGAGTTAAAAAAAAAGTCCTCTATAAAGTCCCAAACATAGCTCCATATATTAACTTGAAAGCAATGAGCTGAAATTTACGAGATACCTTAAATATTTAGCCATAATTCTAGATAGCAAACTTGTTTGGAAGCTGAATTTTCAGGACCTCATAAGAAAGAACGCAGTTGCCATTGATAACTGTAAAAAAGCTTTGAGTATTTGATGGGGTCTACAGCTTGAAAAAGTTAAGCGTTAGTCAGACTCATTTCACTTAACTGAACCATGATCAAGTGAACAGTGTTAGAGAGCAAAAAAAGTAATAAACGCAAATCTTTTAAAGACACACCTTAGGTCCAAAAAGATAGTTTCGTCTTAAGCAGCTTTAAGACTCAAAGAATCTCCGAAATATACCAAATCTTGGGTCCGAACAAAACGGACTATATTATTCCTTTTGGAGACTTTAACGTAAAGAACAAAAACCGAATCTATCCGAACGGGAGAATAACACAATTTGTAAAGGCTCTGCACTTGAATTTTAAATAGACGGATCTAAAATGACAGAACGTATGGTTGTTGGAGCCTTCTCGGACTTGTTAAAGTTTTCAAGCGGTAATAATGTGTGTACGCGAGGGGCGAGTTAGCTTGCAGCCTTGCCATAGATGTGGAAGCTATCGTCTTTTGAATAGAAAATTAAGCAGACATAAAAGCCCTGGGATAGTACCAACAACCTGATGAAAGTTGGTAAAACAATGCCGAGAATATCTTGATTGGACATCTATCCCAGTTACATTGTGCTGGGTTTCAAGTCCTTATAGCCATACAAGACGGGACTGCACGCTCCACTAAGCAAAATTCTTCATTTCCGAAGGCGCTTTAAAAGTCATTAGTATCCAAAAGATGAAAAGTAGTAGCAACTTTATAGCATCCAGAAAAATTTAAACGGAACTTGATGCCGACAGAAGGACAATCCTATGATTGTGTAAGTTGAAATTGAAACAAAACTAGCTCCGTTGTGGGAGCATTAACGAGACTCTGTTTGATAAGAGTAGGCGGTAGTTCCATACAACGATTTCTGTGCAAGCTGTAATAACGAAGAGCGGGGTCTCTAGTGTACGGTACGATGCTCAAGCCATTATACTATTTACTATAAAAAGATTGTTCAAATGCATTTTAGGCTTATAGCTGCGAAAATAAAAAATTTAGGAAACCTTATACGATCACTGTTTTGCTATCCAACCGGCCGGAGTTAGGTTTAGCTCCAAGTACGCCGATTGATTGCACTGGAAAGGCCTCAATATTCAGCTAAATTTAATTCAAAATCGTTCACAATCATTAAGGCTGTCTAATTGGTACAGATCCTTGAACTGTAACAGAGACTTTAAACAGAGAACCTTAAAATTGCCTTATTGTTACAAATCACAATCAATTTCAAGGGAAGTGCGTTTCCTTTTATCCATTTGCCAAAAATGTAGGAATTTCTTAATGCCAGGCATTGTAATCTAATAATGACAACTTCCTGTGAAGAAAGAGCTATCCCTCAAAACAAAACCACTGCACTTTTACAATTTTATGGATTTTTTATTCAAAAGTTATACAAATTCGATTATAAGGTTGGTACTTATTACCACCATCCACCTCCCCTTCCACCTTGTTGCCATCCACCGCCGGCGCCGCCTAGAGCGATACCACTGCTCAGACCACCACTTGACCATCCTCCTCCACTCTTCCATCCACTTCCGCCGGAGGCACCTTGCCAACCACTGCCAAGTCCTCCTTGCTGCCAGCCTGAACCAAGACTTCCACCACCGCTTTTCCATCCGCCACTGCTAACTAATGGGGCAGATCCTTGCCATCCTGAAGCACCAGCTCCTTGCCATCCTGAGGCACCAGCTCCTTGCCATCCTGATCCACCAGCCCCAGACCATCCGGAGTTACCGCCAGTCCATCCGGAGTTACCTCCAGTCCATCCGCTGCTGCCACCAGACCAACCACGACCGGAACCGCCACCCAGCCATGCACCAGAGCCACCACCTCCACCAATGTATCCACCACTGACTGCAGCCACTAGGCCGAAAGCAACAATAAACAACTTTTGCATCTTTGCTAGACGATAGAATCCACTTGACTGATACTTTGACTAATCTCTCGCGCTATATTTATATCCGACTATCCGAGGCTCGGAAAGAATATCGCGGATCACAGATATCGCCCCACTTTGGTGCTTCAATTAACGTCGCGCATTCAACAAGTTGGCTCTCGTACAATTAAAATCATTCCGCTAAGGCGAGCCATCAATTACATTGCTGCGCAGAAATCCATTGCGCCGCGCCGGCCGTTTGGTTGTACGAATTTATTTTGGGACAATGCCAAGTCTAGCCGCAATCTAGCGCTGCTGAAGGGAAGTACTTAAATTTGACCACAAGACTGATGACCTTTAACCGTACAGCCAGCCGATCGCATCGAATAATGAACGTGAACGTAATTATCTATCTATGGTGGATTGTGCGAGCGGAATACTTATATTTTGGATGAGGTCGCGATGGTAGGTGGTATCGCAAAGACTTCTGTTTCTATTGCGTGTTAACAGGTCATGTCTGTATAAAGCTGCTCGATCGCATGTACTCGTACTACTAATAATGGAAAACTATGAAAATGTGCAGGGGTATGTGTGGTGGCTTTTGGATTCAGATCTGCTTCTGCGCGTAAATTGCGCGTTATTGTTGTATGTGTTGAAATTTGTTAGATTTATCGCGAAGGATGAACATAAATTGTGGTTCCCATGGGGATTGATGGCGAGCATTGATGTGATCTGTCAGTGATCGGTTGTTAGTTTTTTTTTTTTCGATGCATTACTTTGTTTGAACATAAATATTGTATACGCGTTACAAGTTACCTTGAAGAAGTTTTCGTTTAAAAGCGAAGGTGTAGAGGTGTTGCCTGCATTCTTTCAAAGTTGGTGGTTGGTGTGGAGTTGGGTTAGAGTGGCCAATGCAGACTGATTGTGATAGGTTTAGATATTCGGATATTTCATCAAAATGGGCCCTTATAAAATTATGGATAGGATACAAGTGACTGATTTTGACTGATCCTGGAATTTTCTTCAACTGTTCATTTTCGGGCTTTTTTTAGATTCTACTTCAAGATTTCATAATAAAATATTAAAAAGAATAATCTCGAGATGCCAATGAAATCTAAATATAAAAATTGTTAATGCAACAGGTCCGAGGCTTTGCTTCTTAAAACCATGCGTTTGATGAGTGAGTAGTTATATTTGGAATGAATGGAGGTTTAATTATCGCTTTCTATCCGGAAACGATTGAACGTTTTCAGATGACATTTATTCCAGGTCGGAAATTTCGAAAATGTATAAATTCCAAAAACAAAAGTGATAGTTTTTCTTACTCTCTCTTAATGAACATTTTTTTATGATAATTTTTATTGTTTTCCGAGGCAGGTGGAAATCGAAAAAAACTATAATTTTTTAATACTAAAATATTTTTTTATTTTTACAATAATATAGTAACGGGCACAAACCATTAAGAATAGACCGTCGACTCCTCCCACATAACGGACTTTGTCTACAAGCTGCCGGCGCGCCCAGGATTTTTCATGTATTGGTGCTGTACAAAATCAAAGGAGCGCCATTAACGCACGCATACTTGAAAAATCCTACGCCCATGGTATAGCATGGAAAATCATTGTCGCCATTAATTTTGACATTTACACGTATTCACAGACAGGGTAATTATTTCCGGGGGGAATCGGGTAGGTGTACGGGAAGTCGGCGGTCTATTCTTACTGGTTTGTGGTAACGGGTATTTGAGCTTCGGCATAGTCGAAGATAATTGTCTTACTGTTTTTTTTTTTTTTTAATTTGTTGTCTTTAATTTTTACTATTTATGAATATTTTACTATTCTACACCGTCGAAAATTTTTCTCTACAATCTCTCTACATAACTATTTTATCCATACACGAATAAAATCTAATCAAACTTCTCATAGGTACGCAATGTCAACTCAACCACAAAAGGATTTTTTTCTTGACTCGGCAAACTATATCATCTCATCTTAGTTAGTGAATATGTACGAATGTAAGACCAAAATAAAATAGGTAAAGAAAAATAATAAATATTTTTTTACTTAGCAAATCAATTTGCTTACAAATAAGATGAAAATATTTCGTTCGGAATTAAAAATTTTAAAATGAAATATCAAAACCCCTGTGGAAAGCTGACACTTACAAAATTACATTAGTGATCAATTTTGAGGCTAAGCTTATTTCTTTTTTTGTCCTGCCTGACATCCTGTTACCACAGAAAATATTTGGGTCTATTCGACAAAATCTTTTATTATTTTATGAATCCTAAAGGACCTCGACCATAAAAGATCTTTTATAAACCGTATTCTGTGTTTGGAACTTTTATGGATCTCTCTTATGGAACTTCGAAAATTGAAAATCTGTTATCAGTTTGTAAATTGTTCCAATTTGTTCATTAGAATTCCAGTAAAACGCACATCAGGAAGACCAAATGTATTACTATTTAATCTTAGTTCCAGCAAAAGTTATCGGTGTTTTCGGCTAAACCAAAAATATAAATTTCTAAATTATTTTCAATTACATAAATACACTTGTTTATACACATTTATTACATTTTTATCTTCTTTTGTGAGCATTTCGTTGACAAAGAATATGCATAATGCGGGTGCCTGTCAATTCGCGGTTTTCATTTCGCAAACTATTATCTCGCGACGTTTTAAATATTTTTCTATTATATCGCAGAAGTCATGAGGCGAAATGCCATTTCGTCTTGGATTCATCTCGCTGTAAGGTTATCTCGCATTTTTTCTTTAGCATTGCTATGTTTTGCTATTCTTCCAAGTTCCAACTAGCTTTTGTAGTTTTTGCTTTTGCTTATTTTGTAAAATATTATTTCGCGCCATGCCATTTAGCCCCTTGTTTATATCAGCATGCATTTTTTGTCACTTTCACCAGGAAATTGTTTGTTTTATATGTAAAATCGCCCTCTACTTTGCACAATACTGAAACTCGCATCTACTCCAAATCCTACAGTGACCACAGGCAGGGGGGTTGCAATGTTTCAGTGTTTATGGGGTTTTTGTAAAGAAGAATTATAAAAATTTAAAAATTGATTTTCAAGATGAAAGGTTTTTGGGCGAAATCGAAATAAAGAAACGCGAAATAAAAAAATGCGAAAGTAAGTTCTATCGAAATAATAAATGCAAAATATCTTATGGTAAAATAATTACAATACTAAATGAAATTTTGCCAAACAAAAACAGCGAAATAACAAAATGCGAGTTGTTGATATGCGAAATAATAAAATGCGAAATGACCGCAGCGAAATAACAAAATGCAAGAAAAAAACCGCGAGTTATACCATACCCGCATAATGCATATCCATTTCAATCCAAAACCAAAACTTTGTAATTAATTAAAATCGTTTATGGTAAAAGTCTAAAAATTCTGTCTTTGATATTGTTATAATTTAGGTATAACAGAATTATTCATAAGAGATTTTTTAACGCAGAGTACCAATTATGGAAATTCACAACAGAATTTGAGCATTTGCACGAGGAAGTGCCAAAAGATACTTTGCTAAATTAGACATAATAATTGGAAACAGAAAGCTGCCATTAAAATTGGAAGTTTTAGTAATTTCGCACTAAAACTGCACAATTTCTAGCTAAATTACATTTTTCTGCATCTAGAAAATTTAATTCAATTCTCCTGCTCCTCCACTCTTGTAAAGGTGCGTTTAAATCTAACTATAGCTTTTGAGATAGTTGAGTTTGAGACGTTGAAAATTAAAATCGGTTCTGTTCCCATTTTCGGAAAAATCAGCTGAATTTTTTAACTTTCTCGTATACGTAGTAAGAGAAAGATATTGTTTTCGTACAAAATTTCGAGCTCGTGAGTTTGATCAATTCTGATATTACGATGATAGGGGAACTCAAAAAAGCGGGTCTCGCAATTCTGTCCGTCCGTATGTCTGTCTGTCCCACTCCTGGGGAAACTAAACGCTTGGACGGATTTGCTTCAAACTTCGTATTTAGAGTCCCTAGCGGGAAACCCATACCGCTAGGGACGTTTTTTTATGCTAGCACTAATATTAACGGTACCTCCCATACAAAAATTTTACGAAATATTACACAGTTCAGATTTTTTCGAAAACGGCTCTAACGATTTAAACCAAAATTGATAGTTGAGTTAATAATGTAGGCATGCCTAACATGACTGCATACCCAGTTTTTCGCTAAAAAGTCCAGCAACGGCAGTTTTGAAAATTAGCTTTTTATCGAAAACAGTAAAAACGATTTAAAACTTATTTTTAAGGTACTATTGTCATTCTTAACTTGATAGCAAACTCAGTTTTTTCTTAAGAAGACTGCGTATTTTGATATCCACCCAAATCCTTAATAATAGTAGGTACTTTAAAAAACTGCTCGTATCTCAAAAACACCATTTTCGATTATGATAAAAATGTTACTTTCAGGTAATGCTTAAATCCATAGTATGTAATACCACTGGCTCAGTTTTGAGCTAAACAGTTGAAAAACAGTGTTTTTTTGAACCATGAATGCGTCCTTCGATTTCCACCCCAATCGCTATAAACGTAACTTTAAAAACTGCTCATATCTCGAAAAAGCCATTTTCGATTTGGATGAAAATATATCTGCTAGGTAATGTTTATATCCTGAAGAATATGTCGTACTCAGTTTTCAGCTAAACAGTTTATTTTAAATAATAATCAAAAGTGAGAATTCGAAATTCATCGCCTCCTTCAAATGTCAGTTGGGGTGAAATTTGAAAGTAAGTAATAAAGTGTTGTAGTTAATACGTACATATGTCTGTGTAGTATGTATAACGTGTTTATTTAACAAGGGTTCAGTTACTAAACCCACGTAAGATGTACGTAAGCGGAAATAATTTTAAATGTAAAATTAGTTAGTTGAAAGTTTCGTGCGAACCAGTCGTGCACATTTTTTTACTACTGCCAATGTATGAATTATTGGGTGGTAGTTGACTTTAGGTTCGTTAATGCATAAGCCTACCACAACCCAATAATTGACAAACAAAAAGATCACATCACATACTCCAATTTATGAAAAATCAAAATACGTCTGTCATTTTTATGGATTACTAAAAAGCGTTCTCTAACTTTTTCGTAAGTTTCTCCATCTGAGAGAGATGAATTCCCCACTAACTACTGCCATTTTGGCAGTCTTTTCCATTTTTCTAAAATTAAAAAATCAAACGTTATTATGTAGATATTGATATTGGTTATTATTTTTGTAGCTGTCAGTAACAGAAATGTCAGTCCTATCGTGGGATTGGGAGGTGTATTTTTTTTTTTTTTTGGATTTGAATCTTTCTGCATTTGTCATCTGGCTGATTCCTCCTTTAGTTTGAAAAACTGTTTTTAGTGGGCCATTAATCTGCCGCTTTAGAAAAATGTCATCTAATTCGCATTCGATTTGACAGCTCATGAAAATTATCATTGCAACTTGTTAGGTTTACGGCGGCGAAGGAAGCATTTTTGCTTGTCACCATTTTTACTATGTGGGATAGTTTTCCCGCGCAACGACAATATATTTAACAAAATCCATTTTGTGAATTTTACAGATCAGTAGTTTGCTGCAGTATTTTATTTTAAACTCCTCAAAAATGCGATCGTGATGATGGCATGTGAAGAAGGAGATTTAACTGCGAACTCTATACGAGCAGTGGTGTAGGTATAGCGACATCGAACTGGTCCAGTCTCGTTTTTTTTTCTTCGACAACCCAGAGGGAGAACGCGGTAGAGGAAGATCTCGCCTTAGGTGGCGGTGACGCGCCCGACGTCAATCTACTTGGAGTGCACAAACGAAAACTAGTTTTCGAAGTTGAGGCCTAGGTCCACCCCGGACAATAGCCTCACTTAAGTAAGTAAGTATTAAAAGTAGGATCCCACTATCACTAAAAGTTTGTGATCTGCACAGATTGACGGTCAATTCAAGACTAAATAATATTCAATCAAAAAACGTTACCAACATTTGCTGTGGGAACAAAATTAATTAATAAGTTAATTGGGATTATCCGCAGAATTCTGAAGAAAATAACCCGTCGTCAGAAAGTACAACACAAAATTTTGAACAAAATATCTACATCTTAGGGGAATTACAATACAATTCCTCTGATATACATACCTACATACATTTATTATCCATCGTTATTACCTGTTTCATTTTAACAATGTTTATGTTTTCACCAATTAAATGCGGCACAGCGCGGATATCTATAATTAAATAATGGCCAAATTTTTGAGTTTCTGTCGGTACGTAATCGTAAATCTTTCCCCAAAATACCAGACCGGACCAACAACAAACAAACGGCCAAGTCTAAGCTTATAACAATTGCAATAGAGCACATATATGCGCTCTGTAATTAACCGCAGAAGGAAGTTAGTTTTCACAAGGTCAGCTCACTACCACCACCGACCGGTGAGATGGTTGCCTTACCCCTGTTTGCCGGCACTCCCCTAGTTCGTTAGAAGCAATTAATCTTTGAGAACAATGAGAGATGATGCGCGAAATATATTCTGATGGCTCGAGAACTTTGCCGATATAAATAGGCCATCATCCGTTGAGACAGACATCAGTTTGGATACTTTAATCATTGTCATAGGATCTAACCAAGAAAAATGCAGAAAGCTATTGTAGTCCTTTTCGGTATGGCCGCTGTGGTCTCGGCAGGATATGGTGGCGGCGGTGGTGGTGGCGGCGGCTATGGCGGTAGCAGCGCTTATGCTGGAGCTAGCAGCATCGGCGGCTGGCAAGGAGGTGGTGGTCTCGGAGGTAGCGGTGGTGCCATCCCCTTGGGAGGTGGAGGCTATACTGGCGGCTTAGGAGGCGGTCATGGAGGTTCGGGCGGATATGGCGGCGCTGGTGGTCTTGGCGGAGGTCATGGAGGTGGTCTCGGAGGCGGTTACGGTGGTGGTGGTTATGGCGGTGGTCATGGTGGTCGTGGTGGTCGTGGTGGTTATGGTGGTGGCGGCCTTGGTGGTGGCCATGGCGGTGGTGGATACGGTGGTGGAGGATACAGCGGAGCCAGTTCCAGTGCCAGCTCCAGTGCCTATTCCGGCGGCTACTCAGGCGGCAAGGGAGGATGGTAAAGTTCGGCTATAGCTCCAATTAAAATTCTGTAACATACTTTAATCCCCAATAAACGAGATGATTTGTATCTAATCGACAACCAATCTGTGTCTTGTATCTTACATCAGACACAAATAGCTGACGGCTTCAATTAGATCAAAGTCTAGCCTGGCATGAGGTAATTGCGACCGGGTTCCAAGTCAAGTTTCTTCTAACCACCTACGTTCGCTATTGCGGTGCATTCAAGCTGCTGGCAGCTAATTGGGCCAATTGGTAGCTGACTGGATCGTTTGCATGCAATTAGGTTGTCGAAGTTGAGTGCGGAAATTTGGCTGGTTTAATTTGAAATTGTTTTGAGAAAATAAGTAAATGGTCGAATTTGTTGCGGAATGGGTGAGGAAAAGGTCTACTGCCTGAATTAGTTCACCATGGTCGCTATTAATTTGAAGCAAATGGTTTCAGCTATAATTGCTCACCATCAGTCACTGGAAACGCTTCGTTAATGGTCGTATGTAAATTAAGCTCATCGTCGGTGACGAAAGTGTGATTGATAGTGCAATTGTTAATGTTTGCCCTTTTGTTGTCATTGAAAGAAGATCAATTGTTAAATGCTATTTGTCTTTACAAACAAATTGGCTTGCTGAGGTTATTTGATTCATTTGAACAAAAAGTAGAGTAAAGTTGGAATGAATTTCAAGGTGCACGCAAGCACCGATTAATTGCTTTTTTGTATTTGCATTTGCCAGTTAAGATTAAAGGCTACTCCGCATTCGTATTACAGAGAAAAGGGAAGTAATGGTTGTCAAATGTTAGTGAAATAGCTTTCGTGATGCGTTTAGCATCAGATGTTGATAAACAGCCTTGTTTGACTACGGTCATTGTATATAGACACTATAGTACTATCACTTCGCATTTATGCACTAGCGCCACCAACCACCTCTGAGACCAACTACTCACATCGAACATGGTAGTTGTATTGGATTATTTGAAACGAAATTAATGATGCCTTCTTCTTTTCTTATTCGTCTCATTGACAACATGCAGATGAAAGAGAAAGAACAATTATTATTTTTGTTGTCTTTTATTCTCCAGCGATTGTATAGTAAGGAGTGGAATGTGGAAGAGGGTACTTTTCGCATATACGATATACCTATACTCGTAGGTAGTTAGTAGTGGTGGTGTGCAGGTTAGGCGAAGTGTACTTTTAGCATTTATGAGAATAACAATATGAAAAGAATGAAATGAAAGATCGGATCGATTTGTACTTTTCGCATATAGTGGTGGTGTGTGGGGAGAGTACTTTTAGCATGATGATGGGTGTAATGCTGATGACGATTGGAATTGATATTTAAGAGGATAACAATGTGGAAAGGAGGAATATGAAATCATAGATCGGATTTTTAACAATACATATTTTGTGTATTTCTTGGATTTATGGGCAGCAGTGGTGCGTCATGATCGTGGTTTTTGGACTTAGGTGTCAAGGGTAGGTTATGATATGATGATTTGAAAATTATGGGGTGGGTGAGCATGTGAGGTGCACTAGTGGGGAAGTTTGTTTTGGATCTTAGCAAATAAAATCACGTACCCAGATCGATCCAAATTTTCAATTTTCTCATATTGTGGGTAGAGTGAGAAAGATATTGTTTTAAGTCCAAATTTTTAGATTACTTAATTATTATATTAAGATGATACTAGGTACAGCTCAAAAACTGAGTCTCGCAATTCTGTCTGTCTGTTTGTCTGCGTGGTGGTAGATAGCTGTAGCGACAGGACGGATTCGTTTGTAGGTACCTCTAGTAGTTTGTTTCAAACTGTGCATAAGTAGGTATGCGATTTGTAGGCTGACAGTTTGAGTTCATTTGTTTATTTTAATTTTAAACCCAAAGTTAACCTTTTGTATTTAGATACCTACAATTATTTTAGGAGCAGCTATACGCAGGTCGCAGTGGTACGCTGAATGCTATTGCAGCAATCATTCCAATCATCCCTAATACATTTAAAATATGGATTATTGTAGTAATGTAGGAAATTGATGAATATGTATTTAGAAACTTGCAGTTCAGATTAGATTCTTGCTATGAAATTAAGTAAGCTATTGTTTGTTTTAAATAACTAAGTCATCAACGCACAGCCCAAAACGGATAATCTAAGCCCGTTTTCTAACCATTGATCAACGATCACATGAAAGTGAGGGAAAATGAAAATCAAAAAGGAATACAAGTATGTAGGAGAATTTGTTTATTGTAACGAGCGAATAGCTCACAATTATCTCCAGACCAGAAATGACAGCATCAGGTGGGTAACCCCAAATAACACAAGCAAAACCATCACGGGACTGCTAGTAATCTATTTTTTATATTCCGTTTATAACTCGAGTTTGGTTACACCGAATTTGATGATTCTTTTTTTCCATAAAGGTATATTCTTCTGTAGCAGGTTTGTATGTAAAAAAAAATTGGACAAAGGGGCGTGGCACCGTCCATTTAAAAATCGTGGTATATGAACTCACATTTTGATAAAATGATAAAATCTTTGTACGAAGGCTATTCTGTAAAGTTTGGTCAAAATTGGACAAAGGGATGTTGCGCTATTCTTCGACAATCACGGGAGCCAAAGTTTGTAAAATTTGTAACATTGGTATGCATTGTCCTGATAGACAAGAATACTATATATGCAATGCGATTCCTGGAAAACCCAAAAATGTGTACCATGGAGCATTACAATACAGTAAATTACGCTTATAAGAAACTCCAAAATGCCACAATTTTTGTTTCTTATAAGCGTGTGTTTCTTATACCCTAAACACGGATATAAAAAAAAAGTTTCTTATAAGAAAAACACGCATATAAGAAACAGAAGTTTTTTATAAAAAATGTTCGTTCAAAAAAAAAACTTTCATTTTGAAACAACAAAAAATAATAAAATAATAGAACATGCATTTAGTTTTAGTTTAGTTATCTTTGTTTCTTTGATCGATTTTTTTGTTAATTTCGTCTATTTAATTTAAAAAGATATAAAAGGGGTGGAGAAAAAGCCTTAACCGAGGCGGAAAAAGGACAAATCAAAGTTGAAAGGACGCTCGCCTATTTATTGCCAAAAAGCTAAGAAATTCTAGAGGAGCCGAAAGTAAAGTAATATTTTTAAGTAATGGTCTAACTATGGATAAAAATATGAAAGATCGCATACACAGTGTGCTTACAAATGCGGAAATGCGACTTATGTATATTAAAAAAGTGTCAAATTCTAACGACTATTTTCCAAAAATCTGGGAAACGTGTGGTACCAAAGCAAGTCTCACAACTATTTGTCGTATTATTTCGAAAGCTAAGCATATAAAAAGATTAAAAACTAAGTAGAAGTCACACTTTAACCCGGTTCGAAAAGCGCAACGCCTCCGTTTTTGAGTTTGGTTCGGTGGTTTTCGTAATTTGCGATCATTAGTGGTGTAGGTATGTACTTATATTCTCATACAAAATGGAAATTCAGATTTTTTGCAATTTTTCGGCTTTTCATTTGGGGGTTTCCGAATTTTCTTTTTTTGCCAAACCCTGATTCAAGACGAACAAAACAAAAAAGAATCATCCAAATCGGTATAGCATTTATCATATCTCGAGTTTTGCAAAGAATTGATTTTTATATAGAGAGAGATGTAGACTCCTATAATACCTAGTTAGCTGCTCGTTTTACTGACATAAAATGCTTCTACATTATAAACCTCATAAAGTATACACAAACACATGCCTATAATATTTTAGAATCAATTAAAAAAAGAATCACTTAAATCGATGCATATTTGACA
Organism: Cheilosia soror; assembly: GCA_949372485.1. Lineage (NCBI taxonomy): Eukaryota > Metazoa > Arthropoda > Insecta > Diptera > Syrphidae > Cheilosia > Cheilosia soror. The sequence goes on from OX443563.1 coordinate 80,170,811, forward strand.
AAAATATAGGCAAAATAGTGAGAGTCTAACATAGGTACATTATTTTATGCCCAATCCTCAAATCTTCTGCAACGACAGAAAGGAAGCCAAATTCAGTTTTTATTCAATTTGTCTTTCCCAACTGATCACCCCGCATCGTGCACCCCTCTCCAACCAAACACACAAATCCTCCACCACCACCATCCTATCCTACACCACAATGCTGTTGATTTATATTTGCTCTTGCTCATAATATTGCACCTCCTTTCCTCTATTCTCCTCACCATTCACTAAGAAAAACCAAACCAGTTGCAGTTCTATACCCTACCCTGTTACATCACATCATAATAAGTAATTTTATACCTACCTACTGATGATGATGGATGGAAATGGCGATATGAATGAAGAAAGAGAAGAGGCATACCAGTTTGACTTTGCTTTGTTTATTTTGGTTTCCTCTATACACATTTCCCCAATGCTCGGAGTTGGCTGGCTGGCAGTGTACAAACTAAATCAACTGAAGCGCCACCTGGATCGTCGAAGACGCGTAATTCAATGCGATGGGATGAGAGTACTATAGTGTGTATATACAATGCTACGGTACATTGAGATTGCTAAGCCATCAAAATAAAGAACACCGCTTAATTGTATCTGTCAGCTAATAGAATCTTGAAGAGGAGTTGTTGGAATCAGGGAAAAAAATTATTATGCAGTAGGTAACCAGAAATTGTGGGTTCCTGATTATGAGGGAATTATGTGAAATTAAAAATCTGATGAACTTTCCGAAAATGATGCAGAGACCACCTTTACCAGGACCTAAACCTTTCTGCGCATTTTTTAAATCACCTGTGAACTTGGCTGTAAAATGTTGGAAAACCAATAAGTGTATCCTCACATCATATTAGGAGGGCATCTCCGATCTAAGGCAAGCCAAAAGAGTAATAATTGAGCCATGGAAATAAAGTCTTAAAGACTGTTCTAATGGTTTTAAAACACCGAGAAAGACGAAACAGCTAAGCATATCATTATCTTATGTGGGTCTGGGTGCCCAGCCTTAGAAGAAATTTCATCCTCATGGAAATAATAAGTTCAGAAGAATTAATGTACTCCTCTGCTGTATGGATCATCAGCCACATAAGCAAAGGGTTCGCGGTTGTCCGTCAAGAAACTGATGAGCAATGTGATTCAAGCGACGATCATCAAGGCCAAATTTAAAGGAGAGGAAGTCCTTATCCTACGAATTCCGATTATTCCAACTGATTGGCTTTTGCGATGACAATCAATAAATCCCAAGGCCAATCGTTGGTGTGGGATTAATCTTGAATTTCCCTATTTTTCGCACGGTCAGCTGTACGTTGCCCGTTCGCGTGTTGGTAAACCGTCTTCGTTGTTCGTTTTTGCGTCGGAAAATAAATCGAAAAACATTGTTTATCACATCGCTCTCTTTGAACTACATATTTGTGTTTTATTATCACTGTTAACTTCTGTTTTGACCTTCAGTCAACCAACACATAATATATAGAGTTGGCATCACCAAAATGTTACGTTCCACAAAAACTGCAGCAGCCATTTTTGTTTTAATGTCAATTGTCATCTTGCACTTTTTTTTTCTTCTTGTACTCGAATAGCAGATGGCTGCCCCCAGAACAATTTATAATCGTGTGCGCATTACTTTCAATAAAAGTTTAATTTAAAGAACCAAGTGGTTTTTCGTGCTTTTTTACTATTTTGCTCGGGTTTGTAGAAATTGTGCCGCGTCGCCAAATCACGGTGGCAAGAATTTTCGCCCGAACGAAGAGCGAAATTACCCCATATCATCAATCACTTTGGAGTTTATCCGAAGGCGTTAAATTGGGGCTAGACGAAGTTCGCCGGGTCCGCTAGTACTTTTATATAAGTTTAATGCAAGTGAAAAATACGCACGACTGGCACGTAACTTTCCTCTTTAGGCTTTAATCGTTTTACGGGAAGTACCAGTTCATTTTAGAGCTGCCTACAATATAAAATCTGATTTCATTTTGAAACGTTTCGCTATACAGAAAGTTTTTTTAGACTTAATTGCCATACAAACCTTTATAGGTTCCACGAAACGCATTTGGAGTTGAGGCCACTTAAATGTTTCAATAATATTTAATGTTTACTCCACTAACTTCATTCATTACTTTTTGATAAAAACTTTATAGGTTCATCTTTTATGGTAATCCCTTTCCTGATTTAAACATTTGGAGGGACTTACTTATTTGCCTTCCTAGAAATAAGCACGAAGTTGCTAGCAATCTACCGATTTGTTTATAAAGACCAATAGGGGGTTCCCAGACCGACGTTCTATAAGTAACTAAATAAATAGTTGGCGCAACAGGTCTATATAGGTACTCAATGCCTCACAACCAATCGTTTGTGTGAGTTTTTATTTTTTGGGGCAAAAGGAAGAAATCTACAATTTTATGCCGAGTCCCAACGGCTTTTCCAGGTCAGTAGTTCAATGCAAGTTAGATCAATATTCTTTTCTCTTCCCAGTATGGGGATTGCCCTTGATGAGTTGGATTCGATGGCGGAGAATCGAGAGGTGGAGGGTCCACTTGAGCAACCTACACCCGCAACCCACTTAGTGGATAAGCGGGCCCCATAGAAAATGAATGGATTAATGAACCTTCGGATATGATCTTGGGATGTAGAGCCTCGTAATTGAAGGTCAATTGAGATGAACCGTATCAGCAGACTGATGTAAAAAAAATTGGGCTTCCGTTCATGTCCTGATGGAAGAGAAACGGCAGGAACTCTAAGTGGTACTAAAAGAAGAATATTAGTATAGTACTTGCTTAATGTATAACAGTATACTCAATAAAAACAAGGATGGCGGGCATTTTTGATAATACCGCCGGTTAGCGTAGCCTACATACGACATCCTAAGATATAAAAATTCCATCTAATTTCTGCCATTAAGTTATGGCAAAGGTTCCCAATATTTTTCATACTGCGACTAGAGAGATTGAAAAATGTTTGCGACGTCCTTCTAAAAGCACGGATATTTGAATAGAAGCTGATCTTACTTAAGATTCACTAAATTGTTTTTCAATAAGGATGGGTCGACGTTGAAATATCGTCGTCCCATATTTATGGTAATTTTGCTTTGTTAACATGCCCGCAATCATCTAAAAATGCGCCTCGTCGCTAAAGATGATTTTTTAGCCAAAATTGAGGTCCTTTTCCAAACGCCCCGAAGCCAAATCTTTGGCTTTGAGCTCCTGGTTTAATTGGATCTTGTACGGGCGTAAGCCCAAGTCCTGATGCAAAATTGGCTAAGTTGAAACTGCAAAATGCCGAATTCTTAGCACGTAGATGAATTGACTGCATCGGGTTCTCCTGTACACTCTCGTGGACCGCGGCAATGTTCCCGACGAAGCCACAAAGCAAGTCTGACTGAAAATGCGGGAAACACAAAGTATTTTAAACAAAATATATCCACATGCTATGTGTGGCAATATCTTGGCCCAGTTGTAAATATTTTGGCCTTCTCTTGATAACATTCGAACACATTACTCAAGAAGTTCAGTGACTATTTTGAAATACAGTCGACTGTTCAGTTACCCATGAAGACTACTCATTAGAAGCTTCTTTCAATTTAATGCTTTGTGGACAAAAAAACAGGTCAACACTTCAGAGAACCATTGTCGAAGCAATTACCTGAGCCACTGGTCTGTGTAGTAACTGAAAAAGTTGCGCACACGCCACCGATTCTGATATGAATACAAAAATATTTTATTCGATATAAAAATTAACAATTATTCATTTTACAATTTTACATTTTTACAATTTTCATACACGCACGTCACCTTTGACTGTTTACCAAGAACTTCCATGTCCATAGCCGCCACCACCACTTTGCTTCCATCCACCGCCACCACCACCGCCACTTTGTTTCCATCCACCGCCACCACCGCCACTGGACCATCCTCGACCACCGCCACCGCCTGATTGCCAGCCGGATCCGCCACCTCCTCCTCGCTTCCAGCCACCACCTCCTCCACCGGAGGAGACAAGTGACCAACCACCTCCGCCGCCTCCTCCAGATTTCCATCCGCCTCCACCTCCTCCTAGGGAGATTCCTTTCCATCCTCCGCCACCACCACCGCCACCATGCCCTCCAAGTCCTTGCCATCCACGGCTGCCACCACCTCCTCCGCCGCCTAGCTTCCATCCGCCAAGTCCACCGCCACCTCCACCACCGCTTGACCAACCACGGCTTTTTCCGCCACCACCTCCGTAGCCACCACCCCCTCCATGACCGCCGCCACCACCACCACCACCTCCATATCCACCGCCGCCACCGCCAATCCAACCAGCAGTAGCAACTGCTGCGACACCCAAAAGGATCAAAACCGTTCTATGCATCTTGCAACTTAGATCGCACTGTTCTAACTGACACCATAACTAGATTGGAATCTTCTATTTATATGAAACAACGCTATGGACGCGTCGCATCACCGGCTTAATTGCCACATTGAAATCGTGGTGCGCTGACTACAGAACTAATCATTAACCACCACCATCGTGTCGTCCCATGACAAAGCTCAAGTACCATCGCCAAGAGTCACTGTTCTTACACAGTTACACCATTGTAATGTATGTCGGCTGCTTTATCATTCAAAATTTCGATTTCGAAGACGAGGCGAAACGTCATTTCCCGCTGACGTTCGATGCGCTTTTTGGCCACAACTGAATGGAGTCTTCTTTCGTGCATCAGTGCGGTAGCCAAGATTAGCTGATGCCAACAGGTCAAAGATAATCTCAGTCTCATTTGTAATAAGTAGTTGGTAGTCGCCTCATTGGCAAGCTCATGGGGAGGTGCAAATGGCTCAGCATAAAAGCTTCGACGACGCACTTCAACGAGGCTTTGCCTATGATAGCGATGTTAAGACATATCATTTGGTCGAGCTCCAAGACAGCGGGTGCTGCTAATGGGAAACTTGTCAGCTGTACATGGTTTGAAGGTACCTCAAGTCGTTAAGAGGTTATTTACGTCAAGTTGTTGAACGCGCGAACTGTGCCATTGACATCTCTAGAAAGATCAGTTACTCTCTGAGTAGTACACAATGACACAATGGCGGATAATGCGAATTATTGCGTGACGTCTTCATTCTGGGAGAATCAAGTGAAATCAAAATTCAGTTGTGATATGTCATCGATCGTTAGAGTGGACCCCTCCGTCTAGCTTCTCTATTTCTTGCAACTCGTATTTTTCAACACTTTTTGTCAAACCAGCTATTTATTGTTGGTAGGATTAGCAAATTAGTTGCAGAGTTTTCAATGGCTTAGTAGAAGTGTTGCCATTGCCATTGTTTGTCGGCACGTGATTTAGGATTTATTGAGTCATTTAGTTTGATGACAAGACCCAATTTTTAGGCTTAATTCATGTTATAACATTGACTTAAAACTAAAACTTAGTTGTATGGTTTTAATCGAGGGCTGTAAAGGCCGTTTGCTGATATGAGTCATAAAGATTTAAATTCTACTTAAATGCCTATGGGCTACTTTTCGTAAGACATAAACTGTCACATACGATTTCATGCGGAGCTTAAACCTCTATGAGTCGTATCAGCAAACGGTTGAAAGTCGAAAACTGTAAGGTTTGAATGAATTATTTGGTCTAAGTGACGTATTACGAATGTATCAGATAACTTCCACACAACCTGACATAACGCCTAACCTATAGGATGAAGAGAAGGGACTGCCTTCAGGAACAGCATAGAAGTGACAAAGGAAAACTGTCCGTTATTTGTGTTTCTTGTTACAAAAGGAGTGAGGTCTTCGATTTAACCGAGAACGGCTTGTGAAAGAGTATAAGAGTGAGAAAAGAGACAGCTTTGAAAAAAGGAGAGATCATCAATAAAGATGCATTAAGGCTGGATACGCGATGGCTGAAAGAGTGAAAGGTCAGTCGAAAGCCAGCTTTTGTGACGACTGGAAGGGACCTACAATTTTACGTTTTTTGAAGACAGTTATACTCTCGGATGTTTGTCAGACGTTCGCGAGAATGGCGTTGTGGAAAAACCTTAAGATGCAATTTGGGGAACCTGGACCCCTCGCACAGAAGTTCAGCACACTAACCCCTGAGCCACTGCGCCTACTGTCGCATCAGTGTCTCTAATAATATGTACATATGCATCAGATAGTGTGTCTGTCGCAATGTGATAAATTTGATTGACAATTTGTTGATACGGATACATCTCCTTACGGGATGAAAAGGCATTTGCAGACGAACAAAAGAAAAGATTGGGGAAAACTCTATCTCGAGGTTAACAGCGATTCTTTCTGTAGACTGGGCTGTGAGGTAGTTTAACATAAAATAGGTACAAAAGCAGCAAGACCAACTCTTTCTTAGACACACTTAGTCAGGAAGCATGATACCACCCCCGAGTGAAAAGGGGAAGTGCAACCACTTAATGACAAAGACCCAACCAACATTCGTTGCAGGCTCTGTCTAAAGGCCACTCTGTCTAAAGGCCACCGGGCAAAATGATCGCCAAATACTGCTACATATATAGGGAGGAGTTTTCTACAAGGGTCTGAACGACTGATGCCAATAAGCGAGGGCTTTAAACACTTGCATACATATACCTGCTTTTAACGAGTGGGAAACTCTTGGAGGAATGCTTAAGAGCTATTTGCTAGTAACCTTTAATAAAAGGAGAAGTAGAATAGATGGTTGGAACTTTTACGATATCCAGCTTTTCAAGAAAAATCTTCATGCTGACAAGTAGATATCGGAAACACTTTTAACTTTGCTTGGTTGAGGTCGTATGAGAGAACGTCTAGCTCAATATTTTCTACAGATGAGGAGAAATCAATTCCAGAACCTAACTTATGGAATATTCCCAGAAATCTGAAATAGGTTGATCCCCACTTTCTTTGAGGTAGACCTGGAGACAACTACTACTAAAATAAAGATTCATTAGTTAAGTAACGGGTTTTTCAATATGGACGCTACAAAAGTAGAGCGACAGGGACAGCAAACGACGCCGAATTTCTTGCCGCTCTTTTGACATTTCTCTTCAGTAAGGTTTGCCATTTCATGATGGAAAGATATACGAGCCAACAACGAGTCGAAATTATTGAGGAGTGGCCTCAGCGTTAAGAGCGCTACGTCCAATTTATGATGAGGCTCATTTCTGGCTGAATGCCTTCGTCAATAAACAAAATATGCGGTATTGGTCAGGCAGCAATCCACACGTACTCCATATGAGTCATCATTGCATCCCGAAAAAATTACGGTTTGGTGTGGTTTATGGGCCGGCGGCGGCGACATTGGGCCGTACTTCTCCGTGATGATCAAGACGGGCCGTTACTGTGAATGGGAATCGCTACCGTTCAATGATAACCGAATATTTTTGGATGATATAGACTTGGAGGATATGTGGTTCCAACAGGACGGCGGCACAAGCCACACAGCGAATGTCACAATCAATTTATTGGAAACCAAGTTTGGAGAACGTGTTATCTCACGAAATGGTCCAGTCGCTTGTCCGCCTCGGTCGTGCGATTTGACGCCGTTAGACTATTTCCTGTGCGTCTACGTCAAGTCTATGGTCTATGCCAACAAGCCAGCGACGATGGATGAACTTCGTACGAATATCGAACGTGAAATTGCAGCAGTATCGGCCGATTTATGCTTGAAAACCGTCGAAAATTGGGTTCAGCGTCTGGACTTCTGCAAGCGTGCCCGTGGTGGCCATGCAAAAGAAATCTAGTTCCATACATAATGACATCGAACGTACTTCACAGGAATAAAGAATTTCATTGATATCCAAAACCGTTTTTGTTTTATTTAAAAAAACTTTTATAGTGCTCTTATTGAAAAACCCTGTACTTGGGTAGTTAAGCTCACATGCTGGCATCAGATCAAGTATTCGTCCGAATATTGGGTGCAGAGATCAGTACAGTTGAGCATAGTAACGGAAAGCTTAAGAGAACCAAAGACAAGCCAGCGAAAGCTTCTTATGACGGTAGTGGCATCTTGTGATGTAAAATTTGTGCTGATGCGCTAAACAAAACAAAAAAAAAAATAGAAAGCAATTGAATAGTGTCAAAACTAGCCCTTCCCGTGGTCACGATCCCCGAGTGTACAAGAAAAAGAGGATATTGTTAATGAAATGGAAGCTGAATAGATCACCACAAAACGCTAGCACACAGAAACTGATGGATGATGGACTAATTGGAAAAATTTAAGACTTCACGAGTCAGAGATACTAGGAGCAGAAATTGTACACTAAAATTCCTAACCTGGTACGGATGCTGCAAATATTATCTGCACAAAATGGAAAGAAAAAACGAGCCCATCATTTATGCATAGTGGCTTGACCCAAGACAACGTTGAGCACACATTCTTCGAATGCACCTGTTGGATACAACATTGACGAATACTAGAAACGGAGAAGGTGCACGACTGAGGAAAATTAGTACCGAGAAAAACTCCTATCTAGACAGTGCTGAGAGAAGAGCATTACGACATAAGAGCGCCAAGCATATGCGAAGATAAGGCCCGTAGGCTAGAAAAGTTGGCAACACCCTGGAGTAATAAAATAAGAAGTTTCTGGGCTCATTCACTTGCAGATCAAGAGGGTTTAGCCAGTTCGAGTCTGGCACCCCCGCGGAACTTGATTAAAGTCCCATTTAGATGCAGTAGCGCAGTAGTTAGTGTGCTGGACTACTGTGCGAGGGATCCCAGGTTCAATCCCCGGAAAAACACAAATTACATCTTAAAGTTTTCTACTGCGCCACCTCTTGCGAACATCTGACAAACAACCGAGAGTATGACTGTCATGAAAAAGCTTCTCAATTCAGCCGTTCGGAATCGGAATAAAATTGTAGGTCCCTTCCATTCGTCCCAAAAATAGAAACTCACACAAAACGAATGGTTGCGATAAGCTAGGCCTAGGGTGTCTACCCGCCTGTTGCGCCACCTATTTATTTATTTTTTTAGACGATTATTTCAGTTTCAGTTGAGCTATCAGATTTTCTCCAGTGCATTTAGACATCAGTCTAGTATTCAGTTGAGCTTTCAATTTACTCGTGATTATCCGAAGGTTAAAAGATATTTCTACTAAAACTGACAACTGAACTGAAAACTTATGGGAATTCCATCGGTTTCAGTCTCGGTTTCAGTTTCAGTTAAACGCATAAGTTTTTGCATTTAGACATCAGTTTAACTGAAAACTTAACTGATAGCTCAACTGAAACTGACACTGAAATGATCGTCTAAATGAGGCTTAACCACTGACGTTGCTTAAAAGTTTAGCTCTTCAATTTATATAGCTGGCGCAAGAACTTACATATCTAGTTTCTTTGCATTCTATTACCGTAAGTGAGTTTTATTTTCGAATCCATTACTAGAGGATCCTACAGTTTTATGCCGCATCCGAACAGCAGATTTGAGAAACTTTTTCAGTTTTAAGCGTGGATATTTGTAAGACGTCCGCAGGAGGTGAAACGACAAAACACAGATTTAGGGAGAATGAAATTCTAATACTAAAATTCAAAAATTATGTGACAATTTTGCTGTCTATGAAAATGTACTAGATTTAGTCGGAATACCATTCTCATAAAAATACTGTAATAAAGTGCGACTACACTGTACACCTGCAAAGGTCAACTCGCAACGACTTTATCGCCATGATCACAGTTCACCAGTATTAGTCTCGCTTAATAATTTCTGAAGATGGGTATACTGTAAAGTGTTGGCAAAGCTCTGCTTCTTCCTCCGACAAGATTAATTGAACGCATTAGAATGAGCCGGTTTGAGGCATATATTGGCAATAGAACTGCCCGTTCAAATGGAACATCAACATAACAATCACAACATAGTTTATACTGAAAGCCGAATGTGCTGTGCTAATGATTGCGAACGAATGATGTAATTCAAATGAGTGAACCTCAAGAGCCAAACGTGCCGCATCGCTGCCAAGAGTTCTTCAGGTGCGCACAGTACACAAATTGCATAAAATAATTAATTATAATATAGGAATGTAGGTTTAACTAATTTTTGTATCTACCGCATGGGAAAAACTTGCATCTTTTGGAATGAAATGGAATAGGATCTGGTTTTCTCGTTTGCCGTTTGCAGCTTTATACGTCAGATAGACATCTGTGAATGCAATTTCAGTAGTTAGGGGAGGCGGTAATTTTTTTTTTGTTTTATGTGTTTTCCAGATACATCGTGTACATTAATGATCGCCTTTTCAAATTTACTATAATTAAAATAAAGTTAACTCATCTCGTCGTGGTCTGAACGAACACATTGAACTCAGTTATTCAAGGTTGATGAGTAGGTAGCGAAGATTGGATTCGAAAATTACTATAATAATGGAATTTCAATATGTACATAGTTAAAGCTGTAATTTGTCCGATAAATCTGACTCAAATCAGTCGTTAAGTTACAGTCGGATGTATCGGTTAGCGAAATGTCATAGTGCAAAAGCGTTATAACAATATTATTTATGCGGCATATCGGGCGGCTCAATAATGGACCGTAAACAAGTTGATTGAATGAAATGGCCTATGTCTAGAGGGCGCTAGTTCAAATCAAATTAAAAAGATTTAAAGAAACCAAAAAGATTGCGTTTTCATTCAGGTTACAAATAGGTGCTGCCATCTCTTTTAATTTTTGTATAAATGCCTTCCCAACAAGATGGCAGCACACATCGAATTTACAAAAATTGTAGTAAACACAACTACAAATTGATTAAAATTCATCACTTTAATTGAAATGAATTAAGATGCATTCACTCATACTAACTTCATGCAAATATTTTGACCACCCATGACTTTTGCTTTTAATGATGTACGTGATAAAGTATTTAATTTTTAATTCTATGATGTGTAGATGTATGCGGCGTGGAACCAAAGTGTAGAACAACTTTCAGATATTATTAAATTGCATCGCATTAAACAAAAGTTTACAGCAAAGTTTACGGAGAACATTTTTTATAGGATTATTAAGAAAAATAAAAAATTTAATTATTACTTATTAAAGACGTGTTAAGCGAGGTAATAGAAAATAGTAATTAACTTAAAGAACCAATAATAATGATTTAATGCAGCTCACTTTAGATAAACTTCAAAGTTATTAACACCGTTTCTTAATGGACTAAGCGGGTTTGGGCTTCATTCAGCACAGTCGATTTTTTTTATAAGTAAACGAACTGCATTTAAAAATAAATAAATATTTGGCGCAACAGGCGGGTAGACATCCTAGGTCTAGCTTCTCGCAACCATTCGTTTATGTGAGTTTTATTTTTGGGACGAATGGAAGGGACCTACAATTTTATGCCGTGTCCGAACGGCTGAATTGAGAAGCTTTTTCAGGACAGTCATACTCTCGGATGTTTGTCAGACGAGAGAGTTGGTGCAGTAGAAAAAAACCTTAAGATGTAATTTGTGTTTTTCCGGGGAACGGACACAGTAATCCAGCACACTAACCACTGCGCTACTGCGCCCACTGCATTTAGTGTATTTAAAAATAAAATCCACGACTGTGTCGCACGAAATTTGCCCGTTTATTGCGAATTTTGCTGAATGTCAGATTGAGTGTGTGAATACACATCGGGATTTGGGTAGTCATTTTTGAAAAAAATTGTATTTACATTTTGTGAGAAAAACTATGCATTTCGATCAAAATCGTTAGAGCGTTTTTTGTAAAATTCTGAAAAAAAAAAAAAAAATTGCATAAAATATTACAATGTTTGGTTCGAAAGGCATTGTTTAGCTAAAAATGTGTACAAGTTACTGTTCAAGATATAAGCATTTCTTACCAGTTTAGATTCCAGTTTTGATTTAAATTGAAAATGGGGTTTTCGAGATGTGGGCAGTTTTTTAATGTACCATTGTGGAGTCAAAGGACGCAGTAATTTTAGAGAAAAACTGAGTTTGTTATCAAGTTAAAAATGATAAACTTTGCTATAAATGCAGGAGTGCCCCAAGGATCTATTCTTTCCCCAACTCTATTTCTTCTCCACATCAACGATTTGCTTGGATTGACAAATAATAATATCTACAGCTTTGCTGATAACAGCACTCTTATATCCTCTATCTCGAACAGTGGGCCTGTGAATGCGGCTACATCACACAGTCAGAGATGTGAACTAATTAGTTCTCTAAATAGTGATCTGGACAAAATCTTGAAGTGGGGAAAAGACAACTTGGTTGTATGCAAACAAAACACAGCTCACAACATTTTCCAGGAAAAATGCATCAACAGTCCCTCAGATCCAAATGGATGACCATCCAATCCATCCCAAGGACTCAATGCACCTTCTATGAGTCACAGTCAATTCAGGAATCACATGGCAGGACCACATATCCTATATCGCAAGATCGGCGTCCGCTAAGTTGAGCTACCTATTTAGAGCAAAGAGGTACTTTAGCCCCAAGCAACTTCTCCTTCTCTACAAAACACAGGTTAGACCAGTCCTGGAATATTGCTCCCATATATGGAGCTCGGCCCCAAAATATTCACTTAACCTACTTGACAGCATACAGAGACGAGCAGTTCGACTTATTGGAGACCCTACACTCACATCGAATCTGCAATCGTTGGTGCACAGAAGACAAGTCGCTGACCTATGCTTGTTCCATAGGTACTTCCATGGTAGATGTTCCGAGGAACTCAAGGACATTATCCCTCGAAATGCAACTTTTGGGCGCCCCACAAGACAGGCTGCTAATGCTCATGACCATACAGTACACTTGACAACCGCGAGGACATCATGTTTCCAAAACTCCTTCTGTTATAGGACAAGCAAACTTTGGAACTCGCTTCCTGGGCATATATTTCCAGCCTGCATAATAGACATCTCCTGGTAGCCGTGTAGAAGGGCTTGTATAACTTTGATAGGTGGCTGACTCGATTTATCAGAGTTTTTATTGGTTTTCAGTTGATTTATACCCCTTGTGCCGACAAATCTAGGCAAGAATTTCTTGACTAAGTTGTACAAACTTGACATACGATTGCGTCCAAACCCAAAAGGATACGAAATAATTTGCGGCAGTAGTGAATGTCCAAACTTACTAGAGTAAAACACATTAAGGAAGGTGAATATCTTCTTCGAATCTCTGAGTATATCGAAATCGAAGGCTACCGCCTTGCAAGCAGAGGTTTTGGCAGTGACAACAACAGCCCGTGTATGAGTCTTTATCGACAGCCAGGTAGCAATAAAAGAAATAAAATAAAATCGAAGTTACTGAAGTGCTGTCGCGAAGAACTCAATGTTCTTGGTATACAGAGCACAAGGTATCGCTCTGCTGGGTTCCGGGATACGAATGAATTCCAGGCAATGAGAAAGCAGACGAATTACCAAGACAAGGTTCGAAATCGACAGCACTGTTTCGGAACAAGCTGATACTTCTGTGAACATCGCGGCTTGCACACTCAAGCTGGAAGCAGGGAGAAAGGCCACAAGAGATATTCCTAGGGGTAGGGAGTCACTTTTTTAACAACCTAGACGAGCTTTCCAGCACATCAATAGACATGAACTTTATTAAATCATCAGGATAATTTGTATGTAGCAGCACAGAAAGTAAATTAAATATTTAGGTACATACATGGCTATAATGGGTAAGGGACAACCTTTTTCCCTTACGTGCATCACAATGGGTCAGTATTGACCTGAAAGTGACAACGAGTCCAAAATCTTCTTTCATACAGTTCTTTATACCAATTATTGCTGTCCACCATAGATACTGAAAACCTATAAGTTATAATATGTCTTATGAATGTTTAATACATCCAGTGAATGACGCACCCCTGCAATTTTCGTCTTCTTCTAAAAGCCCTCTTACAGGCATAAAGAGCATTCATTCCTTTCTTGTAATTTTGGTAACATTTCCTTTCCATGACAACTTGAAATCTAGAATGATGTCGAGATATTTCTCCTCAGATGAGAGATCTATTGTGATGCCATCTAGTTGATAGTACAAAGTCAGGTATCTTTCTCCTCCTAGTGAACAAAACGAGTTTTAACAAACAACTGAGTAAGAAGTCATAAATATTCGCAATTGACAAATGTACAAGTTGGCCTGCGATATCTGGTAGTGAAGAAGATAACCCTATATCAGACATACAGAAATCTGTCATCAGTAAGCGGTACGTATATTTTTCTACAGATAATTTATTTATTTTATAAATGAAAAACTATTTTAATCGATGTAAACGCCTTGTCGGTGCAAAATTTAAGTATTCTTTATGAAAAATAAAATAATCCCAGGTCCATAAAATTATATTTAAATCGTTTAAAAGTGGAATGAAAAACTTGTTTTGGTTTCGTGTAAACAATTTTTTTTTTGGATAAGACTCTTCTTTGAACTGTTTAAAGTTCTTCAAATTATTGTTAATATTCCATTTATTGTGTAGCATTATCCCAAATACTAATAGCGGACCCAACTAACCGAGATTTATCTCAGACTTTCTCGATAACCATCATATATATATTTACCCTTACTGATTCTGTAACGCTCCTTACTTTTCTTATTTTTCTTATTTTAAATAAAAGTAGGCGTTGGGTATTTGAATAAATTTTCAATGTTTGTGTCTTATTATTCAAATACGCACCGCCTATTTTTCATATATTTTAATTTTCTTCAGGGTTCGAACTCTACTATAGTAATGCTCGGCAAGTGTTTTCAAAAGGAAATTGCCAAATAAAACCAACCCTTCTTAGGGGGTCAAAGTTTGTACGGTAACATTTTTATTTTTCATCCGATCGACTTCAAACTCGGTTTGTGTACTCTATATAAGAAATATTTAGGTATTTTGCTTTGGGCTCGAGTTATTGGCAATGATTTTAATGAGAACTTTTTCATAACTCACGAAGGAGTTTGTCGTATCAATATGAAACTTTGTACATTGATAATAAAGAAGTAAAAAGAAGTAAAATATTATTTATACTCATAGATCTAATTTCTAAATCAATAGATACAAAAAAATAGAAACCGTTTTTAGGCAATATGTACTTTGCTACGAATTTTAAGATCACTGATTTACTAACTGCTCCTCAGGTACTTTAATAGGAAATTTTATTTCGCGATATTTAAATATAAAAGAGAAAACTAACCGATCGTGAAGGAATCTCTGTGGACAAAATCCTGAGGGCTATTAAAATATGAGTCTTCTCATTATTGCAAAATTGCCGCGGGTAGCAGAAATGTATGAAGACGACGTTGTTGAAATTCCCACGGAAATTATATTAACAGGAGACTTAATTAAGACAATTTTTGGCGATCTGCTGCAAAAGTCAATGCAGGAACTTTCAGAACGAGTCATTGCCGCGCTGACAAATGTGCAGACATTAGAAATGAATAGGAGCGATTCTGTTATCAGTGAAGACTGAAGATCCAAATGATGCACCAAATTTCCCTGTTGAATTCCTCAATCAGCAAACTCCATCCAGCAAGCCACCTCATGTGCTGTACTTAAGCAAGGTGTCATCATCATGTTGCTGAAAAACTAAAAAAAGGACTGCAGTGGAACTCGATTGATTGTGGAAGAGCCTGGACGAAATTTGATAAGAGCATGAATTACCACAATGATTCCATTTCCGATAAATTCTAGCATACGCTATAATAATACACAAGGCTCAAGACCAGTCATTTGATCACGTTGGCATGCATTTGAAGACCGGAGTATTTTCACACGGCCAACTGTATGTGGCTTTATCACAATCAAGAGTTGCAAGACAAAAGAAGGTGTATATTGAATCTAATCCACAGCAAGGAAGATTATTAATTAACCAGAGACAATTTACACGCAATGTAGTTTTCAAAGAAGTTCTTTAAATAAAATCAATTTGTTTATCAAATATTACTTTGCATACCCAGCGAAGCGGGTACAACCAACTAGTCTTCAATATTGCAAAAAATTTTAGCGGCATAAAACGCTCCATTCGCGAAGGGGAAGAGCTCGTCAAGGCTGGTTGGATCTATGCTATAGGTGTTATACCAGATTCAGCAAACAGAGATCCTCGATGACTTCAAAACCCCACGAAATTAAACTAAGAATTTTATGGTTATACCATTTCGTTCATATGAGTTGCATTGGGGTACAGCACAATAAGACGCTCGATGCAACACTTTTTCTTTATTTTCCATTATTGTAGACTAGTTATTTATTTATTTTTATGTTTTACTTAACAAATGTATTTATTTTTCACGATATTTAATTATTTAATATCGCTTAGCTTCTTTTCTGTACATTTTTTCGCTGATCTGTCATATATTTATGTCTAGTAGGTTTTACATTGTCGCCGCTAGGGTACACCCTCCATATTTTTGTAAACTCGACTACTGTCGACGATTTTATATTGAATCCCAAAGGCTGAATTGATGAACTTTTCAGGACAGTAGGTAATACTCTCAAATGTTGACAGACGTTCGTGAGTAAAGAACACCTTAATGTGTGATATTTGCTTTTAGGGGGTTGAAACTAAAACCCTGGCTCAGCCATCAGAACTGTCAGAACTATACACTAAGCCACACTGTGATCAAATTGAAAATCGTTTAAACTTTCTGGATACATTTGATGCCATAACCATCTTTTCCATTTTTTGTATTCTCCGTACTAATATGCAAACTTTACAATTTATACCTACCTCCAAGCCTCCAAGATCCATAGAGCATAAGCTACAATCGAAAATATCTTCACCTACCTAATCTATTGTTCACCCGCTAAAGACAGAGCTCATATATACTCATACGTCAGCAAACGTGTTGCCATTAATCCCATTCAACGGCCAAAACATTAATTAATCAGCACAGCACAAACCGCATGTCATTCACTCGATAGATCTATCGGTAGCCAAATAAGATAAACCACAACGAACCGGCACTTATAACATTGTATCTCATACGTGGTTTTGCCTATAAGATCAACGCTTACGCTTAAGTCACCGCAATAATTGATGCCATCTGAATGGCTAAATAATTACACACTTGGCACTTTTTGCCGCATTCAGAGACCACCACCAATCACACGGCTCTTGAGTAGGTAGGTATATAGAAAAATTGTAATAATTATGTAGATTGTTTAGCTTTGGCTTAGCATGCGCAGCGCATGCGCGCAATTTGTGCACGGTTTGTAGGCAAGCGATGCGCTTATGAAGAATTGCCAAAGCAATTTATTATGTTGGTGGCCGTCATAAGTTCTATGGGTTAATTAATGGTTGTCAAAACGTTTCGTTTAATTCGCCTGAATTGTTCGAAATACACATTTGGTTTGGAGCTGCTTGCCAAGAGGATGTTAATGTTGGTTTTGAGTGCAGTCATTATGTGGCCCACTGTCCTTGGTACCACGGCTACCGTGTTCACATTGTGAATGATATGCATGCATGAGCGTTATTGATTGCTAAACATTCAAATTAGCAATTTCCTAGATGTCATAATAATGATTGATAAATGCGACCACTTTGTTTTAACATCTGCAAGATACAGACTACACTACACAGTGTTGTAGTCTGATGGGTGAAATAAGCGGATCCTATAAGTGGAGTGTACTCGAGTGGATATTGGGCCTTGTATTTTGTAAAATTTTTATATGGAGCGTATTTCTTGTGATTTTATTCAATCATTTGCGAAGGATTTATAGTGAAGGATACGCAACGAAAACCGAACTTCTTGCTCTTGCAAAACTGGGTAGATGGCATTAGAAGATAAATACCCATTGTTGCGACGGATCTGGCAACGTTAGCAGTAAAAGCCCTGAATGCACCCTAAATGCAGCAATGACAAGCTGTCAAACTAAAAGCTAGGCCATGCGTTTTTCGTTTTGCGCTTAATTGAGGTTTGGAAACTGGCGGACTTGGGATTAAATATAGAAACGAGTATACTAAAGTAAATTATCATTCAATTATTATTATATAATACTTATTAGTTATTACAATTATTGTTACAAGAAATTTTTAACGGAATAAACTGATGTAAAGTTGTTTCCTTCACATCTGTTCTCGTTGTTGAAATTTTGAGATCTTCTCTCAACACCCATGTTAAAAACTGAAGTTATTTTGAAGAAGAATAATTTTATTATTATTGTGCGTTTGCACTAAAAAATGTTCTAGTACTTTTGTAAAGAAATCTATTCGAAATTAACATTTTTTGTAATATTTTGTTTATACGTCAATTTTTCTAATTACAAATGTCATAATGAAATGAAAATTAACCTAAAAATACAAGAATCGAAGCTTTTATAATAATTTCTACCTTTTTATTTCAATAATAAGAAAAATTCCCTATTGAGTAAAAAAAAACACAAGTGTAAAGGACCATTCACACGACAGCGAAAGCGAACGAACGATTTGATTAAATGCGACCAACCCACTTTTGATGCATTTATGAACAGAACATTTTGACAGGAATTTTTAAAGAATGCAAAAAGAAAGCAAGTTTAAAAATGGTTTAAATAATGAAATTTCGAATTCTAAACTTTTTCTTACAAACGAAAACACCCTTGCCGCGAATTGTCAAAGTTTATTCGCAATCCACATCATTAAACCGCGTTCCACAACCTAGCGAATAAAACATTCGATCGAACTTAACCTCAAATTAGAAATTTCTGGTAGAAACTGTTGACTGAAATTCACGAACCGCCGCGTCCATAAAGTGTGAAGGGATGGTTGTCAAAACTTATGAATATTCGTTCGATCGTAAGTAGTTGGTTGCTCTCATGTGAATAGTCCTTAAGTGCCTCAAATTTATACAACCCATTAGTTCTAAATGTCAAATATGCCCTTGTGAAAGATAATCGACAAAGAAATTGCATATTGGTTCGTATTATCCAATTTCGATCTGAAGACAGGACGTTACACTTCTGGGTACACTTTCATAACCTGTGACACAATCACTCTTACTGCGAGTGGCGTTTACGACTATTTAATATACGTCAATTCGAATCTAAAGTCATAATTAACGCTAGTGGCGTTTTTGGGTCGTTGAACGCCATTTTTGTCGTTAAACATCTTGTGGATCCGATTAGCGTACAACGAAAGTCAGATTAGAAATTTCACTGTCATTCTTTAAGACTTGGAAGGCTAAAAAAATTACAAAAAAATCGGCGGTATTTGTAGTTAAAAAATAAGTGATCTATGAATAATGAAAATGCATTCTATTCTTACACTATTCTTACATTTTTATTCAAATACCTAACTAAATAAAATTCGATTTATTTCTTACGTTAAAAATGAAAAACTAAAATCAATTTAAAAACAATAAAAAACTTTACTTTCACAACAAAATATTTTGTTGGCTATACAAATACACCCAGAAAAAAAAACGAGCTAAAATCAAGAATCTCAGTGTCATTTCAAGCCTGTTCGTTGACGAAAGTATGATAATCTCGGAAAATCGTATTCCAAGTACAAAAATCTTATTTTGAGCTGGTTTTTTCAATACCAAAAAATTTTTTTTTAGATGTTTTAGTGAGCTAAAAATCTTACTTCAATCCTGCTTCGCGATTGGGTTAAGAATGGGGTTCTTTTCTTACATTATGCCTGAAATATATTTATTTTGGATATTCAAGATCTAAACCTTAGTTGTTTAAATACCTACCATTTTGACGCTAAGATTGAATAGAATTGTATAGTTAGCACACCTAACACCTAGGACCACCAACAAGGGATGTGAAAGATTAGGAGTAATTTATTAGCCGCGTTTAATACGCTTTTGTCTAGCTGTAGCTAGTCAACAGCCTCTGATTGGTCGATTTGCCTGCAAATCTAGGCAAGTTTCGTATGTTAGGCAACATTTTCTGCCTAAGTTCTATGATAAACTGTCACCTGAATATTTAGGTGATTCAGCACATTGAACGCAACGATTTCTAGCATCTCTTTATAGGTTGGTGATGAAATGCGGGTTGGTGATGAAATCTCCTTTTCCAAAATACATTTTCCAAAATCCCATGTGCTGAAATCCCTTACTCCAAATGACCCTAAGAGAAAATCCCCCATTTTTAGATTTGGTGTTACTAATTCTGTCGCCGTTCCACCTAAAAATGGTGTTAAAAAGTTAGATACGTTTGTGGGGGTTGGCCCCTGTAACCCCCCCGCTTGGGGTCATTGTAGGATTTAGAGTAGGTGCAGGGTTGGGCACATGCAACGTTGAGCTTACTTTTGAGAGATTTTGGCATAGGGGATTTCGTCCCGGAAGATTTTGGAAAAAAAAAATATTTATATATGAGAGATTATGTCCAATAGGGGATTTTGGAAAAGGGGATAACGTAGGATAACGTAACAAGTCAATTGCGTGACAAAGTGTAACATATGTTGTAGCGTTGTCTCTCTACAAAAGAGCTTGATTCTGAGATGTGGAGCTGAGCACATCTAGCTGCTTCCGATCACCGGTCATTACAGGTTTAATTATGGATTGTGATAGTCTTAAATTAAAATGTTTTTTTACAGCTTGCTGATAGTTAGCCTAACGTACAGTCAAGCCAAGAATCATACAGTCTTGTAAGTTTCAAAAATCCTCGCCTCCTGCATTGACGACCATGTGTGTATCTTTCGTTAGCTTATCATTTATTTCATCCAATCTACATATAGAAAACTGACAGTGAAAATTGTATGTCCGCAAGAATTTTTCGAACTATTCAACTGATTTCAAAAATTATTTTTTATAAATGTCTGAAATAAATATGTGTAGATTATGGATTACCTTTGTTTTGAAAATACAGCATTTTTCATTTAGAAAAATTATGACAAAAGGGTGTGTTGCGTTACAAAAAAGAAAAACCATAGTAGGTAAAAGCCTTTCCTCGATATTTCGAAAAGGAGAGGGTCGATGTCGATTGAGCTGAAACTTCCACAACTATTTGCTATGAAGTGAAAAATGCTCGTAGCTCAAAAGTTTTCAAGTTTTCCTCTAAATAGCGCTTAATACCCAAATCACAAAGTTATACTACAGCTTGGCATTTATATAGCAACTTTAGACTTGTGTTTTGATAAAAAGACGTTTATTGCCTCCTAAAAGTATTTAATAAGAACTTATCTAGAATTCCTGTGCCCGTACACCTAGTAAAAGTACCTTAGACATTCTAAAAACATCTGCAAATAATTTATTAAATTGATCGAAATCGATCAGTTTGTCTTATGTCGTCGTCTTTATTCCAACTCCACATTGCTACACCATCTATGTTCAAAATAAACCTACAATTTCTTTGAAAAAAGATGAGAAGAAAGATATCTAAGCCATATTTATAATGCTAGTGTAATACCACCTTATTCGACGTAGGTTAGGTTAGGTTAACGGGTTGGTGAAGCTGAGTAGCCCTCTCTTCACCCCACTTAGGTCCTTGTGGACCCATTGTAATACCCTTCGAAGGGGTTATACTGACTTTATTTCATCCTTTCCGTGTTTACTCGACTTTGTCCAACAATCTCGCTGCCCTCAGAAACCTGTAAAGATTGGATATTGAGACGTTAGAAAGTTCTTGGATATCCTGGAAGCAGTAACTTCCAAGTGTTCTATTCCTCAAGTGACAAAGACTCGGGCAGTGACAGAGAAAGTGAGGGGTATCCTCGTGGGCCTCTTCATCACCGCAGCCCCTACAAATGTCGTCGTTCTTGAGATTTAGTTTCATTGTGTGGCTTCTTAGAAGGTTGTGACCAGTGAGGGCGCCAACAATCTTAGACAGCGATACTCTATCGTATCGCAGAAGTTTGTTGGTCCTGCTTTTGTTGTATTCTGGGCACATCTTCCGTGATATGTCACAGGTGGTTAGTGTTTTCCACCTGATGTTGGCTTTCACTCGGATCTTGTATTCCACTCGTTCTCTGAGACTGCAGATTGGTGGCTTGATCGACTGAAGTCCCTGGTCTAGGTCCATTGCAGAACCTTTTCTTGCCAGTCCGTCGGCCCTCTCATTACCGGTTATGTCCCTGTGTCCAGGAACCCAGCAGAGATTCGTATTATGCTGCGACCCAAGAACCTTGAGCTCTTCGCGACAGCGGCGAACTAGTTTGGATTTTATCTCATTATTAGAGATTGCCTTGATAGCCGCCTGGCTGTCATATGGTAATATCATTCCGTGGTACTGCCATTATTGACACCATGCTTGCCACTTCCGCGACCGCCAGCACCTCAGCTTGGAAAACACTACAGTAGTCCGGAAGCCTGATTGAACTATGTATGTTGAGTTCCTCTGAGAATAGTCCGGCGCCAGTTTCACATTCCATCTTTGATCCATCAGTGTAGATGCCTATCGATGTCGTTTCCGTGGGTTTGTTCCTGTCCCCTTCCTCCCCGCTCGGAAACTAGCAAGAGAATGGTTTATCGAAATCTAAGTAGGGTGACATGTAATCAGAGTCGACGTCACTCCCTACGTGTTCCTTGAGGATTCGCGCATGTCCACATAGACTGGGGATCCAGAATTTTGTCTGATCCCCAGTTTATGTTTTGCACGTATAGATCCATAGGTAGCAGATTAAGAAGCGTTTTCAACCCAGCAGTCGGTGTTGTTCTCAACGCACTAGTTGTTATCCGACGTAAGTTTTGTTATTTCTTTTGACACTGAAGAAGAAAACAACAGTTAAAGCCTTCCGAGAGACAGTTTTTATAAAAGACTCTGATAAATTTTTCTATACAAATAATTTGTTTAAGACAACATTTATGACAAAATCACTTTTCAAAATATACCAGTCAATCAATTAAACTCACACGGGTAGTCAAATTCAACGCAATGCTTACCAATTTTGTCAACGTATTGCCACGCATCAAATAACGTTAGTAAATAATAACAAAAACAACAACGCGCGATGCAGTTCATATAACATTTCATCAAGAGTTCACCCTGAAATCAAAAATCTGTATCTGTGTCAACAAATAAATGTCAATAGCACCGACATGCGCACTGTCCACAGACAATCATAATGTAATCCTTTTCGAATTGAACTTCAAAGAGAACCAGCAACAACTGACCATAACCCATAACCACAGTGATTGTGTTTAGTTCCCCATTGTTAACTGAAGTATGTTTTCATAGAGCAGCAACTTCAATGTCACGTTGATGGGGATTACACGTCACAAGTTACACAAGATGTAGATGAAAAGTCAAAATTAAAATCAAAATCAATGGTACCAAATATTTTGTTGTTGTTGTTAAGATGCAGAACTGTCTAATGACCATTACGAGTGTGGCACAGGTCTGGGCTACTATTTATAAGGTAGGTGTCAGCTTGACATGGTATAACATCACTTTGATCCATCTAACAGTACAGATCAATTGGCAATCGGCTGCTCCGGACTAACACCAAATATGAATAAATTCTTCTGTATCTCAGCCTTGGTGTGTTTAACATCCATGGTGGTGGCAGCACCCTCAGGCGCATGGAATACCAAGTCCTCATCCGGGTGGACAACAGAAGCCGCATGGAAAGACGAGAGAAGCGCTGATGCCCTAGGTCAAGGCTGGGTATCCTCCGAGAGTGGCGAAAACCTGAGACCACAGTCCATTCCAACCAGCTGGCAAAATATCCGAAAGCAGAACACCGACTGGGTGAAGAGCAGTGGTTGGAACGTGAAGAATACGAAGAATGGTTGGGACAAGTCAGCACTGAGCCCACTCATCGTTCAACACCCCTTGCCAAAGTTGCAGTTGAGTGAATGGACCAAGTCTCTCCTACCTGCTGCCGGATGGGATAAGGAACCAACCGCGGAAGATTGGAAGCAAGCTTCAGTTACTAAGGCCCCAATGGGTTGGGAAACGAAATCTGCCTCGTCTGGTTGGGAAAAGAACGCAGCCTTAGGTAAGAATTCTGCTGCCGATTATGCTGCTGCCAACGCCGCCCACGCCGAATATCAAAAGCAGGCTGCACTCTCAGCATGGCAAAAGAAGCACGCTTCCACCTCGGGATGGGAAGAGAAGCCGGCAGCAGCTGATTGGCAAAAGGAAACCGCATCCCAAGAAGCGTGGCAAAAGAATACTTCTCCTATCGCATGGAATGACGTGCCAACCGGCTGGGAAAAAGAAGCCACCAATGTTGCTTGGGAGAAGGCTACTTTGAGTTCTGGTTGGGATGCTGATTCTGACTTCAGGGCATGGCTAAAAGAGACTACTTCGAAAGGTTGGGATATGAACACTGCCTCCAAGGCTTGGCTAAAGGATGCACTTGCGAGTGGCTGGGAAAAGAAGGCCGCCCTTGATATGTGGCAGAAAAACGCTGATCCCAACGTATGGCAAAACGAGGCCGTCGCAAGTGGTTGGCAAAAAGATGCCGACTCAGTCACCAGTGATTGGGATAACAAGAAAAACGCATGGCAATCCGCTAGCGAGGTATACAACGCGAAGAAAGCCCGTGGGCCCGCTCCGAGCAAATGGGAGAACTAATACTGAATTGTCGAAGATTTATTGTTAAGTATATTTTTAGAAGTATACAAACTCTGTTGTCTTGTTTTAATAGTTATTTTTGTTACACTAGTGAATGATAATAAATCAAATGTTTGTTTTCAAATTTACATTTCCTGTATGCTAAATATTTTAATTTATTTTTTTTTTCTGCGGTAAGAGTGTGTTTAACTGGTTTCTTCATTTAACTGGTTTTAACGTATAGTTATTTTTTTTACAAGTGGCTTTAACCAAATTCAGAAGTAGATATGAAAGGGGAAGAGGTGCTGAAAATGGTTCTGCTGACAAAATAATGTCCCATATTACGTTAGGGGTATTATTAACGATTCGGTGTAACAGGTCTAGTATCATTGTGAAAGTGTGAAGTTTTCTTACACTATAACAACAAAATATACTCGCTACGGCTACACTTTTACACTTTTACTATACCCCAGACCTAATAGTAACAAACAAAATACAACAGTGTAAAATGTACAAGTTCGCAAATGTCAGTCCGATTTAAAATGTTTTTTGTTGTTTGCTCAGTGTTGCTATAGAGATTAGAAAAAGTGTGCTCACGTACAGCGTTGTTATACGGTCGTAAATATCGTATTTGTGACGATTTTTGAAAGCAAATACGATGCTCCGATTTTTGCTTGATTTGGCCTGATTTCTACGATTTGCTGATTTTTAGTTCCGATATTTACGATTTCAGAAGCAGTCAAATACGAAGTATACAAAATTCCAAATTCCAAAACCTTGGTGTAAGAATAACTAGGTACTTCTTACCGAGTTTTGAAACTACGTAAAAACAAATTAAACAAATTTAAGACCAAATGAAATGTGCAAATTTTCGCATTTTATTTAAATAGGTACTTCACACAGGAAAGCCGAATAGAATCTGATAAGTATTAGTCTTAGTCTGATAAGCGTTAGTTGTAGTCCTCTGGAAATATGTTTTCAGGATGCTAGTTTTTTTTAAATACTTCCTTCCGGGAAAGGCAAACCTATAACGTTTCAACAGCGCCCCGAGATGCTCGCAGATGTATGTTTGTTCTGCACTTAAAGTGCTGCAAATTGTAGTCTTCTAAAAATATATCCCCAGGAAGCGATTTCCAAAGTTTGCTTGTCCTGTAACAGAAGGAGTTTTGGAAAATTTATGTCCTCGCGGTTGTCAAGTGTACTGCATGTTCATGAGCATTAGCTGGCTGCCTTGTGGGTCGCCCAAAAGATACATTCCGAGGGATAATGTCTTTGAGTTTCTCGGAATATCTACCATAGAAGTACCTATAGAACAATCAAAGGTCAGCGACTTCGACTTGTCTTCGACGGTTGCAGATTCAAAGTGAGTGTAGAGTCTCTAATAAGTCGAACTGCTCATCTCTGTATGCTGTCAAGTATACAGTCGTTGGCATAATTATTTAGACAAAAGTGAAGTTAATTCTACTCATAAATTTAAACTTACTTTATGTACACATTGGCATCAATGGAAAGGTCATCTAAATTCCGTTTGAATGATACAAAACTTTCCTTAACCCATTAAGTACCCATTGAAAATTTAGAACTTTTGTAAAAGTCTACTTTTTTGAGTTTTTTCCTCGGTCTAAAAAATAATTTTTTTGATACAAAAAATTTCTTCAAACAATTCTAATAGTGACTGCAAAAAAGATTTTTCAAAAATCTCTTCGCTAATATTTTTTATGATTTTTTTGAAAATTGGTAAAAATGACTATTTTGGCCACTTTTTCCTCCTTTTCATACAAAATTTTTCTAAGATCATTCCATTCAAAAAATCATATTATACCAATTCTGCAAGGGTAGACTTCTTAACCATGTTAACATAGAAATAACAGAACTTTTAAATACTGACAATGTAATCAGGAGATTAAGTCGGGTAAAACCTCATGATCTTAGCTAAGACCAAGAAAGTAGGTAATACTTTCAACTATAAAAGTATAGAAATTCGGCAAACGTCGGATTTATCCTCAAAATTTTTCAAAATGAATCAAAAATAAATTGCCGATTTATCGAACGACTAGGTGCAATCAATTCTGGATGACGAAAGTCAGTCCCTTGGGAGTTCTTTTTAGATCGGGTTAAAGTCCTTCAATATTGCAGAAGCATCCCTCGCGTAATAGCTCTGCAACGTCTTTCGATAATTTTTCCTTCCAGCGAATTCCCATTACAAAAAAAAAATATTACATCAATTGACCAATTTACAAGCGTTTTTCATGTTTATCAGGGTTATTAACCATCGTGCAGTGTTTGTATTTTGTGTCGCAGATACGACTTTAAAAGAAGAAAAAAATTCGCTTGGATTCCGCTTTCTTTCATTAGTAGTAGAACTAGTCGTTGCCGCTTCCAAGGCATAGAAAAAACCCAGTGTACAGCCGTGTACATGTAGACACATCTTAAACTGTTAACCAAAATAAGACGGATTGTATTTTTTTTTTAGTTGCGAAGCGGAGCGGTGTATTTTTAGTGTCCGTATTAAATTTTACAAACTCAAAATTGCGAAATTTCCAAATATAATTATATCTTCAGAATTCCAGAATATTTCAGGTGTGAGTTTAAAATTATTTTTATTATAATTAAGGCCCAAAGTCAAGAAGCTTTGCCTACCGTTAAACATGCTCGTAGGCACTCTCGAAGAAGTTATACAAAATAGTTCTCAAAATTCCAATAAAAATATGCTTGCTGAGCATAACCGCCTTGAATGGGGGAAGTGGGATTAACCCAGTTTTTGAATTGCTGGTCGTTTGCGTATCGAGTCTAAGAACGCTGATGTTATTCGAATTCGATATCAAACTAATATCAATTTCGCAATTTTGGGACTAAGTTTGAACATTTAGGGCAAGTGTAATTGCCTCAGTACCACTACTGTTGAAATTTATAAGTATACTTTAAAAGAATGAAGTTTTTTAAGTACTAAAAGTTATGGTTAGTTTTAAGTGGTCCTTGACGAGGTGCACTTTAAACAAGAATAGGTCCATTGTGATGCCACTGAAAGGTATAGGTGATTAGATTAGACTGCCTGCTCCTGGAAATCTGCGTGCGACTTCTGCAAAAAGGGTAGGTACCTATAGTCAGACCCAGCCTTTGGGCATACGTACCAATTGCATGGTGTCCGCTTATGACATTCAATAGAATTGTACATCTTTCTAAGTACCCTAAAAAATGCCCTGCGCGCATTCATTGTTATAATTGTTCTGTAAGGTGACAAATGTAAATTTACAACCAATGGTTGTTCGAAAATTCTAGCATAATATTAAAACCTTCTTGCGCACATATGTAGTTGCTTGCGGTTGTTGATATTTTCTGCAGCTGTCAGACTGAAAGCTACTATTTCACGATGTCAAAAAGGAGCCATGAAATAAAGTCTTATGCAAAAAGGTCCAAAACGTATTCTGAAATCGCTATTGCAATAAAATCCAAAACGATTTTTGGACTTTATTTCATTTTCAAAAGTGCAATAAAGTCCAAATCGAAGTGGAAATAAAATCCACAATGCAAAAACAGTAAAATATGTATGGGGGGCATGCTGCCCCCTGCAACCACCCTGCTCGTCTTTCTTTTAAATAGCTGAAGAATGTCTTTATTGCACTTTTAAAAATCGTTTTGCAATAAAGTCCAAAAAAGTCCAAATTACGTTTTGGACATTTTTGCATAAGACTTTATTTCATTGCACCGTCCAAAATCGTGTCAATTTTTTTAAATACTCTCACCAATATGACGTCAGATTTGTCTATACACAACCTTAGGGCAGAAACTCACAAGATTGACAAGATTTTTGACTTGTAATAATAGCAAAGAAGAACTGTTGACATTTATGCCTATAAAGGCGAAATCAAAAGGTGAGGAGGTTGCTGCTTTTCAAAAATACATAGGTACCTTAAAAAAAAATAATAAACTTAAACGAATCAAAATAGATTGTGAATGACGAGCAGAAATAATGGGTTCGTAAGATTAGGTATCCACTGATGATTTGTTATCACTGTAATCACCAGGAATCTCTGTGCTGTAAAATTTTGAATTTTCCGCATGTTATTGATACATGCAATAAAATTGTTCATGGTAGAAGGCTATAAAGAAGACTTTTCAATTAGAATAAAACGAGGTCCCCTGCTGTATTACACCGACGTTCGATGGTTAAGCAGGCACCTTATTCTACAAGGATTGCGAGACTTATTTGACGAAATAAAACTTTTTCTAACATCCACAAAAATGCAATACATCACGAACTTGACAATGAAGAGTGGTTAGCTTTCTTGTCACATTTAACTAAACACCTCAATCAAATACAGGCAGACGAACGGGCGGAATGAATAGTGTGACCCAGTTTTTTGAGTTCCCCTTTCGTAATATGAAATGGTTAAAATATAATCTAAAACGAAAATATTACCTACATAATTATCTATCTTGCTTTAGTAGGAAAAAGTTAAAAGAATCAGAAAATTCGACTCCTCAAAATTATGTTCCCTGCAACGCTCATAGTTCGGATTCCGAGGCATGCTTCTGGAAATTTATGAACGAAGAAGAGTACCTATGCGAACTTAAAAAAAAAAAAAACTTTTCATCGTCATTCCTCTGTTGAACCTATTTAATAGAATGTGGATCACCGTCTTCAAAAATTAGCTATAAAAACAAAACTTATCTGAAGAGAACTTGGGTGCCAGTTTGAGATTTGCAAACTTTGAAGGCGATTGGCAGTGTCGTGCTCCAACTTTTAAGAACTGCATAATTTCTTAAATTTTTAGTGTAGGTACAGCAGTAATGAAATACATATTTTTATTTTATTTGTTAAGTAGGTAAACTTTTTTCTCTTTGTTAATTTTTAGAATTCTGCAAAAAAAAACCCACACAATTTTATACAAAAAAAATAAAAACCAGTAAGACAATTATCTTCGACTATGCCGAAGCTCAAATACCCGGTACTATAATTATTGTAAAAATAAAAAAAATATTTAAGTATTAAAAAATTATATATTTGTATGGGAGGTATGGGTAATTTTAATTCGACCAAGCTCATTTTTTGTCAAAAATTTTTAAATATTATTAAAACAATATGTGCAAAGTTTAAACTTGCTATCTTTATTGTAGCTATTTAAATTTAATTTTTTACATCAAAAAGCTATATAAATCCGATATTTTTGTATGGGAGGTAGTAGTAGTTTTTATCCGATCTTGCTCATCTTCGAACTTAGCCTCAGTTTGGTGGATAAAAGCTTACGTACCAAATTTCAAGTCGATAGCTCTTAAATTACGGCCGTAATCGTGCGGACAGACAGACGGACATCGCTAGATCGACTAAGAAAAGAAAGTGATGCTGATCAATAATACATATAGAGTTTGTCATACCTACAACGCCTCCTTATGTGCGTTACAAATGGAATGTCAAAGTGAATATACCCTCGCCACAGTGTGGTACCGGGCATAAAAATAACTTGAATAAAGTATTGTGACCAATATTGCCAAGTGGACCGCGAAGTTTTGTAAAAAGTAAAAGTAGTCCATCACCTGTAAAAGTTTGCCCACCCATTCACTCTACACAATGTACGCGAGATGAAGTTATGGCGCTAAGGCTGCAGTTATAGCTATCAGTAAAATGCATCCGCAAAAACACGAAACAGAACAAAACTGAAACATTTAACCATAGCATATCATAGGAATTCAGTGGAATACTTCGTGAAACTGGTTGAGAAGTTGAACAGAAAAAGTTTTTCGTACGGAAAAATAAAGAAATTCTTTTTTTTTTTGAAAATTTAAAGATCAATTGCTTAATTTTTTTTGACGAATTAGTTTTATAATTCAAAAGCAACATTTTAAGACCTAGATTGAGTTCAACGATTAAGTTTAAGTGCTCTAAAAAAGTGAAACAATTTTTTTACGGATGCATTTTACTGATAGCTATAACTGCAGACTAAGTCAATTCAAAGAATAGGAAACGGAATGGGCGGGCGCACTTTTTTACTATAAAGTTTTTGAATATAGGTATTCTACTGACATAAATAAATAGTCGTCGCTTTGACTTTAGTACCACATTTCAGTACCAGTTCTATCTAGAAACAGGTTTACTAACATTTACTCTAATCGAAAAGTAATTAATGTTCTGTTGATTTATGGCTTCTATTTGTAAGAACCACCTGTGCGACAAAAATGAGTAATTAACGAAGCAAGCTAAATGTTAATTTGAAAACAAACATTTGATTTATTATCATTCACTAGTGTAACAAAAATAACTATTAAAACAAGACAACAGAGTTTGTATACTTCTAAAAATATACTTAACAATAAATCTTCGACAATTCAGTATTAGTTCTCCCATTTGCTCGGAGCGGGCCCACGGGCTTTCTTCGCGTTGTATACCTCGCTAGCGGATTGCCATGCGTTTTTCTTGTTATCCCAATCACTGGTGACTGAGTCGGCATCTTTTTGCCAACCACTTGCGACGGCCTCGTTTTGCCATACGTTGGGATCAGCGTTTTTCTGCCACATATCAAGGGCGGCCTTCTTTTCCCAGCCACTCGCAAGTGCATCCTTTAGCCAAGCCTTGGAGGCAGTGTTCATATCCCAACCTTTCGAAGTAGTCTCTTTTAGCCATGCCCTGAAGTCAGAATCAGCATCCCAACCAGAACTCAAAGTAGCCTTCTCCCAAGCAACATTGGTGGCTTCTTTTTCCCAGCCGGTTGGCACGTCATTCCATGCGATAGGAGAAGTATTCTTTTGCCACGCTTCTTGGGATGCGGTTTCCTTTTGCCAATCAGCTGCTGCCGGCTTCTCTTCCCATCCCGAGGTGGAAGCGTGCTTCTTTTGCCATGCTGAGAGTGCAGCCTGCTTTTGATATTCGGCATGGGCGGCATTGGCAGCAGCATAATCGGCAGCAGATTTCTTACCTAAGGCTGCGTTCTTTTCCCAACCAGATGAGGCAGATTTCGTTTCCCAACCCATTGGGGCCTTTGTAACTGAAGCTTGCTTCCAATCTTCCACGGTTGGTTCCTTATCCCATCCAGCAGCAGGTAGGAGAGACTTGGTCCATTCACTCAACTGCAACTTTGGCAAGGGGTGTTGAACGATGAGTGGGCTCAGTGCTGACTTGTCCCAACCATTCTTCGTATTCTTCACGTTCCAACCACTGCTCTTCACCCAGTCGGTGTTCTGCTTTCGGATATTTTGCCAGCTGGTCGGAATGGACTGTGGTTTCAGGTTTTCGCCACTCTCGGAGGATACCCAGCCTTGACCTAGGGCATCAGCGCTTGTCTCGTCTTTCCATGCGGCTTCTGTTGTCCACCCGGATGAGGACTTGGTATTCCATGCGCCTGAGGGTGCTGCCACCACCATGGATGTTAAACACACCAAGGCTGAGATACAGAAGAATTTATTCATATTTGGTGTTAGTCCGGAGCAGCCGATTGCCAGTTGATCTGTACTGTTAGATGGATCAAAGTGATGTTATACCATGTCAAGCTGACACCTTCCTTATAAATAGTAGCCCAGACCTGTGCCACACTCGTAATGGTCATTAGACAGTTCTGCATCTTAACAACAACAACAAAATATTTGGTGCCATTGATTTTGATTTTAATTTTTACTTTTCATCTACATCTTGTGTAACTTGTGACGTGTAATCCCCATCAACGTGACATTGAAGTTGTTGCTCTATGAAAACACTTCAACGCAATCAACTTTACAGGTAACACAATGGTCGTGTTAGCTTGAGTGTTTCTTGCGATTAATGTTTACGTTTTGGCCGTTTAGTTATTAGCCACATATTCCGCTTAATTGCTGTAGAAATATATTTAAATAAAATGTGTGTATCTTGTTGGTAATAGCAGTACCTATGTATGTATAAAGACGTAAATGAACCCATGTCCAATGACTGATAGGATTTCAGGCAAATGCACCGCCTGCCCACTTAAGCACGCTCTCCTATACAATGCAAGTTCTTTCATCATATAAATCTCATGTCATAGGTATTCCCATTCAGAGAGAATTGAGACTTCGAATATATAGGTTCGGCTAGACTAAACACCTCACTTATTTACCGTCAAACAGACCTTTTGGTTAAGGTTAAGAAAAATCTTTCTTTAATAGTATTTGACAATGCTCTAGTTACATTTATAATTTTGTCCTTAATAATACAAAAACTTGCGGCAGTGCTGTTATGGATATCGGGAAATTTTTTTATATTTATTTCTTTGTGTTGTGTTTGAAAATGAAGGTCCTTCGAGAGATATGCGAGAAAGAAAGTATCGCTGTCAACTAAAAATAATATTTTAAAAAGGTGTTAAAGATGTTCGGCATGTTCTACAATAGTGCAAGTTAGTTCAAGGGTACAGTGAAAAGTCGAATAGCTTGCCAAAGTTTATCTGTTGGAAGCCATTTGCTTATAGAAGAAAAGCTTTCTAAATCATATAGGTACTCTTTTCGCCATGAACAAAATTCGTTGCTTCAGCATTATGTCTACAAAATGTCATTGGAAATGCGAAAAATATTTCGACATGTGAAGGACTGGCCTTTAAGCTAAATTATGTAAAGAATGTTCATACTTTAGTCCATATAATTTCTATAACCCAGAATAAGATTTAGATCTCAATGAAACCAATTCGGTAGGAGGCGCCATCATTTTGGTAACAAGGCTCAGTAATGCAGCGAAGAAGGGCTTTGAATATAGGGTCCTCGAAATATGCAGCAAATTGGTTGACCAAGAACTGAAGCATTGCAGTTAGGCAGTTGCCAACCCTTGGAAACAGCAGTTTATACGAATGGACCCGTAGAAAGTATAGTAAGTAACCAATATGAAAAAAATTATTTTCTTGAATTTTTCAAGGGTGGTTTGGTAGTTTGTTTTAGGCCCTTTAAGTCCACCACCGACCAAATATTCACACTTTGGCAGAGGCAGATCTTTGAGAAAAATCAAACTCCAAATCGATGCACACCACCTTTTTGATCGACTTTTAGGCCGCATATGATAGCATTTATAGAGACGAGTTATATAGAGCCATATGTGTATGTCTCGCTGCTATCAATAAAGGTCGGAAACTATCTAACTATCTCAAAGGATTCTTTTTGATGTCAAAAAAGATTTAGACAGGGTGATGCGCTGTCATGTGACGTTTTCAACATCATACTTGAGAAAATTGTGCGAAACTCACAAGCCAACAGTAGGGGCACAATTTTTTAAAAGTCTGTGCAACTATTTAGACCTACTTTCCTCGTAGCTGCGCTTCATATGCACGTTTTCCTCATTTTTTGCATCTTGGTGTACGCTTGCTTGCAGCTGGCATATAAACAAACGAAGCTCTGGCAAAATACGCTTGTCGTCATTTGCAGCTTGCATTGCCGCTCGGTGGACAGTGGTTCGTTTGTTTATATGGAAGCTGCAAGCAAGCGTACAAGAAGATGCACATAACGAAAGCGTGCATATGAAGTGCAGCTACGTGGACAGTGGGTCACATACGCTGACGACATCGACATCATTGGCAGAACACATAACTGGTGCGTTTACAAGTATCAGTATAGAGGCGGCAAAAATGGGTTTAGTGGTGAATGAGGGCAAAACAAAATATATGCTGTCAACAAGAAAGGTACAAAAAACATCGACGAATCGAACAGAATGTCACGATAGACAGCTATAACTTTGAGGTAGTTCGGGACTTTGTGCACCTCGGCTCTGCCATTAACTCTAAAAATGACACCGCATCAGAAATCAAGAGAAGAATTCCACTTGCCAACCGCTGTTACTTCGGCCTAAGAAGGCAATTGATTAGTAAGGCCTTGTCGAGAAACACCAAGGAGACTCTAAGACCCTCATTATCCCAGTCTTACTTTTTGGCTCCAGAATCATGGACGTTATCAAAAAGCGGATGAAGATCTCCTTGGTCGCTTCGAACGCAAAATTCTTCAAGTGATTTTCGGCCCCGTTTGCGTTGACGGGGTTTGAAGGAGGAGATTTAATAGCAAATCCTACAAGCTGTACAGTGACATTGACCTGGGCAGAAAAATACGCATCAGTCGTCTAAGATGGCTGGGACATGTAGAGCGAATGGACACCAACGCCCCAGCCCGTGAGGTCTTCGATTCCATCCAACCCGGATGGATAACTCAGTAGAGGAAGACCCCGCCTTAGGTGGCGCCCACAAGTGAAAGGGACCTCAACCAACTTGGAGGCGATTAGCAGTGCTAACTGGAAATGGCTAATTCTAGATTAGCTAAAGTTTACACGAATGTAGGACGTAGGTACTTAATCGTGCACTTTGGTTCATTAATAAAAGGTAGAAGACAAGTTGACCATCTTAGCGGCGATGGAAAGAGTCGCTATAAATACTTACTTTCCTCCTTACTTTACTTTTAATGGCGCTACAGTCCAGGCGAACCCAGGCCTCAACCAACAACATGCCTCTCCAGCCAGCTCAATTCAACGCTAGCGGTTGCGCACGATATGTTGGTTGAAGTCCCCTTCCAACTGCGCGTGCCACATTAAGTATCAGGTCGTCCTCTACCTCGTTGTCTCTCTGGAATAGA
Source organism: Cheilosia soror (assembly GCA_949372485.1). Lineage (NCBI taxonomy): Eukaryota > Metazoa > Arthropoda > Insecta > Diptera > Syrphidae > Cheilosia > Cheilosia soror. The sequence continues at coordinate 80,205,663 of OX443563.1, forward strand.
GCTTAAGATTCGCTATAAATAGCTTTTGTTTAAAGAAATGTCTTCCGAAGAAGGTAAAAGCTCCTTTCCAAAACTGAACCGACCTTCGGACCTGAATTGCAGTCCTGCCAACAAAAAATAAAAACTGTCTCAATCATTAATAGAGGGGCCGCGATCAGCAAAGGTTAACCGCCTTCAAAAATTGGAAGAAGAAGCAAACTTGTGTCTTTTTAAACCGGCTCTGTTCCCAACAAACCCTTGGGGACTCTAAATATCTATAGATAATTACCTATGTAAAGAGAACTAGCTACTACACAGAAATTGATCAAATTTTAAAGATACCTCTCCTATGGTCAACCACCTAGCAACTGTCTTGCAAACTCACTGCTGGGTATATGACACAAAGCACTGTGTTGACACAACAAAACTTTTCAGTCCAAAAATAAGTCCCCAACAATGATCTCGTTATGTTTTGTAGCCGGTATTATACTTGGCCTTGCCATTCATTTGTCGATCAATTAAGTAATCCACTTGTAGGGTGCGACAATTAGAAAAGCTCCAGCGCACATGCTGCCACAAATTAAAAGAAAATAATTCCCGTCTTTGTGTCATATAGAGAAGGAAAAAAAAATGCATTCTTAGAGCGACCATGACAAATAATGTGTCAAAGAAAACAGCAACTACTTGACTGACATAAAAAAGACTTATTTTTATTTGCACTTCTCTTTGGAAACTTAATTGGAAGCAATTACAAACTAAACTCCTCGCTGGCATTTTTTACCATCCGGAAGAGCCGCCATATGAGCCATATGATGAACCACCACTGCTGTAGCTGGAGCCATGGCTTCCACTTGAGTATCCTCCGTGACCACCTTCGCGGATGACTTTAACAATTGATACTGATGGGCTTGAGCCAGTGCTGTAACCACCATGTCCACCAGAGTATCCTACGTGTCCACCGGATGAGTATCCACCGGAGTACCCACCATGTCCACCAGAGTAGCCTCCGTGTCCACTGGAGTACCCACCATGTCCACCAGAGTGGCCTCCGTGTCCACCAGAGTATCCACCATACGAAGATCCGCCATCGATAACTTTCACAACAGTAACAGGAGCCGATGAGGCGTGTCCACCACTTGAATAGCCACCATCTGAGTATCCACCTTCATAGGAGGTATCACCAGAATATCCCTGTTCGTAATGGTCACCACTATATCCACTGTATCCACCGGAGCTACCACCATCGACGACCTTAACAACGGTCACTGGGGAGCTGCTGTAGCTTGGGGTACTGTAGCTTGGTGCACTGTAGCTTGGAGCACTGTAGCTGGGAGCACTGTAACTCACAGATGGGGCACTGTAGCTTGGTGCACTGTAACTTGGAGCACTGTAACTCACAGATGGAGCACTATAGCTTGGAGCACTATAACTCACAGATGGGGCACTGTATGAAACACCACCTGAGTAACCACCAGAGTATCCACCAGAGTGTCCACCAGAGTATCCGCCACCATATCCACCACCATGTCCACCGGAATATCCACCGGCGTATCTACCACCGCCACCACCGCCGCCTCCAAAGCCACCCTTTAAGGATTGCAAAATACCGCCGAATCCACCGCCTCCGGAACCGCCCTTGCCCAGCAATTCACCGATAGTACGCTTTTGACGCACCAATTCCTCGCTACTGACAACGGCGACCGCAGCGACGGCCAAAACTACAAAAACGGCGAAAGGTCTCATCCTACAATACGATCCAAGAAACTATCGAAAACTGATCATCAGCACTGCTAGTCAGACTAATTTATAAGCCGGTACTCTTTAAGTTTTGACTTTGTCACATTTACATACACTTCCCCTACCTGTTGAAGCACAAGCTGAATGCGAGACCTAAACTATAGGCGGTGGCTGGGCAGGAGCCAACAAAAACTGCTCCGCAAATACGTGTGATCAATGTCAAGCGAGTCGATTAGTCGGTCGGTGCGTCTGTCTGTCAGCCAGACACAGGCAGTGTTGTTATGCAGATTTTACATCTCAAGTTGTTTGAATTTTCCTCCAATGTAATCAGTGAATCGTCTTAAGCATAGGTAGGTATAGGTAGGTAGGTACAAGTGGTCCGGTGCTGATCAGAAGATGTGCCTATATTTCGCTTAAGGTCAACGCTATGCGATGTTGGTTGGAATCTCCTGTCAACAATAACCGGAGATAATGTTTACATATTCATAGGTTCGCATAATCAATTCGCACGCATGGCATGGCGTTTGCGCGCGATTCGATTCTAATCGGATGATAGGAAGGTGGGGTTTCGACGAGTGGTATTCTCATTTTGTTTGATTGCGCCAAATCGTTTTTAGATGGAGCCACAAACAGTGCTACGCATTCTTTGGTTTTTTTTATGTATCATTTGAAAAGGTAGCTATAGTAGACCGGTTGGAAGGTGTATGCAAAACCCGTCTAGATCCAAATTGGGAGGACCTGTTTTAACTGATAATGATTTATTTTTACTTTTGTTCTAAAAGTGAGCACGCACTGAATTTCAGTATGTATATATGAACTAGCGTAGCCCGTGCACACTTCGTAGTGCAAAATGGTTAAAAAGATAAACTGTTTTTATTGTAATGCTCTGTGGTACACAACATTTTTTGTTTTTCCAGAAATCGTATTGCATAGACAATATTATTGATTTTCAGGACAATGCATTATTTATGTCAATCTTACAAATTTTTAAAACTTAGACTTCCAATTCCAAGACTGTCGAAGAAGCTGTACCCGCGCGGCTTTGCCCGTGCACAGGAATTGTATTGCGCAGGTCTTAGGTAATAATGTTCTTTCGTAAAATGCGAGAAATGAGAATGAATGGACTTGGTGGAATTTTATCTTTCTGCCTAAACCTGAAATACAGCAATACGACGAACAAAACAAAAAAGAATACTAATGAAAATCGGCCCAGCGGTTATCGAGTCACCCCATAGAAGATGTTTTTTGTATAGGAGGTATAACATTTTTGAATGCTTTTTTTGTATATTAAGTGCCGCTCCCCTTCGACCAATTTTCACAGTAGTACTCCAGGGCCAATACCTCAGATTATCTGTCAATTTGAACTCAATCGATTTGGTGGTTTTCGAGATATACGATTTTGAATGTTTTTTTTTGTATGGGCGGTGCCACGCCCCTTTGTCCAATTTTGACCAAACTTCACAGAAATCATATATTATTGCTCAATTCTGATTTCACAAAGACGTGTGAAAGTTTGGTCAAAATCGGTAAATGCGTTAAGGCGTGAATCGACGACAAACATTTTAGGGCTAAATTTTTATATATAGGTACTAGGCTCGCCTAGTGGTCGAAAATCGACCACACAGTTTTTGTATGCATCCCACAGGGAGGTACCTATATTCACTTTGCCATTACATTTGTAACACCAAGAAGGGAGTCACCGTAAACCCTATAAAGTATATATATATTCTGAATCAGGATCAAATTCTGAATCGATTTAGTCATGTGCGTCTGTCTGTCCGTCTGTTGAAAACACACACGATAGCGTCCGAATCGAGTAGGAGAATGAAATTTTGCAAGAGGACTTATTTTTACCGTACACTGAACCAAATTTGGTAGTCATATTGACAAAAAAGCAGGTAGACTTGAAGAAATGGCGATCAATATAAGGTCAACACCTCCTATCCGTTGTTTTGACAAATATTTTGTTATATTTAAGAAATATTGTCATTTTGAAAATAATTCATTAAATTTTTCGTTGTGGTGTTAAATCCACAAAAATTTGTTGTAGTGATAAAATTTCATCATTCTATCATGTTCTTCATTTTAAAAAAATATTCTTCAAATTGAAAAAAACATTCTTCAATTCGACACATCGTGCACCTTAAAATAACGAAATTTTCTTCATTTTTACGTATTATTTCTTTAAATTGAAATTAAATTAACTTACTTATTTATTCAAATTAATGATTTTTTCCGTCATTTATCGCTTTTGACAGCAAAACAAAAAAGAAACACTTTTGATGTCAAAAACGTTTTATTTTTATTTTCTTAGCATTAGGTAAATTATAAATTTTAAATTTTTTTGTAACTTACATACAGACTATTTATAAGTGAGTATACTGGAAGATGGTTTTTGTCATAATTGGAATTGATAAAAGACAGTCTGGCTAAAGGTCCTTCAAGGTCCTAGCTAAATTTGGAAAAATGAAACAAATTGAAAATATTAAAGTTTGTTTATGTCATTGGGAAATACAACGAAGTTCTTACGGTTCATTTATGGTGATCATTTTCTGAATGTTCTTTTTCTTGTTGCATCTCCTCCGCACATAGCCCACGGTTAATCCAACTATGAGAAAACTAGCCTAGAAAAATGGGAAAAATATTATAATTAAAAGTGCACTTTTTTTTAAGCCCATTCAACTGCGATTATAGGTGGAAAGATCATAAACTTACGTTTTTCTTATACAAATGTGTTTGAGAAAGACTTCCAAGGGTTTGCACTTATTTAATTGCTTTATGTACTTTAATTTATAAATTCTTTATCACAACTTTACTTTGGCAATTCACTTTCTAGAATAAGAATGGGTGGCATTAATAAACGACTTCACTCAATGTACCCCTTTTTTTTTGTTTTTTATGTATAATATAATTATATATACATATATTGAATACTGATACTCTCCTCTGAGTTTTTTTTTTGCTTTTAAGTATAAGTCTAGTTTATACCTAGTAGTATTAGTTCTAGTCATATTTTAAAAAATTAATATTAAGGGCTCATTAGAAGCATCGTTCACAATGTACGCCGGGAGCAAGTGTACACACCAAAATAAAAGAATTTATAAATATTTATACCTACTAAACAATAGTTAAATAATGAGTTTAATTTAATTGAAGTTCAGCCAGACATACCTGTTAAAAAGTCGGCTAATATTATAGATCTATAAGTTAACAAAACAAATGTACGGATTTTGTATATGTCTCAATAAAGTTGAATTGAATTGAATTGAATTATTACTTCGAGCGCAACAGCGAACAATAACATTTTAAAGAAACTTCTTCAAATTGATGAAAAACCCATAAGATTCTAAAAATATGTTATGAAAAATTGTTGATTTGAATAACTGATTCTTCTAAAAATGAATAAAATATTTTCTTCAATATCACCTACGGGATTTAGTTCAGCCAACGATTTCAATTTGTCAATATGACGAAATTTCATTCGTTTGAATAAAATACTAAATCGGACAGCAGTTGAAGAAATTTATTGACTTTGAATATTAAATTTTCAATAAAACTGCTTCAAACTGAATATGGCGGATCAACAGGACAACTCTAATGAAACCCGTAGGTCTGGGATATTAACATATCACTAGATCATAATATGCACCACGTGAGTGTGTATTAAATGCCGTCATTACCCTCCCCATTACAGGGCGACATCCGGTTTCATTTAGCCTTGTCTGTGCGTGCGTGGCTCATTGACACCAAATGTCCCACTGTTCGCGGACGTAGCAGGAACTATAAAGGTTGGGCTCCTACTGGACAACTTTCCAGAAGTTGATTTTTCCCATAGTGTTGTGAATCCGCAAGAGTTTGCAACAGTCTTACTGCAATTTAGCCTCCTTGCAATTTCTCCGCCTGAGAGTCGTAACTCCTTGACAGCATATATTTTTCCTCTTTCTGTCGCTGTCAAAGTCTTTCCGAACCCATTTTTTCTTTAACTAAATAAAAACAGTTCTTTTCAACGCTTTTTTTAATATTCTTAGCAAAACTTTAAAAACAAAAATCGCTGATATGCACTCCTGCAACGAAATATTCGCAATGGCCTCATTCTAGTGGCGTATCTTTTTATACGCTTTTCATGTAGTTCATTGATTGATCTTGGGAAATTCCAGCTGTAGTTTTTAGTTACCCTTTAATTTTATGACTTACTGTTGGGAAAATATGTACCTGTTGACAGGTAGTTAGAAACATTTTCAACAGGTATAAGGAGTGAAAATCGATTGCAAAATGTATGGCCTCATCCTAGTAATCGCCAGTGTATATCTATGTCTAAAAAAACACCCTTTACAACTACAATTAAAAGTGTTGCCTTGCCATAGTTGCAGTGAACAACAGTTTACGACATTACTATGACTGCAACAGGCTTTAAATATTTCACATTAATTATAAAACAGTATTCGCCTAGTGGTCGATAAAAAGCCAAAAATATTTGATTAAAGCCACTTGGGGTGGCCACAAATTTTATAATACTACCTTCGTACTTTGCGTATTTACATTTTTCGAAAATGGGAGAATATACAATTTACCTTTTAAGCAAGTCTCCCAATCAAACGAATTTGTATTGATAGAGATATGACATTTTGACAATTTCTGAGTTAGATCCACGAGGAGCTCACCAGAACCATTATGTCTACTCAATAAATTTCGTTAGGTAGATACTGTATGTCACAAATGACAAAATGTCCCAATGACAGACACTCTTCCCTCTTACTTTCACGAATTGTTCACCTTTTGGTCGAAAACATAAACACAGACGCCAATTTGGATAAAAAAAAAACGGACTCTGTCTGTAGCCAATCCTTTTGTAGAGAATCAAAATGATTTAATCAGCGAAAGGTAGACGCATAACCATACAACAAGCTTTGTAAATGAACTTCTGGTTTAAATATGACTGCGAATTAATTTAATTGCGGAGACGATCTGTATAGTAATGACTTCTATCTGCATAATTTTCATTATTCTTTGCTAATATTAAAAAAATTGCGACATGTTTCGAATAATATACCTAGCCCAGCCCGCCGAAGTATAAAAGTGTTCCTCCACATTTGGGGGCAGTTCAGTCTAATCAGTGATCGCGGACGCACTCGAACTCATCCCAATCGTGACAAAATGAAAACGGTAACAACATTGCACCATCATTAACCTCTTCTAATCGAAAATTCGTTACATCTTTCCAGGCAACTGTACTAATTTTAATCACCATTTCGGTGGCATTAGCATCGTCAAGAATGCACAACAAGGACTCCGCCCTGAATTCCGAAATAGAAACAATGAATAGCAAAGTGAATAAAGTCTTAGAATTGCTAGAAACAATGAAAGTTGCGAGTCCAGCAATAGTCGACGACAGCGAAGTGAACTACATGAAAACAAATGATTCCGAAAGTCTAAGATTTAGAAGGGATCACGCTCAAAAGCCCTTATCCTTCATCAAAGATAAATTGTCAAATGAATTACGTCGATTGAAAGACAACAGGGCCATCAGACTAGAACACCCGGACAGAAGGATCAGTTACATTGACATTGATTTTATTATCAAGGATGTATATGACAAAAAATTCATCAGTCAACGTGAAAAACTAAACCGAAGAATTCTGCACACAAGTTCAAATTATGTAACTAACGAAAGTCATCTCAGACAACAGGGAAATTCTGCAAGTTTTGCGGAAAAAATTACCAAAACCAATACGGTAACTGTTAGTAAGACAAAAGAAATTTCCGGCGAAGTTAAGATACCATTAATTGATGGGTCAAAAATGGGACTAAAATTTTCGCAAACAAATATTGTGACCGATACTAAGAGTGAAGAAGTACTAATGACCGCACCCTCGCAAAAGGTCGATGTTGATCCATTTTCTAGAGTAAAAACAGTCTTTAAACTTTTTTCATACGATGATATCTATAACTATCTGATAGATTTTGAAATTGACAATAGTTCTAAAATAAAAATTCAATATGCTGCATATAGCGCTTCGTCATATGCTGTGGATTTTTGGCCACCAAGTGAAGAACTTGGTTTAATTACATTTTTAAATGACAATAAAAATTTTGTAAATTCAATTCAATATAACGAAAATGACGTAAAACTTGCATATTTAGATGGGAAATTTGTTTTGCAAAACTTTCCCCTTGAGGAAAAAGTGAGAAACTCTGAACTGGAAGTTGTAGTTGGAAAACAGGAAAAACTGTAAATTTCACCTAACGGAAATATGACTATAATTAATACGTATTGAGATTATGTATATTTTGAGCAAATTTTAAATTTATGTATAAGGAACTCTGATTATTTTTTTTTAAATAAAGCTTTATAATAAATAGTAGATTATGGCGCTCGATGAAAAATGAAAAGAAATTCATATTTACCTCGATCTAAATCGTTTCGAACAGTGAATGTTTGAAAAAAAAAAAAGGAAATTTCGAAAAGAATGAGCCCTGGAAAATTTATTCATTCAAGTAGGTAATTACGACCAGCGCATGGTGCTTCTTATATAATTACTAGCAATGCCCGCGGCTCCGCCCGCCGGTTTCATTTCTTTTAAATAAAACTAAATTTTTTGACTTAGGTATCATTGTACCTACGTGTGTTTATATAAATTGTCCTCTTAATTAGTTTACAAAATATTCTAACGCAATGTTTTTGTGTAAACTATACACCCTATTTTTTTTTGTGGGAGCAGGTATAAACAAATTACCACTGCAGCTCACATGCAACATATAGCTGTCCATGCGAAAAATATGGCTGTCGGAGGTAAATTCCGGCAATAGCCGAGTAGTTCCAAAGATAACCCCTATACCTCCGTTTCCCCTTCCACCATCTTCTCTCTACGTAACTTATATTGGATCGGAAAAATGTAGCCAGTATGTACAATGTTGTAAGAAGTTTTAGAATCGGCCAAATAGTTCCAGAGTTAGTCCCTACCACCGCTTTAGCTATCCCTCCCCCGTCACCAACTTATTCCTTACGTAACCTGTACTGGTCCGAACGGTGTCACCATGACAACGGTAAAATTACTTTTAAAACCGGCCTAGTAGTTCGAGAGATACCCTTTACCACCCCCCTTTATTTTCACTCCTCTACGACTACACTAAAACCTAAACGGGCATCAAATCTATAAATGAGAGAAATGAAATACATCGTACCAATAGTTTAAAAAACTAATAAAATATGGCTTACATTATACTAACACCCTCACGGGATAAACATTGAAAATAGGTTAATTGTATTTTTTGTGTTGTGCTATTATTTTATTGTATGTATTGTGATTAGAATATAACCCCCATGCTAAATTTCAGAGTCCTAATTTAGGACTCCTAAGTCAATGGATATAATAGCCGTTTTTTATTATCAACTGTGATCCATATAGATCATCGATTTACATGCACTAACAACAACAACATGTGATCCTACTTTTCATCGAGATCACGAAATATGATCTGAAAATTAATTCAACTATTTCTCGTTGTTGTTTCGTGGCGTTGTTTATTTCATTCACTAAATGTTGGTGTCCCTGTAAATTATAGCCATACAGTTATGTTGCCAGACCAAAATATGGAACAAAATTAACAACACATAAAACCAAATAGCATTTTTTCAAATTCGAATAAGTCACTACTCCGACTTTCGAGATGTTTTCTTTCGCTATATAGCACAGAAATATAAATGGAAATATTAGCAGTACAATACGGTTAATTATGATGCGTATTTGAACATAACATTTGAGCATAGTTTTCCACAAAAAAATATTGAGTGCAAAATGTATGCAGATTTGTATTCATATGGTAACACCCCCGACACAACAAGCGAAATGTCAAACTCAAATATGAGCAAGTGCAATGGAGAAATCATCACGTTGTGACGTCACATTGTACCGTGTGGCTGCAATATGGCGGTGGCAATACAAAGTTTGTCATAATTGGTACTGGATTTTATATGTGAAAAATAACTGTTGCCACAACTTAAATATAAAATCTTTCAATGATCCAGTTTGTTTTATTTTCATGATCTGATCCGGATCAGATCACACTGATAATAAAAAACGGCTAATATTTCACATAAATGAAAACTCGTCACAGGTTTGATTTGATTAATAACGCGATCATATCGTTATACTTTCCATAGCTGCAGATCTCAAATATATTATGTAGATATTATGTACAATGGTGCATATATCTACATACCTACGCATCACAAACTCCTTATAGCTACGTAGTTTGTTTTATGCATATCCAGTCCCTACATCAAATTCAGCTACGCATTTCATGAACATTTACAATTATGCATTCTGAATGCCCGTCGTGCGAGTAATCATTCTATTTTTAGAACGCAAACCAAAACTACCCTTCCTAAGCACAACTGCAATCGATAAAGCGATTTTTTCGCACTTGGCCAAATATCATCTAATTTCAATTTATTATATCTCACCCTCTGGATGGAGTAGAAAGACGAATGTTAGCTCAAAATACTTCGTATAATATTGCCTAACAATTAAAAGCATAACTTGAATTGACATAAATCCATTTATGAGTATAATGGCAAGTTAAGCGTAGTAAGGTCGAAATAGAAAAGTTTGTTTGAAAAGTTTTTCAACCCTTATGGGACGAATTTTGAAAAACGATGAATGAGGCATGTAATACTTTTGACTTATCTATCAACATACAAACTGTCAAGTTCATACGGCTAACGGTTCGTGAGACCCCCCTTATTCCTTTACTCTTGAGCAAATCTCACCCACCCTACGGACTAAGTTGGCCACACGTCTATAAATCAGAAAAAGAATCATGAAAATCGGACGAATGGTTCTCGAGTTATGGAGAAACGAACAGACGGACGTTGCCTTTTATAAGTAGTATGGATACCAAACAAAACTGCAAAAACGCTATAAATCCTTTAGTACATAAAATATGGCATTTTATCAGTCCTATCACGACCCATCTTAATCGAAAATACCTGCGCTGCAAATCACAGATTATTCGTAGTGGAAAATCTGCTTCAATTTTGAATTTCACTTAATTCGAATAAAATGGAAAATTTACCTCTTTTTCTACAAGTAATTTGTGTCGGGAAGGTTGGAAAAAGAGGTTGTTTGTACCTATAGCAATAATTAGCGTACCCGGTACAGTAGTTGACATCCATAAGGAAATTTTGACTTTAAATAAGCGTAGATATTTTATTTTAAACGCGATTTTAAAATGTTATACATTTATATATTCATTAAAAATTCTCTTTTTACTAAAAATTTAAAATTTCGAGTTTAGTTGTTTCAATTTGGAATTAAATGGATTATAAAAATGCCTCTCAAAACCTACAGTAGTTGGCACCCTACGGAACTACAGTAATTGGCACCCATAAATTATGTTAAAATAGTACCTACAGATTTATTGAAATGCATTTAAAGCTCTTTTATTTGAAATTAGTGGAACAAAATATAAATCCATTTGTTTTGAATACAGAAAGAAAAGTAAATAAAATTAATTTTATTTAAAAAATAACAAGAATGCGGCGCTTTTATAAGTTTTTATTTAATGAAGAAAGAAAGAAAATAGGTATACATAAATCCATTAATGTTAAATATATACAAAATAAGTAAATAAAATTAGTTGTATTTTACAAAAAATTTTGGAAAACCTTTGGAAAGTTGACAAAGCGTTATCCCTCATAAATAATTTTTGTTCTTATAAGGCATTTTATATGAAATCTGAAACAAATAACCGTCGTATACTACAGTTATTGGCACCCCTCTTATTTAATATATTAGCAAATAATTTGAATATTTAAACTTTAATTAATAAAATTTAAAATATTACCATTTAAAATAGCTAAAATTTGTGTACTTTCCAAATTTTAAGTCCTTATGAAAATTCACAATATTTCGCATTAAAAAAAATTTTACTGACAGGTGTTTACACTTTGATTTATGTATATCGACTGAAGAGAGCCTTTAATATAAGAACTGCTGGAAAATATTACAAATTTATTACATTATTGGAAAAAAACAAAATCTTTGTCTAAAAATGTAACTAGAACAGAGCAAATCGCTATTGAACAGACGGGTGCCAACTACTGCATCAAAAAAAGGGGTGCCAACTACTGTACCCGTTACGCTAGTTGTTTTATAAAAAAAACTATAATAAGTATTTATTTACCAATTTAGTTTGTTCTTAATAATATTTTTTGCTTTAAGGCCACGTGTAAGTTATGGTGAAAAACGAATTTTTAATCCTATAGACCATTGGTTCCTAACCTTTTCAATGTTGTTACCCCTTTGACCTATTAGCGCAAAATATATTACCCCCCTGTTAGTTGCAATTTGTTAATTGCCAAGAAAAGAAAATTGTTCAACAAATTAACAACAAGATATTTATTCTTCGCTTCGATGTGTTCCTCTCTGTGGTCAGCAGCAAACAACCACCCCCCCCCCCGCTAATGTAAGCCATCATAAAAAAAAACAATATCTACATGAAAGTGCAAAACATTCTCTTTATCAATTATATTATAATAAATTACACAAAAATATACCTTAAACCTAAAGAACTTTAAAAAGAATGAATGAATGATATTCAGTGCGAATGTTGGTATTGTTTGGCTTTCACAAGTTCTTCGTTAGATTTAGTCTCACTTAAAAAGCTTATCTCGAGTCATGTTTCACATTGAACCGGTTTCTGTCCTTTATTTTAGCTGTTGAGAAACCACTCTGGCATCTTAAGGTGGTTGCAACGGTATTAAGATTTTTGGAGCTCTTTCAGCTATAGTATAGGTTTATAGGTATTCGGTACCTACCCACTTTTGCCAAAATGTACCAAGGTCATAATTTTGTAAATGAGCTTTAAAAGTGTTATCCTCGCGTAGTCCTAGAAATTCTGCTTTGGTTGACACATCTTCGTCTTTAAAAATTGCATCATTCATTAATACAAAACGGTCTTAATATCCAAGATTTGGACTGACGATTATCCATATCCGGAAATATTGCCTCAGTGAGTATATGATTGATGAGGATATATCTATATTGAACCACTAAAAGAAATTCATTATTTTTGCATAAATTCAAGTCTTTATTTAGCTTCTTTTTGTATCCAGCGTCCATCCTAATTCAAATGGTTCCAAACGGTTTTTTTGTGGAATGTTTAGCTTCTGGGCAGTGGAAACAGTGCTTAAATGACGGTCAGACTCGACGATTTTATCGACATTTTCGACAATTGGCCTTCCAGAGCGCGATGCATCTTTGACATGGAAATTCCTCGAACGAAATCAAGGACCATTATAAACACTATTCACATTTTTAGCCGCCTAACTTGCGCTGTTGCCTTCATTGAAGAAAAACTGTTAAATATGACGTATTTTCTCTTTGCTAATGCCTCTCCATGTTTAACGCGCGCTCAAAGGGTCAACGAAAAAGAAAACTATCAGAGAATTTTTTTTGTAAGAAATCTAATCTTTCCAAAGCCAATTTCTTTACGTCCGATAGCACGTATGAAATGCGAGATACAGATTACTAAAGCCATATTTTGGAAAAATTACGAACTTTTTTTTACTGAAAAAATGAACAAAATTCGCCGCTGCTCCGCTGCTCGGCCTACCGGCTCCCGCCCTCACATCTTTCAGCCACTTCTGCTATTGGCCCGGAAGAGCGGCATTGCTGCTTCGCTAGATAGCACAATTTCTCGAATAGAAAGAAAAATAGAAACCACCTATTGGATTCCTGCCGAGCTCAAACTACATTTACACACCCCAGAGACGCGAATACATAGTTTACTTTTGTTTTTGACTCCGCTAATCTCAGGAAATATTTATATTAAAAAAAAGTCTACGGTTCGTATATTCAAAAATAATTGCGAACTTTTGAGACGCAAATATATTGAGAACGGAGATCTTTAAAGAAAATCTTGCACCAATTCAAAGGGCTTACAAATTATGGACAAGAAACGAGTTTTAGTTCGATTTCGATGAGTTCAAAATTTTGATTTAATTGTAATGGTTATAAAATGTATTACATATCTACTAACTGCCATTATTACCCCCGCATAATAGCTGTTTTACCCCCGCGGGGTTAATTACTTACCCCCAGGTTCGAAACCCAGGCTATAGACTAATTTTTGCTAAATGCTCAAACGTAAGTTAGGTTAGGTTAAAGGGGCAGTTTGTAATATGTGCTATTTTCACCCGCAGATGCCATTGAGGCCCATTGTGATTACCAAGCCGCCGAAGAACCGTGCGCCCATACAAGAGTAGCGGCGTTTTTGGCTGGGCAGCGACACAGGAGATGTTCTATAGATTCTATTCCCTCTTCATTTCTGATGCAACTTCTGTAGAAGTCATTTGTACCTATAGTCTTTTGGCCATGTTTCCAATGATAAGGTTATTACCCCGACGAGCACTTGGATTTGGTTTCTATCAAAACATGTTAGGATCTTTGACCTTTTAGTGTCAATTTCAGGCCACAAGCTATACGAGTAATAGTATAACCCAGGGGTTCCCAATCTTTTTCATATACAGGTTGTAAGATTTTTGCGACGCCCGGCCCTTCTAAAAGATAAGTGAATAGAGGTTGATCTATGAAGATTCGTTAAAAGGTTTTTTTTTTTTTTTAAAAGGGACGGGTCGATGTTGAAATGGAGCAACTTTGGTTGTTAAATTAGCCATTAATCCAAAAATGCGCCTTAACCCTCCGAAGCATGGTGCCCCCCTGCAACCCCCCTGCTTAGGTTTACTGTCAGATTTGGGGCCTTATTCCCATTTTGAAATTGGGATCATTTTTCATTATGAAAAACAGCCCCAATTTTGGGGTAATTTTTCATTCTTAGTTTGAGGTCATTTTTCATTGGGGCCAAATTTCATGTATAGCCGCTGATTTGGAATTAGTAACTGAATAATAAACTACAAGATGAGACAGACGCCACCAATATAATATGGCCCCCACACTCCACAGTCTACCGGGTGCGAACGTCGACTCGTCCCAATCATTATTAAATTTTGAGGCTACTACTTCTTGTTGTTTATTTTTAATTTGTCTTGTTGTTTTTTGTTTGGTTTTTAGGTTCGAATTGCATGCGGCTAAAATGTGAATCTGGATTTTGTTTCGACCTCGCTCTTGCCAGAAAAGTAATGCGAGAAAAGTAATGCTAGCTACGTATGTTGAACTATTCCTCTGTTCAAAAAATGAGAGAAATTTAACTTTAAAGTGAGCTCAAAATTTATGGAACGTTGCGTGCAAGCGGCATGTACGTACCGTCTTGCGACGCCCTTAGGATAGCGCCACGACGCACGCCCCCAGGGCCGAGAGGTATTGACTTACCTTTAAGTGCTCCTTGACTATCCACGCAGAAGGTATAACTTCCATTGCCGGTAGTTCCCTCGCTAAGACAGTTTGAGCTAATTTCTTAACCACGCAGAACTCTGCCTGGAAAACGCTGCACTGATCTGCCAGTCGATATGAATGGCTGATGCCTGATAGTTAGTTCTTCTGAGAAGACTCCTGCTCTCGTTCCATTCTCCGTCTTTGGGACATCTGTGAAGATATGCGGATATACGTTTTATGACAGTAATCGGGGAGAGCCAGTCCTTCATGTCCGGTATACAGATTGTAAATATATTTAGATTGGAAGCAAATTAAATTCACAATACTAATGTACGTTGTCTCTGAGTATTTTTCTCTGAATTTTTAGATTTTTCGCTTTCGCCTGGAGAACTCAATTCGACCGGCAATGATTGAGAAAGCAATTGAATCCATTTTTAAACAATTTACATTTAATTAGTTTGTAAAAAAGAAGAATTACTTGGCTATTTGAAATTTTACTAAAATTTTAGTCTATATCGCAAAATTTGCATCACAGCACAAGCTGTGTTAGAGGTATAGTACCGCTTTGTTAGAACCACATTTCTGTAGGCCCAATTGATCAATTTAAATATGAAAAATCATGTAGATTGCACTCATCAGTGGTATTTGCGTCAGTGATCCCCTGCACTATATCCTGGTGATTTGTTTTCTCAGAGGTTAAGGGAGACGCGATTGGCAAAGGTACTAGCTGGATGTTGGTTGGATATTCGCATCCGTAATTTTGTCTACTATATACTAGGAAGTGGTCCAAGTCAATGTTGGCGACTCGGAACGGACTGGACATTTGATATTCATAGGAATCATAGAGCTTCGTCCCGCAGAGTCTTTGATTCTATACTCAAAATATTAGAAATCTTGCCATAAGCCTTTATTGAGAAGTCGAGTCGGGTGAATAAACACGTACTTTCAGGAATCTGAATCTAATATTACGCTGCACATGTATCACTGCGCCGGGTCGCCTCGCCACTTGTTATAAATGTGAAAATTTCCATTGTTCAGAAACGACTGACTGCAGTTGCAAAAAATCTAGAGAAGTTTGTAAGTAGAAGTATAGGTTAGGTACTTGTAGATAAAGATGTTGCAACAGATGTATGACTATCATTTCCATTAACGTCCTGGCTACATATAAAAATAAGGCGTTTGAAATAAAACCCATTCTGGCTTCGAAAACAGAAGCCGGAGACCGAAGTGGAAGACCATTTTTCGACCTCACTGCCAAATACCAAATAATGAAGATTTGTCTATCAAAACGCACAGGTGTGGAAATAAATAAACTTTCAGTATAGTTCATTCTCATGCGAGAAATCCTTTTTGTAAAGTCTAATATCTTCGCATTTTCCGTTCATTTGTCCTAGCTGGAAATGGGGCTTCATGGGTATAATCATGTGGCCACGGTCTTCGTACCCACAATTCAAATGCGAAGAAGTCGTTCGACGGTTTTCTATATCCCTTCAAAACATGCTCGCCACCAAGCAACATAAGGATCACCACAGGGAGACACAGTACATAAACCAATTACAACCAAATATAAATTAATATCATGATCAGGCTCTCTTAAAAAAAAAAATGATTTTATTTCTTATTTGGACGTATTTCTAATACTAGTAGCTCCATCGTCATATACCCAAAGTGATGATACTATAATGTTAGTATACGATGCCATTAGTAACCAAACAACGATCCGATTGTGCCATAAAAAAAATAAAAAATTAACTTAACGATCTCTGACACGCAATGTTATCCCATCGACAGTTGTTGCTTGACAGTTAGTAGATTGATCTCGTCTAGCGGTGGTTTGCGGTTTCGCATGTCATCACACCCGCTATGTATTCAGATGAAGCATTGCAGATTGACAAGCCTATAGTAGAGTCTGAGCCAATGAATCCACAACACGGACTACGCACTTGAATTCGATATCCATTCCAACAATTGTAAATTGTAAATAGTGATCATTTGGCTCGAACCGATGCTGATTACTCAATAGATGCGTTTTTTTTATGAATTTGCATATTTAAATAGCCAACATAGGTACGTATGCGGCCATGTAACACTTAAGCCGAGTCTTCCGCAGAACACTAAACTGAGCTTACACGTCAAAGTTGATGGATTGGAATATTTTAAATTTGACTGTAGTAGGTGACCGTCTGTCTGACGTTTTCATAAAATTGTCTTAATTAAGCATGCGCCCATAAAGAGGGTAAATAATACTACAAACCAAGCAAAACTAAGAAAAAGAGGTGTGTTTGCTCTTACCACACACACGCAATGACCGACTATTTAAGCATTAAAAATACGCCGCATGAATGAATGAATTAATTTAGTACCTATACGAGGTTTGGTCTTTAGCTTGTGTTTTATGAAGACGTACTTCGATTTTGATTAATTTGTCAGTCTTGAGTTTGCAAGTTTTCAATTTTAATGACTAAAAAATATGATTTGATGAGCAACTAATGCGGGAGTGGCTAAAATTTTACACCTCTATGTTGCTGACCTTTATGAGACGCAAGTTAATGGAATATATGGAGATTGCGCAACTAATCAATTTGGAAGGTCGCCGTTTGGGAACCTGACAAGAAATTAGAGGGCTCTGACTCCTCTTTAAGAAACTATCACTTGTTTTAGTCGGTAGTGGACTAGTTCTCTATAGGTGCAACCAAAGGGTCCATGCAGGCCAAACTATTTAGTGTTATACTTGTGAGTTGACGCGATATATTCAGGTCCTCCAAGGACCCATAAGGGATTTCAAAAGAGTTGATAGAGTTGATAGAGTCTGATCGTCATTTATAGAATGGAACTGGTCTTCCATATTGGCGTTTGGGTAGACAACTTCTCTATACCACGGATAGAAACCATCAGTTCCAAATCTAATGTCGTTTTCGATTGGTTGTCCAGAACTCTTTCAAAAGCGTTCGATTGACACTCAACTAACAGTTATTCTACTGAAAAGAAGGGAAATTTGCTTCTGGATTTGAATTCAGAATCGCGGAGAGCTCTTCCGGACGGTTCTGGACGACCAACCGAAAACGACATAAGATTTAGTTTAAAAATAAATAAATAAATAGGTGGCGCAACAGGCGGGTGACACCCAAGGCCTAGCTTCTCGCAACCATTCGTTTTGTGTGAGTTTCTATTTTTGGGACGAATGGAAGGGACCTACAAAATTATGCCGAGTCCGAACGGCGTAACTCTCGGATGTTTGTCAGACGTTCGCGAGAGGTGGCGCAGTAGAAAAAACTTTAAGATGTAATTTGTGTTTTTCCGGGGATCGAACCTGGGATCCCTCGCACTGTAGTCCAGCACACTAACCACTGCGCTACTGTGCCCACTAAGATTTAGTTTGCGGCTTATATATTCAGCATATGCAATTTACACTGACAGAAAGGATGTCTGGATTTTATGAGTGCTGTTAAGATGCTGATAAAGGGTAATAATGCGATTATATGAGAACAGAAGAGTCCTCACACTAGCCTAGCCTCTCGGGAATGGGCCATAATTCTGGATTTCAAAATACTGTATCGACAAAATTCTGTATTTTTTTTTTTTGAAAATACTGTATGAACAAAATTCTGTATTTCAGAATTCTGTATTTCAAAATGCTGTATATCCAAAATGCTGTGTATCCAAAATGCTGTATATCCAAAATGCTGTATATTCAAAATACTGTATGTGCAAAATTCTGTTTTCCGAATAGCTGCTTATACCCAATTCTATTTTTTGAAAAAGTGTTTGCATAAGAAAAAGCAAGCTGTAATATAACTTTTTAAATTTATGGGAAAATAATTTAACAAAAACATAACAGTAAACTTAATACTTCAAAGAAATTTAATAAACAATAAACATAAAAATAACAAATTAGCATAACAGAATTATTTAAAACAAAAGCAAACTTTTTGTTATTCGCCTTAAATAAGCAACGTTGCTTAAATCGGGCCTCTTTCGCATAATACGTCGAATTCTCTTGTTTTTAAGTATTGTTTTTTTGTTTTTTTTAATGTGCTCCCCATTCCTAACCCTTTCCACCTGTGCTTTAGTAAAAATTAGCTCCTTTTTCAGGTCGCTGATAAGTTTATACAGGCCCGGCTTTTTCCTCCCAACCAAGACTTTTAATCGGCGATGCCATGCCTCAACGCTGTTTTGGGTCCTCGGAAACACTTCTGTTCTTGTTTTTGATCTTTCAGAAACAGACCAAAACATCGGTTTATGTTTTCCTGTATTGCAGTAGCAAAATTCTTCAGGTATTCTTCGCACTTTGTTTTTATAAATCTATGTAGATATGCAAGGAGACAGTAAAATATAAAAATAAAAGAAGTGGTATGTTAGAATTCTGTATTTAAAAAAAATGGTTTTGATAATGTAAAAAAGTGCGCACTTTTTTACATTATCAAAACCATTTTTTTTAAATACAGAATTTTGATATACAGAATTTTGAAACACAGAGTTTTGTTCATACAGAATTTTGTTCATACAGAATTTTGAAATACAGAGTTTTGTTCATACAGAATTTTGTTCATACAGAATTTTGAAATACAGTATTTTGAAATACAGCATTTTGAAAACAGAATTTTGACCATACAGTATTTCAACCCCAACCCTAGCCTCTCACGTCCACGTTGGCGTTAGTAATAGCCGGGTGCCCCGATTAAACATTGGGTACCCAACCCCAGCAAATTGGGTGGCAGAAGGCGATGAAGGGGGAGAAGTGATTCTTCACTATAGCGCTTACTCTTGTGTTAAGCTGAATTAGTGACATCGCTATATTAGCTGCTTCGACATACGCAGGACTATAGAGATCATCAATACTACACCAGGGTATTGGAAAAGACTTGGTGGCGGATGAACCCTTACTGCTAATGGGCCAACGGCAGCGCTCACCTCAGGAAAGTGGTTACTGGAGACCCTCGTAAAATTGTTGTTATGAAACATCAACAAGCCTCGGAAAAGGACGGATTTACTGCTGAAGACCCTGCAAAACGAAATAAGGAAAATAATCTGCGGATCTGCACCTTGAATGCTTGTATATACACTGAGCATTCCACGTGCAGACACCTAAAAGAAGCCCTAAACTGCTATAAGACATATATAACTGTCTTCAGGTATCGGCACGTTAGTCAACGACTTATATGACAATCCGCATCAAGGCTAATATCAGCCTCATATCCGCTCATGCCTCCACTGAAGAAAAGGATGTCGGGGCCAAAGACAGTTTTTTTTTTTTTTAAGCTCTTCGAAAAGACCTACGAGCAATGCCCGAAAATCCGTAGGCATGAGGGAGAACATCTTTGGCACTGTGGGAATGTGGAAAAACAATTTCTGCAGACTCTATAAGAAGACAAAATTCCCGCTATTAGGAAGCAAGTACCTGACCCAAACGAAGTACGGATAGCATAGCTTGGTAGAGAGCATGCATTAGCATAACTCATTTCCAGATGAATGCATGCGTCATGAATGCAATCTCATTGATTCCTATCGAGAATGGAACTTACTATAAAGTTGTCTAAAGAAACAGCAATTTGCAAGAATTATTTTTGAGAACGGAGGTAGACATAGACACTGCAAAATTGCCACCAAATAACTTTAAAGATACAAACTCATCGCTACCGTAACACCCAAATAGCAGTTGGGTAAGGAACGCCCAACAATTGAAATTCCCAGTTCAACACTTTATCATTGCCTGGCTGATCTCTCGTGCTAGCGTCTCACCCAATTCAACCTAATTTCCAAAATTTATAGCATCTTGCTTAACAAATAAATTAAATTTTAAATTAAATGCATTCTTTGGCTGTTTGCTCACCACCCTGTCTTTGTGGTGCAAGTTGAATTTATTAGATTTATGCATTCAATTACCTAAGTCAAAAGTCACACTTACTTTACAACATAATTAGCTTTGTATATACACAGACAAAAAATATGTAATCGGATATATTTCGAAAGATAGCAATCAAAACTTGAATTGCAAAGTGCAAACGGCAAGCTCAAAAGTTAACCTTCTATCGGTGGTGGTGTGGCGGAACGTGTGGGATTGCGTTGCGGTTTTGTTACTTTATGCAGAAAATTAATTCAAAATTACGAAGATTCGCATGATATGGCGGATGCACTGCTGACAGACAACAGAATATCTTTTACTTGAGGCTTGTAATTTTTTTTTGAATTACCTACCATGCACAAGATGTGCTGCATATTGTGCTCGAGTCAAGTGTGTTTGAAAGGCAATTGAGCGGATTGGTTAACCAACAGTCCGAGAGATGCAGTGTGTGCCTGTGCATAATCTACCTAATGATGAGTTAATAAACAGCAACCTTGAACTTATAAGAGTTTAGCTTGATTTGGCATACATTCAGATTGGGTATACCCTTGCACGTGTTTCTGAATGACCTAGTGAGAGTATGTTATGTGGTTATAATGAACTTGACCATATAGTTTGATCTAATAAGCAGAAGTCGACTGTTATAGTGGAGTGGGTACAGAACAAAATTTCAACAAGAAGACTCGATGACTATAAAATAATAATTAATTTAATTGTTGGTAGTTTTTTTCTGCTAGAACATTGACGAGGCTAGTAGGTAGGTGGGGTCGGAGACAACCGACCAAAAAGAGCTATAAACAAAAACCCATTGAAATAAAAAAAAACACAATCTAGTCAAGAAATACTTCAGTTCTATCCATTTATCAGCTAGAACACGCGTTAAAGCCTTTACGCAAGATCGTCTTGATGTCAGATACCATCAGCCCATCTAAAATGGAATGATAATAAATTTCTATGGTCGTCTAAAAGCTATAACTCTGCATGACAAGATGGGATTTTTGGTGTTAGTATTGAGACAGACTTTGTCTACTTAGCCCCAGCGCAGAGATTAATAGAAGAATAACTGTTGGCAATCGCTGTTTCTTTAGGCTAAAAAAGCAATTGAGTAGCAAAGCCCTCTCTCAAACAAATAAGGTGATCCTTTATAAGATCCCTTATTATCCTAGTCCATCTATATGGTGCAGATGAATAGATTCTATCAAAAGCGAATGAAGTTACTCTTGGTTGTTTTGAGAGGAAAATTCTTCGAGTAATCTTCGGTCCCGTCTGAATCTGCATGAACGGTGAATGGAGGAGGAGATATAAGGACGAACTGTACGGGCTGTACAGCGACATCGATGTTGCAGAATGTGTGAGAAAATTGCGTACGAATTTTGGAAGAAGAGAAGCACCGTCAGCTCCGTATGTTCGTTATCTTGTGAAAAAAGTGAAAGAAACTGGCATCCTCATCGATAAACCAAAGCGTGAAAAGCCAAAAACAGTGCGTACACCCGAGAAAATTGCTGCTGAGGCAGAAAGTGTGCCTGAAGCGCCATCAACATCAATTCACCGTCGTTCTCAACAATTGAACATTTCGGAGACATCATTGAGACGAATTTTACATAAAGACCTTGGTATGACGCCATACAAAGTCCAATTGGTTCAGGAGTTGAAGCCAACTGACCATCCAATGCGTTTTCGCTTCGCTAAGTGGGCCTGCGATCGACTTAGAGAAGATTCCGATTTTGCCAAAAAAATCATCTTTTCAGATGAAGCTCATTTTGATCTTGGCGGGTACGTAAACAAGCAAAATTGTCGCATTTGGGGCACAGAAAACCCGCACGCATACATTGAAAAGCCGATATACCCAAAACAAGTCACTGTTTGGTGCGGATTTTGGTCCTGAGGCATAATTGGGCCATTTTTCTTCGAAAATGAGCAAGGAGTGGCCGTTACAGTCAATGGCGATCGTTATCGGGCCATGTTGAACGAATTGAAAATTGAAGAGGAGGATATTGGCAACATTTGGTTTCAACAGGACGGCGCTACGTGCCACACAGCCGAAGCTACACTCGATGTTTTGCGGCCCTGTTTTTGAAGATCGCATTATCAGCCGCAGAGCTGATGTCGTTTGGCCACCGCGGAGCTGCGATTTGACACCGTTGGACTATTATTTGTAGGGTGCCGTAAAAGATAAGTGTTACGCCGACATGCCAGAGACAATTGACGCTTTAAAGGACAATATTCGTGAAGCCATTGGTGAAATACAGCTGCACACAATCGATAATGTGCTTAAAAATTGGACCGATCGTGTAGGCTACTGCATGGCCAGCCGAGGCAGCCATTGGAATGAAATTATTTTCCATTATTAACCGGAAGGATTGTACTTTCAAATAAAAAAAAGAAATTTGAGAAAATATTCGGTAGTTTTTTTTTATAGCATTTTCAAAAAAAAAGTTATTTGGCGGACCCTTTATAGCATTTTTTTTTGCAGAAGCTATGGCTAAATCTTAAATCACCCAGAAGTCATGGAAGCCCATTATCCGCTTAGAATACAATATATATGAATAGGAAATTCCATGAAAATCAATCGACTTACCAAGAATATATAGCTTTATTTGTAGGCTATAGAGAGTCGCGTCCAATGGCCGATCTGTTAGCAGCCACAAGCTTATACTGAATCCCTGTAAGTTGTGTTAAGCTACGATTACACGGCCATTTTTTCGAGTCATTTAAATGGCGCTCTGACGTACAATTCGGTGTCATTTAAATGACTAGGAAAATGTCGGACCAAATGGCATGTATTTAGTGCCATTTAAATGGCGGAAAAAATGGCCGTGTTATCGCTCTTCAATGACGCCTACGACAAATGACTAAACCTTTTGGCTTTTGCGTCATTTAAATGGCATCCCAAAGGAAAATTCTAAATGACTTGCAGTGTCCGTCATTTGATTTTGGGACACAAATAACGATGATAGTCATTTCGTGTGATCGCCATTTTTCCAATGACGAATCGTAGCTTAAATGTCGCTCTACTGCGACATTTTTTCCTGACGTCACAGCGCCATTTAAATGACTCAAAAAAATTGCCGTGTAATCGTAGCTTTATTTATACAGATCGACAACAGTTGCGAGCATAATCATATTCTCTCCAACCTCACATAATGTTCGGAGTTGCGGAAACTATAAATAGCTTTATGTATAGCTCGCTATAAAATCGAACAAAGATGGTATCTGTCTGGATGTCTTGAACTTTCTAAAAAATCTGTCTAAAATTGTATTTGGTGGTCAAATTTACTGGCCCACCATCAGAGTGTTGATGAAAGATTGGAGGCCCTTATACTAGGTAACCGATTAGATACGGAACTCGATGCTGATGAAACGATGGAGTTTAAGGGGGTCACCTCTCATAATACATGATTTCTGGCTTTCAGAAAGTTCCAACGTACTGGCCAAAAAGAACACATACGCCTCTCACCAAATTAAAGACATAAGTCCATCAATGGCCGTGAATAGAAGAACTATTCTCGAAACAACCATTGGTAAGGCCAACTTAAGACAGTGAAACTTAGTTAAGAATAGTGAGTGTGGGCCGTTGTTAGTGGATATGGCCGAAATAAAACTCACACAAACTAGACCCAGATCCTATAAGACAAGTTACGCACACCGTTCCATTAAACTTAAAACGCGGTCCAAGGTTTTTCTATGTTTACATTCTCGTAGCTCATTGCAAAAAAAAAGTTCGCCAACGAACTGGTTCCTACTTTTATTATAGTGGTCCAGTGAGTATATACGGAAAGGAAACCATATCATTGCGTAGTTTCTCGTAAACGTCTGAAGAGCATACTAATCATCTCATCACGCTCCCTATAAATGGTTAGTCATTTATACAGACACACCTAGGTACATCATACCTTCCCAGTTACTGAGATCTAAACGTGGTTCGAATAAAGACATACCTCCTGGCAGAACTTCCGCAGGTCATACAGTTCATCTACAGTAGGTACTGAATGGGTATATTGGATATTCTAATGAAATTCAGAAGATTATGCTTAGCGCAACTTTATTCCATGGAACGTCTTCCTCACTTTGCTTTGAGGTTATGATCTCTGGTAGAGCAATCCCCGCACTTGTCCGTTCAGTAAGTACCCGCAATAAATTTGATCAGTTTTTAATTGCAAACAATTCATAGATACTCCCCTCATAGTTAGCGTTAAAAACAAAATTCTTTACTCAAATAAATTGGGAGAGGGAAAACCCAAACTACCAACTCAGTCGTCAATTATTTCCTCTTTGACTTCAATATGCTCGTGCTTATTGCAAATGCAAATTAGAACAACCGCCGAGTTGTATCTACTTATCCGAAAGTCGTGATTCTAATTCCTTGCGTGAGACGCCACTTACAAACAAGCTTGAGAATACCTCAAGACCTCTCGCTGAGGGTAGTGGTAAACACAATTCGCCCTTGTCCCAAGACACTTATTACCGCCTGGCATAAGTGAAACGAACCAAAAACAAGTATCTCCCCAAAGCAAAGCAATATTGCAAAAGATATTCTTTTTGAATAAGAAATTACTATGCCACCGGAGTTCCAATTGTGATGCTTTATGCCTGACACTTGGCACGCATTCGGAATGGCTAATTGTTGCTTTGGGTTTTTGAAATCGTTTTTGAGTGATCATTTAAAAATAGCTTGTTGTTGTTCGTTGTGTTATGGACAAAGCTGATGCGATGATGGAATAGATTCAAAGGTGACAGTGACGAATTTATTCAACATGCGGGGCTACGTAATGGACCGTGATTGACGATAGGGCGGATGTATGGAAGGTGTGATTGCGTAGCAGGTAACACATTGTAAAGTGACTAGAACATGGAGGAAGTACATACTTTTCTGTTAGTAGAATGTTTATAAAATGAATCATCAGCTCGTGAAGACGATTATATTGGATAGCGCATTCTTTCAAGAATGGGATTATTTTAAATGATTCCAAGAAAGACTGAAGAGGCCTAATAAGAGTAGGCATTCGGGCAATAAATGGGGCTTACAACTTAACATATAGTGCACTTGTTGTACGCTGCTAATGTAAGGCGTATTCTTATCTAGGGTTCAGTTGTTTTTTGGTACTTAACTCTAGATCCTACCATAAGAATCTGAATAAGAATCAGAGGCTCACTTAGATTCACGCCACAACTATAGACTTTGAAATATTACAGAGCCTAAAACCCATCAAGTAAGGTACAATCGACCTTATCGCTTAGGCGAGTCAAAAGCTTTTTAAACTCCATTGGTTTTAGAGCTTAAAAACTAAAGGAGAACTCTTTTTTTTTATACGTCTAACTTGCCGGAGCATTTTGATGCACGTTCTACCTTCCTAATGTAGCTGATAATACATTCAGCTGAGGAATGTTATGCGGCACAGGGGCGGGCATTCACATTACGATGTGTTCGGCTGTTTCGTCTTCTTCAAGACATAGTCTAAACTCCGGTGAGTCGACTAAATGCATTTTATTTAGGTAATATGGCGAACGGTTGTGACCTGTTAGGTAGCGAACTAAGTTTTTAATATCGTGCCTGCGTAGATTTATTATCTTATTGGCGACTGATTCGAAAGGCTGAACAGCTCTATTGGTCTGTCTTAGGCCTGGGATGTTCTCCCAATATAAATTACATTTGTTTTGTTCCCAGCTTTTCATAAAAAGTAAGTTTCAACAGGTTACACCCTTTGCCACTTTTTTTTTTTAGCAAATTATGGCAGAGTTTTTCAGGCTGAAATCAACACAGAAATCAGCTGAAATGGTCCTAGCAATGGATATCGCCCCCTATACGTCTAGAGGGAGCAGCAATTAATTCCAATCTAGTGAAATCAAAATGTCTAAGTAGCGCCTTTCGACACTTTGATAAATAAACCATTTATAGGTTCCTGTCTTAGATATGCTAGTGTGGTAAGCAACGAGACAGCTAAGATAACCAGATTTGTCTCTGAATTCAACATGCCCGACCAGTACAACTATAATAGTTTTCAATACTGTAAATGACGGTTTCCAGTGCCACCAGAAACTGGGCTAAAAGAAAAAACCGGAAATACACCTTTGTTTGCTTCAAAACCGTAGCTCTAGCCAGTAACCCACAATTTAAAAGCAGAAAGAACCTAACATTCTTTGAACGAAACCAAATCCGAGTGGTCATTGAGATAATGCCCAGAATGGTGAAATGCAAGAAATAACACTTAAATTGGGAACCGAAGTCGACCCTTTACAGTTTTATTTCATTTGTTGTTTGAGAGAAGAAAACTGCTGACACGACGAGGAAATACAATCTTTGAAACATCTCTTATACCACTAGCAAGCCCTCTAAGAACGCAAGATTTTTGCATGGTAGCAGGATTTTTCAATAGAAAAAATACCTTAACTACAACTGAACAGATTCAATAATGGTTTCGTTAGTCGACTGTCCTTCCATTTACACATAATCACAAATCTCTAATGGCTTTTAATGTATATCACCGGTTGACGTGAAAAATACTGCAATGATTTCTTTAAAGCCTTATTGAAATGTTTGTTAAAACTCCAAAAAGGATTTAGGCTGTATCGTTTATTGCCACGCCTACTTTTTGGGAACGTTGTTGATCAAAATATTTTTTTTCTGTTTTCACTGCTTTAATTTGTCATTATTAAGATTCTTTCAAAAAACAAAACACACTTAGGGGAGACAACACTTTCTTGAATACTTGAAGCTATTAAGTATCTTTGCGCTTCAATTAAAAGAGAAGTGGTTAGGCGACTTCCGTTGTACCTATCGTGAATCTCTCTTTCTTCTTCCTAAGGTTTTTCAGTTTACTTAATACTATACATAACCTGAATTTCACTCAACAGAATAATTTGTCTTGTGGAAAACGCTCAGATTTGCATCTGGCAGGGTCTTCCCCTATGACATCTGAACTCGATAGCATCTGTCACAGATACGTCCTACGTCATCAAACCTAAACACCTGTTGCATTGCACTTTACCAGCGATTTTGTAAAATTCCAAAAGTCTCACAATATAGGAATCCCCTAATGTTCACATAGCGTAACGTCAGCCCTTCTCTGTTACATGTGTCTAATTCAATTTAATGTATTCCCATACCTATAGTTACCAATGTGTTCTCTTATCTTAGCCCAACAATCCACCTGGTAGTAGATATAGTGGCATCCATAACAACCAGCAATTAATTGCGTGCTATGATGATGCATCTGGAAGTAGGTATAGGTGGCCGATGTCGATCCGTCACCGTGTCGTCGGCCGCCGCCGCCTCTTTTGTATGGCTCATCATCATTGAGGCAACTCCAGAGAGAGAGACAGAGGAAGAACAATAAAACAAAAGTAAATCGACGATTACCCGCGGATTTCCCAGTTTATATCGTGAATAAACTTAATTGCTGAGCTTCGTCGTTATAGGCGGTAGTATATGTTCTACCTGTCTGCCTCTATAATTCTGTCCGTCTGTTGGGTTTTTGGTATTGTATTGCTTATTTTTTTAATATTCCAAATGTGTGGACATGATTGGAATAAATTCCCAGCCCGTAGAAGTATAAAAGTGATTGTCAACATTACGGAGAGTTCAGTGTAACAAGTGATCGCGGATCTAATCAAACTCATCACAAGGAGAATAGTGTCACAATGAGAACGGTAACAATGATTAAGGATACGCGTCGTCTACTCGTTCTAATCGGATCTTCTTTCAACTATCTTTTCAGGCAGCGGTAGTACTCTTGATCTGTGCTTCGGGGGCGATGGCAACACCAACGCTCCACAAGTTGAAGGGTGTCTTGGGCGGTGGTCTCGGATTGAATATTGGAATATCTAAACACATCGGAATTGGGGGTGGCTATAGTGGTGGCTATGGCGGTGGCTATGGCGGTGGCTATGACAGTGGATATGGAGGAGGATACGCATCGGGCTATCGTGGGGGATACGGTGGTGGTGGTGGTGGCTATTCTGTTCCACAAACGGTTCAAGTTCACACTGTCCAACATGTTCCTGTTCACACGGTCAAAACGGTTCCAGTTCATTCGATAAAGACGTATCCGATCAGTGGCGGCGGATATAGTGGCTATGGAGGTCAAGGTGGATATGGCGGCCAAAGTGGATATGGTGGCCAAGGTGGATATGGTGGTCAGGGATATAACACTGGCGGTGGCGCTTATGCCAACAGCAATGCGAATGCAGTTAGTTCAGCAAATTCTGGATATGGTGGCAATCAGGGATATTCTAATGGCGGCGGATGTGGAACGTGTGGCAATGGTGGGTATGGCCAGAATGGATATGGCAGTAGCGGCTCTTATGCTAACTCGCAGTCGTCTGCATGGAGCAACAGTCATTCTGGATCATGGTAGATCTTACTGGTGCGTATGATTAAGTGGGAGTCCTGTGTTTAGTTTTAAAGCGAGTGATGTTTTGTTTCTACCTACCTAATAAAGAAATTAAAACTTGAAGAGCAGTGATTTTTTTTTTTTGTCGATTAGAAATGAATGGTGTGTAAAGTGATTTGTGAAATAACCCTTCCCCAGTGGTCGTTGATTGTCCTAATTCCAAAGGTAGATACATAAAACTTTCGTTCTATTTTTAGTCGTACGCGGAATTTGGAAATGCAAATTTTTTTGAAGAGCAGAAACGCAACCGATTTGAAATTACAACTCCAAACAAGTGCAAGTTAAGTCAAAATAAAGTCATTTCCTTTAAAGTTTCCTTAAAGTCTTAAGCATTGCTCAGATTTAGGACAATACAAAAGGATGACTTATTGCTCGAATAAATCATAAATGAAATTACTAAAAACACTTTCTGTTTTGAAATTCAATAAGCCATTTTTGAAGTAGGGCTGTGTAAATAATTTGTGACAAATTTGACCCCATTGCTCTCATTTATACCTCGAATACTCAACTGTTTTGTAGGCGCAGTAGCGCAGTGGTTAGTGTGCTGGACTACTGTGCGAGTGTTCCCAGGTTTGATCCCCGGAAAAACACAAATACCATCTCAAAGTTTTTTCTACTGCGCCACCTCGCGCGAACGTCTGACAAACGTCCGAGAGTATGACTGTCCTGAAAAAGCTTCTCAATTCAGCCGTTCGGACTCGGCATAAAATTGTAGGTCCCTTCCATTCGTCCCAAAAAAAATAGAAACTCACACAAACGAATGGTTGCGAGAAGCTAGGCCTAGGGTGTCTACCCGCCTGTTGCGCCACCTATTTTTTTTTTTTTTAGGTGACACATATTAGGTTAGCTTGGGTTTACGAGTAGGAGCAGTGTGAGCCCTACTGTACCACACTAAGATCCTTGTGAACCCATTGTTATGGGATGTTCTTTTATGCGGGTCCACCGTTGGTGTTAGAGTTGGTTTGGCTTCATGTTTCTCCATCTTGTGGTAGCCCGACACCGTTCAGCCATCCCCAAAAACTTGTAAAGATCAGACAGTGAGACATCAGAAAGTTCTTAAGTCATGAATGACTTCCAAGTGTTCTGTGCCACAGAGACTCGGACACTCGCGGATCTATCTTCGTCTCCGCAGCCTCGTCGTCTCTGGCTCTGAATGAGAATGCGGTATTATCGATTCGTGGTATTGCCAAGAATGACACCTAATGGACAACTTTCGTGATTGCCAAAATATCCGCTTGGAAGACACTGCTGTTATTAGGAAGCCTAATTGAGCAGTGTATATTAGGCGCGTTTTTTTTTTTTTTGCAATCCTATAAATACGCAATCCTATATACCTAGGATTCGTTAGCCCGGATAATCATCGGGACTTATGCCTTAAATCCAGATAAAAACTGTGCTACCAATATTCGATTGCTTTAAATGTTATCAAAAGTGCTATCGTTTGTGCCATAAATGACACCAATTTGACAACCAGAATTAGGTAATAGGGGAGACTGGGGCACCTTTGGACGTGAGAACTTTTGAACATTGCTAATAACACAACATTTAAAAAATGTTTAAAAGTACATATTAACCGAAATTTGAACTTGGAAGCAGCCAATGAGGCGGTTTTTATGCTTAAATTGCATATTTTAATTTATCTATTTGTTAAGGATCATTCACACGGAAGCGAACAAACGAATTGATGAAATACGAACAAACCATATTTTATGAACATTTATAAACAGAAAATTGGACATTTCATTATTCCAAGAGGGGGATAATTAATAATCCCATCAAAATGTATTAAGAAGACAAGTTTATAAACAGTTTAAATAACGAAATTTCGAATTCCAAACTTTTTGCCGCGAAGGAAAAGACCATTGGCGCGAATTGTCAAAGTTCATTCGCAATCCACATCATTTATTTCGCGTTCCACAAACTAGCGAATAAAACATTCGTTCGAGATTAACCCCAAACTAGACATTGCGGGTAGAAACTGGTAGCTGAAATTCGCGAACTGTTGCGACCTAGGAAAGCGTTTATGTGAAACTTGCGAATATTCGTTCACTCGTAGGTAGTTTGTCCCTCTCATGTGAATGGTCCTTAAGAGTGTAAACATTTTATGGTGAGTTTTTCTTTTTGTTTAAAATACATCTCGCTGGAACTTGAATCATCCTAATTCATCCGATAAATGTGCATTGTGCAATCACATCCATTACGTCCTGCAAATCGCTCTTACTGTTGGAACTTGCTGTTGCTGCAGCTTGCCAACAATAAATAAATCATCTGAAACTAAATGTATTTTTTCTCATTTGTGAACTATTTTAATATGCATATGCCTTAGCTAACTTATTCTCGTCATTTATCATTTCACAAACTAATTCAAATTTCGCGTCTAGCGGATTTCGGCGGAACCCTAATCACTGGGCAAGCCGCGCCATTATCTGTCAAATCGTATGAAAATTTGTGTGTTCGAAAAATAAAAAACGACTGGGTCGCACGTAACTTTCTCGTTTATTGCGAATCTCGCAGAATCTCAGATTCATTTCAGCAAATTTTACGTTTAAAATCATACCTCAGGTTTAGTAACTGAACTCTTGTTAATTGAATACGTAATACACATAGGTACTACATAAACATACGTAGTAACTACTAAACTTTATTACTTTAAAATTTCACCCCGAACTGACATTTCCTTCAAGGCAAGTGGGCGATGAATTTCAAATTATATTGTCACTGAAGTTTTGGGCTTTGCAAAAATATACCGTGTGTGAAAAAAGATCGGGATTTGGGTAGTCATTTTTGAGAATTATTCATAAAACGGAAATATTTGAGTTTTCTGAGAAAAACTAAGTACGTGATCATGTTTAGAGTGCTTATGTTGTCTTAAATATGTATTTTGATCAAAATCGTTAGAGCGGTTTTTTGTAAAATTATGCTGACAAATGTTACAATTTGGATTCGAAAATCACTGTTATTAAACTGAAAACTGAGTACGACGTATTCTTCAGGATATAAACATAACATAGCCGATATATTTTCATCCAAATCGAAAATGGCGTTTTCGAGATATGAGCTGAGCAGTTTTTAAAGTACCGTTTTTAGCGATTGGGAAGAACGCATTCATGGTTCAAAAAACATTATTTTTTAACTGTTTAGCTCAAAACTGAGCAAATGGTATTACTATGGATTTAAGCATTACCTGAAAGTAACATTTTTATCATAATCGAAACTGGCGTTTTTGAGATATGAGCAGTTTTTTAAAGTATACTATTATTAGGGATTTGGGTGGATATCAAAGGACGCAGTCTTTTTAGGGAAAAACTGAGTTTGCCATCAAGTTAAGAATGACAATAGTATCTGCCTTAAAAATATTTTGTTTTTACCGTTTTCGAGAAAAAGCCAATTTTCAAAACTGCCGTTGCTGGACTTTTTAGCGAAAAATTGGGTATGTAGTCATGTTAAGCATGCTTACATTAACTCAACTATCAATTTTGATTCAAATGGTTAGAGCCGTTTTCGAAAAAATCTAAATTTAGGCATATTTCCTCATATTTCGTAAAATTTTTGTATGGGTACAGTTAATATTAGGGCTAGCATAAAAAAAAAACAAACGTCCCTAGCGGGAAGCCCACAAACTCTAAATACGATGTTTGAAGCAAATCCGTCCAAGCGTTTAGATTCCCCAGGAGTAGGACAGACAGACATACAGACGGACAGAATTGCGAGACCCACTTTTTTGAGTTCCCCTATCATCGTAATATCAGAATTGATCAAAATCTCGAGTTCGAAATTTTGTACGAAAACAATATTTTTTTCTTACTACGTATACGAGAAAGTTAAAAATGTTGTATAATTGGTAACTTCGAGTGCTTTGTTTACATTTTTTTAAGGCATGATTTTATTCACATACATAATATATTAGTTTATCACAAATATTTTACTTGTTTTATATACTTAGGCATTTTTTAGCGGCAATGCGGCATTCTGATATCAATTTTTTAAATATCTATACAATAAATTTGAATTAGAATATATTGCGCGCATTTCCAATTTATTTTATCAGTAGGAACTTCTGTGATAAAATGAGCTGTCACAAAACTTGTCCTGTGATTCGGGTACGTAAAAATCTTGGTAGGTGGCGTCGAAATCAATTTACCGAGTCACAATGTAAAATTGCAAAAAAAAACACGCCTATTATTTAATTGATTCGAGAATGTACTGCCACGCATGTCCCACAGTCCATCTGTGTAGATGAATATTTATTCCCTCTTCATGGGCTCGAACCTCTAGGTACAAACACTGTCTTTTAGTAATGTAGGTCAAGAGATAGATAAATTAGCGTTTATTCGGTTAATGTGCGATTTAAAAAGCGAATTGAATTATTCCTCATACTTATCATTGAGTACCTATTTAACCAGACTCTAAGTATGTATGTCTATAATGAGGGCTAAAAATAATGTTTGCGTATTTGCGGTAAATTACCTGTAAAAACCCTCGTAAAAACCCGCACATCTACTTTTTTCCAATCCCTTCCTAATAAAGCAAACATTTTTCACAGAACTAACGATAAACCCTACCAAGAAACCAGTTCTACTAATAAATATTATTCGAATAGAATTTAAAATTAGGAATCCGTGTCTCTCGCACGAATATCGGCTATTGTTTGTGTTAAAAAAAAAAACTACACCCAACTCAAACCAAAATCCCACGGTATACTATTGCATAATAACTGCTGAAAACTCTATAAGCCTGGCAGTAAACAAACAACCAGTTTACACGCGCCAACGACTTTGAACTTGAATTCACTTTCTTTTCACCATTCACTCAATCTCATCATCATTATAATAATCATAAAACACCGGCACTGCATCATCACCATCTTCTTATCCATGGTATCAACAGAAGCTCCACAATGTCTGCAGTGTCATGTGTCAATAACGACCAAGCGAATACATGCGGCGAAGGTATACGTGGTATAGACACAATTAAATGCCGGCATACCTGCCACTCATTATGAAAGCTTTTCGTACGCAAGCTCCATCTCTATGAAATAGTTAGAAACTCTCAATCGTGGGCTTGAATTAGTTCTTCGAATCGTTCACAGAGGGAGGCTCTAGGTAAACAAATAAACAAAAGAGTTGTACAACGAACTGGTTTTGCTGGTGTCGACCATCGATTTGATTAATTGAGCGACACAGCAGGGGCACTGTAGAAAAAAAATCCAGACACGACAAGGTAAAGACGTACAAATGACGTACAATCTAAGTGCTGGCGCTGTTTGCAAGAAGACAGAATATTGGCGCTCGCGCTAGTAGTATAGGTGCAGCTTTGGGAAATGACTGTGGAAGACCAGCCGCTCATGGTACACGCATTGTAATTGACTTAACTGAAGAGCTCAGATTAACAAAGTGGGAAAGTTATAAAATAGGTAATAAAATGTAAAAAGAAGCAAGAGACGACACCCATGACGAAGGTAAAGGTGTCGGTCCGCATGATGTGTATATTTAGCAGTCGATGTGAGGTGGCCTCTTTTACATCAATTTAGTTGGTTATAATGTCAAATTGATAACGTGTTTAATTCACTTAATGGTGATATTGTTAGTTTAGTCAGAAATTATTCATTGTGCGGATTAAAATTCATTTGAGTTTGAGATGTAGGTAGGTCGTCATCATATTTCATTCAATCCAAGATGCGTCTAAAGGGATAAATAGTGTTCCCACCTTTCAAACTGTGGGTCACTACTTTTGTTAAAACTGTTGTCCTGAGTCTTTCAAAATTTATTGCGATCGAAAGATATAACTTTGCAAGATTGTCATTTGGCTACATCAGTTTGTGACCAATATGGAGACACTTAAGCAGCCTTATCTTGACATCTTTTGACTCATTTTACGCTACAATCCATTGTTAGATATATTTTGTAGGCGATGAATCTTTAAGACAATATGTCGCTGCAAATCGATTAGCAAAACCCTAAATTGCTCGTGTCGCAGCAGCTCAGTAGTTAGTGTCTTGGACTATTGAGAAAAGCGGAAAATATAAACTCCGCATTGTAAAGACTAAAAATTATTTCCACATCTTAAATAGATCAAGAAGTGAATATACAATACATATGTAGATACATATATCGTGAGGTACCTACCTTGAATGTGTAGGCAGGGCCTCGAGATTTGACTTATTTTCCAAAACTATTGACAAGATTGTGGGCGCAGTGGCCACCTTTCGCGAACGTCTAACAAACATCCGAGTCCGAGAGTATATAACTGATTGAAAAAAAACTTCTCAATTCAGTCGTTCGGACTTGGCATAAAATTGTATGTTCCTTCCATTCGTAAAAAAAACTCACCCAATAACGAATGGTTGTGAGAAGCTAGGGTTCCTATACGAACCTGTTGCGGCAACTATTTATTTATTTATTTATTTTTTTTAACAAGATACCAAAGCTCGGCAGTGCGAGCTTTTTTTAAACATCTGCTTCTAAAAAGTTAGATCCGTCGCGCTATTCAATACATTTGAGGGATTGACCGTATCTGTATGGGAGGTCTGGTGTCAATACACCTGAAATTTATGCGGATGTCCACTAACTGGTGTTACAATCTCGACAATTCGAGGACCCGTCAGAGGCAACAGACGGGGGATTAGACTGCTTCGGTCACCCCTCGCCTTTTTCAACGAAAACAAATCGCGACCCCTCTTTTTTCGGTATCAAGCAGTAGGACGGAGTTCTTCAATCAAGCTTTTCTGCTCAGTACCAGTCTCTGTCATGTGGACTGGCCGTCAGAAGGAAATAAACGGGAAGCAGACTGCTATACGGTTACCTCTATCCTTTTCCCACAGACAATCCATTCACGGACTTTTGGTAAAGCAGCAAAGCAGACGGGTTCAATAACCCACTTCTGACACGTGGTCCGGGTTAGTGATAAGCCTTTACCTTGATCAAACTAACAATGCATGTATCGCTCTGTTCAGAAAATAAATTGCTCGACATGGAGTATAGGTACCCCACGTTTTATGCTCTCTTCTGAACTGACATGTGACTTAAGACTATAGTCGCACAAGTGATAGTCCTGCTACCGCCTTCATTCAAAAGTATTTTATTACCAATGAAGACTTTCAATTAGAAAACTAATCAGAAGACATCCATCTAAAGCCGTTGTGCGTTACAAATTCACTGCTGGAACACCGACAACTAAGGCAAGTATGGACTATGGTTAGTTGGTTTCAAGAAGAAGTGACTGTAATGAATGAGCTAGTACAGCATTGCTTCTTCATCACTGCTTATCACACAGTTTGAGGTTCTGACATTTGGTAGTATGATAATGACACCTCTCGTCTCTTTTATTTTAAAAGTTTGTCTTGAACTTTTTCTTTTTCTGGTCTGGTATCTACCTTAGCTGTTGTGCATTGATTTAGCTAAGTCGCATTGACGTTACACTGCTGGATACATTTGAACTTCGTTTTAGCAAATTCGTAACCTCGCAAGTGTTATAGGCCCCTTAGTGAGGGTGGATATACGATTATCCAACCTCACTAAACATCGGTTCAACGTACAATGTTTCGATTGTCGTATGTTTAATGCAGCTAAAAGTTTCATCCGCGGTAGCAGAAAAACTTCTAAAATCCATCGTGTCTTTTCAATTATCGTGGTGGCTTTTGAAGTGACACTGACACTGACATAAAAGAATCCGTCATCAGGTTTACTACTCTACTACAGCCGAGGTAGTATTATATGATTTTCCTTAACGTGGTATAGACCCATCAGTTCCATTTGTTGTCATCGTTAGCGCGACGAATGACGAGCTTCAAGAAAGTTAATCAGCATAGGCGCGGTAATTGACAAAACGCATGCAGAATCACAACGATTTGGTACTGGCTTGACTGTCGAGTCAAGGTCCAGACATGTAGCTCAAACATTTGTATTTCAACAATAACAAACTAATTTAATCTACCCCAACTCAAAAGGGAAGTCTTTTTACATTTAAACTGCTAGTAACGCATTATCCAATTAAACACAATCAAAACCATAAACATACTGGTACCTACAATAATTACCACAGTGACAGTAGGTACCTGCAGTTCTTTTTTTTAACTTTCTCGTATACGAATGCTAGCCCTAATATTAACGGTACCCATATAAAAATTTTACGAAATAAGTCTAAATTTAGATTTTTTCGAAAACGGCTCTAACGATTTGAACCAAAATTGATAGTTGACTTAACGTAAGTAAGCATGCTTAACATGACTTCATACCCAGTTTTTCGCTAAAAAGTCCAGCAACGGCAGTTTTGAAAATGGGCTTTTTCTCGAAAACTCTGAAAACGATTTAAAATAAAAAACCTTTTTTTTAAGGTAATATTGTCATTCTTAACCTGATAGCAAACTCAGTTTTTCCCTAAAAAGACTGCGTCCTTTGATATCCACCCAAATCCCTAATAATAGTACTTTAAAAAACTGCTCATATCTCAAAAACGCCATTTTCGATTATGATAAAAATGTTACTTTTAGATAATTCTTAAATCTATAATAATACCATTTGCTCAGTTTTGAGCTAAACAGTTGCAAAACAGTGTTTTTTAAACCATGAATGCGTCCTTCGATTTCCACCCCAATCGCTAAAAACGGTACTTTACACATATCTCGAAAACGCCATTTTCGATTTGGTTAAAAATGTAACTGCTAGGTAATGTTTATATCCTGAAGAATACGTCGTACTCAGTTTTTAGCTAAACAGTCCAATAACAGTGCTTTTCGAATCCAAATTGTAACATTTGTCAGCATAATTTTACAAAAAACCGCTCTAACGATTTTGATCAAAATACATATTTAAGACAACATAAGGATTCTAAACATGATCACGTACTTAGTTTTTCTCAGAAAACTCGAATATTTCCGTTTTATGAATATTTCTCAAAAATGACTACCCAAATCCCGATCTTTATTCACACGCGGTATATTTTTGCAAAGGCCAAAACTTCAAAAATGCAAGTGTCAGTTTGGGGTGAAATTTAGAAGTAAATGTTGAAGTTAATACGTATGTTTATGTAGTATGTATTACGTTGTTAATTAACAAGTGCTCAGTATCTTGAGTGCGTATGATTTTAAACGTAAAATTTGCTGAAATAACTCTGAGATACTGCGAGATTCGCAATAAACGAGAAAGTTACGTGCGACCCAGTCGTGCACATTTTTGTGTTGCTTGTGTTGCTTTTTCAGTGCGATAGGTTTATCGTGTTAATTATGTACTTCCTAGCGCAGCGCCAATAGTTAGCAAAACTGAACTTTTGCCAAGCCCATATATTGACTCTTTAGCAAGTGAAGATTTCGCTTTCGTAATCAGTTCGATTTGAATTCATATATGCAAACATCAATCAATTACAAACGGTTCGAAAGAGATTTACCTCAAAAACGATAAAAATAAAAACAAAAAATTATTCAACTCCGCGCATAAGAAATAAATATTCATAAAAGAAATTAAATAAACTACAATCTTATAAAAATGCATATTGGCAAGCAATCAGCAATACGAATGCGTCACTTAGATCACTGTTCAAGGCAGGTTTTAGGTTAGATAAGTTTGTTTAGAGAAGATCTGAAATATTGACCGATTTCTCTCTTCTTTATAATATAGGACTTGTTTAAAAAGTCTAAAAAATTCCCACAGTAAAACAAAGTCCTAACTTTTTAGTTGGTCTACTCCAACGGATATAGGAACAAAAAAACTTCCGAAAAATTATATCAATATTATTGAAAGCTGCAAAGAGGTTTGTTTTGTTTTGACTTGGGACCGGTTTCTGGCACTCTCTTGAACTTTCCATAAAACATCAATATTAGATACCTACTATAGAATTTTATTAAAATTGAAATAAGAATAGTTCTGATAACCGGCTCATCTTGAATTTTAGCATATACAACACGCTAAAGAACGAATAAGGAAAAAAAATAACAGTAAAAATGAAAATCTATTAAATATGGAGGTTCTAAAATAACTAACAATGTTGGTTGACAAGTTTTGTTGCCCGTAGGTGGTATTTATTACAAATATTCATCTTTGGGATCAGTGGTAGGACAGAGGCTAACACTTCTAGCCAATCTGAAAAGTATATGTTTGTTCAGCGTTTGGATGTGGCAATGAAATTTTCATCACTTTAATAGCATTAACAATTTCTTACTACGGGTTTGTAGGCAAAATGTCGGCTTCTATCTACTAAAGGTGTTAGTACACGGCATGTAGAAAGCCACATACG
Organism: Cheilosia soror; assembly: GCA_949372485.1. NCBI lineage: Eukaryota > Metazoa > Arthropoda > Insecta > Diptera > Syrphidae > Cheilosia > Cheilosia soror. The sequence goes on from OX443563.1 coordinate 80,245,172, forward strand.
TATGTACATAGCTCTGACATCAACAGAGAGTGCACAAAGAGAGCTTGTAAACGGCATGTACCCACTGGGACTATTTGCTGACGTAAAAATGACCGGATCTGGGGAAACTTGGATAGAAAGTATAGACAATATTTATGTTATAAGCTTAATAATCTAAAACTACGGCTAAAGACTATACCTTAATAATTGCTAAGTAGCTATACTTATTCTGGGTTTGTCAGAAAGCGGCCCAAGCGCAACGACAAATGAGGCTTTGAAAGGGTCAAACAATAATGAGTGGTTAATTGATTGACCAGCGGACACAGGAGAGTAACAGCAACTTTCCATTTTTCGGATCAGAAGCGAATTCTCTTTACACTCAACTTAAATAAAAATGTGCCCCAAACCTTGAGAAAACCAAACAAAATCAACTGGGAACAATTTTCAAATCTAGTCCAAGTTTAAGAGGTTACCAAATTACCGGCGAATTTACTCTAAATGAATCGGTTAAGCCTATCGTATGTCGTAGCAGTCGCCCTGAAGAAACTTCAAGCCAACAGAGTGTGGACCACAAATTTTCGACAACTTAGAATAAAAGCTATGAACATGTCTAATAGGGCTGAAACGAGTCGATACTTAGGTTAGGTTAGGTTACATATCTGTATCTGCAAAGAATATAAATATGGAACTATATAGCACTATAGCAGTATAACTAAGGTCATGGGAAAAATGACAGCCTTGCTCAAAATACAAGCTTCTTTCAATAATGTAAAAACCGAAAGCCCTTGAAGATTGAGATTACATAGGTCTGCCACAGGTTTTGAAGTGCGCAAGTGGAGGCAGATATCTAAGGACCGGCCTAACTGGAGAGGCTTGATAGTTGAGCCATCGGGTTCACTTGTACTATAGAGCCGCCTAAGAAAGTAAGTATGTTAAGGTAATGTCGCGAAGCACTGGTAACTTTTATCACCATCCGGTCAAAGAGCACAGAGTTCCCGGACAAAGTATAAAGAAAAGGGTATTAAGCGACTTGACAACTTGAAACTTTCAGTGTGGACGCACCCTTAAACCGATTACCGAACTGTCAATGTCAAAATATTCAGTAAAATCAATATTTTTATCATGGTGAAGTACACGAAGGAACAACTTGTACAAATAATTAAAAAATTGACTACCGAATTGCTATGGAATCCGTACCATCGGGAAGGCGTCCTCTAGGTAGACCAAGGATGAGATGTTTAGATCAAGTCCATAATCTCTCCTATACCCGTATGGGGATTACCCTTGATGATTTAGAGTCGATGCACACAGAAAAAAACCAATGTAAAATCAAAAAAAATAAATATAATTCAACATTTTTCAAATACGATTTTGCTTCATAGCTGTTTCTTGTTATTTTAAAATGTTTTTGCTACATCTCAAACGCAAACAATTATCATGTCAAAACAACAAGAAATTTATTTGAATTGAAAATATGCTCATGTTAAAATGAAACGACGATACCTGTTGAATCATATTGATCCTCATGTTAAAACAAGATGAAGATTCCTGTTGAATCATACTAATCCTCATATTAAAACAACACGACAATTCCTTTTGAATCATATTGGTCCTCAAGTTAAATCAAAACGACGATTCCTGTTGAATCATATTGATCCTCATATTAAAACAACACGACGATTCCTGTTGAATCATATTGATGCTCCTGTTGATATAACTTGAAAAATCTACATTTTGTATTAATACGAACTTTTGGTTTGTTTTTAAAAAGTTTTATTTTATTTATAATACAGATATGTATGTAAAATCACAATGATTAATAAACGAGTACCTAAATCAATTACTAAAAATAAAAATGTAAAAACATACTTTTAGAATATAAATAAGTATAAAAGTAGGATAAATAATTATGCTGATCTAGAACACAGCGTTTTTACGTACCTTAGACAGCTGCGAACCTCCAACTGCTGTTGAAAAAGTAGATGTGAACGTTGAAGTTGAGGCAAAACTTGATTGGCTTTGCAGCCAAGAAACAACTTTGTTGGCAATTGAAGAAGACAACGTTTCGTCATCAATACCGAACTGTTTTATAATAAGAGAATTAAATTATTATAATTAAAAAAAAAACCCTCGAAGTACACATTTACCTCACTTTTTCTCCAACTAAATAATTTTTCCCGAAAATGTGCCCGAAGACCAATATAGGTGGTATAGCTTCCTGAATATCTTCCTTAGACAAGTATTTTAAGCTCTCATAAGTAATAGCATCCTCTATACAAGAAAAATATAATTTTGTTAATTATGCTGAAATAAAAAAAATTATACGAGAAAAACTTAACAAGATTTTATTTAACAAAACATTTGTATTTCTGTCGTTTTTTATGAGGCAGTAGTCGTTCGATATTGAACAGAAAATTGTAGGTTTGATACAAGTAAATCTTATTTTGGGTACAAATTTTCAAATATTGCCCAATGCAATATAATAATTGCTCTAACTAAAAATAAAGTGCGCGAGATTTCTTGAGATTTAAGCCATGTTTGTAGTTGTTATGTATTATATTATTTAGATTAGATGATTGATCGGGAGAGCCTTATATTATTTAAGTGTAAACTACACAAACATGGCTTCCTCTAAGCCCCTTCCTGGATAAAAAAATTGATTGGTTAATTATTTTTTTTGCTTCTTAGTGCAGTATCTTTATAGGTATAAGTTTTCTTTATTTCTCATAGGGAGTACACAAACGAAGTTTGAAGTCAATCTGATGAAAAATAAAAATTTTCCAATACAAACATTGACCCCACTTGTACCCCTTTCAGGGTTGAATTTCCAAAATCGAAGAAATTTCGAAAAATCCTTCCTTAGTGGTTGTATACATCATAAAGGGCACCTCTGAAAAAAAACAATATATTTCTCTAACAATGTAACAATTGCATACGAGGAAGTAAAAAATGTATAACCTATCTCATCAGAAACGACAGTATACAAAAGTCTGTTTTAATATAATCCGATTTTGATTATAACAAAACGTTTTTCTTTAAATCATTTAATTAAAAACAATATCTACTTACTTGTTAAATAATATTTCACGTCCGGCATTTAAATTATTGTTGTTTGGCTCAGCCATTTTTTCAATATAATAATATATAAATAAATCTAAACAAACGTTCACTTTTACAACGCTACGTTCCGTTCACCAATTTCTACGTTCCACCGATATTGACTGTGACGATTTAATAAATGAAAATATTGAGTGAACAATAGGTAAGGTACCCAATTACACGAATTTAACGCGAATCAACGTTAAAACACACCAATATTTACAATGATCAATTTTATTTTAACATTTCTTCATATTGAATGTAAAGGAACCAATTTTGTTTTCAACCTTATTCCATATAAACCGAAAACAAACCGTTAGGACGTCTGGTTTGGATTGTAGTCGTCATGCACAGGCACAGCTGCTGTCTGGGATTGCTATAGTATAGGTACAGTTGAATATCAACACGTGACGAAAAGTAGGATCTCTGTCGTCAATATTGAAGAATGTATGATTGGTGTATGAAAACTAATGTTGACACAGGTCGATGTTGTTTTAAGTCGATTCAATGTTAATTATATGGGAAAAGGTTGACATAAGTAGTTAAATGTTAATTTAAATATGTTCAATTTTATTTTAAAATGAACTTAATGATGATTTATTTTGTACGATATAAAATGTTAAAATAATTATATTTCGTTTAAAACCAATAATTTAAAATATCAGTTCAAAACTAAAATAATTTCAAATCAAAGTGAAATGAATGAACTAAGATGAAATTGAACTATTTGTAATCAACAATGTTTCATTTTAATTTTACAATGCAATATTTTTCTGTGTGTGGCGGAGGATCGAGAGCTATGGAGGGTCCACTTGAGCAACCGCGACCCACTTAATGGACAAGCGGACCATTGAAAATGATGATGATGACTGCCGAAATTCCGAGTCGGTGACTCGGTGGTCGCAACTTTAAGAGCGTTAACGCCAATTTTCATCTCAAAATCATCTTCAGCGATGAAGCGCATTTTTGGTTAAACGGCATTGGACCGTTTTTTTTTCGTCGATGAATGACCGTTACGTTACGGTAAATGGAAAGACATGTTGGAATGTTATTTCATTGAGCAATTGCATGAATTGAACATTAGTGATATGTGGTTTCAACACCAGACGGTGCCCATGCCACAAGCCACACAGCGGGTGCAACAATCGGATTATTGAAGTCCCATCCCAGTTCGGTGAACATGTTATCTCGAGAAACGGACCCGTTTGGCCGCCGAGATCGTGTGATTTAACGCCTCTAGACTTTTTTTTATGGAGCTACATTAAATCATTGGTATATGCAAACATGCCAGCGACGTTAGAGAATCTCAGAACCAATATTGAACGAGAAATAGCGGCCGTATCGGTCGAAATATACGGCCGAGTCATCAAAAATTGGGTTCAACGTATCGATCGCTGCATATGTACGTTCCCGTGGTGGACATATGAACGAAGTCGAATTCCATTCATAAATGTTTTGATAATAATTCCAGCCAATACAATTTTTTTTTTAGATCTCAAGTGGTTTGCATTTAACTTAAAAAAGAAGTCAAGTCCTTAATGAAAGATCCTCTTTATATAAAAGGTAACGAAAAGGTGGCCTGTTGTTAATCATCTCATGTAATTCGTTTGACATCTCGGGGTTTGTCAGCTCAAGCATCAATTTGGTCATATAAGGTAAGTTGGCCATCGCTGGGGAACGTCTCGTCACTGACTGTGCAGTGGTTATAAATTTGCCAGGGCTTCATGTTGTTGGCACTGAATTCTTACCATTTGGGTCCTTCGGTTTCTCCGATGTTCTCCACGTCACATCGGTTATTGATTCAGACGATGGTAGTTCTGTAAGAACGAAGCATTTTTTGGGAATTTTAATAGTGTCACCAAATTGTAAAGTGAAGAACTCAATGTCCAGCAGCAACTTCTCCGGACCATGCTTCGGTGGTTTGGTCATGTTAAACGCATGTCCGCAACCAGGATCCCACGACGTGTTATGGAATCCTTACCATCAGGCAGGCGTCCCCTAGGTAGACCAAGGATAAGATGGTTAGATCAAGTCCATAACCTTTCCTATACCCGTAATCGAGAGGGTCCACTCGAGGGTCCACTTGAGCACCCTACACCCGCGACCCACTTAATGGACAAGCGTATAATTGAAAATGAATGAATGAACAAAATTGTAATCGGCGTATGGCGACGAAGTTTCCTATTTCGTTTTGGAAGTTTCTTTGGTTACTAACTGGATCCGTGATTCACAACTTTGCTTTCCTCCCTGAATTGTTCCCTTTGATCGTCAAAAACGCTGATATAAAATAAAGCCAAACAACATAAGACCATATTTGCAAATGTGGCCAAATAAGGTACATAAAGTCTAAATTGCGGGGGGGGGGGTTGCTGTTGCAGGGGCGCAGCATGCTTCCCCATAGATATTCCACTGTTTATGCATTGTGGACGTACAAAAATTGATCGAAAAATGAAAAATCGAATTAATGCCAAATTGCTCTTATTTCTGAAACGAAATAAAGCCAGTTTAAGAATTTGGTCTTACTTCGCTTTTATTCGCGTCACCGTCGAAAACTTCTAAGAGCTCTTTAGCAACGACATCTCTGATAAGCAGAGGCTATAACATAACATTTATGACAAGTCGAGACTTGTTATGCTTCTCCGACAAAAACAAATTAATTCTGTAACAGAGAGTAAACCGTTGCTTTTGTCAAAAGAATTAAATTCCTCTTGTCTTGTCGGCATTCTTTGACAAATGCAAATGAAATGTGCGGCATATTGTCAAACTGTTGACGGACTTGTCGTTTTGTGCCACACAATTTTTTACAAGTTATCAAAATGTCCTACAACTAGATACTTATCGCATTGTGTTATGGGCCACTGGTCGTCTTTGGTTTGAATTCCAAATTCCAAAAAGTAGTTCAAAAAGTCTTAGTGCATTGGTATTGGCACTTGGCAGACCTGGGTTGCACCTGGGTTCTGTTTCACTCTGATCTTTTCTTTGGGAACATGTTTTTTTTAGCTTTGCGAACAACCAATAATATGAATCACGAGAGAAAAATTTATAAAATTTGTCTTCTCGTTTCACTAAAGAGTCAATCCAAGAACTGCAAAAAGGATGCCTAAGTCCCTACTCTTAGATCAAGGTTCTTCGTAAGCTCCTCAGAGTTAGAGGGATTTTTTTCAAATCGAATCTCCAGCACTTCTGGGAGCAGCAACTGGGTCCCAAGCCGACCAGAAACGTTGTCGGTTCTTTTTTTTTTTTGACTATAATTCACATTTACCCAGTCTTACAATAGGAGATTCACAACGCCCCTTTTAGGTCTCCGAGTGGAAGTGACAAATTTCCTACCGACAAACACTTCTTCATAACCTAACTTAACCTATAATGGTGCCATAAAATAAAATCTTATGCAAAAAGGTCCAAAAAGATTTTTGGAAACGCGTTTTGGATTTTATTGCAATTTCAAAAGTGCAATAAAGTCCAAAAAAGTCTAAAATTATGTTTTGGACCTTTTTGCATAAGACTTTATTTCATGGCACCACCTATAACACCTGTCATTTAAGCTATTTGGTACACCTCTATAAAACCTCTCTCTCTCTCTAGTTTGACAGACGTCCCTTTTATCTTTGGTACTCGGCCATCTTTGTTAATGAGAGTCTGCGTCTATATTCAACATACCTACATTGTCATGGGAACTACTGAAAACGTCAACAAAATTAATTCCTCAACTTTGTACCTATGTCTCTGTTAGGTTGTGAAAGATCCACATTATAATGAGGTTGTTACTCCCTTTCAAGCTGATGCTTCATCAGTGAGTTAAAAATAGGGAAACCCCTTGTAAAACTATAGCTGAATCTAAAACAGCCTACATCATCGTTGCTTCAGCAATTTATGCAAGCATAGCTATTCGAAATCAAGTTGTGCGTATCTTAAAATAAACATCCTTCGTCATCTGGTTAACCCAGTCATTAAAAGCCAACACACATAATCTTTAATTAGTGACCATCGTCTGGCATTAACAATTTGCCCAATTAACCTGGGAAGCTGTAGCTAGGTATATGGATATATTTTTGTGGCTAACATTAAATGGAAATGTTAAACATAATTAACTCAGAACAAAAAAAAAATAAACAAACAAAAATAAATCAACTGTCGATGATGTTGCGCCGGCATCTACTCTCAGTTTCCAGTTAGTTTGGAACTTTGTTGGTAGAGGAAAGCGCCCATAGACAAGCAGGATCCACTGATGGATTACCAAAAAAAAAAAAAAAAAATCCAATTAAGCGCTAAGAGGTCTATTGTCTTAGTTCGACAAGATCGTGTTATGCAAATCATCGACGGTAATTAGTTGAGCAGTTCTAGACGATGCGATTTGTATTCCTTGTTTTTGGTTTTACTCAGGAGCTTTTGTCTATTTGCAATTTTATAAATAACGTCACCGATGTGAGAAAAAAAAAACCAACAAACAATCAGTGGGGGCTGCGAGTCTTTAGAAGTCTTCTAAATTTCGGGTTCTGTACATATAAAAGTGGTGCCACCACTCTAAACAAACATCAGTCTAACAAGCTAAGTATTGTTCAAAGATTCGAAACGGAACTCTCAACATGAAAGTAAGGACGAAGTGGCAGGATCCTTTTACCGCACAGTTAGCCTAATTGGATTGCAATATTTTTCCAGATTTTCATCTGTTTGGTGGCGTCAATTGCACTAGCTAGCGCTGGAGGCGGTGGATACCTTCCCAAAGGAGGGCAAGTCCAGTCTTATGGTGGTAGTACTTTTGGAGGAGGATCAGGTCTAGGTGGAGGCTTTAGTTCTGGTGGTTCCTCGTATGGAGGTGGGTATTCTTCTGGCTCCTTTGGAGGCGGTAACTCCTTGGGACTGAGTAGCGCTTCTCACGGTAGTAGTTACGGAGGTGTCTCATCTGGCGCTTCTTACGGCGGCAGTTACGGAGGAGTTTCATCTGGTTTAGGACTCGGCAGTGGTTCCTATGGCAGTAGTGGCGCTGTGTCTCAGGGTAGCAGCTATGGAATTGGAGGTGTATCGGGTGGATATGGGGGAATATCTTCAGGTTACGGACACGGCGGAGCTTCTCGCGGTCATGGTGGAATCTCTCGCAGTCATGCAATTGGCGGTGTTTCTGGTGGATTTTCCGGTGGATCGATAGGATTCGGAAGTGGCGTTGGAAGTGTATCTCACGGTAAAAGCTACGGATCTGGTGCATCTTATGGAGGCGCATCTTACGGACTCGGTGGTGGCCACGGAATTGCCTCTCAAGGAAGCAGCTATGGACTCGGCGCCTCATCCAGCTACGGACTCGGTGGTGGACATGGAATTGCCTCTCAAGGAAGCAGCTATGGACTCGGCGCATCATCTAGCTACGGACTCGGTAGTGGCCATGGAATTGCCTCTCAAGGAAGCAGCTACGGACTCGGTGGTGGACATGGAATTGCCTCTCAAGGAAGCAGCTATGGACTCGGAGCGTCATCCAGCTACGGACTCAGTGGTGGCCATGGAATTGCCTCTCAAGGAAGCAGCTACGGACTCGGTGGTGGGCATGGAAGCTCATCGTATGGCGGTAATTATGGACTCGGTGGTGGACATAAAAGTGTCTCATCAGTCAATAGTTTTGGCGGATCTGCTCGCTATAGTCTTGGTGGTGGCTCTCACGGTGTAGGCGGAAAGCCATATCTCCCCAAGGGTTCTGGATTTGGTCTCGGAAGTGGAGCTTCTCTCGGAGGATTACGCAATACTGGCTATGGCGGATCTCAGGGACGTTCATATGGTCGTCGTTATGCTGCTGGTGCTGGCGGTTTCGGTCAATCATCTTGGGCTGGTAGCTCTTCCAGTGCCGGTGGTAAATCCAGTTGGGGAAATAGTGGCTGGTAAATACTCAACCAAAACTGGCTACCTTTTGAGGCTCTAAAATGTACCTACCTAATCGCTTGTGAAATAAACTTTTTATCTAAGCTACTGCTCTTAATTGAATATTTTTTGAAGCAATTTCAGACACCCTTCTTCAATTTGTAGACCTCAATCATAAACAATGACAAAGTAACGAGCCAATGATGTAACGTAACGAGAGAATAATGGCTGGTAATGTCGACATGAAAAGTGATTGTTTAATTCTCTGTCGGACCACTGATGAGAAAATGTACGGACAATTCACACGCGCGCCAATTAATCAGCTTTTTTTAAGACACCGAAAGTGTGGACATAATGAAGGTTTCTTCATGCACAAGAGGAAGTGAATGTCAAAGAGACGCGATTAATAGCGCCACTGTTAACCGATGCAGCAAATTTTGAAATGGGGCATTTGAGTTCATTGCTAAAGTGATTTAATTCAATTAGTCGATTGATTTGGTCAAATTGGGTTTAGAGGTCGGGTGGCTTGTAACAGTGGTCCTAACATGAAAGTCGTTTTACACGGGCACACAAAGAAACAAAGCTGAGCAAAAACGACCTTTTAATGAGGTGCAAACTTGACAGCGCTGAACGTTCTATACCTACGTGTGACCAGCTTGAAATGCATTGACATTTACCAAATTTCAAGGCTAAACCTGCATTAAAATGTCGAGATATATATAAAGTGGCTTTGCACGTTCATTTTGACAGATTTTGTACTGAACTGACGTTTACCGATGTTCTGGACATGACTACGTAATCAACGTAACGTAATCCTATTTTCATTAAAAACTCTCTTTACAAATATAAAAGTTGGATCCTAAACGTACGGCATAATGTCCGAAAATGATTATACTGAAGTTTAGAGTCCTTGCCGCAAACGTAGCGAGCCACATACCCCAACTTGACACAATATAAACTTTGACATTTCGTTACGTACCCGTGTCCCAAACAACGTGCGAATAGCAACAGCCGAAAATATAATGTAACTTTGAGATTTGGGTATTCGGCGTCATCTATCGGAAAACTTGAGAACTTTTGAGTTACGTGACGTGCATTTTTCACTTTAGCAAATTATATTCTGTAAGTTTCAGCTTAATCGACCGACTATACTTCTTAAAGTGTCGATTAAAGCGTTTGCAGTGTTTTTTTATGGAAGGTGTAACGTTCTTTTGACGAGCCCACCTTTAGCTCAAAATTCAATAAAGAAGTAATGTTAATAAAAAAACATTTTAATTACCTACAAATTCTAAAGTTTATTGATTCATAAAGTATACAGGTTATGTATGGAATAGAATATCGGATAAACGGTTCCACTTTGCTGACAGAGAAACATTTTTTTGTCGAAATTTTCCATTTCTCTTTTACATAAATTTGGCTGCATTTCGTTGATACGCCCGTGATTTGCTCCTTCACGGCGCGAATGGTCACATTTTACACTTTAAAAACTTTCAAAAAAAAAGTCCGATTGCGTTAAATTGCGGCCAATATCTAATTGTTATCACCAAAATGGGGATGTAAGTCCAGGAAATAACTCATGCAGTAATTGAATTGTTTCTCTATATGGCATTATCTGCCCCAAATTCGACAATTTTGAGAGTTTGTTAATCAAGACAAGAAATGCAGCTGTGAAATCTTAATTATTTTTAAAATATTTCTTAATAACTAAAACGCATTACCTACCCCCAGTTTCACACTGGAAGTTTAAACTGAAAGTGTAGTATTTTGCCGTTTAAACCTCAGATCACTCGACCGTGACATTTCAATTGAAAAGCTGCCGATTTGTCAAAAACACAAATACAGGGTGACTGGTGAAACGTGCTACCATAAGAAGAAAGAGTGCATCCAGATCAAGTCACAGCATAGTGGAGTGTGCAGTTTCATCAAGATACATTGTCGGGCCATACTTTTTTGAAGAAAACGGTCGCACTGTAACGGTCAATGGTGACCGTTATTTAAAGATGTTGAAGGAGTTTTTCTTTCCAGAACTCCGCCGAAAGAGAATCCCTTTCAACTCTGTGTAGTTTCAACAAGATGGTGCAACCTCATACACATAACTAGGCCTGTCATGAGAGAGCTAAAGCAGGCAGAAATTTTCAAATAAGCTTATTTTCAGGAATTGCTCATTCCATTGGCCGCCAGATTTTTTTTATGGGAATATTGTAAACAGGCGGTATACAAAAGAAAACCCACAAATTTAAACGATCTAAAGCAAGCGATTCAAACAATAATTGAAGCAATACCCACTGCAACCCTATACAGGCAGTAATATGTATAAGATGTCGCACATGATTGTGTCGACGAAGTTCAAATTCAGTCTTAATTCTGACTATATATTGACGTCAACATTTGACAAGTTGACACGATTTTTGACATGTGTTATAAAGGGTGTTTTTTGTAGAGGTATAGAAATTTAAGTTGGCAACACTGTTTTAACTGGCGGCCATTTTGTCAGCTGTCAAGTGATTTATTTTTAGTTTGGTTTGGCATTTCAACATGAATAGACTGAGGCCTGGGGGCAGATCGCGTAAAATAAAAACGATCGAACGACGCTTTCAAGTGCAAATTTATTTCGAAAATCATGGTTCTTTTCGAAATACGTATTGCGCACTACGTCCATTTTATGGTCAACATAATCGTCTCACTTTTGGTTGAATGGATGCGCCAATAAGCAAAACTGTCATATTTGGAGTGATGATAATCCTCAGGTTAAGACACCGTTACATCGACAAAAACTAACTGTTTAGTGTGCTTTGTGGGTTGGTGGAATAATTGGTCCATACCTACTTCTTTAAAAATGATGGTGACCAGAACGTTACAGTCAATGGTGACCGCTATAGAGCCATGATTACTGACTTTTTCGTTCATCTATTGAACAACCATGATGTACAGGAGCTGTGGTTTCAATAAGATGGCGCAACATGTCACACAGCTCGTGCCACAATTGATTTATTGAAGGATACGTTTGGTAACCGCATAGTTTCACATTGCGGACCCGTGAATTGACCTCCAAGATCGTGCGATTTAACGCCGCTTGACAGCCAGCCGCTTTGATAAACCCGAAACGATTGACTACTTGGAGGAAAATATTCCCCGCGTTATTGCCGATAGGTATATGGCCACAAATGTTGGAAAAAGTCATCGAAAATTGGAACTCAAGATTGGACTACGTCCGAGCCAGCAGTGGCGGTCATATGCCAGAAATCATATTTAAATTTAATGCCAAAAAATTATCTTTGGAATAAAGTAAATTTCATGTCAATTTAAAAAAATCATCTTTGTTTTATTCCATTTCAAAGTTTTATACCCCCAAAAAAAACACCCTTTAGTAGCTTTGACGTTGTCTTTTTTTATTGGCAACACTTACCGCACAAATGGCGCAAAATTCAAATCTTGCCCTTATAAATCACGAAAAAATGTCGTAAAAATCGAATATGTATATATGGTTATCGATTTATGGAAAAAAAGTAGCGTCTAGATATAGTTTTACGAGCTAAAAATTTTCATATAAAATTACCTATTGTAACATTACATTAAATTTAAGATGATTGTTGAAAAATATTACTTTAAGTGAGGCCCCGAATTGTACTCTTTTCTGTCTTAACTTAAATGCCTCAGTATTTTTTAAATTTTAATTATTTTCCATTTATAGTGTATGGTTCACTAAAAAAATCGCTTTGCCATTAGATTACAAGAAAAAAAAATTCAGAAATGCCAATTAAGAAAAGAGGCACCTTCCTAGGTGTAGGTACATACTAAAATCTTCAAACAGATACATGTTTCAATTGCAAAACAAAAGTACTTGGCTTAAAGATAATTACTCTCAACTTTAATGCTAAATAAACTAAGACACTACTAAAATGGTAAGCCCATAGATGACTTCCACGTTGAAGTTGACCATGGTCAAGTTTGTTCAAAGAAGCGTAGGCGCACAGTTTCAGTGTAATAATTTTTAATCGATCAATGGTGTTCAAAATTGGATAAAGTCAATCGGATTTGGCAGCAAGTCAACATTAATTCGCACAAACATGAAAATCGAATTATTTTCGAGTGTAGTAGGTACGTAAGCGCAAAGAGGAACACTTTAATTCAGCATAAGTGCGTCTGTATAAAAATATTTCTCATGGGAAGGTGGCAGCAAAGCAAATGTTGGTAGACAACATCTTTTAAGTTCAAATACCAGATACAATGTTGTTAAATCTACACCTACCCACATACTTGTACCTAGTACTAACATCGATAGGTAGGTTTGTTATGACACATCATATAAGTGAGTGCAATTTCCGACTTGAATGGTAAAAAGTTGTCGAATTACAAGTAGGTACGCATTCAATGGGGTCATTTTCTTTAAAGCCATAATTCGCATTGTCTTGAGGTTTGGGGTAGAGCAATTTGTTTAATGGAAGAGAAAACTGGTAGGTATATGGACATATATTTTGAAAGTGTTTCTTTGTCAATTGTAATCTTGCCAAACTTATAGACCACAGAGCCAACTGATGAACAAAAACTACATATAACAAACTTAATATTTTTCATATCCATGTCTGAAAAATTGTTAAGAAAATGGAAACCTTGAACCGATATGAAAATTGATAACTGGTGCTTAGGTGAAGCCACTTGCCTGAGGATAAACTAATAACTTACCCGCTATGGTAGACATGCTCAGGTACGTGTATAATTTAAACCTTAAACACACAATAAAACATATTTCCGGCTGATCTCGAATGTGTTGCATTCAAAGGTTACCCTTTGGTAATTTGCCTTCAGGCAAAGGTATCTTTGTGAGCATGAGGTATCTTACTTTGTGTTGTATCTGCAGCCTTTATCTCCATTAGATAAAATTTTTTGTGAGTTGCATAACTGAGATGTATACATCTTTATGCATAATTAACTTGCTCTTGGCATAGCAAGTTGAGGAACAATTGTATACTCTTTTCAGCGGATTAGAGATATTAATCACTCTTGATGGTATTGTGCGTAAGAGAGGTAATGGAAAACGATACGGTTGATTTTGATTTCCATCGTTTTTTTAAGCTTACAAAATTCCAGCCCAACATTTTTGGAATCAACAATGTACATTGTGCTAAGTACCGAGAGATTTGAATTCCGTATGAGTAATACCCTATTATTGTCCTGACGAAGCTTGAGGAAGGGGTGCGTAAAAATGTCGGACTATATACAACAGCTAGTCTCTAAAACAGAAAATCTAGTGTAAGTCTAACAACTAAAGGTATAGGTAATAGCTAATGAAGCAATAGTGATTACAAAATACTGAATGTCCAAGTAGGGCATAGACCATAGACTTGACGTAGCCCCACAGGAAATAGTCTAACGGCGTCAAATCGCACGACCGAAGCGGCCAAGCTACTGGACCATTTCGTGAGATAACACGTTCTCCAAACTTGGTTTCCAATAAATTGATTGTGACATTCGCTGTGTGGCTTGTGGCGCCGTCCTATTGGAACCACATGTTCTTTAAGTCCATATCATCCAATTGGGGCCAAAAATATTCGGTTATCATTAAACGGTAGCGATTCCCATTCACAGTAACGTGCCGGTCACAAACCAGAAAGAACAAAAAAAAGATATAAAACTCACATAAACGAATGGTTGCGAGAAGCTAGACTTAGGATGTCTACCCGCCTGTTGCGCCACCTATTTATTTATTTTTAAATGCAGTTCGTTTACTTATAAAAAAAATCGACTGTGCTGAATGAAGCCCAAACCCGCTTAGTCCATTAAGAAACGGTGTTAATAACTTTGAAGTTTATCTAAAGTGAGCTGCATTAAATCATTATTATTGGTTCTTTAAGTTAATTACTATTTTCTATTACCTCGCTTAACACGTCTTTAATAAGTAATAATTAAATTTTTTATTTTTCTTAATAATCCTATAAAAAATGTTCTTCGTAAACTTTGCTGTAAACTTTTGTTTAATGCGATGCAATTTAATAATATCTGAAAGTTGTTTTACACTTTGGTTCCACGCTGCATACATCTACACATCATAGGATTAAAAATTAAATACTTTATCACGTACATCATTAAAAGCAAAAGTCATGGGTGGTCAAAATATTTGCATGAAGTTAGTATGAGTGAATGCATCTTAATTCATCACAATCAAAGTGATGAATTTTAATCAATTTGTAGTTGTGTTTACTACAATTTTTGTGAATTCGATGTGTGCTGCCATCTTGTTGGATTCTGATTATAAGGCATTTATATAAAAATTAAAAGAGATGGCAGCACCTATTTGTAACCAGAATGAAAACGCAATCTTGTTGGTTTCTTTAAATCTTTTTGACTTGATTTGAATTAGCGCCCTCTAGACATAGGCCATTTCATTCAATCAACTTGTTTACGGTCCATTATTGAGCCGCCCGATATGCCGCATAAATAATATTGTTATAACGCTTTTGCACTATGACATTTCGCTAACCGATACATCCGACTGTAACTTAACGACTGATTTGAGTCAGATTTATCGGACAAATTACAGCTTTAACTATGTACATATTGAAATTCCATTATTATAGTAATTTTCGAATCCAATCTTCGCTACCTACTCATCAACCTTGAATAACTGAGTTCAATGTGTTCGTTCAGACCACGACGAGATGAGTAAACTTTATTTTAATTATAGTAAATTTGAAAAGGCGATCATTAATGTACACGATGTATCTGGAAAACACATAAAACAAAAAAAAAATTACCGCCTCCCCTAACTACTGAAATTGCATTCACAGATGTCTATCTGACGTATAAAGCTGCAAACGGCAAACGAGAAAACCAGATCCTATTCCATTTCATTCCAAAAGATGCAAGTTTTTCCCATGCGGTAGATACAAAAATTAGTTAAACCTACATTCCTATATTATAATTAATTATTTTATGCAATTTGTGTACTGTGCGCACCTGAAGAACTCTTGGCAGCGATGCGGCACGTTTGGCTCTTGAGGTTCACTCATTTGAATTACATCATTCGTTCGCAATCATTAGCACAGCACATTCGGCTTTCAGTATAAACTATGTTGTGATTGTTATGTTGATGTTCCATTTGAACGGGCAGTTCTATTGCCAATATATGCCTCAAACCGGCTCATTCTAATGCGTTCAATTAATCTTGTCGGAGGAAGAGGCAGAGCTTTACCAACACTTTACAGTATACCCATCTTCGGAAATTATTAAGCGAGACTAATACTGGTGAACTGTGATCATGGCGATAAAGTCTTTGCGAGTTGACCTTTGCAGGTGTACAGTGTAGTCGCACTTTATTACAGTATTTTTATGAGAATGGTATTCCGACTAAATCTAGTACATTTTCATAAACAGCAAAATAGTCACATAATTTTTTTAATGTTAGTATACAATTTCATTCTCCCTAAATCTGTGTTTTGTCGTTTCACCTCCTTACAAATATCCACGCTTAAAACTGAAAAAGTTTCTCAAATCTGCTGTTCGGATGCGGCATAAAACTGTAGGATCCTCTAGTAATGGATTCGAAAATAAAACTCACTTACGGTAATAGAATGTAAAGAAACTAGATATGTAGGTCCTTGCGCCAGCTATATAAATTGAAGAGCTAAACTTTTAAGCAACGTCAGTGGTTAAGCCTCATTTAGACGATCATTTCAGTGTCAGTTTCAGTTGAGCTATCAGTTAAGTTTTCAGTTAAACTGATGTCTAAATGCAAAAACTTATGCGTTTAACTGAAACTGAAACCGAGACTGAAACCGATGGAATTCCCATAAGTTTTCAGTTCAGTTGTCAGTTTTAGTAGAAATATCTTTTAACCTTCGGATAATCACGAGTAAATTGAAAGCTCAACTGAAACTGAAATAATCGTCTAAAAAAATAAATAAATAGGTGGTGCAACAGGCGGGTAGATACCCTAGGCCTAGCTTATCGCAACCATTCGTTTTGTGTGAGTTTCTATTTTTGAGACGAATGGCAGGGACCTACAATTTTATGCCGAGTCCGAACGGCTGAATTGAGAAGCTTTTTCATGACAGTCATACTCTCGGATGTTTGTCAGACGTTCGCGAGAGGTGGCGCAGTAGAAAAAACTTTAAGATGTAATTTGTGTTTTTCCGGGGATTGAACCTGGGATCCCTCGCACAGTAGTCCAGCACACTAACTACTGCGCTACTGCATCTAAATGGGACTTTAATCAAGTTCCGCGGGGGTGCCAGACTCGAACTGGCTAAACCCTCTTGATCTGCAAGTGAATGAGCCCAGAAACTTCTTATTTTATTACTCCAGGGTGTTGCCAACTTTTCTAGCCTACGGGCCTTATCTTCGCATATGCTTGGCGCTCTTATGTCGTAATGCTCTTCTCTCAGCACTGTCTAGATAGGAGTTTTTCTCGGTACTAATTTTCCTCAGTCGTGCACCTTCTCCGTTTCTAGTATTCGTCAATGTTGTATCCAACAGGTGCATTCGAAGAATGTGTGCTCAACGTTGTCTTGGGTCAAGCCACTATGCATAAATGATGGGCTCGTTTTTTCTTTCCATTTTGTGCAGATAATATTTGCAGCATCCGTACCAGGTTAGGAATTTTAGTGTACAATTTCTGCTCCTAGTATCTCTGACTCGTGAAGTCTTAAATTTTTCCAATTAGTCCATCATCCATCAGTTTCTGTGTGCTAGCGTTTTGTGGTGATCTATTCAGCTTCCATTTCATTAACAATATCCTCTTTTTCTTGTACACTCGGGGATCGTGACCACGGGAAGGGCTAGTTTTGACACTATTCAATTGCTTTCTATTTTTTTTTTTGTTTTGTTTAGCGCATCAGCACAAATTTTACATCACAAGATGCCACTACCGTCATAAGAAGCTTTCGCTGGCTTGTCTTTGGTTCTCTTAAGCTTTCCGTTACTATGCTCAACTGTACTGATCTCTGCACCCAATATTCGGACGAATACTTGATCTGATGCCAGCATGTGAGCTTAACTACCCAAGTACAGGGTTTTTCAATAAGAGCGCTACAAAATTTTTTTTAAATAAAACAAAACGGTTTTGGATATCAATGAAATTCTTTATTCCTGTGAAAGTACGTACGATGCCATTATGTATGGAACTCGATTTTTTTTTGCATGGCCACCACGGGCACGCTTGCAGAAGTCCAGACGCTGAACCCAATTTTCGACGGTTTTCAAGCATAAATCGGCCGATACTGCTGCAATTTCACGTTCGATATTCGTACGAAGTTCATCAATCGTCGCTGGCTTGTTGGCATAGACCATAGACTTGACGTAGACGCACAGGAAATAGTCTAACGGCGTCAAATCGCACGACCGAGGCGGCCAAGCGACTGGACCATTTCGTGAGATAACACGTTCTTCAAACTTGGTTTCCAATAAATTGATTGTGACATTCGCTGTGTGGCTTGTGGCGCCGTCCTGTTGGAACCACATGTTCTTTAAGTCCATATCATCCAATTGGGGCCAAAAATATTCGGTTATCATTGAACGGTAGTGATTCCCATTCACAGTAACGTGCCGGTCTCGATCATCACGGAAGAAGTACGGCCCAATGACGCCGCCGCCGGCCCATAAACCACACCAAACCGTAATTTTTTCGGGATGCAATGATGACTCATGGATTGCTGCCTGACCAATACCGCATATTTTGTTTATTGACGAAGCCATTCAGCCAGAAATGAGCCTCATCGCTGAAGATGATTTTTCGATAAAAATCCGAATCATTTTCAAGTTGTTGCTCAGCCCAATTCACGAACATATACGACGCTTCTGGTGGTCAAGCGGCTTTAGTTCTTGCGTCAATTTAATCTTGTAAGGATGTAGGCCAAGATCTTTTCGCAAAATTCGCCACAACGACGTCACAGAGATGCCCAACGCTTGAGAACGACGTGTGAAAGACACATTTGGGCTTTCTTCAACTGGAAGCCTCAGCGGTACTACGGGCACTTCTTTGTCTCACTGGCATGGGAACATTTTGTATACTGTGCCTGTAGATTCAAATATTTTCACTAGACGCTCAATTGTTGATCTGCTAGGACGATTATGACGACCATAAATTGGACGTAGCGCTCTTAACGTTGAGGCCACTGACTCCGAATTTCGGTAGTAAATTTTAATAATTTCGACTCGTTGTTGGCTCGTATATCATGAAATGGCAAACCTTACTGAAGAGAAATGTCAAAAGACCGGCAATAAATTCGGCGTCGTTTGCTGTCCCTGTCGTTTGCTGTCCCTGTCGCTCTACTTTTGTAGCGTCCTTATTGAAAAACCCGTTATAATTTATCAACATGAACAGGACATTGACAAGCCGAAAGATGTCAATAGCACTGAATGAATTTAGTATCCATTAAGTTGAGCTACCTGTTATAAGACCAATGTGGTCACAATCTTCAGTCCAAAGCAACTCCTCCCTCTCTACAAACACAGACTATAGGCCAGCGCTAGCATTACTTTACATTTAGAGCTTAATGCAGGGGGGTTCCAATGGAATATATAGACTCCTCCCTCTCTACAAACACAGACTATAGGCCAGCGCTAGCATTACTTTACATTTAGAGCATAATGCAGAGGGGTTCCAATGGAATATATAGATCCCGCACTAACGTCGAACCTACATACATCCGAACGCCTTATATATTGTAGTCAGATCAGAAGGGGTAAAGTATTTCTTGCACCGTTTGAGGAAACCTATAGATATTTCGCAGCATTCTTGGTGACTTCGTGTATGTGGTCATTCCAACGAAGGTTGTCATGAACGCACATACCGAGAAAAAAAACTGCGAATAACTGAGGGTGCTATCATCAGCGAAAGAATGTATTGGATTAGAAGTATCAGACAAGAGATCATTGGTGAATATGAGAAAGAGTATCGGAGACAAAACAGAGCCCTGGGGAACACCAGCATTTATATATGGTGAATTGCAGACTTGAAACCGTCCAAAACAATTTGAACTGAACGGCCAGAAAGGTGGTTTTAATCAGCTATTGAAGAAGAGACGCATCGATCCCATAAGCAGGCGGTGGCCATGGTGTAGTGGTTAGGGTCTTTGCTTGTGACCCGAGCGGCGTTGGTTCAAGCCCCGGCGGGGGACAGCAATACTCTGCCACCGACCACAAGAGAAACGAATAATATCAGAGTTTCTCCACCACTACACCAAAAAAGGGGTTTCTGCTTGGTAGTACAATGGACCGAGATTCGTCTGAGTGCTCCAGGATTTGGAATCCCCTTTAAAAAAAAAAACAAAAAAAAAAATCCCATAAGCACTCATTTTCGAGAGCTTGGTGCCAAACTCTGTCAAATGCCTTTAAAATATCAAGCGCACCAATCTTCGATTCACCGAAGTGATGGAGAGAAGTCATCAAATCACCAGTGGACCTGTTGCCACGAAAACCGTACTACCAATCATTGAAGAGTTTCCGAGATTCAAGATATTTCACAAGCTGACGATTTATCAGCGTTTCAATGACCTTAGAAAGAATGGACGAAAGTGCTATGGTAATTAGTGGGAGAAGAAGATTCGCTTTTTTTAGGGACGGGCTGGACAAATGCTGTTTTCCACCTGCTCGGAAAGAGTCTAGAAGAATAGGACAGATGAAAAAGCTTACGCAGAGATTTTACCAGAGTCGAAGAACACCTGTTCAGAACGATGGGGGAGATACAGTCTGGACCAGCGGATTTATTTATGTTCAGATCGTTAAGTACTCTTGCAACTGTACGAGTGCGAAAATGGATTTGTCCCGTGGTAAAATCGACGCTTCCGAGTATAGGTGGGAACAAAGCGCAATCTGGGAGCATAGAGCTGGCTGCGAAATGTGCAGCGAACAGATTAGCTTTGTCCAAAGAGCTGACAGCTGGAGTGTCATTGTAAATGAGCATTGGGATCGCTGACGAGGCCGAATAATATTTTTTACAAATGACCAAAAGAGTAGTAAGACTCCTGGTATATTGAAGTATTTTTTGCCTCAACTTTTGGTCATATGAGAATTTGACACGCTTTATGAGGGCATTGCAGTCATTTCTGGCTCGTTTAAACTTTTTTCGGTTTCCCTCGGCTTTGTAAGACCGAAAACTCAACTCCCTTAATCTAACAGCCTCTTTATAGCTCGAGTCGTACCACGCCGTTTCTTTTGGTTTGATACTCTTTATCCTGTGAGGGATAAAGGATTTCATACCTAAGGTGATTTGATTATATTTGATACCATATCAGCGGCGGCATCCACGTCGTTATCAAGGAAGCATAACGACCAGTTAAAACTCCTAAAGAAGCTGTTAGGTCCGCTCCAGTTGGCTTTCTCGTATATTGCCATACGGTTCTTTTCGGAGTTTTTTCTTTAACTTTGTGGTCGGAGTACGAGAAATTAGCTGATATGGGACAGTGGTCTTACGAGCCTAGAGGCGATAATACTTCAATGGAGTATTTATTAGGCTGGGAGGTGAGAAACAAGTCCAGTGTGTTGGCATTTTGACCTCTGCCTGTTCTATAAATCTATAAGTACCTACTTCCGTAACAGATGTTCTGACAAACTTTACGAAATTATTTCGCAGTATCCGTTCACACTCGTCTGAGTATGACTGTCCTGAAAAAGCTTCTCAATTCATCCGTTCGGACTCGGCATAAGAAAAAATTGTAGGTCCCTTCCATTCGTCTAAAAAAATAAAAGCGCACACAAACGAATGGTTGTGAGAAGCTATGCCTATACGGTACCTACACGGACCTGTTGAGACAATGAAGTGGACAACTACATGATGGGATTTTGTGGGAGTAATCCAGCTTAAGCCAATGTACGATTACATTGAAATGAAATCGTATGCCATGATCACAATAAAATTAGAGTCATGCTTACTTGACTTTGGTGATTTAATTTATATGGATTTTCCTGCAATTTCGACAATATCTTAAGCTCTCATAATCCATTTGTTGTTAAAAACAAAAAAAAACTTAACAACCGCGAGGACATCACTTTTAAACTACCTATTCTACTAGGTAACTTATTTACAATGTTACAATTTCGTAGACTCGTCGAAAACCAAGTTTTTTTTAACATGGTACAAAATTCCGAGGTCAACACTCATTAGCTAGTATGTATTTTTAAAAAATCCGACATACATAATTTCTGTACTAACAATGGTGTAAAATTTCATTTTATTCCCCCCAGGGCTCCTCACTTTGGAGGACTGTGGGAGGCTGCAGTCAAGGTGGCAAAAGGTCAACTCATGAGGACGCTGTTCAACGCTAAACTCACATATGAAGAACTGGCCACTGCTCTGGTCGAGATAGAGGGAATTCTGATCTCCAGACCTATAACACCACTCACTTCCGATCCCAATGACTATGAGGCACTCACACCAGGTCATCTTCTCATCGGGTCGTCACTGAAGTCACTTCCGGAACTGTCATGTGAAGCTCAGAACATCAGCTACTTAGAAAGATGGCGAAGAATCAACGCAGTTAAATCCCATTTCTGGAGAGTATGGTCAGCTGACTATATCTCGGAACTCCAACAGCGGACTAAGTGGTCATCCGACCAAGAAAATCTTCAAATCGGCAAAATGGTGTTGATCCATGAAGACAACGTTCCGTCCCAAAGATGGATCATGGGAAGAGTCATTCAGGTGTACAAGGGGAGCGATGGAAAAGTCCGAGTAGCAGAAATTCGCACCTCAAAGGGTATCTGTAAACGTCCCATCAAAAAACTGGCCCTACTTCCGGCTTGAAAGGAGAGTCCTTTCAAAGGAGGCGGGATGTTGAGGCGCAACCTATTTCAACTTATAATTTCAATAGTTAAATGAAAAATCAAATTGAATTGTTAACAAATGAACTTAACGATTATTCAAATGTGCCGCCACAATGTTTGGGCGAGCCATCTTTTATATTTAACGTAGAAAAATAAACATAGAATATAATCGATGTTAGAGTATAAACCGAAAATAAAAATCACTTCTTGTTACACATTCGCCGCGCGCAGTCTTATTTTATAATCGTTGCTTCCGCTCGCACATAAACGCTAAAAACGTAAACGGTACAAGTAAGTACACTCCCTACCAAGAAAATAAGGCTTTGGTACACGGAGGGAAAACACTCCTTTCCATATTATTTGCTACAAGGTAATATCGAGCTACTAATGTACGGACTCTTATCAAACCTGCATTCACCGCAGAACTTCCTCAGGAGGCAATTTTTTAGCTGGCAATTATTACAGAAATTTGCACAGCTTCTTGCAAGTTATTCAGTGTTAAAAAAATTGATATTCAAAATGATTCTTTGCCTAACAGCTAGCTATTTACTAATTTTTAAATGTTCTGTCTATCCTTTACTTTGCATAACTTACAGTTGCATTTAGCCTTCGATTTTCCGGATATAGGTACTTGAATTATTAATCCACTGCAAGGTGGCGCACCGAAAAACGGATTCTACTACTTGGAATAGGAAAATTAAACCATTCTACAGTAGTACCTAAATATATCTCTAACATAATCGCTGCAACCCCGTGCCCTTATTTTTAAATGTTGCTAAAATAAAATGCAATATTTATCACAAAGTTAAAAAATGTTAAAATTTTTATTTTTAACAAATCGAATTGAATTCGATTGATTCACAACTTCCCATTGATGGGGTATGGGTGAAGGTTTGTCGTTTACATATTTACAATAATACAGAAGTGTTTTGAAGGATTCGGAATGGCTTCTTACCAGCCACTGCTACCGGACCATCCACCGGCACCGCCACTGCCGTATCCGCCACTACCACCACCGGACCATCCTCCGGCACCACCTCCGTAGCCTCCAGAGCTACCACCGCTGATAACCTTGACGATTTTCACGGCACCAATGCTGGAACTACCACCTCCATATCCTCCTCCATATCCTCCACTACCACCGCTGGACCATCCACCGGCACCACCTCCGTATCCTCCACCGCCGCCTCCTTGCCATCCTCCATGACCACCGCTGCCTCCATAGCCGCCGGAGCTTCCGCCAGAGATGACTTTAATTACTTTAACGGCTTCGGCACCGCCGCCATAGCCGCCACCTCCTCCATAGCCGCCACCTCCTCCGTAGCCGCCGCCTCCTCCATAGCCGCCACCGCCGCCGCCGGACCATCCGCCATGTCCACCGCCACCACCGCCACCTCCGCTACTAATAACTTTGACGACTTTCACACTGGATCCACCGCTGCCATAGCCACCACCTCCATAACTACCTCCACCATATCCGCCACCACCGCCGCCGGACCATCCGCCGCCACCGCCACCGCTACCTCCAAGGAATCCAGCGGAAGCGACCGCTGCGATCGACAGCAAGCAAACAAATACCTATACAGAGAGAGCAAACGATTAGTATAATCCTTCAGCGTAGTATCCTTATCTCATTCAGTGTGTTACTGTTGTTATTATTCACCTTCATTTTGTGTATAGTCCAAGTGTAAAGCGAACGATAGCACAACTAAGACTGATGCCTTCTACGGCAGCAGTGGCATCTTTTTATACCAACATTTGGAGTTTTCCCTTCTGCCTGGCGGCCGGAGGGGCAATCTGGAAAATCAGTGCATATACCATTGCTACTGTACCTCCTTGGTGTCCGCATCGAAAATGAACTCATTTTCGCCTGTAGAGGGGGCCAACTCTCAAATGTGGGGTCCCCTCTTCCGTCTTACCAAACGTAGACACATATGGTATCTTTATGTAGCGAAACAGTCTAAAAATCAGCATAGCCTTGTGAAAACATTCGCGTTTTATTATGTAACCTTCTTCTTGCTGCTGCGCTGCGCTTGCCTTCTGCGTCCGCTTTGTCATTATAATCGGCTTCTTGTTTCTTGGCACAGTTAGCAACATTATTATTCCAGAGCCAGGCAATCATCAGCATACTGCCATTGAAATTCAGTTGACCATCGAGTGAAAAAAGATGACCCGACCAATGTTATGAATAATGGCATCGCATAAGGTAAGGCTGATGATGCGTTTATCCGTTTATTTCGTTGTCTGTGCTGAATGAACTCCAGGTGAGGCTGAGGCGCCTTAGGGCATTTATTTGTTGGTCAACGACTTATTTGCAATACAGTCAGCGACATTGCTATGTGTATATGGAATTGTATTAAATTTGGGGAGCAATAGGGGTGTCAGATATCGCCACTGGACGAATATGTTCTGCTAGATAAGTGTAGCGCAAATATCGCGAAATATTTGTCTTTGTTTGCTTTCCTTTACATTTTCGGAATAAGTGAGGCACAAAAAAAAAAATTATATTTGACAGTCGGAGAAATGGCGCTTGGACTTGTCAGAAAGTAAAAATATGTAAATGTGATGATGGCAATTAAAAAAAATTTACATTAAATTCGAATTAATATACAAGAGAAAATGAAGAAATGTGGCGCATATTTCGGATATTCTCCTTCTTTTGAGTTTGTATAGTCCACGCGCGTAAATTTGCATAGTATTTCCTAGTAAAGTGATCTTAATACAATAATAAAGGGAATATTAATTGTCACAATTCGCAAATCGTGTAATCGAAACGCATTCATTCTTCTCAAAAGAAAAAGCAGTTGATTGTCATTTGAGCTCTTTTTATGGCATTTTCCATCACTTTGGCCAAAACTTCCGGCGATAGGTCCTCACATTCTTGACGGATATTGTCTTTAAGAGCTGCAAGAGTCTGAGGCTTGTTGACATAAACCCGCGACTTCATAAAGCCCCACAAAAAGAAACTTGTTTCGCCTGATGAATTCGTCTGCGAACGATATAGCCTACTGAGGAACTCGAAGCGAACGAAATATAAATCGCTGGAATGAATGTCCATATAATATCAACTATCCTATTAGGTGTATATTATAAATTTATATTTCCATAAATTTAGGTATCTCATATCCAAACGATGGTAGGCCACGAGATCGTCTTTTGTTTGTTTCACCTAACTCTACCACCACCGTGTCGTCTATCGTTTATTTTACACAAGGTTTAAAAAATTTACGGTACCTTTCAGGAGCTGATTCTTGTAAAAGTATGCAATTATTTGCTATAAAAAAGTGAAAATTGGTAAAACTATCGTGATCGTCGAAACGATGTCGTCGATACGACAGTCATTTCAAAGGTTACATATGAAGCAAAACTATCGCTGAAACGATATCGTCAGACGATAGTGCTCTCACGCGCTGAGACCCCAGATTGACCACGGTCGTGTAAGTATCAGCATTTCTGAAAATGCTAAGAAATTGACCATTAAAATCTGTTCTCTCTATACAGATTATAACGAGTATTTTCAGCCGGGTCAGGCTCAGTGGGAATGTCCGGGTTCTAGAATCTAAGAGCTGGGAAAATTCGAGCCGACACACAACTGAACACCTATAACTCATACATTTTATTAACTTTCGTAATCCTAGTTTATTCTAAATTTAATTTAAATTGTCCTAGCTTAGGGGAGCTCTGCGGACTGACTTACTCCCACATCTAAGGCGGGAGATCTGCTATTTATACTGGTCTCTGCTATCGTTGTTGTGACCTCTGCTGCTGTGGTTGTTGTTCCTGCTGTTGTTCCTCTTTCTGGCTGTGGGGCACGCCAATGTCATCAGTATCCTACCGCTACGACTACTAATTCTACTTCTACCACTACTATCACTCCAAGGAGGGACGGGTACCTTGGCCGCAATTAACTGCGCACCCTGTGTCCCAACTGACAAAGTGACAACTCTTGCTACCCAAGTCCAGTAGTTACCACCAGAGCGCTTCTGCTGCACACGCACGTGCCTGGATCCAGCTTCCATGTGTCTGGTCCGGTGACCATGGCCACTACTCGACTGATTTGCTGGCTTGGCTGTCATTAAGATCGATCCTCGATCATTTGCACTAGCATAATTTGTGGCGGGAACCGTTTCGTTACAACCTAAGCTTCTTGTGTCCTTGGAAGGCGCCATCTTCGTTTCTGATGAGGCAGATTAGAAGCCAGAAGGGCAACGAATGCCGCATTGGAGAGCGATTACGGCGCTATTTTAAAACCGATATTTTAATATCGGCCAATGAAAGGTTAACTTTTAGAGATACTTTTCCGCCTTCATATTATTTTACCACAAACAAATAAAATTAACAAAAAACACAGCCTTGTTGATTTGCCATTATATCTACATAAAAGAAACAAAAAAATGAAAAAAATCTTGCATATTAATAGGCTACGTACTACGTACAATATAATGATACAAAAGAAAACATTGCATACTTATAGGCCAATAAAAGAAAAGTATTAATATAATCTTGTAATTCAATACCTACGATTGGATTTAAATTAAACAGAAAAGCAATACTACTTACAGTTAAAGAAGAAAGTTATATTATAACAAAATTTTGAATCAAATAATATAAAAAATATATTCGCAATTATAAAAATTCTACCATTTTTTCGTCTACAAATAAATAGTATTTTTCAGAAAAAAAAAATTTGAAACGTCGGCAAAAACAAAAAAAACGCCTGAAATTTAATAGAAATCGTCTGAAAATAAGAAATCATCAGAAAATCAGATATATTGGAAACGTCTGAAAGAATTTTTAAAACGTAATAGAGTAACATTTGTAACTTTTGGCGACATATGATTTCCCGAAACATTAAAGATATTTGCACATAGTGGAGTAGAAGGGAATAGTAGTAGGCGATGTGATCTTCGACTCTATATATTGAAAACATTACTATAAGCTGCCAATTTAAGATTTTTTTCTGGCAGGATTATATTTTTTTTTTCAGACAAAAATAATGCTGACGATTTATTCAGATTTTCAGACCAAATTTCAAGTTTTTCAGACGAATATTTAAAAAAAAAAAACTGACAAAAACTGAATAATAAACAAATTAGAAGATGAAAATAATTTCTTTTCAGATGAATATGTTTTAACCATTATAAAAAACTACAATACAAACAGTCTAGGTCTAGGTAAATGTTTTGCACGACTCATATAAAATTGCATTTGGCTTTAAAAATTATTACATTATATATAACTGAACCGACAGACGATTTCCTGTCAAAATTTCAATAAATTAGTTTTGCTTGTTGATCGTTTTGTGAATTTGTGAACAGCTATTGGAACATTCAATTTGAAATCGCGACGAACTGCGGAATGTAGATATTAAATAAATAAATAAATAGGTGGCGCAACAGGCGGGTGACACCCAAGTCCTAGCTTCTCGCAACCATTCGTTTTGTGTGAGTTTCTATTTTTGGGACGAATGGAAGGGACCTACAATTTTATTCCGAGTCCGAAAGGCTGAATTGAAAAGCTTTTTCATGACAGTCATACTCTCGGATGTTTGTCAGACGTTCGCGAGAGGTGGCGCAGTAGTAAAACTTTAAGATGTACACCCCTAGGAATTATTCACGGAAAAGAATATTTTGGTATCGTCGAATCCGCAAATTGAACAGTTATTATGTTATATAGGTAGGTATATACCTACATAATATTAACACATACATAGGTGTGGTTTTTTTCCAGATTTCTGTTCACTTTTCGGATTCGACGACCAAAATATTCTTTTCCGTGAACAATTCCCCTCGGCGGATTCCATGATAGGGGTGGTAATTTGTGTTTTTCCGGGGATCGAACCTGGGATCCCTCGCACAGTATGGAATGTAGATATTGTTTGAACCAAATATGTGTATGCGTAAGCAGATCGCAAATTTTCTGATTTTTCCGTAAAGCAATCGTTCGAATCCTGAGTTATGGTCGCGAGTTCATACAAAAATCCTATGAAAAAAACACTTTTAGATTTTTCTGAATTTTTCTCCGGGCAACTAAAATTTTAAAATGTTTCTTTCTGTCAAAACCTTATTCGGACTATAGGAACATTTAAAAAATTAGCCAAATCGGCTCAACACTTTTTAAGTGATGCGAAAGTGAACAGCGTTTCATTTTTATTTATATAAAGAAAGATGTACATATCTATTTAACTTTCCGCCAAAATGCGTTCGAATTTGGTCCGCTCAATATTCCCTATAAGAGGATAAAATTTAGATGTTTTTTATACCCTCCACAGGGAGGTATATTAACTTTGTCATTACATTTGTAACGCCGAGAAGGATTCACCGGAGACCCTATAAAGTATATATATTCTGAATCAGGATCACATTCTGAATCGATTTAGCCATGTCCGTCTGTCTGTCTGTTGAAAACACGATAGCGTCCAAACGAATCGACATAGGCGACTGAAATTTTGTGAGAGGACTTCTTTTTACCGTCGTCAGGTTGGCATTGAAAATGGGCTATGTCGGTCAGTAGTTCTGGTACCTCCCATACAAAACCACCATTAGACCCATGTGTCTCTCTGTATGTTGAAATCACGATAGCGTCCGAACGAATCGACTTAGGCAACTGAAATTTTATGAGAGGTCTTATATTTATGACCTACAAGTTTCTGTTAAAAATGGTCCATGTCGGTCGAGTAGTTCTGTTACCTCCCAAGCCAATATTTGACTCGTATATCTCTCTGTTTGTTGAAAGCACGATAGCGTCCAAATGAATCGACATAGGTGAATGAAATTTTGTGAGAGAACTTGTTTTTACAGTTATTATTAAAAATTGTCTATGTCGGTCAAGTAGTTCTCGTACCTCCCATACAAAACCAATATTAGACACATGCGTGTACTTATACAGTACATACAGTGGAGGATATCAAAGCATCGGCCAGGCCGATGATAACACTTTTACTTGTTTTTTTTTTTCTTATTTTATGTACATATATGAAAAAGTCGCTCACTGTACCTTTTTCAGTTTTCTTATCATTATCACTTTCTGTGGTTAATTGGATTTTTGTATAAATTTTTATTTCTTTTGTAGGTATAGGCAGGCGTACAATACTAACAGTGTGTTGGAAAAGGTTCATCACTGATAGTTGCAAATTGATGTCGTTGCACACCGTGTATCTTTTCAACCGATGGCGCACCAAAAAGCAATTAAAACTGTCATTGCCGATGGCCACTAGTGATTCAAGTGAAAATTCAATGTCAGTGTTATAAATTAATGGTTTATTTCTTCTAATTAATAAAAATATAAAGAGCTTATCGCAAAGCCGCAGATACTTCTGTTTAAGTGTGTCAAAAATACAAGAATATTTTATCTTATCATTAGAGTATCCGCGGTCTTACCTTCAAAATAAAAAAAAAAGATAAATGAAAATAAAAAAATAAATAAACACACGAAATACGACGCATCGGGCCATAGCCGCTTAAATGAAATTATAACTAACTTGATGGAATGTATTAATCAAGAAGCGGATTGCTTTAATAGTGTATTTCAAAACACGATTACAAAGCGTTTATGAATTGAAGGTGGTTGCACAAAATATGACGTTTATCTTTTAATTAAAAAAAAAAAAATAAAAAATTACTTTTCGATGATTATAAATTTATAATACATAATAATATCGAAAAGATTAAAGGTCAGTCTTAATGATTGTATTGTAAGGAACTTGTTTAAGATGTTAGTACACTTTTTATAAATTCCAGGTAGAACATTGTAAACAAGTATCGCAACAAGGTGAATCCGAATTAGTGAAGATTTGGCTGCCGGAACAGAAGGTCGATCGTTAAATACATTAATTGGAATGAAAAAGTGCTGTTGAGATTTTCTGGTGTACAACAGAATGGATAGCGGATTGGCTTGTTTGGGACGTTTTTTCAAGTATTGTACAAGGTCTGCTTTAGAGGATTTTTCGAGCTACATTCAGGATATTTTTTATACAGTTCCATGGATGATTGATTTAGTAGCAACCGGTTGCGAATTTCCGGTTGCATATATTTTGCAAAGACAGAATAAAATATTCATAAGGATTGTTGTGTAGCTTTGACAAATTGTCTACATCACAATTATTTCTAGTCCAGAGGTGCCATCAATTTAATTTAAATCATTTATAAAGCAGTTTCAATTTGAGTTTACATATATTATTAAGATATGGGATGTCTCATACTCTTTGAGAAATATTTCTGCAAGAGCAATAAAAACTGCAAGTTTTACTTTTTACTGTTTTTAAGTTTTACGTTTTACTGGACCGCACCAAATGGGCAAATGATGCTCCGACGGATCGAAAATGGAGTCTGGAGTTGGTCGTTGGTTCGACCCAACACTAAAGTCTCGATACCTGGGATTTGGGATCGTGTCTCACAGTTTTTTAAGCAGTAATCCATGGCCATGCCATTGAGGTCTGCGCCGTTTTAAACTCCAAAAAGGTATCAAAGGCGCCACTATAAAAATTTTCTCAAGCCCTATCCAAACATAACAAGGTAAGTCTTGTATGGGTACCTGGCCATCAAGGTATTGCGGGCAACGAATCGGCGGACCAACTATCTAGGGCTGGATCTGAATCCGCGTTCTATGAACCAGAACCTTACTGCAGAGTCAATTGGGCTACTGCTTTAGGTATGATTAACGATTGCGAACAACAACTTCGTCTAAACCACTGGAAAAATGTTCCTGGTTTAAGACAAGGAAACCCTAAACCTAAATAAGGAAGGCATTAGAAAGCTGGTGGGCTTTCTCACAGGCCATTGTGGCTTGCGATATCATATTAACAAAATGAATTTGTGTCCGAAGACAGAATGCAGGTTCTTCATTGGTTAAGAAAACGTGTCTTTGACAGAGAGACCCGTTCACAGCAGAGCTTAGGAACCTCGCTACTAAGGATATATTGGCCTTCGCTAGGGAGGTCATCAATCTCTTAGAATAAATACATCCATCTTTGATACAATAGATCTTTTTACGTCGCAGTGTCAGCCAAGTGGGCAGGGAAAATTAAAAAAAAAAAAAAGTATCAGACAGTATAGAAGCGGATTGATGTCGGTTTTGTAAAGGGTGTCCCATAACTCACTCAAAATTTGAATTTTGCGCCATTTAATACAGTGGAACTTCCATAAGTCGAGCTCTCAAAATCAAAGAAGATAAATTCGAGTTATGAAGGCCAAAAGTTGAAAAGCTGAAAACGCAGAGTCCTCAATAAAACTTCGAGTAATAGAGAAATTCGACTTAAAGAAGTTCGAGTTATGGAAGTTTGTGATACCAACGCAATAAAAAGATAACAATGTGACAGCTGACAGTTAAGGGTTAGTAAAAATGGAGCGCTATACGAAAGAACAACGCATTTTCATTGTTGAGCAATATTTGAAAAATAATGAAGGTTTGTTCGAACGAAATCATCTTCAGTGATGAAGCTCATTTTTATATTGATGGCTTCGTTAATGGTCAAAATTATTATTTTGGGTTCAGAAAACCCACAAGTAATTATTGAGAAAGAAATACATCCACAATGCGTGACTGTTTGGTGCGGATTTTTGGCTGGGGGCCATTATCGGTACGATTCTTCTTCGAAAATCCGGCTGGTTAGGCAGTAACGATTATTAAACAATTAATTGTGTTTGTTATCGTGACATGAGTAGGTACTGGGTCGGTTGGTCCTGGGAATTCTGTGCTAGAAAGAGACAGAAAATGTGCGAGAGAGATAGAGCGAGATGGAAGATTGGCTGTGGCTGGGTGTGTGGCTATGCGTAGGTGGTAGGTAATGAGTTGTTGATTTTGTTGGTTTTTTTTTTTTTGGCTGTGTAGGTTTGGTTAAGGTGGGGTGAGTCATGGTGGGCGAGTGTTGGTTTTTTTTGCGGAATGTTGGCAAGAGGGAGAGGGGTTCATATGCTGGCAAGGGGTTCAGATATGTTAGCGATGTTCAATGTAGGCGAAGGCAATAATCCAGCCCATGGCAAAATTGTTATCTTTGCGAACACATAATCCAGTCCATGGTTGGAATCATAAACGACGTAGCGATAGTCTCATCTTTATCAAGGTCATGGGCGAATGTAGAACAATAAACATAAATGCGTAATCAATAATGCACTGGCTGGTGGGATCGGTAGTTGGTGGATCTATTTTTAGATTTGTGAGGGTGGTCGGTTTACTTGGGAGATAAGGAAATTTATTTTGTTGCATTTAGTTGTGCGGCTAAAGTTATTGTTTGGTTAAGGTTTAAGTTTGATGATTTGTTTACGGGATGCTGACAAGGGGGATAGAGATTCATATTTGGGAGATAAGGGAATCTATTTGATGCATTTAGTTGTACGGTTAGTTATTGTTTTGGCTGAAGTTTAAGTTTCATGGTTTGTTTGCGGGAATCTGGCAAGGGGAGAGAGATGCATATGCGGTGAGGATCGATGGTGAGGTTGAGATTTTGAAATAAGAAGGAAAAAGAGTTTACACTATAAGAAACATTTAAAAATCGATCGATGAAGTTCAGGTTTACACTAAGGCCAGTGGGTATATTTTGTTGTCGACTTGTGGGAGAAGGAACAATTGAATTATGTTTTGGTGTGAGATGTTAAAAGAGGGTGAAAACCTGTGTAGATACCTACCTACTTGTGAAGTTGGTTGGACACTAACAAAATTCTCGGATGTAATGATGAATAGATCGAATTTCGAACTCTATGCCACACCTGAAGATGGATCCAAGTGTTTGGTTTTTCGTTTGAAAAATGGAGAATGTATAAGTTCTATTGCAAACTTTGCAATAAATCTTCAAGCTTTTCAACATGTTAAACTGCAGGATTTCGGTGGCGACATAATAATATATGGTATGGTGAGGTTATACAGAAAGGTAGAAGGAAAACTAATATTTTTGGTGATGTTGAAACATTAAAATTGAGAGCAAAAACCCGTGAAGAGATACTGATTTTGAATTGAAAGTCGATAGTCAAGGGATTACGTCATCAGATCAATCAATTGATAAGGATGGATAAGTACGTTTCTCTGTATTACACATTTCCAAGTTTAAAGTTGTTAATTTATGTTTCGTTTGTTTTGTTACAGTACTTTATTTTCAGAGGAAAATGCTGCCGACTCTATGGATTATTACACTGTTTCCATTATTTCTTAATGGTCTACCGCAAATTTTAAGTCTATTAAGGAATCAGTACCTAATGCTGAAAACTCTGAAGATATAAAAATGTTATCAGAAAATATCTCCGCGCATTTCTTTAACTCATATTGTAATACATATAATGAATAAAAAACGAAAGAAAACTACATTAAAATAGGGCTTTATTTATTGACATCAATTTCTTAATTCTAATTAATTTGCTTTCTACCAATATACGCAATCTTCTTGACATAGATTTGGGCTGAGTACCTATAACAAAATTGTACGTAGTACGGACCGATTGTTGATCTTGGGAAACGACCGGAACTCCTTTCGAACTCCTTCCGGACTTGTCAACACTCATTTGATATATTGTTTAGAAAGATATTAATAAATGATGTTTGATTCACGCAGTTCTTCCACTATAGAATTTATTTCATTCTGAAGATTATTATTGCCCGCTTCTTGGGATGCGATCAAAAGTCTTAGTCTATCAACTAGTTCATTGGCATTATCCCAATAGACATAATCGACGGGATTATTAGAGTACACAGAGTATTATTTTACAACTTTCTTTATAACTTTCTCTGTTAGACGCTTTAGTAGAGGTTGAATAACATGCTTGTACTTGTATCCTTTATTTCCGTTGACTTGTAGAGTACTAAGTAAGTAAGTAAGTGATTCATTTATTATTACATTTCAACATAAACATAGTATACAAAAATGAATTTAAGAGCTATGGCTAAGCCGTCAGCCTGGTTGGCAAATTCATAAATATAAATTAAATTTAATTTTCTATAAATAAAAGAAAAAGCTAAAGATTCAAACATATTCCGATATTAGTAACATTCTATACTTATAAACTGATTTTATAAAATTGCTTAGGGTTTTCCAGTCGCACTCGTTTAGAACTTTAATAGTTTCCTGCATAGTTAATGTCTGTTTTCCGAAGAAAATTTGCCTTTGCGGTCTAAATATTGGGCATACACTTATGATGTGGAAGCAATCTTCTTTAGATTTCAGGTTACAGAGCGTACAGAATTGATTGTAGCTTCCATTATATGGGTTACCATTTAAGGGAAGAAGTTCACATCTTGCTTTGAATATGAAGGATATTTCATTATAACTTAGTGAGTCGTTGAAGTAGTTTCTACCGTTGAAGTTATAGTTAAGCTGTCTATATAAAAGCCTGCTTTCGGATTCCCGAGCTTTTATGATGAACTCATCTCGAATAGAGTCTTCGTTTTTCTGAATAATGCGGTAAAGTTGGTCTTTCAAATTACGTAGGTTGTTCATATCGATATGTAACGATTCTCCACACGTGTCACCAATAGTTCGCCATCTTTCATACCACCAGTCCTTATTCCTCAGCTCATAAAATAGCAGTTTTTTTGAAAGTCTGGAATCATCATAATGGCTGCATATCTTGATTATGAAGTCAGCTTGTGACTTGAGTGTGTTCGTCAGCAATTTCGGTAGTCCAGTTTTCAAGTATATAGCGTAACTAGGCGTATTTTGAGGTAGATTGAAGAGTTTTTTTATAAAGTTCCTATGGAATTTTTCGATTTCTTCATGTTCATATGCCCCCCAAACTTGAGAAGCATAGCAAAGACTTGATTTAACAACAGAATTAAATACCTTATATTTTGCCGATAAACTTATTTTGTTATTTGAGAACACATTTTTCCATGTAAAGTTAAGCAAGCTTTGCGAGCTATTGGCCTTTTCGGTTAGGTGTTTGTTGAAATTTAAAGTTGGATTCAGTTTCACTCCTAAATATTTAACCTCTTTAGCTGTTTCTAGAAGATGGCCATCGTATTTCCATTGCCTTTCAATATGAACTCTTGGGGATCGTGCAAAAACCATCATTTTCGACTTCTCTGTATTAATTATCAACCCCCATTTCTTGCAGTAGCATGATAAGCGATTTATCATTAGTTGCATATGTTCCGGTGATTCGGAGAGTATGACTAGGTCATCAGCATACAGCAAAACATTAATGGTAGAATTCGCAATTCTTACTCCTCCGGGGAGAACATCTACTATGTCGTTTATAAACAACGAAAACAACAATGCACTGAGCAGACAACCTTGTTTCACACCAGTATTTGTTCCAAACCATTCAGAATAGGTGGTACCATCCCAAACTGCTGCTTTTGTATCCGTATACATTTCCTTGATCACTCTAATGAATTTTGAGGATATGCCAAGTTGTGAGAGCTTGTAGAAGAGAGCATTTCTGTTAACTAGGTCAAAAGCCGCTTTAAAATCTACAAAAAATGCATACACCTTTTTGTTCCTGGCATGAAAAGCTTTTACAATGGATGAGAGAGTAAATATTTGATCGATCGTGGAGTAATTCCTTCTAAAACCAGCTTGAAAGTCAGATAGAATATTTTTCCATTCAACCCATTTTTCCAGTCTCCCTACAAGAACACCGCAGAATATTTTTGCTATGACATTCATAAATGAAATTCCTCTATAGTTTTCCACAACGTCTAATGGTCCTTTTTTGTGTATAGGGAAAATTACCGACTTTTTGAAAGAGGAGGGGATGTCCGCAGTGACGAAAACTTTATAAAACAGAGTTTGCAGTTTGTTGCTGAATGTAGGTGTTGCATTTTTAAAAAACTCGTATGGGATACCGTCTTCACCTGGAGCCTTTCCATTTTTCGCATTCAAAATCACGGCATGTATCTCCTCGTTTGATATATCAGCATCTAATGTTTCATCAATAGTTAACGGTTCAGCATAAGAAAACATTACATTAAATTCATTGGAAAGAAGGCGTCTAAAGTAGACTGCAAGATCTTCCGCGGATATGCCTGATCCAATCTTATAATTCATTCCATTGATCTCCCTTGCGCTCTTCCAGAAATCCTTCGAGCTTTTAGTTTGACCTAATGCTAAAGCTTGTTGGTTTTCATAATCAGTTTTCTTCTGAAGACACAGATTTTTGTAATGTTTGTTAGCCTCGATATACCAAATCCTTAGATGATGATTATTGAAAGTTCGCATTGCTCGCAGAAGAGCAAAAGATTTTGTACGTGCTTTCATGCAATCCTTATCAAACCACTTATGTTTGTAAGATGAGTTTTTACTTGAAATTTTGTTTGATGCAGAATTACGAATATATTTTGTGAGCTGTTTAGATAGTGCTTCTGTGGATTCTGTTATCAAGTCGTTGTTTAATAGGAAATCGTCCAAATCACGTTGGTAAGAAATTTTTTGTTCGTTTTTCCAGCAAAGACGAGGAAGCAGTTGGAGGTTTAATTCTGGGGATGATGATTCGCATAAGAGTTCCACAACAATAGGCATGTGATCTGAGAAGGTCATACATTCAACTTCAAATTTATTGATCCGGTCAATCCAGACGTTATTCGCAGCACAAAAGTCGATGACGGAATTTCCCTGACCTCCCACGAAGGTATATAGTCCTCTCTTATCTCCTTCCGTACAGCCATTCAGAATTATGCAATCATACATGTAGAGTACTATCATGGTTTCTTAAATGGGCTTTTGTTTTTTGTAATATCCTAAGATATTCATTTAAGTCTAAATCGGTATACCTATCTTTTTTAGGTTTCTGTCGAAAAATTAGTTCCTTAAGTCCATCCGTTCCAGAGAAAATTTCATCATCGATAACGAAATCCGCTTGTTCGTTAATTGAAAAGTTTGCACTACCTAATTTCACAGAGTTTGACTGTATATCGAAATATGGGCCATAGATTTTGTCATGATTAGAATCCGAGTATGACGATTGGTTGAATGGGGTACTTTGGTTGGTTGGTGTGCTAAATGAAACATCTTCTCCTGGTGGAGTTGATTCTGGAGATGAAAATTCCAAACTCTTTTTTACACTATGAAGTTTGTCTGAGGGACTTTGAAATTGTAATTGACGTTTGACAGTCTCTTTTACATCTTCCACTATATCATTATTTTTATTATTGATTACCTCAGTCTTAATGCTTTCAGCAAATAAATTCAGTGGTTCAATTATGGGCTTAAAAGTATCTTCAAATTCGGTTTTTCTCATAATTTTTTCCGCCTTTAGGAGCATGTACTTTTTCTTTAAGGCTGGGTATACGAGGGTATATGATTTTTCGCCCCGATGGGGCTTGCAGGGTTTAAGAGATAATTGATCGCAGTAAACGGCTTTCGACAGTAAATAAATAGATGCTGTTAGTGACCGTCTTAGAATTTTGATTTTTTGACTTTTATGTACCATAAACTCCCAAAAACGTCATTTTTTGGGTGTTTTTTTTTTCGCCCCGGTGGGGCAATATCTAAATGGAACTTTTTTATTTTTTTTATGATTTTATTTTATAGTTAATGGGTTAAATTAGTTAGTGACCGTCTTCGAATTTTGATTTTTTGAGTTTAACTATTATAATCTGCAAATTAAGGTGACCAAAAGGAAACAGTGTTTGTAGAGCAACCAGAACTTATTTTTGTCAGCTTTTCAAAACAGAATAACATTCAAACATTTATGTATCCGTTCATTGAATACAAATTAAAAATTT
Organism: Cheilosia soror; assembly: GCA_949372485.1. Taxonomy (NCBI): domain Eukaryota; kingdom Metazoa; phylum Arthropoda; class Insecta; order Diptera; family Syrphidae; genus Cheilosia; species Cheilosia soror. Next base: position 80,283,500 of record OX443563.1, read on the forward strand.
AGTTTATAAAATAGTTAAAATTGCATTTTGAAAAGTTAACAATTTAACAGCAGTTTCATTTTTGTTTCAGAACTCACGCTCACATATGCAATGTAGTTCACAAAATATCCGACACAGCGCTAATCGTTTTCTCTATAATTTTGCTCTCTCGCGAGAGTCTGTACTTTGCAGATTGTTGTTTGCCGCATTCGTTGCCACTGGGATATGGAGAAAACAAGTTTGGATCCTTTTTTTGGTTTTCTGATAGATACATACTAATTACTTAAAATATTATTGTTGTTGTTTGAAGTCAATCGAGCATTTTGAGGCATAGAGGCAGATTGGATAAAAATATCTTCGTAGACTATGAATATGATAGGGAAATCAAATCGAAATGAAAAATTATATATTTTTAAGGGATGATGAATGATGATTGATATGGATTGAGGGCTTGAGAAGATTTGAGAATATGTATGGGAGTGGGAGCTGGGAGGTGAATGATGATTTTTTTATTCTCATGAGTTGAGTTCAAATCAAACTACCTAAATGCAATTTTGGGTCATCGTAAATAAAATACCTACTGTATGAGGAAAGGGGTTGGTTGCTTGCTGTTCCCTATTTTCGGCCGAACTTTTCAAGATAGATTAGTGGTTGTGTGTTTTAATATTTTGAAAATTATTGTGTGTAGTATAAGTATATATACACAACATCCGCTTTTATTGGTGATATTGAAATGGTAATCTATTCATAAATCATAATAATTGGTCAATGTTTTGCATGACCAGTCTGGAGAAGAATTGTTAATTTGTGTTGAGGTTAAAAATTCTAAAGACAACAATAAAATGTGTTCCTGTGGGCAAACTCATTGTTTGTTATTACAAAATTTGAAGGCAAATTAGTACATATCTAGAACTGGGTAATGTTTTGTTGCACTTTAAACGTTGTCCAGGTAACTCATTCACGATATAAAAATAGTGTTCTACAGGATGCTATTTTTGTATTTCATGCCGCATGTGGTTGGTTTGTAAGGCGGTCCTAGATTAGGTGCAGCTTTGAAGCTCCTCTAAAAAATATTTTTAGGGGTTACCAAACCTTTTCAATGCCTACCGACTTCACAGTGTTTAAAATACTTAAAATGATAGTACATAGGTACTCAATATCTATCTACGTACTAGCATGGCATTCACACCCGGCTTGTCCATGTTATTTTTTTTCCGCATGATGCTGCTGTATATCTACAAAATTGATCTCATTATATCCATATCTCTGTAGAGTGAAGATAATTACATAAGTAATTTTTCTCTCCTAAAGTGATCAGGGGGATAATTTAAAAAAATACCAAAAAAGCCAAAAACTATTATTAATTTTTTTAAACAATATTTGGGAGTAGTATCTACAATATATGTAGGTACATAGGTGGACCAAATAAGGCCCGGAACCTATTAAGGCCCAGTGCGCAAAAAGTGGCATAACCGAAGAGCAACAGGAATTATATTTTAAATGTGCTTGTGGACACCTATATCAACACCAAAATCGATAGAAATTTCCTTCTGATGCAATCGTAGTTTTTCTTACGGTCGATAAAAGTTAGCATGGGTGCAAGCATGAGTTATTTATAAAAAAGTGGTTTTTATTATATTAGTTTTAGTGCAAATAATAATTTGGGTAAGTCTGTGCGAGGGATCCCAGGTTCGATCCCCGGAAAAACCCAAATTACATCTTAAAGTTTTTTCTACTGCGCCACCTCTCGCGAACGTCTGACAAACATCCGAGAGTATGCCTGTCATGAAAAAGCTTCTCAATTGAGCCGTTCGGACTCGGCATAAAATTGTAGGTCCCTTCCATTCGTCCCAAAAATAGAAACTCACACCAAACGAATGGTTGCGAGAAGCTAGGCCTTGGGTGTCACCCGCCTGTTGCGCCACCTATTTATTTATTTATTTTTAAGTCTGGTTTTTACATCAAATATGTTACATATAAAACAAAGGTTTAATATGGTTTAAGTATCATTTTAATCCTTTTCTTAGATTTTTGTTTAAAATTTTATTAACAAAAGTTTTTCATGTTCTTAAAAAGGCCCACCCAAAATATTACCGGGCCTTATTAGGAATATGAAAAATTAAATTTGTTTTTACATTGTTTTTAGACAAAATGTGAAAGGCGGGTAAATTGGGAAAAAAGCAATAAGACCGGAGCATGGTAATGGCATGTGTGTAAAAAAGACCGGATGGAAGACAAGAGAGAGTGTCAATATATTATGGAGCTTGGTATATCGAACTTTGTTTTGGAATAACTAAGATTACGAAGGACTTGATTGTCCTAGTGGATGAGCCTACCAAAACTTAAAATTTAATTTGTTACTATTTTTTGAATTAATAATACGTCCTTATTTTAAATTAATTTACTAAAGTAAAATTTTTTTTAATATATATTTTTTTTAATCAAGAAGGCTGTATTTGTTTTTTTTTTTATTATTAAATAATAAAATAATATATAATTAAATAACAAACTACGTTGTTTTATTAGTTTTAGGACAAAGCACTTCTTATATTAGCAGGATAACCAAAGAAATTGAAAAATTATGCATGGGCCTTATTCGGAACAGGTGTTCGTAATAAGGCCCAAGGTAAGGTTTTTCAAAATGTTAAAAAAATATATTTCAATTTCGTTTTTAAGAAATAAATATTATGTTTTTATATAGATAATTCAACTAAGGTTTATGTTAATGTCAATTTAGTAAAAAAAATTTTACGCGCTTGGAAGTTATTAATGAAAAACCATAAGGTGGGCCTTATTTGGGTAACCTACCTTACATGTATATACATCCATCAATCGGATATATAAACTATGATGAAACTTTGAGTTTTCTGGCTCTTACCATTTGGGCTAGGCGTCCCCAATCAGTCAGGACAAACTTTTTATTAAGTTAGATAATCCATACCTACATCCATAAATGGTGCGAGCAGGGCTGCAGCCGTTTGTTTTTGGATAGGATTTATATCCTATATAAATATATAATATAATAAAAAGGAACCCAAACCCACAAAACAAAGCAATAATAACAAACTAGCCCTAACAGGTTTTTATAAACAGCCAGCATAGAATGCCAAAAAATAAAAGCCAAAAAAGAAGAATGAAAATTTGTATAATATAGATTTTGGATATTCATATTATTGTTATGTACATATTTCGATTTGTGCTTGCTTTGCTTACGAATGCGATTGTACGACGCTATGACGAAAGCCATATTCAGAAGTGTGCGTTAGGAAATTCTATATCACACACACTTTTGGTTTCAGTGTATTAGATAAACAACGTTTGCAGCAACAGGAGCAACAGCAACAGCAAGCACAGCTTGTCCCTTTCCCTTCCCTTTGGTTGTTTTGATTTATTTTGTTTTGCAGACAATTTTGTATTATTTTTTATTAATTGAGCTGAGCGAGTCTGCACTCTGCAGTCACAATTGTGATCTTGATAAGGGAGGGTGTGCTCGTCTATTTTAAATTCTGTGCACTAATACATGGAAACACGTTTACTTGAGCACGGAGTTCGTAGCTGAGGGAGACCCACCCTTAAGGCCTTCTTTGTTTTTATAAGTTTTTTCAATAATTTTTCATCTATATTCATATTTGAGCAGGATTCTTTGACAGGTAAACAGAACTGGTATAATCCCAAACAGGGCTGTTGTATTTTCAAACGGTCTATTACACTTTTAAAACGGGCTGTTACAGTTCCAAGTAGAGCGGTTACGGTTTAGGTTTTATTCGCTTAGACGGATGCTTGACGACTGAGCAGTACAATTGCTTCAAATGATTTCTTATACTTTCCTTTAGCAATACTCAAACTCATTATTCTAAATCGAATACCTTTTTGCAAAATTTTTTTTAACGCGACCTCAATGAAGCTCACATTCTAATTCAAGAACTGCCTTGGGCTCTCCTTATGACTATTCTTTCGCAGATGTCGAGACCAATTTCTTTCATCAATATCTTCATTGCATACAATGACAAATAAACATTACCTACAACCAAACTTCTATTGGATTTGCTTGATTTTATTTATGAATTTTCTACTCAAGGCATGCGTTATCATTTTCAGCACACTATTCAGCTTAAATATGCGAAAGTAAAGACTGACTTTCAAACTGCTTCTCCCGGTCCAAATTATGATTGCAATTGGTTGGATGGATTTTTAGGTGCAAGGTGCAGTGACGTCACCCGCTAGTACTGTATTGCCTGCTAGATGGCATTTTTTTTTTTTTGAGTGATGTTCTTGCTAAGATAGCGCTATGTTCTTTAGCTTCTACTTATCAACCACTTTCTTGGATGGAGTTTGCTTCGGAATGCTGAAAAGAAGTGTATTTCCCCATACAAATTCGAACCCGAGTATCTTGTACAAGCCTCAGATAAGCCATCCACTAAGCCACCACGAGTTATTAAAGATTAGTTTCTAATATATGAATAAAACCACATTCCCTATGAGATTTGTAAAAAACAAAAGCATTGACGCTGATGTAACAAGCAGATTAACTTTGCACCGGCCGGTCGGCGCGCTTGATGACAATAATATGATCTAATAATAGAATCTAGGATGGAATCAATATGATCATATGGATTTTGGATTGAGATATGAAATATGTATACTGTTGATCAATGCAAGCTAACATTTTTTGTTGTTTTTTTTCTGTTTTAGCTGCGACTTGTGCGATGAGTCATTGTTTGGATGGGCAAGTGAAGGTTTATTTCACTAAAGAGTGGAATGGACGAGAGGAATTCATATGTGCTAACTGTTGAGAGTTTGATTATATTTGCGGGATGCTGACAAAGAGGAGCGAACAGGTTGTAAACCTTGCACTTTGCTGCACTTGCACTTTGTTGCTGGAGAGGGGGTCAACCATTCATGTGCGCTGGATTGGCTGTTTGTTGGTTTATTTGCTGGAGGAGGAGAACTCATGTTTAACATGCTGGAAAGATATCTATGGATTCCTGGTTATTGATAAGGATTCAAGTTTTGATAAAGGAAAGGATAATAAATCATTTGAAGCAATTGCACTGCTAAGGCGTCAAGCATCCGTCTAAGCGAATAGAATCTAAACCGTAACCGCTCTACTTGGAACTGCAACAGCCCGTTTTAAAAGTGTAATAGCCCGATTGAAAATACAACAGCCCTATTTGGGATTATACCAGTTCTGTTTACCTGTCAAAGAATCCTGCTCAAATATGAATATAGATGAAAAATTATTGAAAAATCTTATAAAAACAAAGAAGGCCTTAAAGAAAAAGTACATGCTCCTAAAGGCGGAAAAAATTATGAGAAAAACCGAATTTGAAGATACTTTTAAGCCCATAATTGAACCACTGAATTTATTTGCTGAAAGCATTAAGACTGAGGTAATCAATAATAAAAATAATGATATAGTGGAAGATGTAAAAGAGACTGTCAAACGTCAATTACAATTTCAAAGTCCCTCAGACAAACTTCATAGTGTAAAAAAGAGTTTGGAATTTTCATCTCCAGAATCAACTCCACCAGGAGAAGATGTTTCATTTAGCACACCAACCAACCAAAGTACCCCATTCAACCAATCGTCATACTCGGATTCTAATCATGACAAAATCTATGGCCCATATTTCGATATACAGTCAAACTCTGTGAAACAGAGAAAGTTATAAAGAAAGTTGGAAAATCATACTCTGTGTACTCTAATAATCCCGTCGATTATGTCTATTGGGATAATGCCAATGAACTAGTTGATAGACTAAGACTTTTGATCGCATCCCAAGAAGCGGGCAATAATAATCTTCAGAATGAAATAAATTCTATAGTGGAAGAACTGCGTGAATCAAACATCATTTATTAATATCTTTCTAAACAATATATCAAATGAGTGTTGACAAGTCCGGAAGGAGTTCGAAAGGAGTTCCGGTCGTTTCCCAAGATCAACAATCGGTCCGTACTACGTACAATTTTGTTATAGGTACTCAGCCCAAATCTATGTCAAGAAGATTGCGTATATTGGTAGAAAGCAAATTAATTAGAATTAAGAAATTGATGTCAATAAATAAAGCCCTATTTTAATGTAGTTTTCTTTCGTTTTTTATTCATTATATGTATTACAATATGAGTTAAAGAAATGCGCGGAGATATTTTCTGATAACATTTTTATATCTTCAGAGTTTTCAGCATTAGGTACTGATTCCTTAATAGACTTAAAATTTGCGGTAGACCATTAAGAAATAATGGAAACAGTGTAATAATCCATAGAGTCGGCAGCATTTTCCTCTGAAAATAAAGTACTGTAACAAAACAAACGAAACATAAATTAACAACTTTAAACTTGGAAATGTGTAATACAGAGAAACGTACTTATCCATCCTTATCAATTGATTGATCTGATGACGTAATCCCTTGACTATCGACTTTCAATTCAAAATCAGTATCTCTTCACGGGTTTTTGCTCTCAATTTTAATGTTTCAACATCACCAAAAATATTAGTTTTCCTTCTACCTTTCTGTATAACCTCACCATACCATATATTATTATGTCGCCACCGAAATCCTGCAGTTTAACATGTTGAAAAGCTTGAAGATTTATTGCAAAGTTTGCAATAGAACTTATACATTCTCCATTTTTCAAACGAAAAACCAAACACTTGGATCCATCTTCAGGTGTGGCATAGAGTTCGAAATTCGATCTATTCATCATTACATCCGAGAATTTTATTAGTGTCCAACCAACTTCACAAGTAGGTAGGTATCTACACAGGTTTTCACCCTCTTTTAACATCTCACACCAAAACATAATTCAATTGTTCCTTCTCCCACAAGTCAACAACAAAATATACCCACTGGCCTTAGTGTAAACCTGAACTTCATCGATCGATTTTTAAATGTTTCTTATAGTGTAAACTCTTTTTCCTTCTTATTTCAAAATCTCAACCTCACCATCGATCCTCACCGCATATGAATCTCTCTCCCCTTGCCAGATTCCCGCAAACAAACCATGAAACTTAAACTTCAACCAAAACAATAACTAACCGTACAACTAAATGCATCAAATAGATTCCCTTATCTCCCAAATATGAATCTCTATCCCCCTTGTCAGCATCCCGTAAACAAATCATCAAACTTAAACCTTAACCAAACAATAACTTTAGCCGCACAACTAAATGCAACAAAATAAATTCCCTTATCTCCCAAGTAAACGGACCACCCTCACAAATCTAAAAATAGATCCACCAACTACCGATCCCACCAGCCAGTGCATTATTAATTTCGCAATAATCATAAACATAAAAAAGATCCACCAACTACCGATCCCACCAGCCAGTGCATTATTGATTACGCATTTATGTTTATTGTTCTACATTCGCCCATGACCTTGATAAAGATGAGACTATCGCTACGTCGTTTATGATTCCAACCATGGACTGGATTATGTGTTCGCAAAGATAACAATTTTGCCATCTCAACCTCACTGCATATGAATCTTTCTCCCCTTTCCCGCATTCCGTGAACAAACCATCAACCTTGAACCTTAACCAACCGCACAACTAAATGTGACAAAATTAATTGCCTTATCTCCCAAGCGAGCCGACCACCACGAATCTAAAAATAGATCCACCTACTATCGATCCCGCCAGCCAGCGCATTAGGTATTGATTTCGCAATAATAATAAACAAAATAGATCCACCGACCAGCCTGCGCATTATTGATTACGCATTTATGTTTGTTGTTCTACATTCGGATATGCCCTTGATAAATCACTACGTCGTCCAACCATGGACTGGATTATGTGTTCGCAAAGATAACAATTTTGCCATGTGGTTCCATGGGCTGGATTATTGCCTTCGCCTACATTGAACATCGCTAACATATCTGAACCCCTTGCCAGCATATGAACCCCTCTCCCTCTTGCCAACATTCCGCAAGAAAAACCAACACTCGCCCACCATGACTCACCCCACCTTAACCAAACCTACACAACCAAAAAAAAAACCAACAAAATCAACAACTCATTACCTACCACCTACGCATAGCCACACACCCAGCCACAGCCAATCTTCCATCTCGCTCTATCTCTCTCGCACATTTTCTGTCTCTTTCTAGCACAGAATTCCCAGGACCAACCGACCCAATACCTACTGACATGTTAACCCAGTTTTTAGAGCCTAAATTACAAGATATGAATGTGACCAACATTAGTGGTCTCAACAAAACGGTGCCACATGCCATACAGCCAGAGAAACATATTCAATTACTGCATAAGTCATTTCCTTATCGTGTAATCAGCAGTTTTTCGATCAAAATTGGCCATCCAATGGGGTTTTTTGGAGTCAAAGGTCTATGCAAACTAGCACCCAACCACCAACGCCTTGAAAGGGGAAATTGGGAGGTGTATTAATAAAATTCAGCCACATTTTCAGAGCAAATTTCAATAAAAGAGTACGTACTTGCCAGCAACGTATTTCATATCAAAATTCTTCCTTTGACTGTCCTCCTCAGTCCTCCTTTGTAAGGTGATGTCCTCTGTCCTCCACAAAAAAAAATGTCCTCCATAAAACAAAATTTTTCTGGGTGATCACACAGAATCCGTCGTATTCGGAATTTTGCTACGAACCCCGAAAGAACTATCACAGAATCCGTCGTAGTGGACATTTTTGCTACGAATTTAATCCGTCGTAGTGGAACTGTTTGTTACGGATTCTGTGATAGTTCTTTCAGGATTCGTAACAAAATTCCGAGTACGACTGATTCTGTGATAGACATGAAAGTCTTTAACTACTTGAAAGTTAGGTACATTGATCTGTCCATTGTGACATTTTGTCCGAGTCGTCGCGTCACCGAGTCCTTTCTCGATGACTTTTTGTTCGCCCTGTTTAACTATTCAGCCTCATCTTCGCCTTTGCTGCGTCTATTTCAATACTTGCAAATGTGCCACTAGTGTAGTGACAGCTCACTGCCTGTGCAAATACGAACTTTAGAAAAATTTTACCTCTGATATTGGCTTAAGAGTATCGTACAATTGCTTCAAAAATTATATTAAAAAGAGATAAAGAAGTTACACGTCGAAAACCATTTTGGACATCTTAAAGGGTTCGGTGGTGTTCTTTCGGGATTACGTTATTGTTCCGGATCCAGCTGATTGCCGCATGAGTTTGAAAAAACCCGGTATAACGATAGCTTCGAACTACTCCAAAAGCAGAGCGGCTATTATGTAGATATGTGTGGTTCCTTTATTTTATACTGGTGAAGCTACTGGCCACAGCAAGCAACCACCTAATTACTAATCAGATCGACAAAATATCTTTAATTTCCGTAGTCTCAATTAACACGTTTATTATTTCCATTTTTTTGTTTTGTCAGTTTGACAAGGCCTGACTAATTCTAACCGTGTAGTAAGAAAGACTGACAAAAACTAAATCAAAATTTATTCCAAATCAACTTGTAAATACCAGAACTATATACTAGTTTATTAATGAATCCAAGACTCCATTTGGACCGCCCATACCGGTTATATCCCTTAATACATTGCGCGCAAAGCTAGTTATGGAAATTCGACTGTGCGTTTATTGCCCCGAGCCGGCAGACTTTTCGCACGATTTTCAGACCAATTTCAATCGCCAAGATACATTTACATATTTTCTTGGATCTATGTTATAATACCTATAGACTAATTTACAAGTCCAGGTGTCGATTTTTATATAAAATCTCGATCACAATCAGAATCGAAATATTCTGTGTGTTCTATTGGAGCTGTAAAGAGATCATCATGAAAGTGAGTTCAAAAAGACCAAGTGGATTATTTTTGTGCAGCGTATACTCATCCAGGATATTTTGTTGTTTTAGGTCCTACTCGTTTGCTTGTTCGCCATTTTGGCTGTTTCAAATGCTACTCTTCTGAAGCTGCTTAAGCTTGGTGCTATCGCTGGAATTAGTGGTGGTAACAATGGTGGTAGCAATGGTGGATACAATGGTGGATACAATGGTGGATACAATGGTGGACACAATGGTGGATACTCCAGTGGATACTCCAGTGGATACGGTAGTGGATATGGTTACTCGTCGGCTCCAGTTTCGTATAGTGCCGCTGCTCCAGCACCAGTGTATCACTCTGCTCCAGCACCAGTCTATCACTCTGCTCCAGCACCAGTGTATCACTCTGCTCCAGCACCAGTGTATCACTCTGCCCCAGTTTCATACTCAGTAGTACCTTCTTCATCTGCCTCATATGGTGGCAGTTATGGAGGCAGCTATGGTGGCGGTTATGGAAGCGGCTATGTCAGCTCTGGATACGGTAACGGTGGTTACAGTGGCAGCCTTGGTGGCGGTTATGGCAGTGGCTACAGCAGCAACGGCGGTGGATATGGCAGCTCTGGATACGGTAACGGTGGATTCGGTGGCAATCTCGGTGGTATTACCAAGGTCATCAAAATCGTTAAGGGTCAGTGGTAGATGTATTCTCTGATTATAAGAACTAGACGTGTAAATAAAATATAGAAACTACTCGCAGTTGTTTGAATTTTGTTCCCATTCCCATGTTGTAATATTTAGCAGTTCTGTGTTTGGCCCCGGAACATTATGTATTTTGGGCTCATATTTCTATAACCAAGAGAAACATGAGTAAGCTTGCAGTCGTTTTCACCCTACAATGATTTTGCTAATTACAATTGCATTGATGATGGAAAGAAAGAACGACATGTGATAAAGATTGCAAAGTTTTAAATAAAAAGTAAGATGGGGGGTGACTGAAACAGTTCTGATTCTGGTCGTTCTGCATTACCCCAGCGGATTTTAGCTAAACCAAGAGCGCCACTGCTCTTCAATTTTGCTAACATCGATGGGACCACCTGAATGTGAATGCTTCGATTTTAAGATAGAACCCATCGCCATATAGTCCAAATAGGATTTACATATATGTCTATAATGCAATGTCCATAGTGCAATTTAAATAGGTGCAGCTTCGGAGCTTTTAAAACCTCCACTCATGACACTCCTACCTTATAGAGAATGACAAATAATATTGCACTAATCTGATACACAATTGCATAATGACCGCCTCTGGTGCACATGCGTGCACCGTCAATTCAATTTAGCTATTAGCCAAATCCATTACCGCAAAATCAACGCAGACAGACATTGTATTACAGTCACACTATAATCTAATTGATGTAATTTACTATTGGCCAAGTGCAATTTGTCTTTCTCATATACAAAGCCGGCCTGACATGGCATGGCGAATTGTGCTATTACTGGCTAAAAGAGCGGCACGCTTTTAATTGCACCTTGCAAATGAGCAATCAAATTATTAACAAATCGACACACGCCACCGACGCGACATGATGTCACAAATAGTGACACACAAATCTACCGCAAGTCGATCTGTCAACCATTTCAATTTGCATCATCCTTGATCAGCAGAGGTATACCATGTACAGTGCCCTCCATTGGCCATTTGCCATGCCAAACGATCGATGACAATAGCTGCGATCGGCTGACGATCTAATCTTAGTTAAGCGTGCTTACAGACACTCCGCATTGAATGCCTAAAGAGACTGCGCGCACTGTCTATAACAAAATAGCGAATGTGCAACACTGGGGCTGTTGCATAAGACGGCTAATCTAAGTGCCACCATTATTATTGAGCTGCTGGCAGGAAATAGGTACACGCCAAGATACTCAACTGATTGCTTCGATGTCTCGACCAGCAATTTGTCTAACAATTAGAGTGGATCCAAATCCCCAGCGCCAAATTCAAAAGACAGCAAAAGATACTGTGGCCCGAGGAGTGTGTGAACCAGTTTTAATAGATGTACCTTGGGCAGTTGCGCGATACATTTGTAGTCGAATTTTAATAGAGCTGTGCTTTCATATTTATTTATACGATATACTCTTTTATGGGAGAGTCGTGATAGGAATTTTTAAGATCGACGGAGTGAACTGTCAACATGATGAATTGGAATTGTTGTTTTTTTTTTTTAGTAAAATAATGAAAGACAAATAAAAACGTCAACAAAAGAGGCAAGAAAAAGATACAACGCTGCGGACAGGACTCGAACCTGTGCGGGCAGAGCCCAATGGATTTCAAGTCCATCTCCTTAACCACTCGGACACCGCAGCTATTATATGAACTTCAATGACGGCAATAGATACAATGAAATAAATGAACAAATAGTAGGTATCCTTTGAAATATCTGAAACGTAACTCGGGGTGTTCTCTGTGATGTTTGATTTTGCAGGGTGGAAAATGTTTCCACGGTAGACCACCTCACTTTTCCTATAAAATCTCTAAAAGGTGTCAAATCTGCTGGAGTATAGATGAAAACAGGCCAGAAGTGTTCAAGGTGATATAGATGAAAACGGACTTGACCACATGGCTACCTCGTGTCCTTAGGTTAGATTAGGTTAGGTTAGATAAGGTGGCTGTCCCGAAGGGGACAAACTTAGACCAATATTTTGGTCCATTGTGATACCACGAGAGGAGGAGGTGGCCTAAACAGTTCTTTGTGCCGGGCATTACCTTAGAAATTCTGTTGCAATTTGCGAATTTGGATATCCTACCTGAGAGGTGAACTTTTATAAGTTTCTTTCCCTGGTTGCGGCTTAGTCTTCGGGTCAAGGTGGAAAGCGACCGTAACAGTCTGTCCCATGCCTATTGCCTCTGACGCGGCCTTCACTAGGGAGGGAGACTGGTGCGTAACAGAGGTGGCCGACTCAACCAGTCTGCCCAGCTGCTTGACCAAAAGTCAGTAGATGGATTGTCTGTTGGAAAAAGGATGGGGGCAACCGTAGCAGTCTGCCTCCCTTTTATTTACCTTTGACAATCAGTCCACATGACAGATTGGTGCTGAGCAGAAAGGCCTGATTGAAACTCCAACCTGCTGCATGGCACCGAAAGTAGATGTCGCGATTTGTCTTTGGTAAGAAGGGGTGACCGGAGCAGGCCAACCTCCCGTCTATAGCCTTTGACGGGGTCCTCGAATTGTCGAGATGGAGTTGATTGGTGTAGCCAGCTACTTCTGTTGGCGGTTAGTCATCGGGGAGAGCAGAGGGGTGACCGAAACAGTCTAAGCCCCGCTGGTAGCCTCTGACAGTCCGTTAGAAAGAAGGAGGGCTGGTACAGATCAGTGTAGACTGCGGCAGTAGAGATCAACGAAGGGTGACCGAAACAGTCTTAAAGTGATCTGAAAATGCAGGGAAACTCCTGGAGACCAGTGTAGCCAGCTTTTTTAATTGAAAAATCTTGAAGCCAAAAATAACCCAACTCAAAAATGACAAATAAAAATTACCACCGATTTCTTTTTTCAATTCTTTAAGACACATTTATTTTAACTCAATGCCTCGATTTTAAAATTTCGATGATGTTTGCATATTTTCATGCGCTTTGTTAAATTATTATCTAGTCTTACTAACTTATAGATGGCGCTACAGTCCGGTGTGAACCTGAGCCTCAAACCAGTATGCTTCTCTAGTTGGTGCAGGGAAATAAGTCCCCGGGAACTAAGTCCACTGAGGGACTCAGTTCCCACGTAGTGGGAGATAAAACCACTTTAGTGAAGTGGACCTAATTCCCATGTAAGGTGGGAAATAAATTCCGAAAACTCTGAGTGGTTTTATTTCCATTACAATATACCAAATTTCGCACATACTGCAAATCTGACAGTAAACCCAAGCAGGGGGTTGCGTATATTAAACTGTTGAATGTGTACTAAGTTTCCATAAGAAAGAGGACTTAGTTCCCACCTTACATGGGATAACTAAGTCCACTTCAAGAAAGTGGTTTAATTTCTCACTAGGTGGGAACTAAATTCCTCAGTGGACTTAGTTCCCGGGGACTTATTTTCCTGCACCTCTCTAGTTATGTAGTTCTGATGTTTTTGCCGAAATGCTTGTACTAGTTACCCACTCTAAGTTGGTGGAGGTCTCCTTCCACTCGTGTGCGCCCCCTACGGCGGGGTCTTCCTCTACAGCGTCGTCTCTCCGAGTTAGACTGAGAGACTTAAGGGTTCGCAGTCGGAGCATTTGTTTCCATCCGTTCTACATTTCCCAGCCATCTTAAAGGACTGATGCGCAATTTTCTTTGACCAGTTTAATGACGCTGTACAGCTCCGATAATTCGTCGTTGAATCTCCTCCTCTAAAGCCCGTCAATGCAAAACGGGACCGAACATTTTAGGAGGAATCTCTCTGTCCGAGAAAATCTTCATCCGCTTTAAATATAGACAAAACTTCATTGCCCTAATGCCCTAAAGCAGGACTGGGATAATAAAGGTCTTATATAGAATCTTCTTAGTTCTTCGGGATAGGAGGGGTCTACTATACTCCAAAGAAATAGTGGTTATTCTTCGTTTATTTTCTCTGAGATATTGTTATCATCAGGGTTTATAACAGAGGCCGAAGTAGGCAACGTTTTTTACTACTTCAAAGTTATAGCTGTCGATTGTGACGTTTTGTCTGAAGCCTTAGATGAAAAAAGATGGCTACCTCCTGTCGTTAATTGGACAAATAATGGGTGTTCATATTCATGCATGTCTTGTGACGTGATTTTACTACTGAGAAGTGTTAATGCGAGTTGGCTAATTCACAAGAAACATTTTAGAAAGTTTTACTTCTACCATACGAGTATGTTTTCAGTAGAAAAGAGTACAAGAGTTTCTTCATGGAGTATACATTTTTTAATAAATTTTTAAGAAGCCTCCAAACCGCCGAATTTTGAATAAGTCCCAAAAACACAATTGTAAAAATCGATTGAAAATTTTGAGTAGCCTAATTAGCAATAAATATTTCTGGCAACGCTGTCATTAGATTGATGATCAGATATTCCTTTTTCTAGATTCCACAGAAATTTACTGGTAGCTTTCAGGCGAAGGAACTAGCTAAACAAGGCAGTGTGGAACCACTCGCTCCACTCCAATCTTTAGTAGGCTGCTACAATAACCCCCAGTTTTGCTGTAAGCGAGGTCCAAACTGTTGCAGTAATCTTAACCTGTGCCTTCGCTATCTCAAAACATTTATATAGTATAACCTATCCTGTTCAATTTTATATTTTTTCAGGACATTAATTTATTGTTACAGCAATGATAGTCATTCATGCCGGACTCACGAATTAAAAAATTGCGTCGATTCATTTTACTTTAAAAATATCTTTATTATAACCAATTTCTATATCTAGTGTTTCCAGACTCCGGAGCGGATTCCATAACTGCCTCCATAGGCACCATGTCCGTAGGACCTAATACCACCCAAGCTACCAATTGGAGAGACAATAACTGGTGAGGCGATCACTGGCTGGGCAGCCAAAACTACACGATGACCACCATGTCCACCGATTCTACCAGCTGGGTATACTCCTCCATATCCTCCACTTAGTCCACCAGTGTATCCAATTCCAACTCCTCCATAACCACCTAGGCCAATACTGCTGGCGCAAGCGTAAGCCACAAGAGCGAAGAGAACAACAAATACCTACAAGGATAATCAAAAAAATGGTCAAGTTGAAAGTTATAAATCCTATGGATATGCGCAAGACTTACTTTCATATCTATGCTTGGTATAACTTCAAAAATTGAACTATAATATCTTCGAATTAAATTGTGTCTTATATACGAGTACCTAGCTCAGACTTTGTGCTTAGAAGTAGAACGAGAACGATGTCCCACTCCTTGGACATCTTTACTGGGTAAGCATGGAATGCAGATTTAGAAATTTTCGAAAGTTGTTCTCTGCGTCGTATTCAAATGAGCTGTGACGTCCGATTGAATCTATGTCTGCTGCTCACATCATAACGAAAGATACATTTAATTCATAAACTATTTTGGAAAAAGTGTACAAGTATCAGTAAGTAATAAATAAAATTTAACGATCTATTAAGATGACACACTCGTATCATTGTGCAAAACATAAGAACTCGTTGTTTCATCATACAATCACCGCCCACATAAAGCCAGTTCAGGTTGTCATATAAAAGATACATAATTATCTTTGGATTGAAAAATACTGCAATCATCGCTGATTCCATTTGAGTTGCTTGGACCGTGAGTTTTATAGAAAATACCTTCACCTATCTGTCCATCTGTTTGCACCATGTCATCTCTCCCTTTGTGTGGTGAACCATTGATGACCCATGTTAGAAGTACCTTTTCGGTATTCCAGAAGTAAATCTACTTTTTAAGGTGAAAGGTACTTTGTTATCTGTGTAGAGCCACTCAATTGTAATGCAATAAAATCGTGCGCATAAAATTCTGATGATCAGACTCCAAATTCACTTAGACCGATAGGGGTTTTGGCGTTTGGCCATTTTATTGCTACAGTAGTTGTTGTTCTGCGCTCTATAGAATCACCTTAATTACTGCAGTAGGTAGATATCATCTGGATTTTGCCAAGACTTGAAGATGACATATCTTTTGAATACTTTTCCATCATATAACTAAGCCATTTGATCAACTGAGCTTGTCCTGTTCACAAACAAGAGAATAATACCACTATTCGAGCCACTAACTCTGGAGGGAATACCCCTAAAGGTGACGGATAGGGCGCAATATTTAGGAATGATTTTAGACAGAAAACTTAATTGGAAGCCGAATGTCAATGAAAGAGTGAAAAAAGCAGCTAATGCTTTTTACGCATGTAACCGCATCTTTGGCAGGAGTTGGGGACCAAACCACAAAACAATCCTGTGGATGTACACGGCAATCGTGCGGCCTATACTCACATATGGCAGCGTAGTCTGGTGGCAAGCCGCGGGCAAGGCGACCATTCTCAAGTCAATGGCAAAAATACAAAGACTAGCATGTATAGGGACAACCAATACCAATACCAAGAAATGATATTACCATTTTCATTGTCAGCCAGGCGGCGCAGCACTCCAAGGTCCTCTGCTGGGTCCCTGGGCACAGTGACAAAGCCGGCAATGAGAGAGCCGACGAACTAGCGAGAAATGGGTCTGCAATGGATCATGATCTAGCACTGCAGTCGATTAAGCCACCACTCTGTAATCTTAGAGAGAGAGTGGAAAATAAAATTAGCATGAAAACCAACAACAGGTGGAAGGGACTAACTACCTGCGAAGTATCACGGAAGCTTTGGCAAAAATACGACAGTGGCCGAACCATTAAACTTCTACAGTTTGACAGGTCATCGCTGTCTAAATTGGTAGGGTCTCCAAAGGGTCATAACTTATTAAGAAATTATACAATGAAACTAAATCTCAAAGATGACGATATATGTAGAGGCTGTGGAGACGAAGAGGTTCATGAGGACACACCTCACTTCCTCTGTCACTGTCAGAGCCTCTGTCACTTGAGGACCAGAACACTTGGAAGTCATTACTTCCATGACCTACAAGAACTTTCTGATGTCTCACTTTCTGATCTTTACAGGTTTTTGAGGATATCAGGATGGCTGGACAGCGTCGAGTAATCGCTAGAAGAAGTGACACGAGGCTAACCATCCCAACATCACTGGTTAACCCCCATCAAAAAAAGGCATCACAATGGGTCCACAAGGACCTAAGTGTGGTACAGCAGGATATACCTGCTCTGTCAACCCGGTAACCTAACCTAACCTAACCTAAGCCATTTGTTAAGAAAGGCCTGACCATCGCTGGTTACAGCAAGTTTTCCAAAAGTGTGAAATCTTTATAGAAACGAGATACCAATAGTCCGTACTCCGGTGCAACACTCCTGGACTATAAACCATACTTTTGCGTACATCTTCTTTTATAACTCTCCCCTCGGGACTGCCGTAAGGTAGGTACTACATTTTAATGTCCGGCTAATTAGAACTTATGCTATAAGTCATCTGCATCTGCCACTTTGTCTCTTCTTTGTCTTTCGACTCTTCTCACTCGTTCTGATACACATTTGTTAGGAAGAAGCATATCTCTAAACGGTTGTCTGGTTTATTTGGAGCTCCGACCTCTCACCTTGCCGAGGAAAGCGGCTACAGTGGAAAAGTGAGCAGGTATCTTCTTCTTCATCTGGACATTCGCTACAGCGTTGCCAAATCTGTGGAAATATTTACGCTAGCCACCGGGGAGGAACTGCGTAAGATGGTAATTGCATTCCTCGCATGTTCTCTTTGCCTAGACCTCGATGGTGGGAAGGGAATCAGTTTGTAGGTTCATCTGTTTTTTGCAGTTTTATCCCAGAGCGCCTTCTTCCGGTGATAGCGGATCTTTTGTCGTTGGCTGTTCGCCTAACTTCAATCGTTGGTGAGAATGTTAATGAGAGTCATTCTCGATAAAACGCAGGCTGCTTCGTAGGTAATTCTTCAGGCTACGAATATTTGGCAGCATTCGAAAAAGAGCTGCTTGCATCTGCAACACCTTGTCACCTTCTTGCTAACATACTGGGTGTGCGTTTTAAAGTTTAACGTAGGTCGATCAGACCTAATGGTTTGTTTGTTTTTCGGCTGGTCTCGATTCTCGCTTCGGTCTATAGCCAATTTTTGATTCTTGTGGGTGCTTCATTCCTGGTGGACTCTACTCTGTGGATGTGCTTGGCCACAGTGTCTAACCCCGTCAATATTGTGACTCATTGTGACAATATAAGTCGTACGACTGCATCGTACATTATGGTTCACATACCACACCATTCCAATGGAGCAAAACTGAGTATTCATCGTCTGTTCCATTCGAACAACATTGACGCCTAATTTTATCATGGAGGTCATCCGTCTTTGCTTGACGCTATAGAATATGAAAGCCCATTTAGTATGTTTCTAGATGCCATGCTACCAGAATATGGCTTCTATAAAAACTTCTCGATCATCATCCCTCCAAGGGAGAACTGGGAAAAATACAAACCCAATCCATCTCTACTTGACCTAGTCTGGTATACCTACAACACAGACGCAGACGGTTCTAAGATGAAGTCAGGGAATGAATGTGGCATTTATGGAGAATCGCCTCAAGCGAACTATTCAATCAGCATTGGCAAAAACTCGTCGATATTCAAGGCTAAAGTCCTTGCGCTAGAATACACAGTTTTAATACACTTGGTAAAACTATACTTATCTTGACTCATCTGTCATAAAATCGAAGCTGGAATGTCCATCTACGAACTTCAAAAAAAAAACATAGTCATTCTTCAAGTGCAGGGACATAAGGTAAAGGGACATAAAACCAAATTTTTATTTTTGGGGTCGAAATTGAATTTGTGCCTTAAGACCCTCACAGGTGGGACATAAGTCCCAAAAATAAAAATTGGGTTTATGTCCCTGCGCCCATTCTTCACTGGATTCCAGCCCACAAGGGCTTTGCGGGAAACGAAACAGCTGACTGACTGGCTAAATTCGGCGCGACAATCGGACCTGAACCATTCTGTGGTATCAGTCAGTAAAAAAAAACATTTCAGGAATCACTTCAAAAACTTGGCTCAAATTGAATCCAACGAAGTCTGGCTTAAAACTCCTGGGCAGAACTGCATCAGACAATTCTTCCCAAAATTCTCCTTCAGAAAATCCCATTACCTCATTAAACTGGACAAAAAAAAACCGGAGGATCATGATAGGAATAATTAGCGGCCATGGCCTTATGAAAAAACCTCTTCACCGAATTGGAGTCGTACGGAACTCTGTCTACATGTAGAAATGTATGTCTAGAAAGTGACCAATCCTCTCTTCACATATTCATGGAATGTCTGGCTCTCGTTTGTCTATCCATTGGGAGGAAATCGTCACTTCAGCAAACCTTGAGAAGATCATCGTCATCCCGACTGTCTCCGGAGTGAAAAGATGGCTCTAGGACTAGGACATCAACGGGGAAAGCGTAAATAGGCTCTTTTTAAAGAGGCCTCAGTGCCAAAGCACTCCCGAATTATAATATATCTATATACTTCTGAAAGTGGGCATATTCATCGACAAAAATTATTACAAAAAAAAACCTTTACAAAACCAGTTTCAATGTTTTTACATACCTTCCGGTATAATCTTAAAAATAGACTTGTATGAACTGAAAAATCGAGAATCGAAAATAAAACATTTAGGTATCTGGATCTGAATTCTGAATAACCCATTCATAGGTACATTTATTTTAGGCGCGTCAACGAACCTGCCTTTATTTTGTACTATGATTAATAAACAAATTAGAATTATATTAAGCCACATAATATTATAGTTGTTGTAGTAAAGATCAAGATCAAAGAATTCCAGTCTTATACATTCATTTGTGAGTATGGTAATTCGGTATATTTTTTATTATGTGAATTTATAATTCTAATCGAATTTAGAAACATAGCTGGTAGATAGTTCACTAATAATATGGGTATTGCGTCATTAAGTTGTTTGGTTATTTTTAGGAAGAAATTGGCATATCGATCCAAGTATAAATTCGGAACGTTATGCCGTCTTGAATGTAGTTGGAGGTCTACTCTGCGGACATACACAGACAATTTGGAATTTTCAAGGATTTTTTTGATTTTAAAACAAAAACATCGGTTTGTTTTTATGTTGGCTCGCAATTTGTTGTTCTACCAACGTTAGATGTTATATCTACGACAAACTACGATTTTGAGTTTTAACAATAATTATTAGTTAAATAATTTGAATTCGGTTAGGATGCTGTAGCTGTTTGCTGAATATCCTTTATTGCAAGGCCTTGGTTGTATATCGTATATCTTATCTAGTTTATGTGTTAGATTCCACTTTTCTATAAAAATAGTACAGTTAGTTTTTGGTGGTTTAGGCATATTATTATGAAGGAAGAAAGAAAATACATTATGGAAGGTTTTCGAAGGTTTCTTTTGTAAGTTTGAATACTTAGTGCATAAATAATTGCCATACCTAAATTAGTTTTGAAGTTCTTCTCGTTGCCAAATCTGCGTAAGATAGTAGCTACTGGTCGGCATAAGAATTTTGACAAAACTAATGTTAATTCTACTCATAATTTGAACTTACTTCATGTAAATTTTGGCATCAATGGAAAGGTAATTTTTGTGTGAAAGTCTACTTTTTTGACTTTTTTCTTCGGTCTCAAACAAAAAATGTTTTGATGCAAAAAGTTTCTTCAAGCAATTCTAATACAGTAGACGCTCGAGGTTCACAGAGATTCACTATACCTCTGTATAGTGAACTATCCAATAATAGTGAAATATGGAAATCTCGATATAGTGAACTCAGACCTTTTTTCGCAAAATTCAACGAAAAAGTTGCCAGTTTTGCAATGCGCCTGCATGTATCTATATATATAAAATAAAAATAAGTTGTATTGTGTTTGTCGCCAATGTTCCCTGTAATACGTGAATCGATTTTGATTCTGGAAATTTTCCATGAAAGGTGACGTTAATACCATGCTTTGTAAGTATATACGGTCTTTGTAGGTGTATTGGTTCATGAGTTATAGGGGCGTGGCACCTCCCATACAAAAAATGCATTCAAATATTATATTTCGAAAACCACCTAATCGATTGAATGCAAATTTACACACAATCCTTGGTATTGGCCCAGGAGTATTCCTGTGGAGATTGGTCAAAATTGGACAAAGGGGCTTGGCACCGTCAATACAAAAAAAAACATTAAAAATCTTATATTTCGAAAACCACCGAATCGATTGAGCTCAAATATACGTACAATCTTAGGTATTGGCCCAGGAGTATTCCTGTGAAGATTGGTCAAAATTGGACAAAGGGGCGTGGCACTGCCCATAAAAAAACAACATTCAAAATGTAGATATAATTTCGAAATCCACCGAATCGATTGTTTTCCTGCTAAGATTGGCTAAAAATAGATAAAGGTGTGAGGAGGCGCTATTCTTCAACAGTCATGGGAGCTACAGTTTGGCAAATTTTTAACATTGATGTATATTGTCCTGATAGGCAAGAATATTATGTAGGCAATACGAATCCGAAAAAAACCAAAAGTGTTGTGTACCACAGGGCATTACAATAGAAACTGTTTATCACTGATTTAAATGAATTTGAAATTGATTTTTATATTTTTATATTTTGCACTACGAAGTGTGCAGGGGGTTCGCTAATTGAATTTAAAAAAGACACAAATGAAGGTTATTTTTGAAAAATGTAACTCATTCATTCTTTATTGAACGAAATTATATTTACATATTTGATAATTAAGCTTTGGTAAACATATAAAAACTCCCGCTCGAAATAGTGAACAATTTCGGTACAGTGAACAGGCCTTGTTTTTATTTTATTTATTTATTTATTTAACTACTATACATAAATGTCACAGTTAATCAGTTTTGAAAATAGAGTATGCTGTTTTACAATTCTTTTAATATTTTTTTAAATTAAATTTTGAGATATTGAAATCAATCACATAATTGTACTTATTGAAATCCCTCGTCAGGTTATTGATAGGGCCATTACTCACATAGTTACATCGAGACGTCCTTTGGTATAAAAAAATTGGGTTCCTTGTTGTCCTCGGTCTGGTATTGATGTTTACAAAATTGAGAACATATGTGGAGTTAACGCTACCAGTCAGAACGCAAAACAGGAATATAACATTTAATATCGCTCTTCGTTTTTCCAAAGTCTGCAGATTCAGCAGCTTTAATCGACTTATGTAGGGAGGAAGACGACTTTCGGGGTCCCAAGGCAAATCACGTAATGCGAAAAGAAGAAACTGCTTTTGAATACTTTCAATTCTTGAGATTCCAGATTCGTAGGACGGACACCAAACAGGACTACAGTATTCCAAAACAGGTCGGACGAGAGAACAGTATAGAATTTTGGTTACATAGGGATCCTTAAATTCCCTTGAGAAACGTTTTATAAGTCCCAATCGGCTTCTTGCTTTGCTGACAATGGAATCCAAGTGGAGGTTGAAGTTGAGCTTTCTGTCAAAGACCACACCAAGATCATTAAAGCAATCAACAGTTTCAACAGCTTCCTCATTAATAAAATAAATTGACGCAGTTGGGTTTTGGCGTCTCGTGAAGGTCATGCTTTTACACTTCTTAAGATTAAGCTGCATATAGTTCCTTTTACACCATTCTTGCATAGTGTCAATGTCATGCTGTAAAAATATATAACCTTGCAGGCTACTATATGAATAGATCAGCTTACAGTCATCCGCAAATAGTAAAATCTTTGAGTATGTAATAAGAGGACATAGATCGTTGATAAATAACAGGAAAAGGAGTGGACCAAAGTGGCTGCCTTGAGGGACACCAGAATAGACGACAATATTTTTAGACAAACAGTAATTCAATTTCACATTTTGCGTACGATCAGATAGATATGAGCAAATCCATTTCAAGATCCATTGAGGGAATCCATACAGTTCAAGTTTTCTTAACAGGATAACATGATTAACTTTGTCAAATGCTTTACTAAAATCAGCATAAAAAACATCTGTTTGTAACCCATTCACCATGCTTTCATTGACATGGGAAGTAAATTCTAATAAATTAGTTACAGTTGATTTTTTGGGACAAAATCCATGCTGCTCATCAGCAAAAATTTTAGAGCAGTGAAATTGCACGTAGTTGCAAATAATTTTCTCAAAGAGTTTAGGTATACAAGACAGTTTTGCGATTCCTCTATAATTTTCAATATGATGTTTGTTACCATTTTTATGTAGAGGACTGATAAATGACGATTTCCACATAATCGGAAAAACTCCACTGGACAGCGACAAGTTGAATAAATATGTTAACGGTTTACAGATGAAATTTACAGACGATTTGACAAATAAACTCGGAACACCATCAGGACCAGGAACACAGTTATCATCTAAAGTCTTTATATATTGCACGATTTCATTTTCAGTCAGTCTTATGCTCGGAATATCACAGTTAGTTCACTATATCGAGCGTCTACTGTAGTAGGTAACTACAAAAAAAAATTTTCAAAAATCTCTTCCCTAATATTTTTTTATGATTTTTTGAATGGTATGAAAAGAAGGAAAAAGTGGCTAAAAGTCATTTTTAGCATTTTTCAAAAAATCATAAAAAATATTAACGAAGAGATTTTTGAAAATTTTTTTTGCAGTTACTATTAGAATTGTTTGAAGAAACTTTTTGCATCAAAACATTTTTTTTTTAGACCGAGGAAAAAAGTAGGTAGACTTTCACAAAAATTCTAAATGTTCAATGGGTTAGGCTTAGGCCTGAAACACACATGCGATTTCAATCGCGCGACTGTTTAGTCGTTGTTTAAACGTTGTTGTTGTTTGGTGTTGTGTAAACACACACATTTCAATATGTATGCGCACACATAAAATCCAAAATTATGTGCGCGCATTCACATTGAAATGTGTGTTTCATTTTTTGCGACTAAATAGGGTCATTGCCTGGTATTAATTAAGTGCACGGACATTTTTTTGGCTATATTTCCGCGAAGATCTTCGCTGTCTTGACGTCTTGTCCAGACATTTGTTTTATGTTCCATTGTATATGGACTTCAAAACCTTTAAATTTATAGGGAATTTACGATATTGGACGTAGAGTTCCCGTGAATCTGGGTAGAATATGTATGCGGGGGGGGGGCATTGTGACCCCCTGCAACCTCTCCCTGCTCGTCTTTTTCTTTTAAATAGCTGAGTGCAAACATGTCCAAGGACGTTATTGCACTTTCAAAAATGAATTAAGTCCCAAACTCGTTTTGGATTTTATTGCAATTTCAAAAGTCCAATAAAGTCCGAAAAAGTCCAAAATTACGATTACGTTTTGGACTTTTTTGCATAAAACTTCATTTCATATCATCATAGGTAGGTATTCAACTTTGTTGTTCCCTTGCACGATTAAAAAAGGAAATTCTGAAGCATTGTTTTGAAGAGATACCCATCGAGTGCGCTTGCGCCCGCATCATTTCGAAGAAATAAGACCCATAAGTCTACGAAGTGACACGAATTGTGTGTAAGGACGTTGGTGGATATTTCGGGATACCGCTTAAAGTCTGTCCCAAAATCTAAAATGTCCAGGTTCACCCCTATCGTGGAATCCGCTTAGAGGAATCATTCACGGGAAAAATATTTTGGTATCGTCAAATCCGCAAGGTGAACAGTTCCCCATGTCGGTAATGTGAATGAGTTTCACTGTATCGTTGAAAATGTTCAAATCGAATTTTTCCCGAACAAAATGTCATTTTTAGCTCGCATTCGCAGGTTTTCTTGCTTGCTGCATGTCGTGAGAATTTTTTTAAGAAAATGTACATAATAAAAGAGCTGCTTTATTAAGCCGAAAATTTGTAATAAATCTGTTCAGTATTGAACTTCAAAAAATAAACATTTTAAAAACACATTTCATCTGGAAGTTCCGTGAAATCATTCCTCTCAACTTGTCTCGTATTCTTCTCTGAAAACACCGCTCATATCGTTCTTCCTCTTATGCTTTCAAGATAATTATTTATTATTACATATTATTATGATGTTAAACACTTTTATTATTTACTAGCTGTTGCCCGCGGCTTTCGATCGAGCAGTCCTCAGGATTTGGCACACAGAAATTCCTTCACAGTCTTTTTTTATAAATATAACGCGCAGAAAAACCTAACTAAGAAAGTACCTACGGAGCAGCTAGTATCTTTAAAATTATGTCTAAAAATATAGATATGATCAATTAGTTTATGAAGCACGGGAATCTCAACAAAGATCACACTAGCAGACTGAGCCACTATCTATGGAACACAACATATTTCTTAGTTAGCCAATCCTTAATTATATTCCACACTGCCCAGATCTTCCTACACCTGTGCAACATATGCAACCGGAACGATCGTGAGGATGTGTACCACTCTCTAGCAGTATAACCGCATTCTTACTGAATTCCGGTTGAATATCTTTGGAGTACGTACGATAGAGTTAGATGAAGCGATCAGCATATTCAACAGCTATGAAGTTTGGACGCATTACAATGTTTCAAATCGATACGACGAACGGTTCATAAATTAAGAAAATGCCCCCCTTAAAAGGGGTCATCGCCAATAACTCGGACTTCAAGCAAAATTTCCAAAATTGGACAAATTTTTATTTATTTATTTATTTATTTTTTATAGGGAGTACACTAACCGAGTTTGAAGTCAATCGGATAAAAAATAAAAATGATCCCATACAAACTTGGACCCCCTGTTTTACCCCTTTAAGGGTTTAATTTAAAAAACAAACAAACTTTTCATATACCTCCGATGAATGCAGCTACACAGTTTGTATTGACAAATGAAAGACAGCCATTTGACAGTGAAACTACCTTTCCCAAAAATGTGTCGAAAAGGAAACTTTTCCGGTGGATTCCACCATACGGATCATAAAGCTGCTTAGTTAAAATGCGGCTCGTCGGTCATAAGTGAATATAGGTATTTTAGCAGTATGCAGTTATTGGACCGAGTTAGGTTTTAGATCGTCGGCGTGGTGTCGATATTTTAGAACTAGCTGCAATGATGACCTAACTGGATGTTTTCATCCAATCCAATTGCGTGTTTCCTATTGCCAGTTGCTTTTTGATTGTTGACTCAGTGTGAGAGCCGACTTAAAACGACTGGAAAGAATCTCATTAGTATAGTGCGACTTTCTCAGGACAGTTATACTGTCCGCTATTTGTCAGACATTCGCAAGTTGTGGGGAAAAAATCTATTCGATGACACTGAGTACCCACTCGGCGCTCAGTCGTGGACTCTTGACGATATACAAAGAGTTGACAGCTAAACAATTCATAAACACAACACAAAGAGTGCCAATGACGGATGCATTTCAAAATGGTTTCCCACAAATCATTCTCTAACACTTTGTCCAAATTTGCACATCGGCTTGAAATGAAAATATTTCATTTTTAAACTACATATTTAAACTGGTTGTTTATTTAACAAAAATTTACATTTGCACTTGTGCTTAGCATCACTAAACTGTACATTTTACTTCTTCCACCATCCGCTGGAGGCACCGCCGTAACCACCGCCGTAACTACCGCCGGACCAGCCACCTCCTCCATAGCCACCTCCGTAGCCACCTCCGTAGCCACCGCCTCCGTAGCCACCGCCTCCAACGTTGATAACCTTGATGATCTTAACACCACCGCTATGACCTCCTCCATAGCCACCTCCGTAGCTGCCACCTCCATAGCCGCCGCCTCCATAGCCGCCGCCTCCATAACCGCCGCCTCCGTAGCCGCCACCTCCGTGACCAACTTCATGAATTACTTTGACGGTACTGACGCCGCCACCTCCGTAGCTGCCGCCTCCGTAACCGCCACCTCCGTAGCCGCCACCTCCGTAGCCACCGCCTCCGTAGCCACCACCTCCTGACCAGCCACCGCCGCCACCACTTCCAATTCCAATGCTCTTAATAAAAGAGCCTTGCGCTACAGCAACTGCTGCCAAAAGGACACAAACGAAAACCTGAAAAGTACACAGTATGGTTAATCCTTATCCAAACTCGAGCCGATCTTTTAATTTTTGAATACCCACTTTCATCTTTCTAACTCGATTCGGTTAACTCGATCGAACTATTGAAACACCATCAAAGTGAGTTGTTTTTATACTTCTAGCCCCCACCTCAAGTTGAGGATCAAAAAAACAAACAGCAAACAAAACTTGGGATATCCCCAAGTTTAATGCAAAGCTTTGGGTTCTTCTTGCAGGCGGATGACAGCCAGTTCCGCCCATAATCTTTCGGGGAGGGGTGCCAAAAATTATTCTCGCAAAAAAAACCCAAACAAATAAAACCATCTAGCTGCTTAGCATAACCCGACTGGCCCCGAAGATTAACTTTGGAACAACTCATCTGATTTATTATTATGATACAATTAGCCGTTGTAGGTCAGGCACAAACAAAAAGAAAAAGTCTAAGCTCCAAGACATGTCGTGATGACAAGGAAGACGCATCAGCCATCGCATGCGTTCAATGGAATAATTTATCGGATGTCGAGCTAATACATGCAATTAGATTGCTCCAATAGCCATAAATGCGAATCCATTCATCCATCCATCCATACATCATGATAGAGAGTGACCGCAGGCTATTTGCGGCTTATTAGCCAACTCGCGCCCTTGTCCAGATGCACATTTGCTTTGAATTCGGCGTAAATTAACCCAATTTTGTATTTAATGCGAGTATTTGAAATTTGAATTGCAAAAGACTTGATGTGTTATCGTTTTTGCAACTCATAATCAAACATTGGCAGAAACTTGTTGGTAAGACTTTGCCGGCTGATGAAAAAATATAAAAGAAGATTAACCTGTCTGCCTAAAATCACTTGTGCTCGTGCCTGGTTGACGTGCAGTAGATAGATAAACGTATTCTGTCCACCAACAACTTATGCAATATGGAAGAATAAAGAAACTGCTTCAATAGAACACCCTGTACACTTTCCCCTTGTATAATTTCGATTAGGTATTTAATTAAAAAATAAGAAGTAGAATGGATCGAGGAAAAGCCTTCGTAACCGACACGGATATAAGACAAATAGACGCTGATGGTCTATCTATTGTCAAAAAAGCTAAGAAAATCGAGAGAAACCGACAAGTAATGAAAAGGCAATAAATGTCGAAATAATCAAATCGACAGGCAATACGGATTTCAGAGCCATCGTTCAACTGGAGACCTGTTAAGCTACGCAACGCACTTATGGACACAAGCAATTGAACAACACGGCAAATCCAGAGCCGTAGCCTTGGACATATCAAAGGCATTTGACCGAGTCTGGCATAGAGCCCTATTAGGCAAGTTAGCGTTTTATAGATTACCACATTAACTCTGCGGATGGCTGCAAAATTTTATTCTGGAAAGATCGATCCAAGTTGTTGTAGATGGTGTATCATCTAATTCGTTTGCTATAAATGCAGGAGTGCCCCAAGGATCTATTCTTTCCCCAACTCTATTTCTTCTCCACATCAACGATTTGCTTGGATCGACGAATAATAATATCTCAGCTTTGCTGATGACAGCACTCTTATATCCTCTATCTCGAACAGTGGGCATGTGAATGCGGCTACATCACACAGTCAGAGATGTGAACAAATTAGTTTTCTAAAGGATGATCAGGACACAAAATTTTGAAGTGGGGAATAGACAACTTGGTTGTATTTAATGCAAACAAGACACAGCTCACAACATTTTCTAGGAAATCTAGATCTAAATGGATGGCCATTCAATCCATCCCAAGGACATAATGCACCTTCTATGAGCCATAGTCAATTCAGGAATCACATGGTAGGACCACATAATCCTATATCGCAAGATAGGCGTCCGCTAAGTTGGGCTACCTATTTAGAGCAAAGAGGTACTTTAACCCCAAGTAACTTCTCCTTCTCTAAAAAGCACAGGTTAGACCAGGCCTGGAATATTGTTCACATATATGGAGCTCGTCCCCAAAACATTCACTTAACCTACGTACAGAGACGAGCAGTTCGACTTATTGGAGACCCTACACTCACACATAATTTAAACCGTTGGTGCACAGAAGACAAGTCGCTGGCCTATGCTTGTTCTATAGGTACTTCCATGGTAGATGTTCTGAAGTGCTCAAAGACATTATCCCTCGAATGCGACTTTTGTGCGCCCCACAAGACGCCTGAGCTAATGCTCATGACCATACAGTACACTTTGACAGCCGCGAGGACATCATCTTTCCAAAACTCCTTCTGTTACAGGACAAGCTAACTTTGGAACTCGCTTCCTGGGGATATATTTCCAGAAGGCTACAATTTGCAGCAATTTAAGTGCAGAACTAACATACATCTGCAAGCATCTGATAAAGCGTTATAGGTTCCCCTTTCCCGGGAGAAGTATTTAAAAAAAAAAGTTTTAAGAAGTAATGATTCTGATTCTGAATATGGATAAAGCATGAAAGGCCACACAAACAGTGTGGAGGAAAAGGGAGTTTTATTAAGAAAAGCGTCAAATTCTTACTACTATTTGGCAAAAATCGGGGAAATATGTGGTACCAAGGCATGTCTTACAACTATGAGTCGTGTTATTTCGAATGCTAACTAATCATGTCAAAAAGACCAAAAATCAAGAAGAAGCCAACGCCTCAGTTTATGTCGCGCACATGTGACCTGGACTCCGAAGTGGCATCACGTATGGTCTATGGTTATCCTTCGTCCCTACCCGAAGACAAACCGCCATCCACCAGGAGATGCTAAACTGTTTCAGTCATCATTATGGCCTCCAACCCCCCCACCACCCTTTTTTATGGTATCACAATGGACCAACAGAAAAAGCAAACGGAACACCGGACAGTGTCGAATGTTTTTCAGTAGTCCAACGGCATTACTTACTTACTTACTTAAGGTGGCGCTACAGTCCGGGTGGACCTGGGCCTCAACCAACAAGCGTCTCCAGGCAGCACGATCTTTGGCCAGCTGTCTCCAGTTTCGCACGCTAAGTTAGTTAAGGTCCTCGGGTGTGGATTCGAAGATTTTCCGGGCCGGATCATTCACGTCCATTCGCTCTACATGACCCAGCCACCGCAGTCGTTGGACCTTCACTCTCCTGGCTAGGTCAATGTCGCTGTACAGCCCGTACAGTTCGTCGTTGTATCTCCTCCTCCTTCTTGTAAATCTTGTAAATCTTGTGTCATTGTCTGAATTCATAGCGGAGCCTAGGTAGACAAAGTCCTTTACCACCTCAAAGTTATATGTGTCTATAGTGACATTCTGTCCAAGACGTCGGTGTTGGGTGTCCAAAAGGTGTATAATTGAGTTGGAGTCCAGGCCTTTGCGAATGTCGTCGAAACAGGTAACAGTGCCATCTTTTTCCAAGGAAACTGGAGAGGGCGGGACTGAAAAGGCTACTGGCTAAAGTTACGCTTAGGGTTACATCCGCGTTAGAATCGTCTTCTTAAATACTTTGACTATAAACGGTTATATTGCGATTGATCTGTATCCAGGGTTGGTTTAGTTTTACGAATTAGGTAGAGGAATAAAAACTTGAATAATGACTTGCTTGCTAACATAAAATTGGTGATCACTTTTCACTTGTAACTGTCAAATGACCATTGACCAACTTTAAACGCGACTTATGTTTTGTCGGTATACAACAAATCATCCAAACATCTCGTTATATATTTTAACAATAGATTTTTAGTCTCATAACAAATGTTTACGTAACTAACACCGAGGCTTCGAAAATCGTCAACAGGTAGCTTACTAGCCAAGCGCACTTAAGAAAGATGTCTGCCTGCCAAAAGTTGGAACTCAATCACAAATCTTTCTCACGTCATAACTTATGTACTCCTACAACTAATTGCACAATCTATAAAGACCATTTTCACTCTCTCACTTCCCCTTGCAAAGAGATCAACGGACAAGGGATATATAGCAACAAAAAAAAATAAAGATTAACAATGCCATACTGCCAAATTACGACTCCGTACACTTCGACTTCGCTAAGTGGTGTTATGCTGAAGTGTTCCTCATTTGAAAGTGAAAATCACCCAAAATTTGGCTAACAAGCAATTAAGATAAACTCCGAGGTGAAAGTTAACAATGCCTTAATACATTTTTGCAGCGAATGCGAGATAGAAACGGATGAAACGAATCGACCAAGCCCTCTTCATGAACCAATCTATAGCCAACATGGCAGATGAAAAAATGTAATCCTCTCCCTTTTCTTATGGTTACGCAACCGCTCCTGTAAAAGTAAAAGCAAAACTATCTGAGGAGTTATTTTTTTGTAACAATAAGATTTTATTAACAACATTAACAACGTCTGATTTTTACTTTCAGGTACAACACACTCACACATTCACACTGGGAATTCGGGGAAAAAAATTTAATACATAGCTATGAGAGAGACTATATCACGTTTGTTTATGAGTTGGTGAATCTGTGGTATGGACTTTTTAATCCCAACCACCGGCTGGAGCCCAGCCACCGCCGATACTACCACCGCCGATGCTGCCACCTGATGACCAACCGCCATGTCCTCCGCCGATGCTGCCACCGCCGATGCTGCCACCTGATGACCAACCGCCATGTCCTCCGCCAATGCTGCCACCGCCGATGCTGCCACCTGATGACCAACCGCCATGTCCTCCACCGATTCCACCGCCAATGCCTCCTCCGATACCGGAATCAGCGCTGATGATCTTGACGATTTTGACTTGTTCAGCACCGCCACCATGACCGCCTCCATAGCCGCCTCCGTAGCCACCGCCATAGCCTCCTGAACCACCAGCAGCCCATCCACCGCCAATGCCTCCGCCCAGAGATGATCCGCCGGATTCAGAGATAACCTTGATGATCTTCACATCACCACCATGACCGCCGCCAAATGAAGCACCGCCATCGAATCCTCCACCGTGACCGCCGCCGAAGGAAGCTCCACTGTCGAAGCCACCGCCGAAGGAAGCACCACTATCGAAGCCGCCGCCGCCGGCCCATCCTCCATGGCCACCACCGATTCCTCCACTGCCACCCTCATTGATGACCTTAATCACTTTAACTGGAGCCGCAGAGATGGAGCCACCATGGCCGCCACCGCCACCACCATGACCACCGCCATAGCCGCCACCGATGCTGCCACCGATGCTTCCGCCAAAGCTGCCGCCATGACCGCCACCACCTCCACCACCGCCGCTCAAGAATCCAGCCGAAGCAACTGCCATCGTGGCGAATAAGCAAACGAAGACCTAAAAGAAAACGGGATGTGATTAGGGTTACAATCCTGGGGATAATCCTTTTGAGTGATGTGTCGAACCTTCATGTTGTTGTAAGCACGACTTAGTTTTTGAAAGAAACGCTCAGACGATGTTAACCTTACTGGAATGGAAGTCAGTAACTGATGTCTTAGCCATGTGCGGACGATCTTTTTATACCAATTCCAGTTCGTGGATAGTGGCAGCTACTCGCATGTGCAACATAAGCATATTGACCCACAATCGGTGTTAATTTTGTTTTCCTCTCTTTTTCGTTGGCGGTGGTGCTGCGAAAGAGAAATGCCATGGTGAAAGAGATGAAGAAGTAAAAGATAGTTTTGTGCCGCTTTCCTGTTGGAACTTGGAGCCCATCATTATCATCTATCTTTCGAGATGCTTTTGTGCTGTTTATTTTTGTTTGCATCCAAATATTCAGCGCCGCAGGTCGATCAATGAATTATTACAAACTCTTAGATAATCGAAATGGGTTGAGATACAAATTGTGGGGTTCTTCGAAGAAAGTGAGGAAATTCATGTATCTGATGGTGGGAAGTGGACGATTGGAGTGCCGCATTTTTGCGGAAAACGAGGTTGGAGTGATCCTTTTGACTGTGTGTGCGGACTGCGTCAGCTGGTGTTACATAAAGTGCATACATATGAACCAATATCGCACAGATCACTGCTGGAAGCCTGATCTTCAACTTGATTGGCATTGGTCATTGAACTTCATATAAAGCGCTGGCGGTGCGCATTGTGCAAGCGGATAGTGAAGGGATGGTGTTGGATTGATTTGCATATTGCACTCATATACTGCGTGGAAGTGGACCTCTTGATGTCAAACAGCGTTTAAGGCCAGATTCCTGGCTTGTCTGGAAATGGTTATAATAAGCAGCCTTTTGTGGTTTTGAAGTGCTTGAGCATTCCTTAAGAGGGCGACTTAATCAGGTCATTCTTGAATAAGGCGTTTTCACTTGGACTTGGAAAAGTACTTGTATCCGCACCTAAACGTGATGACATTGATGGGTTGGTCGGCTGTGTATAGGTATTATGATTGGTGGTTGTTCAATAGCCCTTCGATCTTTTGGTATCAGTTGTATTTCCACTCGCGGATAGGGCCAAATCTGAGCTTGGGGCCCTTGTTAAAAGTCATAAACCTACATAAAACAAAATATAAAACCTACAAAAAAATTAAAGAAGCCCGTGTCGAATGCCCGCATTGAATAAAAGGACTCGCAACCAAAAAAACACTCCTACGAGCTCCTCAACCAGACAGATAAGTGATATCCTAATATGACTTTAAAATGGAAGCAAACTAGAATTGGAAAGAAGGACATCTTTGTTTGAGCCCAAGCCTACACCACGTTTGGTAACGGATGAATTGACTTTGCTGAAGGAGTAGCGTTAATAGAACATATGTTCCTTACCTCAATCTCAAAATAGCTAGTCCTGACTGATCAACGCTGGGAAGCTGATATTTTGAAACAAATTTCCTTTTATTTTATAACCAAAGTTAGCATTTAGAAGCGATTTAGGGAAATTCTAAATTTAAAACCCTCGGTCAAAGCTTGTATGAGAAAATTATTATTTTTCATTGGGCCTCCGCACACGAGACTAATTCTGCCGGCATAAAACCGATTTTGTAGGCGAGGGGAAACAAATGGAATAAAACGTTCTGCCAAGTTTGAGCGGTTGAAAAAGGCATAAAACTAATACATACACAACTTTCAAAATATTTCAATTGTGAAAAAAATACTACACAATGAAAATGGGTTCATAAATTTAATTTTTCTGCCGGCAGAAATCATCCCGTGTGCGCTCGAAGTATGGTATAAAAACTGTTTTCTGACGGCAGAATTAATCTCGTGTGCGGAGGCCCATTCGATCGATTTTAAACTTAGTTTGTGTACTCCATATAAGATCTAGAGAAAACCTATTTTTCCGATTTTGGAAATTTTGCTTAGGGTCCGAGTTATTAGCGACGTGAAAAAGAGGATTCCATTTGTATCTACTCGTTGGGCCATTTAAACCTTCGGCATTGACACCTTTTAAGACCAACTTTCTTTCTGGAAGCCTTGAAAGAAAAATATTCGACATGAAATAGCCGCTATTCAGTCCGAAACACTTCGAAAAGTGAATTTTTTTCACCGAAAGAAAAAACATTGGTTGAATCAAAAATGTTTCGTTGTTAGCTAACAATGGGCTTAAAATTGTCAAATCAAATACGTATGTGATCAAATCAAACAACGCTGCATGTTTGAAACAACTACTTTGGCGTTGTTGATTAAAATGCTCGTAAGTATCACAGATATGTTTAGTTTGAACATTTTTGTAGTTGTTTCAAAAATGGTAGCATTGTTAGCCTACAATTTAATTGTTGATTTCATTGTTAAACAACAATAAACAGGATGAAATTACAACTTAGGGACTTTACAATTAATTTGACCATAAGTGTTTTTGATTAAACACAAACGTGGTCAATAAATTTAAAATCAACCATATTTCTTATAAATTAAACACATTCGTAGTTGGAGTACAACGATTACAGTACAATTAAACACAAACATTTTCAAGGTAAAATTTCATTGACTATTATTAAAGTATCATGAACATGTTAAAAGTATCTACGGACATGTTTTTATAAAAATATTTCTCATTATCACAACCTACATTCTTTCCAAGACGTGTTGTAAAGCGGTCACGTGTAACAATCAGAAACGTTGTTAAAGTATCACACTTCAGTTAAATGTATCACGAAAATGTTGAAATAATAATGCAGCCAAGCATAAACATTGCTAAAGAAACACAAACATTGTAGAACTATCACGAATGTAGTTAATTTACATGTTTTCTTGTCAAACCAACCACAAACATCGCAGTCGCGACATGATTAACGGAATTTGTCTTGTCAGTTTGCCTCGTTGGTGTCGGTCATCTTTTTTCTTGAAAATATCTTCAGTATTCAGTCAGAAGTGCAAGTACTAGGTAGATTACGTTACGAGCGAGTGTCAACAGTGTATTTTTCTTTGTAGTGTATAGTGACGTTTTTTGTTTTGTTTTTTAGTGCGCTTGTTGGTTGAGGTCGTGGTCTACCCCGGATTGTGAGCGCCATCTAAAGTAAGTTTTTTTCTCGTAAACTTTTACCACTCATAATTTTGAAATTTTGCTTAGATTCGACCACCGGATTTCAATACCCTGAAGTCAACACAGCCAACGGTGCATACGGTACGAGACAACACTCACAATTTATGTAGGTAAATATAATTATTTATAAAATAATAATTGTACTTCGTTGGGCCCCTGTTGTTGAGCCAATATATTAAAATATTAATTATTTATCACATTTTGTTAACTAGCCTTAAGTCAAACTGTTATATGAAAGTTCAATAAATACGAATGTAAATGTAATGTAATTTTGCGTAGATTTATATTAGTTTTCAGTTTTTAATAGTATTTTCAGCTGGGTGCGAGTAGAAATAAAATGGTGAAGTAAGTATGGACGTTTTAAAAGAAGCACAAAAACATTACAATGTTTCCATTGCTGATGAACAATGGTCATGCTATCAAACACTATCCAGTGCTTGGGCATTGTAAAAGAATCACGAAAATTGTACATGTTGATTAACAATGATCATGCTTGATCAATCGCTTCCCTGTGATAAAGTAAGCATGGACGTGTTAAAAGAAACACGACCATTGTACAATTTGGAATTTGTTAATCAACAATGATCGTGCTTAATCAATCGCTTACCGTGCTTGCTTTAATACGAATAACCTTATGCGTGGTTATTTAAACACGAAATTGACAATGGCGTGATAGATTTATGCAAAAATACCCGTTATGTTTTTTTATAAAAAATTGACAATGTCGCATTTGTTGAAATGACAATGCCCATTGGTTGACGCAAAATCAAATAAGGTTCATGCTTGATTTTACCAACGTTTTTCTTTCGGTGTTATTACCAAAAAACCGTCCCGAAGGTTTAAATGGCCGCCGATGTATAATCAAAACTTTTGTTCATCCTATCGAGCGCCTAGCAAAGTATACTAGGTACTTCTGTAACAGGAACAAAGAAGCGGATAAATGCTAGAAATTTATAAAGAAAAATCGTTTGTCACCAGATCAAAAAACCATCTGTCAAATTGACGGTAGGAACTACTCCAGTATTTATCTCCGAGCTTTGAACAGCTACAGTCACCACAACAAACTGTCAGAAACTCAACCAATCGCGTATCTCAACCTATCGAGAAACCCCATGCAGCCCATCAAGACTATAAATGGTATCGATGGCAAGAACCCATCAGAGACGTCATAATTGGTGTGCTAGACCATGATACCCTTAATTTGATGAAGAGTGCCGGCAGGCACAAGCAGCAAATCAATCGCCTATAAAGTGGCGCACATAAAGGGA
Organism: Cheilosia soror; assembly: GCA_949372485.1. Classification (NCBI taxonomy): domain Eukaryota; kingdom Metazoa; phylum Arthropoda; class Insecta; order Diptera; family Syrphidae; genus Cheilosia; species Cheilosia soror. The sequence goes on from OX443563.1 coordinate 80,320,424, forward strand.
CGAAAACGGCCTCTCCAGGAAGAAAAAGAAGGAAACAAAAAATGCGAATTTGCAATACTCGGATGTTTTTTCAAAGAGTAAAAAAACAAGTTCTGCACGCTGTCAAACTGGGTAGACGACTGAAATTCATCCGTCAGTCGGAACTAACCTATCAAACTGAACGATAAATGTCAAAACGTCCCTCCATAATAACAAAATGATGTAAAAGGATAGCGAACCGATATCTAAACTCTGATTTAATCAGATTTCTGAATCACGCAGCTTATTAGCCACCTTATTTAGGGCAACACGAGACGACTTGGTAGAGAGCATGCGGAAGAGAGTATTCCTTATGAACGGAACCATCAGCATACTTAACCTAACCTACTTAACATACCTACAAGATATTGTCTGCCATACTGTGTGAAACGCCTGAAATGGACGAACTGATTGGTCGCTTCGTGCGGTTTTAGGCCCGGTAAGTTCACAACCAATTAAATGTTAATATTATATCGCAAATCCCGAAAACCCAAGAAGTGCAGATCGATACCCACAATTTATTTGTTTTAAGGCCGCATATGACAGCATTTCTAGAGACGAGTTATGCATACAGGGTGGACCAAATAAAGTTTCTTTTTAAAAATGCAATAAAATTAACAAAATTAAATTTTTACATGATTGTATTATGGCTTTATTAGTAAAATCAAACATTCCCATTAATAAGTATGGAACACAAAGTCGCTCAAGTGGCTGCCTCGGCTGGGGGCAGATCGCGTAAAATAAAAACGATAGAACGACATCGTTTTCACTAAAGCTGTCTCTATCATATCTGTGACAATAGATCGAAACGACGTCGTTCGATCGTTTTCATTTTACGTGATCTGGGCCCTGGCTTCGCAGTAGCGCATTCTGTGACTACAATTTTCCAAGACCTCGTTCATAGTTTCGGGCTGTAGATCACGGATTGCTTGGATTATATTGGCCTGAAGTGCTTGAATCGTTTTCGGATTGTTAGCATAACTTCGGTTCTTCACGGTTCCCCACAAAAAAAAAACGTCCAAAGGGATCAAATCGCAGCTCCGAGGCGGCCAATTGACATCGTCAAGACGGCTGATAACACGATTTGGGAATTTGGTGTGCAAAAGATCGATTGTGGCATTGGCTGTGTGGCATGGCACTCCATCCTGCATGAACCAGCGGTCGTCCAAATCCATGTCTTTAATTTCAATAAAAAAAAAGTCGGTTAACGTGGCTCTGTAACACCCACGGTTGACCGAAACGTTTTTCCCAGCCATACTTTCGAAGAAAAATAGTACAATGATGCCACCACTCCACAATTCGCACCAAACTGTCACTCTCTGTAGATGCATTGGCACCGTAGAACGACGGAGACCATGAGTGTTGTGCCAGTCTCACAAACTTGCGTACAGCAGGCGCGGTGGGTGCTTCATTTGGGTACTGTTTGGGCTTCAGCTTCAGAGCACTCTCACTTTGGGAATAAGTTTTCAATATTTCCCAACGTTGTTTAAGCGACTCATTTAGTTCCGCGAAGGTATGATTCTGACTTTCTGTCAAAATTTCGAGCGAGAAACAACTGTCAATGTCAAAAAAGCATATGATTTAAAAAGAAACCACTAGATGGCCCACCCGTTAGATTAGAACCGAGGAAAGACAATAAGGGTATTCACTTAATCTGATAAATTTATGCAGCTCGTAAATGTATAAATTTCCGCGGTGCTTTAAGTGAACACCCCTCGGAAATATCATTGCGTAAATCGCGTAAATCGACTGTAAATCTGGAATCAAACAAACAATTCATACGTCTGTTTGACATTTGTGACTTGCGTAACTTTCCGCGGTTGATTTCCGAGCCTAAATCGTCGCGGAAAATTAATGAGGTCCGCGTAAACTTTTCTCCGTACAAAATCTGACAGTTGATTTACGAGGTGATAAATTTCGGCAGTTTACGCAGTTTATGAGACTTTTACGCCTTTAAGTGAATACCCCTAATAATACAACATAATCGCTGCTTTTGACAATGCCTAAAAAATCAGTTGATTCAATTTACATAATCATTGGATTTAAAGTTGAGTTTTGCCACTTTATACGCCTTCGAATATTCATCTGACTTTTTGCAGCTCGAGTTTTAATCACTCGTCGAAGTCTCAGCTCATGAATTGAAAAAGACAGACAATTTATGATACGATAGGGCACCTTGCTTTGATAAAATCTTGATATTTTCTGCCGTCGAAATGAAGCTGGATATCCCTGAGTAAATTAGGTAAATTTTGTTCTTAAAAATTCTGTCTGACACTATTTAAGAATCGTACAGAACGCATACCTACTTCGTCAACCTCGTTTTAAAAACTGTGATAGCAACATCTTAGAAGAAATTAAACGAAGAATATATTTTGTATGTTGACAATTGAACAACAACTAACAACCTACCACATCCCAGTCCAGTCTTCGAATACAACCGCGAGGGACAACGCTGTAGAGGAAGACCTTGCCTTAGGTCACGCGCAGGCGAGCTCAACAACTAGAGTAGAGGCAATTGAAAAAATACCAACCTGTTTAATTTAGGTGCATAGATCCACTGCGGACTACAGCGCCACATGCGTAGGTGTAGGTAAATATACCTACCGCACTATTTCGAATTTTAACAAAATAAAAATTAGTTTCAATAGGGCGATCTATTGGTTTTTTTTTTTTTTTAAGTCTATTAGAAAAACAATGCTCAATTCAACGATTGTTGCCTTATTGAACAAAGTAAAAATTACAATTTATTTTTAAAAATAAATAGATGTCGTAACAGGTACCCTATACGAGACCTAGATTCTCACAACCATTCCTTTGTGTGAGTTTTTATTTTTTTGGGGTTGAAAGAAGGGACCTGCCATTTCCGAGTCCGATCGGTTGAATTGAGGAGATTTTCAATTAAATGTTTCGTTCGCGAGAGGTGTCGCAGTGAAAAACTGAAAACCCCTTAAGATGTAATTTGTGTTTTCCGGGGATCGAACCTGAGACGTGTCACATTAGTCAAGCCAAGCACCCTAATCACTGAACCACTGCTCTCCACTCCAATTGATTAATATGGAATATTATTTCATTCAAAAGACTGGTAGTAGGCAGTGATGTCATTTATGTCCGAGGGATAAAGGGACATTTTAGCCATTAAAGGGATTTTCTTTTCATAATAACAAATTTCATATAATAACGATTTTCAAACGCAAGTGAACCGAACCCTTAGGTTAAGGTTACAGATAGAGTGAACGCGAGAAGCGGGGCGAAAGCTAATGCTAAAGATTCTAAGCTATAAGCAAAGCGAATGGTGTCCACAATGAACGCTAACATTAACGCATCGGAAGTCTATCACAATAAACAAAATCCTTAAATTATGGATGGAAATGGATTCGTCAGAAGAAGAGGACTTTGCATTAAATAATTTATTTTTCAGCCATTCATTGTTGCAAAAGGACAGTCCGTTCTAAAAATATGACGAATTTTATCATCTTTACAAAGACTTACGAAGATATCCAAAAACATCCCGACAAAAATTACTAAATACTTTTGAATATCATTAAAAGTATTCGATTATGTACCCAGCTCTATTCACAGCTTCGTTTTAGCTTGAATTTCTTGCTAAAAAACTGAGCAGAACAGTTTATTCGCTTTTAGCGCTAAGTTTCGCTTAGCAAGTATCTTAGCATCGAATCTACTATGGCCAGTGCAATTAAAATGTATGGGCGCAGTATATTAGCTTTGACCTGTCAAGCCTTAGCTTTAGCTTTCGCTTAGCTTTTCGCATGCACTCTGTTTTTGTACCAGAAACGCGTAAAATACTAACAACATACGAATACGTTTTTTTTTTTGTTAGCGGGGGGACGGGATAAAGTCCATCGAAAAGGGATTTTTTAACGATTGATCTGGGATATTCCATCATAACACCTTCTGGCAACACTGGTAGTAGGGCATTCTGTCAACCCAATTTTTCAATACATTTTCGATGTATTGAATATCGTTCCTGAGTGCCTGATGGCACCCAACAAAAAAGAACTTTAGTGTCAAATCGCAACTGCAATTATTGGTGCATTATTTCAATAGATCCATATTTCCATTAAAAATTCGTAGTGTTTTGGCAATTGCATTTTTAATGTTAGAAGAATCTTCAGCTGCATGCGATCACATTTATTACGAAATGCATCAACGATTTTTGAACTCACAACTTTTTCAGAGCGACACGCTCAACAAAGCAAAAATGAACGCATTCCGAACGAGTTTCTGTACGCTAGGTACCAGTGTTGGCCCGCTTGTGAAATACTATATAGTGCAATCTGAAAACCAACTCCATTGAAGTATAGATCAACACGGGTCATTAAAAATTGAAAGTGCAATGAATGTCTACTGACTGATGACTCAGTAGCCAAGCAGGAAACCACCAACAATACATCATTAAGTGCAACCCATTGAAATGAGATTTTGTAATTAATTTATAATTTATGGTACAATCCAAATGAAACTGGGTCCCACTGTGCAAAGATAATGATTCCGTCATTAATGCAGTATCATAAACCAAATATTTACATACATTATCCCTCGAGAGGTTGCAACCAGTTTTAGGGTTTATTAATTCGACGCTTAAAATGATTTTATGACCAAGTTGTGGTTCATTAACAGGCAATCTTTTTTTTTATTTCCATTTAATTGGTGTTCTCACGCCATTTGAGTGACAAATTGCTGTCGCTAATGGTACTTAAGTTTACGTCTGTGTGAAACCTTAAAACCCTTTGTGTTTTAACAGTGGCTATGCCCCCAAAAACACCGGCACTAAATGCAAATAATTGAGGGTTTGGCAGAAGAATGAAAAATTAATAATAATTAAAATACCAACAATTTTGCATATTTCTATTTTGTTTTCTGTTTTTTTTTTTTTTGTGAATAAGTAATAATATTTCCTGATTCGTATTATATATTTGCATTATTTGCTTTGCTGTAGTTGAATAATCATAAAACAGACATCAATATTTGAATAACTAAGAAAAAATGTCTTATGTCATTCATGTCATTAATTAGTTGCAACGAAAATTTCAAAGATCTTTTTTTCAACGCGAGAGCAAGCAATTAATTTACGTAATTGAGCATGAATGGCGGTTAAACAAATAAAAATAGAAAGGCTATACAAATCGAAAGACCTACCTACAATAAGTGTTAAGTTCCGAGCTGAACACCAATTATTTGATCAACGACAAATTTGTGTAACAGTCGAAGTACCGAATACTTATGTTTGGTCTTTCCGATGATGTTGTGGCTTTTGTTGCCTTTCTCTCTATGCGAAAACCAGATTCTTGGGTTTCATGTTTGAGTTTGATGTTTATGAATTTAAAGCGTAGGTATGGAGTGGATTCTTAAATAAGCAGTTTATACAAGCGAAAAAGACTTAAAGGTATGCAAAAGTGGATAAGGGCCTATTTGGCATCATTTTTAGCACGTATAGGGTACAATACATACTCGTATGTCAGTATACATATAATTGTTTTCAAGGTTATGTTTATCTTAATTATTTTTGTGACAAAATATAGCCAATATGAAGTCACAAGAATTTTATACACGACACTACTTGTCAAAGAATAACTATGTCAATATCTAATATCTAACACCGACTGTGTTAATCACAGCAAGATTAAATAAAGTGAATTTGGGTAAATTTAAAGTACCTAATCGTTTCCCCTTTCTTTATTTACAAAATTTCACAATAGATTCTTCGAATTTTAACGACTCTATCTTTTATGTGTTTCGTGACGAAGATCTTATGATATCAACCGTCCTTCTACGCTTGCAGATAGCCAATGTGATTTTGAAATTTCTCTCTTTTTGCCAAAAAAAAAATGTTTATCCATTATTCACCAGTGCCATCGTTTACACACTGCCGGCCGCACCAGAGGCTATAAATTTGATGGTTAAATCACTAATGATAGCCAACCATTATAGACTGCTATGAATTTTGCGTGAATACATTAAATGACACTGACATTATAAATAGATTTACAAAATTCCACATTAGCTCATAAGTTTCGCCTAGGGACAAAGTTTTAGTATGGGGGTTTTCAAAAAGGACGTAACAATTGTAATTTAAATAAAACACAGAAGAATTGAGATATTGGGCTGAATTTTATTACAGGTGTGGTTGTGATTATGTTTAATATGGAATTCGATATCGTTCATTATGACTATGACTACCGTAACGTGAACCTCTCGTGAACGTCTGACAAACATTTGAGGGTATAAAACAACTTTTCTCAGGCCCCTATTGTGAATGTCAATAGTTGATCGTTGAGCGACAACAACTGTCGACAGTCACAGTTGTCGATCGATCGATCGATTGCGATTGATATTTGTCGATTTGACAGTCGCTGGTAGTCGATGCTTTCTCTTGGAAGTGACAAAATTTTTTTCGTACGAATAGATAAAATCAATCGACGCAATCGACAATTTGTCCTGACAATCGCTGATCGACAATCACAATAAGGCCCGAAACACACATGCGATTTCAATCGCGCGTCTGTTTAGTCGCAAAAAATGAAGCACACACATTTCAATATGAATGCGCGCACATAAAATCCAAAATTATGTGCTCGCATTCATACATTGAAATGTGTATGTTTCATTTTTTGCGACTAAATAGGCGCGCGATTGAAATCGCATGTGTGTTTCGGGCCTAAGGGCCTCAGTTAGGCCTAGAAGTACGGAGTTCGGACTAGTTCTGCCACTTCTACCACAATGTGGTAGATCTACCGTAATTTCTGAATATTTTTCTATTTACCACACCACACCACACACTGCACTTAAGATTTCTGGAGCATTTTTAGCACGTGTCATAAATCATGCTCATGCAGCAGTTGTTATTTGTATTTTAACTATTTATCAACTTCATGAAGTTTCACCTCTATCGCACTTGTTTTGTATTGCTAATGGTTTCCTTATTCGCAAAAGTAAAATTTGTTCGCCTATCAGAATAAGGGTCGGTACACACATGCGATTTCAATCGGGCGAATGCTTTGTCGCAAAAATGAAACACGCGCACATTGTAATGTGAATGCGCGGACATGACATCTAAAAATCGAGTCGTGAATTATGCCGCGATATATTCCATTTTTAGAGGTAAGCGATTGTCGCCAAAATAAATGAACCATATCTACCACGCACTGGCGATTTTAATCGCTGCAATTTCGTAGTCGTAGTCGCAATAATATAAAATAAGCAATTTTCTATCGCGCTTTTATTTAGCCAAGAGCATTGGAATACATATCTTTTAATAGGAGTTCGAGCATTTACGCCTAAATAATCGCAAAAAAAAAATTGGAACATGTCCCATATTTATTTGCAATTTTTCAGTCGCAAGTTTTAATGCAACATATGATTGTCATATTAACGTTCGCGCACTTGCGATTATTTAATCGCGTCAATTGAACAATTTAAGAATGGATTTCAATAAAATGTGTTGAGTTGTGTTTCCGTCTAAGGCCCGAAACACACATGCGATTTCAATCGCGCGACTGTTTAGTCGCAAAAAATGAAACACACACATTTTAATGTGAATGCGCGCACATAATTTTCGATTTTATGTGCGCGCATTCTCATTGAAATGTGTGTGTTTCATTTTTTGCGACTAAACAATCGCGCGATTGAAATCGCATGTGTGTTTCGGACCTAAGGATAGGCGCGCATATGCGATTTTCATAATAGATTCAGACCAAATAGACAGTCATACTGTCAAATTGACAGCCAAATCGTTTCTGTCACCGTACTGTCATCTCATCAGCTATCAGATTCGATACAACTGAGTTAAAACTTCCGTTAGTAGAGCATTTGTGTACCTGCAAAAAAAATCTCACTAGGATTTTCCCCCATCAATCTCAGTCAGGAATGCGATTATATTAACTACAATTACGAAAATGCCGCACAACTACGCATATATGTTACTAAATCGAATCCAACGATGTCATTACAAATTCGAACTGAAGCAATTGGTGCATGGCATGAAGTAGGAAGTAGGCCTTTAGCCTGAAAAGTTGTATACACATGTATTGCATGTGTCCAACATTGTCGCTAAATTATGACTGCTTAACGCTTTAGTGCTGCCAGCTGTTACAAATACCTACACATTTATAACGATTCATCCTCCCAACCCGAGCCAATCTCCTGCTACCATAATAATGGTTTCGAACCAGTTGCCTTTCCTTTTTTAGGCGAGACGACCTAACAAGTAAATTAAAATTCATTTATCGGCTAATTCCTTCAAATTGCCCAACTATCAGATAATGGAAACAAGACTCTTAGCCATTACATGTGACGAATTAACACAACACCGAGGAGGAAACTAATTGGGTCAATATCTTCCTCTTCAGTTGAATGTTGTATTTTGTATTCCAAATAAATTCCGTTCATTGGGCTATCGCTCACTGCGAAGGGGTCACTCCACGTAGGTTATGCAACAATTTTCCCATCGCAGATACCTCTACAGCTACACCCATTCGGCCGGCGATGCAGTGAGATACGTAATACAATAAAAATAAATTTGCTTTTCGTTGACATTCGCCTGAACTTAATCAGGCTTAAGCGGGGTTTAAATTTTTTTGTATAACTTGGTTCAATAAAATCGCAGATTCTCGCTCTGTTAAGCATGACATAACGTCCAGATAAATCTGTTCAGTGGATGCGATCGAAACAAAACGCCAGAAGGATCAATGTAGTCACCGAAGGGATTCCGATTTGTCGGACTTTCCACATTATTTTTACCCGATTGTCAGGAACTGTTTCGTCTGGAAAAAGGAAAGTAGTCAGGCACACCTCCAGTGTGATCACTCATTTCCCCTGATCGTTCATTCGATCGAAACAACCGGATAAGTTGGAGCAAGAAAAAGTTGACTCTAACACAATGCACTGTCTTATGGTGGATGCTTAGCTTGGGAGTAATTGTATCTCTCTGCCAAAAAGCGTGCCGATCAATTGAATTTGATTCAATTATTCGGTTCACAACGTAACCCGCTCAACTGGCCTTTTTCTCGCAGTCGCTGACGCTGATGTGTGTCTCACATAACAGCGGATAAGCAGAAATGATTTCAAAGCGGATTTGCAAACCAGTAACAACAAGATCGATGCGTGGCTTCTGGCTTCGATGTAGATGACTCATTGAAGTCGGATCAAAGTAGCTGCATGTATGGATGGTTTGCTTTCGTTTTCATTTCACATACCCTAGGGACCCATGCATGTGCGTTGAATATGATTAAACGACTTGACGTACAGTTTATCAGAGGAAAACATGACAGAGAGACCGAAATTTGCAATGTTCAGGGATTTATTTCAAAACTTGATTCACTGAACGTTAGCACGCGAATAGGTATTTAATTCGCCTGATTTAGGTGATCTTTTGCATCACGGTTAAGGGGGTCATCGAGGCGGTCTTTATTCATCTGAGCAGGTTTCTGTCACTGTTCAGGCTTCAGAGTGATAGCACGTGGAAGTCTTTCCATTTGGCTGGGTTATTCATCATTAATACTTTGGCACTGCAATCGGTGATCAGTAAACACCTTTCTTAGAGGTCACCATTGGGATGGTTTAAATATAGCCATGGGGATTGTAATCTTCTTGACGGTTTTCAGTTTTAATCGTCCATATCGAGGCAAGGACGAATTTAATAACGTGACTTCCGGGCCATTTAGGAAGTGTCGATACTAGTAGGTAGGTAGGCAGGAGTAGCGGTTTGAGATAAAACCCAAGTAGCACTATGTGCCGTTTTGTTACCACATACTCATTTGACCTGGTTGTTGTAATGTAAGTATGTCCAAGGGTGGTTTAGATCCAGCCTGTGGAATTCAAAAAGGTTATAAGTTTTTTGAAGCTATTCTTCGAGACTTCCTCGAGGTATGCGAAGAAAGGTTTACCCAGAGTTCGGTGTCTATTCCTATCTAGTACCGGACAAGCGCATAGGTAGTGAGTGAGTGTCGTTACAACCGAGACAGTATGTATTATGTGGGATGCCTAATCTGACTGCATGGTCCCCTATAAGCCAGTGGCCCGTGATGATCGCTGTTATTCTTGCTATTATCTTTTTGTGTTTTACTCTGGATGTGGGTTCTTTTTTCCCCGCCTATAATTTGGCCACATCCTTCTGAATATGATGCAATTTGTTAGCATCTTCCATCTCAGATTGGCTTTCGAAAGGGATTCTGAGGACATTTTTGCTTTGACTGCTCCTGTTGGAATATGGACCGTTTCCGCCAGTGAGCAGTGGAGGATTAAACCTTGCCTGGCCAGCTCGCCAGCCTGTTCGTTTTCATAAACGTTGCTATGGCCTGGAACCCAGATCAGGGTAACCATGAACCGATCAAGCGAGGCCAGCTCCTCTCGACATTCTAATACTAATTTTGAGGTTATATTGACTGATGCGATAGCCTTGATCGCAGCCTGACTGTCAGTGAATATGTCTATCTATCTCTTGCCTCGAAACTATGTTCGTGTGTAGTTTGATTAGGCGACAGGCTTCACGGATATGAAGAATTTCCGCCTGAAACACGCTGGCTGTGCCAGGGAGCCTGAAGGATTTTGAGATGCTCAGAGACTCCGAAAATACAACCGCACCTACTCCACAGTCCATTTTTGAACCGTCCGTGTATATTTTCAAGTTCGAGTCTCTGTTCACCCGTCCTTCCTGCCAGTCTAATCTTGAATCTTGGGAATTCTACTTTAAAGTTTTTGTTGAAAAGCATTCCTGGGGGTAATGTAATCTGTTGAGGGTGGTACTACCTCTCTTGAGAGAGAAAGCAGAATGTTGCTATGTCCGTAGGAGGGTCTCTCATACCAGCACCCCGACTCCTGAGTCTGATCGCGCTATGTATTGCAATGTTTGTGATATGAATGTCTAAAGGCAAAAGATTCAGAAGGACTGTGAGGGCGTCTGACGGCGTTGACCGCAGAGCGCCTGTGGTGTCTATGCAGTATGCATGCCGTTCTTTGGACTTTGTTGAGCTTGGTTATGTTGTGGGCTTTTCCGAGAGCCGGCCACCAAACTATTGACCCATAATCTGGCCCAGGTGGCTAACCTTCGACAGAGCATTCCCCAATCCCCATAACTTCGCTAATTACGGAGAGAACTTTCCTGATACCAGTATCACCATATCGTCGGCATATCCGACTACCTTAATTCTTTCTCTATCTAAACTATTGAGTATTTTGTTCATTACTATGAGCCAAAGCAGTGGTGAAATGAAAATGACACCTCCTTGGGACGTCCCTCTGCTGGCGTATGTATTTTGGTGTTAAGCATAGAAACAATCCAAGGGCTAGGATGGATTTTTATCCCTATATACTTTGTGAAGAGCCGTCCCTTTCGATCTTCCCTTGAGATATGCGTGCTGTGACTTGGATAGTGATGTTTCTATATTAATATGCAGGTGGTTGTCTAGGATTCGATCGACGGTTTTCAGTACAAAGGAGGACAGGCTGATTGATCTGAAATCTTTCCCGCTTTTGTGACGCATCTGCCCGGCTTTACAATGAAAATCACTCTTACTTTGTCTCCATGAATGTGGTACATGGTTTTTGAGTAAACAGCTCCTAAAAATCGGTGTGAGCCATGGAATTCCTATGTCTTGTCTTGACATTTCTGTAGGGCCAGGCGATTTGTAAGGGGCGAAACTGTTTATGGTCCAGGAAATTTTTTCCTCAGTGATAATGGATGTTATGTTTTGCCGAGTTGATACACTCGGAACTGTCGTCCTTATGCACCCATAGGAAAATAGGTATTAAGTAAGAGCTCTAGATTCTATAGTTGACTCAAGTGTACGTTTACGTTCCATACGCGTTCTTTGGATAGTATTTTACTGAGTCTTGCAGACAAAGATATGTTGTGTAGTATGAGCCCGGATTAACAACTATCAAACTGTTTACATTGAAGGAGAGCCACTAGCTCGACATCCCTGTTTGATCTTTCTATTTTTTATACATTATCGGTTGGAACTATGTATACAGTTTTTAGAATTCTTTCAAGCTACTTTTAGAACAATTTTTGAAGTTCCTAAATATTGGCTACTAAATTAGATACTAAAAACGAACTCAAGTCATTCGAAATGTGAGTAAAGATCTAAGGATTAAGTTTGAACCTTTGTCCAGTTCCGCTTTGTGCCACAAAGACTGTAACAAAACATTATTTGAATGAAATTGTAAAACAAACACTTCAATTATTGTAAAAGTGATTCCTACTTTTTGCTCATCACTGTACACTACAGCGGTGACAAAACGTATACCATTTTATTAGTAATCGTTTTCTATTTCGAAATCAACTACTCGCATCACACTTCTTGAATGTGCAATTTTTACAATTCGACAGGAATGGTGTTAGCAACTCCATTGGCAATGGAAATATAATGGTGGAGTTCTTTTCCGCTGATATGCTGCTCAGTGTTTGCAAATAGCGTAACTGCAAGGTAAGACTTGTTAAATTTGTTCGTGAAAATGTAGTAGATCAATATTACTAACCTGCAATGCAGAAGGACTTGCGCAAATAATGTCCGAAGCTTCCTTTAGAGCACGCGATGATTTCATTTCGCCCTCAGCTGCGATAACCTTTGCTCTGGCTTCACGTGCCGCTTCGGCCTCGGCGGCCATAGCTCTTTGCAGTGCCGTCGGAAGAGAAACGTCTTTGCTGAAATTGAATTTTATAACTGTAGAAATGTTCGTTCATGTGATATTTAAATAGAAAACAATTATATGTACAAAAAAGCATAGATACGAAATTCTCTGGGTAACAAACGGAACTAACGTCATGAGCACTTATATTAATGTAAGTTGAAAATATGTAGTCCCAACCCATTTGTATGTAGACCTGCTCGTAGTTTCAATATCCCTACTCTCTTCTCTCTTGTTGCTTCTAATGTCAAATTCGTAGACGTCATTTTGGTGATCACATCTTTTTTGACATTTCGGCGAACATTTTTATAGGCAATACTCACATTTCAACTCTTTCCACTTTGACACCCCATGGATCTGTGGCCTCATCCAGCGACACCTGCATCGTATGGGATATTGTCTCCCTCTCGGTTAATAATTCTGACAGATTGCGTGTACCCAAAACATTACGTAGTGTTGTAGCAGCTAAAAGTCTAGTCGAATGACTATAGTTCGAGACTTGTATGACAGCTTTTAATGGATCGCTTATTCGATAGTAAACCACTGCATCAACTGTCACTGTCACTGAATCTTTTGAGAGAACCTCCTGCGGTGGCACATCAAATGACACTGTTCGTAGATCAACTTTGCAATAATCATCCACGCAGGGAAGAACAAAAAATACTCCTGGTCCACGAGCACCACCACTCCTGAAAGAAAAATCCACATGGATGTAATATTTATTTATTTTTTCTCAATAAGAAATGCGTACCAATTTACCTTAAGCGACCCATTCGAAAGATAACCGCTCTTTCAAATTCGGACACCACTTTGAAACACACAAATATTGATACAGGAAATGTTAGAAACATGATTATCAGCGAAAGGATTATGGCAATTGCCTCTACACAGCTCATTTCATCGTTTTCAGCTGAAAGTATAAATGAAATAAATTTATTGTAAATAACAAAGAGTTTTTATTGTAACAAAAAACAAATTACACAATTTGCATAGTTCTAATGTCAAAAAAGTCATAAAAAGTCATAATATGCATCTTTATTTGAGAAGTCATATAAGTTCTAAGAAGGCGTTAGGATTATTTGCGATTTTGTCAAATCCTTCTAGTACAGTACAATCTAAGAAAGATGAACGCATAAAAACCCTAGCCTGTTCATCTTTTCAAATTGCTAATTTATTCGACCATCGAAATTTGGTTGAGGTAGAAGAACGTAGTAGACTGTCGCCCTAAAGAAAGTTTTTGATTATTCTCTCAAATTTCTTAAACCAAAAAGTCTGGAACAGCATGTTTATTACAGCCAAATTTGTCTCCACTTATTGCTAGACGAACCCCAAATCTAGCCTAGATTTGTTTTCAACTCATCGCTAGCAAAGAAATTGAATGAATTTGTCTCCTTGAAAATTACGTGCAGCTTTTAAGCCTTGGCTTTATTTTTCGGCATTTCTGATTTATGGAATGTCAATGTCATTTTGTAGGACTTTTCTATAAGATCCTAGGACCGTTTATCTTTCCTAGATTATACTGTATTTGGATCACTGAAATTGGTGCAAGGACAATTTTGGGAGATGTTATTGGAACGGTGTACTTTGCCCTGGGATTTAATTTACGTTGTGTAAATATTTTTGTCATTGTTATTTTACTAACTTCCAGTTTTATTATGGAGTTTAAGCTACACTTTTGGTTAAACTTTGAACAGAGTTTATTCTGTATCTGTAGTTTAATGACAGTTTTCTGCCGTTCAAATCTCAGATCACTTGACACACTGACATTTCAATATCAAAGCTGCCGATTGTCAAAAACACAAATATTTAACGTTGCTTTGCGTGAGCTTTGATAGAAAAGACAAGGCACGAATTTGCAAAAGTCGTATAAAAGTATAAAAGTACCTATACTGTACAATACTGCCAAATTCCATTCATACAATTTTGTTAAACTGAGTTCAATTGAACTGAAGTTCAGATTACACTGTGAAACCGGACGAGTTGAACTTCACATTTAAACTCAAGTTGATGTTCTCTTGAATTTTTGTTTAAGCTTGCACTGTGAAACTGGGGGTAAGCAAATTTAGTTTTCTCTCAAAATAGTTAAAAGTGTTTGTTTAACTTTTATCATTGTTTTATGTAATAGTTCCTGCGTTCCATAACTTCGAAAATATTACAAGCTAGGTAAGGAAAACTTATGGATCTAGAAATTGGCATTTTACAGCAAAAAAAATTATTAACATAGAAACAGCAGAAAGTGCTGGTGTATGACGCCACCGCCACCACCACCGTTATGAAAACCACACTAAACAGTGATTTTTTGCGGATGAAGTGCTGTTTCGTGAAGCACATGAGGATCACCTGTCCAGTAACGCATATTTTGCTTATTGACGAAGCTGTTTAGCCAATAAAATAATAGTTTAAAAAACTAAAAAAACGCTTTTAGAAGTAGGTACTGCACTAAAAGCAAAAAAATAAAAATTAACCAATATATTTTTAAGGTTTATCCTGGAAGGGGCTTAGTGTAAGCCATGTTTGTGTAGTTTACACTCAAATATGTAATACAATACATAACTACAAAAATGGCTTACACTAAGTCCCTTCCAGGATAAACCTTAAAAATATATTGGTTAATTTTTATTTTTTTGCTTTTAGTGCAGTACCTACTTCTAAAAGCGTTTTTTTAGTTTTTTAAACTATTATTTTATTTTTTGCTTTTTAGTGCAGTTTAATATCTACCTACATATTAGTTTATTGTATTGTCATAAAAACTGAAACATCAGCATGCAAAATTTCAAGGACCTAAGTCAATGGACATAGGTGTATTCCACATAAATAAAAGATCGCGATAGGTATGGTTTGATTTATTTTACTACGCGTATCTACCTATACACTTTCCATAGCTGCAGATCTCAAATATAAGTTAAGTATGTACGATTGTACTTCCTACCTATTTACGCATCACAAACTCCTACGTACGTACATATGTACCTATATAGTTTGTTTTATCCATATCCATTCCCTACATCAAATTCAACTACGCCATACATATGAGCAGAGCATACATCCTGAATGCCCGCCGCAGTGACAATTCTATTTTTAGAACGCAAATAAAACTACCCTTCCTAAGCACAACTGCAATCGAGATAGCAATTTTTTTCGCTAATAATAAGAATAAGATCTATTTTCAATTTATTATATCTTGCCCTCTGGATGGACTAGAAAAATGAATGTTAGCTCAAAATACTCGGTGGAGAATTGCCTAACAATTAAAAGGATTTTTTGAGTTGACCTACACATATTTATGAGTATAATGGCAAGTTGAGTGTAGTAAGGTAAAAATAGAAAAGTTTGCACCCCCTTTCTTCAGCCCTTATAGGACGAAACGGTACAAAGTATTAATTAGACATGTAATAGTTTTGACTTATGTATTGACTTATAAAGTTTCAAGTTAATACGGCAAATGGATCATGTGTTATGAAAAAACCCCCCTTAAAGGGTCAAGGGAAGTCAAAATACAAAAATTCTTTCTAAATATTGCATTGTCTTCACAACCCAACCAGCACGGAAAATTTCAAAGTTCTAAGTTTAGAGAAAGTGGTTCAAATTTGACTTGCAAGATTTTGACACAACAAATTTTTCACGAAGTTAAGTAAAAGCCTTTAACTTTAAAAATGCGCTTCACCGCTGAAGATGATTTTGCGATGAAAATTGGCGTTGCGACCACCGACTCGGAATTTCGGTAGTAAATTTAAATTACTATTAATGTAAACATTGGGTCGTATGAATAAAACCTAGCAATTGCTTTTACTCAAAATAAATGTCAAAATCGAAGCAATTGCTAAGCTTCGTATGAATAAAAACTGATTTGAGTTGACTCCAACTTTTGACATCTTCGAAAAGCGGCGCCACCGACCTTTTACTCAGATTGGTATGAATAAAACGTGGAAGACAAAGCAATTGCTACGAAAATTCCAAGTCTGCTGTTTTGTTGACTCAGAGCATTTGCTAAATATTTTGCGCCCATATTTCTTTACAAAAACAGTATTTTCTTTTGAGTTTTCGGTGTTTTTTGTTTGTATAAATAGTTAAATTAATTTTTCTTTGTTTGATTGGCACATTAAACCTGTTTTAACTACTGTTGTTAACGTTCGTAAAAAAAAAACAGTAGGTACCTACTATAAGCAAAGACGAATTGGTTACGATCACAACTTTAACCAACCGTATCGTTTTTTTTATTAAATTAATTTAGCTTTTGTTCACTTTTTTCCAAAAATCGTTTTCCTGATTCTAAATTCAAATTCAAAAAATTAACGACAAATTGTGACAGAAACTGCAAGGGAAGGACACATGCAGTGAAGTAAATGCTTTGTTCGAAACCTCGAACTTACTTTAGCAAAGTAGTTTTTATTAATACCGATTTAAAGCAATTGCTCAGTGCTTTTACTTTGCTACAACCTTTTACTCAAAGCAAATGCTAGTTTTTATTCATACGACCCATTGTTTCTTCATGTACTTCACCATTATGATTTTACTGAATATTTTGACATTGACAGTTCGGTAATCGGTTTAAGGGTGCGTTCAAACTGAAAGTTTGAACCCTTTACTATCGCCTATCCTTCCCCGTTTCTATCTGTTTCTATTTTGTCGAATTTTTTGCCATTTTGTTTAGATAACCGTTGAAAGCAACTGTTTCAGTTATGAAATTGAATGAGGTAAAAATGCGGCTTTCCGTATCTCCAAACATTTTACTCCATGATGTTTCCAATCAGTCTGGCAGTTCATCTTAACCTGGTTTCTCTGCTTCAGCGTTCTTGTCAGCTTTGTCTGGTAATCTCTGGATGTCTGCTGTTTCCGTTTCCTTTTCAACCTCCACTGTTCTGTCATCTAAGTAGTTTTTTCTTGAGATTAGGTTATATTAGGTTGAAAGTGGCTGCCAGCTAGGAAACGCCAACACACTTAAACCGGCATAGGTCCATTGTGATACCACTAAGAACGGAGCATTGAAGAACGTTCGTCTCTCCCTACTCGTTAAATCAATTTGAGCTTCTTAAGAAGCGTAAGATGCTTTTTAAGTCTGTGTTAATGTCGGATTACCTAAGTCGTTATAAAATGAAAAGCTCCTTATGTGAAGCTTCCTTCTACGGGAAAGAGCTGGGTAGGAACAAAGGAGGTGAGGAAAAGTTGCCTCCCCATCTTCATCCTTAGCAAAAAGGCCTAGCCCTACGGAATACTGAGTGCTTTCCTACTAGTGCCGAGAAATCAAATGCTTATACCGTTTTAAATGTAGCTTAGGCCAAATTTGTTTTATCGCTAGACATGTATTGCCATTGTCCACCTAATATTTGCACTCTCGATAGCGATTGGTATGCCCAAAGTGCCTTTATCCGCAGGATGGGTAAGGTTGTTCCTATTCTGGCGAGTTCATAGGCCCTACAATTTCCTTGAATGTCTCTATGTTCCGACATCGGCATCCAAAATAGGTTGAACTATTCGGCCATCTCCGTAGGAGACGATCAGTGGGTCGATTTGATTGCTGCTTGGCTGTCCGAAAATATGCAGATGTCTTCAACGGATATTACGTTTTTTTGATCCAAGATAAGCCATCCTTGGTAGACAGAAGGAGAGCTTAATATTAAGACTTTCGGCGAAAGCACCTCCACCAACTCCGTATATTTGGTATTATATCCTCATTCCAGCTTGATCTGGTGGAGGAGATAGTGACGAGAAAGTTCTTGTCAAAATTTAGGGATTTAGGGTGGTGTAGTCAGTGATTTCGGTTGAGATTCTGAAGTTCTTCAGAATGAAAGCGTAACAAAAGTCTTTCCTTGACCACTGTGAGGTTAGGTTAACGGGTTGGTAGTGCAGGCGCAGGGTGAATCCTACTGTGCCACACCTAGGTCTTCATGTACCCATTGTGAGGTTGCTTTAAGGCGAATGGTTGTACTTGCTCTGGGATTACTTCGAGAACAACACTTCTTCTGAAACTGTTCCTTGGGAGCTCATCACCATAAGAGTTCCATTTCGTTGTCCCTTTTTGCTTTCTGTATTTTTTTTTTGTTGCTTGTTGACCGCATTAATCCAGGTCTCAAAAGCGTACAAAAGGATAATTATGTGTGACTTTCATAAGGAGTTTTCTCCGACTTGCCTTTGGTTTTATTTGAAGGCCCATTACCCTTGATCGTCAGCAACCATTCTCCTACCATATTATGCTTGTTTTGTTCCAAGCCCCGCAATATAGCCATTAGGTAAATTGAATCTTTATAGACACCATGAACTTTTAATACCCCATAACTCTTAGAAAAACACACACACCTAATTTGCCAATTTAATGATTTTCATAAACAATTGTTTGCTCGGCCGGTCGGCAGACGGGCGGCACACCTAAATATATAACGAATCGTACATCAAATAAAACTCAAATAATAAATTACAAAAGACTGTTTATGCAGTTTATTCAACGTGTTGTGGGTTTGTTTGTAATTCCATTCCAACAATTTGTAGATCAATAACGATCCGCTAAACACAAACAACAGCATCAAGTTGGGCAATAATTTCAATTTCAAGAAGAGCCGAACACTAAATTGACCGGCAAAATCCTAGCGATCGCGATCAATTTTATTATTATTGCTGATCACCATTAACTTTTGGCTATAATTAGAATAAACCGATGAGCAAAAAAAAACTCGCACCAATTCCGCATGTGAGGTGTGAATTTCGAAATCACTAATTTTTGAACTTTTAATGAACTTGGCAAGTAAACATTTCTTTTTTTTTTTAATAACTCATGTCGGCATACAATGTTAATCCATATTCCATGAGTGAGTCCTATTTTTAGAGAACAATTCCTAAAAATATTTGTTTATGGAATTTGGAACATTTTTTGGCCGATGTTCGTTTTCGGACAAGTTAAGTCTGTGAGATCCTTATAAATCACTTTGTTGTAGATATGGGTGCAGGTACCTATTCTGTCTTCTATGGCGCTGGATTTAAAAATGATAAAAATGAGATGAAACAGCGAGATACAAAAATATATTTGTTCATAATCGGAAGAGATCTTTGAAATGACATGTTTATGTTCGAACTTTGGTTCGTTTCATCTGAGATCTAAAAGTGCGCTGATTGATTGCCGAACGGACTTTAAAAAGACAGCCAGATGTGATGCCGATGGTATTTTATGGAGAAAAAAAACTGCTACCAGGTGTGCGTGCGGCTAGCACTTTTTGTTTTTTTTTTTGACACCCATGCGTCAATGGCGTTTCGTTTCGAACAAGTCGCACTTCGAATTCGAACCAAAATGATGGATGGGTATTTTGGATGAAAGTTGTTTTATTTCAGCTTTCAAATTTTATTAATGGCTTACAAGCAGATTGTGCGACAGATTTGGATGAATAATAAATTAGTTGACAGTCATAATGACGTCTCCTGGGAATTTCATGTTTTTTTGTTGACGGGATAATATATTGTCGATGAGTGATTGTAACAGATGACCAATGGAGTTGATGTTGGAAATATGATAAGAATTTGTAGTTAGTTAAACAGGATACAGAGTGTCTTGGCATTTTTAAAGAGAGACTTTTTGAAAATATAAGCAGTATATAAACTAGATGTGACTTTACTGCACATGCTTACTGAAGCAGGCCAATTTAGAGGCGGCTTGCATTGGAATCGTAGATTACTTATATAAATAAGGTAGGTATGTCTGACGTGGATCCTAGCCCTAGGGCGCATTAGTGCACACTAGATTAGAACTCAGTTCGCATAGAAAACCCGGGTTTGAGGTGAGTACTGAAATGAGGCGCCCTAGTTGAGCAAGAGTTTGGTGCTGAACTTTGCTTTCATTTGGGTGAACTAACTCTTC